>JAKFHU010000600.1:50000000-52726247 GCA_023783475.1 Daubentonia madagascariensis | reverse complement strand
CTTGCACTGACTGACTACCACTTCTGCCAGGCTTTGGACCACTTCTTGCAAGGAAAAATATTCCATTCTCAATAAGCTGTGGAAAAGACCTTTTGCAATTTCCTTGCCACTCGCTCTCTAGGCTTCTTCGTTGATGGCATAAACAAGCTACCGTTAAGATGGCAAAACTGTGTTGATAGTTTAGGTGCATACTTTGATTAATTGTACTGCCTCTTGTTTGAGATATAATAAACTGCACTTCTGATTCAAAACCTGACATTTCATATTTAATGACCTAAAGAAAAGCGGAATCACTGTGGCAGTGTTATAAAATTAACTCTCCAGTAACACAAAACAATATCTGATTTCATTTGGATTCTGTAACCAACTTTGTGCCCAGCTTTAAGCATTAATATTCTGCTCCTTCTACATACACTAAATAAGATTTTTCTATGATTAAAAGCAACAAACTATGTCAATAATTATATATCTTATGAATAAAAAAATTAGTCTAAATCCCCTTTTGCATATGCAGTATCAGCCACCCTTATGCCGACATAATACTTGAATTAAATATAAATATAATTATTTTTCTAAAATTTTATTCAATTTGCTATTATATAACTATAGTTCATTGATTTATTTAAATTAATATATTTATTAATTTCTAAAATCTGCAGCATAATAACTTCTGTGGTTAGGTAAATGAGTTCTCAAGAGCTTTGCTATTACAAACCACTGAAATAACAAAAATACAGGGCATACTTCAGAATAATAAGAACAATAACTTTAGCTATAATTTATATATCACTCCCTATGTGCCAAATGTGAGTTCACCCATCTTACATATATTCACTATTTTAATACTCATAATAAGCCTACAAGAAAAGTATTGTTAAGCCCATTATTATTCACTCAGCAAACTGAGAAGAGAAATAGTACTAAATTCAGTGCATTTGTTCAAAGTGTCTTAGTCAAAATACTCATCATCTTCAACAGACAATGTAGAGTCTTCTCATACCTGAAGTATCAGTTCACAGTTTTCATTCAAGCAAGACAATAATATAATGGCTTTTCATACTTTAAATTTAAAAAAAAAACTTTATGATTCACATCTCTCTTTTATAATCCTTCAAAATTAAACAAGCAACTGACACAAGTGTCCAATTCACTATTAATGCTGCTAACATAGAAAATATTGTGTCCATCTTCAAATATATCTGTCACTAATTATAAACATTCATAAGCATATCTGTCAAGAACTTGTTATTAACAAAGCTGTTCTGGTTTATGATGCCTTCTCCCCACTTCAAATTCAGAGATAAAAGAAGGATACTTCAACTGGTTCCAACTTATACGTATATGTGCTAATGCTACCCAGGAAATGGATTAGGTAAAGTTTGAAGCAGGAAACTGAGTCAGGAACTTCATTTTATATTACAATGATTCTGGGTGCCATTTACATAATACATCTGGGTCAAGGATGTTGAGTCTGTTAAGTTTCTATGAAACAAGTTTCATAGAAACACAGTACTCTGTGGAATCATTATTCCAGGAATAATGATTAATTAATAAAATCTGTGGAAACATTATTCCAGGAATAATGATTAATTAATAAACTCTAGTACTCTAGTACCTTTGAAGCACTTTCTAGGTCCCAATCTTCTAAGTGCTTTATATCCATTATCTCATTTAAGCCTCACATTAACCTTTCACACTTATACCTGTTATTATTCTTACTTTTCAAATGAAGAAATTAAGGCATATAGAATTTAAACAATTTACCTAACATCACACAGCTCATAACTGGAAGAACCAAGACCAACAAAATTTCAAAATTCCAATGTTATTTAGGAAGTCACCTATACCATTTCTATAGCATTCGTATTTCTACATAAAAATGATCAGACAGTCTAAAACAACAAAGAAAGCTTCACTATGCACATCCATATAGAAACAATTAAGCCTAAAAGCATTAATTAGAATATAGAATGAATGTTAATAGTATTTCTTGCCCAAAGTTAACAACTCTATTTTTAATCTGTCTAGAAAAGGTTATATACCTTGTATTTACAGGTGATAAAGATAAAATATATTAAGACCAAAATTGTATTTGAAAGAAGATTTAATAATCTTCTGTAAAACAGTGTCTGAAGAAATAAAATGTATAGAATAAAGGCAAAATGCTTTCTAATATATAATATTTGGTCACAATATTTAGCCAATAAATAAATAAATTGGGGTTTTTTGGTCAAAACACACTAGCAGTTGGCACTTCTATGAGTTGGTAACTCACAGCAACTGAGAGCTGTATCATATACCAGTGAGATTTTATACCTTACCTCATTCATGATTGCATATATGTGTGGAAACATCCAATTTTAATTCAAAAGCTCAAATTTCGATGCATATTAATATTATGTCATACCATATTTAGAAAAATATACTTATTTTTTGTTTTAAACAAAAATGTACTTAAAGTACATTTTGAATTTTTGCCAAGTAAATTTTTAAAAATATTCATTGTCCATAGCTCAAATGGCAAACACTATTTAGTATTTAATATGGTGGTGCAAATGATCATGGTAACACCATGACTATGTTAAGCAATTCCTTTGTGCAGGATATGTCCCTCAAGAATTCTTAGGCAATCCTTTCTTGAATTTCCAGAATGAATACCTACCTGCAGAAATAGGACTTCTATTTAGTAGAATAATTAAATGATATGGCAACTCATTTCATTTTACCTTTTAAAAGTATATAGATATCAATAAGTGAAGCTCATTAATGTATTTTAATGTGACAATAATATATTCATATACTCCTGACCTGGGATGGTTTTTTCCTGATGGAGTTAATAAATTAAACTAATATATTAAACTGTTTTTTATTATGTGACTCAGAAATACACAGCACTAACTACAAACATACTTAAGTATAGCCCCTACAATAAAAACACAAGGATGGAAGGTGGTAACGAACTATTAAGATTGGTTACTTGGGTGAGAGGGATGCAGAGGGTGAAGAACATAGCTGGTTTTCCCCACATTGTGATGTGTTTTTGTAGGAAACATGTATGATTTTTACTTTTTCTATTTTACACTTTTGTATAAATATATACCAGTTAGCAAAATGGTATATAATCGTGTGTGTGTGTATGTGGTGCATCCCCCACCACATGGATAATACCTGTACTGTAGTAACTCCATGGGAAAACTAACCTTTTAGTTAGTTAACTAAAGATGATTAGGATCTAGATAAGCTGATAAGCAAAACAATGTGTGAAAGACATAGAGGTAGTAATGAGAGGAGAGATCATGTATGCAGTTTAGCAGGAAATTGAGGTTGGATTAGTGTTTTTAAGTTTAGGCAGAAGAGCTGAAATTTCCAGGATGAAAATAACACTGAAGGTCTTGGTCTGGAAGTAGTAATGCAAAATGGGTTAAAGAAGGGAAAGACTAGAATCAATGAGATCAATGTTGTCACAGCCTTACATCCTCACACGTGCCTGCAGCACAATATGCAATCAGTAAATGCTTATTGAATGCAGGCAAAAGTGAATGAACAATACTATCAAAATGGAAAGGAAGTCTGGTAAAGACATCCAGAAATGGCAGTTATGGGAAATAGATGAATCACAGATGACACCCAAGTTTGGAGTTGTGTGAAAACACATAGTTTGAAAGTGTGTGTGTGCAAGACCACATTTATGAAGAGGCAGAAGGCATAGGGTTCAGTGCGCAGTCTCTAACATCAGGCTGCCTGGGTCACATCACAGCCCTAATACTTACTGGGTAGCTAACTCTGGGAAAGTTATTTAACCACTGTGAGCCTCAGTTTTCTCATATTTAAAATAGTGATAGTTATTGTACCTTTCTTACCTTTAAAATGGCATTATAATATTATCTATCTTACATGATTAATTGGGATAATAAAAGTAAAACACTTAACAAACTGTCTTATACATAGTGAGCATCAATAAATGTTACTTATTATTTCAAAGTTTTTTACTTTTATTTTCACTGAGTTAACCTTCCTGTAAAGATTGTTCTTTCAGATGTAGTTTAAGTTTAGTTGACCAAGTCTCAGGGCATTTGTCATAATAAAACTGTGCCATCAACATAGCTCTTTACTAAAAGAACAGCACAGGCACTGATTATTAACTGACCCATAATTCTAAAAGATTCATGATTTAGAACATTTTTAAATAAAAAAAAGCATTACTCCTACAACATTTTAACTGACAATCCTACTTGATTTTCTTCCTAAGTTCATATCTTAGTTTTTTATTCTAAGGGAATACTAACTTTTACCCATGGTTGGGTGTAGAAAAGCTTATTATGCAGTACCTTTGTGAACCTACTTTACCGTCAATCCAAAGTACCAAGCCCTTCTCAGCTTTAACAGCCACCTCTGCCATGGAAAGGGGAATCTCAATACCTCCAAGCACAGGTGACTTAAGTTGGAGACCACGAATGTGGTGATTCCTATGCAATTTCCTAATCCCATAGTTTTCTGCAGACATAACCGGCCACCCTTCCATGTCTGCAAGGGAATCGCAGGAGTGTGTTAGAGTCCTCTTGAGAACCACATTTCCTCTCCCATGATCTTTGCCATCTGAACAAAGACTTCCCTTGTAGAAAAATAAATACAAGTGTATCCCTTTATAATTTACAGTTTCCCCAAATATTGATAAATGCACATCACAATTTTCTTCAAAATAAACCCTGCCCAACATTTTAAGAAATTCTGCCTCTATGATTTTCAGTGTATCAAACTTAAACCCAGATTCCTCAAATGAATTCTACTTATTCTCTAATGGGGGAAAAATTGTTTTAAAGGACACTCAACCATTACTTTGGGTTTTTTTTTAAATGCATATGTGTAACTTTAGATCATGACTCCTGTGTTTTTAAATATAGATCTTTCCACCTATTAAGCACATTTAAGGACATTAAATGGAGCCTCATATAAAAAGTAGATGATTAGGAAAAGCAGTGCTGGCAATTAAGAGCAGATTAGACTTATTGTTTTATGTGGTATGATTTCTATTGCTTAAAAGTGACTGCTCTAATAATATCTAATAATAATATCTAAGCATTAATAACGTTTAAATAACAGGGAAGAAATAGCTAGTTATCGCCCAAAGACTTGTACTCCCATCCATATTTCAGAGTCATTGCTGGGAAGCAGCTGCCCAGCTAAGGTCTACATTTCCCAGCTTTCCTTGTGTCTTGGTGGTGTCATTTGACTAATTTCTGGCCAATAGAATAAGTAGTCCTACTTTCAGGCCTGGGTCATAAGAATCTCCTATAAAATCCTCAATGATCACTCTCTCTACCCTCCATTAGCCAGTTGGAAGTACTTACCTATGATGACCTTGTAAATCAGGTGTGGAAGAGGCAAGAGTTCAGTCAGTCTGTTTCTGGAAGTTTAGGTGGTACTAAGATCAACCTACCACCATTCCTGACACTGCCAAGTGGGTGGGAATAAACTTTTATATTATGTTAACCTACTGAGATTTGGTGGTTTATTTTTTACAGAAGCAAGAGTAACTTTAATTAATATGTCTAGTCAAATTACTACACAGTAAAGAAAAACTACATTAATGCTATACAACTCACATCTAAATAAAAATAAACATTTCTCAGAAAGGGAGGTTTTAAATGGCAGTGTCAACAGACTAACAAACAAATATTAGTTATTAGTAATAACACATATGAACATTATTGTTTTTATAATTTGGCTAACATTTATTGTGTGCTTACAATGTGCCATTCTACATGCATTATTACATTTAATTTAGAAAAACCTTACAGTTGAAGAATATAAAGCATAAAGATGTTAGGTGACTTACCCAAGATTATAGAAGTGTTAGTTAGCAGAGAAGGGATTTAAAACACCCCATGAATTGGAATATTATTATGTGGTTAGTGAATAAAGAGAATATTAAGAAACTAATACAAATAAAACAAAGGTGTAAGTTCATTGTTCATTCAATTAGGAAGAGCTTATGTGCAGAGCATGATGACATTCAAGGACTGTGGGAAATAAAAATATGCAAAGGACATGGACCATGACACAAGCATATTAAAAACTAGTTGGAAACATAAACCATGCACAAAAATAACTACAATAAAATACAGTATATGGTAAATGTTCTATAATATTGCAGAATATTATGAAAATTTAGATGAAAAAGGTCACTTTTAGCAGGGAGTCAGAGCACACTCTGTAGGAAATAGCACTTAATCTGGTCTTTCATGAATGGGTAGAATTCAACAGGCAAAAGTAGGAAAAAATCTTTCAAGTGGACATATAAATATCTATAATCAAGAACAGGAAATGTTTGAGCAAAGAGCCAGGAAGACAAGTTGGGATCAGTTCAGAGTGGATCTTGAATATCAAGCCAAATTTTCACTTTATTAAGCAGATAACAGAAGCCATTAGCCGAGTTCTACACAAGGTAGATAAATCTAATGTCGAGTATGGGTTGAACTAAAGGATTATAACGAGTCTGAAGAGCCTCAACTTTGTAGTATACTATAAGAAACACATCATGGCTATAAGATTAATGAGAGCCATAAAGTCCACTCGAATATCTCACAGGGCCAATACTGTGTACTACTTTGTAGTATGATGCAACCTGGCCTGGAAATTTCCAACTTTAGCCTGAGGATTTTCAGGAGAAAAGACCAGCTCAGCACAGATGCACTTCTCAGTAAATTTAAAACAAAACTTACTATTACAAGAATAGCTTAAACTCCCTTCATGAAAGAAACACCTGATAACTGATCTTGACTGAATATAGATATTAAAAAGGGGGAAGGATCACCCAAACTCTGAGAATAGTGTCTGGATGGAGATGCTCCCAGTCTGGCAGTCATCTCATGTCCTGACTATATCTGGCCCATGCCACCTGCCTGCTCCTGCTATCTGCCTTGCAAAAGCACTGCCAAAATAAAATGCTTGGGCATCAGACAGTGTCTTTGATATGAATTGGACTAAAGGGGAGAAGTCGCTCCTGAGGAAGCTGGTTAACTAAGACCACCCAAGACCTCTGAACACAATGTCCTGTGTTAGTGTAAGTGTTGTTTTGTTTTGTACTTTACTTTCCTTTTCAATAAATATTTCCTGAAGACAATTCAGAAAATACAGATAAATTAAAAAATGGAAAACAGTCTCTCGTTTGCTATTACCTCCTTCCTGAACTTTCCCTTAAAAATAAAACAAAATATGCTTTGCAAAAATAGTATCAAACCATACTGATTGCTGCACAACCTACTTTCTTAAAACTTCATCATCCTAGTAGTTGCACAGCATTTCATCAATTGGCTAGATCATCATGTATTTAACAATGCTCAATTATTAGAAAATTAGATTTTACTCATTTTTGACTATCATTATTAACTATGACAAATAGCCCATTTTTAAACTTTGCCAATTTTATGTTCAAAAATAATCTCATTGATTTAATTTGCACTTCTTTGATTATCAGCAACTTGAATTTTTCCATATGTTTTCACAGTTTGTATGTCTTCCTAGTGAATTGCCTAGTCATATGTCTTCTGTTTATAAAATTATTTATCTTTTTCTTAGTTATTTTTCTAAGAGTGTTTTATATATTAATAGTAAGGATATTAACTTTTTTCTGGCATATAAACTGCAAACCACATCCTAGTCAGCCATTTGCCTCTAAATTAATTTTTGGCATTTCTGTCATACAAAACTTCTCAATATTCAGAGAAGCAAATCTACCAATTGTCTTTTTATAATTTTTTTTCCATTAGGGAAAGTTTTCCCAATTACAAGAGTATAGTGAATATTAGCCTGTGATTTTTACTAGTATTTTGATTATTTATTTACATTTCTAACTTTCCTTCTTTAAGCTAAAATTGTATCTTCTTTCTGTTTATCCCCATCACCACCAATTTTACTGGCTAAAACTACCTGTGTAGTGTAGCAATTAAGAAAATGATTCTATAGTCACATGTCCTGGGTTAAATCCTGGTTTACTCACTGGCTTGTGGCCTTGGGAAAATCATTTTACTTTTCTGTGTCACACTTTCTTCATCTAAAAAATGGGGATAATAAGGATAGCTACCTTACCCTGTTGGGAAACCTAGATGAATTAAATCATGTAAAGCATATAATGAGCTCTCAATAGGGGTTAATGTTATTATTATTGAGATATCCATTTATTACACACCAACAAATTCCAGGCCTTCTGCTCAACATTGATAATCTAATAGATAAGTAACCTGCCCTAAGGAAGCTTACATTCTAGAAAAGGCTACAGATAGTATGTAAACAATAAGCAGAATAACTGAAGATTGTGACTATTTCAATGAGGGCAATAAATGCAGAAATATGATAGAGAGCAGAAGGGCTTGGCCAAGGGAAATAAGACAAGAGGCAGCCAGTTGCAGAATTTGAGGAAGAGCATTTGTTCCAGAGGAAGCAAAGAGTGCTAGGCCTTGATGTGAAGAAAAGTATTGGCATATTTAATAAGCATAAAGGAAACTAGAGTGACTACAGTGGTGTGGTGAGCAAGGTAGAGAATGGTGCAAGATAAAGTTGTAGAGGTGGAAGGAGTCCCATGGGGCAGGGCCTTGTTCTCCAACTTAAAGAATTCAGATTTATTCTAAGTTCAGTGGGAAGATATGGAAGAATTCTAACCAGGGTACAGTCTGCTTAAACTCTCTCTTAATCTGGCCAGGATCTGATTCAGGTTTTTAAAAGATCACAGTGGCTGTTTGAGGAAGAATGGTTTAAAAAAGGGTAAGAGTAGAAGCAAGAAGCGTATTTGGAAGGTGTGGCAGACATTTTCTTACAAAGAGGTCCACATTCTAGTTCTCAGGAGTTGTGAATGTTACCTTACATGCCAAAAGGAACTTTGCAGATGTGACTAAATGCAGGATTTTCAGATGGGAAGATTACCCTGGGTAATCTGAGCGGGCCCAGTGTAATCACAAGGGTCCTTATAAGAGGGAGGTAGGTAGAAGAGTTAGAGTCAGAAAAGGTGATATGGCGACAGAAACAGAGAAAGAGACAGGAAGGTGCTATGCTGCTGGCTTTGAAGCCTAGCAGGTGGCTTCTAGAAGCTAGAAAAGTCAAGGAAATAGATTCTCCCCTAAAGCCTCCAGAAAGAACAAAGTGCTGCTAACACCCTGATTTTAGCCCATTGAGACCCATTGTGAACCTCCGACCTTCAGAACTATAAGAAAATTAATTTGTGTTGTTGTAAGTCACTAAGTTTGTGGTAACTTTTTACAGCAGTCTTAGGAAACTAACACAGAGACTTTTGCATTAAGTAATTCATGTGAAAAATATTAGTGTCATGGAGTAGAGTAGCAGTAGCAGAAATAATAGAGAACTGGGTAGACATATCTGATATATACTTTCTAGGAAGATCTGATAGGATGGGCATTGGATTGCATCTATAAATTTTGAATTGAAAAAGTAGGTAAATAATGACAACATTTACTGAACTGAGAAGACTGTAGTAGAAACAGGTTTGGCAAGGGAGGAGAAAGAGGAAATGATGAAAATGAAGAGTTCTATTTGAAAGTTTCAGAAGCCTATTAGACACTCAGGAGGAGACAAGAGGTAGGCAATTGAGTATATTTACCTGGAGCTCAGTAGAGCGGTAAGGGCTGGAGATAGAAATTTAGGAGATAGAAATTTAAAAGATAGAATTTGAGAGTTATCAGTAGTTAGATGGTACTTAAAGCTATTAGGGCAGATTAAATTATTTCTTCATGCACTAAATATTTATTGTGCATCTACTTTTCAAAAAGCTGGGCATACAGCAGTGAACAAGACAAACACTCTCTTGTTCTCTATATTCTAGCGGAAGGAGATAGATAATAAACCAGTGAATAAATAAAAGTATAGGAAAGGATAGGCATTGTAGTGAAAATCAAGCATGACGGTGTGGGTCTCAGGGCTATTTAAAATAAAGCAGTTGGAAAAAGTCTTTCTCAAGAGTTTACAAGATGCATTAGAGTTTAGGGGAGGGGAGTATCCTTAGATTGGGAGTCAGAGAAGCCTTTATTGAGGAGGCATTTAAGCTAAGACTCAAATGAAAAGGAAGCAGCCAATGCTGCTGGATCTCTCATATGACTGAACACTTGGAAGACAAAGATATTTCCTATTTTTTATATGCACAGGGTCTGGCACTGAGATAGCTATTATTATGATATATATTATAATACATATGCCTTTGAAAAATTGTGAGCAAATAAGAAGTCTACTAGGTTTGGGAGACCAAAAGAAACAAAAAGATTTTCTTAATATTTCCAATATCTCACAATCTATCAATATTTGAAGAGACTTTACATAAATGCAGTGACTGAGATGGCAACATACAAAGCAGTGTGACGTGTACGGCTGTATTACACGCTACGTGAAGACATCCTGGTTCAGCAAATGAAAAGTGGACTTACATTAACAAGACAAGATTGTTAAAGCTAACCTCATGCCTAATCAGATTGGGAAGCTTGACAAGTAACGACTTCTGAGTCTCAATTTCCTAATCTGTAAATGAAAATAAACATACCTTCCTGTCCCACTGCATGTGACTGGGCCTAGTCAATCACAGTGAAACTATAACAATAATGAAAATAATACATATTAGGATAATATGTCCTAATTATTATTAGGGTAATTTTTTTTATTTCAAAATATTAAGAGGGTACAAATGTTTTAGGTTACATGGATCGCTTTTGTAATGCTTGAGTCCTGGCTAAGGGTGTGCCCATCACCCAAACAGAGTTCATAGTACCCATTAGGTAGGTTTTTGCCCCTCCCCTCCTGCTCCCTCCCCCCAGTTGATATTTTAAGAGACTAAAATTGCCAAAATATGCTATAGAGATAGAGACTGTATGATGAGAAACTTATATGGTTTGACTTACTGAAAAGCTTAAACATACACAATCAATTCCCAGACAAGAACTTTTCCCCCAAAAGAGAGTTTTTTTATTTTTTCCTACTCCAAAGGTCATCTTAAAGTTAGTGCTTTAAAGATGTTTTCTGTGTTAAGTGGCAACTAGGTATGCCCTGGGTCTTTAAAGACCAATGCCATAACTCCTTCCAGTTCTAATGCAGATTAGTGCAGCACAGAGCAGCCATAAAAAGGCCACAATGAGTGAATTTTAGCAAAAAGCAATAACAGTGATATATAAAAATGGCCACAATAAACATAAATCAGCCACCTCAAGATGACATATTGATACAATTCAGTGGTCTACTCAACCAACCTCTACCTTCCTCCAGGCATTTTTTTCCCCCGATTGCTCCAAACTTCATTCTCAGAAACTTTAAATCACAATGACAGCTCTAGGGAGCCTCTGCTATTCAGTTACCTTCACTTCTTGCTTCCATCATCCTTCAGCAACACCCAAGGCTGCCAACTAGCCAAAACAGACTCTCCCAGGTGTCTAACATCAGCTGTATCATTCTTTCTCCTAATTCAGCAGCAGGATGCCTGCCATCCTCACCACCATGAGTATGGAATACACATCTCCCTCCATTGGGACTTTCAGCCAGTCGACTCAGATCATTTCTGTAAAGCCTCGACTTTCTCTTTATCCTTCTTACTCTTCATTAAATCTTCAACGCATTCTGTCTCTTCTATATTGTCACATGTCTTTTTCTGTGTCAAACAGAATCTGTCAAACCCCATTCTATAAAAATTATTCATTTCAGTGCTTATATTTTTGTACCTGTGCTTAACATGTAAATGTGCCAAAATGATTATTCACTTGAGGTAAGTAATATAACTTCTCAGGGTCTCAGTCTTCTCCTCAATAAAATTGAGATGGAATGAACTAAAATTAGTGGATTTTAAACTTTTGTTAAATACTGAGATCCTTTCTCCAAATGCTATTGGACACTGACATATAGAACAAAGCCCTCCAATGGAGCACCACTCTGAGGCATATTGGAGTGGGATCCCAGAGCTCTTCCACTGGATGCATCATCACCCTTCCTTAGAGTGGCCCCTGAGATATTTCCAATTTGCAACATCCCAAGAAACATATGAAAACCTTTGAACTAAGTAATCAATAAGCCCCTGTCTAGCTCTAATATCCAATGAGTCTATTCAAAACAGTTATATGGTAAGAAAGATTGAGTGGCAAGGAAACTATAATATTGCTGAGTGCCAACTTTTGTTTATTGAAATGCCTCATAAGCAGTATCTCATTGAATTCCCCCTAATAATGCTATTATACTATGGTTACCAATGAAGAGACTGAGACTCAGAGAGTATAACTTAAGTTTACATATTTTGTTTACATATGAAACAAAAAATTCATTCCCTCGCTACTTCCATTGTTGCACATTACCTCTAAACGAGATCACGTCTTCTTAACCTAGTCCTCATCCACCTATTATTACCAATAAATTAGATTCTCTTCCATATTTCATTTTGAATGTGTTCAGTATATCTGACCTATTATGGATGTTTGTATTTACTTATCCTTGTGAAAAATAGAACAATAGGAAGGAGTAGATTTGTGTAGAGCACTGAGAAATAATCGTTTTGACTTAAAGAGAGAAAAAGAGAAGATAGCATTGATAAATTTATAAAGTTAAATATTTTTAAAACCTATCACTTTTAAATGTACTAGAAAAATTATGATTATTCAAAAATATTATTTCCAAGAATATATTTTTAATTTCTCTTATTCCATCTGATATCATCAAATCCATAGCATACATTGGCTTTCTCGTGCTTAAAAAATCTTTCCAATGGTAAAATGTGAAGATAAGCAAATTTAATCTCTTCTCTCATAAGCAATTGAATTCCATATCCTTAGAATACCTCTTATGCAAATCCAATTATCTCTGAATAACTACAGAAATAGTATTAATTGTGGAAAACCTGCTAGGGATCTGAACTCAAAAACGTGTTAGATACTGCATTATCATTCTGTGTATATCAGCTTATATCTTTCCTCAGTTTCTGTGTTATCTTTGCGCTTTTTCCTCTGGCAGATGTTCAAGGGTGAATTATGCAATTAAGAATCTAAAATTCCACTTCATCCAGATGCCTAATTTGCTAACTATTCACTTGTCGAAAACACTTCTTTACTATCTATTACATAATGACTACAGCTCAGTACAGCTTCTGGTTTCCATTTCAAGAATTGATACTGAGAATCTGATAAAAGTCCCGGAAGGCATTTTTGAGTGCCCATTCCTATGCAACTTTATTAAATTTCATAAATTCATCAACATCTGGAGAAAGAAACTTTCCCCAAAAAAGTTTTAAGTTCCAAAATCATTGTGTATTTTTCTTTTCAAAATCCATAGACAAGTTTGTGGAACAATAATAAAACTTTATCTCTAAATTTTGTTAAAGTTTAGGTGATCTTGAAAACAGACACTCTACCCTATCCAGAAAATATATATATAAAAAAAGTTTGCACAGGTCTTAATAGTCATTGTTGAATTCTTAAAGAAAACTGCATTTACATCAGTTTCTCCTGCCCCAACAGTTACCAACACACCGGATTACATCAAGGATTCCGTCCACTGTGGAGCAATGCTGATTTGGTGATAGTGCATCTATTTAATTTATTAACATGAAAAGTTTATAAAATGGTGGTGGAGACATGAGAAGGAGAGGGTAGTTGAAATAATAGCACACCAATAATTAATATACTATGTTCAACCCTTAATCTGTCTCAACATATCCAAAAAAGTGCAAGAAATATAAGCTGAGGTTAACTATAACATCTACATCCATTTCCTCATTGATTTTTACTTTATTTTATTTTTTTTTCTCCTTTTATTTCAGAATATAATGGGGGTACAACACTTTAGTTATATATATTGCCCATGCACTGCCCATGTCCGAGCTACAATTGTGGACATCCCCCAAACTGTGCACCCTGCACCCATTCCGTGAGAGTTTTCCAATCCCATCCACCCCTCTCCCGCCTGCCTGCCCCAAATGAATATTATTGCCATTTGTGACGTAAGTATGGATCAGTTGGTACCAATTTGATGGTGAGTACCAGTGGTGCTTGTTTTTCCATTCTTGTGATACTTTACTTTGAAGAATGGGCTCTTGCTCCATCCAGGATAATACCAGATGAGTTAATTCACTGTTGTTTTTTATTGCTGAGTAATACTTCATGGTATACATATATGACATTTTATTAATCCACTTGTGTATTGGTGGGCACCTGGGTTGTTTCCACATCTTTGCCATTGTGAATTGTGCTGCTATAAACATTCGTGAGCAGATGTCTTTATTATAAAATGTCTTTTTTTTCCTTCAGGTAAATACCCGGTAGTGGGATTGCTGGGTCAAATGGTAATTCTACTTTTAATTCTTTGAGGTATCTCCATATTCTTTTCCATAGAGGTTGTACTAATTTGCAGTCCCACCAGCAGCGTATGAGTGTTCCTATCTGTCCACATCCCCGCCAGCATTTGTTGTTTTGGGACTTTTTGATACGAGCCAATCTCACTGGAGTTAAGTGATATCTCATTGTGGTTTTGATTTGCATTTCCCTGATGATTAGAGAAGTTGAGCAATTTTTTATATGTTTGCTGGCCATTATTCTGTCTTCTCTTGAAAAGTTTCTGTTCCCGTCCTTTGCCCATTTTTTAATAGGGTTGTTTGATTTTTTCTTGTTGATTTTCCTAAGTTCTGTATAGATTCTGGTTATCAGCCCTTTATCAGATGTGTAGCATGCAAATATTTTCTCCCATTCTGTTGGTTGTCTGTTTACTCTAGTGATAGGTTCCTTGGCTGTGCAGAAGCCTTTTAATTTGATCAGGTCCCATGTATTTATTTTGGTTGCTGCTGTGATTGCTTTGGGAGTCTTCTTCATAAATACTTTGCCTAGGCCAATGTCCATAAGAGTTTTTCCAGTGTTTTCTTCTAGAATTCTTATGGTTTCACATCTTAGGTTTAAATCCGTTATCCATCGTGAGTTGATTTTTGTGAGAGGTGAGAGGTGTGGATCCAGTTTCAGTCTTCTACATGTGGCCATTCAGTTTTCCCAGCACCATGTACTGAATAGGGATTCTTTTCCCCAGTGTATGTTTTTGTGTGATTTGTCAAATATCAGATGACAGTATGAGGATGGTTTTATATCTGGGTTCTCAGTCCTGTTCCATTGGTCTATGTCTCTGTTCTTGCGCCAGTACCATGGTGTTTTGGTTTATAGCCTTGTAGTATAGTTTGAAGTCTGGTAGATTGATGCCTGCCAATTTGTTCTTTTTGCTTAAGATTGCTTTGGCTAGACAGGGTCTTCTCTGGTTCCACATGAAGCGTAGAATTATTTTTCCTAGATCAGCAAAAAATGATGTTGGTATTTTGATAGGGACTGCATTCATTCTGTAAGTCACTTTATATAGCAAAGACATGTTAACAATGTTGATTCTACCTATCCAAGAGCATGGTAGGGTTTTCCATCTGTTTACATCCTCTGCAATTTCTTTTCTCAGTGTTTCGTAGTTCTCTCTACATAGGTCTTTCACCTTCTCAGTTAGATATGTTCCTAAATATTTAATTTTCTTTGGTGCTATTGTGAAAGGTATTGCGTCTTTCATTTATTTCTTGGCTCAACTCTTATTGGCATATATGAAGGCTATTGATTTGTGTGCATTAATTTTGTATCCTAGACTTTGCTGAATTCATTTATTGATTCCAGTAATCTCGTGGTTGAATATTTGGGGTTTTCTAGATATAATATCATATTGTCTGTGAAGAGTGAAAGTCTGACCTCTTCTGCCCCCATTTGGACACCCCTGATTCCTCTCTCTTGTCTGATTGCTCTGGCAAGGACTTCCAGCACTATGTTGAATAGAAGTGGAGATAGTGAACAATCTTGTCTGGTTCCAGTTTTAAGGGGGAATGCTTTCAATTTTTCCCCATTCAGTATGATATTGGCTGTGGGTTTATCGTATATGGCTTTAATAATTTTGAGGTATGAGCCATCTATGCCTATATTGTTAAGAGTTCTTATCATAAAAGGGTGCTAGATTTTGTCAAAAGCCTTTTCTGCATCTATTGAAAGGATCATATAATCTTTGTTCTTGCTTTTATTTATGTGGTGAATTATATTTATAGATTTGCATATGTTGAACCATCCCTGTATCTCAGGGATGAAGCCCACCTGATTGTGATGAATTATTTTTTTGCTGTACATTTGAATTCGGTTTGCTAGGATTTTATTGAGAATTTTTGCATCTATATTCATAAGGGATACTGGTCTGTAGTTTTCTTTTTTTGTTGTGTCCTTTCCTAGCTTTGGTATCAAGGTGATATTGGCTTCACAGAATGAGGTTGGGAGGATTCCATCCTTTTTGATGTTTGTGAATAATTTCAGTAGTATAGGCACCAGTTCTTCTTTGTAAGTTTGGTAGAATTCAGGTGTGAACCCATCTGGTCCAGGACTTTTTTTTGTTGGAAGATTTTTTATTACTGCTTCAATTTCGGTGCTTGATATTGGTCTGCTTAGGAATTCTATTTCTTCCTGATTGAGCCTAGGGAGGTAGTTTGTTTCTAAGAATTTGTCCATTTCCTCCATGTTTTCATGTTTTTGGACATAGAGATTTTTGTAGTATTTTAAGATGATGTTTTGTATTTCCATGATATCAGTTGTGACCTCTCCTTTTTCATTTCTAAATGAGCTTATTAGAGTCCTTTCCTTTCTGCTTCTGGTCAACCTGGCAAGTGGCCTGTCTATTTTGTTTATCTTTTCAAAGAAACAACTTTTCATTTTATTAATCTTCTGTATTGTTCTTTTGTTCTCAATTTCATTTAATTCTGCTCTGATCTTGGTTATTTCTTTTCTTCTGGCTTTTGGTTTGGTTTGCTCTTCCTTTTCCATTTCCTTAAGATGATTCATTAGTTTACTGATTTGTGACATTTTTTTTTGGATGTGAGCAGTTAAGGTGATAAGTTTTCCTCTCAGGACTGCCTATGCTGTATCCCACTGTTTTTGATAACTTTTGTCCCCATTATCGTTTAGTTCAAAGAATCTTTTGATTTCCATCTGAATCCCCTCCTTGACCCAATAGTTATTCAACAACAGATTGTTTAATTTCCATGTTTTTGGATGAAGATGTGAGTTTCTGTTGGAATTGATTTCTAATTTTATTCCACTGTGGTCTGAAAAGATACATGGTATTATTTCTATTTTTTAAAATTTGTTGAGATCTGTTTTGTGGCCTAGGTTGTGATCAATTTTAGAGAAAGTTCCATGAGCTGATGAGAAGAACATATATTCAGTGTTTTTTGGGTGGAGTGTTCAATAGATGTCTGTTAGGCCCAAATGTTCTAGAGTCCTGTTTAGGTCCATTGTTTCTTTGCTTATTTTCTGTTTGGAGGATCTGTCCAGTTCTGTCAGTGGGGTATTGAAGTCCCCCGCTATTATGGCATTGCTATTTATTATGTTGTCTAGGTCAAGCAGTATTTGCTTTACGTATCTGAGTGCTACTGTGTTGGGTGCATAACTATTTAGGATTGTTACATCTTCTTGTAAGATTTTTCCCTTCACCATTATATAGTGTCCATCTTTGTCCTTCTTTACTTTTGTTGCTTTAAAGTTTATATCACCTGAAATAAGGATGACTACTCCAGATTTCTTTTGGTTTCCATTAGCCTGGAAAATTGTATTTCATCCTTTCAACTTGAGTCTGAAGGAGTCTTTGTGTAAGGTGTGTTTCCTAGAGACAGCAGATACTTGACTTGCATTTTTTAATCTATTCAGCTGGCCTATGTCTCTTCAACGGGCAATTCAAGTCATTCACATTTATTGAGAGAATTGATATTTGGGGTAGATTTCTGTTTATTCTGTTGGGTAGTTTCTTGTTCTGTTTTACCTCTTGAGTCACTGTGAAATCTGGGTTCTGGAGTTTTAGTTTTTGGGTAGCTGTACTGTGGTAGGTGTCTGTTGTGCTGGTTAGTGTAAAATGCAGGTCTAAGCACTTCTTGCAGGGCCAGTCTGGACTACACAAATTCTATCAGTGATTACTTGTCTGGAAAAGTCTTTATTTCTCCCTCATATAAGAAGCATAGTTTGGTGGGATAAAGAATTCTGGGTTGGCCATTATTTTGTTTTAGAAGACTGAGGATGGCTCCCCATTCTCTTCTGGCTTGTAAGGTTTCAGCTGAGAAATCTGCAGTTAATCTGATAGGTTTCCCTTTGTAGGTAACCTGCTCTTTTCACCTCACAGCTCTGAGGAGTGGCTCTTTCATGTTTACTTTGGTCAGTCTAATAATTATGTGGCATGGTGAATGCCTTTTCACGTTGAATTTCCCAGGATTCCTGCATGCTTCTTGTACTTGGATATCGAGATTTCTGGCTAGGCCGTGGAAATTTTCCTCTATTGTTCCTTCAAATAGATTTTCCAGCCCATGCAAATTTTCTTCCTCACCCTCAGGGATGCCTATGATCCTTATGTTTGGCCAGTTTATATAATCCCACATTTCTTGTATGCTTTGTTCATGCCTCTTGTTTTTGTGTTCTTTCCCTTCAACTGATTTATTTAGCACATAGGAGTTATCTTCCAACTCTGAGATTCTTTCCTCTGCATGACCCAGCCTATTCTCAAGGCTTTCCACTGTGTTTTGTAGATCCTTGACTGCCTCTTTCATTTCTAGAATTTCTATTTGATTTTTCTGTAATACTTCTATTTCTTTAGAAAATTTTTCATTCATTTCTTGCATTTTTCTTGTGGGTTCTTTGTGCTGTGATTCAATTTTCTCTTGAGTTCCATTGAGCTTTCTTATAATCCATAAATGAAATTCCTCTTCTGTCATTCTACCCATTTCATTTGAGTTGGTATCCATTGCTGAGGAACTAATAATTTCTTTTGGGGGTGACTTTTCACTCTGATTTTTCATGTTTCCTTAGTTCTTTCACTGATTTTTTCTCATGTGGCCCCTTGGTCGAGAGCTGGGGGTGTTAGGGCTAGTTTATGGCCCTGTCTCCAAGCCCCCAAGGTTCATTACTTGGCAGAGCCAGGGAGAGGAGTAGTGGTCTGTATTGCCTTTAGTGTATTTTAGCAAGTTTGGTGGATCCCTTGGGTTACCTCTGACCTGTTGTCTTCTCCTCTTCCCGGTGGAATGTCGTGAGATTGTCCTCCCAGCTTGAGCTCCAAGCTGGTGGATTGTACTTGAGGGTATGAATCCACAGCTTCCTAATAGCTAGGTATTCTGTTGTGCCGGCAGCAGACTCTGATCCCCCAGGTGGGGTATACAAAAGCCCCAAGTTTTGGGAGGGGCCTTGTAGCTCCTAGGGGTTACTTTGACCCTGCTCCTCCTGAGGTATGGGTAGAAACACAATTGCTTCTGGCTGCAGTGTGAGAGCTGGATTGGGAAAATTCTACACAGCTCAAAAGTTGCTTATCGAGCCGCATGTGTCTGGCCCTCTGACATGTGTCTCCACGTGACACTGGCTGATCAGGGGATCTCCAATTGTGCACCCCTTTTCCACCACTAGACCCCAAGGCGAGTCAGGTGGGTGTCTCTATCCCCAGAAGTCTCCTCCAGGGGGATGCTCCCAAGGTGGGGGGAATAGTAGCCACTGGAGGCACTCTTGGATGGAGCAAAATTCCCTAATGAAGTAGGCAGGGTTAGGGGGAGCTGCTCTGGTTCAGCCTGTGGCTCTTGAGGCATTCGGCTGCCATGAGAACCGGTACTTATACAAAATGAGTCGCTATAACCAGCAACGTTCAAAATGACCGATCTCTGGGGTACAGGAGGGCTGGGACCTGAAGAACAGGCACTAGGACCATCACGTAGCAGACTCATAGGAGGACAGAGCTTGGGTAGAAGGACCAGATGGACAGGCTGCAAACTGTTTCCAATACACAAAGGTTCTGCCACTACAGATTCGGGATCTTGTCCCACCTGGAACCCACGGATGCAGCTGTCCCTGGCCACCAAGAGTGAAGCCTGTCGCATCCCGGTGGAACAGCCCCCAGGCCAGGGGCAGGATGATGCTAGAGACCTGGCTCACAGCTCCAGGCAGGAGCCTGTAAAGGTGGCTGCTGGCCGCCAGCCTGGAGCACAGCAGGGCTCAGATCGTGCCCATGAACGCAGCTCTTCTCAACCAGCCTGGGTCCTGCCAAGGCAATTGCTGGCAGCCACTAAGGGCATGTTCTGCTCTCTGTTCAACTCCTGTGCCCGGGTCCCACTGACTTCCAGTGGCAAGGTGCTGGTCTGCAGATTCCCGCATACTGTCCCAGGAAGCTATATCTCTGCCCAGTACCTACCGGGCCCTGAGCGGTCTGTGTATATTGCAGCTGAGAGTTCTATACGGCTCTCACAATTGCTCCCTCTCCACAGAGCCTGCTGTCTCGAGCTACATCTTTGCCCCAACTCTGGGCTTGTCCCTGACTGAGTGGATGGGGAGTCTGTGGGGAAGGTGTGTAACCACCTGTAGGTCAGGTTGTGCTGACCTGGCGAGCACGTTCTCCCCACTCTCTGGGCTCTATTGCACTCCCTGCGCTCTCCAATCTTTGTGAATGATTCTCCCAGTCACCTGTTTTCTTGGGCTGAGTGTCCCATGATGTTTCTCTGTAAATTTACAATGCTATTTTCGGAGTGAGTGATCGGGGCGCAGGCAGCCGATGGCGTTTTTCACCTCCTTCCCTGGGAGCGGTGAGGTGGGAGGACTCTGTCAGACTGCCATTTTTCAGCCCTCTGATTTTTACTTAACTTTAATAAGCTGTATTAGTGTGGTATGTCTATATGCATCTATCTATCCATCTATGTATCTGTGTGTGTCTCTCTCGCCTTAGGAATTCCCAATATTCAGAATAATATCTGTCAGAGTGAGGAATGAAAAAGGAAAAGTAGCAGGAGAAAGAAAAGAAGGAAGGAAGGAAGCGAGGGAGGGAGAAAGGAAAGAAGATAGAGAGGGAAGGGAAGAGAGAGAGGGAAAAGAAATGAGAAATCAAAGAAAAGAAAGCAAAATCAAACTTAATTATACCATCTGTTGTTTCCACCCAACTAAACAAATCACTCACTGAGTATTTGATGACCTTGTGAATAAATGAATGAAAAAACAGAGTGAAAATAACTCTACTTGAAAAAGAGATGGATTCTAGCCCAAGCTTTTTTCCCTAACTGCAAATTCGAAAACTCACCTGGCCTCTCAGGGTCTCATATAAAATTAAAGAGTAGGACTAGATGAATTGCAATTCTAGCACTAACATTCTATGAGATTTTTGTTTTACAAAGGGATCTATGTGGGGATTCTTGTTCATTGTTTTGAAAATATTATGCAATCAATGGGTGGATGTATCTATATATGAAACTTTGAGAAGATGTCTGTACCTTACCTAATTGGTTGTTAAGAGAGGCAGCTTTTCTTTATTGCCTGCAGACATTAGGGATTCATTCAATGATTAGCTCCTTTTCTTCTCTTTTCTAAAGATTTACTATCTATGCTACCTATAGGGTTGACATTTCTTTTGATAGGGCTTTACACTCACACACATACACACGCACACACAATTAAATGGGGGTGCTGAAACATCTCACTACCATGTAGACTAACTGCTGCATGTACGAATATGTCTCCTAACTTACTTGCTCTAGCTAGAAGGTAAAATACTTCATACTGATGATTAAGTATTTATAACATAGGTTAATGGCTTGAAAATTCTCAAATTTTTATTATATGGCATTTGTTTGTATTGGTTCTTTTTAATAGCTAATTTAGGAAGCAGTTGGGAAATAGAAAGAAAACCAAGACATACCTACAGTTAAATAAAAATCTCTTTCCAGAACCTAAATAGGAGTTTTAACCCTTAACTACTTACTATTATCTTTTAATAAACTCAATTGCAAGGGAAGAAGAAAGCAAGCAAGGAAGGGAAGGAGGGAGTAGGGGGAAAGAGAGAGAGACCCTTAGAAACAAGTGCTATTTCAGAGCTGTTCTAGGAAACTGTTTCTATATCATTTAGACTGTGACTCACAATAACATAAATTTGCAAGTAAGAACTCTAATAAGAACATATTTATGCTCTATCCTTACAATTCCACCAGCACCTGTCCAAGAGAACATTAATTATGACTATGTATAACTGACTTTATGGGTTTTAAATTCAGATAAATTTTTAAAAAATTAACTCATTTTCTGCCATGCCCTAAAACTTGTTCCAAAAACTTAAGAAAAGAGAATTCTTCACTCAGTTTGCCAAATTTGTAATGACTTGCATTCCTGTAAACCTTTTGGTTTATATGGCTTTTCCTAGGCATTATCATCTTTGAGTTTCACAATCTACCTCTGGGGTAAATTGGAATTGTTAACCCCATTTTATAGATAATTACAGTTATAAGTGATTAAATGAATTAATTTAACTATGAGCCAGGACAGAAAGCCACTTATAATCTAAAGCAATAAATGCAAGAAATTTATGACAGGTTTCATGGAAAATCTCTTTTTTGAACACATTTTGTAAATGATAATTTCTCATTCATTCCAAAGGATCCATTTCCACTAAAAGATAAAATTAATTTGTGTACTAATTCAATCTGTGGCTACTGTAGGTAAAAAAAAAAAAATGTTCATCTCTCTTTTCACTGAAGATCAAAAAAAACCATGAATTCAAAATATTGAGAAGTGGTTCTTTCATCCCCTAAATCTTGTAACTTGAGCACCGCAGGTTCAGATGAATCATCTATTTTGGCATCATTGCTTGTGCCCATTTGCCATGAGGTCTTGAATAGCATTAAACTGGGAGCAGTAGCAAGTAGTAAAGGAAATGAGAGATGTGGCTTTCATTCCTGCCTCCACTCCCATCTATGGAGACTTCAGAACCATCTACATAATTCTAAGTCAGAATAAAAATGCAACTGTGAAACATCAAAATGCAGAGAAAGTAAAATTGCTACAAAACTAAAAAACTAGTAGGTAGGAAAAAATGTTCATTCACTGTGCACCTTTCTGGTGTTAAATGTCATTTCCTCTGAAGGTCTCCCCAACTCTTCAGATGCAGGAGCAGTTCCTTCCCATAGATTTGTTCCAGAGTGCATTCATGTCACCATACTCTTAGAATATTGTATGATGATTTTGTTTATGCTTCCTTCTTCCCCACTGGATTATGAAACACTTAAAAGTAAGAATGAAGTCTCGACTTTTGTATTTCTAGGGCCAGCATACTGTCTAATATATGTCATATACATCAATATGTATGAATATGTAAATAAGTAAATCAGTGAATGACTCATGTTGAAGGAAACACAGATACGTTCTTTAAGGAGTAGCATTTACTCAGGAATAGAAAAAGAGCCAGGACTATGGCCAAGGTTCATTTTCAAGGTGCTTCAAGTCTTCATGACTGATAATTTTTATTGCTCATTTATTCCATATATATTCTCTACAGAGTTTTATCTAACTTAGAAAATAGCATGGTAGTTATTTTTTTATTCTCTATAAATAAGCTAATAGCTAGCATATGCATTTAAAAATCTTATTTAAAGATGTGTGAAAGAATCTTTTGATTTTATTCTTCATGTACCAAAATAGGCATAATATCTACATAATTTTTACTGTTATACCAATTTTAAACTTTTCATAAAAACATTCCAAAGCCTGTCTCTTTGGATCAAGGCCAATTTCAGTAAATCATATTTAACTAAATAAATTTCAGTGGAGGTACCCTTTAACTTTGGTATCTTAGAGCTCAGGGTCTCCAGGTAGGCCACAAATATAGCTTCAACCTCTGAGCATTTCTGTTTGCAAGTCAATAAAATAAGTAGTTGTACCACATGACCCCCCAGGTTCTGTCCTGCTCATAGCATTCTGTATTGGTGTAACTGCTCTTCAGGAATTTTATTATAAACTCCACAGTGGTTCCAGCAAGTAATGATAGTTTTGCTTCCCCCTTCAAATCCATCAGGTCCTTCAATATTTATACCCTGTCAGTGAAAATTCAGGCATGAATGTTTAGGGGAAAAAGGAGGAGGGGGCTCATAGAATAATACAGCAGAACTTGAGATAGGACTCATACATGAACAAATAGAAACTGCATGCCAAAAGTCACTGGGTGAGACTTTAAGTTGGCCCCTAAGACACCCAGCTCCTTATGTTCACACCCTTGTAAGAATCCCCTGCTTTTCTGTGTGTGTGTGTGTGTGTGTGTGAGACCTGTGATTTGCTTCTAACCAGGAGAAGATGGCAAAGTGATAGAATCTCACTTCATGATTATATTATATTATATAATACTATCTTGCCACCAAACTGGCTCCTAAGTCTCTCTTCCTTTCCAGCTGTGAAGAAGCAAGCTGCCATGAAGTAAGTGGAAATCAATGCTGCAGCGAACTGCTAGTAGGCTTCAGGAGCACAGGACAGCCTCAGTCCTACCACTGCAAGGAAATAAATTCTGCCAATAATCTGTGTGAGCTTGGAAACAAATTCTTACCAAGTTGAGCCTCTGATGAGAATGAAGACCCAGCCAACAACTGAATTGCAGCCAGGTGAGACTCTGAACCAATGAACCCATCTGTGCCATACCTGGACTCCTGACCCACAGAAACCATGAGATAATAAATGTGTGCTATCTTAAGCTGCTAAATTTGTGGTGATTCGTTAAGTAGTAATAGATAACTAAAACAGCTGTGAAGGTAATGTTGGTCTTTCCATGCCTACATTTTGAATAGTGCTATACACTTAGGTAGTAAAAAGCATGCTAACCCATTTTATCTCCTCTAGCAAAACAACAATAGATATAGCTATTTTATTTCCAAAAAAGCCATAACATTTTGTTCTCTTAGAAAATGAAAATAAAGCACACCATAGAAAATGAATTAGGAATTTATTTGCAAAATAACTGAGTAGTTCTTTGGCCATTCCTTGCATGTAGGGTCTACTCATACCGATAATAACAAGTCTTAAATTCACTCATTCATTCACCAAATGTTTAATGCACTTCTGTTTCATAAAAACTGTGAAAAGTGCTCTGGGGAATGCAGATATGAATAAGATATAGTTACTGCCCTAAGAGAAATTACAACTTTATTATGCTAAGGTTTTTTTTTAATTTCAATAAATTTAGGGGGTACAAGTGTTTTTATTACAAGGATGAATTGTGTAATGCTGAAATCAGGGCTTTTAGTATACCTGTTACCAGAATAGTATAAATTGTACCCGATGTACCCGATAGGTAAATTTTTTTATCCCTCACCCCCCTCCAACTCTCTCCCCTTCTTAGTTTCCAAAGTCCATTACATTACACTAAGTTTTAAGAATGTGTTGTCAAAGCAAAAGAGTTTAAATTATTTATAATACTATATGTCTTAAAGGATGACAATTTCAGAACAGAGAAAAATAAATGTGTTGTATCAAAGTGAAATTGCCTCTATGAACCCATCTATAATATCTTTTTATTAAAACATGGTTTCAGATAAATGACCATGGGAATAAAATTGACTTATGGATGGGTAATATTTCAGTAGCTGGATATATGGAAGAGAACCTTCTACAGGAAAAAAAAAAAAAAACAGTGAATAAAGGCACTTACACCTAAGAATGAAGGACACATTCAGAAAACAATTGTTTTGACTTTTGACTTGAAAAGCATGATGGTTTATTGGAAAAAGCGAGACTACAGGATATAGTGTTGATTAAAATATATTGAGTGCCTGAACTAGGCTGAAATGGAAAGGAGGATCCAGACAGAAGAGAAAGACATCATGGACATGGACCCCAGAACAAGCACAACTGATTGTGTGAGACACATGATAGGAAGAGAGAAATTGAAAATGACTTTGAAGTTTCAAACCTGGATGAGAGGGAATAGAAGCATCATTAACAGCATTAGGAGAGTTAAGAGGCAGTATTGGTTTATGGGGAGAAAACAGCTGAGTTTGGTACACGTTGGATTTAAAGGGCTAGTGAGACAGGAGATTTGAAAAGGAGAAAAGTAAGAAGAATAAAATCAAAGAGATTTGGTAAAGGAAACCCCAAAAACTGCAGTTTCAGATGAGTGTTGGGTTTAAAATGGGTCAAGAAGTAAGTTGGTAGAAAGAACAGGAGATAGTGGCTACATATAGTACCCTTTCAAGGTGATAAAGTAACAAGGACTTTGAATAACAAGAAAAATTAGAGGGATGGCCAGGTGACTCACGCCTATAATCCTAGCATTTGGGGGGGCCGAGGTGGGAGGATCACTTGAAGCCAGGACTTGGAGACCAGCCTGGGCAAGAGCGAGACCCCATCTCTACAAAAAATAGATAAATGAGCCGGGCGTGGTGTTGCGTGCCCGTAGTTCCAGCTACTCGGGAGGCTGAGGCAGGAGAACTGCTTGAGTCCGGGAGTTTTGAAGTTGCAGTGAGCTATGATGATGCCACTGCACTCTAGCCCAGGCAACAGAGCAAGAGCATGTCTCAAAACACAAAAAAGAAAGAAAGAAAGAAAAATTAGAGGGAGATCGGTGTTCTTAATGCTTTTCAAGGTGTGATGTTGTCTTACTACAACAAATCAAAAGGCGAGTTCTAGTCTGAGTTATTTTCAAAATATAAAAAGACTCCATAGAAATACATAAAGCACAAATTTAAAATATAGTTTTGTTATTTTCAGCACACATGCACTTTGGAGCACAGCAAGTCCCTTTTCTCTTTGGGAAAATTGACGGAAAAAAAGACCTATACCTATTTTGAAGAGAGTGTAAGTCAGGTATTGGATCTGTAAAAATGGAGCATATGCAAAGTTGTGATGAGTGAAAGAACTCAGGAAAGTTTCAGAAACTCCAAAGTTATTTTATATATATATTCTTTGGGCAATTTTCTGACATGCTTTCCATTTCTTAATACAGCACCCTGAATTGAAGTAATGACAGCTAGACGCAGGGTTATAACACCTATGTTTTCAGCTATGAAAAGCAAGTTATTTCTTGATGATGAGTGTTAGCTCCAGACACGCGGATAGCACCATGCCTACTAGTTCTATAATTTGCATTTTGTTTTAGAAAATTTTCTTATTCTCTGTGTTTTCCATTTTCAGAATACATGTAGCACACAACCTGACAATAACCAAGTACTACTCTTTTTCACACCTCCATAGCATTTAACACAGTTCTATGCAGAGAAGATGTTCCTAATTCCTTAGTAGCTAATATATATATAAATATAAATATGTGTAAATTTGAAATTGTATGTTAAATGAGAAAATGGGTGTAAAATAGCTAGCAAAATGATTGTGAAATAAATGTTTAAAAGAAACACAAAATCTGAGAAATATAGAATGACAAAAATTTTGAAATAAAAGAAAATTGGGAAACAGTTATAAGATTAGAATCTATGTTATGCAAAAATATGAAGTGTTAACAGCATCATAAAGCAAATAATTTATGAATATTTGAGTGCTTATGAGTTATACAACTTTTTGACTCAGTACATATTAATTTCCCAGTGACCAGAGCATCTCACCTAAAATGCAAAGTGTTACTCTCTCAGCTTTACCTCACAGCAAGATTCATTATAGATGCATTATGCATTGTCTATCCTATGTTCATCTCCTCATTTATTCATAAACTTTCTATCTTCTCTTTCTCTCTTTCTCTCTCTTTCATTTAGAGCTATTATTAACATTTTATACTTTGCTAGAACTTCTTGGGTTTTATGATATATATTTAAGGGAATGACAGAAGATTAGTAAAGAAATACAGTTTTAATTTCTAGTGGCAGTATTTCATTACAAATATCAGAAGGAATTGCACTGACAATATGACCCATACAGCAAAGACTGAAGATTGTTCTCTAATATTCATGTTCTCCTTCCTCTATAGTAGTAGAACTTCCCAATCTTTAGCTGAGCATACAACAATTTAGAATAAACAAATCCCAGTCCCTTGTAGTTGCGGGTAGTTGTACAATTCAGTTTTCGTCAAAGTGATGCCAATAGAAGTCTTGTGTGCAATTTCCAGGTTGTACATTTGAAAAGGGGTAGTTTACCCTCTATTCCCCCTTTTTTACCATCTTGGAATATGGAGATGAGGAGATCACACTGGAAGGCTTGGGCAACAAGACAGAATTCTTCACGCTTGATGAATTCTTGCAGTGGAGCCCCAATACCATTACAGAATTTTATGAGCGAGAAATAACCTTCTATCTTGCTTAAAGCAGTATTATTTTGGATCTTGTCATATTGCTGAACATATATCCTTTTGAGTCCAAAAAGCTCATGTGTATTATTGAGGAAATAGGAGGTCCTCTACCATTACTTGTTCCTAGACATCATGTTCATTTCATCTTACTTTCAAATGTGTAGCTCTACTTTGAAAAAATGATCATATTCAAATAATCTCAGAGCTAGAAAGGGTTTTATGTAACATTCAGTCTGGTGTTCCCTTGATGTGTATTTAACTGGATAGACAGTAGTCTTGTGAGATAAGAATAAAGGACAACAAAGTCAAAAAAGTTTGGAAAACAGCTAACATTCATTCCCTTCTGGAAAGATTCACAATGTCTATTAGTGTATCAAAAACATGAATAGTCCTAAAATAAAGGGACATGTTTAACTTTTTAATTTTCTGAGCAATAAAACATAGAAACATTTTAAACACAATATATATTAACATACTTTATAACTATTGTTCTGTGGATCATTCTTTGGGGAATTTTGAATCACTGGGTAATGCACATATCCCCCACATGTTCAACAAATGGTTCATTAATTCTTGCTTGGATGTCTTCCAGTAACAGAGAATTCACTACTTCAATAGATGATCTATTTCACCACTTCTCACTTTTGCAAATAAAGGCACTAATTAAGATGGATATTCATTAGTTCTCTTAAATGTGACCGTGCCTATCTTTTTGACCTCAGTTCCATTGGCCACAATGCATTAAGTAAGGTTTATTTACCAGTTTAGTAATGACATCTGAATGTTCAATGAACTCATTTAAAACAACCTGCGTACCCAGACCACCTAGTGTTTCAATTTCCCTTCAGCATCATTAGATCAGGTTTTTTTCTGTGTCAAGTATTCCACATGTCAGAGAAGAAGGCGTAAACTGAGTAAACTTTGCTTTCACTCGATAATCTGATAACACAGCAAATAGCACTGAAATAAAGTCAATTATCTTCTGATGACCAAAATGACTAGTTTTATTACTTGCCATTTGGTTAGAAATTCAAGAATCACAAAACAAAAGACTTATATAACCAAAATGCACATTTAGTCTTCCTCCAGATCCCATCTCCTAATCAATAATTGTTGCCTTGATACATGGTCATAAATTCATGTTTGTGGGCCACATTAATTTTTCATTAGTCATGATAATAAAGTGCAATCTATTAGAATTTTAAAAATAATATAAGTCTACCAAAATGTTAGAATTCACAGTACAGTCGACTTTATAAGTGTGCACAGTAAGACACTTGGTGGTAGTAACTGATAGACTATAAAATCAAAAATGGTTTTACCAAGATTGCCAATATTTGAAAAAAAGTACCCAAATTATTTCTTGACCAATTTTTTAAATCAAATACATATGTTGACCAATTTATTTGCGACCAAGTTACTTTCAGTAACATGATTTGCTATCCTTTTATGAATTAACCAAATATATAGTTCTCAGGACTTTTTTAAAAAATTGCATTCAATGAATTTAACTAATTGAATTAATTTCAGTCAAATCTCTTGGACCCCACTAATGATAGATTTCAGCATTAAATTTTAGAAGTTTAATTAAAGAGAATTAATAGTGATTCCACTGAGCTCTGAGTAATATGTAAACTTTTGAATAGCCATCTGATGACTCCACATGGACAGTTTGATTCTGAATACCAATATATTCTTGAATAAATTAATAATGTTCTTGTTTATTTTCCCAATTATAATTTGAAATTAAAAATTTGAAATTAAATTTATTTAAATGTCACATTAGTAAGATATTTGTGTGAATTAATTAATTCTATTTAAAAATGAAAAAGTCTCAGGACACATTAGGTTCCTGAGCCATCGTTTGAACACCTATATTGTTACAGGAGAGGGGCATTTAATAGGGCTGGACTAAAGTTTGGCTTCCGCCTTGTTATTAAGCCCAAATCTACTATAAGGCTTGGGTTTCAGACATGACTTTGAGAAGGCCAAATAGTCAAAAGCCTCTTTCAATGCCATTTCTAGATCATTGAACTTGTATATAATCAGTGATCATGTAATGTGTAGATTATCATCATTTCTAATCACAATATGAACACAAATAAAGACAGAGAGTCACTTGAATCCATTGTGAGTATGTGGTTATATAATTTGGAGGGAATCTTATGTGCTTTATATATTGAATAATTATTTCAGTCCCTAATTCAAATTTATTTTTCTAAGAGTAAAATGCCATAATAATTTATATTTAATAACAAAAGCTGATACTGTCATATCAAAAATGATTTAAAATATACAAAAAGTTAAATAAACAGGGAAATACATGTATTTAATAAATATTAGGAAAAATGCATTAACTAGATAACTTTAGGAAAAACATGTACTGTATCTTTTGAGCCAAAAGTTTTTATGAAATGTAAATTGTAACATAAGGTAGAATAATAGAAATAATATCATAATTCTAATCTCTGTAGGATTATTTTGTTTCTAAGCATTGATAACATTAAAAATATCTAATTATTTCAAATCATCTTAGCCTACATATAAAAAACACAAAGCATAAAAAAGAAGGTTTAAGAAAAAAATGCCATACCTCAAAATATATTGCTTCTCCATCTACTTTGATGGAAAGTGAGCACTTATTTTATATCACAAATAATGCAGTAGAGTGTCTTCAGAAATATTGTAGAAGAATGCAGAAAAGTTATTGTTCCTGCACTATAATGTCAACAATTTAAACTTTGTGTACTTGATATTTTAATAATAAAATTTAATATTAAATAAAATTTTATCAAATTTTATATTTATCATCATACCTCTGAACTTCATTCTATTATTATGATTTTTGACTTTGGCTTTGGCTTCAGCTGAGTATTCTTTTTAACGGTGGGCCAAATATACATTCATTGCACTTCTACCAAACAGATAAGAATTTTTACATCTAAACAAGCATTTTATTCATAACAATCAATTCCAATAAATATGTGCTTTTTCCCAGGTTTTGCTCTGCAAAGTTTTTGAGCTACATTTTGTGAGACCTTTGTCTTTGTAGACTAACAAATTAGTTTTGAATCACTGGGTTACCCTAGATAAGTGATTTAAATTATTTGAGTCTTGCATTCCTATAATTCATGGATAATAGCACCTACTTTGCAGTAGTATAAGGATTTAATGGGATCACATATGTAAGGACCCTAGCTTAGTGCTTGATATGTAAAGACTTTAAAAAATCAGTAATTTTCACTTTCTTCTTCCCTATGCTTATGCCTTTAACCTTGAAAATTGCTGTGATTGTCAGTTTATGGATCATACAGGAGATTAAAATAATAGAAACACAGAAAGCTGGAAATAGAAACTTTGAGAGCATTTATTTCATTGTTTTCAATATTTCAGCAATAAAATCTTTTTTTAAATAAAATTTTACATACACCTATATATATACACACACAAACATATATATTTTATATATATATATGTAATTTTACAAATACATATACTATATGTACAGTATATATTAATACCAATCAAACCAAAGCTGCTTTGGTTGAAGTAGAGACAAAAGGTCCTGAATCCACCTGTTTCCTTCCCTCTTACCCTAAGCACTGTGGATTTTGGATCACCTTATTCCAGGATATTGTAACGATATAAAAGACAGAAAGCATGAGGACATATGAGTACTGCTTTCTAAAAGATCAGCTTTCCCCCAAATTATGTGCCTTATGCAAATCACTTAACCTTTTTTGTTAACCTCTTTAGTGTTTTTATTTGAAAATGAGGAGTTTGAAATATTTGAAATATTTCATTCCAAGTGTAATCCAGTCTATCTCTTTTCTTTCATTTATATCACACTTCTTGAAGAAAAGTCTACACAAATAAATATTTTTATCAAAAGTTACCAATTGTAGCAAATTGTATTTTCAAAGAGGGCAGCATTAAAATCTCCCTTCCCACTTGCTCTTCTGCAGTGTGATCTTGCCACTCACCAGTCAAGACCTAGAGTCTAATTCCCATCCTCTTGAACCTAATCATGTTCCTTTTAGTCAGCGCTGACCTTAGTGACTCACTTGTACCCAACATCATGAAGCAACAAATTGACAGTACATGATTTCCTAATCTAAATCAGAAAAGATCATGTAACTTACATCTGTTTCCCTCAGAAAGCTCACCTGCCAGATGTTCCTTCTGGACACTCCCTCTCAGAAATAACCCTGCCACTAAGTTATGATAAACTCATGCCAGAGGAGAGGTCACCTGTAGGTGCTCTGATCAACAAACCCAGCTAAACCCAGTCTTAAACTTATGCCAGACCAGGCATTGGACATGGGAACAAAGTCTTCACATGATTCCAGCCCCAGTCATTTGAGTTACTCCAAGCCAATCAAGTGTTCCCAGCTGAGACCCTAAAGAAGCCATCTCCACTATGCTTTGCCCAAATTCCTAATCAAAAGAATTCATGACATAATGAAATGGTTGTGCTTTTTGCCACTAAGTTTGGGATGGCTTGTTTTTAGCAATATATAACCAGTGCACTCACAGCTCTATTTCTGACCATTTCCAGTGTCCTCTACTCATTTTTCATCCTGTTCAACCTTGCAAGCACTCAGTCTTTAAAAACTGTCTAACCCTTACATTCATGACATAGCACATCATGATTCTCTCCCTGCCTCGGTCTTTTCCAGTGAATTTCTCATTTCCTCTAGCAAAATCTCAAAAGGAGGCATTTCCAGAGATTCTTTCCTCAGTCTTCTTCCCTTGTCCCTGTCCTTTCCTCTTGACTAGCTCATTCACTGCTAGAATTTAAATTATCACTTGATTTATTCATTAATTCATTGAATAAATATTTATTTAACACCTACATTGTGTCAGACATTGTTCTAGGGACTGGATCTATATAGCTGTGCACCAAACAGACAACATCCTTCCTTTGATGTTACATGTATTCTAGTAATAACAGATAGAAAAAAAAATAAGCATATAACAATATAATAGCTAAAGTAGAAGTAAGTGCTATGAAGAATATAAGGTAAGATGAAGGAACCGAGATTGATAATAGAGGGGTACTATTTTATATAGGGTGGTGATAGAAAATATATTTGATAAGGTGTATTTGATCAGAGACCTAAATGAAATGACATATCTAATTCTACATGTAGAGAGAGATCATTCCAGGAAGAGGTATGTGACCAGAGTATTCTAAAACAAAGAAGCGGAGATAGCTGGAGTAAAGTGAGGAAGCAGGACAGTTATAGGAGATGAAGCCAGAGGGTAGACTATGTATCATCTTTTGGCCATCATTAAGGCTTTGAATTTTTTTCTAAGATGATGTGGGAGACATATATATTCATGATTCTTGTTCTCCTTTCCTTTTAGGCAATAGAAAAAATACACTTCTATTGCACAAAACCTTTTCACTAGATGTGGCCAATGAATGGGAGTAACATGTCATATCTGAGTTGAGGCAGTAAACATATCATGCAGGATTCTTTAGTCTCTCTCTTCACCCGCCTTAGAAGCCAAGAAGGCTACATGTTCCAGTTGGTTGAGCTACAATAAGTTTGAGCCTCTATTAGCTTTGGTTCCTGGCAAATTTGTTGGGGAACTGAGATCACCAACCCTTTTTCCCAAGAGACACACAAGGGGACACATATGAGTGACAGCTTTTGCAGTGTTCACCACTGCAATGTATTTCTGCAGTATAACCTAGCTGCCTTAGTTAAGGATGGGAAGTACTGGAGTTATTGAGAAGAAAAGTGATTTGACCCATGTTTTAAAAAGCTCACATTGGTTACTGTGTGGAGAATAGACTGCCTAGAAAAAGTATGAAATCAGGAACACCATTGAGAGTCAATAGCAATAGCCCAGATGAGAGATGATACTGGAATGGATTAGGGTTGTAGCTAAAATGACATTGCCCAAATTAAGTCACCTTTTAGAGTAAAAGAGAATGCTATTAATAACCATGACCTAGAACTGCCCTGGCAAAATCAGGTGATACCCATATAGGTGGTAAAAAGCTAGGAATATATTTTGAAGATATCAACAAGATTTGCTGATGGATTAGACGTTGAAGGTGAGAGAGAGAGGTTTCAATGATGATTCCAAAATTTTGCCTTAGCAACTGGAGAATGAAGATGAGGAAGGCTGACAAAAGAGTAGATTTGGGGCAGAAATTAGGGAGCCAAAATATGATATTGGAAAAGTTAAATTTGAAATGCATCTTAGAAATATAAGTGGAGATGTTACTTAATGAGTTGGATATATAACTCTATAAAGAAGGGGGAAAGTTGGGGCTGAAGATTACAAAAACATTTAGAAGTTACGAGTGTACAAATAGTGTTCAAAGCCACAGGACTGGCTGACCACACCATGGAAGTCGAGGGAAAAGAAGAGGTAGCAAGCCAGGGAGATGAGGAGGATCTGTCAAGGAGACTGAGGAAGGGTGGCCAGTGAAGTTGGAAGAAAACCAAGCAAGAGAGGGTCTCTAAGAAAACTAAGTGAAGAAAATGTTTTAATAGAGAGAAACTATACTCTGTGCCAATACCCACTGTGATGTCAAGTAAAGTGAGTACCAGGGGTTTACTACTGGTTTTGGAAACACGTAGATTGTTGGTGACCTTGACAAGAGAAGTTTTAGCCAACTAATGGAAACCAAAGCCCGATTGCAGTTTTTAAAAGAGAAAATGGAAAGATAAAAACTGGAGATAGTACCTTCAGGCAACTCCTTCAAGGAATGTTGCTCTAATTTGGAGCAAATTAATGAAGCAGGAAGTAAAGTGAGGGGTCAGGAGATTGTTTTATTAAAATGTGAGGTATAAGTGTGTTTTTATGTTAACAAGAATGATCCAATAGAGATGAAATAATAGATGATACAGAGGAGAAAAAGGTATAACTGAAGAAGTGAAGTCCTTGAGTTGGTGAGAAAGGATGTTACCTAGTATAACAGGTAGAGGGCTTTCCTTAAATAGGGGTGTGGCCAGTTCATCCACTCTAACAGAAGAGAAGGTAGAGTACCGAGTCAGGCAGAGTACTGATGGCTGATAGGTTTGCATTGTATGGCAATGTCAAAGTTCTCTTCTGATTGCTTTTACTTTCTCAAAAAGAAAAGAATGATACCAACAAATGAAAGTCACAAGGTAAGGAGATAAAGAACATTTAGCAAGAAAGAGAAATTGTGTAATAGTTTTACCAGTATACAAGTGAATTGATGAGGGCAGAGGTTCTTAAGCATGGCTGAACACTGGAATCACCTGGGGGATCTTTATATGCTATCAACGCACACACCCTACCCCCAAAAAACTAAATCGGATCTTCTGGGATTAGGACCATGGCATGTTTATTGTTTAAGAGCTACCCACGAGATTTTTTAAGTACAACTAAATTTGAGAACCATGAATTTAAAGTGAGATAATGCAGCATTATTTTCCCCAACCCCTTCCCCCAGAAACATCCAAGTGTATGTTCCTGACTATTGGGTCTAAACACATCACTCTTAGTACCCCCTTGATCTTCAACAAATTCCTATTGCCCAGCCAGAATAGGCAAATTTCTCTAACATAGCACCTAAGATCCTTTATGTAATATAATATATATGTACATATATAGAGAGAGGGAATTGGGGGCTATATATATCTATAAAATATAGCCCCAAACTACCTTTCTGAACTCTCTTGCCCAGATTACACTGGGGTAACTCAATACTGCAAAGATGACACAAACTTCCACATCTCTTTGCATTCCATTATGCTGTTGTACTCCACCCACAGCCCCAACTTCAATGCTCCCAAACCTGAATGTGCATCAGAATAGTTTGGGGGGTGGATTTAAAACACACATTATAATGTCCCACTCCAAGATCTGGGATAGAGCCCAGAGATGCTCTATTATTAGCAAATTTTTCACCTGATTCAAGCCAAGGTTGGTCCATAAACCAAGGATGGAAATTACCGTACCTACTAATTCCATCAAAATTCTGCTCATCCTCCAAGATCCAGGGAACGTCTCTTTACCATCATCCCTTCTTACTGAAATTCATTACTCCCTTTTCTCATTACTTAATAATAGTAACAACTATCACTCACACTGTGTTTATTCTATGTGCCAGACACTTATCTAAATGCTTTTATACACATTAAGTCACTTAATCTTCACAAGCACCATGAATCAACACAATTTAGTTATGGCTTCTGCCCTGATCTCCATTGCGCTTTGCTCTGGGGCCAACTGTGGACATGTGTACAGCTCCTAGAGATCTTCTGCTTCTTCCCACTCAGGAGAAATGAAAATCTGGCAGCATGAGCAGGAAGTTAGAGAGATCAATAGCATCAGGCTGTCTTGTGTTGCAGCTTGCTCCTGGATTCCTTACCTGCACATGAGCTCTTATTTCTGCTATGAATAACTCCACTGATTCACAATATTGACCATAGCCTGACCTAGTGACTTTGGCTTCTGCAAAGGGAAATCTGACAGCCTCACAGTGCCTTCAGGCCAGTCTGCAGCTTCATTTCCAAGAGAGCAAACCTGCAGGTTTTAAGTCCCTACACAGCTGTGTAATGACCTGGTGTACGAAGCTTTGTGCAATGTTTTGCTAAGAGGTCAGTACATGTTTTCTCAAGTCCCTTCTTAGGGAAGACATCAATTCATGGGGGACTATCTTAATTAGATAACTTCAAACGGTGAACAAACCCTGCAGATAAAAATAAGTGGGAAAATACTGCAAGAAATATGCAGCTTTAAAATTCTACAGTTGATTTTATCATTTGACTGGATTCTTATTCTTTCTTGATTAAATGACAGACATTTTTCTTTATCATTCCCTATTCAATAAAACTGATAATATTGTATAAATTATTGAAGCCACAGCAATTATTCTTTATATCAAATCATGTAATTTTTTTCTTTCATGGTTCTAGTCACTTCAAACTTAATTCTTAGAACATGATCTTTTTTCCTGTCATTTTTAAAAATTTTTCTTCCTCTGTGACTATGATCCTCCATAATTGCTTTTGTTGTCTCAGCTGCTACGTCTTGACTGCTTTCTGCTTTTCTAACTAAATGCTAATCCATTTTCTCTCATTGCCTGAGGAAAAAAACAGTTCAATTCTAAACTTTCCTTTCTTCTTCTGACTATAAAATAATATATAAAACCTGCAGACAAGAAAATAAAAATTATACACAACCCAGAGGATTACTGCTAACAGTATTGCTTTTCTTTTCAGGCTTTTCTATGTGTAGATATAAATAACTATATTTATAAGAAATTTGGAATAATGTTATATATATTTTTTTACTGTAATTTAAAAAATCTCAATATCAAATTTTAGCACTTTCCATGCTCTTTAAAAAATATTTTTAGTGTTTGGAAAGCAAATTTTTTTAATGACTGTACAATATTTTACCAAACACTACCATGATTAATTTAATTATTTTCATACCATTGAATGATTTTTACCATTACAAACAATGTTTCAATGGACAACCTTATAGCTATTTTTAAAATGTCATAAAAAACTTTGAATAAACACCCTTATACATAGATTTTTGACATAGGTCTGAATTTTTCCTCATGTATATTTCTAGAAGTAAAATATTACTGAATTAAGGAACAAAAACATTCTATTCTTTCCCTCATTCAACAAATATTTAACACCTATTTCGTGCCAGATCTTATTATAAACTCTGGAAATATATCTATGGACAAAATACAGCATTCAGACTTATAAAGCCTTCAGTTCTGCAGGGCATATAGTAATTGCATAATTGCACTTGCCGTCTTAAGTATTGAAAGAATGGCAAGTACAGTGGAAGTTCCCTTAACCAACTTCCACTTAGACAACTCTGGATTAGCTGATGTTCTCCATTTCTAGGCCTAGATTAGTGGTTTCCCCCAACACTGCATACTCTTGGTTAGTTAGCTACTTGTTTATACTGGTTAAATTGTGTGCTTACCAAGAATCACTTGTATGTGTCCCAAAATACATTTATATCAGTCGTACTTATTATTATTATTACATAATTTAATTAACTATGATTAAAAACTGATGCAATTTGTATTTTGTAGTTTTTTTTTTAATTTTGGGGTTTTTTTTGAGTGCCCCTCAAAACTTGGGGAAAAAACTCATGCTATTTGAATATGAAATGCATGGGTAAAATTCAAAAAAGTCAAGTAACTAAAAATATATTTCTGAGGAATCAGGCATGAGTGAAAAAAATGAAAATGATTAGGGAAAATAATATCTGGGAAGATTCTGCATTCAGATTATTTTGCAACTGTCTTAGATTCTTGAATCCCAACCTGGAAATTTAGGTGATACATTATAATGTCTATTCAGAGGGCCCATCTCAAAGAAAAGGCCTTCGCTCTCCATAACAGATGGATGAATTAATACATATTTTTAGAGGTTTTAAATGCTATAATAAACTATTCCTTAACAAAATCAAAGCTCTTATAAAATATTTCCGAGCTGCTTTTTTCAACAGTCAAAGCAGCTTCTCTGAAAACAATATATTCCTCAGAAGTAGTTGATGAGTGCCTTTTTGGCATAAATTAGCAAATTAGATAGCACTTAATATTGAGAATCTTTGCCAATTTGAGATATATATGTGTGTGTCACCGTTTAACATACTTTTAGCAAATTTATAGTAAAATGAAACTAATTTTTACAAATTTATTAAGAATTTGTATTTCTTTCTTTGTGAATTCCCTGCTAACCTATAAAAGTGTTTGTAAGGGGTTTTTTTTCCCTTATGGATTTGGATAAGATTTTTAACATATTTAGGCTATTATTCCATTATTTGTCATAAATAATTTTGAAGTCTGTCTCTACAATTTTAATTTTATTTGTAATGTTTTTAGCTTACCAAAGTTTTTAATTTTTATATAGTCAAATCCATCACTCCATATCTTTCATCTCTAAACTTATTTATATCTTATGAATGATACAACAACAAATTTGATGGAGGTTGCAATCTATTAGATTCAATCTCAATGCCATTTATTTATTTTTGTTCTACTGCTATTTCTGTGAGTTTGTAAAAATCAAAGATTATTGACACACTTTTGTTACTTTCAAATGTGATTCCTTCTCCACTCTTTAGCATCTCTCCTTACAAGAATGAAAACGAATATTGTTCTTTATTTACATTATAACTCTTAAGCTATGGATGCTTCCTTATGGTTAAATAAATTGCAAAGCACATCTAATATGTAACTAATCCTAGTGATAGTATTTAAATATTAGAGGCATGCACTTGGTGTAGACGCCGTGTGTATTACATGAAATTCATTAATCTTCCTTTAAATAAAATGAATGGTAATCTTTTAACTTTATCTCAAATGTATCACTTATATGTCTAAACTACTGTGTCTGAAATTTTGTGACTGAGTCCAGGAGTTCATGCCTACTTCAATAATTACTAATCAGATATCTATTCTTAGCAAGACTTGGTGCTAATTGCTGAAGATAACCCAGAACAAGATAGACATGGTTGCTACTTTCCTGAAACTCACATTCTAGTGGGGGAAAGAGATGGCAAACTTATTACACCAGTAAAAAAGTAATTACAATTTTAATAAGTATTATGAGAAAGTTCAAAGTGCTACAGGAGCCTGTAATTATGGTTTTTTGAGGAAATTATATTAGCGATGAGCAATGAAGGACAGGCAATAATTAGCCAGTAGAGTAGACAACATTTGAGTTGGCTGTGTGGGTCACAGAACTTAGCGAGAACTCTGCGTTGCTGCATCTGTTTTATGTGAGCTTAGCTCCCAGCCAGAGCTGATTAACGTGGGCATGGGCATTTGATCCAAGGTGAGCCATTTTGGGGGAAAAGAATCAAAGCCTCTCTGGTGGTAGAATAGTCAATGTAGGAAGGAGACTCAGCACATTCTGATGGCTCTGTTCTCTGCATGTGGAGGAAGGAAGTTGCAGGAGGAGAAAATGAAAAGTTTACATCAGAGAGGTATGATGACGAGAGGCAGAGACAGAAAAGGAATCCAGGTAGCATTTAAGTTCCTATTCCAGTTGTCCCGAAGGTCTGGATCACTCCTGCCCTTCATACAGTTATGCAAGACCCTGTAGTACGCTTCCTATGAATCCTCCTTTTTCCACAGCTTACTGAATGTGTTCCTCTTTCAACCCAAAGTATGCTAATTCACATCAGCAGGTAAAAGAGGAAATCACAGTTTAGACAGAGAAGACAACATATGTCAAGGCTCAAAGCAGACACAGACATTGACAGAATCCTTCAAGATGGAAAGAAAAATTATCTGAGATGAGACTAGTCAGGCAGGGAGAGCTGGGATCAGGTGAGGCCTTATGGGCAGGTACAGGATCGGGGATTTAGCCTAGGAGCAATTTTCACAGTGATCCTACTGAGACAAACAAACAAAGGCAATTCAGTCATTAAAAAATGTGTTCTTCCCAGGCATTTATTAATACTTCAGCAATATATTTATGAACACGTACCACATGCCAGGTGCGATAGAAGTGTGGCTGAGAGAGAGGTAGCAGGGGGAAGGATAAGCATTTGATTTTCCAGAAAACATTATTTAAAAGGTATATTTTTCAATAATTTTGAAGTAATATAACACTTGTAAAGATAATAATGAAAAACCTTGAAACAATGATTCTCAGCTGAGGGAACCCCCCACTCCCACCCCAGGGACATTTGGCAATGTCTAAATACATTTTTGGTTATTACAACTGGGGTGGGGGACTGCTGCCATCTAATCGGTTGAAACCAGGGATGCTAATAAAATCCTACAATGGACAGCACAGGGCCCCACAACAAAGAATTATCTGGCCACAAATATCAATAGTGCCAAGGCTGAGAAACCCTGCCTTAGTGGAAACAAGGTAACAGCAAGACTACTAGACATGAATATAAAGTGGTCAAAGAGTAAAGACTTCCTTCAGACTTGCCTACGCTTCTGGGGCACTGAAGCAGACAATCCTTTGTCTTCCAGGAACTTGCAGTCTAGTGGGGAAGGCAGGCAAGAGAGATATCAGTAGAGCAACACTGTAAATGCAGAGGTACAGATAAGTTTGTCTTTCTGTGGGAGAACAATGAAGGAATATCTAACCTAGTCTGGAGGTATTAGGAAGACTTTCAGGGGAGAGATGTCTTAGTTGCTGCCTAAGAAGGTGTAAGAGAAGGATCAGATTCAGTATCAGAAGAATGAGAAGGAATTAGCCAGGCAGAGTTGGCAGAGACATGGGAAAAAGATTCCAGGCAAAAGGAGACTCATATGCAAAGGTTTGGAGCCATGAGAGTACATGGAATGTCTATGGGGCTGAAGTTCTCAGGATGTCTGGAGCAGAGAGCCCAGGAAGGGGTCAGGCTAGAGATAACGCTGGAGCAGTATCCCTGCCGTCCTTAGAGAGGCAGTAATTCAAAACTGAACCCAATGCTTCAGTAGTCAAGTTAACAGAGCACGGAGTTGTGACTTGGTGTATTATGAAGTGGGAACAGTGGCATTTTTAGGTTAATTCTGACTTGATATGCTTCAAGTCTATTTTTATATATGTGCCTGAAGTGCCTCAGTTCTGTATTTCACTGTGCCTGGATATTTATATCAAGAGTGTGATAAATCAGTGATAATGTTATTTGGCATGTTTCACAACCAGTCAGTTTGACTGACACAGGAATCAATGTAGTATATTTTAAAATTTCTTAAACTTACTTTTCTTATAAGACTGCTACATCCACCTCCATTTTTCCTTGACAAACCTTCCTTTAATTTTACATACATATTAATGTTCAATGATACAACATTCAACCAGAGAGCAGACAATAAGCTGCACAGATTCTAGGAATGTAAGCCTAAACCAGGGGACCAGGAGATGACAGAACAAATAAGCCAGCCTAAATGTCTAAGGTATAGAGCAAGACAACTTGATACAAGTTGCCAAGGGATTATCCATGTTTCTAAGGAAATTCCCAGCACAGCTTGTTGTCTTCAATATCGATTACATTTTAGAAATTGCTCTTGCTTCCTTGTTTACTTAAAGGTCTTTCACCCTTTTAAACATTCAAGATCTCCAGTTAAGCAAAAATTTACTATTTTCACGACCAGCCTATTAAAGGAACAAAGGAAAACAATGATCTGATTCTTTTCTAGAAGGTTTTAATTCACTTTCTCTTCTAAGAACGTCACACTAAGGCAGTGGGAAAGTGAGGATAATGGTAGATAGATGGGCATTTGGGAGACCAGTAACAAGGTCATGAGGTAAATTCAGAATTTACATAAGGTCAAGGCCAACAGTCAGAAGTTAAACATTATAGCGGCACCTGAAACCAAGGCAAATCAAGGCCAACCATCAGCATAAAAGAGTCAAGATCCCAGTATAAAAGAGACTTCACACTGGCACAAAACCGGTTCACACAGGGCACCCACTTGCTCATCTATGTTTCCTACTGGAGCAAGAGGCAATGCTAGTGAGAAGCCAGGCAACAGTCTGCCTATACCAGTGAAGCAAATCCTGGTATAAATGTGGTCCATGAGCACTATGTCTGCCATGGACAGTGTGCAGCCACAGGGAGAGCAGACCACAGCAGGACAGATGTATTATATTTTGTCAAAGTCTCTCTTCCCTTTATTCAAAATCTTAATAACAGACAAAATGAGATTTCTTTTCCCAAAAGAAAGGTATTTGGGATGAAGCTGTCTCATACCAGTATACTTTGTAAGGATGAAGTTGATTCAAAGAATAGAAAGATAGAAAGTTAACCATAGCACCATTTATTAAAGAGACTGTGCTTTCTCCATTGTGTGTTCTTAGCAACTTTGTTGAAAATCAGTTGGTTGTAAATGGTGGGTTTATATCTGGGTTCTATATTCTGTTACATTGGTCTACATGTCTATTTTTATGCCATTACCATATTGTTTTGGTTACTATAACTTTGTTGTATGTTTTGAAGTCAGGTAGTGTGATGCCTCCAGCATTATTATTTTTGCTCAAAACTGCTTTGGCTATTCAGGGTCTTTTGTGGTTACATACAAATTTTAGGATTGCTTTTTCAATTTCTATGAAAAATGTCATTGGTATTTTGTTAGGGGTTGCATTGTATTGTATATGTCAAAATAGCTAGAAGAGAAAATTTTGAATCCTCACCACAAAGAAACAACCAATGTATGAGGTGATGAATATGCTAAAAACCCTGATTTGATTTTTACATAATGTATACATGCATTAAAACATCACACTGTAACCCATAAATATGTACAATTATTATGTGTGAATTAAAAAAAAAAAGAAAGTTTAAAAGCCAACTGTCTGATAAATGGAGTATTCAGATTGGTCACAAAAGAAGATAGAGTTGAGCCAAATACAGCCCAGATAAACTGAGTCATGATTTTAGTTCCTTACCCCTCAACTTAAAGACTGCTCATTGCCAGATAAGCCTTAAGTTATAACAAAAATATCAGGGGATTTTAACATCACTGTCTTCATACAGAAGCATTTGTCTTTTTTGTTCATTATTCAAAGGTGTATAGAAAATAGTCACACAACACTAGGTCATGAATCTTCTCAGCCACCTAAATAGGTTTACTATGCACATAGGGACACAAGACAGGAGGGGAATGAAGGAAACAAAAATGTGGTTTAGTTTGCTCAATCAAAGAGCTTTTCCCACATGGCAGAACTTGCTCTTTATTTTAGGAAAATCAAATGGCCAATATCAAGTGCAACTTAGTGCCTTCATTCTGAAAGCAGATGCTATTTCAGAACGGTGTGTTTTTAAATTTTTTTTTTAAGTTGAACTCCATTATGCTTGAAAACATCAGGTACAAATCTTCTGAAATGTCTTACATTTTCAGTTTCTAAACAATGGATTGCATAAAGCGGTATGAGGAATAAGAAGTCAAATTAAGATCCTGAGTGTATTCAGGTTTGTGAGATTTTTATAATGAGCCCATTTAAAAGATTCTTATGTCAAAGTCCAATGATTCAGTGAAATAACTTCCTAGAAATCAGACTAAAACATACATGCTATGTCAGGAAAATCCAAATGATTCCTACTCTTTTAAAAATCTCAATGGTGTGAGGAGCCCTAAATATTTGATGACATTTTAATTTAATCAAAAATGAAAAATATGATATAGTAACAAAACTAAACAGTTATTCAACATTGAAGTAGACATTCTTTCTCTTTGAAACGCCCTACACAAGTCATATTTAAACTTAAGCTACAGTTACTTAGTAGGGAAATCAAGTCCTCTTTCTGAGGAATCTTCACTTAATCCTGAAACACACAAGTCTCAGATTCAGTGTATGATTACAAGTGATGCTGTATGAATTTGGGAGAAGATGGGTGGGCATATGGAGAGGCAGAGCTGGTCCACGGCGGGAACAAGGAACCAAACATGAAGAGGGAAGTTGAGATGAGTCACCATGTGGAGAGAAAAACCAAGGGAATAGCTACCTTGGGTCTCAGAAAATGTTCAGTTGGCCTTTAGGCAGGAGAATTTAGTCAATCTTCAGAACAGATTTACCTCACTAAAAGCACGTGGGGAAAAAGAGGGCAATTGTGAAAGGTGGTTTTAGATAGTCCTTTCTGTATTAAACTAGAGATCTGAGACCCCTGAGTCAGATAAAGAAATTATTTCCTTGTTTGCTGAATTACTCTGCTGCAATCTGTTCTCAAAACAAGGTTGGTACACTGCTTGGGAAACAGTGGCACTCTAGACTATATTGGAAAAATTATATTTAGGGGAACCCAGAAAAAAAAAAATGAGGTTGACCAAACAATTGCGGAAAAGGCAGTAGAACCATTTCAGAATATTGTATTTACCACTTTAATATGCTTTGGATACTCCATACTTAGAGTAATCTGTAATTCATACAGGTAAGTCCTCAAAAGATCATAAAGGGAAAAGTCTGTTTTTGATGATTAATTGACAGAGTTGGGCATGCTAAGTCTGGAGAAAAGAGGTCTAAAAGAAGACCAGAGCCAGCAAATATTTAAAGGTCCATTACATAGAAGAAATGGTCATGTAATGCTTTGCTCTCCATCTTCAATTGGTAGAAATTATGCACTAGATGTTATTACTTCTAAGTCTGAAAGTAGATACATATATACACACACATAAATATATAAACAAACTTACAAAGATGTGAAACAACTTTCAAACAAGTTCAAACAATTTGATCTTTCAAAAAAATGCAATAGATGAACTTGTGAAGTAGCAAGCTGTGGTAATACATTAAGCTGAAGACTAGTCAGGAGTGTTGTAGAAGGGAGTCATGATTGATTAGAAGTTAGAGTATATGACTTTCAAGCATTTGTTCAGTGCTGGAACTCTGGGTCAAAATGGTTACTTGGGAAGAGAAAATGTTCAGTGTTATAAAAATAATATAAACCTGGCTTATAAGAAGTAGTCCTAAAATTGTTTAATAATTTATACAGAAATGTAGATTATTGGGGCAGGTAGTTCTTTAAAAGATGACAGTTTTATAAACTTACATTTTTTCATTATTCATTTAATAATTTCTGCCCTGAAAAAGCCAAATGAGACATACTGAGAACTGCACTTTAAACTGTCTAAATATTTTAGCCAATAAAGAGGTACTTCAGCCTTGAGCTTAAGACTTTGACACTGAGTGGCAAATATCTCCACTTTGAATAAGATTCATTTTTCTAAGTGGTTTTCTGAAAACTATTAATATTTCCAGGCATTTTCAGCAAGACTGAAGTCTGGTCAAGTACAGATTCAATATTTCAGTATTCAGAACTGAATTTTATATATGAAGTCCTTTGTTTGTCAAAATAGAAGGAAAAATTTGCTTTATTATTGTTATAATAGTACACAAGAAATCCATGTTTTCTACATATTTTCCAATGGTTATTATTTCTTTGAGATATAGAAATTTATATTACTGAGATTAAAGTCTTCACTATTTAGGTTAAAATGGATCATTTTTATAGGAACTAGGTTTTTAAGCTCATTACATCTGAAGATTTCCATTATGATCTCATTTGAAATGAAAGTAAACAGAAATAATAATTTTGTTCTGCTAAAATAGGAAGACACTGTGCTTCAATAAAATGTCATAGCACAGTTACAGGAGAGGCAACAAATTGGCTAAGAAGCATGACTCAGGAACAATTATCAGTCATGTGAGAATTCATTATTAGTTCATAGAAAATCATCTTTGTCTATGAGGGATCACTGGCTGTCTTCTCTTCCCTAGATGGTGTATTGTTGCCTACCTTGAAAACATTCCATAAAGCAATCTAATCTGGCAGTATCATAAAACTTAAAATTGTACACACATCGTATATTTTTATGTTAATATAGTACATATCAACTATCTAAAATTCAAAGAAAATTACCATCATGTTGAGTTCAGGACAAGCCTCAGAGCAATATCTAAGTCACAAGGAATTAAGCATGATGAAATAGTCTGCTTGACAGGTAGCTGTAGGTTCCTGGGCAAAAAAAGGTAGCAAAGAACAAAGCACAGAGATATTTCATAAAGAGAAGAAAGTCAAACAACAAACTCTGAGAAGTTTCCATGGCAATTAGTTGAGTTGGTGTTACAAATTTTTGGTGCTTGAGAGAACTCCAGCCTAATCATGTCGACAGCAGTTATAGCAGTGACAAAAATGTAGGTGTTTCTTTATTGCGACACAGGCCATCCAGGAGATCATTGAAATTTAAATTATCCTTAATAGTTTTAATTAGGTTCCCTTGTTTTAATTTACTCAATCAGAGACACAGTCTCTAGAAAAAAGGAAAAGCATATGAAGACTCCAAATATGGCCAAGTGCTTGGTCAGTCCCAAATTCTGGTTCCCAGTATACCAAGCTTTGAAACATTACATCATGGAATAGTGTGACTCCATGAGCAAACTTTGATTTATTAACAAGAACAGTATCTTTAACAGAGAAAATTTCCCTATGAGGAGTTGGTATTAGGTCTTTGAGTGAAGTTCAGATTTGAGACATTTTTTAAAAATCCCCTAGAGGTATATGGCAGGTTAGTATTCTTGTGGGAAGATTATCCATTTTCCAAAGAGATTTGGAATCCAGCATTTGGATTTACAGCTGCATATTTTAAAGTTCCCCAGTGTGTCCAGAGGCATAAGCAATTAATTGATAACTCTAAAGTATAAAGCATTTTGTTACTAGCACTCATATAAATGACCCACAAAATAAGGTTCTACAAGAATACAAAATGTACAACATATTATTATATGGAAAGAGTCCAGGATGTTCCTACTGATAGAATAGATAAATGGTTGCCTAATCCCACTTTATAAGACCATAATTCCTTCACTAACATTACAAGGGAATAGCTGTGTTTAACTAGCCACAGAATTCGTTATATAAAATAAGCTTCTATTCTGCTTGGCACAATGGTATTGAAAGTCCTATTGGTCTATGTTTTGAAATAAAAATATTATATTTAAAGTCCAGATTGGAAGTCCAGACCCTTTTTGAAATATGAAACTTTAGCTAAAGAGCAACAAAAGTCAATCTTGAAAAATGGCAATTCTAGGACTGATCAATAGTAATATCCTAGAGCATCTTCATAGGTGTTGTCACTGTATGTCTGGCATAACAGAGGGATAGACTTTTTTCTATACCTATTAATGCATTAGAAATGTTATTGTTGTGGCTGGACAGCCCATATTCCTCAGTGCACTTTCTTCAAGTTATCAAGATATTGGGCTCTTATTTTTCTTTTCAGCAAACAAATATACATCTCCACTTCCAATAGCATTTTCTAAATGATTAGGTTCAAATTCAAAAATACCCATGAAAGATGAGTGGTTATCATTCTAGTACTTCTACCAGGGTGATACAGCATTTTCACTAATGAGACAATTTCTTAAAAGTTTATGACTTATTTAGGAACTCTGTACTCTGATAAAACAAGAGCACGAAAAGAGATTCAAGTCAGAAAACCATTAAGGATAACTATTTTTAAATGCTTCCATAATATAAGGGTTTACTTGATAAGAGCTATTGTTTTTGTTTACATAAATTGGACACTATTTCAATTAAAATAAAAACTTGCTTTTTTATTAAACAAGAACCCTCTAGTTGCACCCAAAAACAACTGCCTGCCCAAAGATAGTTCTGAAAATGACAGTCACATTTTGGTAGAGGTATTTAATTTCCTCCACAAAAATACAAAGAGATCTCAACAACTGAGAAGTCAGTGTGGTGAAAGGTCTGCAGTTTCAAAATCCAAGCTATTACTCCAGGACAAGTGAAAACTTGAGTTCATCTCCCAGGGGCATTTCAGCAAACAAGTTGTTTTGTGGTCATAGCTTACAGACATCCTTTCCTCCTTGCTTCCCACACAGATTTCTCATTCTTCTCTTAGCTGCCTTCCAACCACCTACACTTTCCTTCTCACACAAGTCCTTTATTCATCCATTACACACCAGCCATCTCTTACTTTCACTGACCCACTTAGGTTGACACATATTTATGTACTTTCTAGTAATTTTACTTTTTTCAACATAAAATGGACTTATCTGTATCATTTCCTCTGCTGTTGCTATTATATACATGTGCATATGCTTTGTCCCTCTCTGTCTGTGAACAGGTAAGATTTTATTAAATACTCACTGTGTTCATAGTTTTATTGCACAAATGTGTTTTTCTTTAGTTGATGAGTTCCTTGAGAGCACAATAATCTATTCATTTTGATGGTCTCTTGGTGCTTAGTAGTATCTGGCACATAATAGGTGCTCAATACATATTTGTTGAATGAAGAATGAATGATAAATAAATTACTGGGAAACAAAGTCTTTGGAAGAAAAGAAACCCATAAGAATTTGACATTACTTCTGAAATTCAATTGTCTTCAATATTTAATATGTATAAATTACTTTGAGAAACACATTATATGTAAAATGTATAAGAGAAGTCTATTAGGATACAATTATTTGCATGTCAATGTAATTGCCCTAAAAAGAGTGGATTTTCCTCAATCAAAATGAGCTTTCTTATAAAAGTTCATCTAACACAAATTTTAGAAACATATAATTTTTTTTAAAAGTACTTTACCTATCTTTAACCCAAAAGTTTGCAGGGCATATGGAGTATTTGCCATAGTGTTTCACAATAGTGTTAGAGTAACATAGCTTTGTTAGGAAATAAGAACAACAGTGTGATTTTACTTAAGTAATATCTGTTTTGAGATAAGATATTTGCAGAATTAGAAAATAACACATAGGATATAACTATTATACAAATAACCCAATAACTTATTAAAATGGCATGCCAAAATATTTTCTCCCTGAATCCTCCATTAGTAGAGTTGTCACTTTTATCTATAGTTAATTTTCATTTTTCTTCATAACTCTGATGCAATTTGTCTCAAATTAGGAAAAATTTGTTCAATGGATTGATTTTCTCAGTACTAACCTTCCAGTGAGCTAATCATAACTTGAAAATACATTATAAAGCAGCTTGATTTTTTCTACTAACAGTTGACACTGAGTTTCCCCAAAATACTGCCAAAGATACACATTTGCAAAAGAAGATAAATTTCGTATACAGGCAAAGAATTAAGGAGCTGATTATTATATGTATTGTATCATATTTCAAAAGAGAAAAAATGTTCCCAATATGACCTATTCTTTAATTTTATTTCCCAAGAAATGCCTTTCAAAACTGTCAATATTTATGAAAGTAAATTTTAATTTTAATTTCAGTAAAATTTAGTATTTGTATATAGCAAAAATAATAATAGCTTACATTTTATGGAACTTGAAAAAATTTTCATATCATTATCATTTTTGAGCTGTACACCAATACAGTACTAGAAAATGGGCACCTATTATTTCTATTTTACAAGTAAAGAAACTAAAAAGTTCAGAGATAATGTTTTACCCAAGGATATTAAGCTCAAATCCTAAACCTTTCTGGCTCCAAATTTTCTTCCCTTTTCACCACTTTGATCAGACAGGCTTCTTAAGCACTATTTCAAATTAGTCTTTCAATCTGCTCATCCTACAAATGCAGTCTTCTGTACTCATTGTGAACTTATACACAATTTATTTAGAGAAGTAGACATGTTCATTATGAATGATCAGCTAATCAGTCATTTTGTTTGGTAATTTAATATGCAAACTTGTGTCCTGCTTATTTATTTTCATAACATCCAAATATGACAAGACTTAAATTACTAAAGAGATTACTTCCTATTACACAGACATCCAATATATCAGTGATATAAAGGAACTCAGTATGAAAAAGTGGAAACTATAGAAGACATTAAAATTATTTTCCAGTGGTCTGATAACTTGAATTAAAATAAAAATCATGGAATAGTATAGTTTGGTGACTTGATAAGAAGGATGTCCACAGATCAAAGACTGGAAGCCTGGTGTGATTGAACAAAAAATTAAATGCTTTGTTAGGCCACCATCTTTTTAATTATTTTATATGACACTTGTGAAAAACATAAAGATAAAAAAATTATAAGATATATAAAAGAACTTTTCCGTCAAATATTTTGCCATGTGAATTCCTTAAAATGCAGATTATTGATCTAGTAGGTTATACTAGCTCCTGCAAGTCCTTGAAGTCTGTTAACTCTATATGCTCTTAGGCCTTTTATATATGATGCATAATGACAAAAAAGAATAGTACTATGAAACAGGTATCATAGTAAGAAGAACTGACTAACTCTAGGTCATACATTTTCAACAGGGATGATATCATCCCCCAAAGGGGTGAAAATTAGTTTATGAGAGGTGAAAAATCTTACTCTATCTTTAAATCATAGATATATGAATATAGCACATAAATAGATATATAGTATATATGTGGTAGTAAAATTTCAAGGGAGGAGGGATAAATTAGGGAAAAAAATGTCCAAAAAATTTCCTTAGGGGGAAAAGGTGAAAAAAAGATGGAGAAACATTGCTCTAGGCAAACAAGTACTAGCAAACTCTAAGTTAAACAATTCAAGACCTCTTTAACTTCCTTTAATTTAAGGTGATGAGGATCAGTGATAAAAATACTTTAAATAAATTATCTAAAATAAGTTATGAAATGCTTGCTGATAGCTGCACAGTTCCCATTATATACCTGGAAATAAATAAATACTTTTCAATTAATGAATTGTACATGGTCAAAAAAAACAAATGCTTTATGATTTTCATCTCTTGTTTTCAAAAACACACAGCTATGTAATAATAACATAACTTCATTCAATGACTATATACCCACCAATGCCAGAAAAACTATATCCTATTTTCTGAAACAGCAAGATTTATTCTCCTCAAGGTATACCTGTTCTGCTTTGAGTTTATTTTATTTTTTTTAGAAAAAGTTCTTGAACCATCTATAATAGTATGATCAAGCATGGGAGAAAAACTACTATGAAAGAATATTCCTTTCATAGACCAACTAAACAATGTATACATAGGAAGACATACTAGAAATAATATGTAGAATTGCTTCATTTGTTTTAACTTTAAATATCTGGAATTCTCCTAATACTATTTCACCAAATACATTCCAAACTGAAAAGAAAACCAGATCCTTTAAATAAGAAAAAAATATATATAGAGAAAAAGACTTCTTAAGTATAATTTTAGATATTCTTTTAAAAGCAGACACTGTACTTAATGCTTGAACACTAAAACTATCAATGTTAAAATAGGGGGAAAAAGCAAGGATGCCTGCTTTCACCACTGATTTCTCAAACTCTTTTGTAACTTCTACTCAATGTTTTGAAATATGAAATCTAAATTTCATATTCAGCATACTTAAAGGAGAAGACCATATCACAATTTTATTTATTTTACATACTGTTACTAACAGGAGATGCTCAGCATTAAAGACATGGATCTACCCTCACAGAGCTTACTGTTAAATGAGAAAAATGAGCTTTAACAAATAATAATACAAACAATTACTTAGTTAAAATTGTGATAAGAGACATAATGGACACAAGGTGCCTTGTAACCATACAACGGGAAACTAATCTAGAAAGATAAGAAAGGCTTTCTGGGAAGAGAATGTACATGAATAATGACTCGAAGTTAGCAAGACAAATAAAGCAATAAAATTTTAAAAAGCATGCAAAGGAAAATGTTGCATAAAGGGGCACAGTGCCATCAAGAAATTGCAAAGGAAAATGTATCTGGATCATTTTGAGAAAGAAGGAAAGTGCTCAAAGAAAAAGACAGGAGATAAACCACCGCAGGGCTTTGTCAACCATGTTATAACTTTTGAACTCAACGGTTCGAAGTGGAGAATTAAAAGTATCAAATATTTATTTTTAAAAGCTCACATTAGCAGCTGTGTGGAAAATGGATTAGATTCAGGAAACTCTGGATGAGAAGAGAGTTGCAATAGTTTCAAGGAGATAAAGGCCATGGAGATGGAGAACAATGGTCATATTTGAGAGATAATTAGGAATTAAAAGTATTTGGATTTCACAATTGACATGGTAGGGAAGGCAAGAGAGGTGTCAAGGATGATTTCAAAGACTCTGGCTTAAGCAGCTGTGAGCAGAAGCAAGGGTGAGCTGTGGAATGGGAAATAAGCTGTTAAGAATGCTTTCTGAGCCTTTAGAATTAAACAGCAGCTGCTCTGAGAGGCCAAACAGAAAACCAGAAGGACAATGGCATTCTTCCTTGACTTCACAGCAGCAGGAACCAGAAGAAAGTAAGACTATCTTGGGAACCTGGAAAGGAAGCCCTAACAAGTCCAAAATTAAACGCATCTATTTGGTACCTATCAAAGCAGCTCCAACAAATACTAAGAAGAAATCAGGCAGAGAAGTAGTTCCCTAGTGGAACTAGCCACAGCTTCAGAATGCCCTACTTATGTTCTGAGAGCAGAATTCCAACAGCATATACATGAAGGGGGAAAATTCAAGAGCCAGTTTAGGACAAATAATAGAAAAGGATGAGAAAAATAGGAATAAAAAACAAGGCCTGTAAAGAGATATTTTTAAATGAGAGAAATATACAGCACTCTAAAAGCAACATCATAGCATCATTTAAAAATATACTACAAGAGTGGGGGGTGGAGAAGAAGATATTGGTCAAAGGGTACAAACTTCAGCTATAAGATGAGTAAGTACTGGAGACCTAACATATGCGATGGTGACTATTGTTAATAATAATGTATTATATACTTGAAATTGCTAAAAGAGTAGCTCTCAAGTGTTCTCATCACAAAAAAAAGTAACTGTGTGAGATGATGTATATGTTAATCAGCTTGATTGTAGTATCATTTCATAATATTACATCTATCAAAACATCACATAGTATACCCTAAATATACACAATTTTTATTTGTCAATCATACCTTAATAAGTTGGAAAAATTTAAAATACTACAAGAAGCAAAATTAAAATTTATAAAGTTTCTGCTTTGTACTTCCATGTATTTCAAGAATTATGGACTTGCTCAAACCAAGGATGAAAGATGAGCTACAACAGCAGAGTGCAAAGTAAAAATTTGGAACTGGAAAGGAGTTATGTGGAAATAAAAAGAGTGACAAGATAAGGAAGAGTATGAGAAAATTTAAAAGAAAATAGCAAAATTAAAAATATCATTAGTGTGTTCTTTTTTAAGATGGGGATTGAAAAATACGCATTTAAATAGGAGGCAATGGCAACAAAATCTTGGAACTGACTTACCGGACTCAAGAAAGCAGAATCTCTAGACTGGCAGCATAGAATTGTCAAAAGAATGGGGTACTAGAAGCATCAGGTCCATCCTGGAAGGAGTGAGGGGTTGAGGGCTATAGTTGAGGGAATTTTTTAAAACTGTCTGAGAAGCAATTAAATATCTGGTTACTCTCCATCATTTCATGTCACTGGGCAGCTGCCCATCCACCAACCTGGTAAAAGGTTGGAGGATTTTTTTAATCTATTTATTTTCACTTGAGAGAGAGACAGAGGTGGTCTGTGAACTGGAGAACACAAGACAAAATAGAAGGTGTAGGTACCATACTGAAAACAAAGCAACTAAAAAAACTACAGAACACTGAACATGAAATACACACCCCATCCTAACTGCTTTCACCTCTCAGCTTTCTGACATTCTAAGCCAAAAAGTAAAGGATTCTTATGTTAGGAACCTGGCTAGTCCAAAAACCTAAATATGCTACCATTGGTGGTTCTCCAATAAAAGCCCTGCCACATCATCCTACATTCAATCTCAAATTTTACAAGTCCCACTGACATGCTCAGAACTTTCTGAGAAGACAGTATGGAATTATCAGTTATCTGAGGAAAGCTTCTGGCATGGAAGACAGAAACCAAAATAACAAAGCAGGGACAAAATCTTGGAAGAATAGAAACTATGCAACAAGAAATATCTTAAAATTGGGAACAGAACATTCAAAAAAAATATATAAAAAGCACTTAGAAATTAAAAGTACAAAAGTAGATACAAAATTTTGCACACATTTGGTCAATAAAGGTGACTAAATCTCCTCCAAAAAATTGATGGCAAAAACACAGAGAGAGATGAAGGTAGGAGAGGAAATATAAGACTATTAGAAGACAAATTCAGGAGGTCAAACGCCAACCAACAGGAGATCTAGAAATAAAGAGGGGAGAAAACCCTCAATTAAATAATTCCAGAAATATTCTCACAACTGAAGGATATTAATTGTCAGATAAAAGGGTCCAATAATTCAGTGTGCAGCAGTTCGTGATAATGGATCTTCACCAACATATACATTATTTTAAAATTACAGAACAGAGTCAAGCAGAAGAGAGCAGGATGAGGAAAAAAATCAAAGGATAAGGATTATAAATAAGAACTATCTCAGACGATCACATCAGCAACACCACAAGTAAGAAAATAATAAAGAAATATCTTGAAACTTCCATAGAAAATGATTCCCTCCACAGACTTCTATACCTAGCCAAACTATCACTTAAATATGAGGGTACAATAAGTATATATTCAGACAGCAAGGTTTTAAAAAATAAATCTCCCATTTATTTTTTCTGAAGAAACAGCTTGAGAACATGCTTCAAGAAAATTAAAGAGTAAACTAAGAAAAACAAAGATATATGAGATCTTGGAAAGGTATTATTATAATATATATAAGAGACAGGAAAGGGTCATTGTCAGGATGATGGTGAAGAGAGATCCCAGGATGACGTATGCACACCAGACATAGAGGAAAACCAATTCAGGCTGCAGCAGTGTGACTCAAGGGGCAGACACATTAAGGGCTATTCTCACTAAAATGCCTACCATCTTCATACTGTCTTTTTAAGCTGAAATAGACACCTAAGTGAAACTGGCTCAGATTCTTGTCTGTACTTAGTTTGACTCTTGGCAATAAGCTGACAGCATTTTTGCTTTCTCTCCTTCTATTTCCCCCTAAGCCTGACTCAGCTAAAACACTTCCTTCAACCAAAGGAAAGTATGCTGTGTTCCCCTACTCTTAAGAGCTGGAAGTATGTCTTAGTGAGGTTAGAGTTTCAAATATTCTCTTTCCTCTAGCCACATTCCTTCTGGACATCTAGTACCTGAGCTAGGCTACTGCCTTGGCGCGTGTCCTGGTTGTGTCTAGCCTATGTTCCATACATGGGCTTACCTATTATATTCCCCAGAAGAGTCTTAAATACTCAGGAAAGCTGGAGAGAAATTTTGGCCCAGAACAAAAGGAATGGGAGAAAGGAGACAGCATACTATAGAACATACTTGAAATATGCTCTTTATTTAATATCTATATTTGTATTTCACCCGACACTATTAAGATATTATCATTTAGCTATTTTTCTTTATTACAACTACAGGAAAAAGAGTTTTAAAGTAAAATATATATATATTTTTTTTAATTTGGGATCATATGCTGTTAGATGCTTCAGAGCTATCCAAAAAGAAATCACATTAGAAGAAATAAAGGTTAGAATCAAATTCCAAAAATGCCTGATCAGTGATGAGATGATCAACTTAATATATGAGAAAGGAAACATGAAAAAGCATCTCCAAAAATGAAGATCAAACTGAGAGAAAGGTTGCTGGATACAGAAAAGAGAAAACAATGATTCAACTTAGATACTAAATGTTCCTGGGCGGGGGCGGGGGGGAAACAGAACAAAAATATATAAGTATTAAAGACAAAATAAAAGTAAGGTTTTCTTAGAAAACTGAAACCTGAGCTTGAAATAATTCACTCAATAATTAAGAGACAAACATATATGTACACACACATGTACATATAGATGGACATTTTTAAATTTCAAGCTTAAGAAGCTATCTTAAAAGCATCCATATTACCCTCCTTCCTCCTCAAAAAAATTACCTCCAGCTAGTAAAGGGACAAGACTGGATTAAAACTCAGATTGTCTGGGCCTGTGAAATTGTGGTCCTATGCTATATGCTAAGAGATTGGTTATGTACAGTTTAAGCTACTGGTAACACACGACAGACTAAGTGTTAATCATTTATAAAGAGCTCTTATAAAGCCATAAGGAAAACAATGTCTTCTAATAAAAACAATGTTTAAAATACATGAAAAGGTAATTAATAAAAATATTAATGGTCAATAAACCAATAAAAGATTTATCTTTAGTAATTAAAAATTGCAAATTAACAAGACGAAATTGCCAAAGATTAAATAGAATGATAAATCTGTGTTGAGAAGGATTTATAAATATAGGTACTCTCATTTCCTGCTGATGGGAATGTAAATTGCTATGTTTGCAACTTGGCAACATATATCAAAATGCATACATTTTAGTATGTATAAATGTTAACAAAGGAACATTTTTATGAGTCATAGATCATTTTTATTTTATTAGTGCTTATTTTATACTTTCCAAATATTCTAAAATGAGCACAAATCATTTTTATAATTAAAAACATCATTATGAAAACATAATACTACTTTAAAATTTAAGGCATTTGACCTACTAATTCCCTCACTGCAAATCTAACCTAAGTGTATAAAAAACTAAGGGGGAAAACAACTGTACAGATGAATACTTACTGCAGCATTATTTTTACTAAAGAAAAATAACAGCTCAAATACTCAATAATATAGTATAGTTAAATAAATATTTTTACAAGAAATGTGAAGAAATGTTCACAATAAAATGATGTGAGAAAGGAGGATACAAATTATAGATACAAAATAGTCTTAATATTATTATATGAATAATATTTGAGAGCTTATTGTATATGTGTAGTGGGACTACAGGTGTTTTAAAGTTTCTTCTTTATATTTTTAAATATTTTTCAATTTTCTCATACAACAATTTATGGTATTTCATATTCTGAAATATATAAACATTATTTTAAACATTAAATTTGAAAAATATATAAACTGATAATGTACAATGAATGTGACCAAGCTTTAAGAATTATATAAGGTTTTCAAACAGATCAATAACAAAAACATTGAATTGGAAAATAGATTGGTGAATAATCCAAATAATAAAAAATAAAAATAGTTTAAATTTAACTTTATCCACTTATTAGCACTCAAAAGTATAAATTAAAATGTAGTAGACTATACATGGACCTTCTAATTTAACAAAGATTTTTAATTTGAAAAAAATTAATAGCCAATATTTTCAGAGTAGTGAGATGGGAAGTCTCATATACCTCTGTGAGAAAATAAAAAGTGATTAGACAATATGTATAAATATTCTTGTGGCAGATATTTGTCATTTTCTTCTCAAACGTTTACCCTTCTAAATTCCTTTCTGTATTGAAGAGGGTTGGAAGCTTAGATATTAGATTTACCAGACACCCTTGACAGCTGGTTTCTGGTTAGATTCTTCTGCCCTTGGAATTGTGGCAGCCACAAAGATGTGTGCTTAGATCTCTCTCAAAATAACCCAATGCAAAGAACACAGCTGACTGATGACCTCCAGTTGCCCCATCTGTGGATCCATCCTGGGATCCCACCAAGGCCACACTTTCTCTGTGCTGCTACCAGCCAGTGACTAAGTATGATGGAAATACTATAGTCTGCCCATTAGAAGACCTTTATTGCCCATTATGAAACTCCCTCTAATGGCAACCTTTGCTCAGGGACTGAGCCCAATCCAATTGGCCTGACAAAGACTTATTCAAAACTATACTGAAGTTTGAGGCTCTTCCTACTCGATCCTCCTTCCTTCTTTCTCTTTTTTCACAGGTGCCAGACCCTCATCATGGTCCTAAGGCTCACCTCCTTCTACTCATGTACACTCTCCCTTTACACTTCCATGGTGTTTCCCCCAATACATTTCTTGTACATTCAATTCTATCTTGGAGTCTGCTTCCAAGAAGAAGGCACTGATAAGAAAGGAAGACTGACAGAAAAAAGAGCCACCTATTTTTTTTTTCCTGCTTCTGGCTTCAAAAGGGCTAAGGTAGAATAGCATGGATGCCTGTGGGCTTTAGCAGCATTGGCAGAGAGTCTAGCACTGTTGGCAGCATTTACCCTCCCAGGCGACTCTTGCAGTATCATGAGAGAAATGACTTCTGGTTTCCTGCTCAGTGGCAGTGGAAGTGGTTCCTAAAGCAGCAGCAGGGTTTAGCAACCTCAGCAGCATATGTAACAGTGCTTTGCTTTTTACTCTTCCACCGCTAGGGGCAGTGATAGCTTTGGAAAGTTACAAGGGTCTGGGTAATAGTATCACTATTTCCTATTTCCTTCTCCAGCGCTTTCAACACTTTTGTCCCAATTCCCTATTTTAAACCACCCTTCTGTGACTTAAATTTTCCTGACTGGAGGTTGCGTGATACACACCTAACCTTTCAATCTTCTTGACCCCAGAAGTTCTCATTTGTTGTAATTATTATATTAAAAGAAATTAATACTAAATCTAAACAAAAAAAAATTGCAAAAAGGTTTTTAAATTAGTATTAACAAAAAAAGTCTCAAAAAATCTAACAAAAAAGATTTTAAGAAATTTAGGGTGTATTTATATAATGTTTGTTCACACCCCAATTAAAATATATGTTTATGGATAAAGTTTAAGATACATAGGTAAATACTCATCATTTACTGCTAAGTGGACTGCTAGGTGTAAAGAAAATTAAAGATGAATATGTGCTTATCATATGACCCACAAAATTCCACTTCTAGAAATATTAATAGATCCTGGAGGAAATTTGCATGTGAACCAAAATACATTTGAGGGGCTGACAATATATTATTTCTTGTTCTCGTTGATAATCACAGAGTTATTTCCTTTATATTTATTTTGGAGTATACATATGTGTTTTATGTCCTATTATGTAAGCATGAGATATCTTAACATAAAGAAAGAGAAGAAAAAAATAAGGATATATGGGAGTATAACTCCAGGAAAATAGCTACTTTATCTGCATGGTTTAAAGGACAATCACAAACTCAAGATTTGAGCATAATCTCTCACAATTAGTCTGTGTCAATAAATGTATGAATAAACAAATTAATTAATAAAGACCATGCTATCAAATATGTATAATACATTCATAAATTAAACCAGATGAAAATAGGCCCAAATGTAATTTAATAATTTATTTTTATTATTTTTTTATTTTTTTTATTTCAAAATATTACAGGGGTGCAAATGTTTCTGGTTACACATATCGATTTTGTTATGCTTGAGTCAGGGTTATAAGTGTGCCCATCACCCAGATAGTGTTCATTGTACCTGGTAGATAGTTTTTGTACATCCCCTCCTCCTGCCTCCACCCTGCTTGATTTCCACTGAGTTTTACTTCCCTCTGTGCACATGTGTGCTCATCAGTTAGTTCAAGTATAATAGGAAGCACATGTGGTGTTTGTTTTTCCATTCCTTAGATACTTCACTTAGGATAATCATCTCCAGTTCCATCCAAATTGTTGCAAAAGGCTTAATTCATCCTTCTTCATGACTGAGTACTATTCCATAGTATACATACACCACGTTTTGTTAATACATGCATCAATTGATGGGCATTTGTGTTGACTCCACATCTTTGCAATTGTGAATTGTGCTGCAATAAACATTCAAGTGCAGGTGTCTTTTTGATAAAATGACTTATTTTCCTTTGGGCAAATACCTAGTAGTGGGATAGCTGGATCAAATGGTAGGTCTACTTTTAGTTCTTTGAGGAATCTCCATACTGCTTTCCATAGAGTAATTTGCAGTCTCACCAACACTTTAGAAGCATTCCTTTCTTTCTGCATCCATGCCAGCATCTACTGTTTCTGGACTTTTTGATAAAAGCCATCTAACTAGGGTAAGGTGATATCACATTGTGGTTTTAATTTGCATTTCCCTGATAATTGTTGATGTTGAGCATTTTTTCATATGTTTATTGGCCATTTGGGTATCTTCTTTTGAAAAGCTTATGTTCATGTCTGTTGCCCACTTTTTAATAGGGTTGTTTGTGTTTCCTTGCTGATTTGCTTGAGTTCTTTGTAGATTCTGGTTATTAGCCCTTTACTGGATGTATAGATTGCAAATATTTTCTCCCATTCTGAACACTATTTTAATTTAATCAAGTATCATTTATTTTTGTTGATGCTGTTACTGCAATTGGGGTCTTCATAAAATCTTTGCCTAGGCCAATATAAAGAAGAGATTTTCCAACATTTTCTTCTGAAATTCTTATGGTTTCATGCCTTACATATAAGTCTTTTATCCATCTTGAATTAATTTTTGTGAGTGGTGAGAGATATGGATCCAGTTTCAATCTTCTGCAAGTGGATATCCAATGTTCCCAGCACCATTTATTGAATAGGCCTTCTTTTCCCCACTGTATATTGTTGTCTGTTTTGTCAAAGATCAGTTGGCTGTATGTGGATGGTTTTATATGTGGGTTCTCTGTTCTGTTCCATTGGTCTATGTTTCTATTTTTGTGCCAATACCATGCTATTTTAGTTACTATACCCTTGTAGTATAGTTTGAAGTCTGGTAATGTGATGCCTCCTGATTTGCTCCTTTTGTTTAAGATTGCTTTGGATATTCTGGCTCTTTTTTGGTTCCAAATAAAGTGTACAATTATTTTTTCCAGATCTGTGAAATCCAACATTGGTATTTTGATGGGGATTGCATAGAATCTGTAAATCACTTTGGGTATTATGGACATTTTAATAATGTTGATTCTACCAATCCATGAGCATGATATGTTTTACCATTTGTGTGTGGCATCTGCAATTTTTTTCCTAGTCTTTCATAGTTCTCTTTGTAGAGATCTTTCACATCCCAGAGTAAAACCACCAAAAAGCTAAAGATCAGCACTCACATAAAACAACAGCACAAGATGTAAAACAAACCAATACCCAACAGGATGAAAAGAACAGCATCACATATATCAATTCTATCAACCAAAGTGAACAGTTTGAATGCCTCACTAAAGAGACTCAAGCTAGCTGAGTGGATGAAAAAAATACAACCTAAGTATCTGCTGTCTCCAGGAAACAAATCTAACCCACAAGAACTCATACAGACTTAAGGTGAAGGGCTGGAAATAAATATTCCACGGAAATGGAAACTAAAAAAAAAGCAGATGTTAGCCATTCCCATATTAGATAAAATTGACTTTAAATCAACAATAGTAAAGAAAGACAAAGATGGTCATTATATAATGGTAAAGGGAACAATTCAACAAGAAGACACAATAATCCTAAATATTTAAGCACCTAACATAGGAGTGCCTAGATTCATAAGACAAACCCTACTAGATCTAGGCAAAGAGATAAACAGCAGCATCATAATTACTGGGGACTTCAACACCCCACAGAAAGAACTGGACAGATCATCCAAGCAAAAAATAAATAAAGAGACACTGGACTTAAATGGAACTCTAGAACAAATGGGCCTAACAGGTATTTACAGAACATTTTACCCCAAAACTCCTAAATATACATTCTTCTCATAAACACATGGAACATTCTCCTAGATTGATCTTATCTTAGGCCACAAAATATGTCTCAACAAATTCAAAAAAATAGAAATCATACCATGTACCTTCTCAGACCATAGTGGAATAAAACCAGATACCAAGTCCAACAGAAACATTCAATTCTACACAAAGTCATGGAAATTAAACAACCTGCTGCTGAACGATTATTGGGTCAATAATGAAATTCAGATGGAAATCAAAAGATTCCTCCAACTGAATGAAAAAGGTGACACAAGCTACCAAAATCTATGGGATCCAGCAAAAGCAGTCCTAAGGGGGAAATTCTTAGCCTTAAATGCCTGCATCAAAAAGACAGAAAGATCACAAATTAAAAACCTAATGACAAGTCTCAAGGAGCTAGAAAAGGAAGAGCAAACCAAACCCAAAGCCAGCAGAAGAAAAGAAATAACTAAAGTCAGAGCAAACTAATGAAATGGAAAACAAAAATATAACACAAAGGATCAATGGAACAAAAAGTTTGTTCTTTGAAAAGATAATCTAGAAAAATAGACCTCCTGCTAGATTAACCAGGAATAGAAGAGAAAAGACCCAAATAATCACAATCAGAAATAAAAAAGGAGATATTACAACTGATACCACAGAAATACAAAATATCATCTGTGAATACTATGAAAATCTCTATGCACATAAACTTGAAAATGTAGAGGAAATGGACAAATTTCTGGAGACATACAACCTCCCCAGACTCAATCAGGAAGATATAGAATTCATGAACAGACCAATAACAAGCAAAACGAGATTGAAGGAGTAATAAAAAATCTTCCAACAACAACAACAAAAAAAAAAGCCATGAACCAGATGGATTCAAAGCAGAATTTTACCAGATCTACCAACAAGATCTGGTACCCATACTGCAGAAGTTATTATATGACATCAAGAAGGAGGGAATCCTCCCCAACTCATTCTATGAAGCCAGTGTCACCTTGAAACCAAAGCCATGAGGACACACCAAAAAACGAAAGCTACAGACCAATACCCCTTATGAATATAGATGTAAAAATCCTCAAAAAAATACTGACATACTGATATCAACAGCACATCAAAAAAATAATCCACCATGGCTTCATCTCATGGATGCAAGGATGGTTCAACATATGTAAATCAATAAATGTGATTCACGACATAAAAAGAAGCAAAAACAAAGATCATATGATCATCTCAATAGATGCAGAAAAAGTATTAACAAAATTCAGCACTCTTTCATGATAAAAACCCTCAACAAACTAGGCATAGAAGAAATATATCTCAAGATTATAAAAGCCATATATGACAAACCCACAGCCAACATCATACTGAATGGGGAAAAGTTGAAAGCATTCCCACTAAGAACTGGAACAAGACAAGGTTGCCCAATGTCACTACTTCTATTCAATGTAGTGCTAGAAGTTCTAGCCAGAGCAATCAGGCAAGAGAAAGAAATAAAGTGTATCCAAATTTGGAAAGAAGAGGTCAAACTATCGCTTTTTGCTGATGATATGATCTTATATCTAGAAAACCCCAAAGACTTCACCAAGAGACTCCTGGAACTGATAAATAAATTCAGCAAAGTCTCCAATTGTCCATTGTTTCCTTGTTTATTCTGTTTGGGGGATCTGTCCTGTTCTGTCAAAGGGATGTTGAAGTCCCCAGCTATTACAGTGCTGCTGTTTATCATTTTGTTTAGATAAACGAGGATTTCCTTTATGAATCTGGGAGCACCTGTGTTGTGTCTGTAAATCTTTAGAATTGTTATGTCTTCTTGTTGAATTGTTCCCTTCATCATTATATAATGACCATTTTTGTCTTTCATTACTTTTGTTGATTTGAAGACTAAGTTATCAGATATGAGAACTGCTACACCAGCTTCCTTTTTGTTTTCATTTATGTGGAATATTGTTTTCCATCCCTTCACCTAGAGTCTGAATGAGTCCTTGTGGGTTAGATGTGTTTCCTGAAAACAGCAGACACTTGGCTTGTGCATATTTATCCATTCAGCCAGCCTATGCCTCTTCGTGGGCAGGTAAAGCTATTCACATTTATTGAAAGAATTGATAAGTGGGGTAGATTTCTGTTCATCCTGTTGAGTAGAATTTTGTTGCTTTGTTTTATCTCTTGAACCATTGTGTTATCTGGCCTTTGGCCTTTAACTTTTGGGTGATTTTGTAGTAGTGACTGTCTATTGTGCTGATCCATGTATAATGCAGTTCTGAGTACTTCCTGCAGGGCAGGTCTTATTCTGACAAATTCCCTCAGAGGAACTGGTGCCTATGCTGCAGAAATTATTCCACAATATCGAGAAGGAAGGAATCCTCCCCAACACGTTTTATGAAGCCAACATCACCCTGACACCAAAACCAGTAAAGGACTCAACAAAAAAAGAAAACTGCAGACCAATATCCCTTTGAATATAGATGCAAAAATTCTCAATAAAATCCTAGCAAACCAAATTCATCTGCTCATTAAAAAAATAATTCATAATGACCAAATGAGCTTCATCCCAGAGATGCAGGGATGGTTCAACATACACAAATCTATAAATGTAATTCACCACATAAATAGAAGTAAAAACAAAGATAATATGATCATGTCAACAGACACAGAAAAAGCATTTGACAAAATTCAGCACCCATTTATGATAAGAATGCTTAACAATATAGGCATAGATGGGACACACCTCAAAATGATAAAAGCCATATATGACAAACCCACAGCCAACATCATACTGAACAGGGAAAAATTGAAGGTCTTCCAGCTTAGAACTGGAACCAGACAAGGTTTCCCTCTATCATCACTTCTATTCAATATATTGCTGGAAGTCCCAGCCAGAGCAACCAGACAAGAGAAGGACATAAAGGGCATCCAAATGGGGGTAGAAGAGGTCAAACTATCCCTCTTTGCTGACAATATGATCTTATATCTAGAAAACCCCAAAGATTCTTCCAAGAGACTACTGGAATTGATAAATAAGTTCGGCAAAGTCTGAGGTTACAAAATCAGTAGCATTCCTATACGCAAACAAGAATCAATCTGAGAACCAAATCGAAGACTCAGTACCTTTCACAATAGCAACAAAGAAAATAAAATACCTACGAATATATGTAAATAAGGAGGTGAAAGACCTCTACAGGGAGAACTATGAAACACTGAGGAAGGAAATAGCAGAAGACGTAACCAGATGGAAAACCATCCATGCTCGTGCACTGGCAGAATCAACATTGTTAAAATGTCTATACTACCCAAAGTGATCTACAGATTCAATGCAATCCCTATTAAAACACCAACACCATTTTTCGCAGATCTAGAAAAAATTATTCTACACTTTGTATAGAACCAGGGAAGGCCCCATACAGCTAAAGCAACCTTAAGCAAAAAGAACAAATTGGGAGGCATCAACTTACCAGACTTCAAGCTATACTACAAGGCTATAGCAACCAAAACACCATGGTACTGGCACAAGAACAGAGAAATAGACCAATGGAACAGGACTGAAAACCCAGATATAAAACCATCCTCATATAGCCATCTGATCTTTAACAAAGTAGACAAAAAAATACACTGGGGAAAAGAATCCCTATTTCAAAAAATAATTCTGGGAAAATTGGATAGCCACATGTAGAAGATTAAAACTGGATCCATACCTCTCACCTCTCACAAAAATCAACTCATGATGGAAAACAGACTTAAACCTAAGGCATGAAACCATAAGAATTCTATAAGTAAATGTTGGAAAAACTCTCATAGACATTGGCCTAGGCAAAGAACTTATGAAGAAGACCCCAAAAGCAATCACACCAACAACAAAAATAAATAAATGGGACATGATCAAATTAAAAACCTTCTGCACAACCAAAGAAACTATCACTAGAGCAGATAGACAACCCACAGAATGGGAGAAAATATTTGCAATTTAGGCATCTGATAAAGGGCTGATAAAAGATTCTATATAGAACTCAGGAAAATCAGCAAGAAAAAAATTAAAAAACTCTATTAAAAAGTGGGCAAAGGACATGAACAGAAATTTTTCAAAAGAAGATAGACTAATGGCCAAGAAACATATGAAAAATGTTCCACATCTCTAATCATCAGGGAAATGCAAATCAAAACCACAATGAGGCATCACTTAAGTCCTGTGAGAATGGCTTTTATCAAAAAGTCCCAAAACAACAAATGCTGGCGTGGATGCAGAGAGATAGGAACACTCATACACTGCTGGTGGGACTGAAAACTAGTACAACCTCTATGTAAAGTAGTATGGAGAGACCTCAAAGAACTAAAAGTAGAACTACCATTTGATCCAGCAATCCCACCACTGGGTTTTTACCCAAAGGAAAAAAAGACATTCTATGATAAAGATATCTATACTGAAATGTTTATAGCAGCACAATTCACAATTGCAAAGATGTGGAATAAACCCAAGTGCCCATCAACACATGAGTGGATTAATAAAATGTTGTATATATACACCATGGAGTACTACTCAGCCATAAAAAAAATGATAAACTACCTTTTGTATTATCCTGGATGGAGCCAGAGCCCATTCTTCTAAGTGAAATATCACAGGTATGGAAAAACAAACACCACATCTACTCACCATTAAATTGGTAGTAATTGATCAACACTAAAGTGCACATATGGGAAGTAACATTCATAGGGTGCCGGGAGGTGGGAGGCGGGAGGAGAGGATGAGTAAATCCACACCTAACGGGTGTGGTATGCACTGTCTGGGGCATGGGCACGCTTGTTGGGCAGTCCAAAGGCAATTTATGTAACCAAACCATTTGTACCCCCATAATACTCTGAAATAGAAGTAAATTTTTTAAAAAGTCAAGCATGAGAGTCAAATCAAAGACACAATACCATTCACAATAGCTACAAAGAAAATAAAATACCTAGGAATATACTTAACCAAGGAGGCGAAAGATCTCTACATTTAATAATTTCTGTGTGGAAAAATTATGGGTAACTTGATTTCTCAATATTTTTCTTCCTTCCCAAAGTTTCTCAAATAAACATATATTACTTTGAAAATTCAATAAAACACATAATAAAATGTGTTATTAAAAGTTCAGAATACAGTCACTTTATGTTCTGGTCATTATTCTTTCTCTTAGGACATTAATCCAATTGTTTTCATCAACAAGGTTCTTAAAATACTATGAATTATAAATCATTGTTCTTCAACTTTGTTATATATCAGCTGTAAATCAGATGAACCTAGTGTTACCCAAGCTAACTTGGATGAAATCATTTTAACTGTCAGAAAATTAGCATTCTGAATATGTCCCCAAAGGATGTGCACCACCATCTTCTTTGCTCTCTGCTCTCCCGCCAGTCTTCTCTCAGCTCCAGAGAATTCTTTCCTTCATGTCGCAGCACCTTTGCATAGGTGGCTGCTCCTGCCTGGATACCCACCCCACCCTCGGTCCCCTTTCAGATCTCATCTCCAATGTCTCTTCCCTAGAACCTCTACCACCCATTTTATAGTCTATATACTCTTTCCATCCTGAAAGTCTCTTTTAACAGTACTTTAATACCATTTGTAATTAAATATTTATTTGTGTGATTACCTGATTAATGTTTTTCTCCCTCACCATACTATAAATTCCACTACGGTACAGGTCACGTCTGTTTTGCTAACGTTTGCATCTCCAGACTTTGCCTAAAGCCCAACACTTAATAGATACTCAATATATATTTTGTTTCCTGGATAGTTGGTTGGATGAATGAATAAACTATCAAGTGAACCAGTAAACAAATTAAGAGCTACCAAAAAAAATTTTAATGGCTATCTCACTCAGGCTGTGAACTAAAAATCATTATTTTAAAATTGGATCATTACACATTGTATATATGTATTGAAATATCACACTGTATCCCTAAATAGGTATAATTATTTTGTGTCAATTAAAAATAAAATAAAACTTTCAAAATTTGGGGTTTTAAAAAAAATCCATTCAATCAAAAGTGCTAACTCAGATTAATAATTACCTTGTATTACAATGAGGATAGCATATATTTAATCTTAGCTAATCAAACTAACCTTTGGGGGTTTGTTTTTTTGTGTATCTCTCACCTGCATGTATCTCTTTCACACAAAACACAAATCCTTTTCCAACCCAAATACCCAATGATGACTCATTCTCTTGAGGTTTAGTTTGGATGTAGTGGGTAGGAAAAGAAAAGACAAAAAAACATATTAGCCTTCAAAGATTAATGACTATATTTTTCTGTTGGAAACTTAGAGTCCTAAACTAAAATATTTCCTCTCCGATCCCCAATATCAGAAGCTGTACCTAACATAATTGCTTCCAAGGAGGAAATACTGCTTATACTTTCTGACTGGCTGTCACAATGCTCTGAGTTAATCCCCCCCGAAATGCCCAGCTCAATATAATTGTAAGATCTCAGGGTGGAATCTTTCTGTGGCAGTTTGAGCAGTAAACTTATTTGTCTGTGTGTGAGGGACTGTTAGTTCCCAAAGCACAGAAGATTTTATTAAGAAGATGACAACAATTTCTGATTTTCAGAATCTGGTTTTTCAAGTCCAAATGGTCTGGATTTCTACAGTGCTCCTACATCATGTTCAGAAAACGCACTAACACAATTCTCCATTTGGTTGTTCTTGAGAACAGAGTATTTTTGTAGAGCTATTTATTTATTCAGTTCTTTCATCTCCTACATTTACCTGTTCTGAAATGACCTATCTGTTACTTTCTCCCTTACATACTGTGCCCTATGCACACCATCCCCTTTGCTATTTCTAATAGTCTCCAGGCATGCTCGAAAGCATTTGTACCTATTGCTGCTCTGCCTGGAACACCCTTCCCCCAGACAGTCCCCTAGCTGGCTCCATTGGAAACTTTAGATCTTACCTAAAGACCTATTTAAAATTAAAATCCCTCCTGAAAACTTTCTATACCTCTTTCTTCCTTTAGATATTTTCCAGAGCATTTATACCATAAAACATACTGTTTTATTTATTTTTATTTGTATTATCTATTTTCTCTCTTCTAGCATAAACACCCCATGAAGACAACAATTTTTGTCTCTTTTATATACTGCTATATTCTCAGCCCTTATTGTAGGCACTCAAAAGTCATTCAGTAAACAAACAACTTTTCAATTAGAAATATCCAATCTGAAATATTCCTGTGAAATGACCAATAGACTAGGAGTACTTATTCCCGCTTTTACCAGTGAAAATAGTAAGAGTCCCACTGAACATAAAGATAAAGCTGTTGCCTGATCAGTCTGGGCTCCTCATACCTGTAAACTAGCAAGAAAATAAAGGAGTTAAAAATCAACAAGGTAAATTACCCTGATGACCATGAGTAAGAGGGCACCTGCCGTATACTGGTGGCTGGGAGGAATACGTTAGGCACTTGGATGATTCACTGGGTCATCTCATGCCATTCCCATGCCCACTTATAACTATCAACGTATTAAGTACGACAACCATGGCATTAAGAGCATGGTAACCCAAGGCTCAGAATTCCCAGGAAAACATCAGGCAAGCCTCCTACACGAGTAGAAGTACCAGCTGAAGGAGAGAGAAATCTAGAATGTCTGGGGGTCGGGGGGCCGGCAATGGACACCAATAACGGCCTTGATACCACCTGCATTAGTGGTACCACCCCCACTACTCCTCCTCAAGTAAGTTTTCTTGGGAATTGTCACCAACCAGAATCTTGGATAAGCTTTGTCTGGTAGGAGTGACCTCAAGTGAGAAGCAGGTGGATCTGAAGGCTAAACGGAGTGAAGTGCTGTGTACCTTTCCTCCAATTGCTGTAAATGTTAGCTGATTGCAGTTCATAGACACCCCCTTCTTTGGAGACTTACCCTCCACTAAGGAGGAGCCACTTCCCTAGGGAGGCTGCCCCCTACCATGGTGAACAGACCAATAGCTGATGGCCAATGGACACAAGGGTAGAAAAGTCCATCCATCTAGCCTCAAGGAGGGATGATCTCTGTGGAACAATTCACATTTCAGGGCTTCTCCACAGAACCATACTAGGCTATTCCAGCTGAAACTCTATTTGTGTTTAGATTTTAATCTCCTGCTTTATCCTGCTTCACTCTCTCTCCTTCTCCTGTGAGCATTCTTTCAATAAATCACATAAACAAGAATTCCTGCCTTGCCTCTGCTTCTAGGGAACCCTGCCTAAGACACAAGGCATATGCAAATTGTCTCTGGAAGAATGCGTCCTAATCATAGGCCTTTAAGATTCTCACAAATATGATTCCAATGAACATCAGCTCACAAAATTAAAAGAAAAATTAACAAAACCCTAGAATAAATAAGGTATCATGAGTGAGAGCCACTTGAAAGAAAACAAAAATTTCATAAAATAGAATGATTACATACAAAATACAAATATGATATAGAAAGAGGAAACTGAAAACATGCGTGAGTAAAAAAAGATATCAAAAGCGACCAGATTAGCAAGAAAAAAGAAGAATTTTTAGTAGCATATAATGAATGAAATTAAATCACAATATTTGGATTAAAGGGTGGATTAGACCCACGGAAACACAGAATTAGTGTGGTAGAAAGATCTAAATAAATACCCCAGAATATAGCACCAAGAGACTTGAAAGTGAAAAATACAAAATAAAGGTTGAAATACATAGAGAAGAAAGTGGAAATGCTGACATACACCTAACACCTAATCAGAGTTCTAGTTTAGTAGAGATAGTGTTGGAGAAACTATATTTCAAGAGATAATGCCTAAAATTTTCCAAAGTTTGTGAGGGACACCAATCTATAGACTCAGCAAGTCAACTAAATCCCAAATTGTATAAATAAAAAGAAATTCACTGCCAGACATATAGCATAGTTCTATGGAGCAAGCCTGCCTAGATTTGAATCCTAATTCCAACAGCTGCTAACTAGGCAATCTGAGACAAATTACTAAACTTTTCTTTGTCGTAGTTTCTGACCTGTAAAAATGGTTTTAAAAATAGTACCTACCTCATAGATTGTTATAAAGATTAAATGAGTTGATATCTGTAATATTCTTTAGTGCTATCAGATTTCTTATATTCATCATTATTACTTTTATCTTGAATGCTCACTAGAGTGTTCTGGATCAGAAACTGATTTCTTATTAATTACCTAACAATAAGTACTGTGTGAACTGGCCCGCTTTGCCCTAAGCCTTAACCCTAACAGAAGCCAAGCCAAATGTCCTACATAAGTAGCCAAACACTCTATAGTTGAATGACAAAGAACAATGGATTTTTTCTATTTATACACAGAAGAGAGACAACCATTACACTCCCCTCCCGAAAGGAGAGAAAAATCTTCTGCTCCTTCGAGACAACATAGAAAGGATCCTAGGTCCTCACCTTGACCATTCAGAATGTAAAGATAGCCTTCCAAGGGCTAGATACACCCCAGATATCTCCAAGGTCTGGGCTTTATTCCTAGGGAGATAGCACCCCAGTCTTTTTTGGATAGTGAGTACACTAGTGTTCATTTTATGAACATGTTCTACAACTTACATACACATTGCACTTACTATTTTATGTGTAAAATAGCTCAAAACAAAAAGGGCATGTTGTACAGAAAGTATAAAGAAAAGAAAGGAAGGAAGGTGAAAGTGAGGGAAGGAGGGAGGAGGGGAGGACCTTTCATAAAATCTTCATCCAAAATATCAGTAGCATGGTGGAAACGGAACAGCAAAACGACAAAAAACTCTTATCTTCTGTAATGTACCAGGTTTGGCAATTTAAGTAAGTTTTCTGACACAATGTGTAATTTTTTATGTTCAAGAACTATTTTCTTGGCGAAATGTAAGAAAAGATATTAGTTCTGGAATTGGTATAGAACAGAACACAACTTACAAATTCTTAAAAGTAGCTTTAACAATGGTAGCAATATACACTATGGGCAATCTTTATGAGTGATTCTCTTAGAGACTCCACAACCTGGTTTTAGAGATGAGAAAGCATCTTTATCACGAACATCTGCTGTGCCAGGCTGACACCCACAGTTCCTATGAATCCCTCCACTTCTCTCAATTATCCTTTTATAGGCTAGGAAGGGATACGGGGGTGACCAACCACAGGGGACAGAAGGGATGGTGTGTGTTCTCTTGTTAATCCCAAGGCAGGCTCCGGCCCCAGCAGTTTGCAGCTCTTTTAAAAGGTGAATATTTAACACTACTTTGTCCTGAGGTCTGGTTCATTGTTGCCAATTTGGGACCACAGGGAATGTTTTCCTCAACATCTTTTTAATTTTACACTGAAAACAATCATTAAAGAGAATTTAAAGTCTGCTTTATAGATCAGTGTGCTGTATTAAAGAAAAGGAGAAAAAATATGTGTTTACACACACACACAAACACACTGTGGGTAGAAAACAGGATGATGAAATATGAAGGAACTGCTCATAAAATTGTATTTTGCAAGATGTCTCTCTTTGGTTTTAAATACAGGGGGAAGAGATTTGTCTTATAGGCATCAGTCCCTCATACCACATCTTTCCTCTCCCTTGTGTTAATGTTCTGTGTAATGCTAATTAAATGGACATGTGCAACTAATTTAAGTGTTACAGAATTCAAAGCAGTCTTAATTCCCCCTTCACCCAAAAATAGAATAAGAACGTAAGCTGCTGCTCTCTAGACTTTATAGTAGACTGAGAACTGAATTGTAAAATCATATTTCACAGAAAAATCTAAATTGACTTCTCAGGTTATGAATACTTGATTATGGTAGGCACAGTTCAGAAATAGTCCCATTTTAATACACTTAGAAAAGGCAGTTATTCATTATACTGAGTCTTATGTCCAGGAAAGAGGACAGAAAGAACATAATTTCCCACTGTCAAGCTTAACACACATATAGAACAAATGTTCTCACTCTGTTCAGTGGCAGAATTGAGCCTGCAGAATATCATACAAGGGGTAGTGTTAATGGTGGTCAAAGTGGCACTCTGGCATAAAAAAACACGACCCACTAAATGCATTGAAAGAAAATTGGCATATAGATGTATTATTAATATACATATTATTCATGATGCTTTCTTCATGAGGGTGAGTGCAATCTGAAACTCATCTTTAACACTTTAACATCACTATCTTAAAAGGGAAGGAAAGGTAGAGATACAATTTCATTTTCTTTGAACACTATTTGCAGAAATGGCAGTAATTCTGGAAATACCACATTTTCCCTATCAAAGCCATCTTAAGGATAAGTCTTTACATTTTTACCTAAAGAGAATTGCCAGGGAAAACCTATACCTAGTAAAGTTTAACGAACCAGTGGAGACAGAACATTGCAGTCTGTGTTAAGGGGAGTCATCTCCCACAGATATAATAGTTGAGAAAGAAAACAGAGGAGCTTACCTTTATGATGGTTTGCACTGGATACAACTTTCCCCCACAAGGTTACAATAAATATTATTATTAGCAGTTTTCCTTTTGTTGCTTTCTGTAAGTATCTCTTACTCATCCTGAAAATTAAAAAAAAAATAAAAATCCTAAGTATTGAAATCATTGATTTTCCATTATAATTATGCTACATTTAAAGCTTTCCACAAGACCTTAACCCATTTAACTCCTGAAAATTTTATTTCTTGTATTTAAAATGCTATTCACTGTAAATAAACTATGGGCAGAGAAAATGTTTTCCAAAGTGCCTTGATATGATGTAAGAAGTAGGCAAAGCCCAGCTCAGTCAGTCTTTATCCACTTAACAATAGCCTAAATCAGTTTGGAAATATTACCATTTTTTCCTTCATATAAAGGTAGATTTAATTTATTAACAAAATCCAATGCACAGTCATTTGAATAATCTTTAAATAAATGCCTTAGTATTTTACTTTTTTTTTCTAAAGATTTCTTCTTCAATGCCAAGTCCAATGGTCAAGGTAAACAGCTTAGATAAAATTGCTTAGATGTATTCCTGCACAGAATAAAGTCACTTCAAATCTATTATTCCTAAAGTGCTTTTTTAATAAATCATCTGGTAACATAGCTTCCTTATTGCAAACTGACCTGACCCATCTAATGCACACAATTCTGCTACAGGTGAAACAATGTTGTTGGAATCCATCTTGCTGTACTTTATCAGAAGCAGGAGAAAAATGGAAAAACAGAATGAAAAATACCAAATTAACATTTTCAAGTTGATCTCATCAAACTCAGGAAACCAAAAAATGTTATAAGAAAATAATAGCTACCTATAATAAAATTTCACTACCTACTTTCTCCAGCACTTTATACATTCTCTCATTTGTTCCTCAGAACAAATTTGGCATGTAGATATGTCCATCCGCATTTAAAATATGACAAAATTTGGAAATCTTCCTAAGGTCATATTTAATGATAGAGTCAAAATTCAAACCTATAATTGTCTAATTCTAAAATTCTTATGTTAACCCCTACATAGCTAAGGGATAAGCAAAACTGGTATGAAATCAAATCCATCTGCATTTATTTATGAGGGAGATAAAATATATATCTGTTGCCTGGTGCCTTTCAGATTTAGATCCTATCCTGAACTCCATTTCTGCTTGACCTGCAGATTCTTGCCTGCCCTGGTTTTAAGGCAACTTCCTGGGGTCACTTCCTGACCTAGCCTGATTCCTCTTTCTTTTGAGTTCTCTAAGTTATTCTTTGTCTTATGCCTTCACCTCCCAACCATTCTACTTCCAAAAACATGACTTAGTGGTAGCAATGGTGGCTATACAATTTCAAACACATGGATAAATGCATGAAAAAATAAACATATTATGTTTTTTAATATACATATATGTTAATATTTCTTGGCTTGGGGAAGTTGTGCACATTAATTCAGATGTTGAGGAAGCAGTATTATATAATTTAAAAGCATGAACTCCTGAGTCAGACTATCTGGGTTTGATTCCAAGCTCTACTGGCTTCTAATCATGTGACCTACACACAATTTTACTTTTTTTTGGATCTCCTACTTTGGTTCCTTCTACTGCAACTTAAGATAATATATGTGAAATACCTGTCCCATTAACTGGCATGTACTAAAGGTTCAATGGTTATGATATTACAGAATATTTAATCATTTGAATATGTTTGGTCCTTGAGTACTTGGGAGGCTAGTCTCATTCATGAGATGACTGAAGGGAGTTTCAGTAGCACCAACAGCTGTAAACTCTCCGTAGACCTTAGCCTTATGACATGTCAAAGATAATATACAAGGGAATAGGTATTTGAGTTTTAGATCAGACTGTTTGGGTTCAAAATCATATTTGCTGCTTACTGGCTATGTGATTTTGAACAAATTACTTAATAACTCAGAGTATTTTCATTGTCAGTAAGATAAGGATAATAATATCTACTTCATCGTGTTGTTAGTATGAAGATTCAGTGAAATAGTCCATGTAAAGGGTTTAACCCTATGCATAGCAAATCATAAATCTTAATCACTATTATTATTATTCAATTAGACTGGTAGTTCCCTAAGTGCATTCTGTGAGGCACCAGTTTCATAGAATGTTAATACAGTATCAGTAAAAAACAAAAGGGGAACAATATTTGGAAAATTCTGAGTTCAACAAATTTAACCAGATTTTTTAAATGAGAGGTTCATTATTAAGTATGCCTTTTTAGAAACATTTTCTGGGAAACTTCTCCACAGAGTAACATAGGATACGAGTATCCTCAGGAGGCGTCTTAGAGAAACATTGAGCCATAACAATAATCTGGTTTAATATTCTTTCTCGGTAAACCAAATGCCCATTTCAAATCTTCCATTCTATTGCCTTTGTTTCCTCTCTCAGCACTCTTACTATTAGTTTTGTTTTAAGATTCTTATCTTTTTTCCACATTTTTTCAACCTGCCTCCCCTTCTGCATCCAATCCCTGAAACCTTATTGTACTCTATATCAGATAGCAGAATGAACAGAAAAACTCATCCGACAGGAAGAGCTGCTTAGCGTAATTCTTGATAATAGCTTTCCCATAGCAAATGACCTCTGCTACAAGGGCAATGACCCACCATTTTTTTTCATACCATTGTGCTGATAACTAGATATATGGAAACAGAAACACCCACAAAGTTGCCAGGCTGTCCAAGCAAAGAAAGAAAGGAGAATGCAGGTCAACTTTTGGGAGGCTATAATGACTGCTATTTTTTACCTCTCATGCCACCTCAACTCCTGTCCAGTCAGTTACCATGAGTCTCAATACTACCTCCTGAATATTTCTGACATGTATACACTTATGTCTATCCCTAGCGCCATACTGCAATTCAGACCCCCAAAATTTCTCACTGGCCACAGCATCCTAACTGGACTTCTGCCACCCATATTTCCCTCCTCTGGACCTGAACGCAGATCCTATGTCTGCCTTTTTCACTACCTACTATATTTGCAGTATTTATAATGTTATTTAGTAAGTGCATGATAAATATTGTTGACTGAATGTAATGCATTCTTTATGCTGTAGCCAAATATGTATCTATGATCTTGAGACATCCTTACTTAAAGCCTTCTTTGCTCAGAAAAAAAAAAAAAAGCCAGAATCCTTAGCAGGGTATAAAAATCCTATAGCAGAGTTTTTTTTTTTTTTAAAAAGAAAGCTTTTCTTCTTTTTTATGTCTCTAATCTTATTTTATTCCATTCCTCCCCATCTCTCTCTCCACACACACTCATGATCTGTATTTTAATTCTACAAAATTTCCTTAATGGCACCAGACTAAATCTCACCTCCATGGCTGACACCATTCTATTCACTGGTCATGGTACAGGTGGGAATTCTTCCTACAGGATTTATTCAAGACCGTGTTGAATGCCCTTCTTTGTGCACAACAGCCACTTGCCACACAGTATTGCAATGCACTTACTTATCTCCATCCATCACTCTCATATATGACACCTAAACACAAGGACTACACCCCATATATTTGTGAATATGTAGGGCCTAATCCAAGGTCCTGCTTAATAACTGGTAAATGAGTATTTGTTGAATGCTCGTGTTGCCTTACAGCCAAATATATTGTGTGGTTGTCAACAGAAAGAGGAAGCAAGTATGTGTCATCACCTTAGGATGAAATTAGGAGAGAACAAAGAAGAAGAAAGAGAGAAAGGAGAGGGGCATGGGACATAACAGGGAAAACTGAGAAGAAGGAAAAAAGAAGGGAGAAATCCAACCCTGAACATGTGTCATTCTTATTTTTAATAACAATCAGGTTTGAACAAAGTGAAATGTAACGTAGCGATCAAGGATTTTTGACAAGAGGACAATAACGAAGGAAAGAAACCTAAAGGAAAAAAGCTGAATGATACATTTCTTCTTGACCTTGTATGGCAGCACACAAGGAGGGACATTGCCTTCTTATTCTATTTGCTAACCACCAGGGCTCAGTTTAAAAATTTCCACCACACCTTAGAAGTGTCACATTCATCTGTTAAAACAGCAGAATGTAAGTGAATTTTGCAATAGCAAAAATTGAGTGAAAAGAAACTGGAAACTGAAGGATAAATACACATAGAAGTTGAAACCTTGAAATTGCTCCCCAAGCAGCAGCAGCTTGCAAGGAGCACAAGGGAAACAGGAAAATTGAGAAATGGTAACCTTGGCAGTGAAGGATGTTGAAGTGAAAAATTGTCAAAGTAGAGAACTGACAATTAAATCTCCTGGACTCTCTCCCACTCATCTCTTCTGTGTTACATGTTTCTGTTATATTCGCTGAGATTTAGACTGTTGGGTTATTTGAATCCCTTCCCTCCTACTAATGTTAAAAGTGCATTTAATTATAAAAAAGCAAGAATTATAAAACTGCTATGCTGTGAGAAAAATCATTTCCCCACAAAAACAGAAAGTAAATTTAACTGGTCTATAGACCAGAATGTGGATGGAAAAAAGAATGGGGTGCCTGCTGTATAGAGGAGATAAAAGCATGGGCTTGGAATCCGAACACCTTGCCTCCTTTTAAGCTTAAGACACTTCTGTGGAAATAAAGGTCATGTAATGCAATATATTTCTAAAAGTCTTTTTAGAACATTTATGTACATTGACCTAAGATTCAGAGAAAACTGGTGTTAACTAATTACAATGGTGTAGCCTTTAACGGACAAATGTAATACAGAAATTGACCCTTAGGGTAGAATGCTCCAATTGATAAGGCCAGTGCCCTTTCTCCTCATAAGGACCAGAATGATCTTTATGAAATGTAAGTCAGATCACATTACCCCACCAGCCTGACCCTTTGTTTAAAATCCTAGAATTTACCTACTCATTGAAATGAGAATAAAATCTAAATTTCTCACTGGAGATAAAGCCCACCATCATCTTCCCTCTCGACCTCTCTGATCTCATTTCACATCCCTATTTCCCTCATACCCTATGCTTCAACCACATTGGCCTTCCCCCCATCCCTTCTGCCAAGCTTGTTCTAGACCTTACACTGAATGTTCACTCTGCCTTGAAGGCTCTCCCTCCTGCTTTTGCATAGCAGTCTGCTTTTCCTAGTCACCTCCACAGAGATCACCTCCAGAGCATCCTGCCCTCCAGAGTCCAGAGAGACCCACCCTGTGGTCTTTTTTCTCTCCCAATATCCTGTAGTATTTTCTCTATTATTATAATCTGAAATTGTCTTATTCACCACTTTATACATTTGTGCAAATGTTCATTTTCTTCTTCTTCCCATTAAAATGTAATTTCTATGAGGACAGAGATCCTACCTGTTAGTCACTGCTCTAGCAAGGTCGAAAATCACCTGGATCATGGAACATCAAGAGATGAAGGAATAGGTGTATTGATTTTATAATCAGAAGGAAAGAGGTGAGTCTTTTTAAATGCAAGTTTTATTATCTCTTCTAACTAAAAAAAAATTAAATTTCCATTATAGTCAGCAACTAGGAATGGTGATGTCAGGAACAGTGTACCTATTTGTTGAATCATGGAAGATGAAGTGAAAAGAAAAAAGAGTGGGGGGCGAGAAAGTGTAAACCACAAATAGATTATTCTTTCAAGAAACATGCGGAGAAGGGGAGTAGAGTGGTGGCTAGAGAGATTCGAACAAGGTGACGGCAAAGAGCTAGAAAGAAGGAAGAAGTTAAAGACACCAAAGTAAGGATAGATTATGATGGCTAACTTTCAAGTGAGGTCAAAAAGTAGGTAACAGTTTTTGTAAATGTAAAGCATTCTGTAAGCATAATTTTTTACTCTTATTAATTTTAATTTCCTTAATTTTTTAGAAATGAATGTATCCTCCAAAACCAAATTATTCTTTGTTCTTGCTAATAGATTATTGCAATAATCTTACTAAATAGGACATCTAGAGCCACAAGCTTGACTGTACTGTTGGTTTTCTCCAATCATAAATGTCTAACCTGACTAGTATTTTATGATAAATACTATGGCTGTATATAGTATATCCAAATTATTTACTGAAATAGCAATTATTTTTGAGGTAGGTAGTATAATCAATATTGAGTTAGATAAAAAGATAAATAGATAGAGATTAAATACGTATAGATAAATATTAAAACACAACGGACTCATACGTATCTATTTTTTATATAAGAAGATAGAGTAAAAATTTAGGAGATAATCATGTCACTCATACATGTCATCGTGTAATCACGTATATTGTGTGTTATATCATCCCAAAACTAAGGTGGTTAATTTTAATCATTTTTATTACAACTGTTCTTTTTGTTTTCATTTCATATAATATATCCAACATCATACTCTCTCACAGTATAGTATTTCAAGCCACACTTAACAAGCACATTATTTGAATCAGAATCCTCCTATTGAAGAACTAGTATCTGTATTTCCCATCTTATAAATTATCATCAAAAGTTTATAAAGTTGCAATTTTATATGCCAGTCATATGATTAGCCTAATTAGGTCATATTTTCTTAGGTAACTTTAAAACACAGACGTTGGAATCTAAATCAGTTTCTCAAATCTGTCTAAATTGAAATAATTGCTTTAAAATGCTCACTATATTTGATATATCAGTGATTTGTAATGAATCTACATTTTGGATTCTGATCAGTAAAGAAGTTGACCCTGGAGGTTTAGCCAAGAAACCTTAGCCAAGGTTTCTAAGGATTTCCTGGCAGCAAATACAAGCCTCATTTAAGAACCACAATTATCTACTTCCTTCACCCAAATTTTATGCTTCCATTCATTTCCCCACAAAGCTGCAATTTTGGTGGGAACAAAAACCCAGGAGCACTGTTGCTTTATGCCTAGCAGTATATAGCTAAATTGTTGGATTTGTGCATATGCTTTTGCCACCTACAGATTGAAATGATATGGAATAGAAATGTATTATCATTTAAATGATTTCTCAAGAAACATACAATATTCTAAGGCTCCAAGCTCTAATACCCAAAACAGACAAAAATGCCATAAAGCAAAGATAAAGCAATCATTTAAGATTTATGGGAGTACTAAAAAACACCTGAAATGATCAAGGCTAAGCTATATCACTGTGTATCTATTATTACAAGTGAATCACTTGCCCTCCTATCTACCTATAAAATGGGAATGTCATTTGTTTTTTTCCAAACAGAAATGTCATTATAACAAACGAGAAATCATGTGACAGTTTGAACCTAAAAGAAAGATACATGATAAATCAGAGATATTACTATTTCTTCAAAGGTCCTTCTCTCAGAGCATGGGCTTGTAAGTCAGAAATACCTGCCCGAATATGATTCTGGGCTCCAACACATAATAGTTAAATAAATTTGTCAAGTCTGCTTAACAACTCTGAGTTTCAATGCACACATATGAAATGTATGAATACTACTACATGTTGGTAGGATTGTTGAAAAGAATAAATACAACATTTTTAAAGCATCTAACACAAAGCCAGGCATAAAGTTGACACTCAATAAACTGTAGTTATTTTTATATATTATTAATAATATCTGTAATATAACCTCCTGGCTAAGAATGAATAGTAAGTAAGAGCCCTTTGAATAAAAAATTTAGAAAGTTTACATGTTTTAATCATAGGTGAGAAATGAAGCTATCTTTCAGGAATTTATCCTAAGTCTATAGAATTAAAAGGTAAGAATATAAAGCAATGGGCTAAAAATAGAAGCAGGACTGACTGATAAACAGTGTCTTTTGATGACTCTGACAAACAAATTTTGATACTTGGATATCAGAGAATAAACATCAAATCTAAAAATGTATAGCAGTCCAGGATCACTAAGTATAGTAAAAATACTCCTCAAATGCCTCTAAAGATACACAGAGCACAGCATGCTAATTGAAGTTATTAATATCACTATGTAGTTTTTCTAGTTTTATACCTTAAAATGTGCTGACTCATTTTACATCTCATTCAACCCTCATATTAATTCTTTGAACTAAACTCTACATATATTAGTACATATTAGAATCTGAAAGAATAATTTGAAGATGAATAATAAGTGATGGAGGCAAGTCTTGAATTCAGATCTTCTGCCCACTGGCTCGGTCCTCATTGCAACAGTGAATGAACAATGTTCCACATACTCTGTAATAAGTCCTAAAAGCACTTGGGGCATTTTAGACAAGTGTGCACTAAAAAAAATAATTTAAAAAAGGCTAAAATGAAGTGTTAGTTCTCAGTTATCTAGAAAATTATCCAAAGAAGATCACCTCATTGCCATGATACTGGATAAAGGAAATACTATTGTATCCCATTACTGTGGCCTATGGAGCTACAAAATGATCAGGCTTTAAATGGTGCACCATTTACCATTTGTACACACCACATCGTCTGGTGAACGGTGAGTTAAAACATTCAGAGTTAAGTGTGCTAGGTCTACTAGGCACTATTCTATTGCGATTAGAACCAATGGAATTCCTATCCCAGAAGTGACAACCTTAGGTAAGGTTGCTAGATAAAATACAGGATGCTGATTTAAAATGGAAGTTATCTGAAATTCCCATTTAATTGTATCATATAATTTTATTGCAAAATCTGCCAATCTTACCCTAGATTTCAACTATTAATATATTATTTTAGCATGATACTAACACTGATTTCTATGTGCAAGCATGCTTGTCTAAAGAAAAACAAGCTTAGAATTTTACAGAGGATGGTAGAGATTAAAATAATAAAATCTTCATTTGTTTTTTGATCAACTCTTTTCTGTATACAGGATGGATAAAAAACTATTTCTTTAATTTGGCAATAGTTCCACTGGCCAATTGAGAAGATCCTGAATTATTTATTCTAGTTAAAAACAGCAAATTTAGTCTAATGTGACAATTAAGAGCATGGGGTTTAAAGTCAGACATGGGGGTTTGAGACTTGGCTACATACTAGCTGGTAGAGACATGCTGTTTAAGTTCAAAAATCCTCAATATTCTCTGCTATAATATTTGGATAAGAGCACCTGCCTCATTGAGCTGCTGGGATGGTGAATGAGTTGACTTATGTAAAGTACTCAGCACAGATCTTGTCACTTAGTAAGCAATCTATAAACGTTAGCAATGACACAGTCATTTAAAGTTCTCCTGTGATTAATTTCTTTATTCAATAATAAATAACCAGTTGATTACTTTCTATATCTGTCTTGTGAGAACCACAAGACATCAAGAAGACAACATTAAATGTATGTCTTTTGTTCTTACATGCCCTGTTGAGGCATTTTATTCTTTTCTCAGTGACTGTAGATAGCCTGAAGGCAGTATATCCATTGGATTTAAAATTCATATCTCCTAGAATTCTTATAGTTTCATGCCCTAGGTTTAAGTCTGTTATCCATCATGAATTAATTTTTGTGAGTGGCAAGAGGTGTGGATCCTGTTTCAGGATTCTTCATGTGGCTATCCAATTTTCCCAGCACCATTTATTGAATAGGGATTCTTTTCACCAGTGTATGTTTTTGTCTGCTTTGTCAAAGATCAGATGGCAATATGAGAATGGTTTTATATCTGGGTTCTCTGTTCTGATCCATTGGTCTATGTCTCTGTTCTTGTGCCAATACCATGCTGTTTTGGTTATTATAGCCTTGTAGTATAGCTTGAAGTCTGGTAATGGGATGCCTTCCAATTTGTTCTTTTTGCTTAAGGTTGCTTTGCTATTCAGAGTCTTGTCTGGTTCCATATGAAGCATAAAATTATTTTTCTAGATCTGCAAAAAATGATGTTGGTATTTTAATGGGGATTGCCTTGAATCTGTAAATCACTTTGGGTAGTATAGACATTTTAACAATGTTGATTCTGCTGATCCATGAGCATGATATGTTTTTCCATTTGTTTATGTCCTCTGAGAATTCCTTTCTCAGTGTTTCATAGTTCTCCCTCTAGAGGTCTTTTACCTCCTTGGTTAAATATATTCCTAAGTATTTTATTTTTCTTTGTTGCTATAAGAATTCTAGAAGAAAATGTTGGAAAAACTCTGATAGATATTGGCCTAGGCAAAGAATTTATGAGGAAGACCCCAAAGGCAATCACAGCAACAAGAAAAATAAATAAATGGGACCTGATTAAATTAAAAAGCTTCTGCACCATCAAGGAAACAATTAATAGAGCGAATAGACAACTCACAGAATGGGAGAAAATTTTTGCATGCTATACATCCAATCAAAGGCTAATAACCAGAATCTACAAAGAACTCAAGCAAATCAGTAAGAAAAAAAAAAACCATTAAAAACTGGGCAAAAGACATGAACAGAAGCTTTTCAAAAGAAGACAGACTAATGGCCAAGAAACATGAAAAAATGTTCAATATCTCTAATCATTGGGGAAATACAAACCAAAACCACAATGAGATATTACCTAACTCCAGTGAGAATGGCTTTTATCAAAAAGTCCCAAAACAACAGATGCTGGCCTGGATGTGGAGAGAAAAGAACACTTATACAATGTTGGTGGGACTGCAAACTAGTATAACCTCTATGGAAAGTAGTATGGAGATTCCTCAAACAAGTAAAAGTAGACCTACCATTTGATCAAGCAATCCCACAATTGGGTATTTACCCAAAGGAAAAAAGCCATTTTATCAAAAAGACATTTACACTAGAATGTTCATTGCAGCACAATTCACAATTGCAAAGATGTAGAATCAACCCAAGTGCCCATGAATACATGAGTGGATTAATAAAATGTGGTATATCTATACCATGGAGTACTACTCAGCCTGAAAAAAATGGTGAACTAATACATTTTATAACAACCTTGATGGAACTGGAGACCATTCTTCTAAGTCAAGTATCACAAGAATGTACTCACTATTAAATTGGAACTAATCGATCAAAACTCATATGCACATATGGGAGTAAAACTCAATGGAAATCAAGCAGGTGGGAGGGGGGAGGAAGGGATGAGTAAATTCACACATAATGTGTACAATGCACACTGTCTGGATGATGGGCACACTTACAACTTTGACCCAAACTGTACAAAAGCAATTCATGTAACTAAAACGTTTGTACCCCCATAATATTCTGAAATTTTTAAAAAATTCATATCTCTTTCCACTTCACAATATTAACCCTAAATTACATTTTTCTCTGCATTTCTGTTTTGTATTCAGTGCCACTATCCTTACCATTTGTTTACTTACTTTTTAAAAATTATAAACAGAATCCAAATCTGCTCTTCCCAAAGAAAATAAATAAATAAGAGGCAGTGTGGTTATAGAGTATGACCAAAAATGAGATTTCATACTGAACCATTGTATCAAGATATGCTATGAAACAATAAGCCATCAGAAAATTTGAGTTTAATTGAGCCAAAATGAAAATATATTAAAGCTACTTAATTGGAAATAAACCTAGTTTATACAATTTAATATAAAATGCCTGTGTACTACAAAATCTTGATGGTTTGTAAAAGAGAAGGCTGTATAATTGAGATCTGGATAACACAAAACCTTACTTTATATTTGATCTCCTCTCCTACAAAAACTTCAGGCAGAAGTACCAACAAGTAGAAAAATTTGGATTTACTTCCTCCAAACCTCTTACCAGTGATGCTAGGTCACAACACTAGAAACAGGTGTTAGGAGACAGGCAGGTGCTTTGCAGATATAGACAATGCACAAAGCATCCACTCCTGCATGATACAGAAATGGCTACATTTCACAACTGTTGGGTAGAACATCATTAAATAGAGTAAGAAAGAAAACTTCCAATTATATGTAGCCTTTTATCAATGGGTAAATCACAAACTTATTATAGCATTTAATTTTGTGATTATGCATGGTAAAAAGAGAGAGAGCTCTGAACATAACATCTAAGTTCCATAGGCAGGGTTCATAACAAAATATTTTCTTTCTCCTTTTAGTGAGGCTTTTATAGCTATTAATGCAAATAATCTATGGTAATGGAACCAGTTCTGAACATTTCTTCATTCTATTACCACTGGGACTAGTTAAGGGCTTTTATTCCTTTTGCCCTGGTGTACCTGTTCTCTTGGGAAATGAGGTACAGAAGAAATCCACTTCACCTCAGCTCCTCCTTCTTCATGCTAGCAAAGGAGTGAAAGAATGGGTGAGAATGATGAAAAAAATAATCTTTAAGGTTCTTTACTAGGATAAAGTTTGTGGTCCAAGAAGAACGTTTATTCTCACTGCGGCTACAGCTACAGATATGAAGGATTCTTCCCTTTGTGCATTCAGCCATGCAGTATGGTCAATGTGCCATCAACCACTAGCTAGTTAACAGCACACATTCAAGAGAGAAAAACACCTTTAATAGCAAACCATTACAATGTAAAACCTCTTCTCATCATAGATCTTTCTCAGAGGTAAATGAACTGAAGAGCTAAAGGTGTATATTCAAAGCTCTCCCTCATATAACCATCCCACAAAAGGCAGCAACATCAACACATTTCAACCTTACCATCAAAAATTATAAAATTAAACAAACCATGAAAAAGATAGTGGCAGCTATGTGTTGAAAGGCATGCCATTCTATGTCCTCAAAAGAAGCCAATAGAAAGGAGTCCAAGAAGAGACTATTTAATCAAGTTCACTAGAGTTCACATTTCTCTCTAAGAGTAATAATTTAAGAGCTCAGTGTCGTGGCTCATGCTGTAATCCTAGCTACTATGAAGGCTGAGGCAAGAAGATCACTTGAGGCCAGGAGTTCAAAACCATGCTGGGCAACATAGTGAGACCCTGTGTCTAAAAAATAAGAAAAATTAGCTGTGCGTGGTGGTGCATGCCTATAGTCCCAGCTACTTGAGAGGCTGAGGCAGGAGGATTGCTTGAGCGCAGGAGTTCTGGGCAGTGGGCTATGATTGCACCACTGCACTCCAGCCTGGGTGACAGAGTAAGAATTTGTCTCTTAAAAAAAAAAAAGTAATAGTTTAAGTGACAATCATATGTAGCATCGTTAAACCCCCAAGCACAGCAACATCAGAAAGCACAATGAAAAATGAAAGAGACAGTGACACTGGGAGCCACACACTTTTATAACTACATTTTGTATGTACTCCTCGTATGTGTCGATATTTGCACATAACTTCATATATCTTAATAAGCTGTCTTTGAGGAAAGAGTGGGAACATTGTCAGATTTTAATACAACACAGTACTATACTCAGCTTTCAGCTTAAGCAACTGAGAACTCATATTATTAAGAAGCAAAGAAGCAACCATTCTGTGCTATAAACCTCGGTCTACAGTAAGCCTCTGTAATATATTACTTTCTGGTTCATTCCTTTTGCAATAAGATTTCAGTTCCTTTTTAAATCTCACTTTTTTACTCTTTCCAATATCTGAAACTTCTGTTTATGAATAAAATCAATCACATAATATACACTAACTCGACTTTCTTTTTGCCATCAGCTGCTTTTTTCCACCCCTAACATTTTCCTTATGGATGAATTTGGTTTCCTCGGTCATGATGTAGGCATGTCCTGCAGTATACATTCACACTGCACAGCAGCAATCAAGTGGTTAAATGTGCAATCTTGAGAAATTTTCCCAATGGTAAGATGTATTATATTGTGAAATCATGTCTCAAGGTGGTTGTGGAAGCCTATTACCTGACTCTATTTTAGAAAAATAGTCCATAGAACACCCTGAGTAGAGGAAAGTCCTGCATTAGAGAGGTATGCAGGACTGGTTCAAAATACAGCCATGGTGATATCATATTTGCTGAAAACCTACTAACCTTATTTCCTCCCAATTTATATCCTCTTACTTCAGTTGTTGGAAACAATAATTTAAGACACATCAGGTAGAATATTACACAAAACAACCGTGCCAGATACCACTACAGTTTAGCAGCAATTTAACCAGTAATCCCAGAGTTAACACTCTTCTTCCAATGTACAATGGATAAGAAAGTGCTTTGTAAACTGTTTAGCAGTCTACAAATTAGACTTCTTACCAAATCATATTAAAATAGGTAATATGGTGAGTGGATAAACAAATTGTGGTATAAACAAACAGCAAAATATTATTCAGCCTTAAAAAGAAAGCACATTTTGATACATGCTACAACATAAACAAACCTTAAAAACATGCTGAGTGAAATAAGCCAGACACAAAAGTACAAATATTGTATTATTCCACTTATATGAGGCAAATTCACTGAGAGAGAAAGTAAAATAGAGGTTACCAGAAGTAGGAGGGAGGGGGAAATGGAGAGTTATTGCTTAATAGGTATAGAATTTCTATACAGGATGATAAAAAAATCTGGAAATAGACAGTGGTGATGGTTATACAACATTGTGAATGTACTTAATGTCACTGAATTTTACCCAAAAAATGGCTAAAATGGTAAACTTCCTATTATGTTCATTTTATAACAATAAAAATGAAGAAAAAAGATAAAATGGCAAGAGTCACAATGGGAACAGCTCTGCTCATTGGTTCTACCATATAACCTACATTCATTTTCTTCATGACACTTCAACAGTATTTGAAATTATAATATTTACCTATTTGTTTACTTGTTTATTGTCTCCCTCTCCGCCTACCAGAATACAAACCACTATAAGAGTAGGAACATAGGCCTGCTATTTCACTACTTCATCCACAGCATGCTTCTTATCACAGAGTAGGTACAGAAGAAATATGTGTGGAATAAATGAATCAGTAAATGGAAGAAATACTGCACATGTCCTTTAAGTTTGAGTTTGGTTACACTGAATGATCACACACATTTTCTTATGTCTGATAACATTTAATGTCTCCACCTCTTTTAGGCAGAACACTTCCAATTGTTATTTATATTATATGAAAGTCCTGTATCTGTAAACGGATTCCAAGCTCCTTGAGAAACCATATACTATAGCTCTCTTTCCCAACAAAGTATCTTACCTTTGCATAGTGCTATATGGCATACTAACAACTTTCACACCCATGATCATATTTGGTACATATGACAATGAGACTACAGACATAATCATCACCTTTGCAAAGGTGAGGAAACAGGCTCAGAGAAGTTAAGTGAATTTTTCTATTCTTTTCTTTTTTTTGAGACACTGGTTTTTTTAAATTTCAAAATATTAAGGGGGTACAAATGTTTTTTGGTTACATGGATCGCTTTTATAATGCTTAAGTCACAGCTATAGGTGTGCCCATCACTCAGTGTTCACTGTACCCATTAGGTATGTTTTTGCTCCTCTTCTCCTCCCCCCTCCCCTCTGTTTGATTTCCACTGAGTTTTACTTCCCTCTGTGCACATATAGGCTCACCAGTTAATTCCAATTTAACAATGAGTACATGTGGTGTTTGTTTTTCCAATTTTGAGATACTTCACTTAGAATGGTCTCTAGCTCCATCCAAATTGTTGCAAAAGGCATTAATTCATCCTTTTTATGGCTGAGTAGTATTCCGTGGTATTCATATACCATATTTTATTAACCCACTCATGAAATGATGAGCACTCAGATTGATTCCACATCTTTGCAATTGTGAGTTGTGCTGCAATAAACATTTGAGTGCAGGTGTCTTTTTGATAGAAAGACTTCTTTTCCTTTGGGTAAATATCTAGTAGTGGTATTGCTGGATGGAATGATAGGTCTACTGTTAGTTCTTTGAGGAATTTCCATACTGTTTTCCATAGAGGTTGTACTAATTTGCAGTCCCACCAACAGTGTATAAACGTTCCTTTCTCTCTGCATCCACACCAGCATTTTTAATAAAAGCCATTCTGACTGGGGTAAGGTAAAATCTCATTGTGGTTTTAATTTGCATTTCCCTGCTGATTAGTGACATCAAACATTTTTTCATATGTTTATTGGCCATTGTCTATCTTCTTTTGAAAAGCTTCTGTTCATGTCTTTTGCCCTCTGAATGGGTGTTTTTTTTTTCCTTCTTGCTGATTTGCTTGAGTTCTTTGTAGATTCTGGTTATTAGCCTTTATCAGATGTATAGCTTGTGAATATTTTCTCCCATTCTATAGGTTGTCTATTTGCTCTGTTGATTGTTTCTTTAGCTGTGCAGAAGCTTTTTAGTTTAATCAAATCCCATTTATTTATTTTTGTTGTTGCTGTGATTGCCATTGGGGTCTTTTTCATGAATTCTTTCCCTAGGCCTATATTTTAGAAGAGTTTTTTGTACATTTTCCTCTAGAATTCTTATGGTTTCATGCCTTACATTTAAGTCTTTTATCCATCTTGAATTAATTTTGTGAGTGGTGAAAGATAGGGATCTTATTTCATTCTGCTGCATGTGGCTATCCAATTTTCCCAGCACCATTTATTGAATAGGGCTTCTTTTCCCCAGTGTACATTGTTGTCTGCCTTGTCAAAGGTCAGTTGGCTGTTGGTAGGTGGTTTTATATCTGGGTTCTCTCTTTTCTTCCGTTGGTCTATGTCTCTATTTTTGTACCAATACCAGGCTGTTTTGTACTATATATATATATATATATATATACACACACTATATACTATACTATATATACTATACTATACTATATATACTATACTATACTATATACTATATATATATAGTGTGTGTGTGTATATATATATACTATAGCCTTGTAGTATAGTTTGAAGTCTGGTAATGTGATGCCCCCAAAGTTGGTTTCTTTTTTTTTTTTTCTTGAAGATTGCTTTGACAATTCGGGGTCTTTTTGGGTTCCAAACGAAGCACAGAATTATTTTTTTTCTAGGCTTGTGAAGTATGATGTTAGTATTTTGATGGGGATTGCATTGAATCTGTAAATCACTTTGGGTAGTATGAACATTTTAACAACTCTGATTCTGCCAATCCATGAGCATGATATGTTTTTCCATTTGTTTGTGTCCTCTGTGATTTCTTTCCTCAGTATTTCATAGTTCTCCTTGTAGAGACCTTGCACGTCCTTTGTTAAGTACATTCCTAGGTATTTTATTTTCTTTGTACCTATTGTAAATGGCATTTAGTCTTTGATTAGACTCTCGGCTTGACTGTTGCTATACCAACAACAGAAATGTTACTGATTTATGTACATTGAGTTTGTATCCTGAGACTTTGCTGAATTTATTTGTCAATTCCAGGAGTCTCTTGGTGGAGTCTTTGGGGTTTTCTAGGTACAAGATCATGTCATCAGCTAAGTGATTTTTTCAAGGTCAAAGTTAGTAAGTGGCAGAGCCAGAACTCAAAACCAGTTCTAGCTCCAGGCACAGAATTCTTTCCATTCAAAGTTTGATAATGAAAGCAATGATTCTGTCATATTTTCCATACTGTAAAATAGAATACTTTAAAATAATTCCTACTAAATTTCTTCTCTAAGCTTATAAAAATATGAAATTTTGACCATAGGTTTATTTTAAATACTAAAAAAGAGGCAAATAATACATGGCTAGAAATAAATTTAGTTAATTATTTGCCAATATAATACTATGTATACAGTCATGTGTCACTTAATGATCAGGATACATTCTGAGAAATGCATCGATATGCAATTTCATCATTGTGCAAACACCAAAGTGTGTTAAGTACACAAACCTAGATGGTATAGCCTACTACACGCTTAGGCTATATGGCATATTATTCCTATGTACAAACCGGTACAGTATGTTACTCTACTGAATACTATAGGCAATGGTAACACAATGGTAAGTATTTGTGTATCTAAAAATACCTAAACATTAACAAGGAAAAGTAAAAATATGGTATGATAATCTTATTGGACCACCCTTGTATATGCAGTATGTCATTGACGGAAACATTGTTATGCAACGTGTGACTATAGAGAAAGCTTTCTATAGATATATGTGGCCAGTAGACAGCAGGCAGGTAAATCAGTGAAGTAAGGGCTCAATCTGACTGTCTAATTCACCTCCAGGACCCTCTCAGCTCCAGCCAGTTGAGGACACATGGGATGGTGAGCTTCATGCTCCCATTTTCCATGAAGGGCCAGAAATCCAGAATTACATCTTAAATCTCTTCATTTTTAAATGTTCTCAATAAATCCATTTTTAAGAACACTCTGTATGCTAAATACAGCCTGTAGGCAGAAGCGTACAGCCTCAGATCTAAGCCATCATAGTTCTGAGGAGGTTTTAGAACAGACAGTACTTTTTAGTCATGAAAAAAATTGTGCCTAGACTTACAGACTTCAAATGAGTGCCGTTACATCAAATAACTGTGCTTACAAGAGTACTTTAAAGTCCTTAGATTTGACGATGTTTAGTGTACAAATGCAACTTAAAACTAAGTTTGCTTTCCATGGGAGAATACAGAGGCTAAAAACAGAGTATCCATTCTTGCAAGGACGGGATCTGATGTTTCCACTCTATACTTTAGCAGAGGCACATAAAGATTGTAATTGAGAATGAAAGAAAGAAAAGAACCGACTGAAAAACAGATGTCTTGAGCTAGAAGTAGCAATCACAGCATCTGCACTTTGGCGTTGGGTGGAAAACACTGGAGGAAAACAATAAAGCACAAGGTATAAAAATACCAGAGAAGTCAGCTGGTTCTTTTCAGCTGGAAGGAACAAAAACTACAGAGTACAAAAAGATATTTAGAAGACTTTGGTAAAATTCTGAAGCCTTAAATAGCTTATGGCTTAGATAAGCTGGGAAATGGAGTCAAAGAAAGTAAAAGGAGAATAAAATAGCTATACTTAGTGTTTCTCCTAGTGTAAGGCTTAAAGAACAATTCATAACTGGCTCGAAGGCAGACTCTTCCACCAAGATCAGTACCTTTGCTTCCTTGGTGGTACCATATTTCATATGCCTAAGTCATTCCAATCTATTGCACATTAACTTTCCAAAAAGCATCTTTAAAAATGCCTAACTTGATTTCCTGGCCAACATTCTATTCTATGTTTATATCCTCTACCTACTATGTGATAACACAGAAAGTACACAGAATTTGGAGAAAGAATACTTGAATTCAAGACTTGATCACCTGCTTAGGTAGATGATTTCTGGAGTCATTTAATCCCTCTGAGTCTCAGTTGTTCATTTTGTAAAAGGAAGTTAATACTATTTGCCTTAATAACTCACAGGGTTGTTGCAAGGATCAAAAGAGATAACCTATATAAAAGTGTCTTACAAGCTTTAATCCCAACAATACATTATCTAAAGAGCCAAAAGTTCATCATCCAATAAAACTACAGCCTAACTGATCATTCAACAAATATTATTAAACACCTACTGTTACTCTAAACACTAGCAGTATAGCTGTGAAAATGACAGGCAAGGTTCCTGCACACATGGAGCCTACATTCTGATTAAAGTTGTAAATTCTTAATTTAAGGTTTAATGATAACATAGTAAACAATAAATTCATCTTTTAGCTAATAAGCAGATTATAAGTTCGTGATAATGTATTGTTTGCTTTCCGTTAATTTCCATAAAGAAAAGAATATAATGGCATATCTTAATTAAATCCAGAAAGACACTTAGCCTAAAATCACATACTCAAAGTACTGTTTACTACACATGCATCATTGGAACATAGTAATTATTAAACAGTCACCACAGACACACTTGCTATCAGGCAAACTTAAGGGAAATGCAGCTGCTTACTCAAAGTTTGGCTTGCAGAAATACCGTACATTCATCCAAAATAGCTATTATTGAGCGTTTATTTTATGCAAGGCCCTATGGTGGGCACTGTAAGGGATACCAAGATTAGTAAGCCCCAGTTTCTTCCTTCCTTCAAAGGACTAGACCTAGAGGAATAAAAGTAAGATTTGTGAGATCACGTAAGAGAATGAGGCATGAATATTAAATAAAGTATTATAATCATTTAGAAAGAGAGACCAAATTCAGAGAGTCAAAAGGTGCCTTCATGAAATTTTGACAAATACAGCAAAGTGCCGGACCAGTAGCCAAAATTCCAAGTTACATTCTAATTGTGCCTTCACTCAAGTCTGGTTGTATGAACTAAAGGAAATTACTTTAACCCAGCTTTTATATCTATAAAACAAAAAATAAAACACTACCAACCTTCTGACCTTCTCAAATTATTTTGAAAAACTCAGGATAGAATGAATATATTTATCTGAATACCAGTTGCTCTGCAGTTTTGGTAGTCGCATTAGACAGCACACATGTAGCACCCTTGCTATTTCTGACACTAAGTAGGTCCTCAATAAATGTTGGTCCTGGTTCTGAATCAGGAAATAATTGAACTAAACCTTGATGTATGGGTAAATTTTTAATAAGCAGAGGTGATAATAAAGGTGTGTCAAGTCAAGGGAACAGTCTGGGGAAAGACATGGAATTGGGAACATGCAAGGAGTATGAATGACAAGTAATCTCATTTGGTTCCACTCTAAAGTGGTTCCACTCTAAACTCTATGAAATAGAGTTGTAAGAGGTAAATCTGGAACAATGGATCTGACCCAGAATTTGGGAATGCTTATGGCCAAGTGAAAGTCTTTGCCCTTCATGTAGTAGGTACCAGGGAGGCACTGAGGAAATGCAGAGGACATAAGCTTAAATGTGTAAAATCTATACAAACCCTTTTCATCATTTGATTATCAAACACCCCCAAAGAAAACCAGTCAGCAAGCTCTTTGGGTAATGTATTTGCCACTAGTTCATATGACAGTATTACTATTCCCAATTAACATAAATAGAAAATGCTCTTTGCAGACTTGCAATTTCAAACACTTATAGTAGATTCCCTTTTAGTAAAATACCAGTGGATGCCTCTCTCAATATTAGATGCATTGCATTTCTCAGAATTTATTTTTAATCAAAATACCCTAAAAACTTGAGAAGCTAACTGGAAAATTTTTTATCAATAAAGGACAGAGTTTATCATTTTTTCCACGAAGACTTCACTATACCATTCATTAATCACTATGGTATATAAACATAAAAGAAAACATGACAAAAATATGTTCCCCAGCCTACCAATATGCATTGTGTCTTATAACTACTATGCAATATGTTTACACACTGATGAGGAGGATTATAATAAGAGGATGCAGAATAATTTGAGTGAGGGAGAGAGAAGAAAAAAGAAGCTCAAAGACAATTAATAGTTAAGCTAAATAAGATAGAAACAAAAACACTTCAAACCTGGTGCTCTGCCTCCTTTTTTGAGTTTTCCACGCAATTCCATTATTAAAATTCAGCCAAATTTCTTTACTGAAGAAGACAGACAATACTTGCTAAATAAACTTTTTTTTGTTTTTGCTGTAGGAAGCATCTAAAATTATAGTTCTTATTTATAAACCTCTTTCAAGTGGACAAAATGTTTCCACAGGCATAATACAACACAATGAGTAAGATGTTATTACCTGTGTTACAAAAATAAGAAAACTGAGGCTCAGGGAGGTGAAGTGACTTGCCCAGCAGAGACACACCCATAAGTGATAGCTTTAAGACCCATATCGAGGTCCCCTGATTACAAATTCCATGTTCCTTCTACCATACAATCCTACAGTACTATTAGTAGGAATGTTATGCACCAGACAATGAGTAGAGAAAGAATTCTTGGCTTTCACAATGTTACTATTTTGCACAAAGGCAGAAGGATGACATAATGCCAGGGCACAGGACAGCTTTGTTCCTTTTTTGTTCCCCTTCCATAGTTCTACATCGTCTATACTGAGAATTGTATAAAAATAATCAAGTTCACAGAACCCCTGACACCATCTGTTGCCACCACACTGTACAAACATCAAATGCAGATGATAATACAATTAAGTTGTAATCTACTTGGGGATACTATTCAATTTGTGAACCATCTGGGGAGCATGTGTCCTCCACTTCAGTTCACCTTTGCTGTTTGCCTGACTCTGGATTATTTCTTTCTGTCCTCAGGTGTGAAGAATAAAAACTGACCACTACATTAAAATGTAATTCAGAAGGCAACAGTATACTGGAATACCACATGATGGTTCCCACAGGTAAACAGAAATAATTTGGGGCTCTCTGCTATTAGAGCTTACAGGCTTCACTCTTCTCCTCCATTCATGCCAGTGACTTGACTGCTGATGTTATGCCATGTCTAAACAGGCTTAATTCCCACTTTCTGATTAAGAAAAACACAACTGATAAGCCCTCCAAAAAAGATAGGAGACAAAATGATTCTCCTCACCTTTCAGGCTTTTTTACCCCTGTGCACATTAGACAGCATGTCTAAGAATACTGTCTTCACTCAATCACAAGAACTAATCAGAAAGGAACCTGGTAAGTACAACCAACGGAGTGCATATAAATCTAGGATAACCCCCATAGTTACGACAAATAATTGGTTAATATTTGAGATGGGATATGGGTAAGGAGAAAACATTTTTCCAAAGCCAGAACCTGTCTCCTCCTCCTTTAAGCTCAGACCTCTCTCCAGTCATTAGGTTCAGACCTAGAATTTGGAATAAAAAATTTAAGGAGATCTGGCCCATTACCATGGAACTCACATCATATTTGCCACTCTGGCTCTCATGTGGTGCTCCAGTTCTAGAAATTTAGCATCTACCATTTTCCCAGGCCTGACTCCTTCTCTCGAGTAAAAGAACCTCATTTTGTTCTTGCCACCCCGCTAGAATGCTGTCCCTGAAACTTACTCCTGGTCTTTGCTACCTCCTGATAATCTTTCCTGACACTGATTGCCCACTTCTACTTCTTCTGCTCTCCACAGGAATACTCTGGCCTATATTTCTTTTGCCTCATCACCTAGATGTCATGCTTTGTCTACCAGAATGGATCCTCAGGACCCAAGTTGGCCTTGATCCCAGCATTGGACACTCAGAGGGGCAAGTCTAGTCTGGGTCCCAGTGGTCTGCATCTGTGTCCACCTGCTGATATTGATCACTCAAGGCTTATAGTCTAATTAAAAGAGATGTACATTTTTAAAAAAGATTGTTTCTTGACTTTTCTTGTCTTATATTGTTAGCTCTTATAGGCACTTAAAATAGCAAAGGATGAAATAGTGTGGTCATGAATTGATAAGCCATTGGGCATTATCAGCTACAATTATGACCACCTTATTTGACATTGACAGTGTAATGGCAATGCTGAATAGTGGGGTAGGTAACTCAGGAGCCAGACTTCCTGGATTAAAACCCTAGCTTTGACATTTACCAACTTTAGACCATTGGACAAAGTTAACTAGCAAGTGCCTCAATTTATTCTACTATGACTCAAGGAAAATAATAATGCTTTCTCAAAGGGCTGTGAGAATTAAATGTGTTAATACATATAAAGTGCTTAGAGCAGGCCCTGACTCATAACAAATGCTCAAATAGTAGATACACATTACCAGGGTAGGCTGCCATCTCAAACAAATAAGAAAATCAAATAGAAAAATCAGTGTTGTATTGGAATCCACTATTATTAATAATTCTTCCAAGAAAACTTCTCTGGCCCGCCCGAGGACAAGCTGAATTTATCTCCAATAAATTAGTAACTGTTTGGCAGGAAGATCTGGACCACCAGTTCTGCTTTGGCAGCTTACTACCTGTGTGAAAGTTCTTTATCTGTTAAATGCAGAAAATAATGCTTCTTACCTACCAGGGTTAGCCTTATTGCTAAATTAGTAAGGCAGATACAGCATTTAGAATAATGCCTGAAATATAAAAAAACACTTGCATGTTAGCTTATTACCATTATGAGTGTAGTCCACACAATAGTCAGGGAGATGAGATGAAATGATGAAACTGGAACATCCCTACGTGATTAGACCCTGGAGGTATCCATGCTCCTGGCAAATGGGGAGTTTGTCATTAGCTCCAGCCCCAATCAGGACTCTTCCCACTGAACATAAATTCAAATCCTAACTACAGTCTAAAGAAGAACACATCACATGGAAAAAAACAAAGGGCACTTGGATCAGAAGGAAGCAATCGTAGCCACAGCCTCCTGCAAACAGAGAAAGCAGACAGAGCAAGAATAACAAGTCCCTATAACAACTCACATTTTGCAAAACTTTTGAAAAATTTAATCTTTCTGAAAAAATGCAGTAAGAGGTTTCACTTAAAAAATTAAGTGGATAAAAAGACTCTTAGAATAAAAATTAGGGGCCCCAACAAGGATGCAGCAATCTAATATATACTGGCAGAAGGCAAAAATGGTATGGGCACAAAGGAGGATCAAAAGAACCTAAAGGAAAAGAATTTGAGGGTGGACCAAAGTATGGGTATTACCAGATTCTTATGGGTAGGTTCTAGAAATTAATAACTGAGTTCCACTCTATACCATTTGTAGTTGAGTAAAACATGCATTAGTTAGTCACATAGTACATTTCAGAGCCTATTTTTAATTCTAAAATGTGGATTCAGTTGTTTTCAACAGAAGCTCCTCTGACCTTCCCCCTTCCCTGTAGAGATTAAACTCCTCTGGAGCCGTTGGAGACTGTACAGAAGTGCTACCAGCAGCGCTGCATCAGCCTTGATTGCCAACTATCTGAGTGACCTTGGGAAAGTTAGCTCATCCGCCTCTCCATTCATATCCTTGCCTGCAAAGTGAAGAAAATGCTGGAATCTACCCATGATTGTTAAATTAGCTAACATATAAGATGCACTTAAGTAGGTGCATGACACATAAGGCACCAAGTGAAAGAATGCCATCATTTTTGTTTTATGGCTATGTAGACTATGTTGACTCTACTGAGTATTGCAATCAAGATTCTAAATGACAAGATCGAAAAGGACAAATGCGGGCAAGTAACACCTCTCTTACAATGTGTTCTGCCTTGTTCCCCGTTGCTCTGTCCCCACAACTAGGCTTAACAAGGTTCATTTTCTCTGGAATTATTTTACATTACAGTCTGCTTTACCAGGAATGAGCTGCTTGAGAACCTGGCTAGTTCCTTTGCTCTCTGTATATCTTGCATTTAACATAGTTCCAGACACAAACCAGGGTGTCAAAGAATGAGTGATGAATAATCCACACATGAATATGGAAACAGGAACAGGAAAAAATTGCTCTAAATCCAGAACTACCTGCTAAAATCAGCAGACTTTTAAACTCATTAACAGAACAAAATTATTATTATTATTTTAAGGTTCTTTTTAATAGTTTACAGCTATAAGCATCAGCAATGATTTTTAAAGTGAATTGTGTCAACCATTATGTTGGGAATCTTGAAATGTTTTCATTTCATTACTAGCATATCTTTATGTCACTTAGAGACTTTTAAAGTTGTATTGTCTGCCCCACATGTCCTGAGAAGCTTGTGTGTTCTCTATGCATTGGACTGCCAACACATAGAAAAATTATCCACTTCCCCATCAACGACTGATTTTTTTCCATTACCAAATGAGAGGTTCTAAAGGCCCACCATGACTAGGATAAATCACTTCATTTCTTTTACTCTATTAAAGTAGATATTTTATGTTCCACTGCCACAAAATCCAAGATGAACACCAGAAATAGCCTGTGAGTTGAAGACTCTCATTTTAAAATGGCACCACAATTTATCCTATTTCTTACTGTACCATGATCATTACATTATTCATTAGATATATTTGTTTTTTAGGCAGCTGTTAGACAGCTTTTGCTGAGTGTAGGCTTCCAAGTTCAAGCAGGTGATTTAGAGAGATATCTTCCAGAGATAAGGTCACTTTGTGAAATCCCCACCTGTGTGACCCCAGTGTGTTTGCATAAATATAAATTTGCTCTATGACATTCCTGTCATGTTTGCTCAGTGAACAAGTAATTTGCCACTCTCATTACTCCAGGTACAAGGTACCTTGTGAAAAATCAATCTTCTTTCTGCTTCATACATCACAGCTTCCCCCAGTCACCCCACGCATTCTGGCTCTGAAATGCAGCTGTGAGGTAGAGACCCGGGTCTGTTTCATCAGGCTGCATTGTCCAAAGGGGCTAATGAATGTTACACCTCACTGGGAAAGCCCATCTTGGGGCAGGGGAAATGTCTGTGTACAAAGCAAAGACACTGTTTCGTGCAAAGCATTTCCCATACCAGAGGAAGGGAAGTATTAATAGCAGAACAAATAAGTAGCTATAGGGGGTTTAGTGCACAGTTTTTCAGAAATATTAATCTACCATCTCTTCAGGCCACAAATCATTTTCTCTGCCTCTTGACAGGCTGAATTTTGACTTTGAAAGACAATTCATTGCAGGATCCTGACTGGCTATAATATGCCAGGCTTTTCCCCAGGGACAGAGCCAACTCACACAGCAGATGAAACCATTTTCAGTGTTTTCCTTGGTGCTGATTGCTGTTTTTTCACCAATGTGTCCACCTCAACATCATAGCATAAGTGCCAGTAGGGGAAAAAAGCAGTGGAAATATTTCCATTCTATACATATTTTCAAATCCAAAGAAGAGTAATATGCTGGAATTTTCATGCTATATTGTGGCACAAATCTATTTTAGAAAATCACTAATTCAAATGCCAGCAAATATGTATTGAGTACCTATTCTGTTCTATTCTGGGAGCTATAAGGAAAGTAATTAACAGAAGAAACACAGTCCCTCCCCTCATAAAATGTACATTCCAGGAAAGAAAAAATAAATAAATACCTAAATTAACCAATGTGATAATTCCAAGTATTGATCAGTGCTGTGAGAAAAATAAGACAGAGTCATGTAATAGACAGTGATAGAGGGGTGTGGGTTAACGCAACATTAGATAGGATGGTGAGGAAGATCTGGCCAAAGGACCCAGCTGTGTCACAATAAAAAGAGGGGAAGTATATTTTGGGCAAAAGAAAGGGAATAGGAATAGATAAATAGCGAAATAGAGAGAAGGTAGTGTGAGAGAAGCAGTAGTGTGAGTCAGAAGAGCGGGACTGGCAAGAGTTGAACCACAGAGGCCACGCCGGCTGTGATAAAGAATTTGAGTTTATTCAAAGTGCACTGGGAAGCCATCGGAAAGTGGAAGTGGAGGAAGCTTTGAAACAGCAGGGCAGTTGACATGATCTGACTTACATTTTTTAAAGATCACATTAAAAAGTGCTGCTGCATGCATAAAGAGTTGCAGGGGGTCAATGTAGCAGAGGTAGGGAAACAATTAGGAGGCTGGGGCCACAGTCCAGGCAAGCTGTGATGATGATGGCTTGACCTACAAAGCTATCGGTGGAAATGAAGAACAGTAAATATATTTGTGATGTATTTTGGATATATAGACCTCAGGACTTGTTCAAAGATTTGATGAGAGGGTAGTAAAGAGGAGAGGAATCAAGGATATAGTCCAGATTTTTGACTTCAAGAATTAAATGGATATTAGCATCATTAGTAAGATGGAGAGGAAGTGGAAATGAATTATTCTATTTGAACATATTAAGTTAGAGAAGACAGATGTCCAAGATATTACTTAGGAAGTTCAGAGCACAAACGTGGAGCTTTGGGAGAGGTAAACTCTAGAGCTTCGGTGCCCTGGGCCGCAGCCTGGTACCAGTCAGTGGCCTGTTAGGAACTGGGCCTTACATCACCGCCTGAGCTCTGCCCAACCCCATCCCCCGTATCCTTGGAAAAATTATCTTCCATATAACCGTTCCCTGGTGGCAAAAAGGTTGGGGACCACTGCTCTAGAGCATACAGATAGTATATGACACCATATATACATATGAGCTCACCCAGGCCAGGGGTGCCAAGTGAAACACAGGACACCCAGTTAAATTGTAATTTCTGATATAATGAACAATTTTTAGTACAAATATGCCCAAAACATTGCATAGGACATACTTATACTAAAGTATGTCCCAATAGTTTATGGACTAGATAAATAAATAAATGCACACACATGTATGTATGTGTGCATAATGAAGACATGGATACAGTGAACATAGAAACCTCTTCCAATAAGCTTCACTACAAGTGGAAGAATAAAAATCGGGTAGCAGCTATGGGGGGATATGAGGTTTGGGAGATACAAGAGGATGTGTTCATGGATGAGAATGATCTGGTAGAGAGGGAGAACAGGACAATTCAGGAATGAAAGGGAAAAATGGCAGGACCTAAGCCCTTGAGAGGGAATATGATCCAAACCATGGGTTGACTTTTAATAGTAGTGGAGACAATTCTTCCATTTTAACAGAAAGAAAACAGTGAATATGAGTGTGGTGTCTGTTGGTTTTGAATTTTATAAACTATTCCAAAGATACACATACACAAAAATATTCCACTTAAAATCAAATATTTTTCTGGCATTTTACTTTGTACAAAATTACCCAGCTATTGTATACTTACACAAACAAATATAGACGCATTCAAAATTAGTTGTTTCAACACACTTTGATAGCTTAATGAGTGATTGTCAGATATTGTTTATGAAAAAAGTGTTCACACTTTCTTTTACTTTCCCATAGTTCCCTTTATTTTTCATAAATATGGGAAGTATAAAATAGCTTCTAAACTGTTACAATATCAAAATTGAGGTTTTTCTAAATTGAAATCAGAAATTTCTAAATAACATTTTCCATAACAACTGTCCCCTGACATACATCATTAAATAGAAAAGTTCTGCTAATACAAAGTGAAAGGAAATACTGCCAAGCTCCAGAGAAACAAAGGTCAGTTGCTGTGGGAACCACCCTTTGGACCTCCTGACCTTTGCATGTGTTGCATTAATGTGAATATTTGCATTGGATCTACTCCAAAATAAAAATGAGGTATTCAGTGATACAGTTATAAATGCAGCTCAACAGCAAAGAGACAGTGCTGCATTTTGAGCAGCACAAAGAGAAATAGTAAAGACAATTTTTAAAATAGATACATCTTTAGAACATTTCTCTAAGTGTCATGCAGCCATCTAGCAGCTACCTGAAGTCCTGCTGATATTTGTAAATGAACATAATTATTTGGCCCATAATACTTTATGTTCTTATTAACAAAAGAGTGATAGCCTGAAAAACAAAATACCCTGGTTTATTAAAGAGTAAGTATTGTCTGCATGGTTCCTATAATTTTCAACCCAAAGCTCAGCTAAAACAACCTTATATTCCTTTCAATATTTAAAGGAATTTGTTTCCTATCCATATCCTGCATTTGAAGTCAAACTGATACTGCTTTTAGAACTGATAAAACATGGATGCAGAAAAAAATCCTGATTATTAAAGCAACTAACATGTGATTATCTATCTATTACACTATCCAGATTAAACAGCTTCTTTCTCAGCATGTTTACTAACATTTAAAATTTTCATCTGCCCTATCTTTGGATTATATTTATCTTAGTTTCTCTATATGAACACAAGGAGCACAGACAGAGCAAAATCTAAGCTCCATTAAAGGCCGAGGGCCTTATACACCTTGCAGGGTCTGGCACCTAAGAGGCGGTCAATAAACATGGAGGGATGGAAACATGGATGGATAGATGGATAGATGGATGGATGTTCAGAAGGACTATGGGGAGAGGAAGCTATGAAACTTAGTTAGATGACAAAAAGAGAATCATAAATATATTCTATCAAGTGAGAAAAATGAGATATGGTCAAGATTTTTAACAACTTAATACCCTTCCTAAAGAGATGAGTCAGTGACAAATATTAATATCTCAATTCCATTTAAAAAGTCCATTCCTTCTACATCCTTTCACCCTCCACAAAGAATACACTATCCTTCCCTCAATCTACCCATTCACGCACTCAAAAAGTGAAACAGATCTCCTGAAAAATAACCCAATGATGCTCCAGACTCTTTTGGTTTGATTTACATCCCAACACCTGGGATTTACTCAAAGCTTCCAAAGCAAACACAAATACGGTAAAGCAGAGAGTTGGAGACAAGAGTTTACAAGGGCTAATATTGGCAGGAACAACTTCCATGCTTACTTTTAAATAACCTTAACAATTCATATGTTTGGCAACTCACACCTTTAAATCATAAATTGGGGAAATCCCATTAGAGAGTGAACATTTTGGAGGCTGGGACTGTTATTTTCATTGTATCTCAGCAGTCCACTACAGCACTAGCACATAATAGGTACTCAATACATGTGCTTATTGGATGAGTGAGTGAATGAAAGAATAAAGGAATCCATGCCCAAGTACCCTAGTAAGAAGTAAAACACAACCTGGTAATCTCATGTTCTAACCTTACGTATCAGAGAACAGATTATGCAAATACTTAAAGTATTTGGTTTTTTATAGAAATTACCCCTCTCCCCAAAAAACTGCCTTGTAAATAAGGATTTCATAAAACCACAAATACGTCCAGCAATTAGTGGGAGGAAAAACAGAGGAAAGAGAGAGAGAGAGAGAGAGAGAGAGAGAGAGAGAGAGAGAGAGGAGAGGAGAGAGAGAAGGGAGAGAAAGGAGGAGGAAGAGGAGGAAAGGAACACAACCATCAAACGTCACTGGGTCAGTAGGATGGTACCTAAAATCTATACTCATAGATGAGGCAATGGGGAGCCAGTTCCATATTTTTTTTCATTTCTTTATAGACATTTATTAATATTTAAAGCCTTAAACTTAGCCAAAGCTAAGTATGAAGTACATAAGGAAAGCAATGACTCTGGGGTTGAGAGTTAATAAAATTCTGGAATAAAAAAAAATTAACAATGGCAGTCAAAAGCATGAACTAAGCCAAGATCTAATTATATTATACTTTCATGAATGTAAAAAACATTATGAAATATTTAATAATCTACCAAATTCCACATTTTTCATCTACCCAGGGATTCCACAGACTTGCATACAATTATCTCTTCAGTTAAATACACAGCACTTGGCAAGTGCTTGGATTCACAGTCACATCATTGTTCCTGATATTACCGGGCCACTTCAAATGCTTGAAGCTCTTCCCTTGTCATTCTCTGTGCTTAGAGAGGTTCAGCTTACAAGGATTTCAATCTGCTTGTTTTAATCAGTGCTTCTGCACTATTTGCCTATAGCTTACACGTGAGCCTTTTGGCAGATGATTTATTTGATTTTTTTTATTCTTATCTTGCCAGCACTCCTAAAATTGAATGCAGGAAAAAAGGGAGAGGGCTCAGCAGGCACTGAACAACATGTCACATTATCAACAGAAATGCTAAATATATATTGTGATTCCTAAAAGACCCCAGAACCTGAGCTAACTTTTTAAAAAGAGATGTAACTGTCTGCATTATCTGTGATGTTTCCTTTCTTTTGCCTGCCATCAAACTATTTGTGATACAAATAGCACATGGAGGATACATAAAGTTATCTGATAACATGGTAACCTAGGTAGCATCTTGTCTATATAGAGAGTCAAAATGATCTCAGTAATAACTGATTTTATGCAATATTACTTTGCTATACTGTTTCATACATATATTATAAAAATAGGTAACATAGGTACAGTTAGGAAGCATAATAACAAAATAAATGTGAACCATCACCTAATAAACCCATCACCAATTTAAGAACACTAACATTACCATTTCTCTTGAAGGAAGAGTCCCTTGGTATCTGCAGGAGACTGGTTGCAGGACTCCCGAGGATACCAAAATCTATGGATGCCCAAGTCCCTGACATAAAATGGTGCTGACTGTATACTCTTAACCGATGTATTATTTCACTTTGCTTGGTTTGAGCATTATAAATATATCATACTGTGTGCAATTTCCTGAAACTTGCTTTTTTCACTCAACATTATACAGGCTTTATCCATGGATTCCACATCCATGGATTCAACCAACGATTCAATCAACTTTGGATCGAAAATATTTGAAAAAATATTTGCATCTGTACTGATCACAGACAGACATTTTTTTCACATCATTATTCCCTAAATAATAGTATACCAACTATTTACATAGCATTTACATTACATTAGATGTTATAAGTAATCTAGAGATGATTTAAAGTATATGGGAAGATTTGCATAGATTATATGCAAATACCAGAGCCACTTTGTATCAGGGACTTTAGCATCTGAGGGAGGTCCTGGGACCAATTCCCCATGAATACCAAGGAACGACAGTATTTCAAAGATGGGTTTGTGTTGTTGCATCCAGTTGTAGTTCGTTCATTTCCACAGTTGTATAATCTATTGTGTGACTATAACAAAGTATACTCATACATTTCTTGTCAATGGACATTTGGGTTATTTCTAGGTTTTTTGCCATTATGAACAATACATCTAGAAGTATCCTCATGCATGTCTCTTGATTCACATGTGTAAGAGTTTCTCTAGAATTTACACGTAAGAAAGGAATTATTGGTCATAGGGAATGCATGTGCTTAAGTTTAAAAGATAATATTAAATTGTTACCCAAAGTGGTTGTCCTAATTTACAGATGCTCATCCCCATCAGGAGCAGTGTATAAGTTTTCATTACTCTACATCTTGCCAACACTTGATATAAAAAGGCTTCTATTTTCTTGGCATTCTAGTGGGTATAAAATGGCATCCACTGTATTCTCAGCTTCTTGGGAGGTTGAGGCAGGAGCACCACTTGAGCCAAGGAGTTCGACACCAGCCTGGGCAACATAGGGAAATTCTGTCTTTAAAAAATTAATAAATAATTTTTAAAACTTTTTAAAATGGTATCTATTTTTGGTCTTAGTTTGCATCTCCCTGATTGTTACTGAAGATCAATATTTTTTCATGACACTTGTTTTTAACCTCATTACTTTTATTGCTATCCATTAATTTCTGAACAATGAATGTTTTTTCAAGTAAGCAGTCAGTATCATTTCTTTGTTTCCATTACCAAGGCACCAAGATCACACCAAGTTTTTTCACTAAATTAGCCAATCAGTGTAGAGTTTTGAGCTGGGGGTGCGATTACCAGTTTCTGGTCTACTTTATTACAGGTATGTTAGAATTTCTTTTAAGGAGCTGCCAGCCACTTTTCCACAATCTGTACAAGATTCAGGCCTACATATGTCCATTTGACTTACAGTCTTTCCCCAACAGTGTTGTATATTTTCTAAGTAGAATTATCCTAATATTATCAAATTTGACTTGCTTTCAAGTTTTAACTCTTCAATTTCACTTTTTAAAATAATTTTAATTCTATTCTGCAACTTTATAGTTGAAAAATATTCTCTAAATTTTATTACTTGCTGTGACAAAACAAATATATGGTACTCCTATAGCAAAAAAAAAAGACACATAAACAATATAATTAGAATGCAAAAACTTTGATTTCCCCAAGAGGCCATTTGAGGAAAGCATGAGTACTTGGCCTGTAAAAATTAATTTTCCAGATAAGATCAGAAGAAATACAATGGAATTTAAAATTGAATTGAAGGTACCATACCGATCAAATATTTAGATCCACATATCTTTGTTATATTAATTATCTGTCTCACACAACATCAGGAGACAATTTTTGCTTGTTATACCATGTCAGTTAACAATTATGATAATGCAAGTGTACACCTTGCCCCTGATCTGCCAAGATACCATTTCCGAGAATGGGTTCTGTTTATTTAAATATTTCTGTACATAGGTATCAAATTTTACTTATTCATTGCACATGACTAGGATAGCAGTATAACTTCTATCAAACACAGTTTTATGACTTTTACAGCACCTAGCTATGGCTGTGGATAGGGCCTCCAGCTCTGAACCTCTGCCAGTTAAACTCTTTCATTAAAATCTTTTGGTTTCCAACCTAAGTGTCCACCAACTGAGGAGTAGATAAAGCAAATGTGGTACATATATGCCATGGAATACTACTCAGCCATAAAAAAAGAATGAAATAATATCTTTTGCAGCATCCTGGATGGAACCGGAAGCTATTATCCTAAGTGAAGTAGCTAAGGAACAGAAAACCAAATACCACATGTTCTCGCTTATAAGTGGGAGCTAAACTATGGGTACGCGTGGCCATACAGAGTGGTATAATAGACATGGGAGACTGCAAAGGTGGAAGGATGGGAGGAGAGAGAGGGATGAAAAATTACCTATTGGGTACAGTGTACACTATTCAGGTGATGGGTATACGAAAAGCCCAGATCTCACCGCTATAAAATACAGCCATGTAACAAAATTGCACTTATACCCCCTTAACATATTGGAATAATAAAAAAAAGAAAAGAAAGAAAGGTTAGCTTGGGAAAAAATCTATTGATTTAATCATGGGGCATTAACATAAAAGAACCTGTATCTTTCTGCTATAGGAATCCAGCCTCTTGGTAATCTATTAAATCTAGACTGTCTACAAAATGGTATAATCTAAAAATTCTAGCCAAACTATGAAACCAAGGAAATACATATTATTTCTGTAACAGCTTTACATTTAAAAGATGACCAATTGTTACTACCTTTAAAATAAGATGTCAATACCATGACTACTTTCTATATTTCCATCCAATTCAAAGCTGGAGATGGAGATGGCACGCAATCAACACTCATATTTTAAAAATAGCACAGAAATAATCTCCTGTGCTAGAGTAAACTTCACTGTCCTGATCCTGTTGCCTCTCTGTCACATCAACACAGTTGAGCATCTTCTTCTTGAAACATTTTCCTCCCTTTTGGGAGTGAGGCACTGAACACCCTCACACTCTTAGTTCTCCTACTGCCTTAATGGCCTCTCATTCTCAGGGTGCTTTGCTGACGTTTGCTTTTCCAGCTGACCTCTGAATAGTTATTGTAGTGCCTGAGATCCTGTTAGAGCCTTCCTCCCTGTTTACAATTGCTCCCCATATGATCTCATCTGACCCCACAGCTTTAATAAGATCTCCTTGCTGTTCATTCACAAAATTTTTCTCCAATCATGACAACTTATCTGAGCCAGATTTGCCTATTCAATCGAAAATTTGGCATCTCCAATTAGATAGCTAACAGGCACCTCAAACTCCACGTCCTAAGTAGAGTGATGCATTTTCCTCCTTCTCCCCTACCCACTCTCCCTCTCCCGTTCTTCTTTATTGCATCCCCATTCGGCCAAGCCAAAAATTTCTAAACCACCTGTGATTCCTCTCTTTCCCTTCTTCTCCCCATTTCCAACCTGCCAGCTCATCTTATGCTCAACATTTTAAATATACACTAAACCCATCCACTTTTCTCCACCTCTATCCTTGTCCAAGCCTGGCCTTCACTTCTGCAATGGACCCTATCTGATGTCTCTGCTTCCACTCTTCCACCATACAGTTCTTCCTCCTAACCACACAGAGCCACCGTTTTCTTCTTTACATGTAAATCTCACTACTGCCCCCACTGAGAAATTTCCAGTGTACTACTAACGTACTATTACTTAGAAAAAAAATCCCAACTCCTTACCGTGGCCTAGTAGACTACGGGTAATCTAGCCTCATTCTGCCTCTCCCATCTGATCATCTGTCCTCTCCCTCTCACCCACCTCCTTTGTAAAAACACTACACTCAAGTCCTCACATCCTGCACACTGCTTATTCTTCATATCTCTGTTCACATTTACTCTCTTCAGAGAGGCTTTCCTGCCTATCATGTGCAGCTTGGCACCCAATTCATTTCCACCACAATGAACATCACTATCAATAATAATTTATTTGTGCATTTTTTGTATATTTTATGACTCCTATCATTAGCGTCTAAGTTTCATGAGAGAAACCTTTTCCTTCTTATTTGCCACTGTGTTCGCAGGAACTGGGTCTGGAACAGTGGCTGGTTCAATAAATATTTATTTATTTATTTCGAGCCAGGGTCTTGCTTTGTCACCCAGGCCTGAGAGCAATGGCATCATCATTCCTCACTGCAACCTTGAACTCCTGAGCTCAAGTGATCCTCCTGCTTCAGCCTCCCAAGTAGCTGAGACCACAGGCACACATAACCACACCTGGTTAATTATTAATATTTTTTGGAGAGATGGACTCTTGATATGTTGCCCAGGCTGGTCCCCAACTCCTGGCCTCAAGCAATTCTCCCACCTTGGCCTCCCAAAGTGCTGGGATTACAGGCATGAGCCACTGTGCATGGCCAATAAATATTTGTTAAAGAAATAAATTTTTAAAAGCCCCTCTTCCTGATACCAATAGTCACCATAAAACAAAGCCTTGAATTCTTTTTATTTTCATGTCAAATTTAATAACCTTGGATAAATTGCTTGATCTGTGAGCTACTCTTTAATTTTAAGAAATAGTCATTTAAAATTTCTGTGGTTTCTCTGGATGTCAACTACTGTATGTGAGTCAAAAATGCAATTGCACCTATGAAGTCAAAAAGTTCACTTTTATTTTTACTTCTGAGAAAATTCAAGAGCAAAATCTTCTTCTCTACAAAGTTGATTGTAATTTACACTCATTAAGTTATCTGTCTTTTCAGACAATGGAATAATAGTAGTCTCAGTAATTTGAGAAAAATGCCTGGCTCTTGGCAAGTCCTGCTATTCTTTTTGAGATCCATCATCTGAAATTGCCGAATATTTCTGTATCTTCAAAGCTATGCTATTGGGACACTAAAAAATTCACACAACATCATAGAAGTTAGAAATAGAAACCTCAAGCATCTTTCTTTATCAGCTATATTATTAATTTGATAAAGATAAAATATAAATTTGATCAGCATCAATCCACTCTGGCAGTCAGTGGGGGTGTTCTAACAATACACTACACACGAGGAGCCCCTGGCTTTACAGCCACCATCCCAGGCTGAATGTAAACAATCTCCAATATAAAAGTTTGAACATTTGGATGATCAAAAATACTACATTTTCCCTGGTGGGACAAACTCCCTGAAAATTCATGTACTTAAAAGTCAGAGTAAGAAGAATGAGAATGTAGAGATTTTAGATATAAGTTCAAAATTTGTCTTTGCCTTTTCCTAGTTTGTACCTGAGCATATTACATGTTTCCTTTGTCAAATATTCACTGAGCTCCTACTCTGCCAGGCATTGTACTAGATGGTAGGGCTATAAAAATAAAGTAAGATCTGGTCCTTGATTTCAAGTAGTTTAGAGCCTTAGTTTTCTCCTAGATAAAATGGGAATAATCCTACTACTTCCACTGATGATCAACCAAGATAAAGAATACAACACATTTAGCACAAAATAAAAGACTCAATAAATAACATATTTTTATAATTCTCACCCAGGTTACACTAACTCATGGGCTATGTAATTCCTCCTAACAACTTCAGTATACATCAGAAATAAAAATTTAGAGTCATTCAATTCCACCAGCAAAAATCATACTATAATTATTGGCTTGAGCATAAAATGAAAGATACTAAAAAAGTTTATTTGCAAATTTTGGTGTGCCTAAAAGTTCATTTGATAAATATTTCATTGTCCTCAACTCTTCAATGAAATGATACAAAAATTCAATGTACTGATTTTATTTAACAACAAAGATTTTTTTAATGTAGTATCTTCAGCAGGTTGCTATTAAAAAATAGACACCAAAAGGCAGTCAGAGGAAATTGTACATTCAGCACCCACTGGAAATTCAGGAATTTTTGGTCTTACTTTCTGGATCTCTGCTTCATAACAATTAATTGGTTAAGTCTGGGAATATAGCCAAATAGTGTTATTCTGTTTTGCAGAGAATTACTGTACCTAATTCAGTAGTACATGAGACTCCTATAGTGCAAAAGAACTATTTTATGACTATCTTAAAAAGGTAGTGTCTTATCTTCTCATATTATAAGAGATTATATTACTGTTCAAAAGTCTAGGCCATTATTAGAGAATAACTATGCTAATTATTTGAAATGGTCATGAAAAGTACCACAAAGGAAAGAGCAATAAATTGTCAGTTCTTTTGAAACAATAGTTCATAACCCAACATTACTACTACCTTAACATCAAACTTCTAATTTAGACAGTTATAAATGTCTATAAAAATGATGATCCAAATTAAAGAAAATAAATCATCAGCTTAACCTCTCAAAAGTTAAGACGATCTTGATATTATTTCGTTAACATTAAGGATCATTTGATATTTTGTATAAATGAATATATAAACTGCAAAGTGCTAAATAAATGTACAGAATTAGCATCACCAGTTAATCTCAATATGACCAGACAGATCATTGTGACATATATTAAAGACTGTGGAGGTCTTCAGGAAAAATGTCCTCATATCAAATTAGTATGAAATGAGATTTTAGTCAGAAGAAAAGCTCTTGTCCTCTTCAGTTATGAAAGCAAAGTATAATGCAGAATCTCTTTTTCATACACGGGGAAAAATAGCTTTTTAAAAATCACTAAATGGCAAATACTCATTCTATTAAGTCCTTCAACAAAATACCTTTGACAACTATTTATTGCCACCAGGCACGCAGACACACTCTCTCACACACAGGCCCCAAAGCTCTGTCTTTTTGAATATTTTATCAATTCATCTGAGTATACATGGAGAAAGCCAAAGGTCAGTAACCATGTTGTTAACATACATCTTTACTACTTTTAATCTCCCTTTTAACAAAAAGATTATGAGGTCTTTCCTGAAGTTATCCAGCCATTGTTATATAACAAGAACAGTTTGTGCAACATCGATGTAACCTGGTGGCCAAGGAGAGTGGACTGTAATGCGCATGCATGAACAATGACGATGTCACTATACTAGTCAGTGGGGCACTAGATGCCATTGAGTTAGCATGTGTACTGTGTGGCTGTCGCATTCAAAATGACTGAGCAAGTAGAGCAACGAATCTACATCAAATTTTACATTAAGTTTGAACATTCCTCCTCGGAATCTATTCAGATGATTCAGAACGCTTTCGGGGACGATGCAGTGCAAGTCAAAGTGTGGCACAAACGCTTCAAAGATGGTCAAGAACCTGCTGAAAGTGATCCACATTCTGGAAGGCCTGCAACAAGCAGAACACCTAACAATGTTGAACGTGTAAAGGTTAGGTTAAGAGATGCTGGGAGAACTGTGTGAGGTTCCACTTTGAAGAGGAATGAGGCGTCATTGTCCTATGTATTAGACAATGTTTCTTGTATCTTGTTTCTTCTTCAATAAATGTCTCTATGTTTCATATTACATGGCTGGATACTTTCCGGACAGACCTCATATACTACCTGATTTGGAGTGACTGCAGAGACTTGATATTAGTTCCTGATGGGTTGTCAAGAAAACATATAACTATCCTAAATATTGAATATTCACTTGCAAATACAGAAGAGTCACATATATTCTACCACATTGCATAATATCACCCTTGGCAAGTTATGAGGATGATGTCATAAACTCTAGTACAAGGATGTGGATTCTGGAAAATATAAAGAATATGAATTCTATAACTGGCAAATCTACTGATATATGGTGTTAAAATGTCCCAGAACTTTAAGCCTGCCAAGAACCACAGGCCTAGACACCCAAAATATGACACCAAATTATGATCCACTAAATATAATATCATCAAAGAATATGAGCCTATTCATTGTATATTTAAGCAAACCTCTTTATAGAGCAACATAAACATAGCTTTACCTGCATCTAAGAATGAAGAAATGAACTAGAATACTAGATAATATCTCAGGGTCTTTCCCTTTCCTATATTTCACTGTATGATCCGAATGCTGTATTCTTAGCAAACCTAAACCAAACTGATATTAACTTTTCCCCAAAGTCAGTTTATTCTGTGGTTTGAAGTGTAATTTTTAAACCTAGAGTGATCTGTTAGTGCAATTTCAGGAAGGAAGTTTTGCGTGAAGGAGCCTGCATTTCACTGTCAGAGAATTACAAGAGATGTCAGTTTGTAATCCCATGGACACATGAAGGATGTTCACATATCAGGAAATCTGGAGAGAAAGGCACCCAGGGCCCTGAACAGGATGAGTAGTCAGTCACAAATTCATAAACTATAACAAGAATTTTGACCTTGAAGTCACAACAGTTTCAAGGTTCTATTTTCTTATTTGTAAAAATGGAGGTGAGTTACCAAAGTGTGAGGGAAGTCATCCAATTTCAAAGCATCCTAATAGTGCCTGGGGATGCAAGGATAGGTTCACAGACTCTTCTCAGGGGCAAAGATGGCCCACAGAACATTGTATATAAAACTCTGGACCTAAGGGGCAACATCTAGGTTAGAAAATACACATTTGGGAGTCTTCAGCATATGGGAGAGAGCTAAGACTGAGAGGCAGCCAGGAAAGTTTGATGCTAGCAGAGCTGTAGAAGAAGATAAATCCCTGTAGAAATGCCAATATGTACGGAAAGCAAAGGAAAAATGCCTACCAAAGACCCAGAGTCATGAGACGTGCCAGGACGGTGTGAGGTTAGGCAGCCATAGAGATAGTCATGTGGGAAGGAATTAGTTAACAGTGGTAGATGCAATAAAGAATAATAAAGGGATAGAAAACTACTTACTAAATGTGTATAGAATGGCAGAAGGGGGAATTGAGAGCGGTCCCATCTAAAGGCCTCTAGTTTTTCCATAAATTGAGAGGTGCCCTAACCTGTAGAAAATCAGAGTGGAAAATTTGAGTAAGGTCTTAAAGACAGTGGTCAAAGTTTGGAATATTCACTGAGAGGAATCTTCTTAAGAAAAAATTTTCTAGGGTACTAAAAAATGGACAAATAATATACTTACCTGTAGTGCTTTTAAAAATGTGTAAAGATGGTGTATTCATTCAACAAATAATTATTGAAGGAGGTTATGTGAAAGGGCAAAGATACATAAGACAAATCCCTGACCTCAAGAATTCAACTGTGTAAGTAACTTTCAACGCAATGCAAAACAAGGCCCAAAAGAGCATCATGAGAGGTATTTTGTGTGTGTGTGTGTATGTATGTTGAGAGCTGGGGGTTATGCTGATCCATCCATACTCTCCCTTTCAGCCCCTCAGAACACAAGGCATGAACTAATAAGATGATCCCTGGAATTTAGAAGCATAATCCACTGCGTGGAAGGAGATGTTTTCTTATTTTATTCATTGATATTACAATTCGAGTGTCAAGAAGATGATTTATATGACTAACTGAAAACTGATGGAATGAGACACTCCCTCTCCTGACTTCCACAAAGTACAGCTAGCTGAGCACAACCAATAGCTAAAGCAACTGGGATGAATGAACAGCTGTGACTCTGGCAGTTTCTCAGCTCAGTAGATGACATTCTCCCCAGAGGTTGACTCTGAGATAGATAATCAACAAGCACCTGCTAGGCAGGGCTGGGGGTTAAAGTGGTATAAACAACAGCCTCTGCCTTCAAGGAGCTCCCAATTTAATTGGAAAATAGAACATAACTGTGAGAAGCCTTAACCAACACTAAGATTTTGTAGGCTGGTCAAGATAACTAGAGAGGAATTAGCCCCAGGTTATGCATAATTCTTACCAAATTCATGCTAAAGACTAACATTTACTAAAAGAAGAAAGAATACACTTAAGGGAAAAACTGTGAAAGACGCAGGAATTGTGCTGGGTCTTGAAACTAGAATAAGGGCAAGACTCCACACAGCAGAGTGAAATAACAGCCAGTCCTATTGTAATTAATTAGCATCCCCTTTGCCATCACTGCTGATAAGCTCACCCTGTGCAACTCTGAACCATCTGTGTTTCTTCAAAGCCCTAACACTGCCAATGATTTGGGCAACTTTATTTTAGGAGGCATTTATTTCAAAGATCAGATGTTCGACTGTTTCTTTGTCTTCAGGACTTGCAAAAATAAGACAAGTAATTTGCTTGCTTGTTCCCTGCATGGCTGAAGAGTTACATCATGTGCAGATGCTCACAAAGGTTGTGTTTATTGGTATTTTGTCCTCACAACTTTGAAAATCAAATAGCCATGCTCACTTTACCTTATACTTTCTAGACCAATCATTTAATATTGGATTGAAAAGGTTCTTTGGGTTCAGATTTTGCATTTTACCCCCTCCCCCAAAAATAGCAATTTACCATAATTAGCACTCTTAACAATCACTCAGCAGCAGGAAGATCCATTCCCTGATTCTTTACTCTGTACTCCTATCTTCCCTTCACCTGTCTACTTTCAGACTCTGGCCAACATTTCAAGCAAACAGGGATAGGGATTGGCCCAATCCTCTGAAAATTCCAATCAACAATCTTACCATTTCTCTTACATTCATTATTCCCAAATCAAGCAAGTTCCACGGACCCACCAAGCTAAGTGGTGTTTAACTCTTTGCACGTCTGAGTTAAATCATGACATTTTACACTCACACAGCACTTTACATTAGTATTGCCTTGGCTACAAAATTAAATCTCATAGTGAATTCATTGTCAGGCTGAGGTACAGGTACTGAAGATCACCTCAAATCTTTAGAAAGCCCACATTTCTCATGCATTCAATGATCAGGGTTGTCTGTCCTAGTTTGTTGTCTGGAGCAGAGCAATAACAAAACTAGGCTTGGTACCAGAGAGGTGAAAAGCAAGCATCAGGTCTGGACAGAGAGTCACAAATAGAACTGGGGGTGAAACCAGGATTGATTACAGGGAATCTGAAGAAGAGACACCAAGAGCTTGAGAAGGCGACACACCAGAATAACATCCAGGAAACAAGAATCAAGGCTCAGATGAAGGCAGTAAGCAATCAAAATACAAACAACACAGGACACAGAAAAGAATGTAAAGAACCTCAAAGAAGAAGAACCAGACCAATACCAAATAGAAATTGATGCCTCATCCCCCTAGCTAACAATTCTCATCCAGTCCTTATTCAGGAGGAATTTACAAATTTTATCCAAACTCCCCAATGGAACCTAGTGATACTGATAGTTACAATTTATCCAGTGCCTGTGTGCTAGCACTTTACATACTTTATTTCATTTAAACTTCAAAACAACTTCAAAAGAGTATTTATTAATTCCCTTTTTTGTGCATGAGAATTCCAAGGCTCAGAAAGGTTAATTAACTTCCTTAAAGTCACCCAGCTAGTAAGAGCCAGAGCTGGAATTCAAAGTGCTCGTTTCTCTATAACATGCTTTTTATACTGAAGTTTATACATAGAAAAATGCATGCAGTTCTCATTCTACATCTGTGCTGCCCAATACGGTTGCTACTGGCCTGGCCACATGTGGCTATTGAGCACTTGAGTTGTGACTAGAGCCACATGTTAAAATTACAATATTTGGGATATACTGAGTTAAATAAAATACATTGTGCAAATTAATTTCATGTTTCTTTTATTTTTGAGATGTGGCTACTAGAAAATACATACACACACACACACACATATATATGGCTCCTATTATATTTCCATTGGTCAGCATTATTCTAGAATATAAGTTCAATCTTTCATAACAAGTCATTTTTCAGACAAAACATAGAACCTCCAAAGTTTTGGTAATGGAAAAACAATATCCAGGGGAGGGAAAAAAAGCCAACCAAATGCTCTAACTTTGTTCCCTGTTTCCTCTTCTTGCTGGAATCACTCTGCTCACTGCTGCTACCTACCCTCATGCTGGCAACAAACTCCTCTTTACTTCCCCTTAGTCCAACTAAAAAAATGTTTGCCTCTTCAAAAAAATTTTTTGAACTACCATGATAAAACAGAGGTGAATCAAAGAAAACTCAAGGAACATGAAAAGAGACCTCATTACAAATCAGAGGTTTCAATTCTGACTTTAATTAACTTGTACAAGAGCTTGTAAGCCTCATCCTACCTCAAAAAAGAAGCAGCCCTCTAGGTCTGGGTCACAGAGTGAAAAGCTTATAGAACCCACACTGGTTATATAAATAAGAGAAGAAGGTCTAGTGAAGCACCATAAGGAGTGGTAGGAAATGTGGTAAATTGGTGATATATGTCTACCTAAAGGCATCAAATTTGAAATTTTAGAAAACACTCCGCAATAATTGCCAACGAGGTAACTGCGAACAATCTTTCCTCCAGTTTTGAGGCTGTAGGCCTTAGGTCACTAAAATGAAAACCAAATTTAAAATGAAAGAACCAGAAAAGCAAACAAGTGGACAAAGAAGGTGCTAAGAAAGAAAACTGAGGATAAAATGGCTCTGATTACTATACACAGTGCCATTCCCTGTAGGACCCAAGCAATCTGCATCTTTATTTGACAATTATAACATAAAGCCTCTAACATTTCTCAAAATATCTCATGAACATGTTAATTATTACAGACAATAATCCCTGGAGTTAGCTCTAATTCAACAGCTTTGTTAACACTGGGATAGATATTGGAGAAGAAGTTTACTAAAGGTTGTATTATGTAAGATGGCACTTTGACAGCCTGACTACAATTCTGGCCTCAGTCTATGGGTCACATTCCTCTCTGTTTTACAGGATAGAAACCAGGAGGGTGTGAATCCCAGGAAGCAAGTAGATAGCGATCACGATTTCTGAATTTTGAGTATCTGTAACATACCTAGTTAATATTTGTTGTGCAACTTTGCTTTCTTGGTAATATAATTCCTGAGAAAATGAACGGGGTCATTGGTAATGGGAGCTAACATCCTTCATGCAAGAAAGCAACAATATGGTCCAAGAAGAACATATGCCTCAAAGGCAGCTATTCCCAGCCTGAAGATTTCAGGACAGTCAGAACCAGGGGAAGCTGGGTGTGATATATTCACAATCCTTCAACAGATCCAAACATTTGAGTTCTGAGGGTTATGGTTTAACAATATTCAGAGCAAAAGTGACATAAGAAACAAGTGTTTAAATGTGAATCTTTGGAAGTGGTTGCATGGCATAGTAACACAAGCACAGGACTGAAAGAGGAAGACTCAGCTACCACGCCACATCGACATCACCCTGATTGACCTGAACCAGGACATTTAACATTGCTGGAGTTAAACTAGGTGTTCACTTAATGTTAGAACACAGTTCTAACATTCTGGGATTCTGTGATGAAAAGATATGACCTCTACACCTATTCTAAGTGATTATAATAAAGTCACATAAGGACCAAAGCAGTCTTTACTACAGGCAGAAAAAGAGTGAGGAGATTTGGTGACACCGGGAAGTCCCCCGTTGTCACTACTTTATCTCCCCACACCTGTCCCTGATGCCTAAGGATGAAGATCCATGGGTAGAATTTCAGGCAGTATAAGGAGAGAACAGTGTTAAAAGGTCAACTGGGAAGGCATCATAGTCAAACTTCACTTACTTTACAATTTTGCCATGAACCATCCCTGTCTCAGAATCTAATAACGAATTTCTATTTAGGGCCTAAAGCTAGCCTTACACCAGAAGTAAGGGGAAGACCCAGACTATGGGTTTCATGTTCACCACAATGCTCCCACCCCGTAGCTTGCTCAGAGATTCAAAAGTGTGGAAGTTTGGGCAACCACCTTAAATGTCCAGGGCCAAAGGGGAGGGCCAGGAAGGTTGATGTAAGCCTGAGAACCCTGCACCTCTGATGTCCAAAAGCAGGAGAAGATGGATGTCCCAGCTCAAGAAGAAAAAGCAAATTCACCCTTTCTGCACCTTTTTGTTTTATTTGGTCCCTCAAGGGATTGGATGAAGCCCATTCACATTGGTGAGGGTGGATCTGTTTTACTCGGTCTATGGATTCAAATGCTACTCTTCCAGAAACACCCTCACAAACATAACAAGAAATAATGTTTTGCCAGCTGAGTATCCCTCAGCCCAGTCAAGTTGACACATAAAATTCACCATCACATCATGTAAATCAAGTCACCTTGATGGTATTTTCAAATACTAGAGGACAGTAGTCACCTTGTCGCTGACTGATCTAAGCCATCCCCAGCGTCTTCAGCCCTTCTTCACATGAAATGTCATGAAACCCTTCATCACTGAGGTCATTCTCTTTCGAAAAGGTTCCAGTTAAATTTGAGATCCAAAACTGAGCAAAATAAAGGGAGAGTATATATATATCATAAGAGTTAAAAAAAAATAGGCCTTGGGGTCTGATAGATCTGTGTTAGAACCTCAGCTCTAAAACTACCAACTATTTAACTTTCAGCCAGTTAATTAACCTCTCTGAGTCTGTGTTTCCTCATCTAAACTTCCATATAATAGGGATCAGAATGTTTCATTACATTCCTCAAAGGTTGACTATGAGGATTAAATTGTGATAGAGTATGTATAATACTTGATACAGTGTCAAATATATACCAAAGGTTTAATAAATGGTGGTTACTGTTGTATTGTTAATATTTTTACTCTCCAGCTGTAATCTGACCAGCCCAAAGTAAGGCCCAACTGTTAAGTTGTTTAAAATTTACTGCCAGACTCTTTATTGCCTGTTTCCATTTTTCAACTTTTGGTCACAATTCTATGCTTTTGCTTTTTTTATTTCTCAGTTTCTAAGCTTAGTAACTCACCTACCGCTGGCTTTTGCTTTCATCCCACTTTTATTTAGAAAAAAAATTCTAAGTGGGGATACCTGAGCCATGAGTCACAGTAAATCTGGAGAGTGGGTTCAAGATCAATATCTTATTCCCAACTGACAGAATCACAATGAAAAATCCAATTAATCTAACTTGCTCTCCATTTTTTTCTTTGAAAATAATTAAGGAAGGATATATTTCAGGTCTTATGCTTCCTTATCCAAATTATATACAGATGCTGCATGGAAATACATTCTTAGTAGCTACATTAACTATGATAAGTTCACTCACATCATTGTCATTCATGTTTAATTAACCTAAATGCCCAACTGGGAGTAGTAAGAACTTGCACACAGCAAGGAGAGTAAGTCATGTGGGTCTCCCAGTCCCCAGTCCTGCCATTTAAATATACAAGGGTAGGAGAGGGAAATGAAGATTAGTGTTCAAGATCAAGAGAGGCAACTGTCAGGAGAACCTGGAAGGACTACCTCAACAACACAGATTTGAAGTTGTTGGTCAAGGAAACTCTTTTGAAAAGAAAAGCTTATGTGAAATAATAAAGTAGTTTAAAAAAAAAGAGCATAAAACTTCCTCTATGAATCCAAGTCTAGACAGCATTTTGAAAGGAATACACAAAATTATTTATTCATAATTTTCACCTGTCAGAAATTAAATGTCTAGTTTTCTTTAACAATAAGATCAGAGTTATAGTCAGTTCTTTGTGTAGTATTCCTGACAATCATGCATCCAGGCTCTGCTTGATTATGTACACTGATGAAGGGATAACTACCTCCCCATGCGTTGCATTCTACTGATTAGATCTCCTTTGGTTAGACATTTCTTTCTTTTATTTCATTGAACTCTACACCCTCTGTGACTACCCCCACCCCATAATTGGTCTGTGCCCTCTAGAGTGATATACCAGGAAGGTCAGTAGGTAGGAGATTGAAGAGAAGGATCTGGTGGGTATTTGGGGGCAGTGCATTTTTTCACATTGCCTGTTAAAGCAGTCTGGGCCACTTATTCCTACTGGGGGAAACTCTACCAGAGACCAGAGAAAGACAGGATGAGAATGTTTGTCTATTGCCCAGGTACGGGTCTATCAAAGTCACACAATTCCTACATGAGGCATGGATCTCAAAGCCCAAGAAGCCACAGAGTGAAAAAAGTACCTTGACCAACAGGCTGGCAGAGCCTAGCCCCATTAAAGAGAATTGATAATTAAGTTCTGCAAAGAAAGAGTGAGACTTTGTTGAGGAGTGCTGTGAATCTTATGAATGTATGTACTTCTAGAGAGGCTGTATTGGGTAGTCCAGGAATTCTCAAGTTATACATTCATATATTGGGCATAAGAGCCTTGCTTGTTTAAAATGCAGGCTATCGGACTCCATCCTTGGAGATTCTAATTCAGTGCCTCTAGTGGAGGGCCCAGCAGTCTTCATATGTAGCAAGGGCAACAGGTGATTCTGAGGCTTTTTGGGAAATACTGTTTCCATAGTTCAGAGGTCTGGAGTCAGAAAAACCTAAGTTAATACCTGGGCTTTGCCTGTGCCATGTTTCCTCTTCAGTAAAATGGGGATGAGAATCATAGTTCCAATCTCTATGGTTTGTTACAGGTTTAAATAAGAAAATGTATATAAAGTATATAGCACACTGCCAACAGTGGCCCATTAAGTAATTGTAGCAATTATTATTTTTATTTTTGTTTTTCACTATTACAATGTAGTGATTTCAACTTTCCCCCAAGGAATTACTTACATTATTAAGGCAACCTTTCCCTCTTGGTCTTCCCTTATTTCTGATTTTGTTTGAAATACAGAAGATATCTTTGGAAATACAGCATGGAGGAATGAACCAAAAGACTTGCTAATTTAATATTCATTATATCTTTCACATCCAACCCTTTCTCCTTCCAACTTCCCCTCCCTGGCCACTACCCCGGGGATTCCCACTTGCATTTCTGTTGCTCAATCCCTCCCATCTGTTGCTCTTTTGGCCTAGAACACTCTTCCAACTGCTTTTCATCTGCAAAACACTCAGATCAACTATCAATGCAACCTTCCTGATCATTGTATTTTATTTTACTGTATTTTTATTTTGCATGTTATTATATATTTTATTTTATAGTTATATTTTATCATTTCATTGTATATTTTATTATATTGTACCATTGTATTTTAATTTCTGATTTTAATTGTATAATGGTCAATTTCTTCATTTATCTCATTTGATCGCTGAGGATAAATTTGTAGTAAGAGTACGCAGAGGGAAATGGGCCAATGAATTAAAGTTTATCACTCAACTCAAAACAGGAAAGACTCTTTCAATTGCTTAATTTGAGCCAATGAATTTTTTTGCCTAGTCAGTATAACATCCTCAATTTTCCACTTCACTTTCTTGATGTTGACTCAAGCTAAAATTTCTCAGTCTCATTAGTTCATTACCAATATGTGATTATTAGATGCAAATTTTTAAAATAAAGTAATGATTGCAATGGCAATTTTTGAAGTGCTTGAAACATCAAATACTGAAGTTAAATTATCTATAGTGTCAACATAATATATAACTGATGTAACAAATCAGCACTAATTTAGATGGTAAATGAGATAGTGACTATGAAAGAGTATTATTTCTTCAATTGAAAATTAAATAAATCGTAAGTAAGTATATTGTTGTAGGGAATCAGAATATGCCACCTCAAAATGCACCACTTTGGCATAAGGATTATTTTGTGCTCGAGACAAATGAGAATCAACAGATCAGAAAGAAGCCTTCTTGGAGCTTCTTTTATCTGACTAAAAGCAGGAACTTCTGAAAAATGAGGACTGCTATAAATCCCCTCTCCCTGGGAAGTTTTAAAGCCATGAAAAAGATGGAAAGCTAACACCAAATGGGTCAGCAAGCCAACCTTACCAAAGTAACCCTTATCTTTCATGAGTTTCCCCCATATATTTACCTTCCCATGTTTTGCTGTCCCTAAAAACCTAAAACCCCTTTCCTTTGTCTTGTCATTCTATAAATGTATTGTTCTTTGTTAAGATGATATATAGGCTCAAGTTCTAACCACCTCTTTGAGTTACTCATCACTGAGTTTCTCCCACAAATATATGTGCTGCACCTGCTAATAAACTCTGGTTTTCTCCTGTTAATCTGTCTTTTGTCAGTTTAATTTCCAGGGCCCCCAATCAGAGAACCCAGGAGGGAGTGGAAAAAAAATTTCCTCCTCTATTCTATATATAGTAGTATAATTTTCTAATAATGTAAAGAAGTAAACTAAATAAATAAATAAGTAAACTACATAGAATATTAGATGGTAATGTTAAGATGCTATGAGGAAAAAAAGAAAAAGGACAAGTGGAGAGTTGTCAGAGAAGCCCTTACCAAAAAGATTCATACTTAAAGGAGATGAGGGAGTACCCAAGTAAATATCTGGGACAAAAAATCCCTCTGGAAGCACCAGTGCAAAGGCCAAGAGGTAAAAATGTGACTGGTGAGTTCAAAGGCCAGTGTGGCTAGAGGAGAATAGGAGAAGAGCAAAGCAGTAGGAGCCCACATCAGAAAGAAAATGGTAGACCTAGTCATGATAGGGCTCATTGGAATGGCTTTTACTCTGAATGACAAAGAGAGCCACAGGATTGTTAAAGCAGAGGCATGACAACATTTGACTTAGGTTTTAAATTAATCACTCTGGCTGCTTGACTGAGATATACTGCAGGGGTGCAGGGAGAGGAGGGGACCAGTGAGGAGACCATATAATAGCCCAAGTCAGAGATGATGCTGGATTAGGCAGCAGTGGAGGTAGTGAGGAGGCCATATACTGGATATGATGTGAAGGTAGAGCAAGAAGACTCACTGATAGATTGAACATGGCTATAAGAAACAGACAACACAAAGATGACCCCAAAGTTTTGGGGACTGAGCAATGGAAGAATAGAATTGCCACTATCTGAGATGGAAAAGGCTATGATGGAATAGGATATTGTTCATTTGTTGGTTTGGTTTGCTTTGGTGTGGAGTATTTTTTTGGGGGGGTTAGTGGTCAAGATTTCCATTTTTTTTAAGATTTCCATTTTGAACACATTAGGTTTGATCTGCCTATTAGCTCCCCAAGTGGAATTGTTGAATTAAGAAACTAGATGTATAAATAAGAAGTTGAAAAAGATAAAAATACAAATACTAGTTAGCATAAAGCTACATGGTATGACTATGGGTGAATGTATAGAGAAAACAGAATAGGAATAAAGAATAAAGTCTCACCAAAATTAAGAGGTTAGGGAAAAGAGAAGCAACCAATAAATGAGGCTGAGGGGAAAAAAATGAGGTAGAAAAAAAATTGAGAGAGTAGTGTCCTATAAGCCAAATAAAGCAAGTTTATGAGAAGGAAGTGTATCAAATGCTGGTAATAGATCAAGTAAGATGAAGACTAAGAACTAAATGTTGGATTTAGCCATGTGGAAGCCTTAGTTGTCTTGACAAGGGCAAGCTTAGAGGAGTGGTGATACAAAGACGAGATTATGTTTTGTGTAAGAGAGAATAGAGGGAGAGCAAGTTTTGCTGCAAAGGAGTGCAAATTAATGGAACTGGTAGGAAAGCACAGTCAAAAGAACTTTTTTTAAAAAAATTGGAGAAACAATGAATGTTTGTATGCAGGTGAAAATGATCCACTAGAGAGGTGAATACCTGATAATGGAAAGAAAAGGGAGAATCTCTGGAGTTATGTCCTTGAGAGATGAGAGGAAATAGGATCCAATACATAAGTGGAGGGACTGACATTTGAAAGGAATGGGAATACTTCTTCCAAGGCAATGATTGTCAATGCTGGCTGGCAGAAATATCCCCTGGGGGATCTTTTTTAAAACATTATACCCCATCCTTTGATGAAATTCAGCATCCCTTCATGATAAAAACCCTCAACACACTAAGCATAAAGGGAATATACCTCAAAGTAATAAAGACCACATATGACAAACCCACAGTCAATACCGAATAGAGAAAAGTTGAAAGCAGTCCCCCTAACACCTGGAATAAGACAAGGATGCCCACTTTCATCACTCCTAGTTGGCATAGTACTGGAAGTCCTAGCCAGAACAATCAGGCAAGAGAAAGAAATAAATGGCATCCAAATTGGAAAAGAGGAAGTCAAATGACCTCTGTTTTCTAATGATATGATCTTATACCTAGAAAACCCTAAAGTCTCCATGAAAGATTCTTAAATTTAATAAGTGAATTCAGCAAAGTTTCAGGATAAAAATCAACAAAAATCAGTAGCATTTCTATATACCAATAAAAATCAAGCTGAGAACCAAATCAAGAAGGCAATCCCATTTACAATAGCTATCAAAAAAAAAAAATAGGATTCTATTTAACCAAGAAGGTGAAAGATCTCTACAAAGAAAACTACAAAACACAGAGGAAAGAAACAAACAAACAAATGGAAAAACATACCATGTTCATGGATAGGAAGAATTAATATTGTTAAAATGACCATACTACCCAAAGAAATCTATATATTCAGTGCAATCCCTATCAAAATACCAATGTCATTCTTCACATATTAGAAAAAAACAATTCTAAAATTCATATGGAACAAAAAAAAAAAAAAAGCCCAAATAGCCAAAGCAATTCTAAGCAAAAAGAATAAAGCCAGAGGCATCACATTACCATACCTCAAATTATACTATAAAGCTATAGTAACCAAAACAGCATGGTACTGGTATAAAAATAGACACATAGATCAATGGAACAAAATAGAAAACCCAGAAGTAAAGCCACATATCTACAGACAATTGAACTTTGACAACATCAACAAAAACATACACTAGGGAAAAGGTACCCTTTTAAATAAATGGTGCTGGGAAATTGAATTGCCATATGCAGAAAAATGAAACTGGATCCCTATCTCTCACCATATACAAAATCAACTCAAGATAGACAAAAGACTTAAATTTAAGTCCTGAAACTATAAAAATACTAGAATAAAACCTAGGGAAAACTCTTCTAGACATTGATTTAGGCAAAAAATTCATGACTAAGATCTCAAAGCACAAGCAACAAAAAATAAAAACAGATGAATGGGACCTATTTAAACTAAAATGCTCTGCACAGAAAAAAAAGATAATTAACAGAGTGAACAGAAAACCTGCAGAATGGGAGAAAATATTTGCAAACTGTACAGGGGGATGATATCCAGAATTTTCAAGGGACTCAAACAACTCAACAACAACAAAACAAATAACCCCATTAAAAAGTGGGAAAAGAAAATGAATAGACATTTTCCAAAAGAAGACACACAAATGGCCAAGAAGAATTTGAAAAAATGCTCAACGCCTCTAAGCATCAAAGAAAGGCAAATCAAAACCACAACAAGATACCATTTTACACCAGTCAGAATGACTATTACCAAAAAGTCAAGCAATAACAAATGTTGTTGAGGATGTGGAGAAAAAGGAATGTTTATACACTATTGATGAGAGTGTAAGTTAGTACAACCTTTATGGAGTAACCAAAACAGGTTGGTATTGGCACAAAAATAGAGATATAGGCCAATGGAACAGAACAGAAAACCCAGATATAAAACCATCCACATACAGCCAACTGATCTTCAACAAAGTAGACAACAATATACACTGGGGAAAAGAATCTCTATTCAATAAATGGTGCCGGGAAAATTGGATAGCCACATGCAGAAGAATAAAACAGGATCCCTATCTCTCACCACCCACAAAAATTAATTCAAGATGGATAAAGGGCTTAAATGTAAGGCATGTAACCATAAGAATTCTAGAAGAAAATTTTGGTAAAAACTCTTATAGATATCAGCATAGGCAAAGAATTTATGAAGAAGACCCCAGTGGCAATCACAGCAACAACAAAAATAAATAAATGGGACTTAATTGAATTGAAAAGCTTCTGTACAGCCAAGGAAATAATTAACAGAGCAAATACACAACTTACAGAGTGGGAGAAAATATTCGCAAGCTGTACATCCGATAAAGGACTAATAACTAGAATCTAAAAAGAACTCAAGCAAATCATCAAGAAAAAATCAAACAACCCTATTAAAAAGTGGACAACAGACATGAACAGAAGCTTCTCAAAAGAAGATAGACAAATTTCCAGTAAACATATGAAAAAATGCTCAACATCACTAACTATCAGGGAAATGGAAATTAAAACCACAATGAGCTATCACCTTACCCCTGTTAGAATGGTTTTTATTAAAAAGTCCCAAAACAATAGATGCTGGTGTGGATGCAGAAAAAAAGGAACACTTATACACTGTTCGTGTGACTGCAAATTAGTACAACCTCTGTGGAAAACAGTATGGAGATTCATCAAAGAACTAAAAGTAGACCTGCCATTCCATACAGCAATACCACTATTGGGTACTTACCCAAAGCAAAAGAAGTTATTTTATCAAAAAAACACCTGCACTAGAATGTTTATTGCAGCACAATTCACAATTACAAAGATGTGGAATCAAGCCAAATGCCCATCAATTCATGAGTAGATTAATAAAATGTGGTATATGTATACCATGGAATACTACTCAGCCTTGAAGAAGGATGACATAATGCCTTTTGCAACAATTTGGATGGAACTGGAGACCACTCTCCTAAGTGAAGTATCTAAAGAATAGAGAAATAGACACCACATGTACTCACTATTAAATTGAAGCTAACTGATGAGCACACTTGTGCATAGAGGGAAGTAAAACTCAATGGAAATCAAGCAGGGAAGAGGGGGGCAGAGGCAATGGGCAAAAACCAACCTAACAGGTACAATGAACACTATCTGAGTGATGGGCACATTTTTAACCCTGACTCAAGCGCTACAAAAGTGATCCATGTAACCAAAAACATTTGTAACCCCATAATACTTTGAAATTTAAAAAGAAAAAAAAACCTCTATGGAAAAATAGTGTGGCGTTTTCTCAAAAAACTAAAAATAGTAATACCATTTCATCCAGCAATCCTACTACTGGGTATCTACTCAAAAGAAGAAAAATCATTTTATCCAAAAGATACATGACTCATATGTTTATTGCAGCACCATTCACAACAGCAAAGATCTGGAATCAACCTAAGTGTCTATCAATGCATATTTGCATAAAGAAAATGTGTGTGTATATACACACACACACATACACACAATGGAACACAATTCACCTATAAAAAAAGAATGGAATCATGTCTTTTACAACAACATGGATGAAACCGGAGGCCACTTTTTAAGTGAAAAACTCAGAAACAGAAAGTCAAATACCAGATGTCCTCACTTAAAAGTGGAAGTTAAATAATGTGTACACATGGACATAGAGTGTGGAATAACAGACATTGGAGACTTGGAAGGGTGGGAGGGTGGGGAGGAGAGAGATGAGAAATTAATTAGTGGGTACAATATACATTATTCAAGTGGTGATTACACTAATAGCCCAGACTTCACAATTATGCAATATATCCATGTAACAAAACTGAACTTGTACCCCTTAAAATTATACAAATAAAAATTTTTTTAAAAACCATAATACCTAGGGCCCAAATGACCAATTCTGATTTAATTGGTCTGATACAGGAGCTGAGGCATCAGTAGTATTATAAAGCTCCACGGTAACTCCAGCGTGTCCATAGGGTTGAGAGCCACTGCTTAATTTGGTGTAAGAGAGAACTGAAGGCAGATGCCGGTGGGTGGGTAAATGTGGTGGTGGGAATCTATGGGAGCTCCCTGCTGATTCTTCAGTTTTCCCAATAAAACAGGAAGCAAGGCCATCAGGCAGGAGTGAGGATGAGGAAGAGGTGCTGGCCTTTGAGGAGACAGGAGAAATGGTGAAATAGGTATGCAGAAAGTAGAAGAATAAACAAACTAGTGAAGGAAAGTATGATTGCCAAGAAGCATTCAAGGCCCATTTAAGGAGCATTGTTATAAATTTAAAGTGAGACCAGCCAATCTGTTTTTCTCGAGCCTCGGTCAGCTACACAAGTGCAAAAAGAGAGGAGTTGGATTTAAAGAGGATTTTGCTTCACCAAGCAAGTATGAAGGGGCAAAAGAATGGCAAGTGAGTCAAGAGTACATGCAAGGCAGTGAGTATAATGACTGACTGTAAGGTTATAATTAGGCAAGGAGGGTTGAGAGAGTAAAGAGATGGAGGACAGTAAAAAAGATGGTGGGACTAATGGATTGAAGATCCTAGAGGGGTTGAAGGATTAATGAAGGATATTAGAAAGATGTCAGAATATTTAAAGGAATTAAATTAAAAGATTGTAAATGGTAGTCAGAGATCAGCACAGCTGAAATTGAAATTATGTGAGGGCTGCAGTTACTGGTAATACAAAGGCTAGAGTGTGACCACAGGATTAGGTTGCTGAGGTCAGAAGCCGGACAAGACTACTGGAGAAGGGAGTTCAAGGAACTGGGCTAAGAAGGTGTTGGAAGGATTATGTACTCATATATATGAATTGTCATCAATTAACATGGGAATAGAAATGGACAGTGGAAAGAGGTAAAATCATCAAGAAATGTGGAAGAATAATTCAAGGATCAGTTGGCAGGAACACTGACAGAGGACCACATATAGTCTGCTGACATAAGATTCAACACTACGGTATTTTAAGAAGGGAGAATGATCCAAAAGTGGCAGTAGTAACTAGGAAATCTTCCCCACTTGTAGCCTTGATGGTAGGATATCGGAGAGAAAAAGCCACCACTTGAAACACCTGCAGGGGAAGCAAGGTCCTCTGAGGAGCCAGTTTGTTATTAGTGCAAGAAGGTTCAAAGGAGAAGTTGAAGATATAAAAGATTTTGCTTATGATGAACCATGAAGGGCCCGGTGGAAAAGTTTTGGGAGATGGGTAAGGATGAGAGAAGGAGACAGAATAGGAGACAGGCAAACCTAATAGGAATTAGAATGTAGGAGAACTCTGGAGCTTCTTGTGGAGAGTAACTTAAAATGAATAAAAGGCAACTGAAGCTAGTCCCAGTGGACTCAAAGCAGAATATGATAGTGAGGCTGAGTGTTTGGAAAATAAGGAAAAAAGAATCTAGAGTTTTCTCTAGACTCCGGAGGTGGAACCAGGAGGTCTAGAATAACGGAGTCCCAGTTCCAGTGCGCAGATCCCCCTGGACTGCTGATGACCGAGGTAGAAGATCTAGTGGAGGTGTGGTCTTAGTTGGTGGAGTGCAGGTGCTCTCTTTAAAATTTAAAAAAAAATTGGTAAGAAAAACACATCTTTTTAGAAAATCAAGGCAATGGCAACAATGAAAAGAACACTGGATTTGGAAATAAAACTCTTGAGTTTAAATCTCAGCTATAGTAATCGGAAATTAAACTAGCTGTTTTCACAGACTTCATCACCAGTTGCCCATGGACCACCATAACCTGAAGAGATTTATGGCTCTGCAAGCTGTCCCTTAGCACCCTATTGAATTTGTGTTATCCCAATCTCAAGAACACTCTTCTGAAATATTTAGAATTATTAATAATCATCATGATAACTATAATCTCATGGAACACAAATTGCAAGGACTAAGGGGTAAGAAGGCCCATAGAACTGGATAAACAATTCAGTGTCAAGAGTCAAGGTGAGGCCAAGTCAGCAGAAGAAGCCCACCAAGGGCCCCCAGATCAATCACCATGCAATTTCCACACAGAAAGAACAGAAAATATATCAATAAAACAGCAGCAGGTGGCAAATGAAAAGCAACACAGACCATCTGACATCTGACACACCCTTGATGCCAAAACAATTCAAAAGCCCTTTGAACCTTAGGATCAGTCTTGGTGAGAAGGGAAATAGAGGAACATTGAATCTATACACACAAAATAGGCTTAAGTTTTAAACCATAAGTGACTGCATAACCATAAATTGACAAGATTAAGTTTCCTTTCCCAGAGTAAAAATGAAGTCTTGAGAGCTAAACTAAATTCAGATAAAGAATTATAAAGAGGCTTACACCTTTGTACCCCTGAATGCTAAGAAGACACTTAGCCACTTCAATAATAGTAGGAGACACGCACTGAGCACTTAGTATCTGGTGCTTTATGATTAAACACTTTACATGGATTATTACATTCCTCTTCACAACAGCCCTATGAGTAAACGCTATTATTTGCTCTGCTTTGCAGACAAGAAAGCTGAAACCTCATACCTACTCAAGAGCAGAAACCAAGATTCAAACTGCTGGATACAAAGCACCTGACCCTAATTACCCCAATCACCGTGCTCTACATTGCCTCCATCTAGTAGAGCCAACCATTTACATATTAAATATTTTAGGACATTAGTACAATACTTTAGGACATTAGACTTAGTCGATATCCCCAACAGACTTATTTCCCCACCAAATTTATGTTCCTCAAGACCTTGGAACATATTTTCAGATTTTTTGGTTTCCTCTTACGACACTGTGCATAAGGACAGGAGTAACTAATTACCAAGAATAACAATGTCTGTAATCCAATTTGTCAGGTGCCGTGAGGCACAATGGTCCACATGGGAGGAGTACTGCCTTTGCTAGCCTTGATATTAAATCCTAAGAGGATCCATGGCAGAAGTAATTTGTTTCCAACATCTTTATAAATACAGTAAGAACCTGTATCCCACTTAAGCCTGGTGATAGTTGGTTTCATAAAATAAATGACTAGACTGATGGATGAGAGATCATTTATTTCCTCTTACTACATATCAAAATAGCTGAAGAAATTATGCTGTTCAACAAGTTCTTGCTCCTCATGCCACGATCAGGTTAATCATTATCATAAATATAGTTTTTCATAAGGGATTCTGTGATTAAAGCATATTATCAGTTTTTTCAATTTTAGGATTACTGGAAACTCTGATCCATTCCATATATTGTCTTTCAGTACTCCTAATTAATCCCTGCTATGAGAACACCAAAATTAAACCTCATGCTCTGTGCTTATATTACATTGGAAATCTCAGATACCTTGGTTCATATGATACATGAAAATTAATTAGATGCAAATATCTAATATTCCAATTCAAATCAACATAATAAAGAGGGCACAGTGTCTGGTCTTATGCTGGGTGAGTCGATAGCACTGTCCAGCTGCTGTGAAATTGGATACCTTTTAATGTCCTTCTGTAATAAGCATAGTCTATGAAAGCTATGAATGAGAAAACCACACACCTACCATGTAATTTTTGTTGAAGTTTACCTGTGGTCTTTTGTGAAACTCTACACCATGCAAAAAATCTTGGATTTGTTCTGCTTCTCCCAGTAGCCTCAAAAACGGAAGGAAAATAAGCTACGTTAAATCTCCAGTTTGGAAGGTGCAGTTTAACTCTAGCTCCATGCATCCCTGGTGGTCATCGCCAGTTTGTAATGTTACAAAGGTTTTTGTTTTAAAATGCACAGTGGGCTTATATAGCAACATTATCAGATGAATTATCTTCTTTGGGAAATCTTCTGGAACACAAAAGGTAATATACAGCAGACCAATCTTTGTATCAGGTATGTGCCTGCCAAGAAATTTCTATAATCAAAATTCTATATGCAGGGCTCTTGCCTGCCTACAAAAATGTATTTGAAGATAATTCTGCTTCACCAATGTTTATATACAAATTTTATACCTAAGCATAAATTTCCTCCTTAGCCTTATACCTTTTTCACCTGAGCCACATCAAATAACATTATAAATCACTGAATCATTTCAAATTAAATTTTGCACCAGAAAACTAATTTCCTTATCCAAGTTACTAAAATAATGGATATTATTAGTACACATAAATGAAAAGCACCCAATTGGTATTTTAAAGGGAGAAAAGCAGTTTGTTGATTTCCCTATTTGGGGAATGGTCTCTGAAAGGTCACCACAAATGTGGTCCATTGATCCTAGCAGATTAGTACCATTTGTGGCAAAAGATAAGGTGCTGTGATACACATTCCTTTTCTACTTGTGTTCAAATGTCGAAAAGAAACTTTAAGGTGGTGACCTATTAGTGAGAGTGATAAATAGATGCTTTTCAAGGCTGGGAAAAGAAAGAGCTACAGAGGTGAAAAGTGAAGAACAGATGTTGGTTCAGCAAGGAGAGGAATGATAAAACCCATATCCATAACTCTTAATGCTCCAGAACAGGCTCCCAAAGCACTTCTTTTCTATTCAATAAGTCTCTGACTTTCTTCACCCAAATGGCTCTCTTAACCTTCTCAGAGCTGCTTTCTTCCTGGTAGAAAGTTGATTCCTTAATATGTTAGGAGGGTCCATTGGAAATTGTTCTGTGTGGTAGACTCTTTGCTTCATTATAGAGCCACCAAGTCAAGTGTTAGATATTAGTAGGCTTATCTGGGCCACAAGTTACTGTCTCCTATGACTAAAGAACTATGAAGGCCAAGCTGGGTTAAAGGCAACCATGAAAGTCAATATTAATAGAAAATTGTGCTTTCCCAGCTGAGGTTATTATTGAGTTCCCCAAACTCCTTCTGAGTAATTAAAATATATCTATGGAGGTCAAGGTAAGGGAAGTACTTATGCTGACACAGGAAGGAAACTTTGTATGCAAACCTGAATTTACCTCATTTCTAGGTTTATCCTTGAACCTACACAGCATCAAAAAAGGAACATAGAATTTGGGATCAAACAGATTGAGTTTGAATCCTGGTTCAATCTCTTGAAGATTCTTAACAAAAACATGTTTAACAGCTCTGAGCTGTAGTTTCCACCTTTATATAAAGGGTAGGTAACACCTACCTCATTTGATTGTCATGAGGATTAAATAAGATAATGTATATAAAGATACTGGTGCAGAACTTTAACCTATGGGCTTAAAAATATGTTTCCTATTTAAAATAGTTTAATAGTAGTAGATATAATAAGTCTACAATTTTTCAAAATAATTTAAAGGTAGTAGGTATAATAAGAACAATAACAACAACCTTTTATTGAATGCTTTATAAGCTGGGCATGTGCTGAGCATGTACACACAGTATTTCTAAATCTCATTTTAAAACCTCACAACATAGATGTTATTTAACAGAAAAACATCCCTATTAAGTCATACAAACAGCAAGGAGAAAACTGGACCAGTAAAGGAAATTCTATCCCCTGCTCTGAGTCAGGGTTCTTCCAAACTCTGACAAATTAGCATCTAATTCAACTTTAGGAAAGTTAAGTGACTTCTCCAAAGTCACATGGCTAAAAACTGCCCAATGCTCATTTTCGTTATATATCCTAAGTGTAACAGTTTTTCCTAATTTATGCAACATATCTTAAAACCTAAAAGTAGAAGGGATCTTTGAGGCACAAGTAAATCCACACAAACTCACTACCCTAAATCCTGTTGCTCCTACATAGAACAAAACTGTCAGATGCTATTCTCTAAAACTCCCCTAACCAGAAACCAGTGGAGTGGGCTTAAGTAATGCCTATGAAAGAAGAGAATACCAGCACCTGTAGTCTTTTCAGAAAGTCTTCAGGAGCTGGGCTAACAGTGACCCAGGGTCAAAAAACTCTCATTTGGAAGAGCTCAGAGGTTCAACCTCGAGAAACAAAGCTTAACCCTTACCACCAGTAATGACACCAGTTAAAGTTAAGTGCTGGGGGAAGGCAGAAAGTACTGGGATGAGCAGCTCAACTCATCAGGAATTAATGTTGAGTCCAAGCACCAAATGAAATCACAATCAGTGCCTCAGAAGGGAACCAAATTGTTTCATGAGGATAAGATCCTTCCTCTACTCCTTTATTATGCTAAACTGACTCTGAGATTTGATATAAAATAATCCCTGGGACCATGATACCATGGAGAAGCTCATTTACCTGGGAAAACCCTCCTTCCACGTAGAAGATAAATTAAACTCACCAGATGTTTCTCCATGCTGTTTGTGACACTTGACAGGGATATTTTTCTGCATATCAGAAGCTGTGTTTCAAACATTGGAGCAGAGTGAGAGTTTCTCTAGAGAGAACATTCCACACTTTCTCTGCATTTATCACATAGTGAATCCCATGGCTAGCTCAGGAAAGGAATAAGAAAAGTGACTGGACCAAAATCTAATAAATAAAATAAATTGATTTTGCAAGATTCTCCACTTCTTGAAAGGAAGTACGGTAGCACTTTTCAAGAAATATATTTAATGTATAAAGTAAAGAACATATACATATCTCAGATTAGGTAAGATTTATTAAAAAAAATGGGTCTACCCGGCTGAATTCATAAACATTAACCAAGGCTGGCATGCGTATATGAAATAACTAATTATTGACTGTATGGCACCATCAACTGAATCAGGATCAGAAACAGAACTGCAAAGTGCTGTATGCAAAGTGCTAGGTTTCACTAATATATCCTTACCCTGAGAATGTTAATTCTATGAGAGTATGTTTTATTTTTAGTATGTCTGGTTCTGACAACATTTTCCAGAAATAAGTATTGAATGTGAATGGCAAGAAACCCAAGTACCAAAATGATAAGAAATATTTCAAGCTACCTTTCCCAGAAATACAATATGTTTCTCAATTGATAGATATTCATCGTAAGCAACTGCCTATATCATAGTTCTTCAGAAAATTTTACCATGCTCTAATTCATCAAAAACACCAGACCGAATTGCCGTTTAATCCTTGAATCAAGGAAACAATTCATCTATCTATAAGTTTATAAATATCTTCCCAAGTTCTCGATGTGCTACACCATAGCAAATTTCACAGTCCATCCAATATATCAGCAACTCTAATTGTTGATACAGTATAGACTTCATTATGGGATTCATACAAGCTTAACAAGAATCACAGTTTTAAGGAAAATTAATATGAAATTCTTCAGTATATGCATAACAGAAAATATAACAGTATATTCATAATAGAAAAATGGTAAACATTTCTCAAAAACAGGAATTTGAAATACATTTTAAAAATAATTTTTAGAAAGATCAAACTTTTGAACAAAACACAAAGAGAAACAGAGACTTTAAAAACCTGGGTCTTGGCAGCCTCACTCCTAAGTAGTTACACGATCTTAGCCAATTTGGATTTCAAATTCCACACGTATAAAGTAGGAAAAAGTACAATCTCTGTCTACTCATAGACATGTTTTGTGGAGCAAATGGATAATTTATGATACACACAAAAGTATGTAATGTTATTATCAAGGGCATTTTCAAGTGAAAGGAGAGAAGCAGGGATACATTTGGTGGCTGCCTGCCCTCACATGACTATTCTCTTCACTCACTCAAAGCAGAAGATTCAAAAATAAGTTACTGCCTGAAGTAGGACACAGAGAAAAAGAGCAATCCCCTGGCACTGAAATATGCACTCTTGGGGCAGTTACTAAATTTCACTGAGCCTTAATTTTACTTTCTTCAAAATAGAACAGCTCACCTGCCCCTGCCTACACAGACATGTGGCAATAGATTTAACAGTGTTGTCTTACTCAGCTTCCTCATCTGTAAAATTGGCTTTGGGGATAATATATTTAAAGCTGATAGCCTTGTGCTTAGCACATTCATTTATTCAACAAATAATCTGTTCTAACTGCTGTGGAAATAACAGAGAACAGAACAGAAAAATCTCAGGCCCCATTGAGCTTATATTCTAGTGTGGGAAGGCAGACAATAAACAGAATAAATGATTAAAAATAGATAGTGGCAGTGCCAGCTTCACAGACATGAGACCTCTGCAATTGCTTAAGTCCCCAAGCTCAGAACACCCTGTACTTGGCTTAATGCACTTTTGTTGCCATCTTGATATTCTTAACACTCTTTGAACAAGAGGCCCTACATTTTCATTTCCTGGATGGTGATAAATACTATGGAGAACATAAAGGGGAAAGGGATTAGGGGGTGTGTGGTGGGAGGTGGGAAGGATAGCACTCAAGGCTTCCACATGACATTGTGCATTGTGGCACCACACAAATGTGGTGGGGAGAGTGCGGACTGAAGACTGCCTAGAGAAAGAGGGCTTTATTCTCTGCACAAATCTGGAACCAGGCAGCTCTCCAGGCAGCTTGCTCTAGAGGTGACAATCACAGAGATTACAGTGTGCCTTGGGTATCTTTAGATGCAGTCACCCAGAAACCTATTACTTGTCCAACTGTGAACGAGTCATGTCCCCAGAGTTGGCATCACTCTCTTGTATACACAGACGTGCAAGTGAAGCTAGCCATGGGTGTGCTGGTCAGAGAAGGACTTCCTGCGAAGGTGACACTTGAGTAAAGGTCTGAAGACGTGAGTAAGTGAGCTGTGCAGAATGGAGGAAAAGGGCGTCAGGCCAAGGGAACAGTGAATACCACTAGGATACTATAGTCATGATCTTATCATTTGGCTGCATTGGGGAAAAGAGTTTAATACCAGGTTGTCCAATATAGGAGCCACTAGCTATATGTGGCTATTGAATACTTGAAATATTGTTCATGTGAGTGAAGAACTGAATTTTTTATTTTAATTGATTTAATTATAACTAATTTAAATTTTAATTTTAAAACTTATATCTGATTCAGTTATTTCAAAACTTTCATGTTGGTTTTAAACATCATCGGTACATAAATCTATTTCCTAATTGTAATTTTATAAAATTTAAATACAGATTGTGTATTTCCAATGAAAATTTAGAGTATGAATTAGATATGCTTTTACTTTAAACTGCACACCAAATTTTGAGGACTTAGTACCAAAAAATATTTAAAATGTATTATTATTAATTTTATATAGATTACATGTTAAAATAATATTTTAGATATGTTGGGTAAATATATCTAAAATCATTAAAATTAATCTCAACTGTTTCTTTTTACTTTTTTAATGAGGTCAATAGAAAACTTAAAATTACATATTGGCCCACATATTTTATTGGACAGTGCTGGTCTCATGATTAATACAGTAGGCAAAATTAGATTTTGCCAAAATTAAGAATTTGTCATCTGTTTCATCACAAGCTTCTCTATAACAACTGAAAAATAATGATGCACTGGGGACCTTGTTATGTTCACTCTGGAAATTTGCATGTACTCCCCATTCTGTTTGTTGAAAAACCCCACCCTAGTTCACTGGGCCATTTTCTACCTATCCTTTCAAAATTCTATTCCAAAAATATATACTCTAAGAAGTCAATTCTCTGACCCCTGAAAGTCAAGGCATTCTCATCTTCTTGGTATATAGATGATAGCCCCCTAATATGTTATGCTGTACATGTCTGTATGCCCTACAGGACTTCCCCATGTTGAATCAAGGATGTGTCATTCAATTTTAGATCCCAAGAGTTTAGCATAAGTCCTGAAACATAGTAAGCCTTAAAAATACTTGTTGAATTAAGAGTTGTACACAGGGTGTGTGATGGGAGTACAGATGTATAATGATATATACAAGCACACTTAAGGGAAACTCCTATTTATCCAGCTGTCAGACCTATAGAAACCTCAAACATCAGGAAAGCAGCCACATAACCTGAAAGTAAGAGAAAAACACAGAAATTATATTAAGAATGACTGAGTTCCTACTATGTGCCAGATAGGTGCTCTGACAAGTTTCTTTAATTTAATCTACACAAGAACCCTTCATTGTTATAACTATTAACCATTACTGAGTACTATTATTTGCCAGGCACTATGGTAAGCACTTTACAGATCTTAATTTTTTCCATATTTACAACTCCATAGTGTGGGTTCTGTTCTACAGGGCAAAGCAGTTAAGCAACTTGCACAAGATTACACAGCTAATAAGTGTCAAAGCCAAGATTAAAATCCAGGCAGTCCCTAATATTTGCAGTCTTAAGTAAGCACGACCTTAATTCAAAGAGATTCTAATACAAACATTTACAAATCTGTAAGCCAAGAGAAATCAACTAGAGGTAAACGTTGTCCATAGAAGCATATGAGGGCAATAGTGAAACACCCCAAGGGATCTTGGAAGTAAGGCAAGTAAAACAATTAGAGATTTGGAAGGTCACTTTAAAAATTGACTAATATGTTCAGAATGGTTCTGTTTATATAACACACAAAACCTGGTAGAACAAAGTTATAATATTTAGTGATATATATGTAGATTGTAAAAATATAAAAAGCAACCAAATGATTGTTACAAATGACAGGATCCTGGTTTCCCCTTAAGAAGAGGAAATTTATTGTAATCATGGGAGCTACACAGGTGTTGTAAATGATCTATTTATTGACTTCAGTGGTAGATATCTGGATGTTTGCATTGTAATTCTTAGTTAAACTGTATATATGTTTTATAGAACAACACCAACAATGACATCTCAGCATCTTAGCTCTAAAGCCCATGCTCCATAGGCTTTAGATAATAGCCCATATAATAGCCCATTACATCCATAGTATGAGGTAAGCAGAAGTTAGGTGATTGAAGCTCCCCTTAGCTGAGTATTGCTCAACCCTCCTGTCTCACCTTAAATATCATCTCCTCATCCAAGCCTCCCTATTTCTCGTATTTAAGTAGGTCCTCCCGATCTTTTTACCATCGTATACTGCTTAACACTTGTGATGGTTACATGTCAACTTGACTGAGCCATGGGGTGCCCAGATATTTGGTCAAACATTATTCTGGGTATGTCTGTGAGAATGTTTTTGAATGAAATTAACATTTGAATCTAGACTCAGTAAAGCAGATTGTTCTCTCTAACATGGGTGGCTCTCATCCAGTCAGTTGAAGACCTAAATAGAACAAAAAGGCTGACCCTCCTGTGAGTAAGAGGGAACTCCTACTGCCTGACTGTGTGAGCTGGAACATTAGTCTTTTCTTGCCTTCAGACTCAAATGGAAACATCAGCTCCTCTTGGGTCTCAAGCCTGATGGCTTTCAGACTGGCACTTACACCTTCAGTTCCATGGGTCGAGGCCTTTGGCCTCAGACAAGAGCAATGCCAAATAACTCTATTGGGCCTCCAGTTTGCCAACTACAGATCGTGGGATGTCTCAGCCTCCATAACCACCAGAGCTAATTTCTTACACTAAATCATGTGTGTGTGTGTGTGTGTGTGTATATATGTGTGTATATATATATATATATATATGCATATATATATCCTGTTGGTTCTGTTTCTCTAAAGAACCCTGACTAAAAAAACACTAAAGACCATAAGATTCTTGGTAATTTATTTTAGGAGGTGTTTTTGTTTTACATGCATTTTTTATTATGGAAAAACAACACATAACATAAAACTTACCATCTTAACCATTTTAAGTGTACAGTTCAGTAGTGTTAAGTACATTCACATTGTTATGACACAGATCTTCAGAACTTTTTAATCTTGCAAAACTGAAACTGTATACTCAGCAATCAACAACTCCTTTTTCCCCATTCCCCTTGCCCCCCCCTACTTTCTTTCTCTATGAATTTGACTATTCTAGGTACCTCATGTAAGTGGAATCACACAATATTTGTCTCTTTGTGGCTGGCTTATTTCTCTTACCATAATGTCCTCAAGTTTCGAACATGTTGTAAAATGTGACAGGAATTCAGTCCTTTTTAAGGCTGAATAACATTCCATTCTATGTATACATTTTATTTATCCATTCACCCACGGATGGACATTTGGGTTGCTTACACCTCTTGGCTGTTTTAAATGGTACTGCTATGAAAAAGGGTGTGCAAGTATCTCTTTGAGACTCTGTTTTCAATTGTTTTAGGTATATGCCCAGAAGTGAAATTGCTGGATCATATGGTAGTTCTATTTTTAATTTTTTGAGGAACCTCCGTACTGTTTTCCATAAAAACTGCACTATTTTACAACCCCACCAACAGTGCACGAGAGTTTGAAATTCTCTACATCCTTGCCAACATTTACTTATTTTCTGGGTTTTTTTTGATAGTAGCCTTCCTAATGGGTATAAGGTGATATCTCATGGTTTTGATTTGCATTCTTCTGACAGCTAGTGATGTTGGACATCTTTCATATGTTCATTGGCCATTTGTATATCATCTTTGGAGAAATGTCTATTCAAGTTCTTTACCCATTTTTAAATAAGGTTATTTGATTTTTCATAGTTGAGTTGTAAGAGTTATTGATGTATTCTGGATATTAAGCCTTTATCAGATATGTGATTTGTTTTGCTTTTGAGAACAATAACTTTATTGTTTATGGATGGTTTTCTCCTACTAGTTTGGAAGCTTCATGAAGTCTATGTCTGTTTCTTCTCTACAATAAACCCAAAACCTATTATAATGACCAGTGGATAGTAGACAGCCAGTCTGTGGGGATTCATGGCAATAAATGAATAAATATCATACAGCTAGTAAAGCAAACATGGGCTTTGAGCCAGCTCACTGCCATCAACCCTCTTTACAAGACATTACTCCACAGGAAAGGTGGAATCTTTTTTGGACTGGAGCCTACTTACTTCTTATTGGCTTAACAATTTAACAGTCATGTTCCTCTGGCTTTCCCTAGACTAGAATTTTGCCCTAAATGATCAAAACTGCAAATTAGATGCTAAAAGTTAAGGGCTGAGAAAAGAATGCTGCTGGAAGACTTGCCGAGAAGTGAGACCTAACAAAATTAAAGTCAGAATTGCCAACTTCAATAGCAAACTGAGGATATTTGGTACAGGGAAAAGCAGTCTCACATATATGGACTTTCCCCCAAGGGTGCATGGAGCACAGGAGGAAGAGTGATGCTAACAAAAATGATCTTCCCAAGAAGAGGTTAAATTATGTGATTCTTTTTTACAGGCAAGTATGTAACATATTTTAGAAAGATTTTTGAAAGAACAAAATGGTTACAATAAAAGATGTCTGGTATTAAAAAAAAAAAAGAAATATCAGTAACATGGACTGTGTCATCACCCAGAAAACCTCATGTACTGAAAATAACAAAAAAGAAATTAATATGCATGTCTGTGATAAATGTGCACATATATGTAGAAGTATTGTGGCTCCAATTAGACAACTGGCCATTGGATGTGAGATGAAAATTAAATAAACCATGGCAGAGAAGAGAGGGGAAAAGGTCAGAACCACATGGGAAAGCCTTGGCGACTCTGTGTCTCGCAAACAAAAGCTATAGAGGAAAAGGAGATGAAGGGCATGGAAAGAAAAAGTAAAGATGGTATCCCAAAGGAAATGTAGATTATCCTTTTTCCTTCTCCAGGTGACATTGATGCATATACTATGAATTTCAAAATAAGCCAGAAAATCAATATACAAAGCTAAAAATGTGCCACAATTTCATTCATGGGTTCTGGAAGGACTATCATTAATGCTGCCCTTGGCACCCTTTGGAAAATGACCCACAATGATACCCCACCCCTTCAGGCTTATGTGAGGTGAGGACACCCACTGAATAGGATTCAGTGCCACAGATAATCTTGGCATTGATATGCAATTGTGTCCATGTTTATTATATCTTATTTCCTCTTACCAAAATATCTATTCAGATCACTTACCTTGAGTATCTGTACTATATATCAGGTACACCCAGGAAGGCCAAGAGGTAAATATTAGCCAAAAATAAAAATATTTCATGAAATCAATTAACTAGCAAATTCATGTACAAATGCATTGGCACAGGGACTTCATATATAAAGCAAACATGAAATAAGTTATCATTTATAAGATATTTAGAATAGTGCTTGGTATATGGGAACTATGTGTTAATTTTTTTAAATGTGAGTGGGTGTATTATACACACAATATATTTACTAGCTCAGAATATTACCTATTATTTTTTTAAAAATCCATTTGAAAATGGGCAGTAAAGCCCTACCACAATGCTATTTAGTTTTTACTATTTCCCTGTCAGAGACTTTACAATTTTACAATAGAATAAAATCTTTGGTTTGCCAAAGATATTCCAACTTTAAGTAAATATTTAGAGTTTGGCCTTTTGGCTTTTCTTATTTTAGAAATAAATAGAGGAGTCTCTGGGATAAGCAGTTGTTGCAATGAACTGGTTTTAATTTTGCTATTGTTTTAAGTGCCTAGAAGGAAAGATGACAAACAATAGGGAGAGAAGGTACCACAAACTGTGGAAGTACATTGAAGTGCTATCTGCTTGTTTTCGGTTCTAAAAGTTTAAGACTTCAAATATAAGAACATAGGAAAGCGATTGTAATATTGTTTTTCAGATAAGCAAGCAAAATTTAGCTGAAGCTACAATGATAGGGGTTAAAATAAACACCAACCATCTCAATGGTTAAAAAAAAGGTAGACTCTGTGTGAGCTCAAAAACTGACCAAAGGAGATAAGGAAATCTGCCTTAGACAGGATGCTGGGATTACCTACACCTGCGCTTCTTGAGGGCAAAGAGGTCCTGAACGCCAAAGTATCTTCTATTGTCTGTCTCCCCAAATTCACCTTACTGCTGCAGTCTGAATTCCCAGACGCCCAATTCATAGGATATTAAAAATCAAGGGGGTTCCAGTGATCATTTACCTCCCTTATTTTACAAAGAAAGAAACTGAGACCCAGAGAACCTAAGCAACTTGCCCAAGGTCACACAACCAGTATTAATCAGAGTCATGCCCAATCCTCCTTCTGCCATACCACACTGCTGTAGCCGGTTTGTTCGTCTTTAGTGTTCCCACCCTGCCATGTCACTGCTGCCTCACTGTTGTCATTTACTACCGTCTCTGAACAGTCTCTTAATAATTCTATTCAAATAAACCACAACCCTAGGATCCTTATGATATAATCACCATTCCAGTTTCAAATGTTTCAAATGTCAGAATTATGAATTAAAGCATACCTCTGCCAAACTAATCACTATGTGCACCTATTTTGGAAGCTAGTTGGTCTTAACGTTTAAGGCTGCAGTCTGAAGTTCCTGTAAGGGGCAATATTCACCTCATTTTAAAAAGTTAAATATAGCTTAACTAATACATACTTGAGGAAAAAACGCAAAGCATTTTAAGTGATATAATTCCCAAAGATGGCCAAACCCAGAGTAGCAACTTGACTTCTTCCTGGTGTTACTGATGGCTAAGTGGTGAGAAAAATGGATTGCTAAAGAAAATAATTTTCATCTATACCCCCACATTTTTTCCCCACTTCTTTTTGTGTGTGTGCACACATGTCTAGTCCCAAGTCCCTGCAAAAGCGATCATCTGTTTAGGTGATGATTGACAGGAAGTAGACAGATAGAGCCAAGATAGATGTCTGTGCTGCCCATTTTCCACTACAGACTCTCTAAGGTAAAAATGTCCAACCTGTCAATCAATATTTTGGTATTTTCATTAGATAATTATTTTTCTCTATCTAATAGGTTATAATAAGGAAACTATGAAACTTTCAATAAAAAGGACTATAAAAAAGTAAAATACTAAATATTGAAGGTTTATATCAAATTTTTCCCATCCTCAATTCACTTTGTATGCCCCTTTCAGAGTTTTTATATTTTTATTCCCCGTGCTGTGGTCAAGTTTCTGATATTAACTCAAGTTAACTTATTCTTCCTCAATTTCCAATAGTTGAATACTTGTCTTGCTGGGATCAACATAATAAACTTCAAGAACTGACAAAGATTAGCCCATTGGAAGCAGAAAGGCTTTCAGAAACAAGATACTTGCCCTCCACTATTAGAAGAAAAGAAAGAAGCAACTGACATCTTTATCTCTCTATATATACTTCACATAGCTACACCATGGTTTTCCAATTTGTTAATCTTTAGGATTCTTTCTCTTGCCTTAGGAATTGCATATCTAAAGCTGTAGAAAATTTATGAGATAAATGAGAGTTTAAGGGGAATCATTTACATGTCTCAGAGTCAGGAGTTCTTCCTGATTAAATATGTGATTATATATGTGGCCATATAAAGAGTCAAGTGCCTGTTTTTGTACCCAAGGTGACATTTTTTAGATCATTTCTCTCCTTTTATATTTTGTAAAAATAGAAAGATATGTCCTGTTAAAATAGCCCAGAGAACCAAGACGAATTTTTAAATATGTCATTTTCTTCTGGATAGAACAAGGTTATGTCTTTCAGGAGTAACTTCACTAGAGTAGATGTGAATTTTGAGAAAACGATTAATGTGATAGAATTTTCTAGGGCTATTTGATGTATGAATCTATATACAACTTCCACTTAATTAAGTGACTACTCCTTAAGTTCCAGTTGGTTGGATACTTAAATATGAATAATACATGGCCTCTGTTTTCAGGAACTTTACAGTATTTCACAGGAAAGAATGAAGTAGAAACACAAACAGTACATAAAGAAGAATATACATAATTATGAGAGGTACAAATTATTTTAGCAGTCCAAATGAGAGGGAAAGAACATATGTGGTAATGGGGATAAGAAAGGGCTTCGTGTAGGAAGTGACATTTAAAACGTGCCTTGAAGGATAAGAAGAATTGTGACAATTGGAGGAAGGTTGAGTTCTATGCTAAAGACACGGCACGATCAGAGGCAAAGAAGAGTTCTATGTATTGGAAGAACTGAGCATATTTGATGGGCTGGGAGAAGCAGATTAGCTGGAACACACAGTACTAAGAGACTAGTATAAGACCAGTGTCTAGCTAGATTTCCACTTAATTTAGTAGTCAATAAGAAGTCATAAAACTTTACTCGAGGCAAGACTATGAAGTACCTCTTCATCCCATCTCTTCCTCATGTTTATCATTTCCTCCATGAAGAAATAAGCCTCTTCTTGAAGTGAAGAGAAGTGATAAATAAAGATTTAACCAGTTCAGTGTTCTGACAACCTATTGCCTCCACCTGTGAGTATTATGCTAAGGCTCTGTTTGTACTTTCCAAAGAAAAAAATGACAGTCCCCTAAAAATAAAAAACCACAACTTTGCATTGCCACTTTCTACCTAGTCTGTATTTTTAAGGTGGTTATTTGAGTTTGATTATAGGTCTTTGTAACAAAAAGTTAAATGCAAAAAATATTAATATAAATCTACTGCAAAATAGCTACAAGTCAACACCAGCTTCCAAGGCAAGAAAATGATTGAGAAACAGTAACTTTTTAAAAAGGTGTAATTCTTGTGAAGTTCCATTGTAGGATAAGGACAAACGAAATACAGCTATGATTCAGCTTTTCTTTGAGACTAACAACTACTGCCAATCACTCACTGAGAAAGAAATTCACATTTCTTGCAGCTTGAATTATCATTATTTGCTATGTTTTGTGGGATTTTAGCCTATATGAAAAAAATGCACATGATTACTAACCAGTGGCTTTGGCAAGGAAGATACTTGTCAGTAACACACAGGCTATCACAAAGAGTTTTATGATTTCTGTACAACTGGAGGAGCTTGATTCAGTATCTTCCCCAACCTGGAGGTACCTCATCCACCAAAACACCAGGACATGGTTGGAGAAACTCAGTACCACAGAAAGCCATGTCACGTTGACACAGAGGACAGAGAAAAGTGTGAAAAATCAGGCACAAATATAGGACATTTCACAGATAACAAGTCACTATACTACACAGGCCTTTTTTGAAAAGCATATTAAAGGATGATATACTTTGTTTTCAATTCTATCATCACTTAGACTTTTCTTATGTGTATAATGTTACTAGTTTAAAAAAACCCACCATTTGGTATTATTGCTTAGAGGTATATCAGTGGGGTGGACTTGAGCTGGTAAGACAAGATAACTTTGGTGCATAAAGTAGACACAGCAGGTAGTCAGCATCCTTTATGGAACTTTGTCCAAATGGTGTTTAATTCTATTTGCATGAGCTACTTGTTACAGTGTTCGATGCAATCTCAATTTGGTACAAAAAAGGGAAACTCACGTACCTGAATGCAACATTAGTATTTGAAACTAGAACACACAAAAAATCTCTAGCTATTATATTACCACACAGATATTTTGACTTCAGGAACTTTGTCTCATAGAAATCCCTATTTCAGGGTTCATTGACCTACACAAAACCATTAAACCACAGAAAAAATTTATTAACCTGAAGTCTTCATTTATTTTATAACTCTTAGAAGCTTACCAGGTAACAAAATAATGTAAGATAATGTAACCCTTCCTGAATACTCTCATATCACTATCCCAGGAAAGAACACATTGAGGGTCTTGATATAGTAGACTACATTATCTGAAAATAACATTAGTTTTTCTAAAAAATGGTGAATCTTAAGTTTCACATATTATTAGAGTTATAAAATAATATCTGAATTATAAAATTACTAGCTGCCATTTATTGCTTAATTTAGAGAGAATGTGTATTGGGGGGACACATAAACATAAACATTAACAATTTCAATTTAGATGGAAAACTAGAGTACAATATTATCCTGTTTACTTTCATATAATAGATGTTTCTAGAAAAATTGAGTTTATCCAAAATGTATATCGAATTAATTTTAAATATTAAGTTTGTGTAAGAACCCCACAGTCAAGAGGAGGGTTAGGTTTTTCTGCAAAGGACTACAAAAGTAGAAATTCATGAATCTCACAAGTTTCTTAATTTACAGTAGTACATCATTTTCACACTGGACCTCAGAGTGATAGACATGACCCAACTGTTAGTTAAGCACATATGGTGATTTTACTTATATCAATTTTCTTGGCACCAGGAAGCTCTCATAATGTCCCAAATTTCATGATATGATTTTAGTGATTTTAAAACTTAAATAGCTCAATAATATATACAAATTTTTTAACTTAGTCTCAATTATGTAATAATTTCTCTGTAAGATAAGAGCATGAGAGTTAAGTGGGAAACAATAACTCATGAATAACAGTGATCAGATAGCTACATTTTAGTAGCCAACTAATTTACGGGTGCTAGTCTGTTAAATTTTAGAAAAACACTTTTGTCCTATATTTGCTATAAATTTTCAAATGCCTTAAACCAGGGTCAAAAGACTCCATTTTTTCACATTCTATTTCAATGAATTCTTTGTAAAGAATTCTTTAATAATATATTACTTTGCTGGCTTTATATATGCTAATTTCCATACATTAATATTTATTAAATTGAGAAAAAACACATAATCCTTATCTTTTATAGGTGGATAAAGGATTTCACTGACAAAGTAAAATAAAACACCTCATTTATAGTCATGTTTTTCCCTCTTCTCCATCTTCTCAAAATCCAAAATGAGGAAGGAAAACACACAGTAAATTATTGGTTTGATGATTCCTTTGCCTTGAGACCCTAATTTTTCTAATAAAGAGAGTTCTAAAATGACTACATTTTCAGTATACGTAATTATATCTGAAAATGTAGTTGGGTTTGTTTTTCTTTTAAGAATCTGAAATTTTGTTTTCACAGAAAACCAGATGGTGTTTTTTTTTTATTTGAGGGTGGTAGCAGAATTTTGTCTTGTTTGTTGTTGTTTTTTTAAAAAAACAGGTGTGACAATCATTTTCTCCTGCTACTGTATTAGCACATTTAATTGCTAAGTTCACAGGCAGCCCTCTCAATTCTTTTACTAGCAGATGGTGAGAGTGAGTTTAAAAGAGGAGTAAAGATTTTTCAAGATCCATTTCAGAACAGTTTGAGATCTGCTCTTTCCTCAATGGGTGTGTCAACCTCTGGTGAACACTAGGGAAGTCACATAACAGCATCTACAGTGCATTTGCCTTTAATTACTTGACAGTTATCCAGGTTTTGTGAAATTACTCACACATCCTACCAAAGATTATTAGTAATTTCTTCAAACACTTTATAACTAGCTTAATAAGCTCATATTCACAAATAGTTTGAATTTACAAGCTTCTTTTGTTCCCAGATTCTGAAAGATGACATTAAATGTAGGTTTGTCACAAGGATTAGCTTTGTGTCACATTTCTTCTATTCTAGCTCTAGATTTGGAATGTCAGCCAGTAACTTTTTACACTTTTCTGTTTGTAAAAGGAGATAATTTCTGCAGCATATGACATTGGTTAACGAAATTGCGAGATGGATTAAACAGAGGAGGCTTTAGTGAGGGTCATTGCAAAACAAAGATGGCTCAACGGATGGGATTTGAAGCAGGGATTTAACCATCAAATGGGGCAGTGGATGAAACTATAAAGGCGATCCAGGTAAGGAGTTTGGAAGTAGGCTAAACTACTTAGGCTTGGTGAAGAACTTGCATAAAGGCTGACCAAAAGGACGGGGCCATGGCCAGGCAAATGAGATAGTGGGCGCACTGGAGCCTGACTAAATGAGGCAAGGAGAGGCGGCCACAATGCCAGTAAAAGCAGTCCCTGCAGCTGGGTGTAGCCTGTCTGCATGTGTCGGAACAATCGTGGGAAGTTCTGCTAGTTTTGGAAACGTTTTCACTTTTTGATATTGCACTGCCTCTTCCTTGCTCTTTCCTGAACATGCAGTCTTTGGCTGCAGGGTTTTTAAAGCACATTCAAGATATACACAAAAGGAGCCCTAGACACGGCATTGAAAGTGTGGAGCAGGTAAGCACCTTCATCTTGTCACCAGATACAGCCTCCATCTCAAAAGGCATCACCCTACTCCCACTAGCTCCATTAGCAACCTGATGTGTGCCCTTTCATATCTTCTCATATAACCCTGCACAAATCTAAATGTGCACAGAAATGTTGTGTACATACACATATATAGAATTTATTTCCATTTTAACATGATCAAGTATTAAAATTCTCTTTTCTCACACAATAATATCTCATGGAAATCTCTCCAGGATATCCAGAATAGCTCTAATATTTTCCTTTTTCGTATTCAGGCTATTTAATTTTCCCTTTCTTTCTGATGATGTTCTCCTGCTGTCTTGTTTTTGTACAGAACAAAAATGCTGCAATAAATATTTATTATACTTATATGTAGATGCTCTTATTTCTATGGTATAAAATTCCAACACTGACTTTCTAAATTTTTTCAAAGACTTTTGAAAGAGCCCATTTCCATCAATATATGAATAATTTTTTCTCTATATCCCTACCAATAATTTGTTACTAGTCTTTTTTAATTTCTGCCATTCAATGTTTATAAAGTTATATCCAGTTTTTACATTTATTTGTATTTCCTGCATATAAATTTCAGCATTCTTTCATATGTTTGTTGACCATTTGTATTTGCTCTTCTATGAATCATATATTCCTAAGATTTATCCATTTTTCTTAGGTTGTTTTCCTGTGTCTTGCTAATTTTCTTGTTTATAATGATATTAACCGCCACTATTACTTATATTTTCCAGATCTACTCTGTCTTTATCAATTCCGTCTTGGCTATAGGTTTCCATACTCAGATTTTAAATTTTTAAGTGGTTAAATCAATCTTTTCTTTTTTCTTTGTAGGTAATGGGTTATTAGTCTTGGTTAATATTTACCTAATCACTATATTTTTTGAGTCATTTATGCATTTTTATTTTACTTTTTAAATTTTAGTCTGTCTGAAATTTGTTTTTGAATATTTTATAAGATGGTGATCTATTCCTATTCTCGTCCAGAAGAAATTGAAGCCACTATGTTTATCAGTACTAATTCATCATATTTATCATATCCTTTATTCTATATTCTCTTCTACTAGTATAGTTATCTATTTTTACAATGACTTGATTACAATGGCTTTATAGTATGCTCTGATATCTGATATAAAAAAATGCCTCCTTGCCATTCATTTTTCACTTTATTAGCTGTTCTCAGCTTATTTTTCCATGTGAACTATAAGATCATTTTGTCCAATTAAAAAAACAAATCTGTTGGGCTTCTAAATAAAAGGACATTAAATATATACGTTAATTTAGAGAAAGTTGACATTTTAATACTATGGCCTCCCTTATCCAAGAACATGATACGCCTATCCCTTTATTCAAATTTTGTTTCATGGTTTTAATTAGATGTCATTATTTTCTTCGTACAGATCTTCTTTTTAAATTTAGTTCTAATTATTTTAGTTTTTTCACTATCATAAAGGCAGTGTTTCTAGATATTTCTTGCTAGAGTAGAGAAAATCTATTGGTTACTTTTGTTTATGTTGTGCATATCTGGCCAACTTACAAAATTTTCTTATTACTTCAATTAGTTGTTTTTATTCAATACAAATACATATCTTAGATAATATGCTTTGCCAAGTAGGAACAAAAAAAGAGGAGCAACAACATGGTCACTGGAATCGACCCCAAAAGTATATCTAACACATTAACATAGACCATTATGTCGTTGTGTGTGTGTATGTGGAAAAATAGACAGAATGTCTACTACGAGATAGCTAATATAGAGATTGATTAAACTGATTTTACATATTATTTCTCAATTTCCACATTTTTTCAGACAGAAGTAAGCATCTCTGTTTTTTATTTAAATATTTTCAATGATTTCATAAATTAACAGTTAATTAAAAATTCTGCTCCATCACTTTTATTAATATTTACTATGTCAACCAGGCTGGCCTAAAATTCCAGGACTCAAGGGAATCTTTATACCTCAGCTTCTCGAGTAGCTGGGACTACAGGCACACACCACCAAGCCTTACTTGCATCACTATTTTATCAAAGAATAACATGGCTGGTTTGTGTGCTGGATTTAATTTTTAATTTCAGATTTTAAATTTTATATTTATATGATATATAATATTCTTATTATTCACAAATTTATGGGTATAAATCTTAAAAACTAAAATCTGTGTGGTGTTTTATATCATGATTTTATCTTCAAAATCTCCCTCTAGAAAATACCTCTGGGTGCAGTGCTCCTTCCTTTGTGCTCCAAGTTCATTCTGCACACAACTCTATTAAGTGGCATCAAGACATCACAATAAGGTGCCTAGTCCATTACATTATGTGTTCTTTAAGGAAACAAGCTATGTCTAATTAGCATTGTATGCCCAATATCTAATACACTGCTGGGCATATTTTTGGTGCTAAATATGTTTGCTATATAGAGTTTCATTGTTCACTAAATTTATATTGACTCATTTTGTCTTCAAAATTATCCTGTGACTAGGTGCGTTGGTTTACTTTGATAAGCCTCATTTTTTCCATATGTAAAATGGAAACGAAAATATCTGCATCATTCAGATGTGAGGAAAACTAAAATGAGAACACATATAACGTATTTATTGTAGTCATTAAAAAATTATTATTTTCAAAAAAACACAAAATTATCCTGTGAGAAATGCTTCATCATTACTCTCATTTCTCAGATGAGGAAATAGATTCTGGGCAGTTCAAAGAGTGATTACACAAGGACTAGAATCTAGTCTTTTGGTTTCACATCCCATATGATCATTGCTGTTACCCACATCAGCATAAGTTGCATCCTCTGACCATAAATCCATGTTTAGCTATTTAATCAATTGTATGATTCAATTAATCATACTACCTTTCAACATACATTTTATTATCCCACTGCCTATTTTTTAATTATAGCCACTTAGTTTTACTTCACTAAAAAAATCTTCCAATCTGAAACTTGCCTTGCTTCAGCTATAAACTAAATATTTACAGTATCTCATAAGCATGCACAACCTGATGAAAACAGAAAAAAATAGAACTCTTCTTTTTTTCCTTGCTATATTTACTATCAACTGAAGTTTATAATTTTTACCTGGGTATTACTATCTGTCCAAGTCTTAATATTATATAACTATGGTCATTTTTACTTACAAGATTATATGGTTTTTAATCAAAATTTTATTCTAGAGATAGGCCTTCACTTTTGTTATCTGGGAGCTTCTAGATGGAAATAATGTCTCATATTCCATAATGCTTTTATATAAATTTAAAGTCAATGGGGCAGTTCCTTTCTCCCTTTATTTTACAGATTAAGAAGCCATAGCTTAAACAGGATAAGCACCTCACCCAACGTCACAAAAAGACTGAATAAAAGAACAGGAAATGAGACCAGATCCTGTAATAACAGTCCAGGGAGCTATTCCTTTTAGTCCTTCTCCATGTATTAAAAGTAGGGTAATATTTCAGGTTCTCCATGTGGTTGATTGGTTGGTTGGTTGGTTTTGAGGATAACGTCCTTTCCCTGTTCAATCTCTTCTGTATCATCAAATGCTTTGCTCAGTAGGATTATTCAAATTTATCTGGTCTTATCTTGTTGTCTATCTGAGATAAGCAGATCTAGTGCTTTCTCCAAAAACAGGAGATAGCACTAAACTTCCGTTTTTTATATATATGTAATTTTTATTTCACAATAGTAGGGGGGTACAAGTGCTTCTGTTACATGGATAAATTGTATAATACTGAAGTCACAGCCCTTAGCGTGCCTGTCACCAGAATAGTGTACACTGTACCCAATAGGTAAGTTTTTATCCCTCATCCCCTCTCACCCTTCTTAGTTTCCAACATCCTTTACACCACTTTATGACTGTGTGTACCCATTGTTTAGCTCCTACTTATTAATGAGAACACGTGGTGTTTGTTTTTCCATTCCTGAGATACTTCACTTAGGATAATGGTCTTTCCTTGGATGGTTCCATCCAAGTTGCTGCAAATGACATTATTTCATTCCTTTGTATAGTTGAGTAGTATATGGTACTACTATGGTATATATATAACACATTTTCTTAATCCACTCATGAATTGATGGGCATTTAGGTTGATTCCATATCTTTGCAACTGAATTGTGCTGTGATAAACATTCAAGTACAGGTGTCTTTCTGATATAATGACTTCTTTTCCTTTGGGTTTTGATTTCAGAGTCTGTACTTATTTTCTCTAATCAACAGAAAGCTTAGCTACTTATTGGTTTTTCCTTTCACTGAATTTAATAATTTGAACTTGGCCTATAGTAAACAATTCAATTACAACAATATTTTCACTACTTATTGTTGATTTACATTAAACCAACCAAAGGCCATATTTATTCTTCATTCATTGGTTATTGTTAAAGATTATGTGCTTTATACTAAATATAGAACTCACAGGAATTCCTGTTTATCCTCATATTTTAACACAAAGTCCTGAAAAGTAATTTATTTTGGTATCTGCTTCTCAACTTCAATTCAAAGAATAATTCAAGTAAACTACGTTATCTCCCTGAAATAGTTTTTATTTTATACATATAAGGCTGGATCAGATTGTCTTTTGCTTTATAGTAATATTCTATGTACTCTTCATGGTGCAAAAGAGTAGATAATTAAATAGCCAATCTTATAATTCTGAAAAATGAAACCATGAGTGGATGAGGACCTGAGTCACAAGATTTTTCTTGTTGCTTATTTGATTTCTGCTTAAATTTTTTGTAATCAATATATGTAGTCTATATTTCAGGTTTCATTGTTTTTAGATTATGTCCTCATGGAAATTCTTTATTAGAAAATCATATCACTCCTTCCTCACTATATATTCCCCATATCCTAATTTAGACTATCATTTTAACCTAGATTTTTATAAGAGTTCCCCAAATTATCACCCTCCCACTATCTTTCCTCTGTGAGAAGTCTCCCTTCCATGACCTGCTATCTGAGTAAGGCTGTCAGAATGCTCTGACCTCTACCAGATGCCCCATCACCTCAAATTCACCATTTGCCACGTGGTCCTCCCTTCCCTTACCCTACTCAAATCTGCCCCTGCATCAGGCTCCTGAGCTTTGGCATTGCCACATACTCAGCCAAGTTAGCAACGTTAAGTCATCTTTGATTCCTACCCCTTCCTCACCCCATGCTTTTCTTCATTCATTCATCCATTCATTGAACACATGTTTAAAGAGCTCTAAGTATCTGGAACAGTGTAAAGTACTACTCATTTTGTTCTTTCTGCCAGATTTTTCTTTCTCTACCACCTCTTTTCTCCACATGTCAAAATTCTATTCATCCTTCAAGACTCAGTCCAAATGACATTTGTACTTCCTACATGAAGCCTTCTCTAATTTTACCCCACTCTCCCCCATAAAGATAGTTTTCTTATGTGCTTAAATAATTACTTATTGACACACTACATCACAATACTCATTGCAATTTGATTTGTATTGGAAATTTATCCATGCCTCCTTCACTAGGTTATATACATGTGCTTTACACATTTTTAGGTTACCATCAAGAAGTTAGAAAAGGAGTTCAAAGATTAATTATCAATGTGTCCCCAAAATCCAAAAGGTTTGCTGCTATGGTCTAAATGTTTGTGTCCCCCCACCTCCATCAAAATTCATATATTGAAATCCTAACCCCCAAGGTAACAGTATTAGGAGGTGGGGCCCCTGGGAGGTAATTAGATCACAAGGACAGAGCCTTCATGAATGGGATTAGTGCCCTTATAAAAGAAGCCCAAGGGAGCTTGCTTGCCCTTTTCACCAAATGAAGAAACAGCTGGAGGCACCACATATGAACCAGAAAGAAGGCCCTCACCAGACACCAAACCTTCCAGTGCCTTGATCTTAGACTTCCCAGACTCCAGAACTGTAAGGAATAAGATTCTATTGTTTCTAAGCCACCCAGACTATGTTATTTTGTTATAGCAGTATGAACAGATTAATACATTAGCAGAGCACAGAAACAGAATATTTGGGAAAGTGTCGTACTTAAGAATCCATGCAAGCAAGCAATCACTTGGGAGAAGGTAACTGGCAAGAATGGGTCCCTGTCCTAGGAGAAAAGAGATATGCTGGGTGAGTAACTGGAAAGGACTCAATCAGAAAGCAAGGCAGCAGGTTCCCTTTAAACACTGTAGTCCAGGAGGGACTGAGTCTCAGCAGCAATACATAAGAAGTCCAATTACCAGGGATGGACTATGTCCAACATTACTCTGACAATATCATGGAATTATTACTACTTGAGTAGTCATCAATGGTACTTGTGAAGCAGGAATGAAAATGAGGTTGCAAGCAAATCAATGGATCCAATTCTTAGAAGCTGAGAATAGCATGGAATTGTGCAGCCCTTGAAACTCCTAATCAGAGATACATTCAATTTCATTCAGTAAACATCCATCTTTGGGTTAAAGGCTAAATAAAATCCACCATAAGCCTAGAAATTTTTGAAAAATCTGAACCCTGTCTCCCTGTCCATGTTCATCTGATACGACTGTCCATATAGCACATCCTCTGAGCTTCAGCTCTCCTGACATCTTTTAGCTTCTTCACATGTCTCTTCAAGTGCCCTCTACTTTTTCCCTTCTCCTCTCTAGCTAGCTCCTACTAATCCTTTAGATTTCCACTCAAATAAGTATTACCTCATTCACTCATCAAAAAAGAAACTGTAAAGCACTTGAGGACAGGTATTGCATCTTAATTGTCTTTTGTGTGTGTGGCAAAATATACAAAACATAAAATTTACTATCTTAAGCATTTTTAAGGGTACAGTTAAGTTGTGTTAAGTACATTCATGTGTTGTGCAACAAATCTTTAGATATCTTCATTTTTTGCACATCTAAAACTCTATACCCATTAAACAACAACTTCCCATTCCTTCATACCCCCTGCCCTTGGAAACCACCCTTCTACATTCTGTCTCTATGAATTTGACTATTCTAGGTATCTCATATAAGTAGAATCATACAGTATTTGTCTTTTTAGGGCTGGCTTTCTTCACTTAGCATAGTGTCCTCAAGTTTCATTCATATTGTACCATATGTCAGAATTTCCTTCCTCTTTAAGGCTGAATAATATTCCATTGTACGTATATACCACATTTTGTTTATACATTCATCCATTGGTGGACATGTGGGTTGTTTCCATCTTTTGAGTATTATGAATAATTCTGCTATTAACATGGGGATACAAATATCCCTTTAAGATCCTGCTTTCAATTCTTTTGGATATATACCCAGAAATGGGATGGCTGGATTGTATGGTAATTCTATTTTTAATTTTTTTAAGTAAGTGCCACACTATTTTCCATAGTGGCTGTACCATTTTACTTTCCTACCAATGGTGCACAAACGTTCTAACTTCTCCTCATCCTCACGGTTCTAGTCCTTTTATGCTGCTATAACAAAATACCTGAGACTGGATAGTTCATAAAGAACAGAAATTAATCTCTCACAATTCTGGAGGCTAGGAAGTCCAAAATCAAGGTGCTGGCAGGTTTGGCCGTCTGGTGAGGGCTACTCTCCACTTCAAAATGGCACTTTGCTGCTGCATGTTCCAGATGGAGGAACACAGATGGAAAAGCAAGAGAGCTGAGGGCTGCACAGAACCTCTTTTATAAGGGCTCTAATTCCATTCACAAGGGTGGGGCCCTCATGGCCTAATCACCTCTTAAAGGCCCACCTCTTAACACTATCACATTGGCCATTGAGTTTCAATATCTGAATTTTGGAGGGGACATATTCAAACCATGGCACTCACTAACACTCATTATTTTCGATTGTTGTTGTTGTTTTGTCCTTGTGGGTATGTGGTGGTATTAATTGTCTCTGAAATCATCCACATCATCAAGTCTGTGGCTGAGCAAACAGTAATGTTCAATAAATACTTATAAGAAAAGAGTTGAGCTCAGCAGCATCAGAGGAAAGCAGACGTACATTACATGTTGTAATTCCATCTCAAAGAGCTTGGAGTAGAGCCTGCTTTGCTCTCACTTGCAGCTATGCTAACACAACTTCAATCTTCCTACTTTCTCATTTGAGCTGTTTCAAACTATCTGAACACATTTACAACACTAGAGTGGCAAATTTCATGAATAAATATGAAATTCCTTGTGTTTTGCCAGTCAATGAAACAGTCTTTTTTCTGTGTGTATCTTTTTCTATGTATATATTCTATTGTGTTAAGTAAGTTTATACATATGAGCAGTAGACGTGTAGAATAATATCCCAGTTGACCACAGGCAAAATACATATACATGACAAACAAATTTTAAAATTGCTCCAAATTAAAGGTGAGAAGTGCAGAGGGACTTTATCACATGGGGTCTTAATCTTTGCTTGTGGGTCAGGCTTCAGTGAAGAGGTGACATTTGAGTGCATCTTTTTCTATGTATATATTCTTTTGTGTTAATTATTCAGAGCAACATTTCTGAGCTAGACAAAAATTAATTCAATCTGGAGACACTAATTAATCACTGCTAAATATAAACACTGTGCTAGGCTCAGTGGGGTTACAGAGAAGAACCTAAAGACTTGCTCCCAAAAAGTGAACTGAACCACTGAACCAAGAAGACCTCTTTAAGCAAAGGTCGAGCACCATGACATTATCAAACCTGAACCAAGATTGCAGAAACGAGAGATGGCAGACCTGTTTATGAGGTTCATTGCTTGTGTGTGTATACTACCTGGACTAACTGTAATGTTCTTTATTGGAGCAGGGATGACAATAGTGAATAGATCATCTTTATCTTTCTCCCCGTTCATTTAATTCTACACAGAAGCAGGGAATTAAAGCTCCATAGAAGTCTTATACGAGAGGAAGGTCAAAGTCCTTGCACGGAAAGTCCTCACATGAATTTAAATGTAAAGGGTAAGTTAAAGAGAATCTAATAACCATCCGTTATGTATCTAGTGAAATGATTTGATTCTAAAGAATATACTACATCCCCATTGTTCATTTTATCAGTTTGAATGAAATGCGTCCAGCACACCACATATATTATATCAAAAAGCACTGGCAGGCTGGCACTATTCATTCAATCTATAATAATGCAAGGTGCTGGAAATTGAAGTGAAAGTTGAACCAACTCCTTGAACCATTCACAATAATGTTCACAGAAGCATCCTCCTTTGGAATACCAAATATTTCAGTTCAGAACTTGAAAAGCAATCAAGAATAGTGACAGGAGGAGTGAAAAAATATATCAGAAGAAAGCAGACTGATAAGGACTTACAGTCAGAATTTATGAAGTCCCTTCCGTGTAGAATTAAATGAATGGGGAGAAAGATAAAGATGATCTATTCACCATTGTCATCCATGCTCCAATAAAGAACATCATAGTTAGTCCAGGTAGTACAGAGACGCAAGCAATGAACCTCATAAACGGGTCTGCAGTCCCGCACTTCTGCAATCTTGGTTCAGGCTTGGTAATGTCATGGTGCTCGACCTTTGATTAAAGAGGTCTTCTTAGTTCAGTAGGTATTCATCATTTAACAGACAACACCACACTATACTATCACTTAAAACACATTAAAAGCGTGTTCTTTGTCCCCTTCTCACATTAGCTACTCTTCTAGATAGGAACAGAGATTTAGGAAACGAAATTTAAAAACTTCATTTCTGCTGGGCTGACCTTATTTTCTTCTTCTGTATACAAGTTGGTTATTCCTATGTCTGGGCCTTCCATCATGCTATTTTGCATACACAGCATATCTTCCATAATCCCTCTACCAGTACTTCCATTAAAAACCTGTCAGTATTCTTAATCTTCCCTAACTCACTCCATTCTCCAAGCCAAACACCATTCATTTTCTTTCAGCTCCATTAGTGCTCTACACACAAACTGTAGTATAATAAGCTGATGCTTCAGCCACCCACATTTTACATGACTTAATAATGTACATTAAAGATTCTTGCTAATTTTAAACCATTATATAAAAATCTGTGACATACACATAGGTCTCAATCTCAGCATCATTGCTTCAAGCCTCCCATTCAGCATTTTGGGCTTGTGTTTGTTTGAATGTATGCAGGTCTGCTTTCCTTGTCTATTTTTTCAGAAGTATTATGATTAAGTAAGATAACAACAAGAGCTTCCAATTTTTGACAGCTTACTCTGTTCCAGTCACTGTGCTAATCATTTGTCACCTATTATCTTAGTCAATCATTAAAACAATGTTATTCAGTTGAGTGGAAATGAGGAATACTATTCAGATCAACTATATTAGGAAACTAATAGAGAAAAGAAGTCAGAACTTCCCACCCTAGAGTAGTCGATTTCTCTATGAAATCTCACTTTACTGGAGAGGATAACATCTCTAGTAAAGATAGAATCAAACTGTTGGCTTTAAAAACATGTAAAACTGACTGATTGCAAATTCTTTCTCTGCCCCTCACAAGCTAGCTTACTCTAAGTGAGTTCATTGAACACTATGAGCCACATTTCTTCATCAATGAAATAATGTGATTATGAGCAATATATAGAATTATATATATGAAATAGAAAAAACATAGACTATCATATAGGAAACACTGAACAAGTATTATTTGTTTTTCCCTTTCCCTTCTAAATAAATTAGAAGTTTCTCAAGTCAAGAAATATATTTATGAAATTAGAGTACTCTAGTGTTTCTAGTACAATAATGTCACCATAAGTAATCAATAAATGCTTTATGACTGAACAACACACATTTATTATTATGAAGAAAAATAATATTATCAAGGAAAGATATATTCATATACTAGTCAATTTCAAGGGTAAAAAGAGATTCCTTTAAAAAATCTAATTTAAACTTTTTCCTCCTGACTTTGGAGCCTATTATCCACTACTGAGACTCCACAAAGAGTATGAAAAGTGACAATTTAACATAGGCTAAGTCTAAAGACATTAAATGACTAAATAGGAGAATCCTGAACTACCTTGTGACTAATAGTCTATTTTAAAAATATAGGACCTGGTCTGATTGCCTAAATCTCACTTTACTCATTGTGCAAGAGTGAAATGCATAAGAGGTATGCTCTACAAGTATTTCTAGTGAGAGACCTACTAGCTACTCAGTAAAAAATTAACAGACATACATCTGATCTCCAGTAACTCACAGTCTAATAGAGAAGACATATATAATATAGTGTAATAAATACTTTTTTTAAAATAATGATATAACAATACAAAGGAAGGAAATACCCACTAAGCTTGAAGCATAGAACTCAATACACATTTGAACTTGGCCTTGTAGAGAGTACAGATTCACAGGGCAAAGAAGGAGACAAAGGGATACTTCATCCAGAGGGAATTATGAGCACAAAGTCACAGATATGTAAAAAAGTAAGTTGCAACATTTTCAGAGAATGTCAGAAAATCCAACATGGCTAAAACAAAGGACAAATAAAGATGTAAGGTCAGTGAAAGGATGAGAAAGGAAAATACAGGTGGACTGTTAAGGACCTTGACAGCCATGCTAAGAAGCATATACTCAAAGCAGAAGTTAGGACTCTACCATCTTCAACCCTGAAAATATTTTTATCCTGCCATTTTGACCCAGTTGTACACCAAATTTCTGTCTTTGTTCTTTAAAAAATATATATGTATTGAATAAAATTTTCTCATTTTTTTTATTCCTGACACTAAGAAAAAAAAGAATAAATAAGAAATTTTAAAAAGCAGTCAATTAGACAATTGATAATAGAGATTACTGGTAGATATTATCAAGTCAGAATAGAAATGATGATGGCTAAAATTGCACCTGCTAAAATTTGTTAACAACTAAAAATTGATGGAAGAATAAAATGTTCTTAATAAAATTTATATCTGATTTTTTTATTCCCAAAATATTGGACTTGTTAGAAATGATAATCACAAAAGAAAAACTACAATGTCAGAAACTATAATTGTTAAATGTAATAAGAACAAAACCAGCTGTAAAGGATAAGCAAGATTTAAATAAACAAAGGAGGAATAACACATCTAGGATATGAGAATGAACCGTTTTGGCCAAAAGAAATATTTTTCCTACAAAAGTTACAATGTTAAGAATTAAATGGCAAATAAAACCCAGATTCTGAAGGACTTAACAACAGGCAAAGGACTTTGGTGATAACAAAAACTAAGTTTTTCTGCCAGAAAATGATCTAACAGAAGAACTATTTTTAGATAATTGATTAGTTAACAAACATGCAGTAAAGATTGAGAGGGAAGTCACTGAAAAGTGATTATAGAAACAAGAGTCACTGGCTAAAAAGCTAGAGCAAGAATCATCATAAACACCTGACTAAAATGGTCACATTGGGAGTACAGAAGAAAAATTCAAAAATAATTTTTATAAATGAAAAAAGGGTTCTCAAAGCTTCACTCTACACAGGGAAAAAAAACCTAGTAAGTTAAAGAATACTTCTGGAATATCTGCATTTCACTCCAGGATTTCAAAAAGCAGAGGGGACTCTAAAGTGTTCAATGACCCATTAGTTCTAGAAGAATGAAGACAGAAAAAGTCACTGAATGTAGCAAAATAGATCATTATTGAACTTAAAAGAAGAAATGGAAAGAAACTGGGAGGGCATGGAAAGTAGGGCAGACTAAGGGGTGAGTAGAAATCAGAGACACAATGATATAGAATACTCATTTGAAAATTGCATGGGGAATGGTAATCAGGGAAGACATACTGAAAAAACAGAAATGTCATCTGGGTGTTGAGTAATGAGTAGGAATCAAATAGACAGAGAGAAAGTGGTAAATTATACAATACTCTTGAATCTACTCAACATCTTGTTATTGCTCTCATGGTGAGAGAACTTAATAGAGAAATGGAAGTTATATTCAATAATGAGTCAAGCAGCTGGGCAAGGGCAACAGCATTACCTATACAGAAGGAAAAGTTGAAAAGAAGGGAGGACTTCAAACTAGTTTAGTTAGGAGACACACCCAAGTGGTGATAACTTCACTCTCCCAACCCTTCTAAAGTCGTATGAACCCTAAGCCCCTGCATTAAAAACTTCACATTTGGAATTCAAAGAGTAAGTTCTGTTTTTGTAGCCAAACCCTGACTGATACGCTTGGTATAAGGGAATTAGGACTGGATAACTTGAGGCTAGAAATGGGAAAAGGACTGAGCAGTGAAAAACTGAACAGAAGGAAGAATCTGTAACGGAAGGAGAGCAATAAGCAGAACGACTTGTGTCTCAGAACAAGATCAAGGTCAAATGACTTGTACCTAAGAACAAACTGGTCACTGGAAATAAAGATTATTGGCCTCACTAAGTCATCTGGGGAAGACGGCTGAGCAACAGGATGAGCTGCCCAAAGGGAAAGAACCATACAAGAAATACCCGAGGGAAAATGGGAGGTAACGTTAAACTAGGGTCAACTGGATTACAGATAGTTCAAATCAAATCCATGATTAGGAAGTAGAGGGTCCTCTTACACATAACCTGGTGACATAAATTAAGTAACTAATACCTTAGAAATTATTTTCCCACCTACCTAAAAACCCTATTCAAATGCTAGTACCGAAAAAATAGAACACTTACTATATTACCACCCCAAATAAAGATATTCCTGTGAATTGTACAAAAGAACAGTTTGACTTTCCCTTTCAAATACACAACTCCTATTAAAATAAACATATGTTTTTATATACCTGTCAAAGATAGATTATAGACTCTGTTAGTGAAGGTCATTTGGGTCCATTTCTTCTACTTAAGAGCATACCTATAAATGCAAATTAAAGTGCACTACAAAAATGTTGCAAAATAAGAATTCTGAGTGCCTCTAATTCTCTCACTTATATAATGTTAACAGTAGAGGGGAAAAAACCATTTCATATCATATTTTAATATCCTCCAAGATGACTACATGTTGCAAACATGTGTAAGCTCTGATTTCCTTAGAAAATATAGTTTAGATTTTTTTTTAATTATCGGTTAACACAGTGGTTCCCAAAGTTGTCTTCACATTTGAATGAAGTGGGAGCTTTTAAAATTTTTAAATCCCAAGCCACCACCCAGAGCAATTAAATCACAATCTCCTAGGGTAGGGCACAGACCTCATTATTTTTGCAGCTTCCCAGGTGAGTCCAATGCGCAAACAAGTTGGAAACCACTGTGTTAATATAGAACTTCTTAAAGGAAACCTGATTAGCCCTTGAGAGTAGCAGTTCTCAAACTTTGCTGCATGTCAGAGTCACCTGGGGAGTTCTAAAAATCCCCAGACCCTGGCTGCACCCCAGACCAATTAAATTACAATCTTTGGGGGGATGGGAGCCATCCATCATTGTTTTTTAAAGCTCCAGATATGCAGCCAAGTTTGGAACCAGTGCTCTAAACTAGAAGGTGGTTTGTAATACTAATTAAGACCATTAGATATGTGAAAAAATAACTTCATTGGTACAATAAAAATTCTTACTGAAACTCCAAAAAGAACAAGAATATGTATTATGTTATGTAAAGATAATGATGCTCTAGTAAGTAGATCAGATTTTGTTAACTACAATATTGAAAATCAACACAGAGACAGAAAAAGCCTAAGCAAGACAAAAAGAAGAAAAGAAACATAACTTATTGTCATTGCCATTTATATGATTGAAACTTTCAATCTCTATATAATTAATAAAAATTATATTACTCCTATTCTATTCACTACTCTTGCCAAATGTGTAAGTTTGGAAAAATTTAAAGAAAAAGACTTTTAGTGGTAGCAAAAGGTTTCCAAATACTTGGATATGTCGATTAAGTGACTGAATAATTTCGAAGCAAGAAAAGGTCAGCTCTTATCTCTCACTCCCATTCTAATCAGTAGTTCCCGGCCACTCTTTGGTTTTGTTGAAAATTAGCTCAGTGTGAACAAAATGTACATTACATTTCAAATGCAACAAAAGGGTAGTTGAATTAGATGATTTGATGATATAACTTTTAAGTATTTATTAAATCTTCACTCTTATGTAAATATATTTCAGTGAAAGGTTTGAGTATCATTTAAAACAGATTTTATAAAGTATAATTAGATGCGCTGTTAGATGGGAAGACAAATTAAAAGTGCAATTCACACTGTTGCAGCAGCAGTGCCACCCAGGAGCATCTGATCTTTTGCACAATGCTTATGGCAGAATGTAATCCAGTCTACACAGTGCACGTGATTATAGTCTTGCAGGGATACTAGTATTTCAATTATCAATCAATGCAGTTTCCTTTGGTGGAAAAACCTGTGTGCTACATCAATGAAGGGAAGGGGAAGGTCTTTTCTTTTTTAACTTTTGTAAATTGACAGCCTGGTAAAAATCTTCAGTTTTCACCAGTTCGTCTTAGTAGTGGCTAAGTATGTACTGTCAGTTGACGGTATATGACAAAGTTAGTGGCATACATCCATATAGCCAATCGTTTGGGGAGGATTTAGCAGTTGTAAGTGGGAATCTCTGGGTTGAAGCCAGATGAACCAACAGATTTCTTTTTTTCAATTATATATGTTTAAAGTATACAACATGATGTTTTGATATACATATACATAATGAAATGATTGCTACAGTCCAGCCAATTAACATTCCACCATCTCACATAGTTGCTTTCTTTTGTGCTTGGTAATAGCACCTGATATCTATTATATTAGAAAATTTCAAGTATACAGTACAATATCATTGACTGTAGTCCTCTTGCTGTACATTAGACCTCTAGACTTCTTCATTGAACATAAGACATAACTACAACTTTATACTCTTTGACCTACATCTTTCCATTTCCCCTCGTCCCTCCCCCCAGCTCCACCTCTAGTAACCACTATTCTACTCTTTGTTTCTATGTATTCAACCTCTTTTTAGATTCCACATATAAGTGAGGTCATGCAATTCACTTAGCATAATGTACTCCAGGGTCATCCATGTTATCACAAATAAAAGGATCTTTTTAAGGCTGAATAATATTTCATTGTATTCCATTGTATACCACAATTTCTTTATCCATTTATCTGCCAACAAATACTTAGGTTGTTTCCATATCTTGGCTATTGTGAATAATGCTGCAATGAAATGGGTGTGCACGTTTCAAAATTATCCCCACAGTTTCTAATGCAGCAGTAGGTGCAATTTTACCTATCAAAGAAACACTTGATGATTCCCTTCAGAGATGTTGGTTAAAGGGTACAAACTTTCAGTTATAACATAAATAAAGTCTGGAGACTTAATGTACAGCATAGTGACTATAGGCAATAATGTATTGTATACTTGAAATTTACTGAGAATAGATCTCAAGTGTTTTCACCACCACAAAAAAAGGGAAACTATTTGAAGTGATTAATATGTTACTTAGCTTGATTGTGGTAATCGTTTCACAATGTATACATACATCGAAACATCACATTGTACATCTTAAATGTATAAACATTTTTATTTGTCAATCATACCTCAATAAAGCTTGAAATTAAAAAGGGAGGAAGCACTTTGTCAAATGGTGCAATTAGGTAAGTAACTAACATAAATTTTAGGCAAACCTTTAAAAATCACTTTTCCCTCTTCACCAGCTAGGAATAATTGCTAATACATGAAAAAGTCAAAGATGATATGTTTTGCCTTTTCATCTTCTTCAATGAGCCACTATTAGACTCATTAGTTACCCAACCAAAAGGTGACGTACTTTTCCCCAACAATCTGAGTTGTTATATTATAAGACACTTCCATCATAATGGTAGAACCTGTTACAATCCAACCCAAGGTCTTGTTCCCCTTTCATTAAATATATCTATTGTTAGTTGTTAAACAATGTATTGTGGTATTTCTGGTGGAACAGATTTCACAGCTCATACATGATTTTGAAAATAAAAATCATAGAAACAATTTTAAAGTGGACCCTCCTAGCAAGTAAAAAGAAACACAAACAAATCATTTAAATCAGCTTTTCCTTTGAATCTAGTCAGCAATGTTCATTATAATTCAAACATTAAAGAGAATATAAGATAATTTTAAAACTATTCTTTCTAAGCACAAAACATTTTGCAACTTTTTATATGAATTTGCATTATAAACTACTATACTTTAATTCCGAATGAAAGACTCAAGTTTACTTTTCTACCTAAGCCTCATTAAATGGTTAATGTGGTCAGCATTTCAATTCTCCTCTTAGCAAGATCTTTGGATAAATAAAATATTTCATCTCCAAATTTTAAAATCATTCCAAATTGTTAATATTAAATAAGTACTTTTAAAATTAATTATCTCCTTCCCTGAAAGATGGTTTATGCTTTTCACATCCACGCTAGAAATATTATAAAGCACTCTAGCAAAATATGAAACAAAAATACCTATTGTTTAACTTTCCTATTTGACCTTGTTTGCAAAGTGTGCACTGAATGTTGTGGCTTCCATTGCTAAGCCCAGACAATAGATGCATTGCTGTTAGCAAGCCCTCCTGACTGAAGCCTCTTCTTTTGTGAAATCCATTCAGTAACCCTATACCTGGTCTTTAAAGAGAATGAAATTGTATTTGCATGTCTTATAGTTGGTAGACCAATGAAGTAAATTTGCCACTCTTGAAAAGCCTAGCTTTCTCTTGGTTGCTTTCATTTAATTCTACAGGTCTTTATAGCTTCCTAGACGATGAAACTATTCTTTTCATTTTGTCTCTCTCACCATAAGATAAATCAATGTACAACAGCCACTTTTATGAACATATCTTTCTTTCAGCCAGGCTGTCATAATGCAAACATGGTGGTGCCCTCATTCTTCTGATCAGTTTTCAGACATCCATTGATTGTGGGGAGGAGGAGTTGGGAAATAAAGAGGAAAGGAAGGAAATCATTCCACTGATTTCAGTAGGGTTTTGTGTTCTTTTAAATCAAGAATTCCTTTTATAAAAATCATGAACACATCCCTACAACATTGCCCATGATGAAGAAGCTCAGAAGCAGCACTGCCCAGATTTGCTTAGCAATGAACAGGTAACGAGCCATGTGACTTTGGGCAAGTTACTTAGCTTCCCTGTGCCGTATTTTCCCCTGTGAAGATGAATATAACATTATAATGTTACCTCTCTCAATAGATTGTGTGGATTAAAGGGATAATGTATATAAAACTCTTAGTTCATCTGAGTGATTGCTCAATAAAATTAATGCTTATTTTGAAAGCAAAATTTAATGAAAATCTCCAAAAGTCCTAGCAGCCTCTATAAATGAATTTAGTGAATCTGATATCCTTATCAGCACTTATCATATATATCAAACCCCACATTCCAAAATGTATGCCAATTAATGTCACAATATTTTGTGACAAATACACTAATTGGGGAACTTAATAATTTTCAAAATGAAAATCCATTTTGAAATTGAAAAAGAGGGGGAATGGTTCCTACAGGAGAAAGAAAGGAGGATCAGCATACACCTACATCAGACAGAAGTACTAAGGGAGAAGAAGAAGTAACAGTCCACAAGTCTCCCCACACATGTCAGACCTGGATTTCTTGTGGTGCTCAGTGGCTCTCAAAGTTGAAGATGCTTTTGATGTACCTGGGAAGCATTTGAGTCTATCTGGGTAAAATGTATATTTCAGGGGCTCAAACTGACCTGCTGAAATAGAATCTCTGAGGACGTTCAGGAGCCAAGAAATAGACATTTGATAAGAACCCCCCCCCCAGGTTCAAAGTCCCACCAGTGACTGTGATGCCAGTAGTCCATATGCCATACTTGAAGAAACGGTAAGAACTGAAGTCCCAAGTGAGCAGGCTGACCCTTGCCAATTCTTGCTTATATTTGCATTACTCTTCAAACTAGGCATACATGGATATGATCAATATTTCCTCAATTAATACTTGTGACTGCCTTCCAATCAGAAAAACCAACAGCCTAGTTCTCCAGTAACCAGTAAAGTGTGTGAAATTCATTTTCACAGGAGAATACACTTTGCTTCTTCAGTGCTAAACTATAATAGGTTATAATGTGAAATTAAATGACATTTGCCATTTTCCCACAAATAACTTGACGTTATCTCTTTTGCTATCCAATAAAATACCATTAAAATAAATTCTGGTCAAACAAACTCCCCCAAATACCACAGTTGCTTTGTAATTGTGCAATACATTGTCTAGTTACCCTGCCACTGCATAGCACTTTCCACATAATTAGGTAAATAGTAATTATCCTTTGAGGAACCAGTAACTAAGTGGAATTGGTGTATAGTAATGTGAATCACTTCCTTACTGGATAAATATGGGAAGGAGATCGTCAACGAAGGCTTTAAAATTAAGTCACTGAAAAACATCTGAAAGGTCATGGGTTTTGATTATATCGCATGAATTAAAAAGGAACAAATAAAGAAAATGTAGTGAAATGATGTTCATCTACTGCATCATCATTTCAGAGCTTAAAGCTAGTAGCATAAGTTCACCCTTTTTCGGGACATAGGAAGAGTGAGAAAGGAATAAGGTACAGTATATTCTAGCAACTCACTGAAGTACTGCCATAAAATATCCTGTATTGGATAAAGCGTCATCAGAATTAAAAAAGGAAAGAGGGTTAGTAAGAAGGAAATTAAGAAATGAACAGAGAAAATAATAGGAAAGAAAGAAAAAAGAAAAGAAAAAACAATCTTAAAGAGAAGAAAAAAAACACTATAGCCACAAAGTAAGAGCACAGCATCGCCCCCTCCCCCATGGCAGCTCCATCTCTACAGTAAAGGCACCTAGAAGGAAACCAGTTAATGAAAGATGCAGATATGGCAAATTAGACAGGAAAAGGAGCCTCCATGAAGGAAGCATCATGGAAATAAAGAAAGAAAAAAGAAAAATTAACAGCCCTGTATTTTCATACCCCACCCCATATTCCACAGGCAAGCCTTACTAACCCTGTGTCCTATGAAAGTATATTTTAAATGCCACACTGAATAGAAGCATTATTGCTAATGCTTATTTATAAAATGATTTTTCTTTTACAAAAATTATCTTTAAAATGTATTTCATGCTCATGAATTATTTATAATAATTCCAGGTACTCTTTCCCCCATAGGAATATATCCATGGAATCACAATGTAAGAAAATCAGAAAAGATGATTTGATTTGCAAATAATAGACCTATGCATGACTTTCCTTTGTCTTTTGAACTCCAGATGCAAGGAGGTGAGTTAATCATATTCCTTGGTTCATAGTACATTATCATCACTGTAAAGTCTTTCTCTTGTTTTAGTTTAATTTCAATTTATTCCTAATCCTCCCTTGTCCCATTGGCCCCCTTTTCTAAATTGTTTGCTTTATGTTTTTAAATATGCCCATATCTTTATAAACACAGTAAGTTCATATGAATATGTTTAAGTTATATAAATAGTATTAGACTATGTCTCTCATTTCTTTTTTTTTTTTTTTAACTCATACCAGGTCCTTAATATCTATCCAGGATCTTAGTATCTACCCGTGTTGCTCTATTTATATCTAGTTTGTTGCCTTTAAGTGCCCCATGTTAAGCACACATCTTCCACATTTTACTTCCTCAGTCCCCTGGTTATGGATATTGTTCTTGCCTTCTCAAGTACCACTCCCAGCAACATCCAAATACATAAATGAGAAAGAAAGACAACCTTCAAGCATATTCCTTTACCTTTGGGACAACCTTCTATAGAGTATATCTAGCATATACTCACTCAGACATACTGTTAACTTAATTTCACTAAGTGCGGCCAGATTGCTTTTAAGAATGACTATATTCCCAACAGCAAGTAGGAGACAAAAAAGGATTTAAAAAAAAAAAAAAACTCTTTCCCAGGTGTTTTTCATATATTTAAGAGTTCTTCAATTCCCTTTCCCACCCCACGGATTCACACTCTGTTCAAATTTAGGGGTTTTTTTGTTTTTTTTTTAAAGGCTTATTTCAGAAAGTACAAGATCAACAACTAGTATGTAATTTGAGTGGAGGAGGAGATAAAATATGCTATAGTTTAAAATGTTCAGCCATGAAATAGACTATTAGGAAGCTAAAAAGCTATACAATGCTGGAATATGATACATTTTCTATGGAACACCCTATTTTCCTTTACCTACATATTCCATAAATCTACTCTCCCCACATATACCCATAGGATCTAAAATGATACCCTTGGGGCAGAAAACAGCAGAAACTCCCATTCTGATGGCTACTGGCTCTCAGGCTGAAAAGCTTTCTGCTACTATCACCAAACAATAAAAACCAGAAAAGGGTGGAATTCTAGGTCCTCGGTCCCTAGGATTATTAATCAGCACTCTGGAAATCAATCTGAGGCCAGTTCACTTTAAGAATCAGGAAAGTCGGTGCAATATCCTGCTCAGAGGCTGAAAACAAGCTTAATAGCCACTATTAGATAAAGCTAATGGCCTCAAGTCCTAATACTAACACCTCTATGATCTCAGGCTTACTCATATTGGTGTGTATTTATTATTACTGCTGTTCTATGACCACACCAAGAATCCCAGAGTCTCTTGCTATTCACTCTGCCCTGAACTCTCTATCCCCATATATTCACATTCCTCATTCTCTCACCTCATTCCTGGCCTTGCTTAAGTGTCCATTTAGCAGAGAGGCCTCCCCTAACATCCTATGTAGCACTGCGCCTCACACACTTATGCACACACACACATTTTACCACCAGCCTCTATCCTCTAACTCTGCCACATTATTCTTCAAAGTACTTACCATGCATATCTTCACACTAGAGTGTAAACACCATAAAATCAAGAATGTTGTTATTTTTATTCATTGCTCTATCCACAGAATGTAGAACAGTACCTGGAACAAAGAAGGTGCTCAAATATTTGTGGAACAAACTAATTTAGGCTGTGATAGATGCTGAAGATACAATAACAAACAAGAAAGCCCAATCCTTGCCTTCATGGAGCTCTGGTAGGGAAATGGACAAGCAGGCTGTAGAATTTGCGTAGAACTCAGGTCTTCTGACTCCCATAGTTCTTTCCACTCTGCCATGCTGAACAGTGTACAAAGATGGGGTTTGCTTATTTAGCGGCAGTGACCATGAGAAAAGAAAGCTGTGAAGGCTATATTAGTCGCCTTTTTCCATCACGTATCTTTAAAGTCTTTGTGGGTTTCTTAGAGAATCATTCAGATTAGAGGCCACAATAGAGGGAGTAGCCATGAGGACTCTTCACAGACTTGCATTATTCCGAAGAGCATTTTTAGTTATGTTTTTTGTACATGGGGTAGTATTTAGATCTTTAAATAAAGTATCACAGTACTAATTTCATCAATGTGCATAAATTTACACATATACGTAATCACATATGTAGTTTAACAATGGGTACAGGAACTGACAATTGGAAATGTTTTGGTGGTTATATAACTTGTCCTTATTAAGTTGTGATACTTATTTTCTAACAGAATGAAAGCAATATCAACCAAGCCTTATTAGAATTGTGATAGTGTTCTATCAGCACGCAAGTTAGAAAATAAAGCTTCTGTCCATATGCATTGGGATAGGAACAAACATTCTATTTTAAATTGTACGCCAGACTCTCCTTGACTAAACTTGAGGAAAGTGAAAGGAACTGAAGTTTTAAACACTACTCTAGAATGTAATTAAGAAAGAGGGAGAGGGGGAAAGTTGCTTTGAATGTGAAGTTAGGCTGATCATGCAATTTACTCTCTAGAAGCCACATTTCTCAGTTGACAGTGCTGTCTGACACAAGAGAAATCCAATCAAACAGACTAGTTCCTACAATGAGACCTTAGGGACTCATACCCCAAGACTGGGGGAAACACTGGACTTACTTTGAGTTATATAATATGGCCTAAATATGGCCAAAGAAAGGAACATAGAAATATTTTGCAAATAATTTTCACTGGAAATTTATTTTGTCCTCTTTATACCTTAGCTCCTGGAAGCCATAAAGGGTGAAAGTTTAAGCAGCAGAGTCTTCTAGTAAAACTTTTGAGGGGAGGAAAACAATACTGGTTTATTATTATTATCTATTACTATGTAATATATTGAATTGTTATAGGAATGCACATAGTTATTAGGAAGTTATTTTTAAAGACTCAACTGAAACGATCTCTGGTGAGCAGAAGTCAGATTCTCAGATTTCTAATATTTACTTGTGAGTCACAAATCTCCCCTGTTTGAGACATAGTATTAACATATTGTTCTGAAAGCATAAAAATTCATGACAAAGAAAATAAGTTACTAGCTCCCTCCACTTCAGAAGTTTTTTTGATTTCTCTAACTTTCTGATAGCATGTTTCTTTTTCTCTTTGTCCTTCCTGTTTTGGAAGGAGAGCAAAGGATCCAATTGCACTTATTTCCACTGAATTATGATTTTCAGAACTACCAAATGAGATTGAGTTTTTCTCCTTAAAGATTAAGAAGTTGTCTTATTATATATAAAATGATTATCTGATTACTATATTTAGATGTGAAGTACAGGTCTGCATGTTTCCTGCTTATGGTTCATTTTTGAGTGGGGCATGCATTGATACCCACAGGACTGGACCATTTGGTATTTTCACCAGCCTCCTCGCCTACCTCAGCCCACATCCATCACCCCAGATACCATTTTGTTCATGATACCCAATGGCTTCCCCTGGTGACCCCAAGTAAACAGCACACACTAAGTGACTCCATGCACACCATGTTTTGTGTCACGTTCAATGTATTTGCTAAGTAAAAAGAGTGACAGAATCTAGTCAAATGATCTAAGCTCCAAAAACAGGTCTATCACTTCTGGCCATGAGACCTGGCTTAAAAAAAAATCACTTAACTTCTTCAATAGTAACACTCATCCTGCCTTCCTAACAGGATTAATTGCATCAAATATAATAAAAATAAGAAGTATTATATGGTATGAAAAAAGTGTGGATACACACTTTGTTTTATATGCCTAAAAACTAAAATAATTCAAATTTTGAATAATTACATAATGATATGACATTATTTAAACAGGGCCTGACAAAACCAAAAAATAAGGAGACAACAAGTAGACGACTGTCTAGGTCAGAGGTTTACATTCTTCAGTGCTGAAGCCACCATCTGCTAGTGATTCTCTCGGTCAAGAAAATGAACTTCAGCTGGCCCACATCTTGGGAAATTATTAAAAATAGAACATACAAATTATTTCCTTTCCTCTTACATAGCTGAATTCCTCCTCCAAATATAAACAGTCATTAAAATCAAAATTTTGCTCTAATTTTAACAAACCAATTTCATAAGTGAGGAGAGAAAATACTTTTTTCCTTTTCAAAATTCAAAGAAAATGAGTTTGCAGTACAGTCTTAAGCTTCTTGTTAGTGCAGCAGGCTCCACAACTCATAAATCATAGTGTGCTTCCTTGCAGCATCCTCTTTACATGTAGCTGACTTAAAAAAGCAATAAGAGGTGAGCAAAAGTATAGCCAATTTCTGTTAGAATGAGCACTATATCTATACATCTCTGCCTGCTTTTCAAGCCAGTAATACATCAAGGTCCAAGACAAAGAAACAAATGGTTCTGGTCAACTCATCACTGAGCAAATGTGCTAATGTACTTCTCTCTGGGTCTGGGTGCCATTACTGCATAGCCTGAGTATCACGCACAATTTGTGTTTTGCCTTGTTCAAAATGAAGATTGCCTTTGTTAGAAACTACCAGGAATTATTATCCCCTGCAAGCTGCTGAACTGCCAAGAGTCCAAGAAATTCTGCACTCTTCCTGAACAATGGTTGACCTGTTAAAAGTTGTACTTCTGAGAGCACAATAATATCTAAACCAAAAATAGGCTAATCTAGAAGCACTTAAATTATTCAGGCTGCTCCTCCACCTAAAGTAAATTAGCAGAATTGGTAAATAAAATAATATTGTAACATCTTACAAAGAGTCTCTTTTGTGGAAGGAAATGAATGGACATAGAGATGTTGCCCCTTGACAGAGTGCACTCAAAAAGCTCAAGAGAAAAATCTATTATTCTTAAATTGAGGCTCTCAGCAAACGTTTGTTGAGGCAAATTAAAATCAATAAATTTCCCAAAGGCTTAAATCACATAAAATAAATTAAAGATTATAAATTATCACCACAACGAATTTGTGTTCAATTAATGTTCTTCCATGGAGGACAAATTGGTGCTTCTGATGGATACAGTGGATTATAGCCAGGTGGAAGGTTGTTCTGGCAGTGCCCACACTTTGAGGGGGATGTCATCATGGCCCAATCCTGAGCTCCAGACTGAATTTAGCACCCTATTTCACAAGTCTCACTGAGAGGATCTCTTTCTCATGAGGGAGCTGTTTAAGGGAAATTATTTCATTGTTGGTTTCCTTTTCATATATAATATATGCCCTCTTCAATCTCCAATAGGACTCAAAGCATTTAAAGCAGTAGATAGTGAAATAGACTAAATGTATTCTAAGATGCTCAAAGATTTAGAATCTAGAGACTATTTTATAATATTAAAATACAGGGAGGAGGGGCAAGATGGTGGACTAGAAGCAGCCCATGCGCGCTGCTCTCAAGGCAAGGATCAAAAGTTGCAGGAGGATGCCCACCTATTGATGGGCCTTCTTGGAAAGAGCATTGTGAATCACGGGAGAAGCGATGGGGGACATTTAGGGTGAAGGAGAAAGTGAAGGGGTGGATCCACTTGGCAAGATCTGAAGGTACCTGCGGGAGGCATCCACACGTGGGGAAGGACAGGAGGAGGGAATTGCTGCAGGCACTGCTGCCTGAGCTGTCAGGGGGTTCCCACCACCGCTGCAGACCTCTGGCCTGATCAGGGAGCTGCTTAGAGTCTGAGCAGCCACACTGTGTCTGAGAGCAGGCACAGCAGGAAGCTGGTAGCTTCCCTTCAGGGGCTGTGGCAACTGACGCTATTCTGAGCTCTCAGGTCCAGAGTGCCAGGTCTACACCAGGCTCTCGTCTTTGCTCCAGACGCCTCCCTATCGCCCCCGCCAGGCCAGGGAGGGAACAGGCAGAGCAGACGTTTCTGCATGCCCTGTGACTGGAAGCTGAGCACCCCTCCCCACCACTGGGAATTTGAGCAGAACATGCCACAGATGCCACCTGAGAAGCCCTGAGGCACTGCCTCTAGGGGACCTGGGCAGGGGGAGAGCCCCAGCTGCCCAGTGCCCCGCCCACAGCTCTATGGCCCTGTGCAATACTGTGGCCCCACCCACGCAGCTCCTGCACCGCCTCCCCTCCCTTGGCCCAGCTCCAAGACTCCCACTGCCCCCAGGCTGCTGCTCTGCCCCTGTGGCTCCACCGCTGCCCACAGGCCCCATGCCCCTGCGGCTTCGCCCCTGAGGTTCCAGCACTGTCCCTGGGCCCTGCGGCCCCAGATCCCAGGCTTCCCACTGCCCTCTGGCCGGCAGCTCCATCCCGGAGGCTCCAGCACTGCCACCAGCCTGCAGCCCCAGCTCCCAGGCTGCCTGCTGCCTTGGGGCCCACGACCTGCCCCTGGAGCTCCAGTGCTACCTCCCCACAGCCCTACCCCCAAGGGTCCCATTGGCCACCTGGTGGAAGCTGTCCCCCTGGTCCAATGCTCTGCCAGGGACCTGCTAGCCTGGACCTGCCACTGCACCTGGACCCAGTTGGAGCAATGCCCACAGCCCAGATGCCTATAACCACTACCTAAACAGCCTGGCCCAACTACCACTGTCAGCTCCAGGGAAGCCTGGGCAGAAGCCTGGCCAGCCTCCATGGTGAGGGTCTCACCCAGCCACCAACCTGAGCTTCCAACAGCCACCTGGGGAACAACCCACCACTCCCCACCAAGATCATCCAGCATCAGCTTGGACTGTGACAATCACAGGAGAAGGGGACCACACAGAACAGCGTCAGTGTATCCGCCCCTCCCATGCCATGCTGGGTCAGTCTTTGAGAGTAGGTCACAAAAGTGCCAAATAGGGACCTCTCCTTCTTCCCACTAAGTAGGAGAGTTCCCAGCAAAGGAGAACAGGTGCATCAAAGCAGAAAATAATAAAGAAACACTGGACTTAAACGGGACTCTAGAACAAACGGCCCTAACAGACATTTACAGAACATTCTACCAAAAACTACTGAATATACATTCTTCTCATCAGCACATGGGACATTCTCCAAGACTGATCATATCTTAGGCCACAAAACAAGTTTCAGGAAATTCAAAAAATTAGAAATCATACCATGTCATCTTCGCAGACCACAGTGAAATAAAACTAGAAATGAACTCCAAGAGAAACACTCAAATCTAGAAAAAATCATGGATATTAAACAACCCTCTGCTGAACAATCCTTGGGTCAATAATGAAAGTAAGATGGAAATCAAAATATTCATTTGTACCCCCTTAATATTTTGAAATAAAAAAATTAAAAATAATAAAATTCATAAACCAGCTTAGTTAAAGATTAAAATGGATCAGAAACCATTAAGAAGTAACAAAATCAAAAGAAGTATGTGAATTCATATGGAAAGACAAACTCTGCTGGTAATAAACCATTGGAGGAGTTTTTCAAATGGTACTTCCTATGGAAGACCTTAAGAAGCAAAGTACATAGTGTCTTCAATTCATTCATTTATTCAACAACTGTTTATTGAAAGCACCTACTATGTGCACTGCAATTTTGCTTAAGAAAAATTCTTCAAATAGCTGTTTCTTAACTTGACTTCTGATCAAAGTCAAGATATTTAATGATATCATTAAATTATCATTCCACAAATAAATTCTACCAGAAAACTAAGCTAAGACTTGTATTCTGGTGATGAAACTTGGCTCAGCAACAGAGTTGTATCTCTTGTAGTGAACTGTCTCTCAAAATACTGTTGCAAACATGCTTCAGCAGGAGGCTATCTATGTAAGCTTGGGCCCTCTGCTGAGTGCTGCCTAATGTGGGATTCTAAGTTTTAAATTGATGTCAAACAAGCAAAATAGACATTCCTTTTTGACACTCAGAAATGCAACTTTCATCCTCATTTCAATGGAAACAATCCCACCTCAGTATACAGACAAACAGCAGGGGTGCCTGTGAGTAGGATCAATTTCTTTTCCCAAAAGTGAAGATATTTTCAGCTGTTCAAATGCCTCTTACATAGTACATGATATAAGTGCCTTTGATCAGAAAAAGTTTTGAGTCAGATATTTGTTAATAGTGTGCTGTATTGATCATACTCTTTCAGATGATATATTAATGGAGCACTGCATCTTCATGCTCCCCACCAAGAAGAGTTAGATGTAAGTGGGTCCTACAGGCTTTGCTCACCAGTTTTGTGCAGCAGCATAGAACTCTAAAATGGAGCTGCATGTGTCCTCACATCAAGATATATAAGAGGCCTAGTGATCCATAGAGGAGAAGTGTAATAATAAGTCTGCCCCATATAAAAATGAACTGTTATCCCTCCTCCCCCCAAAAAAGGACTCATGCCTAAGACATATTGAAAAGCTGGGCCCTCCCATTAACTTTTCCCTCACAGATCAAAACATTGACAATTGTACTATGACTTTGACAAGTGCCCATCACATTCTAACAGTTACTTGGCTGTGTGAAATCACTCCTGCCTGACAGAATATAAAAATATGTGCTCCCCAGTCTTTAACTCTTTAGCCAAATCCCTCAGCACCACCTCCCTTGCCATTGCCTTTCTCACCCAGAAAGACTGTTTACTGCCCTCCTTCTCAGAGCAGAGAAACCAGAGCCAGCTCACAGCTTGTTTCGGAAGGTGGATGCAAGGAGCTGGAACTTCTCTACCCACCCCCAGAATAGACACAGTTCAAAGGTGCATCTGGTAGGCATCGAATCATTTGAAGCAAATGTATAGAAGTGCTCCAAAATAGGACGTCAGAAAGCATATCACGCTTATAGGCTGTTAAAATAAATGGAGAGAGGGATATGCAGAGGAAAAGATACCAGTTACCCAGGCTGGAGCCTGCCCAAGTCAGAATAACTAATGCCCCCCTAAATGTGCAAATAATCACCCTCAGTATTTTAATGAGTTCAGTAATTGAGAATCATCTTTTCTTCTTCCATTTCACCTCCAAAACAGCACTCCCTACAACTCAGTCCCTATTAACAATCTTCTGAGACATTAATTGAATATTGACCCAAAGAAATGTCTACCATATGTGGCATCACTACAACTCTCCAATCAAGAAACAACTCTAAATGTGAGATACAGCAAGTAAAGAATTCTATCTCACCACTTTGATTGTATTTTAACTGCTAATACTTGGGAGACAATGGATTTTATTTTAAAAATAAGGATAAAAAATTTCAAGACAGCTTCAGTATACTGAAAAAAAGGCCTGGATTAGCACTCAGTCTCAGCTTTCTATTAATGCTCTGTTCTTTCAAACTCTGTGACTATGACTATAGACCATTTGTTCATTTATTCTTTTATTCAACTATTTATTAAGTGTCTACTCTGAGCTAAGCACTATGCCAATTTCCATCAATCTCTGATTCTTTATTTGTTTAAATGGCAATATTTATATCTATTCTGACTAACACACAGGATTGCTGTGAAAATTAAATGAAATTACTTATGTGGTAGTGCTTAGCAAACAATAAAGCACTATGCAATTACGAAGCAACTATTATCAAAAACATTCCAACTGCTTGGATCTGCATCTGACCACCACATGGAGGGGTATATAAGTTATATAAATGGAATTTGTGTGTACATGATATGTAAATTGTATACAATGATGGATTCATTATAATATATTTGAACTATAACAAATGAGATATAATTTGTAGAATTAATAGAAATGGACAGGCAGAATATTTAGGTGAGGAAAATAGTGACCTTTTATAAATCCCCATAAACTGCACATGGGGCTGAAAGTAATTTACAATTTAGAACACAACAAACTAAGAGAGACAATAGAACAAGGTGCTTTATGCTGTGTTCTGGAACCAGATTGTCTGAGTTCAATTACTGGCTCTACCACTTATCGCTGTTGCCTAGGAAAAGTTGCTAAATCTCTGTGCCTCAGTTTCCTTACCTGTAAAATGCAGTCAATTATAGTATCTACCCTCTGGAATTGTTGGGAGGATTAAATAAACTAACATATGCCAAGTAAGTGTTATATAGCTCATTGTAAGTCTACCTAAAGATGAGCTATTTACAATGCAGACAATTTTCTTCTATATTTAAGGGAGTTAGAGATAACAATGCTCAAAAATCATTAAATCATAAATCAATTCAGTAAATTTTACTATAAGCAATATATAAGTTTTTATGTCATTCTCTATTCAAAAATCTCCAAAGGCTTCATGTTTTCTACCATAAACAGTCTAAAGTCAACCACTGGATTTTAAAGCCCTATATTATCACCCACTATCCAAACATTTCTCACAACTTCTAACATGAATTCTACACACATCCAACTTTCATTTTTTGCTTCCATTTGGAAGTCCAAAAACATCTCAAAGTTAATATGTCCTGTAGAAATCTTGATTATTCCTCCCATACCTGCTACTACCACCATCTCCCTAATTCCAGTAAATGAAAACTCCATTCAGAAGAATATTTCTTGACTCTCCTATTTCTCTCATAATCTAAGTTCAATCCATTACCAAAGTCTATCAGCTCCTTGTTGAAAATATATCCACTATCTAACCTGTTCTCACAGCTTCCACCACTACCTAACCCAAAGACCTCTTTGCCTCCCACCTGGACTTCTTGCAAGAGCATCCGTGCTTCTGCCCTGGTCTCCCTGCAGTCTATTCCTACACAGCAGCCAGAGTGAGCCTTTAACGTAAGTCAAACTGTGTCACTGCTCCCCTCAAAGTATTTAAATGGTTTTCCATTTCACTCAGTGTCAAACTCAACATCTTCACCCCAGGCCCGACCTGATCTGGACTCTACCTCCTTTCTAATCTCATCCATTGCTCCTGCCCACCTCCCATCCTCCTTTTTCTGCTCCAGCTACATCCTTCTTCCTTTTCTTCCAACACACACTCCTCTATAAGAATATAAGTTCCATGAGAAGGGAAACTTGGGTGTTTTATAAACTTCTATATCCCCTGAAACAAGAACAGTGCCTAGCAAATTCATATGTTCATTGAAGGAATAGACTGAATGAGTGATGACTCTCTGTCTGTACTGTGGCATAAATAACAGCTCCTGCACACTGGGTGCCAGGCCCAATGCCTACCTTATGTCAAACTTTCCTGAAAATCCTGAAGACAAACATTATTATCCCTACCATGTAGATAAGGAAGATGAAATCCAGGAAGAGTATATTTCACGTCCCAGATCGCACAGCTAGAAAGAGGTGGCACTGAGGTTCTAACCGGAGTCTGCACTCTTTGCACTAGGCCTTTCCAGAGAGCTGCTCACTAAACATTCCATAGTCATTCCTATTCCCTAAGCTGGGCTGATATTCTTATCTGCAATGCACTCCTTCTGACTGTGAATCTCAGACGTCTACTACAAATCAATGCTTCTCTTATTAATTTCCTTTCTTGACATCCCACTCATCTCCATGAATCATTCCAATTTTTATCAATGTCTCCATTCTCAGGACTAAAGCTCTTAACGTTTGTGAAGAACTACTATAATCTCCAGTATACATACTTTTTAACAGTTTTCTTATATATACATACATGTTGGTCTTATCTACCCAAATATACACAATTCAGGGCTTTATTTTAGGACCTATTTCATTAAAATGTCTTTCTGCCTCATAAATTGGTCATGGAGAATGTCCCTAACAAGGGTTAAATGATGTATTAACCTGAATATACACAAATATGTAAAGAACACAAGGTACCTGGATGTTAAAAGCTACAAACCTCATTGTTGCCCTTCAGAAATTCCTATCACTGGGCATAAGAACACAAAGAGTAGATGCCCATTTTCTCAGACAAATGAAAATCTCATAGATTAAGATTTCCTTTCGAGTCCTGCTAATCCCTCAGTTTTCACATTTGTAAATTGGGGACACTTCACAAATGATTACTGTTAGGTACAAATACTGAAATAGATCTTAAATAATTTTCTAATACAGAGACTAAAATGTGTGTGTTAGTAGGATGTTTATTTGCCTCGAGTGCTTCCATTCTGTTACCCTCCAACCTGCATTGAAGGCAGATGAAAGACTCATGTTCCTTAAACATCATTTTCCTCACAGTGCTCCCTCTCCCCTAAAACCCTACACAGTTCTCTACTATCTGTCGAATGAAGTCTAGACTTCTCAGTCTGACCCTGAAAACCTCTCACAACCAGATCCTACTCTCTACCAACTGAGAGCCCACAACTTTGTAACTAACACTTTTGCCCATTTTTAAGTAATTCAATTAGATATTACATGCACATAATGCATTTTCTCTCACCGTTGTCCTCTTGCCCAGGTAGGTTCACCTGACCAGTGCATCCTTTTCTAACCCTCACTTTAATATCAACATTCTCATCATCCTTCAGAGTCCAGATATCTCCACTGAGAAAAAGGGAGCCACCAAAGTGGAACTCTGTCATCATCACAATCTTAAACAGACAAACCTATCTGTTCATGCCTGCTTTTTCTTCTTCTCTACCACTACAATGGAGAAAATATCACTGTCTTACTAACAATCAATGTCTCCAGCCATGCTCTGGATCCCCTAACCTCTTGCCTTTTCAAGACTTCTCTCAAAGACCTCTCTCCTGAAACTTCAGTCTCACCCTCACCTGAGTGATTCTCAATAACATTCAAATATGCCCCAAAACATCCCGCCTAGGGTGGGGGGGATACCTCACTTAACTTATCCCTCCAGTTTTGTCTTTATTCTCCCTCATAGCTAAACTCTCCAAAGAGTTTCTACACAAACTACCTCCATTTTTTCACACCATTCATCTTTCCATCCATTCTAATCATATTTCCACCCATTTTTCCATCAAAAGTTTTCTGGCCAAAGTCACCAGTGACTTCCATCTTTCCAAGTTTAATGAACTCTTCCTTTCTTATTTTTTTTTACATCCTAGTAGCTTTTGACACATTGTCCACTCCATCCTCTTTGGTTTCCATAACTTTATATTCCCAGCTTTCCTCCTACTTACCTGGAGACTTTTTGTTAGCCCCCGTTTCTGGTCCCTTCTCTGCTATATGGACTCTAAATGTTGGTTTAAGGCTTGGGCCTAGGGCTAGGTCATCTTCTCTGTCTATGCTCTAAAATAGATCCTCAACATATTCACTTCTCTGCATTTCCATTGACACCATCCCATTCCAGACCATCATCTTTGCTAGCCTGGTCCACTGCAACTGCCTCCTAACTTGTTTCCCTGTTTCATGTTCCTTCCACCAGCCACTCAACAAGAGCATTCCTTCTCACTGGAGTTAAGTGATGTCTCATTGTGGTTTTGATTTGCATTTCCCTGATGATTAGAGATGTTGAGCATTTTTTCATATTTGTTGGCCATTAGTCTGTCTTCTTTTGAAAAGTTTCTGTTTGTGTCCTTTGCCCACTTTTTAATGGGATTGTTTGATTTTTTCTTGCTGGTTTGCTTGAGTTCTTTATAGATTCTAGTTATCAGCCCTTTATCAGATGTATAGCATGTAAATATTTTCTCCCATTCTATAGGTTGTCTATTCATTCTAATGATTGTTTCCTTGGCTGTGCAGAAGGGTTTTAATTTAATCAGTTCCATTTATTTATTTCTGTTGTTGCTGTGATTGCTTTCAGGGTCTCCATAATTTCTTTGCCTAGGCTGATGTCTATAAGAGTTTTTCCAACATTTTCTTCTAGAATTCTTATGGTTTCCTGCCTTAGATTTAAGTCTGTTATCCATCGTGGGTTGATTTTTGTGAGTGGTGACAGATGCGGATCCTGTTTCACTCTTCTACATGTGGCTATCCAATTTTCCCAGCACCGCTTATAGAATAGGGATTCTTTTCCCCAGTGTATGTTTTTGTCTGCTTTGTCAAAGATCAGACGGCTATATGAGGATGGTTTTACATCTAAGTTCTCTGTTCTGATCCATAGGTCTATGTCTCTGTTCTTGTGCCAGTACCATGCTGTTTTGGTTACCATAGCCTTGTAGTGTAGCTTGAAGTCTAGTAAGGTGATGCCTCCCAATTTGTCAAAAAGTCCCAAAACAACAAATGTTGGCATGGATGCAGAGAGATAGGAACACTCGTACACTGCTGGTGGGACTGAAAACTAGTACAACCTCTATGGAAAGTAGTATGGAGATACCTCAAAGAACTGAAAGTAGAACTACAATTTGATCCAAGAATCCCAGTACTGGGTATTTACCCAAAGGAAAAAAGACATTCTATAATAAAAACATCTGCACTAAAATGTTTATAGCAGCACAATTCACAATTGTGAAGATGTGGAAACAACCCAAGTGCCCATCAATACATAAGTGGATTAATAAAATGTGGTATATGTATACCATGGAGTACTACTCAGCCATAAAAAATGGTGAACTAATACCTCTTGTATTAACCTGGATGGAACTGGAGACCATTTTCCTAAGTGAAGTATCACAAGAATGGAAAAACAAACACCACATGTACTCACCATTAAATTGGAACTAATTAATCAACACTTACGTACACATATGGAAATAACATCCATTGGAAATCAAGCAAGTGGGAGGGCAGAGGAGGGGATGGGTAAATTCACACCTAACAGGTACGATGCAACTATCTGGGGGATGGGCACACATTGACTCAAATGGTACAAAAGCAATTTATGTAACCAAAACGTTTGTATCCCCATAATATTCTGAAATAAAAAAGAAAAAGTAAAATAAAATAAATTTTAAAAATTTTAAAAGAACAAGAGAAGTCCTATTAAACATAAATTTGTTCATTTCACTCTCTTGTGTCATACCCTCAGAGGCTTCCCGTATACAGAGAAGAAAATCCAACCTCCTTACAACAATCTCCAAGGCTTTGCATGATCTCCCCGACCCCAGCCAACTTCAGTAATCTTGTTCCCCATCACCCTTAGCTCATTGTTCTTCAGCCACAGTCGTCTATCTTCAGTTTCTCAAATAACCTAAGTTCTTTCCCATATCAGAGCCTTTGAACATGCTGTTTTCTCTTCATGGAACATACTTCTCCTACCTCCACATGGCTAGTTCCTTCAAAGTCAGCATAAATGTCACCTCCTTAGAGAAGTTTTCCCCATGATCTCATGATTCATTCCAAATGTCTTCTCCACCCCATTTCCTCTAGTTGTATGCTATGTTTCATCATAGCACTTATCTCAGTAATTATTTTATAGGTTTGTTTAGACTTTTTATATTTTGTTTATTTATGTCTGTCTTCTCTATTAGAATATAGCCTGGAACCAGGTCTGCCTTTTTCAATGTTGTGTCTCCCCATGCCTAGTGTCATGCCTGGTTCATAGCGGGTACTCAGGAAATACATGTTGAATAAATTGATGAGTATTTGCAATATTTAAAAGTACATTTGATTACATATTATATGATTCCATTTATATGAAATATCCAGAATAGGCAAATCAATAAAGACAGAAAGTAGATGAGTGTCTATGGCTTGGGGTAGATGAGAGAAATGGAGAGTGACTGCTAAAGAATATGGGGTTTCTTTTAGCTTTTAGGGTGACAAAAATGTTCTAAAACTGATTGTGGGATAGTGGTACAATTCTTTAAATATACAAAAAGCATTCAATTGTACATTTTAAATGGTTGAATTGTATAATATGTAAGTCATATCCCAATAATGCTGTCCACCTTATTCCCCCCAAAAAGACATTTGATTAACCCATTGGTTGATTGGAATTTTTTTCTTTTTACATTTATCAATGAGATATTCACTATCCCATAAATTATTTGTTTTTATAGTCCTTAAGGGTACTATCAAAAATAAATGAATATGGGATAATGCTAATAAGGCAAATAGTGAAGAAGTATTTATTCAACACTTGCTACATCCCATGCAAAGTATTGGAGATAATCAAAAAGAAGAATGTCTCAACCCTGCCCTTAAACAATTTGAAGAATGAATGTAATTGAGATTAGGATAATTAAGAGGAAAACAGTGAGGATCAATGTGCCAGAAACCTCTTGCAACCAACCCATCTCCCACCCTCCCTACCCCAGCTGCTGCTTCATCAGCAAGCTGTGTGCAGGTGTTACCAAACAGCGCCTCACCTCGGATTTCTACCGGAGGCTTCTACTGCAGCCAGGTGGGACAGTGCAGAACTGCTCAGCCATTCCCATGAATGTGCACACCTGGAGTAGGTGGGGGTTAACAAGTGGTGCAACCCTTGGCAGACCACACGGGAGCTAATGCATAAACGCTCCACTCTTCTGTGTCTCAGGTGCACAGTTCTCAGGTGAATCATACACTGAGTCTCCAAGTTTGCCCAGAGGGATTGAGTCACAGTTGCCCCCAGCTGTGAACAGCTCAAAAATGCACCTTGGATAGGCTTTTCTTCCTTTCCTCTTTCTCTTCTCCAAGCACTGTCCGCTGCTATATCCTGAGATCACTTCCCAAAATAAACTACTAATGTGAAAGCCCTTGTCTCGGGCTCTGCTTGGGGAGAGAGGGGTCCAAGTCTTAAGCGATCCCCAAAATCTATTTCTCTATTCTTATCATCTTACAAAGAGAAACCAAATATTCTGACTCTGAAACATGGCATACTATCAATCAGATAAGATGGCATAAATTCTGCTTAAGTCTACACACTTGCCAAGCTAATTTATTCAACAATTCATTCATTCCTTCATCAAATATTGATTGCCCACTATAAGCCAGGCTCTCCCCTAGGTTCTAGAAATAACAGCAGTGGACATAACAAAATCCACACTCTCTGGAGGTTATACTCCAGTGGGAAGGAACAAACAATAACCAAGTAAATATATAACACACCAAGTGGTGACAAGTGCTGTGATAAAAAGTAAAACAGGGCAAAGTGATAAGTGATAGGGAGAGGTTGCGATCACGAAGGGGTCTCTAGAAAAGTTGTATTTGAGCAGATATCTGAATGAAGTGATTCATAAGAATCAGTGGGGATTCTTATCTGGGGAAAATCATCCCAGGTAAAGGGAACTACAAGGGCAAAGGCCTGCAGTTAGTAATGAGCTTGGTATGGTCAAGGAAGAGCAAGAAGACAGCACAGCTGGAGTCGAATGAGCAGAGAGTGGCAAGAGAGAGGCACAGCGGCTCTCACAGGCCAAGGCACAGAAGTTAGATTCTGTTCTGAAAGCCAAAGCAAGTAACTGGGGAGTTTTGAAAAGGGGCATGACATGATTGAATTTACATTTCTATAAGATCATTCTAGCTGATCTTATGTGGCAAATTCATTGTGGGGAGGGCTTCAGAGGAAGGAGGGAGACCATTAAAAAACTTTTAACAGCGGTCCAGGAGAGATATGACAGTACGTAAAGATAGAGGGAGGAAGAAACCATCCCAATGACTTCACATGTGAAAGAAAAAGGGGACATGTTGGTTCTGCTTAAGCCTTGTTTTTCTTGCAAATGAACATTTTAACAAAAAGTTTTTCACATTTGGCCAAAGATAATTTTATATGCACTTTTACATGAAAACATATAGAAATGTTCTCGGATATTACAGTGTTCCTACTACTTATAAAGAAAAGCAAAGTCTAATTTTTAAGCACTATTTTAAGGAGAGAACTTAAGTGGGTCCCCTCAGCCACAATCTACAGGACATCACAGGTCAGATGCAAATTATACAAGTCAGGAGGGAAAAGAAAATCCTAGACACACTGTTCTAAAGATTAAAAAATCAAAATGAATTTAATGAACAAACTTATGGAAGGAATTTAAGGAATAAGGAGGACAAGTGAAAAGAAAGTGGAAATTTTCCTTAAAAGTACAGTTGCCTGTTCCTATCATTCAGGACATCAGTTTGGGGGAAAATACCAGGTTTCAACTGGAGCTACAAGATTTCAGAGTCACAGATTTTTTTTGATTAAATGTAATACAGCATACTATCTCTAAAATACTTCCAGAAAACTTTATTTTAGAAAACACTTTTTTCATGTTCATTTGTCATCTCCTCCCCTTACCCACATATTAAAAAGACAGTGTTCTCATAAGTATTGAACCTAGATATAAAAATGCAAACAATACTTTCTTATTGTATACTTTTTTATTGTGGATGCCATCATAAGTAGGTATCTTTTTCCCTCTTTAAACAAAATTTCAGATATTAAAGGCCAACACTTTTACTTACTCTGTTTACTATATGCTAAATACTGTTCAAAGTGTTTTACATATATAAAAACATTTAATCCTTACAACTATATTAGGTGTGTACTATTTTTGCTCCCATTTTACATGTAGGGAAACTGAGGCAAGTTAAATATTCTTGACCAAGGCCTCATAGCTGGAAGGCAGGATTCAAGGCAGTCCGGCTTTGTACTCTTAACCACCGTCAATACCACCTCCTATTGTACTGTACAGATGGTAGCTTGGCTTAGAACAAAAAACAAAAATAGAAGCAGCACCTGGAGGATGTAATTGAAGAAAAACAAGGGAGGAGCTGGGAATAGGCATCTCTCCTCAACAGGTAATTCTACCAACAGCAGGGAAGGTGCAAGTGACATTTTCTAATCTTGCCAAACATCTCACCTAGAAATGTGAGAGGCTCACCTTTCATATTGTGGGCAGCCTCTCATATCCTGAGGATTTTCTTCTAGTCATAGCAGTCAAATGCTAACCTCCTCTGTAGTAATACTACAGCATCCACATTGTGCCAAAGAAGCTGTTTTTTTACTCAGCTGCATGAACAAGATCTAGTTTCAAATACCAGGGTTCCTGACTTACTCTAGAGATTTCATTTAAGGCTGAAAAATATCCTGGCCATAAGAGGATTTTAACTTGAGAGGAAACAGTTCTACTTAATTCCCCAGAGTTTTTTCCCCTCCAACTTAACTGAATGACAAATTCAAAACACCACTCAACCAAAGCATACCCCCTCTTCAAAAGTGGCCTCAAGACCCATACAATTCATGCAGTAGCCGTGTAGCCTTAGCACACAGATGCAATTAGCTGACTTCGTTATAAACAATGGCTTTCACTTAATAGTCCCCAAATTTAACCTCATAAATATCCAACTAAGAAGATTTATCAGATATTAGTATCTATTATACATTTGCTAGATAAGGAAGCTAAAGGACAGAGAGCTTACAAGTCTTGCATAGAATCACACAACCAGGTGAAGTGTGGAGATTTATGGGTCTGTCTCTCTAAAAGCGAAGATCAGACCATTTGTTCATCCACTGTTGGTGAATCAGTCAGTCAGCTGGTGATTGAAAGCCTGTCATGTGCTCAGCTCCACGCTAATCAATAAATTTCTATAGAAAATCATTTGAAACTCCCAAGCAAGTGCTTAAACCCCGTGCTTGTTTCCTTATCCATGTGACAAAGCTAATACTAGTACTATATCCCCAAATTATTGAGAAGATTAAATGAGACAATGCATGTCATTTAGCACAATGCCTGGCACAAAGGATTACAGTAGATACAAAGAAAAACTCTGTAATAAGAGCTGTCTAATAATTATCTAGCTCCTCTCACCAGAAGGGTAGAGAGACAGGCTGAATGACATTTATCAGAAATAATGGATAAAACCTATCCCAAATCTATAAGATGGTGGGAAAGAGCTAGCATCTTGGTTAACATACATTCTTCCCCCTATTAGCTGAAATAGCTCTCAGAAATTTTCATACATTTATAAAGAAAATACCTACAAACAAAAATTAATATGAATTTAAGAGGCACACCAAAATAAATCTGACCAGACGCTTAATCAACTCATTTGTTTTTTCATTAAGATCAGTGTCACTTCTCCGTTTATATTTTCTTAAAAGAAAACCAAATACAGAAACCAAAACCAAATCACAGAAAAAAATTATAAATGTGGCTGTTGTTAGCTTACCCCTGTATTTTGGCATTCTATTACACACTGCTTATGCTGTCCCTAGTTTCTTCATAGGTTTTAGCTATCCCACCTGGATTAAGAGAAGCTCAAAGACAGAAACTACATCATACACTTTGTTCTGTATTCCCTACATTTTCCAGCACATTGTAGTTGCCAATACCTTAATAAAGCCATGGTAGTTGTGAACTAGCCTCCATATCAAGTAGGCAAAGATGTGGAGCATATGGAACTCTCATGCATTGCAGGAGGTAGTCAAAATTGGTACACCACTTTGGAAAAATGTTTGGCAGTATTTACAAAAACTGTATAGATACATACCCTATGACCTAGCAATCCCATAACTGGTGTGTATGTATAAATATATGCACCAAAAATAAAACACATATGAAGATGTCAAAGCAGTTTTATATGAATAGCCCAAAACTGAAACAATAGAAATGTTCTTTCAAAGTAGAATAAATAAGTGAATTGTGGTATATTCATATTCTAGAACACTGTGCAGCAATGAAAATTAACAAACTGTTGCCTTTCATATCAAAATTGTGACTCTTATAATGTTAAGTAAAAGAAACCAGGCCCAAAGAAGTTCATACACTATGATTTAATTTATATAAAGGTTAAAAGCAGGTAGAATTGACTGTATGATGATAGAATTCAGGATAGTAACTACCTTTAGGAGAGGGACATAGGAAGGACCTCTGTAGTAGTGGTAATAAAAAAATATCTATGTAAATAAAAAGCCTTAGGATCACCATCATTGTACTCCACTGCTCTCTTCCCCCTACCTATTGATATCACTATAATTTATGAATATTCTATAGGAATTACAAAAGGCAGGGGAAAGAACATCATAACAAAAACATTAGCCTCTAAGACCTTTGAGGTTCTGTTGGTACCTCAAACTAGCTATAAAGTTACTCACATTGCTAAAATTCTTTGTGCTCCCTTGTCTCTAAAATCAATGTATTGGACTGACCTCTTATTCACTAGGCAACACAATACATAGTGATTCACATTATATGTAAAAAGTAAAACAAAAAAATGTGACTACAGCTAATTTAAAACCATGTAAACATATGGATCAAAATCAGAAGAAACTATGGGAACTACAGGCTGTCCCAAAAGTCTCCACACAAAGGAAAAATTTTGCAAAATTCTTTAATGAATATTTTGTAAATAAAGGTACATTTGGCTACAATTTCCCACTTTCCCTATGTTTGGCAACTTTTGGGACACCCTGTATAACCAGCTGCTCTTAAGTGATGCTGTTGTAAAGAAATATTTTAATATTAATACAAATAAAACTTGGAATCAAAAGATTACTCAGGAGGCTGAGGCAAGAGGATCCCTTGAGCCCAGGAGTTGGAGGTCAGCCTGGGCAACACAGGAAGACCCTGCCTCAAAAAGATCCTATGATAATATGAACAGAACACAGGACAGTGTTACCAGAAAAATAAAAGCCAGATGGTTTTATTCTCAGCAAGGAGGACCCTAACCCTCCTGTCCCTGCCTCTCCTGTAGAACCACATTGCTTGTTCCTTTTGTCCAGCCAATGGGAAAAATCTTCAGGGATTGGGGATAATATGGTAGGACAGGTCACTGCAATTAAGTCTTGCAGTGGCTTAAGCTTCATGCATTTGTATATAGCCTAGGATAAGTACTTTGTATGTTGCTGGTATTCAGTAAATATTCATAGATTTTATTCCTCAGGATAAAAAAAAAAATTTCTGGGAGGCACACACTTCAATCATGAAAGACATTCTTTAGTTTCTCTTTTCAGTGGGAAAGTAGCCCTCTTGTAACCTTTACCTTTTTCTCTAACAAAAATCCTGGCTCCTTCCTGAGCACCCTGCCCCCTTGCATCTCTCTCAAGCGTTGGTTTTCTCTTACAACCTTTGTGCAACTGGGCCTAGCTAGGAGTGAGGTGGGTGTCCTCCTTGCTTCTTATTACAGCTTCCTGACCATTCTTCCTCTCTCCTCCATAAAATTTCCTGGCTTGGAATTTCATCTCATCGGATTACATCACCCCCAAGCCCTCATCATTGATGTTGTCTCTGGACACATGAGTCATTTCCACTCATTGCTTGACAATTTTAGCTCCAGGTTTACTATGACTTTCTAAAACACAATCTCTGTCTTAATTTTTGGCTATTTCAATTCATATATAGATAGTCCTTCCAACACCCCTAGCTTCTGTCTGAATTTCTCTCCTCCAATAATCACGTCCTACACTAGCCACTCACTCCCAAGTCACATTTTTCACCTTGTTATTACCTACAAATCCTCCAGAATCCAAATTTCATGCATCCTACCTCCTGGACACTTTCCATCTTCAAGCTCATTCCTTCTAGTACCTCAATTCACTGCAACAATGCTTAAACCCCACAGGTTCTTGCACAGCATTAATCCTACTAATTTTTCACCGTCCTTCACCCTTCTGATGTTCTCTCTACCCTCCTTACTCAGATTGAATTCCATGGTCAATCAGTAGAATCACTCCCATGCATATATGCTTGGCTCCTTCCCCCATCTCTAACCTGATTATTGCCCTAGTCTCCCAGCAGGCTCTCCAGTTTCTATCTTTATCCACCTATAGTCTATTCTCAACATAGCAGCCAAAAGGAGCCTTTTAAAATGCAAATCAGACCATGTCATTCATCTATTCAGTACTCTCAAGTGGCTTCCATCTCTCTCAGAGTAAAAGCGAGAGTTCAAGCAATGCCTTACAAAGCCAGCCACAAACTATACCCCTTACGTCTGACTTCCCCCACGACTCCTCTGCTCACTCAATCCAGCCAGCGACACGGGTCCCCTCACTGTTCCTCAATCCCACCAGACACGCGCCTACCCCAGAGCTCTTATCCTACATGTACCCTCATGACTTCCTCCTTTGCCTTCTTCAATTTTTTCAGCTTCTACATGAGGCTTACCCTGAAACCCCACTTAAAATCGCAACCCACTGACCTCAGCCTGGCGCTCCCAATCCTTCATACCCTGCTCTATTTTCTTACCATTGCACTTTTAAGTGTCTACTGTATAATTTATTTATCATGTTCATTGCCTCTCCCTTGTCCACCACCACTAGAATTCAGACTCCATGAGAAACAAAAATTTTGATCTTTCTTGTTCTCTTATATATCCCAAGTACCTAGAATAATGCCTAGTACACAGTAAATACACAATAAATATGTCTAAAAAATTTAAACATAAATATGCTTCTATGTGTGACTTGCTGGGTTTCAATAGAACCAGAACCAGACTTGTGTTAAAAACTTTCAGATTCCTCACTTGCAATCTCTCTATAAGAAGTAGATGCAAAAAGAATAGCGAACTCCTAATTGACCCATATGTTATAGTCTAAAGTTGATTTCTACATTTTTCCCCCATAGGTAAAAAATAAACATGTCCTAATTGCAGATCCACAAGTCTGTCTACAAAAGCACATTGAATTTATAGTTATCTAAAATACTATATATTATAAATAGTGAATAAACCATCACAATATCAATTAAGCAGAAATGCAAAATAAATAAGTAGCAAAAGTATTACTTTATCTTAGATACAAACACTTAAAAGCAGCCATATTTAATTAAAGAAAGTAAGAAGAAAGATGGAAACTTTTATGCCAATTCTGAAGAAGACTTCAAGGCCCTTTCAAGGTTCTTAGAAATGGAGTCTTTGTTATGTCTATTTTCACTTCAAAGCATGGTTTTCTTTATCCCTGTTACAAGTGGATCATCAGCACTGCTCTCATCCTTCTAGTCCATGGTTAGGTTCTTTTCAACTCATCTAAATGAAATAAAGAGGGAAGTAGAAAGTGTTTTCTGTATTACTAGGCAACAGCTGGAAGAGGAAGAAAGCAAGAAAGATGTTAAAAGGAGAAAAATTTCTTGAGCTGAAAATAGCTGTATTGTAAAAGAGGAACAAGCCTCTAGTCTGCTCAGACGTGAGTAGAAAGGGAAAAAAATGGGTGTGGGGAATGTGACAGGGTGTAAATGGCCTTTAAGATAAGCAGAATGAGGAAGATAATTGTCCAATTCGTGAATTAATGAGTAAGTGAAGGAACTCATATGCTGTGAGTTTATAACTCGAGAGCTGCTTTCACTCTGGAAAGGATGTGCTTGGGAAGAAGTGTTACTATTGTACATTTTTACTCTTTCTTTGATGGTCAGTTATAATGGCTACCTTGTAAGAGTTCTCAAAAAATTAAAACTAGAATTACCATATTACCCAGCTTTCCCTCTTCTGGATATATACCCAGAGGAAATGAAATCAGCACCATGTACAGACATCTCTATTCCTATGTTCATGGCACACTTTTCACAATAGCCAAGATATGGAAATAACCAAATTATCTGTCAGTGGATGAACAGATAAAGAAATTGTGGTACACATATAGAATGAAATAGTATTTATCCTTAAAAAAAAAATAAGGAGATCCTAGCATGAATGAAACTAGAGGACATTATGCTAAGTGAAATAAGCCAGACACACAAAGAAAAATAGTATATAATCCCACTTACTCGTGGAAAATTATTTTAAGTTGAATATATAGAAACACAGAGTAGAATGGTGGTTACTGGGGGGAGGGGGATGACCTACATGAGGAGATGTAGGTCAAAGAGTACAAAGTCACAGTTACTTAGGATGAGTAAGTCTAGAGATCTAATGTACAGCATGAGGACTATAGTTAATAATACTGTATTGTATACTGAAATTTACTGAGAGTAGTGTATAGGCCCTTTAGAGTTTAGCTACCACCAAAAAAAAGGTAGCTATGTGAAGTGATGGATATATTTGCTTGACTGTAGTAATCATTTCACCATGTGTATATATATCAAAATATCATGTTATACACCTTATATATACAATATAAATGAATAAATGAATGAATTGGGAAAAAAGTTCCAGTTTTATTCATATTGTCTTCACTTTTGCCTTTCTTTTTTCCTCTTTCCAGCTGGATCTTAAATATGTATTATTGTGGCTTCAGAATACAGATAATGTTCCTGGATATTAACATAGAATAGAATTTAATTTTAAAATATAAGAAATGCATTCTTTATCATTCAGTTGTAGGCATATAGCACTTTCTAGTTTACTAGACATTTTAACGTGAAATTTTAGCATGAAAGTGCTTTCAGGGACCACATACCATTCATATTATATTAATAGATAATCTAGTCCAAACTATTCATTCTGAGAGCAGGAAATTAGGTCCAGAGATGGTCAATGTCTAGTCTAATATCACAAGGCTAGGCTAGAATGCAGGTTATCTCTCTGTGCATCCTGCTGTCTTTCCACTAAGCCACACAAATAAATCAGGCAGGTATTACTACACATATTTTACAAATAAGCAAAGTGAGGCATAGACAGGTTATTTGCCCTAAGTTGCACAAATATTAATAGTAAGTGGCTCCACTCAACTTTAATGCTGTTTCTGATACACATACCTGCCAGTGGAAAATCATGTCTGAGAAAGAAAAACTGTAAAATGTATAAGCCTTGGATAATCTACCCTCAAATCATCTATTTATTAAAATTTGCATTTCATTATTTTCATATCAAGCTCTTTTAAGCAAAATAAACTTGTTTTCCCTCTTTTAATACTGTAAAGACTGACAGCAAGGATTATTGTATTTTTTTGTTCTCTCAATTTATAAAAACTACTTTCAATCTCTCTTGGATGATTTGCAACAGTATAGAATCTAGCGTGATGATAAGAATATTGACTAGATCCTAAATTCCTTTCCATTTTGATTATTTTTTTATAAACCATGTACATGGGATTTAAAAGTTTATCATTTGGGGAGCAGTTTTGATTTGTTTTGTCTTGTCTTGTTTCTTTAAACCTTCCTTTCTAATTCATCAATGTTTTTTTTGGACAAAGGCAAACAGGGTTGTGAAGTGTGCTCTCTGCTGGTGAAAAGAGGGAAATTGTCATACTTTAAAGCAGAGAGATCCTATGAATTCATGTGAATATGTGATATATCTAGAGATCTAAAATATACTAGCCTACAAATCCTTGATTTTTAAGATGGGCATCAAATTATGGTATATGTAGTAAAAATTGTAAATAAAATAGGCTTACAAGCATAGAAACTGAAATTGAATGATAGGATTTATATTTATTTCAGCACTTTATGTTTGCTTTACTACTAAGTCTAACAGAGACTACAGCTAGGAAGAGAAAAGGAAGTCATTCTGAGATAGATGAAGTCACCCCAATTTTTATCATATTTTACCAAGCAAACTGTCAATGGTTCATCAATTTCAAAATACCAATTGCAAGCACTGATACTGCCATTTAAATGGAAGTCTCCAAATTCAGTGACTGATACATTTTCTCCCCACCTATTTTCCATCACTGTTCATCAGTAAATCATCAACTTTTTAAATATCTGCTTACAAGGCAAAAATAGAGGCAGATCCCTAGCTTGTCACAAATGTTCATTACAAGTGTATATGCTTCAGACTCCAACAAGTTATTTAAACTGTCCACTCTAACCTTAGCATACTATTTTTTATCTCATTAGACTAAATGGACAATACATGTTCCTTATTATGGGGTGTTAAGAAACATGTCTTGCCCATGAAGCATGCTAGACATTGAAGGAAACTCTGGGAAGGGTGATGAAGATCTGTCTTGTGTGACCTGTCACCTGGCCACCTCTCCAACCATTCTCCCCTTTTGCTCCTTCTGCCCCAGCCACACTCACCCCTTCCTATTCCTAGAGCATGCCAGGCACATCACCCCTGGCTGGCTTTTGCACTTGCTGAACCCTGTGATCTAGATGTTCTTTACCCACATAGACACATAGCCTGTTCCCACAGCTCATTTATGACTCTGCACAAGTGTCCCCACATCAAAAGGACCTTCCCTTGTCACCCTATATAAAATCACCATATCCTTTTACCCTGCTTTTCTCCCCAACATTTATCACTTCCTGTTATTATAGTGATTTTATAATCCATATCTTCCCACTAGGAGGCAAGCTCCATGAGGCGGAGACTTAACTTATTTGGTTGACTTTTCTGTTCACGATGATTAGAAGAGTACCTGATTCATAGTAGGTAATCAATTAATATTTGATGAATGGATAAATAAATGAACTTATCAGGAATATTACAGAGATAATTTGTGTTTTGAATGGAATTGTGCTCTCATGACTTCTAGGTCCCTACCTTATGATTTTATAAAGAAAGATTATTTTTCTCACTGGAGTTAGGTGACATCTCATTGTGGTTTTGATTCACATTTCCCTGATGATTAGAGATGTTGAGCATTTTTTCATATGTTTATTGGCCATTAGTCTTTCTTCTTTTGAAAAGCTTCTGTTCATGTCTTTTATCAAAAAGTCCCAAAACAACAGATGCTGGTGTGGATCGGGAGAGAAGGGAACACTTATGCACTGTCGGTGGGACTGCAAACTATGAGGTTATTAAGTATGAAATGTCCGATATCCTTAAGTACTACGTTTGACAGTTGATACCTCTGACATTTCACTTTGACACTTCTTGTTTTATTTTTATTGTGAAGGTATATCCTCATTCTTTCAAACTCACATTTTGGCTTGTGATTATCTTTCAAAAAAAATTTTAGAGCAATTTTTGTGAAACTATGGATAAGTCAAAAATTCATGTTATTTTCAAATATGAGTTCTGTCGTGGAACCAATGCAGCTCAGACAGCATGAAATATCAATAAAGTGTTTGGGAAGGATGTGGCTAATGAACACACAGTACGTCGATGGTTTGAGAAGTTCCACTCTGGTGATTTTAATCCTGAACATGAACCACATGGGCAACCTGAGACCAAGGTGGATAATGATGAGCCAAAAGCTGTAGTGGAAGTGAATCATCTCAACCTATGTGTGAATTAGCAGCAAGGTTTGATGTTACTATTCCAACAACATTGGACCATTTGAAACAAATTGGCAAGGTCAAGAAGCTGGATAGATGGGTACCTCATGAATTAAATGAGCATCAGAAGAGAAATCATTTCAAAGCTGGCCTTTCTTTGATGTCACAACACAAAGGTGAACCATTTCTACTCCGTATTGTTATGTGTGATGAAAAACAGATTCTTTCTGACAACTGCAAGCATTTGGCACAATGGTTGGATAAAGATGAAGTACTGAAACACAAGCCAAAACCAAATATTCATCAAAAAAAGCTAATGGTGTCTGTTTGGTGGTCCAGCGCTGGTATTATCCACTACAGTCTCATGAAACCTGGCCAATCGATTACAGTGGATGTCTACTGCAACCAATTGGATGAAATGATGAGGATGCTTGAGATTAAGCAGCCGAGATTGGTCAGTAAAGACAGGCCAATCCTCTTGCAAGACAACACTCGACCACATGTCGCACAGACAACTCTGCTCAAACTACAGTGGCTGGACTTAGAAACTCTCTGTCATCCACTGTATTCACCAGACCTTGCACCAACTGACTACTTCTTCCAGGCTTTGGACCCCTTCTCACAAGGAAAAATATTCCATTGTCAACAAGCTGTGGAAAATGCCTTTCGTGATTTCATCACCACTCGCTCTCCAGGCTTTTTTGCTGCTGGCATAAACAAGCTACCATTAAGATGGCAAAATTGTGTCAATAGTTTAGGTGCATACTTTGATTAATTGTACTGCTTCTTGTTTGAGATATAATAAACTACACTTTTGATTCAGAATTGCACATTTCATGTTTAATGACCTAACAGTACAACCTCTGTGGAAAGCGGTATGGAGGTACCTCAAAGAACTAAAAGTAGAATTACCATTTGATCCAGTAATCCCACTATTGGGTATTTACCCAAAGGGAAAAAAAACATTTTATAAAAAAGACACTTGCACTAGAATGTTTATTGCAGCACAATTCACAATCGCAAAGATGTAGAATCAACCCAAGTGCCCCTCAAAACATGAGTGAATTAATGTGGTATATGTACACCATGGAGTACTACTCAGCCAGAAAAAAACGGGGAATTAATACCTTTTGTAACAACCTGGATGGAACTGGAGACCATTCTTCTAAGTTGAAGTATCGCAAGAATTGAAAAACAAACACCATATGTACTCAGTATTAAACCAGAACTAATAGATCAACACTCATATGCACATATGGAAGTAAAACTCAATGGAAATCAAGCAGGTGGGAGGGGGAAGGAGTGTAAATTCACACCTAACAGGTGCAATGCACACTATCTGGGTAATGGGCATACTTATAACATTGACTCAAACTGTACAAAAGCAATTGTACAGTAGCTATTTGACATGTAGCCAAAACGTTTGTACCCCTATAATATTCAAAAAAATTTTTTAAAAGATTATCTTGAAAAACAGACCCCATTCTCTTTTTTGATTACTAGGAGTATGCTGTCAGGAGTCTTTATAACATTTTTTAAGTTTTATATTATTTTTAATTGACATATAATAATTATACATATTTATGGGGTACAATGTGATTTTTCCATACATATATATGTTGTATCATGATCAAATCAAGATAATTAGCAAATCTGTTACCTCAAACATTTATCATTTCTTTTTGGTGAGAACATTCAAAATCCCCTTTTCTAGCTATTTTGAAATATACAATACATTATTGTTAACTATAGTGACCCTACTGTGCAATAGAACACCAGAACTTAATCCTTCCATCTAACTGTAACTTTGTACCCATTGATCAATCTCTCCCCTTCTGCCCCTACAATCTACTCTTCCCAGCCTCTGGTAACCACTGTTCTACTCTCTACTTCTACAAGTTCAACTTTTTTAGATTCCACATATAAGTGAGATCATGAAGTATTTGTCTTTTTGTGCCTGGCTTATCTCACTGAACATAATGTCCTCATAATTTTTTGCAAAAAAAAAGTATATATATAAATGAATTTTGGGGACACCATGAAAAAGATTGATTGGATATCTAAATGATTCATTGCACTACCACGTAAAATATTTTTTTTCTTCTGGATTACTGTAATTTCCTTTTGATCAAATATTTTAGACAAATAAAATATAGCAATTAAAAATAATCTATAAAAAATACCACATTGCTGGGATTGGTTAAACGTTAAATGTTTTACATAGTTTCTACTCTTTTTTTAAATTGAGCTTATAATAGAATAATTTTTTTAAGAACTAAAAAGGAAAAGGAGTAACAGAAAAAAACAAATTTTAATTGTGTGAGCATATGCTAGGACCTACTTTTTTTTTAGTATAACACTGCCAAACCCTATTAAAATAAAAATATTTTAACACACCATCACACACTATTACATCTTCTAAGTCTGATCCAGAAATGGCATGCCTAAAATTCATCATAAAGAAATATGATATTCTATTTAAATATCACCACTATAAAACCCCACTTTAGGATGAATACATTTTATGTATGCTTGTAATCACAAAAGAATTCACAGAATAATGAAGTTGTTAATATGTCCAAATATTCCTAGCTGCTTTCTGGCAGTGCTGTCTATCTAGATGCATCAGGATTACACACAAGAAAAATGATTGCAGTTATTTGGTGTTTTGAAAAGTGTCTGACACTCCATTTTATTGACAACATTTTCGGCCCCATATTGTACATGATGAGAAAACTGACCTTTGAAAGAAAATTGTTGGGTCGAATAGAGAAAAATCAAATAACAGAAATTGATAGAAAGAAGACTGTTGTTGCAATCATACTTGGATCTTCTCAAACGACCAACTTTTTTAACCAGTAAATTTTTGTTATTTAATCATGCTTCTCAACAAAAATCTCCCATCCAAGTACAGACTACACAAGGGAAAATCCTTTATCACATATAATCAGCTTTTTCTTAACAAAAAAAAAAAAGCAAAGCCATGGGAACTTCAGTATCTGGTAATACCTAGAATAATCATACTAAATGCATAATTTCAGGTCTTTATAACATCTTGCAAAATAACTTATAAATTACTTAAAAGTCAATTAAATAAATTTGGGGCATCATAAGACCAAAAGATGACACAGATTTATGTATCATCTTAATGATGAAATCATCTTGTTCCCTTATACTCATCCTTTTTACAGAGGTGTCAAAAAGCAGGGGAGAAAGTTCAAGTTCCTTAGATATATTTCTTCACTTATTCATTTAATAAACATTTCTTGAATACCTACTATGTACTAGGAACTGATAGCTGCTGGAAATTCAAAGATTATACATAGTCCCAACCCCTTTAAAGGTGCTAGAATATATAACATGGCAGAGAAGCCTTCTGATTTGGGGGATAGCATTACCACTATGAAAAACTCTCAAAGAAAAGTAAAAAAAAAAGACGCAAAGCATTAGATATGGAGCAATTCAGAGACATTTATTTGGCCTTTCCAAATATAAAAAATATAATTATGTAAAAGTCTGATATTATTTCAAATGACTGAGCCATCAGAAGTGATACATTAACCATCTCCACTTTATCCCCCCCAAGAATGTTCTTAAAACAAAGAAATAATAAATGCCTAAGGTGATGGATACCCCAATTACCCTAATTTGATTAATATCACATATACCCTACAAAGATATACAACTATCATGTACCCATAATAATTAAAAAGAAAAAAGAAAAAAAGAAGTGATACATTATGTCATTCTATCCATTTATCACCCCTAGAAAGTAATAAAAGAACTATATTCCTTATGTTGCAGATGAGAGACCAATATTCTTAAAACTTGTGACATATACAAATTCAAAGAATAAGCATATCTTAAATCTGAACTGTGGTCTACTAATTCCTAGTACGTGATTTTTTCATTATAATATCTCTGACCATATAGAATAAACTCATCTTCCCTCCCTTTCCATCTTCAAACACCAATGCCTTAGTGACAAAGTAGTATGTTAAATAATTCAATGTATTTTGAAAACTGCCCCCAAATAGTTCTTCCACTGCTAAAAAATAGTATAAAGGAAACTGGCCAATTGAGGTAGTCTTATAACATGCTTAAATGTGGCTAAGAAACACATCATCCTAAATTAATTTCTATGTTTTCCTACTATAGGGTTTGTTTTTCCAGGATTCAAAATATCTATACAAAAACATTAATTTGAAATTGTCATAAAAGGTAGCCAATGAGCTCCTGGGCTTGTATATGGTAGACCAGAGTTAAAACACCAGCAACTCCACTAAGCTCTTTGATAAACCTGTTTGTGCCATCTGTAAAACAGAGCTAGAAACAACTACCACACTTGTAAAATGCTTGAACTCTCAGCACATGAATGCTAAATAAATTATAATCACTATTAGGGACCCTATGAGAATGTTCACCTTAAGTAAAATGACAATTATTTGTACATGATTTTCAAGTGTTCTTAAATCATGTCATAGTGCATGCTCAATATTAAAGCTTGAATATAGAAATCTAGAATTTCTAACGCTTTTAAGTCATATCCAGTAGCTATTAAATAAGTGATTTAATGATGATGATAGGAACTCCAACCCAGCTGATATATACCAGTGCATTGAGAATCATCCATAAATGTTAATTATCTGTCACGTTATTAAAAGTTTGATAAGTCTGTATTTCTCCTAAAGCAAATATAGAAAACAAAACATTTTGTCTGTAATAAAACTCTTCTTTTTATCACTTTTGTTTTCCTTTAGGTGAATGTACCATATTGAAAATAATGGGAGGCATATATATCATCTTTCTCACATTTCAGCATTTCCAAAAATAAACAGACTGTTGTTTTGTAAAAGAGTATTGTTTCTTTAACCTCTGTAGATGCTTCGTGAATGCACAAAGGTGCCTATGGTCAGAATGAGACATTTCCTATTTTTATAAGTACCTGCAAACTTCCATTGCTTACATTCTTATTGAATTTTCTCAAAGCACAAAAGTATTTAAAAAATTCTAAAGGAGTGAAACTGTATCTAAACTATTCCATCTCAGACTTTCTTCATCTTATCCCTCAAAGCATTCTACAGAAGCAAACATTTGGAATTTAATGGGAAATAATCCAATCTAAATGTAGTACTCAAATTTTATCCTTACTAACAACAAATAGAATCAGTATGTTTTTGGTTCTACAATATTGCTAAATATTCCGTAATAAAATGCACTCAGAAGAGAAAAAATAAAATTCTCTTTACCCAATTACTGCAAGGTTAGAAAAAAACATCACTTAAATCTAAAGACTGGAAGGAAAGGTAGTTTGCAGAAAATAATGGAAGTGCACTCATGCTGCAGACAAGCATCACCCTGAAACTTGTCCAGTTAACAAAAGAGTTCAGAGCCTCAATGCAGACTTAACACACCCTCCTTATTAAAATGCTGGAAATTAATTTCTTGCCCAAAAGGCATTCATGGTCCCATATTTAAAATCACGAAGGTTTACAAGGGGAGCATTTAGATTGTCTGTAGATGCTATCATGTGAATTTAGCCTATCACTGGGCATTTGTGGTTTATGGACAAAACATCAGTAAATCAGTAAGTTCAGTAGGATAGGCTGCTTAAATGAGGTAGAATTTTACTACAGGAAATCAGTGAGATAAATTCAAGCTTTGTAGCTTATAAATTTGTGGTGTTTACTGGAAGGGCAGCACAATAGAAATCAATGCCTGCCATTACTCACCCACAAATCTCTAATCATAGCATGTAATAGGTTTGAACTAGCACAGGATCGAATAGAACACCATTTTCCTGGTTAACATATTGTAAAAGTAAGTGTGTTAATAAGCACGCAACAAGAAAAAGGAAAGAAGACGTCCTACTGCTAATGGGTTCCATTTGAAACTTAAGTTAACAGTAAGTCTAAATTCCAGTATCTAATTCTTCAGGCAAACACTACACCCAGATATTTAACACTACCCACGTCATCATCACACAGCATGGTGGCTTTGTTGGACTTACTCTATTATAAAAATCACCCTTATTACTAGTCTAATACCACAGTGTGAGTAATGGACTGCCTTGTAAGTTGTATAGAATCATGTAATGAACTGCAATAATACGAAATTGCTTTTCAGTGGAATGTGTTGAAGTCAAGTTGTTCCATTTAATAACCTATCTTATTCATTCAACTCCTCAGTCTTCAAATCTTGACCATCTATAGTTAGACACTGTGGGATAGTCAATGTGTAAATATTACAAATCAGTTGTAACTTAGGCGATAATGTACAGTCACCTTCAAATATAGCACAATGAAAAGCCAAAATATCATTAAGTTTTAACAATAATTGATATAATGGCAACAGATTCTATCATACAAAGTCTACCCAGTTGCTCTCATCAATAAAAGCAGAGTGGTGCTGGATATGGTGGTTCATTCCTGTAATCCTAGCACTTTGGGAGACTGAGATGGGAGGATTACTTTGGGCCAGGAGTTCAAGACCAGCCTGAACAACATAGCAATAACCTGTCTCTACAAAAAGAAATTTTTTTTTTAAATTAGCCTGGCATGGTGGTATGCACCTGTAGTCCCAGTTACTCTCAGGAGGCTGAGGCAGGAAGGGTTGCTTGAGCCCAGGAGTTTGAGGTTGCAGTGAGGTATGACGATGCCACTGCATTCTAGCGGGGGCAACAGTAAGACTCTGTCTCAGCCTTTTAGGAGAAAAATGGCGGTCTGATAGAGTCCTCCCACCGCACCGCTCCCAGGGAAGGAGGTGAAAAACGCCAGCAGCTACCTGCAAGCTCGGACCACTCACTCCGAAAACAGCATTGTGAATTACAGAGAAACAACGCAGAACGCCTAGCCCAAGAAAACAGGTACAAAATTTTCACAAAGATCGGAGGACGCAGGGAGCACAATAGAGCCCAGAGCGCGGGAAGGACGCGCTCGCCAGGTCCGTGCAGAGCGACCTGCCCCCCAAGCGGTTACGCACCTCCCCATACACGCGGTCAGGGACAAGCCCAGAGTTGGGGCAAAGCGGTTGTGCAAGGCAACAAACCCTGTGGAGAGGAAGCAAGTGCGAGAGCCAAACACAACTCACAGCTGCAATATACAGAGACCGTGCAGGGCTGGGGAGGAACTGGGCAGGGACGGAGCGGAGATACAGCTTCCCGGGACAGTGCACGGGAACCTGCAGGCCGGCACTGCGCCACTAGAAGTCAGTGGGACTGGGCCCAGGAGTTTAACGGAGAGCGGGACACGCCCTTAGAGGTTGTTAACAACTGCCGCCGCGGCCGGCGGAGAAAAGCTGCGCTCCCGGCGCGATCGGAGCCCAGCTGTGCGCCAGGCCGGTGGCGGCCGCCATCTTTACAGCCGCCCACGCGGAGCTGTGAGCCGCGTCTCTAGCTCCGCCCCGCCCCAGGGCTCTTCCACTGTGGCAAGACAGGCTTTGCCTTTGGTGGCCAGGGACAGCTGCATCCGTGGGTTGCAGGTGGGACGAGATCCCGGAACTGTAGCGGTAGGACCTTTGTGTATTGGAAATAGTTTGCAGCTCGTCCATCTGGTTCTGCTACCCTGTCTCTGGCCTCCAACAAGTCTGCTACGTGCTGGTCCTAGTGCCCACCCTTCATGTCCCAGCCCTCCTGTATCCCAGAGATCGCTCATTTTAAAGGTTGCTGGCTATAGTGACTCATTTGATATAACCGCTGGTTCCCATGACAACCAAATACCTCAAGAGCCACAGGCTGAACCAGAGCAGCTCCCCATAAACCTGCCCACTTCATTAGGGAATTTCGTGCCATCCAAGAGCGCGTCCAGCGGCCACTACTCCCCACTCCCCGTGGGAACATCCCCCCGGTGAAGACTGCTGGGGATAGAGACGGCCACCTGCCTCACCTTGGGGTCTAGTGGTGGAAAAGGGGTGTACAATTGGAGATCCCCCTATCAACCAGTATCACGTGGAGACGCACATCAGAAGGGCAGACACACGTGGCTAGATAAGCAACCTCTGAGCTGTGTAGAATTTTCCCAATTCAGCTCTCCCACTGCAGCCAAAAGAAATTGTGTTTCTACCTGCACCTCAGGAGGAGCAGGGTCAAAGTAACCCCTAGGAGCTACAAGGCCCCTCCCAAAGCATGGGGCTTTTGCATACCCCAACTGGAGGATCAGAGTCTGCCATGGACATAACAGAATACCTAGCTAATAGGGAGCTATGGACTCATATCCTGAAGTACAATTCACTAGCTTAGAGCCCAAGCTGGGAGGTCATTCTCACCACACTCCACCAGGAACAGGAGAAGACAACAGGCCAGAGATAACTCAAGATCCACCAAACTTGCTAAAATACACCTAAAACAATACAGGCCACTACTTCTCTCGCTGGTTTTGCCAAGGAACGAAAATTGTGGGCCTGGAGACAAGGCCATAAACTAGCTCTAACACCCCTAGCTCTCGACCAAGAGACCAGATGAGAAAAAACCAGTGAAAGAACTCAGGGAAAATGAAAAATCAGAGTGAAAAGTCACCCACAAAAGAAACCATCAGTTCCTCAGCAATGGATACCAACCCAAATGAAATGGGTAGAATGACAGAAGAGGAATTTTGTTTATGGATTATAAGAAAGCTCAATGAAATTCAAGAGAAAACTGAATCCCAGCACAAAGAAACCACAAGAAAAATGCAAGAAATGAATGAAAATTTCTCCAAAAAAATAAATATATTACGGAAAAATCAAACAAATCCTAGAAATGAAAGAAGCATTCAAAGATCTACAAAACACAGTGGAAAGCCTTAAGAATAGGCTGGACCATGCAGAGGAAAGAATTTCAGAGCTAGAAGACAACTCCTATGCGCTAAATAAATCAGTCGAAGAGAAAGAACACAAAAACAAGAGGCAGGAAAAAAGCATACAAGAAATGTGGGATTATGTAAAGAGGCCAAACATAAGGATCATAGGCATCCCTGAGGGAGAGGAAGAAAATTCGCGTGGGCTGGAAAATCTATTTGAAGGAATAATAGAGGAAAATTTCCATGGCTTAGCCAGAAATCTCGATATCCAAGTACAAGAAGCACACAGGACTTCTGGGAGACTAAACGTGAAAAGGCATTCACCACGCCACATAATTATTAGACTGACCAAAGTAAACACAAAAGAGGCACTCCTCAGAGCTATAAGACGAAAAGAGCAAGTAACCTATAAAGGGAAACCAATCAGATTAACTGCAGATTTCTCAGCTGAAACCTTACAAGCCAGAAGGGAATGGGGAGACATCATCAGTCTCCTAAAACAAAACAAAGGCCAACCCAGAATTCTGTATCCTGCCAAACTAAGCTTCTTATATGAGGGCGAAATAAAGACCTTTCCAGATAAGCAATCACTGATAGAATTTGTGAAATCCAGACCGGCCTTGCAAGAAGTGCTTAGACCTGCATTATACACTAACCAGAGCAACAGACACCCACCTATGTAAAACTACGCAAAAGCTAAAACCCCAGAAACCAGATTCCACAATGATGCAAGAGGTGAAACAAAAGACACCACCCAATAGAATAATCAGAAATTTACCCCAAATATCAATACTCTCAATAAATGTAAATGGCTTGATTGGCCCACTGAAGAGACATAGTCTGGCTGAATGGATTAAAAAATACAAGCCAAGTATCTGTTGTCTTCAGGAAACACACCTTACACACAAAGACACATTCAGACTCAAGGTGAAAGGATGGAATACAATTTTCCAGGCTAATGGAAATCAAAAGAAATCCGGAGTAGCCATCCTTATTTCAGATGATATAAATTTTAAAGCAACAAAACTAAAGAAGGACAAAAATGGACCCTATATAGTGGTGAAGGGAAAAATCTTACAAGAGGATTTAACAATCCTAAACATTTATGCACCCAACACAGGAGCGCCCAGGTACATAAAGCAAATACTGCTAGATCTAGATAACATAATAAACAGCAATGCCATAATAGCAGGGGACTTCAACACCCCACTGACGGAACTGGACAGATTCTCCAAACAAAAAATAAATAAAGAAACAAAGAACCTAAACAGGACTCTAGAACATTTGGGCCTAACAGATATCTACAGAACACTCCACCCAAATAACACTGAATATACATTCTTCTCATCAGCTCATGGAACTTTCTCTAAAATTGACCACATCCTAGGCCACAAAACAGATCTAAACAAATTCAAAAAAATAGAAATCATACCATGTATCTTTTCAGACCACAGTGGAATAAAATTAGAAATCAATTCCAACAGAAACTCACATCTCCATCCAAAAACTTGGAAAGTAAACAATCTGTTGCTGAACGACTACTGGGTCAAGGAGGAGATTCAAATGGAAATCAAAAGATTCTTCGAACTAAACGATAATGGGGACACAAGTTATCAAAATCTGTGGGATACAGCAAAAGCAGTCCTGAGAAGAAAACTTATCGCCTTAATGCCCACATCCAAAAGACAGAAAGGTCACAAATCAGTAAACTAATGAATCATCTTAAGGAAATGGAAAAGGAAGAGCAAAGCAATCCTAAAGCCAGTAGAAGAAAAGAAATAACCAAGATCAGACCAGAAGTAAATGAAATCGAGAACAAAAGAACAATATAGAATATTAATAAAATGAAAAGTTGGTTCTTTGAAAAGATAAAAATAGACAGGCCACTTGCCAGGCTGACCAGAAGCAGAAAGGAAAGGACTCTAATAAGCTCAATAAGAAATGAAAAAGGAGAAGTCACAACTGATACCATGGAAATACAAAACATCATCTTTGAATACTACAAAAATCTCTATGCCCACAAACACAAAAACGTGGAGGACATAGACAAATTCTTAGAAACATACTACCACCCTAGGCTCAACCAGGAAGAAACGGAATTTCTAAACAGACCAATATCAAGCACCGAAATCGAAGCAGTAATAAAAAATCTTCCCACAAAAAAAAGTCCTGGACCAGATGGGTTCACACCTGAATTCTACCAAGCCTACAAAGAAGAACTGGTGCCTATACTGCAGAAATTATTTGAAAATATCCAGAAGGATGGAATCCTCCCAAACTCATTCTACGAAACCAATATCACCTTGATACCAAAGCCAGGAAAGGACACAACAAAAAAAGAAAACTACAGACCAATATCCCTTATGAATATAGATGCAAAAATTCTCAATAAAATCCTTGCAAACCAAATTCAAATGTACATCAAAAAAATAATTCATCACAATCAGGTGGGCTTTATTCCCGAGATGCAGGGATGGTTCAACATACACAAATCTATAAATGTAATTCACCATATAAATAAAATCAAGAACAAAGATTATATGATCCTTTCAATAGATGCAGAAAAGGCTTTTGACAAAATCCAGCATCCTTTTATGATAAGAACGCTTAACAATATAGGCGTAGATGGCTCATACCTCGAAACTATTAAAGCCATATATGATAAACCCACAGCCAATATCATACTGAATGGGGAAAAATTGAAAGCATTCCCCCTTAAAACTGGCACCAGACAAGGGTGCCCACTATCTCCACTTCTTTTCAATATAGTGCTGGAAGTCCTGGCCACAGCAATTAGACAAGACAGAGAAATCAGGGGCGTCCAGATGGGGGCAGAAGAGGTCAAACTTTCACTATTCGCAGACGATATGATATTATATATAGAAAACCCCAAAGATTCAACCAAGAGATTACTGGAATTGATAAGTGAATTCAGCAAAGTCTCAGGATACAAAATTAATACACACAAATCCATAGCCTTTATATATGCTAATAACAATCAAGCCGAGAAACAAATTAAAGATGCAATACCTTTCACAATAGCACCAAAGAAAATTAAATATTTAGGAACATATCTAACTAAGGAGGTCAAAGATCTATATAGAGAGAATTACGAAACACTGAGAAAAGAAATTGCAGAGGATGTAAATAGATGGAAAACCCTACTATGCTCTTGGATAGGCAGAGTCAACATAGTAAAAATGGCTTTGCTATCTAAATTGATTTACAGAATCAATGCAGTCCCTGTCAAAATACCAACATCATTCTTTGCCGATCTAGAAAAAATAATTCTATGCTTCATGTGGAACCAGAGAAGACCCCGTCTAGCCAAAGCAATCTTAAGCAAAAAGAACAAATTGGGAGGCATCTATCTACCTGACTTCAAACTATACTACAAGGCTATAGTAACCAAAACTGCATGGTATTGACACAAGAACAGAGACATAGACCAATGGAACAGGACTGAGAACCCAAATATAAAACCAACCTCATACAGTCACCTGATCTTTGACAAATTCCAGAAAAACGTACACTGGGGAGAAGATTCCCTATTCAACAAATGGTGCTGGGAAAACTGGATGGCCATATGTAGAAGACTGAAACTGGACCCACACCTCTCACCTCTCACAAAAATCAACTCACAATGGATAACAGATCTAAACCTAAGACATGAAACCATAAGAATTCTCGAAGAAAACGTTGGAAAAACTCTTATGGACATTGGCATAGGCAAAGAATTTATGGAGAAGACCCCCAAAGCAATCACAGCAGCAACCAAAATAAATACATGGGACCTGATCAAATTAAAAAGCTTCTGCACAGCCAAGGAAACTATCACTAGAGTGAACAGACAACCTACAGAATGGGAGAAAATATTTGCATGCTACACCTCTGATAAAGGGCTGATAACCAGAATCCATACAGAACTTAGGAAAATCAACAAGAAAAAATCAAACAACCCTATTAAAAAATGGGCAAAGGACATGAACAGAAACTTCTCAAAAGAAGACAGAATAACGGCCAGCAAACATATAAAAAATTGCTCAACGTCTCTAATCATCAGGGAAATGCAAATCAAAACCACAATGAGATATCACTTAACTCCAGTGAGATTGGCTCATATCAAAAAATCCCCAAACAACAAATGTTGGCGGGGATGTGGACAGATAGGAACACACATACACTGCTGGTGGGACTGCAAATTAGTACAACCTCTATGGAAAAGAATATGGAGATACCTCAAAGAATTAAAAGTAGAATTACCATTTGACCCAGCAATCCCACTACTGGGTATTTACCCAAAGGAAGAAAAGACATTTTATAATAAAGACATCTGCTCACGAATGTTCATAGCAGCACAATTCACAATTGCAAAGTTGTGGAAACAACCCAGGTGCCCATCAATACACGAGTGGATTAATAAAATGTGGTATATGTATACCATGGAGTATTACCCAGCAATAAAAAACAACAGTGAATTAACACATCAGGTATTATCCTGGTTGGAGCTACAACCCATTCTTTGAAGCGAAGTGTCACAGGAATGGAAAAACAAGCACCACTGGTACTCACCATCAAATTGATACTAATGATTAACACTTACATCACACAGGGCAATAATATTCATCAGTGGGCGGGAAGGTGGGAGGGGGGTGGTGGAGGGGATGGGAAAAACTCTCACTGAATGGATGCGAGGAGCACAGTTTGGGGGATGACCACGATTATGGCTCTGACACGGGCAGTGCATGGGCAATGTGTATAGCCGAAGTGTTGTACGCCCATGACATTCTGAAACAAAAAAAAAAAAGACTCTGTCTCAAAATAAAATTTAAAAAAATAAAATAAAATTATATATGTATATACACACCCAGAATGGAAATTAGCTATCTGGGACCCACTTTCCATAAGGAGTGCCTGGGGTACAGTGGGTGCTCCTTAAATACCTGATATCTGATTGTTGACTGATACTTAATGAACTACTATGGCACACATTAACCAAATCTTTAAAATACATTTACTCCACTGGGTTATATAAACACATATTAAGTTGAAAGGCCCTATCAGCATCACAGATTCTATATTTTGGGCAACAAGAGATGAGGAATTAGAAAACTACATCCTTAAGGATACTGTGTAAATTTAGCACATTAGTGGGCCAAATTTGGCAGCAAGATAACATATGGGCCCAGTCAGAGAGTATATTAACCAATGTGGATGAGTAATTTATTTTGTGTTTATGAGCTGAAAATAATTTAAAATCATGTTCAGAAAGATGCTTTTCATTTTGGCTGCCATAATTAAATATACCATAAAGCAACTCAAAGTCAGATTCTACTAGCCTTTATTAAACAGAACTATTAAATACCAAGCATTGGGTTAGAACTTTCCACATAAATTGGTGATTCTGATGACCAACCAAGTTTGGAAATCAACCTGCCAGTGCTAGAGTACATAGCTCCACAAAGCTGTATCCAAATAGCTCCAGTGATAGGACAGACAACCTCCTAAAAAAAAAAAAAAAAAAAAAAGGCCATGCATTTCATCCTTGAAGACCTCTATTAACAAATTCTTCCATAATTAACCAAAATCTGAATGTCTATCCTAGTACCTCCTCAAGTCTTTCAAACAAGCTCCAACACAAGAACACAGCTTTTCACAAATATGAAAAGTTACCATGTCTCCATTTCCTTTAATTTAAAGCTGTCTATCCTATCCTTGATCTTTCTGGTAGCATTCCATCTTTTTCCTTCTCCTAATTTGCAACTAAAATATCATTTATGTGTTCACTTTTTACAGCTTGTGTTCTCTACTAGGACTCTGTGAGATCAAGGATCATGTCTATTTTGTACATCATTGCACAGCCAGCACCTAAAACATAACAGGTACTCAATAAATATTTGATACCTAAATTAAAGAATAAATAAATGAGTTGAATGTATAAGCCCATAATCTTTGGTTTATATCATCATGATTCATTTTTACAGAGAGTCCATACGAGAAGAGACAGAGTTCCTGAATTAGCTAGTCTTCCACATAGTAGAAAATCTCAGTAAATGAATTTTAAGTAAATGTTTTCAAATGATGAAGATCAGCAGCATTTGTTTATTCTATAAATATATATTGATTTTCTTCAAGTACAAACAATGTACCAGACACCGGTGATACAGTGGTGAGCAAAGTAGATACAGTTCTTGCCCTCATGATGTGATAATGAAATTTAAAAGGTTACTATATAGAGAAGCAAAGTAGAATATTTATTGCAAGAAAATTGCAGTAAGTTCACATCCTCACATAGATATGGCAGTGAAACATCAATCCCAATAATCAGATAATAACCACAACAAGGAAAAACAGAAGCTAGTAGCCCTCAATTTAAACCAATAAATCACGGAGTTATAAAACTGAGATATGAGTAGTCCAACTCATAGATATGGGAAGTAAAATGGTGTTTTCCAAGAGCTGGAGGGTCAGGAGAATGGGGAGTTAGTGTTTAATGGGTATAGAATTTCAGTTTGGGAAGATGAAAAAGTTTTAGGGATAGATGGTGGTGATGGTTGTACAACAGTGTTAATGTACTTAATGCCACTGAACTGTAGACTTAAAAATGGTTAAAATGGTAAATTTTATATTGTGTATATTTTGCCACAATAAAAAAAACTACCAAAAAATATTTTTTTAAAAAAACTGTGTCCTTTCAAACAGTATAGTAGTCATTTACCATGCACAAGTGCAGAACTCTGGGTACTGGGTTTGTTTCTGAGTTCCACATGTGCAAATATGGAGAAACACTACCAACAGCAGGAACTGCAAGTGAAGGAAGACAACCACATTTGACAAATGATGTATCATTATGTGACTAGCGCGAAACCTCAAGGACACAGACAGCTCATTTTTTACTTCAATTCTCTTTCAGGAAAGCTCTCCAGGACTACGAGACTCAGTGATTGTTTTTTAATTCTCTCGCCTCCAAAACACAAAGAAATTTTTACCCCTCAAGTTAAAAAGCTTAACTTTGAAAAATCCCAAGGACACAACCACCAGAAATGACTTCAGAATGAAACTGGGAAATACTGGTAAAGCTAATTAGGAAATGTTAACTCTGCCTGAATACTCTAACCGCCCTCAGACCCTTCTTCACGCAGGCATCAGGGAAACAAAATTTAGAATCAAGATGCAGGTGGTATATTACTGGGGAAAAAAAAATCTCCTTTTCTAATATAAAATGTAAGGCATACAGTAACAACATTTCTCTGAGTCCTTCTCAGAATCAACCATCTTACCAATCATTCACACAGATAGCAAAACCAGAAACAGTGTCACTGTCAAACCAGTCAAGCTGTCAACAACATTTATTATTGTGTGCAGGGTACTAGTAGATGATACAAAAGAAAAAAGTCTCACGCTTTGCCCTTCAGGAACTCATAATAGGAAGGATAGTGATTTGTAACACGTATTTTGGCCAAGGGAGTTAGAATGTAATGACAGAAAAAGCATGAGCTCTGGAGTGAAACAGATCAGTGATCTAATCCCAACCCTACAACTTTTTAGCTGCATGGTCTTAATTTAATAATAGCTAGATTACTGAGGGCTTACCATGCACCAGGAAGTTTGGTCCATAATCCATCCCAGTTAATCCTCACAAACCCTATAAAGTAAATACTATTGTTTCACATAGAAACTCAAGCTATTTAATTTTCCTGAGCCTCAGTTTCCTTGAGGGGAAGGAGGATTAATACCAACCCCATTGTTTTGAAAGTTACATGAGTAAATGTACAAAAAATAGCTAAGAATCTGTAGGGTCTCAATGAATGAATATGATACCACCATTTAATTAAATGTTTATAGAAGTGGCACACATTTAGAAAAGTTACTGTAAGAAAGCATTTTAAGATCACTACTTTTTTTTATAAATAGTCTGAACTATTTATAAATGTAATTTAATTCAGAAAATGTATGTGTTCTTGTTATATACAAGACATTGTGCCAGGTACTGCCATATACACAAAGATTTATGACACAATTCCAGAGAATTTATAAGAGAACATATTCTATCTTAAATTAAGGCAGCTAACCAATGGCCTAAGGATTTCAGCATTTGGTGAAATATCCCTATTCTGAAGTACATTCTGTTATATTCTCCATCACTATTTTTCCTACAACTGCAAGATGACTTTTTCCATGAAAAATATGACTTTCTACAAGTTAAATGCCAGGTAATTTCACCAAATACGATTGCTCTTGTTTTTCACATTAACATGGCATATATTTTATAAACACCTGTACCAACTCAACACATGATGATTTCCAATCATCAATATGCAATTCATTCAATAAAAGAAGATAAGCATACAACATTCAGATATTCTGTTTATAATGACAACCTAAACTACCATTCAAACTCACTACTATGTGTTATAATTATCAGAATGAATGAAAATAAATGATCAATAACAGGAAACTTCTTATTCACCTTGCATGGCAATATTCTTTCAATTCCTAGTGAGATTTCCCAAGGTATTTGTGGTGAAATCTACTCAGAACATTGATCTCAATTGAAAATCTTACAGTTTGAGAGAATGCAGGAAATTTCCCCATGGAAATGGAGAGAGCTATAATATAAGGTACTCAGTAGTCTTACAGTAGATAAGTTCTGAGTGTGCATAAAACGTCTGAGAGAATTTATAACTATAGGCACTGTAATTAATGCGCATTACAAAATGCCTCCCATCTTTCCAGTAAACTCCACCAAAGAATAGTTTTAAAAGCAGTTAACTTGCTGGAATAACATAATTATTAATCAAAATCCATTACATTTCACTAAGAAATCTCCAGAATTATCATTGTCCTTCATCTCTCCAGGAAAGAATAACAATACATGCATATGGTTAAATGATATCACCATTTATCCACACAAAATCAAGCAAAGGCTTAAAGACAGTATTTTTTTAAATACATTTAGAGATTTCAATTCAACTAAGCTTGAAATTTAGTTTTAAAATTCATCTTTTACACCATACATGACACTTTTAGTTCTTGAGTTTCCAATTATTTTCAAGTTCTTGATAATACTTACATTTTCATTCAGTTTGAATTTTGTTCTTTTCAATGCTCAACACTTAGGCTAGCTCACTATAAATATTGAAAGATAATCTCATCATTGTAGAGTAAACTGACACCAAGGCGTCTCAACAGGATATTGGAAATTTACCTTCAACTGAAAACATTTCATTTTATTAAGTTGTTACTAAATGACTACCAATGCCAAGTTCCATACTGGCACAAGGCATATAAAAATAACTTCAGAACATAGCAGAAAAGAGCAACACAAGAAAGATAATAATTAACATAGAATGTGAAAAGTGCTATACTAATAATATATCCAAAGCCCCGCAGAAATACACAGAGAATGTGAACTCACCACAGTCCCCATCCCTTCACTGCTACCTGGAAAAGAGGAGACACTACTTCCAAAGGAGGTAGTTTTGAGCTGGATATTGAGGGAGAAATAAGTGCTCACTATGCAGAAAATCAAAAAAAAAAAGAACACTCCAAGTAGACAGAAATGCAAGACACAAGGCCCAGAGGTAGAAATAGGCATGGTGTTTTCAGAGACTGTCAATTAGTTGTGTCAATGAGTTGCAGCATAGACAACATTGGGAACGGGGCACGAGGGGCATGCAGGCAGATAGAAAGGACGAAAGTGAAAATTAGCTACCTACAAACCAAATTGTAAATATTCTTCTATGCCATGCTATGGAATTTAGACTCTATACTATTAGACTATATTAGAGTCTAATTGCCTATACTATAGCCAACAGCTAGTCATGTAAATTGTCTCCTTGTGTTTGAAATTGATTCCAATGAAAACATACTCATTTACTCACTTTTCATTTACTCAAATGTATTGACTGAGCACCATTTCTATGCCAGGCATTTTGCAAGACCAGGGATGGGCAAATATCATACAGGCCAAAGTTTTCATACAGTCTACTTTCGCATGGCCCACAAACTAAGAATCATTTTTACATTTTTAAATGGATGAAAATAATCAAAATAAGAATAATATTTCATGACACATGATTACTTGAAATTCAAATTATAGTGCCCATAAATAAAGCTTTATTTGAACACAGTCACATTTATTCCTTTGCATGTTGTCTGTGGCTGCTTTTGTGATACAATGGCAGAAATAAGTAGTTGCAACACAGACAGCATGGCCTGCAAATCCTAAAATATTTACTAAAACAGGAAAAGTTTGCTGATTCCTATGCTAAACACTGGGGGAAGAAAAAAACAAGGTCTAATTATGGAGATGAACAAAGAAGCAAATCCATACAACTCAATATGGTAAGTACTCAGGAGCAAATAATTTCATAATATTGTAGGAGCACACACTTGAGATACACAGCCCAAATTGTGGGAAAGGACCGTGAATAAGGAAAGGCTTCTGAAACTGGAATAGATGAAATTTAGAGACCAAATGATGAAGGGCCTTATATGTCCCGCTAAAGACTTCAAATTTCATTTTGAAGGCCATGGCAAGCCTTTGTTGGTTTTTAAGAAGGCCTAAGATGTGATCAGTTTTATATTTTAAAATAGTAATCCTGGCAGAAATGTATCTAATTGTACTTAATGCCTTTTTCTGGCATAGCAAACACAACATTGTGCTGTATATGGATTATTTACTCTAGGAAGAACTAATAAGCATTCTTATCAGGCAATTCCATCATTCTTATTCATTTTTTCTCTCTTAATAAAATAACAATAATAACAATAAAAGCTGGTACTTATTGAGTGTTATCATGTGCCAGGTACTTGCCAAATGTTTTAGATATATTAACTCATTCAATCCTCATTCACATAACCTGGGCAAGTAATTCTTGTTGAACTGGATACATAAAATAATGTGATTAGACTCAACCCTTTTCTGGATGAAAACATTTCTAGTGTTCAAACCACATATATTTTTTCTTCTCTTAAGGGAATATATTGAACAGTTGTAGCATAACTTTAACTCCCTTTGTCAAGGGAGTTAAGCAAGACAGGTATTTGAGTAATCACTCATTTATCCACTACAGCTATCGACTGAGTGTCCATCATGTATCAGGAACTGTGCTGGGAATACATCAGTATACACCAGCAAGCAGTTCTCATTCCGTGGACTTCCCCATGGCTGAATGAAGGGGACAAACACACCACCAATCTCAGTTCTGAACCACAATCGTTGTTCATTCCCTCAACCCAGGATTGTACTGTTGGATACACCTAATCCATGAAATTCTTCTTATTAAAACAACTACCTTCTAAGTAGTTTTGTGGGTGGGTATTCTGGTGAGAAGAGACCAAGACAGAAGGAGACAGAGACAAAGAAAGACAAAGAGAATTAATGAGCATTGGTGATAATAAAGCCAAAAAAGACAGAAATCACTGCTTCATACACAGCCAAGTATTGGTATTTTGGGCCTGTTTCTCAACAGTAAAACTGATGACAAGGGATTGTTACCTAGAATAACCAGGTTAGGAGTAGAGGGAAAACGCTTAGGGTAGGGGAGGGTGAACAGCTATGGTGTGTACAAGAGATGGACTTTCCTCTGTGATGTGTATCATTTGCCTTGATTTATACTATAAAAGATGCAGGAAATGTTTTGGACCTCTAAATATTTTTCTTTATTAAATAAATTTGCTTTTGAGTTAAGATCTAAATTTAGTAATTATATATACATCTAGGATATAAAACATGGTATATTTTATAGACTTAATCACTTTATTGGAAAATTAGATGAATTCAGATGACAAACAAGGAACTTGCCATTTTACTGGAGCACTACAAAACAGTACAAGATTTACAAGCCAAGACTTATGAACCATGAATTTGAATCCATGATTTTATAACTAAAAAGGTGCCGAAGTGTATGTGGAATTTCTTCTAAATTTCCGACAGCAGCAACATACCTTTGACACTCACCAGAAAACAACACAAGACAGGGAATGACAGCATTTTGTACTTCCATACATTTTTAGTTCACCTGAGATGGACAGCTTCATCACTGCATCTACTCCTTACAATCTGAACTTGACCTGCTGCCAAACAGACGAGGAAAAATTGGGTACAGGAAAAACCACAGGCCTTCCCTAGAAACTTCCCACTTACATTTATCTCTTGCTCAATTTTTGTCTTCACTGCAAACCACCATCTTTATTGCCAAAGGGTAACTAACCTCAGTTACCTTATTAGAAGGTTTATAGAAGAGTTAAATAGACATTTGTTAAGATTGTGAAAAGTCAGAAGTGTTGATAAGTTCCAAAGTGTCTTTTCGTGTCTGATTTAATTAGAAGTCTTCTAATATCAGAGTCAGTTGTCTTGCCACTACTGCTTGAAAAGACTCTTTGTTCCTATTCCTCTTGCATGATTCCCACGTGGAGATATTTTCTGCATCATGCAGATCCCTCCTCCCCTTCTCACCCCACCATAATGTGGTATAATCATCCTTGCCTCCACTAGGAGAATCTAAACAGCTCCATGATCTCCGCATTCATACTCCATAGTTTTCTGCACAGACTTGATATATACTACTGGAAATACAGCACCCAAAATCCACAGTATGAGTGACCTGACTGTACTATGCTAATAGAAAGTGAATGATCATAGAGAGTTAGGTGAATGGTTGCCTAGATAGAGACATGGATCTTATCGTGCGTAACTTCTTTTAAAATGATTTTGTGATAATGTTCACGGTGCCTATTGCTTCATTAGAGCATAACCTCTGCAGATTGTTTTTGTTTTGCAGCTAGATGAAGTGAATATCCCATATGAGAAACCATTCTGATTTGTACATAATGACAAATATCTGACAGCCTTCTCTCAGCATGACATAGATCCAAAAAAATGTTATTTTGGATCATTTGTACTTATAGGAAAGAGTTTCAACATAACATCTATCATCCATGTCCAAGCAGAGAGGGTAAAATTTAGCCAAAACATTTTATTGCCGTTGTTTTGCTATTGCTATTGTAAAAAATAAAATAAAATCTGCTTTAATTTGCTTTGTATCACACTTATTAGAGAATAATAAACATTACATATTAAAGGCATCTAATAGTGATAAATATGTTTTTATGAGAAAAATTAGAGCAATTCAAATTTTATTTTCTAGCTCTGGTTTTTAAAAATTAGTTGTTCCAGCTTAATTACAATGCAAACTAGAGTTTTGACCTAGAAAAATATATTTAATAAAAAATATTGAGCACCTACTGTGCGTACTGCAGAGGAACTCAAGATAAATAAGTAGTCTAGTCAAGACTCTAACTGGTAATACACATTAATGTGGCAAACTATCAACCCTACTTCATTTTTATACCATATATATTTCAGTCCATGCAGGAACCCAACCCATGAGGATCATTAATAATTTATATTCCACAGGGGGAAAAAAGCTAACTGAAAATATAACAATTAGAAGAGACTTTCACATCATCCTTTTTGATGACCATAAAACACTAACCATGAAAAGGATTAATGAAAATGAGTTTATTGCCTTCCTCTAACCCTCTGATAAACTACTCTTGAAATAGAAAGGTGGCTAAGGCATTCCATTTGTGTGATTTCCACTGGTCACTTGTTTCAGAGATGGTTTACCTGACTAGATAGACATAAACGCATCCAGTCAAAGAGATCACAAAAAGAACAGAAAAAGGAAAATGACAGGTCCTTGGAGGTCTGCCCTGAAAGCCCCTCTGCTAGATCTCCCCACAAGAAGCAACAGGGCAAACCCAGGACAGATTTGCTGCCTTCTCACTCATGTGAACTTCCAAGTTTCTTGGTAAATCCTGGAAACATTCTTGTCATTAGAATAGGATGATCTACTTATTGATCTGATTTTCTCTTTCCAGCTCCGGCTCAACTTGACCTTTCATGGGGTACAGTTCCTTGTTTGTTTCACAAACAGATCTGACTCCTCTAACAGCTGGCAGACAGTGTTCATTTTGTCCAACTTTGTGTTGGTTCACAGAGCCTGGGATATGGTCTATGTTTTGAATTTACTGAATAATACTATTGTTCGGTTTATTCTCTGTCTTCTATTTTTAGCAAAGGTTTCCATTTCAAAACGGACTCAAAATTGTGATAAATATTTTGGTGATTTTGAACTTAAACAAAATGGTTTCAACAAAGAAAAGCATTTAGAATCATAAATTTGCATTTAAACGTTTGACCATGCTGGCAATCACTTATGTGGCAATATCAAACAGCATGAGATAAATCAGAACACAGTTTGAAATTATAGGCCTAACTTACTTGATTTCATAATAATTTTAGGGTCTTTCCTTTAAAAATCAATAGCTCAAAGACATATTTTTTTTTCCCAAGGAATTCTCTTCTCTTTTCAAATAATTACTCTCCCATGGTTTACAGAATGGCATATATAAAAGCACTATTTCTACAATAATTATTCCTAATTTTTCAATTTAGCTAAGCAACATCAGCCACATTTTTTAAGCATAAAATTAGACAAAATCATTGAACTGAAAGCAGACTAATTTAAAAAATGTAAATGAAAATTTTCTAGGCTGGACTAAGGATTTGCATATAAGTTACTATTTTGAACTGTATTTGTGTGATTGCAAGATAAAGAATTAACATTCAACATATAGTTCTTTGGCACATCCCTAGATACAGGATAGGAACTAAGAGGATAATATTTACAATCAAACAAATTAATAAATTAGAGTGTTGATCATGGGGCTATAGAGTAGTGATGAGAAAAGCTACTAGAGAAAATTAAATTACCCTCAAGAGAATTTACATAAATTTAAAACTTCTAAGAAAGTGAAATTTATTGCAACAAACAAAGCAAGAAAACATTCTTAGTTTCTTTTTGTGCTAATGTTATGATTGATAATATTTATAGTTGTGTAGCACTTTTCATATAAGAATCCCAAAACAGTCTAATCATTTTTTTTCTTACACAGAATACCAATGTTGTCCTACTTTGCAGACAGTAACTTTTAACCCCTTTTCCCAAAAAAGAACCTCCTATGGGGCATTTTGCCATATGCCAGCTCCTGTCCAAAGTATATTTTTGTATTCTAAATCTTCTGTGCAGAAGATACTATTCCCATCTTAGAGAAACTGAATTACACAGGGGTTCATTAATTTGACTAATTTCTCATAGATAGAAAGTGATAAAGCAGAGATTCTATCCAGGTATCTATCTGTAGAACCCTCGGGCTTAATTGTCATGCTTTACTGCTTCTGCCCCACCAACCTCTTTAGGAGTACCACAACACTAGCTTCAGATTTCTGAGGCGCAGTAGGCTAATCCCCCGATTCTATGTTATCCAATTCAGCCATCCTTTTTCTATGTTAAAGGACTTTGAATCTCCAGTCTGGGCCTTTACTTCTGAAATAATCTGCTATAGAAGTAGGCTCCTGTGTTAGACTAAGTCAAGTTCAATTTTCGTGAGGCTATATTATGGTTGAAGGAAGACAATGCCTCTTGTGTTTTTGCTACAAGAAAGAAAATTCCCCCCAAATTTCTCTATTAACCTAGTACCACATCGAGTTCTCAAGGAATGTATGCAAAGGCAAATGTGCATACTTGTCTTCTGTGGATTTAGTCTGGCCTTCTACAGTGGCAAGCTGAGCTGGGCTCAATGACCTAGTCTATCTGAACCTGTGGCAGAAAGATAGTTCAACCGCTCCTTCAGAATGAGTCCCCCTCCCTCCTCCTATCTTTACCCTCTGCACCTTACCGCTCTGTCTGCATGAGAAAGCCAGTAGGTCTTGGAGAAAGAGCTCTTCTCCCTAAGGCTAAAAGCAGAGACAATTATGAAATAATTCTCAGCTGCCAGCTATTGAATGCTTACTATGTGGCTAATTCTACAGTCCTCTATGACCAAACATGTCAACACAGCATAAAAGAAAACCATTGTGGGAGTCACCAGAATCCATCTCAGCTTACAAGTAAGTTTATACAAATTATATAAACTCAGTTAACTATCCCAAGTTTTCTCTAAACTATTGCTTTAATCATAACAGAAGGCTCTCAAAGCTCCTGACAGCCAGCAGTTGCAAAGTTGACTGCAGCCTGACTGGCCACCTGTTGTGAGGTAGGAGCCAAGAACAAATCTGAGTAAAATCAACTTTGTTTATTAAGCAGGAAAAGGGACATCTGCCAGTACAACCACCCCAAAGGACAAACTATAGTCCAAACTACTTCCCAGTTCCTGTTTGCTTCTGTTCACCCCTCCTTCACATTTAATCAGGAGTCTCTGCCATTTATTATCTGTACTGTGATAATATGCTGCCAAAGCATAATTATTTTCACTTGTAAAGCATAGGCTAAAACATGTGTATTGAATATGTAATCAATGGCTCTGCATTAGAAAAATAATAAAAATAATGTTTTAAAAGACTGAATAATATGTTAAATACTGAAAATGGAAAATCTTCTCACCATATTTAATTTTTTTAATTAAAAATTAGGTAACATTTTAACCTTCACTAGTTGGTTTTAAACAATCTTTTTATGTTTTGATTCTAAATGAAATCAGACAAGCTATATCAAATCATTCAGTTAGGATTTATAATCTGTAAGGGAAACACCCAGTGGCAGTAGGGTTTTGGTTGGTTGAGTTGAGCTGACAGGAAAAAAGAAAACCATCAATTATGAAAGACCTAGCATATGTCTCATGTGCTGGACAGATTCACCTACATGTTATCTTTTTAATACTAATATTAGGCTTGTTAGGGAAGTATTACCATAACCATTTTACAGGTAAGAAAATTATATTTCTGAGAGGTTAGCAAACTCATCTAGGGTCAGACAGATAATAATTAGCAGGTGTTCTGCTTGTAAAGCTGCCAACTCTAGTAAACTATGCACTGTGTATTAATAGTTTCCATGCCTCATCCCTGAGAAAGTTAAATTCATATGAGAAAGTGGATAAGTATCAGACAATATGGCAGGACATCCTGTATTGACAGGATAACTGTTCTTTTCAAAAAAAAAATGCTAAAATATGTGGACTATACGGGCAAGGGAAAGTGCAATTGCCCTGTACTTTTATATTGCCTCATTAGTTAAGAATAGGTCAAGGTCTCTCTAGAAAAACAATTAACTGAGGTGCAAACAGTCCAGCCCTCATTATCATGGTCACATAGAAGAACCACATAAGTGTCTCTCTCATATCTCCCTCTCTCTTTCTCACACACCCACCCCATGCAGGACTCCAGAGAAGTTTCTAGAGAATCAAGATGAGCATAGCAGCTTCAGCATGGCAATGTCTTAAAGAAAAATGGTCTTAGAATTAACACAGGGCACTGCTTTCAGAGCTACATTTACCTCCCATTGAGGTCTCATCTGGCCTCTTATGTAAATAAAGAATAATCACAATTATCTATTCCATGATATTATCCAAGTATATTTTAGCAACATAAAGGCACACAATTTAACCTATAGGAAGAATCCACAATGCGTATTCCTACCACCCTTCTCTTTCATCATCTGCTGCTGAGAAGGAAAAGCTCAGATAGGGTCAAAGACACACTGGAATCCTTGGGGACCCAAAGATAGTGGTCAGAGTACATACCTGAAACTGTGACTCAGGAGGAGCTGCAATTAATGGTAATGACAAGGTCTGGGCATGAGCAAGGAAGTGGTTAACTGAGGTTGGAAGACAGGATCATGGAGAAGTAGAGTCCCAGGAACTGAGAGAGTATTGGAAGGCTCATCGATGTACACATTTAAATGGCCAAGAATTAAGAGAGAGGTAATATGGGAGAAAGTGAGAGGAAGCCCTAAGAGGGAACCTCTGAGAAATGAGGAGAGAGGAAATGAGGGCTGGTAGGCAAGAGAAATACAAGTAGTTTAAGGGAGTTTAAAAGGCAAGAGTATGGTCTGAAAACGGCAATGAGGAACAAGGAAGACATCTATCTTACTCTCAAGCCTAGTGAGATGAAGTACAGTTGTAGCAAACAAACAGCCGCCTCTTACCAGGCTTGCACTGAAACAGCAACCCGAGGGACAGCCAGTTGTCAGAGCAAGCAAATAAAAGAAATGTTCAGACACAAGTCTGAAACTATAGCAGGCTTTGCTAATAATGGTCCATGGACTGTAGAAAGCCTGAGGAAGGAGAGTGGAGCTATGAGGGGACAGAACAGAGAACGCACAGAGGCTGAAAGAATTACAGGATGGAACATGGCGGGGTGTGATCTGAGAAACCTAAAGTTTTAACTGACTGACTTAAACAAGATTAAGGACACAATGAGATTTGTCCCAACAAATTCCAAGCAGATGATGAAGGTGAGGCTATGAGTTTCGGTGGCAGGAGAGATGGGTTTCTGAGGCTGCCTCTTCACCCTCAGTGATGCAAGTAAGAGGCGCAGGGGAGGTGTGGACTTAGTGCACATTCAGTACTCACTACAACCCTATGTAGGTACTATCCTTATTCTCATTTTACTTATTAAAAAGAGAGTGAACGAGTTTACTCTACACTGTACTTAAAGCTCCAGGGTAAAAGAGTCATGGACTGTAACAGCTGAGTTGTTTCTCTTTTAGGGAGAAGGTTCTATATCTGAAGATAGAGATGGAAGTTGCAGAGAGTGAAAACCAAGGGGTGGGGCCAGTGTGAAGGGACCAAGACCTTCTTGACTACTAAGAAGGCCCTTCAGGGCTGGACACAGTGGCTCACACCTATAATCCTAGCACTTTGGGAGGCTGAGGTGGGAGGATTGCTTGAGGCCAGGAGTTCGGGATCAGCCTGAGCAAAAGCAAGACCCCATCTCTACAAAAAATAGAAAAATTAGCCTGGCGTGGTGGCAGGTTTCAGCTACGTGGGAGGCTGAGGCAGGAGGATCATTCAAGCCCAGAAATTGGAGGTTGCAGTGAGCTATGATGATGCCACTGCACTCCAGCCTGGGTGACAGAGCAAGATCCTGTCTCAAAAAAAAAAGAGGCCCTTGAGGCCAGATAAATCCACAGAAAAGTATAAAGAATGCACATTTGCCTGTGCATATATACCTTGAGAACTTGGGGATTACAAGTTTAGTAGTCAACTATACTGCAAATTTCTCTCTTTCAACAAAAACCCAAAGATCTCCATGTTCCAGAATGGTGCCACCTCTGGTGATGTATATATTTTATAGCATTTGAAGCATAATTCAAATATTTATGGTGGCCTACTTTATTGTTAGTCTTTTTTATTTTTTAGTGCACTCTAATGTTTTCAGGATGCCCTTTCCAAGCCAATTTCGTTTCTTATCTGATAAGAAAAATATAGCTAGTATTTTATGAGAAATATTGTGAGGAAACAAAAAGTTAATTCTTCTTAACATTAGCAGAGATTTTAATTAGGTCCTGCTTGCCTTCTATTATCAGACTGGGAAAATATGGTTCATAACTTAAATAACCTTGAAAATTTGGCTCGAAAGTGTGCTTACAAAGCAGTTATTGATGGCACAGTACCAACCTGGAAATAAGCATTAGTCCAAGAGGTCTGTGGTGAATGATGAATTACAAACATCTCTGTTGGTAACTTTAACAAAATAATATTCAAAATATGAAGCAGGAGGATATAGCTATGATGAGGAAAAAACACACCTGAGAGAGGGTGCAGGACAGAACTTCATTAAGTAATATGACCTTTCTCAATTCATTCAACCCAAAATTTCTCTGCTGGAATCCAGTAACACATATTGGCATTAATTGGCCTGCACATTCAGATTTAATCAAGCTTTGCCAATATCTCTGACAACAGTTCTCAGAACCATTTTGCAAATCAAACATATGCAAAAAGGTTATAAGGAATAAAAAGCATTATATCTGTGCTAATAGATGTAATAATAATTTTAGTATTATTCCTATTCAGACTAATATGAAGTGTATATAGCCTCAGGGCTCCCTGGCATGAAAAGCACTGGTAACTATATTACCTGTCTGATTTTTTTCATTGTTTGTGCTTTTTTCCCCAAAAAAAAACTGTTCACATAAGACTTCTTGATGCATTAATAAAAAAAATCCTGTGGTCCCTTTTTTAACAAGGCAAAAACAGCAAACCTGCTTGGAGCTACTTATATTTATGGGCATCAAGAGTGTTGTTAGCTTCTCTTACTCTATATTAATCAAACAAACAGAGACAAAGGAGTATGTGAAGGTTCCCATATTCTTCTATTTATCTGAAAAAATAAGATCAGAAAAGGAAGCACTATTCTCACCTAAGAATATATCCTCCCCCGCAGCAATGATTCACATTTCCTCATGGATTTTTTATGATTATTATTCTACCCTCAGGGGATTTAGAAAGTAAATAAAAATTTATGATCCAAACCTCAATCTCCTCCTCCCCCCAAGCTGAGGATCTGCCCTGCAAGGAAACACATACATGCACTGCCAGCCCACTCACATAGCCGTGTCAGACTGGCACCTGGAAAGTTATTCCTTCCTGTCCGTGGAGCAGGACTGAGCTCAAGCTGTTACCCTTGCTTTTCAAAGGCTGGAATTATTATGGGTTACATCACCCTTTGGCAGAAATATCACCCTTCCTGTGTCTCCTTATGAAACATGACCACATGCCCACCTACATTATGGGGTTTTTCATGAACACACATATATTCCTGATAGCTAAATGTTCATGAACTAAGAAATTTTCAAAACCCTAAGATTGGGAAATAGACAATGATTAAAAATGGCTTTCATTCAATGTCAATCACTGAAACAGAATATATCAGCCCCTAAGAAAGAGGTTTGCTTTTTATAATTCTGCACATTTTTCCTGCATTTGATCAGATCCCAAAGACCCTGCTCCCTAGACAAAAGTTTCCTTTCATCAATGAGAGTAAATGCCTCAAGAAGAGGACAGAGTCTCCAACAACACTCCATTCTCATCTAATTCTCTACCCATCCCTAATTGCTAGCCCAGAACCAAATGACTAGCAAAGTAATTTCTATTAATGATCCTGGCACAATACAAAGAAAATTCTTACAGGTGTCATGATGCATGTTACCAACCTATGAATAGGTTGTGTACCAAATGTTCATATGAGAGTGTTTTTAGCTTGAAATGCATTTTCCTACAGAATCATTGGTTTAAATTATGGCTAGGTTCTCTGGCTAGCCTATAAAAATCTATTTGAACCATTATATTATATATCTAGGCAAAGTACAAATAGAACTATTTCAAATTTGTTTCACTATTAATTAGAATATTGTTTCTATGGAAAAATGAATACAAAGTTTTATATTTATATTAGGCTGAGCCATATGTAAATGCAATTTTTATAGGTCAAAAACTGCTGAATATCAGCATATTCATATGGTTCAACCTGATCCATTCATTCCAGAAGCATTAACTGAATATTATGCCCAAGATACAAAGAGATTGGGGAAAAAGATGTGTAAGACATAGTCCTTGCATTTACAGATCACATCCAGCGAACACATAAATGGGTATAACACATACATGACATTATAAGTGGCAATTTGATGCATTTTGACTCAAGGAAAACTAAAAACAGACCGTGTGTATTTTTATTACTGAGGAGTGTAAGCAACAGACATCTTCACCTTGAGCCCATCCGTCTCTGGCAACCCCATACCCCAAGGGACAGGATGGAGGTCAGGCACCACCTGGCAGATAAACCATATGAATAGGAGTCAAATGTTAATTCAACTTACCCACCTCAGAAAGGGCTAATGAGTCAGCTCATGCTCTACAAACGTACTCATACATTATGGTCTATAATTCAAATTGTTGTATTACTCTCTTTAGCTGTAACACTCATTCTAATTTGTTTCAGGTAATAAATAGATCAATCGATTTAATAAGGATATTCAGTCTGTTTTCCATTTGAAAAATCTAGAGGACAAACACCTCTGCTTTGTGTAGGCTGCATAATTACGCTAACTATATTTGACTGCGTATATTTTAGACAGGGAGCCAAACAGGATGTTTAGATCACAATACGATCCCTTGTTGCCAACTCCAAATTACATTGTTAATCTTCAATTTAATTTCTCACAGATTTCTCCATAGTCACTAGTATGTTATATTAATATTTTTAAACTCCTATAAAATTATAGTTTTGGGAATTAGATGATATAATCTTAGAACCCAGTCCAGCTCCCATATAATTTTAAAATGTTAATCATCTTTCTTAATATAAAAGCAATATTCATTAATTTTTTTTAAATCAAATAATGCAATAATAAAGGAGAAATTGAAAGTCATACATAATTGAGGTGAGGGAGGTAGAATAAACAGAGCATGAGACGGTAATCTAAAAAAGGGTGACTTTACATTTGTTGTATCAAAATAACCACATCCATATTCTACTTTGCCTATAACTACTATGTAAAACTATCTATGATTGATACCAGATATTTGTTTAAATAGAAATGCCTTATAAATTTAGAGAAGTCATCTCTCTATGTGTCAAAAACAGTAATGGGCCTGATTCTTTGTAAATCACTGTCAGATACATAATCTTACTTGACGACTCATTCATTGAAGAGATATGTTTTGAGTGACTACCAAGTGCAAAGAACTATGCTGGCCACTGAGGATACCACAGTGAATAGTACCTTTCCTCCTGAAAATTATATTCTAATGGGAAAGGTAAGATATGAACAACCAATTACACAATGAATTATTTAATTAGACATGTTAATTAGGTCCAAGACACAGGAATACATGGTGCTTTAAGAGGAAGGGGAATCTAACCTAGCGGACGAAGTATGGACAGCTTCTTTGAGAAGTGCTATTAGCTGAGCTCAGAAGGATTCAGAGTTAATTCCTACTAGGCAAATGAAGGAAGTGGAAAGAGGGTTCATGTAAGGAGAGCCACAAATACAAAAGCCCTAATATAAAAGGAGCAGCAGCTATGCAAAGAATAGAAAGGAAGCCAATGTGCCTTGCAGTGGAGAGTGTGAGGGGAAGGTAGCAGAAAATGAAGCTGGTGAAGCAGGCAGGGGCCAGGTACCCTAGGGCAAGCATTCTGAACTTCAGAGCTATTGACATGATGGGTCAATGATTCTTTGTTGTGGTGACCTGTCCTGAAAATTGTAGGATGTTTAGCAGCTTTCCTGTCCTCTACCCACTAGATACCAATAGCACCCCTTCCCCACCCCTCATTGTCAGAACGAATCATATCTCCAGGCTTTGCTGAATGTCCCCTTGGGGACAAAATCACTCCTGATTAGGAACCACTGCCATAGGGCCTTATACGTAATGTCAATAAATTTGGCCCTTATGCTTAAAGCAATAAGAAGATGTTGAATACTTTAAGAAAATGAGTCATTTTTCAAACATGCTGGGTAGGAGAAGAGGAGCTCAATGAAGAGTGAAATTCGACAGCTGCCAGAGAAATGAAAGCTCTCTAAGCCTACAGAAGAGAAGGCAGAAAAAGAAAAAAAAGAGAAAGCAGGTCAGTAGGTCAACTACTCTCAAGATGTTCCAAATTAGGTAAGCGCTGGAGCAGGGCCACCACTCCTGTACTTCCCCCTTGTCCATTCATTTATCTGAAGTTAGACTTCAATGCCTTTTGCACCTTTGTGTCCCCATTCAGCCTGGCAGTAATAGTTGTTGATGAATTGTGGGAATTCCAATATGCATACTGGGGAAGGAGTGGAAATAAATCGTAGATTGAGATTATTAAAATACAGAATATGCAGCAATGATTACACATTATGTTCCTTTTGGTATATAACACAAAACTAGGAAATCAAATATTAAAACCAAAGCAAATATCAAATACTGAAATCGAAAAGTTGTGCCACCAGAGGCAGTAATTCTCTTTTTTAGTAGAAGTCTCATGGCTGTACTAACTTGAGACCTTTATTGGTTAGAACAGAAAGTCAGTCAGCTGTCTCCATCCTAGTTAACTCGGTTGCTTCTGCTCTTTAGGAAAAACATGCAATCTCTCAATGAGGTTTCTTTCCATTCCAGTTCTGCTGCACTGTTTATTTTTTATTTTTATGAGTGTTTGGAAGGTATTTATTATGTAATTTAATGGCAATAAATAAGGTAAATCTGGACAAACTCCTAAAAGATTTGCTATGTATGCCCTTATTTAGAATAAGAGAAGGGAGCATTGTCTATAATGATCAGGTGAGTGTTTATTTTACTTAGTGCCTCTACCTCCAGCCTTCATCTTTCTCTCTCCTGCTTGTTTCCATGTGTGGGCTCTGCCAGTGAACTTACTGTTCCTTCTCCATCTGTGCTCACAAATATTGCCCATCTGTGCAGGATGAATTTCATTCAAACCAATAACCAAGAAGCAAGAACCAATATCCTTAAGCATACTGGAATGAAAGAACACTACTAACGGAATCCCTCTGACCCACGAACCAGGTTAAGTCTTCCATGGCCAAAGCTGTCATTAAATTGTTCTCACTTGAGCTCTGCCTCAAAGTTTCAGGCAAATTCCTGATTTTTTAAAAATTATATAATTCTTAATTCACTCATGTTACAAGTAAATAACATGTGTCATGCCTGCTTCTAAGCTCATGAACTTTGGCAGGCATCAGAAAGACCTACACTGCCCTTTACAAACACATACGCCCAGACCCCACTATAGACTTACAGAATAAGACTTACCAAAGATAGGGGCACACCATCTGTGCTTTTAACAAAATCCCCAAGAGAACTTGCATACCAAATTCTGATGCACACCAAAATTTAAAAATAACTACTTTGTAGACTAAAGCAATAATTAGCAATGATCATACAGTTATTAATTGGTCAGGGATGGATAAATACAAGTGACAACATAAATTATTTTACTCCAGACAGATGATTTAACAGTCTCCTCTACTACAGGGTGTCCCAAAAGTCTCCATAAAAATGAAAAAATTTTTAATGAATATTTTGTAAATAAAGGTACATTGAGCTACAATTTCCCATTTTCCCTATGTATGGTGACTTTTGGGACACCCTGTAGATTAAAATCTCTTTGGAGGAACAACATATCTTAATGATCTTTATACCCCAGATTGAGTTATATAGCAGTTATTCAATAAATTTTAGAAAAATAAATAAATACATCCATATCTACATGTAGGAATATCTACTTTAACCAGTTTTCCCATTCCATTTGTAAATAAGAAAACTTCTATACTGCATGATCTCATTTATAAATGGAATCTTAAAAAAAAATGTTGAATACCCAGAAATAGAGAATAAAACAGTGGTTACCAGGGGCAGGGGAGGGGAGATATAGGTCAAAGTCTACAAATTATCAAATATGTCAGATAAACTAGTCTTGAGATCTAATGTATAACATAAGAACTACAGTTAATAATATTGTATTGTATTTGGGATTTTTTGCTAAAAGAGTAGATTCTAGGTGCTCTTACCACAAAAAAGAAGTGAGTAACTACGTGGGATGATTAGATATGTTAATTTGCTTGACTATCGTGACTATTTCACTATGCATCTATCAAAACATCATGTAAACCTTAAATACACAATCGGCCCTCCGTGACTGTGGGTTATACATCTGCAATTCAACCAATGGCAGATTGAAAATATTCAGAAAAAATAAAAAATAACAATACAATAAAAGTAATACTAACTTAAAAATGCACTATAACAACTATTTACATAACATTAACATTGTATTAGGTATTATAAGTAATGTAGCAATCATTTAAAGTATACAGGAGGATGTGGGCAGTTTATATGCAAATACTACACCATTTTATAATATATAACAGACTTAAGTATCTGCAGATTTAGGTATCTGAGGGGCGTCCTGGAACCAATCCCCCCCATACCAAGAGATGACTGTATACAATAAAAATTTTTAAAGAAAAGCTTCTAGACATACACAAAGGAAGGAAAAAATGAAATGCCATGACCTTCACTTTGTTTGATCACTTATAAATGCTATGCAAGAAAGTGCAATATATCAGGTTCCCAGGAAGGAAATGCATGTTCCACTCGTCCACCTTTTCCACCAAGAGTGCATTTTAAGTCTCAATTGTTAAAAGAAGTGGAACTAAGTCATGAAATACATGATAGTCATAAAATTCTCAGGAAGAAATCAGATGACTCCCCAGTCCCCCACCCAGTCTCCCTCATACACCATATTTGCTGACCCAGCAGCTCATCATTGCATTACTCTTTTGCAACATCTACCTCTATATCTTTTCAAAACCAGTATAACAGTTTCTGTCCTTGCCACAAGTAACCCACACAAAAAAAATTCTAGACCCTACACTGTATTTGAGACATCAGTATCTCAAATGCAGGGAAAATGCAGAATCAGAATTACCAATGTGCATGTACAAAAGCATCCATCCATTGGTTTGTAATGATATACAAATTTCATGCATATAACATTTGGTATGTTAAACTCTATGCACCTTACACTAGTTGTCTAGTTTATTTATTCTGAATCTGTCCAAAAATGACAAATGTTTTCCTACTTACAGAGCACTCCATGAAAACCGCTGAGTAAGGGCACTAGAATAGGTTCTTCATTCCTAATAAATCACTGTAATTTATGTTACACATGTCCTCATGGAGAGGATAATAAGAGGCTGATGTGCATAACATATTTCCTCAAAAAAAAAAAAAAGGCATTCCACTGGGTTCTTACTCACTCTGGACAAGCAATTGTAAAGCAGAAACTTGATGGTTGAGAGCAGAGCATTAAGCAATGTTGAGAGAGATCAGTTGCCAAATGGAGCTTAGAATAGGACTTTTAAAGGTAACTCAGATAAAACTAATGTTACATCACCTCGATATCAATGCTGCCTTTGTAATAAGTATGCCTGGGAATACTGCTAAGAACTCAAGGAAGGGGAAATTAAAGGGGAAAGAAGGCTCTTCCACCTGTTGTTGAACAGTCCTGAGATGTATATACACTTGTTCAATGAACCATAAATGTCACCATTGTTACCAAGGAAGATATCCTCATTGATTTGTGCATACCAAATCAAATTCAGTGCTTCTCAACCTGCAGCATGCATAAGAATCACCTGGAGAACTTAGAACAGATACCTGGACACTACCCCTAGAGATTCTGATTTAGCAGGTTGAACTGAGGCCTAAGCATTTGCATTTTCAAAAATCTCCTAGGTGATGCAAATGCTGCTGATCTTTGGAGCACACTTTGAGTGACATTCTTCCAGTTGATATTTTCTGATTCCTTTTACACCTCAGGGTTGCTTCTGGGTGTTTATTTTAACCTGGTAAATTAATGCTGAAGGGAAACACACTGGGGGATTTGGCCCCTATTATACCACTCTGAGCCCTGCATAAATAAACATCTATGATGTTAAGATTGCTAGACTCACTAGAAAGTGAAATATAGGCATGGTCCAATGTAAGACAGTCTGACTCCAAAGACCACATTCTTTTCATTATACCACAGTTGTCATTAAAGTCACCAAGTGGATAAGATCACTTAGGGAGAAAGAGAGGACTCAAAAGAGGCTGAGGTCAGGACCTTTGGGAATACTAATTGCTATGGGTTGAATTGTGTCTCCTCCCCCCAAAAATATGTTGAAGTCCTAACCCCTAATATCTCAGAATGCAACCTCGCTTGGAAATACAGTCTTTACAGATGTGATCAAGGTAAAATGAGATCAGTAGGAACAGCCCTAATCCAATATGAATTGTTTCCTTACAGAAAGGGGAAATTGGACATAGAGACAGACACACGCAAACAGAAGACAACGTAAAGACACATAGATAGAAGAAGCCATGTAACTAGAAGTCAAGGAACACCAAGGATTTCCAGAAGCTAGAAGCAGCAAGGAAGGATTCTCCTCGAGAACCTTCAGGGAGAGCATGTCTGTGCAGACACCTTCATTTCAAACTTCTGGCCTCCAGAAACTGTGTTACAATATATTTCTGTTATTTAAGTTATCCAGTTTTTGGTACTTTGTTACAGCAGCCCTAGGAAACCAATACACCAATATTTACAGGAACAAAAGGAAGTACCAGCAAAGGAGGCTGAGAGGCCATGTTTAAAGGGGGAGGAGTGCTGTACCACAGGACCAAAGACAGAAGAGGTCAAACTGAATTTAGACTAAAGACAGACATGTAAGAATCTCACAGAAATTTCCTAAACAATTATTTTCCCTCAAAAATGACCTTTCTGATCAGGTGAACAACTTCAACTGGACATGTGATTAGGAAATCTCAAAAGATTTTTGAGCATTTGAGTTGCTAGCAGGAAAGAATTATAATGAACTCTTATATCTCTAACAGAACCTTATTATTCAGAATGATTTTATCATGTATTCTTAAAACAATCTGATGAGGTGGGCAGTATCTCCATTGTTTAAATCAGAAACTGAAGCTCAGAAAGAACTAATCTTTACATGAAATTATAAACATGCAAGCATTATTTTATTAATTTTTAACTGTTGCCTTATTTAATATCTACCACACTCTGAGGGAAGTGTCTTATCCACCTTTCACAGGTCAGGAAACATAGAAATGTTAGGTAAATTGTCCAAGATCAGAGATCTGGTAAGAGGTAAATATATATATATATATTTTTTTTTTTTTTCAAACTTAACATCTGTTGCTCCCAAAGCTCATGTTCTTTGCATGACACTATACCTGGCCTCCTTGTGGACTATTGAACTCCATGAAATAATTATTAAAATGAGATAGGTACTAAAAGTGGTTTTATTAAACTATAGCTTTATAACTTCATAGAAATAGTCAAAAGACATTTATCTGAGAAACCTTATGTATAAAGTGGCTGAAGAAACCTTCATGAAAAGGTAATAGAGTTTATTGCTGCCAATATAAAATATTTTTCCCACAAACATATTAGCAAAATGGCTTTTCTAATCAGGTGAACAACTTTGACTGGATTCGTAGTCAGGATATCTCCAGGCAGAATTTGGAGGTCACCACCTGAATCACATGTATACTTATTCCTCTCCTTGATAAAAAGTAGAAAATTATCTAGAGACACAAACCATATGGTACACTACAATATCAGATTTAAGTATTTTTATTAACATCATGTTTTCTTGCTACACTCAAGATTAAATAAAGCTTTATGGTTTAATAAAGATTTCTCACAGGACTAGAAGATTTTTTTCAAAGACTAGCTTACTTCATTTTAAGGCAATTTTTCATTCAGCTGTGAATTCTAAAAGAAGATTTCAATATTGCTTAAAATACAAGAATACATTAGCACAAATGATATAGCACCCTTTTTATTATTAAATGTTTATTTTCAGAATCACAGAGCTATAAAGGATCTCTAAGAGGCATTTAATTTATCCATGTAGTCTCGATACTGTATATAAATGTATTCAAATAATGGTCTGGATGGAAAGTCTCTAAGACAGCTGCCTCCATCGTGGCATCTGCTTCACATTTGAAGGGAATTCTCAAGACAGCAGGGAATCCTTCATGGGGAGCTGTACCCGTTCCCAAGCTCTTATCTCCCCACAACTAAAAACACTTGAAGGCTCAACTCTACCCAGTGTCCAGCCCAATCCTGATCTTGTGGGAGAATACTATGAACAGTTCCGGCCCAAAACTTAGGTTCAAATAGAATCAGCATAAGTCTCCTTGGCTGCTAATCCAGTTCAGGTGCTTTCACTCAAATTCTGACCACCTCGATTAGTCCTAATATCTGCAATCAAGTCTTTTCTTATTTTGGTAACATGCATAAGGCATGTACTTCTCCAAAATTGAGACTTTGCTTTCATCTGGCTATTCTCCCTGCTGGAATAGAGTCTTTCCCTGAATTCTATTCTAATGGCTGAAACCTTGCAATTGGCTGAATAGTTTCTCTGGTCCTACCAGTCTACATGTCTGCCTGGAATCCTAAACACTTGCATTATATTACTTTATCTTGCCAATCAAAACATTTATTACTCCATGATGAGCCTATATTTTGTCTGGTACTATACATTTTTATGACGTGCCCTGCATATATCATCAACTGTATTAAACCACATATATCATCTCAATGCCTGTTCCATTCCAATGAAGTAAGCTTTACATATAATCTATCCTGCCAAGGTTAATTGTGCTACTCCAGCCCAATCTTAAACACATTCTATGATGGTGACCACTTCTTGGAGCTGCCCCAATGCAGAAATGTCAGCACCCTGTCTTTCCTCCCCTCCTTTAGGGTTCTCATCATCAAAACGTCATAATTTCTACAGATCTCAATATTTTTATAAAATACAAATTTTATCTCAAAAAGAGAGGAGATAGAGATGTCAATCATAGATGATAAAGACAGAAGTAACATTGATAGGTAGTTATTTTTCATTCCTAAAATAGATATTTAAAATGTCATTTTAATTAACAATATTTTAATGTATGTATTAAATCTTGCTTTATTTCAGAAGGATTAATAATAGTTTCATTTAATTAAACTTATAATGGTAATTGAATTCCAATAATTAATTACATATATCTTCAAATTTTACTTGTTGGTATCTTGTTTTGCTTCAAGTCATTTTAGAAATATGTCATATATTAAATATTTTATAAGGAATCTAAGTTCTTCAAAGGAAAGATCTATGTCTTGCATATAATGTGATAGTTCCATCCTATATTGAATCCATAAATCCCTACACATTGATTAAAACCACATGCTAGGGCATTTTATTGAGATTTGTAAAAGCTTTGCTGGCATTAGATTGAAGGCTGTGTTAACAATTATGATAACTACTTTGGAAAAATAAAATAAACAAAGGAAAGCACAGAAAAGTTACAAGTGGTACTTGTTTAACACTCTAAAGCAAATATAATCCTCCTCAATACAAAAATTTCCTATTAATTACTCACGAGGCTTGTAAGTGTTCTACACAATTTGTAAATCTTTTTTTAATCTTTGAAATTCATACTTTCAGATACAAAGTATTTGAGAGCCCACTAACGGTATGATCCAAAGCTTCCATATCTTCTTTCTGAGAAGGAAAACCAACAGCGGGTGTTGAGAAACTATAATTTTTTTTCTTTTGAGATATCAGAAAAACTAAGATTCCCAAATATTCTCTACTTTTCATATATTTCCTACTGTTTGAATTGCTTAGAACTTTTTTGGCTTAAGTTCTTAATACTAGTAAAATTGGCAATAATCTGGGTGTTTTAACTAACATATTAAAGCTGCTATCATTTTTATACAACTTAGGGTAATAAGAGCTCTATGATTACAGACGAAGTGGTAAGAGGAAACAGATCATGAGGATACCAGCAATCAGAGTCTAGGAAAGGGACCACCAAAAGGGAGCAAAGGGCATCAGACTCTGGGGATAAAACAAGGCCAAGCACATACATTTTCCACAAATAAAGAAAGCCTAAATAACCTGGGTTCTGGCTTGCACCAGGCAGACATCAGCACAACACAGGCCAACAGAACCAAGATTAGTAAACACAAGGTGCCAAGTGATTTTCAACTCAGATCCCTTCTCTTTTTATCTGGCTCTACGGTCTGTTTCCACCCTGCTGGTAAATCAGCAGTCTTTAGCAGACATTATTCTATGTGCCAAACAACTTGGGGGCCAATTGGTTTTGGAAAAGTCCATGAGAACTAGAGTCTTTCATCTTTACCTTTCTTCTTTTTCAGGTACTGCTATCCAAATGCTGGTTGAACAGCTGAGCTGTAAATCTTTCCCAGGTACGATGGAAAGAAAAGGCAAGCAATCGATCTTTTGCAAGCTTCCAAACCATGTTAGCACAGAATAAGACCTAGGGTGGTCAGGCTGATTTCTGCTTCTCCTCAAATTTGGCAGAAAATCATCTCCATCTGTGTTTCTTGGGCCCTTTGAAAAATCACTGTACCTGATATTTTTAGGCCCCAGATACCACAGACAATACTCCTTTTAGAAGGAAAAACAGACAGAACCATCGATTGGATATAGCAATGGGTTTCTTTACGAAGAAACCTAACTAGCTTATCTGGCAGACATCTGAGGCACAGATACTCTTCACTTAATGTGGACACAGCCTAAGTCATACAGAGTAAGAAATAAGAACATAATTCTGAGGAAATATAAGTTCCTACAAATTAAATTGATTTCATTCATGCTCCAGCTATCCTGTTCATTTCCAATGTTTTTTATGCTGATAACCTCCCTCCCAACTTCTCTGTTCACGCTTGGGCTCATACATTCTCTTAATCTGTTAATTACCTGTATTAGCTATTCATCAAATACTATATGCTTTGGGTTGGAACCTGACCAAGAAATAAAAAAAAGTTTCATGCTGTCCTAGGAATAATTTATAAGAGGCAAATCTAGATTTCATCATACAATGCAAGGGCACTCCCGAGGGAGATGTTACCATTAAAACAAAGCTGCTTATCCCTTTCTTTCAAAGCAAAATAATGTGGATCTCAAATTTTAAGCCAAAAATAAAATATTCAAAAACAACAAAGTATTCGTGAGAAAAGATGTTATACTTTCAAAATTATGCTTTACAAACTTTTGCCATGTCTTATATTAGAAAACATCAAGCTAATGCTGACATGCCAGATATTAACCTGAGGCTATTTTCAATGTTCCTGTTTTTAAAAATTGAGAAATACTGTATGTGGAGAATCTAAATGGCATTTTTCCTTTTCCCTCTCCCCTTACCCAAATCATTCAAATTACAATGGCCACCCAGAACAGTATGAGGGAAACCTTATCATTCACAGCACATATATAACAAACAGCAAGGAGGCTTCCCTAACCAGTATTGCATGCAGAGAGTCAACAAAAAACAGGAAAGAATACAAACTGCCTGCTGTAAGAAAGACCAGAGCAAGAGATCTGAGAGCTAACAGAGAACTTAAAAATAAGAACTGGGATCGAAGGAAAATCTGAGGGAAAACAAGACGAATAATGAAATCAGAAAGGAAGAAAACTACCTAGAGAAATAAGAGGCCCCAGATAGGGACACAAAAGTCAAAGTAGCCCATGGCCATAATGATGGATTCAGAAAGCAGTAATTCCATAATTTGCGCTTTAAAAACTAAGACTGGATCCAAAAGATTAAAGTGTGTTTTTGATACTATTTGAACCCAGAATTCAACCTGCTCCCATGTTTGTTGTATATCAGAGCTAGAAAAATGAGTCAGGATAAGTCAGTTCCTGTGCTGATTTATTGCTATCCAATTAGGAAGCTCTTGGCTCACTGATCAGAAACAAAGATTAAAGGACAAAAAAGATACTATAAAAGCTAAAACTTCTGCAATCTTCTATCTCAACCGACTACACAAAAAGATATGCAGAACCTAATTTAGTGTGGGTTATAAATCACTGCAAGTGCAGAAGGGAAAAAACAGATGCTAACATTTAAACATGTTTCTTCCGGATTTGGTGTATTGTTATCTCACTGATAAAAATATTTTTAAATGAAGCTTAAACTGCCCTTATTTTTACCGTCTATACAGAACATACTCAATGTAAAACAATACTTATGTAAGTAAAGAATATTTACACCAATGTATAGTGCTGTACAGGTTTGAGTAAATATTGTTGCTATAATTGTTATTTGGCCTACTTCATTCTAATAGCTGATGCCTTACTAAATCAGCAAAGACGTTAGTCAGAATCAATACATGAATAACTAACACCATGTGGTTGAGGGATTTGTATTTGTCTAATGGTTATTTGACAGATTACTGCTCTGTTCATTAGGAGATGTTAATATTTCAACATGTTACTCACAATATCTCAGGAATTTTAAGGTATACTTCCATTTTTTATTCATTAGACTAACACACACAGAAAATGCATATGGAAAAACTATAATATGTCCAATTTCAAATCAAAAATGTAATTTATTATATCTCAAACAAGAAGTAGTACAAGTAATCAAAGTATGCACCTAAACTATTGACACAGTTTTGCCATCTTAATGGTAACTTGCTTATGCCAGCAGCGAAGAAGACTGGAGAGCAAGTGGCGATGAAATCACAAAAGGCGTTTTCCACAGCTTGTTGAGAATTGAATATTTTTCCTTGCAAGAAGGGATCCAAAGCCTGGAAGAAGTGGTAGTCAGTTGGTGCAAGGTCTGGTGAATATGATGGCTAACAGAGAGTTTCTAAGTCCAACTTCTGTAGTTTGAGCAGCATTGTTTGCATGACATGTGGTCAAGCATTGTCTTGCAAGAGGATTGGCCTGTCTTTATTGACCAATCTCGGCTGCTTAATCTCAAGCATCCTCATCATTTCGTCCAATTGGTTGCAGTAGACATCTGCTGTAATCGATTGACCAGGTTTCATGAAACTGTAGTGGATAATACCAGCACTGGACCACCAAACAGACACCATTAGCTTTTTTTGATGAATATTCAGTTTTGGACTGTGTTTCGGCACTTCGTCTTTATCCAACCATTGTGCGACACTTGCGACACTTGTGACTGTCAAAAAGAATCCATTTTTCATCACACGTAACAATACGGTGTAGAAATGATTCACTTTTATGTCGTGACAGCAAAGAAAGGCCAGCTTTGAGATGATTTCTCTTCTGATCCTCATTTAATTCATGCGGTACCCATCTATCCAGCTTCTTGACCTTGCCAATTTGTTTCAAATGGTCCAATTTTGTTGGAATAGTAACATCAAACCTCATGGAGGTTGAGATGGGTTTGGTTCCACTACAGCTTTCAGCTCATCATCACCCACCTTGGTCTCAGGTCACCCACATGATTAAAAGATTGAGATTAAAATCACCACAACAGAACTTCTCAAACCATCAATGTATTGTGCATTCATTAGCCACATTCTTCCCAAACACTTTGTTGATATTTCGAGCTGTCTGCACTGCATTGGTTCCACAACAGAACTCATATTCGAAAATAACACAAATTTTTGACTTATCCATCGTTCCACAAAAATTGCTCTAAAAAAAATTTGAAAGATAATCACAAGCCAAAATGTGTGTTTGAAAGACTGAGGATGTACCTTCACAATAAAAATAAAACAAGAAATGTCAAAGTGAAATGTCAGAGATATCAACTGTCAAACCTAGTAATTAAGGAAATCGGACATTTCATACTTAATAACCTAATAAAATCATCTTAAATTTAGGAGAGTAAGAAAATTATAATAATTAGGTCAGAAACAGAAGCATCAAAAAATGTACTGATTTATTAATAAGTAATGAACACTGTCTTATCAAGATATTTGAGTCAATTTTTATGTCTATTTAGCACCCCAGTGATAGCAAAATCTATAACACAGAAATAAAGTAGGAAAGTGGGGAGGAAGAATAAATGAAGGAAGGCCAGGTGTCAGAAAGCCCGGAGTTTACAGCCTCCATTGATAAGCCATATATTTGGCAAGTCATAACCTCTCTAAGCCTCAATTTCTCTTCATGTATCAGCTCAACTTATGTTCCAGGATCATCACGATGATTAAATTAGATGGTGTAGGTAACATTGTTTTATAAATTATAAAATCCGATATAGTATAAATTTATTACTACTGCCAATACTCAGCTTAACAGAGGAAACAACCTCAGAAATAAGGAAGGACAAATTTGGTTAGTGGTCAGGTTTATTTGATCACAGAATAATGTTAAGGTTTATTAATTTAATTTCCAATGTAGATTTTCAAACTTATTTATCCGAAGTGTTAGCTGGCATTTTTTATAAATACCCATTAAACAGAAAAACTTAACTTAGCCAGATCATTATAAATTATCTTCTTTCCTTGAAGTATACATAGCCACAGATATAAAGGAACTTTCATTTTACTACCTAAGAGAGATTTTTAAAATATTAATAATAACCTATTGGTCCTACCTAAGTCTACTGGTCTTCAAGAATAATATAGTTCCAGATTCCCTGGAATGCCAGGATGTGTCCAAATAAAGGTTAAAATAGAGAATAGGCAGTCTGAAAGTTCCAAAATAGAACTTCTTCACAAGTTCTAGATGTGTAGGTCTTCAAAATACCACAGGGGAAAAAAAAAAAAGAAAGACACAACCACATACGTTCTTGTTTTAAAGGAAAAAAATGTATTATGATAAAATGATCTCTGAAGAAAATCTTTTCAAATAATTCTTTTTCTAGTGATCACCTTAAGATAGAGATTGCTTCTAATCACTAAACAATCTCTCAAATATATCTGAGTTGAATAGTTTTGGTAAGAGCAGATATAAGACAGTAACAATACTCATGAGATACTAGAAATTAAAGATCTTCATTTAGTAGTTTATTTTTTCCTGATTACATTTCCCAAATTTTTAAATCTTCACTTGTCACCCTTTATTTACTGTTCAACCTTTAATAATAATGTTGATATATCAAATCATTTGCCCCCCACTAGTTTCATTTTATTATTATAAATAAGCCTTATTATAACTAAACTCAATATGCAAATTGTCTAGATAATAGATTAATAAAATGGAGAACTAAATGTGTTTGCATAACCCAATGCCTCAACCTTGTTATCAAGATTGAGTCCTTGCACAGCAGATGACAGCACCACTAAAAATGTGTGAATATTTCAGCTGGGTACTACATACACACTGGACATACACAGACCAAAAGAGAGGCATATATCGCCCAAAGATTGAATAATATAGACAAAATATCTCTAGGCAGAGCCACATTAAGAGGCAGACTAGCCATGCAGCCACTCATGTTGCCAAGAAACTATCAGTAGACCTACAACAAGATGGAGAAAATTATATCTACACAAAGTCCTCTCAAGGTGGGGCTATACAAAAAAATACTTTGATAAGTCTCATCAGGTGGAGTACAACCTTCAGTGGATATATCCAAGTAGTGATGGTAACGTGCCTTCTAGGGAGGTGGGTTTGGATTCACTGAGTAAGCCTTACACACCAGCAAGCTGCCACCAGCACCCCTCCACCACCCTTCTTGCCGTCCATGGCACTCCTCTAAATGAACATTGAATAAAGAAAGAAAGAGAATTTTCTTGAAGAAGCACCAAAGTATTACCCTACCGGGGCAGCCAGATGTCACCTGACATGATCATATTTTCATTTGAGATGGTGCATCTGGCAGCACTGTGAATTAGAAAGGAGACAACTAAAATCAGAGAGAGACATTAGCAGACTATTGCAATCATGCAGGCAAGACGTACCTAGCACCTGAATTCAGACAGTGGCAGTGGGAACAGAAAGGAAGCAGCTGAATCCATGAGTTTGCATAACGTCATATAGGGGACAAGCAGATGGTAGGGAGAGTAGAGTGGATCCTTAACTAAAACATTTTCACTTGCATAATGGGCAAAGAAGCCAAACTATACTGAATTCAGGAAGAAGAGGGAGAATATGAAGAAGACATGACTGTAAACCCTTTTTTCATGAAGATTTACTATGAGGGGATGTTTTAAGTCATCTTAAATGTCATAAATGATCTTAGAAGAAAGTCAACATATATAGGAAAAAGAGAAGGATATGAAAACCAGATTTGCAATGTGAAGTCAATTTATATATGTTATTATAATGTATTATGTATATATACTATTAAGTTTATTGAGTGACATATTTGCAATATAAAAAATAGAGTAAGTAGGACTCTTTCCAAGAAATTTCAGTATAAAGGCCAACCCTCTGTGCCTGGCAGTATTGACACCATGCCACAGGGAAACATTGTTAACCAGTTAACTATTATGTATCCATAATAATTAAAAATAAACATACATATAAAAAAAGAAAGTATTAATAGCTTCAAAAAATTTGCAAGCTGCCACTTGAATATCCCAAATAACTTAGTTAAACATGAATTACTCAGAAAATGTGCAGATTCACAAGTGTAAAGCCAGACTGATGCTAGCTAGAGCAATTTCACTGTGCTACCTTATTTGGGTGTTCAGTAAAACTTCTTAAAGCTGTCTATTCACTGTACCTTCAAGATATCCCATTCTCCTGGAAAGAGGATTTTGAGACACCTTTGCTGTTACTACTACTGAAGAGCAAAGTAAATTCCTGAGACCATGCCCTCCAGCCTTCCGGGAAACACAGATTTTGAAAATTACGATTGCCTCTCTCACCAAGATATCAAAAGACAAAAAGAATAAAAACTTTATTTAAAACTTTACACAATTCCACATCCACCCCATGTATGTAAAACAAATGATCACATGTATACTTAATGGTTAATAACACAGTTCCCACTAACCTGGCAGTAAACCCCTACAACCAAGAACTAAAGTTACTTTAAACGATCCATGGACTAGGGCCAGCTTGTGCTGTCTGCTGAGAGCCAGTTTTGTGCATTTTTTCCAACTTCGTGTACAGTGATGTCAAGTCAGTAGCTTGTATCATCCATGGTGGGAGTATTTACACCACAGAAACTGGCAAACACTACAAATTAGAGTTTTTGTTCCCTTCTAGAGAGCTGGTTGTTAAACCTTTACCATCAAACTACTACTCTAAGCATCCTTTTCATCAGTGCTATAAAAAGCAGACTTGAATCCCTTCCCATGTCTCAGTCTGGAAGAGTTCTCCAGGATTTCCAAAATGTCAACATTTCCAAGTCTGAAAGTCCACTCTCTCAAAGGGAATACTCCTTAACAGCATCCTTAGTGTTGCTAAATTACACCAGAGGGAAAAAAATACCTTTTTGCTAAATCAGCTTTTGGTATTGCTCTAATATTTCAGTTCCATGTTTCCTGACAGCTAGGAATCTAATTACCACTCTGCATTCATCCATTCAGCAATCCTTGACTATCTTCAACCCAGTGAGGCATAGAGATTGGTTCTTACTCCTCCTCCTCCTCTTGCCTGCTTCATGCAAAAGGACTTCATCCAGATCCAGAAACACATGCCCATATTTTGTGGTAAAGTATACCAATCATATAGCTAATAGCCTTGCTTCACAAGTATATCGTCCACACTCTATGCTGGGTGCTGACAATAGAAAGATAAATCAAGCACAGTCCCTCCTTATGAAGGGTTGCAAGGTCAGGGGTGGAAAACAGACATTCAAACAACTATTTTCCTACTGTATTTTAAGTAAGATTCCAGTAAGAATAAAAACAGCAAGAATTGGAATTCCAGGAGAAATTCAAAAATGTACAGTTTCTCATTACATGAATACTTCAATTCAATGCAATTCATTTATTTAGTGCCCACAGTGAGCCAGGCACTATGCATACCTGTTACCTGTCCATGAGGAGATAGAAGTTTGAAGGGACCTTGCAAATAAATTTCATATATAACTTAGACCAGGAATCAGCAAATATTTTCTAAAAAGGGCCACACAGTAAATATTTTAGGCTTTGCAGTCCATATGGTCTCTGCTGCAACTACTAAGTCTGCTCTTGTGGTACAAAAGCAGTAATAGACAATACATAAACTAATGAGCATGATATGTTTCAATAAAACTTTATCTACAAAAGCAGGAAGTGGCTGCAAGTAGCCCACAGCTGAAGTTTGTCAACTCTGATTTCAATGATAAAAATTGAGGTGACTGAAACATCTTCTTGGGTGCCCCTGACATTTACCAATATCTCTTCTCAGTTCATCTTCTCCTCTTTCTAGAAGACTTTCTTATCGTGTATGCTCTAAGCAATTGGTGATTAGACACTTTCATATATTAATATTTTATCTTAAAAAGTCCTCAGCTTACTCACCTCCACTTGTCCTCCTAGCACCTGGCAATCAATAAACAGTTACTAGGTCCTCAGTATACTGGCAATTGGCTCCATCAATTCCATTGAAATGATGAAAGTCGTTCTACCTAAATTCTAATTGTTATAAAATGTTGTGATCTGATCCAGAACATAAATATAAAAGTAGGATTTAAGATAAGCCAAGCACAAAAAAGACAAATCTCACATGTTCTCACTCATATGTGGGAGCTAAATATTAAAAACAATTGATCTCATTGAGACAGAGAGTAGAATGATGGTTACCAAAGGCTGGGAAGGGTAGTGGGCGTGGGGGGGCAGGATAAGATAGGGATGGTCATGGGTGCAAAAATATAGTTACATAGATAGAATGAACAATATTTCATAGCACAACGATGTGACCATAATCAAGAATAAGTTAGGGTATACTTTAAAATAACTAAAAGAGTGGAATTGGAATGTTCCCAACACAAAGAAATGATAAATGCCTGAGGTGATGGATGCCCCAATTACCCTGATTTGATTAATTCACATTGTATGCCTGTATCAAAACATCACATGTACCCTATAAACATATACAACTATTATTTACCCACAATAACTAAAAATAAAAAAAATTGTTTTAAAAAGTAGGATTTAAGAGAACCTGCAGAATTTGTGGAGATATTAGTCACAAACTGGACATCAGTCCAAGCACTGATGTGTATTGTTTTCTAAATGGAGAGTGCAGGTTTAACATCAATAATTTCTTTAAAATAAGTTATTTAGGTAACTATTACTTGCAACTTTACTGAGAAATGAGTTCATTCTGACTTTTTTCATAAATTAAGTTAAACTGGCATTGGCTCATTTAAGAAGTAAAAGGTGATGGGGAGAAAAGATTAAAAGGTCACTGTTTGGGGTTTTTTGGGTTTGGGGGGCTTTTTTGCAGAAATTTCTGAATTAAGCATTAAGCCAAAACATGGCAAAGATTCTAAATTTAATCTCCTGGAACTGGTAAACCAATTATTGATGGTACCATAAAGACTTTCAAAATGAAAGTTAATTTATTTCATTGTCATCCAAATCAAAATTTTGAAAGCATATAAAAAAGCAATCAATATATTTTCTCCAAGTAATAATTTTCCTCTCTCCAAGTTTCTCATACATTCATTACAACCCAGATTAATATTTTTTTCAGTAGTAGATTTTTATTTGTTTGGTCAGTTAAGATGGGGCTCTGAAAAAAAATATATATATATGTATATTTATTATTCTGGTGTGTCTTTCAGAATAGTCTTAGTTATTCTTTCATTGTGACTTTGAAAGAGCACCTTGACACATATGAAAAATGAAAAGATCCTAAATAGATAAACTAACATACAGATTATCTAAGATTGTTATATGAATGTAATAAATGATGTTTTACTAACTTTGAAATGAAACCAATTGAAATATAAGCTAAAATTTTTTAATTTAGACTAATGTACTTGAAATATTTATTGTTTACTAAACAAATTATTTTAGCATAAAATAAAGCAAAGCATCTACAATGCCAACAAAATGGGTTTCAATAACTCCATTTGGTAAAAAAATACTGAGGGGACCTTTCCCCTTTTTCAGTCCTTTGCAAGTTGAGAAGCTGCACCACACAGCGCAATGAGATCCCCTAATTTGAATCCTGTTTCTGTCACTTAGTAGCTGAGTGACTAAGCAAATTAGTGAATCCTGCTTTGGGTTTCAATTTGCTCAGCTATAAAACGGAGATATTAGAACCTATCTCACAGGGTTGATGTGAGACTTACATTAGATAATATTTGTAATCCGCTATAAACACAGCTTAATACATTTTTTAAAAGTTGAATAAATGTTAGCCGTTAGCAATATGTTCATTTTTCTTTGTTATGCATAATTTTATTTACTACAATTTAACCTCACAAATGACAAGCAGAGACTATAGCCACATAGAAAGGAAAATTGGGATCAAGCAATTTGGATGGGAGAAACACATCAGAGCTAAACCCAACACGTATGGTACAGCTGTGTGTTCCAGTGAATAACAATGGGCTGCTCCTGCAGGCAGGATACCAAAGCAATGTTTTTGGCCAGCAATATCATGCAGACCAGAAATCCAAAAAGCAAAAGTATATACAGTAACAGATTCTATGGTTAGCAACTATAACTCAAATATGGAAAGCTTGTCTGCATGTGCACAAACTTAAATATGGGTATGATATTTAAAGGTTTATACTTTGTCTTTTTATCTCTTTACACCATTACTGCTTTAGATCTAATAGAAAGACTTGCCTATTGTATTGCCAACAAAGCAACATTACAAGATTAAAGCTCCAGGATACTTAAATCTAAGTCTTAGACCATGCAAGATCTGAGTTCACCTCAATGTCGTCAGCCTGAAGAAAATGGCTAAAAGATACAAGATACTTTAAGCTTTAGTCAACTAAAACTCATTTTTAAAAAGAAAGGGAAGGTATATTTTCATGTGAATTGCATTTTAAAGCAAGGGCAATAAAATGGTACTTTTACAATCTCATAAACTTTGAATAAAAATGGAACAAATGCCTTGTTTTGTAAAGCTCTTCCAGATACTTGAAATGTGAAAGCTGCTACTTTACATAAAACAACATTCTATTCTATAAAGCTGTGTTCTAAATATGTAACACTTGGGTACATTTCATGGCATTTTAAAATGCATTGTTTTCTGAACCTGCATTTATTGGTGATGTCAGGGATAGAGAATTATAAAACAGTGTCACAATTTAAGGCATGGAAACATTATGATTTCATCACAGGATCTTATTTTTAAAATAGTATTTTTATCTTCTAAATGAGATTAAGAAACAAAAATTATTCTCATACATATAGTAAGTTTTTCTAGATCACTATTGCTATATGCTGAATGTGTGGGTCCCTCCAAAATTTATGTTAAATGCTAATGGCCAATGTGATGGTTGTAGAAGGTGGGACATTTGGGAGGTGATTAGGTCATGAGGGTGAAGTTCTCAGGAAGGGGATTAGTGTGCCTTTATAAAACAGGCCCCAAAGAGCTCCTTCCCCTCTTCCATCACGTAAGGACTCAGCAAAAAGATCATCATTTATGAACCAGGAAGCAGGCTCCCACTAAACACTCAATCTACCAGCACCTTGATTTTGGACTTCCCAACCTTCAGAACTGTGAAAATAAATTTCTGTTATTTATAAGCCACACAGTTATTGGTATTTTGTTATAGCAGCCCAAACGAAATAAGACACCTATAACAGTCAACATTTAATCCATATATTCCAGAATGATAAAATATAAATTCCTGAAATAGAAAAGAACCTACTTATCTTATATTTCCACATACCATTTTGTCAACTTATTACTATGATAAGTAAAAATGTTTTCATATTCAGTTTCCACTGGCATTAATTTCAACCTTCAGCTGCAGAATTAAATTTATCAAAGATGATTATGTGTTATGTAGGTCACAATTACTATTGTGCCACCATTTCAATGACAAACTACAAAGACGAAAAAAAAGAAATGATTTCAAGTGACTACACCTAGATAATTTTTGATAATAGAGATCAACAGTTATCTAAAGAGATTAGCAATCTAATTCTATTTTAGACAATATTTTTCAAACTGCAGGTTGTGACCTATTAATGGGTCCCAAAAGTCAATTTAGTAGTTCACAACCTGCTTTTTTTTTAGTAAAATGATAGACTAGAATAAAATAAAAAGAATAAAGGCATTAGAGTATATCACATCTATAATAAAAGTATCTTTGTAGAAAACATTTTTCAGTTATGTGAGTATGTGTATGTACACTGGATTACAGTTAACATCTTTCTTATTATAGGTTACTGTCAAAAACCTTGGAAAGTCAGTAGAGAACTATTATGCATAAATGTAAGTATAAAAGTAAAATGAAAAACTCTTGACTCTTGCTTTCAATTTATCTATGTAGTTCACTTCCTACTCAAACCCAAGAACTCAATACATTCCCACAATATCTAAAGTTCTAACAAATATAGAAAAATTATTCTCTGTGTTAAAATCCAAATTCATTCCTGATGTTATGACTTACATTTTTGAAAAATGGAAATAATACTTTTCTTTTGTTATTGCTCTATCCACTTCCTCTAACTCTTTCGGGGGATATTTGAAATTGAGTAGCACAAGGTAGCCCACACTTAGCTTGCTACCTCCCTAAAGCATTCTCCTTTTCAATTTAGTAATATGCTATTGTAGTAACCTATATTCCCTCTAATTTTTGAAAGTGTGAGTAGAATATCATACTATAAAAGCAACTAACCAGAATATCTGAACATAACTTAGAAAAGTTAACCTGATATATACAACCATCAGTGTGGCATATAATAATTAAATTGAATTTAGCAGTAGCAGCAGTAGTAGTAGTATTTGTATTAATACATGGTCTAACCAGTCAGTGATAACGTATTGGCAGAAGAAATTGTTCTAAAACTTTTAGGAACCTGCGAGTTTGTGATCCATAGGCTTCCGGACAAACCTCAATTCCCACGCAGCGTACCTACTCTCCTGGAGTTCTATCTCTGCATTCTGCAACTTTCTAGGGCTGATTTAAGGCAACCATTGGGCACTTGCATCTGCTCTGACGCAGACCTTTACACCTAGAAATGAGCAAACCCTTCCTCAAGGATATCCCAAAAATGTGGAGATCACAAATGTTTGGCCATGAAAATGAAATCAAGAACTTTCTCAAACACATTGACGGCTGCATTCACTAGCAGGCTAAAGAAGACCTGCCTGCCTCCTATTTAATAACAACAGCAAAAAAAAAGTCTTCTTCTTAGAAAGGGGAAAGAAGGGATTCTAATCCTTTGTCAGGAAAAGATTAGCTAGCATTTTGTTTAGGGTTTTTCTATCTGCATTCTTGAGAAAGAAAGGCCTATAGTTTTTATCTCTCATACTGTCCTTTTCTGGTTTGGTGTCAAGAGTGTGCTATACTAACCATTGCTAGGCTTTGGAAAAGTCTGTGGTGGAATGCTGAAATTATTTGTTCCTTGAATGTTGGGATGAATTTACCCATAATGCATCTGAGCCTGGTGTTTAATTTGTGGGAAGATTTTTACTGATTTAATTTCTTTAATGCTCATAAAATTTTTCAAGTTTTCTATTTCTTCTTGAGTTTTCGTAGGAAGTAATTTTCTAAATTTTTTCCACTTTTGTCTAAGTTTTCAAATTTATTACCATTAAATTATTTACAGTATCTTTCTGATCTTGTTGATTTCTCAATTGTGTCCCCTCTTTGCTATTCTTACTAAATTTTCTTTCTTGATTTTTCTCTTTTTCTCTTGATCCATCTTGCTAGATCTTTGCTAATTATGTTAGTCATTTTAAAGAAACAAATTTTGACCTTGTTGACCCTATCTTAAAACTGTTTTCTTTCTAAGTTGTGATGATATTTGGGTATATTCTTACTATATTTTATAGTGCTTTATATTTTTCTCTCATTTTTTGTGTTTTTCTTTCCTTTCTCGCCTTATTTTAAAAGTTTCTTTCTCATTCCATTTTTTTTATTTTACTCAATTTGGAAATTATATACCCTGTCCCTTTTCTTTAAGTCTTACCTTTAAAATTTTACTATGCATACTTAAGAAGGTAAAATATAAAATTAATCAGTATCATTACCCTCCTTTCAAAAAATTATAAGGAATTTAGGACATTTGTTATCCTCCACTCTCAATTATATGCTATTGCCAAATATTTAAGTTCTATCATTTTAACCACACTAATTAGACATTATTGTTATTGATTCATGCAGTGGGTATCAGCTTAGCAGTAACCACAAGTTTCTGATTTTCTTCAGTTACCATTCCCTCCTGCATTCAGATCTCCCTTAAGGAATCACTTTTAAGTTCATTATTTATAATTTCCTTTATTGAAGTATTGTTTGATAACAAAGCCCTCGCTTTAATTGTCTGAAAATATCTTTGTTTTGCTCTCATTCTTGAAAGACTGATTTGCTGAATATAATATTATAGCTAGACAATCGTTTTCTTTTAATAATTTAAGATATTATTCCACTGTCTTCTGGCTTCCATTCTTGCTATTGAGAAGTGAACTATGTCTGTCATTCCTTCACAGGGAATCTGTCCTTACCGTTGAGCTGATTATAAGATCTTTACACTCTCATGATAATGGGCCTTTGGTGAGATTTCCTTTTGTTCACTTGGGATTCCTTAGGTTTTTCTAAACCTAAGAATTAGTACCTTTCATCAATTTGGCAAAATTCCCAGCCAATAGCTTTTCAATATTTGCCTCTCCCTCATTCTCTACTTCTCTCCTCTCAAAACTCTGATTAGATCAATATTAGACCTTTCACTTATTATTTTATTCAACAGTATGTACAGACAATATGCCAGGCACTGACTTAGGCACTGGGAACACAGCAGTGAATAACACAGCCCAAGTCCCTCCCTGGAGGTTTTACATTCCAGTGAGGCAAGGCAGAGAGTAAATAAATAAGCACAGTTATAGCACGTCTGACACTACTAAGTGTTTCATATCCTGGCCTCGTTTTCATGTTTTCTCATTTCTTTTTCTTTCTGGGCCTCTTTCATTCCAGAAGTAATTCTTGAGCATCTACTGTGGGATAAGGATTATTTTAAGGCTTGGGGCTGCTGTACTAAGCATGAAGAGCAGTCTATTGGGTAGTATGGGGGAAATAAACAACAAACAAATATGTTAATAAATAGTATATCACCAGTTAAAAAATACTGTGAAGAAAAACAAAGCATGGTAAGAGATATCAGAAGTTCCGGAGTGGAGGGTTGCTCTTTTATAATGGATGGTTGGGGAGGATAAGGTATCAATTGAGCAGAAACCTAGAAGCAGCAAAGGAGCAAGGCATGTAGCTGTCTGAAGGAAAGTATTCCAGGCAAAGTTAACAGCAAGAGTCAAGGTAAGTGCATTCTGAATAGTTTTTTCAGCTCTTTGTATAGGCCATAAATCCCATTTTCAGCTATGTCTATTGTTTAGGCTGTCCATTTTTAATATTAATTTTATATTTTTCATTATTTATTTTTCAAATCTGCTTGATCAGTGTCATGGTCTCTTGTTCCTTGCTTATATTTTAATCCCATCTTTATTTCTTCAAACTATATTAAACACATTTTATATTTTGTGTCTGATAATTTCAACAGCTGAAGTCTTTTAGGATCTGTATTAGTTATCTATTGCTTCAAAACAATATTACCACAAACTTAGCAACTTAAAACTACTGACATTTATTATCGCACAGTTCTGTGGGTCAGGAGTCTTGTCTTCCCTCTTTGCATAATGGGTTTTCACTGGGTTACCTTTCACTGAGGATGTAGCCCTTTGGTCTCTACAAATGCTCACACTGGGTGGGCCTTAGATTTTGTCTCCTCTCCTCTTCTCTGAGCAACCATCAAATTGAAGCTTCTTTAGGTAGATGGCTCTAGGGATGTTGTAATAAATATAATCATGCACACATAATGACATTTTGGTCAACGACAGACCGTATATATGATGATTGTCCCATAAGATCATAATAGAGCTGAAAAATCCTTATCTCCTTGTGATGTCATAGTTATCGTAATGGCATAGCTCACCACATTACTCACATGTTTGTGGTGAAGCTGGTATAAACAAACCTACTGTATTGCCAGTATCACAAAAGTATAGCATATGCAATTGTGTACAATACATAATACTTAATAATGGTAATAAATGACTATGTTACTGGTTTATGGATTTACTATACTATAATTTTTATCATTATTTTAGAATGTACTTATTCTACTAAAAAAAAAAAACAGTTAAATGTAAAATGGCCTCAGGCAGGTCCTTCAGGAAATATTCCAGAACGCATTGTTATAGGAAAGAATAGTTCCATGCATGTTATTGCCCCTGAAGACCTCTCAGTGGGACAAGATGTAGAGGTGGAAGACAGTGATATTGATGATCCTGACCTGTGTAGGTCTAAATGAATGTGTGTGTTCATGTCTCAGTTTTTAACAAAAAAAAATTTTTAAGTAAAAAATAAAAATCTTTAAAAATAGAAAAAAGTTTATAGAATAAGGATATAAAGAAAGAAAATATTTCTGTACAACTCTACAATGTGTTTGTGTTTTAAGCTAAGTGTGATTACAAAAGAGTCAAAAGTTAAAAAAAATCAAAAAGTTGATAAAGTAGAAAAGTTACAGTAAGCTAAGGTTAATTTATTATTTAAGAAACATTTTTTTAAAAATTTTGTGTAGCCCAAGTGTACAGGGTTTAAAAAGTCTACGGTAGCATACAATAATGTCCTAGGCCTTCACATTCACTCACCACTCACTCACTGACCCACCCAGAGCAACTTCCAGTCCTATAACCTCCATTCACAGTACGTGTCATATGCAGGTGTACCATTTTTTATCTTTTATACTATATTTTTACTGTACCTTTTCTATGCTTAGATAGATCCAGATATATAAGTACTTACCATTGTGTTACAATTGCCTACAGTATTTAGTAAAGTAAAATACTGTATAGGTTTGTAGCCTACGAGCAATAGGCTATACCATATAGCCTAGGTTTAGTAGGCTATGCCATCTAGGTTTGTTTAAGTATACTCTATGATGTTCACACAAAGACAAAATCACCTAACAATGCATTTCTCAGAACACATTCCCATAATTAAGTGACACATGACTATATATGCTACAGTGGGGTAATGGAAGAGCAGTCACATGATGTGAGGGAGAAAAATATGCTACATTTTTAGTATAATCTCTTAATATAATTTAATCATGTTGCCATAGGAGAGTGCTCATTTTCTGAGGTACAAGAATTAATTTTCGAAAGTGGAAGCAACACAAGGATAAGTAAAGCTATAAGGTGCCAAAGAAAAACTAAGAAGGCATCATCATCATTCATTCTTTCAATATTTATTGAGCACCTATAAGGTATTAGATGAGACAGTTCTCTAACTTTTGAAGACAAATCAGTGAATAAAAGTGATTTCCATTCTAGTAAGCATTCTAGTAAACATGAGGGCATTGAGCTATTTATTGTAAGAGTGGGGAAGACATGACACCAAGAGGTCCAAGAGAGGCTCAGAAAAAAAAAAAAGAGGTGCAAAACATAAAATTCCCCTACTTGGCCACATTACTTGGAATCAGATGTGACCCCTCATTTTCAATATCAAATCTACTGTCTCAAAATATTTGCTAAATCTGTCAATTACTCACTCTGTCCTCCAGGGAGAACTCAAGCTTCTTGCATCTGGGATGGGAACCTTGATGGGGTATAATGATTAAGACTAATTCTGGAATAGGATATGTGGTTTCATTGTGACCCGACAAGAAGTTACAGGCTTCATGATCCTGCAGTTTTGGCAGATGGCTGCTCTAGGATTCAGCAGTAGAGGGTCCAGGCCAGTTTGCCCTCTTTCTACCCTGAAGTTACATCTAAGAAAATCCAACCACACTACCTCCTTGTCTTGATGTGCTTGGAGTGGTGTGGAGAGGTAAGTCCACCTGTATTAGTTTTCTGTTGTTGCCATAACAAATTAGCACGAACTTAGTGACTTAAAACAATACAATTGTATTATCTTATAGTTCTGTAGGTCAGAAGTATAATAAAGGTCTCATCAGACTAAAACTAAGGTGTTGGCAGGCTGAGTTCCTTTCTGGAAGTTCTAAGGGAGAATCCATTTCTTGCTCATTTGTGTTGTTGACAAAATTCCATTTTTTGCAGTTGAACAATGGAGGTATCCATTTTCCTGCTGGTTGTATGCTAAAAGTCTTTCCCAGCTTTTAAAGGCACCACATTCCTTGGCTCATGGCCCCTTTCTTTTGTCTTCAAACCCAGCAACAATGGATGGGGTCCTTCTCACAATTCATATTTTTCTTCTTCTTTTTCTGTCTTACCTCTCTAACCCAGCAGGTAAAGGTTTTCTGCTTTTGAGGACTTGTGTGACTAGAGGACCCCCCTAGGTAATCCAGTAAGATCTTCCAGCTCAATGCCCTTACTCTTGATCACATCCTTTGCCATGTAAGGTAATACAGTCACAGGTTCTAAAGACTAAAACATTACCACCTTTGGGTAGCCATTATTCTGTCTACCACACAGCCCTTGTGACTTGGCTCCATGGTAGTCCTTAAGCATGAAAGTTGTCCTGGCTATAAACAGAGGTTGGGTTGGGCAGATGAAGGAAAGGGTTTTATTAATAGCTTCTTTTGGTTATGCACAGCACAAAATGGGAGGTTTCAAATAATCATTATAATTAAATTTCCAGCTATTATATAAAAGTGATTTTAGAAAGTTTCAAAAAAGGAAATAAACTTCCTAAATACAGTAATTAGAATAGAACTTTTTTATTGGAATCAACTTATTTTGTGGTACAGAACTAACAATAACTTTGCAAACTACGTAATATTGAGTTCCTATTGCATGTCATTAAGATGCTTTATGAAACAATAATAATCCAAATCTATAATACCAAACCTTGTGCTATAGTTTGAATGTGTCCCCCAAAGTTCATGTGTTGGAAACTTAATCCCCAATGTAACAGTGTTGGGAGGTGGGGCCCAACGAGAGGTGATTAAGTCATGAAGTCTCTGCCCTCATGAATGGATTAATGTTGTTATCGCAAGAGTGGATTAGTTATCATGAGAGTGAGCTTGTTATAAATACAAGTTCTGCCCCCTCTTGCTCTCTTGTACTCTCTTGACCTTCTACCTTGCACCACATAATGAACGATACAGCAAGAAGTCCCTCACTAGATGCAAGCCCCTTGACCTTGGACTTCCCAGCCTCCAGAACTGTAAGAAATAAATTTATTTTCTCTATAAATTATCCCATATGTGGTATTCTATTGTAGCATATAGACTATATGCTATTATAGCAAAACAGACTAAGATACCATGTCACAATAGGGAAATGTTATTTGTTTCCATAAAACATGAGAACTTTAATAATGACAATGCATTAATTTCTTTCTTTCTCTAAGTTTATGCTGGTGATATTCTATCATTTCAGTATAATTATATTTTTATGATGCAAGTCTTTTCCATTAATTCAACCTGAAATGGCAAATTTAAAACTGCTCTTTGTGATTTCAGAGTACATTCATTTATTCTCTTTAGAAGACTAGTTTCTTTCTGAGTATTATTTAGTCATTTTAGCATTCTGGTCAATGATAGCTGCTTGTTGTAGAAGATAAAACTGGTTATAATCTCTCACTATTAAAATTTTCCCCAAAATCTCAACATGAAATAGTCATGCAATTCCTGGTGCTAATCTAAATCAATAACTATAATAATTTGGCTATTTATGTATCTACTTTGAGTTATGAATAAATCCAGGAGCCATATCTCATTATAAAATTCTTACTTATCTGATAAAGTTTATCTGAAAAAATAGAAATATGTATTCCATTTATAGTTTGGGTTAACCTTTAGTCAATACCCCTGGGAACTTTCTATAGCAATGGAATCCATTCAGTATGCAGCACTAGAAAAGACACCCTTGATAGAAAGGCAGATACAGAGAAACTGATGTGTTAATCTTAATGGTTAACCAAATCATATTTTACTGTCTATTTGCCCACTGAATGTTATTCACATAGTAAATTTTTTGTTATCCAAATGGACATCAGATATTTTGATATAGCAAATACCACAGTTAATAGAGATATACAACATGTAGATTTCCTATAATCAAAAACCTTAAAGAACAAAACTTAATCATTGTTCATGATATAGATATTCCTAGAAATGAATCCAAATACAAAGAAAGGCAATTGTTTTCGTTTGCCACACCTAGAGAAAGTGCTGGACACAAACACAAAAAGTGGACTGGATGATCCTAATGGTTAAGGGCAAGAAAAAGGAAACAACTCTGGAAAAACAAAAATGAGCTATTATTTGTTGTTCACTTACGCTTTTTCTGAAACAGTGCTAGGTGCTTAATATACATTAATGCATTCCTTACCACACTTGTGTAATTTATGTGGCATGACCATTTTAGAGATGAGGAAACTGAGGCTTGGAGGCCTCAGGATTTTTGAATCTGAGTCTCAGTTCAAAGTTCATACTCCTTTTTAAAATTTACTAAAAATTATAACTAACAGTTGTAAACACCATTACTTTTTAAATTCTGGGAGAAAAGATACTTTTATTTTGTGGGCTTTTGGAACACATTGAGCTATTTTGCCATATTGTATCATTGTACATATATACAGCAAAAAGTTTGTATCTATTTAAAATCCATATTTGTCAGACAATAAAAACTTACCTATGCTTTCTTATTAACACATTGCCAGTACAACATTAAGAGGGAGCCCAGAGCTAGGTGGGGAGCCAAAAACAATAAAAGGAGAATAAGAGCAAATATATACATCACCCAAATCAGTTGGACTTTGGTTTTCATATTTGCCTTTGGTGGATTCAACAGAAAGAATTCAAAATCCTAAAATAATTATCCAAATAAATGGACACTGGAGACTCAAAAGTGGGGAGGGTGGGAGTGGGTGAGGGATGAAATTTACCTATTGGGTACAATGTACACTATTCAGGTGACAGGTGCACCAAAAACCCAGACTTCACCACTCTATAATATATACATGTAATGGAATTCAACTTGTACCCCCTAAATCTATTGAAATTTTAAAAATTGTCCAAATTAAAATATATTTCTCTTCAATATAATCACTAAATATTCCATTTACTTCACATACAATAAAATTTTTCTAAACAATAACTTATATGACTGAATTGTTTTTCCTAATAAATACTATTAAGGTGCACATTATTTCACTATGTATTAATCTCTCTGCAAACTTGTAACAAAATGGTGGTCAATAATCACTTTCAAAGGAGCCTAGTTTTCATGTAATCCACAGAACTTCCAACAACTTTCACTATAGGAATACTACAGACAATCCTCACAATAAGTCTCCTATTGAACTTGCACCATTTTATAAACCGGAGGTCCATCTTCTGTTGTCTATATTTTTCTAAGTCATCAATATTAATTTTACTATTTTGACTAACAACATGAAGTCTTGTGCACACACAATTGAATGCTACATATAACATTACTTTAGATAACTGTTTTTGCCATATTTTAACACTATACTCCCTCAAGATTAAAATCATGCAGACTTGTTTTTCCTCTAAGGAATTTAGTTCCAAAAACCAGTCATGGTACAAGCATTTTCTGCAAGCTATTTTCATAATGAGTACAAGTTTTGCATGAAATCAGAATGTAATATGCACCTTACATATTTTACTAAGAAAGGGTTCATTAAGGTGATATATCTCACTTTCCAGGAAAAACCTGAGTACCAAACAGCTGTCCAAATGTCAACAATATTTGTATGAGGAGTAAACAGGAACAAGCCTTTCCAAATTACAGAAATCAAATATTCAGCAACCTGTTGCAGGCTAAAGTTCTGTGAATAAACAATCACTGATTATAGTGGAGAACCTCCTGGCTCTCATTTTCCTGCTTTGTCTTACCAATGAAAATACCGTAATAATGTTGAAAAAATTTGCGGTTGAAAACTCCAAATCATACCCATCCTTGCAGAATTAGTATTGGGACTAAAAAACGTGTAATAGTATCTGGGTACAGGCCTACAGCCTAATATATTATAAACTTTTTTGTATTTATTCTTAGTATGTCTCTGTATCACACAAAGGATCATCAGATGTGGTCAATTTTTAAAATCATGCAGTTTGACCAGCCAAGAAGCATTGTGTATGCTGATAAAAATTCCGTTAGCACGTGCACGCGCACAAGTGTTAGTAATTAATGGGGGTGGAACTAGAACTCTGAGTTCTGCCCATATGATATTTCACCTGTGCTCAGCCTTATTATCCACAAAATAATAAAAGAAAAGTAAGTTTTTTTCCTTGCAAGTCAGTTACAAAGCATACCAATAGCCTCCAGAACCACACCTCTTTATTAAAAATCTGGTTACAATTATTAGTGTAATCTAGAGAGTACCAGTGCATGTAGGAAAAGCTGCAGATAAACCCCGTCATTTCCATGTGACTAGGAACAGTAATTTTTTCATAGCGAAAGGATTAGTAACTGAGAATTAGTAACTGAAAAGTAAAAGCAGAATTCCCCATTCAAATAAAAGGCTGGGTGACCCTTCTTTTCCCAAAACAGCCCAATTTTTTTAAAGTAGTGACATATCAGACAATTACTCTCCTTATAATATCAAAAGAAACTTTCAAGAAATATATCTTTTAAATGTCCAGATGTCATTGAAAAAGCTAATAAAACATCAGACTTCACCATTAGATTTACATTTTCATATTATTTAAATGATTTGTTTCAACTTGACTGTGTCTCTTTCTTACTTTCCTTTTTTTCCTTTTCAATAATTTTTGCTTTTACGTTTTGCTTTCTACAGGGAGGAAGATTATTAGTCTCGGATCTTCAATTATACAAACTCCTTTCCACAATTCCACAATAACTCAATTCTACAGCCACTGGTCTACAATTCCTTTTACAAAAACAGAAACAATAAGGTTTACTTACCTCCTTCACTTTGAAAATACAAACTGTGATGCAACTCAGGACAGATCTCTATATTTTTATTTTTTAATATGGGAAACATTGCAATGAGTGTTTTCATAGATACATAAATTAAAGGCGGGAACGAGACCTACAAAGTTAACCTTCAAGAAATTTTACATTACAAATACCCCCACATAAGCTGACTTTTGATCTTTGCGGCTTCCCTTAGGTTCCCATGCACAGAATCAGTTGCCTAGGCAAATCAACCACATTGGCATCTCGGCTCTAACAAAGTTGTAGGATGGATCTGTGAGAGAAAGAGATGAGATGGGATCATTCTCTTTTTATAACCTCACTTCTGCTCTCTTCTGAAAAGCTGAAAAACAGTAAAGCTAAGCTATTTTTCTTGCTGGTACCCAAAAAGCAATTATCTTGTCTTCCACCTGCCTCCTTGGAATAAGTCTTACAATAGGTAAGCAAGGGGCTCATATATCACGCCAGTCAAATCATCAGATGGGCTCACTTTCTGTTAGAATATGGAAATTGAAAAATTTATAGACTCAAAATATTATTCAAAAAATCGATTTAGAGAATTTCTCCTTCACCAAGCCAAATATTATCTTTGACTTCAAATAAAGGATTTCAGATGTTTTGTACTACTTGGCCATTGTCAAGAATCACTGGGAAATATGAACCAGCAGTCCATATGATTGCATCCATCAAAAATATTTATGATCATAGGCAATCATTTAAAAGTGGAAACAATGAATTTCTACTAATTGAATGCATCAGTGTTACCAACATCAATGCCCGCACAAATAGAGGGATGCTACTCAGAAACGTTAAAGCCTGAATGTCACAAATTTTCTCCAGATTTTAAGTTTCTTGTATAGGGACATCACAAAGCATGTACTCTCTAGAAATGAACAAAGCCAGCTTGGAAACCTCAATCACAAAAGAAGCACAGTGATTTTGTACTGCAATTTCCACAGAGAGGATTAGTTTATGTGATCTATGGATGCCATCGTTAAATGGCTTCTGGGCTCCACACTAGTCTCTTGTCCTCCATGCTGACTCCTTTCTTATTGCTTCATGATAGCCTGTTACCCTTTTTGGTTTATCTGTGACCCTAACAGCAAATCCCTAATGGCATAAGGGCAGGAAAGAATCAAAATAGAGATTTCTTTAAAGATATGTTTTGTTTATTTTCTGGAAATCACTAATCTGGTGCCTTTATTATAAGTCCAAGGAGACAGGGATGGCATCTAATCCTTTACCCTATACACACCTAATGCATTGCCAAAATTAGGAGCATGCTGAACTACTGCTTTCCGGGGCTTAAGCTACTTCTTAGATAAATAGCCACCTTCAGAAGCTACATACGCTAGAAGTACACTTAGATTGTATTTTAATAGCATGAACAACTTCCAAGGGCACATGAACAATAGACAAGAAATGGCTTAAATCTCATAATGACACTAGCTAACAAGGGCTGAGCAGCTCCTAAGTACCAGGTAACATGAAAGTATGTTCCTTACATATGTATGTTGAGTTCAAATGCTTGTTTTTTATACTTGGAAAAATGAAAACAAATAATATATTGCTACTCAGGACTCAATTGCTTCCTTTGGTTATTCAAATTTTATTATAGTTCTTCCACATGACACGAACAACACAAGAGTGACCAAATACACTGCTTCAATTTCAATGTGCATATCCATGGCATTTATAATTAACATTGCAAAGGTTTGCTAATCCTTTTTGAAATAAAAATACCTTTATTCAGATGAAGTATAATGCTTGTTACAGCCAATGCACATACGTTAAGTTCTTCCTAATATTTATAATGTTGCAAGGTGGCCTTACTTCCTGGAGACATTTATACACTTGCTTTCTACTCTTGGGAGTAATATTCATTCATCCATTCATTCATTCATTCTCTCATGAGCTGTCTGAGACCAGCTCTCAGCAATAAACTAGAGGAAATTCCAAAGATACAGAAGGCAGTTTCTTTTTTAAGATATTTATTGCTTGTGCTGTTTTATTTTTAGAACATTATAGGGAAATTTGAGGTTAAAAGGTATATTGAATGAGGTATAATAATAGCAATGGGCTGCAGAGATGTCTTAATCTCTAACACTGACACAATTGGCAATTTTTTAAGCGAACCTCAAAGGATACAATTTTTTCCATACAGACAGGAAAAGTGTGTGTGTGTGTATGAAAGAGAGAATATGCTGCAAAACTCACCAAACACGTACTGAAAAAAATAGGCATTAAAATATAAGCTAAGAGTAATAACCATAAAAGCAAATATCATTAACAACATGATCCTTCACTTTCACTTTATTTAATTAAAACCCAAAAACTTTTGGTAACAGCACTTTGCCTAGGGAGTTTATGTTGAATTCTCCTTTATTGATAGAGAGAGTGGCATAGCTTTATTCTCTTGTCTCTGCTAGTAGTTAGGGCTACACTTAAAGTAAAAAAAAAAAAAAAAACCAATGGAATTATCCAATGAGCTAAGATGATCTGATAACAAACTCAAAAAACATTTGCAATTCAGAAACAAAAATAACATCCCAGTTTCCCATAGAAAAATCCCCTAACTGCCTTGGACTTTGTTTTTTTGTTGTTGTTGTTGTTGTTTTTATTTCAGAATATTATGGGGGCACAACACTTTGGTTATATATATATTGCCCATGCACTGCCCATGTCAGAGCTACAATTGTGGTATATGCCTTGGATTTTGAATACCTCACCTAAAGTCTAAAAAACCATGAATATCACTTTAGTATGCCATGAGTTGTCAGCACACTCTTTCTTATTTATTTTTTCTGTTTTTTGTTTTTCATGTTTATAATTGCAGGGGACAGTGTCCAATTTATTATATTCTCTTTGTCCAGCTTTTGGTTATAAAACATGAATGTTTCAGCTACACCAAATTTCAAATAGAATTATCAAATTTGAACACATGAAATTAACTGGTACAACCCACCATCACTTAATGCCCTCACATAATCAATGTGAAGATAAGTCTTGTTTAAGATGCAAACTGTGAAGAGTGTTACTCAAATAAAAGGAGAAAAAAGTATTTCAATAAATGTGTATTAAATCTACCACAGGCAGACGCAGTTCAAAGTACTGTGAATACAGTGATGAAGAGAACTTGTAGAGTTCCTCTCATTAGGCTTAGAGCCTAAGGGTCGCAGGGTGATAAATGGCCTAGAAAGACTAAAAGCAACAATGTGATGGAAAGCAACAGGACAGGCCTCTCTGAGAAGGCAGCATTAGGCTGACATTGGTATGTCAAGAAGGAAACAATCTTTGAAGATACGGGGGAAGTTTAGCATGTGGCTAGAGCATAGGGAGTCAGGGCAAGAGCAGGATCACAAAACAAACACAAAGAGTAGGCAGGAGAACAGTCATATAGGACTTTGTAAGCCTGAATAAGGAGAATGGATTTCCTTCTAGGTGACACGGGAAGCTGTGAGGGAGTTTAAGCAGGAGAGTAACATGATCTCATTTACATTTCTATTAAATAAAATATTACTCCAACTGCTCCATAGAGGATGGATTGGTGGGGGAAACAATCCAAGGGAGGATTCTAAAGAAAGATGATGCTGACTCGGACTAGGATGTTAGGAGAAAAAGAGGAGACAGACAGGGATAACTTTTGAATACAGGGTTAATCATAACTGGCTGATGGGATAAATGTGCGGAGGAAGGCTGACTTCTAGACATTTGGATTGAACAACCAGGCAGATGACAGTGCCAGTACCGAGACGGGAAAGATTAGACAAAGTACACTTGAGAGGGTGGGGGAATGAAGTTTGGTTTTGGCTGTATTCTGTTTGAGATGCCTAGGCACACTAGTTCTTAGTGTTTTATTAAGAATACATTTTACTGCCCTAATATTTATAAAAATCAATGGTATCATGATAGGCAGGGAGACTAAACTTCTTATATTACGTTTTAGGCACTACTTTGTCACACTCATTGTTCCCCAAGCCTTCTGGCTTAGACAAAGTTGAATCTCTGGAGAGAGATAAGTAAACTGACAGGCAAAATGGGCATGAGGACCAACATCCTTGTGCAAGTATATCTTGCACCCACAACATTAAAATGACCCATTCCAAAGATTAAAATACTGAATGACCAAAATAAGATAGAGCAAAGTAAAAAAGAACAAATCTCCCGATCAGCTAACAAAGATGATTTTCATTCTAAAGCAGGTTATTCTTCTGTAATGAGGACTACTTAGTTAGAAAGAAAAATCAGTGTGAGAATACAGTTATTGGAGGATAAGGGGAAGCCCACCAACCTGAAAAAATGTTCTTGCTCCCATCTGAAGCCACTGAGACCTTTAAAATCCCTTCCACTCGATCAGCACAGAGGACAGAGTAAAAGCTAAAATGAACTAATCCAAAATATTTCTTCTGGTACCAGCAAGTGCCATATCCAATTTATAGTATTACGGAAATCAAAAGCAGGCAACACAGATCAGGGGACAGAAGTAAGGCAAAGAATAGAAACTGGAATCTAAAAAAGAAAGTACTACAGATATCTTTTCATAAATATTCCCCTGAAGATTTCACTATTACTCAGGTATCCTTCCCTTCTGTGTACTATGCATTTTACATATCTCGTCTTCCTCCATTTAATCTTCACATCAGGCCTATGAAGTAGGTATTATACAGATGAGAAAACTCATGTTCAGAAAAGGTAATTTGTATGGTATTGCAGTTAGTAAGTGGTAGAGCCAGGATTTGACTTTAGGTCTATTTAATTGCAAAATTCATGTTACTGCCTCCTTATTTTTTATAATTTGCAGGACACATTCCCAATTATGGACTAGGTGCCCAGTAAGTGTTAGTTATCTGCCATTATAAAGTGACAAGCCATGAACCAGGTGGACCCAGAGGACACTGAGATCTTCCTAGATCATAACTATACAGATGAAAATGAATCCTTCTATAGAGTGGCAAGAGAGCGGGAATTGTTTCTCATGAGATGAAACAGCCCTCCCACGTGCACACTGCTAAAGTAAATGAGGTCTCTTTCTGTCCTGACTATGTCATAGTTTACAATATAAATGTTTTTAAAGTATGTGTGCTGAATTTGAGGTCAGTGGGTACAAACTTGCTTTCAGTTGATTGACTTGCCTAGCAGAGCATTAAACAGTAACTGAACTATTTCTCATTGTATGTACAATAATCAACTTATGCAACATGGAAATTTAAATTTAATATGTGTTATTATCCCTTTCCTTTTCCTTCCCAGAGTTAAAACACACACACACACACACACACACACACACACACACACAACGGAGAAAGAGAGAGAAAGGTAATGTATGGCAAAGTCAAGATTGATTTGAGGATTCTGTGTCCAGGCGGTATATAGACCACCAAGTACCATAGCATTCCAGCCAGCAGGATATCACAGGCATAGTCTTTGTCAGCACAGGTCATTAAGTAATTTATTTTTGCATTGCAAAAAATTCCAATACTTAATCTTGCTTAATCTTGAAATTAAAAATTTCATTCAAAAGGAAAGATTTTTCTAAATGCCTCAAAGTCTAGTCTCTAATGCAATTTAATTGTTTGGGAAGTGACATGTCTTATGAGCTGATACATAATTTATGAAAATTATCAAGTAGTGATAAATTTATTAACTTTGGAGCATTTGCAGTGACATTAAATATTTCAAAGTTTTTTTCATAGCTAACAAATCCATAAATATAGAATGCCTTTAAAATAAGAAAGCCTATTTTCTTCCTACTTCTGGAGCCACATCCTTCAATCATCAATTTGTTTTCACAACAGACAGCATGAAACAAGCCTATAAATGCAGTATTCCATCTAGCAAATCAGAATCCTTTTATCTACATGAATTTTAAATATTTAATGACTACAGAAAACTTGTCACAAATGAAAGATGGACATAGTGTTACTACATTTTCAGACACCAAGCATTGTACCAAGAATACAACACTCTTGTTCATTGTTATTAAATGAAATGATTGTGTAACAATAACAGCTATCACTTGAGTACTACTATATACCAGACACTATTTACATGATACACTATTTAATATGTAAATCATTAAATGTACTATGTATTCCATTAATAGGGAAATAAGGAAAGGCAGTGCCCATCATGCTGGACATACCAGCATACTAATTAGTTGTTCTTCTGAGAGTAATAAATTTGTAGGTAAGATATAGATGCCAAACTAGAGGGTATATACCCCCAGGCTCCCTTGCAGCTAGGTGTAGCCATGTGTCTAAACTCTTAACAATGGAATATGGGTGAAAGCAACATGTGCAAATTCCACCTCACTTGCTTGAATGGAAATCACTGGACCCACATTAGACTCTCTCCCTTTCCATAGCTAGAATGGCAATTTCAGCTCCGTTCCTCAATGCTGCCAGCCAGATAAAAACATTTAATGTAGGGCTATTATTGAACCATTTGGTGTCTATTTGTTCCAGCAGTTTAGCCTACCTTAATTAACAGATCATATATTTATACACACATATATGCACACACATACACATATACATACACATACATATACGTGTGTTTTATAGTCAATTACCAATAAGAGCTTTTGTTTTTACTTCTGCAGGCTTATTAATCCATTAAATTTTTTAAGAATAAAGGCTGGGCACAGTGGCTTATGCCTGTTATCCCAGCATTTTGGGAGGCTGAGGTGGGAGAATCACTTAAGGCCAGGAGTTCAAGACCAGCCTGGGCAACATAGTGAGATCCCACCTCTACAAAAAAATTTAAAAATCAGCCAGGTGCAGTGGCATGCACCTGTAGTCCTAGCTACTTGGGAGGCTGAGGCGGGAGGATCACTTGAGCCCAGGAGTTTGAGGTTGCAGTGAGCTATGATTGCACCACTGCACTCCAGCCTGGTGACAAAGCAAGACCCTGTCTCTTAAAATTAAAAAAAGAATAAGTACTGACCAAAACACCAAGAACACTCACATGAGCTACAAATAAACTATTACTTTCTGATTATTATATTGCTCACGATAACTAACTTCAATTGTATGGTTTTATACTTGAATTGTTTTGTCTATAAAGCATTCTCAAAAGCATTCTCATTTGATCTTCATTACACTCTTTTTATTTTGTAGACCCTAAACTAAAATTCAGACCAGTTAGGTCACTTGCCAAATAGTCACAGCTATCCACTGGCATAGAATGGACTAAACCAAAATCCATGCTTTTTGTACTCATTACACTCCCTCTTTGTGACAATATCTTTAATGTTTGACTTCGTAGATGAAACTGATTTAAATTATATATTGCAAAAGGGAAGTGAATTTTGCCTGGTGTTCTTATATTTTAAATTAGCCAAGATCAGACTTGCCTACTTCTTTATATTTGAGCATGTCTAGTGTTTAATTTGTAGTATGCTGAAAGAACCAACAGACTTAGTGGAGAAATAGGAAAAGAACAATGAAAAATTTTAAAGTTTAAAGTCTCTTAGGAAAAAGCCTCCAAATCATCTTCAGATTTTATTAGCAGGGTGACTCTGTGAGACTTAAGGCATTAGACATATTTATTGATTTAAAATAAATAAATATTTCCAGTGCAAACATTTTTTTGAAAATCACTTTTCTGCCCTGCATTTCAACAAAGTCTTATTATTGACAAGACAGTTGGGATAATTATATATTTTTTTTCTGCTTCCTGAAGTTTTCTTTAGGGTTTTCAAAGTATCTGCCCCAATAAAATCTAATATTCTTCTCATAACGCTTCCAAATTCCTCTTCTGCTAAGGTTACAAATCACACATAAGTCTGTGTGTAATGGCCAAGAATCTTCCAGGAGCATTCCTCACCCAATCTTGTGTTGTGTTTAAACAGTACTTCTCCTACCCCCCAAAAGAAGGAAATAGAACAATAGCTTCCACTAAATTATTTTTCCAACAGGATTAGCCAACAATTCTATTGTTGTGCACACAAAGCACAAGGAATAAAAATATAATTTATTTCTTATCCCCGTAAGTATCCTCATGGGCTAGTATACAGACAATATAGCTTTTCTGAAGACCCTGAAGATGCAAAATAGCTGCTCATGGTAGCATCAAAGTCCAATAATATAAAACTGGAACCTCTGAAAAGGAGAAAAGAGCTTACAAGTGGGAGTCTGAAAGAAATGAAGCCTCAATAAATTTTAGATTCCTCATTACATTAGTCTAGGTTTAGCTGATTAACTTTCTGGGATATTTCATATAAATGAAAATATTGCATATACTTCTAATCCTAGATAATTATTTATGGATCCATTAACCATAAAAGGAATTATTCAACACTAGATAAATTATTAAAGTCATTAATTACCAACCTAGATAATTATTGTTGGCTGACTTGATTAGGTCTCTCCTTAAAACCAACACTGTAAAGACGCTTCTTTCAATTAATTTGACACTAGTGATTTCAGAAGCTGAAAAACATGTGAACATGGTTTAATGAGGATGCTTTTATTCTGCATTCTGTTTCCATTAATTGACAAAGAAATATTCACTGATATTTTGGCTCAAAGTCATTGCATAAGCTTTCTTTCACATAAGAGTAAATTAAAAATTAAAGTTCCTTCTTAAATTAGCAAGTAATGATTGTTTAATTAGAAAAGAGGAAATGCTTGGTTACTTCTTCTGGATTGCTAAAAGGAAAGTAATATTGGTGGTGAAGGAACAAGGATCAGCATCAAGTGTGGCTGATTTCCGAGAAGAAATTTCTTTTAATGACTGGATCGTTAAATCCCTCTAAAACTATGCAACAAATATTATAAAGCATGCAAGAAATTGTATAAAGATATCAAACCTCTTTTCTCCCTTGGCTGACAGGATACCACTTTGTCTCAATTCTCTTCCAGACTCTCTGACAACTTATCAGTATTTTCCAGTGCTGCCTGTCTCCAGAGCTCTTTTCTTACTATGTACTCACTCTCCCTGAGATGATCTCCTCCACATCCATGAATTCAACTGGCATCAATATGTTGATTATCAAAATCCACATCTTCAACACAAACCTCATTCTAAGTTCCAAAGCCATATTTTAACACCTCTATTTTTATGTCACAGGGACCTCAAAACACTGAATACCTCTACTTCTATATTATAAGGACCTCAAAATCAACATGTCCCTAATTTGCTATACACTCCCTACTTACATCCAAATAATCTGTTAGCCCTCCTGCATGCCCCCTCTGCATGAATGCTCTCAGTCTTCTCCTTCAGTGCTCTGACAGTGTTCCTCCAGGAACCTCCATCATCACTCATGCCTTCATAGCACCGGAGCAATGCCACACACCTCACAAGGAAGAGGGAAAAACACTGAGATTCTCCACCTTGGTCCGCTTTGTTTCCTGGAGATCCACATAGCCTAGTTTATGGGCGTGTTTTGCAAATTTTTCTTAGAAAGAATTCTTTAGTTTTCAACTATAGCTTTTCTCTTTGTAGGACTCATATATTGCCCTTGGAGTCAGACTGTGTTCACGATGCTATGTCATTGTCTGCAACTACCCCCTCTTCAACCTTGATTCCTTAGGAACCACACACTAACATCTCCCTTGTAAGACTCTTCCCTCCAAACAAATCTATCCAAGCAAACAGAAGCCTAGAGGAATTGTTGGTCCCAACACCCAAATACATTTGAATCTCTGTTAGTCTCAACTGTCACACACACACACGCACACGTCTCCCCAAATCAAATATAAATTTTATCAGTTAATGTCAAATTATTTAATATTTCTGATAGGCTAATGGGACTGTAAGCAACACTGTGGTTAGATAAAAGTTTAATAGCATGTTGTTATTAAATGCATGATCTAAAGTCAATATTTCTGTCTCAAAATAATCTAGGATATTCAGGTTAATCTCATCCAACCCATTCACTTATCAGATGAAGCTTCTCACAAAAAAGTACATCAGGTAGGATACGAACGGCAAAGCCAATCCCTTCACTGTTTTTATTAATTTTCAACTGCCATATCACAAACTACCACAAGCCTGGTGGCTTAAAACAATACCAATTTATTAGCTCACAGTTCTGCAGGTTGGAAGCCCAGGCACAAAGAGACTGGTTTCCCTGTGTAGGTCTCACAGGCTAAAGCCAAGTGGGTAGCCAAACTGCATTCTCATCTGCAGCTCAGGTCCTCTTCAAAGACCATGTAGTGGTGGCAGAATTCAGTTTCTTGCACTTGTAGAACTGTGGTCTCCATACATAGGTGGCTATCAGCAGAGGCTGCTCAGCTCCTAGAAGCCAGCCACATTTATTGCCATGTGGCCCCCTCCACCTTCAAAGCAAGCAACAAAGATTCTACCTTGTGTTAAAAGAAAAAAATCCCACTCACTTTGAATCTCTTTCTCCAGGAAGATCCCAGTCTCTTTAAAGGGCTCACCTGATTAGGTCAGGCTCACCAAGGATAATTTCCCTATTCTTAGTTCAAGCCCACACTCGAAGGCCAGGAATTACATAAGGTGTGCAGAGAGTAGAAATCTTGGGGGCCATCTTAAAATTCTGCCCACAACACTACACTTCCTGCTGATAATAGTTGTTTTCTACCACACAACCATACACAAAATTGAATTGTCTTCTGGGCAGGAAGAGGAGGTAAAAATAGAAAAAGGGAGCCATAGACATGGGGAATGTGTGCTACTGGTATGGCTTCTGTGATTTCATACTATGTGAACTTCACCAAGTCCTAAAATCTGTGTATTATTCAACATGAATCTATTAAATCCCTGAATTTCTTTGGCCTTCAGTTTCATAATTTATAAAACCATGATTCCCACTTTGTATGACTACACATCATACATAGCATATTTATGTTACAACATTTACATAATCTGCACGACCAGATGAAGAAAAAAGCAGCCTCCTAAGCCTTTGACAAATAAATGGTCTACTTGATCTTGCATTAAAACATCAGCCTAAATATTGCTTATATTTATAGAATTATAATAATACCTTTGCAATCATTTTAACTTTTTAAGTTACCTTCACAATTATTGTCACATTCATTTTATCATTAAAAATCCATATAAAATAGGTAGAGCACGGATTACTTTTTTCATTTCATAGGTAGAAAAAACCCTGAGTCTGAGAAAGGTTAAATAATTTTTCCTCACCACGTTAGGAACAGAACCAAGAGGGATTTCAATCTTCTTTTCATGTGACCTAAGGTACTTCTTATTCTACAACTGCTCCTGTCATCTTTGGTAGTAGGTGGCTTTATTTTTTAAAGTGAACAAGCATCACATCTTGTTTGTCTTACTTTCCACAGGGCATAGCAGATAGTCAGTACTTGTTGATGCAACCAATATTGAGCACTGCTAAGTGCCAAATGTGGTTCCCGACAGTGAGGTACTGGGGCTATCCTAACACACACAATGCAGCCCTGCCTTCATGAAGCTTAGCAAGTTCAGAAATTTCTTCCATGGAGCGTGATTTCTGACTCAGTCTCCAGGGAGCACCGGAACATCAGAGCACATAGAGTCTTTTGACGTAGGATATGAAGTCAAGCAAAGACAGTAATCACATCATGTATTGAAATAATAACCAGTCACCAACTCATCATAGTAGAACATTTCAATTGAATTCTGAAGAATATTCAATAAAAATTTAAAATACAGCCTCTAAGAATAATTTGTATAGTTTATTCACTCACTAAAAAGAACAGTTCACACATACCAGTAACTGTGGGTCTATAATATTCTACAGTGATTTCTTTTCCATTTAATCCTTGCAATAACCCTTCGAGAGTAGGTGCTATTATTAACTTCCTTTTACAGATGAGGAAACTGAAGCAAAAACACAAACTTGTCCAAGATCACATGGCCAGTAAACGGTAGAGCTGAGATATAAACCCTCACAATGTGGTTCCAGAATCCAGGCTCTTAACCAGTAGCCCTGTTGCCTTAATAAACATTTGCCAAGTGTCTTCTAAATTCCCGGCACCAGAGATAAAAAAAAAAGTTATATTTTGTTTCATTAATAGGATTATAAACTGAAGCAGCAATCTGATCTGATATGAATCTGGTATGATCTGATGTGGCTATGATCTGATCTGAATCATTTCTTTGGGTGGAAAGTGCATTGTTAGGCTTTCTACAACTTTCAGAATGGTACCGACTTCTTCGTTCTATACCTTCCTGCTATTAGAAGAGAGGTCTCACACAAAAGAGCAAAGGAGTTTTCAGAAAGTAGAAAAATGCTTACTGGGTATTCCCTAGTAAAAGTCCAGTTACATTTCTCTGGGGTATATACAACATCAGGTTTTATCTTTTGAAATAACTCTATTCTTCAATAAAACCTCTGTTCTCCTCACCATCAAAACAAAACAAAATCAAACAAAATAGGGGTGAGTTTTCAGCAATATGAGTCTGAACAATACTTCAATAGTTACAAACCCAAATCATATTTGATTACAAAGACATGAACATCGTTTACAAATAAGAATTTATTTTGCCATTAATAACTTTGGTTTGTCTCCCAAAGTTTTAAAATGAGACAGAGAAATGTGCCTTATATTTTTAAAATATTCTTTTTTTGTATCAATGGCTAGCTAAATAGTCAAGAAACCAGAGTAGGAGTATGTTTACTGTATTGGAGTCTTGACAGATTTTTCTCCATCATTAAAATATCTAGAACATTTACATCATGTTAGTAACCTTAGCATTTATATGACTTTTTTATTTTTTATCATCTAATTTGAATCCTTCCCACACTGCTGACTGTTACTTAGAGAATGCTTTATTCTCTTTGTGTGTGTGCTTGAGCGTGTGTGTTGCAAAAGACACATACAAGAAGAGATGCATCAGTATTCCCAGGGTGTTTTTAAGCAGAACTCCAAATTCAAGAGATTTGTGGATTAAGTATCAGTACACAGTACATTTTCAAAAAAGCCAACCTTTCATCAAAATCTTTAACAGGTATGCAAAGAGAGACAAAAACACCTGGCAACTGTGTTACATTTTTCTAATACTTTCCTTTTTATATTCCTTCTTTTCCTACAATTTTCTAATTCAAGTTTATAGGAAAGCATTTTTGAAAGCACAAAACCCCTTCCCAATTATATGCTTAATACTTAAATACCTAACAACTTATCTAATACTTATTTAAATAACGAGCCCAATTATGACAATCAGTAGCGTTTTTCCATTTGCTCTTCTCTAATTGTAATAGTACCATACAAAGGTAGGGATGTAACACAAATGATGCTGAACAGAGCAGTGCAAAGTCATATTCATAAGAAGCGGAAAAGGTCTCTTGGCATGTTTACCAATGCAGGGTTGAGAATATTTGCTAAAACCTGACAGCAATTTTGGGACATGGGTCTGCAATAGTTTTTATAAGAAGGGAAATTTTGCTCCCCAAAAAAGGTGGAAAAGAGAATAGTCAAAGGCAAGTTCCCCCTCCAGTGGCTCATTTACTTCTGTTGAATTTTCCCTTCCTGATTAGCAGGCCTCATGCTTGAACCATCATGAACACTTATGCCTAGAGGTAAGACTGGACAAAGAAGTGGTAGAGTTTTCAAGACATGTACAGACATATACAGGCCCCCAACTTACAATGGTTGTAGTTCCAATTTTTCCATTTTATGATGGTGCAGAAGTGATACATATTCAGAGAAACCATATTTCACATTTTGAATTTTGATCTTTTCCCAGGCTAGTGATATGCCATATGATACTCTCTCGTGATGCTGGGCAGTGGCAGCGAGCCGCAGCTCCCAGTCAGCCCCGCGATCACGAGGGTAAACAGCTGATTTTTTTTTTTTTTTGATAATGATGAAAAGAAGAAATAAACTGTACAGTCAAAACTTCATATCTTCCTGAAGAACAATACGCCTGCTAAACCATCAACAAGTGTCAATACCCCAGCGCCTCCTACCAGCCATTCTCGAGCCTCACAGAAGAGAAAGTAATGACCCCGTGCTGCAGCATCCACGCCATCCAGAAATTCATATAGTTCAATGCATCAAATGGTAAGAATAATAAAAAGGACGAGATTTCCCCAGATTAAATACAGAAACTAGCCAAGGTTGAAGGGAAAAGACATCTGACATGAAACTTAAAGAATATAAAAAGAAGATCTATTCTGAAGCTCATTGCCTTCATTTCTTCTTCAGGTGAAAAAAGAGATTTCAATGTTATATTTATGTTATGTTATATCTTATCCCAATCTTGTTGGATTGAGATAAATTAAGTCTAATTAACAATGTTTCCAGGAGTATAACTTCTAAGCCACATGTTTACAAAAGAAACAAAAGCAGCAGAAGAAAGTTGGCCTAGAAGGTGACTGAAATTAAATAAATAAATAAATTTTCATGCTGGCCCAAGATTCTAAGATTTTAAAAACTAACCATTTAATTATTTCCCCCACATTTTCGTGTTTGTGGGCATAGAGATTTTTGTAGTGTTCGAAGATGATGCTTTGTATTTCCATGGTATCAGTTGTGACTTCTCCTTTTTCATTTCTAAATGAGCTTATTAGAGTCCTTTCCTTTCTGCTTCTGGTCAACCTGGCGAGTGGCCTGTCTATTTTGTTTATCTTTTCAAAAAACCAACTTTTCGTTTTATTAATCTTCTGTATTGTTCTTTTGTTCTCAATTTCATTTAATTCTGGTCTGATCTTGGTTATTTCTTTTCTTCTGCTGGCTTTAGGATTGCTTTGCTCTTCCTTTTCCATTTCCTTAAGATGATTCATTAGTTTACTGATTTGTGACCTTTCTGTCTTTTGGATGTGGGCATTAAGGCGATAAGTTTTCCTCTCAGGACTGCTTTTGCTGTATCCCACAGATTTTGATAACTTGTGTACCCATTATCGTTTAGTTCGAAGAATCTTTTGATTTCCATTTGAATCTCCTTCTTGACCCAGTAGTCGTTCAGCAACAGATTGTTTACTTTCCAAGTTTTTGGATGGAGATGTGAGTTTCTGTTGGAATTGATTTCTAATTTTATCCCACTGTGGTCTGAAAAGATACATGGTATGATTTCTATTTTTTTGAATTTGTTTAGATCTGTTTTGTGGTCTAGGATGTGGTCAATTTTAGAGAAAGTTCCATGAGCTGATGAGAAGAATGTATATTCAGTGTTATTTGGGTGGAGTGTTCTGTAGATATCTGTTAGGCCCAACTGTTCTAGAGTCCTGTTTAGGTTCTTTGTTTCTTTATTTATTTTTTGTTTGGAGGATCTGTCCAGTTCTGTCAGTGGGGTGTTGAAGTCCCCAAATTCTTAGAAACATACTACCTCCCTAGGCTCAACCAAGAAGAAACAGAATTTCTAAACAGACCAATATCAAGCACCGAAATCGAAGCAGTAATAAAAAATCTTCCCACAAAATAAAGTACTGGACCAGATGGGTTCACACCTGAATTCTACCAAGCCTACAAAGAAGAACTGGTGCCTATACTGCAGAAATTATTTGAAAATATCCAGAAGTATGGAATCCTCCCAAACTCATTCTACGAAGCCAATATCACCTTGATACCAAAGCCAGGAAAGGACACAACAAAAAAAGAAAACTACAGACCAATATCCCTTATGAATATAGATGCAAAAATTCTCAATAAAATCCTTGCAAACCAAATTCAAATGTACATCAAAAAAATAATTCATCACAATCAGGTGGGCTTTATTCCCGAGATGCAGGGATGGTTCAACATACACAAATCTATAAATGTAATTCACCATATAAATAAAATCAAGAACAAAGATTATATGATCCTTTCAATAGATGCAGAAAAGGCTTTTGACAAAATCCAGCATCCTTTTATGATAAGAACGCTTAACAATATAGGCGTAGATGGCTCATACCTCGAAACTATTAAAGCCATATATGATAAACCCACAGCCAATATCATACTGAATGGGGAAAAATTGAAAGCATTCCCCCTTAAAACTGGCACCAGACAAGGGTGCCCACTATCTCCACTTCTTTTCAATATAGTGCTGGAAGTCCTGGCCACAGCAATTAGACAAGACAGAGAAATCAGGGGCGTCCAGATGGGGGCAGAAGAGGTCAAACTTTCACTATTCGCAGACGATATGATATTATATATAGAAAACCCCAAAGATTCAACCAAGAGATTACTGGAATTGATAAGTGAATTCAGCAAAGTCTCAGGATACAAAATTAATACACACAAATCCATAGCCTTTATATATGCTAATAACAATCAAGCCGAGAAACAAATTAAAGATGCAATACCTTTCACAATAGCACCAAAGAAAATTAAATATTTAGGAACATATCTAACTAAGGAGGTCAAAGATCTATATAGAGAGAATTACGAAACACTGAGAAAAGAAATTGCAGAGGATGTAAATAGATGGAAAACCCTACTATGCTCTTGGATAGGCAGAGTCAACATAGTAAAAATGGCTTTGCTATCTAAATTGATTTACAGAATCAATGCAGTCCCTGTCAAAATACCAACATCATTCTTTGCCGATCTAGAAAAAATAATTCTATGCTTCATGTGGAACCAGAGAAGACCCCGTCTAGCCAAAGCAATCTTAAGCAAAAAGAACAAATTGGGAGGCATCTATCTACCTGACTTCAAACTATACTACAAGGCTATAGTAACCAAAACTGCATGGTATTGACACAAGAACAGAGACATAGACCAATGGAACAGGACTGAGAACCCAAATATAAAACCAACCTCATACAGTCACCTGATCTTTGACAAATTCCAGAAAAACGTACACTGGGGAGAAGATTCCCTATTCAACAAATGGTGCTGGGAAAACTGGATGGCCATATGTAGAAGACTGAAACTGGACCCACACCTCTCACCTCTCACAAAAATCAACTCACAATGGATAACAGATCTAAACCTAAGACATGAAACCATAAGAATTCTCGAAGAAAACATTGGAAAAACTCTTATGGACATTGGCATAGGCAAAGAATTTATGGAGAAGACCCCCAAAGCAATCACAGCAGCAACAAAAATAAATACATGGGACCTGATCAAATTAAAAAGCTTCTGCACAGCCAAGGAAACTATCACTAGAGTGAACAGACAACCTACAGAATGGGAGAAAATATTTGCATGCTGCACCTCTGATAAAGGGCTGATAACCAGAATCTATACAGAACTTAGGAAAATCAACAAGAAAAAATCAAACAACCCTATTAAAAAATGGGCAAAGGACATGAACAGAAACTTCTCAAAAGAAGACAGAATAATGGCCAGCAAACATATAAAAAATTGCTCAACGTCTCTAATCATCAGGGAAATGCAAATCAAAACCACAATGAGATATCACTTAACTCCAGTGAGATTGGCTCATATCAAAAAATCCCCAAACAACAAATGTTGGCAGGCATGCGGACAGATAGGAACACTCATACACTGCTGGTGGGACTGCAAATTAGTACAACCTCTATGGAAACTAATATGGAGATACCTCAAAGAATTAAAAGTAGAATTACCATTTGACCCAGCAATCCCACTACTGGGTATTTACCCAAAGGAAAAAAAGACATTTTATAATAAAGACATCTGCTCACGAATGTTCATAGCAGCACAATTCACAATTGCAAAGTTGTGGGAACAACCCAGGTGCCCATCAATACACGAGTGGATTAATAAAATGTGGTATATGTATACCATGGAGTATTACTCAGCAATAAAAAACAACAGTGAATTAACACATCTGGTATTATCCTGGTTGGAGCTAGAACCCATTCCTCGAAGCGAAGTGTCACAGGAATGGAAAAACAAGCACCACTGGTACTCACCATCAAATTGGTACTAACTGCTCAACACTTACATCACACAGGGCAATAATATTAATCAGGGGGCGGGCGGGCGGGAGGGGGGTGGAAGGGATGGGAAAAACTCTCACTGAATGGATGCGGGGAGCACAGTTTGGGAGATGACCACGATTGTGGCTCTGACACGGGCAGTGCAGAGGTAATGTGTATGGCCAAAGTGTTGTACCCCCATGATATTCTGAAATTTAAAAAAAATAGAATAAAATAAAATAAAATAAACAAACCATTTATTTTCCTTAGATACTTCATTTAAATGTCTTCTTTTATTCATTTGTTCCACATTTTACTATATGCCAATCCCTGATTAAAGGATAGGCATTAAAGGGGAGAGAATGTAGAGTAAGACAGGCATGTTCCATGATCTCAATGAGTACATATTTTACTGGAACGATAGAAATCAAAAAAGTACATACACCCTATACAAAAATTAACTCAAAATGGATCAAAGACCTAACAGAGCTAAAACTATAAGACTAACAAGAAAACAGGGGAAAAGCTTTATGACACTGGATTTGGCAATGATTGCTTGGGTATGACATCAAAAGCAGAGGCAACAGAAGAAAAAATAGATAATTTGGATTTCCTGAAAGTTAAAAACTTTCATGCAACAAAGGGTATTATCAACAGAGTGAAAAGGCATCCCACAGAATAGGAGAAGATATCTGCAAATAATACATCTGATAAGGAAATAACATCCAGAATATATAAAGAACTCCTATAGCTCAACAACAACAACAACCACCCATGGAATTTAAAAATTGGCAAAGGGCTTGAATAGACATTTCTCCAAAGAAGATATACAAATGGTCAATGAGCACATAAAAAGATGCTCAACATCACTAACCTTTAGGGAAATGCAAATCAAAACCACAATGAGATACCACTTCATATCCATTAAGGGTGACTATTAACAAAAAAAAGAAAAGAAAAGAAAGAAAATAACAAGTGTTGGTAAGGATGCAGAGATATTGAGACCTTGTTTACTGCTGGTAGGAATGCAAAATGGTACATCTGCTGTGGAAAACAGTACTAAACATAGAATTACTATATGATCCAACAATTGCAGTTCTGGGTATATACCCAAAATAGTTGAAAGCAAGGACTTGAACATTTATCTGTACACTTATATTCACAGCAACATTATTCACAATAGCCAAAAGGTGAAAGCAACCCAAATGTCCATCAACAGATAAATGGATAAGCAAAATGTGGAATATCGATAAGATGGATATTATTTAGCCTTAAAAAGGAAGGAAATTCTGACACATGCTACAACATGGATTAACCTTGAGGACATTACACTAAGTGAAATAAGCCAGTCACAAAAAGACAAATAATGTATGATTCCACTTATGAGGTATATAGAATAGTCAAATTTGTTGATAGAGACAGAAAGTAGAATGGGGGTTGTCAGGGGCTGGGAGGAGGGAAGAATGGGAAGTTAGTGTTTAATGGGAATAGAGTTTCAGTTTGGGAAGATGAAAAATTTCTGAAGATGGATAGTGGTGATGGTTACACAACAATGTGAATATACTTAATACCACTGAATTGTACACTTAAAAATGGTTAAAATGGTAAGTTTTTTATTATGTATACTTTACCACAATACAAAAAGTAGACGAAGATCATTTCATATATTAAGAAGTGCTACAAAGAAACACAATAAGACTGGGCGTGAGGGAGGATGAAAACAACATTAAAATGAGAGTGTTCAGCAGAAGTGATATTTGACTGAGAAATGAATGACAAGGAAGAATCAGAAAAGTAAGACCTGGGGGACAAGCATTTCAGGCAAAGAGAAGAGGAAATGCAAAATCCTTGAAGGAAGGTGTGAACTTTGCATGTTAAAGGAATAGAAAGAAGGCCCAGTTGAATGAATCCTGGGTATGTTGCTAGGGGATAACCCACAAGGGATAGGTAAGGTGTTGGAGGTCAGGGAATGAGTGTGCATTTCCTTTTAAAGATAATGTGAAACCTTCGAGGATTTTTGAGCAAGGGAATTAAGTGTTCTTATTTGTTTGTAAAAGATCATTTGGGCCACTGTGTAGGACATGAATCATAGGAGTACAAGAATCAAAGAGGATTGTGGCACAGAAATACCTAGCATCTAAATAAATTTGAAGTGATTGGGATAGTTATACGTAAAATTAGAAGTCAAGAAATAGGTTTGAATATCTGGAAGTTGTCCCTTCCTGAGATATTCTCAAGGAGTGTCAAATTTTTATTGTTTTGCATTTGGGGAGAAAACACAGGCTGATGTGGCCTGAAGAAATACCTGCTACATATTCTTTTCTCTCTTTCTCTCTCTCTTTCTCTGTCACACACACACAAACACACATACACAAAGTTTTTATAATACATTATTGCTTTCTCTTTTCCTTTATCCAAAGGAGAAGTAGTAGCAATGAAAAAATCCTCTAAAGTTTTTTTCTTAATTATAAAGTTCCACAGATATCCACATGGCCAAAATAAAATCTCAGGCCAACCCTGAGATAACTGTTAAGCCAAATTAACACCAAAGCTTAGTACTAGAACTATTCCCCTTTATTAATATTTGAAGGCCAGATAGTTAAGATTAAAAACTTTTATTACACAATGAACCAATATCCTTTTTAAAAAAGTGATTGATAATTGACTGGGGACTGTCAGTGAAAGTGATCTGGGGAAAGAAGCCAACAGAAAGATTAGTTGTGTTTCAGAGGGAATTTCTTACCCCACCTGCTGCCCATAATTTCCAGACTATTTTAAGCCGTGGCTTTGTGAACCATCTACATACTATGATTTCCAATATTACCCTAAATAGAAGAACCCTAGCAGTGCCCAAGGACTCCAGGCTGATTTTTTAATTTCAGTAATTGGTTTTGTCAGTTGATAGCTTTAGGATAATCCAAACAGGATATGAAGAGCACCAGGACTTAACTAGAGTCTAAATTCAGCTTCCGCATTGTATGTGCAGGAGAGAGGAGGTGAGAGAGAGAGAGAATATCCCTTCAGGCCAACCGAATCTGTATTTCTGTTAACCTGGTCCAGTCTTTTAAATACATAGGTTCACAGAGGCATCTGAATGATCTTTTAAAAATCACAGAAATGAAACCGGCAATTGCTAAAGAGTCATTAGATTAGAAGGATAGGTGAAGCCCATTTTTTTCAGGTTGTCAAGAAGACCAACAGCTGCCAGTAACATATTTGATTGAGTTTTGGCTTATGTAAATATCATTCATCTTGCCACCATCATTTGCTTTATTCCCTTAACAGAGTTCTTTAGTCACAGAGACTTCCATGGATCCACCAAACCTTACTCATTAATGTATCCTGTACTCTGAATCAAGTTAGATAACATTTAGATGTTACCTTTTATGAGTTATGTGTCACCTAAATATTACCAATTCTCAAAGACTGCCTGAATATTGTGATCCACACAGAGGTACCTCCAGGCCATTGCGGTGATTGCTTATTTTACTCAACATTAGTCTCCCTTGGTTTCAATTCACATTCAGAGCTTGGCTTTTCCAGTGGATAAAATTTCAACACGATTTTAAAATAAGTTTCTAGCCTCTAGTCTGGTAGAGTTAAACTCTTGGGGACTTTCTTCAAGGATTTCAATTAATGGACTGAATTGAAAAGCTTTTCCTACAAATAAGTGATGAGCTATATAGGAAATTGGACTCTGAACAAAATCTCCTGGCAGTCATTTACACATCTATAATCTAATAGAAAATTTTCAAACTCTACCACACATCAAAATTATACTGCAAAATCAAACAAAATATGTTTCTACTTTGGAAAAATAGAAGCTTTTACAGTCTGAAGAATAGTGAGGTTTCTAAACAAAACAGTTGGCATCACTTTGAGCAGTCTGCTGATTTGGAAAGAGAAAGAGCTTGCCTCAAGACTGTGAATAAGATATTTTCCTTTGACAATTAAGGAATAGTTGGGGATGGAAATAGAGTCACTATCAATCCCAATTCTAGAGCCTCAAGGTCAACTGAAGAACTAATCTATTCTCTACCTCTTTCCCACAATCATTTAATTATTCACTTTTTCTTCTTGCTATTCAGCAAGAAAAAAATTTTTTTTCTAAAGAATATATAATCCAAATTACAGTTTTCAGTTTCCAAGGAAAATATTCCCAGTTAGATCAAGATGAATGAGCAAAGGTATCTCTTCTTTGGTTGTTCAGTTCTTTCCAGAGATCTGCCCCTTCTGTTAAAACATTTCATAAATCTTTCAGAAATTAGCCAGTTTGGGCCAAAATCAGACTTCCTAAAATTAAGACTGAATATTGCTGGCAAAGCTGGATTTTTACCTCATATGTACAGATATTTATGCCTATTCTCCATTGTTTTGCCACTTTCAGATAATTTGAACAAAAGATTTGAATATCCACACACATTATATAGCAAAATTAGTCAAACAGGCATTTGTTGAGCACTTAATATGTACCAAGCATTTTTCTAGGAGCAGGTACAGCATTTTCTTTGTCTCAGGTGCGAGACAAGACCTATTTGAGTCCCAGTGCAAGTCACCTTTCATCCAAGAATTTCGCACTATCCGTCCATGATTTTTCTTCTCTAAGCACTAAGCATTATGTCTTATTTTCACTTAATTCAAGGTAGTGAATCATTGACTATATATCATCATTGCAGAGCTGGCACGCTTGCATACGCATTAATATTAATATATAGTATTAATGTTAATATAATTATTTCCTCTCTCTTTAACATAATGTATATAGTTATATAAGTACATGGAAACCCATTATGTAACATCTCTCCTGACACAGGCCTCACATTGTTATGCCATGCATTTTACAATCTTCCTATCACTAGGGGGTAGAGAAGAGGAGGGTCACCAAACTACCCACGAAGCTGAAGTGGAGGCAGGCAGAACATCATAACTGATAGTTTAGTTTGTGCTCTAACCCAGTAATTCCAATCTCATACAGCTATTAATATTTGCCATCTTTTTTCATTGCTTATATCTCCAATGCAATTATTTGAAGGTCCCAAATTAACAGCCTCACGTAGGTGATCCCCCCCCATATATTCATTCAGTGATTTGTCAAACTGAGGGTAAAGTGCAACCTCAATCACAACACTGTTTCATAACTGTCTCATACCTGCTCTAGATTTTAAAGCACCTTTTGAAGATTTGCTATTAAGTGTTTAAATGAGTTTCCAAAGAAGAGTAAAGCATTCTAATGACTGTCAACAGAGTATCAAGTGGAGTGACATATTGTTTTCAGCTAATCATTATTTGGTGTGATACTGAGCAACAATACTGAACCCTTTGAACATTTAAATTTATTTTTAAGAGAATAAACACTCCCTGTTAAAAATCCGTTGGCATCTGTGCCCATATACTGTACCATCTTTCTTGATAATATGGATAAACTCCCCATTTGTGCACTAGATCTCACCCCTACATGCCTACTCAGGAACACTGATCCAGCTCTTTTCTGCTTACTCTTACATGAGCAGATTGTCCTTTTACTAAATCACTACTATAAACACATAAATATGCTGTGATTTCTCTTTACTAAAAACAAACAAACTTTCTTCACCCTATTCCTCCTGCACCTTCATCACCTATCACCTCATTTCTCCTCAACTATTTTCAGCAAACATCCTTAAAGGAGTTGTTTAAACTCCTATCTCTAATTTCTAGCCTGCCATTCTCTCCAATCAGGCCTTCACTCCTGCCAATCAAAGTCACAAATGACTCTCCACTTCCATAAATCCCATGGTCAGTTCTTAGCATCCATAATACTTGACAGAAATAATCAGCCCAAATTCCTTGAAATGTCTTCCTCACTTTCTTCCAGAACACCAAACTCATCTGGTTTTCCTTTCTTCTCCTTCTCAGCCTTCTTTAGTGGTTCCTGATCTTCTCCCCAACTTCTAATAGCCCAAATGTCCAGAACAGAACCTGGAACATGGTATATGTCTAATATATATTTCTTGAATGAATCAATCAATTAATCAATCAACCTCATTAACAAATATATTGAACACCTATTAACAGTAGGTTAGGAGATGCCTCTGAGGTCAATGGTATGATTTTTTTTACATCTCCACCTGCAAAGAGATATCCTATCAAGGAAAAAATGGTATAATGTTTAAACTTCTTTAGATATTTTCAGAGACATTGGGCTCTGCAAATCATCTCCCCCCAAATCCTATATAATTTTTGAAACCATTGTAATTAAATGAATAATTACCCTTTATAATTGTGAGACATTAGTTTCCTATCAAATTTACACATCAGTAGAAGTTATATTTGCTATACAAAGACTTTTTAGTCCATTGATAACCTCTTTATAATCAATATGTCTAGTATATTTATGGATATTTTATAGGACTTAGTAAACAACTTCATTATTTTAAACTATTATAGAAAACTTAGCTGGTATAATATTCCATTATAATGCATTATTGCCAAATCACTAATTTGCTTTTAAGTTAGTGGTTAGGAGCACAACCTCCAACAGTATTATTCTTTTGGGAAAATATCATCTGCTTTATAGAACCTTTGTCGGCAATGCATTGTGGTATAAAACAAAGACTGAACGCATTTACATGTTTTTAACATAAGCTACTCTCGTGCACATTCTGTGGGTTTATCAAGGTAATATTAATGATGGAAATGAAGATTTCAAATATGTGTAATTAGAATGATAAATGTTTAATGGCAAGGTACAGCAATGACAAAAATAGATTGTGTATTGACATTGGTAGAGATGGGTTTTTTTAACTAATAGAATTCACACATTCAAATGAATTTTGACTTCAAACTGGTTATGTATCTTAAAAGCAAAGAATCAATAAGATTCCCTGAGGAGTCTGTAAATTTTATCTATAAAAACATTAACCACTAGAATTTATATATCCAAGTAGGTATTGTTTCCCTCAAAGTGATAATCTTGCAAAGCTATACTATACTCCAATGTTGGTGCCATATGCTCAGAATATTTTTGGAACTCCACCTTCAAAAGCACTGCCGAAGCCTACATCACACTCTTGATTGTCCTCAGAGGGCCACATGTTCATACTTTGAGGGTGGATACTTTTTTTTAAAGAACCAAAATTATTCAGTGTCAAGTCCAATAAATCAGATAAATGATAAAATTGAATAATTCCATCTTGAATCTAAAGCAAGATTTAACCACAAAATAAAAAGGCAGATGTCCTTGTAGAGATTGTAAATTTGCTCTGAAGGCAAGTCTAAAAGAGGAGAAGATTCAAACTTGTAATGAACAATTGCAGCAGGGTTGAAAGGTATGTAGCCTACAGGGGTGACTACTGTGAAGCATATCAATCACCTTCATTATAAATTCAGGGAACTTTGTGTTTTAAAAATTCTTCCAGAAGATATTTTGTAACTTTAGATACCTAAGACACCAGGAACCAACTTCTCCCATCCTTCCCAGAGTTATCCTTCCCAACTTAAAAAATATCTGTATTACTGACAAAGGTAGCCCTTGGCTCTTTATTAAGAAGTCATTCTATAAAAAATGAGTTTACTTTCTAAAATTTCAAATGGATACATAATAGGAGAAAAAAACGGAACAAATGTAAACCTTAATTTTATCCCAGAATTATCTAATACATGTATTTTTTTATTTATTTTGGCTAACAATGAATGCTTACTCTCTTCCAGATACTATTCTAAACACGTTAAGCTTATCAATTCATTTCCTCTTTATAAGAACTTTGTAAGATACACTCTATTTTTAGCTTCATTTTACAAATGAAGAAACTAAAATCAGAGAAATTGAGAGACCACCAAAAATCACATAGCTCAAAAGGACAGAACCAGGAGCAGGACAGGAACACAGACAATTCAATCTACAGCCCGTTCTCTGAACCACAGTGCCGTATTGCTTAGAATATCAGCCAAATTACCAGGACAAATTAGGAAAATGTATGTTTCAAAGGTAACAATATAATATATGCAAGAATGAGAAGAAAAAACAGTAAAACACAAGACATTGACAAATTCTTCTTAATTGTCCAGGTTTCCAAATGTTAAGGATATTTATAATTGTATTTTATACCTGTTTACCTATCCCCAGAACCCAGGCACCAGGCCACTTAGATAAGGCCTTGCTAAGGAATCTAAGTGATATAGTGAAAATATCCAGCCTGCATAATCTTAGGAAACTGTCCTACCTCATGAAACATACAACTATCAGAGCATCCTAAGGATGATACTATGAGAGTAGGAAATGTAGGGTCTTTGAGTGTCAGGCACTGTGCTAGGTACTGAGGCTGCATGGGAGAGAAGGGGTAAAATAGTCACTCTGCCGTAGTTAACATCTGAGGAGTAGACAGTCAACAAACAGTCAAACAAATAAAATAAATACTTATGGGTGTTATTCTAATTATGAGGGAAATAAACATGACACTGTGGTAGAGAATAAAGGGGGTTGTTTGGAAAGGTCTAGAATATGGTCAGGCCCAATGCACTGAAACCCTGTAAGACCAAATGGCACAGCAATGAATATAATGTAGAAATGGCACAGTAAGAAATTAGGAACCCAGTATCCATGTCTGAGTGGCATAGCTCAAATGAAATACTTTTAATAAGGCAGACCATAGACCCTATGAGTTAATATGCCAAATTCCCACATAAGCCTAAAAAGGATTAAAAGGCAAAAAGCTCTCTTTACCTGAAGGGTCTCTCACCTGATTCTACTAAACTTTGAATGAGCCTCTGAAAAATACAGCAAGTTCCAGGAATCTGTATTAATCCCCATCATAATATCATTAATCTTATATGTATTCTTGCATTGCTTATTTTCTGGCATACTATACAAAGGAAAACTAACAATGCTCAAAGATAAAGAATCCTTTTCTGCCAGTCCTCAAGTTTGAACCAGTCTTTGTGAACTGGGCTGCCTCAGAATGCCTCTCTGAGGATGTAATATTTAAAAAGAAACCTCAAGGATAAGAAGGACCCAGTTATGCAAAGCTGCAAGAAAAAGAGCATTACAGATCTGGTTCAAAGAGTAAACTTTTACAAAGACTGATATTAGCAAAACATCTCTCAATATTGCCATATCTTTCCTACCACCTTTTCACATTACCATTTCCCATTACCATAAAACCAGCATCCTATGATAAAATGTGGAAGCCATTATCAAGAGAAGCAGAGGGGTGACTGTTGGTTCTCTTATTTGGGAATCTTAGCCACTTTCAGGATCTTAATCTTTAAGCACAACCCAACTCCCCAGATGGATCTGGGATTCCTGACTTGGTGCCAAAGATGATGCTTAGATTGACAGGTGCTCTTTCAAAAGTCAAGCATCCACACATCACAGATAATGCAAACACTAAAATCACACAAGTACCATGGAGAAAACAGGCGAAAGGTGAAGGAGCATTGCTCTAACTATACCTGAGTCAAAAGGAAACTATTAAAAAAAAAGCTAAGACACAAAGACACAAAAGGCACAAAGGCACGTAGGATGTCACAACGTGATCCTATTCATAGACAAAGAAATGCAGAGGAATTGTAGCTGAAAAAGGGTTTATTAAATTGGGTGTCCAGGATTATAAATCCCAATTACAACTTGAGTCTCCCCTTTTATTCCCAGAATAAGATAAATGGCCAAATTTTGCCTTTAAATTGTTTTAATGAAAAAACTTCTAAAGTATACAATGCAATATCCAATATTTTAATAATGACAACTCAGTGTTACAAATGAAGCCAAATGTTCCAAGGAAGCTAGTATTGAAACATAGGAACAAATGGCTTAGCTTGTCACTCACATGCAATGTGCAAACCCTTCCCCAGATTGCTAAACTGCACTGATTTCCATGCTTCACAAATGTCACACCGATTCACTGAGGGGCTGTTGAACAGCAGGCACATGAGCCTGTGCATGTCCTCATGGAACACATGCCTGAAATCACATAGCTCCAAGCCCCAGGTTACAATGCTGTTCTGTGGGCTTTTTGCATTATCTCTCTCCTTGACTCCCCCATCAAAATGTCTCTTGCTTACCACCCCCTCGCTATTTCTAATCTTTGTAGTTAGCTGTTGCAGCTGTTTCTAATTCCACAATTCTCTTTCCATTTCTTACTGATTGTTCAAAAAGGATTTATTAAGAATTATGTTCCAAGCACTGTGTTAGGCACCAAGTGACCAAAACAGACATGATCCTTGATCACATGGCACTTACAATGCAAAAGGGAGAGAGACATTAAACAAACATATCATTACAACTTGCAGTGCTACAATACTATTAGAGGGAACGACATAAAGGAGCACATTTGGACTCCGGTTCAAGGAGGCCTCTTTGAGGAAGTAGTAATTAGACTGAAGCCTAAATGATAAGTAGGAGAGAGACAGGGGAAAAAGTGAAGAGGAGGCTTTCATAGCATAAGGTGCAACATGGGCAAAGGCCTGAGAATTAGAGCTTGGCATATGTGGGGGATAGAAAGAAGGCCAGTCAGTGGTAAAGGTGAAACTGGCATGTAATAAGGCAGGAAAAGAAGCAGGAGCCAGGTCATGGCTCATAGGTCATATTAAACATTTTTAACACAAGGGTTGGCCAATGAACAGTATTGACATAATCTACTTGATTATATTTTAAATAATTGCTCTGTCTGTTCTGTAGGAAAAAGCTATGAAGAAAGCAAGAGTGGAAGATAGGAGGCCAATTACAAGGACATCACAGTAGTCAAGGTGGATCCCACCCCTTCCCAGTGAGTTTCTTCTATCTCTCCCACTCACTTATGCCCCACTCTGATCTTCCATGGAAAAGCTTAACTTAAACATACCAGTATCCCTCAGGAGTTCCCTCTGTTTTTCCATGTGGCAAATCAAATAATCAGCATGAGAAAAGTTCTGGCTCTTCTCAGCTGTGTTCGCTGTTCTTAGAAGCTGCTTTTTCATGAAAGTTTAAAGATGTTTTAAGCTTGTGAAGTTGAACCCCAGATAACTGAAGTCTTTACATTCCCCTATAAGGAGGTAATTCTTTGAATTCTATGGGACAAATATATATATTTTACACACATATTTCTCAGCAAGAATTTACTATTTTTGGAAGTGAAAATATATCTACCAAAATTTGACTTTAATGATGAATTGTGCTGTTTTAACATTTTATCACAGGGGTCTTTAACTTGAAGTCCATAAACTACTAAGGAAAGACTATGAACTTCCTGAAAAAGCATGCAAATAATTTGATGCATTTGTGCTTGGAGACTCTCCTGCAGACATCTGTAACATCCATCAGAGTTTCAGCAGGATTCAAGAGTGAGTGACAGGGGTTAACCTACCCATGGCTAGCAAGCTTTCCCATCATCCCCACAGGCACATGACCAAGGCTGCCAATCAGAGTCTTCCCTGACACTGATAAATAGATATGAAGATATAGAAGCTGTTTTTCCTCTGGAGTTGCAGGCTTGGGCTGCAGTGGCCATGTTCCCTGCCATACAAAAAAAAAAAAAAATTCTTCCAAAATAGGACTAATGTATACAAAAATAGAAATATAGGTTAAAAAACCAGGCAGAGAGAGACAGATTTCTATCATTGAATCCTTGGTTCCACTCACTAAGGCTCTAGTTTTTGCATCTCTTCCTCCAATTCTGAAATCTGCCCCAGTGTTCTTCCAAGCTACTTGAGCTGATTAATCAATTCTCCTTTTGTTAAGCAAGTTTGGAGTTCTCTGTCACTTGCAACAGAATTAGTCCTGGCCTATAAAATAACCCCCAAAAGCTTAAGAATCATCTCTTTAATGTAATGATCTGATATTAGAATCCATTAGAGACTTAAAGATATTAAATTGAAACTGAACAAAAATATGAATTCTTATTTGACCAATTAACATTCAGAGATACTATGACTTAGAGACCTATATATTTTTTACTAGATTTAGTTCTAGTGGCAGAAATTAAAGTCTAATTAGACACCTTATTAAATTATATTTACATATTAAAAATTTGCTTAATAAATCTAATAAACCATAACATCACTTGAGGTTACAATGCAGATGACATATTTTAGATAAATTTAAGGGAATTAAGTAGCTCTCATAAAATTATTTAATTCAGTACATATCATAAAAGACTCTAAAAATTCCATGGTAGAAAGGGACTTTCAATTTGATTCTAGTAGTAATGATGACACAAGGGGTAAAAACTGGCAAATCACAAAATATAGAAACACTCTGCTTAATCAATAGTGTAAGTCTCTAGAACATCCTCCAAATCAATAAGATATATAATAATGACAAGAACCACTGAAGAGTAAATGAAAAAAAAGTGAATTGTAACACAACCCAGAACCATTATTCAAACTATATTAAAAGTGCATTTAACACATAAATGTGATCAGTCTTCTTAACTTCAGTAGCACTGGCAGTAAATAAAATTTATCTTTCCTTCTTCACAGAAAGTCATAACATGCCAGAAACCTCACAAACCTAGAAAACAAATAGTATTGAGACTCTTAGGCCACCCTAGCACTTTACTACAGATGCACACCTGTAGGCTTTTGATCAGTTATCATCTCAAATGTATATTATAAATTTAATTTTCAGTCAGAAAAATAGCAATGCAGTGAAACCTCATTGAGAATGAGGTGTTTTAGATAAATAAATTTCACCAAGCACATGAGGAGGCAAATAATACATTAAGAGGTAGCAATATGCCAGGGCCTTGCTGGCTGCACCTTAAATATATGTCATCCCAGCCCCATGACACCCCTGCATGGTGGGAAGTATCACCTTCACTTTGTAGATCAGAAACCAAAGCTCACAGGATTAAGTAAATTACCCACATCTTAAGCGTAAAAGGAGGATCTGGAACGCAAACGCAATCTGACTCCAAGTCCTAAGTTTTCATCATATCATGCTGCCTCCTTTTAGCTACCAAATTTTTTTTTCATTTAGACCATGTTTTAGTCAATAAGTGCTTATAAAATGGGAACAAATTTTAGATATAAATATCCTATTAAAATAGAAAATATTGAAAATATTTTCTTAATATCTCAGGGATGATTACCAATACAGATTTTTTTTTCATTTTTCCCTGTTCTTCCTTAAGGTAGAACTTTTGATTATTCCACTTGCTGTCACTGTGTCTGCCACAAACACTTCCTCTTTGTAATAGTATTTCACTATACACACACATACACACACACACACACACCCCTTCACGTTTCCTCTTCCAATCTTCTTTGGATAGGAAACAAGAAGACCATATTGTTTAAGTACTATATATTTATGAAGAGTCATTAAAATTCTAGAAGAACTCAAAAAGTCAATTTTGTGTTACCAAAGCAAAGTCTTTGAAACCACTGTATCAGAGGCCCCATTGGTTTTATTTCCTTACTTCTAGTAAAAGTTATATCCTAAAGGATTGAAATTTTAGGAAGGAGGATTGGAGACAGAAAATTACCTCCAAATACATGAAAAGTGGCTATAAATAACATTTGTACAGTTTGGTCTGAGATTTCTGATAAACTAGCTGACTTCCAAACATAGACTGTAGCAATGATTTATGGAATAGATTGTATTTCCAATCCCTTACCCACCTATTAGCATCACTTGAAAATATTATTTGTCATGGCCCATATCATACCTCTTATCCCATACAGTCATCCTAAAAGAGCAGTATGAACCTTCCTATTACAATGAAGGTCATCACTTGTGCACTTCCTGAATACCAAGTACCACACTAAGCACTAAGGTACAGTGACTCATTAATTCACAGAACCAAGCAGGTCTGCCCATGGTAGCCATGCACATTGTGCTCTTCAAACCTTAGGAGTTCCAGTCACATAGACTACAATGTCAATGGTGTTCTTTGGGATGTACAATGCCCAAAAAAGACAGTGGCCTAAGGGTAAGTACTATTTGATCCCCATATCACAGAAACTGAGGCTTAAAAGTTTAAGTGGTAGAGAAACATCAGAAAAAGAGGTCTTAATCACTATGATATGCTGCATCCTATATTTTCATATAGAATATTATTGAACTGTGTACCTTAAAACATGCCCATACATGCAGACACTTCAGATACATGTGTACAAACACTCAAAATACACACATGGCCTTGGTTAGTATCAGATTATCCAATAATAACTATGAATCTGAGCCTGATTTTCAAGAGTGCTCCAGAATAAACCAATGGAGTTCTGAGAATCCTAAGAGATCCCTCAAAAATAAGGGCAGCATGGGGAGCCAGCACTCCATAGATTAAGTTCCTTGACCAATAGCCAATGCCCACATACTTGACTAATGGATTTAACCCACGCAGTGCCATGGCTGACATTAAATTATCAGGTCATCTCCTAAATGAGCCTATAGGTGCAAATAACTGACACAACTCTGATCCATAATCATGCTTACCATGAATTTGAGCCTGGAAATATACATGGAAGGCATGTTGCATTTACCTAGAGATGCACACTCATCATGCGATACTTGGTAACCAGATTTCCCTAGATTGACAGAGCCCAAACATGGGACTAATTCTGAAAGACAAAGGACTGTAGTATACAAGTGGATTCCAAGGCAGCTCTGCACCTGATGAGCTGCAGGACCATAGGTGCAGCTCCTATGAGAGCAATCCATCAGAGGGCATGTACCATTACCATCCTACACAGAAAGTTCTACTTTACCACAGTGAGGATGGACCATTTCTGGAATCTGTTTGAGAGCCCTTTCATTTTTTGCAATTTTTATTAAATCTTTGAGTACCAACTTTAAGTCTAATACTAAGTTTAGCATTAGTCAATGATACATTGAAATGAAAAGGAATAGTTCCTGTCCTCAAAGAACTCACAATCAAAGGAAGGAGGAAAATATAAAAATAGATAAATTCTAAAACACATAGTAGTGCTAACAAAATATGAGCAAAATGATGAGAGAGTAATTAGCTCTGCTTATGAGTGTTATAGGAGGTTAGGAAAAGATTGGCAGAAAGAAAGCAACAGAACTAATGGGTCTTGGAGGACAAGTAGGAGTTTGCCTAGTTAAGAAGCTGAGGTGGAGAGCAGGTAGAAGCAAGCTGTTTCTTGCTGCATAATTAACTGCAAGAGTACAAGAGGAAATTTTTCCTGCTTTCATTATACTAGTGCTTTGTCCTTTGATTATATTTTCTTTGAGTTTAAAGTAAGCAATCAGGGAGATTCACTAGGCTGTTATTTGGACTGAAATGGAATGGGCTGGGTTCAAGTATTTTTAAAATATTTTTCTGGGTCCATTTTTAAAAAATCAGCTACAGTATTTTGACTTTTCAACAATTTATATTGTGAAAACATGAGATATTTTTCTTCCAAAAAATGTACCTTAAACATCACAATTGAATTAAATATCCACATTTATTAAGATCAACTTAATACTCCCTGAAAATTAGATTACTCTCCCCAGTGTGTATTTAAACTGGCAGCTGGTGACTAGCATAACGTGTTTCACATTGTTATACCACAGCAACACAGAAGCCTTTACAGAATGTAAAATTATTGCTGAGATGGTGATCCCTGAGCTCTTTTCCAGTAAACTCCAAGAGCTGAAATATCTATTAAACAGTGTCAAAAGAGTTCTAAATTACCATGGCTTTACAGAACTCCAGAGGTACCTCCAAAATCTGAACAATTACTTTATTATAATATAATAATGTACTCTGAACTCAATTTCCTCATATCAAAGAAAGATAAAGATAAAATATATTATACTATAGGAAAAATAAGCCAGGAATTCATAATATTTAGGCAAACCATATATCTACCACGTTTAATGCTCATAGAATTCATTAAAGAAGACTCTGGGGCTGTCCTAAGCCCAGATGCTCTATCACCTGTCATCTGTCTTATCAACAGTCTACTACAGTCCTTCCAATGAGGAGAGAAACTTATGTTTCCAATATATATTCTGGATGGTAGTAGTCCCTATTTCTCTTTCTACAGTACATCCTTATGCTCATGCAACCTCTAGCCCTGTCATCAATAGACGTGTGAACTCAATTTTATGACTTTCATTCATCTGATCAGAGTTCATGCTCAGAAAGGGTGAAGAAAAGCATCTCTCAACACTGCACCTCACATTCATTATAGCTGAAATCAGAAGCACCACACCAGAGGAAACATTGACCAAAATCCTGCTTGCTATTTATTTAGAAATGTTGCTTCCCCAGAACTGCTGGCATTCACCGTGCTAACATAGACTCCTTCTTGGAATCTGTAATATTTTCTGTATAACTAGCTGGACACTTTCATTTCTGATCTCATCCTAAGGTCAAAGTCACACACTTACCCCATCAGAACCTAGCAGCAATGATCTGTTATTGTCCAGTCCAATATACGAAGGATATCTTCAAATTAAAACAGCAACTAGAGTTGTGCAGACTGGCTATTTACAGACTACATCCTTCCTCATAAACACCTGGGACCTAGAGGGGCAGAGTGATATACACTGATAGAAAATGATACAAATGACAAATGAGCAATGTCTAATTATTCAGGCTTTGCTCAGACTCAGAGACAAAAGCAAGAAAACTGAGAGTTAGGGACGAAACTCCATCCTCTTCTAACCCTATTGTGCCTGTGTACCGCAGTACATATTAATGTAACATCAAGCCCTATTTTTAGACCTCTGCAATTCCACAGGCATAAATCATTCCTGTGCCACAAGTCACCTTTGAGTTAGCAATGCCAAGTTTAACATTTTGCAGGATTGAAACAATATAATTGAAAGCAAGTGATATTTAAAATGAATAGTGATAACTTTAATAGAATAAAATTAGCCTAAAAATAGATTGTTTGAGAGAATTTATTAAGTAATAATTAAAAGAAAAAGTGACAAACGTGCCAATTAGCTAACCCTATCTTCACAATAGCTTTCACAGTTGAATTTGGAATGCTGTTCTGCAAAAACATGCTAATGAAACAGTCTTGTTTTCTTTTTACATAATACTGATTAATCCTCAGTGATTTTAGCTACCAGGGTTCTCTCTGAATTGAACATCTGATTAAAGAAGGAAAGACACAGCACAACTAAAGGCACAAGTTGGTCAAAGTGTTACTTCTTTTTTAATAAGAACCCAGGTCTATTGTTGAGGAAGTATAATTAAAAACAAAGTCTTCTCCCAACCCAGAAATCTTATCTATAAGGGTAGTAAGAAAGAAAACATTTTTTATTATTGAACAAGCGTTAAACCAGAACGTGACGGGCATGACAGGCATTCTGCTTAGCAATTGCGAAGACTGGAAGAAGTCTCACTCCTTCCTATAGCCAAGCAGACACAGAACATCACATCCATATTTTCAAGATAAACAATAACTTGTCCTCAAGTAAGAGGACTTGACAGTACCATTTGTCACGCATACTTCATCCTAAATTTACCTGGTAATTGGAGTGAACACCTGTGTTAGCTAACTGGCTTTATCCAGTAGAGAAACAAATTTCTCACATCTTTACCAGAGGAGAAAGTTTTGTAATTTGGGTCCAGTTAGTCTCCTACCCTTTCACAGAAACTGGGAGACAGGGATCGTATATCCCTTGATGTTCACCTTTCAAAGAGAGGGCTGCCCTACCGGGTCCTTGAGGAAGTAAACTGACACAAACAAGTCCTATCCAGTTTTCAAAAGGATTTATATACATTTCAAAGAGAGGAAAAAGTATTTATAATTACAAGTTTTCAAAAGTAAAATACTCTAAGAAAAGGGAGGGGGAAAGTATCTTCCTTTATTTTCAACAGGGAGAATTAAGCCTCTTATTTTTAATTTTTATTTGTCCTCACACCATACAGGTTTAGCGTGATTACCATAATGCAAACTCATTTACAGAAGATATGTGACCACTGTGAGTCCCCAGAAGAGAAAATCATAAAGAAAAAGAGCAAAATGAAAATGGTTTCTAAACCTTTAAATCAGCACAAATTAACATGTCATGCCAAACCACATGCATTACGGACTGCAATGATTATTGATAATATATTTCACCAAGGGAAAAGCAAATTCTTAATAAGGCTTTGTCTTCCTGTCCATTTCTGACAGGGATGATGATTTCATTTTTAATTTGTTCAGAAGTAAATTTATAATGATAACCAAAGGGAAATAATTGGCTCCCCTGTATGAGATTATCTATACCATCATCAGCCATTAAAAATGTATTATATTGAGTACAAAGGGGAGTTTTGCACTCATCTAAATAATGCATGTTACCCTATAAAATACAAAATGTATAACAGAGATGAGTTAAATGAGTCAACTTACCAAAATTCCAAATCAGTCCTACTGTTAGAACATATATTTGGCGAATGATACATCCCAGACACAAAGTTCAAACTATTTAATGAACTTTCTACCTATATACAGTAATTTTCCTCTAAGTGCTCAATAAAGCATCATCTAATGTTAGCATTAAGAGGGATGTGTAATACCAATCAATAGCCAAATAAAACAAAACCACCAGAAGTCAGAAGAGGATAATGCAGAGAGTAATGCTTTCTGATGAGACCTTTAGAGCAACATCAAAAGGAACCATCCAGAGCCTGCTGCCATTAGTAGATCACATGCAACGTTTATGCAGTTGCTAACAGAGGTCCTACTTAATGAAAAATAGGTGTGATCTTAGTTCTTGCTAAATGTGCTTCACTTTGTCTAGGAAAATGCTATGATAAAATAGAATAGCATAAAGAAAAGAATAAAGATTTAATGGAAACACTAAGGAGAATTCTAAATTCAGACATCATCCAAAAAGTTTTCTGGGTTTTGGTTTCTGGGAAAATAGAGGGAGAGAGGCAGAAGGGAAGGGATGGTTCAAATTCCTGACTGGAATTTCAATGCTGTCAAACCTAAAATCTGCCCTCAAATCTGATGTGTTTGGCAAATTAAAAGAAAGCGTAAGGGAATCACTGAAGATGACACTCTGGCCTGCTTGATGAGAATCTGCAAAGTAACACTAAACTTTTCTTTAGTGGATTCCCCTTTAATTTATATGAAAGGAGAAGCTGTTTCTCCAACACTCACCCCTAACATCCCACTGTGAAGACAGCTGCTTCATCTGCCTTTCAGCAAATTAAAAGTTAAAATAGCTTCACTGTCAGGAGTAGTGGCAGCAATTGAGAGACGTGTAAAGAGCTTCATTTCCCTGCAGTAGAGTGTGCTATTTCCACAGGATCACCGCTACCTTTTGACTTCAGCAAAGAGTCTCCCAAGAAATGATACCCGGCCTCTGCTAAGTCTCACCCTCTCTGCCGCTCTCTCTGTTGACAAAGGTCAAGACAAAATCCCTGACAAGAAGGGTGCTGCTTTCTTAAGGTTCCTCATGCACTGACTTTTGCATTTATGTTCTTACATTGTTAAGATTCACCTCCATCTGCCCCCCAGCAATAAAATTAATTAATAAAAATTAAAAGCAAAACAAAAATTAGGTCACTCTCTAGTCTAGACAAAAGTATAAAATATCTCTGGTATTTCCTCCCCGCAAAGAAAAGGTAGAGAATGGGGGACCAATAAGAGTTAATAAAGGCACTGGAAAAGGATACACATCATTTTCTCAAAATGGCAAAAAGAGAAAAAAGGAAAAATTACCAAAGGGAAGATCAAACAAATTCTACCAGAGTCCTAAGTTTGGCTTGCACTTAATTTCCCCAAATAAACCAAATTCTATCACAAAAATAAGAGTAAAATAGTGAATTCTGAAGCATTTTTCAAGCCAGTTTTTAAAATTTTAATCTGGGGACCTCGAGTCTAAGTTTTCCTTAGATATTTTTCAGGATTCCAACTTACAGAAATGAGCTAAGATTATTTTTTTAAGTAAGATTTGCATTCAGAAAGGAAACTGATATAGGAGATCTCAAAGAAGAGTTATTTCATTAGGATGATATTCCTGGACTTCTTAACTCTTCTGCATTCATCATTTTCCTCAGTACAAATTCGTAACAACAACCTCCTCTTTCTGCACTTAGTGTTTCAAAGCTTATCGTTTTATTTTAGTTCAAAATCTCCTGGATGACTGAAATACGAATGCTACTAAATAGAATACAAATTACTGTAGTATTTATTACTTTCATATATAATCATTAGTATCTGCCAGAGGCCATAAAAATTATCTTCTCTTTTTCCTATTTTCCTTAAGAAACTGTAAAGAGTATTATCTAAAGAATTTATTCTTTCATTCACTGTCTTTTCATGGTATTTTTTTTTTGGCAATACTTTGTGATTCATTCCCATAAGAAAGCTTTTGTCATATATCAATGATTTCTAATGTGTAACAAAATTAAATTGTTTAGGAATGCAGAAATTATAATATCTCAATAATTGAAGATATTTTGTTAAACCAACCAGGAACAACATTCTATATCATGGGTCAGGCTGCTAAAAACCTATAATTAACATTGCCAGGCACATTAATTATGTGATCAGATTTAATATACGCAACAATACTGTGGAGTTGTGTTCATATTCCCATTTCACAGAAAGGCAAAACACATGGTCCAGGCTCACACAGCTACTAAATTATAGAGCCAGCCTTCGAATCAGAGTCCACTTGAATCCAAAGCTCGTGCTTGCAGCCATTACTTAGTATTATCAGGCATATTTATATAAAGTGTCACTATTGTATTTATAAAGGTTGCTTTTCTTGGTATGATTTATAACACTAAGAGTCTCCAAAGATTCCTCCAGAACTTTATTTTTATTAGTAATTTTTTGTCATAGTTCTTATATGGGCCATATTGTAATTCAAGGGCTTCATTTAATCAAAAATGGGCCAATTTAATTGTGGAATAGTTACAATACATGTGACTGGTCATTTAGGCCAAGGCTAATTTCTAAAACTAATATAATACCTTTATCTTACATATTTTCTCAAAATATTGAACTTCTTTGAGTAATTCTTCCCCTATAACTTGGCTATTTTCCATTTTATTTTAATTCTAAATCTAGAAGAGAAACTAATAATCCCATCCTGACCAGAACATTCTACAAATGAAAACAACCAAAACTTGCCTCCCCTTTTGTGCCAAAAATGTGTATGGTCTCCTTCTCCGAACCACCACTTTCCATGTTTATATATCAGATCATCTTCATGCTGCTGCAGGAGGCCAGGATTTCACACTGCTCTGATCTATTTTCTATGTATGGCAGTACATTACAAGAGCTATGGTAAGATTTTTACAGTTCATGAGTCTCTAGCCTTGGATCAAGCCATGCTGCACCTCAACCTTTTTCAGTCCTTGTTAGCAGAGGCCATTGTATCTAAACTAAAATATAAGGAATCTACAGTGCCAGGTCCGAATCACAGATGGTAAACTCACGTAGGTAAGAAATACCACTTTTGTATATTTATGTTTCTATAATTGTGTGATGGAAATGTCATCTCAGTACATTGAAAGATGTATCCCCTCCCCAACCCTCACACCCACCCTCACCTGCCTGCTCACAGTCCTGTTTCCCACGGTTGTCTGGTTTCTACCATATGGAGGGAGCTTAATTGTACCAAGGTGCAGGAAGTAAAAAGTGAAATTCCTTTTATCATAAGCAATAGTATCCACTCAGATGTCCAGCTTCCTTTCTTGTCCTTGGTCACTGGCCCACGTGGGTGATTGCAGGGAGTTCCTCACACCCATCCACATTAGCCCCATCACATCTAGCTGGCTCAACTTCAGTAAAACCATTTGACTCTGTCATTTTCTGCATCCTTCTGTAATATAGCCTCCCAAATAAGGGAGTGTCAAGGGAATAACAGAAAATAATATGGAGAAAAGAAGGAATCATTAGCTAATCTAGGAAAATAACATTTTAATGAAAATTAAATACTAGTTCTTTTGTCTGTTACTGGAAAAAATGAAAATAACTTTCATCAGACTTTCACAAAATTTGAAGGGTATGCTTGGGACTCTTTGACTCCAGATGTGTACTGTGTGGTTTACCCAAATGGCACTTTGAAGGACCTGAGAAGCACCTCAAAAGAGATAGGTAGCCATCTTCTGCAGCAGCTAACGCAAAGATGCAAGAAGCCCATGGAGCTACCATTGGAGGAGACACACCTCAGCCATTAAATAAGACCTTTTGGACAGAGAAAACACAGTGGTTCCAAATATGAGCCCACAACCAATTGTCACAATGACAGATGCTTCTAATTACAGGTGTTCTATTGCAATTAAGCTGCTCAATTCCATACAGTACGCTATAGACTCAGGAATGTGTAGCAGCAGGAATTCATTTATTTAACAATAGTTAATTTTCTCAAACAATTAAAGGGGGGGTTTAGTCCTTAATAAAAAATGACAGACAAAAAAAAAAAAAAAAAGGTACCAACCCAACCGAAAAATAAGTAAATTTTAAAAAAAAAATTCCCTTTAAAATGTGAAATGTTTAAAATTTTCCCATAGGAAGGGGCCGGCGGGAATGTTGGATGATTAAATAAAACCAGGGGGAAAGGGCCAAAGGAAATATTCCAAACAAAACCCCCAAACAGACTCCCAAGAAAAGGGTTTTCAAGTAACCCGGGAATAACAAAATTTTTCCCCGCAAATAAACCAAAAAAAGAAATGGTTAGCCCTTTTCATATGGGAATGGATAATTTTAAAACCAAAATTAAAGGAAAAAACCCCAAAAAAGAGCATTATTAAGTGAGGAAGGAAACAATTTTCAGCAATTAAACCAAAAAATCTTTATGCCCCCCAAAAGAGACAATACTTAAAACAAAATTGGGTAACGAAACAAAAAACAATTAAGGGGAAAAAATTTTCCGAGGTTTTAAACCAACCTAACTTTATGACACGGGAGCCCCAAACAAAAAATAAAGGGCGATTAGAAAAAACATTAACAAGAAGCCTTTATCGGGGGACTTCAACACCCATTGCGCAACGGAATCCTCCAAAAAAATAAAGAGAAAAAAAAACTTAAACAGGACTTTTAAAATTTTTGCCAACATCTAAAAAAACCCCCACAAAATAACAATTAAAAAAATTTTTAAAATCATAACTTTCTCTTTTTCAACCCTGGGGAAAAAAATTAAACATTAAAAAAAATAAATCATCCCCCCAAAAGGGATCTTTTCGCCCCAGGATAAAATAGTTCAAAACAAAACCCAATTCTTCTCCAAACAAAAAATTTTTTTTTTTTTTTTTTTTTGGTAAAGGGGAAATCAAATTTACCCAATTTGGGACCAAACAAAGCATAAAATTTTATCACTTGAAGGAAAAAATTTATTGCCCAAATTCCCACATAAAAAAAAGCCCAAAAAGTCCAATAGAAAACTAAGGACCCCTTTTTTTTTTAAGGGAAAAGGGGAAAAGGGAAAAGAGCAAAGAAATCCAAAAAACCAGCAGAAAAAAAGAAAAAAAACCCCAAAAATTTAGACAAATTAAATGAAATCGAGACAAAAGAACAATACAAAGATAATAAAACAAAAAAAAGGGGTTTCTTGAAAAGTAACAAAATAGACGGGCCATTTGGGGCAGGGACCAGAAGAAAAAGGGAAAAGGGCCCTTCATAAGCTCAATTAGAAAAAAAAAAGGGGGGAAGGGTCAAACTAAAAAATAACCGGGAAATTTACAAAAAAAAATCATTTTTTTTTGAATACTACAAAAATTCTATCCCAAACACACAAAAAATGTTGGAAGAAAGGGACAAATTCTTAAAAAACCCCATACTCCCTAGGCCAACCGGGAAGAAGAAAAAAAAAAAGAAGAAGAGAGTAAAAAAAAATTTTCTAAAAAAGTACAGAAATCCCACCCTAAAATTTAAAAAATGTCCAAATTTTTCAATTGGGGAAATAAATCCCCCTGTGGAACAAACCGGGGAAAGGCTCTACAAAAAAACCCAAATAAAATTTGGGGGGGGGGGGGGATTTATTTGGGCAGGTAAGGGCAAACAAACTGCTTGGGGATGCCAAAAAGAAACCCCTTTTGGAAAAAACGGGAGAACCAAGCCTGAAACTATCACTAGAGTGAAAACAGACACAACCTACAGAATGGGCTGAGAGGAATGATGAGGAGAGAAAAATATTGCATGCTCACCTGTGATGAAGGCGTTATAAGCCGAAGGCTATACAGAACGTAGGAAAATTCAAGACAAGGAGCAAAACATCAAAAAAACCCTATTAAGATGGGAGACAAAGACATGAACAATAAACTTTTCCAAAAGAAGATGACAGATAGGATGGCCAGGCCAGCTACACGGATTAAAAAAGGTGTGCTCAAATTGTATCTAATATCAAGGGAAACTGCAAATCAAAACCACCAATGTGAGATATCACTTAATCCAGTGAGAATTGGCTCATATCAAAAAAATTCCCAAATAACAAATGTTGGCGGGGGGGGATTTATGTGTGGACAGGTAAGGGCAAATTCATACACTGCTTGTGGGACCTGCCAAAATTAGTCAACCTCTATGGAAAGAAATCTGGAGATATCTCAAAGAATAAAAGTAGTAGTACCATTTGACCCAGCAATTCCCATACTGGGTATTTAGTCCAAAGAAAAAAAAAAAAAAAAGACTATTTTATAATAAGTATACATATGCTCTTCGAATGTTCATAGCCAGCACAATCACCAATTGCAAAGTTGTGGTGGGGAAAAAACCCAGGTGACCATCCAATAAACTGATTTTGGCAGTTGGATTCAAAAAATGTGGTATATGTTATTATACCATGGAGTATTACTCAGCAATAAGGAACAATAGTGAATTAACACATTTGGTATTATCTGGTCGGAGCTGAACCCATTCTGTCGAAGCGAGATTTGGAGAGAAGTTGTAACAGGATTGGAAAAAAAACAAGCTCACTGGTTAATCACCATCCACTGGTTATATTAATTAAATGATTGAACACTACATCAACGGGCATATCATTCTCCAGAGGGCTGGTGCGGGCGGTTCTCTTTGATTAGGGGGGAGGGGTTTGGCGGGGAGAGGGGGGGGGGTTGGACGGGAGTGGTGGGGGTGGGGAAGGGAGGGAAAAAAAAATCTCAGCTGAATGGAGTGGGGAGCACCACAGTTTGGGTGAGATGACCACAGAGATTGTGGGCTCTACACGGGCAGTGCCACGTGGACCAGGGGAAGGTGTGGCCAAAATGTTGTACCCATTGATATTCTGAATATTAAAAAAATAAATAAAAAAAAAAAAAAAAAAATAAGAAACCTTAATTCAGTGATAAAGAATACGAATGTTGGCACTATACCAATGACTCAGGACAGCCCCTGAGGAGGTGGGTCCCTATTAACCCATAGTTGTAAAGAAGAAATAAAGAAATGCTGACCAGACGGCATTTCTACGGAAACTGAATTTTAAGTGAAGTTAATAAGATAATTAAGCCAATGGCAAATGTTTATTTAGGACTCCTCCCGCATAGATCATAAGCCGGGATGGGGGAGACTGGCCAACTCCTTCAAGGTTTTACATAAGAATAGATTTATTTCTGGCCAGAGAGGTGAGAAATTCCCTAGCCAGACTAAAGTGGGGTCCCGATTGATTATGGAATGTTGTTCTGGTGCCAAAGTTGCGTATACATATCATCTACAGGGGGACACAGCCTAATCTTCTTTACAGGCATTTGTGTTGGCTGTTTTTTTTGAAATCGGTCCTTTGAGGTCCTCTGTTAACATCAAGATAATACGCACCTTAACCTCTTTGGGCAACATGTTTTGATGTGTATGCCATCCCATTAATCCTTAGGCTGCTGCTATGTCCTCAAACAGAGATGGACGTCTACCCCAGCAATTGTGCTCTGATGGGGAAGAAGGTTAGTTGAGACGTGTCCCTGCAAGACATACTAAACACTTGTGTATTTTTCCCACACTAGTCTTTCCGGTCCTTCTTGCTGCTCTATCCTCTGAAAGGAGATAATAACAATCTTTTATATAGTGGGCCACTCTACCCCTTTCGTTCTTTTCTCCCAAGGGTCCTACTTCTGGTTTCGGCCTCACAGGGAAAAATGTGGTGGTTTAAAATAAAAATCATCTATTAATTTTCAGTGTGTCGGTCTTATACTTGGCATAGGATAGGATTCATCACTGTTGGTACAGTTGCTGTGGCTGCTGCTTACATAGTTAGAAGAAACAAATTGATTTGCCAAGCATGTCACCCAATACCATTGTGAGTGCGCTAGTTGCTTCCCCACCACACCTGAGGGTTCAGGGACCAGTCTCTCAGAATGAGAGAGGTGAGCACGGATGGATTGTATATAGAAGCCCAAGGATTAGAGGGATGGAGTGTGGAGACAAACTGTAAGTTGATTCCTCTGGATTGCTAATTTCTGTCGATTGTTGACTTCTCTAGTTAAACACCGTATTGCATATGAATGGATAATGCCTATATTTCTGCTTCTATGTACAGTCATTATAGTGTTAAAAAAACTAATATGTAAAAAATGTACTTCACTATAAGTACTGTACTTTGATCAAAGCAAACCATTGACTGTAATCACACAATTATAGGTTACAAAGCGAACATGCATTCTTGCCTGTTATGGAGAGTTGACTTTAATGGTCTCTATAGAGCTATGTAACCCTGTACCTATGGTAGATAAAGCCCTGGATCGTGGTGGAGTAATTTTTGCTTAATGAGGGATCGTAGTTAGTTAAGGTGTGGCGATTACCGTTTTACTCCATTAAACCAGGATTCTATCTATAAAGTTCTCCTGATTTTAAATACCCTTCCTTTAACGGACACAACTGGAGTTGTCTGCCCCATCCTTGGTTTTTATGCGGATCCCCTTCTGCAGTGGGGGCCCTTGCATTAGCCCTTTTGCATATACAACCCTTTCAAGAACAATAATAAAACTAACACAGAGTCACATGTGTGTAGGGTAGGGTGCCTCTTCTGTATTGTAGAGTTGTCCAATGTAGTTGGGATATGGTGATGAGTAATGTTGCAACCCATTTCCTAGGATATCAGTGTATCTTTTTACCGAGCTTCTTTTTTGAGTGGCCCTCTGAGGAGATGGTAAGAGATGGTGGCTGGTAGCATCAAGATTCGTGCCCATTTATTGGGGTATCTGGGGTGTCTTTTTGTGGATCCATAAAGACAAATTCCCAGGGAAGGAAATAAGAGCAATAGTCTTCTGGAGGAGTGTGGGAGTGAGAGACCTGTTGAGAGGGAGACTCTTTGTGAGTGAGAGAGCCAATGGATGGGGAAAGGTAAAGGCAAGACAGAAGATGTTGAGAGAACAGAAGAAGAAAGAGCATGTTGTTCCAGGGCCTTTCCAAACTGCTTTCTGTGGTGTGGTTTTTGTGGGGTTTAAAACCTGTAATTTCTCTCTTGGTTCTGAATCATTGTTAGCGGCACATGCTTGAGGTCTGATTCTAGTAGAGGGCTAATATTGCGGTTGTGTAATTGTAGACGTCAATTCTTAGCTTCCCTCTCCCAAGCATTCCCGTCATCATTTAAATTCTCATGTCTAGTGCTGCTGGAGGATTAACACAGTTAAATACCCTTACAAGAAATCGGGGATGTTGCCTGGACAGAGGGGACAAAGTGTATACTGGTTTTTGAAACCTTCTCAAATGCTTTTATGACTTCGGGCTTGGGAGGGGAGAGGCAATCACATTCCCCCCATAGCTCATTGGCCAACAATCCTATGTGAGGTTGCCAAGCTTTGATGTCATGGTTAGTGGGGGGCCATGGCTCTATGGGACAAGGAGACTTCTTCAAGGACCTAGCCAGAGAGTAGAATAGTTTAATTAGTACATGTGATCCCACGTAGGCTTATGGCCCCAAAGGGATCAGGAGCATCTCCACCATTAAACTCCTTCTCAACTGGGGGGATTGCGGTGTCTAATTAAGTGTAGATCCATAGGACGCAAATAAGTAATTGGGAAGTGTGTAAAAAACCCTTTTCTTAAAATGGGCGAAAGCTGTGGCTGGTACTATTTGTGGTGGATTACAAGAGAATGGAACCTAAGTCCAGTCCTGCCGCCTTATATGGAGAGGGTCTTAGGTCGTCTGTGATGCCAGAACTTGACATCGTGGAAATGGGACTACCAGATCTTTTCACAGTGCTATCCCACAAGGGTTTTTTATGGTGTTTTTAAATGCTTAAAACCTGTTTGTTAGAGTGCCTATGGGGACACAGGGGGACTGTAATACATTATTTCAGTTGCATTGTTGCCCTTCCTTCGGCCCCTTCCTTCCCAAACGGGCTATGACATCATGACTTAAACCAAAGAGCATAATGCGATGTAGGAGAGAACTAATTATTAACAATCAAAGGGGCGTCGCACCGGGAAAACCAACGCGAAGAGAGAGAGAGATCCGAGAGGAGCACGTGGATGGGAAAGGTTAGCGACAAGTGCTGACTAAATATACCCCATAACATTTATGCGCCTCGGAGCCAGGTATGTGTTATGGACTATTTGAGTTTACATTGTGGGAGGGATGGAAAAACGGAATTTAAAGGGAAATAAGGGAAAGGAAAGGGAAAAAAGCGGAAAACAAGGGAAGAAAAAAAAAAAATCAACCACACTATTTCCTATGATCTGCATATATCTTCCTGCCCTTTAGTTTCCATCTAGCATGATAGGGGAAGCAAGTCTTTAGAATGAGATAATTCCCTGTAACAGTGGACATGAGATTTGGGTCAGAAAGCGCAGTTTAAATGGGGACATCATTGTGAAGTTTTGCCAAATAATTTTTTGTGTCACTCTCTATGTGGCAGGCAGAATTTCTACGTATGGCCTCCAATGGGACCTTCATACAGCTTGTTATAATTACCTTCTCTTCTGCATGGGTGGGAAAGGATTGAATATGTATAGCTTATCACTTCCATGATTAATGCTTTTTATGGCAACAAAAGGTGTGATTACCTTGGTGGGCGTTTTGAGTCCTAATCAACACGATGCACTTCAAAGCAGGCATATGTTGTATGCTGTTCAGCATGGAAGCGGAAATCATGAGAGAGATTCAAAGTATAGGGAGCCCTAACACACCATTGCGACTGGAAGAAGGATGGAAAAAAGAAGGTCAGAAGGAAAAGGCGGCTAGAAGAAAGGAAGAATAATGAAAGAAGAAAGACCGAATGAAGCGAAAAAAAAAAGGAAGAGTGCCACAGTGGAAGGATAGGTGAGACTAGCCCCCAGGAGCTGAGAGCCACCCCCAGATGACAGCCCATCAGGAGGAAGTACTGGCGGACCTGCCGTCCATAGGTCACAAGGAAATGGGGCACTCTTCTGCCAAGCAACAAGAAGATGTTGGAAGGGATTTTACCCAGAGCTCCAGATAAAAGTATCAGCGAGCCCACAAACAAACACTTGATTCAGGGTGTGAGACCCTGACTGAGAACAATTCAGCCACACCAGGGATTTCTGACCTAAGACCTTGTTGTGAGATAATAATTATGGTTGTGGCTCTGCTACACTCCTGTTTGTGGTTCACACAATACAATAAACATTACTACAGTCTAGTTCAAGTCCAAATTCCATATTATAGGCAATTCACAGTATTGTGTTTATGGTATGGGTGTGTGCATGTGGCACATGGAATGTTGTAGATGATAACTGGAGAGTGGAGAAGGAGAGGTTGGATGAGAAACACCACCATTTTTGAAACAAATCGTAGCTTTTATACGCTATACATGGTATAGGATTGAATGGTTTAGAAAAAAATATTCAAATTGGTTTATTGAAGTACTTGACTACATTTGCTGATGGATGTTGCACATACATTTAATCAGTGCTAACATCCCCCATTAGAAATTGTACAATGTACATGTTAGATGTCAGACTTGTCAAAAAGGTGTAGGTCAAGCTTACTATCAAGGTGAAAATTGAGGGAGTGGTTGAGAGGTGGATTGGCCCCGGTTATAACTTCCCAGATTGCCTCAAACCCCAGGGAGGAACAATTATCAAAATTTGTTTTATCATTCTCATATTTTGCTCCAATTTTACTATCTATTCTAATTCATCCTTAAACAAAACAAGTAATTGCTCATGCATATTTTAAGCTCTAACTGTATAGTACTACACCTCATAACACTTATTAAATGTTTTTCAGTGAAATATGTAGTGTTTCTGTAGATTTCTTAATTTTGGGGTGAGGTGATTTTGGGGCATTTTGTATTACTGTGGCTATGCTGCCCTGACGTAGGCTTGAAAACGGGATTGCCTAAGCCTCTGTACGTTCTGACCCAACAGAGGTATATCCAGATTTGATTTTGTGGGTTTTTTTTGCCAATCTGATCTGTAAATTTCCCCAGACCTGGCCCCCCCATTGGAAGGGTATCTCAGAGAATTGTTAAAACTTTACATATTGCAGATGGCTCTTCTCCTAGGGTTGCGGAATTTGAGCAAATAAAAAGACAAAACGCCCGTTGAAGTAATGTAAACACACAATATATTGCATGTCACATCCAGAGGACAAAACAAAAATACAGTGCCCATCTATTATCTTATAATCTACTTATCCTATCTATCTGTTGAGGGGGATGCGATTGGGAGACTTTTTTATAGTGTAGGTAGGGCAATATGAGTTATGGAAGCTTTTAAAAGTTTCAAAAATCAGTGCGGGGGGGATGGCCATGGCAGGACAAGGGGAGGAACCAGGGAAAGATCCAATGTTGCTAGTTCAAGTCTGAGAGCCTACACTGCCGCCGATTCCTTGTCAGGATTAGGTCGTTTTTTTTCTTTCAGGCCTCCAATGATCTGGAAAGAGGCCACCCACATATAGAGGGCAACCGCTTTTACTAAAGGCCAAATGATTATTAACGTTTTCAATCTCATCCAAAAAACACTTATAAAGAAACATCCTAGAAGTAAGGCTTTGATATAGGATAGTATTCGGGGCATCCATGGCCCCAGCAAGTTGACAAATAAAATCAGCCACCACACGTATACTGAAAAAAAAATATTCTGTGATGTCTTTGGAATTTCAAAATTTTACACAGGATCTCATTTGATCTGGGAAACCCACACCATGGAAGGTTCTGTTGGATACGAGGCATTACAGCCTCAGCCAACTCCCAGAAGATGCCACACACCATGGACATCCATGTGAGGTGAGATCTTTTTGCGTCTCCGCTGCAGTGGGACCAGATGATCTGCTCTAGCCCAGGTGACAGAAACTCAGGAAAGCAGAAATCACCCAGATGAGTACATGTCAACAACACAGATCCTAAGAGGATAAATAAGTGATTATTTGGGGCGTGTTTTTGTTAATTCAGAAATGGATATCCAAAGACATTATGGTTGATGAACTTTCCGTCTTTTTTTCTTGTGGGTTGTTTAGCGTTGGAAATAAGGTTCCTCTTATCAAAAAATAAAAATAAAAATAAAAAATAATATCAAAATAAATAAAAAAATAAAAAATGCGACAGAGGATCTGGGGATTAATGGCATTTGCAAATTTTAGTATCATAAAACTTTTGTCTTATTTTGGGTCCTTATACTTCTTCCGTAAGTGTGAGGGAGACTGTAAGTTTTACGTCTGTATACCATGCACCCAGAAAAGGACCTGGAAACAGCGAGGCACTAATTATGAAGTTAGTCATGGAAATCACCGTCACAGAAAAGAAGTTCTGGGCGAATTGGTTTCCCAAAATCATATGTTGAAGTCCAATCCCAGCCACTTCAGATGTAACCTTAATTTGGAGAAGGGTTTTAAGTGGTAATTAAGTTAAAATGAAGTGTTGGATAGGGAATCTAGGCCCAATAGTATTTCCTAAAAGACGAGGTAATCAGGGATGAATGAGAACAGAGGAAAAGACTAGGAGGAACTCAGGGAGAAAACTGACATCGCAAGCCAAAGAGGAAAGGACTTAGGGAAAAAAACAAATCTGCCAACACCTTGATCGTGAACTTCTAGCTTCCAAAAATAACTGAGAAAATAAATTTCTGCTTTTTATAGCACTCAGTCGGTAGTATTTTGTTCGGCTGCCCTAAGCAAAATACAGATGTGCAGGTTGGGTTGTAGTACAAATAGTATTCCATTTCTTTTAACATGTGGGGAAAAGTCCTGGCCACAAAATTAGAAAAACGAAAAAATTCAGGGGCGCCAGAGGGGGGAAAAAGAAGAGGAAACCCCTTTAAAATTTGGGGGGCCGTTTTAAATATTAAAAAAAAAAAAAACCCCAAAGAAAAAAACCGGGGTTTAAAAACCCGGGGAAAAAAATTAAAAAAAATTTTTCAAAAATTCCATTTTTAAAAATTTAAATACAAAAAAAACCCAAAAACCCCCTTCATATATGCTAATAACAATCAAGCCGAAAAAAAAAAATTTAAAGATGCTTCCTTTTGAAATAGCAAAAAAAAAAAAATTTTTTGGGAAATAATTAAAAAGGGAAAAAAAAAGACCTAAAAGAAAAAAATTAAAAAACCCCAAAAAAAGGGAAATTTTTGCAGAGGTTTAAAATGGGGGGGAAAAAAACCTTCCAGTTTTTTGGAAAAGGAAAGGCCCCAACAAGAAAAAATTTTTTTTTTTTTTGGTTTTAAAAAAAATTAAATTTTACAAAATTTAATTTTGGAAAACCCCTACAAAATACCAACATCATTTTTTCCCGATTGAAAAAAAATTTCCCCTTTCGGGGGAAAACCCAAGAAACCCCCTCACCAAAACAATTTTAAAGCAAAAAAAAAAAAATTTGGGGGGATCTGTTCCAGACTTCAAACTAAAAAACCCCAAGGGGGTTTTAGAAAACCCAAAAAACCCAGGGTTTTTTGGCCCAAAACGACTTTTTACCAAGGGAAAAAAGGCCCCGGAAAACCCCAAAAAAAAAAACCAAACCCCCCCCATAAAAATCCCCCAAAATTTTTGAAAAATTTTCCCCAAAAAAAACGTCATTTTGGGAAAAAAATTTCCCCCATTCAACAAATGGGGGCGGGAAAAAATTTGGGGGGCCAAGGGGAAAAAAAGGGGAAAGGGACCCCCCCCTCTCACCTCCCCAAAAAAAACCCAAATTTAAAGGAAAAAAAATTTTAAACCAAACATAAAAATAAAAAATTTTTTGAAGGGGAAAATTGGAAAAATCTTATGGCCCCTTGGGCCGGAAAAAGGAATTTTTGAAAAAACCCCCCCAAAAAATAAAACAGAAAAAAAAAAATTTTAAATCCCCGGGGAAACCCGATAAAAATTTAAAAGTTCTGCACACCGGGGAAACCCCTTTTTACTAGATGAAAAAAAACCCCCCACAAAAAAGGGGGGAAAATATTTGAAATGCTACACCCGTGATAAAGGGGCTTAAAAACCAAAAATTTTTAGGGGAAAAATTTGGAAAAATAAAAAAGGAAAAAAAAAAAACCCCCCCTTTTAAAAAAAAAGGGAAAAGGGGCAGGAACAAAAATTTTTTCCAAAGAACAGTGAGGGGCCCCCAAAAAATAAAAAAAAAATGCCCCAACTTAAAAATTTCGGGGAAAAACCCCAAAAAAAAACCCAAAAAGAAAACATTTAACCCCCCGGGGGATTGGCTAAAACCCCAAAACCCCCCCAAAAAAAAATTTTTGGGGGGGTTTGGGGAAAAGGTTTGGAACACCAACACGTGGGGGGGGCTGCAAATTGTAAAACCCCCTTTTTGGAAAAAAAATGGAAAACTCAAAAAATTTAAAAAAAAATTTCCCCTTTGGGGCCCACCCAATTTTTACTGGGATTTTTTCCCAAAAAAAAAAAAAGCCCCTTTTTTTAAAAAAAATTTCTCCGAATTTTTATAGAAAACAAAATTAAAATTTGAAAATTTTTGGGAAAAAAACCCGGGGCCCCCTCAAAAACGAGTGGATCAAAAAAAAGTGGAAATTTTACCAGGGTTTTTACCGAAAAAAGGAAAAAATATTAATTTAAAAACATTGGTTTTCCTGGTCGGATTAAAAACCCTTTTTCGAAGAAAAGTTTCACGGGGTTGGAAAAACAAGCTTTTGGGGGGCCCCCCCAAAAAAAAAGGGAAACTGATGAAAATTTAAAACCCACCCGGGGGCAAAACACAAAGGGGGCGGGGGGGCCCCGGGGGAGGGGGGGGGGAAGGGGAGGGGAAAAAAAACCTCACTGAATGGATGGGGGGGGGCCCATTTGGGGGGGTCCCCCCCCATTTTGGCTTGAAGGGGCAAAAGGGGGCCCAAATGTTTCCCCCAAAAGGGGGTTTTCCCCCCCTTTAAATTTTAAAAATTAAAAAAAAAAATAAAAAAAAAAAAAAAAAAAACCCCTTAAAAAAATTTAAAAAAAACGATTTAAAAATTACCAAGGGCCAGGACCCCCAGGGGGGGGCCCCCTTAAACCCAGGGGTAAAAAAGGGGCGGGGCCAGCCCCCATTTTTACGGGAAAAGAAAAAAAGGCCCCAAAGGAAAAAGTTTTTACCCCCCAAAAATTTAAAAAACCCGGGGGGGACGGGAAAACCCCCTTTCCCCGGGTTTAAAAAAAATTTTTTGGGGCCCCGAGGGAAAAAAAATTTCCCCACCCCGCTAAAGGGGTTTTCCCCCCTTGACCCCGTGAAGTCGGGCCAAAAAGGGCTTAAATAAACTACAGGGGGGAAAAGCTTTTTTTTAAAAGGGATTTTGGGGGGGGTTTTTAAACAGGGTTTTCCCTTTTTTTTCCCCTTTAAAAAACCCAAGATAATCCCCAAAACCCTTCCCCCCTCTTGGGAAAAAGTTTTGTGTTTCCCCCCATAATCCTTGGGGCCCCCTATGAAAGTTTGTGTATGCCCAACTTTACCTACTAAAACAGAGATGAGTTCCCACAGTCTTTTCTTTATGGGGAGATGTCCTTCAAGACCTACTAAAACTCTTTATTTCCACTAGTCTTCCCTTTCCCTTTTCTCTCTATTCCTTCTGTTTGGAAGGAAATCTCTTTCTATAGTGGCACTCTACCTTTTTCCCAATGGTCCTGTTGGCTCGTTCTTATACTTGGCATAGGTATCATCACCTGTTTGTACAGTTGCTGTGGCTTCTGCTTACAAGTAGAAAACAAATTGATGCAACATGTCACCCATACCATTGTATGTGCAGTGCCTCCCACCCCCACCCTGAGGTTCAGGACCATTCAGAAGAGGTGAGCACGTGAGATGTAAGAGCCAGATTAGAGGGATGGAGTGTGGAGACAAAAGTGACTTCATCTTGGATGCTAATCTGTCATGTTGACTTCTAGTTAACACCATATCCCATGAATGCCTCCTGATTTCTGCTTTATTTACAGTCCTTAGTGTAAAAACATGTACTCACTATAAGTCCTGTCTTTTGATCAAAGCAACCTTGATGTTATCACACAAATTATAGGTTACAAAGCACATAGCATTCTTGCCTGTTCTGGAGAGTTGACTTTAATTGTCTCTATAGAGCATGTACCCCCTGTCCCTATGGTATATAAGCCCTGGATCTGGGGAGTAATGGTGTGGAGATCTACCTGTTTTACTTCCACTTAAGACCATGCTTCTATCTATAAGTTCTCCTGATAAATCACCCTTTACTGACAAACTGGATTTGTCTGCCCCATCCTTTGGTTTCTGGGCTCCTTCTGCATTTGGGGGCCCTTTGCATATACAACCCTTTCACAGAACAATAATAAACTAACACAGACTCACATTGTGTGTAAGGGTAGGTGCCTCTTCTGTATTGTAGAGTTGTCCAATGTAGGTGGGATGAGTAATTGTTGTCACCCCATTTCCATAGAATCAGTGTATCTTTACCGAGCTCTTTGAGGCCCTCTGAGAGAGGTAGCATCAAGAGTGACCATTATTTGGGTATCTGGGTTCTTTTTGTGGCTCCATAAAGACAAATTCCCAGGGAAGAGCAAAGTCTTCTGGAGAGAGCAATGGAGGGAAAGGCAGAAGATGTTTGTTCCAGTGCCTTCCAAACTGCTTTCTGTGTGGTGTGGGTAAAACCTGTACTTTCTCCTGGCTACTGACTCAGTGTTAGGGCACATGACTTGAGGTGATCTAGAGGGCTAAATTTGGGTATAAGTCACTTAGCTTCCCTCTTCCCAAGCATTCCCGTCATCATTTAAATTCTCATGTTCTAGTGCTGCTGAGGATTAAACCAGTTAAATTACCTTACAAGAAATCCGGGATGTTGCTGAGACAGAGGGACAAAGTGTACTGGTGAAACCTCTCAATGGCTTTTATCACTTCTGCTTGGGAGAGGCACACTCCATTCCCCCTCATAGCTCATTGGCCACAACTAGTGACGTGCCCAAGCCTGATGTCAGTGGAGTGGGGTCCATGGCCTGGGAGGGACTTCAAGGACCAGCCAGTACATGTGATCCCACAGTTAGGCCTTATGGCCCAAAGGGCAGGATTCCATCTCCACCATTAACTCCTTCAACATGAGGGGCTATTAAGTGAGTATCCATAAGGACGCAATACTGGGGAAGTGTAAAACCCTCATCTTCCAAATGGGAAGCTGCTGGTTATATTGTGGGGATGACAAGAGATGGAACCTCATTCCAGTCCTGCCGCTTATCTGGAGAGGGTCTTAGTCTCTGTGAGCCAGAACTTGATCATCTGTGAAATGGGACTCACCATATCTTCTTCACAGTGCTATCCCAAGGGTTAAATGATAAAACCTGTAGAGTGCCTATGGGACACAGTGGGACTTTAATACATATCAGTCATGGCCTTCCTGCCTCCTCCTTCCCAAAAGGGATATGACATTGACTTAAACCAAAGAGCATTACTGCATAGAGAGCACGTGGAAAGGTAGCGACAAGTGCTGAAATATACCTCCATAACATATGAGCTCTGAGCCAGGTCTGTGTTATGGAATGAGTTACATGTGGGAGGAGGAAAGGGAAGAAAAATCACCACACTATTTCCTATGACTGCATATATCTTCCTGTCCCTTTAGTTTACCATCTAGCATGATACTGGAGGAGCAGTCTTTAGCATGATAATTCCCTGTAACAGTGGCCTGAGATTTGGGTCAGAAAGCTCAGTTTAAATGTGGACATCATTGTTGAAGTTTGCATAATTTTTTTGATGTCAATCTCCATGTGGCAGGCAGAATTCTAAGATGACCTCCAATGACCTTCACCCTTGTATAATTCCCTCCTCTTCTAGCATGGGTGGAAATGATGAATATGATGAGATATCACTTCCATGATTATATTCTTTTATATGGCAAAAGGGTGATTACCTGGGTGGGCCTGACCTAATCAAACGAGCACTTCAAAAGCAGAGCATATTTTCTAGCTGTTCAGAGGAAGGGAAATCAGAGATTCAAAGTATAGGGAGCCTTCAACACACCATTGCCGACTGGAAGAAGGAGGCCACATGGGAAGGAAGTAGACTAGCCCCCAGGAGCTGAGAGCACCCCCAGATGACAGCCATCAAGGAAACTGGGACTGCAGTCCAATAGTCACAAGGAAATGACTTCTGCCAGCAACAAGAATGATGTTGGAAGTGGATTTTTACCCAGAGCCTCCAGATAAAAGATATCAGTCGAGCCTACACAAACACCTTGATTTCAGGCTTGTGAGACCCTGAACTGAGAACAATTTCAGGCCACACCAGATTTCTGACCTACAGACTTGTGAGATAATAAATGGGTGTGGCTTGCAGACACTCTGTTTGTGGTCACACACCTACAAAAAATTACTACATTCTAGTCAAGTCAAATCCATATTCAATGCATTCACAGTATGTGTATGTGTGTGTGCATGTGCACATGCATGTGTAGATGATAACTGGAGAGAACACACCACCATGATAGTAGCTTTTACTACGCATGGTAGGATTGAAGGTTATGAACATATTCAAATTGGTATTTGAATTAATTGCTACATTTTCTGAATGGATGTTGCATACATTTTAATCAGTGATAAATCCCATTAGAAATTTACTATGTCACATGTTAGATTTCAGACTTGTCAAAAGGTGTAGTAAAGCATTACTACAAGGTGAAACATTAGAGAGAGTGGATGCCCCTGTATAACTTCCCTGATTGCCTCAACCCCAGAGAGAACAATTATCCAAAATTTGTTTTATCATTCTCATATTTTGCTCCACATTTACTACTCATTAATTCATCCTTAAACAAAACACGTAATTGCTCTGCATATTTTAAGCTCTAACTTTATAAGTAATACACTCATACACCACTTATTGAAATTGTTTTTCATTGAAAATAGTGTTTCTGAGATTTCTCTAATGAGGTGATTTTGGGGCTATTTTGATACTGTGGCTATGCTGCCATGACTAGGCTTGAACACATGCCTAAGACTCTCTGTAGTCTACCAACACTAGGTACTACCAGATTTTGTGGGTTTTTTTGCCAATCTGATCTGATCATTTTCCCCAGACCTGCCCCATTGGAAGTGTCATCTCAGAGAATTGTTAAAACTTACATATGCAGAGGCTCCTCTCCTAGGGTTGCCGAATTTAGCAAATAAAAATACAAAAAGCCCAGTTGAATTCATGTAAACACAATAATATTGCATGTCACATCCAGAGACAAACAACAAATACAGTGCCCATCTATCTATATATCTATCTACCTATCTATCTATTGAGAGAGATTTCTTTTTATAAGTAGGCTAATATGATTATGGAAGCTAAAAGTTCAAAGTCTGGGGGATGGCCTGGCAGACAAGAGACCAGGGAAGATCCAATGTTGCAGTTCAAGTCTGAGGCCTACCTGCCAGCAGAATTCCTTGTCAGGAGAGGTCGTTCTTTTTTTCTTCAGGCCTCCAACTGATCGGAAGAGGCTCACCCACATTATAGAGGGCAACCTGCTTTACTCAAAGTTCCACTGATTAAAATTTCAATCTCATCCAAAAACACCTATAAAGAAACATCCAGAATAAGGCTTGACTAGATATCTGGGCACCATGGCCCAGCCAAGTTGACACATAAAATCAGCCACCACACTTATACTGAAAAAAAAATATTCTTTGTTTATCTGGAATTCAAATTTAACTAGATATCCTCTATTTGATCTGGCAACCCTACACATGGAAGGTTCTGTTGAGAACTAAGGCAACAGCCTCAGCCAAGCTCCCAGAAGATGCCAACACCACTGGTCATCCATGTGAGTGAGCTCTTTTGCATGTCCCAGCTGAGTGGAGCCTCCAGATGACTGCAGCCCCAGGTGACAGAAACCTCAGAAAGCAGAAAACACCCAGCTGAGTCCAGTCAACACACAGAATCCTAAGAGATAATAAGTGATTATTTTGGGGAGGTGTTTTTGTTAATCAGAAATGGATATCCAAAACATTATGGTTTTGATGAACTTTCCGTCTTTTTTTCTGTGGTCTGTTATCGTTGGATAATAAAGGGATTCTCTTATCAAAAAATAAAAATAAAAATAAAAATAAAATAAAATAAATAAAAAAAATAAAAAATGACAGAGATCTGGGGATAATGGCATTTGCAAATTTAGTATCATAAAACTTTTTTCTCTAATTTTGGGTCCTTCCTACTTTCTCATGTACATTGTGAGGTAGACTGTAAGTTTTACTGCTGTATCCCAGCACCCAGAACAGGACCTGGAAAACAGCAGGCACTAATTATGAAAGTTAAGTCATGGAAATCACAGTCACAGAAAAGAATGTTATGGGCTGAATTGTGTTTTCCCAAAATTCATATGTTGAAGTCCCAATCCCCAGCACTTCAGGATGTAACCTTATTTGGAGATAAGGGCTTTAAAGTGGTAATTAAGTTAAAATGAAGTTGTTGGCATAGGACTCTAGCCCAATATGGCTATTGTCCCTAAAAGACGAGGATACATCAGGGATGCATGCACAGAGGAAAGACTATGTGAGGAACCAGGGAGAAAACTGCCATCTGCAAGCCAAAGAGAAAGGACTTAGGAAAAAACAAATCTGCCAACACCTTGATCTTGAACTTCTAGCTTCCAAAACACTGAGAAAATAAATTTCTGCTTTTTAATATCACTCAGTCTGTAGTATTTTGTTACGGCTGCCCTAGCAAACTAATACAGATGTGCACTGTCTGGGTTTTATTACAAAATAGTATTTCCAAATTCTAAAGACTGCTGGTTGCTTTTGTAAGCTGTTCTTGTGTTTGTTTGGATCTTGTGCCTGCCCCCATTATATTTGTATTGTATTGCATTTGCAATAATTCACAATAGATTTAACTTTGCTATTCTAGGATGCTTCCAATTTTGTTTTCTAAAGATAAAAAACTGTGTATTTTAGGAAATGTGTTTCAGGAAATTAGATATTTAGATCTGAAATTCCACATACTGACCCACAGTATTCAGCCTGAGACCTGACATGTTTCCAACAGATGTGTTTAGCCTGATTTTTTAAATGCTCAATATTTTAAATGTTTCAAATATCTTTATAAATGTTAAAAACTTTTACATTAAAAATTGGTTTCAGATATTGCCTTAATATTTTTCTTTAGAATATAAATAAAATATAATTTAAATGAGCACCAAGAAAATGGGGTGGAGTGAATACTATGTTTCCTCTTATATGTGATAGATAAAATAATCTGGGAATGAGTTTTTTAAAAGATTTTCATGTGACATATAAAAAAATTCATTGATAAATAACATAAAAATAGTAACAAAATACAGCCTGCCATGACAACTCTTAAAATATAGTTAAAACCTGAATTTCCTTGGTATTCATATATTTTGGGGACTATTTCATCTTTTTCTTCCTCTTTGTCTCTCAGGTGTACAGAATTGGATTAATAATAATCCTTGGTTTATAAAATTCTCTCATCATTGGTTACTGTATGACCCACTTTTATTTATTTATTTATCCATTTTTAATAATGTCATAAGAACACATGAAGTTCCCCACCCAAAACAAATACTAAGGCTCTGATCACAACACACATTCAACGATGTGGTCACCTCATATGACTTCCCTGTCAGTCTTAAAACTTGAAGCAATAACCATACTTCATCTCATAGTCATTGTTCTCTTCATTTCCTTATTGTACAGAATAATTATGTCCATGCATATTTACAAGGACATTTTGGTTAACTCTATAAAAATGGTATCATTATATATAATTTTTTAGAACTTGCTTTTTTTTTTGTTCAGTATTGGTAAAATTCATCCATATTCGTATGCTATACTTCATTCATTTTACTACTGTGTCATATTTTATTGTGACTATAACACAGTTTATTCATCCACTCTCCTGCTGATGTCCATTTAAGTTGGTTTCTGGTTATTCCTTAAATAGCAATTCTATGAGCATCCTTATACATGTTTTTTGTTATACATATAAATGAGTTTTATTGGATATCTAGCAGTGAAATTTTGGGGCTATAGGGTATTCGAATATTTAATTTTTCCAAAATGTTCAAAATTTTTAAAAATAATTACACTAATATGCACTCCAACCAGCTAAGAACATCCACTGGATCTATATCCTCTCCAATAATTGATATTATCAGGCTTTTCAATTTTTTTCCAAAAGAAGAGTATAAAATGATATTGCATTATTGTGTTTACTTGTGTTTCTATGATCACTAATCGATGTCATGTGATGTAATGAACATCTCTTCATATGTTTATTGGTCATATGAGTTTCCTCTTCTATGAAATGTCTATGTATGACTTTTACTTATTTTTCTTACCGATTTGTAGGAGATTATTTTTGTGCTCTTGACACCAATCCTTTGTCAGTCATGCAGATTGTGAACTAGTTTGTGATAGGATTTTTCATTTTCTTTAAGTGGTCACTTAATGAACTAAAGTTCTTAATTTTAATATAATAAAATTTATGTATTTTCTTTTATAGTCAATATGTTTCATGCATTATTTAAGGAATATTTTTCTATATCTAGGTCTAAAATACATTCATACATATTTTCTACTAAGTGCTTAAACATTTGCTTTTGACAGTTAAATCCTTAATCCATTTGGAGTTGATTTTTTTTTTTAAAATAGTTTCATGTTTTTCTAGATATTTAATGAACTTATTTACTCTTCAGGCATTGATCTGTAGTTACAGGAAGTTATTATTACATGATTCTTTAAAAAAAACTACCCCCAAATTCTAATACTTACATAAAATTCTAATTATTTATATAATGTTTTTCTAAATGAAAGAAACTCTTGCATAATAGGAATTTATATTACTAATTCTATCAAATATAATAAGAATGATTATAAAAAGAAGAGCAACATGAAGGTGATTTCCCTGAAGCATCCCCAACCTCTCACCAATACATTAAAAATCTGTTTTAACTAACTGAAACACACACACACACACACACACACACCCCATACAGAAAGCAACAGTAACATGGAAATGGCAAAAGCATAAACATTGCTACACATATCCACTTCCATTTTCATTTTTGCATTCCTACTATGACTTAATTTGTTTTATAATCATTTTCATATTAGTTATTTTGAATGCTGCTTTAAAATGAAATAGAATTAACCTCTACCTTATATATAAATAGACTGCAAATGAAGAACTGGCATGCCAAAAAGTCAATTAATTGCCAAATATCCACTATTTCAAAGGAGCTCTTGTTTCCCTCTTTCTGTCCCATCATGGTATTACTTTGCATCTCTGTAAAAGTAAAAGGGCTCACTTCCAAACTATTTTACAATCATCTATTAAACATCTACTATGAGCAAAGCACCATGCTAAATACTTTAAAGAATAAAAATTTGCCCCATAATATCATCAGGGAGCCATAAATAAATCTAAAATGGTGCCAAGTAAGATAAGTTACATAACAGATGCACCCAACAATGTTGATTGAGTTCAATTATGTTTGCAATTACTAAGCACCTAAGAGGAGATAGTATTGTGCATTTCAATAGTCTCATTAAATAGATCTCATTAAATAGACTCTTCTCTTTAAAGAGTCCATGTAGTATTAAATAATTTCACAATATAGGAAATTTAGAATAGAAACAGTGGTAAATTTGTTAGGCAACATCCATTTCCAGGCATGCTTCAGACCATAATGTAAACACTGGCATAGAAGGGGATGAATGTTACCAACATATTTAATGAAGACTTTTCTCCAAAACCAAGACAGAAGGCGATAGACTAAAGAACAGAGTCTTTCCAAACTCTCCCTTTCTATAGCATATGCAGTCAGATACAATTCTAGCCTACTCAGTCACTTGGCTTTAGGTTTTCAGCTGACCCAACAGTATGACCAGCTCCACATAAAGTTATGACAATTTTTAATGCCCACTCTAGGTCTTCTATTTTCCAGTCTTCCCTGTCTTGTCTGTTTCCTGCACTCTTACTGCCTTTATTCAGAACCTCTAGTGAAGCATCCCATCCAGGCCTTCCATTTCCAAGGGAGGCATCATAATTTCTATGAACTACCCTAGGTGAGTTCCATCTCCCCTCACCACAAGGTTCTACTCAGTGTCACATCCCCTTTGAGCCTCTGGGTGTCTTCCATGATAACCCCTCCTTAATCTCATAAACTGATATACACCAATGTAAGAAGTTTAGAGAGATCTCATTCTTTCTGGTGGAGTAAATATAAATCATGAGGCTTTTAAGTCAGATATAAAAAAGTATGGTACCACAAAAATCAGAAGAAAATCCTTTGTACTTGTAATCAGGGCACCTCAGATTAAGTCCAAAGTCCACATTAATTTGTATGTACATTGGGGCAGTCATTTAACTCTACTGAGACTCAGTGACTGAATCTATTAATCAGAAGAAATAATAATGAATTCATATGAATGCTGTCAGAAATTACATGATGTGTGAGAAAGTATTTTTGAATGATAAAGTGATCTAAAAAGAAGTGATTGTCATCTTATGGCAACGATAAGCCACCAGGGAAGATATATAATTTGACATCCCTCAAGACATTCTGAGGTAATACCTGCTTCACCTATGCTAGGGATAAGACTGCCAATAAATTTGTAGGAAAAGACAGGGATAATTTTCTAAATCATGCCTTCATTCAATCATTGACCCATTCATTTGAAATAAGAGTAAATGCCAGGCACAGGAAAAAGAAGAGTGACGAAGGTAGACATGGCCCCTGCCCTCATGGAGCTTATATTCTGTCCGTGGTTCAAAACGGCTGGAAAATGTGGAAACACTGCAAGCATAAGCAGGATGACTAATTTCCAGGTAAGCATTATTCTTACTGAAATGAGTGTCAACTTTGCTTTTTACTGAAACAAGGGAAGCCATGCTATATGATTTACCTCAATAAATCAGCCTGTTGAGACCAGTATAATCTTAAGCCATATGATCTGCTTCAGAATTCTCAACCAGCAAAAGGCAAAGTAGTCTAGATGAGACCTGTGATTTTCATAACTGAAGCTTAATGGAATATTTCTACACTTTAAAAAGTAGGCTATTTCCTTCTGCTAAAGCGACACTTTAGCTCTTTGACAATAATGGCTGACACTCAGGGCTTACCAGGCTCCAGGCACTTTTCAGCATTCACTTTTTATCTCGTTTAGCCATTACAGCTCCATGTAGTAGGTACTATTCTTACCATGCCGTTTTATAAATGAGGGAAATAAGGTATAAAGAGGTTAATGAATTTGTCCTAGGTCACACAGCTATTTTTTGCTGAGCCCAAGATTCAAATCTAGGCTATTTTATTATACAGTCCAACTTGTACCCACTGTGCTCTACTGCCTCTTCATAGATTTCTCTCAATGGAGTGATTTATGGTTATGGTAGACGAAGGGTCAGTAACCACTGTTCTATTTAACCCCAATCACTCCAGAATTCATTTTAGGGCACAGAGTACACCCAGAAGCACCATTCACATGGGCTTGGTGTGAATGACACCCTCTAGGGGTTTGCGGTACACAAACAGCACGATCCCACGCAGTGACCCGTATCCCATCATAAAGCACACTTTCTTTTTCACAGTCTCCTTTTGTTGCCTTTCCACCATGGAAGGCCCTCTCCTCTCCTCTCAACATGCATAAAACCAGTTAGCATCCAGCCAGTATCACCCTTGAAGCCTTTCCAGACTCTTCCAGCCACAAGGATCTACATACTTCTTCTCTGAACATCTACTTTTTGTTCACTTTGTGGGCACTTTTAGCAACTGCTTAGCATTTAGTTACACAATGATTTGTATTTAACCAAACACACTTATTTACTCAGCTACATTTAAGTTCACTAAGGACAGAAAACAGCTTTGATTCTCTCTCCTTACTGCATACTCCCTCTCCATACACACACAGAGTCTACACCTCATATAGTACTAAAAGTTCAATAAATGCTGTTTGGATAGTTGGTGGACTAATTGATTTATCTATTGAATAAACATTCACCTAAACTTAAATAGCTTCCAAGAGATTCTACCTCAGACACAGATGTACACACAATGTGTGGGTCTGTGAGGTAACAGAGCAGGGGAATAAAAAAAAGCTTTCACTGGGAAATTGCCCTAAAAGTAAAAATCACAAGAAATGGAAATGTATAAGAATTCAATCTGAAAAGTTTTAAAGGGAGAACAGGCTAGCTGGAAAAGTAAGAAAAAAAGCAGTTTTATGTATATAGCATTAAAGTATCTACTCGGGATCTGAAAATCAAATATTGCTCTCCATCATTTCTGTCTTTTTTCTTCAGAAGATGTAATATATCTCCCACATTTCAAGAATATCTTAAAATTCGAATGGCTAGCTCCTTCTACTTCACTTCTTTGTTCTACTCTCTCTCTAATACACACACCCGCCACACATACACATAGTCTGACCTCTGTCCTCACACCCCCCAACCCCCCCCCGGCCCCCCCCCCCACACACACACACACAAATCACCTTTGGACAAGGAATTGCTGGTTCTGAGTCATCAAAACAGCTCCTGAGATTTGTTCATGAACTTGGGCTCCCTCTGCTGGGTGTACAGCAGTACAACATACAGCTCTGTACAACTGGAGGTTGTGGAACTCATTCCCCACAAAATATTCTTCTGTTTAAACTAAAATCTAACCTCAATAGCCAACAAAATGTAACAATTTTAAAAAAAGAAAAGATTTAGGACTTGTATAAATTAGTAGCAATAAATTAAGAAAAGTGGTTTTCAAGAAACCGCTACACAAATCAGTACTTTTGCCCCTGTTTATTTCCATTTATAGTAATATGGTGGAATTCAGCAAGGGATGGCAAAGATTGCAAAGATAATGAGATAAAGCTATATAGAAGAAAATAACTTCAAGAAATAAAATCTAGATTATATGTCTGTCTGTCAGAAACAAATGCAGATGAGTATGACTGAAGGTCATATAAGGTCTCTAAGGTTTCTGAGGAAGTAAAGAAAAAGAAGTAGCTAGGAAGTATTACTAAAGGAATATAAATCACAGCTGTTGATAACATCACTGAAATACACTAGCCAACCTAACAGTATAGAGCATATTGAGCCTACAGTCACACACATACCAAAAGATAAAATAAAATAAAATCACAAAGTACATTCCACATTTACTAAAGATAACAGATATGTCACTTATACGTCAAAGTGGAAATGGTAGATATTGATTCCTGTTAAAAGGAAATGTTATCTCTCATTGAATTGATTTGGCGCTAATTATAAAACAGAATGGTTAAATTGACCTAAAAGGCCAGGGAAAAGAATGAAAATAGATCTAAGACCTTTAAAAACCTAGAAATTATATATAACTGTCTGTAATATATTTTTTCCTTAAGATAGACTAGCATTCTACAATAAATATACCTTAAATTAGTCCTAGGGTGATCTTGTGGAATCATCAAATATTCAGGGAATTGGATATTCCACAGATTGGAAATTCAGGACCTGAGCTTTTATGTCCAGATTCTAGTACGGTTACTAGCAGAATCTTGAGATACTTGTGTAGCCAGTCCACTTCCCTTCTTCAGTGTCAACTAATCAGCTGCTGCAAAGTGTTAATCAAGATGCCAGCCCATGACTAGCTACATAATTTGAGGTGCCCAGTGAAAAATGAAAATGAAGAGCTCCTTGTTCAAGAATTTTAAGATAGTAATAGCAGAGCAGGAAACCAACAAAGTAAACTCTTCTAAGCATGGCCCTTCTAAATATGAGGCCCTGTGTGAATATGTAGGTCACATGCCCATGAAGCTGGCCCTGCTCTAGCCCTAGTTAGTTGGAGGTTAATATTAAATAATAATGTCTTCATGGGTCCCCATCCCCAGCATTCATAGACAAAGATACTGACTTTATCTTACCATCCTCAAACAATTTCCTTTTAGAGAGAGGCATCTTTACTAAAACAAATGTGGTTCAGTTTAGTTTCCTAAATGCATATTGGAACCTGTTAATAGGGCATATTTGTGTTCTGTCTATCCAAGTTTAGTTTTAGAGATAAAGCATGTGTTTAGAGGACCAAATATTACTCATGCAGATTTTTTTCTTTCCTTTCTTGTGAGAAGCTATACAATTTAAGTGGTTAGAACACAATCGTCAGAGTCAAACTGCCTGGGTTCAAACCCCATCTCCACCACTGGTTACCTGTATGACTTTGAACAAGTTACTTCAACTTTCTGTTTAAGTCTCTTTAAGCTTTCTGAGTCTTTGTTTCTACAAGCAGATAATAATAGTACTACTCATAGGGTTGTTTATTGGAATATACTGAGGCATTATTTATAGAGTTTAACTCAGTGCTTGGCACATAGTAAGTGTTGAATTTTATATTATCATTATATAATAAGAATTTTTCTCAAATGTAATAGAGTACAGATCATAGAAAACCAGCTGGTTGTCTGTGGGCCATCTGGCATTTAAAACCCAGTTGTGCTTAGTGTGGTTCAATGAATTATTCTGCATAAAATCATCTGAGGTGTGGCTCCCCATATTCTCCATATTTTTAAAGGTCTTTATTTATTCATTTATTTTATAAACATATATTGATTATCTACTCTGTGACAAGCACCATGCTGGATAGTGGGGATGAAAAGATGAAAAAGATAAAATTTCTGCCCTAAATAAGCTCACCAACCAAACACTTAAGTGGATAATTTTAATACAATATGCCAAGTGCAACAACTATTGGGAGACAATTCTCCACGGGTCTCTCCCATTTCTCCACTTTCCGAGGAAAGGCATTAACAGATATTTTGTTCCAGACTAGCTGTTCAGAAATGTTTGCATGCCAAAGTGCCAAGGAAGGTAGAGATAGTGTGTCCCTCCAGGAGAGAGGACAGATTTGTTTTCTCACAAGGATAATAAAGATAATGTGTCCTGCCAGGGTAGAGTCTGAGCAGGTTTGCTACCATCCTCCTTTAAAAAGCTGAGGTTTGCAAAGGTTGAGATTCTTCACAAACCCACTGCATGTGCGTAGGAGGGGAAATGGATATTCCATGCAAAGAGAATCCAGGTATGAAGCAGCATAGTATAGACACATAAGTATAAACAATGCAAGAATGACAACAAGTACAAATTAGGCAGGAAGTGGGAAAAGAGGAAGCTGCAGAGCAAGGAAAGGGCAGAACCTTGGAGGACGTTTTAGGCCAAGTATAAACTTACTTCATAAGGACTGCTTAACTAACAACATTTCACCATTATGGCTTTTGAAAAGTTGTGCCAGTTTTGGAATGAATTTTTTTTTTTGAAAGAACAACCTTTTTTCCCAAAAAATCCACTAAGTAAATATACTATAAGACATGATATGTATTGATGTTACTGTTTCAGGGAGACACGCTCACCAGTTTCCTTGACTTCCCAGTTTTTAGTCAGAAGGCATCTTATGGAACGCATTTGAATTTAGCACCACATTTGAATGAACCCAAACATTTTTTAAGTGAGACGAAGAGAAGACATCATTTTATTATATGCATGCATGTGCTAGTTTCATCAAGGGACTATGTACTACAAGAGGTCTCAGGTTTAGCCTTTATTTTGTCCTAAAAGTGTGCTATCAGTTATAAAGTAAAGTTTGAGTACAAAATAATCATAAACCCAAAAAGATTGAAGAATTGGTAAAGAAAATGAGACAGAAAGAAGATTCCACCTTCCAAAGAATGGTTCCATTGCCCCCCACCTTCATCACCCCCCACCCACTCCCAAGGCTCTTCTTCCTCCTTTGGCAGATATTATAAACCTTTATTTTACATAGAAATTAGATTTAGTTACTTTCACATTGTTGTTTATTATTTATATAAATTCATTTTCATTATTGAATTGCTACCTTTTTCTATCTGTGAAAACTGTTTAAACATCTTAAGTTAGGACAAAATCCATTACAATTTTTCTCATTAAAATTAGTGGATTTTTTTTTACCTTTAGTTTTTCATTTAGCTATAAGTTTTTCAAAAATGAATTAAAGTCGTTACATGGGAAATAGGTATACTTTGAATTTTGTGGTAGGCTCTAAGGAGGCAATGAAGGTCTTAAGCAGAAGAGTATAGGAAGTTACAAGGCAGTGCTCCCAAGGTAAAATGCCTGGGGTTAAAACGCGTCTCTATCACATATTAGGTATGTCACCTACAGCAAGTTTTTTACGTGCCTTAGTTTTCTTATCTTTAAAGTAGAGGTAGTAATAGTTCTGATATCATAGTGTTGTGAAAATTGAAAGATTTAGAAGAATACCAAGTACATAGTAAGTACTCAATTAAATGTTATCTGCTAATATTATTATTCCTTTCACAATTGGTGGCTTCTGTAGCCCACTCTGACAGCAATGTGGAAAACAGATTTGAGGGTATCAAGACTGGAAAGAAAGAAATCCATAAGAGGCAAAATAAAGGCAAGAAAAATGGGTAAGGAATAAGAAGCAAGCATATGGTGGAAAATAATGTGTTCTTTTTGGGACATGTTGAGATTAAGGTGTCTGAGTGACATTCTTTTTTATTCTATCTCAGCAGTTTGTTCAGGTCAATTTTATCACTGCCTTCTAGGACAAAAAAAAATTTAAGTTCAATTAGGATTATGCTTTAAAATAGAAACTGAAAAATACATACATTTAAGAATTTTCATTGTTTATTCAATGTTAATCTATTCAGAGAAATGGCCCTAAGAGCCACATGCTTGTTATTATTAACTGTGAAAAAATCAATGCACTGGTTTTGCACTCAGATACTTCATTTCCTTGGAAACTCATAGGTTGTAAAATGAACATAAATTAAGCTTGTGTTTACCCTGCCCTTCCCAAGGCTAATTATTCAACATAGCTGAGAGTTAAAACTTTCTAACAGAAAGGGTTAAAAACAAATCCAGGTAAAGAACAAGAGGCCAGCACAGGTGTGACAGCGTTTGTTCCCTTCACGCTCATTTACACTCTTTTACCACTTTTACCACTTTACTTATTCACATCAGTCTATCTCCCCCACCACTCCAGTCCCACTCAACACTCAACCCTGCCCTCTCCACCTCTGCCTGCTATGTCCCCAGCACCGCCTCCCACAGCTGCATAAAACGGCAAGGACTGTTCATAATTCATGTTTACGTTCCTTGTTCCCAGAAGAGCATGGCACATATTAGGGGTTTAATGTGTGCTTAGTACAAAAGGAATCATTGATTACATAAACCCACTTCCCCATGATAAACTCCTTAATCACCTCATAACTGAAAAAGTGGTTCATGGATAAGATCAGGGCCATACAATAGGCAGTTTCTATCATTTAAGTCTCCATAGTTGTAAATATCATACATTATATCTGAATCCATGTGTGCAAGAGGTTACTACAGACACATAAAATTAACTTCAGTCTCACGCTTTAAACTTTTATTATTTTCCCAAATAAATCAGTAACAACACAATAAAAAGTTCTATCTTATTTACTGCTCTAGCCCAAATGTGAATGAGACAGTTCTCAATAAATATTTAAGTCACTGACTAATAAATAAACACATTCCTTTGGTTTTTCTACCCAGAAGCAGGTATTTATCTTTTCCATTTTCTTGGATTTGTGCACACAAATAAACTTAATCCAAATGGTAGAAAAAATTTTTTCTTTTTTCTTATGTTCTCCCTGTAACCTAAAAATAAAAGCTTAGGGTATTGTAATAACAGCTGTGCTAACAGAAGTACTTTTCCAAGGCCATGCCACCTAGTATTAATATTTTTAAAATAGATTAAAAACTCATTAACAAAGATCAAGTTGTATTTAATTCTGTTGTAATGTGAAAAGCAAATAATTCTCTTTATAAGAAAGGAATAAGTAGCAATTCTAGCTCAAATAACTGTTATGACATAAGAATTAATTGAGCCTCTTCAGATAATTATACCATAGCATAACATCTTTATCCATCCAGCAACCAGGAATCTCTACAAACCAACACCTATAAACTTCACTAAACCGTAGTATTGGATGTAGATAAAGACAACAAAGCTCTGTAAGATGCTAAATTATCATCTAAATCACCAAAAATACTCACTGTCATATTATAGTTTAACCAAATTTTACTGAATTTTAATTTGATAAAAAGTGCTAACCTGCAGAGTAGTGTTTCTCAGTCTCAGAGCTATTGACATATTGGACCAGATAATTCTTTGTTGTGAGGACTACCCCATGCATTGTAGGTTGCTTAGCAGCATCCCTGGACTTTACCCACTAAATGCTAGTAGCACCTCTCCCTCCCACCTTCCTGACAACCAAAAATGTTTCCAGGCACTACCAAATGTCCCCTACAGGGCAAAATTGCCCGCAGTTGAGAACCACTGCTGTAGAGGGTATAGTGTGTGGCAATTCTTGAAGATCCAGAATATTATAATGTTCCATTTCACAACCATTCTGGATAAATGAGAAGTTTTCACATCATGTTTTAGCAATACTCCATCAACCAGAATATTAGATTAAACCATAAATCCTATTTCCCAGTTATAACAGATGATAAATGTAAATCCAAAGTACATTCTCTGTTCATGAACTTAACTTTCTTACATTTTAGCAGCTATTTTTTAACAGTAAATTAGAAGACAAGGGGGAGTTCTTTTGGTAAATTGCTCCCATCTTCACAAATGACTGGGGGTCCTGAGGGACTTTACAACCATAGTTGTCACCTAGTATGTAATATCCCCCTTAGCATTTTCCCTTACTCTCAGTAAATAAGGTAATTCACATCTTTTCAGCTGCTACCAGGAAGCCTTCAGAGTTTCTCCTGCTGTTGCAGAAACTCACATGAAGGAGTAAATTTTGCAGAGGAGAAAAAACTTTACATTTTTAGCTCAAAATTAAAGTGATGAAAATGAAATACACAATTCAAGGAGGTAAGGAATAAGTGAATATATAAACTAATATTTCAAATAAAGTAAGACAAGTTCATGATGTTTTTACTGGCTAACCCACTCCCCAGGATGTATGGTGATAGGGAAATGAATAAAAATTGGATTTAAACTTAGAAAGTGATTTTTTGCATGTGTTCCTCTTTTTTTTTCATTTGACATTTCCTGAGCTCCCACAAAGTGGCAGGCACCATGCAAGGGATGTTCACAGAGGTTGAGAGTACTTCCACACATAGATATATATTACATGCTCTACACAATGGTCTTCTAGAGGTGAAACTTGAAATTCACTGACCCGTATTTCCCATATTTGATCTGCTCTAAATGTTCAGATGAGCGAGGATCAAGAAAGGGAGGAGAGAGAGGAGAGAAAATGGTATGTTGGTAACATTTTATTAAACTGTAAAAATCCCTTTCTCAACAAGAAAGTGAAAATCATGTCAGTGGTTAGCAAACTGAAACCCTGACAAGTGATAAGCATCAACAAATTGCTTAACAAAATGTTAGCTACTGATTACAATGTTGATGCAAAATGGAAAAAGCCAGCTGACATAAAATAACATGTTAAAACTGAAAACTGTACTAATAAAAGGAGCAATGCTGTATAGCTCATTGGCTTTTGTGGGAAAAAATGGCACATATGAAGCCTTGCAAAAACATGTACCGCAGTTCACTAGAGTAGCTAGAAATTTAGGGCACAAAAGCAAAATGTCAGAGCCAGTCCTCTGCTAAGTAACCACAAAATAAATAGATCACCTATGACCCCTTAAATTGTAAGGACTCTTTAGGTGGCATCCACACACAGGGAGAAAGAAACAAGAAAAAACATTTGTACATTCTCTATGTACTTAAGCTTACTCAACAGCAAATAGTTAGCTCCTTCACATTTAGAGGGATTTTTTGCTATGTAAATCAATTATTTATTTACAAAAACTTAGAAAGTCCTGGAAGTAAAGAATATGGGGAGTGTTACCAGAGTAGCATTCCACAAATCCCTTTGTAAAATTCAAATGGTTCTCAATTGTGCTCCTGCAACACCCTAGATGGGCTTCTTAAGCCATTCCCAGGACCACTTTTGAACAGTGGCTATATGTACACTACACCAAATACACTATAGCCAAAGGAATATGAACACTTTTTTTAATTTATTTAATTCAAGGTAACAGATAAAGAGTTCACTTGAGTGTAAATTTTATAGCAATAGAAAAAGTCTATTCCCACTACCTAAAATGGCCAATTTTAACCATTCTTTTTTAACCTCTACTTTAAAGGAATCAGATATGTTTGCATAATTCCAGTCTGTGCTATCGTCTCCTGTTCAGCCTGTTAAATAAGCCAAGTCTCTATTCTTCATTTTTTATTTGCTGCCTTCCATTTCTATCCTTTCATTGTTTCTATGATGGTTATTTTACTCAGAATTTAGTATTTTAGTCATTCCTATTCACAATTTCATGGCCAGGTCAGGTTTTATATTTGAGAACCTTTGTAGATGTTCAAAGCATACATATAGTTTACAATACCAAAATAGAAAATGGTGCGTTAAAACAATGAACAAAAATATGACAGATGCCTACACAAAACTGAATTAAGTCAAAAAAGAGAATTTAGAATCTATGTCAATACAGTAAAATTTTCAACATGAAATAAAAATTGTATCATATTTCTCCCAAATTAACTTGCTTTTTAAAATAAATGATTTGGGCTCATATTCACATGAAATTACCTTAATCTGGATTTTACCTCAAAATGCATTTAGCATTAAAAATATTAAACTCTGATCACTTCTATATTGAGAAATGCCCATATTTTGCAATGCAATGAGCATCCAATGGACATTGTGGGCATCTCACGATATCTATTTCAACTCTCCCTTGGTTGACCCCATCCCCAACTCCAAGGCTGGGCTCTGATGTGTCTAAACTGATGATTTCAACCCTTTCAAACCCAACAGTCCCTTTATATCATAAATATTTTGTAATATCCCCTTCCTTACTAAAGTAAAATTTATAAATAAATATAAGTATCCCCACACAAAATTTCAAAAATCAATATAATGCTCAAAATAAATAAAACATAAGGTAGAAACAAAAGTAATTTATTTTAAAAAGTATTCCATATGTTAATCAACAGGCATGATATTGTAGTCAGATGCCTATATCTTTACGTGGAATTATCATGAAGTGAGATACCTACAAGTATAGTTGACAAGGTATGTTGCACAGACAATTCAAATACCAGACCACCACCCCATCTGTGATATGATTTTTCAAATGGTTGAACAAATCTTGGAAAAGTTTTGAACAAAAAAAACCAGAATATTCTCACAATACATGCAATAGCTACATTTCCAGAAAATTCAGTGTAGTTAAAATAGTACCCAAAAAAACATATTTTGCTGAAGTCTAGGTTCAGATGATTACACAAAATTATACAAAGTGTTTCACCTACGTATTGTCCAGAAGCACATTCAAAGGGTATGCAGAATGTGGAACAATTCTTTGTAGTACAGGCCTGCCCTATGCATTGCAGGACCTCTAGCATCCCTGGCCCCCACCCACTAGATGTCAATTTTCACACACACACACACACACACACACATACCCAGCACTGTGACAACCCAACATTCTCCATAAATTTCCATGCAAACACACTCCCAAAGGTTGGTATAACTCCCTATTGACACACTCCAAAATGTTGGTATATCTCTCCATAGTAGATATTCCCAAGTATTAGGAATACAATACTTGGGAATATCCTTGTCACATTGATTAGTTCAGTAATAAATATAGAACCCAGACCTAAGCCAGTCATCATGACAATTCTCTTGGCTCTTATCAAGTCAACCCCATCAGCACAAAGTTCAAGGCTCATGATGGAAATTCTGGAACGCTCTCGCCTTTTGGACAGTGTGGAATGTAGAAAGAAAGTCTGGAACTGGGCAAAACTGAATCAAACAAGAGGGAAAATCTAAGAGATGGGTAGAAAAAAATAAAGATGGAGATTTACTCAATCATCCTGGAAGCCTTATTTCCATCACATGAGCAAACAATCCCCTTTAATACATAAGCCATTTTGAGCTTTATTTTTCCATTGCTTGCACATAAAGTATTCTTGTCTTCCCCTTACCCTCCAAGGATGAAACATGACTCAGGGAAAAGAGAAAGACAGAGCCTTGTGAAGACAAGGACCTTGAATATCTGGTTTAATGTTGTATCCCTGGACCATAGCATGGTGCATGGATGTCAATAAATATTAGTTAGTTAAATGAATGAACAAACAAACATAGGCTTGGACAATCATGGAACATAGAGGCTTGGTCTAGCTTCATATCTCTGTCATTTAGTACCTGGGATAATGCTGGGCAAATAGCCTCTCAGCTTCCTTACCTGTAAAACTAGGGGCAGTGTTCTACCTGCTCACCTCTCCAACTTCATCTCACAATGCTCTACTCCTAGATTAGTATGCTCAGCCACACTAGCCTCTTTGCAGACCCTCAAACAATCCACTCTCTTTTCTGAAGCATGGCCTTTGCAAAGACTATTTCTTCTGTTTAAAATGACCTTTCTCTTCTGCTTCCTATGCTTGGCTTTTTCTGGTCCTTCATGATTCAATTTAAGTGTCGCTTCCTCCCTCAGGTCATCCCGGATAATCCTGTAGCCCTGCCCAGACTGCTTTTACAATACTGTTGATACAGACTAAATATTTGTTTCCCCCCAAATTCTTATGCCACATTCTTATCCAAAGCGATGGTATTGGAGGTGGGCCTTTGGAAGGCAGTTAGGTTTAGATGAGATCAGGAGGTTGGAGTCCCATGTGAGATTTGTGCCTTTATAAGAAGAGGAAGAGACCAGAGCACTCTGGAGCACACTCTCTCTTGCTCTCTCACCTGCTCCTCTCTCTCTCTTTCTGCCATATGAGGGGGGACACAGCAAGAAGTCAGCCATCTGCAAACCAGGAAGATGACCCTCCCCAGACACTGAATCTGTCAGCACTTTGATCTTGGACCTTCCAGCCTCCAGAACTGTGAGAAATAAGTATCTGTTGTTTAAGCCATCCAGTCTATGGTATTTGTTATAGCAGTCCAGTCTGACTAAAACAACTGATAAGTGTTACTAACACTCATCACAATCTACAATTCATGGCTTTGAGTTGTTTCCTTATTTATATAGCATCTCTTTCACTAGAAAATAAACTCCAGGAAGACAAGAAACACAGCTATCTAGTTAATCTATCACCAGCACCTAGCACTAAATTGTCAATACATAGATGTCAAATGAGTGGTTCCTACTTCCTCTCCAGCTTACCTCATACCTCTGTATTCTGTAGCTATCTGGATTTATTTTAGTTCCTCAAACTGCTTTTGCTCATTTCATTCCCCCTGCCAGAAGCCTTTTTTCATCCCAGCACTATCTACTCCACTTCTGATCTCATCTCCCTTAATCTATCTAATTTCTACTGTTCTATCAGATTTTAGCTTAACATCATTCTTTTCCAGAAGGGTTTTTCTGGCCCCAAATATTAAGTTAAGACCCCCTACTGTTCACTATAATAATGCCTTGTCATAATACTAATCATAATACTAATCTTGGTCACAACTGAGACACATAGTAGGTGCTCAATAAAACCTATTCCCTCTTTTATATGAGGTTGTCAGAAGAGCCTATTGCAAAAGAGAGCCTTTGGGATTATTCCCAAATGACCCAAGCAAAGCCACATTCTTAGCAAAATCTGACTTCTCTAACTTAATATCAAACAAAATGCTAGTTCTGAAGGACTAGATAGTTCAACAAATTGCTCAGCACTCCAGTGACAGGCATCACAAAATTGCCATCAGATTTAGGATTTGGAAACTTAACTACTCAACAAAAGTAAAAATCTCTTCATCACAAGGTTATAGAGCCATCAGAGGGTTACTACTACAAGGTGAGAAATATTTAGAAAATTCACTAACGAAATAAAGCAAAGAGTTATTTGAAAATGAAATTAAACATGAGAAAGAAAAATACATGTACTAAAAAATAGATTTTATATATTACGGTAAAACAACAAAATTAAACAATAAAATAAGCTTTCCTTTTGGAAAGCAAATTCAGAGACTGATTTACCACCTCCAAATTATTCCACTTAGGAATACCATCAGCTCAATTAAGTTAGTAACAAAGCTTGCATTGTGCAATAAAGTGAAAAATCATATGAAGTGCTATTAGAAAAGCTTACCTTTTGGTTGGTCAGTAGCCAATTAAAGAATGAGGATTTGTTTATTCTGTGATGTGAACGGATAAACAAAATAAATCTCAGGAGAAATCATACATGTATAGAAGGAATACATGGCTTCTTCACCCTGATTGACTTTTCTCTGCTCTCCATGTATCTTGGGAGAAGAATGCTCTTTTTTATGCCAGATGCATCATGATGAATGCTGATGAGACAATATTTGACTTATCACTGCCTAGATGGTTATTTTGCATGCAATCTTTCAACTTCTTTGTCAATTCATTGACTTGCACACACAGCAGTATTTGGGGTATGATTCCTAGTTAGCAAGGGGACAAGCTTTAATTTTTAAATTACACAGACTTTATTAGGTTAAAAAGTATATTCACTTTCATCAATTTAGATAAAACTGATTCAAGAATCAATTAGAAGATCCAATAATCTTAAAAGTTATTTAATACAGTGATCCACAATTGTTATGAATTGTTTAATGTCAGCATAGATACTGACAAAAATCCAGAATCATACAGAACGGGGCAGTTTTTGTATCCTTTGTGATCCTTCTGCCAACTCTGATAATTTTCAAAGGAGATCTGCTTTTTCCCCTCTATGAAACTATCTCATTCCAATATTTTAAAAATACAAATAGCAGAGGACAAACTTTTCAGAATAGAATTTCCCCCACAGGTTTTGGGGGAACACTGCACAGAAAATATAAGCTATCTCCATAATTCACAATGACAATAAGTATAAAGTATAAAGATATCCTAAGCATCTGCTGTAAACAGTATATACGCAGAGTAGTTTATAATTAGCAGTTGTTGGGGGAGTCAAAGACAGAAGATATTGACAACTGAGAAATATAAGAAGCCAGGAAAACATCTTCTAACCACAAAGTGTTTTGAGGTGAAATACTTGCTAAGAGAACTAGCAAGAGTAGGCAACAATTCCTCTCACACTTGGGGAGGGGTATTTAGAGTACAGCCGTTGGCTAAGTAAAGCTTTATAGAACAGTGGTTGGTAATGTTTGGGGGGCCATGGACCCCTTTGAGAATATTATAATCTTTAAGTTCTTATTCCCAGAAGAAAATATGCATATGCATAAAATTTTTTCATAACATTTGAGGAGATTCCCTGTGACTAAGTCTATCCTTAGTACTTTCCTCCACCCCCACCCCCACCAGAAGTCTCTACTTGGAAGGGAATCCTTACCTTAAACATGGAAGTGAAGCTTGTAAGGAAAAAAAACATTGCACTACTAGGAATTTGCTTTCAATGTAATTGCAGCGATTTAGCAGAAAAGCCCCTATTTTTCACACCTGCTACTTCAGGAACAGATATACAGGGAAATACTCTGCACAGATTCTGTCCAAAGAGTCAAAGGGACATATTTATAGTTCATGGGCAAGCAAGCCATGATCCATTGAGCTTACGTTGTAAATGACCTGGATAAGCTAATGAGGAATTGAAGAAAACTGTTATTTGTGAAGTACTTAGGTATGCTAATCCCTCTATGACTTGCTTTCACACATATTACCACATTAAATCTCCACAAGAACACTGGGAGGTAGTTATCATCATTCCCACTCAAAAACAAATAAAAGCAATGGCTCCTAGAGGTGAACTAACCTGCCCAAGGTCAAAATGTCGGTAGATGATGAATTTGGATCCTAACTCAGAATTCTCTAATTCCAAAGCCCACCTTCTTCTCATTATATCCTATTTCCCCACAGCTAAGTTCATGGCATGGTCATCCACTGTGCTTGGAAAACACGTCAGAGCCGAGGGCCTTTCTCTTGGAGCACATGACTAACTCAGTCAAAAGAACCCCAACCCCTCCTCACCACCTCCACTGCAGCCACCCTGCTACAAAGCCTCCTCACATCACACCCACCTGGATTATTGCAGTGGCCTCCTCACTAGTCTCCCAGCTCCCACCTTTGCCTCATACAGTCCATTTTAAACATAGCAGCCCAAGTGATCCTTTAAGAGCATAAGTTAGATGACAGCATTGCTCCTCTGCTCAAACTCTGCAATGGCTCCCTGACGTAGCATAAAAACTGCATGCCGTACAAAGGCCTACAAAGTCCAACTCCATCAGGCCCCATCCCTGCCTGTCTGACCTCACCTTGGATCTTTGAAATTCCTTTCTATTGACCACTCCAATCTTGCTACGTTGACTTCCCAGATGCACCTCTTGATTTTGATTTTTACTGCTTATTCCCTCTGCCTGGAATGCTCTTTCCCCAGATTCCCCATCAAAAACTCCCTCACATCTTTTAAGTCATTTACCTCAATCGCCACCTCCACTGTGAGATCCTCCTTCCTGGCCACGCTATTTAAAACTGCACACCAGCTACCTCGATGTGCCTTATCCCCTACCCTTCTTTATTTTTTTCCCCACAGCATGCATTGTCATTTGATGTACCTTTAATATTACTTGCCTGCTTATGTTCTGTTTCCTGTCCCCTGTAGAATATAAGTTTCATAAGAGCAGGAATTTTTGCCTGATAGTTTACTGCTGTAGCTTCAGTTCCTAGAACAATGCCAGGCACAAAGTAGGTGCTCTATCAACATTTGATGAATGAATGAATGAATGAATAAATGGTCACTGGCACTCAAGTCTCAACTGATAGACCAACAGAAGACATTGAATTGTGCAGTCTTCTAGCACCTACTTGCGTGATAACTACTGCACACCCCACTGCACTCCAATTAAATGCAGCCTTGGAGTGTGTACGCAGTTCTCAGCAAAGTTTGGCTTCCCCTGGTACAGCCAAATGGCTGCTTCACGTCTTCTTTTCAGTTCAGTGCACCACTTAAGACACCTAAAACAATGGAAACAGAAACGTTCATTTCAAATTAAAATAACCTTTTTCAGAAGGGTGCGAGCTTTACATTTTAAACAGGCTTGCCAACTTTATCCTTAATTCAGTAATGAGTGCCACAAGAATTAATAGATTTCATGTCACCCAAAGACCAGAAATAGGGTGAAAAAATAATTTCCTTCCTTTTTCATGAAGTAATTAGATATATAAGTGAAGAAATCATATGCTTTTGTGAAATTGTTAGGTGGGATTAAACGGTGTGGGGCACGGGAGGAGGAAATCCTTCCAAAGCTGTTTACCTCTAATACCAACCTAGGTAAAGATCTTGTAGTCACTTGTGGAAAGCTGTGTTTGGGGGAAATAAACTAAAGACAAATAGTAAGCAAATATGTTTTAATATTCCTGAACACACTAATAGTCATCAAGATAGTCATTATTTTAATTACTTGGTGCTGGCTTAACCAGTACATCCAACACTGCAAAATGAGTACTCCTTATTGAATTACTACTAAGTGTTATGAAATTCTTACATATTTTGTAGGATTCATTTCCCTCATTTAGGGGTTGTCATTTACAAAGAAGTAGAATAAGCTGAAACATTCTACCCCAGAGTATCAGCACTGCAAGTTGTTCTTCATGGAAAAGCAAAACACAAAATTTTATGATAGAATATGGTATTTCATACATATTTTTTATTTATATAGTATTTTATAGTTTACACATTGATTTAATATGAAATTAAACATAGCAATTCAAAGAATTCATTAATACCTCTTCTCCTGTTTAGGGAGGAAGGATACTTTAGCCAATGTCTGCACAAAAGAAATATTTTCTCCATTAAGTAAGCTGTGTGACCAGTGACATACCTCTTAGTAACAAGTATTGCTTGAACCATAGCATGTGATAAAAGACTAGAGAGTCAACACTTCGGGGAGAGGCTTTCTTATTATTCAAAAGGCTTAACAATACATTAAAGCTGGACGGGATCTAGTCCAATTTCCTTACTATACCAACAAGAAAATTGAGGTTTGGATTTGAGAAGCGACTTGCCCAAGGTCACACGGTGACCAAGCCAGGATGAAAATAAAGTCTCCTAACTCCCAATCTAATCATTTTTTCACTACCTTGTGGGTTCTCGATAAATATTGGTTTCCTGTTCTTTTAAGTAGCAGGAGGAAAGACAGAAAGGACATCGTCATTTATTATTGTTTATTTGTACTTTTTTAATACAAAGACTTTAGAAAGACAATGCCAGAGTGGCAATGTATATTTTATTTCCCCAGAGCATGGTGTGCTCTTGGGTGAATGTGTTTTATGAAGAGATTTGTCCTGGGAACTTGGCAGCTTTTACTGTAAATATTTTAACAGTTTCCTATTATTTAGTTGTGAGATTAAATTTTTATCCCAGCTGCCCCAGACCAATGTCTGCAGGTTATAAGTGGTTTTGTGAGGGAGTACCTGCAACAGGAATTATGACTTTCTTCATTAAAGAATGTTTTGGTAGACATTCAGAGAAAAACTTCCTCCTGTCCAGCAAGAAATCTATTCTCAGCTTCCCAGCAGCTGCAGAGAACTGCCTTGCTGGAGGTCAAGCTCTTCTGGTGCCACCCATACCTGGTGACCAAGTAAGGTAGGAGTATAAGGCCTAGACAGTTTGACCAGTGCAGGACAACTCTGATAAACAATACTGATTCCAGAGCTCCCTGCCAGGGTAACCAAGGCTCATCAGGCCTACATCACAATTCGACTTCTCCCTCCATCAAATCCTGCTTCATCCTGTAAACATTCACAAGGGTTGATCCCTAATAAATATCTCACACCCTGAACTCTGTTTCAGCGTCTGCTTCCACTCAATCCAACCTGCAACAAATGTCTACTTTGTTTCTCAGGCGGACACCCCTAACCACAACCTTGCAGCCAAGTCTTGGGTGATGCCCAGTTGGCACTATAACCAGCTTTCCCAGTGCTGATAGTGCTGTGAGAAATAGGTTATGTCCTGTTAGAACAGGGAAATTTAAGAGACTAGCTAATCAAAAACTAAAAGCATGGCTCACGTCAGATCGAAAAGTTAGCACGTGGGGCTGAGTGAAAACAGCGAGCCCCTGGAAAGGTAGATACCAAGGAAGGACCCACTGTTCATGCTTTATCATGACCAGCTTCTCGGGGCCACCCACTGTCTGGGTGCTTTACATGTGTTGTCCCTTTAAATCCTCACAACCACTCTCTGCTGTAGGGTAGATTTCATTATCTCCATTTTGTAGTTTTGGAAACCATTTCACAGAAGCTAAGTAAATTGTCCAAGGTCATCTATCTGATCACAGATGCCTGAAACACTTGTAATGATGAATAAACTTCTTCATTTCACACAGAGAAGGTAGATCTAAAGCCCTTAAGCATCTCTGAAGAGGGAAATTTCAGAGAGAACAATGAGTGTGTGTCTGGCGCCTGCGTGTTCTATCCATGTAACCTGACTATGTACTTGACCGTGTAGCACGGCAGGGATGGGGGCTAACCTCAGCTAATGGGTGTGCTTTTCTCTGACGTGGTTCAAGGCTGTTGGTGCCTTCCTCAACAGCTCCAGTTCCTGGCACCAGACAGTCTCTCCAAAGAGGTACACCCAGCTTTAACCTGCAGAAGCTTTACCTGCATTCTTCTAGGTCTCTGCCTCCTGGTTTGAGGCTAAACCTCCAACTTGCTATTCATGACATTCAAAGAATCTTGCCTGGCCCTTTGACTGCTATTTCAACATTTAAGTTTTTCTGTATGTTGCACTTTACTGTTTCTTTTTTTCTGTTTTAGTGAGTAATCTTTTGATTTGGCTTTATATTATTATCTGCTTTTTTTTTTAATTTTTAGACTATAAATAGTAAGAGAATGCAAGCCAAACAATTATGACAAGAACCATTCTCCAAACAGGGGAAGCTGAATGCTTATTTTATATAGTTAGTTCTGTACAGGCCTTTTCTTTATCCCTAAGAGGGACTCCTAGGTAAGCCCCAAACTGAAGTCAGTCAACTAAGATTGACAGAGGCACGCTCATCACTGATCCTGGTAATTTAGGAAACTCATAAACCAAATTTTCCTATGGAAATGCATTGAAACTGTCTTTAATGATAAATTATCATTGTTTCTGTGGTTATTATCAACCAATTGTTGAGTGCCCTAATGCCACATACACATTATCCTTGCCACCCAACAAGGGAGGAATTTTTATCTCCATATGTGCTGGCTACTGGTAGGATTATTTTCCCCTTTTTATAAATGCATAAACTAGGGCTTATACATTAAGTAACTTGCCGCTTTATGAGCTTGTGACCTTAGGGAATCTATTTAACCTGTCTGAGCCAGTTTTGTCTTATACAAAATAAGAAAAATAATAACCAAAGCCTGGTACAATGCCCACACCCCTAATGCTCTGGCTGGCCCACACGAGGCCTCCAATTAACATCTGTGGAATAAATTAAAGTCACAAGGATTAAATGTAATTATAATTATAAATACTATATGACAACAGACTAGGACAGTGTGTGGCAAATGGTGGCTATATCATTGTCATCCAGAGTTACATAGTGGTAAGTAAGTAGTAGGCCAGAAACTCCAACTTTGTCTCTCAGGCTCCAAATGCCTAAGTTCCTTTCACTCCACTGCATCATCTTTCAGATCACGACACCACAGTGTTTTCAGAACAATTTGGAGCCTAACCAAAGACATACCACAACAAAAATTCATAGTGTCTCCCATGCATGACTACCCAATATTGATCAATATTGCAGAGCAGCTGCACCACAATTAGAGAAGAAAGTAGGAGAAAAGTTCTACCCAAGTCAAACCTTTCAATTAAATTCCTTAACTCCATCTCAAGCAAAGTTCCTTATGACATTTGCTGGAAGAATGTATAATAGCCAATAATTAAATTATTAGAATCCCCTTTAAATTTAGGTGGCTTCTCAAAAAAATCCAATTAAATAGATCCACCTTTTGTCAAAGCAAAGTGTCAGAGATAGTAAAAAAAGAATGTTTAATATTTATTGGATTGTAACTATTTGTTCTAACCAGCCCAAGGACTGCTGGACTAAGAATTTTGTTTCATCTGTAAAACTTGTCCAAGGTAACATCCCTAGAGCCACCACACAGCACAATTCCAGCATGTGCCACTCATGTTATCTACGTGAGAGTAGCCAGCTAGATCAATGCAGTGCACAACCTGAGCAGCTGCGAGCAACAGCCCTAACATATTTAATAGCAGTCTCTGGCCACCCCTCACATCTTATCCACCAAGTCTCCTCTTGATGGTGTCTGTTTTCCTAGAGACCCTTAGTCAAATTATCCTTTAAAGTCCTAAGGCTGTCTTATGTTTACCATGGAATCGATAGTTTTTCTTTCTTTCCTGTGGGAAACAAATGGAACTGCCAAATTGTGACTGCTGTCTCTCTTTCTTAAGTACGATGTGTGTATCCTTCTCTAGAAGATACATTTCAATACAGTATAGAGAGAATGAGATGTCAGCCAACTTCCTGTTAAAAAAATCTCTGTCCAAAATTATGCTAGCTTAGTGTTGAATATTGCTGCTAAAAAGCAGAAAGAGGCCTGTCTCTGGAACCACCTCTACAGAGGCATGCAATCATGATTGGCTGTCATTCGTGCCAATCACTTCTGTCTCAGGAGAGCTCAACAAAGAGGTAGGATCACCTAAGCCCTATGAAGAAATGACTCTAGCCTTCCCCCCACCAAAAAAAAAAAAAAGGAAGATCCAGATATAGTTGGACATTTTGTGGAGAAATTTTTTTAAAAGAATTTGAACATGGACAGGCGCAGTGGCTCACGCCTGTAATCCTAGCACTTTGGGAGGCTGAGGCGGGAGGATCGCTTGAGGCCAGGAGTTTGAGACCAGCCTGAGCAAAAGCAAGACCCGTCTCTACTAAAAACAGCAAAAATTAGCCACGCGTGACGGCACATGCCTGTAGTCCCAGCTACTCGGGAGGCTGAGATAGGAAGATTGCTTGAGCTCAGGAATTTGAGGTTGCAGTGAGCTATGATGATGCTACTGCAGTCTAGCCAGGGTGACAGAGCAAGACCCTGTCTCAAAAAAACCAAAGCAAAAAAAAAAAACAGAACCTGAAGAGAGAGCTGACACCAATATGGTAATATACAAATATTGTGTGACATTGTTTTGGATACAGAACAAAGAAGCAGCAGATTTACACCTTGGGGTATAAAAGAAAGATTTCTTTCTTTTTCTTAATTTAAAAGACACAAACTTTAAGATTGTCCAAAAGGACTCACCCCTAATATTTGGGATACATTTAAAGCAATATCCCAGGCCCTTAATTAGAACCCCACCTATATCCTATGCCATAGGATGCCACCACCCCACGGCTACCAGTTTTTTATTAAGCCGCTGCCCTCCCAAAATGGACTGATCGAGGAAGCTTATATTCTCATTTCACAAGAAATTGGTCTGGTAGTTATGCCTCGGCCAGATGAACTTGGCCTTGATGTCCAACCTGGTAATGTCAATAAATCATCAACTACTTCTAACTAGTTTATTTAAAAGCATATACTTAGTGGGATATAAGCATTAAATGATTTTATTTTTCTCCAAAGCCTCCTAAGTGAATTCTCCCTTCCTCAATGTAGCAGATCATTTAACATCTTAGGTAGACTCCATAACTTCTTAATTAGCTTTTGTTTTTAATAGTTTGTCCAATCTAACATTCCAATCTCATATCAGATTCAAAGCTTTTCCCTCCTTCATCACTGCTTAGTTTGTGCTATAAGAGACCCAAAGGGAGGAGAAAAAAAAATACATTCACTAACTCATACCCTCCTTCACCTTGGAGTGAAGAGCAGCGGCCTCCCTCTGGGACATTCCCCTCTTTGTTCTGAGTCTCTTCCTCTTCAGGTGAAAGAGAGAAAGGTCTCTTACTTGAATGGCATTAGTGGCTACTACCGGCTGGCCACAAATGAGCAATCTGGAGAAAACTCCTCACTCTCTTGTGAGGCATGTGTGTGGATTCTTTAGCTGACTCTGCAGGTGTCCTCACTATACAGTTCCTTGACATGATGGAACCTTGTTGGGGCCTGACCTTTGCTAGCATGCTCTCAACTCCTGCCCACCGTGTTACATGCCACAGCCTTTTGCTGTGGGGATGCCCCCCTTGGGGGGGGGTATCAGGAAGGCAACTTAAGGACAGCTATTTTTTGGTATCTATGTGACCAATGAAAAATTTATGTTTCCTTCCTTGCCATGCCAAATGTTGAGCATGTTGGTTATTCTCCCTCTGCCCCCTCTCCACCCTACTGTTTCACTCCAGTTCTCCTTTCCCCTATGGAGATAAGCACAGTCCTTTGCCAAATCTAACGTCTATCCTGGAGTGACAGTTTCTCCTTGCAGGCACTCCCAAGTCTATAAGAGTTTTCCCAAAGTCCCTCTCATTTCACTTTGCGAAGGAGAAGTACCTTCCTTCTGCTTGGCATCATTCTCCAACCTGTCTACCACACCACTGCACTCCCAAGGTTGCTACACTGTTATGCCTACAAAGTCCCCTCTTCTTTAATAGGCTAGCCATGGGGGTTGGGGCTTGGGAAATGACTAGGGGTAGCAAAGCTTCTCCCTCTTAACCCTGAACGAAGTATATGGTTCCCCATTATGGAGGCTCTCTTAAGAATGGGAGGTGCTTAACCTCTCTGTCCGTAGCTTTGATATCTAGCCCCCATATCTCAGCCAATAGGAAAAGTGCCACACAACATCCCATTACTAGTAGAAACATGATCCCAGGCTTTAAGAGGCAAAAGCTGCCTTTTCCATGACTCTGAGAGTTCTCTGGAACATATCTGATAAGGACTTAAAATCTTTAGCATGTTACAGAATAAAAAAAATCAAATAGACTCTGACCTGATAATCTTCCTTTGGGAGCTTTAAAACTATTTGTTTACAGAGCCTGAGATTCTAGAGAGTGACTCACTCTTGGTAATGTTTGAGTCCTTTATTAAAATATGACCACTAAAAGACCAGGTGTGGTGACTCACACCTGTAATCCCAGCACTTTGGGAGGCTAAGGTGGGACGATAGCTTGAAGCCAGGAGTTCAAGACCAGCCTGGGCAATATAGTGAGACCCTCTCTCTACAAAATTTTTTTTTAAAAATTAGCTGGGCATGGTAGCACGTGCCTGTAGTTCTAGCTATTTGGGAGGCTGAGGTAGGAGGATCGCTTGAACCCAGGAGTTCAAGGTTACTATAAGCTATGATAATGCCACCGCATGCCAGCCTGGGTGACAGAGTAAGGCCCCATCTCTAAAAGAAAAAAAAATATGACCACTAAGAAATGCAGAGACAAGGGAGGTTTATCTCACTAATCTTGATTAGCCTTAGAGAGACTTTTCTGAGTTAGCTGGTATACTCAATTAGAACCCATTCCTTCTAATGCCAGTACAACCCCCTCCTCAATTAAAAAAAATTAGATATGTCTTGATGTATATTCTGGGCTTCCATTGTTGAGGTATTCATGGATTTTTAAGACATTCCAACCAGATTATTGCCTTTTAAAATGTATATTTTCTTTGATCTCATTAGCTAGCATTATAATCTTAGGTTCACCTGGAATTCTTTTCTAGGCTGTGCCTAACCAGTACAACTCTGCTGGAGTGGACCACACCCTCAGCCTGATCCTGAACTAGGCCTTAGCACAGACTTACAGCATTTGTTAATGTATCATTTGGTTTTGACTCCAAGAAAAGATTCATGGACCCACTGTGTGTTCTTGATATGAATCCCAATAATATTTCTTCAGCTTCTCCATTATAATTTCTCAAGAATCAGCACAGATAGATAGGAAATGGCTCTTGAGAATTAAAATTCAGGTCCTATGAAGTGATGGAGAACGAGGGATAAGACATAGGTGTAGGCAACGCTAAAGCTTTTAGAAAGAGTTTTAAAACCTATGCTCTACAGAGCCCTGGGATTCCTTAGCAATGTCACAGGAACCTCCACGGTGGTGGGAGATTCAGAAATGAGGTTCTCCCCACTCTTTCTTTCCCACTCACACACTGTTAACCAAAGTAGATCTGATTTCATCTGCTTTAATGGCTTCCACCTAAGATTCTGTATGAAAAAAAGGGTTTTGCTGCCAAAAATAAAGATTTGCTATATGAATTTCTTTAAATGAATTGAATATACATACATCCTCTTGCCTTATCAAATAAGAATAAAAGCTGACTTAAGGAGCAACTGAACTTATTTACAAATTACTATCATAAAAAACAGTGTGTTGATACCATGCCAAAATGCAAGCATTATTTCTGAGGTTCACACTTCAGTATTCAGCTATAAGTAATAAGTAATTTCCTTCAACTCTTACTAGGCCACAAAAATGCCTTCACAGAACTATAATTTAATATTATGCCTTGGCCTTTATCAGGGGTTGATATGAGAAACTACAATATGACAAAATTTCTGCCTTATTTGTTAAATTGCTGTTAAAGATACTGTCCATGTCTCTTTTATAAAGATCCATGCAATTACTCCCCTTACAGCTAACAGCTAGAAAAATCTCCTGTTTCCTTTTTTTAAGATACCAAAGAACTTGTGATTCTCTAGATTTGCCTTTAGCTTCCAGTAAACTGAGAGTTAAATTTAGCATTTAAAGTGGGAGGCAGGGGGACCTATACTCCAATCCTATGTTTCCTGACTCATTTGTCACCCAGTTCTCCTTTAATTCAGCCAACATTAATTGAGTGTTTAGGTGCTAAACACTATAACAGGCACCAAGGGAACAAAGATTATTAAAACATGATGCTTTTTCTAAAAGAGATCTTGGTTGAATGGCTCTTGATCTTCATTTTATTTTCATCATCTTTCTGTACATGCACCTTTATTTGTAACCTGTCTCATATCTATTTTTGAAAACAGATATGGTATTATAGATAAATAAATAAAATAAATGAGCATGTTCTGGAAAGAGAAGGCATTGACTTAAATTTGCCTAGAGGGGTAGATAACTAACATTATGTTCTTCTCTCTTAGCCTCCTAAATCATCTCACAGACTGAACCTCTCTTCTAACCCACCCTACAAACAATCATCAGATTAATTTCCTAATAGTTCTATTCTGATCATGTCACTCATCTTTTCCTCAAAAATAGTAACTGCCACTACCACACACATTGCCCTCAAAATAAAGTCACAAAACAGGAGCAAATTAGAGGTATTATTGGTGCAAAGAATATGGAACCTGCCTAAATGTTTTATCCCCCATATGTGTTTATCAATGGATGGGACCAGGTAACACATTCCTATACTGAAATAGACACATTCAAGTCCTGAAGGCCTTGTCATCTAAAAAAAAAAAATGGTCACAATAGATTCATGTGTACTTTCACCTAAAACAACAATTTATTTTTTAGCCATTTGGTATCTTATATAGCTACCACGTAAGTTAGTAACATTATTTCACAGGTTTGCTCACATTCACATCACCATCATCACCTTCTTTAAGGCAGGAAAGGTATTCTTTTTGCCCTTTGCAAATGCAACAACTGGAGTCAACCCAGGTCAAGGTCACCTGGCCAATCAGCACCTATCTTGCTTGCTTCCTCCGGTGGTGCCTCTAAGAAGCAGAATGTATTTACTTCCTCTGCTATTTCTTTTCTCAGTGTTTCATAATTCTCTCTATATAGGTCTTTGACCTCCTTAGTTAGATATGTTCCTAAATATTTAATTTTCTTTGGTGCTATTGTGAAAGGTATTGCATCTTTAATTTGTTTCTCGGCTTGATTGTTATTAGCTTATATGAAGGCTATGGATTTGTGTGTATTAATTTTGTATCCTGAGACTTTGCTGAATTCATTTATCAATTCCAGTAATCTCTTGGTTGAATCTTTGGGGTTTTCTATGTATAATATCATATCGTCTGCGAATAGTGAAAGTTTGACCTCTTCTGCCCCTATCTGGACGCCCCTGATTCCTCTGTCTTGTCTAATTGCTGTGGCCAGGACTTCCAGCACTATGTTGAAAAGAAGTGGAGATAGTGGGCACCCTTGTCTGGTGCCAGTTTTAAGGAGGAATGCTTTCAATTTTTCCCCATTCAGTATGATATTGGCTGTGGGTTTATCATATATGGCTTTAATAGTTTCGAGGTATGAGCCATCTATGCCTATATTGTTAAGAGTTCTTATCAGAAAAGGATGCTGGATTTTGTCAAAAGCCTTTTCTGCATCTATTGAAAGGATCATATAATCTTTGTTCTTGCTTTTATTTATATGGTGAATTACATTTATAGATTTGCGTATGTTGAACCATCCCTGCATCTCGGGAATGAAGCCCACCTGATTGTGATGAATTATTTTTTTGATGTACATTTGAATTCAGTTTGCAAGGATTTTATTGAGAATTTTTGCATCTATATTCATAAGGCATATTGGTTTGTAGTTTTCTTTTTTTGTTGTGTCCTTTCCTGGCTTTGGTATCAAGGTGATACTGGCTTTGTAGAATGAGTTTGGGAGGACTCCATCCTTCTGGTAAATAGATGGAAAACCCTACCATACTCTTGGATAGGCAGAGTCAACATAGTAAAAATAGCTTTGCTACCTAAATTGATTTACAGAATCAATGCAGTCCCTATCAAAATACCAACATCATTCTTTGCCGATCTAGAAAAAATAATTCTATGCTTCGTGTGGAACCAGAGAAGACCCCGTCTAGCCAAAGCAATCTTAAGCAAAAAGAACAAATTGGGAGGCATCTATCTACCTGACTTCAAACTATACTACAAGGCTATAGTAACCAAAACTGCATGGTATTGGCACAAGAACAGAGACGTAGACCAATAGAACAGGACTGAGAACCCAAATATAAAACCAACCTCATACAGTCGCCTGATCTTTGACAAATTCCAAAAAAACGTACACTGGGGAAAAGATTCCCTATTCAACAAATGGTGCTGGGAAAACTGGATGGCCATATGTAGAAGACTGAAACTGGACCCACACCTCTCACCTCTCACAAAAATCAACTCACAATGGATAACAGATCTAAACCTAAGACATGAAACCATAAGAATTCTCGAAGAAAACGTTGGAAAAACTCTTATGGACTTGGCCTAGGCAAAGAATTTATGAAGAAAATCCCCAAAGCAATCACAGCAGCAACCAAAATAAATACATGGGACCTGATCAAATTAAAAAGCTTCTGCACAGCCAAGGAAACTATCACTAGAGTGAACAGACAACCTACAGAATGGGAGAAAATATTTGCATGCTGCACCTCTGATAAAGGGCTGATAACCAGAATCTATACAGAACTTAGGAAAATCAACAAGAAAAATCAAACAACCCTATTAAAAAATGGGCAAAGGACATGAACAGAAACTTTTCAAAAGAAGACAGAATAATGGCCAGCAAACATATAAAAAATTGCTCAACGTCTCTAATCATCAGGGGAATGGAAATCAAAACCACAATGAGATATCACTTAACTCCAGTGAGATTGGCTCATATTAAAAAATCCCCAAACAACAAATGTTGGCGGGGATGTGGACAGATAGGAACACTCATACACTGTTGGTGGGACTGCAAATTAGTACAACCTCTATGGAAAGTAATATGGAGATACCTCAAAGAATTAAAAGTAGAATTACCATTTGACCCAGCAATCCCACTACTGGGTATTTACCCAAAGGAAAAAAAGACATTTTATAATAAAGACATCTGCTCGCGAATATTTATAGCAGCACAATTCACAATTGCAAAGTTGTGGAAACAACCCAGGTGCCCGTCAATACACGAGTGGATTAATAAAATGTGGTATATGTATACCATGGAGTATTACTCAGCAATAAGGAACAATAGTGAATGAACACATCTGGTATTATCCTGGTTGGAGCTAGAACCCATTCTTCGAAACGAAGTGTCACAGGAATGGAAAAACAAGCACCACTGGTACTCACCATCAAATTGGTACTAATTGATTAACACCTACATCACACAGGGCAATAATATTCATCAGGGGGCAGGCAGGAGGGAGGGGGGTGGAGGGATGGGAAAAACTCTCACTGAATGGATGCGGGGAGCACAGTTTGGGAGATGACCACGATTGTAGCTCTGACACGGGCAGTGCATGGGCAATATATATAACCATAGTGTTGTACTCCCATAATATTCTGAAATAAAAAAAAAAAGAAGCAGAATGCAGCCCTTGCTGAAAGTCACCCATGGTGACTGCCTACTATCCATCAGTGCATTACTCTTTGCAGTGGTTGAAAGTCTTTCTCCACAGAGAAAGATAGTTTTCCTAGATTTTGTCACTTGCAGAGAAGCCTAAAATGTGTTCTCTATAAAAAGGAAAGTCTTCTCTACTTTAAATGCAGAAGATTGCCCAGAATGACAATATATATGGTTCATTTGCAATCGCTGATGTTTGTAAAGTTATTTAGTGACACATAGAAAAGACTTGATACTTTATGATAAGACTTTAGTACCAATTTAGTAACGCAAATATATAGTGGCATAGAGAAGAAAATCCTCTAGCCAGTTTACTCTGATTTCAACTGTAATTTTTCCCCTTTTCTAGCCAGAAAAGTGTTGGTAACCTAATTTCTTTTCCTCCAGATTTGTGTATCTTATACATAGAATAGAAATCTCTATTTCTACATATACTTTTGCCCAACAGGGCTTATATACCATACATTAGAATAGACTCTATTATTTAGAGAAGTATATTTATGGGGTTAGGAATACTAACAAGACTCAAGAAATAAATTCTTTAGTTATTTTTCATTTAGTTATCAGATACAGTTACCCAGTGAACTAGTGAAACAAAGTAATATTAGCCTTTAGATGTTTATGGTTCTAGGGAGGAATAGGAAACACAATATAAGTCTGTAGTGCAAACTATTTTCAATAAAGCAGACATTTCTGATTTAGTGTATTCCTCTGGAACAGCAGGCCTATCTGTAAAATACACAACAGAATTCTATTGCTTTGGAAAATGTGCAAGCATCCTTACACCACAGTGAACTGTATCGGGGGGAGAAAAGATGATGTCTGAAAGGTTTTTCCTGCCACACTCATTAGAGAGCATTTTTTAATTACATTAACATTCTCAGATACTATTTTGTATGCACAGTGAACAACATAGAGAAAAAAATGAAATTGATATGATTTCCTGCAAGCTACTGGTAGAAATGTGGACGGATGTTGGTTCCTTACACAGATAAAGCAGTGTAGGAGTAAGAAGACCCCCAAGAAGATAAGGCACCCTGACACTCCTCAAACTCAGGAATTCACGCCTGATCCAAACAATAACACTAACAAGTGATGAATCACTCACCATTTAGAGATTTTACTTATTCATGGATTGACTGCCTGCAGCAAAAGGGTTCCCAAGTTCTTTGAAGACTTGGAACCCAAAATTGTTTAATCTGGATTTGAAGGACAGACAAGAACATTTTGACAACGTTCTCCTTTGCATGATAATTCATCTGCTTTAAGGTCTGTGTTATGCTATTCTGAAATTCAGAGTCACTCTCCTATAGAAGTGAGGCATAGAGCTCTGATGGGGGCAGTGAATAATTTTAGCCTAGTTGTACACAGCTGCAGCTACTTGCATGAGTAATTGCTTTTGCCCAAATCACCAGCATAATTGTGGCTCTAAAGGCATAGATTTAAAAGCCATTGAAGTGTCAAATTATATTACAACAATAGAGCCAGTTCTCCAGAAAATATTCATGTTTTAATTTTAACCAATCTCCAAGAATATGTTGAACCCTTGCTATTGGGCAAAAAATGCCAAAGTGTTATGATATGTTAATGTCTAGCATGACAAACAGAGGAGAGATGCTGTAACTGCATGTACTACTAGACTCTAAGTTTCCATGATGGAAAGGATCCATTAATAATACCAGCACCACCACCTTGCCCAGCTCTTGGCATGTACAAGACATTCAATAACTTTTTTAAATGAATGAATAGAGCCTCTAATTTCCACAACTGAAATTAGATGTCTGTGATGTAAACGTAGAAGGGCCAGGGATGATTCTTCTGAGAGGTGGCTGTTGGTGGCTGTCCAAAGCAAGGTGGTGCCTAGAACAAAAATTGATTTATCTGCTATCTTTCCCATGTGTTTGGCACACTGACCCCTGACTTATCACATCCCATTATTGTATTAGGTGATACAGGAAATACAAAAAGAGGAATGTTAGTTATTGCTATGGAAAAATGTTGTAATCTAATTAGACAAGATTTCTAAGAAGAACAATAACAGGAATATACAATCAAAACACAACATATACCAATACAAATAAACCAATGTAGTATAGTGAAAAAGAGTATAGGACACAGAGTAAAAAGATTTATGTTCAAGTCCCAAAGATTGTCACTTAAGTGCTATGTGCTATTAGTCAAATCACTGAAACTCTAACATGAGATACAAATAATACGTGTGTGTGTGTGTGTGTGTGTGTGTGTGTGTACGTATACAGGGTCTCACTCTGTTGCCCAGGCTAGAGTATGGTAGCTATCCACAGGTGCAAACACAGCTCACTGTATCCTCGAACTCCTGGGCTCAAGTGAACCTCCTGCATCAGACTCCTGAGTGGCTGGGACTACAGGCACATGCCACTGAACCTGGCTTAATAATATATTTTTATTGGTAGTAGATTACATGCAGATTAACAAATGTTAGGGTTGTTTTTACACAACAAGAAGTCCATCAGGAAGGAGTTGCTGGAGTTGGCTTGGTAATTTAAGTCACCAAAGTTATAGTCACTAGAGTTCTCTTGACCTTTCCCTCCAGTCCCAGGAAATCTGTAACAGCTCTAACCATTGTTCCTGCGATAAAAGGAGAAAGAGCGGGCAGAGCAGGAGAATGGGGCAGAGGCTTTACCAGGTAAGGCTTCTACATGTAGCTCATTGGATAGAATTGTGTCACATGCCACCCCTGGTAGCAAGGAGGTTAGAAAATACGAGTTTTTACAGCTGGACACATTTCTAGCCCTGTCAAAATTAGAGTTATGTTAGTACAGAAAGGAAGAATGGAAATGAACAGGCAACAAGCAGTGTCTGTGTCAATATTATTTACAGAGTTGGTGTTAAGAATTATAAGAGATAATATATTTGAAAGTGTTTTGTTAACCATAAAGCTAACAAAGTTGATTTTTGTTAAGTGCACTAAATGTTATACTATTTTCATGTACATAGAATTATCATGGAAAAAGACCTTTAAATAAAATATATATTACAATTTTTCTACTGTATAGACATTACCTAATATATAAGTATATTAGGTCACACACCTACACACACACACCCACACACACCCATACATCTGAAGCAAACAGGAGGGGGAATTTCTTTTTCCTGTGTATTTTAGACAATATAAATTAAAAACATACCTGATTCAGGTAATTTCTATAATATTAAGACAAAGCAAAAAAGGTTTCTTTTTTTTACTTTTTGCTTTATTTCTTTATTTAAGTACATTATCTATCTTTGATGACTCATTTTTTGTCTAAAAATGGGGTATATATGCCCTTAGACCTCATTTACATGTGATAAAATTAAATTGTAATTACACATGTTGTGAATTAAAATGCCTTGAAGCACAATGCTCTTCTTCAAAAAATAAAAAAATGACAACTATAAAAAATTTTAAGCACAAAATTTTGAAAAATTTATCTTCAATATCCAAGTACATACAATAGACTTATTATATTTTTTTCTTTCAAGAAGTCTATGAATTTTTTTCCATATACCAGAAAATGGTTTGGGAAAAGGATGATTTTTTAAATTAAAAAAAGTCAATTCAGGAAAGAAGACACTAGGAAAATCTTCTGTCTCAGTGACAACATAATTATAATGCCCTATGAAGAAAATGTTGGCACAGGAATCAGATTTTTATTGAATATCAGAGCATATATGAACACTACAATGCAATTTGAACATGTGTGGTGTTAGAGTAGTCAGTGATATTAAGAAGCAGAGTGTTTAGAAAGCATCTGGAAACACCTTACCTGCACTTACCATGGCTGAAAAGACCCTCTGTGGTCAAGCCTTGTTACACCTCTGCCTCGCTGAGTCACACCAGTTAATTTCCACCTCGGGGCTTTTGCACTTGCTATACCTTCCCCACTTTTCCACATGGCTGTCTCCTTGTTATTCTGGTACTGGCTTAAATGTCTCCTCATCAGAGAGAGCTTCTGTGATCACCTTGACTAAAGTAGCTGACATCTTCCACCAGCCCTACTTACCCTAAAAGAGTCACTCACCATCCCCCTGCTTTTATCTCTTCATACAACTCATCATTACCTGACATCTTATTTGGTTTATTTGTTTCTCTTATGCCTTCCCACTAGTATAGAATATAAGTTCCACAAAAGCAGGGGTACTCTCTGTGTTGTTTACAGCTCTATCTCCAATACCTAGAACAGGGTTCATCACAAAGTACTCCATAAATATTTCTTGAGTGATAATTTTATATATATAACTATATATATAAAAAAATACATATATGGAATGTCTCATTCTTATATGGCTCTGATGGTCATAGGTTAAATCATGTTCTCTATAAATTTCTCTGGAAAAAAAAGTCAATACATTCATGGTTTATCCCAAATAAATTATTTAAACCACAGTCAGCATTTCTACACTTAGTATAATCTAAAGAGATAGAGCCTAGCACATAGTAGATCTCAATAATTATTTGCTGAGTTGCATTAATTCAAATTTTATTTACATTTAATATTTAAATGTGACAAAGTAATGAGAATATTTAGAAAGGATTAAGCTGCTGCATATAGGTATAGGCAGTATCTCAAATCATAAATTCTTCCTCATATAATATTTCATTAAAACATGCATATTCTATTAGTGCTAGTCTACAGAGGAAAAGAGTCAAAATGCCTCCAGAAAACACCTAAAGAGCTGACCCAGACCTCTTCCTGGTGAGTCCCTCACAATTTATTAGCATATAAGAAGATATTTTTTCCAGACTCTCCTCAATTCTCAGTGGAAATGGTGTAAAGTGAGTCTTTTCAGACCCACGAGCTAAATCCCTTAGACTAAGAATTCTTAAATTGCTATGTCACCCTAAATCTGCATCTTGCTTCTTAGACTTGGGTCTCTGTTCTGTTCTGACTCAGTTCCTTCTTACCCAACCCAGTTAGCATGACATAGTTGTAAAAATATAACTGGCCTTAATTTGGACAAGTTTCTTTTTTTAAAGCAAATGTCCATTCTCCCCTCTTTAGTTTCCAAGACAGGATGGGAAAGGTAAGCTATCTAGTTAAAAGCAAAACAGAACGTTAATCTACTGAATTGTCTCCATCACTTAAACAAGGTTCATGTACTTACAAAGTCTAAAGACCCAGCACAATGACACAGAAAAGGCATCAGAAGATGAGGCATTCAATTCCTTCTCCAACTCAATTGAAGCAAGGAAAAGGGAAAGGAAATGTTTATCTTTACTTGAAATACTCCAGTTTAGAAGGAAAAGGTAGTAACTTTACCTATTATATAGGTATGACAACCAAATACTTAATTCAATATGGAGTTCTAAAAAAATCATTACAGTTCAGGCTGTCAAAAGACTTATTACGGAGGGAACATAATTTCTTCCTGTTCCATGGTATAACTTGACATGGTACTGAAGAACTCTTCTGTTTCTGTAAATATGTTAATGTGGCTAAAAGACATTTTTTAAACAATCAAGTTGTTTCCTTAAGGTATTGCCTCATGCAGTGCTATAGTCAATCACTTGCCAAAATGTGGGTGCACGAGAGAATAAAACAAAAACAAATAACTAACCAAAGGGTTCTAATAATTCTGAAGAAACCAACATTCAATGAAATGGCCATTACTAAAAATATTTGTGCTATCATTACCAGCAGAATTGCCACCATAAACTGAGTAGACTATGGTGAATTACTGAGCATCATAAAATTCTTAAGTATCTTGTAGGATGCATTTCCCCCATTTAGGAATTATAACTCAGGAAGAAATATTCTAAAACTAACAGTTTGTTCCTTTGAGTGTCAGAACTCCAAGTTGTTTTAATGGAAAGCCACAATAAATATTTTTTATGGCAGAATCTGAAAAATATGTTTGCATTTTCCAACAAGTCCCAGCTTTTGAACTAAGCTCAGTGCAATCAAGATAAAGCAGGGGAAGACTGTGATGTTCTTAGGCTCCCCATGACATGCCTGTTTCTACACTTCTTGGGTGCCCTGATCCTGATAAGCTATGTCTTTTAGCTTATCCTCTAACCCTCTCTATCCTTACCCAAGTCATTCAGCTCACGAAATACATACTGAACATTCTCTGTGTGCCAGTGTCCATACAGTTTTAGAGAGCTCAGAAAGCCAAGGTAGCAGGTGTTGAGGATATATCTGAAGTCTTTTTCGACAAATCTCCTGGGAACCCAGGCATGCAACTGCCCTTCCCCCACTGGACATGTCCCTGTTGGGCTTTCTTCTTTCCCTAACATTTCTACAATCCCAAAAAATGATTAGATACAAGAAAAAAACAATGTGTCTATCAATATGCATCTACGCAGCTAGGAGAGATTTCTACCAAGGTCCAATGTTAGCTCCTAAGGGAAGCTTTCCAGAATCCTTAAGGTAGTTACTCACTCCTTTGATCTCTCAGAGCATTTTGTTCATACTTTTCTATTAAAGGCCTTGGGATGGGATCGCGCCCTGTCCAAAGCTGGTTCCCTCCTTGCACCCTGAGCTGCCAGGCTAGGATAGGCTACAGCCACCCTAGACCCTGAAGTAGAATAAGTGGGTTGAAAAAGGAATGAATGAATAAATTAAAATTATTGTAAAGTAAAAATTCGTAAAGTCTAATGCACCACAATGAACGGCATGGTACGGAAGTACTCAGTGAGCACACCCTATTTGTTATTGTTTGGTTTTGACCTGCACGATGGTAGGAGGTGCTCCTTACAACTTTCACTTTGCAAACATTTATTCCTTGATTTAACCCATCACCACTACAGTTGTTGTCACTCACTGATTTACCAAAAATTGGGTAAATAATTATCTCACTTGTTTATATTAATCTTTTCTTAAGTGTATGAATAGCTCATGTTTATTTCAATGTTTAATATTAGAAGTATTGGAGGTCTTTATTTAGAACTTTGGTGATGTTTTCATAACCAGAAATATGTCATCGAAACTTAACTCTTGTTTATATCAATTAGCCTATGGTAATATTGGTTTCCTTGTACATCCTTTCACTCAAAGCCACAGTTTCCAAGAACCTATTGACAATGTTAAGTGAGGACTTAACTGTAATTGTAAGTTCTTTCTCTGTCTCTTTGAAATGTATGTAAATCTTTTTAAAAGGTACATAAACCATTTGCTAGTTTTAAGACTCAGGAATGTCTTTCTCAAGGACCTGGGAACCATCTCATGGAAATGTAAATAAACTTCTAAGAAGATAAAGCCTCTATCTCCCAGTTTTTGTGGGAGAGTAGCAGCACAACTTTGGCAAGCATATTGCTGTATGTTGTAAAGCTATCTCTTGTCATAAAGATACGAGAAGTTTATTTTTCCTTTAGATAAATCCTATTAGCTAACATTGATGGCCACTCCAATTACTACGTACACTTAGGATGAACTATATGCGACAAATGGTGTTCAAGTCCTCTCACTTGAGGACTAGTTCTTGTTTATCTTGAGCACATGTATGTAATGATTTGTGTCTACTTGACCATATAAAGGGTGAGATTTCTTTCTGTCTTTGCAATCTCTTAGCCTGTGATGCACATCACATTCTGGGTTAGTGTTTATTCAATAATAAAACTGTTTTATTTCTCTTCTACCTTTATGAAGAGGTTTTCTGGGCTGGAAGGAGATTTTGTTTTTAATTATATTTCTCCAACAGTACCCTCGGTGAACTCTGGACACTGCAATGTCCAGTCCACTGCTGACTTTCTCTTGTCCCAGCAAATTTGCCTTGTCCATTTGACTAAGATTCCCCCTTGATTTCTGATGTCACAGAATAATAAAATCTTACAATTTGAAAGCAATTTAGATCAACAAAGATCAACTAAGAGAATTCTGTATTACCATATGAATATGTGGCATTCCCCCATAAAAGAAAAAAAAGTTCAGCTTTTGCTTGAGAATTTGCAGAGTTCATGGAAGAAATGCTATTTAAGGTCTGAAGAATAGGGAAGACTTCTCTAAAGTCACAAATGAAGGAAGGTGGCACTGCAAATAGAAGACGCAATGTGAACAGAGCACAAAGGAGGAAAAATAAAGGATGTTTTGGAAATGCTGAGTATTCTAATCACGTTAAAATGTCAAGTCTGCATAGGAGCTTGGAAGACAGAACCAGCAATGGCAGTTAGGACAATAGCACAGAGATCTGAATGCCAGAAGAAAGAATTTCTGCTTGAATACTAAAACATAACTGTGTTTGTTTCTGAAGGGAGTAACATATTACTAAGCAAGGATCTCTCCTGAGAAATATGAAGGGGTATGTTCAGTGTTCCATTCCCTTTACCAATCTGCAAGGATGAGCCTCAATTCCAGACAAAATCTCTAAACACTCAAAAGAAAAAAAAAACCCACAAATCACAACTTTTCATTGTTCTTAGAAGTTAAGTTGTGTTTTTTATTAAACTAACCACAATTATCTGTTTAATCTCCATAACAACTAGCAGCAATTTTGGGTGTTGTTACTAAAAGGGCATGGCTGTTTAAAAGAACTACTTCTTTGTTCTCAGCACATTATCTTTTGGGCCAGAAGCAACCATCACTTTCACTTTTCTTATGCTGTCTCCCACGGTGGCTAAAGCAAGTGGTTTTAGTTTTTCTTTGACCTTCCTTCTCATTTTCAGGGAGGTGTCTTACCTATTTAAAGATGATTTGTTGAAACCAAATGAGCAGTCACGGAAATGTAAGTGCCCGCAGAATGTCCTCTTTCATTTGTAAAATCTGCATTCTAAGACAGATGCTTTTAGAGAGAGACTGTTATTTAAATATGGCAAATATGCCAGTTTGTCTTCAAAGTAATGTAAATCTCTCACTGGCTTATGATAACTGCAAAGGATCTTCAAAAAGCTGGACAAAGTAAGAAATGGCCATCAGCAATAACCATTTGTATTAACATGTTATATTTCTTTTGATGGGTACATTAAAAACACAAAGATAGGAAGGTGAGAAGTAAGAAAAAAAGTTGCATCTTAACTTTTTCTTAGGACTTTATTAAAAGGATTTTCACTTCAACAGATACTTCCATAATCATAGCTGAGATATAATTTATTTTTGGAAAACAGAAAATGAAAATGTTATGAATAGTCTTATTTCAGGCAATCAAAGAGAATGGAACAAGAAATCTAGTATTTGATTTGTTTTCACAAGTACGATTCAAAGAACATCTGTGCTTATGCCATGGAGCCTTCTGTATAGGGCTCTCCCTTAGAAGTTTTAGTAAGAGCTGAGTCCATTGATCTGCGATTTGGTAAACTTGAGGTTTTTGAAGGGCAGCCAAAGTTCCACTTAGTTTCTCAACAACTCCCTCTCCCTCTCTCTTGAACCTGAGAACATCTATTTTGTTCCTCAAGAACTTAAGATACTTTTTATACTCAGGACATCATTGCGCTGGAACTTGCAGATATACCGAGACTTTGAGTTCTTTTTAAAAAATTCTTTCACTGAAATTTTTAATAAACATATCTGTCTTTAGAAGACATACACCTAAAAGTACAAGTGCTACTTCCCATGGACATTCCCAACTTTTAAATCTAGCTAGGGTTCAGGCCTTAGACATTAAGACACACAAGATTCACTAGAGATTTAAGATAATTATTATTTTTTAAAAAATCCATCCAGCAATTAATCAAAGTAGAAAAGCTTTCAGACATAATCTTGGTTAATTCAGAGTAGTTTCCAATTATTAGTGCTTCTCACGCATTCCAGAATAATCATGAAATTTTAGATAGAAAGGATATAAAGATCACATAAATGAAAGAATAGGTATAAAGTAATTAGTATAAGGCCTGGCACCAAGGGCTCAATAAATGCTAGCTGGTAATTTACTAGTGCAGTAGTGGTAGTAGTAGTCAGTCCTACACCCTCTCCTCCCCCAACAGTCTAATTTACAGATGAAAAATTAATTGATTTGCCCAAGGCTACAAAGCTAGTTAGTGGCAGAGCTGAAATTGGAATGCAGGTCCCTTAGCCAGTCTAATACTGCTTCCCCAGTACCCTGGGGTATACTGAACTGTTTTGTCATATAAAATATCCTTATAGAGAAAGCCTAGATTTCACATCTATCTTCAGGTGGCAAGCCTTCTCAGTTCTATTCTGATTAACTTTTCATCTCAGAAGCTGATGGCCTTTTCTCAGTCCTTTCTTCTTTTAACCTCTCTGCTGTATTTAGCACCATTGCCCACACTGTCCTTTATTTAGCCTGAGCAACACCATGCTAACCCAGTTCCTACCTCTCTGACTACTTACTCCTTCTGTGTTTACTTTCTCCCTCCTTCCTTGTGTACACAAAGCATGGGATTTTCCAAAGTTCAACCCTTGAATTTCTGTACTTATCCTTCGTAGATCACATATATTCCCAAATAATCTCTGTGTACAGATAACTTCAAAACATTTATTTTAAGTCCTAACCTTTCTTTAAATCTAGCAACAATTTTCCAGTTTCCTACTGAATGTTACCACCTAGATGTTGCAATATGATCTCAAAGTTACCATGTCCAGAATCAAAATCATTATATTTCCCTCAAAAATAGCACAAAATCCTTACTTTCAAGGTGTAACATTTCCATAATTTCTCCAGTCTTGAAACCATAGAGACATTTTTGAGCCTCCTCACCCCTCATAAGTACTGCACTACAAATTCTATTCTTAATATTAATATATCCTTTCTTTTTTCTTCTTTTCCTTTCCTATTGACATCATATTAGTTCAGTTTTTCACCACCAAGGCCAGAACTACTCCAAGAGCCTCTTAACTGATGGCTCTGCCTTTAGTCCTCACCATTTTACAAACTCCCCAAGTTAGGGGACCTAGTTTAGGGACCCAGAATTTAACATTTAACATAGCCAGCTTGGCTAAGTTTTTTTAAACTGGTGGTTGCTTAAGCTTAATCTAGTCATTCATTTTCTCTCTCTCTCTCTCTCTCTCTCTCTCTCTCTCTCTCTCCAGGTATTAACAGAAATGATCTGGATTCTGACTTCTCAGGCTTTTTAGGGACTGATATCATTCGTGGTCTCCTGGGAATGCTACTGGCTATACCCTTCCAGCATATAATTTGTAACTTGATAAGTACCTGTATTACCTAGCTTTGCAGTGCTTTCTGTGCCTGAAAATGTAGTTAGTAAAAAGTTTGTAAGTGTATACTGATTATAACAATGAGTGAAGCCACCTAGGAGTGATGATACATTAGACTTAGAAAAGTAGCATGAGAAATAGATATTTTAAAATAAATAACTGGTCTTTTTTTAATAAATGTTTTTGTTAATATATTCTATTCAGAATTGAAAGTACCTGTGCAATACAAATGAACCTGAGGTGTATAATAAAAATGAGTTTACAATATAAGCACATATCTAAAAAATAAGTTAAGAGTCTAAGACAATTCATATATTATATGGCTTTCCAAGTTCTTTACAAGCCCCATAACTGTCCTCTTGTTTATCTTGTTGTGCCAGTGATTTATGGACACCAAAAGAGAAAACTGCAGTCCCAAGGACGCTAGGGCAAGACTTAATAGTACTCTTGAAGCCTAAAATAACTGACATCCCTTTTTAAAGTGTGGAACAAAGGAAACTATATGTCAGCGTCCAGTGTTATCATCATCATCATAATGATAAGTAAAAATATTTTTAAGTCAGGTGAATCTGATATTAAGTCACTAGCATCACATTGGGTGAGTACTTCAGACAATCTCTTTGAGGAAAGAAATCTCCCACTGATATGGCTAGTTTCCAGCTACGCCTTCTTCTGAAATGTTGCCAAGACATAAAAGAAATACTAATTTTGAAACTTGTCCAATTTGTACATCAACTCAGCCAGGATCCTGAGATAGATCATTCTGCTTTTATGTGTTTCTATTTCCATGTTGGCTTATTTATTCTACCAGAGTTAGATATGTGTTCATTACTTCTGTAAAGAGAGACCACTAGACCTATCAACTCCAACTATAATATGGGTTTGACCAGGTAGCAAACTACCTTTGGCTGTTGGTGTATTATTATGGCTCTAGCTGAGAACATTTTGTAGCCACAATTTTTAAAATTATGTTTATTCTTAGTTTTATACTTACACTGCTGTAGTATTTCTTGATTGATCCATATTTTAGAACAATATTAATAGTTTACAATCTAGCATCATTATATTATTCACTTTGTTATGACCCACAACATTTAAGGTGTCACATGGTCTCCCTAATTATACATATCATTGCTATTATTATTTTAGTATAATCACTTTTATTATTATTATTGTTTTACTATTAATCATCATATCTCTACTAACAGGTAACTAACTCATGCTGATGATCTATAGTATTTGAAGAGAAAAGAGAAAAGAAAGAACAAGTAAGAAAATCCTCCATGCACCATTCTTGAGCTCTTCTATGCTAAAATTTTACATTACAAAACAATTCCAGATTCTGAAATGTAGGTTCTGTACTTTGACAGTGTTAAAAGAAAATGACAACTGTGACTAGAGCAAAGCTGTAGCAATAACAGGAAACTTTTGCTACACAGCATTCCCTTTGGTAATTGCTATGGTCTGAATGTGTTCCCCAAAATTTAATGTTGGAGTCCTGGCCCCCAAAATGATGATGTTTGGGGTGGGGCATCTGGCAGGTGAGTAGATCATGAGGGCAGAGCTCTCATAAATGTGATTAGTGTCCTTACAAAAGAGGCCCAAGGGAGCTTGTTTGCCCTTCCCACCATGTGAGGACACAGTGAGAAGGGACCATCTATGAGAAATGAGCCCCTCGCCAGACACCAAATCTACCAGCATCTTGATCTTGGACTTCTCAGACTTCTGATCCTCCAGAACCATGAGAAATAAATTTCTGTTTTTTACAAGCCATCAGTTTATAGCATTTTGTTATAGCAGCCCAAATGGACTAAGACAGTATTGCATCATCTAGGAAAGTTATACCCGCATCCCCAGCCGGCAAAAATTTCACAGGGTACCTTAAAGAACCTCTTTTCTTCCCTTTTGATGCACTGTATACTGATATCAAGCAAAAATACTGAGATCAAGCAAAAATAAATATATAAATCTATTACAATACTAAGAAATTGGCCACAGGCCCACATCTATCATTTTTAAAAATTCATGGAGCATTAGGAAGATGGTCAGAGTGTAACTATATTGTCTCTCATAAATATATTTTTTATGTAACTGGAAACCTACTGGAGCAAATTATCACAAAAGCTCTATGTCAAAAAGAAATACAGTGTAGATCATGTCGTGAAAACCATTCTTTAGAAAAAGAAGGCATTTCAGACAATTTAATATTCTTCTTTGATGAAAGTATAGGCTTAAGAGATAGAAGACAAAGATGCCTCCCTCCCTCCCTCCCTCCCTCTCTCTCCCTTCCTTTCTTCTTTTCTTTCTTCTTCATCCTCCAACAAACATTTACTAAGGGGCAACAATGTGCCAGGAAATATGCAAAGAACAGTCCCTGCCCGCAAGGATTGTACAATCTAATGACTAAGGCAAACAAATAAATGACTTTATTACAATAAGGTAGTTGTCTTAATAGATATAAATCGAAATTGTGTATGTATCCAAACAAGGGCCCCAATAGCTCCATCTAGATAGAAGTTTCTCTTGATGTTACTTGAATGATATAGTTATCAGTATGCCAAAAAGAATTTCTAAGATCACGCAACTGCAACAATCCAGTAGGAGAAATGAAGTACTACAGGCATTAATGTTAATCCAGAGCAGTTTAAAATGTTTTTCCACAACATTCACGAAGGAACAAACAGAATCCTCCATAATACTGTAGCCAACTATGTCAAAAGTTCTTTCAAGGTAGGGGCTGACTTCTGCCTCTTTTTAATGGGTATAATGTTCAGTATAAACACAACATAGGTGCCTAATACATACTAATTGCACACTCAAAGCTAGATGAACATGCAACGTATTTTAATATATAAAGACAGAATTAAAATGCCAGTGACCTTGGTAAATTGAAAATATCAAGAGAAAAGAAATGAAGACTGGAGCAAAGCTTTGCCTTTAAATTCAAACAACCTGTGTTCAAATCCTAGCTCAGTCACCTAATAAGCTCAGTGGCCTTCAGCTGGGTAACTATCTAGCCATAAAATGAGGTTATTGACATTGATCCCTTGGGCCCTTGGGTCATTGTGAGGAATAAATGAACTAGCATGTTTGAAGGTTCCTAACTCAAGGCATGGCCCAATGTAGGGTACTCAATAAATGTTAGACTCATATTCTCACTACATACAAGGGAAAAAGGTAGATTTCCAAAAACTGTAAAAGACCTTGAAGGGTCTCCTCATCAATTTCCCTTTAAGACATTCTAAACTGAAAGTATGCAGAAAAGGTCATTCTGCAATCTTCCACATCAAATGGTTTCATCTTCCTGGGGAGCAGCATGAAAGAAAGTAGCCTCAGTATCTAGCTTAAACTTCATCCCTTCATTGTTTATTAAATATCTGCCTGTGCCACAGATTATGTTCCAAACCAGTGTCTTTTAAACCTGTGTCCGAGCTTCTGATCTACATGACCCAGTGGATCATGGAAATCGACACATCAGCAGCAGGTAAGTGATGAGAATAGACGAGATCAACAAGGAAATATAAATATGTGGATAAGAGAGACACACCAAGGACAGAGTGCTGGGAAACACCAATATTTCCAGGAATAGTCAAGGAAGAGGTGCAAGCAAGGAGGCTCTAAAGAAATAATCACAGATATAAGGAGAGAACCACAAATACTGTTTCTAAGCCTACGGGGGGAGGGAAGTTGAGTTGAAAAGGATGGGGGTGGTCACCTAGATCGAACATCAGCGATGTCAAATAAAATGAAGGCTAAATAAAATCCACTGGATAAAGAATTTAATTTACCCATAAGGAAGTTCAAAGAAAGGTAATTTAATAAAGTGTCCATCCAATGTTTGAGTGCCCTAAAAATAATGTTCTCCTGGGAGCTGTCCAGTTGCACTTTTATGAACTCTGCAAGTGTTATACATTTACCACTTGCTAAAACTCTTAATCTTTGGACAGCTCTATATATTATAAAATTCTTCCTCATTTTGAATCAAAATATTTCTCCTTGTATGACTGTCCACTGATACAATACTGTTTTCCAAATATTTGAAGATAACATTTTCTAATATAGCATTTGTCCTAATTTGCAAATATATTTGTATGTGTATGTGTGTATTCTTGAGTATAAACTCCAAGAGAGTAAGGACACTCTCTGCTTTACTTACTAAGTATCCATGGCACATAGTACAGTGCCTGACATGTAGTAGATGTTCCATAAACAACAACTGAATGAATGTATTGACAAATAGGGTTTTAAACTTTAGAATAAATTACTGAATGAAATTTTAGCATTCCTTTCTCTATGAATTGTTTTTTCTCAATTGGATCAATGCTTATGTAACCTCTAAGTCAGTATAAGAAAGCAAGATAGAGCAGGTGCCCTCTCAAACTTCCTTCCAGAACTTTGATTCTATGAAAAGCTGACAAAGATTACATGCAGTAGAAACATCCTATTGGGAAATTGGGAAACCTGGGTTCCAGGCTCAGGTCTGCCAATATTTCTGTGCCCTTCAATAAGTCTGGCAACTTTTCTGGGCTTTTGAATCCCATTTATAAAGTGAAACTTTTGGATCTATTAATGCCAAGGTCTTTTCCTGGTTTAAAACTATAAAATTATGAAAAAAAATCATGTGAAAATATTACAATAAATATATAAAGAAAAATATTTGAAATGCCTACTTATTGTTCTGATAATATTACCATTTCTTCACTTTTCTTTTTTCTTAAATTATTGTATATCTATAATAAGTTCCTTTACACCACATTTTCACTTTGCCATATCCCCAATCATTTGAAATTAAACTGCTCTATCATCTTTGACAAAGTGGTTCTCAAATGGGATTACATTATTGCTTGTTAGGACTTTGAAACTTATCTTTCACAAGGGGCTTTTCTCTTAGCTCCAGCTAGAAAATTTTGTTGCTATTTATAATTTTGGAGCACAATCTATACTAATACTTAACTTATTGATAATTAAGACAAATTATCACCAATTACTATTCCATTCTATAAGCAATAATTCTAATTCAGCCCAAGAAAGTGAATTAAGTATGCAAAGAACATATGATATATATGCATATATGTAGTCTAAAAAACTACAAAGAAACTTGCATGATACCTCTCATTTTTAGAATAAAGAGATTCAATATGTTCCTACCTTGTCCAACAGCCAGTTCAAAAGACAGAGTCAAAAGAAAATACAACAGAGTTGTAATACACTACTCCTCCTTTGATGTTCTCATCATATTAAAAACATCCATAACCTTCAAGAATAGAAACCTACTATTCATATTACCATACAACATCGGCTGCCTGCCTATATTATATCATATTATTTTTAAAAATCCATTTACAGATATTTTTCTGTTTTACTCTGCCATTTGTTACAAATAAAATTAATAAAAAAAGATTTACTTGGAAAGGGATTGTCGGAATTCTTCCAATATAATTAATGTTTTCATGAGGCTTTTTCATTAATCAGAAAATTAAAAGATTGCATTGTTCAATACTCACCAAGCATTTAGCATCTAATTAGTCTTATATTGATGTTCTACAAATGAAACTGAGTTCTGCAACCAGGGCTACGGCATAGGCTGTTCCCACACCACCTCCAAGAAACCCATTTCTTACACAGCAAAGAGCCCAAAAGAGATTTTGGAAGATAAAAGTAATAGAACATTTCATCCTGAATTTAAATTCCAGAAAAAGACATACTTTAGCTCACAATCGTTTAGGAGTTGGGGCTTTTTTTTTTCAATTCAAAGGAATAAATATTTGAGTTTATAACATGAATTTTTCAAATTCTTTTGAATGCTAGTTCTTTATCTCATTACCTAACAAAGCTTTTCATCAAATGAAATTGGAGAATCACATAAAAACACTTATGGGAAATCTGAGACATATTCAAAGAATGCCATGGATGATGTAGTATAATTTTAGTGATACAATTCTAAACTTGAAAAAACAGGTTCTACTTAGGATTCCAAATATAAATAATTTGAACCAAGACAAATCTTTACCCAACACTCTGTTAAGCAGAATGAGTCTAATTCTCCAGTGAGTATGATTGAGATGCAGTACTGTATGGTTAAAAATTCAGCTCTGAAGGTAGTATGTCCAATTCAAGATTCATCTCTGCTTCTTACAAGCTGTGTGGCCTTGGTCAAGCCACTTATTTATAAAGTAGGAATGACAGTAGTACTTTACTCTGGAATTACTGTGTGGATTAAAAGAAATCACCCATGTCAAGTATTTAGTACAGTGCCTGGCACATTGCAAATATTCAAATTTTAAAATTTTTAAATGTTTATAGATCTCCATTGCAAGCAAAGACCACAGGGAAAAAGTTTTCATCCCCTCACAGTGTTCCTGCCCATGACAACTATGCAGGGGCACAGCCTCAGTGCACAATGACATTTAAGGGATGACAGAGAACAAAATGTAAATAGAGAACTCTGGGCATGTTCCCCACTTTCCTCTATGGCTCTCTCTTTCTGCTACCACCAGCTTCTCTAGGCAGCATATTTTTGCTGGAAAAGTGGACTCCAGGGTTTTGGGGGCCAAGTTGCTGCAAGATGGGCAAAAGCTCAGGGAGAGAACAGTGGAGAGAAAGGTGACTTTCTTTTGACATTTAAAGCAAGCTGAGGTTCTTTTATACTATTATTTTCCCCCAGTGCTCTCTTCTTGGTGTTTTTAAAACACTCTTCCTAGGAGATCTCATCCATTCGGAAGGTTTCAACTGCTACCTATACACTGATGACCCCCAAACCTGTATCTTTAAACCATAATTCTGTCCTGAACTCCAAACCCAAATTTACCACTACTTACTTACATTTCCTTTTGCGTATCCCAAGGGCATCTCAAACTCAAAATGCTTAAAATCAAGCCAATTATCTTCATCTAGATAGACTACAGTGGCTTTGGGGGATCTAACTTTATAAACACCACCAGTCATCTAAGCCAGAACCCATTATTGACTCTTTTCTCTCCTACTCCCACACATTCGGTCTCCAAGACCAGTTGGTTCGATCTCCTACCTCTAAACTGTCCCTTCTTTTCCTCCTTTCTTCCAGCTCTTTTCTTCAAACTTTTGCCAGTTCTCACCAGAATGGCAGAAATAGCTCTCTAGTTAATCTCCTTGGCTTCCTATTCTGCACCCATGGAGTCTATTCCCTAGACTGCCACCAAAGGATCTTTTTAAATGTCAGAGGAAGGTGAGCCTTAAGAGAGACCACAGTGGGCAGTACTAAAAGCCTGACAGCAGTATAAAAGGTCACTTGTTTATGTTACAATTTTACCTATAGTGGCTACTCAAGTAGACATAAATAAACTAGGCAAAGAAACACAGGTTTCCTTTGTTGGGACAGAAAGAGATACTGTCAAGAACTGTGAAGGGTCTGAGATTTTAACTTACTTACAAATTCTCAACTTAACCTACCTTATTTCACAGATGCTGGCCAAAGACATGAGATTTTTCGATCAGAGACAGAAGACTTTATTATTCATTGTACAGGAAGCAGCATGAACATCACATTTGAGCCAGTTCTTTCTCCCCAAGACCCACAGGGGTGACACAAAGGAGCCCAGGTGGATGCTGCACGTGCATTGGTCTGTGTCATAGCTGAGGAATCTAGAACTCAGGGAACTCAAATCTTTTATAATGGACTATAAGCAGATCTGCCCTTTGCCCTGAAGGAAGAGATTATTTTTAATATGCCAGACAGTAAGCAAACCTACCCTCTAATCCAGAAGGAGACATTATTTTCCAAGAATGGTCACTTTTTAAACATCCTTGAAAAAGATATTATGGAACAAAAGGGTAGTGTCCTGAGAGATCCATGGAGAAACAAACTTTGAATTCAAATCAGTCTCTGGCATTCACTAGTTGTATGATTTTCACCTTTCTCTGTCAGATTTTCCTCACTTGAAATTAAGGATATCATTCATCCCTAACTCACAGCCATTTTACAATATCAAATAAAAGCACTTGCATAAAAGTGTTTTGTAAATAATACAGCACTATGCAAATATTGTTTATGCTTCTGGAACATTCCTTGTTGTTTCTTATGGAAATGAAAGAGGGAAATAATTCAGAATTTTCGAATAAAAAAATTATACATCAATCAATTAAATGCCTGTTTAAAGGTTAGGCTTGGGTGGTACAAGGTAAAGAATAAGACTCCTTCCTTGACCTCAAGAATTTCACAGTGTAGGGAGGAAGCAAATAGAAAGGACAGTGATTGAGTTATGTTCAAGTGACAGAATAGAAGCATATGGTCACCATTGACTTACAGAGCTTGGAGGAATCTAAGTAGTCCTTAAATCCACCATCTCATTTGCCAACAAGAAAACTGACGATGAAAATGTTCAGAAACTTTTTCAAGGGCTGACAACTATCTGGTGACAGAGTCAGAACTAGGACCCATTATTTCTGACTTTTAGTTTGGTAAAAAGCCTTGACAGAAACTTATTATTTTTTAATAGAGTTTTTACAAGACTGGGAGGAGGGAATGTGATTTGGCACCATGCATTTTTCTCTCCTCTATAATCTTATTTCAGTTCATTGCCATTTTAACTTCTGTTCCCCAAGAATTACAATGGATTTATTCTTTGCCCAACTTCCTACCTCTCTCAAAGGTCAAGGATTTCTTCTTTTTTTATAAAGATGCTAACTGGCACAAACTTCCCTTTTCTCCCTTTCTTTTACTCCATCTGGCTCCCTACCTAATACCTCTTCTCCATAATATCCCACAAAATGCTAACCTTGCCACCTTCATAATGCCTGACTGCCAGTTTTTCAGTTTTCTTTTTTCTCTTGGTTCATTCCAATCTGCCATACCATCTGCCCAGTAAACTTGATAAAGATTTCAAAAAATGCAAAGTCAAATATTAGCCACAAACTCTTAAGTCCACCTTAAAGACTGGATGTAATCACCTGCTAGGACAAGATAGTAGGCAAAGAAAACCATAACTCACCAAATTTTCCTAGTTGTGTAACATGGACTCTTCTCCAAAGTAACATTTATCAGCGTGCAGTAAGCTTGATTATAATTCCATTTATTGATTTTTAAAATTTTTCAGTACTATACAGTACCTGAATTTTTTACTAACCTCATATTTGGGATTGAGTTGGGGAAGAATAAGAGATACATCTTTTTCATAAGTTCCACAAAAGCCGTAGCTCAATAACCTTAGATCTTAATTACACAAGTCTGGGTGGTTTTGGACAATGCAAGGAAAAATCAGGTCCATTCAATCTAAAGCCTGGCTTTAGAATCATTAAAGAGTCCCAAAAATATGCATTATACTTCAAAAGTGAAGATATCATATTCAAGGGTTTTGAGAAAGTTTTTTAAGTGTATGGGAATGCTAATATATACAGCTATACTGCAATCCTTTAAAGTAAATGTAAAGTACAAATATTCAACTGTAAGTTTTTGTGATCTAATGAATTGACCTGTTTTAGGTTTTATTAAACACATGGGTTTTATTAACAATCAAATATAGTCAGACTTAATTTTGTGAAATTTTCTAATGATGGTAAACATTTAAAAGCTTTACTTAATCCAGAAGGACTAAAATAAAATCAGTAAATATTTGAATGCATATTATCTGTACTAAATAGTATTTAGAATTAGAATAACAAAAATTTTTAATATCATTAAAGTCAAGAACAATGGTATCACAGTCAATAGTGTTTCTGAAGGTAAAAAAACAAAAAAGCAAATATGGTTCATGATAAATTATGAAAATGGTAATTATGTAGGTAAGAATCAATGGCTTTAAATTCCCTAATGAATGAGTCAAGTTATTGACAAAAGCAATCAAAATATATTCCATATGTGATTAACAACACTTAAATTTGACATTGACAAATATTATTTAATTTATACAACAGTAGAATCATAAGCATATGTAGTCTCTAAATCTCTAGGTTACAATAAATTGTAGAAAGAATGGGAATTTTAGTCAGCATGCTTATTTTATTTTTATCCTTGACCTTTTGCCTAAAATGTATTCCTTGACTCAGGTTAGAGATGGAACATGTAGGTCACAATAAATGGCCTCTCTCTGTCTCTCTCTCTCTCTCTCACACACACACACACACACACACACACGTACACAATTAGAATAAATGACAATCCTTCACAGAATACTTCCTCACACATTGAAGAAACATACAAAAAATACATCCTACCAATATGTAACTACTGATCATCTTCTCGTTAAGTTTATTAAGTACCTATTATGTGCCAGACACTATGCTTAGCACTGGGAATTAATAGAAATAAGATACACATGGGTCTGCCTCATAGCACTTATAGGCTAACAGATTCAGTAAAACAAATTCATATCATTACTCAGCTATAAGCAAAGCTATTTTGTATAGTAGAAAATTCTAAGCACTTAGAAGAAAAAAATTGAGTAAGACTTAATAGCGTGACTATTGCAAACTATATTAATCATACAACTTGGAAGAAAACAAATTGCTTCACTCCCTCAGACTGACATGTCTAAATCTAATCTCAGTTTATAATTAATACACCAGCATAAGGAAACATAACTTCCAGAGCATTGATAGAACTTAGGACAAAATATTTAACCCAGTGAATTGAGCTTGTGACACGAGGCATGTGTCATACAGCATAGAATAGACTCACACCCCTGAGCTATGATGCATTTTGACATTAGTAAAACTGGTTTAGGAAAAAAAATGCTACTAATATATGAATATAAGAAGTTCAAACTTCCAAAATCATAAGGTATTATGCCTTCAATCCTGAAGAGACCACTTTTGGAAAGTTATTTAAGATTAACAGGGCAAAAATTTTTTTACACAGAAGAGATATTCACTTTAAAGTTGTAAGCCAAACAAACACAGAGGGAAAATTCCATCTTTTTTCAAGTCCATCCTCCCATTTACTCATAATAGTTACCCAAGAAGTACAAAGATCTAGATATTGTGGCCAACATTTTGAAATCTAAGCCCTAAATGAAAGAAGTTACTGTTGAAATCTCAAAAATGATTTGGAGAGCTAAAATTGACCTTGTATTCTAGAATATATCAATGTGTAATATAATGCCTTAGTTTTGAAATAAATAAGCTTACTTCTTCAAACTGTAGGAAGTAAACCAAATTTGCATTCATATGTGACGAGCAGACAATTTCTGATTTATGGTTTGGGGGTAAAATATATTCTTTAAATAGAAGGCTAAAAAGCTATGTAAAACACAAATTCTGGGCTCAGATGAAAGAGTCTATGAGAAAAGTACTTAGAGTCAGTGGCCTTGCCAGGCATGGTGGCTCATACCTATAGTCCTAGCATTCTGGGATGCCAAGGCAGGAAAATTGCTTGAGCTCAGGAGTTCAAGAGCTCATAGAGTCAGTGGCCAGGCGTAGGCTGCTTGCTACAGGGTGAAACCTGTAAAAGGGGTCAGAGTTGGAGGCTTCCCACCTTTCTGAATGCATGGAATAAAATTCAGTGGTAAAATTCTCTAAAGCCTTGCAACTCAAACTGTAGTCTATGGGCCAACAGTATTAGCTTCATCTGGGAGCTTGATAGAAATGCAGAGTCTCAGGCCCTATTTCAGAGCCTGCATTTTAGCAAAATTCCCCCAGGTGATCTGTGTGCATATAGAAGTTAAAGAGACACTAATCTAAGGAACAAGGCATTATGGAACTGCAGAACCTGTTCCAAATATAAATTTAAACTTCTGTATTCCCAGTACATCTCTGAAAGTCTCCACGACATCACCAACTTCAGCGTCAGCTATACAATGAGCCCATAAGAAGGAACAGAACTACACACAGGGGTCAGGTTGTACCACTCATCACTATCATTCAGCTCCTCCAGCTGAGCCCTTTACTGCAACCACCTTGCCTCCAGATGCAAGTGGGGTCATAGGACTGTGGCTAGAGATAACAGAAGGACCAGCACACACATCTCCCGAACTTTCTGTCCTCACATCCCCCTCTGTCAACAGTGACACATTCATGCTCCTTAGCCTGCACATAGCCTACAGATCTGTCTGTTGATCGACACAGTATTTCAAATTTGAATTCGTTGCCATCATTTATAAATCTGAAACTTTCACATTAAAAATCTGCACATCTAAGTTCTCTTCTACAAATCAGAAAATCTGGTAACACCAGACTCACATTCCAGCACAGCAACAACATGTTGGAGCCAAAGCTTAGCTGTCCCACTTAGATGTTAGCCAGAATCTCCACCACTCCCTGTGGTCTCCCCAACATTGTGGCACAGGGTGAGTGTCCACTGCCATTTGTCATCTTCCACTCAGTCTGCATCACTCTTTTCACACTCCCAGCCTGACCCCTATAAGTGTTTGAATTTGTGACCCCTTTAAAGAGGCTCTAGGAGCAGGCACATCATGCTACCGATCTAAAGTTACTCCATATGTGTAATTCAGGAAAAAGAGCTATGGTTTGTGTCACCCTCAGTTTGACAATAGACCTTGTGAGCTGGAATAATACACTGCATTACATACCTACCCTTAAATATATACAATGATATTTTCCTTCACAATCCAATCCAATGCATACATTTTAACTATTTTAATTATTTGTTTTCAGACCTGTACTTCAGCTATAAATAAGAATTACTAACAAGAGAAGATACGGCACAATACATTGTTGAACCATTCCTTCAGATTCTTCTCAAAACTTCAATATACTGAAATGGTAAATGCTATGAAGGCAGGTGTCTACCTTTTTTGTTTACTAAGATACCCCCAAGCACCTAGAGAGTGCTCATTATGGGCTGAGTGCTTATGTCTTCCCAAAATTTATATTTATTGAAGCCTAAATTCCCAACGTGATGGTATTTGGAGGTGGGGCCTTTGGGAGGTAATTAAGTCATGAGAGTGAAGCCCTCATGAATGGGATTATACTCTCATAAGAAGAAACATGATCTCTCTCTCTCTCTCTCTGTCTCTCTCTCTCTGCCACAAGAGGACCCAGTGAGAAGGCAGCTTCCTGCAAGCCAGGAAGATGACCTTCACCAGACAGATCTGCTGGTGCCTTGATCTTGAACTTCCCAGCAAGGCGCCAGAACTGTGAGAAATAAATGTTTATTGTTTAAGTCACCCTGTCTATGGTATTTTTGTTGTAGCTGCCCAAACTATGACTGTGCCCAATAAATACTTATTGAATAAATGAATAGACTTTTGCAAGGATTATAAATTCTCAAAATTCATACACAGATTTTGAATGAATATGTTTAATTATCATGTAATATATAAAGATTATTCATTTGCTAGTCTAGTTTTACTTGGGTGGATCAAACTGATTTTATTTCAGTGACTATGAAAACCAGCAGTAGAGCACAGACATATAACTATAACCCTAAGAAGCCTGAGACCCATGGCCTATCACAACTTGTTTTGCAACAAAACGGCATCATGCAAACTAAGCAAGTTTACTAAACTGAATTATAAGATTTAGTCTGATTCAATTTTATATCCCTTGGTCTACAGTCTTTAGAAATGACCATAATCATCATTAACATCATCATAATCATGATCACCACAACCATCCCCATCTTATAAAGCTAGGATCTTACAAAATTCTTACAGATCACTTAGTTATTGAAAAGCACTTTGGGGGCATTTGCAGGCTATGCAAGGAGCTATATGCTAGATTCTCCTTGACTTCCTAACTAAAACATAAGCTCCTTAAGGCAAAAGTAGTCATGCTATATTATTGTACTTCCATGCTATGATATTTAGTAGATTTGGACACATGAAAATAATATGTTTTTTATTGTCTTAAAAACTGCACTGAAGAAAATATGTTGCTTAGAAACTGAGGCACAGAGAAATAATGTGATTTTCTTGTGGTCACATGGTTATTTATTGTTAGAGCTAGAAAAGCATCTCCAGAGCTCTTGCCACTGTACAACATTGGTTTTATAATAGTCAATTTCAAAATTTATCTGCTAACCAAAATAGCAAGCTAATGAATTTTATACCACTAAACAAATGATGTAAGGAGCAAATATATCTTCAAATAGAAAAGCCTAAATTTTGACCCAATTCTGAATGTATATTTATAAACATACCAATCAGCAGTCTAAAAGGGGTTTGTAATAATGCTAAATATATGTCTTAGCAGGAAATGACTGTCATATAACATTCCAAGAACTAAAACTAAAAAAAAAAAAAAAAAAAAAAAAGTTAGAAATTTTCATTGAACTTGAAGCTTCCCAAAATGGGGCCTCTGTTTTATAGAGTATGAGATTTCAATGCCCTTTCACTCTCCCCTCGGCCTATGGATGGCTTCAGTGTAAGGTGGATCTCTTTTCTCCTTGTACACTGTAAAAAACAAAAAACTAAAGTTAGAGCTATTTCATTCAATTCAACTCAACTTTCTGAAGAAAATACAAACAAAAGCAGCACCAGGTCACTGTTACTGATTTTTCTGATGGCCATTTCTAAGAAGAAATTTTCTGAACACTTCAGCACCAACAAATTTGAGCATGCCACTCACTATACACCTATAACAAGGTAAGACTAAACTAAGAAAAAAACAGTAATAACAACCACGTTTTTCTACCTTAAATAAAATAGCACTGGGTAGTGCCTCTGTGAGTTTGGAACTGTCCATATGCTAATAGAGATAAAAATAAAAGTGTATATGTTGTTTTTCTCAATGTGAATTGGCCATTTCTGAATTCTTGACTGATCTGAGCAGTCACAAATTCATTCCATCAGTACATAATGTTCTATTGTTTGAATAGACCAAAGAGCCCTGGAAGGCCTTCTGTCTCAAAGAATATATTTTAACAGTCTCTGTGTTCTATCACTGGGTTGAGGTTTTGTTATTAAGATTCCCATGACTAAATAATTCTTTTTTAGTTGCCTACCTTTGCTTACTCCAGTCCATAAATACAAAGAATATGAAGTTTAAAAAAAGCAAACTGGGACAAATAACACACTTTGTTTTTCTCATATAGTCTTTTTCATAATAGAGCAAGCATATTACAGATACTAGGAAATGGGAGCATTTGAAGGGAGCAAGCCTATTTAATTCCTTGAATATTTAAGTACAATTCTCATTGGAATCTTCAAGAAGGATGTTGTAAAAAGAAAGAGAAAAACTCCCAAAATCAAATAAAACCATGGCAGAGTTTTCAGATATAGATACTAATTTTGAATGCTCAGTTTTTTGCACCAGATAGAATTTTTTCTCCTCATAGCCCAGGCCATTCTGGCTCGAAAACTTTAATTTCAAAGTACAAACACACCTTTCCAAAAATCTCCTGTTCTAGTACCTACTATGGATACTTTCATAGGGTTGCTTATAAAGAGCTGCATAATCCAAAGAAAGCCAAAATGTTGTTCTGTATTATTAAGCTCAAAAGAAAGCTCCATACACAGCGACAGGAGGCCATAGGCAATTAACACTGCAAAATGAAAGGTTTAGAATCTTTGCATGACCTTTAAAGGGCAACACAGTTGCCCATTCACAGGCATACAATTACATAGAGACTAGTTCATAGCAGCAAAAAAATATATATATAAAAATATTTAGTATAACAAAACTTGCATTCATCAAAAACTGCTTTGAACTTTCCAGGCTTCATATGGAAAGTTATCATTACATAGCACAAGGAGACTTGTTTGGCTGGTTGTCTTTATTTTGTCATAGAACTAAATTCAGCCTATCACCATAATTGCTAGAATGCAACATTATCACATTATTGAATCTCTCTGCAAAGAGTTTCCAAAATCTACCGTGTAAAACCACAGTATAAAAGAAGCAATATAAATATAAATGTAATTGAATGACTACATTTGTGCTATTGCTAGGGGAAAGGGAGATGTACCTTTGCTAACTGGCCATTCAGGGGAAATTATAAAACAATTACAGCTACTATGGAGTAACTTAGAAGACTAAAGGAAGTGATTAAAAGGGCTTTATCTAATATAAACGTATAAGCTTTGTTTCCTTAGTTATATATCTCATACCTCATATGAACCACTGTGAACAAAATGGAATATTCTCCTTATAGCTTATACTTTTCATGTGATGTCCAAGCAAACTGGAAGGCATATTTTCCAATGGCAATACCAATCAATTGCCTAAATAATCTACTGACTAGCTTGCCTAGCATTACAGCACAAGATAAAATCCAAAATATCCATGTGGTATGCACACTAGAAATAGATGGGTTTTGGAAATCTAACATAAATTTAGAGTATAATATCAATATGTTTCTGGAAAATTTGTAGATTTCATTTTTAAACCAGAATAGTATGTTCCCATATAATGCATGGTTTGTGTTTTGACTGTGGAGGCATATTTTTAATAAAGACAGCATACAGATAAATTCAGTATTTAAAATATGTTGAAATTCCCAGTTGTAGTCTCAATAAACACATCCCAAAGTGTCCCTACATAGAGGGCAAAATTGATTTTTTTTTTTTTGCATTTGTAGCCTAGCAAGTCTCTCCAAAAGAAAAATTGAAGAGAAAAATATACTGTATGTAACAGTGGCACAAACAGTAAAACTCAATTATAAACAACTTTGTTAACAATGGATACATTTGTACTTCAGGTCAAATCATACAATATAGTGAAAAACTATGTACCTAAAAATGTAAACTTTTTACAAAGTTGTTCTTGCCCCCTCCCCTTTAACACAAAGCCAGTATTTTACATGGTGTCATTAAAAGCATACATATGTATGTATGTGCATATATGTGTATAGGTAGAGATTATATATACAGGTAGATAATGCAAAGAAATGTATTTAAATACTACTTTCTTCACATTCCAATAAGTCTAAACATTCCTCTTAAAATTTCTATAAGAATAAGTAGAAAACAAGAATTGTTAGTATTATTTCATTGACAAGAACATTGAATCACTGTGCTGAATGGATAAAATTAGACCTTCTGAAAATTACCCAATAAGTCAGTGACCAATGACAAGTAAAAAACAAAAACTAACTTCTAAGTGTCTGTTTGCTAGGCCCACCTGTCTATCTCCCATTTCAGACTGTGTTCCAAACCTAAAGTAAAACTGTTCTCTAAAAAGACTCATGTGAAATTATTCCTTCTCTTCCAATGGAATAATTAAACAGTTCAATGTGCTCCAAGTAGCTCAAAATAAAGTTAACCAAAGAATTTTCAGATAAAATGGCAAATTCACTATATTACACAGCATTATAAAATCAATGGTTCAAAAGCAAGATATATATATCATGTGAAATACTGTGCAAGCACATGGGCCAGATATGAGGTTGATTCAGCTGGTTTGGCTTTCATATCTAGCAGCAGTCATGCTAACGCATTTCTCCTCTGTTCTGGTGAAGCCCTACTAATAACAGGTTGATGAATTGCATTTGTAAATGTCAGGCATAGATCAAAGGGGACTATGTTGGATGCTTATTTTACTTCAACTTATGATTTTTCACCAAGAAAACAAAACTGCATTGCACAAAGTTCCTTATTTTTACTTGAATCTTCAATGAACAAAACAGCTGCAGAATAATGTGACTTAATGAGGCATCCCTAATAAAATACTGCAGAAGTAAAAGCAGGGGCACTGAACTGTTTGCACTCTGGTTGTTTCATCTTTTCAAATATATTAGAAATAACTGATGACACTTGGGAACATTCCTTGTTTGGGACATGCTAGAGAGTTCATCAGTAAATATGTTCATCAATTTGCAGCCACAGCTGAACTTGTGCACAATCTGACAGTATCTTTTCTTAGGAGCTGAGATAAGAAATGTCTGGGAAATGCTGGAGAGGCACATCTTATCCTTCCTGTATAGGGTAATCCATAACCTGCAATTAGTGCTAAATCAACCCTAAAATGTACTTGTACATTTTAATACAAAAATACATTTTAAAGTGGTCATCAAAATACTATACTGAAGATACTGGATCTAGGACTACTAAAATTTTCTGATAAGGTATAAAATAATTTTTATAAAATTTTCTATCACCCCATAAGTTTCACCATTTTATAAATTTTTAAAAAGGAAAAGTGGCCATGTCTAAAAACAGATCTTTTTACAGCCATGTCATCAAATTTTATAACTTGGTGGTTAGTTAATACTATAATGCAGTCTCTAAGCAATATGTATCTATTTTGACACAGATCTATGGGCATCTCAATGAATCTTCATTCTCCAATTTGTCATTGTTAAAATAGCTAATATTTTTCTGATTCAAAATCACACATGATCAGACACCTTAATTCCTCTCTAACCTAACTTGTAGCATCATATAGGCGTTTGCTTTAATGTCAAGGTTTTTTGGTTCCTTAAAAGACACATAGCATAGCACTATACATAAATATGAATGCAAGCATCCTAAACTACTAAATTTTTTAAAGGCAAGAAAAGAATCAATGTTTTAATTTAAAAAATGCCTAATTTGAATAAAGCAACACATTAAAACTGCATTTGCCTCTTAAAAGTCCACCTGTGCCTAAGTATTCAGTTGGCAGTGACATTGCCTTCATAGTCTTATACTATCTATAAATAATACAACCCAATTGTTTTCCTTGAAAATTAGAAAAATGAAAATAAAACAATCTCCACTGTGGTTACTGATGGATTTAGAAATTAGAATTCTAAAAAGGTCAACCCAAACAATTGACTCAGGATGAGATTCAGAACAGAATAAATAGGAAAAGAGACAATTAAATTAAACATGTTGGATCTCTGATTTAAAACATAGGATGTTAGGTGCCAATTTTGAAATTGCAAATGATTCACCAGTCTGAGAGTACATTTGCAAACATGGAAAGGCTGGAGTAAATGCAAATAATCTTAATGCTCTGGTTTTTAAAGCTTCAGAAGTGTTTTTAACCTCCTTTGCTAGTTATTTTGGTTTAGTGCTTTGCACAGAAATCTTAAATTAATTACTCATTTGTCTTAACTTATATTGCTTAATAGAGCAGTTTTAGAGTGTCCATTGATAACAGTCTGAATGTTGATGTCTAAAACAATCTAGTTGAGAAGACAGGAACCGATAATTATCATCCAGTCAATAGTCATTGAAATTCATCTTGTCCTAAGAGAAGGACCCTCATACACTAAGTGCTTTGGGGGCACTTTTCAGAGTAAAGGTTGCATACAAGCTTGAGGATTTTGTGGGGGGGGGTTCTTCCACGAACAATTTTGTAAAATTCAAGAAGAGATTTCACACTCACACATCGAGGATGTTTTCTTTTTTGTCTTATTGCCACAAGCCAAACTTACCCAGCACAATGTGAAGAGAGGCTAGCCGGTATAGTAGCATAACTACACATTTGATTCCAAAGGCTTCAGGCAATTGTTTAACGCTTTGTCAGGAAGTAGAATACTAAATAGTGTACCTGAGGGCTCTGGGAGCACCTATGGCTCGTCCTTTCAAGTGCAGACTGGATAGGTCAACCTGCAGTTCTAGAAGAAATAGGGCGACGGATCTCAAACTTTCCTTTGCAAAGGCAGTTTCTGGAAATACCACGTTCCCCACTGATAAGTGAAGATCAGTGGCCTAAAGAAAACGCTTCTGGGTAGGCATCTGGCCTTTCAGAATAGAAGGGGGAAGGGACAGCAAAGCAGTAGGGCAGAAAAAACGCATACTAGTAGCAAGATTTGAGAGACATCTATCCGGAAAGAAATGAAAAACCATTAGTTTCCCAAAGCTGTTGTTTTTCTGAACGCTCGTCGTAAAAGGATCCTTTACTAAAGCTCTCTTATAGGGGCTTTTACAAAAGCTTTATTTCATTCAGTAATAAAGCATCCATTCCCAAATATAAACAAACCTTTAAATAGAGGAGGCTTAGGAACTTACCAGAATGATTCTTTATGAAAATAGTTAGAGATGGAGAAATCAATAGTCTCATTGAAACGCCCACCCTCTGCAGACAGGCCTGAGAATTAACTAATCAGAAGTGGACAGAAAGTAGGGATTTCAGAAAGGCAACCTGACACATCCCACCGATCCTCCCCTGGAATGCGACCCCCAACTCCTTATTAGGAGTCCAAAATGGTTACCAGCCGCAATTGGTCTGGTGAGGAATCAAAGTAAAACCCACTTCAATCCTCAACCGGGTCGCTCGCTGTGTTAGGAGAAATGGGCCAGGAAAGAGAGGGAGGGCACCACTCCCGGAGCCTCCTTTCGCACGCTCTGATCCCCTCTCGGCGTCCCTCTACTCCGCCCCTACCCTGACCGCCGGCAAAGGGGACGCTGGCTGCTGGACCAGCCTCTACCCTCACCCCTCGCCTTCCGCTGGCGAACCCCCTACAGTCCCGGGCCCCCGAGGAAGGGGGGGGGGACGTGTGCCCACAGGGGCTTCTGGGCCCGCGGTCCTCCAGTTGCCGCTCGAGCCCCGGTGCTGGCTGGCTACGCGAGGCGCGGCTCGCACCTACCTGCAACCCGGCTTCCCGGTGGCGGCAACACCTAGCGATGCTCCTGCAGCTTCCGCGGGCCGGCGCCAGCCTTATCGCTCTTGCATCGCTTCCAAGATGCCAATCCGCCGTCACCATCCAGGGGCATAGGGAACCGAAGGCTGGTGCTGTGTGCTCGTGGAGGGCGTGTGAGTGTGGCCCTGAGCGTGCGAGTGTGCGCGCGTGTGTGTGTTTCCTCCTCCGATGGCAAAGAGGGTTCAGGAATCTCTTGACATCCAAATTGGAATCCCCCTAAAGCAGGTGTGGAAGATGGAGTGCGTGCGCGTGATCTCTTTTCCCCTCTCTTTACTCCACACTGTCAAAGTAATGAAAAGATTTGTTTACTGAGGAAAAGCCAAAGTCCCGAAGCCCTTGGCAGCGCCCGCGGTCGCCCGCTGTCCTCGCCGGATGCGCGCGGTGCGCTGTTTCCCCGACTGCGAGAATCAAGGCGGTCTTGCTGCAATTACCGCTCTTATTCCATCTCTGATTTGTTTGCTTTTAACGCCGAGTAAAGACTTTTCCTCCCGCCTCACGTTGTCTCTCTCTCACACGCACACACGCCCGCACATCCTCCGTTCCCTCTCTCCCGCCCGCCCCCTTGTTCTCTGGGGAACGGCAATTGGACGGAATGCTTCACCTTCAGGAAAGCAGCCTCCGCCGCGCACTTCTCGCGTCCCCCGGCTCTCGCAGGTCCGGGGTCTCCACTGGGGAGCAGGCGCTCGGGCCAGGAAGGAGGAGAGGCTCTGAGCTCAGCAGACGTCTCCCCGCGAGATGCCCGTGTTCCTCGGTCCCGGTGCCCCTGTTCCCGCGGTTCGCGGACAGGTCCCCGCTCGTGCCCTCTCGGAGACTTTGCGCCGTCAACTCGAGTCCACTTAGCAGCAACTCCTGGCCAGCTGCAGCCGCTCAATCCCGCCCTGAAGCGCTGCAGGCGGGGCTCCCCGCAGCCCACCCGCCGCCCCTCTAGGCGTCATGGGCCGGAAGAAAGGGAAACCCGCCGCGGTCCCCCGTCACCACCGAGCAGGTGCGAGTTCCAATATGGAACACAAGCGAGCAGGTGTCTCCTGTGTCACCTCGCTAAAGGCGGGAGGGGGAGAAAGGAGGGAGCTGAGGAGGGGGCCGAGGAAACAAATCCAAACCACCAGAGGAGAAAGAAGCCGTTTGGCGACTAAAGCCAGGACCTCTCCGCGTCCCACCCCAGGCGCTGTACTGTCAAAAGACGCTGACGGTAAGCTTTTAGAAAGTCACAGTAAAGGGCAGAATCCTCTGTTCCACTCTAGAACCCTATTCCACCCAGCCTGGCTGTCCAGGGGGTCCGGAGTGACTGGCCCCCAGGATAATGCAGAGAGCATGCAGGGCGAGAATAGGTCCTGACACTCCAGGTTGAGTTAAGCAGTAAAATGGGATGGCGGGACCAGGCAGCGTGGCCTCCCTCCGTCTCTCTCCCGACGGCCAGTTCTGTTAGCCCCAGCAGCTGCTGCTGAGAGCAAACAACGGTCCTGCAGAAAAAGAAAGAGACAGTAAAAAAAAATAAATAAATAAGAAGGCGGATATTGGAGTAAAAGCTGGACTATGTCTCCCTCTAGAGGGAGAACCGAGTTAGAACGCTTTACTGGATGTAAGAAGGTCTCCAATCTCTCTACAAAGAAAAAGAAAACAATACATGGTTTCAGAGAATTTTGCATTTTTACAAATTACAACTTCTTATGGATTTACAGGAAGGATTGCACTGCAGCCCTAGGTAAGCAAAGTCCTTGCTAAAGGAGCTTCAGGATATTTACAGAAATTTGATAGCATGACCCTGGAAGGTCACATCCTTACATGTTTGGTCAAATAGGGTGTTGGTTTAAGCAGTGTGCATATGAGCTTAAATGAAGGGTCTTCTTAGGCTCACTTTGATCATGTCTAGCGATGAGCAAAACCTCAATGTAGTGATTAGAAGATTATTCAAATATGAGTAAATAGTGCGAATGGATTGAGAAAAAGAAAATCTGAAACGAAGAAAGAGAATGCAGGAACCCAGGGAATTTACGATTCCTTACAATAAGGGATAACTAAAAGATCTTGTTTTGGAGCCAATATTCATACCTCTTATTCGACTAGACTAAGAATTATCAAGATGGCTAGATTCCTTCCAGCTCTAAAGTTTTGTACTTTTATAGCTCTAATTCACTGAAACCATCGACAAACAAGGTATCACATACTCTCTTCACCAGCTCTAAAATAAAAGTAATACTAGTTACAAAGAAATACAGAATATATGCTTCACTTAGGGATTTTATCTTAACATATTTAGTAATTCAACCATATTTTGTATCTAAGAGATATGAAGTCATTTAATTAGGTTGAGGTGGTTGTTTAATAAAAGATAACACCACAGATTTTATAAGAAGATTTTGTTACTTCAGTCGAGGTCAAGCTAGGGGACCTAGAATATTTAGAAATCAAAATATCTAAAACAAAATATTTAGATTTTGTGAACTTACTATTTGAATTGAGAGTATGCTTTCAAAATGTTTCTGTATATTTAAAAATTATAAAACATATATTAAAGTTATAATTAAACACTCTGAATTTTTTGGAGTTCTATTTTAACTTGATAATTTAATTTAGTATGGGCTTAAAGAAAGAAAAGAATTTATTTTGAAAACCCTGACACTAATTGAAGTCATTTAAAACAAGGCATCAGAACTAAATAATGCAGGTTTTACTACTGTAACTAATCGTACTATAGCAGATTTGAGTTGGTCTACCACATGGCAATCGTTTGTTTCCAAGGTACCCTCAAATGGTCTCTTTCAAATGATTCATGTCATGTGATCAAGGATTATTTCATTCCACTTACGTAGTAACTTATTTCCTCAGGGAGCAGAGTTTACATTTTAAAACACCTGACACTGTTTCTTTGCAAATCTTACAGTAATTTTCTGTTCCCTGTGTTAAATAGTGGGGTGGAATACAAACACGAATGACATTGGAAACCTGAACTCTATACTGGGAGGAAAAGCCGCTTACAAAATCAATTTAGAATATAGGTTCTCCTTTTTCAGAAAAAAATATAAAGCATTCATTATAATCCTTCTAATTCATTAGCTCTTTGTGGTTGTAGGAAAATCTATAATTTTATCATATTGTTAAAACTTAATTTTTATTGGTTAAGTGTGGGACACGTTCATCCTTATTTTCTTAATTAAACCCACTATGTTTTTACAAACATATAATTTATTAAAGTGAACAAATATATAAATATTTTGGGGGGGGTCTTCTGGTAGGGACCAGAAAATCTGCTAGACAAATTCTAAAAGAGCTGCCACACAAAATGTATAAATTAATTCCAAAATATAACAGAATTTCTTATACAAAGTTATATGATGCTGAAATTCTACAATAACTTTTGTGCATTTTGTAAATATCCAGGTAAATCATTCCCAATAATTTTTAAATCAAGGTATTCCTATTTCTAGCACCTGCTTTAATAGATTTTGGGACAAAATCTTTTGCATTCTCTTCAAAGGGAACAAAATGGCAAATATCCCTTTAGTTTAATAGAAATCTTGAGTTGATAATTCTTAGCATCTACAGGCATACCTCAGAGATGTTGCAGGTTCAGTTCCAGACCACCACAAATATTGCAATAAAGCAAGTCACACAAATTTTTTGGTTTCCCAGTGCATATAAAAGTTATGTTTACACTATATGGTAGTCTATTAAGTATGCAATAACATTACACCTTTTTTAAAAGTACATATCTTAATTTAAAAGTACTTTATTGCTAAAAAATATTAATGATCATCTGAGCTTCAGCAAGTCCTACTCTTTTTGCTGGTGGAGGGTCTTGGGTGGCTGCTGACTGATCAGGGTTGTGGTTGCTGAAAGTTAGCTATGGCAATTTCTTAAAGTAAGACAACAATGAAGTTTGCTTCACTGACTGACTCTTCTTTCCCCAAAATATTTCTCTGTAGCATGCAATGCTGTTTGATAGCATTACACCCACCGTAGAATTTCTTTTAATATTGGAGTCAGTTTTCTCAACCCCTGCCATTGCTTTATCAACTAAGTTTATGGAATATTCAAAATCATTTGTTGTCATTTCGACACTTCACAGCATCTTCACAAGGAGTATGTTCTATCTCAAGAAACTTCTTTCTTTGCTCATCCATAAGAAGCAACTCCTCATCCATTTAAGTTTTATCATGAGATTACGGAACTTCAGTCACATCTTCAGGCTCCACTTCTAATTCCATTTCTCTTGCTTTTTCCACCACATCTTCAGTGACTTCTTCCACTGAAGTCTTGAACCCCTCAAAGTCATCCATAAGGGTTGGAATCAACTTCTTCCAAACTCCTGTTGATGTTGATATTTTGGCTTCCTCCCATGAATCACAGATGTTCTGAATGGCATCTAGAACGGTTTCTCTCCAGGTGGTTTTCAATTGACTTTGCCTAGCTTCATCACAGGAATCACTATCTGTGGCAGATGTAGCCTTACAGAATGTATTTCTTAAATAAGAAGACTTGAAAGTCAGAATTACTCCTTGATCCATGGGCTGCAGAATGAATGTTATGTTAGCAGGCATGAAGTCAATATTAATGTCCTTGTACATCTCCATCAGAGCTCTTGGATGACTAGGTGTAATGTCAATAAGCAGTAATAGGGCCAGGTGCGGTGGCTCACACCTGTAATCCCAGCACTCTTGGAGGCCTGAGGCAGAAGGATCGCTTTAGCTCAGGAGTTCAGGACCAGCCTGAGCAATAGTGAGACCATGTCTCTACTAAAAATGGAAAAATTAGCCAGGCGTCATGGCATGTACCTGTAATCCCAGCTACTCAGGAGGCTGAGGCAGGAGGATTGCTTGAGCCCAGGAGTTTGAGGTTGCAGTGAGCTATGATGACGCCACTGCACTCTACCCAGGGCAACAGAGCAAGACTCTGTCTCAAAAAAAAAAAAAACAGTAATATTTTGAAAGGAATCTGTTTTTCTGAGCAGTAGATCTCAATACTGGGAACAGTGGGCTTAAAATAGTCAGCTAAAATAAATGTGCTGTCATCCAGGCTTTGTTTTTCCATTTATAGAACACAGGCAGAGTAGATTTAGCATAATTCTTAAAGGCCATAGGATTTTCACAATGGCAAATGAGCATGGGCTTCAACTTAAAGTCACAAGTTGCATTAGCCACTAACAAAAGAGCCAGCCTGTTCTTTAAAGCTATGAAGCCAGGCATTTACTTCTCCTCTCTAGCTATGAAAGTCCGAGATGGCATCTTCTTCCAATAGAAGGCTGTTTTGTCTACATTCAAAACTTTCTCCATCTCAACAATTAGCCTGTTTTTGTCTCTTATCATTTGTGAGTTCACTGGAGGAGCACTTTTAATTTCCTTCAAGAACTTTTCCTTTGCATTCACAACTTGGTTAACTGTTTGGTGCAAGATGCCTAGATTTCAGCTTATTTTGGCTTTCAACATGCCTTCCTCACTAAGCTTAATCATTTCTAGCTTTTGATTTAAAGTGAGAGAAATATCATTCTTCCTTTCACTTGAACACTTAGAGGCCATTGCAGGGTTATTAACTGGCCTAATTTCAATATCGCTGCGTCTCAGGGAATAGGAAGGCCAAAGGAGAGGGAGAGAAAGAAGGGAAAAGCCAGTACTAGTGGAGCAGTCAGAACATACACGCATTTATGGATTGAGTTCACCATCTTATATGGGCATGGTTCATGGCACCTCAAAAAAATTACAATAGTAAAACCTAAATTCACTAATCACAGGCAACCATAACAGATGTAATAATAATGAAAAAGTTTGAAATATTGCAAGAATTACCAAAATATGACACAGAGACACAAAGTAGGCACATGCTGTTGGAAAAATGGCACCAATAGACTTGCTGGACCCAGGGCTGCCACACACCTTCAATTTGTAAAATAAGCAACATCTGCAAAGTGAAAGCATAATAAGACAAGGTATGGGCCAGGCTCATACCAGTAATCCCAGCACTATGGGAAGCCAAGGTGGCAGTATAGCTTGAGATCAGGAGTTCAAGACGAGCCTGGACAACATAGTGAGACCCATCTCTACAAAAAAATAAGAAAATTAGCCTGGCATGGTGTGCATACCTGTAGTCCCAGCTACTTGGGAGACTGAGGCAGGAGGATCATTTGATGCCAGGAGTTCGAGGCTGCAGTGAACTATGGTCACACCACTGCACTCCAGCCTGGGTGACAGAGTGACACCCTGCCTGTAAGGAAAAAAACAGAAAAAAAAGACAAGGTATGGGGTATGGCTGTATTTGTTTAAACTGCCTGCCTCAAGTCTAAGGAGCAAAAAATAATTTATTTAAATGCTGAACTTAACTGGATTATAACTCTACTGTAGCTCTCCATGTTCTGAGGACTTACTAAAATATCACTTTGGTGCACTTCAAGTTTTTTTTTCTTTTTTGCCTTTTTAAAAAAACTACTTTATTGAAGTATAATTGATATACAATTAACTGCATATATTTAAAGTGCACACAATTTGATGCGTTTTGACATATGTACACATCCTTGAAACCATTACCACAGTCAAAATACCAAACATTTCCATTCCCCCAAAAGTTGCCTCATGCTCCTTTGGAAGAAGATCCATGTCTTCTTCAACTCCTGTCCCCAGCATCCACTGATCTAGATTCTTGTCAGTATAGTTTGCATTTTCTGCAATTTCTATAAATTGAGTCATATATTATGTATTCTTTTTTGGTCAGGCTTCTTTCCATCAGCATATTTATTTTGAGAACACAACTGTGTTGTTTTATGTCTAGATAGGTCATTCCATTTTATTTCTGAGTAGTATTTCATATTGTAGATATACCACAATTTGTTTAATCATTCGCCCTCATAATAGACACTTGGGTTACTTTGTGTTTTGAGATATCACAAATAAAGCTACTATGAACATCTGTGAAGAAATCTTTTGGTGGCGATATGTTTTCATTGCTCTTGCGTTAACACCTAGGAATGGACTGGCTGCATCATATGGTAGGGTATACTTAACTTGAAAACAAAAAGTGTATTCCAAAGTTTTTGTGCTATTTTACATTCCCATCAACTGTGGTGGGAGAGCTTCTGGGGCACTTCAAGCTTTCTGCTAGAGGCTTTATATATTATCTCAACTCCTTATCTTAAATCCTCACAACACCCCATAAAAGAGATGATATAACCCCATTTTACACATGAAAAAAAATGAGACTTAATTTGCCTGTCATTAAGTGGTGGAGCTGGGAGTCAAACCAGATCCACCTAAATCCAAAACCAGTGTTTGGTTTTTGTTTGGTTTGGTTTGGGTTTAGGTTTGGGTTTTTACTTTTTTTAACCCCCTAGGCTCCTCCTGGCTACCCAGAACCTCAACCACTAAAACATGCTATTAATATCTCCTATATTACAGGGAGGTCAAAATCATTTGGACCTGTATACAGAAAAGCCTTTAGCCAAAGAACTTGAGTCCATTAGTAAGAATAGAAAGATGTTATTAGGGGCAAAGGCAGAGTGAGAAGAAAAATTAGCTCCAGCTCCCCTCGATGTTCTGCAAGGCATTAGGGTATTAAAACAAATGAATCAAAAATTCTGATTCCTAGTGCATAAGAGAAGAAGAGTGTCATCTACAATCCACTCAACCCCACTTGTCTCCTCTTGTTTTATTTATTTGGTGCTAAACAACTTATTTCTATCTTTTGCAATAGTGTCTCTCCCACTTATCTTTTAAGGGTTTTTCTAATGTTTCTTAACAAATATTTACAGAATGTTTTCGTGTAATCAAGTAAACAGAAGGAAGCACAGAATTCATTCCACATACCCCAAGGTGGCATGCATGTTATTAATTTTTAGTATCCCCATCACCTAGCATAGCACCTAACATACAATAAATATTCTATAAATTTTAACAGTTTGTGGTAAATAATCAGAAAACCAAATAGGCCAAGTAAGCAGACAGACAAATGCCATGGAGATAAGTCAAGAGGACTACTCCACAAAGTGATATGAGAAAGAACTGAGGTAGGAGAACCATCCTATATGAAGTAGGCAAATGTAACAAACCACCCCAAAACTTAGTGACTTAAAGAAGAAACATTTATTTAGTTCACATTTCTGTGCCTTGGAAATTTGGGTTCAGTTCAGCTGGGCTCAGCTAGGAAGATCTTCTGGATTCAGTTGGGCTTACTCACTCATGTGTCTGCAGTCAACCAGCAGTGTATTTACTGCCTCACTTGTTACCTGACAATTGGCTGACTGTAAGCTGGAGTGTTGGGGATAACTAGGCCATATGTCTGTTATCATCCAACAGGCTGGCATAGCTGTTTAACATGGAAAGCAGAGGATTCCCATTCCAGATTCAAGGACACCTATCTTAGGTAAGAATAAGAAGTTTGTCCAGAATATCAAGTCTCTGGACTTGCTGCCATTATCAGTTTAAATGATGTAGTCTGTCCAACAGCTTTCACAAGTATAATGGAACATGTCCCCATAATTCTTTGTCTCTCTAGAAAGCACAAATTTTCTAAGATTTAATATATTTAAATACTTTAAATATCTTTAAAACTTTAGCCATCGTATTAATCCCAAGGCTTTAATTTACAATTGAAATCTATCAACCTTATACTAAAGTCTGACTTGTTAAGCAAGAAATCACTAGCAACTTTTATATGACAGTGGTTATGTCAAATTTTGATACATGGACTTGACGTCATCTATTTTGGTTATTCATAGACTTTATTTGTTTACTTCTTGATTTTTTTAACCATGTTTTAAAATGTTGGGTTCGTGACATGAATATGTTATAAATGGCTCCCCAAATAAACTTGATTGAAACCTTTGGCACCACAATACCACATCTATGAACAACCTCTTCTTTGCCCAGTCAGCTCCTATTCGTTCATTAAGGCTCAGAACAAGAGTTATCTCCTCTAGGAAAGCTTCCCTATCTCCCCTAATCCACTGAATTAACTGTCTTTCCTTTGTGTTCCCAAACACCTATACTTCCCTCCATCTTAACACTTATCACATTGTGTTACAATTGCCTCATTTTTTATGGATTATCCCATACTAGACTCATACCTCTTGGAGGTAAACAGTCAGGTACATCTTTGTTTTACCTAGTAAAACTGCAGGCATAAATGGATGAGTAACTAACATATCTCAATTCACAAGATTATTTTACTATCCAATAGTAATGACTTTAAGCCTCCATCCTGCTAATCACAAGAGTTACATTCATCTAGCTATAGAGTTCCAAATGGTTTCTGGAAATCTTGAAAAATGCTGACATGGTCTATAAAATTAGCCTTCTTCATTGCCCCCCCAAACGCACACAGTAGAAAGGAGCTCAAATGCACCTCTATAGTCTCCCTTGTCTTGCTGATGGCCAGAGGCCCACTCATTTGTTTCTATTTCCTACGTTCAGCTGCTTCCATGCACTTCTTAGCACTAACCTTCATTTCAGGATAGTAAGTGAAATCCAATTTGCTCCAACAGCTGAACCACAGTGGCTGCTAGGGTGCAAAGGAAGTTCTACTTCTCCACAATGTTATATTCAGTCAAAGATCAAAGAAAAACAGCCCTAGATTCCAGAAGCCCCAGGTCTTCATGACCAACTCATTTGATTTACAAGCACATAGACATTTTTTCCAAGGTGTGTTCTCTGGTACAGATTGCCAGCATATCTAAGTAAGGAAGAGACCCAGCATCAGCTTCATGCTGAACCCAGTACTAGCTCTTCCCTATGGTAACTTAGGTAATTTAGGTACTGGGCTTAGGTCCTCCTTCACCCCAGGTCTCTAGTGTCTGGACATCCTCATTCCTTGTGAACACTGAGGTCTGCCATAGAGAGGGTTAGGTGAGATGAGCAATTTTACTTTCATTCCCTGGCTGGATGCTTGCTGAGTTGCAGAGACCAAAGCAAAAGAGCCTTGGGAGTACCTAATATTTGTTTCCTAGTAGCTTGGGGGCAAATTTGAAATTAGACAAAAGTGCCTTCTTTTTGTCTGAAAAATTCTAAAGACAAGAGGCTGGTTTAAGTAACCAAGAACAGCAGACAAAAAGAGAGGGGTCATCAGACAGTCAAAAGGCAATTCTATCATTTCATGGGCCAAGAACATATGGACCAAGCAGATATCACACAAGGTAGTGGCCTGTGACCTCATGGCAACAGAAGAAAAACAAACCTTTTTTTAAAATTGCACTTAACAGTTTGTACCTAGGTGTTAATGAGATGAACACTCAGTTCTGTGAATATTAGCCTTTTGGACATTTTAGTTCTGTAGCATAAGGCAACAAAAATCTATTTACAGACACCACTTGCTAGTAGAAAAATGCTCTTAATAACATGGTAGGCTGAGATCTCACGATTTTTACAGTTGAGTAGGCAGCAAGTAAGTAGCTATAGAATCATTATGAATAGCTAACATGGGGCTAGGATTGGGCAGAGACTGACAAACTTAAGAAATCAATGGCCCGTGTAATGCATAGAATAGTCTCAGCAGTATATTATAGATTAGAGGGCAGGATCATCAGGATTGAGGACATCTTACTAAACATTCCCTCCTCTATCTGAAATAAAAAATCCATTGCTTTGAGGTAGGAAATCCAGAGTCTTTAACAACTTTAAATTAAATAACAGTCATTTAATGTATTGACTGTCTTAGTTCTTAAGATTTTCCAAAGAGTCACCCAGAATTGGTCCTCCTTTAGTCTCTACCTGAGGTGTGACACACAGCCTCCTGTCAACAGTACCAGCTCCAGATTATCTGTCTCTTGACTTTGTCATGCTGGTAGCAATCGTGGACAATTAATGTTTCTTCTAATCCTCACTCTTCCTGCCTGCTTTATTGGATTAACCAGATTGCTTTTGGCCTCTGACTTCCTTTTTGCCCTCTTTCCTCTCCCCACTTTCCCAGTGCAGGGTTGTGGGAAGCAGAGAGAATCTTACTTTAGCAGGGAACCAAATATTTCACATGACAAGGTACATTCTGAAGGCATAGACCACGATGAAATTTAACTTGCAGTACCATGCTCAAGAGGGCTTGGTCCTCCTAGCCTTCAGCTCAAAGTCCCATTCACCTGTATTATTTGCTGGCTAAATAGATATTAATAATACATAGTTTTGTTCATCCTCAGAATGGGGCTAAAAATGGGAAAAAGGGGAGTAAGATCCACTGAACTGATTGACCACACATTAAAGATTGTTTTTAATGAAAGCTAAGTAGAAGACAATGTTTACAAAGTTTTAGTCAAGAATGGGAAAGGAAAATAAGAAAGAAAACTAATACTTATCTCTTTTTATAATAGTTCTACAAGAGACATTGTCTCATTTTACAACTTATAAACCGAGGTTCATAGATTAAGTAACTTGCCCAAGTAGTTCAGTTGAAAAGTAAGGACAGCCAGAATTATAATTAAATTATTTTGACTTAAGAGCATGGACAAGAACTCATATCTCCTAATTCTCAGTCCAGTGTTCTTTTCATTCTACATATTTTGTGATTTAATTATTTGCAGAAAGCTCAAGCTCAAACCCCAAAATTTCTCCATTCAAACACTCCGTAAATTCTGTACAAATAACATGATGTAGGATGATTTCTGTCAGCCAATATGATCAAAATGTTGTATACAAAAGTTTGACAGTTTCAACTTCTCTATGCATTTTGGCCACCCAGTGTCAAAACAGAGCAACTGCAGACAGATGCTAACATTTCTACAGACAAGCACTATCTGCTTTACAGAAACAAAAGTAAATCATTACAGAGCTTCTGGAGTCTTTGAATGGTAAAAACTTGTACATATTGAAGATATTTCCGCAACAGAAAGAAGCACATGAAAATGAGCAGTCAAATTTTTAAATATAAAAAATTTAAGTACCATATGTGAAAAGAATGTATATTCATTCCAAAACGCTAGAAAAAAATAAAAAGGAATAAAAGGAAATTAGATAAAATCTCATTGTATGTGAGGAAGCAGCCAAAAATAAGAGGAGTTATACTGTCTTTTCATGCATTTTTAATGTAAAGGTTAATTAGGGTAATGAGCAACAAAAAAAATTAGTGGAACTGCCAATATTACTGGTATTCAGAGAAGTATCTAGCTAGATGATTGATAGGAAACCTATAAAAATCAAGTTCTACCAAGTTGTAATGACAAATACAAGTGAACAATATGCAGCAAGAGACTAATGGTAGAACATTGTCTAAATGGATTTACTACACACTTGATTGTACATAGATAGCACCTGCCCTTTGTTAAGCACAATCTAATAGAACAAAAATGATGACACCATCACAAAATGAAGCTATTAGCTCATTAATCCAATTACATGAATGACAAAGAGGAGTGAATTTTAGAAATTGGTTTAGAGTATATATTTATTTTAAATTTAAAAAGTAGAAAAATGGCCATAGAACTTTGAGTATGATAAGGAAAGGATTTTTTTTTATTTCAGAATATTATGGGGGTACAACACTTTGGCTATATATATTGCCCATGCACTGCCCCTATCAGAGCTACAATCGTGGACATCCCCCAAACTGTGCGCCCCGCATCCATTCAGTGAGAGTTTTCCCATCCCCTCCACCCCGCTCCCGCCTGCCCACCCCCTGATGAATATTATTGCCATGTGTGATGTAAGTGTTGATCAGTTAGTACCAATTTGATGGTGAGTACCAGTGGTGCTTGTTTTTCCATTCTTGTGACACTTCGCTTCGAAGAATGGGCTCTAGCTCCAACCAAAAAGGATTTTTAATGGTAGTATGTTTTTCGTAATCATTCAGGGTTTGGGCTTGGGCTGTCTGGTCAACCTCTATTGTGAAATTCTATGTCTATTATGGAGGGTGTCTGCCCCAGCACAGTGCACAAATGTACAAGGCTCTAGATTAAAATAGTGGATATCAACATTTTTATCAGATTCCACACATGGGATAAAAAATATTCTCCTATATGTATTAGGGTTATTCAAAATTCCTAGTTCCTTTCCTGTAAGTCATTTCTCTTCCACTGAAGAAAGTACCATTAATGCAAGTCAGTTAAAAGGGCAATTATAGGGATAACTTTCCTAGTTTACATTTCAAAGTAAATACTTCCCCAAATTCACTACTTTATTAGTAGTAACTCTATTATTAATGACCCACTTTACAACAAATTATCAACGTGTATGAAGCTTGTAGTCAAGCAATAAATATTGTTAAAGATCATAATTTAATTATCCCTTGTGATTCAAGGCATATAGCAAGTCAGGGAAAGATGGGTAGAAAGAAATTTGGTGTATATGTAAGATTAACTAACAGAATTGGGAAGAAAGTTTCAAAAAGGACTCAGTTTTCCTTTATTTCTAAAAGTTTGTCTTCAAACTATCCCACAGCCAAAACCCTTCCTGTCATTTTAATAATATTCAGCTATGGAAATTCAACAACCTCTCCAAGAAGCCACCCATAAGGAGTGCTTCATTGAGCCCTTTATTTCACACATAAGCCTGCTTCTTCAGCTTTTGTCCTTTATGTGTGTTAGATAAGCAAATTTCCATCTCTTTATGATTGTGCTTTGTATTATACAGGGATATCCTCTAGGAATAACTCTTCTCTGCCACCATTAGACACGTTGCAAGTTTACAAGGTATTATAGCTGAGTCTACCAAAGTCTTCTGACATCCATGAAGGAAAAGTCCCTCTCCTCTTCTCTCTGCTGAATAACCACTCCCTAAATAGCAGTCCTCTTTGCTTGGCAGATAGAATTGCTTTCCTCTAAAAGCCTGTTAGAATAGTTGAGATTGACATATGCTCTACCAAAAAAAAAAAAAAAGGTACTAATAAAAATTAGACATTTGAAAATGCTTTCTTTTTTATTCATTTGGCATTCTACATTATGAAAGGTGTAATCCAATTCTCAAGAGAAATAAATAAATTGCAACTGTGCTGATACAAGAGGTTTCTTAACTATTGTATTATTTTAGGGAGAACACAAAATACACCTAACTACACGAGTCCAAGAGATGCAAATTTCAAGGTAAAAATTATTCACAGAAGATTAAAACTTTTGATATTAGAGTACCTAGAGATGCCTGAAAATAAGCCCAAACAAATGATTGCTATTTAAAGTCTTTACCTCATATTCTAGTGCTAAAAAACCATGCAACAATGAAATTATATAAAACAGGCCACATAGCCAAAAATAATGTGATTTGATTTTTTTGGTGGAAATAGTTATATTAAAGGTTGTGAAATTTGTATTAGTGGAACTTATAACAGCAACCCAGGAAGGCCACAGATTTCTGAGGCCACAAATTTTGGTCCATCTCTGAATCAATTCATGTCCAGGAGCCACTGTAAATTTTTTTATTTTCTTCTAGCTTTAGATGAGGCAGTTGCTAATATACCACACTACTCTTCAATCCCTTTTTACTTGGGTAAGAGGCACAGTCAAAGAAGTAGTAAGGAGGAATAGAATAGTGCTAAACCTGCGCTTTAGAATTCAGAGTAGAAAGAAATCCCTTGTACTCTGTTTATGGACAAACTGTCTAATTTTCAGGATGATTACTTGAACAGTTTAAGTTCAATTTGTGTAATAATTATTAAAAGTACAAGTTGCTATTAAGTACTCCTGCGTGGGGTACTGTGCTTTGTAAATACACACAGTCATGTCTTTTGGAATTTATAATCCAAGCTAAAAAATAAAAATGCTTATCAGCCACTGAAATCCATTAAACTCAATTATTCTTCTTTAGCCCAACAGTAAGTAGCCTCAACTTATGAATGGGATGCGTTTCAAGATTTTATATGTTGTTTGGAGCTCAGAATGTCCCCATCCTATGGAAACAATGATTAAGATGGAGATTAGGTTCCTAGACCTGAGTCGAACAAAAAATAACCTATTAAATGCAGAGATGCTGAATTGAATTCCCAGGTTGCACCACTACCAGTATGTAACCACCACTTAGACTTTAGCCTTTTTAGGAACCATTGTTAAGCACAATCTAATTTCACAAACTGTTTCAAGGCGTCCAGAGGTCCCCTGAACCATCCAGGCACCCCAGGTTAAGATGGGATAATTTATGCCAGGCACGGTGGTTCACACCTGTAAGCCCAGCACTTTGGGAGGCCAAGGCAGTAAGATCACTTGAGGCCAGGAGTTGGAGATCAGCCTGGGCAACATAGCAAGATCTTGTCTCTACAAAAATATTTGAAAATTAGCTGGGTGTGGTAGTCTGCACTCCCAGCTACCCAGGAGGCTGAGGCGGAAGGATCTGCTGAGCCCAGGAGGTCGAGGTTGCAGTGAATTATGATCCCGCCAGTGCACTCCAGCCTGGGCCACAGAGCAAGACCCTAATTTAGCTCATTGTTTATGTAGGAAATTAATTCCCAAAGTAAGGAACAACCCCCATTTATAATAGGCTGAATTGTGTCCCTTCCCTCCTACCCCCACTGCCAAATTCATGTGTTGAAGTCCTAATCCCCAGTATCCCAGAATGTAAGTGGATTTTGAAGATAAGTTCTTTTAAAAAGTAATTAAGTTAAAAAGAGGTCTTTAAGATGGGCCTAATCCAATATGACTGGTGCCCTTGTAAGAAAAGGAAATTTGGACACAGACATGTACATGCACAGCAAGAAGAACATGGGAATACAGCCAAGGAAAAAGGCCTTAGAAAAACCCCAACCCTGCTGATACCTTGATCTCAGACTTCCAGCCTCCAGAACTGTAAGAAAATAAATTCCTCTTGTTTAAGCCACCAGTCTGTAGTACTTTGTTATGGCAGCCCTAGCAAACTAATGCACCCATCATCCCCACCTTCTAATATAACATGTCTCAAACAGTGATCAGCAGGGAGACCATTTAAGGGATAGTATCTTAAAAAGCTCCATTTGTGATTTTGATAACCAATCCCACTCATACCCCTGCACCAGGGCTGAGACCCACTCTCCTGCCTCAAAGCAAAGAAGGGGCAGGTCTATAGAGGGAAGGAAGTTGTGGAACTCTCACCTAAGAGAGATTATTAAAAAGCTAAATCATTATTTTTACATAAGATATCTCACTATATCCACATAAGAGACTGAAACTTTCCGAGACACTCCTACCTCCAGGTTTCTCAATTGGGGAACAAAAGTCAGTTTCCACTTGTCCACATTTTGGGTTATTAATAAGTTGGTTTTTCATAAATTATTTACGAACTGCATGCAGATGTGCAGTCACCAAAGTAGCCCTGTGTGTCTTATATCTAGATCATTCGAATTTTCCCTTCTTAGTAGTTCCCTAACATAGGGAACAACCTGAAATGGAAAAAGGCCAGATAATACGATATAAGAATAACACATTTTCCAGAACATCCCATAGCCTAAGGAAGTACTGACATTTTCACCAATCTCTTGCCATTCAACTCTGCTTTTCAGACACAAAGAATTATTTCAACACAATCTTACTCAGGGCAAATTTACTGCTGCCACAGACTCTCCAGGATAGTAGGCTTAAGAAAAAGAACATTGTTTCTAAAACAAAATAGATGTGGATACAAATATAGGTTTTGCAACTTACTTTTTTGGGTGATCTAAACTCCCTGAACCTTGGTGTCTTATCTGTGGAGTGTGGGCACATATATAATAACAGCTATTTGTATTATAAGAGTTGTAGTGAGCATCAAATAAAATTACATAAGGACTGCTATTAGTAAAGACCAGTGGGTTTTGCCCAATAAAAGAGGGAGTCCTAAGGACTCTATGTCACCACGACAAGTAAATAAGGTAACGATTTCCTCAATCCTTCCCCAAAGGTACCTTACCTAAGACCATTTTCTCAACTAAGAAAACAGCCAAACATCAAGGGCTTTTGTTCGCCCGGTTAGAGCAACAGCATATGGGGAGAGGTAATGTTAGAGTAGGTAGTCAGTTAGGTATGAGCAAGAGAGGAGGGAACGGAAAAGTCAGTCAGCTGGCTCAAACAGCCCTTGAAGGAACAGACCTGAGGAGAAGAAAAGAGAAATTAATTTCCCAGCATTGCACAGGTACACAGTGACCTTCCCCTATTATATCACAATTGTAATAAGTTAACATTGTGATTTTGACCACCCCCCGCCCCGCCTTTGTGGGAGAAACAGGGGAACTATGAGTAAGAACAGAATGAACACTGACCACCCAGTCTTCTTTGACTTCAACAAATAAAAACAACAACTGCTCGCGGTTGGGGGTGGTTGCTCTTTTCGAGCCTGTCCACTCCCTTTCCTGGGAGTGTACTCTCACTTCTGCACAAGCCTTTCCTAAGCCTGTCTGCTTTCACTCGATAAACTTCCACTATCTCTCGGTTGTGTGTGCGTCCTGAAATTCCTTTCTGCGACGTTAGCAAGAACCTTTATGCCAGTGACAGTATACATCGAGTCCTGGCCAACAGTGGGTCCACAGACCCATCCAGTTTTCACGACTCCTGTCGCTAAATGTATAATTGTAATGGACATGCTTGGTAATTAGCAGAACCCTCATATTGGTTCCTTGGACTGCGGAATAAGACCTATGTAGTAGAGAAAGCTAATTTAAAACCTCTGAAACTGCTCTACCCCAAGATAGTAAATTTTTAAAAGTAGTATTTCATACCTGATTGGGGAGGGTGGCAGAGATTAACCATTAAAGACTAAAGGATGCATGGTTGCTGGTTCTCCTCATATCTCCTTTCAACTGACCAGCCTGGACCTTATGAGCCTGGAGAATAACAGTAAAGTAAGGCAAACTCAATCAGAAAAGTAGTCCCAATTGCAGCTGTTGTGCCAGATGTGGCCTCTTTGCTAGAGAAGATTATCACGACCTTGAATATATGGTATACTATTGCTGATCTGAATAATAGGTCATTTTCCATCCCTATTAGAAAGATCAGAACTAGTTTGAATTCACCTGAAGCAAATAGGTGTATATATTTATAGTCTTACCCAGAGCTAAGTTAATTCTTTTACCCTCAGACATAATATAGTCCAAAGAGACCTGAACTGGTCATTTGGAAAAACATAGCATTGGTTCACTACATTGATGGTACCATGCTAATAGAACAGGATGAGCAAGAAGTAGCATATACATTACAGGACTTGGCACAGAATATGCATTCAAGACAGTGAGAGTTAAACACCATAAAGATTCAGGGAAATACCACATAAGTAGTATGTAGGAGTCCAGTGGTCTGGGACAAGCCACAACATCCTCTCCAAACTAAAGAATAAATTATTGCCTATTGTATTATATCTCACTTCACCGAAAACGAAGCACATGCCTGGTATTTTACTTTGGGTTCTGGAAGCAACCTATTTATTACACACTACATATTTATTAAATACTGCTCTGGCCCATTCACCAGACAGCATGAAAGGTTACAAGCTTCGAGCAGGGTCCAAAGCAGGAAAAAGTCTTGAAGCAGGTCCAGGTTGCAGTGTTTGGGCCATATGATCTGGCGACCCTTCAGTCAGAAGGTATTGATGGGAAAAGATACCATGTGGAGTTTACAGCAAGCCCCTAAAGTAAAATTACAATGCAGATCCCAAGGGTCCTGGATCAAACCATTCCATCTGAAGTAGTGAGTTATACACCAGCTAAAGAGAGACTCTTGCCCAACATCAAGTTCCTTTCCTGGGGACAACCCACCTCCAGTGACTGACTAATCTGGGTGTTGGGTATAAAGGCCTGGTCCTGCCTTCAAAGTGGAGCAAGTCTGAAGGGCCATACCAGTTCCAGAGCTCCCCTCAAGGTAGCTGAGGCCATTGCTACCACTGCATCACAGCTCAACTCCTCCCTCTGGCCATTCGTACTTCCTTTGCTCCCCCATGGATATTGATCCCAAGGATATTTTTCAATAAGCTTATTGCAAACAAATTTGCATCTTAGAATATTTTTCCCAAGTGAGCCTACATAAGATAGATACATATCAAAACTTCACTGAGTTGTATAAGTGAAAGTGAGGGAGGGGAAAAAGGACGCTTTACTTCTGAATTTTTCAAAAATAAAATGGAATTGAATTGATTTTTAATTTATAAAGAAAAAGAGTGGAAGAAAGGAAAAGTAGGAAGTAAAGGAAAAGAGTCTCCCTTCCTCATGTTTGATTGACACATCTCCCCCATTACTTAAAATGCGATTGTCATCAGTTTGGGTAGGCCTTCACTTCCCAAGTTACTGAAGTGGGGGACAATGTTAGCTCAGAGCAATACTAACATTTGTTATTCAGCAAAGAAGAAGCTGAACATTTTAACCCAAACGGTACTTATTTTTTGCCTCCTGTGAAAATTCTGAATTTCATTGATTCATTTAATATTTATTTAGCACCTGTAATATGTCAAGCACTGCTCTATATTCTATAATACTACTATCTTTATGTACACCCTTAAATCTATAAATCAAATAGATGTTTCAAATATTCTTGAATATAATATATTATCCGTGGCCCCTTATTTTCTTTCTCTTTTACGTTTTGTTGCTTTCTCATTGCAAGTCACAAAGTCAATAAAGCAATGATAATCAGAGTAGATATCAAAAGGACATTTAAATTGGAATACTATTCTATTTACCAAAGATATTCTGAAGGACATTTTTTCAGGCAGTTACACATTTACATAGGAGATTCAATAATATCATACTTGCAAAGTAGCTAGACATTTTGGCACTTTGAATTTGAGATGATAAGATTAAAATGGCAATATATGAAAACTGTAATTTATACTAAATGAGAAAAGATGAGAACAAAATAGCATTTTAATTACCGACAATGAATATGTCAAGGTGAATATAGCAAAAGAAAATTTTGTAAATGGGAAAACATTTTTGAAAAAACACACAAAACCAATTTAAAAGTTCCTCATATTAATATTATACCTCTGCAAATTGATGAATAAAATATGCTCCAGCTCTGAAAATAAAAATTAGGTTGACATAAAAATTCAAATACAGAGCTGAAAGAAATTAGTTTGGTTATTTAAAGTGTAGAAATGAAAAATTAGCTTTGGTTAAAATTATAAGTGAAACCATAGGTCACAATTTTATTTGTATTTAATAGAAAACATGAAATGAAGAAGTTGCTAGCACAAGTGCTTTTGGGAATGTGAAGCATTGGTAGATACAGGAATATGTACAGAATATTTACATATGGCAACCACAAAATTTAAATTAAATCTGCATTTAATCTAAATCAACATAAACCTAAATTTCTATATACCAAAGACAAAGAGTTCTATAATATTTCAAAGTTAATATTAATAGTAAAATTCCAAGGGCTGTGGACTTGAAATTTTGAGATTGTATGTTTGTTATAAGAGACACTAATTTGCTAAAGAAAGCTTTGTTCATTTAAAGTTATAAGCACTATATGTCATAGGGGTTAAATGTGCTCACTAAACTTATAATTAAATCACTGACCATAACCTACCTGCTCTTAACATAAGTGACTCACCCGGTACATAAAAACTATACCTCTTCCATTAAGTTAGAACTATATCTTTAAGCATTCCTCCTTGAACAGGTTATTAAAATAAACAAGTGATTCTAACACATTAACTTTAAAACACAACACAAAATCTCATTCTTTCACAGAGTACTCAACAAGCCAGGCTAGAGACCTGACATTTTTTTTTTAATCTAACGATCAGCAGATCAAAGAGAATGTGAGATGAAAACTTAAAATACTTAGTAAGAATTGGAAAGTAAAAACAAAAACAAACCTAGAACAAAGTTATAAAGCATTTTTAAACAACTAAATTATTGAAATACTACCAAAAATAAAACAAAACCTCACTAAAGGCAGAAACAAACAACAAGAAAAAAAAAAGAAAACTAAAGGAGTTAGAACTAGAACAACGTGTAAGTCATATGAAAGAAGTGGAAACAATAAACCGGGAGGGAAAAATATGTAATTTAAAAACTAACTGTTACTTTAAAAAGAAATTAGGAAATTACGCCCACTTACTGAAAAGGAAGAAAATGTAAATTAACAAAATGAGAAATTAAATTTAAGACCCAAGATAAAAGATTTTTGAAAAATATCTGATTAAAACAACAGTGAGATACCACTACACACCTACAAGAATGGCCAAAACCAAAACACTGCCAACACCAAATGCTGGCAAGGATGTGGAGAAACAGGAACTCTCATTCATTGCTGGTGGGAATGCAAAATGGTCCAGCCACTTTGGAAGACAGTTTTGCAGTTTCTTACAAAACTAAATATTCTCTTACCATATAATCCAGCAATTGTGCTTCTTGGTATTTACCCAAATAAGTTGAAAACTTAATGTCCTCACAAAATCTTATACATGGATGTTTATAGCAGCTTTATTCATAAATGCCAAAAGTTGGAAGCAACCAAGATGTCTTTCAGTAAGTAAATGGAAAAACTGTGGTACATCCAGACGATGGAATATTGTTCAGCACTAAAAAGAAATGAGCTATCAGGCCATGAAAAGACATGCAGGAACCCTAAATGTATATTACTAAGTGAAAGAAGTCAATCTGAAAAGGCTACATACTGTATAACTCCAACTATATGACATTTTGGAAAAGGCAAAACTGTGGCAACCAGTGAAAAGATCAGGAGTTGTCAAGGGTTAGAGAGAAGGGAGGGATGAATAGGTGGAGCACATAGGATTTTTAAGGCAGTGAAACTACTTTGTATGATACTATAATAGTGGATGCATGTCATTATACATTTGTCAAAACCCATAGAATATTCAATGCCAAGAGTAAATCCAAATGTAAACTACGGACTTTGAGTGATTATGATGTGTCAATGTGGGTTCATTGATTGTGACAAATGTACCACTCTGATGAGGGATATTCATAGTGGGGAAGGCTGTTCATGTGTAGGAGCAGGGAGTATATAGGAACCCTGTACTTTCTATTCAGCTTTGCTATTAACCTAAACCTGCTCTGAAAAATGAAGTCTGTTTAGAAAAGAAGGAAGGCAGGCAGGCATCTGAAAGAAAAAAAACCCAAAATATTGAACAAGATAACAAAATATCAAAATAATCATCTCTGTGTAGCTGGCATACAGGTCATTTTTATTTTCTTTATTATACACTGTTCAAAAACATTGCAAATATTGAAATACTATCCAACTTATTTTACTAGGCATCTGAGTTGGTAACAAATACCAAGACTTCTTATTAGGCTATGATAACTAAGACAGTGTAGTATTTGCCCAGGGATAAACAAATAAATCGACGACTCAGAATAGATCACACAGAAAGCTCTATTTCTATAAGAACACTTGATATATGACTAGCGTGGAATGAGGAATTGGTGGGTAAAGGATGGACTTTGTAACAATGGGCCTGGGATAATTAGGGGGAAAAAAATTGGACCACACCTTCACACCATTCATGGAAATCAATTTCAGGAGGATCAGAGAAGTAAATATAAAGACAAAGTGATAAATATTTTAGAAAATAGCATTGGAGAATATCTTTATGATCTTAGAGAAAGAAATTATTTTTAAACTAGACACAAAAAGCTCTGACTATAAAGTAAATATTGAAAAATTCTAGTATATTAAATTAAAGAATTTATGCTCATCAAATGACAACATAAAAGGGTGAAAAAAGAAAACTATAGAGAAGAAAGAATATATTTTCAACACATAAAGCCACAAAGTGCTAGTATCCAAAACATATAAAAACTCTTACAAATCAGTAAGTCGGGGAAGAGAGATTTCCAGAGTAGAGATTTCTAACCATGTTAAACAAAGAATTCAAGAAACAGATGGAGTGGCGCTAAAAAAAAAAAAAGGATTAAAACAAGCAAGGCTTATTTTAGGAAGCAGTCTGTCTCTGTGATGGAGGGGTGAAAAGAGACATTGCATTGTAAGAACCCCCACAGATGCCTATCTCCGTCAAATGGGAAGAAGCAAAGGTTTAAAAACACACACAAAAAAATTGATGGTCATAGGGAAGTTTCACTTTGCCTCAAAAGCCTGGCTCCTCACCAATATGAACCACCTTCATGTACTTTGTCCAGTAAAAACTTACCCTCCTCAAGATGAGTACTCAGAAAAGAACCAGCTCAAGATCTATACAAACAAACTACCAATGAAAATGAATATGGAAAGCTCAATGGTAGATTTTTTTAAATTCCAAAAAGTATTACTGAAGAATAAGTAAAAATTGTGACCCACAAATTTTGCCATGAAATCAACATAAATATTCAAGGATGTTATTTTTCCTCCATGAACGAAAAAGAAAAGAATTCAATGTCTTCATAAGTACACATAGCAACCAGTTAAAATATATTAAGAAAAGATCTTATGTATAACAACAAAAAAGATAAAACACCTGAGAATATACTAAGCAAAAACTATGCAATATCTATATAAAGGCACTTTTGAAATGATATTATAGGACACAAAAGAAGGCAAACAAATGAAGAAGCACCATGCTCTTGATTAGAAAGACTCAACTTTATCAAGAAATAAAGCCTTCTTAAATTAATCTATAAATTTAATGCAATCCCAATAGGATTTTTTAAATAGGCAAGCTGATTCTAAACTTTATTTTTTAAAAAATTGGTAATATATGGTCAAGTGATTTTTGACAATAGTGCCAAGACAAATTCAATTGGGATAGGATAGTCTTTTCAATGAACGGTACTGGGAAAACTGGATATTCACATACAAAAAAATGAAGTTGGATCTTTACATTCAACACATATAAAAATTAACTCAAAATAGATTAAGACCTAAATGTTAAGAGCCAAAATTATAAAATTTTTAGAAGAAAACAGGGGAAAAGCTTCATGATGTTGAATTTGGCAATGATTTCTTGGATATGACACCAAAAGCACAGGCAACAACAACAAAAAAGATAAATTGAACTTTATCAAAACTAAAAATTTTTGTGCATCAAAGAACACTAGCAACAGAGTAAAAAGGAAATGTAAAATTGTCCAACTGCTATGGAAAACAGTATAGTGGGTCCTCAAAGAAATTAAACGTAGAGTTACCATATGATCCAGCAATTCCACTTCTGAGTATATATCTAAAAGAATTGAAAGCAGGGACTTGAGCAGAAGTGGTACATCCATGTTCATGACCATATTATTCACAATAGTCAGAAGGTAGAAGCAACCCAAGTGTCCATCAACAGATGAATCATCAAACAAAATGTGTGTGTGTGTATATATATACACACACACACATACATATACACATATGTACATATATATACACACACACAATGAAATATTATTCATCCTTAAAAAAGGAAGAAAATTCGACACATGCTACAACATGGAGAAACTTTGAGGACATTACGCTAAGTGAAATAAGCCAGTCACAAAAAGACAAATACTGTATGATTCCATCTCTATGAAGTACCATCTGAGTGTCTTGGTCTATTTAGGCTGCTAAAACAAAATGCCATGAAGTGGGTGGTTTATACTTAATAGAAATTTATCTTACAGTTCTGGAGGCTGAAAAGTCCAAGATCAAGGTGCCAGCAAATTCTGAGGCTGGAGAGGGACAACTTTCTGGTTCCTAGATGGCTGTTTTCTCACTGTGTCCTCACATGGTGTAAGGGGCAAGAATGCTGTCTGTGTTCTGTTTTATAAGGGCACTAATCTTATTCATGAGGGCTTTGCCCTCATAATCTAATCACTTCCCAAATATTCCACCCCCTAATACCATTAATTGGGCATTAGGACTTAACATATGAATTTGGGAGGGACACAAACATTTACACCATAGTAGTAGAGTAGTCAAATTCATAGAGACAGAAAGTAGAATGGTGGTTGTCAGGGCTGGGGAAAGGGAGAAACGGGCAGTTATTGTTTAATGGACGTAGAATTTCAGTTTGGGAAGATGAAAAAATTCCCGGAGATGGACAGTAATGTTGGTTGCACAACAATGTGAGTGTTAATGCCACTGAAATGTATACTTAAAAATTATTAGAATACTAAATTTTATTTCATGTACATTTTATCACAATTTTAAAAATTAAAATTAAAAAATAAACAGATAATAGCCAATAAATTTCTGAAAAATAAGAGCATTTTAGGGGCTTAATTTAACCAATTAATTAATTAATTAAAGCAGTGTAGTTCTAGCACAATTAAAGACCAAGAGATGGAAGAAATGGACTAGAGTGTCCAGAAATGGATCAAATATAATGAGAATTTAGATGCTTCAAGTCATTTGAGAAAGATGACTAATTTAATAAATGATGTTGGGACAATGAGTAGCCCCCTGGAAAATAATGAAATTGAATACATACTTCCCACCTTATAACAAGAAAAATTCCAGATTGATAAAAGACTCAAATAAATCACAAAGGAGCTAGAAGAAACCATGTTAAAAAAAATTTACAGTCTTGAAATGAGAAAAACCTTTCTAAGTGTGCTTCCAAACTGAAAAGCCATAAAAGAAAGCAGTGATTAATTTGACTACAATTAATTTTTTTAAATACATGGAAAGACACTCCAAAGTTAAAAAAAAAACTAGGGAAAACTATTGCAACTTACAGACTAATGATTAATTTTCTTTACATAGTAAAAGTTCCTCCCAATTAGTATTATACAGAAGAAAATGGATAATAGTGAAAGATCTAAAGAGATGTTTCATGTAAAAGGGTATATAAATGGCTCCTGGTCATAAGAAAAGATGAACAAACGTTCTCACAAAAAGAGAAATGCATATAAAGATACACTGAAATATCAATTTTTACGTGTAAGTTTGGCAAAGATTAGAAAGTTAATAACACACTCTCGGCAAGAGCATAGAGAAGCAGGCATTTTTTTACATTGCTGATTGGTGTGTAAATGGGTTTAAAATCTGTGGAGGGCAATTTGGCAGTATTTATCAAAATTTCCAAGGTACATGAATTTTGATCCAGCCATCCCACATCTAGCAACTTATCCTGCAGATGATCTCACACAACATGTACTACATCCAAATAAAGTATTTAGGTTTTGCTCCCCAGGTTATGCCTATTTCCTTCAAGTTTACTTTGTTGACTCTTCCTAAGATGTTCATAGTGGTGTATTCTCTCTGCTTCCTCCAATAAGTACCTTTGCTTAATTTATTTATTTTTTACTTTTATTTTATTTTATTTTTGGGGGGACACGGTCTTGCTCTGTCACCCAGGCTGGAGTGCAGTGGCATTATCACAGCTCACTGCAGCCTCGAACCCCAGAGCCCTGGGTTCTAAGCAATCCTCCTGCCTCAACCTCCCAAGTAGCTGGGACTACAGGCACACACCACCACACCCGGCTAATTTTTTTTTTTTTTAAGAGATGAGGGTCTCCCTATGTTGCCCAGGCTGGTCTTGAACTCCTGGCTTCAAGGAATCCTCCTTCCTCAGCCTCCCAAAGTGCTGGGATTACAGGTGTGAGCCACCGTGCCTGGCCCCTTTGCTTAATTTCTAAAGTTCCTGTCACCATTTCCACATATTTTGTGGATTGAGATTTTAGCTGTCCTCTAGTTTGTGCTCTTTTTTTTCCCCCTCATTCTCGTTGTTTTTAGATGACTTTTAGGAAGAGAAAAGAAAGAAAATGCCAACTATTTATGCCATGGTCTTCAAACCAGAAGTCCTCCTGACTCTTTGAATTCTCTAATCCGTTAGCTTCTGAAACACCACCGATTCCTGCCTCTCCTTTTCCTGTCCTTCACAAATTCTTCCCATAACTATTCCTTCAATGCTGTTGCGTTTTTAGAATTCCAGTCTTGATCTACATCTTTCTCTTGATTACTCTTCCTAAACCATTCCATTCCACTCTCTGGGCTTTAACTATCATCAGTATGTTAATGGCCTCCAAATCTTTAATACTGTTCTCTGTCTTCAGACTTTTACATGAATCTGCCTGTGTGCAAATCAAACACTGACTACCTAAGACAAAGTTCATCCCACTCTCCATCCTCCAAACACATTCTTCCTCTCATATTTCCAAAATCAATTAATGACCCCCCTCACTATTCACCAAGCTACCCAAGGCAAAAATATGGTAGTCATCTTTAGTATTTTAATAGTTCCCTTTTCTTCACTTTTTACTCGAAATCAATGAAGTGGTGCCAGTTTTTCTTCCCAAATGTTTCCCAAATCTGACTCTTCCCCTGCAGGCCTGCTACTGCTGCTTTAGTTCAGGCCCTAATCTTTTTGGCCTGGCATATTACAACAGCTAAATAACTTCTCTTCCTGCGTCCAGCCTTGCCTCCATTAAGGTCATCAAAGCCTTAGTGATCTATCTGAAACCCAGATCTGAACATATCAACTCCCTCTTAAACCCACTGCCCCCTGCCTTCAGCTTAAAACCCAGACTATTTGGCATGATACAAGACCTTCACAACCCACTCGCCTTTCCTTATCCTCACCTCTTTTATACCTTGTGCTTTGTGTACTGGCAATGCAGAATTTCTGGTAGTTTCTCCTTCAGATCGCACTGTTTCTTACCTCTAACTTCTCTGCTTGCCCTCTCTTCCTTTCTGCTTTTTGGCTAAGACTTATTTATCTTTTAAGTCAGAAGGCATTCATCATACCCTCCAAGACGTCTGCTCTGAAATGCCTGGTTGGGATAAGTGTGAAGTCCTACTGTGTATAGTTGTACAGTTTATGCACTATACTAAAGTGCCTGGTTGATGGGACAAGTGGGAGCAGCAAACTACCTGGCAAAAGGGGCACCACAGGGGCAATGCCAACTTCATGGGCATGTGACCTATATAGTCTCACAAGGCCCCAGGCTTAGAAGAGCACTGTGCTTAGTTTAATTTTCTGAAGTCACCTTCTTTAATTCACAATAAGTTTTTTAACAAGAGCCCGAAATTTTCATTTTGCACTGGTCCTGCATGTGAACTGTCTCAGTCCTTTAAGAGCCCCATCCTTTGAATCCTCATGGAATCCTATGCATATTTATATTCTAATGCTTACCATTTTAACTACATTGTATAACAATACTTTTTACTGATACATAATAGTTGTACATATTTTGGAGGGATATGGGATATTTTGATACATGCATACAATATGTAATGAGCAAATCAGGATAATTGGGATATCTATCACCTCAAACATTTATCTTTTCTTCAGGTTGGGAACATTTCAATCCTTCTAGATTTTGAATGGTATAATACATTATTGTTAACCATAGTCACCCCACTGTACTATCAACCACTACACCTTATTCCTTCTATCTAACTTCATTTTTGTACCTATTAACCAACCTCTCTTCATCCCTGCACACTTCCCAGCTTTTGGTAACCACCAATCAACTCTCTAACCTCCATGAGATACACTTTTTTAGCTCCTTCATATGAGTGAGAATATGAGGTATTTGTCCTTCTGTGCCTGGCTTATTTCACTTAATATAATGACCTCCAGTACATCCATGTTGTTGCAAATGACAGGATTTCATTCTTTTTATGGCTGAATAATATTCTATTGTGTATACGTACCACATTTTCTTTATCCATTCATCCATTGATGGACATGTAGGTTGATTTCATACCTTGGCTATTGTGAATGGTGCTGCAGTAAACATGGGAGTGCAGATATCTCTTCAATATACTGATTTCCTTTCTTTTGGATAGCAGTGGGATTGCTGGAGCATATGGTCGTTCTATTTTAGTTTTTTGAGGAACCTCCATACTGTTTTCCATAGGGGCTGTACTAATTTATATTCCCACCAAAAGTGTATGAACATTCCATTTCTCTATATCCTTGCCAGCATCTGTTATTGCCTGTCTATTTGATAAAAGGCATTTTAACTGGGGTCAGATAATATTTCGTTGCAATTTTGATTTGCAATTCCTTGATGATTAGTGATATTGAGCCTTTTTTCATATAAATAGCCATTTATATGTCTTCCTTTGAGAAATGTCTATTCAGATCTTTTGCCCATTTTTTAAATCAGATTTCTTTGCTATTAAGTCATTTGAGTTTCTTCTATATTCCAGTTATTAATCCCTTGTCAGTTGAATAGTTTCCAAATATTTTCTCCCATTCTGTAGGTTGTCTCCTTACTTTGTTGATTGTTTGCTTTTCAGCTTGATATAATACCATTTTTCCATTTTTGCTTTGATTGCCTGTGTTTTTGAGGTCTTATTCGAGAAATCTTTGCCCAGAACAATGTCCTGAAGCATTTCCCCAACATTTTCTTCTAGTAGTTTCATAGTTTCAGGTCTTACAATTAAGTCCTTTAACCATTTTGATTTGATTTGTGTGTACAGTGAGAGATAGGGGTCTAGTTTCATTCTCCTGTGTATGGATATCCAATTTTCTCAGCACCATTTATTGAAGAGACTGTCCTTTCCCCAAAGTATATTCTTAGTGACTTTGTTCAACTGGTTGTATGAGCTGGTTGTAAATGCATGAATTTGTGTCTGGGTTCTGTTCTGTTCCATTGGTCTATGTGTCTGTTTTTATGCCAGTACCATACTGATTTGGTTACTATAGCTTTGTAGTATATTTTGAAGTCAGGTAGTGTGATGCCTCCAGCTTTGTTCTTTGTACTTAGGATTGCTTTGGTTATTTGGGGTCTTTTGTAGTTCCATACAAATTTTAGAATTTTTTTTTTCTATTTCTGTGAATAATGTCATTGGTATTTTGATAGGGATTGTATTGAATCTGTAAATTGCTTTGGGTAGTATTGTCATTTTAACAATATTAATTCTTCCAGTCCATGAGCATGGAATATCTTTTCATTTTTTATGTCCTCTTCAATTTCTTTCATCAGTGTTTTATATTTTTCCTTGCATGGATCTTTCACTTCTTTGGTTACATTGATTCATAGATATTTTACATTTTTTGTAGCTATTGTAAATGAGATTGCTTTTTTGAGTTCTTTTTCAGATTTTCACTGTTGGTATATATAAATGCTACTAATTTTTGTATGCTGATTTTGTATTCTGCAAATTTATTGAATTCTTTTATCAGTCCTAGCAGTTTTCTGGTGGAGTCTTAGGTTTTTCTAAGTATAAGATCATGTCATTGCAAATAAGACTAATTTGACTTCTTCCTTTCCAATGTGGATGTCCTTCATTTCGTTCTTTTTCCTAATTGCTCTTGCCAGTATTATGTTGAATAGAAGTGGTAACAGTGGTCATTCTTATCTTGTTCCACATCTTAAAGGAAAGGCTTTCACTTTGTCCCTATTCAGTATGATGTTTGCTGTGGTTGTGTCATATATGGCTTTTATTATTTTGAGGTGTGTTCTTTGCATACCCAGTTTGTTGAGGGTTTTTTACCATACAGGGATGTTGAATTTTATCAAATGCTTTTTCAGCATCTATTGAGATGATCATACAGTTTTTGTTTTTTGTTCTATTAATGTGATGTACCATCTTTATTGATTTGTTTATGTTGAAACATCCTTGTATCCTTGGGATGAATCCCACATAATCATGGTGAATGATCTTTTTAATGTGTTGTTGAATTTGGTTTGCTAGTATTTTGTTCAGGATTTTTGCATCTATGTTAATCAGTGATATTGGCCTGTAGTTTCTTTTTTTTGTTGTGTCTTTATCTGGTTTTGATATCAGAGGAATGCCGGTCTCATAGAATGAGTTTGGAAGTATTCTCTCCTCTTTAATTTTTTTGAAGAGCTTGAGTAGAATTGGTATTAGTTCTCCTTTAAATGTTTGGTAGAATTCAGCAATGAATCCATCAGGTTCTGGGCTTTTGTTTGATGGAAGAATTTTTATTACAGCTTTGATCTTGTTTCTTATTATTAGTTTGTTGAGATTTTCTATTTCTCTATGGCTCAATCTTGGAAGGTTGTTTATATCCAAAAATTTATTCATTTCTTCTAGGTTTTCCAATTTGGGGGTGTATATTCATCCATAATAATCTGTGATGATTCTTTGTATTTCTCTGATATCAGTTGTCATGTCTCCTTTTTCATTTCTGATTTTATTTATTTGGGTCTTCTCTCTTTTTTATTAGTCAGCTAAAGGTTTATCAATATTTTTATCTTTTAAAAAAACCAACTTTTTGTTTCGTTGACCTTCTGTATTTTTTTAATCTCAGTTTTATTTATTTCTGCTCTGATCTTTATTATTTCTTACCTTCTGCTACTTTTGAGTTTAGTTTGTTCTTGCTTTCCTAGTTCCTTGAGGTGCATTGATAAGTCATTTATTTGGAGTCTTTCTATTTTGGTGTAGGCATTTATTGCTATAAACTTCCCTCTTAGTACCACTTTTACTGTATCCCATGGGTTCTGGTATGTCGTGGTTTTATTTTTATTTGTTTCAAGAAACTTTTTAATTTCCTTCTTAATCTCTTCATTGACCCATTGGTTGTTCAGGAGCATGTTGGTTAATTTTCATGTATTTGTACAGTTTCCAAAGTTCCTCTTGCTATTGATTTCTAGTTTTATTTTGTTGTGATCAGAAAACATACTCGATATGATTTTGACTTTTTTTAGTTTGTTGAGACTTGTTTTGTGGTGTAACATATGATCTATCCTGGGAATGTTCCATGTGCTGATAAGAAGAATGTCTATCCTGCAGCAGTTGGGTGAAATGTCCTGTAAATGTCAGTTAGGTCCATTTGGTCTAGAGTGAAATTTAACTCTGATGTTTCTTTTTTGGTTTTCTATCTAGATGATCTATCCATTATTCAGAGTGTGGTGTCAAAGTACCCTACTATTGTTGTATTGCCATCTCTTTCTCTCTTTAGATCTATTAATGTTTAGTTTATATGTTTGGGTGCTTTGGTGTTGGGTGCATAGATAGTTACAACTGTTAGATCCTCTTGCTGACCACTTTATTATTATATAGTGACCCTTTTTGAGTCTTTTTACAGTCTTTGAGTTAAAGTCTATTTTATCTGATATAATAGTTACTCCTGCTATTTTTTGGTTTCCAGTTGTGTGGAATATCTTTTTCCATGCCTTCACTTTCAATATATGTGCATCTTTATAGGTGACATGAGTTTTTTTGTAGGTGGTATAGAGTTGGGTCTTGGTGTTTTTTTTTTTTTAATCCATTCAGCCACTCTATGCCTTTTAATTGTAGAATTGAGTCCATTTACATTCAATATTATTATTGATAGGTAAGGATTTACTATTTTCTTACCTGTTTTCTGGTTGTTTTATAACTCCTCTCTTCTTTTCTTACTGTCTTCCTCTGTGGTTAAGTGATTTTCTCTAGTAGTATATTTTAATTCATTCCTTTTTATTTTCACTATATCTATTATAAATTTTTGCTTTGTGATTACCATGAGGCTTACAAAAAATCTTATAGATATAACAAGTTAATTTAAATATATGACAACTTAACTTTGATTACAAAGAAAAGAAACAAAGGAAACACGAAAAAATGATACACTTTAATTTCATCCTCCCCAACGTTGACTTTTTGTTGTCTCAATTTACATCTTTTTATATTGCCTATCTTTTAACAGGTTGCTGTAGTTATTTTTGACAGATTTGTCTTCTAGTCTTTATGCTAGAGATATGGGTGGATTACATAGCACATTTGCAGTATTAGATTATTCTGAATTTTTCTGCATACTTACCTTTACCCATGAGTTTATACCTTCAAATATTTTCTTTTTGAGTGTTAGCATTCTTTTCTTTCAGATTGAAGAATTTCCTTTAGCATTTCTTGTAAGTCAGGTCTAGGGGTAATGAATTCCCTCAGGTTTTGTTTTTCTGGGACAGACTTTATCTCTTTTTTAAATTTGAAGGAAAGAGTTTCTGGGTACAGTATTCTCAGTTGGCAGTTTTGTTCCTTTAGCACTTTAAATATGTCATCCCCCTCCCTCCTGGCCTGTATGCTTTTCACGGAGAAGTCTGTTGCCAAATGAATTGGAGCTTCTTTACATTTTATTTGCTTATTTTCCCTTTCAGGATTCTCTCTTTGTCCTTGTCCTTTGAGAGTTTGATTATTATATACCTTGGGGTAGTCTTATTTGTGTTGAATATGTTTGGTGATGTCTGACCTTCCTGTACCTGAACACTAACATCTTTCTCTAGGTTTGGAAAGTTTTTTGTTATTATTTCTTTGAATAATTTTTCTATCCCTTGCCCTTTCTCAACTCCCTCTTGAACACCAATGACTTTTATATTTGCCCTTTAAGGTTATTCTCTATTTCTTGCAGGTGTTCTTTATTCCTTTTCATACTTTTTTCTTTTTTCTCCTCTGAATGTGCATTTTCCAATAGGCTGTCTTTGAGCTCACTTATTGTTTCCTCTGCTTGATCCATTCTGCTGTTGAGAACCTCTAATGCATTTTTCAGTTCAACAAATATATTTCTCAGTTCCAATATTTCTCTTTGGCTTTTTATTATTTTAATCTTTTTGATCAATTTCTCTCATAAATTTCTGAATTGATTTTCTATGTTATCTTGGAGTTCACTGAATTTCAAAATAGCCATAAAATTTTGACTTCTCTGAGAGCTTACGCATCACTCTTTCATTAGGGTCAGTCACTGACTCCTTGCTTTGTCCATTTGGGCAGATCATGGTTCCCTGCCTGTTGTTGATTCCTATGGACATATATCTATGGCTTTGCATTGAATGATTAGCTATTTATTCCAGTCTTCACAGTCTGGCTTTTTCTGGTCTTTCTAGAATATGTTTGCTTACAGGTTCTTTGCAATTGCCTGTGAGTGCCCTCAATCCTAGATTGCTGCCTCCTTTTCAGCACTAGGTGGCACCTTAAGCCCAGGTTTGCCTCAGGTCTCAAAAATGTTCAGAGCATTGCACATCCTGGATTGGGGGGGGTGTCCTAAAGGAAATACACTGGCTGTATGCGAAAGCTGGCTAGGGGGTTCTTGCCCAGGAGACCTATGGAGCATGCATCCTATAGTATGGTGTTGCCCACCAGCCACTCTGATTTGGCCTCTCCTTTGGCTGAGATAAAGAGCAGAGTTTTGCAGGCTGGGGTTTCTAGTCCCAACTCCCTTCTTTGTCTCTAGCTGCCCTCAGGGGTTCCCCCCCCCCCAACTATGGGCACTCAAGATGCTTCCTATGGGTTAATGTAAGAATAGTTTTTTCTGCAAGGGAACCCAAGATGGTGGGGAAGCTGGCTGTTTGCCTTGATCTTACTCTTTCTAGTGTGGAAACTGTGAGTCCAGAAAAAATTTCCATGCTTGGTGCTTAGCAGATTGGGGCAAGGAAGGGGGATGCATTGTGGATAGAAGTTCATTTCTCTTACCATCTGCTCAGAGTTTTTCACTTCTTTGTGGTTCCGAGGATTGTCTAAGCTTCAGATTTGAGTTCAGGAATATTGCTGGTGATAATCTTGGCGCCGGATATTTGTTTTTGGTTTCCTGTAGGGGACAGTAAAGCCAGATTGCTTCTACTCTGCTATTTTGGTGATATCGCTTACCAATAGCCATTCATTTTTGCAGGCACTTTCTACGTGCCAGGCACTGTGCTATGTATTTTACATACTTTATCTCATTTAATTCTTCTAACAGCTCTCAGAAGCAGGAAATATTACTATACCATTTTATAAATGATGAACCCTAAGGCTTATAGAAATAAGTAACTTGCCCAGAGTCAGGCATTTTGGCTCCACAATCCTAACACTTAATCCCCAAGGATTTCAAATGAAACTTCCCATTTATAAATCTGGCCATCCCATTAGATTTAAAGAAGGAAATATGTTTTATTCATCTGTATAGCCCTGACAACTAACATTGTCTGAAACATTATAAGTACCTACTAAATGTTTGTGGAACTAAATCTAATCTACAATGAGTTGTATTTAGAAGTTATCAGCAGAACTACAGTACATAGTATTTGTATATGTAGGTACATTTTTGGAATATTTATATATATCCTGAATATGACTGGGTATCCTTGGACCATACTTGCCCTGTCCTTGTTGCTTCCTTTAAGCCAATTAGGATACATCTTTGCAATTCCAAAAAACAAAAGGCTGATTCCAAGTGCATTGATAAATATATAGATTTTTATGAAACAGAAGAGCAAAACTTCTTTCAAATTCCTTTTGAAGACCTCAGAGCTTTTCTCAGAGTTTCGTTTTCTACAACAGCCAGCCTGTCTCTCCTTTTTCTCCCTCAGTGCCAATTTCAGTTATCTCTACTTCCAGAGTCTTCTCCCTGATTATTTAATCTACAGTAAAGAACAATTTAGCCCTTTAGGCTTATTCAATTTCCATTCTCACCATGGCAGACTGTATTTTCCAAAGTTGACCACTACAATATGTCTCATCCCATAAGCCCACCTTGTCAGTGCTGTTGTATTTTAGGGTTTTATTCTCCATCCACATCTTTTTCTTGATATACTCTTCCTAAGCAATCTCATCTTCTATCTGGGCTTTCACTACCATCAGTATGCTAATGGCCACCAAATATTCAGCATGATTCCCATCTTCAGACTTTTACACAAACCTTTATAATAAAAATCTTGTTATACAATGACACTGACACTCCTCTCATCAAGTAATAGCCCCTCTCTTTAATGTGGGTGGACAATTGTGATTACTTCAACCAATAGAATATGGTGGGAGTAATGCTAAATGACTTCCAAGACTAGGTCATAGAAATGATATGCACTTCCACCTTGCTCTCTTGGGATGCTCTCTCTTTGAACCCAGCCACCATACTATGAGGAAGCCAAGCAGCCACATGGAGAGGCCATGTGTAAGTGATCCATCTGACCAAGAGCCCCAAATGAGGTATCAGACAACAACGAGCATTAACTGTCAGATATTTGAGGAAGTGTATCTTCAAATGAGTCCAGTCCCCTGCCATTGAATTACCCAAGCCACCCCAGAAATAAGCTGTCCCCACTGAGCCCTGCCCAAATTGCAGATTCATGAGTAAAATAAATGATTATTGTTGTTTTAAGCCATTAAATTTGGGGTGGGTTGTTATACAGAAAAGATAACTGGAACAGTTATCCAATGATTCTCTCAGTAGCACTAAAGATCTACTCTCCATAGAAGGCAAAGAGCGATTATAAAAAAAAAAAGTTTCCAGCCAGGTGCAGTGGCACACACCTGTAATCTCAGCTACTCTGGAGCCAAGGCAGGAGGATCCCTTGAGCCCAGGAGTTTGAGACCAGCCTGGGCAACATAGCAAGATGCTGTCTCAAAAAACAAAAAGTTTCAGTCCTATGTATAACATAATAAATATATATTATATAATATATATTTATTGTGTATAAATATATAGTAAATATATTATGTATATTATATAATAATAATATTAATAAAAACAATGCTAACAATAATAATATATTTACCATGTAGTAAAAATGTAGTTTATTCCATAGTTTATAATATTAATGCTCACATAAACTTTTACATTATAATAATGTACTGTTATTATTATTAGTATTATTTTATTAATATTATCATTAAGTCCCAAGATAAAATAAAGCCCTTGGAGATCATGATAAATAGATAAGGGACATGGATATATCTCACTTGACCTTTTTATTCAAATTTTGACATCTCTAGTGGTGGACCCGAAAATAGTATCCACTATAGAATGTGTCCTATAAAGGCTTATTCTATCTACCTATGCAACATGTTATATAAACTCCTTGAGGAAATATTTCTGATTTTGGTGTTGGTCCCCATCAGCACCAAACACAGCATAGTAGAATACATTTATTTCTAGGCTCAGGAACTTCCTCTGAAGTACATGATGCTGTCAGAGAGTTGGGGACCCAGAATCAAGGGTATTTACACAGCAGTGAAGATGGAATATTGGTAATTGTTATTTGGACTATAATTGTCCCTATTTTTCTTTTGATGTCATAAACCTGATTTTCCTTGGCTGTTAATCAAAGAGAAGCATGACCATTACAGCAACCAAGCATTTCTCCAGTGGAAGCCATACATAATTCTCAGATTCAGGAAGTTTTTAGCTTGACCTCAACCTGAGTGGACTCACCAGGCAAAGGCTGACTGACTCAAGTAGTCTGAATTTATAAGTACTGTTGCTTTTACTCATTGCACTATAACTTCCTATTTCCTCTGTTGTGTAACTTTTTAGTCAGCAAATAATACTTAATTGGCTTCCTAATTATCAGGCATGAAGATCTATAACAATTAAAGGTGGCTTTCATTTCAGAGTTGTTTTCTGACATAGGAAATTACATATTGTAGGCTTGGGTAAACCCTTGAAGATTTGTATGTAACTTATCTTTGGAAAAATTATAGCCTGCCAGACTTTTAATATTTTAAATTCCACACTCAAAAATGGAAGAAAGAATCATTAATCCTGACCTGCTATTGAATATATCCTTATTATCACATTCCATAGACTTCTAATGTCAGTTTTCTCAGTTAAAAAACAAGCACTTCATCAAAGGGGCTTGAGTTATTTTATGAAACAAATGTTTATTGAACATATTGAACCCACCTGTATAAGTCCCTGTGCTAAATGCTTTCAGAGAGGTAATAAAAGGATATTGTTACCAGTTTGAAGGTTACCAGGCATAGATGAAGATGGTGAAGAGTTCATACTGAGTGGTGGCACCTTCACCTCTTTCCTCCATCTAACTTCAGAGAGAAGATAAAAGAAAAGCAAAGGCAATTCTAAGGATGATGGAAAAGGGAAGTTCAAGACCATAGTGAGCATCAAGGCAGAGAATGCAATCAATGCAGACGAGCCAAATGTCAGATGGATCCATTGTTGAGGTTTCCAAAAGAGAGAAGAAGCTGTAAATGAGCAAAAGTTTTTATATCCCCAAATGGGAAAACAATAGATGTCCATGGTTAATAATCAAGAGATGGGAGCTTGTACATATTATTATTATTTTTTTATTATTTTAGAGACAGGGTCTTGTTCTGTTGCCCAGGCTGGAGTGCAGTGGTGTGATCATAGATCACTGTAACCTTGAACTCCTGGACTCAAGCAATCCTCCCACCTCAGCCTCCTGGGTAGCGAGGACTAAAGGTGCATGCCACCACGCCCAGCTAATTTAAAAAAAATTTTTTTTAGATACAAGGTCTCACTATGTTTCCCAGGCTGGTCTCAAACTCCCAGTCCCAAGCAATCCTCCCGCCTCAGCCTCCCAAATTGCTGGGATTACAGGCATGAGCCACCGTGCCCTACCTCTTATTATTTTTAATGGAAATAAATATAAGAATAAGTTGTTAACAGTTGAAAAGTAGTGGCTTCCACGGAGAAGAACGAGAAATGATAGAAAAGGAGACTATAATTTTTATGATATACTTTTTATAGTATTCATTGAATTTTAACTATTTGGGTGTAATACTTTGGCAAAAAGTAAATAAAAGACGTGGAAGTGAACATGCACATATTTTATAACTCAGTATTTCTACTTCTAGATACATACCCTAGAGAAATTCTCACACATGTTCACAAGGAGATATGTATTAATATAAGGATGTTCATTTCAGTATTGTTTGTAAAAGCAAAATATTGGCCAAAATGGAAATGTCCGTCAAAAGAAGAATAAATAAATAATTAATTTTGGTGTGTTTAAATTATAGAATATCATATAGCAGGTGGAAGTAATCCACTAGTACTATATATCAACATGGGTATATCACAAAAACAATGCTAGTTTTAAAAAGCAGTTGCAGGATGATTTTTGCAGATGAATTCATTTAAGCAAAGTTTAAAACACTAAACAATACTATATACTTTCTCTGGATATATTTTTATGTGTGTAAAAGGATAAAAATTAAATGGAAGATGGAAGGACACATTAAATTTATGGAAAAAGGAAAAGGAAATGGGACTGGATTGGAGGCACAAAGACTCCAACTTATCTTAAAATTTAATCACTATATTATAAAAAGATAAAGCAAATGTAACAGAATGTCAACTGTTGAGGATTCTTTGTGGTCATTTCACAGGTGGTCATTTCCTATATTTTTCAAAATTTTACACATTTTTAAAATTTTAAAATTTAATGGCACACGATTTTGCACATCTAGTTTGTGACTATATCCACAACATGTATAAGGATTAAAAAGCAAAGCTTCCTAGTTTGAGAAAATATAGTACTTTGGAATAAAATTAACATAGATTGAAATATATATACTCTTATGAACATAATCTATAAGTAATAGGAACTAACCAACTTGCAAAACTCTCATCAAAAACTCTTTGTTAAAAAAAAGCACGTTTCTTTTCAGAAGCCATATTCATTTAGAAGTCCTTTTAAATGAGCCACTGACCTGAAAAGTGGCTAACAAATGTGTGTTTTACCTAACTGTGTTGAAAACTATAGGCTCAATTATTAAGATTAAACTAGTTACTAAGGTTTTTAAATATTAACCTATTTAAGATATTAAGAAAATGAAAATACCCTTACTTATGAAAAATTTTCATAATAAGAAAGACCATCTGGAAGTCAGTTTTCCATTACATATTTTCATATATAGACCATGTTTGAATGTTAAGCTGATCTACTTAGTATCTTCACTAATGAAGGAAGCATAGCAGGAAAATGCTTTAATACTTATGATGCTGAACCTGCAATGTAGCTCTAGCAGATTTGGCTTTAAAGAGCTGCCTAATTACATATTTATAAATGCAAATTTGTATCTAGTAGTCTGGAATAAAGCCCTATAGCCATTTCAGTTTATCAAGCAAATGAAGTAATTTTTAAAAAACATTATGCAGTTGACTAAACCAAGCAACAATATCTACTCATGATTATTTGTAAAGGCTACCATTTATGGACTGATTCTCTCTTTTATTATGTGTTTAAATGCCAGGGACTTGAACTAGCAAAAACTAACTACACTGTATAAATCCAGAAAGCTGAGATGTTGGCTCAGTACCAATCTTTTCTAATCATTACAGCTATTATTTAACATTTATTGCAATTGGCAGCATTCTAATTATTTTATAAAATGTCCATGCCCAGTGGATTTACCTAGTTAATATCAAAGATAAGATTAAAATGTCACTGAACCATTACAATGTCTTCTTTTTATCCCCCTCCCAAGTTGTTCAACATTCTTTTTTTTTCTATTAGGAATGTACAATATGCTCACTATGGAAATTTTTTTAAAAAACAAAGAAAACTAGAAAGCAGGAAAAATCATCCATAGTCCACCACTTGAATGCAACTGTTGTTATTTTGGGATGTTTCTTTTGTCTTTTTTTCCCTTATGGATAATGTTATATTTTGAGATGGAGGATGAATAAATATATAGATAGATAATCATGCTATATATATATATCATGGTTATATATGCACATATGCATTTTTTATCTTTTCTATTCAAATAACAGTGCATCAAGGCTTTTCCCATATTATTATATAGTCTTCATGAGATGATTTTTAGGAAACAATGATTTATTCACTGGACATACAATAGTTTATCAAACCACGCACTATGGTTTACTATTTGGTTTACTTCTATTTTGCTGTAGTAAATAATGCTGGAATAAATATACTTGAGTATGCTTCCTTCTGGATACCTGAGGAAGTGCTACTAGGGTAGATACCAAGATGTAAAATTGCTGAGGCATGAGGTCTGAACATCTCCAACTTTACTAAATACGAAATTGTCATACTAAGTGGTTTTTCCTATTTCTACTCCTACCAGCAGAGTATTAAAATTTTCATTGCTACACATCCTCACCAACACTAGATAATCTCAAACTTTTTAAAAATTTGCCAGACTGATGAATGCGAAATGATATTTTATTGCACTTTCATTTTGCATTTTCATATTTACTAATTTTGACATTCTTATTGTTATTCTGCTCTCCTCTTGTATAAATTTACCCATCCTTTGCTTATTTTTTTATTGTGTTAGTTTTCTTATAATTTGTAGGAGCTTTTTATATGGCAGGAATTTCAATTTTTTGTCAGTAATATACACTTCAAATATCTTCTTCCATTCTGTGGTTTATCTTTTAATGATTTTAATATTATCTTATATTGTACAAAAGTTTTTTGTTTTAGTATGGGCAAATTTGTCACTCTCTTACTTCAAGGTTGATATTTTATATCTCATAAAAGAAAGCTTTCCCTACCCAGAGTATATAAATATATTCTCTTAACTTCTAAAATTTGTAAGTTCTGTTTTTCACATCTGGAATTTAATTTGTATTTTATGTGAAATCAAAATTTTATTTTATTTTTCCCTATGAATATCCAGTTGTCCCAGCACCAGATAATGAATAGTGCAACGTTTCTCCATTGCTTTGGAATGGAACCTCTGTCATATATTAGGTTTCTCTATATGCATTTATCTGACTCCAAGATCTCAATTTTTTCCCATTGTGCACCCCTTACTAACACCACAATATTTTACTTAGTAGATAATAAATCTTGATGTCAGGTAATACAACTTCCCCCATCCCACCTTATTTTTTTCTTCAAATTTTACTTGGCAATTCTTGATCCTATAATTTGAGGATCAAATCCTTAAATCTGAGGATCAGCTCATCAAATTCCATGAAAAATGCTACTGTCATTTTTATAGTAATTACATTTAATTTATATGTTAATTTGGAATTAACTACTGTCTTTATATGATATGGAAATTAACAATCCATGAACATGATATATCTTTTCATTTACTTAGGTTTTCTTAAATTTCTTTCAAAAAGTTTATCATTTTAACCACAAAAATTTTATATATTTTTATTAGATTTATCCCAGGTGACTTATAGTTATTTTTACTAATGGGAATAAGATTTTTGTTACATTTTTATTTTCCAATTGGTTCTTGCTTATATAAAGAACACTACTGATATTTACGTGTTGATCTTATGTCCAGCAACCTTGCCAAGCACTCTTATATGTCTGTAGATTCCTTTGGATTTTCACAGGGACATTGACATATTATCAATGAATAGTGACAATTTTCCCTACCGTTTCACAATTATTTTCTATTTTTATATTTTATATATTATATTATTATATATATTTTATTTAGTAGTTTAGTATGACTTACTAGTATGACCAGATTGGTTGGAAATTTAAAATATATATATACACACACACACACATATAATGCCTTTTCAAAGGACCAGATTTTGGCCTTTTTTACCCTTCTTTTTGTTTCTGTTTTCTATTTTATTAATTTCTGTAGCTTATTCTGTTGTACCTTTTCCGACATCTTAAAATTTTAGCTCATTAATATTTGGAGTGCAAAATCACTGAAAGGATGGGGGTATCTAACCAATCTATGACTATAAGTCCCAATCTTTAGAATTTCATATATGACCACTTAGCAGCCTTCATTCCTTTTCGTTTGTTCCTTCAGTTCCTGTACCCCTTCTTAGTACAGATTTCTTAGAGCTGCACAATATGCCCATCTCCTTTTCTCAAAAAGGGGAAATGTTCTTGAACATGGAGCAAAAGATGCAGGAATGAGAAAAAAAAAACTAGATGAGAATAAAACTGAGGATAAAACTGTAGCTACACAAATTCTTCAACAAAATTTTTCTAATTCAGAACCAATGGATGTTGTCAGAAACTTATTGCAAGCCCTGCCTGACCATTTATGGTCACAGTCACCCACAGATATTGGGAAAATAATTTCAGCCACTTCTATTAAAGTTGAGGTAAATCTGTTCAAACTGTTATCTAATATAAAATAATATCCTTTGAAACCAGAGGTAATTGAGCAAATAAAGCCTATAACAAAAGACTACATTTTTAAAAGGCCTAATTATTCCTTGTACTAATCCATGCAATATCCCAATCCTGCCAATCAGAAAGCCTAACAGAAAGAATTGGCATTTCATGCAAGGTTTAAGAGCAATGAATAATATTGTGATTCCTAGACATCTGGTGGTACAAAACCCCAATACTCTTCTATCAGCAATCCCCACTGGAAGTAAAAACACTTACTGTGGTTGACTTATGTCATGCCTTTTTTAGCATCCCAGGGACCCAAGCAGCCAATACTTGTTTTCTTTCACGTGGGATGACCACCAGTACACCTGGACTGTCACGCCTCAAGACTACACTGAAAGCCCAACTTTCTCAGATATTCAAATATGTTCTAGCTGATTTAGATTCTCGGAGGATCTACATTTACACAATCTCCTTCTTGGCTCCCCAGACTTACAATCCTCTAAGGATGATAGCATTCATCTCTTGAGACAATTGGCACTCGAGGAACATAAAGTCTCCAAAGAAAAACTTCAATTTTGCCAAAGTCAAGGAAAATATCTAAAACATTTAATTTCACAAGAAAGATGATTAATAAATTCAGATAGAATTAGAGGCATTCTAGCTTTCCCTGAAACCTCAAAGAAGAAACAATTTTAAGGATTTCTAGGATTAGCTGGATACTGCCATAATGGGATACCAAATTTTCTTTAAAGATAAATGATATAACCTCTTAAAAGAAAATCACCAGATCCTCTTGTGTGGACCACTGAAGGACTATTAGCCATACTAACTATTAAAGAAAGTCCTATGACCACCCGAGCTTTGGGGCACCCTAACTATAATCTGCCTTTTTTCCTATTCACACATGAAGATGAAGGAAACACTTTAGGAATCCTAACTCAAAAGCATGAGGAGCAAAATAGATCTACAGGATATTATAGGCAACAGTTGGATGCAACAGCTAAAAACTTGCCACCTTGCATGAGAGCAATCTCAGCTACAGCCAAGTTTCTCAAGGTAGTAGAAGAAATTATTATGGGTTCCCCTCTCATTATTTATGTTCCTTACTCTGTGGAAACACTCTTAAAATCTCATCATATGCAGCATTACTCTGTCAATAGGTTTGCTTCATATGAAGTTCTTCTTTTGTCTTCATACAGCATTACCATCTCTCATTATAATAATCATAACCCTGTTACTCTTTTTGCTGTTACCTTCTGATGAGGCACCCCACGACTGCATTGCCCTGACTGGTCAGCTTCTTGTTCCTAGACAGGACTTACAGGTGATACCTATAGACAGTACTGATGTAATTTGGTTTACTAATGGCTCTTACTTAAAAAATGATTCTGGAAAACACTGCACAGATTATGCAGTTGTCTCTTTGACTGTAGTCACAGAAGACAACACTCTCCCAGAGGCAAAGTCAGCCCAGCAAGCAGAATTGATTATCTTAACTGGAGCTTGTCAATTAGCAGAAAATAAGGTTGCTAACATTTACACAGACAGCAGATACACATTCAGAGTAGCTTCTGATTTTGGAATGCTCTAGAAACAACATATTCCTGACTTCTTTAGGACAACCCATTAAAAATAACCAACAGGTCTTTGGTCTCTTGGAAGCCATTCAAAAACCCAAATCATTGGCCATCATAAAAATTCCTGGACATTTAAAACTAGACATTCCTAAAGGTAAGGTCAATCACTTTGCAGACCTACCAAAAATGCAGCCCTAAATGTTTTTCCTCTCTGAAGAACTAAACATCTTTAGCTATCCCTGCAAGTGCATGCCCTGATTAAAACCTTGCTGAAGGAAGCACAAGGAAAGGCCTCTGAAAAAGAGTTAAACCTTTGGAAAAGTAATGGAGGGATATTCTCTCCTGAAATAGGTTTATGGTACAGACCAAATGATAGACCAATTCTTCCCCTGGAACTTCAGTTAGCCTTTTTACAACATGTTCATGAATTAACTCACTGGAATCCAGATAAATTGATGTCATGGGGAAAACAATATACTAGAAATCATCACCCACAATTCCTCAAAACACGCACTCTCACTGTACTATTTGTCCCAAACACAATCCTGGAAAGCTGCTCCACGGATCTCAGGGACATTTCCCTTTATCATCAGAACCTTCTGAGATATGCCAACTGGATTTTGTTCAACTGCTTCCATCGCAAGGATACAAATATATTTTGGTCATGATTTGCACATTTTCTCACTGGGTTGAGGCATTCCCAAGCCATGGAGCTACAGCCCAAATCATAGATAAAATTTTGCTAAAGAAAAATTATTCCTTCTTTGGGAGTTCCTTCTGAGGTTCACAGTAACCAACGAATTATTTCACTGGTCAAAAAATTCAGTTTATTTGTAACATATGGCCAATTTATCAGCATTTCCATTGTACATACTACCCTCAGTCTTCCTGGTGGGTGGAATGCACAAATGGAATAGTAAAACATCAGTTGGAAAAGCCTATAGAAACTTTAACCTTCCCTGGCCTAAGGCTCTTCCATTGGTATTGCTCAACTTAACATTCTACCCCATTTGGAAAACATCAGCTTTCTCCCTTTGAAATAACAGGAAGATCCAGGAGCCTAAATGAAGAAGTCTACAAACTAGCTTTCCTTAAGAGTGATATTTTTCATCATTGTCAAGCCTTATAAAGTTTCTCACTAAAAATTTTATAATTAAGGATTCTTTTAACAGTAAGCTTTTGGGAGACAAAGACATCAAAGATCATGGCCTCCAATGTAGGGATTTTGTTTACTTGAAACACTATCAAATAAAGGACTCCCTTCAACCACATTGGAAGGGACCATATCAGGTATTGTTAACCAATCCTTGTGCAGCTAAGCTCGAAGGCATTGACTCATGGATTCACATTTCTCATTTAAAAAAGGCAGCCCCACCTGTGAGAACATGTTCCATCACTGAAATCTCCAACTGAAGCTAACCAGCAGCCAATCACCTTGTTCTTCAGACCAGGACGAGAAGTAGATGAAATCTGTGTAGACTACTCTCCCCAGATATTGGACCTGGCCTGTGAGAATTTTACCAAAAAAATTCTTTTTGGACTCTTACAATTTTTCTTTTTCCTTTTCACATCTTTTATACCAAAATGGAGGTAATTCACTTTCTATTCCATCCTACTTTTTAAACATTTGTTACCACTTGGAAAGATAATACCCTAGTTAAACTACCCGAAAGCACTGCAACAGGAGGAACCCTCACTGATTCTTGGATATATCACTTAATTCCACAATCAATCTTAATCAACACATGCCATTAGTTGTCCCCATTACCAATTTTGATACTGTTCCCAATGAGACTATATTTCTAGAACTTCCTCCACCTAGCTTAATCTTTCAAGTAAAAATTGTTCAAAGGGTTAATGTTTCCATCCTTTGCTTACAGTTGTCTACAGCTCTCCTTAATGTGGGACAACTTACCCCAGGACCTCCTCACTCTCTCTCTCTTACCTACTTACTGAATGCATTAAAGAACAAAATGTAAGTTGATTATGCCAGTGCCTCCAGCTTGTTGCCTGGCATGTTAATGGCTTTTGGAAGGCTTATAACAAAGACCATTCCTGGTTTGATAAGGTACTCTCTATATTGCCCACAAACAACACAACAAATGAAAACACCCTTAGGAAAATAACTTGTGCCCTACCAGGATATGTTTTTGTCTGTGGAATAGGAACAGACTCCCCAACTTAAGGTTGGGCATGTCAATGTCTGGATAGCTGGCAAATGGAAGGACTCTGCCTGTTAGAACAATTTGTTACCCCTCTCTCTTTACATAAGGAAAACCATAATACCTTTCCTTCTGAGCTGTTCACCAGACATAAAAGAGAATACTAGCAGGCTGTGATTGCAGTATAGGACAAAGCATACTTGGCATTCTGATACTAAGTGCAGGAGTATATGTCAACAGAGATATGATCTGGAATCTCTCTACCATAGTTGGACAGATAGCTGAAAACACAAAAAAAGTACTGCAGCTCAACAAAAATCTTTAAATTCTTTCGTTTATATAGCCCTTGATAATTGAAAAGCCCTTGACTATCTGTTAGCTAAACAAGCAGGGATATGTGCAATTGCCCATAATACTTATATTAACACTTCAGGAGAAGTGGAAACTCAGAAAAAAATCATGCAAAAGGCTAAATGGCTAAAAGATGTTAGAAAGACAGACCATTTACAAGATTTATTTGATTGGTTACCATCAGAAATAGGAACAGATTCCAGATCTGGATTTCAAATTATTTTACTAATAATTATCCTTATTTGCATTGTATTTTTATTCTTAAAATGATTATGTTTTATATTTCTAGATGTCTGAAGTCAACAACAAAAACTAAAATCATGATAGCTAGACACTTAGAAATGATAAAAAATGCCACAGCTCCTTTGAAAGCGGTTGCCTGAGAGCCCATTGCTCTGTCCCTCAGTCAACTTAGCCTTGAGATCTCACTAAATTCTTAAGCCGCAGTACCTCTCCTCTTTCCTCTCATGTGGGACAAGACTAGGAATGAGCCTTTCCAGCAACATGGGATAAATATGCATTTAAAATGTTGATCCTCAATGCTTTCAGAAGGGGAAGATCTTGATCCAATGGGGGAAATGAGAAAGAAAAGTGACTCAGATCAGTCTAAGGAACGTAAGGTATGCAAAATTTATGAGGCCCAGAAAGACATGAGCATGAGACTTCAGTCATGTCTCCCACCCCAAGGGTAATTGTTTAAAGGAATTTTGTTTTTCCTTTTGTTCCCTGTAGTTTCAGACTAGCTGATAAATGACCTAAAATGTTACTATGAGTTGCATAATGTGACCCTCACCCATCTATGTTCCTGGAACTTGTGATACAAAGAACAATGTATAGTCAGTTGATAGCTTATGTTATTTTAATGAACCAATGTAAATTGTTGGTAAACAACTTAGGATCTGCTCTCTAACAACTTCTCTTTTTTTCCTTCAAAAATCCACTTATCACTGCTGCAGACTGGAGCATATAGTCACGGCAACTTGAATCTACAGACTCCCAGGCTTCAGTCCTCAACCTTGGCCCAAATAAACTCTCTATTTATATTAATTTTCTCTCAGTTTCTTCCTTTAGACTGACACATTCTACTTTCTCTCTCTATGAAGTGGACTACACTAAGTACCTCATATAAATGGAATAAAACAGTACGGTAATGTGTTGCTTAATGACAAGGATGTGCTCTAGGAAATGTGTCATTATGTGATTTTGTTGTTGTGCAAACATCATAGAGTGCACTTACACAAACCTGGATGGTATAGATGACTACTCATCTAGGCTATATGGTATAGCCTATTGCTCCTAGGCTACAAACCTGCGCAGCATGTTACTATGCTGAATATCATAAGCAATTATAACACAATGGTAAGTATTCGTGTATCTAAACATAGAAAAAGTACCACAAAAAATATTACAATCTTATGGTACCACCATAGTATATGCAATCTAATCCACCTGTTGACCGAAATGTTGTTATGAGGTTCCTGGTCGTATTTGTCTTTTGTGTTACTGGTTTATGTCACTTAGCATAATGTCCTCAGGTTCATCTATGCAACTTATTTTTAAAGTACCCTTCCCTAAAATCAGTCAATGTTTATCTATTTTCTTGCTCACAATTGCTTCTTTCTACTCACCTCTTCTAAGTTCAGTTTTCATATTCCTGAAGAACGTTTAGTGAGAACTTCTTTTAGCAAGGGACAATGTGTTGTAAACTCAGTCTTTAAAAAAAAAAAAAAACTAAAGGAAAAAAAATGGCAGTCTGATAGAGTCCTCCCACCTCACCGCTCCCGGGGAAGGTGGTGAAAAACGTCATTAGCTGTCTGCGTGCGCAAACCACTCACTCCGAAAACAGCATTGTGAATTAACAGAGAAACATCATGGGACGCACAGCCCAAGAAAACAGGTGACAGAGATATTCATTCACAAATATTGGAGAGCGAATGCAGGGAGTGCAATAGAGCCCAGAGCAGGGGAAGGACAGCTCACCAGGTCAGCGTAGTGCAACCTGACCTACAGGCGGTTCCGCACCTTCCCCACAGACTTCCCATCCACTCAGTCAGGGACAAGCCCAGAGTCGGGGCAAAGCTGTTGCTTGAGACAGCAGGCTCTCCGGAGAGGAAGCAATTGTGAGAGCCAAACAGAACTCTCAGCTGCACTATACACGGACCACTCAGGGCTGGGTAGGGACTGGGCAGAGATATAGCTTCCTGGGACAGTGCACAGGAATCTGCAGACCGGCACCTCGCCACTGGACGTCAGCAGGACATGGGCACAGGAGTTGAACGGAGAGCAGGACACTCCCTTAGGGGCTGCTGGCAATTGCCTCCACCGGACAAAGGCCAGTTGAGAAAAGCTGTGTTCCCGGGTGTGATCTGGGCCCTGCTGTGCGCCAGGCTGGCAGCGGCAGCCATCTTTAAAGCTGCCCGCCCGGAGCTGTGAGCCACGTCTTTAGCTCCGCCCCGCCCCGGCCCGGGGCTCTTCTGGCGGGGCGCCACAGGCTTTGCCCTTGGTGGACAGGGACAGCTGCATCCACGGGTTCCAGGTGGGACGAGATCGTGGAACTATAGTGGCAGAACCTTTGTGTATTGGAAACAGTTCGCAGCCCGTCTATCTGGTTCCTGCTACCCCGGCTCTGGCCTCCTATGAATCCACTATGTGCTTGTCCTAGTGCCCACTCTTCAGATCCCAGCCCTCCTGTACCCCACAAATTGGTCATTGTGAAGGTTGCTGGTTATAGCGACTCATTTTGCATGAGTACCGGTTCTCATGGCAACCTAATGCCTCAAGAGCCACAGGCTGAACCAGAGCAGTTCCTGTAACTCTGCCCACTTCATTAGGGAATTTTGCTCCATCCAAGAGTGCCTCCAGTGGCCACTATTCCCCACTCCCCCCGTGTGAACATCCCCCTGGCAGAGACTTCTGGGGATAGAGATGACCACCCACCTCGTCTTGGGGTCTAGTGGTGGAAAAAGGTTGCACAATTGGAGATCCCCCTATCAGCCAGTGTCACGTGGAGATGCACGTAAGAGGGCCGGACACACGAGGCTGGATAAGCAACCTCTGAGCTGTGTAGAATTTTTCCAATTCAGCTCTTGCACTGCAGCCAAAAGCATTTGTGTTTCTACCTGCACCTCAGGAGGAGCAGGGTCAAAGTAACCCCTAGGAGCTACAAGGCCCCTCCCAAAGCTTTCGCATATCCCACCTGGGGGATCAGGGTCTACCACGGACACAACAGAATACCTAGCTATTAAGGAGCTATGGATTTATACCCTCAAGTACAATCCACCAGCTTGGAGCTCAAGCTGGGAGGACAATCTCACTACACTCCACCAGGAAGAAGAGAAGACAACAGGTCAGAGGTAACACAAGATCCAGCAAACTTGCTAAAATACACCCAAGGCAATACAGACCACTACTCCTCTCCCTGGCTCTGCCAAGGAACGAACCTTGGGGGCTTGGACACAGGGCCATAAACTAGCCCTAACACCCCCAGCTCTCAACCAAGAGACCAGATGAGAAAAAATCAGCAAAAGAACTCAGGAAACATGAAAAATCAGAGTGAAAAGTCATCCCCAAAAGAAATCATTAGTTTCTCAGCAACAGATACCAACTCAAATGAAATGGGTAGAATGACAGAAGAGGAATTTCATTTGTGGATTATAAGAAAGCTCAATGGAATTGAATCCCAGCACAAAGAAACCACAAGAAAAATGCAAGAAATGAATGAAAAATTTTCTAAAGAAATAGAAGTATTAGGGAAAAATCAAATAGAAATTCTAGAAATGAAAAGGCATTTAAGGATCTACAAAACACAGTGGAAGGCCTTAAGAATAGGCTGGGTCATGCAGAGGGAAGAATCTCAGAGCTGGAAGATAACTCCTATGTGCTAAATAAATCAGTCGAAGAGAAAGAACACAAAGAGGCATGAACAATGCCTACAAGAAATGTGGGATTATATAAAGAGTCCAAACATAAGGATCATAGGCATCTCTGAAGGAGAGGAAGAAAATTTGCATGGGCTGGAAAATCTATTTGAAGGAATAATAGAGGAAAATTTCCATGGCCTAGCCAGAAATCTCGATATCCAAGAACAAGAAGCACCCAGGACTCCTGGGAGACTCAAAGTGAAAAGGCATTCACCATGCCACATAGTTATTAGACTGACCAGAGTAAACACAAAAGAGGCACTCCTCAGAGCTGTGAGGAGAAAAAAACAGGTAACCTACAAAGGGAAACCTATTAGATTAACTGCAGATTTCTCAGCTGAAACCTTACAAGCCAGAAGGGACTGGGGACACATCCTCAGTCTTCTAAAACAAAATAAAGGCCAACCGAGAATTCTATATCCCACCAAAATGATCTTCTTATATGAGGGAAAAATAAAGACTTTTCCAGACAAGCAATCACTGATAGAATTTGCAAAGTCCAGATCAGCCTTGCAAGAAGTGCTTAGACCTGCATTGTTCACTAACCAGCACAACAGACACCCACCAATGTAAAACTACCCAAAGCTAAAACTCCAGAACCTAAATTTCACAGTGACTCAAGAGGTAAAACAGAACAAGAAACTATCCAACAGAATAAACAGAAATCTACCCCAAATATCAATTCTCTCAATAAATGTGAATGGCTTGAATTGCCCATTGAAGAGACATAGGCTGGCTGAATGGATTAAAAAATACAAGCCAAGTATCTGCTGTCTTCAGGAAACACATCTTACACACAAGGACTCATTCAGACTCAAGGTGAAAGGATGGAATACAATTTTCTAGACTAATGGAAACCAAAAGAAATCTGGAGTAGCCATCCTTATTTCAGATGATATACACTTTAAAGCAACAAAAGTAAAAAAGGACAAAGATGGACACTATAATGGTGAAGGGGAAAATCTTACAAGAAGATCTAACAATCCTAAATATTTATGCACCCAACACAGGAGCACTCAGATACCTAAAGCAAATACTGCTTGATCTAGACAACATAATAAATAGCAATGCCATAATAGCAGGGGACTTCAACATCCCACTGAGGGAACTGGACAGATCCTCCAAACAGAAAATAAGCAAAGAAACAATGGACCTAAACAGGACTCTAGGACATTTGGGCCTAAAAGACATCTATAGAACACTCCACCCAAATAACACTAAATATACGTTCTTATCATCAGCTCATGGAACTTTCTCTAAAATTGACCACATCCTAGGCCACAAAACAGATCTCAACAAGTTTTAAAAAATTGTAATTATACTATGTATCTTTTCAGACCACAGCAGAATAAAATTAGAAATCAATTCCAACAGAAACACATCTTCATCCAAAAACATGGAAATTAAACAATCTGTTGCCAAATGACTATTGGGTCAAGGAGGAGATTCAAATGGAAATCAAAAGATTCTTTGAATTAAATGCTAGCGGGACACAAGTTATCAAAATCTGTGGGATTCAGAAAAAGCAATTCTGAGAGTAAAACTTACTGCCTTAAATACTCACATCCAAAAGACAGAAAGGTCACAAATCAGTAAACTAATGAATCATCTTAAGGAAATGGAAAAGGAAGAGCAAACCAATCCTAAAGCCAGCAGAAGAAAAGAAATAACCAAGATCAGAGCAGAATTAAATGAAATTGAGAACAAAAGAACAATACAGAAGATTAATAAAATGAAAAGCTGGTTCTTTGAAAAGATAAACAAAATAGACAGGCCACTTGCCAGGTTGGCCAGAAGCAGAAAGGAAAGGACTCTAATAAGCTCAATTAGAAATGAAAAAGGAGAGGTCACAACTGATATCATGGAAATACAAAATATCATCTTCGAATACTACAAAAATCTCTATGCCCAAAAACATGAAAACGTGGAGGAAATGGACAAATTCTTAGAAACATCCTACCTCCCTAGGCTCAACAAGGAAGAAATAGAATTCCTAAACAGACCAATATCAAGCACCAAAACTGAAGCAGTAATAAAGCATCTTCCAACAAAAAAAGTCCTGGACCGAACCTACAAAGAATTGGTGCCTATACTGCAGAAATTATTTGAAAACATCCAGAAGGATGGAATCCTCCCGAACTCATTCTACGAAGCCAATATCACCTTGATACCAAAGCCAGGAAAGGACACAACAAGAAAAGAAAACTACAGACCAACATCCCTTAAGAATATAGATGCAAAAATTCTCAATAAAATCCTAGTAAACCGAATTCAAATGTACATCAAAAAAATAATCCATCACGATCTTGTGGGCTTCATCCCTGAGATGCAGGGATGGTTCAACATATGCAAATCTATAAATGTAATTCACCACATAAATAAAAGCAAGAACAAAGATTATATGATCCTTTCAATAGATGCAGAAAAAGCTTCTGATGAAATCCAGCACCCTTTTATGATAAGAACTCTTAATAATACAGGCATAGATGGCTCATACCTCAAAATTATTAAAGCTGTATATGATAACCCCACAGCCAATATCATACTGAATGGGGAAAAATTGAAAGCATTCCCCCTTAAAACTGGAACCAGACAAGGTTGTCCACTATCTCCACTTCTATTCAACATAGTGCTGGAAGTCCTTGCCAGGGCAATTAGACAAGAGAAAGGAATCAGGGGTGTCTAAATGGGGGCAGAAGAGGTCAAACTTTCACTCTTTGTGGACGATATGATATTGTATCTAGAAAACCACAAAGATTCAACCAAGAGATTACTGGAATTGATAAACAAATTCAGCAGTCTCAGGATACAAAATCAATGCACACATATCAACAGCCTTCATATATGCCAAGTTGAGCCAAGAAACAAATTAAAGATGCAATACCTTTCAAAATAGCACCAAAGAAAATTAAATATTTAGGAACATATCTAAGTAAGGAGGTGAAAGACCTATATAGAGAGAATTACAAAACACTGAGAAAAGAAATTGCACAGGATGTAAACAGATGGAAAACCTTACCATGCTCTCGGATACATAAAATTAACATTGTAAAAATGTCTTTGCTACCTAAAGTGATTTACAGAATCAATGCAGTCCCTATCAAAATACCAACATCACTTTTTGCTGATCTAGAAAAAATAATTCTACACTTCATATGGAACCAGAGAAGACCCTGTCTAGCCAAAGCAATCTTAAGCAAAAAACAAATTGGGAGGCATCAATCTACCAGACTTCAAACTATACTATAAGGCTATAGTAACCAAAACAGCATGATACTGGCACAAGAACACAGACATAGACCAATGGAACAGGACTGAGAACCCAAATATAAAACCATCCTCATACTGTCATCTGATCTTTGACAAATTCCAAAAAAATATACACTGGGGAAAAGATTCCCTATTCAATAAATGGTGCTGAGAAAACTGGATGGCCACATGTGGAAGCATGACACTAGATCCACACCTCTCACCTCTCACAAAAATCAACTCACTGTGGATAACAGATTTAAACCTAAGATGTGAAACCATAAGAATTCTCGAAGAAAACATTGGAAAAACTCTTATGGACATTGGCATAGGCAAAGAATTTATGAAGAAGACCCCCAAAGCAATCACAGCAGCAACCAAAATAAATACATGGGACCTGATCAAATTAAAAAGCTTCTGCACAGCCAAGGAAACTATCACTAGAGTGAACAGACAACCTACAGAATGGGAGAAAATATTGGCATGCTACACATCTGATAAAGGGCTGATAACTAGAATCTGTACAGAACTTAGGAAAATCAACAAGAAAAAATCAAACAACCCTATTAAAAAATGGGCAAATGACATGAACAGAAACTTTTCAAAAGAAGACAGAATAATGGCCAGCAAACATATAAAAAACCGCTCAACTTCTCTAATCTTCAGGGAAATGCAAATCAAAATCACAATGAGATATCACCTAACTCTAGTGAGATTGCCTCATATCAAAAAGTCCCAAAACAACAAATGTTGGCGAGGATGCGGACAGATAGGAACACTCATACACTGCTGGTGGGACTGCAAATTAGTACAACCTCTATGGAAAGTAATATGGAGATATCTCAAAGAACTAAAAGTAGAACTACCATTTGATGCAGCAATCCCACTACTGGGTATTTACCCAAAGGAAAAAAAGACATTCTATAATAAGGACATCTGCACTTGAATGTTTATAGCAGCACAATTCACAATTGCAAAGGTATGGAGACAACCCAGGTGCCCATCAATACACGAGTGGATTAATAAAATGTGGTATATGTATACCATGGAGTATTACTCAGCAATAAAAAACAACAGTGAATTAACACATCTGGTATTATCCTGGTTGGAGCTAGAGCCCATTCTTTGAAGCGAAGTATCACAAGTATGGAAAAACAAGCACCACTGGTACTCACCATCAAATTGGTACTAACTGATCAATACTTATGTCACACATGGCAATAATATTCATCAGGGGGTGGGTAGTCAGGAGGAGGGTGGAGGGGATGGAAAAACTCTCACCAAATGGACACAGGGTGCACAGTTTGGGGGATGTCCACGATTGTAGCTCTGACATGGGCAATGCATGGGCAATATATATAAACAAAGTGTTGTACCCCCATAATATTCTTAAATAAATGGAAAAAAACCCACACTATTTCCTTTTATCTTGAATAATTCAACTAAACGAAGAATTTTAAGTTAACAGTAACTTTCCCCTCAAACTTTGAATATATTATACTGGCATATACAATGCTGTCCAAAAGACCACCAGGATGGCTAAATCGTAGAAAGAAGAGCTTATTGGTGATATCAGTTTGCAAACTGAAAAGAGACAGTCCCCAGCATGTACCAAAGGTGCTCTCTCTTCTAAGAGGGAAAGGGCAAGTTGGTTTTTATGCTTTAGAGAGTCTGTATTACACAGTAGAATCATACACACTCAGCAGGTTTGGGGAAAATGTTATACATATTTATGAAAGAGGTCAAGTGCATGTGCAATGGGTAAACACTTCTGTGATATACATCCCATGTTCACTTTGGGGTGGGGTTTTAGCATTAAAATGAGGTAGAATTTGGCTCTTTACATCAAAAGGTGAACTTTAGGACACAACAACAGTTTGTGCACAGTCTCTAGCTGAAACTGGCTTGAGGTCTACAGTTGCTTATTAGGAAAGAATGCTTGTGAGTCCAGTCCTCCGTCCAGTCAGAGATGTAGTGATCTGGGTTGTAAATCAGTTAGGAAAGGTCTGACAATTTGCCTGATAACTCCTATTTTTACAGAGTTTAGCAAGAGTGTGGTTTTTCTTGAAGCCATAGGAATTTAGGAAGTTGCCATGCCAGCCAAGCCCTGAACCCTTGACCTGTAGGTAACTTTTGTTTCCTTAACCTTAAAGTCCATTTTAGTTGATAAAGGGGCATCTATTTTGGCCTCTCGGATCACAACTACAGCTGATGAAAAGTTTTCTGTCTCATGTTTCTATCTAAATGGCATTTTTAAAATAAGAAACTATCTATTCTCTTTATATTTAAGATTTTCTCTGAGGTTCATGTTTTTATGTTCATGAGAATGTGTCTAGGTATGTATAGGTAGGTATGCATGCATACATATGACTTGTATTTAGTTTTATTATTCTTATCAAACTCTTTGTAATTTCTTGTACATACAAGGAAGGGGGTGTGTGTGTGTGTTTTGTTCTCATCAAATTCATTGCAATTTCTGAATCTAAAAATTAGGTATGTTTTTCACTCTGGAAAAAAATCGTAGCCTTTATCTCTTTGGGTATTACTTGGTTATTTTTTATTCTGGAACGCCTATTATAATAAAACATATGCCGGGTTTTCCCATTCTCTATGTGTTTTAACTATTGTTTCATATTTTCATACTTTAGCTCTTTGGCAAAGTAGTAGATTAGAGGATTTTCCAGCAAATTATCACTCCCCTTGCATCTCCCACAAAAGGAATATTCTTCCCTGATATTAATATTGGTCTTGCATAGTTGGGCTTGTCTTTTGATCTCCTGTTTTTTGTCATGAGAACATAATTCAGTTAGCTTCCAGTTTAAAGAGGATAAGAGATATGTGAAGCAGACCAGGACCCAAACTGAAGCTTGGAGACCAGCCAAGTCCTGCTAAGATCAGCCAAACTTCAGCTAACCCACAAATGCATGAGTAAGAAATGCATGTATATTGCTGTATGTCACTAGGACTTTGAGTATTTCAAAAGACAGAAAATTTAACTGATACAGAATTTGGTATTTAAAAATGGAGTCCCACCATAACAAAAACCTAAAATATGTGGCATTGGCTTTGTGAATGGGCAGTAGGTAGTGATGTATTAATAATTGTTACAGGAGGCTGGAAAAATGGCAAGCAGTGGCAAAACATTTGGTAAAATTGTCACCTGCAATAACAAGAACATGTATCTAATAAACTTGTGAAGCTGGATGAGGTGATTTCAAAGAAGAATGTTAAAAAGCTAACTGCTGCTAGCTGCGTTTGAAAAAGCACAAGAAAGGGGTGAGCTTAAAAAGAATTGCCTGTGTTACAACAGAATTGAGAGGGAATATAGTCTAGAAATCCTGAAATTTGTAGGGTTAAAAATGAAAGTGTTCCTCACCAAATCCCAATCTCAAAGAAAAAGCAAATCTAGGCCAATGTAAGTAAAACATAACCTCAGGGTAAAGACCAAATCAAGGATGTAGCTGCAACAACCTTTGTTAGAACCTTGGGAGAGATTAATGTGGTTGTGCTATGCAGGTCTCAGTGTACTGAGAACAGACTCTAGATGAAAGGTAGCCTGCAAAGGAGTGCTTTCAGGATAAACACCTGTGGAAGAAAGGAAGAAAGCATGATTGAGCAGGGAAAGAAAGAGAGGTATTTTATAAAAATAACTCAACCAACCCACTAAAGCTAGATTGCTTCTCAAAGTTGTTCCAAGTTGAGGCAAATGGAGCCAGGTCTTTATAACTCTACATCAGTTAGTCATTGTATACTGGCTGCCCCCTGGAAGAGAGCATTATCTATGGATTGTGGCTCTTTTCAGCTGAGAGCAATTCCCAAACAAGACTGACAGTTGAGGTCAGTAGAAATCCCAGCAGCTGGAGCAATAAATTCTTCAGCCTTGAAGGAAGATGTTAATGGCACAGTACATCATCCAATTCAATTCACCTCATGCACCACTCAGGTCTCCTTCTCTGCATAAGGTTTGGGAGCAGTTCCAAAACTTGGGAATAAAGTTAGTGAGGTAAATAGCTTCCACCACAAAGCCCTCAAATGATACTCAACATATCTTCCTGATCTACCCATTCTAGACTCTCCTTGCCTTGACTAGCTCCTCTGCTGGTCTTGGTGGCTTACCTGGTGGGATGACCCAGATGCTCATCCTTAAGAGTCATCATATCTTTTTCAGGTCATGAATACTTTACTAGTCCACTTACTGTCAAAATTGGGCAAGAGTGTCCCAAGAGATGACAAATACATTCCTCTCTGCCATCATCATATAAAAGCAGCCCAACCTCCAGCTAGTATTTAGGATGACCACCCTGCTACGATGGTGACCCCTCTCCTTGCCTGGTCCTTTGGCACTAGAAGCCAAATGCCACTATGGCTACTCCATTCTTGTGCCCATTGTTCCAGCTCTGAGGACAGTGATGATAAACAGGGACATTTCTACTTCCACCCCTTCATTCCCATATCTGTAAATTCTACTTACTAGGAACACTGCAACATACATTGGTATTGATCCAGAGTTTATACTGCATAGGGCATCATCACTAAGGTGGTGCTTCAGCTGACCCGTCAGTAGGCTATTCCATTGCTCTATCAGGCCAGCAGCTTTTTACAGTTGTGGCTGGTGTGATATGTAAACGAACCAGTGAGTCACATACATGGTCAGGTGCTCACTACCACACCTCTTTTGGTATAAAATGAATTCCTTTGTTTGATGTGATATTATGAGAGATCCTGTGACAAGAGATCAAACACTCTATAAGTGCTTAGATGGTAGAAATGGTTGAGGCACTATTGGCAGGGAAAAAAATCCATACTTGTAATATGTGTCAATTCCAATCAAGATGAATCATTGCACCTTCCAGAATAGAAGAGATTCAACATAATTAACTTGTCATTTGGTTCTCCTCTAGGGATGATTCCATACCAGGGGCTCAATGTTGTTCTCTGTTCCTGGCAGATTGGACATTTGGCAGCAGCAATAGCTAAATCACGATTGGTAAATGGGAGTCCATGCTGTGGGGCTCTTGCATAGCTGCCATCCCTACCACTATGGCTACTCAATTCTTATGCCCCCTGTTCCAGCTCTGGGGATGGAGGCTAGTTGATGCTAACTATTGGAGTCATTCAGTCTGTTTATTCAGTACCTCTTCTATGGTTTTTGCTTTACGGTTGGTGTTCACAGGTAATACTAAAATCTTAACACTTTGTGCCCAATCACATAGCTCTATTCACATATTTTTTCCTCAGACTTCCTAGTCCTTAATCTTCCAATATTTCCCCTTTCAGGATCTTGACCAAACTTCTCTTTCTATGCAAAGTGGATGAGCAGGTGTGTCATCCAAAGCTCTGCCCACTGGGAAGATTTCCTCTGACTGCTGCCTTTCATGGCCACCCATGAATGGATTATAGTGCAGAAATTATCCTTTCTTTGGCTTGTACCCACATACTAAGCTGAACCATTCATATGTAAACCTTAGCTTTTTTCCTTTATTGTGAAATGGTCATAAGAGATCCACCATGCAGTCATAGGTATAAGTTTTTGGTAGAAAGTGTCTACTACAGGTGGTATCTACTAGATCATTTCATCTGGATAAAAGGGATATATGAAAGATTAAGAACATGGACCAACAAAAGCTTAATGTACCCAAAGTATAAATAATTCAGATTATAAATTGAGATAACCATATCCAACTATATTAGTCAGGGTTTTTCGGAGAAACAGAACCAATAGGAGATTGTTTATTTATTATAGGAATTGGCTCATGTGATTATGGAGGCCTAGAGTTCCCACAATCTGCCATCTACAAACTGGAGACCAAGGAGAACCATTAGTATAATTCAGTCTGACTCCAAAGGCCTGAGAACCAGGGGAGCCAATGGTGTAAGTCTCAGACCAAGTTCAAAGACCAGAGAATCAGGGAGCCAATGGTGTAGGTCCCAATCTGAGTTTGCCTTGTGTGAATGTTGGTGCTTCCCCTAACCTCATATGTTGGAACTCAATACCCAATATGATAGAATTGAGAGGTGGGACTTTTTGGGAAATGATTAAGTCATGAGGGCAGAGCCCTCATGAATGGGATTAGTACCCTTATAAAAGAGGTTGAAGGGAGCTGCCTTGCCCATTCCCCTATGTGAGGACACAGTGGTCCACTCTTCTGCCATGTGAAGACACAGAAACAAAGTACCATCTATGGGGCAGAGAGCAAGACCTTACCAGACACCAAATCTGCTCTTGCCTTGATCTTGGACTTCCCAGCCTCTATAACTGTGAGCAATAATTTCTGATGTTCATAAATTACCCAGTCTACTTTATTTTGTTATAGCAGCCTGAACAGACTAAAACAGGGTCCAAAGATCCAACAACCAGGAGCAACAATGTCCATGGGCAGGAGAAGCAATGGAATGGCCTGTCTTCATAATCACTGAAGATTTAAGGTATGGCTATTACTTCCTCTATTGTGCTAATTTTAGAGCTTATTGCTAAAAATAGCTTACATGCTTTTTCAACTAGTAGTCCAGAGATTATATCTTATTGAGTCCAATTTCTTATCATTCTTATCCATGATATAACATGTATCTGTCTGGAGCTGTAGTAGATGGACACAATGATCAATTTTAGATCTGAATATATTTTGTTTTGTCTTAATTTCCTTAAGGTAGGCTATTCTACTACCTATCTGTATTAGTTTTCCATTGCTGCTAGAACAAATGACCACATATTTAGTGATCTGAGACAACACTTAGTGATCTAATGCACCAAGATAAGTGCATTATCCTACATTTCTATAGGTTAGAAGTCTGACATAAATCTTATTGTGCTAAAATCAAGATGTTGTCAAGGCTCTGTTCCTTTCTGAAGGTTTTGGTAGAGTAGTCACATCACTCTCTGACCATAGCCAGGGAAGTTTCCTCTACTTTTAAGGATTCATGTGATTAGATTGAACCCAACTAGATAATCCAGGATAATCTCCCCATCTCAAGGTCCTTAACTTTAATCATATCTTCAAAGTCCCTTTTGCCATGCAAGGTAACATAGTTATAGGTTCTGAGATTAGGACGTGGACATCTTTGGGGAGCCACTATTCTGCTTTCCACACCTGTCAGTCCACAGGTAAAATGATTCTAAAACATGTTTTTGATCTGCTATGTTTATAATTAGAGAACATCCATAAGTATATAAAAATATTTTTTGTACCATATTCTACTATCAGCTTCCAAGTACATTGTTTTATCCCTAAGAATACCTTCACAGAAAAGACTGTGAATAAAGCTAGACTTTCAATATTACTTTTAGTATTATCCTTCTCAACTCCTTTAGTAGTTGGGTTTCTTTCACATGGGGCACTACTAATTTTAACACAACGGTTTATACCATTCCGTAGCAGCTTTGTGATCTCAGTGAATTTGTTTGGACATTCAAATTTAGTAGCTGCCGTGGTCTAAAGGGGACAAATATTTTGTAAATAATAATTGCTACCATTCATTGAGCTCTATTATGAGTTTCAGATTCATTATTTCATTCACTTTTGAATGAATCATAAAATAAGTCTATTATTACCTTTTCACAGATGAGGAAACTAGTTTCCAGTATCACAGAGCTAGTAGTAGCAGAATGGGGCATTCAGATATAGGTCTTTCTAACTCTAAAATGTATCTTCCCACTATATCCTAATAAATTTCCATTACCATTAAATAAATTATCTGTAAATGTATACTATTATTTCCTGCATATCTCATAAATCTCTCATGCTGTAGAAATCATGTCCAATGTTTACACAGCAGCCTCAGGCTGTTAATAATTTTAGAAATGCATAATTGAAATAGTTCATTTCAGAAGCATACTGGCTAGCAACAACAATATTTTTATAAAATCTCGAAACTTGTTTTTTCTTCATTGTTGGTGTCTTCTAATTTTACCTAAACCCATTGTGTGGTCTGTAGTGTCCTGTTGGTTAGAGATACCTGGAAGACAACATCATAAAGAATGCCAAATCCAATGTTTCCATCAGTTCTGGAACATAAGATCTGCTATTATATTGTTCTAAAACTCTCTGTAAGCAGTTTAAATCTTTTTTTTTTTTCTATCTCAGCCAAAATGAAGAGAGGGATTGCCCAAAGAGAAAATCTTAATAATTCAGTCCTCTCTTGGGAGAAAACAAAGTTAATTCCTCTGGAATCTCTATAGCTGCAGAATCACAGTGCACAATGCTCTACTTCACTTTGGTTGTGTAGATTTTCAGGATCCATGGTCATAAAAGAAAACATTTTTAAGCTTTTCGATGAAACTGATTTAAAGTAAAAATGATGAAGTATAAAATGTTAAGATCAATATTTTTATTTAACTTGTCCATTTAAAACAAAAGATCAGCATATTTGAAATGATTTTTAGCTTTCTAAATTCCATTATTATAAGGCTTGAGAAAGGACCCAAAGGCTGCTTAAACATTTCATATAGTAGTTCTTTATCAACCTTGAAATCTGTAAATAAATGTAAGTAACAAATAAAGAAAATACAAAATAGGCAGATTTTTCCTGCTATCAACTTTGATCTATATCACTCTTAGTTGAATGGGACAAATCAACTTGTTCTTGGAAATTTCTTACCATATCCGTACCTTTAATTTTTAAATATATAAGACCCACATAACATATTATGTATACGAAGGATTTCTTTTGCTATAATTCTAGACCTATTAGACTACTTGATTTGTTTATTGATCCAAATCAGTTTAGTTCTATCACCATTTTAGTGAGAATCTCCTACAGGGCAGACTGATACCAACCTTCATGGTGTTGTCAGCTTTTATAGCATGTTGTATGTGCTTCTAAAAAAGAGGATATACATAGGAACCCAGATTAATCAATTGATAGACTGTATACCCATGCTAAAATTAAACTTTCCAGATCTTACAGGGCAGGAGATATAGTTGTTTTTTCTAATTTTTAAAAATTTAAATACTTTTACTTGAGGCAGATGGTTCAACAGCATCCTCACAGCTCCCTGCTATCTTACAAAAGATTTGTTTCAACCATTTATGTTAGCTTTATCTAACCCCTGCAAGTATTTGAGTTTCGGCCCCTGAAGTCTAATCACCTTATTTTGTAATGAGAAAACAAATGTTCACAGAGATTAAATAACTTGGCCAAGGTTACCCAGCTAGTAGTGGCACTGAGCCAGAGTCAAAATCCAAGTATACTGGCTCTTTGTAAAAGGCACTATATTCATTTCATTACTTTTTTATTCTCTTTATCAGAACCTAACATTTTTCTGAAATAAGGAGTCCCTGTGTTTTTTTAAGCTTTAAAAACTGCATCGTGGCGCTTACAATTTTTATTCATATCCCAAGTTTCAAAACATCATTAACAGATTAAGCACTTTACTACATGCTATTTTGGTGTTTGCACTACTCCCCCGCCTTTCCACTGCCTTTTAGCTGTTCATAGAACTGGTAAGGGGATAAGGGAATTATAAAATTACATAAGAGAAAAGAATGAAGGGTTTAGAGAGGTGAATAAGAATGAGGAGGCGGTGGGGTTATCAGAAGGAATAACTGTAGAGGAAGAACGGGGAATAAGGAAAAATGAGACAGTGGTTCCTGAAGATCAAAGATACAAAGAGTTGAGAAATAAAGACAGCCAGATCTCAAACATTGTTCTTTTAGGGGATGTGCTGATTCTGTATATATCAGTGATTTGCAAAATCCACTTAGACTTTAGGTAGATTTCCCCTTGGGCTCATGTAGCTCATGCAGCCAGCCCCATACAAAACTGTGAAGTAGGCAAAGCTTATCTTGGAATTCTCCTTTGTACTTTACTCCATTCAACTCTATTTAAAAACTCAGTAATTTTTCTTCTTTCTCTGGTTCACCCAGGCTGAAAACTGTCTGTCTTTGACACCTTTATTTTAAGCCTTACTCTCTCCTGGAGTATTTACACTTGAAGTCTCATCTCTTAATTGTTGAGTACAAGGAACTCAAAGGGATTGTTTAAACAACAGTGAGCAGAGGGGGGAATTATTAGGAGGTCAAGGAATCCTTCCTAGAGTATCTCTAATTTCAAAATCAATTCTGACTTTACATAAGGTCCATGTTGCTCATATTTGGCCTAATTTCTAAAATACTCAGCATGCTCCTTTTCCCTTCTCAAATCTCTAAATTAAGTTTTAAATGGACAAGAAAGGTACAGAGGTTCTGAGAAGGTAATAACAATCACCAAGCAAATAGTATACTCATAAACAGTTAACTAAGGAAAGCAATGGTGAACACACTCATTCTAAATAAGCAGATGTAACCCCTGATTTATACTTAATTACCTGTGATTCAAGGGGAAGTAGCTTTTTTCATCAATTTATTTACTTAGTTGTTCAGTAGGGATGTGGACCCTAACCTATTTAGTATTTATGAACAATATTTTATTTCTCTTTATAATTGAGAGAAAAAGCATCAGTAGTAACATGTGCAGAATTTCCATAAATTGATAAACTGAGGTCACTAAAAAGTTGATTGCTATAAACAAAATCATAAAGATCAATAGAAAATAGAAATACCCAAACCTTCTAGATTTTGCAGCCACACTTCCTGGTTTCAAATTTTGGTTCTGCCATTTACTTGCCTCAGTTCCTCTTCTATAGATTCAAAATAAAATACTATAACAATTATTTCTTTCCTGACTCTGATGGCAACTAGTTAGGACTACAAATGAACTCATAAATCAGACATATGATTCAAATTGACATTGAATTTACACATCTATATCCAGTTAACTCACTGCCTTGGACATAGTACAAATGAAGAAAAGATTGTTTTACTTTGTTGTATGGTTATAGGCTTCAACACTTCACAAATGCATTTTCTTTGACGGGAAACTGGACTGCAAAGTATGAATGAAGTATTGAAGTATTGGTTATGTTATGTTTATAAGATGACAGAGAGCACAGTTTTGCCTTCAAAGACCCTAACACTTTTTTTCAACAGCTTTATTGAGCTATAATTCACATACTATGCAATTCACCCTGTCATCAGTAAACAACACTAGTGTTTATTGATTGGCTATTACGTCCCAGACAATAAACACCTACTGTTTCATTTAATCTTCATAAAAATCCTTTAAGGTAGGTATTATTATATTCAATTTTATTATATTCAATTTTAAAGGTTAAGTCCTTTACAGCTGGAGGTTGAAGTGAGGATTGAACTCATGTTCTTGTAGCCCCAGCATATTTTTTGTGTAGCATGCTTGCCTCTCTTTGGAAAATTACTTTGTTCTGTTTCAGAGAATGGGTGGAAAAGAGAAAAAATGTGACCCTTTGAGGGTACCCGTGGTTATGGAAACTCTAATCCTTTAACTTGTCAAGAAAAAAACCCAAGTAATACAAGCAGTAGCAGCAACTGGAAGTTGTTTTAAGACTGTCAAATCAAGGTTGATGTGATAATGCAAAATAGTATTATTACACAGAAATAAACAATCATAATGCTGATATACACAAATCATGATGCCAAAATACACTGCTTTCACTTGGAAGGGTTCAGCACTTCCTACTAGCATACTACACCCATGTTTACTGCACTCCCACCAAGTAAGTTAGGGTAGGCATTAAAAATGGGGAAACAAGAGAAATTATGTGGGGATTCTTGTCCATCTTTTAGACTTTTTACATCATTATATTATCTTAAAGTCAAATCTTTGGAAATTTTCATGCTTGGAAAAACTTAAGCAATTGTGCCACAATTCAGTCATTAAACAAATATTTAGGTGGCTTTTTTACCCGTCAGGCAGCACTGTGCTAGCCACCAGGTGTACAGGAGTTAAAAAAAAAAATGAATCCAGTTCCAGCTCTTATGGAGCTTACATTTTAGGTCAGGTTTTCATAAGAAGAGGTAGTGAATGTGCCATAGTGTATAGCACGTGGGCTTTTGAACCTGCCTTTCCACTTGCTGACTGTGTGACCTTGGCAGCTGATTTTAAAGAGACTCGATTGTCTCATTTGTAACATAATTGTTGACTTCAAATAAACGCGGTATTATCTTGTTTCATTTTGGGTGTATGGCACCATGGGAAGATGAGGCTAAGTCTCTTATATAGAGGACAAGGGATTCTTGCACGTTTTCTTCCCCTTTAGAATCCGGCATTATTCAATACTGTCCATATTTTGCTCCTTGCTCACCGAGGAACTGGGACATGTTTTTCACTGCAGCTTAGTTGTCTGGGTGTGCCTGGGGAGGCGTCACAAAGAGACTATAAAAGGTCCCCACCTACAGCAGAAGTAAGAGTGCTGGACGGAATCCAGGAAGGGCATTGCAGCCAAGCGTTCGGTTTCGGATTGTTCTTTGTGCCAATATTCACCGAGCTTGGGTTCTGCGACTCTCAACGAAAAGCCCAGAGTCACCGAGCCGCCGAATTTTCTGCCATAGCTTAGCCGTCCGCACGCCCCCCGCCCCACCCCACCCTCAAGCGTGAGTGAATGCGCAAATAAGAGTTTTCGGCGTCTGTGGGAAAGAGGGAGGGGAAGGCAAAGTTGAAGAAGAACGGACGGGGCGGTGGCATAGCTCAAGCGAGTGAGCGCCCGAACCCTCAGCGAGGAGAGTTAAAACCTGGCGGTCCCGGAGGAGGCCACAGCGAGATGCTGGACGGGCGGGAACCGATGGGGGGCAGCAGACCACAGCCTCTCACCCAGTTCGCCCCCGGGGCCTCTTCTTGTCCCAAGACACCCCCCACTTACGTCTCTTTTGGTTTCGACCTGCCGACTGGGAGGGGCCGTGGGACGCCATTCCCACAATGCTCTGGGGCGTGCCGCCGCCGCCGCCTCCGCTACCGCTAGTGGAAGAAGATGGCGGAAGGCGGAGCGGCGGATCTGGACACCCAGCGGTCTGACATCGCAACGCTGCTCAAAACCTCGCTCCGGAAAGGGGACACCTGGTGAGGGAAAAGGGTTGAAGTGGCTGCGGTTGCCAGAGGATGGTGGAGGACTGGGCGGGAACTGCAGGCTGGTGTTTTTTCGCTAGTGACAGGTGCGAGCAGGTCCGGCGGCGGCCGCCCTAGGCAGCAGCATTTTGGCCGCTCCCGAAATATTAGGGCAAAGGTTGGAACTGAGATGAGGGCCAGGGTTCGTGGCTTGCCGAGGCATGCTGAGAGATATTCGGGGAGCGGCGGCGGCGGCTCTGACTCGTGCGGTTCTCTTCGTCCTCCTTCCTTCCGTAGTGCCGCTCCCACCTCAGGCCTTCCTGAATGATAGGTTACAGTCGTTCGGCGTGAGTCTTACACTGTTTTGACAGGTCCCTGTCCCGCAGCTTGTCACGATCTCACCGGCTTTACTTCTCCAGTCATTTCCTTTCCCGGAATTGTCGGCGTCCAAGTTCCCTATTTAGTCTGATTCTGTGGTCTTCCGGCAGGCTGTAGGATGTTTGCTGTCCGTACTACACAGGTGGCATGTGTGAGGTCTCTACCAAAGAGAAAGAAACCCTAGTTTCCAGTTCCTTGTCAAAAGGAGGGAGAGGAGTAGGGAATCTTAGGCTTATGAGAGAGACCACGTGGTCTTGTGCTTTAGTGGTGGCTTGATAGAAGCCAGCAGCGTTTCTGTTAAAAGTGCAGCTCTTCCCTTCTGTTTGAAGGATAACGTAGGCCTGCAAAAAGTAGATAAGTCCACTTGAGGCTTAAGTAACTTGCTAATATTCAAACTTGTAAAATACCAAAGGATATACGCTTAAAATACTGAAGGAAGTATGTGTATATTTTCATACTTGTCGGCCATATCAAGTGGCATCCAGAATAACTTAAGTAAGTAAATATGTAACATAAAGAGAAAATGCTCTGTTTTGGGGGAAGGATAACGTGTCTCTTTATTATAATAAAAATTATTTTCACTTCCCACTGTCACCATAACAGTGGTATATAATTTACGGTTTTTTTCATGTACTCCAGTATAACTTAGTGGAAGGAGCATATGATTTAGCCCTGAGTTTTGTCACAGTTCTACCACTCAACTTGCAGTATGACTTTGAGGAAAGTTAATTTAAATCATTGCACCTCAGTATCTTCATCTATAAAATGGATAGTGATAATTTTATTATAGGAGTTTTATCTTGATCCAATTAAATATCTAAGGATTTTATATTTATGAGATATTATATTTTAATATAAGATAAAAGATAAATGCAGATTTCCATAAAATAGAAATCCATAAGTTGAAATATGGATATTATTGTTTCTCTTTAATGTCATGTTTTTGGTATACTGATTTTGTTGACATTACAGGATGATAGGAGCAATATGTGTATTATGGGCATTAAACTTTCTAAAGTTTGGTATTTTTCAAGTGAGTACATTTTTGCTTTTTAGCAAAGTTACTGTAAATAATTTTATAGGTATATTTTAAAGACCAAATACAGGAGGTTCATAAATTTCAATGCTTTCATTTTACTTTCTTATCTCCACCATTTACTCCTGAGGAAATGCTGTGGTATTGTGATCATTTTCTCATAAGCTAATAGGTGGTAGACTTGGGACTTGATTTAAGTACCTTGATCTAAGTCTTAGTACTTTTTTCCTACTTTGTTAGGCTGCATACTGTGTTTGTATGGTAAAGATCCTTAAGGGTGTAAATATATATTTGTGGCTTTACAGTAAAAAATAGGACCTTCAAATGACTTAATTATCATTGTTGTTCATATTGGAATGTTCCTAAAATGTTTATTACTGTGGGGAAATTGGACGTTTCCTAGGACACCTATGTTTAACTTGGCCTGTAGATTTTTAAAGGTGAAACCAATCCCTACTCCCTATTGTAAGTTAAAGAACATTTAAAAATTTTTAATTTACCCAGCCTATTACTGCCTTATAAAAAGATAAATGCAGATTTCCATAAAATAGAAATCCATAAGTTAAAATATGGATATTATTGTTTCTCTTTAATATTGTCATGTTTTTGGTATACTGAGTTTTGTTGACATTACGGGATGATAGGAGCAATAGGTGTATTATGGGCATTAAACTTCTTAAAGTTTGGTATTTTTCAAGTAAGTGTATTTTTGCTTTTTAACAAAGTTACTGTAAATAATTTTATAGAAATATTTTAAAGACCAAATACAGGAGGTCATAAATTTGAGTCATTTCAGTGCTTTCATTTTAAGGAAAAGGAAACTGAGGGCCAGATATTTAGATAACAGAAGAATGTACAAGTTTTATCCCCATATTCATTGTTTCTTTTATTTAAAGGAAAGAAATTGCAGGAACAATATGGTACTGAGAGTTGCAAAAACCAGTGTGATTTATATGTGAACCAGTTTATTTGCAAATTAGCAGGTGAAACTTGTCAAAAAAGCAAAAAGAAATAGTGTAGAGCAAAAGTTTGATTCAGAGCTTTAAGGACAATTATTTGATAAGTACAAATTTGATGATGAACTTGTGAGTACAGAACTGGTAGGGATATGTAATAATTTAGTTATCAGGCTTATGTTTTTGAAACTAACTAGAAAGTTGTTTCTTTTTTTAATATTACATCATTTATAGGAAATGAAACCAGAAAGAGCTTTTTTAATGTTGGTAACTTGGTGAAAATAAGGACAGAAACAGTGACATTAAGGCATATTTTTTACATTTTAGTTGCTTAAAAATCTAAAAAAGCAAGTTTTCTTAATTTAAGCCTTTTTTTGTAAATTTTTCAATCACTTCTAAGTTGTTGTTAGTTTTTAATCTTTGGGTTTGTCTCTTTGGGGTATTTGGGCAAATCCTGTCTGTTATTTTATAGCTGAAACCAGTCATAGGCAAATGGGATGTGGTCTTGGCGTATGTATATAACCGTCTCAGAAAGACTGATTGGGCTACCGAGGAAAAAATGGTGGGTTTACCGTAAGTTTATATGAAAGTTTAATACAGATGTTTGAAGTTATAGTCAAAATACATTAAAATGAATAAATGTCACTAATTAGCTCTTGAGCACTTTGCAGATAAGGACTGTCTCATAGTATTAGTAACTCTGGTAACTAACTCTAATACTTGGGCAAGTGTAAAGATTTATTTGATTCTGTGTGAATAGTACAGTTTCCTTTTGTTTGTAAGCATTGAATGATTTTTATCTACAAACTGATTTTCCAGAGATGAAAAGAAGTTATACAAGTCTGAAATGAAAAGAAACATACTTTATGATATACTTGGTACTAGACTTTATGTTGAGAAGTAAAAGTTGATGCAAGACAGTTAGTTATACCTCTTAAAAAGATGAGATGGGAAAGTAACATTGATCTGTATAAGGAGTAAAGCAGTAGTCTCATAATGATACTTGTTGATCTATGTTTCAGTTATAGTAAGATATTCAGAAAACCATGAACAAGATTTAAGTTAGAATTTAGGAACTATTGAAAAAGGATAAATGAACTAGAATTGTTAAGCTTAGGATGAATTAAAGACAACTTTTAGATACATGGTGGTTTCTTCTGATGAAAAAAAAAAGAAAATTTGCTCAAAGTACATTACATGTATTTTAGGAACCTATTTAAGGAATAGTAGTTAAATGAATAAGTTACAAAGTAAGCTTTGGGCTTAGGAATGTTCTCTTTGGAGCTTTCCTTTAAAATAGACCTATTATGAGTAAATAAACAGATAGCTACAAATCATCCAAATCACTGCTTCATTTTCTCCATTTTTATTAAGTGTTATTCATCTACCAGTCATTTTGAGTAATTTTTGTGTATGATTATGTTTGGTTGTAATATTTAGCTAATTTTACAATTTAGCAAAATATTTATGTCATTTGTGTATAAACTCTAATAACTCTAATAGGTTTAAGGTAAGTTCGGAGAGTAACTAGTTTGTGTTTAGAGTCATTTAAAATGTCTATGACATTTGCATTTCAGTAAGTTGCTGAAGAATCTGATCAATGAGATTTTAGGCAGGAGACATTTATTTCAGTTTTAGAGCTTTCCTTCCATTTTTACTTTCACTTAGAAATTGTTGAGGTTTTATTTTATTTGGTCCCTTATCTATGTGCAGCTTTCATTGACACTAACAGAAAATAACCTTCTTATAATCACAAATAAGTTAATAATGTAAAGGGACACTATTAATCAACATGAATTCCAAATTGTTTAGTATATACATACTAAAGAAAGTTTTACATTACTATTACTGTTAAAATTAATTTTAGTTGTGCCAGGGTGTTTACTACCAGAATAGGGTGTATATTACATCATTTATAGGAAATGAAACCAAAAGGGAAAGCGTTTTTAATGTTGGTCAATTGGTGACAAAAATGGTGACAATAAAACATATTTTTTACATTTTAATTGCTTAAAAAGTAAGTTTTCTTAACTTAAGCCTTTTTTATAAATTTTTTAATCACTTCTAAGTTGTTAATGAATCCAGGATTAATGTACCCTATTAGGCCAAGAAGATCCAGAGCCAGTCAATGATTTCATTTATCTATTTAGTGAAATTTAGGTTTTATTTTTTCTAAATTATACCATTTTTCCATTAGCACATACAAGGTGTTAAATAAGTGATCTTTTTGCAAAATGGTTTTATGACAGTTATTAATTTTGCTTGCATATAAGTATAATAAGAAAATAATTAGTTTTTCATGCCATGGCCTATAATATTACACTTAAAAACACCGTGTGCCAGGTACTGTTATAAGTGTGTGTTGACTTATTTACTCATCACCACAATTGAGGGTACTGGTGCTATTATTCACATTTGACAAAATGGGAATCCTAGGCCCAGAGAGGTGTTCGTGCAGTGGTGTATCTGGAATTTGAACCCAAGTAGTCTGGATCTTTAGTTCATGGCCTTAAATCATAGTACTATACTGCCTCTTATTTTAAAGATTCATTTTAAAAGGTGATTTCACTTTAAAAAGGGGGGGGAAGAAGCTTTTTTTCCTTTTTAAATGGAATCTGTTTTATATTTAGTAGCAGAATTCTACTGTTTTATCCCACACTTGTCTCTTGTGACTGTTCAGCTTAGATAGGATATAATATGTAGAAAATCTTAACATCTTCCTTCTGGAAATTGAAACATGTTTAAAGATAGATGAATAACTGATAATACAGAACAAATGTCATTTTGATCCAAGAGTACATTCAAACAAAAGCATCTGGGATCATTTCCTGTTGAGCTTTTGAATTTTAATTGTTTATCAATAATCATAAGCTTTTATTAGAGACAATATGGCCCCTTTTCATATAGTTTTGCAGAAATAACACATCAAATAGGTAGTAAGATCTTATAGGATATTTTGTTTTAGTACTTTGTCCAATATTTTAAAAGTACAGTATTGGTTTACTGTAAGCCACAAATACATAAATTTGGACTATTAATCTATAGAAATAGTCCAGTGCAGAAAACACAAATATGAATGTTTGATATTTTATGTTCCTTGTTTACCAACTAATTTTTTTCTGAAATAACTGTTTTAATGAATTTTTGAAGTCAGCGAACGTTTAAATTAAGACCGTGGAAGGTACAGGCATAATCATATTGATATCTCTTTAGTGTTTTCCTGAAAAGTGATAATTCTGGTAGCATCACTACTAATAGAACAATCAATTTTGCTATCTTAGTCATTGACTATATCCATTTTATTATGTGATTTTAGAGTGATTATTCTTTTCCTCACTTTGATAATCATTTCATTAATAAGCCATGATTATTGATGAAAGTGAATTGAAACTTTTGGGTATATTGGCAGAGAGATAAGGGGAAGGTTGAGAACAATGATAAAGTTTGATTACACACCTTATCAGATTTGATCCTCAAAATAAGGATAAAATATATATTTATATTTCTTTTCATAGATTGCAAATCTGAGAGAAATTAATTGGTTTGCCCATAGTCCACAGGTAGTAGATAGTACCACTACCAGTGAACATGCTTAATCAGTGGCAGCCACTATTTTAAATGCTTTACACTTATGCAGCCTTTAAAGTATATGCTCTTATTTACCTCATTTTATGTTTCATGATTTCAGAGCTGGTTTAAATACCTGGTTTATAATGATTTAAAATACTATAATAGATATTATCTAATACCTTAAGTTAAGTCCTTAGTATTAAAGATGGTTTTATGCTGTCACTACTCAAATATAATTCAAACAGTATTTCATTAAACCATGGGGATTTCTCTTCCTCCTTAGTCCCCATATAGAATTTTTCAACAATTACTAGTTTTTTTCTTCCCTGAGTAATGTCAGTCCAGGTTGTACCTTTTATTTTCATTTCCTCAGTTACCACTGTAATTCACACTGTGAATCTCACATTTATTTCTCTGAAGCCATTTCTCTAGACTCTTTCTCCTATCTATCCTTTAAAACAGGGAAATGTAGTTCCTTTAAATTTTACCATCCAGTTTACACTAAAGTCACTACTAAAGAAACCTAGCATAAGACTGATAGTAAGTGGCCTCAGTTTGGGATATAGATTAAAATTAAGTATTTGAGGGAAGGATCAAAAATGGCTCCTCAAAAAGAAGGAAATAAATTCTACTTGTAGTATAAGGCAGAAAATTAACCTGCATTTGCTTATGCCTGGAATGCTTTTATGACTTCCGCCACTGAAATTCTACATAGTTTCCTTACAGCTCTGCAAAAACAGAAGGAGAGTAATGACTTTTTCTCCAAGAGGTAAGCTAAGAATGCTAGCTGTACCTTCCACTCTCCTTTTAGTTTGAGAAGACCTAGATATTAGTGTGATGATTCCCCACTGTTAGAGAAAATCGTTTAGCAGAAGTACCTGTAGAAAGGACTTCCTTTATGAAAGAAGTCAAAGGATCTTACCGACAAGCCCAAGGGTGGCTTTGAGGCCAGACTGTTCTAAGTTCCAGAGAGCCAGTTAAATCAAAACCTGATAGTATTAGAGACAAAATTAATTCCTTGAGTGAAAAGAGCATGAAGCTCCTTGATCATGGTAAACAGAACTGATAATCTGGGTTGATTTCTGTTACTTACCTGTATGTTACTATAGCTGGACAAAGTTTAACAGTTTAGTCAAGACTTTATCTTTGATAAAGATGGAAAATTTATATTAATAAATTTGAATAGATTTCAAGCTGAAGAACTTTTTGATTCTCAGAGGTGTAGCTAAGTAGTTGTTTGTACCATATAGTATAGCTATGGTTTACAAAAATTGTTCATTTACTATGTTAAGAACTTTTTACATATATGAAATAAGTGGTAGTATTCTCATTTTATAGATACGGAAATTTAGATACAGAGTTGAATTTACATGGTCATACACGTGGTCAGTGGTAGAGCAGGGATTCTAACCTAGGCAGTCTAACTCTGAAGCCTGCATTTTGTACTCTTAACTGTACTGCTTGCCTGTGAGTGATAAAGCCATACCCAAAATATGGAAGCAACTTTTTGAGAGATGAATACTTGAAAGTATTAAAATCAAGAAGTGGCAGCTTTGTCATACTAGTTAAATACCATTTTCATCTGTTATCCATATGAGGAACCTATAGAACTTTCTGGGTCTTCTTGGTTTAGCCTTTAGTTTTAGCAGTCTCATTTCTGATATACCTCTGCTTTGATACAGATGGTATTTCCCATTTCCTGCAAATTATTTGCTTTTTCCTGCCTTTTTGGGCTTCATACATCATTTCTATTATTTCAAATACATCTAATTCCTGACTTTCACTTCAAAACCTAGCTCAAAATCAATCTTTGTAAAATCATCCCTAATAATGCCATCCAAACCTGTGGCCCCTCCACTCTTTGCTTTTTTAAAATGCATATATAACAGCTTTATTGTGGTGTAATTCACATACCATATTATTTGCCCACTTCAAGTGGACAGTTCACTGGGTTTCAGCATATTCACAGAATTGTGCAACCATCACCAAAGTCAATTTTAGAATTTTTTCATCATCCCAAAAAGGGCTTAGTGCTTGCCTCCCATTTCTCCCCAAACGCCCCTGCTATAAACAGCTACTAATCTACTTTATGTATTTGCCTATTCTGGATATTTTATATAAGTGGAATCTCCCAATTTTTGTGTCTGGCATAATGTTTTTGTAAGTTTATCCATGTTGTAGCATGTATCAATATTTCATTTTTTAAATTGCTGAATAATATAGTCATGTGTCGCTTAACAACAGGGATATGTTTTGAGAAATGTGTTATTAGGCAGTTTTGTCACGTGACCATCATAGCATGTACTTACACTTACACTAGGTGGTATAGCCTACTACACACCTAGGTTATATGGTATAGCCTTTTGCTCCTAGGCTACAAACCTGCACAGCATGTTACTATACTGTAATGAATACTGTAGGCATTTGTAACACAGTGGTATTTGTATATTTAAACATATCTAAACAGAGAAGAGGTACGGTAAAAATACAGTATGGTTATATAATGAGACCAACGTGGTAAGTGTGGTCCATTGTTGACTAAAATGTTGTTATGTGGTACATGACTACGGTATTCCATTGCATAGATATAACACATGTAATTTATCCACTTATCAATTAATGGACATTTAATTTTTTCCAGTTTTTGACTATCATGAATAATCTTGCTATGAACATCCATGTGCAAGTTTGCATTTCTCTTAGGTATATACTTAGAAGTAGAATTGCTAGGTCTCTATGATTAACTTTTTGAGGAACTACTAGACTGTTTTCCAAAGCTGCGACACCGTTTTACATTGCCACCAGCAGCGTATGAGGGCTCCATTTTTTATTCTTGTCAGCACTTGTTGTTGTCTTTTTCATTATAGCCACCTTAGTAGGTGTGAAGTGGTGTCATTATAGTTTTGATTTGCATTTCCATAATAGCTAATGATTTTGAGCCTCTTTTCCTCTGTTTATTGGCCGTTTGTATGTCTTCTGAATGTCTGTCCTGAACCTTTGCCCATTTTTAAAATTTGGTTGTCTTTTTATTACTGAGTTGTAAGAGTTCTTTACATATTCTAGATATGGGTCCCTTATCAAATAGGTGATATGCAAAATTTTCTCCCATTCTATGGGTTTTCTTTTCACTTTCTTGATGATGTCCATTGAAGCCCAGTTTTTTATTTTAGTGAATTCAATTTATCTATTTTTTTGTGTTGTCACTTTTGCTTTTGGTATCATGTCTAAGAAGGCTTTTGTATAACTAAACGTCATAAAGAGTAACTTCTATATTTTCTTCTATAAGTTGTATAGGTTCAGCTCTCATATTTAGGTCTGTAATCCAACTGAGTTAATTTTTTGTATGTTTGGTGTGAGGAAGCAGTCCAATTTCATTCTTTTGCACATGGATATCCAGTTGTTGTCATAGCACCATTTGTCAAAAAGACTATTCTTTTCCTGTGGGATTGTCTTGGCACCCTGCTCGAAAATCAATTGACTGTAAAAGTGAGCGTTTATTTCTAGACTGTCTTCCATTGATACAGATGTCTGTCCTTATGCTAGGACCACACTGTCTTAGTTGATATAGATGTGTAGTAAATTTTGAAATCTGGAAGTTGTCTTCCAAGAAATTTTCAAGTTTGTTTTGGCCCTGTTCTCTTATTTATTAGTTTATACTATTTTGAAATGTTGTTTTCTAAATATTCTTAAATATGTGTCCATATTCCATTAATCCTCATAAATGATACAGTCTTTTTAGCAGCCTGTCTTTTTATCTTCTCTGATTGGAAATCTCCCCCTTCCCTTTATTTCTTAGAGGTACCTGGTATAGTAGTATTTACACAGTTAATGCTGTGTGTCCTGTAACCCACAGATCTCTCTCCCACTCCTAACTTCAGGCCCCCAGAGCACATATACTATCTTAAGAACATAGATATGTGTGCTAATTATCATAAAGACATTTACAGTATCTATGGAAAAGGTAGAACAGCAACCGGAAATGACATGGCATTCTAAAGGGGGCTAAACCCACATTAATCCTTCAAGTGAAAAAAATAGTCACATCATACCATTTAAATAATGTTTTTAAAAACATTCAAAATAACATATTTTTTATGAAAATACATTTATGTAGGAAAGTATAGAAACGTGCATGGAATGATAAATGCTAAATTCAGGGTAAGGGTATGCAAAGAGGGGTCTACAGGGGGATACATTAGTATTTGTAATAATTTTCTTTAGGTGCATGGTTTGATGGTGTGTACATAGGTGCTTGTTATTCTCAGAATTTTAATGTATGCCTGCATACAATACAAAATTTCTTTGAAAAGTAAAGTTGGTTGTAATGACTTTTTGTTTTGAGGAAGTCCCAGTTTTTCTTAGTTTTTGATTTATTTTATTTTTATTATTTTAATGCCAAACTCAATTCTTCCAATGTAGAAAAGTTATACAAAGTTAGCTCAGGAAATTTATACGGTGAAGGTCGAACATTTTTAATTATTGTTTCCTTCGTGCTTCATATGTTATCCAAATTTACGTGTCAGATATAGTTGCAGAATATCTTTAGTATGGAGAGGCATACATATTTAAGATATTGATTGTGTGCATGTATTCTGGATGAACAGTTTAAAAGCCATATTACTTGGCCTCCTTCTTGAGTTCCTTATTTGTGTTAGTTTTGATTTAAAAGAGGTCATAAAAATTAGTTCTTGCTAACTGATGGATTTAATGTGCAGAGGAGAAAATAGGTTAGAAATGCTTGAAATCTAAAAATTAAGCCATAAAGAGAAGATAAAGCAGGCCATTGATTTATTTGAAAGAACTTCGTAGTTTTTGTTGGTTAAGTTTTACTGAAACAATGAAGTTCTGAGTTTTAGTTTATGGTACTTGAAAAGCCAGTGAAATGTCTGACTGATAATAGTTTAAAACAGTAGATGCTGTCAATATCTCCTTAGTTAAAAATAGGTTTATACTATCACTACTCAAATGTAATTTAAACATTTCATTAAGTAAGGGAATTAGTCACAAGAATGAATTAGCATCCATAATTGTTTATGCCATTATTTTTGTACAAGATAGTTATAAATATTTTTCTGACATAAAGCATGCTACATTGGATTAGGCTGAGAATTTTGTGTATTTTCTTACTCATAAAAGAATGGGTGTCTATGCCTACTCTGCAGAGGAAGATAGGATTTCTAAAAAATAAACAAGATTGTATTTATGTCAATACTAGGCAATTAAGCAGGAACATTTATTTGAAAGTTGTCAGCTTAAACACATACTAGTCCAAAAATAACAAACAGAAGTATGCATTCACTGCCTCTCAGTTTCCTAAATTCTGCTATTAGGATTTTCCCATACTGCTTTTAAACTCTGTTATACCTGGGACTATTTCTCAATCATTTATTGGTTCTTATATATCTTTCTTAAATTTGCATCTAATGTGTATAAAAACACCAAACAACTATTGAAATTCTTCTATTCCTCCTGCTCCCCTCAAAATCTGGCCTTTTTAGTTCTTGTAGTAGCTTTACTACATTGGAAAACTGTCTTAATATTGACTCACAAGCCCTCAGCTTCTCCAGAGCCATTGAAAATTATTCTGTCCTGACCACAATACAGATTGTCTTTCTTGATGCCTTCAGAATATTTAGCACCATACAATTTAGAACTTTCTGAAGTACTCATAATAATATTATGTAAGTTTTTGATTTACTAAGCATTTCACATGTATTTGATCCTCCCAGTAATATTGTGAGATATTCCCAGCAGTCTTTATGACATGTAGACCAAATCACATCTTTTCCCTTTTAAAAATCTTTCAGTGATTTCTAATGCACTTAGGATAAAATCCTTATCATTGCCTTAAAGGTACTATTTAGTCTACTAATGCTAGGTAAGACTGGAGAGTGCCAGTCTGCTCTCCAGTCTTACCTAGCATTTCTCCTCTCCTTGTCATAAACTCCAACTTCAATTAGCAATTCCTCCAACACACAAAATTCCTAAAGTCCTTCTGGCCTTAGCATATGCTGTTCTTTCAGTTTAGATAGTTTTTCTTCTTACTCTTTCTGGAATAATTCCTATTCAGAGTTACTTTTTCAGAAAGATTTTCCTTTGTTCTAAATAGGGCCCTTGTTATATGCTTTCACGGTTCTCACCACAATATTTTGCTGTCTGTCTGATTACTTAAGTCATTTTTCTCCACTGGGTTCTGAATTCCATGAACATAGGGGACCTTGGCTATTTTGCTAACCACCTATTCATATGTAATAGTACATACATAGTAGAACTCCAGTGTTTTTTTAGTGAATGAATTCCCATTTCTAAGATGAATAATCTAAGGGTTTTATTGCTGAGTAACTTTTCTAAGACTTCACAGCAAGTAATGTTGGAAATAGAATTTTGATGTAATACTTTCTCTATAGTAAATTTAGAATTCATATCTACTCAAGTCTGATTTAGGAGATAAGAAAATATATAAGCAAACATGAAAACAGATTGAGATTGGGTGTGAAAAATTCATCCACAGTTTAGTGTCTACCCATGCATAGTCTAGAAAACTTCTTAAAGGTAGTGTTTTTGTGTATGATCTTGATTGATGTGAAAACATGACTGTCCTTTGGGCATAGTGTGAACACTCAGGCTTTTTTAGTATTAAGTTCCTGATAGGCAAAGATCTAACATTTACCAAAGATGCCCCACTTTGAAAATACTCATTTTCTTAATAAATGAAATGGATAGAAATTGTTCGAATTTGTCTTTTAAATAAGTGTTTCAGTTCTTGTAGCTTAGTGGTAATATTATCTTATCCTCTGCTACCTCACTTTTAAAAAAGAACCCTTACTATTTTATAAAGAGGGAATGTAATATATGATTTTACTAAGCATCTGTTATATATTTAGGTCTTTGTTAAATAAATGGAATTTAAAATAAATTTAATGTAGTGAAAAGAACACTGAACTTCAGTGTCTGAAAACTAGAGTGTGCTGGGCTCTGCATCCCCACTGAGTAAGTAGTGTTGTGTGACCTTGTTAAGTCACATAACCTCTCTGAGTTTTGGTTTCCCCCTCAGTTAAATAAAAAAAGGAAGAAAAATAAAGGGTTGCTCTAACAATAAATTAATGTAAAAACACTTTGTACAAAAACCTGATGTAAACCTAAAGCATTTATATTCTGTTATGCAGATACTAAGATTTTAATTTAAACAGGAGTGATACCATATTTGCATTTTTAAAATGTCTGGCAGCAGAATGGAGGACAAATTGTAAGCAAGCAAAACTTAAAGCAGAGAGACAAGTCAGGCAGCTATTACAGTAACCTAATGCCACTAAAAATGGTGGGGAGAGAAGGTACAGAGAACTAAAGTACTTTTCTGAGAATGAAGAGGAGAGGGACAGACTTAAATATTCTGAAGGTACTTGGTTACTGGATGTTATGGAGGGAGTAATATCGTATAATATTCTGGTTTCTGGTTTGGGAAATTAAATTACTGATGAAGTCATTTACTAAAGGAATACTAGAGAATAGATAAATACAGAGGTGAAGATGATAGATGACTCAAGGTTGAGATGTCTATGGGAAATCCAAGAAGACATGGACTAGTTGGAATCGGAAATATGATTCAAGAACTTGAGGACTGGCCCTAGGATGCAGATTTTGGAATCATTAATGTGAATTATAATATCATAGGAGAATACGAACAATGAAAGAAGAAATCAGAGAGCAGCTCTGTGTAATACTAACATTTAAAAAGAGAGGATTGTAAAAAATTGGGAAGAGCCTCCCCCCAAAAAGTAGAATCACAGAGGATTCTTTTTTAAAAGATTAATAGGTACCTAAAATTATGGATCCATTGGATTTGTTGAGGTGGTAATTGGTGACTTTGTGAGGGCCCATTGGGTTAAGGAAGACCTGTTATACTAGGTTGGAGAGTAAATGAGAGTTGAGGAAGTAGAAACTTAAGAGAAGCTTGACTGTAAGGACAAGTCAGAAAAATGAGAATAGAGGAAGAAATGATTATGTGAGTTGAGAGGTAGAGAGAAGAGGAGAGGAGGAAAAGACTTGTCTCTGGTTATATGCTGAGTGGAAAAAGCCAGAAGAGAGAGAAACAAGGGGGTAGGAGCTTTCCAGGGGGACAGTGTTCAAGGAGGCAGAAGGAAATTGATTAGGTCCAAAATTGTTGGCTTGGGATGTAAGGGGGGGTTACTTCCTCCACTGATGTATAAGGGAATCAGGTAAGATTAAGGTATGGTGCAATAGAGTTGAACAGAAAGTTGAGGCTTCTAACTTCCTTGTAAAGTAGGTAGCAAGATTGTCTTTTTATCCTAGTGGGTATGGTGCAGTAGAAATGGACAGAAGGTTGAGGCTTCTAACCTCCTTGTAAAATAAGTAGCAAGGTTGTCTTTTCATCCTAATGGAGGTGGTGCAATAGAGTTGAACAGAAAGTTGAGGCTTCTAACTTCCTAGTAAAGTAGGTAGCAAGGTTGTCAGTTCAATCTAATAGGTTAGAAATTTGGTGAGACTGGCACAAAATTTTGAAATAATTTTTGGGAATAGAGAAGGCTATGCTGTAGACATGCTGGAGGATTGCAGGTCATATTTGAAGGACTTGAGAGATTGAAGACTATACATCTTTAATCTCCATGAGATTTTCTTTAGTAATTTTGAACCCAAATAATATTAACATTATGATAAAAATATTTTCATGTTGATGTGCTAGTATGTCAACATCATGAGTAATGACCAAGTATGAGGCACCCTCATAAAATCCCTTGTAACTCACTGAAATGGGGAAATGATAGTGATTAAGCCATGGGCAGAGGCCTCAATCGTAAAGTGATCTTTTAGATCATACGTGGGTACATATACTTAATAACTTTTCACGTAGGAACACGGTCATATGTCTCATTACTTTGTACAAGAAATGTAAATTAGTCTGTTCATTATAAAGCAATTATTTACTACTGTGTTCATTGGCCTATTCTAGATGTTTGCACATTAGTATTTAGATCAGTTTTAAATGTTTGCAAGTCTGTAGTTTAATGTAATATTTGGCACTAAAGTTTGATCATCTTCAAATTAGTAAATATGTCAATTTTAGGATTTTTTAATTGTTTTGCTTATATTATCTTCCAAGATATCAAGGGTAATAATCTGTACTTTATGTGCTTTTCCTTTTGTATGAGATGTCATCCCATCATTTTTATTTTTCTGGCTTATTTACTGCTTGCTTTAGTTATGAAAGGAAATAATTTCTCAAGAATGAATACATTACTATATATCAGAATCATATTTTGATAAATTTAGAAATGATCACAAATAAATATTATGCTTCTCCAAAGAAAATTCTTCAAGGCTTATACAGATTTTTTAATTAAAATCTAATGTAAGTTTATCTGTTTGAAAAAAATAGAAATATAAAAGATAATATAAAATTATTAATTTCTTTAAAAAGCAAATAGTAGTGAACTAAAACTATATGCATCTTGTGCATTTTGCTGTATATATTTTTTATCCCAATTAAAAAAACTAAACTATTTATAATTATTTTTCTTTTTTTTATGCTTGAAATTTCATTTGTTGAGTGTCTTTTAACACTCAGTTTTGCTGGCCTCCACATTATTCTTACTTTAGTCATTTGACTGTACTTCATTCTATCTGCATATATATGAAGATGTATATATACATAAACTATTATTTTATATTAACAGAAAACATATACTCTAATGTAATATTTCAAGAAGACAGAAGAGTATAAGGAAAAATAAAACAAAGCTGTCATCTCCTATGATAACAATGCCTTCTGGAATAACTCCCGAAGGACCTGCCTGAGGCACTTTTACAGTTAACTTTTTTTTAATGTAAGTAGGCGTACACTCTAACATAACAGTAAGAAGTATAGCAAATATATACATAGTCATTTATTATTATTATCAAATATTGTATGTGCTATACTACTGGCAGCATGGTAGGTTTGTTCACACCATCATCACCGTAAACAGATGAGTATTGCGTTATGCTACACTGTTAAAATGGCTATGATGTCACTAGGCAATAGGAATTTTTGAGCTCCATTATAATCCTATGGGACCACCATTGTATATATAGTCCATTGTTGACCAAAGTATTGTTATATGGTGCAAGAATGTATACAGATGCTCCTCCACTTACAATGGGGTTACAGCCCAAAAAACCCATCAAAAGTTGAAAATATCATAAATCAAAAACACATTTAATACACCTAACTGACCCCTCTTAGTTAAAAAAAAAAAAGCATTACAAACACAGTTGAATCTCCCTGTATGTTTTCCTAATGCCATCCTCTTCCATCCCTTACTGAGGCAGCCTCTGTTCTGAAATTGAACTTCATAATTCTTTGTTTATACTTTTACTGCATATGCATGGATCTGTAAATAATATATAGTATTTGTGGCATGTTTTAAAATTTTCTGTAGCTGCACTGTGTATGCATGTTCATGTTATCTTAATATACTTGTGTTATATTGCATGCATAGTTTTGCAGCTTCCTTTTTTCATTCAGCTTTATAGTTTTGAGATTTATCCATGTTAATACATGTACTTGTATTTTTCATTTCAATTTTTGTGTAGCATTTCATAGTATGAATAATGTGTATGAGATTTTTTCAATTTTCGTTCTTACAAATTATGCTGCAATAAATATTCTTATAGTTTTATTCTTGTGAAAATGTGCAAGAGTTTCTGTAGGGTAAACTTAACAATGCCAATGCATGATTGTATGGTTTGCACATCTTCATCTTTAATAGACATTGCCAAATTATTTTCCAAAGTAAGGATTCTTGTTTAGCCCACCCAACCTTCCCAAAGCAAAAGAATTCCTGTTACTACACATCTTCTCCACATTTAACATTGTTGACACATGTGCATGGGCTTGTGTGTTCACCAGTTTCATGGGAATAATATGGTATCTCTTTGTGGTGTTTATTTGCATTTTCTTTGTTGCTAATGAGGTTAAGCATCTTCTCATGTATAGAGGCTATTCTGATTTTCTGTTCTGTAAATTGCCCATTTTTCTTTTGTTTTTTAATTTAAAGGAGTTTTTCATGTATTCTAATCCTTTGCTGATTATATGCAGGATAAGTATCTTCCCAAGTCTGTATCTTCCCTCTTTACTTGGTGGTATTTTTTATTGAACAGAAGCTTTTAATTTTAATCTTGGCAAGTTTATCAACCTTTTTCTTTAAGATTTGTTGCTTTTTGTCTTAATTCTTCCTGTATTCTAAGGTAACAAGTATTTTCTTCTGTATCTTTTTAAAAATTTGTACTTTTGCTTTTCACATTTACTTTTTAAATCCATCTTTATTTTTCTATAGTTAGGTTTGCTGTAACACAACATGTGTTCTTAAAAATCACCATGCTATGCAAAAATTGCACAGTAAAAACCATAGGGCATATGGGAAAAAATGGGATTGGGGTACAACACTCAAAAACTTTGCCAGTGACACATTTTTAAAAAGATACCTAAAAAAATGGTAGCACAGTTTTACATATGTTAAATGGTTAAGAAATGTAAGTGCCACAATAAATACGACATTTTGTCTTGAAAAAGATGAAGTTTGCTTGTGGAAGTGGGATTCAGAAGGGTTGCAGCTTGTGAGTTATTGTGAAGTGGTGCAAGGATATTATCTGAAATCTGCCAGGAAGTTTTAACAGCAGATGTGGAGGGTGTGGCTTGTAACACACATAGTTAGATAGATGTCCGAGTTGTGTGTGTTTTGTGCATTCCCATGTTGGTCAGTATAGCTGGGTGGGTAGTTTTCTATGTTCACCTAGTGTTTCTTTCAGAGTTAGAACTAGGTAGGGTAAGGCACCTAAGGCATAAAATTTAAGGAAACATTGACTCTCAGGGTCCCTAGACATCTCACTTGTCTCACCCTAGTCATGGCCCTACTTGTGGATGAAGTAGTGCTTAAACATACACTGTAACTTATGTTATATTCAAATTGTTCCCTAATACAGTCATGCATCACCTAATGACAGGGATGTGATCTGAGAAATGCGTCATTAGGCAATTTCATTGTGCAAACATCATAGAGTATACTTAAACCTAGATGGTAGAGCCTACTGCACACCTAGGCTATATGATATAGCCTATTGCTCCTAGGCTGCAAACCTGTACAGGATATAACTATGTTGAATACTGTAGGCAATTGTACCACAGTGGTAATTGTGTTTCTAAACATGTCTAAACAGACAAGGTACAGTAAACATGTGGTATAAAATGGTATACCTGTATAGGACACTTACCATAAATGGAACTTCCAGGACTAGAAGTTGCTTTGGGTGAGTCAGTGAGTGAGTGGTGAGTGAATGTGAGTGCTCAGGACATTGCTATACTCTACTGTAGACTTTATAAATACTGTACACTTAGGCTACACTAAATTTATTAAAAATATTTTTCTTCAATAATAAATTAACCTTAGCTTAATGTAATGTTTTTACATTAGAAACTTTTAAATTTTTTAAAACTTTTTGACTCTTTTGTGGTAACACTTAGCTTAAAACACAAACACATTGTACAGCTAAATAAAAATATTTTCTTTATATCCTTATTCTATAAGGTTTTTCTGTTTTTAAAATTTTTTTTTTATTTTTTAGTTTTTTAAACTTACTTGGTAAAAACTGAGATACAAACACATATATTAGCTTAGGACTACACAGGGTTAGGATCATGAATATCACTGTCTTCTGCCTTCACATCTTTCCCCCTGGAAGGTCTTCAAGGGCAATAACATGTGTGGAGCTGTCATCTTCCATGATAAAAACAATGCTTTCTGGAATAGCTCTTGAAGGACCTGCCTGAGGCTCTTTTACAGTAAACTTTTTAATATATAAGCAGGAAGAGTACACTCTAAAATAACAATAAAAAGTATAGTATAGCAAATATATACGTAGTCATTTATTATTATTGTCAAGTATTATATACTGTACATAATTGTATGTGCTATGCTACTGGCAGCGTAGTAGGTTTTTTTACACCATAACCATAGACAGAGGAGTACTGTGTTATGCTATAATGTTACAGTGGCTACGATGTTACTGGGTAATAGGAATTTTTTAATCTTATGGGACCACCATTATATATATAGTCCATTGTTGACCAAAATATTGTTATGTGGTGCAAGAATATATACAGAAGCTCCTCCACTTACAATGGGGTTACAGCCCAATAAACCCATCAAAAGTTGAAAATATCATAAATCAAAAATGCGTTTAATGCACCTAACCTACCAAACATCATAGCTTAGCCTAGCCTACCTTAAACGTGCTGAGAACACTTATATTAGTCTACAGTTGGACAAAATCATCTAACACATAGCCTGTTATATAATAAAATGTTGAATATCTCATGTAATTTATGAATACTGTACTGAAAGTGAAAAACAGAATCATTGCATTTGAAGTATAGCTTTTACCTAATGTGTATCGTTTTGGCACCGTCATAAAGTCCAGAAATCGTAAGCCGCACCATCCTCAGTCAGGGACTGTCTGTATCAATTTTTTTTATTGTAGTAAGAACACTTAACATGCAGTCTGCCCTCTTAAATACTTAAGTGCATAATACAATATTGTTAACTATAGGCACAATGTTGTACAACATATCTCTAGAACTTATTCATTTTGCATAATTGAAACTTTGTTACCCACTGAACATCAACTCCTTATTCCCCCCTCAACCCACCCTGACAACCACCATTCTACTTTCTGTTTCTATGGGTATGATTATTTTATATAGCTTGTGTAAGTGAAATCGTGCAGTATTTGTCTTTCTGTGACGGTTTATTTCATTTCTCGTAATGTCCTTCAGTTTCATCCATGTTGCTGCGTGTGACAGGATTTCCTCCATTTTTCAAGCTGAATAGTATTCCTTTGTATATGTATACCACATTTTCTTTATCAGTTCATCTGTCAATGTACATTTAGGTTGTTTCCCCATCTTAGCTATTGTGAATATTGCTACAGTGAACATGGGAGTGCATGTGTCTCTTCAAGAGCTTGATTTCAATTCTTTTGGATATATACCCAGAGGTGGGATTGCTGGATCATATGGTAGTTTTATTTTTATTTTTTTGAGGAACCTCCATACTGTTTTCTGTAGCTGATGTACCATTTTACATTCCTATCCATTAGTGTTGGCTTCTAATACAAGGGTTCCAGTTTTTCCACATCCTCACCAACACTTGTTATCTTTTGTTTTTTCAATAGTAGCCATCCTAACAGGTGTGAAGTGATATCTCATTGTGGTTTTGATTTGCCTAATATATCAGTTGTGTTATAACACATTCAAGTTTTCAAAACAAGCATTAGGGCAGAACTTGACTGTGTATGTTAGATAGAGCTGTAATTTAATTTTTCCCACATTCTTGGTCAGTTGTCCCAGTACTTTTATAGAATAAGCTATTTTTCCCCACTAGTTTGTGAAGGTGCTGTTGACACATAACACATATCAAATCTCTACATATATGTGAGTCTGGTTCTTATTTCTTTTCTTTCTTTCTTTTTGTTTTTTTTTTTTTTGAGATGAGGTCTTGCTATGTTGCACAGGCTGATCTTGAACTCCTGTGCTCATGTGAGCCTTCCCCCTCAGTCTCCTGGGTAGCTGGGATTATAGGCACATGCTATTGTGCCCAGCCTTGGTTTTTTTTTGGGGGGGGGTGCTATTTTCATTGGTCTTTTTGCCTCTCTCCATGCCAATATCACATTTCCTTAATCACAGCTTTGGCACTTTGTAACCTTAGGCAAGTTCATTTCTGTGTGCCTATGTACTCCACCTATGAAATTATGATAATAGTACCTAGCTCATTGGGTAATTAAAGGAGTAAATGAGCCAATATATTAAAGTGTTTAGATGTATGCACCTGGCTCAAGAGTGAAAAATCAAATGTTAGTAATTTTGTTATTAAAAGTAATTTCTATAACTTAATAAAGAGTCTTGGTATCTAGGAGACGGAGATTGCCATTGTGATTTTCTTCTTCCAGACTGTGGGAGGAAGTACAGAGGAAGTGGGAGAGGTTTATGGAAGTATTCCCTGAGACAGTGACATTTTGGCTGACACATGAAAGTTTGTAGGAGTTAACTGCATGTCTTAGTCCATTTGAGCTACTATAACAAAGTACCAGTAAGGGACTTTAAAATAACAAAAATTTGTTTGTCACAGTTCTGGAGGCTGGGAAGTCCAAGATGGCTGAGTGCTGGCATATTCTGTGTCTGATAAGGCCCTGCCTTCTGGTTCATAGATGGCACCTTCTAGCTATGTCTTCAAATGGCAGAAGGGATGAGGTGTCTCTCTGAGGCCTCTATTTTAAAGGCACGAATCCCATTCATGAGGGCTCTGCCCTAATGACCTAATCACCTCCCAAATACCATCACCTGGGGAGTTAGGATTTTAATATATGAATTTTGGGGTGGGGGGGACACAAATATTCAGGGGATAGAATATTGTAGGCAGTAGGGGCCATGAGGCAAGAAAATGATGTGTCAAGGAACTGAAAGAAGGCTCTTGTAGCTGGATCTGAACGCCAAGAAAAATGATATCAGCTGAGACTAGAGAGGTAGATAGGGGCAGATCATGTAAAACCTTTAGGTAGTGTTAAGAATTTTAGAGGTCATGCTGGAATCACAGTTATAACTATTTGTAAAGATTAGTATTTCATGACTTTTAATCTTTCTTAGAGGTCTAAGGATAAATACTAATCTTTACGAATAGTTACAACTATTCAAAAAAGAAACTCAAAAGCTACAGTTGAGCCCATCTGGACCCTAATAGTATGCCAAGCATTGAGTGCTGTTGAGAATGTATAAATTCAGGTCTTTGTTCACTTATTTGTAGTTTTTGTGATCTATTGATTCTGTCCTAGGCTTTTATCAGTTCAAATTGAGGAACATTAGGATTTTGGCAGATTTCATAGATTTAGGAGTAGAGTTTTTACAATGCAACAGATCAATATAAATGTCTTGAAATAAAATCTTTTCATTTATCTATCCACATCATCTAATCTTGTCTTTCTTAGATATACCTACAAGACTGTACATTATTTCTGGAATAGTTGCTCTTACTTTTTCTACTTTCCTGATGATTCATTACCACAAATTCTATAAATTAGGTATAGATGGCATGTAATAGAAATATAATGCCCTTTTTCAACTGAAGGTAGTGTTGAAAGCATTAAATATCATCAAATGGGAAAGTCCCCTGTCATAATAGTGTCATTATACAGAAAGAAGTAACTTCAAGATCTAGGAAAGAGAGTTGATCTAGAAACATATAGCAGCAGATGAATACTACCAAGCACAAACCTTGATTCAGTATAGTAGTCCCTCCTTAGTGGTGGGGGATATGTTCCAAGAACCCCAGTGGATGCCTGAAACTACAGATAGTACCAAACCTTATATACACTGTTTTTTCCTATACATACATACCTATGATAAAGCTTAACTTATAAATTAGGCACAGAAAGCAATAACTAATAATAAAGTAGAACAGTTATAAGAATATACTGTAATAAAAGTTATGCAAATGTGTTCTCAAAATATTTTATTATGCTGTACTCACACTTCTTTTGATAATGATATAAAATGATAAAATGCCTATGTGATGAGATGAAGGGAGGTAAGTGATGTAGGCATTGTGATGTAAATGGAAGACTTCAGAAATAAACAATTCATCATTATTAAATTGTATGCTGTTCTGAGTAGCATAATGAAATTTTGTGCTATCCCACCCAAATTGCCCTTAGTCCCTTAGTAGTCATTTTGGTTATCAGATCAACTGTCAAGGTATCACAGTGCTTAGGTTCTAATAACCTTTATTTTACTTAATGGAACTTTTCAAAAGAAGATAGACTAATGGCTGACAAACATATGAAAAAATGTTCAACATCTCTAATCATCAGGGAAATGCAAATCAAAACCACAATGAGATATCACTTAACTCCAGTGAGAATGGCTTTTATCAAAAAGTCCCAAAACAATAAATATTGGCATGGATGCAGAGAGATAGGAACACTCATACACTGCTGGTGGGACTGCAAACTAGTACAACTTCTATGGAAAGTAATGTGGAGATACCTCAAAGAACTAAAAGTAGAACTATCATTTGATCCAGCAATCCCACTACTAGGTATTTACCCAAAGGCAAAAAAGACATTCTATAAGAAAGACATCTGCACTCGAATGTTTATAGCAGCACAATTCACAATTGCAAAGATGAGGAGACAACCCAAGTGCCCATCAATACATGAATAGATTAATAAAATGTGGTATAGGTATACCATGGAGTACTACTCAGCTATAAAAAAAATTATGAACTACCGCTTGTATTATCCTGGATAGAACTGGAGTCCATTCTTCAAAGTGAAGTATCACAAGAATGGAAAAACAAACACCACATGTACTCACCACTAAATTGATACTAATCGATCAACACATATGCACATATGGAAGTAACATTCATCAGGTGTCGGTCGGGGGGAGAGGAGAGGAGGGGATGGGTAAATTCATACCTAACAGGTGCAGTGCATGCTATCTGGGGGATGGGCACGCTTGTAGCCCTGACTCAGGTGGTGCAAAGGAAATTTATGTAACCAAAGCGTGTGTACTCCTGTAATATTCTGAAATAAAAAAAAATAATAATAATATCCCCAAAGCACAAGAGTAGTGATGTAATATTTTTGGGCCGCAGTTAACTATGGGTAACTGAACCCACAGATAACTGAACCCATGGAGAGCAAAAACATGAATAAACCATGAATAGAGGGGGATTACTGTATAAGTTTAAAGGACTTACTAAGCACTTTGGAAGATAAAATTCTATGTTTTAAAAATATCTCCTAAGAAAATATAAATAGAATTTTGATACTATTCCACAAATAGTTTTTAACTTAAGTTTTACAAATGACATTTGTAATTATAGTATTAATTTTATCTCAAGTCCATATTTCTATTTTTAATGCATATGCCATCACTACTTAAGAAAACTAATTGCGAATTCTGCATTTTCATTTTAAAGGCAAAAGCCGGTAACTATTTAAGAAAATTAACTGGAGATCAAAATCTACCCTCACAAGTGATATTAGACTCCACAATAGCTTTTCATACAAGTACTACCAAGTCATCAAGGAATGGATAATCCCTGTCCTTACAAACTACTTGCTTAGAAAGTACTAGAAGAAAAACTACCCTAGTTTTGTTCAGCATAGTACAGGAGAAAAATCTTGTAAGTGCAGAAAATTTTCATCACTGTCGACAATCATGATAGTCTAAAGAAATGTTGAATAAAAGGGAACCTCTCTAATAAGCAGTATTTATCAAAAACCTATAGCAAATTAATAAGCAATATTTATCAAAAATCTACCTAATGGTGAAACTTTAGGTATTTCCATTAAAATCAAGACAAAAATGTTTGCTATCTCTTTACCTACGTTATTTTAGAAGTCCTAACCAGTGATTAGACAAGAAAAAATAGGAAAAGAATTAGAAAGGGAAAGATAAAACACATTACTTGCAGCAACAATATGGTTTTTTATGTAGAAAAATCCAAGGGAATCTACAACCGAATAGAACTATTAAGAGTTCAGGAGGCTGGTGAATATAAGATTAATCACTTTAAAAAATTAATCATTTCTATGCGTCACCTACAAACAGTTATAAAATATAATTGATTGGAAAAGATATAAAATTTCACATAGCAAAACTATGAAGTTCCTAGAAATGAATCTAACAAAATAAGTTCGGTCTTTATGAGAAAAAATTATAAAATTTATTGAAAGACGTTAACCCAAATAATGGAGAGATATGCCATGGCTGTGGATGAGAAGACTTAGTTTTGTAAAGATGGCCGTTTTCCCCAAGTTAATCTGTAAGTTTAATGCAATTCCAATCAGAATCTTAATAGGCTTTTTTTGTGGAACCTGATAAACTGATTCTAAAATTTGTATGAAAAAGCAAATGGCCAAGGAGATAGCTAAGGCAATTTGTAAGAACAACAAGCTGGAGGAACTTGCCCTAAAAATACCAAGAATAGTGTAATTAAGACACTATGAAATTGGAACAATAATAGACACTTTGATGAATGAGAATAGGAGAAATGTATCTTAGTATGATATTTGTTTGCAAAGAAAGCAATCTGTATTTATTTTAGAAAGCAAGGTTTTCTTAAGACTTAGTCCCTTGATTCTTCTTTTCTCACAGATCTTAAAACTCCACAGTGTGGAGGCTTTAAGTTGCATAACCCTGACAGTGGGTTTGGAGTACTGGTACATAGATAATTCTGCATACCCACTTTTAGAGAATTAAACTGCTCATGATATTCTTTAAGAATTATGAGGTTTTGTTGGGTTGGTGCCTTTCCTTTGCTATTTTCAGACATAACTACGGGTTTTTATTCTTATAGTGCTATATGAGGTGTGCACAGAAATATTAGAATGATGATTTCCTAAGAAAACTTTGCTACCTGTATCATTATATACATGAGCTTTAAACATCTCTTTAACCTTTACTTTTCATTTTGTTTGTGACTGAACCTGGTTAAATGTGCAAGAAATGTTTCTGGAAAAGAATTTAAAATAATTATGAGCCACTGGCAAAGCATTATTTCATAGTAGGTATATTATAGTCGGAATAAATTTGTAAAGTTTTTTTGGATTTATTTTTTTCAATGCTTTCTTTACTAGTGAACGCTTATTTTACGTTTTCTGTCACTGATCATCTGATCAGAAGGTAATTCTAGGTAGTTGAAATTAAGATGAATATAGTTTCAGTAATGCTTATAGTGCTTAGTGTGTCACACTTTTGAAATCATTCAAAAACCGATCCTGCTTGCCCCAGCAGATTTCATTACTGTATGAGGAACAGTCAGAGACAGTATTGTTGTTATTAACTTTTGTTGGTAAAGAAGCTTAATTATTTTTAAGGTTTTTTTTTAAGTTTGATTATAATTATTATAATTAACCTTGCAAATCGTTAATAACCAACTTCCCTTCCCTCCAAAAAGATACAGTAAAGTACATAAAATTAATATACTGTATTTGCAAGTTTCTTGAAAAAAATCATTTTTTATATTTTTTTCTATTTTACCACCTTGCATTTTAAAATTTGTTTTGATTGATCCTTATGATTATTTGAATTTTTGTTCAATTGAAAAGTATTTTCTTGGCCAGGCACAGTGGCTCACGCCTATAATCCCAGCACTTGGGAGGCCGAGGTGGGAGGATTGCTTGAGGCCAAGAGTTCGAGACCAGCCTGAGCAAGAGCAAGACCCCTTCTCTACAAAAAAAATAGAAAAATTAGCTAGGTGTGGTGGTGTGCGCATGTAGTCCCAGCTACTCAGGAGGCTGAGCAGGAGGATCGCTTGTGCCCAGGATTTTGAGGTTGTAGTGAGCTGTGATGATGCCAGTGCACTTTAGCCAGGGCAACAGAGCAAAACCCTGACTCAAAAAAAAAAAAAGAAAAGTATTTTCTTGAATACCCATCACTTGCATGTTTTTTAAAGTGTTGTTATGGATTTTAAAAAAATTTTTTTTGTTAATACTTGTCCTCTAGTAGTAGATATTTATAGAACCATAGAAAGAATACTTTATACAAATGAAGTATTTTTCTTCCAAATACTAAATGGCATTATAGTTAATCTCAATAATCCTTTGAAGTGGGTATGTACTTTAATATAAAATGAAATATCAAAAATAGATAGCTCTTCTGCTATTCCTGTATTTCCAGGTATTTTAACTGATTTCTTTTCTTTTCTAGGTACCTAGTTGATAGTCGCTGGTTCAAACAGTGGAAAAAATATGTTGGCTTTGACAGTTGGGACAAATACCAGATGGGAGATCAAAATGTATACCCTGGACCCATTGATAACTCTGGACTTCTCAAAGGTCATTATTTTCTTCCTTCGGTCAAATTGTAAATGTGTTAAATTTCAATATGTAAATGTCAATGGATTGAATATGGAAAATGTTAATGTAAATAAATTGATAAATTAGAAATGTCTTTGCATTATTAGATTTGACCTAATGAACTTAGATTATCCTATTATAACTAGTTATTCTGTATCATGACAAATTATGTTTCTCATTTATAATGTAATAAGGGTTTGTTATTGTTTAAATATTTAAATGAAGATTGTAAATTAGAAAGCACCCTCTTATTATTTTGAGGAAATGCTGTATCACATTGGTTTTCCTAATTGACCCATGCCTTTTTTTAAAGTTGAGGAGCACTGATACATGTTTACATTATTGGATTTTTGCATTAACTTTCTACAACTGTCACTACTTGCCAGTCCTTCTATACCTCTTATTACATTTAAAGGGAATAAAACATAAGTACCAGCACTTCCATATCTGGCCAAGATGGAGTAACAGGGACTGGATTTACGCTCCCACCTGAACTAACTAAAACCCTGACAAAATATATGAAATAGCAGTTCTCAAAACACTGAATATCAGGCAACAAAAGACAGTGATCCCTGAGAGATGGGAAACAAATGAGGTAAGCCTGCTGATTGCCTTCAGCTTAGTACACTGAAAGAGTTTCCAAAATACAGCACAGGAAGGAGAAACCCATGCAGACCCTTGCAATCTCCCTTAGTTGCAGAGACAGAATTTGAAGTCAGAGAGACCAAGGCTGCTAGAGTCTTCAGGAGAGTGCCAGCGAGGAGCAAGCAGCTCAGAGAGAGAGACCTAAAGACCTCCAAAGGGTCTGTCTTAAGTCTTCACTTGACAGTTGATCAGCACATTGTGTATGAGGAAGCTACCCAAGGCCAGGGAAAGAAACCACCCAAAAGAATTAGAGGGAACAATCATCAAGGCTAATATAAAACTGGGAATAATTTGTGTTCCCAGCAGCTAGAGTGGAAAACCTCATAATTCACTGAGAACAGTTTTACCTCTGTAATAGGGTGAAATTAATTTGTGTCCCACTAATCTGAAAACATAAAACTATTTCCAAGTAGCTTAACTGCATTTCAGAACAAAACTTAAGAGTATTTTTAAGAATATAAAAATATCCAGAATCCAACAACATAAATTGATAACATTTTAGATCTGACCAAATAATACCTGGCATGCAAAGAAGCAGGAAAATATGACCCATGATGAGAAGAAATACCAATCTTCAAAAAAAGGTATCTCCCTCAAAAAATTAACAAAAAGAGATGAGACAAATACAAAATAAATAATAAGATGGTGGATTTAAACCCACCATTATGAATAATCACATTAAATGTAAACATCCCAATTAAAGGTAAAGACTGTAGATTGGGTAAAAAATTAAGACCCAACTGTTAACTCTCTATAAGAAACTCACTTTAAATGTAAAGACACAGATAGATTAAGAGATGGAAAAAAGATAATGCCATGCTGTGGTAAGCAAAAAGACTGACCCCCAGTGACTCTCACTCTTACACAATCCTCTCCCGTTTGAGTATGGGTGGAACCTGTGAACAGGATGAGATATCACTCCCATGATTATGTTACATGGGAAAAGGAGATTATCCTGGTGAGCTTAATCTAATCACACCTGCCCTTTAAAAGCAAAGAGTTTTCTCTGACTAGTGGCAGAAGAAGCCGGAAATTTCAAAGCATGGAAAGGATTCATTCCATCATTACCAGTTTAGAGTTGGAAGGGACCACATGAGATGCGAGGCAGGCAGCCTCTAGGAACAGGGACAGAGGCCTCAGGCTGACAATCAGTAAGGAAATAGGGCCCTCAGCCACAACCATGAGTAACTGAATTCTGCTAATAACCTGAATGGGCTTAGAAGTAGATTCTTCCCCAGAGCCTTCAGATAAGAGCCCAGCACAGCTGACATGTTGACTTCAGCCTTGTGAGATCCTAAGCATAGAATCTACTTGAACCCACTTGAACTGCTAACCCACAGAAGATGTGATGTAATAAATGGGTGGTGTTTTAAGTCACTATGGTAATGTGGCATGCGGCAGTAAAAAACCAGTATACATGCTTACACTATCAAAAGAAAGCTGGAGTGGCTATATTAATAACAGACATTAAGTTTCAGAATAAAGAACATTACTAGGGATAGAAGGTCACTTCATGATTTATGGGATGGGACAGTTCAAGAGAACATAATAATCCTAAATTATATACCCATCTCATGGCATAACTTGAAAATACGTTGAGGAATAACATCAGTAAGATTATAGAGTAGGAAGTCCCAGCCCTCATCCCCCCACAGAAACATTGATTAACAATGATATAAGGACCACAATATCTTTATGAGAAGCCCAGGATCCAGTTAAGTCTGTACTCTAGATGAGCACAAAATTGAGAATAACTACATTGAAATGAGTAAGAAGAACAATTTCATTTTGCTCATATCAGCCCCTCCTCCAAGTTTGCATAGCTTAGCACTGAGAGAGATTGTCACAGCTCAGGACCTCTCTCTTGGAGAGAAAGAGAGGAGAGCATGTGTCTAATTGCCCAGCCTTTTAGTGTGCTGCTCAAAGGGCCGGTTTCTGTTTTGCCTCAGCGGGATGCTGATGGAAGCAGCCTAGTTCTGATGCCTGAAGGCAGTTAACAAAAGAAAAGGGGTAGGTGATTGCTGCAGCTGGAAGGCTCTGTGAAATTGAGAGAAGTCTAAGAACCTAAGGCTTCTTTCACCGGAGGGAAGGAGAGGAGTGAGTTATCCTAGCCTTTTAGTGTGCCGCCTGAGGGGCGGGGTTCTGTCTTGCCTCTCTAGGCCGGATGGAACTGGCATAGTTCAGTTAAATTGGGCAAGTTAAAAACAAAGGAAAGGGGATTGGTAGCTTGCTGAAGCTGCTATAGCTCTGCAGTATTGGGAGAAGGCACAGACCTGAACCTTGTCCCCTAGAGAGGAGGAAGAGAAGTGGAGTCTGCCTTTAATGTCCCAGTCTGTAAGTGTGCTGCTCAAAGGGGTGATTTCTGTCCTACCTCACCTGGTGTGCTAATAGAACTGGTATAGTTTGGTGGGGACAGTTAAGAATAAAGGAAAAGGGGCTGGCGATTTGCTATACTCAGCTCTGCAAGAGTGGGAGAAGGTGCAGAACTAAAGGTTTCTTTACAGGGAGGAGGGAGAGGAGTGAAGTATGCCTTCAATGTTTTGGCCTGTGGTAAAGCAGTTAGACACCAGAGGGAGGAAGAGATTATGGGCTCCTGAAAAAAAGAAAAGAAACGAATAAATCCCTCTAATTAGGAATCTACATGCACAAGTACAGAGAAGACACATCCGTAGGAATAGTTTGAGAGGCTTCCAGAATCTCTAGCCAACCTGATTTGTGAAGGTATTTTCCTGTCAAAACCAGTTCATAAAGACTGGGAGAGGTGGCTGTTTCTTTAGTTGCACAGACACCAATGCAAAGCTTGAAGAATCAGGGAAACATGACACAAAGAATCAAAATAAGTTTTTAGAAACCAACCCTAAAGAAGTGGAGATGAATTGCCTGATAGAGAATTCAAAATAATTGTCTTGAGGAAGTACATTGAGTTTCAAGAAAACATAGATAAACAAAATCAGGAAAATGAAAATTAACAAAATGAAAATATCAACAAGGGGCTAGAAATTTTAAAGAATAACCAAGCACATTTTGGAACTGACAAATACAATAACTGAAAAATTCACTAGAGGTTTTCAACAGCAGACTTGATCAAGTAGAAGAATTAGCATATTCAAAGACAGATCATATGAAATTATCCAATCAGAGGAATAAAAAGAGTGAAAAAGACTAAAGGAAGTCTAAGGAACTTATGGGACACCATCTAATGAACCAATGTGCACATTATGGGAGTTCCAGAAGGAGGAAAGAAAGAGGGACAGAAAGCTTATTTAAAGAAATAATGGCCAAAACTTTCCAAATCTGGAAATGGAAATGGACGTCCAGATTCATGAAGTCCAAGGAAGAATTGAACAACACTGTTAATTAGCTTGACCTAATTGACATTTATAGAACATTCCACTGAACAACAGCAGAATAAAAATTCACTTCAAGTATATGCACAGAACTTTTACCAAGGTAGACCATATTTTGGCCCATAAAACCTGTCTCAATAAAGTTTAAAGGGTTCAAATCATACAAAATATGTTGTCTTACCACAATGGAATAAATTAGTAGTTAATAGCACAAAGATAGCTGGAAAATCTTCAAATACATGGAAACTAACACACTTCTGCATAACCTATGGGTCAATGAGGAATTCAAAAAGAAAATTAGAAACTAAGTGAAAATGAAAACAGAAGCATCAAAGTTTGTGGAAGGCAGCCAAATACTATGTGGATGGGGATTTATAGCACTGAATGCAAAGAAAAGGAGGTCTCAAATCGATGACCTTGGTTGCCAACTTAAATATAAAACGAAGAAATTAAACCTAAAGTAAGCAGAAGAAACAAAATAATAAATATCAGAAATTAAATAGAAAACAGAAAAATTGAGGAAATCAATGAAACCAAAAGCTATGTGCTTTTGAAGACCAATAAAAGTGATAAATGTCTAGTTCGACTCATCACAAGAAAAAGACAATTAGCAATATCAGGAACACGAGAAGGTAACATCAATACAGAATCTACAAATACTGAAAGGACAGTGAAGAAATATCATGAACTTGATGCCAATAAATTCAGCAAATTATTAATATATGAAAAAGAAATTTCTTGATACACACAATCAAAGCTCATTCCAAAAGAATAGATTGCCTGAATAGCCCTATATCAGTTTTAAAAAATGCATTTGTAGTTTAAAACTTTCCCACAAGGAAAACTCCATGCTCAGATGGTACCACTGGTAAGTTCTATTAAACATTTAAGGGAGAAATAATACCAGTTTTATAAAAACTCAGAAAATTGAGAGGTACTACTTCCAAACTCGTACTATGGAACCATCATTAACTTGACACCATAATCTGACAGAGACATTTCAAGAGAAGAAAACTCTAGACCAATATCCCTCATGAACGTAAGTGTAAAAAGTAACAGAATTTTAGCAAACCAAAATTCTGATTATCTTATATATAGTATAGAAATATACATAAAAAGGATACTCTATATCAAGTAAGACAAAAGAATAAAATAGAAGAAAACTTCCTAAGCCAGTAATGGGCATCTATGAGAAACCTACAGGTGACATACTCAATGGTAAAAGACTGAATACTCTGCACATTAGGAAAAAAGTAAGAATGTTGCCTTCACCTGTTAGATCAACATTGTACTTGAGTTCTAGCCAGTGCAATAGGCAAGAAGAGCAAAAGGCATGCAGATTGTACAGGAAGAAATAATAAAACTGAATTTATTGATAAACAACTATGTCTATGTAGAAAATTCAGCGGAGTCCAAAAAAAACCAAAAAGCTACCAGAAGTATATAAGTTTAGTTTACAGGATACAAGATCATTAATCAAAAATCTATTGTATTTTATACACTAAAAATGAGCTATCAAACTGAAATTTTAAAAATACATTTTACAATAGCGTCAAAAAATATAAAAATACATAAGGATAAATCTGTCAAAATCAGTACAAGATCAGTATACTGAAAACTGCAAACATCACTGAGAGAAATTAAAACCTCAATAAAGAGAGAAATTGTATTGGATCAGAAGACTTAATACTGTTAAATTGCCCTTTTCTCCCTGATTAATCTATAGATTCAACACAATTCCAAATCACATTCCTAGTAGTCTTTCTAAAAGTTGAGATTGAATTCATATGCCATAAATTCATCCTTTTAAATTGTACAACTCTGTGGTTTCTAGTTCATTCACAAAGTTGTGCAACCATCGCCTAATTCTACATTTTCATCACCCCAGAAGTAAACTTTATTTTCATTTGCAAGCACACCTTATTTTCTTTCTCTCCCACCCCGCCCGCCCCCCCCCCCCGCCCCAGCCCTAGACAACACTAATCTACTTTCTGTCCCTATGGATTTGCTTATTCTGGACATTTCATATAAATGGAATCACACAATATGTGTTCTTTTATGTTTGGCTTCTTCCACTTAGGACAGAACAGTGTGTTCAGATTTCATCTGTGTCGTAGCATGAATCAGTATATTTCTTTTTATGGATGAATGATTTTCTATTGGATGGATATGGCACATTTACTTTATCCACTTGTCAGTTGATGGAGTTGTTTTCATATTTTGTCTGTTATGAATATTGCTGCTATGAACATTCATGTACAAGTTTTTGTGTGGATGTATATTTTCATTTCTCATGGGTATATACCTAGATGTGGAATTGTTGGATCATATAGTAACTCCGTTGTTTAACTATTTGAGGAACTGTGAGACTGTTTTCCAAAGTAGTTGCATCATTTTACATTGCTGCTAGCAATGTTATGAGGGTTTCAATTTCTCCACGTGCTTGCAAGCACTTGTTATTGTCTGTCCTTTTTATTATTGCCATCCTAGTGGGTGTGGAGTAGCATCTCATTATGATTGTGACTCTCATTTCTCTGGTGATTAATGGTAAGTATCTTTTTCTGTGCTTCTTATATATCTTCTTTGGAGAAATGTCTGTTCAGATCCTGGGCCCATTTTTTTATTTGGGTTATTTGTCTTTTTATTGTTGTGTTTTAAGAGTTCTCTGTGTATTCTGGATACTGGACCCTTATCAGATATATGATTTGTGAAAATTGTCTCCCATTCTGTGGGTTGTCTTTCTACTTTCTTGATGGTATCCTTTGAAGCACAAAAGTTTTTAATTTTGATGAAGTCCAGTTTACCTATTTTTTTCCTTTGTTGCTTTTGCTTTTGGTGTCAGAAAGCACTGCTGAAACCAAGGTTACAGAGATTTACACCTGTGTTTCCTTCTAGGAGTTTTACAGTTTTGGCTGTTACATTTATGTCTTTGATCTATTTTAAATTAATTTTTGTGTATGATGTGCAGTAGCAGTCTAATTTCATTCTTTTGTGTGTGGATACTCAGTTGTCCGGTAGGTTTTTTTAGTACAAATTGGCAAGCTGATTAAAAAATTCATATGGAAATGCAAAATGACATAGAAGGCCAAAACAACTTAGAATTTTTTAAAAAAATTAACTTTTTTTTTAAAGTTTTAAAGTTTTTTTTTTAGTTTTTTTTAGTCTTAAAGTCTTAAAGTTTTTTTTAAAGTTTTAAAGAACTTAACACTGTCTGATTTCAAAACTTATTTTAAATCTGTAATAATCAGTATAGTTTGATATTGGCATAAAGACAAATAGATCAATTGACCAGATTAGAGAGTCCAGAAATAGATCTATATACATATATGGTAATTTGATTTTAGACAAAGATACAATAGGAATTCAATAGCAAAAAGATAGTATTTTAAACAAATACTGCTTGAGCATTTGGGTATTTATTTGCAAAAAACCTGAACTTTGATACACATATGGCACCGTATACAATGGATTATAGACCTAAATATAAAAACTAAAACTTACAGGAAAAAAGAACAGGAAAAAACATTTGTGATATTGTATTGTAGGCAAAGATTTCTTGGATATGATACAAAAAGCATGATTAATAAAAGCAAAAAATTCATAAATTGTATTTCTTTTTTTGTTTTCGGGTTTTTTTTTCCCCCTAGCAACCATGGCCTGATGGTTTTTATTTATTTATTTGTTTTTGTCTTTTGATAAATTATATTTCATCAGTAATAAAATCTTCAAATGACACTGTTAAGAAAGTGAAGACAATCCACAGTGTGGGAGAAAATATTTACAAATCACATAGTTAATAAAAAACTTGTATGCAGAATATATAGAGTTCATAAAACTCATTTTGAGGAAAACATAAAACCCAATGGAAAAATAGGCAAAAGATTTGAACAGATGCTTCACCAAAAATGATAGTTTTCATAAAGCATAAATGAAGATGCTCAACATCTTTAGTATTGGAGAAATGAAGATTATAAAACCACAATGAGGTACCACTATACATGTATTATAATGGCTAAAATTTAAAAGACTGATCTATACCAAACTCTCATACAGTTTTTGCAAGTGTAATATGGTACAACCACTTCAGAAAATAGTCTGGCACTTTCTTAAGAAGTTAAACATACATTTACTATAGGACCCAGTCATTCTACTCCTAGTTATTTACTCAAGAGAAATGAAAGCACTTATCCATGTGAAAAGTTGTATACGATGTTCATACACCATTATTTGTAATAGAAAAAATTGTGAACAACCCATATGCCTATCAACACCCAAGTGGATAAACAAATTGTGATATATCCATATAATGAAATCCTTCTCAGCAATTAAAAGGAACTATTGATACATAAAAACACGGATGGATCTCAGAATAATTATGTGGCATGAATGAAACTGAGAAGAACAGAGGACATACTATTTTTATATAAGATTCTAGAAATGCAAATTCATCTATAGTAATGGAAACCAGGTACTCTCTTCATATAAAATTCTAGAAAATGCAAAATTCTACAGTTGCAAAACACAGAATAAGTGACATTCTTCAAGTGCTTTCCTGCTTCTTGATTTACATTGTTAAATCTTAATAGGAATAGTATGTTCTCGTTATTGAAATGCTACCAAAAATAATTTTGCTTCCCCTATCTGTTAATTAAGACTAACTCAGAACAAGAAAAATCTCCTTTAAGTTGAATATAACTCAGTGAGCTGTTTCTGTTTCTGCACTTTGGAAATTCAAATAGCCAGATAACAAGTAAGTCTCAGATTAGGACTGTGGTGTAGGTATGAATCCAGAAATTTCTTCTAGATCTCTGGCCTTCTCTGCACTAAATTTTTTAGTTTAGCTAGAAATTTGAAAGCGGATCATAGAATTAGAACCACATCTGAACAATTACCTTCATTTTAGATCTTGGGAGGAATCCAGATCGTTGGGCCTTCTGGAATATTGAGATAGTTCACAAGATTCGCTTTTGTGATTTCCATCATGGTTTCCCACCCTATGTGTCTTGGAGCTGTAAATGGTTATTGATTTGCTTCTGAATTTTCTATATCAGCTGATGCTAGAATGACCACTACTATTACCATGTGAGGGATCTCTGATACTCAAAATATTTGTGAAACACTCTTCTGTCAGTTCTCTTGGGTAATAATTACTATTTAGTATTTTTTTCAGAGCCTAATAAAGAAAAATTATGTTTTAAGCACTGCTTTTTGACTAATGGTACAAATTAAGTTTTTAAAGCAACAGGTTATTTTGAGATATGTGGGGGATTTGATCCTCTTCAGTGCTTTTTTCAAAACTCATTTTAAATACTTAAAGTGTAGTCTTCATGAGTTTAATTTGTAATGCATAAAACCAAATTGTTCAGTGGTATGTATTGTTTCTTTTTATGTATTGAGTTTTTTTTTCATTTTGCAGATGGTGATGCCCAGTCACTTAAGGAACATCTTATTGATGAATTGGATTATATACTATTGCCAACTGAGGGCTGGAATAAACTTGTCAGCTGGTACACATTGATGGAAGGTCAGGAACCAATAGCACGAAAGGTACATTTTAATAATAACTTAATATAAATTTATTTTTCTTGAATAGTTCACATTTTATTGTTAATTCAATGGATTGTGAAGACGTGTCATATATCTTGGAGAAAAAGGCCAGCAAAATGGCACTGTACACTGTATTATAATAATAATAATAGCTAACACATAAAGAGGGTTTACTTATGCTAACCACTGTTCTAAGGACATTACATATTATTAGCTAGTTTAATCCTCTCTGTAGAGAGAAAACTTTATAAAGTAAGTATTTTTATCCTCATTTTACAGGTGAGGAAATGGGGACAAAAAATTAGAAAAGATCAAGGTCTTCTAAAAGTCACATCAGGGTACGGACTTAGGCAACCTGACCCTGTTTTCTGTGTTGTACACCTTTTTTGATAAAACAGTTAGAAAATAATGAAGAAACTAAAAGTTGATGAAATTTTTTTTCAGCATAAACATTTTTTGCTGAAAATTTCTTGAATATGTAGATATTTTAATCTTTATTTTAAAGTTTTAAAATTATAGTCTAGAGACATTAAAAAATAACCAATTTTCCTTATTTTAGGGGACTAAAAAGTGATAAGTAAGGGTATTACTATACTATAATACCAAATGCTCAAAGGTAAATCAGCCAACCTTACACAAATATTTGATCATTTATTCAGGATGGGGTAGGAGAGGGAAGATGGGGAGGGGCCAGAATCTCTTGGCATAATTATTTATCTAGCTTGGGTTTTTTTTCCTACATAGAAACAATTAAAAAGGTAAATTAGGTAATGCAAGGGTAAAAACGTCTAGTAGACCAAACCATATTTGGAGTTATTTGAAATTGATGCTATAGAGTTGCCATATTAACAATTTGTATTTGTATATCTATGGTTTAGGTATATTAGAAGCTAACCTTGGATCTTGTATTCTAAATAGCTCTTGAATGTACCTTTGATTTAATTTAGTTTAGTTTAGTTTTGTTCCTTAATTTCACTTAGCCATTTCAAAATTATAATTCCTGTCTTGGAGGAATGCTAGCCTTATATATATATTAAATGATCTAGTTGTTTTATCTGTAGTTGCTGGAAAAGTGAGTGTTTTGACCAATTGAAGGATAGCCTGTTTAGTTGTAAAACTGTCTAGAAGGATTTCATTTCTAAGATAAAGGAAAATCTGTGTCCAGAATATCTTAAAATGTATTAAACAGTATTACTTTAATCTTAATGATATACTTTTTTTCTTATAAATGTAGCACATTATATACTACAAGTGTATAATGTATGACATTATACATTAATCTATATGGAAACAGATCAACCAATAATTTCATTGCCATAATTACTCTTTGAAAGAGTCTTTTTTGAGATTTCTTGAAACCTGTGTCTGATAAACAAAGTGAAAAAGAAAAAGAATCATGAAAACTTCACGCAAACAGAAAGAAAAAAAGTTTGAGAAGTCTATTAGAAGACTACATATTTATTTTTAATAAGGTGAATAGAATTTATTCAGCTTGTAAAATAGTTTTCATAGTTTAATGTGCATAAAATTGCCTAGAGTCCTTATTAAAGATGCACGTTCCTCTGAAATTAAATCAGTAGGTCTGGGAATTTGCATTTGCATTTTTACTATGCCCTATGTGACTGATACAGGTGGAATTCAAAGAAGTATATTGACCAGGCTTACAGGGTCTGAAGCCTAACTTTGAATTTTACCAATCTCTGATTGCATTAAGGAATCTAAGATTAGAGGTGCCCCTAGCTATAATGCAGAAGGAAAGTTAAACATCTTCCTGGGCCTCAAGACATCTCTAAAATGTTTCATTTATAGTGTCAGTGCTCAACTTAAAAAATTAACAAAAAGAAAACAAGTGTATAAGCAGGGAATACAATGGAACTAAAATCCAAGAGAAACAACAGACAACAGAAACAGACCCATAAGAAATCCAGATAATGGAGTTATTAGACTTAAAAATACTGTGCTTATTATGCTTAAAAAAAAAAAAGACAAAATTGAAAAGTAGGACAAAACTATTAAACAAGAACCAAATACAGTTCTAAAACTAATATGAAAAATTCATGGACTTAATGTTTGGGAATAATACTAGACTAAACAGAATTGAGGAGAGAATTTGTAAACTAAATGATTGGTCAATAGAAAATATAGTCTAAAGCTCAGACAAAAGAATGGGAAAATACAGAAGAAATCAAAGGCATATATTAAATACAGTGAATAAATTTAACATATGTGCATATCATTGGAATCTTAGAAGGAGAGGAACAAAAGAATAGGATAGGACTAATACTTGAGGAGGTAATAGCAGAGAATTTTCCTGAGCTGAGAAAGGTATCAAGATTCAAGGAATGCTGTGCATCCCAAGCTGCAAAATACAAACAAAACCATACTGAATAAAAATATTGAAAAGCAAAGGCAAAAATATTTCTAATAGTAGCCAGAGAAAAAGATATATTATCTTTAAAGTAAGGATAAGGCAAAGAAATGATTTCTCAAGAGAAACAATGGAAGCCAGAAAACAATGTGCTATCTTCAACATGCCAAAAGAAAAAAACTGCCGACGCGGAATTCTTTGACCAAGGAAAGAATCCTTCAGAAGTGAAGATGAAAAAAAGCCATTTTTAGACAAATGAAAACTGTAGAATTGGTTACCAGCAGACCTGCACAAGGACATACAAAATAGTCTTCAGAATGTAAGAAAAATTATCCCAGATGAAAGCTTGAAGACGCAGGGAAAAATGTAGACAGACAAAATGTAGATATTATGAGTAAATTTTAATATAGACTATTTAAAACAATATTTCTTATGGAGCTGAAAATATGTATAAAAGTAAACTACACAATAATATTAGCATATAAATTAAGATATTAACCTCCAAGATGTCCCTCAGTGATCCCCGATTCCTTATATCCACATTCTTCAGTTGTCCCCTTCCATGTTAAACCAAGGTTGGTCTGCATGGCCAGTAGCATATAGCAGAACTCATGGTACATCTCTTTCAAGATTAGGTTATAAAACACACAGCGGCTTACATCTTGGGTGCACACGCACTCTAGCTCTCTCTCTTTCTCATTTCTCACTCGGGCATTCAACTGCACATGGCGAGGACACTCAGGCAGCCTATGGAGAGGCCCACATGGTGAGGAACTGAGATCTCTGGCCAATAGAGAGGAACGGAGGCCTGCCAACAACCATGTGAGTGACCTTGGAAGTGAATCCTTTAGTTCTAGTTTAGTTTTCAGATGATTGACGCCCCAGCACATGCCTTGACAGCAGTGAGAGACTCTAAGCCAGATCAATCCAGCTAAGATGCTCCCAGGTTCTTTACCCTCAGAAATGATGTAAGATAATATTTGCTGTGTTAACCTACTAAGTTATAGCATAATTTATTATGCAGCAATAGATAACTAACACTGATCTTGGTACCTGGAAGTAGGGTGCTGACATAACAATAACTTGAAATGTGGTAGTAGCTTTGGAGCTGCGCAGTGTGTAGAAGCTGTAAGAACTTTTAAGAGTATTAATGAAAGCCTAAAGGGCCTTGAACAAACTGTTAGTAGAATAGTACACTTTGAGGAGGCTGCCAGTGAGGACTTAAAGGAAAGTGAGGAAAATCTTACTGGAAAGTGGTCTTTGTTATGTAGTGGCAGAAAATTTAGCAACATGTTGCCTGCAGTAAACTGAAAGGTAAAAAAATGTATCTAATGAAATTGGGGTCTGTCAAAGTGTTAAAAGTACTGCCTAGTTTCTTCTTGTGCTGCTTTTAGTCAGATACGAGATAAGAGAAAACTAAATAAAGCCAAGATTTACTAGTTTTGCAGATTTGAAGCCCTTCCAGATGGCAAATGGTGCTAAAACTAAGAAATGTTTCTGAGCAAAGATCAAACTCAGGGCACTTTCAGAAAGGCATGACCTAAAGTTGAAACCAAGGATGTAACTGTAAAATAGCCTCAGAAATATCAACGTTGGTGCCTCAGAGTACTTTTCAGACAAAAGGCTCCAAAAAGAATATAAGGGTGTGCTTAAAGATTGTCCTCTCAATAATATTAATATTAAGGGTGTCTTCTCAATATGTGGCTTCTAAGAACAGTAAAGCTTCTAAGAAGCTTAAGGGTAGTCCCTCAGCCTTCTCAGAATAAAGCCAGGATAGAGAGGACTTATCCTAGAAGACATTTGAGGATATGACTTTTATCTAATGTAATGAATTCCAGTAAGATCCAGTGGAGACCTACATTGTTTTTGAGAGAATTACATCCCAGAACCACTGTCATCTTTGACTGCAGAGATAGTATAAAATGAAAGAGGCCTTTGGACCTCCCAGGCGTCTATACGCAGGAATCAGGCTGAAAAGTTACTCAGCTGTAAACACATGCTAACTCTTGAAAAAAGAATGACTCAGAGAGCAGAACCAAATGTTATAAAAAGTCATTTTCAGGCAAAGGTAGAACTGCATCTTAGTCAAGGAACTTCTAATATTTGCCCAGGTAGATTTCATAATTGCTATGTCCCATTGACTCCTTTGTACCTCCTATTTTCCCCCCTTTTAAAACAGGAATATCTAAAAAGTTATGTTCTGCATGTTTCACCATTTTATTTTGGATATATGTGGGACAGAAAACTTGTCTCTTAGTTCACAGGACTATAGATCAAGAGGAACTACAGTAGTCCCTTCCCCCGATGTGCAGTTTTGCTTTTCATGGTTTTAGTTACCTGCAGTCAACTACAGTCTGAAAATAATAAATGGGAAATTCTAGAAATAAACAATTCATAAGTTTTAAATTGTATATTGTTCTGAGTAGCGTGATGAAATCTTGTGCCATTCCACTCTGTCCGCCTCAGGACATGAATCATCCCTTTGTCCAGTGTATACACACTATGCCCTACCCAACCTTTGGTCATTAGTAGCCATCTATGTCATAAGATCAACTGTCATAGTGCTTGTGTCGAAGGTCAGTAGTAGCCTAATGCTACATCACAATGCCTACATCATTTACCTCAGTTTATCTCATCACGTGGACATTTTATCATCTCATATCATTACAAGAAGAAGGATGAGTACAGTACAATAAGATACTTGAAGAGGGAAGGAGAGACCACATTCAGATAACCTTTATTATAGTATATTGTTATAATTCTATTTTTTTTAATGTTCTTCAATCCTCTGAAAATTGTTCATTTATTATTAGTTACTGTTATTAATCTCTTACTGTGCCTAATTTGTAAATTAAAATTTATCGTAGGAATGTATACGTGTATAGGAAAAACATAGTGTATATAGGGTTTGGTGTTATCCATGGTTTCAGACATCCACTGTGGGTCGTGGAATGCTTTTCCCTTGGATAAGGGGAGACTACTGTATAATCGAGATGCTTAAGGAACTACACCCAAGTTCATCTGCACCTGGATCAGATGTAGATGACAAATTTCTGAACACCAAGTTGATGCTAAAATGGGTTGAGACTAGTGGGGACCTTTGAAGGAGGTGAGTCTATTTTACATATTGGGGGAAGGAGCTGTGAATCATCAAGGGCCAAAGGGCAGACTGGAGTAGCCAGCCGCAAAGATGCTCCTCAGTGAACACGACCTCCTAGTATTCACATTCTTATGTAATTTCCTCCCACATGGTACCAGAATTGGTCTGTGTGACCACTAGAATATGGCAGAAATGATGGAATGTCACTTCTAAGATTAGTTCATAAAAGATGCTGGTACTTGTGTATTAGGGTTCTCCCTCCCTCTCAGATCATTCACTCTGGGTGAAGGCATATATATACCCTACAGTTAGCCTGTGGAGAGACTCACATAATGAGGAATGGAGGCCTGCCAACAACCACACGAGTGAGCTTATAATCAAGAGATTTGAACAACATGATAACCACTATGACCTAATTGACATATGCATTGCACTTAAGTCATGGCAAAATACAACTACATTTTAAGTAGAAATTTTTAGCAAAATTGACCGCATGCTGGGCCATCAAAATCCCAATAAACTTCGAGTGATAGAAATTATTCAGTGTACTTTCTGTCCCCAGTGGGGTTAAGCTAGGAATCAGTAACAAAAAGATACTTGGTTATCCCTCAGCTGCCTAGAAATGGAACAATATACTTCCAAGGGACCCTTGAGTCAAAAAGAAATAAAAATGAAAATTAGACATATTTTAAACTGAATAATGGAAATATAACTTAAAAGAATGGCTTAAGTCATTATTAGAAGGAACTTTATAGCTTAAATGCAAATATTGGAAAAGAAGAAAGTCTGAAAATCTGTTGTTACAAAAAATTAAGAAAAGGAAATTAAACTTACTCAAGATGAAATATTGTAAATTAAACATTTATAAAATAGAAAATAAACCTACACAAAACGAACAAACTTCATTTACTATACTATAAAGAACAGTGAAATTAGATCAGTAAAATAAAGATTTGAATCCTAGCAAGATTATCGCTTCTCGGCCTTTTGGCTAAGATCAAGTGTGTGGAGTCCTAGCAAGATTGACCAAGAATAAAAACAGAGTAGGCATAAATAACCTGTATTAGGAATGAAAAGGGGGACATCATAGCAGAGCCTAAAGAATTGTTAAAAAGACTATTTTTTGAACAACTTTATGTAATAAATTGAAAATTTAGATAAAGTGGAAAATTGCTAGGAAAACACAACTTTTAAAAATTGACACAATAAAGGCCGGGTGCAGTGGCTCACACCTGTAATCCTAGCACTTTGGGAAGTTGAGGCAGGAGGATCGCTTGAGGCCAGGAGTTGGAGACCAGCCTGAGCAACCTAGCAAGACCCATCTCTAAAAAAAATACAAAAAGTAGCTAGGTGTGGTGGCATGTGCCCATAGTCCCAGCTACTCAGGAGGCCAAGGCAGGAGGATCACTTGAGCCCAGGGGTTCGAGGTTGCAGTAAGCTATGATGATGCCACTGCACTGTACCCCAGGTAATAGAGTGAGACCCTGTCTCAAAAAAAAAAAAATTGATTGAAAATTGGTGCAATAAGAAATCTGAATTGACCTATATGCTTAAAGAAATTGAATCATTAATTGAAAACCTTCCCACAAAGAAAGCTCCAGGCCCAGAAAGCTTCACAGTATATTCCACCAAATATTTAAAGAAGAAACATACCAATTCCATACAAACTCTTCCAGACAATAGAAGAAGGAATATTTCCCAATTTATTTTATAAGGCTAGCATAAACATGACACAAGACCTGGAGAACAGTATAAGAAAGAAAAATTAATTATAGCCTAGTCTCATTCATGAACCTAGTAGATGCTTAATTCCTAAATACAATATTAGCAAGACAAATCCAGCAATATGTAAAAAAGGACAAAAATGACAAAGTTGGATTTTTTTCAAAGAGCGCAATTTTGATTTAAATTAGAACATCACTCATCATAATTTTGGTATTAGCGAATGAAGAAGAAAAATCGTCTCAATAGATGTAGAAAGACCATTTGATAAAGCTCAACATCCATGTATGATTTTTTAAAACTCTTAATAGAAAACTAGGAATAAAAACCTACTGCAAACATTATACTCATTGGTAAAATATTAGAAGCTCTCCTTCCCAGATCACAGGGACAAGATAAGGATAACTGTATTAGAGATCTTAGCCAGTGTGTTAGTACAGTGAAAAGAACTACAAGAGTAAGGGTTGTAAAGTAAAACTGTCAGTGTTCTTATAAGATGTAATTCTGTAGGTTTAAAATTCCAAAAATATGTACTGATAAACAATTAGAATTTATAAATAAGTGTAGCAGGGTAGTCTGTTATATGGTCAATACTGAGAAACCAGTTATTTATCAGCAACAAATAAAGTTGAATCTTAAAATAACGTTTACAGCAGGTCAAAATACTCACGAATAAATCTAACAAGAATTGTGCTTTTCTACACTGAAAATTACAAAGCATTAATGAGCAAAATTAAAGAAGACCTGATGAATTAATGGATCTAGGCTGGGGGCAGAGCCTAGATCCACAGTCACCTCACTTTTTGGTCATGAAACTTTTTCTATAAGGGGTCAAATGGTAAATATCTTCAGCTTTATGGGCCATTTGGTCTCTTTTGAAATTACTTAATTCTGCTATTTTAGACTTAAAAGTAGCCATAGGTAATTAATAAATGGTCATGAAAGCAGCCATAGGTATAAATGAATGGACCTGGCTGTATTTACAAAAAAGCACTATGTACAAAAATAGGTGGTGGGTAGGATTTAGCCTGTGGATCATAATTTGCCCATCATTGATCTAGGAATTGATTTTAATGTCTGCCAACATCACAAAAAGGAGCAACTGAATATTATTTGTATCTTATTTAGAGTGAGCATATATCAGTCACAATGTATGAAGTAGTCTTAACTAAAAATTGCAAGAATATGAAAGATGTATGGGGAATTTTTAGGTTAAAAAGACAGTTAAGAGAAACATCAGAACTATTACAATATATGGGCTTTATTTGGATCCTGATTCAAAATGATATATTATAAATGAGACAACAGGAAAAATTTGAATATTGACTGGATATTTAATATTAATGGATTAGCTTTAGTTTTTTAGGTGTGATAATGATACTGAGGTTATGTTTGCATCCTTGTTTCTGAAGAAATGTATCCTGAAATATTTGTGGATGAAATATCACGTGTAGGATTTATTTATTATACATTAAGAACTATGATTTCATAGTTCTGTTACAGTTATTTACTTGTCTGTCTTTATCACTAGCTGTTTTCACCCTGACTCTAGGAACTAGGTCAAATTTTTCTGCACTAAACGTAGGTGCTCAGTAAGTGCTTCTAAAATGAATGTAGCTAGCTCCTCCAAAATATTAAATCTGTCTATTAGGCCCAGTGTTACTAAATTGTTTAGTACCAGATTTCTTTGGAAATTACTTTTGTTTCTCTTTGCATTGCAGGGTGGGGAGGCACTTGGAATGAAGTAAATTTTCTGTGACACTTCCACACAGATGTAAAGAGTAGACTACATTAGGTTTATCAAATACATTTATGGCTTTGTAAAAAATGCCATATAATATTCACAGCAAAAAATAAATGAATAGTAATTATATTTATTTTAATTCTGCATAAACTTGTATTTCCCTCACACACTTAGTAAAGAGACTTTGCCTTCATTTTGGCCATGAATTAGTGAAAATATTTTTACATATCCGTAAGTCTTAAATTTTGGACAAGGAGCTGGATTTCATTGTTTGCTCACTCTTTATTTATGGTAATGTAACAGCATTATAATTCACGTAGAGTAAACATTATAATTGTCATAATTCTGAAACATAACTACCATTTCTGAATATTCCCATTCTAATCTTATTTCAAATGCATATTTTAATGGTTTTAATGGTTATGATAATTAAGTAAATATAACTTTGTACCTTGTTTTTTTTATAAGCTTGTTTCTTTCTGTTACAGTCTTCATAACGTCATTTCCAATGGTAATTTTCAATGCAAACATTTTTAATGAATGTAGACTTTGTATGAACAAATACAGAGAAGACTATATAAACAATCTACGTATGACCATAATAACACTCATAAATATGCTAATTATTTTTCCGTTATGGTGCTATTGTTTTCAAGCTTTAATAATAAACGTAGTATAGTCCTTTCAAATAAAAATAGTTTGGGAACAAATTCAAAATTTTTTAAAAAAAGAAAAGCTTGCTAGTATACTACTTTTGGAGGTAGTAAGATATATATCTTACAGATATAGGAGTGTACTGAGTAGTGATGATGAGGATTTTAGCAGTATAAGATGTTGTTAGAGAGAAGAAAAAAATGAGAAAAATTCTGAATCCCAATAGTGTGGATTTTGAAATAATCTTGATGTTTTGTTTTCATAGATCTTACAGTGACCTTCTGACAGTTAAATCACCAGGTTCTTTCCAGGAAAATATCTATTAGTATTAGGAAAATTGATTGTCATTTTTAAAAGACTATTTTACTTAGAAAATATTTACCTCAAGATAAATCATAATGAGGTATTTTCTTATTTTTTCAAATTTGTTATTTTATCCTACTTATCCCTTTCCCTGCTTTGTTGTTGCTTATTCCATTTGCCTTTGTCTACCCCTGTAAAAATGAGGCCTGTAGGTTACCTCCATTTTAGCAAACCTGCCAGTGATTAGTAGCTACCTTAATGTAGTATTGTTTTAGGATTTTACTCAGATATTGAGTCCTAGAGCAGAAATTTCTGATTGATAAGCATATTTGATTCCTTGTTTTTCTGCTTAACTATAACTACAGGTTACAAGTTATAAAATTAAATATGTTGCTACATTCTTAACCTCAAAGTAAATCAGCATAAGAGGTTTAAAACAAACTTTTGTAGTTAAAAGTTATAATTTATATACTCATTTTATAAAATAAATTAAGTTTATTAGCTACAAATTTTAGAAATTTGTAGCAAGCATAATTAAGAGAATATATATGACAGAGTATCATAAAAATTCATGTTGGATTAGACACTAAATACTAGATAAACTGCATTAGAATTTTTTAGCTGAAATAATGTTCCATGTAAGTGAAAGACAAGTTTCTAAGTCCCTTACTGAATTGATAAAAGCTTGTGAGTACCTCCAGGAGTCATTTGGAGCCTCCCTTTAGCCATATTTGTCTAATGTATCAGATATCAGGTCTATTACTATTTTCAGAAACAGTATTCATGACTGAAATCCTACAGTTAACCTTTAGAAGATCAAAAGGAAATATACTTAAAAGGTGACCCTAATATACACATATTTTCTCTTTTTATGCTTTATTGCTTGCATGTTTAAGAGCTTTTTTTTTTCCCATTTGTTGCATAGGATTACTAAATTTGGATTTAAAGGTCAAAGAAAGTCATTTTGGGATGAAACATATCCGTGACAAGGCCATAGCTGAATATGTTGGCAGCAGTAATTTAGAGTTATCATTTTAAAAGATTTATTTTAACATACAGAATGATGATGTAGCCATTGTTAAATGAAATTACATAAAACTTAACTTTTTAAAGGTTTTCTGCTTGGGGTCACTACTAAAAACTAAAAAGTATATCTATATCTTTAATCAGATCTGTATTTATATTAGCAATATATAGAAAGGGAGAAAGAAAAAATAGATATACATAGTCATTTTGGGTAAACTTTCTCATTGTAAATACTGAATGTATTCATTATTTATAGTGTACTGAAGTATCTTCACAGATCAAGAAAACGCTTTTCCAACCTGTCAGCTTAATGTGTTTAAATCATGATTATTCCTCTTTTAAATATTAAAATTTCTAAAATTGTTTCTTGGTTGTGAATTTTCTACTATCCAATATCTTCTGTTTTATATTGGGAGCTTTTAATTGTTATTGTTTTTTGTTGGAGATCTGCAGGTTTTTCCTAAAGCCTCAGGGGAATATATTGCTACTAGAGAGAGTGAAATATATTGAGATAGCTGACACTGCTTTGTTCTGTTTCATTTTTTAGGTGGTTGAACAGGGTATGTTTGTAAAGCACTGCAAAGTAGAGGTATATCTCACAGAATTGAAGCTCTGTGAAAATGGAAACATGAACAATGTTGTAACTCGAAGATTTAGCAAAGCTGACACAATAGGTAATACAAGATCCTATCTCTTTTTTAAACCATAGCTATTAGATATTTAGTGATAATTCTCTTTGTTATATGCTGCTAGGATGGTAACCATTTTAAGAATTTATATATAAATGTTACAGATTCCCGGCCTTAACTTAAAGTCTTAAAGTCTTAAGTAAGACTTTAGTATGTCTTAACTTAAGAGTTAAATTATTTATTGTTTCTTGCTGTTTTTTATTTATTATGTGAGTTTAACATTTGTGCCATTTGGGTTTTTTTAAAATCAAATATTTACTGTTAATTTAGCATTTGAAAAATGTATGTCAGTTTGTAACATAAGTTAAAGTAGAGCTTTAAATAAAAACTTGCTTAAATAAAACTAGGCAAGGTAGCACAGAAAATGGCAATTGTTTATTTACATTTTTCTCTCATTTTATTCTTGTGTAATCTAAAAACAGTTAAGTTGCTAAGGCAACAGGCTTAGCATTGACACATTGATTTTTTTTTTAATGAATAGGTTAAGAAACCATAGAACCAAATATAAGTGGACCTAATTCTCTCTGTATATTTATATACCTATAGATATTAAAATATGTATTTTTTAAATTTAAAAGCCATGTTTTATGATCAAGACTGTATTGAACAAAGTATTTTTAAAATAAATGATTATGAACTTAGTAAAAAAGTATTTTTTGCTTCATAAAACACAACTCAAAATAATTATAAAAGGTAGTTATATTTACTTTCAAATAAAGTTGTAAAGCAAGATTAATGGTAAGAACATTGATCTCGTTGGAAAATGCAAATGGACAGTGGAGGACACATGACAAGTAGAACTAAGCATGGGTGAGAGATTTGCAAATTTATATATTGCAGAACTGTATAAAATTTCCCTGTTGGGAAAAAGTGTTATTAAGTACACTTTGATTAAAAGTAAATGAAAGTATTTCATAAATACATTTGGCTTTCACCACTTATCCATTTCACAGCAAGAAAATACTATTAACTCACATTTTTCATGAAATAGCTTTCTTCACGTACCCAATGCTTAATTAATCCTAATGCTTTCACCAAATAACATATAGCATTATGTTATGAATTCTTTATTCCTCCCTCTTTATTTAGCTAGAACATTTATAAGCTCGAGATTCAATTTCAGTAAATGCATACAGTCATCTTTCTAAAATGAATGCTTAAAATATAAAGATTTTCATATATAAATGTCATTTCAATATAATTATTATGAATAAATTGTTTAACTTTTGAATTTATAGATTTGTGGAATATATTCAGGAAAATAAAATATTTCTACATACTAAAAACTGGAAGTTTTCAATACATGAAAATTATGTTAATCATATGAATATGTACACAATAAGAAACTATGTCTAAGAAGTATAGTCTGTTAAAATTAATTCAGACTAATCTCTGAAATTTACAGCCAATTGGAATATAAATGAGAAGCTACCTCTTAAAATAGTTAATACAGGTGTTTTCTAGTTATTTTTAAAATTTTGTTTTCTTCTCTCCTTACCTCATTTTAATAGGAAAATTATATATAAATATAAGATCATCAGCAGTCTTATTTTAGAACATTATTTTACTGAATATTTTAAAACTCGTATGAAAATCAGCAACTGGTTTAATTCAAAATAAGAGTTATCAAATTCTCGCGATAAGTACTATGTAGGAATTTGTCAAGGAGATATATAATTTATAAAGGATCTGCTTCAGAAAGTTTATGATCTTGCATAGATTTTAATCAATATAGCTTAAATATACTGATACTTTAAAATACTAGATACATTGGATATATACCTTAAAATTGTATATGAATTGAATTTTTATCCAGCTACAGTTTCTTATTGTATTAGATCAATGTTTTTCAAACTGGATTGTTGATACTTTAGTGGTTCATTAAACAGTTTGGGGAGTAAAGAGAATTGAATGGCAAATATCAGAATACAAAATATCAACAGATATGTATGTGTCCTGGATCATAGTTTCTTAACGTAGCTCTTAGTTTAAAAAGTGTGAAAGTCTATATTAGAGGGAGTCTTCTTTTTAAGCAAAAAGTTTTGCAAAAATTAAAATTAATCAAGCCGGAAATTTTAGAGGCTTCATGGTTATAGTTATATAAGTTAATAGTTATTGAACACTTACTGTGTTTTAGGCACTTTACAGGAATTTTCTTATTTGAATCTTAACAACCCTGTATCTTCATCTTATAGATGATGAAGCTGAGGTTTAGAACCTACCTCAGTTCTCCCTGGTATCAAGTAGTAGAGCCAATACTTTAACTTCATAACCAGGGCTCTTGTACCAGAGTCTTATCTCTTAATTGCTGCCTGCAAACTGTGCATGCTAAAAGAATATTCCTTTGGAGGCATTAATTGGGCTGACTTTGTTTTTCTAAAGGAAGTTGGTTTTGAAACAAAGAATTTGAATAATAAGAAACTGAAGATGGATATATATTTTTTTCCCTTATGGTCTTTTAAAAATCTTGATTGAAGATGATTTTAACAGCTATGTACATGAAATATACCTATATAAATTATATAAACAGAATAGGAAATGTAAGTGCCAATTTTCTGTTACCAAATTAATAAAATGTTCTGTTTTCAGCTAGTACTACCTACATTGATATATAGTAAAAATGATAGTAGCCACAGGCAAGATCTAAAGAATTTACCATGTCAGGACCAAAATACTTTTCCTTTGAATATATTTCTGTCTAAATTGATATATTTGGGCATTGAACATGTTCTAGTAAGAGAGATAATTTTTAGTTTTCCCTTAAGGATAACCACTAAAACCATAATTTATTGAAAAGTGCTTTATGTTTATAAAATTATTAGTAGAATTGGTTGAAATTCTTATTAAATATTCCTACTAGAAATGTTTTTCACAAGTTTTATTTCTATTATGTGTATTAATATTTTTCTACCTCTGTATGCTTTTCATTAAGTAGTTAATACAGTTGGGTTAATATGTGATACAATAAACACAGGCTCTCAGTCCCTTGACATTCTTAAGTCCAATGATCTTGACCTACACCTAGCCTCAGCCACCAATTTCCATAGTTATACTTTAGGCTGCTATTATCTATAACTGCACTTAACAAGTCTCAATTTCAGCATTCTACTTTCTGGCCACCACTTTCTCTGCTACCATGTTTTCTTGAGCCCACTACATTACACATTCAAGCCTACCACTCCTTTGGCACTGCTTCTATCATAGTATCTCATAACCTCCCCATTGTCAAATCCAGTGGGGTAATTTAGAAATTTCCCATTTTCTTAACTTGCCAGCAAAATTTAACACAGTAAACTACTTTTCCATCTAGGAACACTCTCTCTTCAAATGGCTTCCAGGGCATGGGTTCTCACTGGTTTCATCTTGTCAGAGTCCTTTGTAAGATCTTCTTCATATTCCTGATCTCAAAACATTAGTGTGTCTCCATGCTCACTCCTCTTCTCCTTTGTGATTTTTATCTAGTCTCCTGGCTTTAAATATTTTCTGCATGTTGTTATCTTTTAAATTTATATGTCCTGCCCAAAACTCTCCCGTAATTCCAGTTTCAGCCATTCCACATCTTCACTTGTGTATCTGATAAGCATCTCAAGATGATTATCATGTATAAAACTAAACTCCCTTCCTTCCCTTCAAAACCTACTACCCTGTCATTTTTCTTCATCTCAGTAATACCACTTGTGTTCTTCTATTATAATAGCTCAGACCAAAAACTTTGGTATCATTCTGATACCTTTACTTTTCACCCTGCACATAATCTAAAACATATCTTCTTAGCAATTCCTTCAGAATTCATTCTCAGTCTGACCACTTAACACTGTTTCTATTGCCACCACCTTCATTTGGATTGCTACAGTAGCCTAATCTCCCACCCTTGACTCCCTGCAGTCTGTTCTTCACTAGCAGCAAAAGTAAACATTTAAAATGTCAGTCATGTCGTCCCACTTCTCTTCTCCAAACTCTTCAATGGCTTCCCTTTTTACTCAGAATAAAATAGAAGTACTTTCATAGCTCACATAATTCTATATAATCCTATAGAAGTGCCTTTATAGTTTGATTTCCATCTCGCTCATTCTACTTCAGCCACATGGGTGTGCCAAGCTATTCTAAAACATGCCAAGCACATTCACGCCTCAGGGCCTTTGCGTTACTCTTTCTTCTGCCTATAATGTTCTTCCCCCATGTATAAGTAGATTGTAAAATTTACTGAAGAGGAAAATTCCATATATGTTTGTATATAGCATATTGGGTACATAAATATCTACATCTGTATTAATGGAAAAAATGTCTGGAAGAAGAAATATCAAAAGTTAACAGTGGTTGTCTCTAGGTAGACATTTTATTTATATTTGTCAGTATTTTCTATATTTTTGACATTAGGAAGAATTTATTCATTTTTATAGAAAGACTAACAAAACTACCTTCCTTGGCTTCTTCCTCTACTTTCCTTCCTAGATAATGATCTGTTTCTTGATCTGAATGCTATTTACATGGTGTGTCTATTTTGGAAATTTACCACAATATATGGATGATTAGTGCATTTTTCTGTGTGCATATCCTACTTTAATAAAAAGAACAAAAAGAAAAAATACAACCCCACCAAAATAGAAAGCAGTATTGACAGTATATTTATCTTATGTATTTATGTAATTATTTAAATATTGTGTGTGGGTAATTTGCTTTAAGTTTTGAGATATGCTGTAAGATTTGCTACTGATTTAATGCCCTAATCAAAATCTCAATGACTATAAGACTATTACAGAACATTGGCTGCCAAGTAGAACATCAACACTATTATTGGCTGAACTTAATTATGTAGGATAAGTGTAGGTTTTTATATTTCTTCGGAGAACATATATCATTACATTTAATATTTTATAAATAATGCTTTTTCCAAAACTAACCAACTATTCTAAAATTTAAAAGTACACTATATTATATCATAAAATTTTTTTTCCGGGATAGCTGGCACAGGAGCTTATCGTACAAAGTTAATCTCTTGAAAATGTTTTACTATTGACAGCACTGCTAGCCATAATTAAGCAAGTAAGAGAGTCACTCATGAAGCTGTAACAATTGGGTGTTATGCTTTCATCTCATATAATTTCAAATATTAAATGTTCCTAGAGTAGGATTTAAAAAAGATCTCTGCGTCTTAAAAGCCATTTAGGCTATAGTGGAATTGCCTAATCCCAGCATGTGCCAAAATGTTTTTGCATACTTAGGTAATAAAATTGTGAACTCCTGTGGCTACAAGGGATTTTGAGACATCCTGTCCCAAAGTCCCCAGTATGGTTTTTGGTGAGAGGGTCATGTACCCCATCCCAGATGTTTAGGCATTATTACCTCTCTGTCAGGAAATGCCTTTCCATACCTAAAATCTACTGGGGTTTCTTGTTTTGTTTTCCTGGAATTCTAGTGGGGAAAAAAGGCTGTTTTAAGGTTGAGGGCTTAGGCCACATAGTTAGTCTTCAGACATATTCTCCAGTTTGGAACGCAGTAGATAAATATTGTGGTCCTTAGCAGAATACCCAGAGCCATCGCACACAGTTATATCATAAAATATTTTAATTACAGTTTTCTTGAGGTAAGTCACTGACCAGAATTAGATAGACATAAAAGTATTATCTAATATTTCCTTCTAATATTTAAAAATTTTAAAGATTCATTTAACTGTAGGTACTGAAACTAAATTACATCTGTACTCTTAAATGTGTAGATAATCCTGTGTCTTATTTTATACAGGTTAAGCTGCTGATGTTTGCAAAAAAAAAAAAAAAAAACCTACTCATTAAGATAATTGATTTAGAAAGGAGGAAAATACATAGTTTTACCTTGAAAATATGAAATTTTGAGTAATACAGACATCTCTTCAAACAAGGCACTTTCCTTTTTATTGTGTCCTTATATTCCAGTTAGCTATTTGAACTGTAAATTATATTGTTTAATATAAACTATTCTTAAATTTGCTATGTTATAATTAAAAACATTTTCCATCTGTGGAATCACTTAATTGTACTTTAATTTTTAACTCCTACATATCTTCAGAAAATATATTGAAATATAATGTGTCAAAAGTTAAAATTCATCCTGTATGGCATAAATTTTATTTTTGTGTTAGATGATTGAACTCTTTCACCTTTTGAGGTTTTCTTGTTTGTGTTTTTAAAACTTTTTTCTTTTTTCCTTTTAGTTATTATGGGTACATAATAGTTGTATATCTTTATAGCATACATGTGATGTTTTGATACAGGCATTCAATGTGAATTAATCAAATCAGAGTAATTGGGGTACCCATCACTTCAGGCATTTATCATTTCTTTCTGTTAGGAACATTCCAATTCCACTCTTTTAGTTAGTTTAGTGATTTTATTTTATTAGTTTAGTTAGTTAGTTTAGTTATTTTAAAGTATACCCTAACTTATTGTTGATTATAGTCACTTTATTTTGTTATCAAATATTGTTCATTCTATCTAACTGTCTTACTATATTTTTGCACCCATTAACCATCCCCACTTTATCCACCCCCCATCTTTACTACCCATCCCAGCCTCTGGCAATCATCATTCTACTGTCTGTCTCCAAAAGATAATTGTTTTTAGTATTTAGCTCCCACATATGAATGAGAACATGTGCTGGGCTTATTTTATTTAACAAAATGTTCTCCAGTTCTATCCATGTTTTTGCCAATGGCAGGATTTCATTCTTTTTGTGGCTATATAATATTCCATTGTGTATATGGAATATTTCCACAGTTTCTTTATCCATTCATCCATTGATGGACACTTAGGTTGATTCCAAATCTTGGCTATTGTAAATAAATAGTGCTGCAATAAACATGGGAATGCAGATATCTTTTTGGTGTACTGAATTCCTTTCTTTGTATATATACCTAGCAGTGGGATTGCTGGGTCATAGGTTGTTCTATTTTCAGTTTTTTGAGGAACCTCCATACTGTTCTCCGCAGTGGTTGTACTAATTTACATTCCCATCAACAGTGTACACGGGTTCCCCTTTCTCCACATACTCGCCAGCATTCGTTATTGCCTTTTTGATAAAAGCCATTTGAACTGAGGTTAGATGATATCACATTGTAGTTTTAAGTTGCGTTTCTCTGATGACTAATGATGTTGAACATTTTCTCATATACCTGTTGGCCATTTGTGTGTCTTCTTTTGGGAAATGTCTATTCATATCCTTTGTCCATTTTTTAATCAGATTATTTGACTTTTTCCTGTTGAGTTGTTGGAGCTCCTTATATATTCTAGCTATTAATCCCTTGTCAAATGGGTAGTTTGCAAATATATTCTCCCATCCTGTGGGTTGTCTCTTCACTTTTTTATTGTTTTCTTTGCTGTGCAGAAGCTTTGTAACTTGATGTGATCCCATTTTTCCAGTTTTGCTTTGGTTGCCTATATTTTGGGGGTATTACTCAAGAAGTCCTTGCCCAGACCAATGTCCTGAAGTATTTCCCCAATGTTTTCTTTTAGTAGTGTCATAGTTTCAGGTCTTAGATTAAAGACTGTAATCCATTTTTATTTTATTTTTGTATGTGGCAAGAGATAAGTGTCTATTTTCATTCTTATGCATATGGATATCCAGTTTCCCCAGCACCATTTATTAAAGAGACTGTCCTTCCCCTCCTGTATGGTCTTAGCACCTTTGTTGAAAATAAGTTCACTGTAGATGTGTGGATTTATTTCTGGATTTTCTATTCTGTTCCATTGGTCTATGTGTCTGTTTTATGCCAGTACCTTGCTGTTTTGGTTACTAGAGTTCTGTAGTATAATTTGAAGTCAGGTCATGTGGTTCCTCCAGTTTCGTTCTTTTTGCTCAGAATGGTTTTGTGTATTCTGGGTCTTTTGTGGTGGTTCCATATAAATTTTAGGGTTATTTTTTCTATTTCTGTGAAGAATGTCATTGGCATTTTGATGGGGATTGTATTGAATCTGTAGATTGCTTTGGGCAGTATTGACATTTTAACAATATTGATTCTTCCAATCCATGAGCATAGAATATCTTTCTTTTTTGTGTGTGTCCTCTTCAATTTCTTTCATCAATGTTTTATAGTTTCCATTATAGAAATCTTCCACTTCTTTGGTTGAGTTTATTCCTAGGTATATTATTTTATTTGTAGCTAATGAAAATGGGATTACTTTCTTGGTTTCTTTTTCAGATTGTTTACTGTTGGCATAATTTGACTTCCTCCTTTCCAATGTGGATGCCATTTATTTCTTTCTCTTATCTGATTGCTCTAGCTAGAACTTACAGTACCATGTTGAATAATAATGGTGAAAGTGAGCATCCTTGTTTTGTTCCAGATCTTAGAGGAAAGGCTTTCAGTTTTTCCCTATTCAGTATGATACTAGCCGTGGGTCTGTCATACATGGCTTTTATCATGTTGAGGTAAGTTCCTTCGATACCTAGTTTTTTTGAGAGTTTTTATCATGAAGGATGTTGAATTTTATCAATTGCTTTTTTAGCATCAATTGAAATGATCATGTGGTTTTTGTCCTTCATTCTGTTGATATGATGTGTCACACTGATTTGCGTATGTTGAACCATCTTTGCATCCCTGGGATGAATCTCACTTGATCACGATGAATAATCTTTTTAAAGTGTTGTTGTAGTCAGTTTGCTAGTATTTTGTTGAGGATTTTTGCGTCTGTGTTTATCAGAAATATTTGCCTAGTTTTCTTTTTTTGTTGTGTCTTTGTCTGGTTTTGGTATCAGGGTGATACAGGCCTCGTAGAATGAGTTTGGGAGTATTCCCTCCTCCTCGATTTTTTTGTGTAGTTTAAGTAGGATTGGTATTAGTTCTTCTTTGAATGCTTGATAGAATTCAGCCATGAAGCAATTGGGTCCTGGGCTTTTCTTCGATAGGAGACTTTATTACTGCTTCTATCTCATTACTTGTAATTGATTTTATTCAGGTTTTGAATTTCTTCCTGATTGAATCTTGGTACATTGTATGTGTCTAGGAATTTATCCATTTCTTCTAGGTTTTCCAATTTATTGGCATAGAGCTGCTCATAGTAGTCTCTTATCATCCTATGGATTTCTGCAGAATCAGTTATAATGTCTCCTTTTTCGTATCTGATTTTATTTATTTGGGTCTTCCCTCTTTTTACCTTAGTAAGTCTGACTAAAGGTTTGTCAGTTTTGTTTATCTTTTCAAAAAACCAACTTTTTGTTTTGTTGATCTTTTATAATTTTTTGGTTTCAATTTCATTTATTTCTGCTCTGATCTTTCTTATTTCTCTTCTATTTTGGGTTTGGTTTGTTCTTGTTTTTCTGGTTCTTTGAGAAGCATCATTAGGTTGTTCATTTAAAGCTTTTCTACTTTTTTGATAGAGACACTTATTGCTATAAACTTTCCTCTTATTACTGCTTTTGCTATATCACATAGGTTTCAATACGTTGTGTTTTTATTTTTATTTGTTTCAAGAAATTTTTACATTTTTCTTCTTAAACTCTTCATTGACCCACTGGCCATTCATTCAGGAACATATTGTTTAATTTCCATGTGTTTGCATAGTTTCCAGTGTTCCTTTTGTTACTGATTTCTAGTTTTATTCCATGTGTCAGAGAAAATACTTGGTATGATTTCAGTTTGATTTTTTAAAGACTTGTTTTGTGACCTAGCATATGATCTGTCCTTGATAATGACCCATGAGCTGAGGAGAAGAACATGTACTCTGCAGCTGTTGGATGAAACATTCTATAAATATTAATATCTATTAGTTTCATTTGGTCTATAGTGCAGATTAAGTCCAGTGTTTCTTTGTTGATTTTCTGTCTGGATGATCTGTCCATTACTGAAAGTGGAGTGTTGAGGTCTCCAACAATTATTGTCTTGGGGTCTCTCTCTCCCTCCTTCTCTCTCTGTCTCTCTAGCTCTGATAATATTTGCTTTATATATCTTATATATCTGGGTGTTCCACTGTTGAGTGCATATATATTTAGAATTGTTATATCCTCTCGCTCAATTGACCCCTTTATCATTATATAATGATCTTGTTTGTCTCCTTTTATAGTTTTTGTCTTGAAAGCTATTTTATCTGATAGAAGTATAGCTACTCCTGCTCTTTGGGTTTCCGTTGCATAGAATGTCTTTTTCCATCCCATTATTTTCAATCTGTGTTTGTCTTTTTAGGTGAAGTATCCATCTTGCAGACAACATATGGTTGACTCTTGGTTTTTTTAATCCACTTAGCCACTCTGTGGCTATGATTGGAGAGTTCAGTCAGTTCACATTTAATGTTACTATTGGTAGGTCAGGACTTACTACTGCCATGTTATTATTTGATTTCTGGTTGTTTTGTGGTCTTCTCTTTCTTCATTTCTGTCTTCGTTTGTTAACAGTCATTTCCTCTGGCAGTATGTTTTATAATTTCTTGCTTTTTTTTTTTGTAACTGTTGTAGGTTTTTTGATTTGAGGTAACCATGAGGTTTTAAATTCCACAAGTAATCATCTGTCAGAATTACAAATGCCTTTTTTTTCCTTAAAAACATACCTGGTCTTAAAAACCTTTTTCTTTTTTTTTTTTAATATGTATTTTTTACATATTTGTTTATCTATTCTATCAATATTTTAAATTTAGAATTTTATGCTGATAAGCATTTAACCTGTCTGTGGTATATTTTAAAATATTTATTATATTTACTTGTCTTTCCTTCTTAAATCTAGATACAATTGAAAAAGAAATAAGAAAAATCTTCAATATTCCAGATGAAAAGGAGACCAGATTGTGGAACAAATACATGAGTAATACATTTGAACCACTGAATAAACCAGACAGCACCATTCAGGATGCTGGTTTATACCAAGGACAGGTATTATTTAGTAATAATGTTTATTTTAAACATACTGTACATGAAGCTTTTTAGAGTCTCAAACTTTAATTAATATCCTGACAATATATAATGTACTCTACTGTCTCTGGCTTCCTTTTTCTAAATTCATCTCTTCTGTATCCCTGCTGGTCACTCAATATAACTTTGATTCCCTCCTTGAGCTTGGGAATAATCTGCTTGTTAAAAAGAAATGATTTTCAGGTTTTTTTAAAGAAAGCTAATATATAAGGTGGGTCAGCAAACTGTCTGTAAAGGACCGAATAATAGATATTATTCGTCTCTGCAGGCCATACAGTCTTTGTTGCAACTATTACTCTGCCATTGTAGTAGCACAAAAGCAGCCATAGATGATACGTAAACAAATGGGTATGGCTGTGTTCTAATAAAACTATTTATAAAAGTAGGCAGCAGGCTAAGTGAACCATAGTTTGCCAACCTTTATTAGATGGTATCAGCTCCTAATTTGGTTTTTCTATATGGTATAATCCATTAGAGAAATTAACATATTGAGAAATGAAGATGTTTAGTCACAATCAGCAAGTCCTACTTCTTCTACCTTCTAAACATTCCTTCATTAATCTCTCTATTCAGAGAGAATATCTTCCATATTCTCTCAACAGATCCCTCCACCTCCAGGCTCTTATGTGTCCACTCAATCTTATTTGTGCCAGAATACACATTCTAAAATGTGAACCTTACTAATTTCCTTTCATAAATCTTTCCTGGCTCCATAATGATTGTAAAGTCCAGGCACTTGAACCCAGCATGCAAGTCATGGTTTAACCTGTTGCCTACTCTTCTGACATCTTTATGTCATCCTTCTTTTGTTGTTTAAACTCTAGGAATACCAAACTGAACTGCTTATAGTTCCCTAAACACACTATACTATTCCATACTCCTACACTTTCCAATATGTTATTCCATCTGTGTGATGTATGCTTCTTCCCAGTCCCTGTATCTATCCAGCAAAAAGTCCTTTTAACCTTTCAGATATTCAAATTAACCATCCCATCCCATCATGTAGAGTAACCATATCAGATTATTCATCCTTCATATTCCAACTCAAATGTCACATCCTCTCTTCAGCCTTCCCTGTTTTTCTCAATATCCATTGAGGTATAGGATGTTTCTACTTTGGAGAAAAAAATTGCTCCCTTAACTTCCATAATTTATGTATATGTGTTTTGTATCATTTATTGTATTTGTATATTAAGCTTCCCAGTTAGACTATGAGGTCTTTCCTTTGGTTTGTTAGTGTCCTGTTTGTTTTTATTTTTAGTATCTAACACAATGCTTGGTGCTCCAATATTGGGAAATTTTTGGTTCTATTTTATTTAAAAATTCCTATTGATATCAATGATACTGAGTTGTGAAAAAAATTCAGAGGAACTAAGGAAAATTAGTTTTTAGTAAGTGCCTACTATATGTCAAGTATTATTCTAGGCTATAAAAATATAGTGATTTTCAAATTTATTTTAGCCATTATATTCTTAATTGAAATCTTACAAAATCAAATGTATTACAATTAAAAGTAAAGTTACCTGACTGAAGCTAAAGTGAAGACCTTGAACTCCACCGATCAGCTAACACTCCCTCCCTAGCCAGCTAACTCCCTCTTTCTATCTTCCAATAGATGTACACCTCTCTCCTTGGTTGCCATCCATCAGGCCTTGAGGTAGCTCCAGGAGTACAATTTGAAATATGTAGAATTATTTCTTTAAATCTTAACAATGACCCTTTGAAATGTTACGGATATTATTCTTCCCATCATATACATTAGAAAACTGAGGCTTAGAGAAGTTAAATAATTTGGTGTTCTTGATAGGTATGCATTTATCACATTGAAGATGAGAGAATAAATTAGTTTAATAAGATTAAATGTTCTTAAGGACTTTTGATTTTGGGGAATAGGAATGTTTGAAAGAATATGTATTGAGTATCAGGTCTTTTGTAACTGATGATAAATGAACTAAACACTATCTTGGACTTTTTCTTTTTTTTTTACACTAAATTGAACGTATCCTCACTAGAAAGTGAAACTGAGACATATTTTGGAAGAGTATGCCCTCCAAAATGGGTGGTCTTTCCCTCTTCTCCCTTTTGTGTGTGTGTTTAATTAAATTTTTAAATCTTTCTAAAAACATTTTCATCCTGAATTAATGTTTTAACTATAAGCAAAATTTTATTTAGCAAATTATGCATTCAAATAGCAAATTTTAACATTTCTGATGGCCTTCAACATTAATATCTGTGATTGTAAAAACATGGAATTTTAAGTATAAATACTGTTGGGAATTAAGGTATTATGGTTAAACAATGGTATTAAATGCTACTTTGAAATTTTCTGTAGCTAAAATCTCTTATTTTATAACTGATTTAAGTCTTTCAAATGATTATAAAGTTTATATTTTTTATATACAGTTTATATGTGAGTGTTGCTATAGTTATGAGTTACACTAAAGGAAAACATTCTTCAGAAGTTAAAAATCAGTCACTAAATTCTGCTTTATAAATCTTTAAAAAATACAAAATGATATCAGAATGATAATTAGAAAATTGAGACAATGATTGTGTCTATTAGGTAGGGAGAGGAATGGATCAGGAATGGATTAGGTGTACGACTATCAGGATGGTAGGTACACGGTATACTTATTCTTTATATGGTGCATACACATCATATGAGTTTTTTAATGTATGAAATACTATAAAGATATGTTTAATGTTTTAATTAGCATGCTCTTTCAACAAGGTTCCATAATTTTTTTAATCAGTGTTATTTGATAAATATTCTGAAACAAGCTTACATTTTATGTGGTTAGGATCCAAGTGCCAATTTATAAATGTTCTAGAACCATACAGTCCATAAAAATATATTACCAAGAGTATGTATAGTTGGTTACAAAATTGCAGCTTTAAGGAAAAAGTTAATGAGACAATATATTGAATGTATTCAAATTTGTAATGCCTTGGATTTACGTCAAGTGATGTTTTCTATGTTATAGTTTTCCATGGAAATTTAGATTAACTTCTTATTGGTATTATCACATATTTCTTTTGCTAATCATTTTTGATGAGTTTTTCTTCTTTGCACAGACTCATCCATAGCAAAAAATAGAAGAAAGACTTCTTTTTTAGTCTAGAAGATGTGAGGAAGGATTTGGGGATGTTTTAGAGTAAAGTATACCTCTGCCTAAGCCTGTCCTTTTCATTTATTAGAGGTAATTTTTGTTTACATCAACCGTACTGCAACAGAGAACTTCAGTCTGATTCTCAGATTTGACTCTATCATTTGTATATTATTATAAAAGATTCTATAATTTACATAGTGGTAATATAAATACACACTAATTTCAAGGCCCCAAATAAATTTTATGCAATCTATAATTTGGAATTATCTGTGTCATCGTTCCTCAATATTTGCATAATAATAATAGTTAGCTAAGATCCTGTGTCAGTATGTTTAACAACTACAACCATTTTTGAGCATCTGTTATTTGCACAGTTCTGTGTTACAAGCTACAAATACAAATAGAAAACATACTCCCTAAACTCAATGAATTTATATTTTATTTACTTGATTTAGTTTACTTTCTTTCCTTCACACACTCACTACTGATGCCTTATATTTGAGATCTTTTTGTCTCCCTTGCCCAGCTTTGGAATCAAAATGCAAATACCACTTCACCTTATCTGCTGTGTCCTTTAAATAATCACAGAGTTGCTTTGGTTTCTCAGTGTATTTAGCTAATCTTCTAAAGCTTTTTTAACTTCAGAATTATGGAAAAACACTCTTTTATTGTGTCATATTTGCAGGTGTTAGTAATAGAACAGAAAAATGAAGACGGAACATGGCCAAGGGGTCCTTCTACTCCTAAGTAAGTGCTCCCTCTTCTATGGCTTATTACATGATTTAGAAGTCTTTGATTTCAGATAATGAAATCCAGAATGATAGAAGAACCTGATTGTGTGTTACAAAAATTCATGCCTTCTTTATATTTTAATATTTTATTCTTAGTATAGAAGTTATCTAAATTTGCACTTAAATTTATGTTACTATTTAAAAAGCTTCCAATTCAAATATCTTAAAATAAGGTACAGTATATGTTATAAATGAGAACGTTGCATTATTTAATGCAGTCACATCACTAAACATTTGTTTAATTTTTTTGAAGCTTTTTTTGTGATTTTTTTAAAAGTATCTATTAAGAAAATGATTCTTTATCAAAATGAATCTGATGTGAAAGTAATATTTTTATTTATTTAAATAAATGTTTTACAATAAATAAGAGCAAGTGGAAATAGAGGAGTACATTAGATACTTTTGAGGGTAAATGAGAGAAGAATTAAATCTTTTTAATTGTTTTAGTATTATCAGATCTACACTCCATTATCAAAAACACTTAACGCCAGTTGTGTTTCAACATACAGACTTTTCAAATCTTGAAGAAGTAATATGGTGCATGTCCTACCTATTATTATAATATTTCTATAGAGTCCAAGGGGATACTCTATAATCAAACATGTTAATATTCCTTCAGCAAATATTCATACTAAGTGGAATAAATAGGGACTATAAATAGTCTCAGTATCAGTTCAGGGTTAAGTTGCTGCTAAATGAATTGTGAAAATATTTTTCAGTTTTCAGAGCTTTGTAATTTCAGATTTTCTTATATGGGATTGTGAACCTGTACTTTGAAATTCTTACAATAATTTTATTTAAATTAGTAATAATTTAATAAATGCTAATCTAGCAAATTTTAAAAAACCTGCTACTTTGTTTTCTTCAAAATTAAAATGCACCTTTAATAAGTGGTTATATATCCTTTTTATCTTGTGTGAAGTTTTTTTGTTTAAATTTGTCATGAAAAGGTGCCTAAATATATTAATTACATGGAGCTGATTTTTATTCTCACCCTACTTAGGTGTAATGCATGGATAGAACTTAGTATGAAAGTAGAATTTTAATCAGAAAATATTAAAACCATGTCGATTGAATCATTTTTATTTCACAACTGATGAAGATTTGGATGTTAGGTATATTTTTTTTGTGAATATTCACTTTTAGTCTTTAGAGCAGAACTACTGTTTTTTTCTAACTTATGTTTAGATTGTTATGTACTTGCTATATTGTTAAATAATTTTTGAAATTAAAAAATTGCTTATGGATTCACAGAAAAATTTCATGAATTCCAAAGATTGAGAAATGTTTTCTACTTGAAATTACTGATTTTCACCTGAAAGATAAGACTAATTTATATTTTCTTTTATCTTATTCCCTATCTGCTAGCACAATATCATTTTTATTTACTCAAACAACTGTAGTAGTTGCTTTGTGTAAAAGAAAACACAATTTCTTACATAATACCTAACATACCATACACATGCAATAAAGATTGGTGAGTGAAGATACTATATTAGAGATGCACAGAAGCACAATTAAGAGTCCCAGTCTTCACTGAATCTACCAGTTTAATAGGGATGTCAAATATTAAGGCATAGAAAAGTTACGTATCCATTGACTATAAAATGCAAGAAATACTATACAGCAGTATGTCATAAATTACCAAATCATAGTTTATCAAAGTACAGTAAAATGTTTTTGGTGATATTTGTACCTATATATGAAAAGATTCGCAGAAAACTAAGAATAAAAGGGAATTATCCTAACTTGATAAAGTCTGTATACCCAAAATCTGTAGCAAAAGTCATATTTCATTGAGAACTTTTGAGCACAATCTAAATAAGACCAGAAGATAAGAAAGAAGAGATAAAATTCACTATTTGTATATGATACAATCATCTACATAAAAATCCAAAACAGTCAGTAGACTACTAGAACTGAGAAAATCCCGCAAGATTTTCTAATACAAGATTAATTTATAAAAACCAGTAGGTTTTTTCCTATACCCAGCGGTCAGCAATCTTTTCTATAAAGAACCAGATAAATATTTTCATTTTTGTGGACCATATGGTCTCTGTCACAACCATATCTCTGCTGGTGTAGCATGAAAGTAGCCTTAAATATTGTGTCAAGAAGTGGGCATGGCTGTGTTCTGATAAAACTTTAAAAGCAGGTGGCAAGCTTGGATTTGGCCTGTGAGCCATGCATTTCCAACCCCTGCTGTATACCGTGAGTAACCCACTTAGGAAATAATGTAACAAAAATTAACCTAGTTAAGAATGAATAAAACTTTCTTGGGAAAAAAATTCTAAATTTATTAGAAGACAAAGATTGTCATGTGCTATATAGCTTAACCTAGTAATGCTTGTTTTCTCTGTCATGTAAGTGCCTCCTGTTCAAAATTCTTTTCTGACTTTTTTTTAAGAAACTTGACAAACTCATTCTTAAATTAGCATAGACCAATACAGGTCAAGGATTAGCTAACTCAATTTTGACAAGAGGAAAGAAGGACCACTAGACCTACTAGATATTGAGAGTGACACAGATTTGTTTTTTAATAATAAAAACAGTACGATGCTAGCAAAAGCAAGGCAAATAGACTGGAATAAACTAGTAGGCTCAGAAAGACTCATGTATATTTAAGAACTTGATATATGATGTGGCACAACTAGGCAATGAGGTTGCTTAAAGCAAATGGATACTTAGATTTCATTAGAATTAGCTATTTGGAGAAAGAAAGCTAGATCTACTTTATACTTTATGTACAAATGCTGACTCCAGAAGAATTAAAGACCCAAATAAGAAATGTAAATCTTTAAAACTAATAGAAGAAATTTTAGAGAATATCTATATCATAGGGATCACAGAACATAATGTGAAAAATTAATGGGTTTGATTACATCAAAATTCTATTAAAGGAGCCATACACAGTTAAAAGTCAAATGTCAGCTTTGGAACATCTAAAATCTACAAGGGATAATACCTATAATATATAAAGATCTGCTACAAATTAACAAACAGGAAAATAGCTTTTAAAAAATAGACAAAAGATATGAACAGATAGTTTAAATAAGGGGAAGCCCAAGTGCTGACAGGTAGATGAGAAGGTAGATAAACATTAGTAATCAGAAAAAATGAAAATAATCCATGAGATACAACCTTTCACTCATCAGAGTGGCGAGCAAGAAAAATAATTTAAAACTGATGCACAGTTTTGGGTATAATGTAGAAGTCTTTATGTATTGATGATGGGAGTGTAAACTAGTACTGCCATTCCATAAATCAGTCAGTATTTAATTAAATCAGGAGCGTTTAATCCCTTATCTTACCCAGCACTTTTATGCAAGTCTTTGAGGGTATGTATCTTTGTAGCTGTGGTGTTTGTGGTAGTAAGGAGTTGGGGACAGCCTAGTTAATGCCCATGACTGGTATACAGAATTTAAAAAATGAGATGGTAACAATGGTAAGATCTTGAAAACTAGATGAAGCTTTAAAACATACAGTTGAGAGAAGGAAACAGAATGAGATTTATAATCCAGTATCATTTATGAACAGAACAAGCACTTACAGTAGAAGGAAATAGGGATAGAGATTAGAAGAGGAAAAAGTTTGAGGATCACTTGCTTTTATTTATATCTGTATAGATGAAGCAAGGATACAGATTCTATTGTTCTGGATAAATGCCAGCTTAAAAAAAAACACACAAGTAGGAATGTCTGTGTATTCATTGAAAGCACATTATAAGAACATGTTGTAACTTAGGCAAATTCAACTCTAGGAGAGGACATGTAATTTTAGATCCTCAGGAAGAAACTTAAAGATATTAAGATATAGAATAGCTTGTTTATGCTCCTCAGAGTATCATCATGCTTTAGAATGTGACTCCTCAAAGTTTATACTCCTCAAAATGTCATCATATCTTCAGAAGATGACCCCTGGCCCTCAAGATAGCATGAAAATGCTAGTTCTAATAAATATCACTAATGTAGGATCTGTCCAGTAGCATATAACTAGTTCCTACCTAGGATGTCAAAAGCCAAGGAAAAATAAAGTTGTACACTGATAGAAGAAGCACCTGTACAGCTTATTTCCTGAGCCTTATCCCCAGAATTTCTGATTCAATAGATCTGGATGTGACTTATTTCTAATAAGCTCATAGGTGATGGCAATGCTGTTGGTCTAAGGACCCCACTTTGAGAAATTCTGTAGGTAGTATTTCTTGACATATGTACTATGTGGACCAGCATAGGCAGCAGCTTCCAGGGTTCCCACCCCAGACCAGCAAAGTATAAATCTTTATGGTGAGCCCAGGAATTTGCATTTTAACTGCTTCTTACGATAGGTACATGTGAAAGCATGTTAGTATCTTACTTGTCTGACTGTTCTGTACCACTGGAAACAGAGGAACTCAAGTGCTCTGAAGGTCCTAATATTGTATTAGGCCCATTTTGATCAAAATTGAGACTGTGTATCCTCAGCTGAAGTGTAAATTTTTGGGCTACCTGGGAAGAAATGCTAAGTATTCAAAAATGTTAAGGATAAAATACAATTTTATTTAAAACACGTAGTTCTATAGTTACAAAAAAATGTGTGTGTATATATATATATTTTTTAATTAGCACCTAAAAGCAAAGTCTGTATTAGAAGTCTAAGGATTTACGTAAAAAATACTCCCTCATAAGTTTTCTAACTGGATTTTTCTGTTAGATATCAACATAAAACTTGAAATTAACATCTTTATATTCATGTTACATTTTTACAGTACTCATTATGTTTTTTCAGAATTTGCATTTCTAATCTAGTTTTTAAGAATCTGATTTCTTAGAACTTCCCAAATACATGATCTTTTCTAATGATACCTTAGAAAAAGTTTTCTCCCCTCTAAGTTTTTTTATTTTGTTAAATTTGACCATTTATTTTCCAATAATGTTAGTGTTGGGTGGATAGTCTAATTATTCTATTTGAGATGTGTGGCCAGTTAAATCTTGTATTTCTAAAAAATGATTTTAAAGTACAATAATTATAGAAGCCTGGGGTTTCATAAAGAGAGGAGAAACTTACATCAATGGGTTAATAACACTTTCTTTACCAGAAAATTTAATGTTAATGCCTTATTCCTTAGCCATGGCTTCTGAGGTACAATTTTACTCAATTTTGACTAAATTGTATATTAATTTTTTTTCTGTATAGTTTCACTTAGGTATAGTTATTTCAAGGAATGCCTTTGAAATTATTAAGAAAAAGATCTAAATTTTGCTGTTTTTCTAAAATAAGTAAAAATTCCCTCTTGTGAGGGTAGCAATAGAATTTGATTTAATTTATTCGTTTTCATTAATTACTCAAAAAATATTGACAGAAAACATGTGATTAGATGTTTGGTGAAAAAAAGTTGAGTCATTGATGATTCTGAAGAGGCAATTTTCACAGACCAGAAAACATCTAGAGAAGAATTTACCATTAACCAGATAAGGCATGAGTGGCTGAAAATATCAAATGGAAAACCATGCTAATAGCTCATACTCATACATTGTCCCTCTACCATTTTTGGTATTATGATTAACAGAATTCCAAATTGATGAATGAAACACTAAGTATAAACTTAAGCTAGTGCCATAACAGTATTTTTACAGCACCCTCTCCCTGAATGCTCTGCTTGGAGAGAGAAAACACTTTATAAATAAAGTCATTGCATACTACTTTTTGGTGGGGACAGATAATAAGCATGAAGGTAACTCTGTAATATTCTATTTTTGTTTTCGTTTTTTCTTACACCATTTGTATCAATATTGCACACTTAACACTTCTTTAGAATTTTTTAGAGAATAATTAAGCTCAGTTTGCATATATAATTGCAAAACTACATGGTTTCAGAATTGGTGCATAGACCTATTTGGTCTATTAAACTATTAAAATACGTGTTAGGAAATTTATCCTGTAAAGCAGTGGTCCCCAACCTTTTTGCACCAGGGACTGGTCATGGAAAACAGTTTTTCCACGGACCAGGGGTGGGGGTGGGAGGTGGTTGGTGGGGGGAGGTGGAACTCAGTCGGTGATGTACACACTGGAAGCCCGGGGGGGGGGGGTGGTGCCTACAGCCTGGGGTTGGGGACCACAGCCATAAAGCGTTGATTTCGTTTTAATAATAAATTGTACTGAGACTTTTTAGGTATTTAGAAGCATCATAGGCTCTGATTATTTGAAACATTAGTAGATTTTATTATGAACAGTTTTGTTTTTATACAAAAAGTGGTATGGTTATTATAGGTAAACTTAAAATTAAACTTAATGCTTAAGAGTTGTATTCCTGGAAATGGGAAATAAAAGCGTATAAGTTTAATTTTAATTTTAATTAAGTTTAATTTATATTATATGCTTAATTAAGCATATAATATAAATAAACTTAAAATTTCTATGAAAGTTTACAAGTTTGCTACCAATTTTAACCCTGTTCAAACACTGGAAGTGCAGAGGTGAGTGATTTTAGTTTGTGGGAGTTAAGAGGATGGTTCAAGAGTTATTCTTTCATTCCTTGTCATTCATTCAGTTTGTACGTTTTAAATTAATAACACCAGTCTTCAATTTGAAATGCAACATATGAGCGTAGAATATTCCCAAATCTGCAGTTTGTTTTCTTTTTACAGACATTTTGAATCTTTCTAAATCTCCTTTCATGCTTTATTTCATTTTGTCATGTCATTGTTCTCATTAAGAAACCGACATGGAATGGCTTTTTCTGAGAATTTAAAGTTTGAAATAATGGAACAGCCAAACCAAAGTGCCTAAGATACAATTAAAGATAGGGAACCAAAGCTTGGAGAGTAATGAGAGTTGTGTTCCTGGAAGTGGGAAATAAAAGCATATATGAATTATCTAAATCAAAAATGTAAAGAACAATATACTAAAACCTTAAAGGATGTCCCAAAGTAATGATGTAGGAGAAAAAGATCAAATAAAATGATCGTGAAGGTTCAGGAAAATTTGGATCCTGTTTTGTCACAGAAGCCAAGGGAAAAGAGCTTCTAGAAGTAAGGGATGATCAGCAATGCTAAATGTTGCAGAGATGGGAGAGATATAGAACAGAAAGGGTTAATGTAGTTGACAAACAGAAACCATTGTTTAAACTAGCCTGTGCTATTCAGGCAGCATCATGGGAATGAGAAATAGATAACAGGGAAAGAGGGATAAATATTCTAGTCAGAAAAGGGAACAACTGGTATAGAACGCTCATTAAGAAATGTACTGAAAGAAGAAAGATAAATAAGGTGAGACTTGGTTGGAGAGACAGAATTCCTGGAGAGGGAGAGAAACTATTTTATAAACATGTTATTTAAATATATATACCCTTTCTAGGTATTTGTCACCTAAAGAGAAAGGCATTATAATAATGTTAGAATGAAGTTCCTATGTACTACTATTTACCAATAGACTGCTTTTATATTGTTATTTTATTTAACACATTGCCACACTAGAAAAAAGAAATTTTTCCTTGGGGCCATGGTGTTTTATTACAAAAATAGAATAAAAACTTCAAAAACAAAGTGATCCTTTCTAATGTAATGAAAAATATGTTATTTTTTATTTTCTGTGCATGAGTTATATGCAGTTAAATTGTTGATATTAATTGTAATAATAAGAACATCAACAAGTAAGATTTTCATGAACCAACTGCAGGCCCTGGGCTAGCAGTTACATACAACTCACTAGCGTGAGTTACATACAACTCACATGGCAGTTAATGTGTTAAGTTGTCTAAACTACAGGTCCTTTTTGGAAATGCTTGTGTAAGTACATAAACACACTACCCTATAATTCTGTACTTAGAGATTATTCAATTTAATATTCATTAAGATCTTAAATATGTATGCTAATCTTTCTTTGAATATGTACATAGATTAAACCGATCTTTTCTACATCTAAAACTTCTACCTACTTTCTGTTAAGTAAAGATAATGTATAACCTAGTACCATGTCTCCAAGTTTTATCAAACAGAGCGTGATTACAGTCAAGATTAACTAGTGTTAGATTCAATATGTAAAAGCCATATCTAAGTTTAATTGAAGTTAGAAAATTTAGACAACATATTACATGTCTAAATGAATGTCAGTGTAGAGTTCTCATATAGATACTTGATATTCACAGGTGCTCACAAATAATTATTGGATACTTGCTTCCTTTTCCCCTGGTTTGTTCCAAAAAGGATTTGAGCGATTTACAGTAACATGTATAAATCAAGGTTAACTGTATAAATAGATGCAGAAATGAGGACAAATGGAAGATAAATGTAGTCACAGTAAGATGAAATCAGAGGTGAAGTTAGCTGATAGGAGCAGTAAGGGCCTTTGCAGGTATTAAAAGTGATCTACAAATCATGGGCCTTTTTTGGATCCTGATTCAAACTAACCAACTAAGAGGAAAAAAATAAATTTGAGATAGTTGGGTAAAAATTGAACAGGAACTGGGTATTGGATTGGAACTGTTAATGGTATGTAGTGATTAAAACAAAAAAGATCCCTTATCTGTTAGGGATGCATACTGTAGTATTTACAGGTGAAATTATAGGTGTCTAAAATTTGCTTTAAACTGGTCCAACAAAAGAAGGGGGGAAGGTTGCAAGGATTATAGGTAAAATAAAAATGATAGAATGTTAATTTTTTTATTTTTTTACTTTTTTTATTTTTTTAAATCTAAAATTCTGACTTGGCATGTGGGGCTTGGGGGAAAAGAAAAAAAAAATTCTGACTTGGCTGGAAGAATGTTAATTTTTGAAGCTGAGTAACTGATACTGAGTGCATGAGTGTTTGTATGTTTCAGAATTTCTAAGTTTAAAATTAAAATGGGTTGCAAGTTTGGTACTCAGATTCATAGTGGCTGAAGAAAAGTAACTGCAATTTCATTTTTAAAAAATGGAATGTTTTATATTATAAATACTATACATAAAATTAAGCAGTCAAAATGAGGAACAAATATAAAGCTACAAAATGCAATTTATATGTAAATTCCTTAAACTCTTTTTTGTGCATCTTTAAGTTTAAGTACCTAACACCCAGCCTGGCATATAGGAGGCACACAGCAAATGCTGTTGAATTGAACTAATCTGTATCTCACAACAGTAAAAGAGCTTAACTTTCACAGGATTTTAAATTTTCCTTTTCTCTAACAACTTGTCTTAGGATGATTGCTAGAAATAGTGTTTAAGGTTGATCTTGTTTTTGTTAATAAGATAATTTTTGTTTTATAAAGTTAGGTTGTTTTATAATGTTAGGTTTGAAAATAAATATAAAAGTCTTTAATTGTTTTGCTATGTCAGCATTCAGACTTATCTTCTATTTTTGTTGCTTAATATGGTATTAGATTTCCTGTATGTTAAATATTCAGTTAACTTACCAAGAGCAAGATGTGCTTTTCTGTTGAAGTAAGAAGCTCAACTTAGCCTTTACACATACTGGGCATAGGGAAATTCACATGCTGTAAGCACTTACTTTTCAGGGGTAAGGTTGAATTTTCTCTGTTCGTGAAACCACCTCAGCTATAATAAATGGATATCTTACCTTTTTATGCCTTGTTTAAGAGATAATACAATACGATACACCTTATATTACACCCAGCCCAAACTCGCCAAAATTAGTTTAACTCTATGTAACTGTTATCCAGTCATTCTATAATGTTCTAAGCATTTCTTCTCACCTCTTTCTAGAAAGCCACTAGAGCAGAGTTGTTAGTGAACAGTGTAATTTCCACATTACATTACAGAAAGAGAGCTAAAGGGCTCTGGTTATCATCTGCCCCTAAATAACCTGACATTAACTCCACAAATATTAACTAGATTGGGGCTGTGTATAATCTTGGTCAGAAGTTGAAATCAGAATAGATACATGATCTGTTATCATTCATCAGTAATGTCTATAACAGCATTTAAAAATTGTTGTAGTTCAGCTTTACCTGTGGACCACATCCATCCTTATCTCTCTGCTCTCCTTGCTATTTAAGGTCAGGCTATCTATAGTATTTATTCTAATACTTCCTGGTCATTACTTTTCCATTATTTCCTTTCTCCTATGCATATAAATGGCTAGCATACTGCCACACATATGATACATACTAGTTCATTTTTTTTGTTTCTTTTCCAGTGTCATCTTCCCCCTCATCCTGTGAATATAAACAAGTCTCTCTCATCTTTAAAAACAAAAACCATACACTTTCTCTAAGTACCATTCTTTGGCTTTTTTTTCCTTTGACATCTGACTCCTTTAAAAAGGCTCTCCTTAACTGTTGCTTATCACCCATTCAGGATTTAACATAGTTCTTATTTGTTTTTTTTTTAACTTAGTTTATTTGACCTGTCTTTAATACTTCTTTTTGATAACTATCTCCTAAAGAAATTCTCTGAATTTGAATGCATGATCTCTTTTTGAAGGATTATTCTCACCTCTCTGACCAATCCTCTGTCTAGCTCCCTCCTTCATGGTTGCCATATTTGGTTTTGTAGGTTGCGTACAGCTCTAGGGGGCATCACTCACATTGTAATCTACGTAAAAGGCCCTCCCTGGCATGGTACTGTGCACGGCTTCACTGACCTTATGCAGCAACTCTGCTCAGACCTTAAATGCATTGATTGAGGAAAATTTCTGTTGGAAGACCTCTTTTTTTATATCATATTAGGTGTTGACGATTATGTGACAGATTCTATCTCTTGCTCTCCCCCAGCTTAAACTGACACAAATATGCCATTCTATATTTCTAGCCTAGACCTCTCTTCTGAATTCCAGATTTTTCCTAAATTTCATGTAGGACTTACCACGTCAAATTGAACAATATCTTTTTTACCCCACCTACTCCCATCCCCTCAACCTAAACTATGTTCATTTCCTATATTCCCTATTTTACATACCATTTCAGAGCTAGCTTGAGTTCCTCCTTCAACCTCACCTCTCTCATCTAATTACTCAGCAAGTCTTGCATACTCTACCTCGTAAACCTGAAGTGTTCAAACATTTTGATCTCAGTACCCCAGTACAGTCTTAAAAATCATTAAAGATCCAAAGAACTTCTGTTTATGAGGGTTGTACCTATTAATGATTTTCATATTAGAAATTGAAATAAAATTTTAAGATATTTATTTTTAAATAATACTATACCACTATATTTTGATATAACATTTTTATGAAAGCATAACTTCCCAAAACAAAACAAAATTTACCAAGAAGAGTAGCATTGTTTTACATTTTTGCAAATTACTTTAATATCTGACTAAATAGGAGACAGCTGAATTCTCATATGTTCTTCTGAATTTAATTTGTTAGGATACATTGTTTGGGTTGAAGTACATAAAGAAAATTCAACCTTACACAGATATAGTTGAAAAAGGGAGGAGTATTTTCAGTTAATTAATACCACATCAAAAATTGACCAGTGGTGGTTTAAGTCTTAAAGGTTAATTGCAGTGTGGAATGTGAAACCATATCAATGAACTTTTTATACTGTTACGTTAAAATCTTTCATATGTAACCTCATGCATTTTGTTCATTTGGAAAATATTGATTCACTGAGTTATGCAGATCTTCCAAATGTTGACACATTTCATTATACGACAATATTTTTTCATCACATATGTTAAAGCATCACCAATCTTATGAGAAGAACCTAAGTATTGGGAAGCTTCTGGTGGCAGAGGCAAGTTTCCAAGATGCTAATTTTTGTTTGAAAGCTTGAATTTTCTCATTAACAACAAATACTTTCAGTTTTCCTGAAAGTGACAGGCTCCCTTCATACATTTTTGAGAAAATATCTACTAGATAGCCAAGTCTGAATAACCACAGGCAGTGATTTTTGACTGTAAAAGAGTGGTGTCGTGAAGAGTGACTAGTGCCACTTGCAGTTCAAATAATTACACAAGTTTTTTCTCGTAGCATCCATGATACTTTGGTATGTAGCAGGGATGCTTTATGCAAACTTTCCAGTTTCTCTAAAAATATTTTTAAAAGGTGCAATTAAGGATTAAGATTTCATAAAGTCAATTTTTATTTTTCCAATATGGATGTTCTTAAGTAGAACTTTGTTTTCTACTGTGGGATGGTGAAGTAGTTTAGTGCTACTGCTTTGGTGCACACTAAAGTGCCAGAAGTTTTACCCACTATTGCTTTTGCACTATCAGTGCAAATCTCCATTCAGTGAAAGAGGTCGTATAACATTTAAATAATACCTTATTATTATTATGAAAATAGTTTTTACCTCACAAATGGACATCTTGAAAGGGTCTTGGATACCCCCAGGGTCCACAGACTATGAGAACTGCTTCCTAAACATCTACAACACGTTGTTCTTGCCCATTCCACTTTCTTAACTCCAGCCCTTGTCAATTGTCACCTTTGTTCTTTTTATAGTCTCCTAACTGATCTCCCATTCTTCAGTCTTTTTCTGTTCCTCAAGAATTATCTTTCTAGAATATAAATCTGATTTTATTGATATTCTATTAAAATCTTTCAACATGCCCCAGCACAATTGGATGAAATCCAAATTCCTTCATAGAACATAAAAGACATTTTATTATCGTCATACCTACCTTACTAACTTCTATTTCTGTCACTACTTACTTCCTACTCTTTCAGTCTAGCTGGGTTTACTGGTAATTCTCCGAACACATCATAGTTTTTTCAATCCCATATATTGCATATGCTATTCTTTCTACCTGGAATACTGTCACTGCTAGTTCCCTCCTATCCCTCTAACTACACATCATTTTAAAATCACTTCATGTCACTACCCACAAAATTTTATATTAAAATTTGTTATAGCAGTTATATTGTTCTATAGTTATTTTACTTATATATCATTTTTTGCTATTAGATTGTGAGCTGTTTGAGGTCAGGAACTGGTGTCTGTCATTGTATTCTCAGTACTTATCAAGGATGAGGCATATAGTAATCATTAAATAAATGTTTGAGTGTTTGAATGAATTCCATAGAAACTCTGAAAATACAAATTAACTCCATGATATTTCACTTTCTTTTCCTTTTAATGCAGTCCTTAGGTAGAATTGCTAATAAATAATCAAAAAGGCCACAAATGAGCAGAAAAAGAAATACGTAAAATATACACTATATGTGTATGTATATATGCAGCCACTTTATTGGATAAAGTAATGAATATTTTGTAACTTTTACTATAAGTAAGATTCAAGGGAGTGTTTCAGTTTATATATGTGCTTCTGAAAAGTTATAATGGATTACATTTTGAAAAATTAACCTCCTTAACTGATTATAACTCACTCTCTAACCAATTCAGATTTTTCCCCCTGATTTAGAATTCTTAATATGGAGGCAAAAATGCCAGGATATTTCTATATTTTATTAATATTTTAAAACTAGTACTGAAAAATATTAGGATTATTAAAATTACTTTTTAAATGTGTTCTCCACATTATTTTGTATTAAAACTTGGGTGATTGTATTTTGTGTTTTAAGCTTAGTATAGTAAAATAAAATCTTGTTAAAGGGACTTCTGTGAGAAAGGCACCTAAGTAGAAGTCCCACTTAATGTAATCCATCCTTTCATCAGCAAAAAGAACATCCTTCAAGGGCCAAGTTCGGTGGCTCGTGCCTGTAATCCTTGTACTTTGGGACCCGAAGTAGGAGGATTGCTCGAGGCCAGGAGTTCAAGACCAGCCTGAGCAAGAGCAAGACCCTGTTTCTACAAAAAATAGAAAAATTAGCCAGGCATGGTAGCCCCAGCTACTGGGAAGGCTGAGGCAGAAGAATCACTTAAGCCCAGAAGTTTGAGGTTGTAGTGAGCTATTATGACGCCATTGCGCTCTAGCCTGGGCAACAGAGCGAGACCCTGTCTCAAAAAAAAAAAAAAGAAGAACTTCCTTCAAAACAACGAAAAATTTTTCCGAAATTTCATAATGTATAAAGCTTTAAAAGTTAAATTTTTCTTATATTTAGAACTTTTGTTAACCACCATTTATTCTGCATAATACATTCTAAATATATATATTTAGATTTATCCAAATTACCTAAAAGCAGATTTTGTAGATTATACTTTCCTACCCATAGACCATTTAATTGTTGATTAGCACCTGGGTAGAGGAAAATAAAATAGTTTTTAAAAACTAATCACTAATTTAGAATTTACTACGACTGAGTACTGGACTAAAACTTAGCTTTTTACAGCCCATGACCTAGATGTTGCCTAGTAAATTAAAATTGCTTACAGAATTACAAGGGTAATTAAATCTTTCAGAGACCTTTAAGTCCTTTAATCATTTCTATATAACAGATTTGTTCTTTATGAATCATGCCTTTAAAGCATATCTGTTGATTAAAAGCCAATAGTAACTGAGATTTCTTCAAAAAGATTCCGAATTAGTGAGGTGTGTATAATATAATCAGATTTATGCCTTTTCTGTTACTCCAGAGATAACTTTGGCCAAATATTACTTCTTGGGATTATGTTTGGGATTCTCTTATGCTATTCTATCCCTATTGCCTTAAATTTTTAAGAGTTGAAAACATTCTCTGGTCTCTGTGTCAGTGTGGTATACAATTAGAATGCCATGGTACCTACTAAGAAACAAAGTAAAATATTTTAATTCTACTGATTTATGGAAATTGATTGTAAAATGTTAGTAATGGTTACCTGAACTCAGAAATGGGTATATTGGGTTAGTTAGATTTACAGGAGTAACAGCAAGTTGCATATTAAATTTGATAAATTTTATTAGAAAAGAGTTCCCTTCTGTACCATTATATTTTATAAGGAAAAATACATTGGAAATTGAAAACCAAAGGATATATAGTGATTTTGCTCATAAATCTGCTTTCCAGCATTCATTTACTACAAACATTGTCATCTGTTAGTTCTTTTCTTTATTTCATAATTAATTTCAAAGTTCTTCATTTTTTTATCTAATTTAACATTTTCATATTTTTAAAGGTCCCCAGGTGCATCCAATTTTTCAACTTTACCAAAGATCTCTCCTTCATCTCTATCAAATAATTATAACAACATCAACAACAGAAAGTAAGCACTGAATCTTAAAAACTTTGTTTAATTGATCGCCCTATTGTGGTTGCAAAAAATCTCTTGTATCTAAAACTTAGCATAAACGTCTTAATGCATTAAAATTGGTTTTCTTTCAAATTACTGATCAGTTCCTCCATGAGTAACTTAACATGAAAGAAAGCAGTTATAAACTACTTTTTGATTTAATACATATACTACAATAGTTTACTGAAAGAAATAATGCACTTTCAGAATTTTACATACAAAACACTATTGAAATATAGAAAGTTGTTAGAACTCAACTTTTAGGAAGAATGTAAAGTTCAGATGTCATTTTAGAACTAGACATGTAGTCACCCATAATAAAGGTTTTGTTTTGTTTTGGTTTTGTTTTGGTTTTATTTAGAGACAGGGTCTTGCTCTTTGATCCAGGCTGAAGTGCAGTGGTGCAATCATAGCTCACTGCAGCCTCAAACTCCTGGGCTCAGGTGATCCTCCCACTCAAGCCTCCTGGGTAGCTAGGACTATAGGTGTGCACCACCACACCCAGCTAATTTTTTTTTTTTTTTTTTTTTGGTAGAACGAGAGTCTCATTATGTTGCCCAGGCTGGTATCAAACTCCTGGTCTCAAACAATTCTCCTGCCTCGGCTTCCCAAAGTGCTGGGATTACAGAAATGAGCCACCATGCCCACCATTAAAGTATTTTTTAAGGTGTATATCAGTGATTCTCAACTGGAAAGCTCACACAAATTTTTATGTTTATGAAAAAGGCAATCACTTTTTCTTAAGTTCACAGAAACAATTCCCTTGCCCCATGATAAATAAAATTCAGAATCTTGGAATTTATAAAAATTTTATGAGAGTGTGTACTATACTGCTATAAGAGAAAAGGTTAAAAGTCATTTGGGCTTCACTTAACATCTGACTCTGGGTGTATTACCTTGAAAATTGCCATATTTATTTTATTGAAAAAGGTGAGAAGAGGCCAGGCATGGTGTCTCAAGCCTGTAATCCCAACACTTTGGGAGGCCAAAGTGGGAGGACTGTTTGAGGCCAGGAGTTCCAGACCAGCCTGGGCAACATGGCAAGACCCCCGTCTCTACAAAAAATTTAAAAATTAGCCAAGCATTGTGGCTTGTGCCTGTAGTCCCAGCTACGTGGGAGGCTGAGGCAGGAGGATCTATGGAGCCTACGAGTTTGTAGAGTTTCAGTAAGCTATGATGCTATGATGACACCACTGTACTGTAGCCTGGGCAACAGAGTGAGACCCTGTCTCAAAAAAACAAGGTAAAAAGAAAGCCTTCATTATTTTTAATTAGCCCAATCAAATTATGGGAAGAACTTTGATCTAGAGATGATTATCCTCCTTTTATTTTTTGAATATGTACAGTGTGGCTTGTGTATTAGGTTAACAGTGTTTAGATAGTTAAATATTTGCACTATTTGTTCAATTTATAAATGGCATCTGATTATCCCAATGAGTAAATTCAAAAAGACTGAAGCTATTTGTGAAATAATCTTTAAAATAATACCAATAATTGAATTTATAGGTTTAATTAATTTTCCCTTAAAATTCATATTTTGGGGGGAAACTTGACAAAATGATTCTAACATACATCTGGATTGTAAATAAAAATAGTTAAAATAATTTGGGGAAAAAATAAGGTGAAAGAATTAGTCTTACTAAATATCACAATGTATTATAAATATAGGAAAATATTATGAAGATAGGAAAAAATAAACAGCATAGCACTGACCCAAGAATACACTTACAGATCAGTGGACTCAGACAGCCCAGAAACAGACCTTTGTATATAAAAGATTTAATGTGATCAGAAAGCATTCTAGACTAATGGAATATGGGCAGATTATGCAGGAAATATTGTTGAGAAAATTGGATCACTCTTGAGAATTTCTGTTTAGAATTTTAAATCCAAGATAATTGTTAGGCATATTAGAAAAGAGGCAAATAAATGGAAAAAAAGTACTTGCTACAAGTGATAAATAAAAGATAAATATTCTTAATATATCAAGCTCATAAAAAATGAGTGGGAAATTTTCTAAGACAATTAGAAAAGTGGGCAAATAACACACTAGGCAATAAAAGCAAAAGAATTAAGTGAGGCATAAACATTTTAAATATTCAGATTCACCACTAATTAGGGATATGCAAATTAAAACCATAAAAAACCCCATCTACTTTCCCCCACTTCAATCACATTGGGAAAAATTAAACAACAATATGTATTCTTAAAAGGATTTTCTTTGAGTGGTTGGAGTATTAGTACATTTCTAGAAAAGAGTTTGCTGGTAGGAATCAGGAAGATTTAAAACAGTCACAGCCTTATTTCACTAATTCATAAAAAGATATGTGCACTAGTGTAATAACATTACATTGTAGTGTAATAGTGAAATGTTGAAGATACTGTTAATATCCAAAATATCCCCTATAATTCAGTTTGTATTTTATATGATATCTTTTAATTAAATTTACCAAATTAATTTTTTCACAGTAGATAAAATATTACTTATGTTTCTATCAAGTGCAGATGGCTCCCACATTTACAATAAAAGAACTCATTTACCAGGTATAAAACATATTTATAGTCATTATTTGAAGAGATTTTTAACATTGTGTATAGACTGTACTGAATATAGACTACTTTGACCAGAGTATATTGACCAGTAATATTGACCAGAGTCACAATATTAGTATATATGGTCTGGTATGTTTCTGTTTCTGTCTTATTTCCCCTCTCATCATAAAAATATGGCAGTATAATCTAATCTCAAAACTTCTGACTACAGAAACTATTGACAGGAATTGGGTCTTAAGTTTTAAAACATGTTTAATGGTTCTACTATTATGGTTAGATTATATTTTTAACTAATTTATATTTGTCTAATTTAGACACTAAAATGGTCCTTTCGTATTAAGGAATTTTAATACCAAATAGCTACTGAGGTACCGTCATGCTGTGATCATTTTGAGCTTAAAAGTAAATTTTTTGTGTGGATTACCTTTTTTAGTAAGGAACAGAACTTAAGCATTCATAAAATGGAAAAGTTTTTTTTTAACCTTAAAAAACTTGAATTAACACCATCTAGTTTAAACAATTATTTTACATAAAATTTATTTCTTGAATTTCCATTCAACTGGTGGAGTTAAGTGGCAGCTTAAGGCATCAAATAGAAATAGCATAATTTCTTGAATTAATAGTTTGTAAAATAGGTATATGATGACACTTTTAGATTAAATGTATTTTTGAAACTTCATGTATGTAGAAGTATTATATAAATTATATATTAAAATCAATAGTTATGATATAGAAGTTTATGAAATTTATTTACAAATTCAAGACTTCAATAATCTTACACTGATACATTGCTAAGTTATAAAATTTTCATTTCTAGAAATAAAAATATTGTTATAAAGGTAATAACAAAGTATACTTGGAATGATTTCATTTACATTTAACAAAATTTTTATTGAAAACTAATATTATGAAGAATCCATTACTGGAATATAGTTTGTTTACCCTGTGTTATAATTTCACCTGTTAGTCCACAGAGTATTTGTTTTCACCTCAATTATAATTTTAAGTACATTTTTTAATATCTGCCAAATTCTCTCTCTGGTAATAGTTATATTACCAGCATTTTTCTGCCCTGCTGTATTTACTTTGATATATTACTAACACTTCCTTTAGAAAAATATTTTTAATGTACTTACTGTCTTAATTTGACATTCCATCTCAGAGCACATTTCTATTTTTGTTTATTCATTTAAATCTTTTTTATTTGAAATGGAAATGATTTCCTGTGTGAGATTAAGCCATGAACAGAAACTGTGAATTTTGGAGACCACCAGAGCTAGCCATTTGGCTCTTGATAATTAGCTGAAAGCATCATTTCATTAACTGCAAAGCAGGCATAATTATAGTTATGAGGATTAAATTATATATTTATAATGTTTATAATGTCAAATGTCAGTGCTAATTGAAAAGTCAGTCTGAAAGTTTTATAGAAAGATAAGGTTCAATTTTACGAAAAAATTGTTGCGTTTTTAATGTATCTTTGTTAAAGAGGATAGATTTATAATCCAGAATTAATCTAGTATAGTATTAAAATTTCCATTACTATTACTGTAAATTTACTTATTTTTGCAAAGTAGCATAGCCTTAAAGATGATGACTAGCTTAAGATCTTCAGGAAAAAATCAGCATAAATAGTCATGAAAGATAATAGAGGCTATCTTTAGGACCTAGATTTCCATGTACTTTGTTGAATTATGTAAACAACTGCGGGTTTTTGGTATTTTCCGTGATAAATTTTAATATTTGATTTAGAGTGCATATAACATGTGGGTTATAAATGATCAATCAGGATACATTAAAGTATTTTTAATTCATTGGTTTTCTTTATCATCTTTGAGCATCTAGACTATCTCAGTCTTTGGGTGGTGTATATACCTATCCTATCATTTAAACTGTAATGTAGATATCATTTAAGGATTCAGATTTTTAAGAACAAAACCAAAAAACTGCTTTGTAAGTAAGTTTTTTGTTCATTTCTGAGTAAATAGGAATTCCTATCCCATCAAATTACATCATGTTGCCGCAAAGAAGAGTAGAGCTTCCAGCATCCATTTGTGTTACATGTGGGGAGAGACAGATATCTGAATATATGCTTGTGGAATGAGCATGTAAATGTGCTTTTAGTCTTTTCACTTGCGTGTGTGTAGGCACAAGCATGCATTTGGGCATGCTTCCCCTGTGTGCTCTGGCTGCTTAAATTTTACTATAATTTTACAGTCAGAATATATGTTTTTTTCTTCTGTAACATGTAGAATGTGTAAAAATGTAGGCCTTGCGTTTTTTTAATATATATGCACAAGACATTGATTCTTAGCACCACTTACAGTAACAAAAAAAAAACAAGATTTTTTTGTACTTCAGCTTTGTTTGTGTTTACCCAAAATTAGATTCAGTAATCCAATCATGAGTGAACATATATAGAATTGCTAATAGGTGCTTTGCACTTTATTAGTTACTAGGAATATAAAATAAAATATGAATCATGAGGATAATGATCTGCAAAAAAACTATTTGAATTCTAATTTTGGCTTTTTTTTTTGTAGTTTAAAGCAAATAACTACAAGTCTACCAATTCTGAATTTGAATTGATTAAGGTTACATTTCTTTGGCTCTGCTATTTTTTTGTTTAATCTCAGGGTGGATTGTCTTTTGAGGGTCAGGGTGTTGACCTTTTTTTGTTTGTGGGAGAGGGAGTATTTTTTTTTTTAAATGCAGAAATATTAGTAGGCTCGCACTGTGTATGTAATTTTTTGATGTGGTTTTATGTTTTTTACCTGTTTGGGTGGGGGTGGGTGGGGGTGTCTGTGTGTGTGTGTTTACTCAAAGCTTTGTTTGAAACAGGTAGTAGTATAGTTCACTTAAACTGTTAGAATAATAAAGTTGAGAGTGTAGTATATAGGATAATAAAGTGAAGTATTTGAAATTATAAGAAAAAGCTATTTTTAAAAAATAATACCAGGAATAAATTGTAGCCAGTTGAGATTGTTGGAGTTACTGATTTATCATGTTTATTTGTAAAACTGTATTCTTTTATTTACATCATCATTTGCTTTTAGCAAATAGTCTTGATTTTCATTCAGGTTTTTTCTAATGAATAAAAAAATGATTGAAAGTATGCTTTTGAATTATATCCAAAGTATCTAGCTAACTAGCATAAATATTTTATAAGATAACCTATCAAAAAATATGGAAGAATCCATCCTTTTCCATGAAATTATTTTTTATTATATGTAAATAAAAGAGGAATCATTTAACTTATTTATTGACTTCTTAGTTCTTTCTAAAATTACCCTGATTTTTTTCTAAATTTCAGAAGATTATATATGGAGTTTTTTTAAAGATTAACATTTATTATAGGAAAAATTATCTTGAGGTTATATTTATCTAAATAAATAAGCTGTATTATTCTGACAAACTAGAAGAAATAAGACACAAATAATATTGGGATTTATTTGCTTAGAATCATTTTTGCACTTCTGATCACCTAGGGTTTTTTCCACATTTGAACCCTAGATTTTGCTGATCTAGCGTAGAAACTATAAATAGAATCTTCAGTACATGGGAACAGTGATGTCACAGTGGCCTTGGAAATCTCTGCTCTCACCTGTAACTAAAGCACAACTCTTCCTGTTTCTACTCTTCTTACTGTATTACAGTAGCAGGATGCAAAAGGGACATAAATGAGATGATTTATTGCTGCGGGTGGTGTTTAAAATCTGAATGTTTTAAATTTGATGGAACAATGAAGAATGGAGCAAGCTGTGAAGCTGCTCCAGTTAATCAAGGGTAGAAAGATATAATAGTGGTTTGTATTGGTTGGTGTGGTATATGATGGAGTGCTTTTGTTGATTGGATGGGGAATATCTTAATTAAGGGGGGGTTACTTTGTTTGAGGCTCATGTCTTAAAAAGTATCTCAGTTGAGTGCTTTACAAAAAAAATTTAACAATTGACCACCTATCTTCATAAATAGGCTTAAAGTACTCTGTTTATTATAACTATATGATAAAATAATTGGCCGCATTATGAAAAATACTTTTTTTCTTCCAGTGTGAAAAACTCAAATTATTGTCTCCCATCATATACTGCTTATAAGAACTATGATTATTCAGAACCTGGAAGAAACAATGAACAACCAGGCCTCTGTGGCCTAAGTAACTTGGGAAATACGTGTTTCATGAACTCAGCTATTCAGGTAGGTCTTTCCCAACAAAATTAAACTCATGTTCCGTGGAAATCTGTAATACAAGAAAAATAGAATTGGGTTTTTCATGTCAGAATATAAGTATTATATGTGTTTTGAGAATTTATATTTTCATGGAAGATTAAGCATACACATTTGACTCATTCATTTTACTACTGGTAGTAGAATATTATGTTCCTCAATTAGTTGACATGTGATTGATTACCATAACGTAGATTAAATGTCATCTCATGTAAAAATGTAATTCTAAACAGAAAACTTACGCTCTCTAAGAAAAAGAAAAAAAGCTAGTGAGTTCCATCCTTTATTCAGTAGAAATCTATTGCTTTTATTTTTTTTCTTGCTTTAATGGGAAATTAAGATTTTACAAAAGAAAATTTTGTGAACCTCCTTTCATATACATATTTTAACAAATCACTTTCCCTTAAAGGTCTTTTAATTGGGATATAAGGGATCACTCACTGGCTTCCCCCCCACCCTTTTTTCTTTCCATGGAGCTTCCCCTTCCTTTCTGCTCTTGTTTATATCCTATTCCAACTTAACTTGTTGAATATTTATGTCTTTGATTGATTCTGAAGTAATAAGAGCTATATATTTTTTAATATCACTGTTACTATGTATAAAATTAGGGTGGTTATTTTATTCCAGCCTTAATTTTTACAGATAAAATTTCTGTATTTATAAAAGCCCCAAATAATTGTAGACCATTTTTGATATTTGAATTTTAACCTTTTTTTGGTAAGTCTTTTTTGTGAATTCTGAATTTTTGTTTTAAGTCTTTAACTTTTTTGTTCTCTATTATTTTGATATTGAATCTTCTCTGCCCAGGAGGCAGCCTCCAAAGACACAGATTAAATGCAGAGTAGAGATTGATAAGAACATTGTTACACATCTTTCTGACTATCTGAAAAAAGGATGACTCTTGACCATCCAGTATTCTAAGTGAACCTTTTTGTACATTGTCATTAATCCAGCTGTCTCCTAAATTAACTATTGTCTTTATAGCATTCTTAGAAGTTAAAATTTAACTATCATACTCTATAGGCCAGGAATTAGCAACCTTTTAGAAATGGGGGTGGAGGGTATAATTAGTCAGTTTCTGATTTCTTGGTTTAGAGTTGAACCACTTGGGAAATAGCCTATCTGTTCAAACAGAGACTATATAGGTTAATAAATTCTTCCTTTAAATCTTCTTTGAATGAGTAATACTGTTCATACTTTAGTGTGAATTACTTCATTCAGAATTGGTTTTCAAGGGTCCTAGCCCCTAGTTAAACATAAGAAAATTTAAATTTTTATCTTTATTTTTCTGGAAGGGGGAGAAAGGAAACTCATCTGGTAAGAACAACCCAAAATGTATTATTATCCTTAGTTCTTTAGATAACCAGTAAAGTACATGGGTGCTAAGCTTAACTCTTCATCTTTGCACTGCCAAAATTACTTTGGTTCCAGAAGCTTGATATTAGCTTAAGGGGTTTTTTAAAATGTTCTAATATAGAAAAACAATCTTGGTGCTTTTTCACAAAGATTAAGAAAATATTTTAACAGTATAGGCATTAGAAATTTGAATCTGTCAGAAGAGAACAAGAGTTCGTGTTCATGCTAATCATTGATGAGAGGCTCTGGCCAGCGTTCAGACTAAATTCCTTCTAAGGTGATACTACATTCGAATTTTCTGTGCCTTTGATATGTCTGCTTAATATTGTCTCCATATGGTTAACTGTAGTGTCTTAAAAGAGGGTATTAAAATTAAATCTTGTAACCAGCTATGTTGAGCTAGATTTGGCATTGTTTAGCTTTCTCATATGTTTACAGTGTGAGAAACTTCATCTTATTCATTTTTGCTTCTGTTTAAAGCTATTTTATTACAATAAATTGGTACATCTATTGCTGACTCTCTCTTTTAATATATTTCATCATTTCATCTGAGACATAGCTATGAGGATGATGCTTTATAATTTTTTGGTAATACTTATAAAATTTTTAATCAAAATTTCAGCAATGAGTATTTTAAGCAGTGGATATTATTTCATGTCTGTATCTTAATATAGTTGGAAACTATACTTTCTCTAAAATAAAACTCTTCAGACAAGTTGGAGAAGGGAAAAATGAGTTTTTATTTTTGCTGCTTTTAACTTTCAATCCATATCCAGAATTAGAAAATCTAGGACTTTAATTGGTTTACATGTCAGCTCTCAAGCTGAAAATTTACCTTAAGAGGGAATACAAAGTGGTGGCAGTAGCCTTTACTCGTGTTTCACAAACACTCATGTGAGTTCCTAGGTCCACGGATAAAAAGAGTGGATAACTAATAGATAACTAATAGAATAGATTCTTTTAAAAATTTTTTCAGACCAGTTTCTTCAGTTACACTTCTTTTTCAAGTTTTTTTCAAGTTTTCTTGTAACTTCTTTGAAACTGAAGACTATTCATGAACTTGAGAAAATATTATAAAATAACATTTCTAGTGATAATTTGAATTTTAATATAATCTCTTAAATTAATTCAATAATTCTAAAAAATACGAGTGATCATTTTAGTGCATCAGGTGGTATAATTGTTGACATATCTAAAAAAGATGTGAAAAGCATACCTGTTTTTTTACGTGAGAGGGTTATCCTTAGCCCATCAGTAGCCTTGAGATAGTGAAATCTTTTGATCACCCATGATGAAAACCTAAGCAACACCAATGTAACTGTGATTCAACATTATTACTGTTATTTAATTTAATTATATTGATGCTCAAGATTTTTTCTGATGTAACGGTATGCATATTAGCTTTGGTGAATATAGTACTGCCATATAGTTTTAATTTATTAAGCTAATATTTATTGAAGGCCAAACATAGGTGGGATATTTTTGGACATACAATTGGCTCTCCATATCCACAGGTTCTACATTCGAGGATTCAATTACCGTGGATCAAAAATATTTGAAAAAAAAATTTTAAATAACAATTTAGAAAACAGAAATAAACAGTACAGTGTAACAATTATTTACATAGCATTTACATTGTATTAGATATTATAAGTAATCTAGAGATGACTTAACAAATATAGAACGATGTGTATAGGTTATACGCAAATACTACATCATTTTATATCAGGGACTTGTACATCCGTGGATTTTATTATCCACTGGGTAGGGAGGCTTCTATAACCAATCCCCCAGAGATACAGAGGGACTGTATGTCCTGATCTTAGAAAGATTATAGTCAAGGTATTGTGATTTTTAAACATTTTGCGTTTTAGCATCAAAACCTTGCTTAAGTTATTGTGGAAAGTTTAATTGTATCCCCAGTATTTAAGTTGATGTTATAAAATTGCTTTGGTTGGGTAGAGTTCCCCAAACACCATCTGCTTTCCTTAATGCCCCAGAAACATTCTCATGGAATCTCAGGACTCTGAGGAAAACAGTTTGAAAACCAAAGTCTGGCTTTAAAAACAAAACAAAAAACATAAAAAACTAATAATGTAGGTTAAGAGTGCGGTCTGTGGAGCTATACTACCTGGTTTAAAAACATAGCTCTCCTGCTTATTAACTATGTTACCCTAGACAAGTTAATTCCACAACTCCTTTTTCTCATCAGAAGACAAGAAAATAATAGTACCCATATCTTAGGAGTTTTGTGAGTGTTAAGTGAGTTGATGAATATAACACTCTTAGAATAGTGACTAGCACATCATAAATACTGAATAGGTATTAGGTAGTTTTTGTTTTTTTTTTTAATTCAAGGAGTTAAGCAGAATGACTCTGGAAAGATTCTATCTTCCATAACCCTTGTATTTGTTCTCCTTTCCTATGAGTCTTATTCCACTTTGACTGGACCTAGTGAACAAAGAAGAAAAAATTTTCCCGTAGTAGTATTGCAATAATGGTATTTATCATCTGCTCCATTTCTGAACTGTGCTAGTTTAGCTATCCTTAGGCAAACTGATAGGCACGAATATAATAATGTAGAACTGTTTATGAATATTCAATCTACAGAGCACTCTGAAACTTAAATTCTTGAGTTCACATTACCCCTGGCCTCAGCCTCCTGAGTAGGCATACACCACCATGTCCTAGTGGTACACATAATATAACAAAATAATTTTCTTGTGCCCTAAAACCTTTTCTCCATCTAGAGAATGTCTAGGTTTTTAAATTTGCATTACTGGAAGTATTTTTAGTTAATGTTAGTTCAGTAGATTCAAAAGCACACCAACCTTTGTCTTTTTCATTGTCAAGGCCTACCTAGGAAGCTCATGATTGGCTTCCTGGATGAAGCAACTCTTCAGATGGATTTGAAGCAAGGAGTGATGAGGTCTTTTCCATTGCACAGTAGCATGGCGTAAGATTGTTGTTTCCAGTCTCTTTCCTTGGACAGAATAGGGGTCTTTAAATAGATTGTAGGAAGTCATTGAAAAAAATGATACTAATCAAGGACTTCTTATTCTTGTCATAAAATATTATATGAAATGAGTTGGGATTTCAAACATTTTTAAAGTGAACTTTTTTTCTATGATCTGCTGAGTTAGGAAAAAAATTTATTTAGTAAATTTAGAAGAATGTTAATAAAGCAAGTTTAAAGTTTTTTGAAGATTTAAGAGAATGAACAATGTACAGGAATAACATTCTTTTAAGAAACTAGATCTCCATTACATTGTAAAACAGTGAAAAAGTCATTACTGAAGCTGTTATTTCTATGTTACATTATTTCCTAACCTTGAATATGATTAAATATTAACAGTAGCCTGCTCTCACCGTGAGACCTTCTTTTTTTGCATTTATTGGAACACAGTTTCTCAGAAGCCCAATTTAACATGAAACTTTCTAATTTTATTCAAATTATCAACCTTATATTTAAACTAATACTTTCCATCAAAAAAGAAAAACCTCATCCCTGAGACATAAGACAATTTAAAAAAATAGTTTACGATCTTGAAGAAAATGACTTGTTTGGATATACTGAGAACGTGGCTAACTAAAAATCCCAACTACTTTTTCTAGGGCAGGTTTTCATCCTAATCTAAAATATTAAGCTCAGTTATTTGAGTTCCTTTCACATCATTTGCCAAAAATTGCATAGCAAACTATCATCAAAAATATGTCTACCAAATGACAACTTAGGTCTTCTTTCCATTTTGACAAAAGCAAAAATAATGGAAACAACCTTACTTGCATTAGAACCAATCATTTTCTCAACATGGATACCAACATTTTCACTTATTCCCTTGTTTGGACTAGAGTAAGAGAGAAGTGTACCTTCCTTTCAGAAAGAGAGACGAGGGTGGGAAAGAAGGACCTGGATTCTCAGGCAGATTAGTTTAGGAAAGAGTATATATATTATAGTGCTGTAAGAATTTAATATTCACTATTATATAGCCATAAAAAAGAATGAAATCCTGTCATTTACAACAACATGAATGGAACTGGAGAACATTACATTAAGTGAAATAAGCCAAGCACAGAAAGACAAATCTCACATGGTGTCACTCATATGTGGGAGCTAAATATTAAAAACAAATAATCTCATGGAGACAGAGAGTGGAATGATGGTTACCAGAGGTTGAGAAGACTAGGGGGGAGGTGGGGATAAAGTGGGGAAGGTTAATGGGTATAAAAATACAGTTAGATAGAATGAACAATATTTGATAACACAACAAAGTGACTATAATCAGCAATAAGTTAGGGTATACTTTAAAATAACTAAAAGGGTGAAATTGGAATGTTGGTAACACAAGGAAGCGATAAATGCCTGAGGTGATAGATACCCATTTATCCTGATTTGATTAATTCACATTGTATGCCTATATCAAAACATCATATGTACCCTGTAAAGATATACAACGATTATGTACCCATAATAATTAGAAATTTAAAAAATAGAATATAGCATTCACAACTAAGGGATAAATGGTATCACTAAAAGAATGCCTTGCACTTGTGTAACTTGGCTAGTAGTGATTTCTTGTCATGAAAACATGCCCTTGTTAATCTCAGATTGGGGGTATCTGATTTGTCTGCTTTTTACATTCTCAGTTAATAAATAAACTTCTCTAGGGTTAATACTTCTATTTCTGAATTGATATAGACTTGTAAATGTTTTGTCTGTCACTCTATAATAGGAAAATGACATGAGCATAGATCGCAGAGAAATAAAGAGATTCTTTTAAGGAATTATAATTTATTACATCTGATTCTAAAATACAAAATGATTTTACACTACTCTGGGTAGAAAAAGATCAATACCAATTTAATAATATACTTATCAGTATTGCAGTGATTACATCTTAGAAGTTATTAATATAACTAGACTGGAGTAGCTTGTGTTGATTTTATAATTATTCCAAGGATCTTTGTTTGTAATTTAAAGGAATATATAATAAATGTCAATCTGTGGTCTACAATGGGAACCACAGATTTGCCTCCCTCCCAAAAAAAGCCAAAAGGAATGAAAACTGGTTCCAAATTTACTTTTATTAACAGCTCATTTTCTTGATCTCATAATGTTTTCTAAGCTATATTTTCTTCTTTTACTAAATGTATACTAATATCATTCAACACTTTTTTGATTGGAAGACCCTAAAGTGTTTCAGGCTTGTATTTTGAGTTATAAATTAGTATTATTGAATAGTCTGTAGAAAATACGGGAGATTGTACTGATAGATCCTTGAAAAGATGAAAGCCACACTAAATCCCTCTTAGGGGCTTGCTTTGTTGTCTTTTGTCTATTTCGTTTAAATGTATACATTTAAATTCTAGTCAGTTAAGGCTACGTTACTAAAAGGCCCTCACTTATTGGGTTTTTTTTTTCTTTTAATGTCACTATCTTTGTACCATCTTCTGTTTTACTTTATAAGTAGAAATAGTTTGTGATGGTGCTTATTACACATAATAACTTTGTTAGTGTCATTGTCACTTAGACAATAATTGATATTTCAGTTCAATAGTCTTTTACTACTATATGTATGGAAACCAGTTGCAAAATGTATCAATCACCTTTTTTTTTTTTTTAATTTCCATCCTGTGGAATTGAAATCAATCACTTTTTTACAGTGCTTTATAAACTGTACTGTTCTGGGGAGGGAGAGGGTCAGTGAGTTGGTTCCTGAAACCATTGTTAATTGTTAATAGTAATATCTAAAATAAATTACTAGTTCTTATATAAATCAATATTAATATTAACAGCCCAGTATTGAACCTGCAACCTCTGATAATAATTATAGTACCCTTCTTTGCATAATGCGGGTTGTTTTTTTAATATCATTTTCACTTTCTTAATTTCCTCTTCACAGAAGTCTATGAGTTAGAGCATAAGCATCCCTATTTCACTGATGAGGAAATTGGAGCAAGGAGGGTTTAAGTGATTTTCCAGTCACTAAGACAAGTTAATAAGTGAATTAAAACTGGGTGGTTATTCAGAACATTCTGAGATAATATATTTTTGCAAAATTATTCTAATCAACTTATAAGAAATGCTTTAAATATGTTTTATTTTATGTGGTAGAATACTTAAAAATTTACCATTTTAACCATTTTTTAGTGTATAGTTAGTTCAGTGGCATTAAGTATATTCACATTGTTATACAACCATTAAAAATATTTTTATATTTATGCCAAGTGAATGGCCCCCATAATACAAGATGCTCCCATAAAGTAGCATTATTGTTTTGCCTTTCAAAACAGTCTCCCTGGGAGGCTGTATACACACTTATTCATTTGATGGTCAGAATGTTTAAAACAGTTCAAGTATTCCTTTTAGAATTGCTTTCATTCTTCTAAATATCACTGGTGGATATTTTTCCTCCTTTGATGATAAAGTTGATTTTCAAAAACCAGAAGTTATTCCAAGCATTTTCTTAAGAATATTGTAGTAAATGATCAAGCTGAGTAATCGTTTTGAGTAAGATATAATTATGAGGTCGTTCATTTATTTATTCAGCACATATTTATTGAGGGCCTACTAAGTCCCTTTCACTCTGATAGGCAGTAATTATACCATGATGAACAAAACAGATTTTGTTTCCATGGAATTTACAACCTAGTAGGGGAGATAAACTTTAAATCAATCATGAATTATGATAAGCATCATGAGGAAAAAAAGTACTATGAGTCAATAACAGGGGCCTGGAGAGCACCTAGTTTAAGCTGGGTGTTACACTCACCTGAAGTAACATCTGAGCTATGACCAAAGAATAGATAAGAGTTAGGTAGGTGAGAGTTGAAGTGAGATGGAACAAAAACTGTGCAAAGCCCAAGATGGGCAAGTTAGAGGAACCAAAATAAGTAGCATATGGAATAATATATGAAGGGGCGTGGGGCAAAATGAGTTTGAAGAAGTAGACAAAAGCCAGATCACATAGGGAGAATTTGGATTTTAATGTGTTACAAAGGCATTGAAGGTTCCAGGCTACCCTCATGCATCTGGTTTATTGCATTTATTTCCTAGCTGGTTTCTTTGCTTCTACCCTTAACCCCTATAGTCTGTCCTTAAAAGAACAGCCAGAGAGATATTTTTCAAACGTTTAAGGCATTTCCTGTTAATCTTTCTGTATAACACTAAATGCTTTCCCATTTCACTCAACAAAAGCCAAAGTCCTTAAAACAAACTATAAAGCCCTGTGTTATCTGGCCCCCTGCTAGCTTATTTCCTACCACATTCCTCCATGGTCACTTCCCTCCATTCCGCTCAGTCCTTACTGGACCCCTTGCACATGCCAAGAATGTTTCTACCTTAGGGTCTCTGGACTTGCGGTTTCCTATACCTATAATGTTCTTCCTCTAAATATTTATACTTTTGTTCTCTCACTGCCATTAGGTTTCTGTTATCAGTCAGATCCTTCCCCAGTCACCCTATATAAAATGGTAACTGCCCCACATTTTATACAGTACTCATGACTATCTGGCATGCTTACCTGTCTTACCTCCCCAAACTCTCAATATGCGTAAACACACACACATGCACGCAAATACAAGATCCATGTGTACAGGGATGTTTAGTCACTGCTGTGGACACATTAATGACCTGAAATAGTATCTGGCATATAGAAGGCACTCAAATTAATGAAAGGTGAAGGAAATCACAAGTGTTTCTCTAGTTTCTGACTTGTTCATCATAATGATGAATATAACCATTTAATGAAATCAGAGTGGTAGGAGGAAGGACAGTAGGAAAAGTAGATTTGTGGTAGGGAGAAGATTTATGAGTTAATTTTGGGCATGTTCAGTTTGTGATGCCCATGAAATATCCAAGCAGATAGATGATAGGCAGTTAGATATTCTTGTATGGAACATAGAATCAGAGACCTAGTCTGAAAGTAGAAATATGGCTGTTGTAGATGGTATTTAAAATCAAGGAAATGGTTGTATCTGAATGAAGGCATCTATGAAAAAAGATGTCCTAGGACTAAGCCCTGCAATGCAACATTTGAATGGAGAAAAGACACTTCTGTAGCTGTATGAGAAAAGAAAGGGATTATGGATGCAAGTAGTTTCTAGATTTTGTGATGTCTTCCATTATCCCAAAATACAAGACCAGATCATTAGCTAAGAATGAAAGGGTAAGTTGCTTGGCAGTATTGAGATCTTATTTGAGTTTGGGGATCATCAATTTCGAATGATACAAATTTATTCACTTGAGTGTTCAGTTACGTGATGCATAAAATAGATGATTAGGTTCATCTAGGGTTGGAGAGACAACAAGGCAAAGGAGTTAAGAGCAACTAAACTAGTTTTCTTGTTTTTATTAGCTAATTTATTTAGCTGACCCAACAAACATCCATTGAGTCTCTACTATATGCCAAGCATTGTTCTAGACATTGGTGATACAGAGTTTAGAAAGATAGTGCCTGTCCTTTAGAAGTTCATGATCTAGTGAAGATAGAGATTATAAATAAATAAGATATAATATGAAATACAGGCCAGACACGATGGCTCACACCTGTAATCCCAACACTTTGGGAAGCCAAGGAGGGAGGATTGCTTAAGGCCAAAAGTTAGAGACCAGCCTGGACAACATAGCAAAACCTTATATCTATGAAAAATTTTTTTAAAAATTAGCCAGGCATGGTGGGATGTGCCTGTAGTCTTAGCTGCCCAGGAGACTGAGGCAGGATGGTCACTTGGGCCCAGGAGTTCAAGGTACAGTGAACTATGGTCGTGCCACTACACACCAGCCTGGGTGACAGAGTGTGACTCTGTCTCTAAAAAAAAAAAAAAAAGTCATATAAGGGAAAGCATGATCAGCAAAATGTCATGGAAGCAAAGAAAAGAGAGTCATTGGGAAATAAGTGAGGCTTCACCAAGTAGGTGACTTTTGACTTGGGTTTTGATTTCCTTTGGTAAAGTATATCAGCGGTCCCCAACCTTTTTGACACCAGAGACTGGTTTCATGGAAGACAATTTTTCCACAGAGCAGAGGTGGGGCATGGGGATGGTTTGGGGATGATTCAAGACCATTACATTTATTGTGCAGCCAAACGTCTCTGCTAATGATAATCTGTATTTGCAGCTGCTCCCCAGCACTAGCATCACCACCTCAGCTCCACCTCAGATCATCAGGGATTATATTCTCCTAAGGAGCATACAACCTAGATCCCTCACATGCAGAGTTTACAGTAGGGTTCATTCTCCTATGAGAATCTAATGCCCTGCTGATCTGACAGGAGGCAGAGCTTATGCAGTGATGCAAACGATGAGGAGTGGCTGTAAATACAGATGAAGCTTTGCTGGCTCGCCTGCCGCTCACCTCCTGCTGTGCAGCCCAGTTTCTAACAGGCCTCTGACCAGACCGGTACAAGTCCCCAGCCCACGGGTTGGGGACCACAGAAGTATATTACTTATATTTTGTTCATCTGGTCATAAAATAGCAGAGAATTACCAGAGGTGCAAACTGTAACATTATAGTTCATGCTTGTTCCTACATTTTTCCACCACAGAAATCCCTGTATCAGAAATGTGTTTTGCCACAGCGAAAAACACATGGTTCGTACACTCAATAAACACATATTGGAATCCTCTGTATGCTAACTATTGATGCTTTTTCACATGTGTGCCAGTTCTAAAAAGAGGAGTACCTAAAATATTTTGCATGATATATAATGCTTAGTCTTAATGCCTCAATTATAACCAGATTTGGTATATATTAGATAATACTGTCTAGACATTATGCATAATTCCTGGGGTGTTTCTAAGTACTGTGTTATATACTTTGCCAAGAGAAGGCTTTTAATAATGTTTTCAAAATGAAGCAAATTTGTGACAAAAATGTTACTGATTGTTTATAAGGAAATTCTTAATAGTATAATAAAATACACTTTGAGATTCCTCTTATACTTACAGTAGTCTCATTGACTACCGTGCCAAAAATGTATCTGTCATCATGATGATACCACCATCTTCCTGGAACCTGTATTACCTTCCTTGAAACTTGTTACATTGTTTCCTCTTTTTTATACTTTTTAACCTCACCTTTTCACTGTCTTTCTTCCTTTCAGCATACATACCTAGTCAAGTATTTTTTTTTAATGGGGAGTAGAGTAAGAGGGACCCATGACCTTGAAAAGGATGGTCTGTGCTTTCTCCCTAGTTTCTCGTCTCCCATTCAGTCCTCGTCTCACTTCAATCTGTCAGTTGCATAGCATGGTAGGTAAAAGCGTGGATTTTGGAACTGGACTGTCTGGATTCAAATCCTAGTTCTGCCACGTATAAGTTGTGTGACTTTGGATAAGAAACTTCTTAGTTCCTTTTCATCAGTAAAATGAAAATAAAGTGCTTAAGAAGTGCTTGGCACGTAGTGGACAGTATATAAGTATCGAATGCTGTTATCACTATGACCATCATACCACCCCATAGAAATTGCTTTTGACAAGGTCACTTTTGACTCCCTGTTTGCTAGGTTCATTGTAACCCCTTTACCTTTGAGAATTTGCCATCCAGTTACATACTGACAAATCCCAAACTGTCTCAACCATAATTCTACCTTCTGAATTTCCCTCCAATATGTAACTGTTAAAAGGACATATAATTTAAACTCAACATGTCTATTAAGACTAATCTTGATTCTTTTTTTATTTTTTATACTTCCTCAAAGGTACAGCCATCCATCCAGTTACGCAAGTCAAAAAAACATATCCTAAGTCCTGTTCATTCTACTTCTTATATATCACTTATATCTGGCCTGTCCTCTCCTGCTAGTACATTATTTCAATACTTCAGCATCATTTTGTGGACTAGAAAAATATCTCTCTGTTCTATCGTTTGTCCTCTTCCAATCCACTTAGTAAACTACTTCTAAATTTATTGTTTTAAAAAGCAAATATGATTATTTATGTAAATATGATTATGATAGGCTTAAAACATGTGCCCCATCACCTAAAGGATAAAATGCAAACTGGACCCTGCCTACCTCTTTAGCCAAAACTACTTTTAATTCTTAGAATCATTGTTTCAAACTTCTTTGTGTATACTGTTACCTCTTCCCTAGTTGTCTTTCCCACACTTCCCACACTTTCTCTCTATCCATTTCTCCTGGACAAATACATATTATATGGTGAAAGTCATGAAAGCGAAGGCTGTCTTTGGTTTTCTTTTGTATCCCCAATGTTTAGTGTAATGCCAGATAATAGTAAGCACACTAGAACAGTGTTTCTCATGATGTATCTATGGACAAGACAGTTCTGGTCAATAGTGAAATAAGTACAGAAATTGTAAGTGATCAAAAATCTCTATAAATTTGATAGGGTAATTTTTATATCTATTAAATCTAATAATAAAAAATAGGGCTTGTTTTTTGTATGTTCTTTTTAATTTCATTTTTCTAGAGTTTCATTTTATTGTATCTTCTGTACCAGTCTGTGGCCATTTGGAAATTTTTTTAAAAATTAGTTGTTCCACACAGGTAGTTTGAGAAACACTGCATTAGAAAAATTATTTACCAGAAAGCTTAGAACTTGACCTGTACTAGATTAATGATATTTCCAGAGCTGTCTAAACTCCAAAAGAAGCACAATAATTTTTAAAAGAGTTATAGCACATAATATTATATTTATTACTTACAACTGAAGAGTCAAAGAGATACCAATATATGTAAGGTCCAAGAAATATTATAGCTTATGTCCTGCAAATGTAACCAATTTGATAGCATTTGGATTGGGCTGCTATATTAGTCACAGCTTGACATATCATACCAGCACTACCATGGAAATAGTTCCTTGAATGATTTCACAGTGAATGATATGAAAAAATTGTTTTAGAACATTATTTGTATACTTACAGAGACTCTTGAAATAATGACCTTCTCTTAATAAATATTTGTTGAATGATTAAATATTTAGATAAATTTAAAGTTTTTTGATTATGTAAATAATCAGAAACCTTTATAGTTCATGCTATCACATGGTGTTTAAATTTCTGTTTCAATTCAGCTTAATATTTATTGTCAGTTGTGTGCCTAGTGTAATGAAAAAATACAGAGAAGTATATGGCTTGGTTGTTTCTCTTGAAGAATGTAATAAATTAGTTAAATTTTTTACAAAAATTTCTTCTGTCCCTTCCTGTGTACCTTTTCAGGAGAACTAAAAGATCTACAAATCACACAATTCTTAATACTCATTTATTCAAAATTTTTTTTACTGAATATTATGTGCAAGGAACTGAACACAAAAGAGATTATTAAAAACCATTGTTTTTAGTATTTACTTTTATTTCAGTGTGAGCTAGTTTTGAATTATTAATGGGGTAGGAGATAAAGTAACTCAATTAAAATTGAATTCATAAGCTTTAGTTATTTAAAATAAATATGACTTACACTAACATTTCTTGTTATTAGAACCATTTGGTTTTAGCATGCTTCCCCTGCAGTTGAATACCTAAACATTAAATCACTTATGAATAGCCTGTTACTAAAAATAAAAAATAAAATCAGACAATTGCTGTCATAGTCTTGTAGTTTCTAAACTTTATTTTAAAACACCTTACCTGAAGCCTATAACTTTACTGGTGGTATAATAATTATTATCACAGAGACTTTTACAGTTATCTAAATCAGAAGTGAATCTTCTATACAATTTCTTTTAGCTTACAATATGAAAATCAATGATCTTTACATCATCGTGGATTTTTTAACATTGACATTTCTAGTTATGGAATTTACTTACTACAAGTAACAGGGTTGTCTTTTTGACAAACATAGAATTCTCAGAACTTCCTTAATCCTATAGATGAGGAAAAAAAGTGTTGCCATTTCTTTGCTAGCCAACAAAATTTTTCCCATTAGTTCTCATGTGTCCCAGAACTTTGATGATAATTCTTCATTGATTTGAAGTAGTGCGTGAAGAAGAAATACCATAGACTTTGAAGAAAAGGGCAAAGGGGCAACAGCAGGCACTTTAATTGAAATTTAATTTTATTCATGCCTAAAGCATAGGGACCAGATTAATGAAATATATTAAATGTTAGAACAACATCTTTGCCCAATTCAAAAACCTTGCCTTTAAAACTACATTTACTTTATGTAAAATTCCAATATTTTAACTATTCTAGTTCTCTCTTCACTAATCAGTTGAGGGGAGGAAAAACATAGTTAAAATAAAAGTTTTAAAAATTAAATAAATAAGAGGGAAATTATGTCCATTTATAGTTTACTTACCTATATTTGTTCCTTTTTTTTTTCTTCCCCCTTTTGGGAGACAGAGTCTCACTCTCTTGCCCAAACTAGAGTGCAGTGTTGTGCCATCATAGGTCACTGCAACCTCAAACTTCTAGGCTCAAGTAATCCTCCCCGCTCAGCCTCCCAAGTAACTGGGACTACAGGCATGTGCCACCATGCTGGGCTAATTTTTTATAGAGAAGGGGTCTTGCTGTGTTGCCTAGGCTGGTCTCAAACTCCTGGCTTCAAGCCATCCTCCTGCCTTGGCCTCCCTAAGGGTTATGATTACTGGCATGAGCCACCATACCCAGCCAATTTATTCTTTTTAAAAAGTTTGGAGAAAGAATGACAATGTAAAGCAAAACAGGTCTATAGTTGTATTTGCTCCCACAGAATGTGTGAAGATGTGAAGATCTTCAGAATTGATCTCTCAACTTTAATAAGATTCTCTTTTCTAGAAAAAATGTAACACAAATAAAAACATTAAGTGGCTTAAAATATTTCGTTTTTTAAATCTACTTGATAAAGGGACAGGCCTGTATTTGTAGTTGTTCATTGTAAAAGTTTACAGCAGACTTTCCTGTATCATCTATTATGTCATTACAGAACTAGAGCCAATATCCCAGTATTAATAGAATGCTTTGGGATTTTACAATACTGTACCTTTTCAAAATGTTTACGCTCTTACCATGACAAATTAGAAGACAAATGGCATGGCAAATCTGAAAACTTAACCTTAAAATCCAGAAAAAAAAATACTTGAGGGTATTCTGTGATGACTTTAACCGTGAATTACTTCAGGTTTTATTTTGTAAATCATAAGAAAATACGAATGAATCCCTTAGTCTAGTTTGGGTTTTTATTTTTAGTATTGGTCAGTTAGAAGGTGTAGCTATTTTTTTAAAGGGTTGTGAGTGGCATTACATTTTGATCAGTTACAAAATGAGTTACACAATTCAAAAGCTTTAGGTAATCAAAAATTAAGTTTGTTTTCTTTCCTGTTCTAGTTACCGGTTTACTAAAATAGTGAGCATACATGATCACTTGAGAATTGGGCTTCTGGAGCACCTGAACAGAAAGGGAGTGGTTCATATTCAGCATTACAAAAGACAACTTTCTCTTTTTGAAGGGGATTACTTTGGCTATTTTCCAGGTACTGGGGAAATTCCAGATTCATTACAAGTTATTGGGATGGCTATTAATTATTCATTTCCTAAAATATGTTGATTACAGACTTGAGATTTGGTTATATAGTAGAACTTTATTTGACTTCATCAATTAAAAAAACCTATGTAGAACTTTGTAGCAAAATACAAAATTGAGACTCTTACATGCATCACTCATATTTTTTCAGAGAACTCTAGAAACATCTGTCTTATTGATCAGAACCCACTTAGTGGAAGAACTTTTTGAAAGTAATGTAAGAGCAATAGGATTTGTGCATGTGTATATAAGAAAAAGTTATGTGCAATGCATTGCATCTTTCTAAGTAATTAAATTATGAAAGAAAATAGTATTTCACATAATATTTAAGTTTTAAGATCTTAGATTAAGGGAGGACGTTTATAAGTAGACAGTTTTTCATAGAGAATAAATACTTTATACATTGACCCATATCACAGAATGTCCATTGGATGAGACATTTGATTATTTAGAATAATTCTCTGTGAAGTTTTATGTCTAATTCCAAGTTGAAGATTTAGGGGAAACAGTCTTCATAAAAATATATTTGCAAATAAATTTCCTTCACATATCTTTTACTTATGGATTTATCTTGATAGTTGTTGGGGCATTCACAATGGTTATATTCCTTCATTAGGAAAACCTCTTTAGGAGTTATTTGGACTTTTATTTTTGAACTTGTAGAACTTTTGGAGGATTAGAGTTATAACAGGATGCAATTCAGATCTCCTTTTTAGTCAAGTGCTTTCCCACTGCTCTAAGTCTCTGTAAGGACTGCTTCTAGTCTTTCTACTATACAAGTTTTCATTCATTCAGCATACCTTTATTGAGCTATGTGCCAGGCATAGTGTTAGATCCTGAGGAAAAAAGGTAAATAAGACATTGACTCTGCTCTCACGTGTAGTATAAGTGAACTGAAGATATGGAGTTAACCCAGAGGAAGGAATATTAGTTGTTCCTTGAGGTACTGAGGAAGATGTAACATTTAGAAGAACTGCTGGAGTGTTAATGAATAAGTAGGAGTTTCTTATAGGGGAATAATATTCTAGGACAGGAAGGAATGCATGCAAAGGTTCAATCTTAATACATTAAACTAAGGAATATGTCTTGAGACTCCTAATTTAAATTCAAGAATACTCTTATTACTTGCGGTTTCCCATATAAAATGCATATGCAGGCACAAGTAGAAAACCACAAACTACTTTGAGGAACACATACTTACTTAGCAGTCACCCCTGCTCACTAAATGATTGGCTTGCACATACACCAGCCATTCTTACCATTCTTCATGGATCAACAACTTTTCATAATAGCTTATGTCCTGAACTTTGCAACCAGTCATATCATTACGATTAAGTTACTGAATGCCAAAAGTCTACCATATATGAAATATGAAGTTTGGTTTTTTAATCCTTAAATCTTCAAGTGCTCTTGTCAATTTTGTACACTATTAAACTTGTGTATGGATCATAAAAAATTTCAATATAAAAATATTTAACCTAGTAAACCAATACATTACCTGTTCATTAATATAAATGTTTTTACTTTTTTTTACATTAAAAAATGGGAACATTAATACAGAATCTTTTAGTTTAGTCTGATTATTGCTTAATTTTTAACATGATATTTGGCAAAATTCTAGCCAATTTTAGGACCAATTCTAGATGCAATTATGATATAAACAAAAATGTGGTGTAAGATCTGTGTTTTATGATCAGTCACATTGCATCATATTTGGAACCCATTTTATTGGTGATAAAGTATAAGATCTAGTTCTCCTGAAACACTGAGGTTTTGACATTTGTCACTGTCAGGCAGTTGAACTCCAATAAATTAACAGAAACATAGCTCCAAATGGCATGAGACTGGTAGACATGTCACAAAACTTTTAAGTAGCCACAAAAATAGCATATGTACTGTTTGTATAATACCTTTTGTTTTTCATGATACATTCATCTATGTTCTCAGTTTTTGCTGAGAACAATAATGTATGTTAAGAAAGTGTGAGTTTTGTTCTATTTTAGTCCAGGAAGCATTGAGAGTAACAGATGTTTCCACATAGGCACCAGACATGTTGTATGATTTTTAGTCCATATTATATCAGTCGGTAAAGTATCTTACAGGTTAAAAGGGGAATCATCTGCTACATATGTAAGTCTTTTAAAATATATAAGTATTTAAGAAAGGAATTGCTTTGGGACAGTCTCATCTAATAGGAAAAAGATATTTTTAAAATAGAAGAATCTTTGAGATAGATGCTTCATAAGTCTGGTTATGATTTCTGTTATTGAAATAATGAAAATTATCTTTATTCTTTAAAACATTATATTTAATGGCAGCCAGTCCAAATATCCAATTTTCTTATAATTGCCAAGGATGTTCCTGTTTCTAAGATAGCCAATTGTGAAAAGGTTAAATAATGAATTGCATAAAATAATTCTGAATCAAACTGCATTATGACCAACTTTAAGAAATTGGCTTCTTTCTTCTGCCAGAATGATGGCATAGAATACTAATATAACATCACCTGGGGCATGAAAATATTTTAGTTGTTTGACCTTTATTACAATTATGTCTTGAAATTTATACCAAAAATTATAAGGGAACTTTTAATATTTTGAACTGGAGAAAAGTATGTATGGTATTTTCAAGATGAAGAGGAAACGTCTGACATCACCTTAGTTTTTAAACAATTATGATTTGTGTATTAGAACAATTATATGACTATTGAATTTCTGTATTTATTTGTGTTTGTACAAGTTGTTAGAAAAGTGTAACTTGTGAGTTTCTTAAAACATTTTCAACAAATACGATGTTTGTTATGGCCCATTTAGGACAAAATACCTTAAATTTAAATATCGGTTATGATATCTCCACAGATAATACAGGCAATTACTTACTATTAAAACTATTTGTGTTCTGTTGTTATTTAGTTTGTTAATGTTGAATTATAATCTTTTTCAAACCAACATGTGTCACTGTGAAAATAAGTGCTGTTCTCTATTTCAAGGAGTTTTAAAAAATCAAAGCAGAGGATCACTACAAAGCAGATAGTGGATTGAATGAAAAATCAATCAAAAGAGCAGAAAATTTCTTAAAGGGTACTGTCCTTCTTTTGGTTTAGTATTTAGGTAGGAGTACTTGAAGATACTTTTTAAATTACTCATTTAAACAAAATTTAATTCATTTAAATTCATTTCATTCAACAAAAATTTATGGAGCACGTGCCAAATATTTAAAAAGTAAAAACCAAGAGGATAAATACATTAGTAAATATAGGCAAAAACGTGTTTATTAAGCATACATTTATTGTACACATGCTCAGTGCCAGGTGACATGGTGCTCAGTGCTAGAGATGTAGATATAAAGGATATCATGGTATGTGCTCTCATGGAGGTCTCAGTATGTTTGGCAAGACAAACAAAGAGTTAAAGTTTGAGTATAAAATAAGTGCTGTAATAAAAATGAGCAGTAAGCATTATGGAAACATACAGAAGAAAATACTACAAGGGAATCTAGGGAGGCTTCCCAGATGGATTGATGGAAGTCAGTAAAGCAAAAAAGGTACCTTTTCAAGTAGATGGTGTAATGTAAACTTACAGAGTGAGAGAATGCATGGAGGTCAAGGAATGACAAGTAATCAAATAAGGCTGGAACAGGATGGAAAAAAGGTATTGGCAAAGGACAAGGCTACATAGGTGTGCAAAAGACAGACCCTTCTAAGGATTTGGGACTCTAATCTCTAAGCAGGGAGAGCCATTAAAAGCTTTATAGCAAGGGAGTGACGTGATTAGATGTGCATTTTAGGAAGATCACACTGGATGCTATTGGAAAGCTAAAAATTTTTCAATTATACTTGTAAGCTTTTTCCAAGATAAAGATACTTGTGAATAATTAAGTAATAACAAAGTTCAAGAATTATTTATGTTTACACAACTTGGTTCTTTGAGATATTTGGTAAAGCCATAAATTAGGTTCTTTATATAATTGTGTTAACAGACAGTAATGGATTGTTATATTCTTAGCATAATCCTGAGCTGGTCAAATATAAGGATTTGAAAACTAATTGCTAATTGTTGGAAATTGCTATTTGACCTCCCCATTGCCTAATTGACTATTTAATGTTGATCCTATTTGCACTAAATCAGATGATACTAAGTGATGGCATTTATATACTCTGTATAGCCATGATATAGTCTAGATTGCCTGGCCCTCCCTCCAAAGCTGGGTTTATAATTAAAAGGACATATAATACAAAAGAAGATGAGAAAATGAAACTCAAAAGGAGTATAAGATTGTGAGAGATGTTGAGATATAAAAGGAGTTAGAAAGAAAGGTAGGGAAGTATCCTTTCCCTTAATTGCCTCCTACACTGTAGCCTATCTCTGTTATTATCTTGGTCACATAAATAAATTTTTTTTACTGCTAAGAATGATATGTATTTTATTCTAAAGGCCTATATAGCCCACCCCAAACATTTTTAACTGTTTATATTATTTTTATTTCCTAAGAATTACATAATAAGAAATTCTGTGTTATTATAAGCAGTTCCCTTTTGCCTTTCTGGTAGGGGCCAGACTAACAATTTAGACAATATTATTTTTATTATATAGAAAGTTCCTAAATAGATATTATGATTATTTGAGTAAAAATAAGTTGATTTATAATTGAAAGCACAAAATTGAGCACCATAATCTATTTCAAAAAACTAAGTAAAAGTTGAATATGCTTATTTTGGAGTTTTAGCTAAACAATACATGATATATAGTTATAGTTTATAGCATCTGAGTTATCTGTATGAATCCAGGAGGCTGAACCTTTCATAGCTACCAAGCGTATCTAACTTACTACAAATGAGTAGAAGCAAGCTTTGAAAAACTTTTATTTCCATTATTACAAATCCAGGCTCTCATAAAAGTGGGTTTCCACTATTTTACATGCTAGCAACTAGCTTCTCTTACAGCACTTTGCCACTTGACTCCAAGACAAATATCTTCCTGCAGCAAAAAAAATTACTTATATGACCATATGTCTGTTTTAGCCATTGCATAGCCTAGACATCTAATTGATTAAGTAATATTGGGTTCATATTGAGGTTAAATTACATGGTATTATTAATTTAAAATTATTCCATCTTAAGATAAAATATTGTGGAAAAACTGTATGTCTCCCATTGCTTTATTTTAAATACTAAATTCTGTAATTGAGAATGGGAAAGAGTTGGAGAATTATTCATAGTTTTTATTTTGCCATAAAGGAAAATTGGATTATTATGATATTAAAGAAGAGCTGGAAGAAGTGAGAACACACCCAGAATTCATACAACTAAAGTTTGTTTTCTCAGCCTCAGCTAATCTGTACTGTCCCTTCTAAAAATGGTTGACCAAATGAAAGATTTAAAGCCTGCCCTTTCACAATAAAGAATTGACAATGGAAGCAGTAAATACTTCTATTAAGTTAATTTCTTGCTTGCGCTCTATCTCAGTTTTTACCTACTCAGGCTAATTTGCAGGTGCCTGGGATGAGTAGACAATCCATAATTTCTACCAATCAAGTAAAAGAAGGAAAGAAAACTCTGAGCTTCTCTCCCAGTTAACAGGTAGTTTGCTGTGGTTAAAATTAATACAGATTTTACAGCAACAAATATTAGAATTTTTATTTATTATAAGTAACTGATTTGAAATTTGGGAAATGAATAGTTGAGTGCATCATTCGAGTATTTATTTGACCAGTTATTACTGCAAGAGACCATCATTTAAATTTTTCTCTATATGTTATGGCAAATAAATTTGTTTCTCTCTTTATTTTAACATTTTTTTAAGGAAAATGCATGTATGGTTACTTATACTTGAAAATATATTTTATTCTTTGCAGTGTTTGAGCAATACACCTCCACTTACTGAATATTTCCTCAATGATAAGTATCAAGAAGAACTGAATTTTGACAATCCCTTAGGAATGAGAGGTGAAATAGCTAAATCTTATGCTGAACTGATCAAGCAAATGTGGTCTGGAAAGTTTAGCTACGTCACCCCAAGAGCCTTTAAGGTTAGTGTGGTAAATGTACTCTTAACAAGGGCTGTATCACTCCCAAAGGGGTGAAAGTTGGTTTTTGGGAGGGGTTATGAAAAATAGTAGCTATTACAATGGTTTGTGACCCTCCAAAGGAACATAATACATGAATAGATATACAGTATATCTGTGGTATAAAATTTCAAGGTGGAATATGGGACAGTTAATTAATTTTTAAAAAGGTATAAAAAGGATCTGGGAGTAGAAGGGAGGGAGGGAGTAATGAAAAAAAGATTGAGAAACACTGGGATGGTACAAGAATGACTATAAAGACACAGCAATAAGCGTTTGCATGGTTGTTTTAGAATGCAGTACATCTCTGGAAAATTGACATTAATATTTTACATGAATATAAAGGACTAAATTTGGGCGTGCCATTGAACTCTAAGAACTCAGTTTATTTTCAGAATCACTAAGTTTGAAAAATTATTAAAATGAAACTAGTCTGCAAAATAAGCACTAAGCATTAATTAAATGTATTTTCAATATAACTCTTAGGCTTTTAAGTTTATTCATATTTGTGAATTGGTTACTTCTTAGAATCAATAAAACCTCAAATAATTTAGATTATTGTTCAAATAAGAGCGAAATTTAGCTTTATATTGTTAAAATTTTTTCTAATTATATAGGTGAGGCATGAGAAATTTTAAACTTTTGTAGAGAATAAGCAGAGTTAAGCCATTATTTATACAAGTAACTTAAATGGCATTCATATAAGACATCTACTAGGACATTTTGTTAGTTATATAACAAAATGTTTTTAGAAAATGTTTTTAAAACAGCAAATCAAAATACCCCTGTATTTATCTTTTTTAACATTCTAAACTTTGGACAAACTAGTCCAGACAATCTCTGAACCCTTACCCATCATTCCAATTAGATTCATTTTGTTAGATTTTCTCTCGTAAAATTATGTGTAAATAGCCTTTTGATATCTGACTTTTTTCTTTCATATTACTACATTTCTTTTTAGTCTCATCAATAAAATACTTAGTACTACAAGGACTAGGAAAGTTGCATATGAACACAAATATTTCTGTTATCTCTATATGAGATTCATCCTCTTTTTATACACAGAAGCTGGGAGCTTTGTAGTTTTTTTCTAGTGACACAGAGCAAAATGTTAAAACACTGAATTTTAACTCTTCAGTGTTTCCCAATTTTTTGTATAAAACTTTACCATATTTTCTCCTGTTCTTTCCTCAAACAAACACTTCTTTTATATTTTATAGGGTATTTTTTAAATGCTTTTAGATATGTAATTATTTATATGTGGTAATATAGCAAGGATGAGAACCTGTCTCTTACTGTCTGCCTACCAAACATTTTCAGGAGGAAGCAATAGGAAGACCTAGAGCTAAGAATTAAGAACATCTGGAAAATCCTTTGACAAATAGTGACACAACAATTATTGACCATGAAATCTAGACCAAAGATTAATACATGTGTTGGTCTGTTTTGTCCCAGATAAACTTCACTGAGTGCTTACTGAGAATGCAAAACAAAATATAACTCATATATTTCCTGTTGTCTGCATATACAGTCAGTTCTCATTATTCGCAGTAGTTTTATTCCATGAAGTTGCCACAAACACAAAAGTAACAAATACTGAACCATGCCCCAAACACAAAAGTAACAAAAACCAGAACCATGCCCCAAACACAAAAGTAACAAAAACCAATCCATTGCTCCTAGGGAAAATTTAGGGTTTGATTCCTCCAAGCTTCTGGTCATAACATTTTCATCAACCACTCAGTGCATAACTTTGTTTTATGTGTGTTTCTGTTTAAAGACACCTGTTTAATATGTATTGTTGAGTCTTCAACTTTGAACTCAAGGCCAATAGCACTGCTCATGCCTTAATGAAGCTTACCTAACCACATATATTTTCTCCATAAGGCACATCACAGCCTTCGGGTGTTTAGGAACACTACCTAACACTTCAGCACTGTGCTTGGGGGCGATTTTAAATACTGAAATTACCACCAAACAGCACAAAATGTGAAAAACATAGCACTAAATAAACCACAAAAGGACACTTGTTTATAGTTAGTATGAGAGCTGAAACAAGAAGGCAGAGAGCATCACCTTGTTCAACTCAAACTGGGAACATGTACATCAGATGACTCAAATTTTTTCACCACTCTGAACATATCCACAAATGATAAGTAGGAAAATTCACGAATGTGGAATCCATGAATAATGAAGATCAACTGTACATTTTTTAAAAAATCAATGCTGTTCCTAGTACTGATTTTATAGTGTTTGCTTTTCTTACAGACACAGGTAGGACGTTTTGCACCTCAGTTCTCTGGATATCAACAGCAAGACTGTCAAGAACTATTAGCTTTCCTATTAGATGGACTACATGAGGATTTGAATAGAATTAGAAAAAAACCATATATACAACTAAAAGATGCTGATGGAAGACCAGATAAGGTAAATTTCATGATATTATTGTCACCATTGCTATAATTTGTGAAACCTCTTTGTAATTTGTGCCTATTATCCTTGTAGGTGGTTGCAGAAGAAGCCTGGGAAAACCATTTAAAACGAAATGATTCTATCATAGTAGATATATTTCATGGCCTTTTCAAATCAACTTTAGTTTGTCCTGAGTGTGCTAAGATTTCAGTAACATTTGATCCTTTTTGTTACTTGACACTTCCATTGCCCATGAAAAAAGAACGTACCTTGGAAGTTTATTTAGTTAGAATGGATCCGCTTACCAAACCTATGCAGGTAAGTAATGATTATTTTCCTCACATTGGTTATTTTTATAAAAAATTAGTGTTGAATCCTTATTATAAAAATTAGTTTTGAATCCTCAGTGACAATTCAATGATAGTATTTATTTGTATAAGAGATTTCATAGGCAAAATACTTTAGAAATTAGTATAACTTTAGAATCTTGAAAGGGTAAAGGATGTGTATCATTACATGTTATATAAAAACAAAATTCTCAAGAGGCTTTTTTCTCATCAAAGAAAAATGGGAGGTTATTTGCTTTTACAATGTTGGATTGAATATTAGCTTACAAAGATTAATAACATAGTATTATTTTTTATATTTTCTAACTCTAACTTTCTTTAGTGTTAATGATAATTTTTTTTCCTAGTGGCTGTTGGAAGTTAAATTAATACTATACATTTTAATTCACGACATGATAAAATAGTAGTATATTTAAATGCCTATAATGTTTAGGCATTTTAAGAACTTAGAATAAATTTAGTTAAACTAAAAATACTTGGTTCAGGAATGCTCTCTAATTTTTAATATTTTAAAGTATCACATATTGCTCATTCTATGCAAAAGCCCTGTGGTGGGCCTTTGTATTGATTGGCTGCCTGATTCCATGGCCTAGTGGATAGTTAATTGGATCATTTCACATTATGTGGGCAAAACAGTATATTTTCTCCCTTCTTTTTTAATTAGATAATCCTTTTATGACATTTGACCCATCCCAGCAAAAGTAGCTGCTTCTTCTATCTTCTGTTCCCCTAAATTATAACACTTACCAAATTTTATTATGATCTTTGATTTAATCTTTTCTTCCTAGACCATGAGTTCTTTGAAGATAGGAGACCTTATAAATCTTTATGTTTCCAGCCTTTGTGGCTTGTAGATATTGATGCAAAAGAAATACTCAAAAATTTTATTCACTAAAATATTTATGGGGCACCTACTGAGTATAAAGTTCTGTTCACAAAACAGGGCAGATATGGTTCCTGCTTTAGAAGATTGTTTTCTATAAATCCTTAGCCAAATAGCTCAGTTTGTTAGTCCATAATAGTCATGAAATCTATATGAAAGTTATGCTTAGGACAAAATTAGGATCTTGCCATTCATTCAGGGAAATGTTTAGATTTACTGTCAACAAAAACAGGTATGTGCAGTGTTTATAAAAATATAGTCCTTTCATTCAAAGTAATTAAAGTCTATTAGAGACTAGTCATGTACAAAGTTATGCAAATTGCAGCCATTTCTTGTGCTTTTTCTTTATGTTTCCTTCATGAATTCATTGAACATGATGCCCTCATTAGTATTTATTTCATCGGGTAGTTGCCGAATACTAGTCCTTATGTGAGCAAGGCCAGTAAAGACCTGCTTTTATTTTTGGCCAGGGGAATATGTGTTCACCTTTCTAAAACTATATCCTTTAAATACTCAATTATTCACTTGTGTATAAGTACAGAATTGTCAACATTCTTTTCAGTGGAGAGAAACTACAGCAGTGCTAAACTATACCCTTACCTCTCTAGTTTGTAACTTTGCAAATATAGGCCAATGAGTATAATGGAGCAAACATGAGAGTATATAAGCACAATGAGTAAAAATTTACTGCACCAAAAAATAAACGCAGATGCTGTATTTCTCTACAACACATTTGCTAAAGATGATACTTTCCCATGCCAATAATATAAGATAACTGTATTATATAGTGGCAGATTGCATTAAGTTACACATTAGTCCATAAGGTAGGTGCTCAATGTTCTGTAAATTGGGCTTTAAGTTATTTTTCCAGCAATGTGAATTTTATTGATTTAGCATTTTTCTCACTTGGTGACCAAGAATATAAATGTGTGGAGTTTAGAGCCATGGTCAGCACAGAGAAATTGGGTTGTTTTTGGGGGGTTTTCCCCCCACTTATAGGCAGTAACAACTCAAGTACAAAATGATAGCCTCATTAACACTATGCTTTAACCATCAGGGAAGGAAAGTGAAATAAAGGACTCTCTGATTTAGCCTATTTGATGAGTTTTCCCATCACTGAAGTTGATTTAAGTCATAGAAGTTTATTAGTAATCATATTGAACGTGTAATGTGTGTTGGCTTTCCTACTGTGCAAGGTGCTGGAAATATAATGGTGTTTCTAGTCCTTCTTCTCAAGAAGCTTGTTATATAGTGTAAAAAAAGTGCTTTTACATGGTGCTATAGGAGAACACAGAAAGAGTAGAAAGAATAACCTACTCATAGTGGCTGTGATGCCTTTGATGAATCCTGAACAATGATTAGGTTATAAGCAGATGAAAACTGGGAATAAAAACATAGGCTAAGAGAATGGCATGTACAAAGGGCTGAAGGCAAAAGAGAACATGGGCCACTTCTGGAATCTACAAGTAGCTGGAATCTTACAAGTAGCTAATATGGTAAGGAGCTAGATCACAAAGAACTTTGATGCCATGCTGGGAAGTTTGAACTTCATCCTAAAGATTAGGGGAGCCGTTAAAGGTTATTAAATATAGAGATTATTGTGTTTGAGGAAAAAGATTCCGGCTAGTGCATAGATTGGATAGGAAAGGCTTAGATCATAAGTACTAAGACAAGGTAAAAGGCTTTTACAGTGACCAGAGGACAGACAAATGACAAGGGCTTGAATTCTTAAGATTAGTGTCAGGATGGCAGTTTGAAGAATCAGTTGAATGTGGGAAGTAAAAATGTATAAGCCTGTTCAAAGATGATGCTAAGGTTCTTGGACTGAGAACAGAGAAGATAGTGGTGCTATTGGTTTTAATGTAATATGTAGGAAGAACAGATTTAAGAAGAAACCCATTTTAATATTGAGTATGATGACCTAACATAACTTAAACCTGTGTTTAGTGTTGGGCATGTTGACTTTGAGATGCATGAGAAACATTTAGGTGGAGATATCCAATATGCATTGAGTTTATGTGTCTAGTCTAGAGGAGAGAGGCTGTGCTTGAGATATAAATTGGGCAGTGAGCTCCATGAAGATAGTAATCAGAATTTTAGAAGGATGAGATCACTTAAGGCTAGAGTGACTTTGTGATTTATCATCTTAACAAGAACTCTTTTGAAAATAAAAGGGGCTGTTATTAGTAATTATACTAGGACAGCAGGCTAATCCAGGACAGGCCAAAGGAAATCAGGAGATATTATCACCTTGTTTAAGGAGAGCATAGAGAATCAAGAAGAGGGCTAAGGGCAAAACTCTAAAGAGCACTGCAGAAGAGCTTTCTATTGATCACAACAATAGAAAAGCATTAAGTAGTAGTGTTACAGAGAAAGGAAAATTTTAAAGGGGAGAGTGGTCAGCAGTCATGCTGCAGAGAGATCAATAAAATAAGGACTGATAAAGATTAAGTTGTTTAACAGAATTGGTAACCTTGGAAACAGGTTAAATTTAAAGAGGTGAAGACAAAAGCCAGGAAGTAAGTTGAGCAACAAATGGGAGGTAAGGAAGTTATGATAGTATAGATAACTGTTAACAAAGTTATTTGTAAAGCAGAGTAGAAAGGGAGATAATTGGAGGGGAATTGTTAGAGTAATGAGGGACTGTTTTGTTTCTATTTTGTTCTGTTTTTTGAGAGACTTGTATAGAGTCGAATGCTTATGCAAAAGAGTCAAGATAAAATAGAAGAAAGAATAATTGCTGGATTTAGGCCCCAGAGAAAGCAGAATGAGATGGGATTCAGGACATAGATGCTAGGATTAGCCTTGAATGGGAAGAGAAACACCTGCCTTTCCATACGTTGCAAGAAACAGAGAAAAGGACCTGTATAGATTCAAATAAGTTTGTAGAGGTATAGAAAGTTGGAGATTTTTCCAGTGGATAGCTTCTGTTTTGTTGGTGAAAGAGGTGTTCTGCTGATATAAAGGGAGAAGTAGTGCAATAGGAAGCCTTAAAAATGTAGAGATTTTTAAATAGTTATTGAGAGAAATGAGAGAATAAGCAAATATGTGGTGTGCAGACTTATTTTTGGGTAATGTTGAAGGATCAGTTGAGATTGGGCACTGTGAATTTGTGGCACATCATCCTCTAAAGTTGGGAAATTTTCTCTAGCATATCTGAACAGCTCTGAGAGAGTTTAGCAAGAGTAAATAGAACTGAGTAACAAAGACGTTAAAGGTTTTGCAATGGAGTAGTTGCAGTGATGAAGCACATGGAGCCTGGATGGAAGGGCTAGAAGATGATAGGGAGCTGGAAAAGAGGAGAAAACTGAGTTAAAAAGACTGGAAATCTCAATGCAAGCAAAGAATAGATAAGAATGAATTTCTAGGAGAAGCAGGAAGGTCTTCCTAGAAAGGTCTAGGAAGTTGACTACAATTGAATGCAAATATAGATCTTTGAATTGAGGAGCCAAGGAACAATAAGGCTAGGATAAGTCATCCAGGTGGACATTGTCACCCAGGATGATGGCAAGGTTGGAGACAGACACTGTGAGCCAAATGCCAAAGGAATATGAGGAAGCCACCATAAGATCATTCTCATCTCCTGAATATTCTTCAAAAGTAATACAGTTACTAAATTTTTTTTTGTTTTTCAGTACAAAGTGGTTGTCCCTAAAATTGGAAACATACTAGATCTTTGTACAGCATTGTCTACTTTGTCAGGAGTACCTGCAGATAAGGTAAGATATTTTGGGGTTGAATTATATGCATTGGTGTTTAGTTTTTCAGTGTTGTAAAACCAGCTTAATAGAAATTTATTTCCTTTTAGATGATAGTTACTGATATATACAATCATAGATTTCACAGAATATTCGCTATGGATGAAAACCTTAGTAGTATTATGGAACGGGATGATATTTATGTGTAAGTATAAAATTCATTGTGTAAAATATTACTTGAGAAAAAAATCAAAAGAAATAACATAAAATTTTGAGAGTTTATGGTCAGTTTTGTCCTTGTAGGTTTGAAATTAACATCAATAGGACAGAAGATACAGAGCATGTGATTATTCCTGTTTGCTTAAGAGAAAAATTCAGACACTCAAGTTACACCCACCATACTGGTTCTTCACTTTTTGGTCAGCCTTTTCTTATGGCTGTACCACGAAACAATACTGAAGATAAACTTTATAATCTCCTGCTTTTGAGAATGTGGTAAGTGCCAGACAATTCTACATTGACAAAATAAATATGGGAATAAAATATAAAATAGCTAATAAAAGTAAACATGCAGGATAGTAGTGTATTCTGCTAGACAAGTCTATATTATCTCAACCTTGTTTAGACAAGTAGCAATTTTAAAAATCAGATTATAGTCTAATCCATTTTCTTATTCATGTAAAAAACACATAACAGGGTAATTTCAAACCCAGGAAGCATGAAGCCTTTAGCTGTTTTATACCAAAAGTTCACAGTTGGAAGAAAATAAGAATTTATCAGTAATTTAAATATACATATGAACTGTGAAATCGTAACAAATGTCAAATGCTTCATTTCTTTATATACACTACTAGTTCATGATTGATCACATTGTAAGGCAGCCCATTTTTTGCCTTCCTACAAACCTTTATTTGAAGTATAAGGTAATCAGGAATACCATTTATTCCTTTTCTTTTATTGTTTATAGCTGACATATTTAGTATTCTTTCTTGCATACTTAATTAGTATAATTCCTTAACCCATACATAAAGATCACATTGTACAAATATAAGTGTTTTTATTAATAATATATATCATCTAAATGATCTTTTTATATAATACTTTTTAAGTTGAGAAATTATTTGCCACAAATGTTTAACATATAAAAGAAAGACATAAACCCTAAAAATAACAAATTTATTATTTTTATAAAGACAAGCAAAACAATTCACAGTTGCAAGGATGTGGAATCAACCTAAGTGCCCATGAATCCATGGGTAGATAAAGAAAATGTGGTATATATATACCATGGAGTACTACTCAACCATAAAAAGAAATGAAATAATGTCTTTTGCAGCACCTTGGCTGAAACTGGAAACCATTATCCTAAGTGAAGTATCTCAGGAATGGAAAAACACATGTTCTCACTAATGATTGAGAGCTAAACAGTGGGCACACATGGGCACAAAGAGATGTAAAGGACATTGGAAATCAAGAAGCAGGGAGGTTGGGAGGGGGTGACAGGTAAAAACTTACCTATCAGGTACATTGAACACTATTCTGGTGATGGGCACACCAAAAGCCACAACTTAAGCATTATACAAGTTATCCATGTAACAAAAGCATTTGTACTCCCTTAATATTTTGAAATTTAAAAAAAAAAAAACAAGCAAGACAAATTACTAGTTACACTTAATGGTACTATATCTTGAGTTTGAACTTATCCTTGAATCTACTGAAAGACCACTGTTACTGCATTAAAAAGTTTTGTTTTACTGATAGAACGGAAAACTTTGTTCTTACCTTTGTAAAACTGAACTTGTTTGGTTTCTGATTTTCTTTAAGCCGATATGTCAAAATATCTACTGGAACTGAAGAAACTGAAGGATCCCTACACTGCTGTAAGGACCAAAATATTAATGGGAATGGCCCAAATGGCATACATGAAGAAGGCTCACCAAGTAAGACTTTCTTTTTAAATTGCAAAAACTTTTCACTTAGATTATTGCCTCAGAGAAAAAGTTAAGAAGATGGGGATTAAAGAACTAAAAAATATCTGCAAACCTAAGAAAAATAATATTAATAATTTAAAAATGTAACATTAGGTTTATTTAAAGATCTCTAATATCTAAAATTAGGTGAAATGGAAACAGATGAGCCAGATGATGAATCCAGCCAGGATCAAGAACTTCCCTCAGAGAATGAGAACAGTCAGTCTGAAGATTCAGTTGGAGGAGATAATGATTCTGAAAATGGATTATGTACTGAGGAAACTTGCAAAGGTCAACTCACGGGACACAAAAAACGACTGTTTACATTCCAGTTCAACAACTTAGGCAATACTGATATCAACTACATCAAAGATGATACCAGGCATATAAGATTTGATGATAGGCAGCTTAGGCTAGATGGTAAGTATTTGTGAAAAATGGCTTGAACACTAAACAAGCAGAGCGTGTTATTTTTTTAGGTGAAAACCATATGATCTGGAGCCCTGTCATGAAAAATGACATTTACTTTTCTATTTCAAATCATAAATGAAAGGCCTTAATATCTAAGTAGATTAAGGTGCATGTCAACGTTTGTTAAACGGAGGTTGAACTCTTGCTTAAGTTTTGTATCTTTTTTTTTTTTTTTTAACTCAAACTATTTCGATGGCTTGGAAACAGCTATTTGTCCTGATCACCTAGTGCAAGTAGAAAAGATTGCTATTTGTTTATTCTGGTATATATCCTAACATTAAAATATATTAATTTTAATATGAAGGCATATTAAATTTTAAAGAAAAAATATGTTTTCCACCTTAGAAAGATCTTTTCTTGCTTTGGATTGGGATCCTGAATTGAAAAAAAGATATTTTGATGAAAATGCCGCTGAGGTAAGTCATCACTCACTTACTCCTTTACCTTTTCTTGATTTACTTTTTTTGATTACCAGAGTTAATTATATTATTTTGTTACACTCTTTGCTTCTACCAAATATGTTTATTTTGCCAGTAAAAAAATTGGTCATGAACTAGAAAAGAAAGTCTTTGCAAAAATACCTTTTTATTTTTTTTAAAGGTTCAGAGTTTGTTTTGAACATGCTTTATGTTTATATGTTATCCATATACGTATATGCAGGAGTTATTTAGAAGTATGGTATAAATCTCAGCTGAAAGAAGCTTTATGATTCTTTTGAGAAAGTTTAGGAGTTTTCATTATTATTCATAGTAAGATGGTATCACTAAAATGAGTTTTGTTTCATTTGTTCTCTTAACTCAAGAAATACTTCTCTTTAGGATTTTGAAAAACATGAAAGTGTGGAATATAAACCTCCTAAAAAACCCTTTGTGAAATTAAAAGATTGCATTGAGCTTTTTACAACAAAAGAAAAGCTAGGTGCTGAAGATCCCTGGTAAGAGACAAAGTTAAATAGTTGTTTCTAATTATTTTCTTAAGGATTTATTCTGAGGTATGTGCTATGTCAAGTTGAAAAAGTAATTACTAAATTCTCTTTGATATTTTAAATAATAATTAGCATTCTTTATATAATAAGTTATAGTCTATTAAAGAGGGATGGGAATATCTTTAAAAGTATTATTACAGTGTTAAACTTTAATTTCATTGCCATATTTTCCATAATAGCTATTTTACTATTGATAATTAATTTCAGTTACTTTTTCCCAAAAATGTTTAGCTGTGCAACCATTTTGAGAGAAACTTTTTTAGAAAATTATAATGATATATTTTGTGGTATTATTCTATTAGAGCCCAGAAGTTTTGAGGTTTTCTAATACCTATCTTTCAGCACAGATTTGTAATCTATGTCTTTTTAGCATACTAAAATGTAAATAATCCAGCCCTCATAATTTCTTTGAATATTTATTTGCATATTAATTTGTAATGGTTAAACCTATTGGGAAAATGCGTTGAAGATAAAAATAATAAGAGGAGTTGCTTTCAGCCTGGTACATATTAGGCATACAATAATTGTTCACTGAATATATGTAGAACTTCCCAAACGTTTTTTTTTTTTGGTCTGTTATATGCATTAATGAAGGTTGTTTGTACCTCTATCAAGCTTTAAATATTTATTTTTTATTTTTAGGTATTGTCCAAATTGTAAAGAACATCAGCAAGCCACAAAGAAATTGGATTTATGGTCCCTGCCTCCAGTACTTGTTGTACATCTCAAGCGATTTTCTTACAGTCGATACATGAGAGACAAGTTGGATACCTTAGTTGATTTTCCTATCAAGTAAGTTTTAATTGTACTTCATAAGCATTGGGCAACTCTAACTTTTTTCAAACTTATTTGATGCTTTATTTATTATCCTTTAGTAAATAAACATTAGGTACCATTGGACCCAATTTTAGTTTTTGAGTTTATTTTTGGGTAGTTCTAACAGTTGATAAGGATTGGTATTTTGTAGTTTTTGTTCTTTCTTAGAGATTTTCCAAAGACCAAAGAGAAAATATATTTTAAAAAAAAATACAATAAAGGTCATTCTGTGTTAAATTATTTTATGGCTTCATTGATCCTGTTTATAATTCTAAGATACTTTATAGGACTTGGTGATTTTGTTTTTCCTAGGAATTATTTATTCCTAACTATGCTCTTTTTAAAAAGACCAAAATAAAACAGGATAATGGAATTGCTTTGAAGGATGACACAGTAGTGACATAAATCATCCTTCAGTTTTCTTATTGCCGTTGTATGAGATCATATTTGTAAAAAGGTATGAAGAAGTCTGGGGAATAATCTTTGTAGTATTTTTTCATTAGCTTTCACTAAACACAACTGAGAATTCAGAAGGACAAAAAGGGAACACTGTATTCTCATTCACTTAAGCATTCAACAGGAAAGACTTCATCACACAATTATTTTGCAACAAGAACTTGGTATTATGCCATTTTGCAAAAAGAACATACAACAGTATTCTTTCATATTTTATGATATTTGTGCACCAGAATTTACCTGATACAGTTAATAAGTGGACAAGTGCTGAAAGCAAGTGTGTATCTGTAGAGGTGACTAGAAGGAAATAAATGATATAAAATTGAAAATATTCATTGGATTGCCCGTTCTAATTGGTGTTTATAAATTTAAAATTGAAAAGGATTTGCAATTATTGAGCAAAAACAAAAAGGTCATTTTCTCCTTAACAAAATTGTGACCCATTAAAAGTTTTCAAGAATATAACATTTGGTGATATAATGCAAGAAAAAGAATCAGAAGTAATGACAAGGTAGAATCTATTAGAGATGTATTTGAAATTTAGAATCATTATTGCTTTTTAATAATGCAAGTACAAGAACAACAACCAGAAATAATAATAAGCTATTTACAAAATAGTCATTTTCCAGGTTCATGCATGACAGATTATGAACAGTTTCATTCAAAGGATGTTGCCCATTTTGGGTATATAGGTCATCAAAACCAGGAAAATGTAGAATAAAAATTGGAGTTTGATATATTTACATTTTTTTAAATTTCTAAGAAAGTTGTTATCACAATCCCTTTATTTTTCTTTATATAAATCATTCCTTAAAATGACTTAAAAATAAAATGGAACCATTGGACCCAGATGGTAAATGGTGATGTCCATTTTCCCTGTTATAATAAGAGTTAAATGTATTAGCATAAAAATATTAATCTGAATAACAGCGTTCAGTTGGGCATTTTTAAATTCTTAGCCCCTGAGCAAATTTTTGCCAAAACATTCAAATCTCAGGGGCCCATGTATGATTTGTTTTACAAGACTTATTTGGTTTTTAACTATTATGTACCCATAATAATCAAAAATTAAAATTTTTTTAAAAAACTATTTGGCTCTTGATAATTTCTTTCATGAGATATCTCTCTCTCTCTCAAATAAATGGCAGATGGGAATAGAATTCATTGCATTTAGGAACAACATAAAATTAACTTGATTTCTTTTTTAAACAGTGACTTGGATATGTCGGAATTCTTAATTAATCCAAATGCAGGTCCTTGCCGCTATAATTTGATTGCTGTTTCCAACCATTATGGAGGGATGGGAGGAGGACATTGTAAGTTGACAATTTACCTTTTAACCCAAATCATGTTTGAATAACTCCAGGCTTTTTTCCTTAAGATAGTTATTACTACTTAAAGGTAAAATATTAGATGTGTCTTGCATATAGTAGTTCAGTATTGATTAATGAATGGATCAGCTTTTGAACCTTTTTTTTTTTTTAACATCAGGTATAGAGGATTGAATTAATCATACTCCTCAGTTCAAGGCACAGGAAGGAACATCGTTGGTCCGTTTGGGGTGCTTCTCCTTCCCTATTCTCTTTCCCCTTCCCTTTCTAATGTTTGATGCATGTACTCTTGTAAATCGTGAATATTTTTTCATTTATATAATTGGTACTGTGCTATAGATCTCAATAGATCCTACTTTTCTCTGTTGACATTTTTCTTAAGACTTTTCCATGTTACTTTGTGTCCATTTAGTCTGTTGCTTCTCACCACTCATGATTTACATCTACCATATTTTAATCTCTCCATTTACGTCATGGTGGACATCGAAATTACCCTTAACTTTCTACTACCATGAGACTGATAAACGTCATTGTTTATGGTCTCCTGTGTAAGTATTTCTTTGAGCTGTGTACCCAGAAGTGAGATTGCTGAGTATAAGTGAGTGAGTGTGTGTTGCCAGATTGCTCTCCAAGGTGGTTCTAACAGTCTGCACTCTCCAGTTGATAGATTTTTTTTGTCTAACCATCTTTGCATTCCTGGGATATATCCTACGTATCTTTATGTATTTTTTGATGCACAGTGGATTTGGTTAAATTAATTTTATTTAGGATTGTTACAATTTGATTCATAAGTGAAATGGTCAAGTAATTTTTTTATATTGTTATCTTACTTTGGAATCAAGGTTACAGTCATAGAACAAGCTGAGAACTAGTATAATGTAAGAATTAACTATTCATGAAAGTCTAGTAGAATTCACTTGTAAAGCCATCTGGGCTTTACAACCATAGATTTTTCTATTTATGTCATGCATATTGGTCTATTCATTTTTCTTTTTCCTTTTGTGTATATTTTGACATTTTCTGTTTTTCTAAAAATATACCCATTTCATTTAGGTTTCCCAATTTATTTGAGAATAGTTGTTTATAATACTCATGTGCTATATTTTTGTCCTTTTTTCATTCTTTTCTCTCTTTTATTTTAAATCAGTCTTCCCAGAGGTCTGTCTTATTAGTCTTTTCAAAGAATTAACTTTTCATTTTATTAACTTTTTCTTTTTGTTATTTTATGTATTTATTTATTCTGTCTCATTGATTTCTTCCCTTTCCTTCATTATATATTTCTTCTTGTTACTTTGGGTTTGCTACATTACTCTTTTTCTAACTTCTTGGGTTGAATGCTTAGCTTTTTGCTTTCCATTGTTTTTCCTATATTGAAGGTTATAATTAAAGTCTATAAATTTCCTGCTGAGTACAACTTTAGCTCTATCCCATGAATTTTGAAATGTATCATTTTCATTATCTTTCAAGTCTATGTATTTTTAAATTTCCTTTATGATTTCCTAATTAGCCTAGAATTATTTAATCATATACTTAGTTTCCAAATATAAGGAATTTTTTTAAGCTGTCATTTTGTTTTAAATTTTATTACATAACAATTGGGGGCATTGTCTATATTATATTAATCTTTAGAAGTTTGGAGCTTCCAAGGTGGCTTAATACATGCATGGTCTGTTTCTTAAATGTTTGTATGCTTGGGAAAATACATATTTCCCATTCACATATAGAGTTCTATATATCTCTAATAGTTTAAGCTTATCAATTGTATTCAAACCATTACAATCTCTGGTTATTTTTTATGTTCATTCTGGTCCTGAAAGTAATTTGTCAGGACTCCTACTTAAGTGTTGATTTGTCTATTTCTCCCAGCAGTTTTATTAGTTGTTATTTTGCATTGTTAGTTATGTTTGTGTTTATAATAGGTAGCTCTTCTTACTGTGTTGTTCCTTTTACCAGTATTTGACATTATCCTTTGTCCCTTTTGTCTTTTTCTCAGATATTGGAAGTATTAATCTAACTTTCTTTTGATAATTTACAAACCCTCTGTGCTATTTCGTAGGATTTATCTCTTATAGATCACATAGATCTTCTCTTTTTATTCAGTCCGAGAATGTTTCTTTTACTTTCTAAGTGCAGCGTCTACTCTGCAGTGACAAACTCACAACACACAAAAGGTTTCACCCAGCACCAAGTTTACTCAGATTGAAGAAAGGATACAGAGCAAGAAACAACACAGCATGCACAGCTAAAGCTTAGCAAGGTCCTAGGTAGCTGGAAGGGAAGAAACAGGAAAGGGCATGTTCAAAGGAAGCTGTTCAGCCCACTGCTGTTTTCTTCAAATCCTCACCAAGGCTGATTTTTAGCCAGAGTGCATGAGGTTTAGCCATACTCGTTGTCAAATATTTTGTTAGTCCAACAGGACTTTTAAACAAGAATATGACTCTGACTCAGGTAAGCTGAGTATTGCCAATTTCTGTGACAAAGAACCAGGCGATGATTGTCCCAGGAGTGAAATTTAAAAGCTTACTTCTAACCTGTCTTCTCATTGCTGCCTGCAGCCACTCTGTCACAATCCTCAGCCATCTTGTATGCACACACACACATATCCATATGAGTTCACACTGATGTGCCTTTAGTCTTCTCAACAGGGTTTTCAATGTTTTTGTTAGTTCCTTTGACCCTAGGTTTCCTCTGCTTCTGTGGTTTTTCTCCATGGTTGATTTTGGGGGACAGGGAACCAACAACAGGTAGAATATGAGACATTTCTTCCACCATGGTAGATGCTAAGTAAAATTGTTAACTAAACAACTGAGAGTTTAAACCATCGTTTTCTGTTGGTTGGCTGGTTGGTTGGTCTGTCTTTTAAATTATTTTCTGGCCACCAGTGGAGCTTCACCAAAGATAGGAGGGCTAGCTCTTGAATACATGTTTACCTTACTTTCAAAGTAAGTTCATTTCCAAACAGGTAACTTAGTAGAGAATGTTGCCCTTTAATTTTAACCATATCAAGGATGGTATCCCAAAAACTTATTTATATCTGAAAGAGAAAAATAATAATTTTAGTTTTATAATGGGTGGAATTATTTAGAATCCATACCCTATAAAGGGTCACTATTTAGAAGGTATGACCGCAGATAATTGTATTGGGAACGTTTTGTGACTTTGTTTCTTCAGTTATTGGGTAGTATATACAAAGCATTGGATGGGAAAGGGGGCATTTTTTTTTGACTTAAAGGTAAAGCAGATCTGTCAAAGTTCCGCAAATTAATTAATTACTTTTTACCTTTTTCTTGCTGTGTACATTCATCCCTTGGTGTCAGTGGGGGATTGATTCCAGGACCCCCTCCCCTCCACAAGGAATACCAAAATCCACAGATGCTCAAGTCCCTTGTATAAAATAATGATGTAGTATTTGCATAAAACCCACCACGCATATCCTCCCATATACTTTAAATCAGTATAGATCACTTAAAATGCCTAATACAATGCCTATACATCACTTCATTCACAATGTAGTTTTCAGAGCATGGCAAATTCAAGTTTTGCTTTTTGGAACTTTTGGAATTTTTTTCCTGAATATTTTTGATCCCCAGTTGGCTGAATCCAGGGATGTGGAACCCACGGATATGGAGGGCTGACTTTACTTTTGTTAAAGATTGGGGCAGGGCAGTAACTCACATCCTAACACTTTGGGAGGCCAAGGCAGGAGGATTGCTTGAGGCCAGGCATTTCACACTATCTGGGCAACATAGTAAGACTCCGTATCTACACAAAATTTAAAAATTAGCCGAGCGTGATGGCGCAAGCCTGTAGTCCCAGCTACTTGGGAGGCTGAGGCAAGAGGATCACTGGAGCCCTAGGAGTTCAAGGTTATAGTGAGCTATGATCAGGCCACTGCACTCTATCCTGGGCAACAGAGCAAGACCCTTTCTCAAAAATAAATTAATTAATTAAATAAAGACTGAAAGAGATTCTGGTGTAAAAAACACTACAAATTAATGTGTAGTATTTTTAGAAAAGAAGTTGTCATAGAAAATTTAAATAATAGTTGGAATTTCAAACTTTGGAGTCAGAGACAGACCTGAGAGTTTAAATCCTGACTCTGCTACCTAACAGCTATATTACCTTGAGCAAATTAACTTTCTTTTGACGTCTTAATTTCTCATCTCTAGAGTGGGAAAAATAATGATGATAATACCTTTTTTATGAGGTAATACATGTAAAGTGCATAGCACTATGCCTGGCACACAATAAGCACTACATGAATGTGAATTACCATTTATTGTCATAGTGTCATTACTCTATGAATTAAAAAATAATAAATCTCTTCTGTTTTTTCCTGGGATAAAAAAATGTTTCAACTTGTGTGAAAAGTATTTTAGGCATCTAGATTGTAGGAAATTGTTCTAAAAACCTTTAGTCAGTTGAATCAGTTGAATCAATAAATAGTTGTCATGTCATTTTAATAGATATTCCTTATAAAGATGATAATAGAGTTTTGAGGGTTCCCCAGAAAACAAAGATCGTTTTAGTCATAGAAGTGACTGTATTTTTTCATTAGATACTGCTTTCGCAAAAAATAAAGATGATGGAAAATGGTACTATTTTGATGACAGTAGTGTCTCCACTGCATCTGAAGACCAAATTGTGGTGAGTGTGTCTTATATTTCCTAAAAAATCACTGTTTTAAGGAGTGAATATAAGTTAATAAAAAAAGGGCCCATAGAACACTATAGTCTGTATTCTAGCAATTCTAGTAGCTAAGAGGGACTTGCTGTGATTTAAAGAAATGTAAAATTGTCCCCTAAATGGAAATTTGTCTTCTAAATTTGCCCACTAACAAAAGCATAAATTGCAAGGTGAAAATTTTTCTGGTAGTTTTCAACATGAATAGAGTTTCTAATAAAAATAGAGTTTTCCTCTGGAAAGTAAGTTCAGCTCTTACCTTTCTAGACATTGACTACTTAAAATCAGAATGGTAAAACAGGAAAAAAATCCTTTAGGTGCCTCACCATACTTACAATCATTAAAGTCTTATCCTGCCTTATGACAATTAAGCATTAAGGCTCAAAATGACATAATCAGATAAAACGAATTATAGATTTTTAGAAGATTAACACTTGTGTACTTACTACTGTGATATTTTCTGAATGGTAAAAAAATGAGGAAGTTACATTTGTTCGTACTTGTATCTGTTTATATCATCCACAGCTTGAGCCAAAATATTGGCCTTAGTTGTGCTTCACATCAGAGCAGATTTTTATTTTCAGATATTGGTTGATGGAGAATGACTATAGTGTGTTTTGAGAAGAAAACTAAGAATTGCTTGATGAGCGTTTATTTTCTATAAATTGTTGCATATCCATAAATTTTACTTATTGACTACAATATTACAAAGAGTGAGAAATATAGTATTTGCACATATGATACTTCCTATACAGAAGGTTTTCTGCTGATGTGAGGAACACTGAATGCTTTACTTTGTTTCCCAGATTAAATTATATATTCCTTGAGGGCAGAGACTAGCTTTTCAGTTTTAAAGTCTTCAACTTATTTAAGCAAATCAATAAACTTCTGAGCCCAATTATCGGCTTAGCTTTATTCTGTCATTACATGATTAAGTCTGAAATAATTTTGAATTGTTTCTGTCTCTCTCTCTTTCTGTAGGTGGGTGGGTGGGGGTTGTATATATATATATGTGTGTGTATATATATACACACACACACACACACACACACACTGTTGCTTGTCTCCCTGTGTCTATAACAAAAAGACTTGAACACTATAAATATTTTTTGAATTGTATATATGCCTAAGTTAACTACAGTTTCAGTTTATATTTAAACTCCTAATTTCTTTTGTACTGTACTTTTCAATTCTGTTCTCCTCTTTAATCTCTCACCCCAAACATCCTAAAATTGCCCACATCCTACTTCAAAGTCTCTTTAACAATACTGTCCTAATCCAGCCTTCAAATAAACAATTTATCTTGTTCATACACAATATATGAATTTGATGTTACTGTGCATTTTAACAATGATGATTCTTCGTTTAGTCAACAAGTATTTGAGTACCCTATATGTAAGGGTGTGTGTGTATATGTCATATAAATAGTACACCATTCTAAACAGGGTTAAAAAGACAGCTATCTCTGATTTCAAGAGGTTTACAGTCTAAAGACAGACAAGTAACTTAACAATTACAGTACGATAGGTACAGTTGACTATCTTGCTGTGGCTACATATAAAGTGAACTGCTGTCTCAACTCAGATTTGGGGGTTTGAGGGGACAAGACCCCTGCAGGGAAGTTCATATAGTAAAGGTGGTGTTTGACGTGAGTCTGCTAGTACAAATAAGAGTAAATTAGACAAAAGAAGCAAAGGTGTTCTAAGCAAAGAGCACAGTACCTACAAAAGCAAGGAGGCATGACATTTTAAGGGAATAGCAAATAATTGGGTATGACTGAAAGGAAAAGCTCTTGTAGGAATGTAAGGAAAAATTAGGCTGAAGATAAATTTAGCTCTCAGATCAAGAAAAGTGACATCCTGGTTGTTTAGACGTTTTCTTAAAGACTGCAAAGCCATTAGATAATTGTTAAGCAATAGAATAACATTAAATTTGTATCTTGACACCTCTCTGAGAATACTGTAGAAGATAGATTTGAAGGCACTGAGTAAAGAAACAAAAAGGCCATGCAGGAGGCTGTCACAGTAATTTAGCAATTAAAGTAGTAATAGTAACAGTATAAAGGAGGGGAGAATGGGTTTATGAGATATTTACTGGCTAGAATTAATAGAACTTGATTGAAGTTAGGTATAAATAAAGATGTAGATGTAGCATTGTAAAGGTCAGGATTTAGTGAGTCAATGGAAGAGTCTGAGGAGAAACTGAAGAGATAGTATTAATAGAAGATAAGGAGTAGTATTGTCACAGAAGCCAAAATGTTTGTTGAAGGAAAAAGAAGTAGGGAAGCCTTAAATGCTACAGAGAGATTGACCAGAAGAACTAAAAAAGCCACCCATTTAGGTTGTTAATTAGGAGGTTATTGACCCTAGTGAAAGTGATTTCTTTAGAATGCTTTGGACAAAAGTTACATTACTTTGAATTGAGGAGTATGCGTGAGAATGAATGATGAGTATAGACTACTGTCTATCAGCCTGGGCTGTGAGGAAGAGGAAAAGAGAGGTATATGGCAGCTAGAAGTGGGAGGTAGAATGGAGAGGGATTATCATAGGAAAAGACTTAAGTATTTTTTAATGCCAAAGAGAAAAGTCCAGTAGATACTCATCATTGATGGAGCAATATCCTTAAGATAGTAGGGAAAGTTGGACTCCACAGCAAACATGAGATGAAGTGACTAGTATTAGAAAGTAGCTCACCTTTTCCTTAGAGACAATAGGAAAGAAGGCGTAGAGTTCTGTTTCATTTTAGAGTAACTAGGTTAATCTGTGATATAGTTGCATTTATTTCTTGGTCCAAATAATTTAGAAGAGAATATAAAATTTTAATTCTAGTGGCCATTCTTCGTATTTAGAAATCATCTTAAATTTAATCAGTTTCAGTAACTTCCTTTTGGCCATGTCTGGTTTTTCCATTTGATTTTATGTCCTCTCACCAAAATTGGTTAGCTAAAAATTCATACTATATTTAATGTGATCTTTGAGAATCATGACCATTTAACATCCTTTGTTTGTTTTGACAGTCCAAAGCAGCATATGTACTCTTCTACCAGAGACAAGATACTTTCAGTGGAACTGGCTTTTTTCCTCTTGACCGGGAAACTAAAGGTGCTTCAGCTGCCACTGGCATCCCATTAGAAAGTGATGAAGATAGCAATGATAATGACAATGATATAGAAAACGAAAACTGTATGCACACTAACTAATGAAAGTCCTAGAAGCCATAAAAGAGAGACTTTCCTGCTGGTGGTATCTATGGAAATGATGAAGTTACCCACCACATTAAAACAAAAGTCTGAGATGGGGAGTTTCAGATAACCGAATGTAAATCCTTTATCAGATTTTAACTTGTGCAGTACTTGAAGTGAAACACAACGAAAACTTTAACAGAAATTGTCTCTTAATACATTTACAGTCTTGTATTTACAAGCTAAATATATATAGGAAATCACAAATAAATCCCTTTTAAGTTTGCTGCTGTTTTGATGAATTATGTTTTCTTTAATTTTTTGGATGTGAGTTAATTGATGACAAATGTTAAATTTGTGGATGTTGGTCATTTATTTTGCTCTAATAATACTGCAAGAAAACTATGGCTGAACTTAGTTTTTGGATAATCTAGTTCATGTGCATTAGGCTGCCATATATACTACTATGATATTTAGCTGCAGTATCAATGTGGCATAAATACTGCAGCAGTATTCTTGGAAAACCATATTTTCAAATATATCCCTGGTAATCAATGTGGGCCTATTAAAAAACCAAATCATGATACAACAAACAATCTTGAAAAGGTTATTTCCCTTTGTAGTATCGTTAAAAATCCGGAAAATTATATTCATTTTATTGCCACTGTGGAAACAGTTTTTAGATTTCACACTCCATCTAAAGTCATTTTTTAGTTACATGTAAGTATTATACTGCTTTTGGGATCTATTCTTCAGGCATTCAAAATTTGTTTTACTTGCTTTAAAATGCATATCTTTAATCTGGTGTTGGTCCAAAATTAAAATTTTTGCTGTCTGTTTTTCTCTACCCCATTTTTTGGTAATTTGGCAACTTTAGCTCTCCCACTTATTGTAATATAAGGACAGACTTAATAGTATTCTGTATCCATAGTAATAATTGCATCAAGCTTAGATGAGAGATTTTTTTCATATACTGGCCTTTAAATCATTAATGGACAATTGGCTATAAAGGTAGGTCTGTTAACTTTCTTTGTGTGTTCCTGATGGAATTCACCATAGCCTTACAGCTCTTCTCAGAAGGTAACTTGTTATAAGAGAAATGGCATTTGCATGTTCCAGATCAGAACCTGTACAGTATATAAAGCATACACATCTTGAATTTGATTTTAGTTCACCACATTCAAGGATCCAGGATGCCAAAAATATGTGTGAACATTTGAAACATTTTTATTTGCTGCTTTTTCCCTTTGATCTAGTTGAAAGAATGTATTGTCAATTGGCATACAATACTGCCTTTAATAGAAAATCTAAATGCTGGGGCACATTTCACATATCGACTACCTGAGAAATTGCTTTGTGTCCCACTGTTATTAAAGCAAAAAGTATAATGTTCTTCACTTGAACTAATCAAATACAATAGATTATAAATTGTGTATTGTAAATAAAAGTTCACTCTGTGAGTGCACATTTTGGTAAATTATTTATTTATGTTAGCATTTAAAAGTAAAAAGAAAAAAAATGCATTTGACCAGGATAAATGAGGTATGTTGATCATGGCTTTGCTTTCTATCTTGACATTAAAGCTGGTTTTTCATCCTGGTATTTTAAAAGCTGCTTTGGGTTTTTTTCTTTTTTTTCTTTCTTTTCTTTTTTTTTTTTAATGTAAACTAACCTCCTGCATGACAGAGGTTAAAATTTTGTCTGCACTTGAGTTCACTTGAGTTTACATTTGAAATGTGCATGTTTATTTATACAGATTTCAATAAAGCTATTCAAGGCCTTATTTAGTCTTTTATTTCTTACTCTGAATCTTCTGATAAAAATCCCGTATTTTATGGGTAGATGATTGTTTGTTAGACTTTTTAGTTATAATAGTTACTACTAGAAAGGAGAGTGAGTCAGAGCAAAGGGAATCCTACTGTTAAGGACATGTTTTAAAGTTGATTTTTTTAAACTTTAATATTCATTTATTAAATGTTTGTGCACGAATCACTGTTCTAGAGTCTGGAGATACAGCAGTAAACAAATATCCCTACCCTCACTGAGCTTACATTCTTTTTGCCATCTACCAACTAGTAGACTGTATTTCCATTTTCTGAGGGTTTAAAGAAAAGTGAAAGCTCATTCTTTTTAAATCTAGATTGTAGTCTCCATCCTAATTCTCCATAGAGACCACTTTCTTTTTAATGCCTGTAATTAACTTCTTTTTCCACTAAAAGAAATGATGTTACTAATGCCATTGACTCTGTCAAACTCAAATGTCATTTTCAGCTGCAAAAAACAAAAATGGTGCAAAAGGATAATACCTACTCTAATTAAAAGTAGATATTCATAGGTAATACAGGGTAGTAGGAATATATCCAAACTAGAATTTCTACTACTAGCTTTGCCACTTAGTAATTGTATATGACTTTGAACTTAATCTTTCTTAGTCTGTTTCTTCACCTATAAAGTAATAATAATAATAGCTAGCACTTATTGAGCACTTACTATGGCCCAGGCACTATATTAAAGTGTTTATATGCATTATCTCATTTAATCCCACAACAGCTATGAGGTAGAGACAGTCATCATGCCCATTTTTCATATGGAGAAACCAAGATACAAAGCATTTAAGTAATACTCCCAAGTTCACACAATTGCTATGTGGTAGAGCCAGTATTCTATCCTCAGGTATATACTACCTCTGTGTTATAGTGTCTGCCTCACAGGATTATTGAGAGCTCAAATGAGAAACTGTATTTTATGGGAAAGGGCTTTGTAAACTATGTGGTATACTCATTACTGATTTCTTCAGTCTAAATAGAAAGCCATCTTGAAATCCAATGACTTTGTTTCCCAAGGTATCTTTAGCTCAATATTTGAGTTTTGAGTAAGAAAGATAACCAGCTGGAATGTTGACTAATTTTTCCCTTTTAAAAATTAACTTCATTCAATTTATGTACATTTATTACTATTTTAATTAAGTTATAAATACAAAGTGGCTTTTTTTTTTAATCTTGTTCATCTAACTTAAGTGTACCCTTTTTCCCTTTCCCGTAATATAACCCTGAATTTCAGGACTTCTTTTTTCACCTATAATTTAGTTTTAATTAATCTCCATGAAAAAGTTTTAGCCTGATGCTTTATTTAAAATATCTTGCTTTCTCTCATAATCTGTGTTCTTTTAGTAGTCCTGTGTTTATCCTTGCTTTCCTGAAAACTGGATATAAAACCACATAAAACACTGAGCATGAAGAAAATCAGTAAGTACCAAAACAGATACAGCATAAGGGCAGTGCTTTTTTATGAATTAATTTCACTGGTGAGGATATCTTATAAAAAATAAGGCAGGAGACTGTGAGAGAAAATGAAGGGAGTCTCCTTCATTTGATATACCAAAGGAGGGGTAGGAGGTAGTAGGAGCCTTCCACCCCAGAAAGGAGGAATATATTATATTATCACTGACATTGTTTAATACTGGTACATGGTGACAAGAAAAAGCAGGCCAGTTTTTAGTTTTATTATTTTTAAGTTCTCCTCAGACAATGCATTTCATTACTGACTGCTTCCAACTTCCAACTCTCCCTACTTAGTATGCTTCTGATCTCCTGTGTTTGTGCTGTGTAGATGAGTATATTCTCGCCAGTTGACTCGCTAACGTAGAAATGTGGAGAAATCTTGTATACTAGGGGAAGGAAGCTGTGGGTCCTCTAAAATCTCAGAGGATTTAGAAGGAAAGGACAATAAGTCTCATTTCTGGAGCCAGAGAATAAGAGTGGAAATGTTTGTTCTTATTTTTTGTTTTATAACAAAATTTTTGTTCTTTGAATAACAACCTGAAAAATTTTGAAACAACTTCTCTTGAAAATATATTGATACTCCCAAGTAATTCTTTTAAGTGCTACTTGACCAGAGGATAGGGAAAGAAAAAGAAAAGGTGAGTGTATTTATATCCTTGCTAATTTTTCTTATATATTCAGTTGCAGATCTGTATTATACATTGTTTTGTTATCAGATTGTTCTAGTGAGAAATAATGTATGATAGTTTTTTTTAATAAGCATTCTAGGTTTGGGGGCATTTCACATCAATAAGTATGTGCTTTGTGTGTTTAATTCGTATTTACTATATATTAAGCAAAAGAATTTCCAAATAGGTCAGATAGCAAAACTTTTATTTAAAACTGAGTTAAGTATATTGAAATTTTTATAAGCCACATAGAATAGGTTTTAAAATATCAGATTGAGAAGATAAAATGTAAATGGTAAAAATTCAAATACTGATCAAGCCTTATTTTCACTAATGATGGGGTAAAGAATTTTTAAGTGGATAATATAAAACAGACAGTTCAAAAATTATTTTTGGAAAATATATGCATAAGGAAACATACTCACCCCACATCATACCATGGTCTAATTATTCCCCAGCACTGCTTTCGGGAGCCTGTAACTTGCCAGGGTAGTGAAAGGAAAAGACCTTAGACTATTAAGGGAATCCAGAATGTGGATAAACCATTCAAGGAAGACTAAGAGTTGATGTAATATTTTGGACTAGAGTCTCAAAGGACAGGGGGGAAAATCAGTCAAATGGGTTTTGGTGGGTTTTTTCCTAGAAATGTGTAGCAAATGTGATTCTACAAAGCAGCTAAAAATACAGCTATCTCTTTGGAAATTGTTCTTTTAAATGGAATTGCTGTAAAATAAGAATACAGACTTTCAATATGCACAAAATCAAATATTTTAAGTGTTTAAATTGTTTTGGTAATTGACTATGTTCTGCTGTAGAAAATTATAGTTAAAGTTGGTGCTCAATTTGCTAAAATTTTTTCCCTCATGTCAGGAACCTGTAGCTTGTTCTTTATAGTTTGGTGAAAGAAAAAATAGTTTCATTTGCTGTGACCTTCAGATTTGTTGCTAGCTGGAGTTAAATCTACATACATAAAAGTAAAACAATAAATATGGAAAAATCCCAACAATCTTTCCCATAATGTGTATTCTTACATTCTTCTCAGTAATGACAAATTCTTAACATTTCCCAAGATGTTGTTTTAAACCTTAAATATCACCGCATTTTTAATTCTTATTTAAAATCTGTCAGAATTCTTAAACTTTGTAACATCTCAAACACAAGTCTCTCATTAAAATGGTTTTTTTAAACAGTATTTGCTTTTCTTTTAAACTCTATAAGGGAACATTCTACATTAACAGATATAACTCTTTATTCCTCTTCTGTTCATTGATTCTTAGATATGCTAGGTTTTAAATAATTTAGACTCAGTTATTAAAATGTTCTTGTCTATCTAGCCTTATGTGTGCCTACTCGTCTTCTGACCTTGAGTCATTTCTGTAAGTGAAGCATTTAATTTTCTTTCTAGTCAGAACCATCTTTCTGTTACATCAAGCAGACAATTTTAAAATTTTCTAGTGAGTTCATCCAAATTATGCCTATTTAATTCATTTCCCAAAGAAGACTAAGACTTCCAGCTCATTGTTCAGTCCTTGAGATCCCCAATAGAAACACCAGGGATTACCTTTTCCTAATCACATTGTAGTGAATTATCAGTGTCCCAAAAATTACTTAAAGCAAATATGAGTTATTTAAGAAAACAAAAAAATAAATTGTAAAGATGGGAAAATTAATTATAGTTATAATTTTTTTAATTTGAGAAAATTCCTGTAGGACTCCCTTAAATATTGAGTGACTCTAGTAAACCTATTCAGTTTATAAAACTTAGAATTATATTTACTTTTGAGCCATGTGCCTATTGTATGAGTTGAAGTAATACTGCAGATTTGAACAGTAGCCATCATTAATAATAGATATTTGGGTAGTAATATCTACAGTGAGATGTGATAGGAAACAGTCTAGTATATTTAGAACCATTTCACCACAGCTAGCTCCAAACAAGTCATTAACCTCTGAATTACAATTTTCACAATTAAAAAATTATTCCAGTCTCCTGTGAGGATTGAGTTCATGGATGTGGAGATGTAAAATGCGAGGTTTTGTAAAATCAGGCAGTATTTCCTATTAGAGACATCTAGAGTACTCTATCATCACTTATACAAGACTTCTTCGGTAATGGAAGGCTCAAATTCCATTTTTGAAGCCCTTGTTAAAGTACATGTTTATATTTTTAGCAAAATAATTAACAACCAATAGGATGAATCAAATTAATATTTGTGGTGTTTTTTATTTTGATCCTAGCTCTTATAAAAGACTTGGAAAAAAAGTCTTATGTTAGTGTGGTGGTAAACTTGAAAATTAACATTTCCTCAGGGACATTAGAATCCAGTTATATACTAACAAATATGCTTTTAGTGCTATTTATGAGCATAATTCACAACTTATAAATTTAGAACCTTTGCCTGCAACAGATATGAATTACGTTGTCTTTTTCCCCCCAGCTTCATTAATCATTATCTAAAGTCATTTAAATTAAAGGTGATAATTTAAACTCCAAAGTTTATGGCTTTTATTTTGTTTTGATACTGTCTTAGTCTTCTCAGGCTGCCATAACAAAATAACCATAGAGAGGTGGCTTAAACAACAGAAATTTATATTCTCACAGTTCTGGAGGCTGGAAATCTGAAATCAGGATGTCAGCATGGTTGGTCTCTCATGAGGATGTTCTTCTGGCTTAGAGATGGCTGTCTTCCCACTGTGTTCTCACGTGGCAGGGGAGGACAGCAAGCTCTCTGTTGTCTCTTTTTACAAGGGCATAGGTCAGGCAGAGTGGCTCACTCCTGTAATCCCAACACTTTGGGAGGTCGAGACAGAAGGATCACTTGAGGCCAGGAGTTGGAGACCAGCCTGAGCAACAAAGTGAGACTCCCGTATCTACAAAAAATTTTTTTTTAATTAGCCAGGCATGGTGGCAGGTGCCTGTAGTCCTAGCTACTCGAGATGCTGAGGGAAGAGGATCACTTGAGCCCAGGAGTTTGAGGTTACAGTGAGCTATGATCGGGCCACTGCCCTCCAGCCTGGACAACAGAGCAAGACCCTGTCTCTAAAAAATATTAAAAAATTAAAATAAATAAGGACACTAATCCCATCATGAAGTCCCCAACCTCATGACCTCATCTAAACATAATTATCTTCCAGAGACCCCATCTCCAAATACTATCACATTGGGGTTAGGACTTCAACATGAATTTGGGGGTGACACAGTTCAGTACATAGCAGATGCATTTAGTAATAATTATGGGTACAGACATGCCTGAAATACTGTGGGTTCAGTTCCACATAAATCAAGTCAAATTTTTTGGTTTCCCAGTGCATATAAAAGTTATGTTTACACTATAGTCTGTTGTGTCCGATAGCATTATGTCAAAAAAAAATGTACATACCTTAATCTAAAAATATTTTATTGCCAAAAAATGCTCATCTGAACAGTGAGTTGTAATCTTTTTGCTGGTGGGCAGTCTTGCCTCAGTGTTGGTGGCTGCTGACTAATCAGGGCAGTGATTGCTGAAGGTTGTGGCAATTTCTTAAAATAAGACAACAATGAAGTTTGCTGCATCAGTTGACTCTTCCTTTCACAAAATATTTCTCTGTAACAAGCAATGCTCTTAGCATTGATAACATTTTACCCTGAATGTATGCTGAATGTTGATAGCATTTTACCCACAGTAGAACTTCTTTCAAAATTGGAGTCAGTTCTGTCAAACCCTGTCACTGCTTTATCAACTAAGTTTATGAAATATTCTAAATCCTTTGTTGTCATTTCAATAATATTCACAGCATCTCCACCAAGAGAAGATTCCATCTCAAGAAACCACTTTCTCTGCTCATCCATAAGAAGAAATTCCTCATCCATTCAAGTTTTATCATGAGATTGCAGCAATTCAGTCACATCTGCAGGCTCCACTTCTAATTCAAGTTCTCTTGCTATTTCCACCACATGTGCAGTTACTTCCTCCAGTGAAGTCTTGAACTTCTCAAAGTCGTTTGTGAGGGTTGGAATCAACTTTTTCCAAACTCTTCTTAATGTTGATATTTTGACCTCCTCCCATGAACCATGAATGATCAGAATGGTGACTCCAGAAGGTTTTCAATTTCCTTTGCCCAGATCCATCAGAAGAATAACTATCTGTGGCAGCTATAGCCCTACAAAATGTATTTCTTAAATAATAAGACTTAAAGGTTAGAATTACTCCTGATCTATGGGCTGCAGAATAGATACTGTATTAGCAGGCATGAAAACAACATTAATCTTGTATATCTCCATCAGAACTCTTGGGTGACCAGGTGTGTTGGTCAATGAACAGTATTATTTTGAAAGGAATCTTTTTCTGAGCAGTAGGTCTCGACAGTGGGCTTAATAATATTCAGTAAACCGTGCTTTAAACAGATGGGTTGTCATCCAGGCTTTGTTTTTCCATTTATAGAGCACACACACAGTGGATTTAGCACAATTTTAAGGGCCCTGGAATTTTTGGAATGGTAAACGAACATTGGCTTCATCTTAAAGTCACAAGTTGCATTAGCCCTGAACAAGAGAGTCAGCCTCTTCTTTGAAGTTTTGAAGCCAGACATTGACTTCTCTCTCACCGTGAAAGTCCTAGATGGCATCTTCCAATATAAGGCTATTTCATCTACATTGAAAATCTGTTGTATAATGTAGTAACTTTCATCAATTAGTTAGATCTTCTGGATAACTTGCTGCAGCTTCACCATCAGCATTTGCTGCTTTGTCTTGCACTTGTGTGTTATGGGGAGACAGCTTCTTTCCTTAAATCTCGTGAAGCAACCTCTGCTTCATAGAATTGAAGACAGTTGAGGCCTTGCTCTGGATTAGGCTTTGGCTAAAGTGGAATATTGTGGCGGGTTTGATTTTCTATTCAGACCACTCAAACTTTCTCCATGTCAGCAATAAGGCTGTCTTGCTTTTTTATCATTTGTGTGTTCACTAGAGTAGCACTGTTTGCTTCAAGAAATTTTCCTTTGCATTCACAACTTGGCTAACCATTTGGAAAAAGACGTCTAGCTTTCGGCCTATCTCAGCTTTCAACGTGCTTCCTCACTAAGGTTAATCATTTCTAGTTATTGATTTAAAGTGAGAGACATGTGACCCTTTCACTTGAACACTTCGAGGCCACTGGAGGGTTATTAACTGGCCTAATTTCAATATTGTGTCTCAGAGAATAGGGAGGCCTAAGGAGAGGAAGAGAGATGGGGAACAGCTGGTCAATAGATCAGTCAGAACATAGATTTATCAATTGTTCACTGTCTTATATGGGCGCCTTTCATGATGCCCCAAAATAATTGTAATAGTAACATCAAAGATCACTGGTCACAGATCACCATAACAGATAAAATAATAATAATAAATTTGAAATATTGCCATAATTACCAAAATGTGACACAGACAAAAAGTCAGCACATGCTACTGGGAAAATGGCACCTATGGACTTGGTTAACACAGGGTTGCCACAAACCTTCAATTTGTAATAAATGCAATATCTGTGAAGCATAATAAAGTGACACAGAATAAAACAAGGTATGCTTGTATTTTAATTTAACCAGTGTTAAATAACTGATATCTTCAGCAGCCTATAATGTAGCATCCCATTTTTTAAAATATAAATGTGCATTCAGAGCCACTCCCCATGATGACATCTTCTGGCTACTACTCCCTCCTCCAGTATATTCTCTATTCTGCTACCAGAATGATCTCCATGTTTAAAAAAAAAAAAAAAATCAGATCTTATTTCTCTATATATCTTTAAAGTTCTCTTCTGAGCCCTTGTGTTGTTCAGAATTCTCCAAAATCAATTCTGAGAGAACCAAAACCAATAGCATGTGTGTGTGGAGAGAGAGAAAGAGAGAGAGAGAGAGAGATTTATAAGGAATTAGTTCTTGCAATTATGGAGGCTGAGAAGTCTCAAGATCTGCAGTCAGCATGCTGGAGACGCAGGAATACCAATGGTATAGTTCCAGTCCAAGTCCAAAGGCCTAAGACCCAGGAGAACTGATGGTATAAATTCCAGTCCATCATTTGGAATGTGGAATATTAAAAAGAAAAAGAAAGAAAGAAAAGGAAAAAAAGGAAAAAAATTCCAGTCCACAAGCCAGCAGACTCAATATCCAAGAATAACCAATGTTTCAGTTCTGGTCCAAACACAGGAAAAGACTGGAGGAATTTTCCTTACTCAAGAGAGGGTCAGCCATTTTGTTCTATTCAGTCCTTTCAATTGATTGGATGAGAGCCACTAAGGTTAGGGAGGGCAATCTGCTCTACTTAGTCTACTGATTTAAATGTTAGTCTCATGGAAAACACCCTCACAGGCATACCCAAAATAATATTTGACACTTATCTGGGCACCCTGTGGCCTGGTCAAGTTGGCACATAAAATTAACCATCAACACCCTCCCTCCATGTAGAAAAGTGGTTGGACCATAGGCTCAGGAGTTAAACCACCTGAGTACTGAGCCTACCACTTTTCTGCAAGTCATTTCACCTCTCTGACTCTCACTTCCCTAATTTGTAAACTAGAGCGGCTCCAGAATGTCCATTTAGGAAGGCTTGGGGCAAACAGTCTGATTAAAAGGGAACAATGAGACTGTATTAAAACCACATATTCGCTTAACAAGCATATGACTTTTCTCAGAATGTACAGTTTACTTGTGATGGAGGGCTATTAATATTTATGAGGAAACCAAATGCCCCATTCACCTAAGCCACCCACTCCTGTCACTGTTATTGAATATTACCTATCTTGCAGAATAATTACAAGGATTCAATTATGTCTTGATCATTATGGAGAATGCAGCAGGTATTACTACTAATAAAGAAGTACTCAAGTAGGCCAGGCATGGTGGTGCACCCCTATAGTCATAGCTATTTGAGATGCTGAGGCAGGAGTTCGAGGCTGCAGTGAGCTGTGATTGCACCACTGCACTCCAGCCTGGACCACAGACCTCATCTCTTAAATAAGAAAAAGGAAAAAAAAAGAAGTACCTAAGTATAAGAATGATTGCTCTTTACTTACAAATGGGAGCAATTATTACTGTTCAATATCATTCACACTCAAATTCCAATAAGCTTTCTTTAGTAAGAGATCAAAGAGTAGGGTACAATTTGTCTACCCAGATTGCCTGTTAACCTGGTACTTAATGGAAAAAATTAAGAATTGTACCTCATCCGATTCCTTAATTTGGCAACTGTGGGCCTTCCCACAAACTATTATATTTGCATGGTCTGCCTTATCTCCTACCTGGTGAACACCTATACTCCTTCTTAAAGACCTATCCCAAAATACACTTACTTGGTCTTCTCTGACACATCAATTGCCACCTTGGGCTATAAGTTACATATCTCCCTTCCCCCACTAGATTGAATTACCTGATGGAATAATCTTGTTCTTAAGGTTTTGAGGTGGTGTATGTAGGGTTTAGTATGTGTTCCTAAATGTAATAATTATTAAGCGAAGAAATTTTCTCAACACCTGATGCATCATTGTATTTATTGTGATTTTGTTTTATTCCTGATATGTTACTGAGTACATATTTTAAAAGCTTTAAAAATAAATTTGCCTTATGAATGTGCATTAAAAATAGATATACATTTTAGATACAGTAACATTTTAAATTCAGTATTATTTATAAATTTGGAATACTCAAAATTAAATGTAGAGAATTTATATTTCATTTGTATTTTTCTAAGGAAAATTTAATTGTAAATAATCTTTTCTCCAATGAGGAAGATAATGCTGCTATCTCTTGCTCCAGTTGGAGGGCATCTGAATTCCCATTTGTTCAGAGGCCTCTCACAACTGAAAGCTTCTGGCATTTCCATAAAAGTAATAGATACTCGTTGGCTACATAAGGCCAAGAGTACTTTTTGAGTTGGGAATACCCCAAACATTTGTCTGGTTAATACAGTTGTCCAAAGATCAGGAATGTTCTCTTGATTTCAGTTATTTACTTTGTCACCTCAAAGATATAAATAACACCTTAGAATGTTCTTGGATGAGGGAAGAAAATTGTCATTAGAAGTTCCTTCTGACTTGCAAATTCAGAAATCCTGGTTCTCCTCTCTGTCAAATTCAGCCACAAATACACTGTCATTAACCACTCAATAGTCATCTTCCCTTTCCAGTGGGCATAGCAAGGTATCTACCCCTCTCCAGATGAGTAGGCATAGGTGTGGATTTTTTTTTTTTTTTTGCTGTTTTGGTTAGTTTTATTGCTCATATTTGTCCTTTATTAAATTCTTACCAACTTTTTGTTTCATTAATCTGTATAGTTCTTTTGTTATTGATTTCATTTAGTTCTGCTCTGATCTTGGTTATTTCTTTTCTTCTGCTGGATTTGGGATTGGCTTGCTCATCTTTTTCCAGTTCCTTGAGACAATTCATTAGATTGTAGATTTGTGATCTTTCCATCTTTTGGATGTAGACATTTGTGGCTGTGAATTTTCCTCTCAGAACTGCTTTAGCTGTATCCCACAGATTTTGATAACTTGAGTACCCTTTATCGTTTAGCTCAAAAAATATTTTGATTTCCATCTTAATTTCCTCCTTGACCTAACTATTGTTCAGCTGTGGGTTGTTTAGTTTACATAACGTTGTGTATAGATGAGTGTTTCTGTTGGAGTTGACTTCTAATTTTATCCCACTGTGGTCTGAGAAAATGCATGGTATAATTTCTACTTTTTTAAATTTGTTGAGACATGTTTTGTGGCCTAGGATGTGATCAATCTTAGAGAATGTTCCATGAGCTGATGAGAAGAACGTATATTCAATGATTTTTGAATGTTCTGTAAATGTCTGCTAGGCCCATTTGTTCTAGACTCCTGTTTAAGTCCATTGTTTCTTTCTTTATTTTCTGTTTGGAGGATCTATCCTGTTCTGTCAGAGGGGTGTTGAAGTCCCCAGCTATTACGGCACTGCTGTTTAGGATTGGCTTTATGAATCTGGGCACACCTTTCTTAGGTGTGTAAACATTTAGAATTGTTATGTCTTCTTGTTGAATTGTTCTCTTTACCATTATATGAATGAAATTGATAACAAAAGAACTATACATAAGATTAATGAAACAAAAAGTTGGTTCTTCGAAAGATAAACAAAATTGACAGGACTCTCACTAGATTATCCGGAAGCAGAAAAGAAAGGACTCTAATAAGCTCAAGAAGGAATGAAAAAGGAGAAATTACAACTGATAACCACAGAAATACAAAATATCACCTCTGAATACTACAAAAATCTCTATGCACATAAACTTGAAGACATGGAGGAAATAGACAAATTCTTAGAAACACACAGTCTCCCTAGGCTCAATCAGGAAGAAATAGAATTCCTGAATAGACCAATATCAAGTAACAAAATTGAAGCAGCAACAAAAAATATTCCAACAAAAAAACATCCTGGACCCACCTGAATTTTACCAGACCTACAAAGAACCACTACCTATCCTGCAGAAATTATTCCATAACATTGAGAAGGGAAAGGAATCCTCCCCAACATATTTTATGAAGCCAACATCACCTTGATACCAAAGCCAGGAAAGGACACAACAAAAAAAGAAAACTACAGACCAATATCCCTTATGAATATAGACACAAAATTTCTCAATAAAACCCTAGCAAATTTAATTCAGATGCTCATCAAAAAAATAATCCATCACAACCAAGTGGGCTTCATCCCAGAGATGCGAGGATGGTTCAACATATGCAAATCTATAAATGTAATTCACCACATAAGTAGAAGTAAAAACAAAGATCATATGATCCTCTCAATAGCTGCAGAAAAAGCATTTGACAAAATTCAGCACATCTTTATGATAAGAATGCTTAACAAAATAGGCATAGATGAGACTTACCTCAAAATGATAAAAGGCATATATGACAAACCCAACATCATAGTGAATGGGGAAAAATTGAAAGCATTCCCTCTTAGAACTGGAACCAGACAAGGTTGCCCACTATCACCACTTCTATTCAACATAGTGTTGGAAGTCCTTGCCAGAACAATCAGACAAAGAAGGAAATCAAGTGTATCCATATGGCTGGGGGTGGCGGACAGAAGAGGTCAAACTACTGCTCTTTGCTGACAGTATGATCTTATATCTAGAAAACCCCAAAGATTCTGCCAAGAGACTAATGGAATTGATAAACAAATTCAACAAAGTCTCAGACTATAAAATCAGTGTACACAAATCAGTAGCATTCATATACACCAACAAGAGTCAAGCTGAGAACCAAATCAAAGACTCAATACCTTTCACATAGCAACAAAGAAAATAAAATACCTGGGAATGTATTTAACTAAGGAGGTGAAAGACCTATAGGGAGAACTATGAAACACTGAGGAAGAAATTGCAGAGGATGTAAACAGATGGAAAAATACATCATGCTCATGGATCAACAAAATCAACATTGTTAAAATGTCTATACTACCCAAAGTAATCTACAGATTCAATGCAATCCCCATTAAAATACCAACAATATTTTTTGCAGATCTAGAAAAAATAGTTCTACACTTTGTATGGAACCAGAAATGACCCTGACAGCCAATGCAACCTTGTGTAATAAGAACAAATCAGAAGGCATCACTTTACCAGACTTCAAGCTATACTACAAGGCTATAGTAACCAAAACAGCATGGTACTGGCCCAAAAACAGAGACATAGACCTATGGATCAGAACAGAGAACCCAGATATGAAACCATCCTTATATTGCCATCTGATCTTTGAGAAAGTAGACAAAAACAGACTGGGGAAAGAATTCCTATTCAATAAATGATGCTGGGAAAATTGGATAGACACATGTAAAAGACTGAAACAGGATCTGCACCTCTTACCACTCACAAAAATTAATTCATGATAAATAACAGACTTAAACCTAAGGCATGAAACTATAAGAATTCTAGAAGGAAATGTTGGAAAAACTCATATAGATATTGGCCTAGGCGAAGAATTTATGAAGAAAACCCCAAAAGCAATCACAACAACAACAAAAATACATAAAGGGAACCTGATCAAATTAAAAAGCTTCTGCAGGGCAGGCATGGTGGCTCATGCCTATAATCCTAGTACTCTGGGAGTCTGAGGCAGAAGAATTGCTTAAGCTCAGGAGTTCGAGACCAGCCTGAGCAAGAGCAAGACCCCCATCTTTACTAAAAATAGAAAAAATTGGCCAGGCATCCTGGCACATGCCTGTAGTCCCAGCTACTCGGGAGGCTGAGGCAGGAGGATCACTTGAACCCAGGAGTTTGAGGTTGCTGTGAGCTAGGCTGATGCCACGGCACTCTAGCCCAGGTAGCAGAGTGAGATTCTGTCTCAAAAAAAGAAAAAAAAAAGATTAAATATGTTTATATAAATATTTTAAAAAATAAAAAAATAAAAACTTCTGCACAGCCAAAGACACAATCAGTAGAGCAAATAGACAACCTACAGGATGTGAGAAAATATTTGCATGCTATAAATCCAATAAAGGGCTGATAACCAGAATCTATAAAGAACTCAAGCAAATCAACAAGAAAAAAATCAAACAACTCCATTAAAAAGTGGGCAAAAGACATGAACAGAAATTTTTCAAATGAAGATAGACTAATGGCCAACAAATACATGAAAAAATGCTCAACGTCTCTAATCGTCAGGGAAACACAAATCAAAATGATGAGATATCACCAAACTCCAGTGAGAATAGCTTTTATCAAAAAAGTCCCAAAACAATAGATGCTGGCGTGGATGCAGAGAGAAAGGAACACTCATACACTGTTGGTGGGACTGCAAACTAGTAAAACCTCTGTGGAAAGTAGTATGGAGAAACCTCAAAGAACTAAAAGTAGGACTACCATTTGATCCAGCAATCCCATTACTAGGTATTTACCCAAAGGAAAAAAAAAAGACATTTTATAAAAAAGAAGCTTTCATTCAAATAGATATTTATTGTGTTTATAGCAGCACAATTCACAATGGCAAAGATGTAAAAACAACAAGTGCCCATTTTATTAATACATGAATGGGTTAATAAAATGTGGTATATGTAGTCCATGGAGTACATGGAGTACTACTCAGCCATAAAAAGATAGTGATCTGGTGTCTTTTGTAACAACGATGGAACTGGAGACCACTCTTTTAAGTGAAATATCACAAGAATGGAAAAACAAACACCACATGTACTCAATACTAAATTAGAACTAATCAATCAACATGTATGTGCACATATGGAAGTAAAATTAAATGAAATCAAGCAGCTGGGAGCAGGGAGGGGGGATGGATAAATTCACCCCTAATGGGTGTAATGCACACTATCTGGGTGAAGGGGACACTTATAACTTTGACTCAAACTGTACAAAAGCAAATTATGTAACCAAAACATGTGTTATCCCTATAATATTCTAAAATAAAAAATCTTTTAAATCTGATACAACTAGAGAAAAACATTACATATGGGGGAACAATGATTTGGATGACTTTGGATTTCTCAGCAAAAGCCATGGAGTCCAAAGGATAATGGAACATCATTTGAAGTTATAAAAGAAAAAAAATCCTGTCAACTCAGAATCCTTTGTCTGGCAAAAATATCCATTAGAATAAAGGTGAAATAAAGACATTCTGAGATGAAAAAAAATTATGAAACTTCATCACCAGAAGATCATCTCTAAAAGAATACTTAAAGGAAATTATTCAGGCTAAAGGAAAATGATGCCAGAGAGAAACTTAGAACTTAAACAATGAAAGAAGAGCAGTGAAAATTGTAAAGATCTGAGTAAATATAATCATCTATTTTTCTTCTCTTAAGTTCTTTAAAATACGTATGACTGATGAAAGCAAAAAATGGTTGGGAGGAAGTCTGCTATGGGCCTCTTGCATGCCTGCACATCTTGCTGAGTGTAAAGATTGGAAGACCCTGAAAAACTCTGTCAGCTAGCTCACCTCTCAGGGTTGTTTGTGCAGCTGGCAATTCTAAGAGGAGAGATGATATGTGCTCCCAGACAAACAGCTGGCCCGCTTACTGCTTGCCATAAATGTGGAGGACTCCTTAATTTTTATGTTCCTTTCCTGTGGCTCAACCAACCCACTATGTCTGTAGCCTTCATTAGGCTTTCTGTATCACCTTATGGGTCATGGGGCTCAGGGAATTAGCACAAAAATGCTGATTTTCTGCTACTGCTCTGAGTAATAAAGTCCTTTGTCTCCAACCAAGAAGTCTAGTGTCTTCAGCATCCATGAAACTGTAGCATGCTAACTTAATAGCTTTAAAGTGGGGTAAAATAAATCTCTCAAAATTGTAACATTGCCTGGTAACGTGTGTAGGTGTAATACATATGACACCTATAATATAAAAGGAGGAGGGTAGAACAATCTGTATGGTTGTAAGGTTTCTAAATTTCACTTTAAGTGGCAAAATATTAACCTGAATAAAATGGAACAGTTTATATATGTATAATTAAAACTAAGACCAAAAAAAACCTATAAGACACTGCCAAAAAGCCAATAAATTGAAAAGGAATAATGAAGTATTCAAATCATACAACAGGATGCAAGAAAGGTGAAAGAGAGGATCAAAAAGCAAAGACAACCAGTAAACAAATAATAAATTGGGAGACAAATCCAACTATATCAACAATTACATTAAATGAAAATGATCTAAACACACCAATTAAAAGACAGAGATTGTTAGATTGGATGACATCATATTAGTTTTTGAGGGCTGCCATATCAAACAAAGTACCAGAAACATAAACAACATAAATGGCTTGAACAACAAAAATTTATTTTTCATGTTTCTGTAGATTAGAAGTCTGAGATAAAGGTGTCAGCAGGATTGGTTCCTCCTGAGATTTGTGAGGGAGAATCTGTTCTCTGCATCTCTCTTACCTTCTGGTGATTTGCTGTCAATCTTTGGTGTCTCTTGGCTTGTTTACATCACCCCAATTTCTGCCTTCATGCTCACACAACATTGTCCCTGTGTCTGTGTCTCTCTCCATGTCCCTTCTTTATAAGGACACCAGTCATACTGGATTAGGGACCCACCATAATCCAGCACAACCTTGTCTTAACTAATTATAGCTGTAACAACCCTATTTCCAAATAAGGTCACATTCTGAGGTATTGGTTAGGACTTCAACATATGAATTTGGGGGGGACACAATTCAACCCATAAATGATAAACCCATAAATGATATACCCATAGATGATAAATCAAGTCCTAACTATATTCTGCCTGTGAGAAACACACTTTAAATATAAAGACATAGACAGGTGAAACATAAAAAAATGGGGAAAGATATGCTATACAAACTCTGATCAAAAGAAAACTGGAGTGTCTGGTCCAAAATTAGTGAGTTACCTCAATTGTTCAGTCAGTTGCAGATCAAACTCCTTGTTCTACTCTTCCCCCCTTCTCACTACTGCACTTGACTAGTCTTAAAAATTTTTTTTAATAAAAAAAATCTGAAGTAATTATATTAATATCAAAGTGGACAAATTTACAATTATAATTGGAGACTTCAACACCCTTTTCTCAGTAATTGATAGAACAAGTAGACAGAAAGTCAATAAGGATACAGAAGATGTGAATAACACTATCAACCAATTTGAACTAATTGACATTTATAGAACACTCCCCTTAAAATAGCAAAATACACATTCCTTCCAAGTGCATATGGAACATATACTAAGATAGACATATTCTGGGCCGCAAAACAACCTTCAGGGATTTTTTAAAAATTCAAACCATACAAAGTATGTTTTCTGAACATAATAGAATTAAATTAGAAACAACCAACAAAATAACTTGAAAAATACTTAAATATTTAGAAATTTTAAAACACACTTCTAAATAACCCAAGGGTCCAACTGTCAGTCACCAAGGAAAGTTGAAAATATCTTGAATTGAATGGAAATGAAAAAATACAACATACCAAAATGTATGTGATGAAGCTAAACCAGTGCTTAGTTGGAAATTTATAACATTAAATGCTATATTATAAAAGAATAGCAATGTCAAGTCATCTAAGCATCTACCTTAAGAAATTACAAAAAGGAACAAATTATACCCAAAACAAGCAGAAGGAAATAAATAATAATGAGCAAAGATCAGTAAATAAAAAACAATAACAAATTCCTTGAAAGAGAAAAACTAAAGAAGCTCACTCAAGACAAAATGGGTAACCTGAATAGTCCTATAGCTGCTAGAAGAACTGAATTTGTAGCTAAGTCTTCCAACAAAGAAACCCTTAGGTCCAAATAGCTCCACTGATGAGTTCTACCACATGCTTAAGGAACACATAATACTAATTACACATAAACTTTTCCAGAAAACAGAAGAGAAAACACCTTAACTCACTTTATAAGGCCAACATTACCCTGATACAGAAAACAGAAAAATATGTAACAATACAAGAAAACCACAAATCAGTATTACTCGTGGACAGAGACACAAACATCCTCAACAAAATATTAGCAAATTGAATCTAACAATATATAAAGATGTATTATCATATATCATGACCAAGTGGGATTTGTTCTGGGACTACAAGACTGGTCCAAATTCAAGAGCTAATCAATATAATTCATCATATTAACAAACTAAAAAAGAAAAACTATATTGCCATTTCAGTAAATGCAGAAAAAGCATTTGACAATATTCAGCACTCATTTGTAATTTTAAACTCTCAAAAAACTAGGAATAGAAAGAAATTTCTTCAGTTTTACAAAGGGCATCTACAAAAAACCCTACAGGCATTATCATACTTACACTGATGAAGGACTGGATACTTTTCCCCTAAGATCAATAACAAGGCAAAGATGTCTCCCCTCAACATGTCCGTGTTGGAGATTCTAGCCAGTTCAATAAAGTAGGAAAAAGAAATAAAAGGCATGTCAATTGGAAAAGATGAAATAACATCCTCCATATTGAGAGAAAGCATAATTGTCTACATATAAAATCTCAAGGAATCTGAAGAAATAGTATTAGAATTACTTAATTAATTAATTTGGCAAGATTACAGGATTCAAGACCAGTATAAACTGTCAGTTATATTTCTCTATGCAAGCAATGAGCAATCGTAAAGCATTTTTTAAAGTATTTATAGTGCTCATTTTGGCAGCACATATATTAAAGTATATAATTTATAAAAGTACCAGCAACACTTTTTTGTAGAAATTGACAAACTTATTCTAAAATTCATATAGAAAATCAAAGGGAATAGCCAAAAGAATTTTGAAAAAGAACAAAGTTGGAGGACTCACACTATCTGATCCAAAAACTTACTATAAAGATACAGTAATCAAGACAATGTAAGATTGGTGAAAAGATGGGCACATAGATAAATGGAACAGAAGAGAACCTAGTCATAGACCCATAAATATATGATCAATTGATTTTTTAGGTCCAAAGGCAGTTCAATGGAAAACAGACGGTCCTTTCAACAAACAGTGCTGGAACAAATAAGTTTCCATATGCAAAATAGTGAACCCCAAGCTATTCCTTGTATTTTTTGCAAAAATTAACTCAAAATGGATCATAGATCAAATGGTAAAAATTGAAAACTATAAATTTTTAGGGGAAAGTAAGAGAAAATCTTTGTGGTTATGGATTAGGTAAAGACATCATGGATATGACATGAAAAGCATGTTACAAAAAACCAAAAAGAATGATAAATTGGACTTTATGAAAATTGAAAACTGGTCTTCAAAAGATACTATTAAAAGAATGAAATGGCAAGCCACAGACTGGGAGAAAATTTTTGCAGATCATATGTCTAGGAAAGGACTTATACCCAAAATATATAAAGAACTCTCAAAACTCAACAATAAGGAAACATTTATTAAATAAACAACCAAATTTTTTCAAAAAATGGGCAAGAGTTTCAATCAGGAGCATCTCCAAAGAAGATTTATGGATGGCAAATAGATGAAAAAATATTCAATGTCATAAATCATTAAAGAAATGCAAATTAAAATCACAATGTGATACCTCTCTGCACCTATTGAAATGGCTAAGATAAAAAATACTGACAATACCAAGTTTTAGTAAGGATATGGAGCAACTAGAACTCTTGTACATTACTAGTGGGAATACAAAATGGTACAGTTTTGGAACCATAGTGTGATTGTTTCTTAAAAATTACAAATACACAAATACTACCTAATTCATTTCATGAGGCCAGCATAAACTTGATAGTGAAACCTGTCAGATCCAATGAACACAGATGCAGAAAGAAAGACACACACACACACACAGAGCTAGCAACAGAATCCAGCAATTTATAAAAAGAATAGTGCATAAGATGAAGTGGGGTTTATCCCAGAAATGCAAGTTTGGTTCAAAAATCAGTCAACAATTCGTTGTGGAATGGATATACACTTTCAGGCACAGCAGGGTGGGGGTGGGGATCTGGGGGGGTGGTTGGCTGACTGGGGCTGTGACTGGTGACTGTGACCCCAGTGGGGGCAGTGGCCTCGTGCCTGCGGTGCCCGGGGGAAGAGAAGAGTCCCTCCCCGCCTCTGTGGGGCACTGTGGTGCTGCTGCTGCAGAGAGCAGGAGAGCCTGCGAGCTGCATGTTTGGGGCTATGGGTGGTGACCCTGCACAGCAGCCACTGGCAACACCCGCTGGCACTGCTGGAGACCCAGAGGGTCATCCTGCCACTTCTGCTGCAACTCGCTCACTCACCTGACCCACCACTGCCACTACCAGCAGGCAAGCTAGCCACCTGGAGGCCCAAGAATCCACCAGCCAGGTCCCACTAACACCAGTGCCAGCATACACAACCCTCCTGCCCAAGATCAGGGAAGCTCAAACCACCACTGCCACCACTGGGGCCTGAAGACTGGCCCACCTGGCATCCCTGTCCTCAGCAAAACTTCACCACAGCCTCCACTAACAACCATACCCTAAGCCACTGAGGAAATCACAGATACCACTCACACTGTTTACAGCCAATGAAATCATGCAGAGACTACACTACTTGCACACACCCAGTATCAAAGCCAAAGCCCTACCCAAGGAACACCATAGATATGTCTTTAGCAAACAGTCCTGGCCAAGGAAAGCACATTAAAAAAACTGGAAGAAGTGGCTATTACACCAGATGAGCAGATGTCAAGGTAAGGACACAGGAAGCATGAAAAAGCAAGGACATATGACATCATCAAAGGAATACAATAATTCCCCAGCAACAGATCCCAATGAAAAAGAAAATCATAAAATCCTCGAAAAAGAATTAGACATTATGATAATAATGAAGCTCAGTGAGATATAGGAGAATTCCAAAAAACAATACAAAGAAATCAGAAAAACAATTCAGGATATGAATGAGAAATTTAGCAAAGAGATAGATATCATAAAAAAAGAAGCGTTCAAAACTTCTGGAACTGAAGTTGAATGAAATGCAGACTATACTTGAAAGCGTCAACATTAGACTAGACCAAGCAGAAGGGAGAAGGATATCAGAACTCGAAGGAAGACTTATCTTTTGAAACAACCCAGTCAGACAATGTTCCAGCAGGCAAGTGACTTATGTAGAAAGATTGGTATAATTCTTCTGCAACTATATTCCTCCTCTATCTCCGATCTCCCCTCTTCTTCAAATCCCTTGGAGAGGTAGCAGCTGCTGGTTGAAGGTGTGAACTGTGGTGCCAAACTCCCTGGATTCAAATCCCAGCCCCACCATTTACTAGCAATTTAGCATTGAGGAATTTAATTTAACCTTGTCCTGCTTGTCTCCTCATTTGTAAAACAGATATAATAGTGTTAATTTTATAAGATTTTTATAAGGACTACATAAGAATATTTGTAAAGTGCTTAGGGCAATGCCTGCTTATGCCAACTTAACTGGGTTCCTATTTCCTATTCCTGGCACATACTTAGGGTGATGTTAGTATTCCTTAAATAAATCTACCTCCCGAATAGAGGGAAGAGTCCTTGAAAAAATAAGTCTTCTTTCTTTTCCTCTTCTCTCTCAATCTTTCTCTCCAGCTTTCTCTCTGTCTGCCTGTCATTCACTCAACAAACATTTACTGAGCACCTCTATGTACCAGACATTATTTTAGACTGGTGATTATATTTGAATTATAAATGCACCGTCCCTATCTTCTTACACCATAATGAAACAAACCAGTACTTGAGAAGGCTATTAGAATGCAATAAGGTGGAGGAAGGGCAGAAATGCAAGGTTTTTTTCTTTCTCTCTCTTGTTCTCTCTCCCTTTTGAAGACAATAAACTAAGAAATTTACCAAAGTAGGGAGAACTGGCTATCCTTTATTTAAAAAGTTGAAGTTTCAAGTGTTAATTGTTACTACAGATCTAGTTGTAGTTAATTCTAGCCAGCAGGGGGCAGGAGTGTCCAGCTGTATAAAGAGTTGCAGTTTGATGTATCGAAGACCTCACCAAAGGAAAGTGTTTCCAACTTGATGTGTGGGAGCTTCAGATTCTTAAACTGTACAATTGGTGGGTAGCATAATGATTATCAGGCATTATCAGGTTAAAACTGGTAAACTGGAATAAGTTTCTATTGATTTTGACGGTCGATTTTGTTTTCCCATGACAATTTGGTCTCTCTTCAGACCTCTAGGTAACAAAAATTACTGCCTTTACATTCAGCAGATAATCTCAATCTCAGGGATAGAGTGAAAACATATATTCTCAAGATATCAAGCCTCCCCAGCTGGGTAACCTTAGCCTGTTATTTAACCTCCTTGAGTTTTTGCTTAAGAAGTTTGCAAAGACTAGGCTGAAGGCCTAGTCTGGACTACCCAGGGAACTACATCCTTTAGGGTCTGTGGATGTTATGAGGACATGTCCAGGTTGACATTGAGGGACTGGGCCACCGGCATCACCTTGCTCTCTGATCTCTTGGCTTTCTGCCATCACAGCTATTACGACAGGGTCCCTGGATTCCCAGAAGTCAAACCCTACTCAGAACTTTGTTTAAAAGTCCTCTTTCAATTGGGAGGCATCAATTTACCAGACTTCAAGCTATACTACAAGGCTATAGTAACCAGTAACAGCATGGTACTGGCACAAGAATAGAAGCAGAGACCAAGGGAACAGGACTAAGAACCCAGACATAAAACCATCCTCATACAGCCATCTGATTTTCGACAAAGCAGACAAGAACATACACTGGTGAAAAAATCCCTATTCAATAAATGGTGCTGGGAAAACTGCATGTAGAAAGCTAAAAGAGGATCTGCACCTCTCACCTCTCACAAAAGTCAACTCATGATGGATAACAGACTTAAACCTAAGGCATGAAACCATAAGAATTCTAGAAGAAAATGTTGGAAAAACTCTTATAGACATTGGCCTAGGCAAAGAATTTATGAGGAAGACCCCAAAAGCAATCACAGCAACAACTAAAATCGATAAATGGGACCTGATCAAATTAAAAAGCTTCTGCACAGCCAAAGAAACTATCACTAGAGCGAATAGACAACCTACAGAAGGGGAGAAAATATTTGCAAGCTATACATCTGATAAAGGGCTGATAACTAAAATCTATATAGAACTCAGGAAAATCAGTAAGAAAAAATCAAACAACCCCATTAAAAAATGGGCAAAGGACATGAACAGAAACTTTTCAAAAGAAGATAGAATAATGGCCAACAAATATATGAAAAATGCTCAGCATCTCTAATCATCAGGGAGATGCAAATCAAAACCACAATGATATATAATTTAACTCCAGTAAGAATGGCTTTTATCAAAAAGCCCCAAAACAACAAATGTTCGTGTGGATGTGGAGAGATAGGAACATTCATACACTTCTGGTGGGACTGCAAACTAGTACAACCTGTATGGAAAGTAATATGGAGATACCTCAAAGAACTAAAAGTAGAACTACCTTTTGACCCAGCAATTCCACTACTGGATATTTACCCAGAGGAAAAAAAGTCATCCAATAGTAAAGATATCTGCTCTCAAATGTTTATAGCAGCGCAATTCACAATTGCAAAGATGTGGAAACAACCCAAGTGCCCATCAATACATGAGTAGATTAATAAAATGTGGTACATATATACCATGGAGTATACTCAGCCACAAAAAACAACAGGGAACTAACACCTCTTGTATTATCCTGGATGGTGCTGGAGCCCATTCTTCTAAGTGAAGTGTCACAAGAATGGAAAAACAAGCACCACATGTACTCACTATCAAATTGGTACTGATTGATCAACACTTATGTGCACATATGCAAGCAGCATTCATTGGGTGTCAGGCAGGAGGGAGTGGGGAGGAAACGGTGGTAAATTCACACTTAATGGGTATGGCACGCGCTGTCTGGGGATGAGCATGTTTGTAGCTATCACTTGGTCAGTGCACAGGCAATCTATGTAACCTCAACATTTGTACCCTCATAATATTTTGGAATAAAAAATAATAAATAAATAAATAAATAAATAAATAAAAGTCATGTTTCTGGTATTTTTCCAGGGAACTTACCTTTTATCCTTTTACTTGATATCTGTTTTACAAAAGATACATTTTGTTTTTCTACACAGTATATACATTATCCTCTAGTGCTTGTTGCACTGCTTTTTATAGTTTTCATTTGTGCTTTTCAAACTTTCCTTAAAACAAGCAGATCTGGTACAGAGAATTATTTAATTTCCTGTTTTTATTTTTTAGTTTATTTTTAGTCCTGAGTATTATATTTTTAATGTTCAAAACAATGTATGTTCAATATAATAAATTTGAATCATACATGTTTAAAAGTAAAAATTGTCCAATATCCCACCAAGCAGTGACAACCAGCATTAATATTTCGCTATCTATCTTTCCGATCTGCTGTCTCTGTCTTAAAGACAGATGGAGTCTCACTGCATGTGGCAGAGACTGAGAGTTGTCTCTCAGTATTTGTTCTCCTTTTTTACTAAGTAGGAAGGTCACAAACTTTTAGCCCAGCACATGACCTCAACTTGCAGCCTGGTGTAGCCATGTGACTTAAGTTCTAGCCAATGAGCTATAAGTACAAGTGTAATAATGTGCAAAATCTAGCGAACTTCCTTAAAAAGGGGCATGCTTTTCCTTCTCTTTCTCCTCCTTCCCACTAGTTAGAATGCAAATGTGATGACAACAATAACATGGAAGGTGCCTGTGTCCCTAATTACCCTAGAACAGCCATCCCAGCCTGGACTTCTGTATTTACAAGACAGCAAAAAAACTCAATCCTGATAAAGCCACTGTGTTTTGGATTTCTGTAATTCATAGTCAGACCTTATTCTAGCTAATATACTGGGTAATATCTAGATCAATTTCATTCAAATGTTCTGGCTCTTTTCTCTGTGTATATATAGCATAAAAAGTGTCATCATACTGCATAGCTTGCTCACTTAACATTGTAAAGTGAGCAAATGCCCATGTACATACCTTTAAAAACATGATTTTTAATGACTGTATGATATTCTATTGCATCGTAGTTTGACCAGTCTTTTATTTCCCCCAATGTATTTCTTTTATTTCTAGTGAGGAAAAATGAACCTCCTTATGTATAAATCTTTATGTACATTGTTAATTATTTTAGGAAAAGGTCCTGTATGTGATTTTAGTTAATACATTTTCACTTTTATCTACTGTTGAGATTTTATCATTTTTAGAAAAAAAATCATGTAATGTTTGATACTTATAAAAGAATATACATGTAGTGAACATGTAAGTTTGTAGAATACTAATAAAATAAACACCATGGAACCCTTCACCCAATCTCAGGACTAAAATACTATCCATATTTGAAGTTGCATGTGGGCTTCTCCCTAATCTCAATCCCTACCAGCCTCCAAAAAAAAACACTGTCCTGGATTTTGTGGTTGGTTTTCATCCCTTTCCTTTTGTTATTGTGTTTTGTCTTACCACAGATATATTGCTCAGTTGCTGAAACCAAAAGTCTTAGAATCATCCTTGATTTCTTGTTACTCTCACTCCCCACATCCAAGGCATCAGTAAATCCTGTCGGCTTTGCCTTTAAAAATATATCCAGAATCCACCACCACTGCGACACTCGACTCCATGCCACAGCCTTCTCCCACCTGGGTTATTGCTGTGGCCTCCCAACTTGGTTCCCTGCTCCCATCCATGCCCCCACCAGTCTATTTTCAATACGCAGACAGAGGGATTCTGTTTCACCCCAAGCGAGATCATGTCACATCTCTGCACAAAATCTTCCAATGGCCTTCTATCTCAGAATAGAACCCTACGATATTCCGCATGATGTGTCCTCACTCCCCTTCTCTGAACTCATCCCCTACTACTTTCCTCACTCGTAGTACTACCTCAAAATGGCCCCCCAAACACTCAGACCTTAGTTAGGGCTTTTTGTATGTGCTATTTCTCCTGTCTGGAATGCTCCCTCCCTAGATATCCACATGGTCCCTCTCAGAAAGGCCTTCCCTGGCCACCCTATCTAATTAACCTCCCATCAACTTCCTAGACCCTTCCCTGCTTTGCATTTCTCGTTAGCATTTACCACTGTTTAACGTATTATATATTTGATTTACTCACTTTGTTTGTTGTCTGTTCCACCAATGGAAAGTAAGCACCATGAGGGCAGGCATGTTTGTCTTTTGTGTTTGCTGTCATTTATATCGTTTGGTGTCTAGAACACTACCTGGCATGTAGTAAGTAGGCACTTAAAAATATTTGTTGAATTGAAATTGAATTGAGTATATACATTCTTATACATATATTGTTTAGCTTTATTATTTCTGAGTTTTATGAAAATGGTACCCTCATTTATATATATATCTATGACTTTATCTACTAAACATTCACGTTGGTCTTAAAATCTCTCAGCAGATCCTTCCACAGAAGACCCTTAAAAAGACGAGACCACATGACTGAGGAAGGCTGAAAGAAGGTAACAACCCACATGTGACTGTGACTTGAATGGGAAATGAACTTTTATTGTGTAAAGAAACTGAGATTTTGTTGTTGTTGATTGTAGCAGCTAGCTGGTAAAGATCTGTTTGGGTTTGTTTTTTGGTTTTTCCTTTCCAGAAAGATCCTATCAGGATCTTTTCTTTATTTCTGATATTCTAGCACTGCAGTCCCCAACTCCCAGGCCTCAGACTAGTACTGAACCACCCCCATCCATGGAAAAATTGTCTTGCTGTCCTGGAACCACTATCATTCCATCACCTACACCCCTGAGATAGGGTGGCACTGGTATTAATTTCCTTTGCTGCTATAACCGCCTTACCACAAATTTAGAATTTAATGGCTTAAGACAACACAAACTTATTATCTTAAAGTTCTGGAGGTCAAAAGTCAGAAATGGGTCTTACGGGCTAAAATTAAAGTTTTAGCAGAACTACATTCCTTTTGGAAGCTCTAGGGGAGAATTTGGGTTTTTGCCTTTTGCAGCTTCTAAAGGCCGTTTGTATTCTTTTGTTTGTGGTCCCTTTCTCCATCTTTAAAGCCAGCAGCATGGCATATTCAAATCTCTCTCTCTCTTTCTCTGTCTCTCTCACACACACACACACACACACACACACACACCCCTATGCTTCTGTTGTCACATTTCCTTCTGTGACTCTGACTCTCCTGCATCCCTCTTGGAAGGACCCTATGATTATATTGGGCCCATCTGGATAATCCAGTATAATATTCCCATATCAATGTCCTTAACTCAATCACATCTGTAAAGTCCCTTTTGCCATAGAAGGTAACATATTCATAGGTTCCATTAGGACAAGGATCTCTTTGGGGGACCATTTTTCTGTGCAACACACACAGCAATGAAATCCTAGGAAAGTTGGTCCTAGGGTGGTCATGCAGTTGGCATGTACCAAGGTATTGATATGGCGATATTTACTGTGGGAGTTGGTGGATCAAGTTTCTATCATACTTTGATTTTGGGAGAATAACCACAAGAGACTGGAATGTAAAGCTGGGGAGAATTGCCCATTTTAATCTGCTGCCTTGGCAGGGCATGGATTTAAATTTGTGATCTGAGCTAAAGGGCTATAATTTAATGATCCAGGATAGAGTGAGATTTACTTGATATGGATATTCTTAGTTTGTGACCATAAATCTACATGCCACCTAAGATGGAGAGATCATTCTGTAGCAATTGGAACTATCTGATATAATGACAACCTGACAAAAAGTGGGAGAGATACATTGATTACATAATCCTGGGGAAGGACTAATTTTCATAAAATCTTCCAAGTGTTCTGTAGCTATCTAGTTCAACATTAGAAAGATGACACTTTAGTTCAATTAGAAGAAGGTGACGTTGGAGGACCTCACCATGCTAAGAAAAGAATACAGAAGACTGTTAACTCTGCCATTGGTTATCAGTGTCTGCTAACATAGGGACTGAAGGCGAAAAGCACATTAGGTACCCATGTACTCAGATAAATGAATGGACTATGGTTACAATATGTTTTTGATCAAAGGGGTCAAGCTACCTACAGTTATGGCTGAGAACAGATAGATCTTGTACTGAATGTGCTGAAGTATAGGAGATCCAGGTAGAGACGCCAACAGGTATGAGACATACTGATGAAGATAATCAGGGTCACACACAGTTAGCCTCCTGGTATCTATCTGTTCAGGGCTTGGGCAGTGGTAGGGAAGGATTTCATAGAAAGAAAAATACAGATTGTGTAATAGACCAGTGTATGATTACCACTTGTGCTGGATATTTTCCTATAATCTCTTCCAAATCCACTGTCCACCCTTTTCCTCCCTTCTCTGTTCTGTAGGAAACTGAGCCTAATCAGGTATCCACAGGCTCCCTTCTCCTTGGGCTTCCTATTGGGTTTGGCCAACGGAAGACACTGGCAAGAGGGCAGAGAGAGAGAAGGGAGTGAGGGCAAGGCAGAACTTCCCCAGCTCCCTGCCTGCAGGTTTGCTGTAGTTCAGCTTTGTTTATAGGAAAGGCCACAACTGCTATAATTACAACTTCTCTCCCCAGGTTCCAGCATCTGGGTCCTCTCCTTGTCCTTTCAGGGGAGGTAGGAGTGTGATAACTCCTCAGGATTTTTAGCTCAGAGTGTTTCACCTTCCCTAAGAATTCTTTTAAGATGCCCAAACCTTTGTAAATAGCCTCTTTATTAAGCTCTCCTCAAATACTCCCTTTTAGAGTTATGGACTGAATTCCATGTTTAATCATATGTTGAAGCCCTAACTCCCCCTACCCCACCCAATGTGGCTGTATTTAGGCTTTAAGGAGGTAATTAAGGTTAAAAGAGGTCATAAAGGTGGGGCCCTAATCCAATAGGATTAGTGTTCTTATAAGAAGAGGAAGAGATACCAGAGATCTCTCTCTCTCCACGTTCACAAACAGAAAAGAGGCCATGTGAGAACACAGTGAGAAGTCGGCTTTCTACAAAGCAAGAAAAGAGGCTTCAACAGAAACGAAACCTGCTGGCACCCTGATCTTACACTTCCAGTCTCCAGAACTGTGAAAAAATAAATTTCTGTTCTTTAAGCTACCCAAACTATGGTATTCTGTTATAACAGCCTGAACCAACGAATATATCCCCGATGATATACTATTCAAACTATAGACTAGATCCTGCATCAAGGGAATAACTTCTGAGCCTGGGGAGTTCGGGAGTAGTTTGGGGCATTGGGAGGTGCTTCTGAATAATACAATTTAGTTTTTTACTTAAAGGAATGCAGCAACCCTTGACATAGGGAGATGTCTGTGTAACACCTTGGAATTCATTTGTTCAATAAATACTTATTGAGCATATGCTATGTGCAGTCACTGGAGATACAGCAGTGAGTCAGTGGAGATATAGCAGTGAAGAAAACAGTTCAATACCACTGTGCTAGTGGACCTATATTCTAATGGAGGAGAATGGGAAACGTGGCTATGCCTGGCATCTTTAACATTAGACTACAAAATCATCTTCTCTCTTTCCAAAACTCTGAATTAATGTATCACAGTGTAAGGAATTGTCTTCTTCCCAAGCTGCTGCTTTTAAAGAGGTGAAAAGAATCTCTAAAGAGTTGTTTACAAGTAGAGTGGCAAGAAGAGGATGTGGTCAACAGCCTGGGACCTTCTGCCCTGCGGGCTCATCCCTTTCTCTCCCCACCTCCCCAGCCTAAACTCACCAGGAAGAACAAAAGCTAAAGTGCAATATACTGTACCAGACCAGGTAACTGATATCTCACAGGAATATGACCTCATAGACTCGAATAACAGGATACCTGGATCAGTTACAAATTGTGTTCAGTTGCTGCTGGTAATGGAGACCCATCTACAGAGATACATAAGGGCTAATTTTCCCATGTAACAGAAATCCAGAGAAATAGGCAATCAAGGGCTAATAAAGCAGCTCCACAAAATCATAAAGGAGATAGGCTTTCTTCTCCACCATTCTTAGCTTGAGTCTTCCAGCCTTAAGATTACAAGATGGCTGCTTAGAGGTTCAACCGTAATACCCACTTTCCAGGTGAGAAACAGAAGGAAAGGCAGAAGGTCAAAACTATACCTCAGCTGAGCGTTCCCAAAGTCTTACCTATCACTTATATCTCACTGGCCAGAATTTAAAGACATATCCATATCCAACCATACAGAAAGCTGGAAAATGTAGTCCTTTACTTGGGTAAATTACTACTCTAAATAAAAATGGACTTAAGTTACTAAGGAAGAAGATTTTAAAGTAATCCCAAAATTTTATTCAGTTTCTGCATTCATATCAAAGTTCAGGATCTCTGGGCGATGTTTCGTCTTCTCCATCAGGTCCATATGGGATCTCCTTGTTATAGAGATCAAGCAACTAAAAGACAAGCTATCCAATATACAATAATGGAGAAGAAAAGACAACCACAGTAAGAACTCTCATTTGGAAAATGGTTAAAAGTGACTATGAGTAGGAGGACCAAAGACTCCCTTTGTGGCAGTGAAACCAGTTTCTTGATTGGCTCATCTAGCCCCATCTGATGCTGCTTTCTGAGATCTCCCTTGTCCATCGCCACCTGAAGCCCCTGGCTCTGCCTTATAAGGGGGTTCTTCCTTGCCCATTACCCTCTCAGGCTAGATCTGAGAAGGGTAATGGGGACGTAGCCTTACCTGGAGCCTACACAGCTTTCACAGCCCACTTTTTGCTAGTACATGTTGGGGAGCATAGTGGCTATTTTAGCGTTTAATAATTTGTTTGCAGCTGGGCGTGGTGGCTCATGCCTGTAATCCTAGCACTCTGGGAAGGCCAAGGTGGGAGGATTGCTTGCGCTCAGGAGTTTGAGACCAACCTGAGCGAGAGTGAGACCCTGTCTCTACTAAAAATAGAAATATTAGCTGGGCCTCGTGGTGCGTACCTGTAGCCCCAGCTACTTGGGAGGCTGAGGCAGGAGGATCGCTTAAGCCCAGGAGTTTGAGGTTGCAGTGAGCTACGATGGTGCCACTGCACTCTACTCATGGCAACAGAGTGAGATTCTGTCTCAAAAAAAAAAAAAAAAGGAAATTGAACCCCACCTCCGCCCTTTAAAAAAAATAATTCAGTTTGCTACAAGCTCGATTTTTTTTCTTTTATTGTTATTTTTAATTGACACATAATAATTGTACATATTTATATGGTATAGTGTGATATTTTGATACATGTATACAATGTGTAATGATCAAATCAGGGTAATTAGAATATCCATCACTTCAAATATTTATCATTTCTTTGTGTCAGGAACATTTAAAATCCACTCTTCTAGCTATTTGAAAATACAATAAATTGTTGTTAATTATAGTCACCCTACAGTGCTATAGAACACAAGAACTTATTCTTCCTAAGTAGCTGTAATTTTGTGTCCCTTAACCAACCTCTGGTTTCTCCCTCCTTCCCCATCTCTAGTAACTGCTTTTCTACTTTCCACTGCTACGAGATCATCTTTTTTAACTTCCACATGTGAGTGAGAACATGCAGTGTTTGTTTTTCTATGCCTGACTTATTTCACTTAACATAATGTCCTACAAGCTCATCCATGCTGCCACAAATGACAATATTTCATCCTTTTTTATGGCTAAATAGTATTTCATTGTGTGTATATACCACCTATTCTTTATCCATTCATCTGTTGGTGGACACTTAGGTTGAGTCCATTATCATGGCTATTGTGAATGCAATGAACATGGTACTGCAGATATCTCTTTGAAATACTTTCTTTCCTTTGGATATATACCCAGAAATAGGATTGCTGGATCATATGATAGTTGTACTTTTAGTTTTTTGAGGAAGTTCCATACTATTTTCCATAATGGTTGTACCAACCTTGGTTTTTTTGGCAGTCAAGTTTTGTAAAAACTTAGCAGGTTTATGGTCTATATGCTTCTGTTAAATTCCACATGTGAGTATCTACAGCCAAAATTATTGTCTACCATCAGTATCATCTGGAGATCCCTTGTGCTTCCAGAGACACTTTCAGAAATACAGAAAGCAAGCAAATGATCATTTAACCCAGGATGCTGGAGAAAAAAACAACAACAGAGCAAACCCCAAGAAATGAGAACAAAGGAAATAGCAAAGATAAAGGTAGAAATCAATGATAATAAAGAACATAAAAATAATTTCAAAAAATTAACAAAATAAAACCCAAAGCTGGGTTTTTGAAAATATAATTGAGATAGACCACTTAAAACAGTCCCCCACCTTTTTGGCACCAGGGACTGGTTTCATGGAAGAATTTTTCCATGGATGGGGGCAGGGCAGGGGGGAGGTAGATCTCAGGTGAAAATGTGAGTGATGGGGAGGGGCTGTAAATACAGATGAAGCTTCACTCAGTCACCTGTGGCTCACCTCCTACTGTTCGCCCCCTCCCACTAAGTTTCATGGAAGAGAATTTTTCCACTGTGGGGGGGGGGGGCTGGAGGGGGTGGGCAGGAGCACTGCAGCTGGGCCCTACAGGCCACAGACCAGTACTGGTCTGCGGCCGGGGGTTGGGGACTCCAGACTTAAAAGGCTGACTAAGAAAAAAGGAAAGAAAAAATAAAACACAGAATGATAAAGGGGAATTAATTACAAATGTAATAGAGAAAAAAAGTCATTTGTTAAAATTATAAATTATACATTTTAAAATCTAAATAAAATGAGCAAACTATGTACAGATATTAAATACAAAAATTGGTGCAAGACAAAGTAGTAAAGTTGAATAAGTCAATAATATTAAAGACAGTTTTGCTTGTGAGTTTTAACAGACTTTCAAGAAGCATTCTCATCTTAAATAACTTACTTAAAAGTTACGTAAAAACATTATGTAACTTACTTAAAAGTTACATAATATTTAAACATTTTTGAAAGAGAGTGACCAAATTCAGTTGATAACAATGGCTTAATCTTGACAGCAAATATGGATAAATGCAAAAAAAGAAAAAAGAAAGCCCACTTTATTTTTGAACTTTGATATAAATATCCCAAATAAAGTACATACATACTCCACCCTATATATTCCCAGCTAGCATTTTCCCAGTCGAACATCTTTGTTAATATTCAAATTTCATAGGTTGAATATAATATAACATTTTTGGCTGATGTTTATATAGGGAAAATTTATACTTATGCCCAGAGAAATACTCAATACAACTTTTTAAACAAAATAATATGTGGGGAAAAATCTCGAGTTACATTGTAAATGCAATAGATAAACTGTCAAAACCTCACGTGGAAGTTCCGAAAAGCACACCACAAGTCAGCAAAACCGAGGATGTGCATCGAGGATGTTGCTGACCCTGAGAAGCTACTCCATACATACAAAGCAACTGTGTGTTCACAGCCAGTCTTAACTTTCAGGAGATCAAGAAGTGGTGTTTTAAGCATTTGTGTTCTTTTATTTCAAAATAATGGTATTTCAATATTTCAAGTAATGGTTACATGGGTGGCTTTTGTAATGCTTGAGTAACAGCTATAAGTGTGCCCATCACACAAATATTGTTCACTGTACCCATTAGGTAGGTTTTCACCCCTCCCCTCTTTCCCTTTCCCTCCTGCATGATTTCCACTAAGTTTTACTTACCTCTGTGTACATGTGTGCTCATCAGTTACTTCCAATTTATCAGCAAGTACCTGTGGTGTTTGTTTTTCCATTCTTTAGATACTTCACTTAGGATAATTGTCTCCAGTTCCATCTAAATTGTTGCAAAAGACATTAATTCATCCTTTTCTATAGCTGAGTGGTGCTCTGTGGTATACGTATACCACATTTTGTTAATCCACTCATGAATTGATGGGCACTTGGGTTGATTCCACATCTTTGCCATTGTGAATGTGCTGCAATAAACATTCAAGTGCAGTTGCCTTTTTGATAAAATGACTTCTTTTCCTTTGGGTAGATGCCCAGTAGTGGGATTGCTGGATCGAATGGTAGGTTTACTTTCAGTTCTTTGAGGACAATCTCCATACTGTTTTCCATAAAGATTGTACTAATTTGCAGTCCCACCAACAGTGTATAAGCATTCCTTTCTCTCTGCACTCATGCCAGCATCTCTTGTTTCTGGACTTTTTAATAAAAGCCATTCTAACAGGGGTAAGGTGATATCTCATTGTGGTTTCAATTTGCACTACCCTGATGATTAGTGACATTGAGCATTTTTTTCATGTGTTTACTGCCATTTGTCTATCTTCTTTTGAAAAGCTTCTGTTCATGCCTTTTGCCCACTTTTTAATGGGGTTGCTTGCTTTTTTCTTGTTGATTTTCTTGAGTTCTTTGTAGATTCTAGATACTAGCCCTTTATCGGATGTATAGCTTGTGAATATTTTCTCCCATTCTGTAGGTTGTCTATCAGCTCTGTTGATTATTGCCTTAGCTGTTCAAAAGCTTCTTAGTTTAGTCAAATCCCATTTATTTATTTTGCTGTTGCAGTAATAGGGGTCTTAGTCATAAATTATTTGCATAGGCCATTATGTAGAAGAATTTTTCCTACATTTTCTTCTAGAATTCTTATGGTTTCATGCCTTACATATAAATCTTTTATCCAACTTAAATTAATTTTTGTGAGTGGTGAGAAATAAGAGTCCTGTTTCATTCTTCTGCATGTGGCTATCCAGTTGTCCCAGCAGCATTTACTGAATCGGGCTTCTTTTCCCCAGTGTGCATTGTTGTTGGAGTTATTAAATAAAAGTTGGCTCTAGGTAGATAGTTTTATATCTGGGTTCTCTATTCTGTTCCATTGGTCTATGTCTCTATTTTTGTACCAATATCATGCTGTTTGGATTATTATAGGCTTATAGTATAGTTTGAAGTCTGGTAATGTGATGCCTCCAGATTTGTTCTTTTTGCTTAAGATTGCTTTGGCTATTCAGGTTCTTTCCTGGTTCCAAACGAAGTGTAGAATTATTTTGTCTAGATCTGTGAAGTGTTGAATCTGTGAATCACTTTGGGTAGTATGGACATTTTAACAATGTTGATTCTACTGATCCATGAGCATGATATATTTTTCCATTTGTTTATGTCCTCTGCAATTTCTTTCCGTAGTATTTTGTAGTTCTCCTTGTACAGATCTTTTACCTCCTTGGTTAAGGGATACCTAGGCATTTTGTTTCCTTTGTAGCTATCACGAATGGTATTGAGTCTTTAAATTGACTCTGAGCTTGACTGTTATTGGTATATAGAAATGCTACTCATTTATGTACAATGATTTTGTAACCTGAGACTTTGCTGAATTTATTTATCAATTCCAGGAGTCTCTTGGTGGAGTCTTTGGGGTTTTCTAAACACATGATCATTTCATCAGTGAAAAGCAATAGTTTGACCTTCTATTTCCTGATTTGGATACCCTTTATTTCTTTCTCTTGCCCCATTGCCCTGGCTAGGACTTCCAGCACTATGTTAAATAGAAGTGGTGACAGTGGGAACCCTTGTCTTGTTCCAGTTCATAGGGGGAATGTTTTCAACTTTTTCCCATTCAGCATGATGTTGGCTGTCAGTTTGTCATATATGGCTTTTATAATTTTAAGATATGTTCCTGCTATGCCTAGTTTGTTGAGGGTTTTTAACATGAAAGGGTGCTGGATTTTGTCAAATGCTTTTTCTGCATCTATTGAGATGATCATATGGTCTTTGTTTTTGCTTCTGTTTATGTGGTGAATCACATTTTTTTATTTACCATATGTTGAACCATCCTTGCATTGCTGGGATGAAGCCCACTTGGTCTTGGTGGATTATTTTTTTGACGTGCTGTTGAACTCAGTTTGCTATTATTTTATTGAGGATTTTTGCATCTATATTCATAAGGGATATTGGTCTGCAGTTTTCTTTTTTTGTTGTTGTTGTGTCCTTTCCTGGCTTTGGTATCAAGGTGATACTGGCTTCATAAAATGAGTTGGGGAGAAGTCCCTACTTCTCAATATTCTGAAATAATTTCTGTAGTATGTGTACCTGCTCTTCTTTATAGTTCTGGTAGAAATTGGCTGTGAATCCACCTGGTCTGGGGCTTTTTTCTTTTGTTGGAAATTTTTTATTACTGCTTCGATCTCACAGCTCATTGTTGGTCTATTCTATTTCTTCCTGATTGAATCTTGGGAGGGTTGTGTGTTTACAGGAATTTATCCATTTCCTCTACGTTTTCTAGTTTATGTGCTTAGTGATTTTTGTAGTATTCACAGATGATGTTTTGTATGTCAGTGGTATCAGTTGTAATGTCTTCTTTTTCATTTCTGATTGAGCTTATTTGAGTCTCTTCTATTCCTGGTTAATCTAGCAAGAGGTCTGTCGATTTTGTTTATCTTTGCAAAGAACCAACTTTTTGTTTTGTTGATCCTTTGTATTATTTTTTTCAATTTCATTTACTTCTGCTCTGACCTTTGCTATTTCTTTTCTTCTACTGGCTTTGGGTTTGGTTTGTTCTTCCTTTTCTAGTTCCTTGAGTGATGTTAGGATATTAATTTGTGATCTTTCTGTGTTTTTGATGTAGGCATTTAAGGCTGTGAATTTTGCCCTGAGGAATGCTTTTCCTGAGTCCCATAGTTTTTGATAGTTTGTGTCCCCTTTGTCTTTCAGTTCAAAGAATCTTTTGATTTCCATCTTAGTTTCATTCTTGACTCAATAATCATTCAGCCGCATGTTGTTTAATTTCCATGAATTTGTGTAGATTTGATTGTTTCTCTTGTGATTGATTTCTAGTTTTATTCCGCTGTGGTCCTAGAAGATACATGGTATGATTTTGATTTTTTTTAACTTGTTGAGACCTGTTTTGTAGCCTAAGATATGATCAATCTTGGAGAATATCCCATGTGCTGCTGAGAAGAATATATATTCAGTAGTTTTGGGATAGATCGTTCTGTTAGGTCCTTTTGACTTAGAGTCTAGTTTATGTCCATTGTTTCTGTATTTACTTTCTGCTTTGATGATTTGTCCAGATCTGACAATGTAATGTTGAGGTCCCCAGAAATTACAATGGTGCTATTTATTTCTTTGCTTAGCTCTAGTAAAATTTGTTTATCTTTCTGGAAGCTCCTGTGTTAGATACATATATATTAAGGTTGTTATATCTTCTTATTGAATTGTTCCCTTTACCATTATATAATGACCCTTTTTGTCTTCCTTTACCTTTGTGGTTTAAAGTCAATTTTACCTGATATGAGAATGGCTACACCTGCTCTCTTTTGATTTCCATTTGTGTGGAATATTATTTTCCATCCTTTCACATTGAGTCTATGTGTGTCCTTGTGGTTTAGATGTGTTTCCTGGAGACAGCAGATATTTCAGTTGTGTTTTTTTGTCCATTCACCCAGGCTATGTCTTTTGAAAGGAGCATTCAGACCATTAATGTTGAGTGATAGAATTGATATGTGGGATGTTGATCTGTTCATTATGTTGGATAGTACCTTATTGCTTTGTTTTCCCTCTTGTGCTATTGTTTTGTAAGAATTTTGAGTTTTAGGGGGTTTTTTGGGTGATTTTACACTGGTGGATAGCTGTTGTGCTGATTTGTGTATAATGCCGTTCTGAGTATTTCCAGCAGGGCAGGTCTGGTCATGGCAAATTCCCTCAGTGTTTGCTTGTCTGGAAAAGACTTAATTTCTGCATTAATTGTGAAACTTTTTCTTTTTTTTTTTTGCAGGATACAAACTTCTAGGCTGGCAGTTGTTCTGTTTAAGAAGATTGAAGATGGGGCCCCTATCCCTTCTGGCTTCTAAGTTTCCACTGAGAAGTCTGCAGTTAGCCTGATGGATTTTCCTTTGTAGGTTATTTGTTGCTTTCATCTTGCTGCTTGTAGGATTTTCTCCTTCATTTTGGCCAGGTTGATTACTAGGTGTCTTAGAGATGTCCTATTTGGTATGAATTTTTCCAGTGTTCATATGTATCTGTATGTCAGAATCTCTGGCAATACCAGGGAAGTTTTCCTCAATGATTCCCTCAAATAGATTTTCCTTGCTTTTAGCTCTTTATTCTCTCTTGGGGATACCTATAATTCGAATGTTCACTTCACATTGTCCCACATCTCTCTCAGTGATTGCTCAGACATTTTTATTCTCTTCTCTCCCTCTTTGAATGAATGGGTTATCTTGAGAGCCTTGTCTTCAAGCTCTGAGATTCTTTTTTCTCCTTGGTTTAGTCTGTTGTTGAAGCTTTCTGCTGTGTTTTGAAATTCCCTAAATGAATCTTTTTCTTTAATTTGTATTATATCCTTTCTTATGTTGTCTAGCTCTTTAGCGACTTTTTCATTGATTTCCTGAAAATTTTTTTGGTCTCTTTTTGTTGGTTTTCAACTTTCTTTTCAATCCCATTCATCTTATTTGCCATCCATATTCTGAATTCCATTGCTGTCATTTTGGCAATTTCCTTGTGGGTGGAGTCCACTACTGTAGCTCCATTGTGATCCCTTGGGGGTGTCAAACTATTTTCTTTTTTCATGTCGGCAGGGTTCTTTTGCTGGTTTCTTCTCATCTGGCTCCTCTTCTGTCAGGTCTGGGTTAATAGGATTGCAGGACGCCTGTGTTCCTTTGTTGGGAACTCTCCTGTTTGGTTAGGGAAAGTGGAGGACCCTAGATGGAGCTTTTATGTCCTACTTTGGAATGCTGACCCATCAGGGGAGGGGCAGGTGCACTGAGAGTCTGTAGAACAGCTGTTCTGTTTTGACCAATACCCCTATGATTGCCACAGTTTGAGCCAGTACTGGGTGATCTTTGTATGAGGTGGAGGATCATTCCCCAGGTCATTGTTGGAAGTGCAAGTTGGGGACTGGATGCAACCATCTCCATGGTGGCTGTTGTTGTGGGGGATTGCTCTGGCTGGAGTCACCCAGTGGAGATGACAGTGGCAGCTGGGTCAGTCTATTTAGGCAGTGGTCAAGCATGACCTGGCTGTGGGCATTTGCTCAAACCAGGTCCAGGAGTAATGGCTGCTCAGGACTGGGGAGTCCCGGGTGAAGTGTGGGACCTCAGGGAGGTTCTGCTGGCCCAGCGGCAGTAGTAGAGACTCAGTGGTGGGGTCTTGGGGCCCAGGCACAACACTGGAATATCAGAGGTGGTATCATAGGCCTGGCAGGGGCCCTGGATCTACTGGGGCAGAGCCTCAGGCATGGGCACAGCAAGAGCTTCAGAGCTGGCTCTGGGGATTACAGGGGCAGAGCCACAGAGATGGAGGGCTGTTCCACCAGTGTGGAGACTGCTGATACCCAGCTGCATAAGCAGGGGTTTGTTTTCAGTGGCCCAGGGACCATGTAAGTGGGCCAGAGTGGCTGGTTGGCTAAGGTTCTCTCCTCCCCCACCTAGGACCCACTGACGCAGTTGCCCAAGGCTTCCTAGGTGGTGCCTGTGTTGTCTGAGGCTCCTTCTCTGCTCAGATCCACATGGTGGGGGAGTGTGCTCGGCTCCCCATCACAAGGCACAACACGGAGGAGCATATGTTCTGTCTGCTCCCTTACTGGCCTAGCAAGGGTGATGCAAAGGCTACTACTGGGAAGCTGAGTCCCAAGCAGACCTGGCACTGTGCACCAGAGCGATGAGGATGGTGTCAGCTGCAGAAACCCAGGATTGGCAGCCACCAGATCTGAGCTGTGCCTGCTTTCTGGCGCAATGTCTCTGCACAGACTCTGAGCAGCTCCCCATCAGCCCAGAGGTGTGTAGTGGAGGATGGAGACCCCTCACAGCTCGAGCCACCTACAACTTTTATTCCTCTCCTACAAAGTGGTGCCCCCTTGGGCTGCTTCTATTCTGCTATCTTCTCCTCCCACCAGCAGTGTGAATTGTGTTGGGTCCCCCAGCTTAATCTCTGAGTCACAGCCCCCGGTTGTCATTGGTGCTTGTGAGTAAGAATTGGCCTTGCCCTGTTTGATTGAGTCAGTAGATGCTGTAATGGGCTGTGCAGTTGTTCTCCCTGTCAGTAGTTGGTGCTTGCAGGAAAAAGCCAACTGTAGTGGGTTTTTTTGGTGCTTACAATCAGCTCTAGCCCCTCAGGAGAAGCACTTAAATGCCCCAGGCAGTGGGAGGGGCCCTGTAGCTCCCAGGGCATTGCTTTATCTCCACCACTGCAGAGGTGGGTGGAGCAGCGAGATTGGGTGAGGCTAGGTTGGGTGAGCCTGCCTTCAGGCTCTGTAAAGGTAGGTCCTAGAACTGTCTTGGCAGGATCAAAGGTTGGCTCCCAGGCTGCTGGGGAAAGCTGCTCGGAAGGGGGTCAAAGCAGCCTCACCAAATGGGAAAGTCTGCTTGTGGGGAAGGGGTCATCTGCAATTCACAAACAATTATCCGGATGAGCTCCACCCCTCTTGCTCTACCCCTGCTCCAAAAGTCTCCCTCCAGTGTCTCGTTGCAAATGGGTGCCCAAATTTGCTGAGCTTGGCAGCAGTGGCGCTGCAGGTTGAAAACTTCCCTGCCCGAGGACCTGTCCCAGTCTGAAAGCACAGCTTTCCTGTGTGGGGATGGGGCTCGACCAGTTTACTGCAGCTCAGACCCGCACTGTACTCTCCCATCAGTTCTGCTCATGTGGGCTCCCTCACCTCCCAAATCCAGTTCTCAGATCTCCCCTTTGTGCCCCCAAGCAACCTGATCATGTCCTTGGGGTATGGGATCCAGCCTGCTGTCTGTCCTGCTGGCAGGTGTCTGTGGGGAGTGCCGGCAGTCAGGGAACTCCCAGACCTAGCACTCCGGGGTCCACTGAGGTCCTCCAGTGGAAAGGTGTGGGCCCTACTCCCTGTGGAAACCTCAGGCTAGAGGATGCAGCAGCAGAGGGGAGGCAGCCACTTTTGAAAGTCTCGGCTTAATTGGCCCCCTTGGCTGCAGTGGGTGGGGGAAGGGGAGGAAAAGAGTCTGAATGGAAGAAGCCAGCACTCGGGCTCTTCTGGTCCCTCTCCCTGGAAGGAAGCCTGCACGGAATGTCCAAGCTCTGAGATCACACGAGTTCTCTGGGGCCCACTGCAGTCTGGGCAGGCATTGGGAACTGTGTGGGAACAGATGATGTGAAAACTGAAGGGCGAAACTCCCTGTGGTGGTTCAAGGGACGCTATGGGCAGAGAAGCAGTATGACGTCTGCCTTCTCTGCTCTAGGCCATGGTTACTGAGGTGGGTCGGGGGAGAACTCGAAGGAGCTGGAAGCCCAATGCTTTATTTTCAAGAAGGTCCCAGTTCAGTGGTTGCAGCAGCGCTTGGGTTCGTGAGGGTGGAAAAGCTTCCAAGCAACTCGGCAGCCCACTGACTACCGGAGGTGTGTGAGAAGGAGAAACAACACCCACCTACACCTTCACTGGGCTCTGAGCTTTTCCAGGGTTGATCTTTGCCAATATCTTTTATTCCTTCCCATTCTCCGTCACAGTTTCTTTCCATGAAGTCTCCAGCAGGTTCTGGCACCTTTCCCTCTGAACTACACCTGAGCTGTGCCCATTCCCCCCCTCTCCTTTACCTGAAACCCTTCCTTCCCTCCAGGATGATCTGGCAACCGATATCTCTAGTCAGCCATCTTGGGCCCCTCCCCATTTTATGTTCTTATAGTGCTGTGTGCTATTTTTTTTTTTTTTTTTCCTGAGACAGGGTCTCACTCTGTCACCAGGCTGGAGTGCAGTAGTGCAATCAAAGCTCACTGTACCCTCAAACTCTTGGGCTCAAGCAGTCCTCCTGCCTCAGCCTCCCCAGTAGCTAGGAGTACAGGTGCACGCCACTATGCCCAGGTAATTTTTAAAATATTTTTGTAGAGATGGGGTCTCGCTAGTTGCCCAGACTGGTCTTAAACTCCTGGCCTCAAGCTATTCTCCCTTGTCAGCCTCCCAAATTGCTGGGATTACAGGTGTGAACTATGTTACTTTTTATGAAGTTTTTAGGGGTTTCTTATGTTTTAGGAAATTGATTTGAGGTTTTGGGGTGATGTGAAATGCATCAAAACTTTTCCTTGGGAGAGGAGGGGATGGTTAAATTCATACCTAGTGGGTGCGGTGCACACTATCTGGGATGGGCACGCTTGTAGTTCTAACTCGGGCAGTGCAAGGGCAATATATGTAACCTAAACATTTGTGCCCCCATAATATTTTGAAATTAAAAAAAACAAAAATAAACTTTTCCTGGGTAGTGACTTCGCTCATAACATCTGATTTTCAAAAATGGATTACTGAGATTAATCAGGAAATGCGTATATGAAAAGACTTAAATCCAACAATGTAATAAAAAAATTATAATCAAGTTTATCCTAAGAATGCAAGCATACTCCATAGCAGAAAAGTCCAGCAATATAATTTCTCCCTAATATTCTAAAAGAGAGAATCATATATAAACTCACTAGACTTTTTAAATGATAACATATATACTTAAAATAGAAGGAAACTCCCTTATCTTGATAAAGGTGCAATACCAAAAACTTAGAGCAAACTCCGTACTCAATGGAAAAAATGGGAAGAATTTGATCCCTTTGTGGGTAGTGAATCCACCACCAGAAGGAAGAGCCTCACCACATGCAAGAGGAAACAAAGAAGAAAACAAAGCCCCATGCAGAAAAGCTTGAGCTCAGCTATGGGGCACTAATATTTCTCAGGCTAAAGAGATATTCTCCATCCGAGGCTGCTCTGGGACTCTGAAGTAGCAGAGACCATGTTCAGAAAGATGAAAAGGAAAAAACAGAAAAGGGCAGAGCAGGGATGTGAGAAATGTCCCAGGCTTGAATGTTTTTTCTGTGATCTTCCCCTCTGGGATCTGCTGTCTGAAAAAGGACTTAATTGAACACCTGACATGCTCAGACTGTACAGGTGGCATGGGCTCTCAGGGATTGGTGAGGTTATGATTCACCCTTGAAGCAGGCATGTTGGAAGAGCAGGACCTTACCTATCAATGCCCTTTTCCTCCATCTTCTGTTTTCTGCATTAATGATGGAAAACAAAAAAAGAAGGAAAGCATGAGACACAATTGTCAATCTCCCTTTTCAAGTCAGCCTGAAGAACTTCATCTGTGAATATTGTATCATTTGTACTTAGTGTGGTATTAACTTTTAAAGTGGATAAAGTACTTATGTTTTCTTTTATTTAAAGTACTTTTCACTCTTTTCCATATTTGAAGAACATGAAAAACATTTTTCTGGAAGGGATCCTCAATTGGTTTTTTCTTCTGTTGAAAAGGGCACAGAATCTCATTCCCACAGGTGCATGTATGCTCCATCTGATAGGATGCTGCTCCCTGAGGACAAAACTTGGACTAAAGAGGCTCAGCCTTGCTCTCCATATCGGCCCTAACACAAAGTAAAGGCTTGCCCCAGAGATACTTGATATGGGAAAGAGGCTAGTGAACAAGTGTTGAGGGACTCTCTTTTCCTGTGGGAACCCTGAATCCCTAAATATTATAATCCATTGCCACTAAATTACTGTGTTTGAGATTTTTATTCTGAAGCCCTTTGCCACACCCAGATGGATGGTCTGTGAGTTTGGATTGAAATAGTAGTTCTTACTCTAATATCTTTCCTGCCTAACCTGTTCCCTTAGCTGATAATCTCTTCTTTCTTGAGAGTTCTGTTCTAAGGTGCCCCTCTGGGCCAGCATAATTGAGTTAGAAAAGTGGCAAGTGGAAAAGGAGGAAAAAGAGTGAATCTGTACTGCGAGCTGGTCCTAGGGGTCTCTTACCTCACTGATGTCCTGATGTTTCACTAATATGGGAAGAATTTGATCCCTTTGTGGGTAGTGAATCCACTACCAGAAGGAAGAGCCTCACCACATGCAAGAGGAAACAAAGAAGGAAACAAAGCTCCATGCAGAAAAGCTTGAGCTCAGCCATGGGGCATTAATGTTTCTCAGACTAAAGAGATATTCTCCACCTTTTGAGGCACAGTGCTGCCTCAGGCAGCTGAGCACCGAGACAGCACACTCCAGCCACCCATGACAAAGTTCCTGTCAGCCCTGCTTACCCTTCCCTATGAAAGAAAATCCTTTTCCTGTTTGATTTTTAGATGCTTCTAAGATTTTATGTTCAGAGCATTCTCCCTATTGCCATAGTGTTTGAAAAAATCTCTCCTTATTTAAGTCCAGATTTGTTGTTTATTTGACAGTTTTATGGTGCCATGACTTGACTGAGTGCTGTCTGCCCTCAGAACCCATTGTCCTCACCCAAGTATTCATGCTGGCTTCTCATATCTTTTGTGTCCTCCTTCCTGGCTGGGGAAATCAAGATCCATTGTGTATTAGTTTGTCAGAGCTGCCATAACAAAACTCTACAGACTGGGTGGCTTAAACAACAGAAATTTATTTTCTCATAAGTCTGGAGGCTGGAAAGGCCAAGATCAAGGTATTGGTAGGTTTGGTTTCTCCTGAGGCCACTCAGCTAGGATTGCAGATCCCTGCCTTCTTGCTGCGTCCTCACATGGTAGTCTCTCTGTCTTGTCAGCATCTTAATCTCTTCTTCTAAGGACACTACTCATATCAGATTAGGGCTCATTCATATGACTTCATTTTACCTTAATCACCTCTTTAAAGGCCCTATCTCCAAATACAGTCACATTCTGAGGTTCTAGGGCTTAGGACATCAACTATGAATTTGGGGGGGACAGAATTGAGCCTATAGAACACTGTAATGAGCCACAACTCCTAATCCAGTGGTTTAGAAATCTGTTTATTGTTAACATAGTAAGGACTTACATTGATTCTATTGAATGGGGCTCTTCCTGGTTCTTTTCTATTTCAGCAAGAATCTTCCTGGACAAAAAGCTATCTTGGCTTTTTTTTTTCAACTTAGTTTTAATTGTGGTAAAATACACAACAAAATTTATCTTAACCATTTTAAGTGTACAGTTCAGTAGTGTTAAATACATTTACATTGTTCTGTAACCAATCTCCAGAATTCTTTTACCTTGAAAAACTGAAATTCTAGAACCATTAAATAACAACTCCTCATTTACTCTTCTCCCTAGCCCCTGGCAACTACTATTCAACCTTTTGTTTCTATGAGCTTTAACTACTGTAGATACCTCATATAAGTAGAATCACTCAGTATTTTTCTTTTTGTGACTGGCTTATTTTACTTAGCATAATGTCCTTAAGATCCATCCATGTGGCAGCATGCATCAGAATTTCCTTCCTTTTCAAGGCTGAATAATTTTCCATTGTATGTATATATCGTATTTTGTTTATCCATTTATCCATTAATGAACATCTAGATTGCTTCCATCTTTTAGGCTCTCGTGAATAATACTGCTATAAACATGGGTGTGCAAATATCTCTTTGAGACCTTGCTTTCAATTCTTTTGGATATATGCCCAGAAGTGAAATTGTTAGAACATATGTAATTCTATTTTTAATATTTTGAGGTATTGCCATGCTATTTGCCATAGCAGCATCTTGGCTTTTTTTGAGTAGGGACTTAATCTTTGACTCTTTCTATTGAGAGAGACTCTTCCTGGCTCTTTTCTGTTTGAGTGAGAATTTTCTTGGATGGAAGTATTCTTGGCTCTTTTCAGTGAGGATTTAATCCCTCACTCTTCCTATTGACTGGAATTCTTCCTAGCTCTTTTCTGTTGAGTGGGAATCCTCCTGGATCTTTTGTGAAGTCTCTTTTATTTATTTGAATACTAGCCTAATGCCATTAATAATTCTTATTTCACGAGGCAACCATCCTCCTTCTCCCTTCCTGACTATATGCTCCACCACTATGGCACTATTCCAGACCAATGTCTCCAAAAGTGCCAAAATTTTATAAAGAATAATTTGAAGCTACAATGGCCTCTCTCTCTGAGGTTCTTGAGATCTCACCCAGGTTGGTTCATCTATGGGAGGCCCTTGCATCCTGGGGATTCAAATCTCCTCTAAACAATGGTCTGCTTATTTCTCTTATTGTGAAGAAGCTGAAAAATGGCTTTCTCAGTCTAACCTTAACCAGGCCACTAAGCATCACACCTACTTTATCTGAAGGTATTCAATTTCTTAAGGATTACTTGTCCTCCTCAACTATTAATATTACTCTCTCACCCATTCCAACCTCAGAGACATTCACTCCTTTCTCCTTTTCCTCGCCTTATCCATCTGCTCCTCCAAACTCCTTCCTGTCTCCCTTTCCACTATGGCCTGGCCCTCCTTATATGTACTCGCCCCTCCTCAAACCTACCCCTACTTTTCTGATCCCCAGTTTCCTATAGTTGCTTGAGACCTTGGCCCTACTTTCCCTGTTCTTGGTCCTCAAGACCTCAAGGAAGGAAAGCTTAAGGACTTCAATTGCCCGTCCTCAAAAAGTCATTTTTAACCATTGGTCTCTATCTGCTTTTATATGATGTAATAAAGTACTTTCCTGACCCATAAGAAAACAGAGAAGTTTTCCACACAATTCAGATTAATTTTAGAAGCATATTTTCTAGAACTTCTGGACCTTTACTAATCAGTCAAACTTCTTGCAGGTCCTGGAGATGCCTCCTTATGGTTTGAAAAGGCTAAATGGGCCAGAGTCAATGAAGACTTACAATTAAGTCAAAATGCACCAAACATGAATCACAAAGCTAAGGACAGTGGAGATTCTATCCCTATGGCCTTCCTATCTAAAATAGACTGGTCAAAGATTCAAGAGTGCAGATAACAAAGAGACAAATCAGTCTCTAATTATAGGCACTGCTTAGAAAACATCTGGAAGGATTATTCAGACCTAACTCTGGTAATTGCATGGTATCTGATTTAGTTACCAGATTTGTTAATGGGCTCTGTGCAAAACTGAGAGAGGCTAACCAAAAACATCATATAAATTGGTAAGATATCTCTCTCTCTGAAATCCATGAACAAGCTGATAAAATTAAATTCACATAATGCAAGCTCATGGCTCTTCAACTTAAACAACTTGAGGAAAATTGAAAATTAGAAAGGATTAACAGGAAGCACAAACCTTAAGATAAAGAAATGATAAGAAAAAACAATGAAGACTTCTGTCCCAGGATGTGGATAAAATTTGACTTTATGACATTAAGAATTTTTTTTCAATAAAGGACATTATGAACAAAGTGAACAAACACATAGCAAATCAGGAGAAATCATGTACACCATCTAATACTGATGAGGTATGGATATCTAGAATATATGAGAAATGCCTCCAAGTCAACAACAAGGAAATCCAACAGAAATATGGGCAAATGATATTAGGCAATTCACAGAAGAGGAAACCCCAATGTCTAACACGCACATGAAGACATGCACAAAATCATTAGTAATTAGATAAATACAAATTAAAATAGTGAGATTTTACACCCATTAGATTGGCAAAAAGTAGAAAGTCTAATAATTCTGAAATGTTGGTGGGAATATGGAGATACAGGTACCCTCATGTGCTGCTGGTTCCCTCATTCTGTAAAGCAATCTCACAGTTCCTTGTCTAAATATGTATATTATATACATTACAGAGAGGGATTCCTAAGCTTGTATATTTGCTTTTTAATGTTTTCAAAGAATATCTTCCCTTAGCCACTTTCTGCCCTGAAAGAGTTCTGAGTTAAGTGAAATAAAGGCAATTCTATTGTGTTAGTCCTTCAGGGAACCCCCAGACAGATTATAGCAGACAAACACAATTCCCTGGGAACAAGGTCCACTCTACTCCCTCCAGAACCACGTAGCCACAGCAGGAACATGGACTGCTGTGTAGAAGGCTCCCTGCCTCACTAGGAAGGTGAGTAGGGCAAGGCTAAGTAAAGACACCACAAAGCTCTCCTATTGGTTTAAGTCACTTTTTTTCTTGATTCAGTGTTCACTTGCTTGCTGTGAACCTTTAACTATTTTCCAGAGTTCTGAAAAAGTTGATTCTCATTTTTTTTTTTTTTTTGGTGTCTCTGTGAAGGTTAATGGGGCCCTAGGAGCTCCCTACTCTACCATTTTGACTAAGGTCTGGCTTAATCAATAGTTTTTTAAAATGAAACCAGATTCTTACAATGAAAATATACAATATTCAGTACATAAATGTAGTGAGAGAAAACATTCACTGGCTGCCTTGGATCTGTGTTCAGAGGATGAGGAATTAATACTAACACTTTCTGAGTGCCAGTCATGTTCCAACCACTGTTCTAGGACTTCTACATTGATTTCAATGATCTCAAGAAGAATTCTGAGTTGTGGCTCAAGCTTTATTCCAAAGATTTGAGACATTTACTTCTGGCACATACCATATGACACACACAGCTCTTTTCGCAATGACTTGGCATTTTTACAGTTAAGGTCTTAAAACCTGAAGACAGAAATCTCATCTTAGATGCAGCAATCACTCACTGAACAAATATTTCTTGAGGGAAGGAAGCAGCTATTTGGGAAAAGATGTATGGCAGATATATGGTGGCCCTCACTTCTACGAGATTTATCCCAGTGCTTTCTGTGGGAACAAGTTGCCCAATGTGTATACCCTAGTCCCTTATTTTGTTTTCCTTTGATTAAATTCTTGCCTGATAACCTTCTCAGTACCTTTGTTCCTCTATGATTGAGGAAAAAAATCCTTGTAACTAAAACAAATGCTTCTTGAAGCATCAATACACACACACACACACACACACACACACCAGTTGCCAGGAGTATAACTATGAAGAACCTTTCCACTGAAGGGCCTCTCCACTGAAGAACTTGTAGTGTAGTGGGAAGGCAGACAAATAACGTTACAATTAAATGGAATATGTGTTATATAGGGAAATGTACTGAGTGCTATGACAAACCTAAAGTTCTTTCTTTCCAAACAAATAACCAATCTGAAAGGAAGTTTCCAATCAGTATGATGTTCAGGAAATAGATTAAGGGAGGAGACAGGCCTCAAGCTTTACCAGATTTTTTTCATGGGACAACTTTCTTTTCTTTCTTTCTTTCTTTTTTTTCTTTTTTTTCTTTTTTTTTTTTGAGACAGAGTCTCACTCTGTCGCCCCAGGTAGAGTGCAGTGTAGCTGGGACTATAGGTGCACCACCATACCCGGATATTTTTCTGTGGAGACAGGGTCTCTCTCTTGTTCAGGCTGGTCGCGAACTCCTGAGCTCAAGTGATTCTCCCGCCTGGGCCTCCCAGAATGCCAGGATTAAGGCATGAGCCACCACGCCCAGCCCATGGGACAACTTCCATTTCTGAAATACAGATGAGGCAGGAGTACAAGTTTTAGAGTCAAAAAACCTGACTTGGAATTCTGACTTACCACTTGCTACTTAGAGGACATTTTGCAAGTGAATTAATCTCTTTGAGCCCATTTCCTCATCTGTAAAACAGAAACAGTAATTCTTAATTCACAGAATTTTTTTTTGTGAAGATCAAGTTCAATGATAGTAAACATGTTTAGTACAGAGCTTCCCACACAGTTGCCCCATAAATGGTAATTCTTATCTCTTCAGGCTTAGAGGAGGAATTGTAAGACAAAACGTGGTCTGGATGCTGCTTTGCGTGGAGCACCTGTCTGATTTTTCCACTTAGGATCTATTAAGCTAAACCAACGTGATTTGCTACCTCTATGACTGGCTTCATGGGACATGTGTTATGGCTCTAAAGCACATGTTGAGGTATCTAGCTAAGCAGCTGGACATAGACATGTTAATTGCAAAGAGATAGGGCCAACTAAGAAAGATGAGAGTATGAAATTATATGTGTCCATCTGGTGAAAGAGCAGTAGGTCGAGAAGTGGGAAGAAAAGGCCAGGGGAGAACAGATTAAACTGAGGCCATAGGAAGAAGTCTAGACAGGAAGGCGGCACTTGATATTCAAGAACTGATTAACAAGCAACAAATGACATTAATATTCAGAGTAGATAACTGACTTCAAGAAGATCCAGCTAGAGGAACTGGTTGTTCAGCCATGGGGGCAGACAAAGCTCCTAGACACAGGGGACCTAGGAGCAGGTAATATTCTGATATCCAGGCAGGTAGCCGTGACATGGGGCATGGACTCAGTCTGAGAAAGGGTCTGGGTATTAATAAGAATAATCCTAGAAAATTGGAGTACCAGACAGGTTACAAGCTAGAGTTTCAAACACAGGAGAACAAAGCAGTGATTTAACTATGACGACTGATGCTAGATAAAGGGCTTCTCAACGTCAGCACTATGGGATTGGATAATTCTTTGTGGTGGTGGGGAGCAAGGGGGCAGTCCTGTGCATTATAAGATGGTTAGCATTAGCCCTACCCAACAGATGCCATTAGCATCCATCCCCCAAGTAGTGACAATCAAAAGTATCTCCAAATGTCCTAGTGCAGGGAGAGTGGGAATATGGGAAGGGGTAAACCTGCCCCCAGTTGAGAACCACTGGACTTAAGGTGGTATTAAAATGACAGAACTACTTGAAGAAATACCTCTTTTCAATGAACATTTGTTGTTAATATTAAATATCACCAGAGAATTTATCACAAACACAGAATTAAAGGGTCTGTGAAAATCCTCTGGAATCTGAAAGCGCTGCTGTGGAGTATTTCCATCTCCACCTCTGCAACACAGAAAGAACCTGGCAAATCTGTATACTGCCCCCTCCTCCCTTTGCTTAAAACATTCCGTGAGCTGCTAGGACGGGAGGACATCTATCAGAGCTGACTGTTTCTTCTGCTTTTTCACAGCTGAGCTACTTGTGCACCATCTGCACTCCAGTAGCTAACTGGTAACAATCGTTTTTGGAAGGACCAGCTAAGAGAGCTTTTATAGTAAAGAGGTTTTGTAGTAAAGATAGTCATCTTATTAAAAACCTGTTCCTTCCCTGTTACTGCCATTCCATACAACAGGGACCAAACTTTGATGTACCCCATATAAAAACCATTTTTATGTTCTTAAAGCAGTTACAATAATGACAGAAAATAAAATGTTTAAAAAATAATTTTGAGAGTAACCATAAGAAACATATAAGCAAGTTAGTGTTATATCTAGGAAACATAGTATTTGAAATAGTAAATTATAGGTTCTCTACTCATAATTTGTCTTTGTAATCATTTCTTTATTCCCTAAAGAAATCATCTGCATTCTTCAGTGAGTATGTAATTTAGACCAGTTGCAAGTTACAATTTTTAATTTAATTAAAGGTTTGAGAACACGTTTTAAAAAATACATGGACAGCAAGTACCAATTGGCATTAAAGACTAATCATTCCTGGACTAAGTAAAATTCTTTGAGAAAGAAAACTGTAGAAATAAATTAATTTCAGGAAAAGTAATTCAGAGATAGAGAATTAATGATGAAAGGAAAAATAATAGAGTGAGACTAACTAAAAATAAATTTAAAATAAATTAATACCAGCTATTAATTATGAATTTAATACAGTTTTAATCTCTAAACATAAAAACTTTAAAATATAAATATTTAAAGTATGATTACTGATAAAAAGTGGGAAAGAAAGCAATTACAAACACATTTGCAAATAAAATTTCTTATTAATTCATTCAACGAACAGATCTCTGATGCATTTTTTTCAGCACAGATGCTAATGGTCTCCACCATGTGAACTCTGCTTTCTCAGAATCCAGATGACATAGTGAATCGCGTGTGAGATGACTTGTTGGTAGAAGCAGAAGCGTAGAGTAGATGTGTCTTGGTAATAATTAATAAGAGGAGGGAGGAGGAATCAAAATACTTCTGCTACTGAGATTAATCAGGAAGTTATGGATGCCAAAGGACTTTGCAGTTCCCAAACTGCATTCTGACTCTGTAAAGCCTAGTTCTTCCTACATTCCCGTAGGGCCTGGCTTTGTGGTTGGAATTTCTTTCTCTGTTATTTTCACATGAAGTATTCCTTCCAACCCCTACTACTTTAGGTATCTGAAAGAACCTAACTAGTATACCACGTGTGGGAGTTTGGACTTTATTCTGAAAACCACAGAAAATCATGAAAGGGCTTCAGATTTGAATTTTAGAAAGAGGAATCTGGGAACAGTGTAGAAAAGAAATTGGAAATGGGCAAGAGGCAGGGATTACGTTTGGTAACTTATTTTAAACCAGGTGAGGGATGATGATGCTTGAACTAAATTAGTGAGAATAGAGAAAACTGGATGAATTAGAAAGTTACGAAAGAAGATAAATCAACAGAATTTGATTCTTCTAAGATGTAGAGGATGAGGGCACAGGAAGAGTCAAGTTTGACTCTTAGTTTCCTAACTGGGGCAACTAGATGGATGGTGGTGCTTCTCACTGAGAAAGGCAATGTATGAAGAGGACCAGCTCCTTTTTGGGGAGAAATATGAGGTGCCACTGAGACTGACAGGTAAAGACATCCAATAGGCAGTTGAATATTCATGTCTGGATCTCAGACAAGAGCTCTGGAGTTATAAGTTTGTGTATAAGGGCTTGACATCATGACTTTTAGAAATATCTAGGCAACAGTTCCTTGTTTTATTCCCATAGTGCTAAGTTCAGGAATACTCTTAAATTAGGCCACATTAGCCTGGGGAAATTGAGAATAAATAATTTGTTCCGGTCTAAATATCCTCTACACTGTACCCTAGCTATCATATTGTACACTGTAAAAATCTGTGATTGATGAATTACCCTGCCTAGGTGAAATGATCTCTAGAGAAGCCTATGTATAGGACCAGTCCAGCTTTATGGACTTAAGGCTAGGACTGGAAGAGAAAGTTATGTTTCCAGAAGGTCCGATGTTCCGTGTTCCAGAAGGTCTGAGTATTTGGAAAGTTTAGAAGTTTGTACTTAAATCTCATAGCTGATATTGCAACTAATTCCTTTGTGTATCCTTAGGTAAGTAAACCCAAGTGGTGTCTGTGTTATGGTACTTCTGTTAATCTGGACCTTTTGTTGATATTTGTCGATGTGGAGGTTATACAGGGTGATATCAGTAGATTGGTAGTAATTGAAACCATTGGTATGAACAAGATCACTCAGAGAGAATAAATTGAGAAGAAAAGAAAGCTGAGAATACAATTCCAGAAAACACTAATATCTAAGGAGTAGGTGAAAGAAAAGTCTAAGAGGAGAATAAATACATGATGATAATATCCGAGGAACTGAACAGCTAGAAAGGTAGATTGAGTAATATTTGTATTTCATCATTAAATGGAGACAGATATTTCATAATGACATTAGACAAATTTTCTTGCTCCACATAGATACATGCTCATTGTCAAACAGATAAATTTTCTAAAGGATTCATAACAAGGGCTCAGAAAAAGACATGGATTTCCTAATTTCCATCTAGAAGGTTAAACACCAGGAACAAAACTCGCTGATAATTAAGTGTATTCAGAAGTTAATAAGACAGTGTGAGTGATGACCACAAAAAGAGTTCTCTTTTTTTAAACCACCTATTTAAAACATTTACTCAAAAGTTAATGTGTGCCAGGCATTACGTTTTACCTGCAGTGTCTCATTTAACCTTACAACCACCCCATGAGGTAGGCATTTTTATTTTCTTCTTTTAAGTACGTAGAGAGGTTAAGTAGTAAAGATTAGTGAAGATTAGAGAAGTTAAATAACTTGCTAGAGTCACCCAGGTAGTAACCAACAGAGCTGAGATTCGAATTTAGGGCTTTTTGACTTCAAAACCTGAGGCTTAACTACTATGTGACGATGCTGTGAAAAGTATTATTTATGGTAATAAAAGGTTAAATTGATCATGCATTTATTAATGTAATTTTCAATGAAGACAGAATTTGTAGCCATGGAGGACAGCTTTAGACCCATACTGACATTTACAGGTGTGCTACAATTTTGAAAGTGTTTCTTGAGACACTGAGCACAAAAATATGTATTTGAATATTTGTCTTTGCTACTAAAAGAGAAATTATTCTGTTTTTTGGAATGCTAACTCCAACGTTTAGCTGATTTCTTAATTTGTAGAATAAAAAATTATTTTTACCTCTGGTAACGTGCCTTGGTTTTGGCATAAAGCCATGTATTGTTTCTGGGGCAGTACAATCTCTTTTGGCGTATGTACATAGAAGGCTATTTTTTTAAAAGAAATTTACAGAATACCAGGTACAGATAATTGTTATACTTTAATAAAAAATTTGGCTTTTCAGGGCCAGGTGCAGTGGCTTATGCCTGTAATCCTAGTACCCTGGGGAGACCGAGGCGGAAGGATCCCTTGCGCTCAAGAGTTCAAGACCAGCCTGAGCAAGAGTGAGACCCCGTCTCTACTAAAAAAAAAAAATTAAAATTAAAAATAGGAAAAATTAGCTAGGCATGGTGGCACATGTCCGTAGTGCCAGTTACTCGGGAGGCTGAGGCCCATCTCTCTTGAGCCCCATGGAGGTTGCATCGTAATGACACCATGCACTCTAGCTGGGGCAACAGAGAGAGACTGTCTCAAAAAAAAAAAAAAAATTGGCTTTTCCAATCATTATAAGTATTATTTTAAATTAATGAATTCCAATTGTATTACCTTAACTCCATATAATTGAGATGTGAAAGACTCTAAAGATGATTTTGAGTCAATCATGCTAAAGTTACCAATAATAAAAAATTCAAAAGAAAAGTTGGCTACACAGTGAAAGACACTGAATGAGAAATTGATCCTAGATTACTGGGCCAATTATTAAAGAATCATTTTTTAAAGCTCCTTAGGACCTCAAGAATAATATCTGTCATATATTCCATCTGAACTTTTTTGCTAAATTCACAGGTTTTCATACATAAAGCTCCTATGCCATAGGAGCTGTCAAGTTTCCCAAAAATTGTGTAATAGGCACAAATGATCCAAATTAGTGTTCTAGGAGCTCACTACTATTACCTCTTCTGCCGCCTTTGTCCATCCTTGCTTTGCATCTTATCAGAAGGGAAAAAATGAAATTTAGTTTGCAAAGTACCTGTGTTACAACGCCTTCTCATTTTACAGCCAAACAGCGCCGCCCACTGACAATCTCATGGTTTACTATCTTCCATCCTGCAAAGTTTAGCTGTCTGAAAGTGTTGGTTTCTTCCTCTCCTACCTCTATCCTGTTTTCCTCTCTACTTTTCTCTGCTTCCTGCTCAGCAGTTGCAAAATGTCTTGGGCAAAAGTAGACTAACCTGGGTCTTTGGAGAAGCACAGATGAAGATTTTTTTGGTTTGGCTTTCACCTCACATTTATTTGGCACTTTAGACCTAATGAATGCTTTTGTATCTGTTCCTTATTTGAGCCTCAAAACCCTCTGATTTTTAGTAGGGTATTCATTCATTCAACAAATATTTATTGATTACCTACTATATGCCAGGCGCTGTTCTAGGCGTTGGAGACACAGCAGGGAACAAAATGGGGGTGGGGAGGAGAAGCAGCCTAGCTCTTCTGAAACTTTTCTTTCAGCAGAGAAAGTCAGGCAGTAAAGAGGGCGGGACAGCTAGCGTAGCGCCTGATAGGTGATTGGAGGAACTTTGGCTTTTGGGGCAGAGGGCAGATCCATTTTACAGATTAGGAAAATAAGGGACTACTACGCAGTATGTGCACCAGTTGAGCTTGAAAAAAAATTAACAAGAGGTAGGCTTTGACTTGGGGCCACTGGTCCAGAGATTCGAGGAAGCAGAAATGAAAAGGGACAAGACAAATTAAGATGAATCCGAAAGGAAACAAATTGTTTACACTGAAATACAATTTAACAGAGCCAGGGGCTCTGTTCAAGCACTTGTCACCGAAAAGGAAGCGAATCTTGACACCGCAAACTGCCTTTTGCCTACTTGGATGCCGCGGGTGGGGCTGGGGGAAAAGCTCCCTGCCCGGAACCCGGCCTGCCCCGAGCGTGGCCACGTCCCCGGCCACGCCCCGCCGGCGGCTCGCTCTGGGGTTGGCCGCGGCGGGGGCGGTGGCCATGGTGCCCGGAAGTGCGGCTGACGTGTCCCGGCCGCGCTCGGAATTGTGGGCGACTTGGCTAATGGCGTCGGCGAGTCTGGGGACCCTGGGGAGCCGACGCTGACGCTTCTTGCGAGGTTGGCTGGTGACACCCGGTGTGGCCGGGCTCCGCGGCAGCGGGAGGGTCCTGCCCGCCTTGTGGGCTCCTCGGCCAGAGCCGGCGGAGCCTAGCGGGGCGGGGCGACTGCGGGGTTGCCTCCCAGAGGAGCGGCAGGTTTTGCGAGAACGCTGCGGGGGGCGCTCGGAGCCCCTCCGGGTTCGCAGCCCAGGCCCGGCAGAACCCCTGCGGAGCCCACGAAACGGGCTGCGTAAGGGCCAGAAGCGCGGGCAGGGAGCTGCCTGTCGCCCCTAGGAGCTGACAGTGCCGGAGCTTGTTTGTGCCTCTCCGAAATTGGCTCGGACCTTGGAGGATCATGTCTGGCACCAACAGCCCCGAGGCGGTGAAGAAGCTGCTGGAGAATATGCAGAGCGACTTGCGGACTTTGTCACTAGAGTGTAAAAAGAAATTCCCACCTGTCAAGGAGGTAAGCTTTAGGCGACGTCAGGAGAAGGCACCATGAGCATGCCTGGTCCTGTTCGAGCCAACCCTTCACCCGCAGCCTCCAGTCTTGTCTAATTTTCATTCGGCCCTCACCTTTCTAGACTTGTGAGTCGGTGGGTTGTTCCACAAACGCTTTTTATAATTTCTTTTGGGGAGGGCTGAAGCGCTTTTATTTTTCTCCACTCTGCTGCCCTCCCGGTTTAGGAATGAAGTTCGTGGAGTGAACCGATTCAGTTAATTCAGCTAGGTGTACTGTATACTCGCCTTTTCTGGCCTTTTTCAGACTCGAAACTGGCCAGGCCAAACTTAAATGTCTGTTGCTTGTAAAAACTAATATCCACCGGTCGTGGTGAAATCTATGCTCCTCACGTTTATAGTATGTCACTCAATTGGAAACTGCGTTCCTTCTTAGCAGGTGTCATTCATTTAGCTTAGCTCCATTATCAGTTCCATGAGGTATTAATCAACTATCCATAGCCACCTAATTTATGACAAATATTGAAGACCCACAGTAACTATGTTAAAAAGTTTGGGCTTGGACTCAAAGCAAATAATTTGAATTCTAGCAATACATCTTATCCTCTTTGAACTTCAGTTTTCTTTCAGCTGTAAAATAGGGCTAAAGAGTGGTTTTATTATATGACGTATGGGAAAGTCGTCTGAGCAAAAGGGTATTATTAAAGAGGCTCAAATTAATAATATATACAAATTAAATACTCCAAACAGTTCCTGAGTTGAAATGTTAAAAATTTAGTTACTATTGGCTGTTTCTTTTAAGATGCCATTTTAATTCTCTTAAATTAAAAGAAAAAGAAAACTCTGCTCAATTTTTTTCTCATTTTTGAAATAAAATATTTTGGTGATATTGTAAAAGTAATTATTTTTATTCCTATTTAATGTAGTTTGGTTTACCTGCAATTTTATTTACTATTTGCCTTAAAATTCACCAAGGAATTTCATATTTATACTTATTTAAATGTTTTACCTTTATTACTTTGAAGATTCTGTAGTTAGAACTTGACCAATAAAGTTTGGATTTTAGGCTTGTGAGGAATCTTAACTTTTCTTTAAGTGCTTTGGTTCCTTGGTTCTGTCAGTGTTCAACAAATTCCATCTATTTCTTTAATAAAGTAAGCAAATATTAACCAATGATGGAAACCAGATGTGCTACTTCTGGAAAGATGGCCGTTATAATATATTTTATTTCAGATAGTCAATAGTTTGTTTTGATATTGATTTTCATTATTTTCTTTATATCATCTGTCGAAAGTTATAACAAGTAAATTTAAAGAATTAGGCTGTTTGAGAATTTTAAAGATTTACGTCATTTTAACTGTAAGAGAAATACTCTCATTTAGAAAATATCAAATCCTATTTTTAATTTCAACAATAATTTATAGACCCAACCATTCCCAGTTCTAAGAATTCATATAAAAACCATGGTTCCTCTATATTATATGCCTTTGTGGGCTATGTTGGGAATTTAATTGCCATTTATTGCATTACTTCTATTGGAAAATACATTTGGAGTTCCAAACAGGTAACTTACAAAGTTTTGGAACTCAATCCATTCCTAATCTGAGGACTTTAATAAATGCTCATTCACTTTTACTTGAGTGCTGGCTAGAGAGATATTTAGTAATTATACCTAGTCTGTAAATTAATAGCAAAAGTAACTCTTCTTGTGATTATCTCTCTATGTAATTGTGTATATGGTACATGCTCTATAAGAATTTGTTGAATGAAAGAATCTAGACTTCTTATCCAATGACACTTGCTTAGGTCTCTACTTTAGGAATTGAAAAATGATCTTGACTGTGTCATAGGTTTAAAACAAGGATGAAGTAATTAGCCTAATAGCGATGATAGGAAGAAGCTTTGACTTTCAAGAGATATTTTGGTTCAGTTAAGTTTTCCATGGCGAATTAATAGCAGTGCCGCATTTGGACTTTTGTTCTTTAAGGAACTGGTAAGTTTTTGGTTTTTTCTTTTTGGGTGTTAGCTAGACCTTAAGGCAAAGCCTTTCTAAGTATAAGAAGCTTTTCCATCATAAATTGGTTTGCTAGTTAACACTCTCCCAGTGTCTTCACAGGCGTTAGCTAAAAAATACTCATTCTGAACTATTCATAAGGCTACTCAAGAACTTAATATAATATTGTTCTAATTGAATATGTGCTTTGGAAGGAATGTCTCCTTCTCCAATACTTTTTAAATAAGCTAGAATGAACTAACATGTCTTGTATTTAGTTTTTTTTTTTTCTAGTTTTTAGTAATTTGTACTTTTTATGGCTGTAGTGCTTGGCTATACATTTTTTTTTGTAGTGGCTATAATTCATTCTGTCATTTTATTATAAATGTAGTGATTAAATAATACCAGCAATAAACTTCCTCTTTTTTTTCTGTTTATTTTTCTTAGTCTTTAAACATAAATCTTCATGCTTTAGCAGCATAACTCTTTTTAGTATAACCGTACTAGCTAATTTGTTTGGGAATATGTGTATGAAAATTTTTTTCTTTGCCTTAAAAGTTACTTTTGAGCCTTCTGTAATCATTTCCATGTAATTGATAAGTGGCCTTCAGAGGCAGTGACCTCTAAAGCTTTATGTTTATGCATTTCATAAGTAAGAACTTTTTGATCATTTCTTATTTACAGGCACAGATGAGGGGGATCTAACGAGCCTGCAAATGTAATGAGAGAAAGTTTTTGGTTCTTGAGTTTTGTGGAATGAGTAGAAGCTAGCCAGCAGAAGTAGGGAAGGGGCAGTCGTTCCTGGCAGAGGAAATAGTACATGTTGTTTGTATTCCATGTAAAATAAATTTCATACTGAAGATTATTGGTAGTGAGAGCTTTTTAAGAGAGGGAGTAATATGATCAAATTCATATTTAGTAACATTGCCTTGACATTATTGGTAGGGAGAATTAATTAGAGGGTACTGAGATTGAGGCAAAGAGAGCAAATTTTAAAAAGTGGTAATTGCTGTATTGAGGTGGTAGTAGACATAGATGTGAGGTGAAAGAAAGTGTGGATTGAAAAGAGATTTAGTAGGTAAAATTATCAAGGCATGGCAACCTTTTATATAATGGAGAGAGAGAGAAATATGTGTTGCCTCTCAGGTTTCTGGCTGGGAAACTAGGTAGATCACTAAGAGAAGGAATATAGGAGGAGGAAATGTTTTGGGGGAAAATGAATATGTTAAGTTTAAGATTTATGTGTGACACCCAAGTGGAACTGACCAGTAGGTGTTTGAAAATGATAGTGTGACTCTTAAGAGGGAGGTTTAGAATTTCAGATTTAGGAGTATCAATTTATACATGATATTAGAAACCATAGGAATGGATGAGATGGACCAGAAAGAGTGTAAATAGACAGTGAGACTATAAAGGCTGAAGAAGGAGCTTTGGGAAACAACAGCATTAAAGGAAAAGAGGCAGTTGGGCGGACTAAGGTTAAAGATACAGGAAAGAAGGGGGAAACTTGTTAGAGTAAGATCTCTGAGAAAGCTGGATTTTCAAGGGCATAAGTGTGTGAGTGGGATTTCAATCTGATAAGGGACACATCATCTTCTGACAGGAAGGACAATGGAAAAAATGGGTTTGAATGTGATAAATTTGAATGAGGGTCATAGTGGAGAGTTGGGAAGTTGTGGGCAGTTTGTTCTGTGGCCTGTGTTTTCTTGGTAAGATAGGAAACAAGCTGGTTGCGAGGTGTAATTAGTGATAAAAGAAGAAAGGGTGGGAAGTTTGAGAAGCACAGTGGATCACTTTGGAGAAATGGAGGAGAAATTGACTTGCAACACTTAAGAGTCTTAGCAGGAAAAGTGGTCAAAATGGTGGTGGATTCCCAAAGAAGGAAAGCCAGTTGTTTTGATTGGTTGGAAGAAGATGGAAGGTTTAAGACCTAGCAGCACCAATTTAATCAAAGAGCAGTGGGGTTGGGGGGAGTGAGAGAGCTAGAAGGGTAGGAGTTGGGAGAATAATGGGGATGTTGGATTGCAGATTGCCAAGTGGAGATGTACTAGAGGATGATGAAGTCCAGGGAAGACTTTACTCTGGTAGAAGCATAAAGGGTTTGAGTTGAGGTGGTCAGAATTGGGGTTTTGCATGTATTTTTCCCTCTATTTTTAATGATGTGGAATCAGTAAGGATATAAATCATTAAAAATTGCAAGTAGTCTTTCCAGGCTATGTACTTTAAGTTTTCTCTTGCCCATTCAGGCTTGATAGAGGTTGACTGGCAGAGATTTTTGCCTTAAAAAGCAGAGGTTTCCTGTGGTAGAGTTTCTCAGTATCCAGTATTTTTCTATGTTATCTGGCTGAGGGAGACTTAAGCCTTCTACTTACTGATGGATTTTCCATTTAACGAGATATTTGGGGACTGTGGCTCAAGTCATTGGCTCTCCTGGTAGGGTTAAGACCTCATTTTTAGGACATTGTGACAGCGAAGAATGAGGGCTGGATAATCTTTACATGCTTACTCTGGAGCTGTTTTGGTTTAGTATTTTATAATGTACTATAGTTATTTTTCTCTTGATATTGTATTCTTTATCCTGTAAGCATAATAGAATAAATCCTTGTTTTATATATTCAAATCTATGAACTGAAATAATATATTGATTACCTTCTTAGCACTGTGCTTTGGTGACATAGAAGAAATAAAAGACATTGTCTCTGACTTAAAAACCAAAAAGAAAGATATAGTTCAAAAAATGAATTATTTTCCTTTTTTCTTTTATGTAGTTTATTTTCAACCATGTACAAAGTAGAGGGTTTTGCTATTACCATTATAATGTAATAGAAATTTATTAGTCTAAGTGTAAAGCATAGCAGGAGATACAAAAATAAATGAGAAATTGCCTTTATTTTCATGAAGTTAACTCAATGTTGAGTAAAATACTGCCTTTCCACTAGGCTGGGAACTTTACATCTATGGACTCTAATGCAACATGACATATTAAATATTTCATTTTACAGATGAGGAAACTGGTTTAGAGAGGTTCACTAATTTGCATAAGGTTGTAAAGCTGGAAAGTGGTGGAACTGGGATGTGAATCCATGTGTATCCATCTCTAACCCCTCTCCTTGTTTCTATTATATCATGCTGCCAATGCCTTTAAAACATGCTTAACTTGTTTTTATTATTTTTCCCATTTGTGTACCTTGCCTCATTTTTTATTACTATTGGTCATTCCTTCCATCTTGTAACCTCTTGTTTTGACTTTTATAACACTTTTCTGTTTTTCCTCTCTCTATGAGTGTTCCACCTCCTTTTCTTTACATGTGTCTCCCAAGTTCTGTCTTCAGACCTCTTCTGTCTCCGTGCTCACCCCCTTGAAACTGTCATCCACGCCCATCGCTTCTGGGCTTACTACAATGCTGATGACTCTTAAATCTACTTCACTCACTCTACTCTCTTTACTGTGTTTCCAGCTGTATATTGAACACATCTACCACAATATTTTTCACATACTTTGGATAGACCTTCTTGTAATTGAACTTATCTTTTCCTCAAAACATCCTTTTCCCCCAATTTCATTTGTTTTGTTAATGGTATCTAGCACTGCTGCTTACTTTAGTCATATTTGGCTGTCTTCTCTCCCTCAGCTCTCTTTATTCACTGTCAGTTGTTCCTTGTAGCTCTGTAATTTCTAGCATACCTCTCCTTTTTTTGTATTTTATCAGCTATAATCCTAGTTCAAGGTATAAGTATTATGTCTGGCCTTTGATGTGCATTAATGGCATACATGACTCCAGACCATTCTATATGTCACCAGATTAATATATTTAAAACCACTGAGAAACCCTCAATGGCTACTGTGTACTTATAGAACTCTTAAGTGTAGCATTTAAGACCCTCTTGATTCTTCCCAATCTTCCTTTCTGGCTTCACCACCCTTAACTCTTCCTCATATGCTTCTATACTTCAGCCAAACTGGATTGCCTGCCAATCTCCAAGTATGTTCTATTGCTCCCACTTCCACGGTGTGGCTTCTGAGGTTCTTTTCCTGGTTTGGAATTGCCTCCCCTCATCTTTTTTCTTTTTAAATTAAAATCCTGCCTTTCATTGAATCCCACTTTAAATGCTGCCTATCCATTTGTTGCATGAATGAGCCAACTTTATAGATAATTTTCTAATTTCTTTCCTTATTCACTCATTCGTTTGTTCATTCATGAAATAATTTTTGAACACCTACTGTGTGCTGAGAGCTAGCTAGTTGCTAGAGCAAAAACAGTTTCAGCTCCTGCTCAGGCTTGCCAGTATAGAATGTTTTCCTCTGCTTTATTAACTTTCACTTAAGCTATAAGTTATTTCCTTGTAACTCTTAAATTTTACCTTCTATTATAGTTTTTAAGTATTTTTCTTTTCTACATAACTCCTTAAGGGTCAGTATTGGATCTTGTTTATTTTTCTATCTACTATAATGCAAAGCATTTGTATATGTAGGATGTGCTAATTAAATACTGTTGAAGATTAAATTTTTAAGAAAAGGAAGGAAAAGGCATATCACCTATATAGGCATATCTTGTATGTATTTTTAGCCATCTTCATGTAATCTGAATCATGTAATCATTCCAGTCCTTCATTTGATATGTTAAAGAAAATTTATATTATTTGTTTTCTAGAAGCCAGAGGTTCTGAATAGAATGTCATATAGGTATATATTTTTAGGAGCTTTTAGGGTTATAGAATAACAGAATGTTACAGAAGAAAATCTTATTGGTTTCATTGTAGTAATTGTGTTATGAGCATATTGTGTAGGAAGTGTTCTAGATCTATTAGTACTCCCAAGTATGGACTTTAGGTCTTTTGATTTTACCTGACATCTAAAGTCACAAGTCTTCAGGCAGCTCTATACCACCCCTCTGTCTCATGAGTACCTTATTTTATCTAAGTTGTCATTAATTTGAATTACACCTTTCTTCTTTAGCTCTTGTTTCATGTTGTATCCTGTGAATAATTAATTTGGACCTTTGGTAAATTCGTTTAAGTTTTGAGGCTTTATTCTCATAGAAGTTGTGAAAAATACATGTTTTTAAAAAACAGAACAGGAACTTTGTGTGAAGGGAAGCAGCATTTAATTTTTTTTTTGTAAATCTGTACTTAGTTCTAGTAGTGGACATTTGTTAATTCCTTCCCTACCATCCATTCTCTTTTGCTTCCTTCAGTGGTAGGCTACACTCTTCCCTCATTTTCAACCCTTTGGATTCTCCTAACACCAGTATCTTAATTAGCTTAATCCACTTTAACCTCCCCCCATCCCCACCTACATTCCTGCCTAAGTTACATAATGCCAGTGAGTGCTCCTGCGAAGGAGAAGCTTCTTCTTTCTTCCTCAAGAGCTGCTGAAAGAGACCCTTTCTCTCCTTCTAGATAGTGTCATATGAAATGGTGAGGTGTGGAATGGCTACAGCCATTTTTGTTGCCAAGATTGGATGGAAGCAGCCTGAGGATGAACCTACCCTGGGAACCAGGCAGAACCAAGACAATGGCAAAGAAGTGAAACTGCAGTCCTGGTGGCGTTGTGATTCTTTGAATCAGACGTCCTTTGGAATTTTCAATTAGTGAGACAATGAAGTCCTTCCCGCTCCCTCATCCTTTTTAAGTGAATGTGGATTGGCACTTATATTTTCTGTGTGTGTGTGTGTGTGTGTGTGTGTGTATGTATATATATATATATATTAAAAAAAAAGTACCAACAAGTCTTTTTGATACTATTTAGAACTTTTCATTTGTTCCTTTAGAAAAATTTATTATGTAGCTACTGTATGGAAGGCACTGTGATAGGCATTAAATAATACAGAGAGATGAATGAGGTATGTTTCTTATCCTCATGGGGCTTATAGCTAGAACGGAGAAACAGACATAATGAAATGAATGGGATGAAGTGTTACAGGTACAAGCCATAGACAGTACTAAAGGTGGAAAGGCTTTGCAATATTTGTCATAGAAAAAAGTGATGGAAGTGTTGGTGGAAAAGAAGCCAAACTCTGGAAAATAATTTAAAGGGGTTTATTCTGAGCCAAGTTTGAGGACCATGACCCGGAGCCACACCCAAGAAGCCTTGAGCAAGTGGACTCGCTGTGGTTGGGCTACAGTTTGGTTTTATACATTTTAGGGAGATAGGGGTTACAGGTAAAGTCATAAATCAATACATGGAAGTCATACATTAGTTTGGCCCGAAAAGGCAGGCCATCTCGAAACGGGGGCTTACAGGTTATAGGTGGGTTTAAAGACTCCTTGACTTGTAATTGGTTAAAAAATGAAGCTTTGTCTAAAGGCTTGGAATGTTTTAGATAGGATGCAAGTCAAGGGACGTATATTTGTTGTGTAAATTGGGGACCTGCAGATTTGTCTTGCATAGCCTTAGGCCTGTTAATGAGTTATGAAGGGTATCTCTGGGAAGGGAGGGGGGCATGGTGAGGCATGTCTGACCTCCTCCTCATGGCAGACAATTTAGTTTTAGGATATCCTCTTGGCCAGGAGGGGGTCCATTCAGTCAGCCGGTGTTGGGGGAAGATTTTTATTTAATTTTAGTTCACAGAAGAAAAGATTTCTGCCACTGCTTATGGTATAGAAAGAAAGGTGACAAAATCAAGAACCTGGACCATAAGTCTACGGCTGTCTTCATGTTGACAGCAGTAGTTTAATTTCAGCAAAGCATTATTCATCACATTAAATTAGTGCTAATTTGGGTGTGTATTTCATTTGTTAATTTGTTGGCTTTATAATTTAAAAGCTATAAAGGTTATATTCTTGATTGTATTTATACATACATTTCAATTTGTCAGTGACTGGGTAGGTCCATAAGACTTTTTTTTCCTTTTAAAAGATGTCCTTACACTAGTATACTCAATTTTGGGAAATACTGGTAGGGGTGAATGCTAGGGAACTGTTGAAGAATTGAGACAGGGGATGGAAGGAGGACAAGATTATAGGTAGAGACACATGGAAATTGAGAAGAAAAAGAGTACAAGATATGTTAACTGAATAGCCTTTGTGGTTGATTATATTTGTGAGATGAAGGAGAAAGCCCTGATATCTGACCCGTGACTGGATAGATGATGCTGCTCTTCAGAAAAATAAAGATTGTAGGAAGAAGAAACAGGTTTTTCTGGCTGAGGTGGGAATTTGGGGGTTGAGGGAAACGATAACATCTGTTTTGAACATCTTGTTCGAAAAAAATTGTTAACCTTAATTAATTGTTAACCTTAATTAATTGTTAACCTTAACTGTTTTGAACAATTTAAGGTGCCTTTTAAACATTTATGTTAATAAGTCCTCTAGTTTAGGAGACAGGTCAGGCATAGGAATATAATTTAGGAGTATTCAGCATTTAGAAAGTAATCAAAACCATGGAATTATAGTCATCCTTTCGTATCTGCAGGGGATTGGTTCCAGGACTCCTGGAGGATACCAAAATCTGTGGATGCTCAAGTCCCTGATATAAAATGTTGTAGTATTTACATATAACCTACACACATCTTCCCATATGCTTTCAATAATCTCTAGATTATTTATAATACCTGATACAATGTAAATGCTATGTAAATTGTTGTTATACTGTATTGTATTTTTAAATTGTTGTAATGTTATTTTTTATTGTTCCCCTATACCCTGAATATTTTCGATCTGCATTTGGTTGAATCTGCAGATGCGGAACCCACTGATACAGAGGGCCGACTGTGTAGGATTACCCAGGAAGAGTTTATAGAGTGAGAAATGAGGCCAAGGATATTCTAAGTGGTCTTGGAAGAAGAGTCAGCAAAGGGTATTGAGAAAAAGAAGAAAATGTTTCTTGAGAGAGATTAATGTTAAGAGTAAGAAATATTAAGTACTGTAGTGTATTTAAGACTTTGGCTTTCTTTTCCAACTCATATATGCCCTCAGGAATATATTAGACTACTTACCTTTACCTGTGTCATTTCTATATAAGTCTGAAGAACTGGACACTTTTTTTTTTCCTATTTATTTATTTATTTGCATGAGGGCCTATTCAGGAAAAAAACAACTGTGTTTACAAAGGAGTCTTCAGCATTTAGAAAGTAATCAAAACGATAGAATTATAGTCATCCCTACAGATATATGTGATATCTGATCAGAATAAGGGATACTTCTAAAACAAGATGTTAAAAATTCTTCTTCACTCCTATAATCCTTGATAAATAGAAGGGAATCTGGCTCTGAAGACCACTGTTCATATGGGATGCCTTAAAGATGTAGGCTAAGCCTAGGCATGAAGTAAGACTACAGTGGTTAGGGGGACCCTGATATGCAAATGTGTCAATGAACATTGATAGCAAAACTTTCCAGCAACACAGGGTGCCTGTGAGAATAAGATGTTACGGTTTCAAAGTATTTTGACGATAGAAACTTGGATGTAAAAGATGAGGAGCTATGAGACAGGTCTAATTATATCCAAGGCAACTAACAGTCCTCTTGGTGATTCTTTGAGTTTAGGAGTGAAAATACTGGTTATACATCTTTAAAACACCACTTTAGAACTACTTTAAAGATACTCCTTATTCCTTCTCCTTATTGTGTGTATGTACAAAAATATTTGTAAGATGTGCACATATTCATGGTTCAATTCTTACTCATCTCAGGAAATCAAAACAATTTCTGGCAAATTTGAAATCCTTTACTGATACCTAGCATGCTACAGGACAGATTTTGGAAACTATTAAGAAGGTTTTGCCTTTGGACTCTAAGATGAAAAATAATTAAAAAAGAAAAAAAGGTATGACTGACTAGAATTCAGAAAGTCTGGACAAATTATATTAATATTTATGACAGTTCAGTTTAATCAGTCTCTGTTGACACTGAAGCAAAACCACATATTAAATTTGGACATATGCAAGGTATATAGGGCCATAGTGAGAAGGGGGAGAAGTTAAACTTAAAAATGATGGTGGAAGAAATTTCAATGACCACAGATTAATTTCTTCAATTTAATTTTTACAGTAGTAAATTTGCTATGGTTTGTACATCTTCAAAGTATATCCAGAATCTAACCGTTTCCTACCACCGCAATCACTACCATCTTGGGCCTATCCACCATTATCTCTTGCTTTTGTTATTGTAGTAGTCTCCTAATTTTACTGTATATTGGAATCACCTGAAAGTTTTTTAAAATACCGATGCCTGGCTCTCACCAGAAGTCATTCCAATGTAATTGGGTTGCAGTCTGGACATTGGGGTTTTTTTTTAAGCTTCTGGTGTTTCTAACATGCACTGCCTCAGATAATCAGAAAACCAAATCTTTCCCTGAAGTAATTGATTTTGGGTGTGTTTTTCTGCTAGTAGCCATGTTAATTTGGGACATTTTCATTTCTTAAAGTTTTAGAAGTAAGTGTATCCATTAGCCGCCTTAGTTGTGAGCAATGAAAGCTGACTCTGGCTGATTTAAGCAGAAATAAAATTTACTGGTGGAATATTGAGTGGTTCACAGAGTTGGTAGAAGGCTGGATGCAGCCAGCCCTAAAAAAAGGTACATGAACAAAGGGAGGCTAAACAACTAGAACCACAGCAATACTCATGCCAGTGAGACCATTACTGCTGTCTCTGCTGAATAGTAACTGGATGCCACGTATTGCACTACTGGTTGCACTGGTCACTTCAGGCCACCACTGGTTCTGCTGCCCTTGGAAGGTGGATATTGCCTCCACTATTGCTGTCATCAGAATTCTCTTTTGTCTCTTCTTTTCTTTGTTACTAGGCTCCACATTCAAAATCCCTGGTGGGTGCTTCTATATGGGTAAGCATAGGCTGTATCTGGCATTTTCAATTTTAATAGTGGAAGATAGGCTCTGTCTTATACCAAAATTAATGAAGTTGGGAATTCTTCATATATAAGCAAGGGCTTCCCATGCTTGGAGGCAAAAAAATGACAAAGGTCTACTACACATGGTATAGCTTACAATGTGTTCTTTATTTTATGCATTGATCCACTGGTCTTCAAACTAAGAGCCCATAGCACACTGGTGTTCTTTTATAATTATTTTTAAGCCTTTAGAGCCTGCTACTACTTGTTCGTTAGCAAGCAGTAAGAGATAGCAAAATAAATGAGCAAGTAGTGAGCAAATTAATAGGAAAACTTGGACATATCACTTCTTATGAGTATATATGTATTATCTTTGAAGGTGTAGATACCAGTATAGCATAGCCATGTTTCCAGAAAGTAAAATTGTTCTGAGTTTCTATGATGGAAATAATAGATCAATATTATATGTCAGCACTGTCCAATAAAAATATAATGTGGGGCCACAAATGAAATGCATATATGTAATTTTGAATTTCATTTAAAAAGTAAAAAGAAACATTTAATTTTAGTAATATTTTTTATTTAACCCAATAAATTCAATACACTATTTCAACATGTAATCAATATAAATATTAAGTGGATAGTTTACATTCTTTTTTTATACTAAATCTTCAAAACCTAATATGTTATTTTACACTTAGAGCACAGCTTAATTCAGACTAGCTACATATCAAGTCACATGTAGCCAATGGCTACCACATTGAACAGTGCACTTCTGTGGCATTCTGTAAAATGCTATGTGACTTGTAGGTACTGTTAGTTAAACATACTATGATGAAGTGTTTTAGATACATTATGAAAACTTAACTGAGTGTTTAAAAAATATAACTGAAAAGTAATAGTAAAGTGGTTGGTTATTCATTCTCAAAAAAGAAACTGGTTCTTTTCATCCAAAACAGTAGTTTACTTGATTTTGCAGTGGTTTGCAATTCTTTATAGTGGGGGGAGGGGAGGTGTGAAATGGAGAGGAGGAGCCTAATTATTTTCATTAGGTTTTGGTTTTATTTATTATTTTTATTTTCTGAACATTTGAATTTGTAGGGGATTGAGGTATTCCAGATATGCCTTAAGGCAGAGGAAGGCAGCATGCTCTAGGGCTGCGTTTGCATGTGAATAATCAAATTATTCATATTTTATTACATTTAATGTTTATGTCACTACTGAGCTTAGTATCTGATGTTTTGAAAATTAAAAAGGTGATAGTGACTGACTCTTTGTGTGCTTATCTATCATGTATGACTTCTTTTCCCTGGATAATTCATGTTGATAATAAGTTTTATGCTCTAATTATTTTTATTCTTACAGGCTGCTGAATCAGGAATAATAAAAGTTAAAACAATAGCTGCACGAAACACCGAAATTTTGGCAGGTAATTTTTTGCATTAAAAATTTAACAATTAATAAAAATTTGACTAACAGTAAAAGAATCTTTTAAAAAGAAGCCATCAGTTTTCTGTAACATCTCTTCCTCATACCTTACATATGCTATTCATGATACAGAACAGGTAAAAGTCCCTGACTTCTGAACTGACTCTGCTTCCCCAAGATGAATGCTATAACATTCTCTGAAATCTTAAGCTTAAACTACTGACTTCTTAAAAGCAAGGATTTTTTTCTTACTCATCTTTGCATTCTCTTCCACCTCTTGCTGATCACCTAAGACGCACCTTACCCATAAAAGGTATTCAATTAATATTTGTTGCATTGAATTGAAGGAATTGATTGGTTCTCAGTCTACCTTCCAAGATCTGTCTTGTCTTTAATATAATATCAACTGTTCATAATGTACTTTTGTATATTTAGTTGTACTGTATCAGATTTGAGTCCTGGGACCAACGCAATATGGTCATGAAGAAAGAATGGGAGTGGGGTGGAGAAAAGAAAACAAAAGTGGTTTCTTACCTTCTCTTGATTGAACTTAAGTTTTCAAAGAGAAATTTTCAAGAGTTTCTCTTTGGCATCCTTTCTCTACTCAGTCTACTCCTTCTCTTCTTTGGTGCCTTCTGTTCTTGCCTCAGTAATAAACATGGAAAAGAGGGAAACTGGCTTTTTTTTTTTTTTTTTGCGTATCTGTTGTATGTGAGGCACTTGTTCCACTCTATCTTACATAAAACAACCTTGTGGGGAAATATTCTTATTTTATGGTAGAGCAAATTGAGATGCAAAGAGATTAAGTTACCTGCCCAAGGTCATATGATAAGTGGTGGAACCAAGTTCAAATCCAGGAGTGTTCAAAGCCCATGTTCTTCCTGCTGCAGTGTGCTACGATGGTATTGCAGGGTTTCCACAGTAGCTACTCTGTCCCAAGTGTTTCATATGTAACTGTTCCTTACCTTACTGATCCTTCAATCTGCACTTCTAGTTCCAATAGTGCTATTGATCCCAGCTAGTATATGAGAAAAGTAGTCCTATTAAGTTAATTTACACAGAGTGCAAATAGTAAAGAATCTAACTCTCATAAAGTTTACATTTTTTAAAAAGGATATCAATAAATTCCTAACTGGTGGGATTTCAGAGTGTTACAGAATGAAGATTTTTGGGGGCAGTTTAAGGGTGGGGTGGGGACAAGAGTGGATTTCACTTAGAATATCCAGTTTTGCTGGAAATTTGCCCTTAGAGTTAACTCTCCTAAGTTGCATCTGTTTCTCATAGCTTCTTCCCTGATTTTGAACAGTCTATCAAAATACCAAATAGTTTTATAACATTATCCACAGATGTAAATAATGCTGTGTGCATATTATATATGAGAAGGGGAGTAGTGAAAGGGGTGGGTAAAGGCAAAGGTGTGTATGGTTGGATTGGGAGGGTGGGCAAGTGGGTTTTGATGGGACACGCATGTTGGGTGGATTAGCTATTGTGGAAAAATTGGTGTTTAAAGATAAATTGTGACCTGGATATTTTTATGTTGGAGACTTGTCATAGGCCAACAATATTAGAATATCATTGTAAATATTTACCTTTGCTAATATTATTGCTAATATTACAGTAAGTCCTTAATTATTCTCCCATAATAGAAATGTTCATTGGTATTATAGTTGGTAGAAGAGTAGAAAAAAAAAGACTGATTTCTTCAAAGGATCACTGTCTATTCCGTGTTCTGTGCCAAGTAAAATGTCTAGTTAGTTAATCTTAAGGATGAATAAGAAAAATTTTGACTCAATCGGTATGAGTTTAATATATAGACAGGCTATTAATTTCATTTTAATTCAATTAGCTTTATTCAAATCAAGTTGGAACAGATCTTTATGCAAATACAATTAATAGTTCATGCTATAATCTTCAAAGTATCCAGAGCCATATACTTGAGGAGGTATTTTAGCACTTAAACTTTATCCTAATATTTTTTACCAAGTATTTATAGCAATTAATACCTAAAAATTATAGATTTATAGACCACTGTCATCTTGAAAATCAAAGGCTCTTAAAAACAAAGTTTAAGTTAGTGTATAGTTTCTAAACTACATAGTTAATTCAGAGAATAGTTTATAATGAAAAAAATTTTGGGTTAACTTTTTTTTATTTCCTGAAAAGTATTTACTTCTTTATAGTACTGGAGACTGTAGGAGACTATAAGATACTACTTTTGTGCTATAATGGATGTCAGAGACACCAAACAATTGAGGAGTCTCAAATGAGATGGGATATTGAATTCTCATATGCCTTTGTATACTTGGAAAATATAAAGGGTTGCTGTAAAAATCAGAACCCTTAATTAGGATCAGCTAGTCTAGTTAATGATACTTAGCATAGATTTCTAGCCAACTTTAGTTTTATTAGATTTATTTTCTAAGGGAAGATTATTTACATCGCAGAATAAATCCTTGCTTTACTTCTCCCCTTCTTTTAAGCATCCTCCCTTAATGTTCACTTTTCTTTGTTTTCACTGCTGTCATGAATGCTGACATAAGTGGGAATGCTATGCCAGGTAATGTCAGCATTGATTCAGATGTACAGATCATTATCTCAAAATTTCCTTTTTCTTTAAAGATAAAACTTTGAGAATGAGCGATAGCAACATAAAGGTTTTCATTTACAAGGCCAAATGCCTTAATCTTACATTTGACTATTATATATTACAAATTGTTTATTATTTTAACATATAACATGTTAGAAATTGAGAAGGCATGTATTATACAAAAATTATGTAATTTGCTTTTTGAATATATATTTGTAACAAAATCAGTGAAGTCGTGATATCTTTCAAAACTATGGCTGCTTTTGGCTACTGTCAATATGAATATAGAATTTTTACATAAATAATCACTACGTATGATTCGCTTTCTTCGTTCCTTACATATTTTTCCCCCATCTTTTTCATATCTACACAGTCTTGTAACTAAAAGGTCTCTAATTTAAGTAGCAATGAGTAAATATACTTTGGAATTTTTTTTCTGACATTAAAAGGTAATTTATCTGCTTATTTTATTTAATATATTTTATCTTATCAATACATGTACTTCTGATATTGTACAAACGTCTATAGGATATATCATGCAACATATTCTTAATAAGTAAATAATTCTGTAAGAATCACTAGGGGAGATACAAAGATGAGTAGTATAATTCACCTACAATCTATATGGAAATACAAGAAAAACCCTTGAAAGGTATGTTTATGCCATTCATTCTGTTTAGCTTACCTGCTCCTTAATTAAACTTTTGAAGTCTTTTGCCAGAATCTTTCCTTTCCAGATGACATACTTCCTGAGGTCAGAGTCAACATCTTATTCTTCCTTATGTTGCCAGTATTTAGCACTCTACATGGGAAATAGTAAGCACTCATTAAATGTGGGCTAATAAATGAATCACATCAAGATGCAACTAAATCTCTTAATGCTGCCTCTATTATGTTTTTCTACTAGTTTTACATGTTATAATTGTTTGAGTACATGAGTTTTATTACCTTTAGTTCATGTCAACCAGATAACAAAGTAATGAAAGAGACAGACTCTGAACAGAATTCTAGTACTGTGTGATAAATGCCAAGATGGAAGTATAGACAGGCTTGTTATGGGAACATAGGGAAGGCACCTATATGAAGCTGTTTTGAAGCCTAAAGAGGAGTTAGCCAGACAAATAAAGTACAGAAATGGAAAGTAAAAGGGACTACTTAAACAAATACATGAAGTTTGTGTATACAGCTTGATGTATCTGGATACACTATTCAAGTATTGCCTGACCGTAAAGTGTGAAAGGGGAATAGGTGTCAGGGAGATCATAAGGGCCATTATATGATATTCTGAACAGCTTGATGGGAAGAGTTTGAATCAGGGAAGTGACACTTTCATATTTATATTTTTAAGTAAATTTACTCTGACAGCAGTGTGGAGAATATATTTCAGTGTACTGTCAGTGAGGCAGAGATCTGTTGGAAATTTCTATAATCCAGGCTAGAAGACATGGGCCTGTAAATAATGCCATGTTCACAGGTTGACCTGTTGGGCCAGGGAGACTACATAGTTTGTGTACAATATAATGTGCTTTTATTTATTCTTTTTTTTCCTTAGACTTTTTTTTCTTTTTTAAATTTTAATTTATATCCTTTTATTATATCATATAATTTGTATCTTTTATTATATCATGAGTATTTTTCTTTGATGCCATCTTAAAAAGATTTAAAAAATGTTTTTAATTGCTGTATGATTTTTCAGCAAGTGGATTGTGGTTTATTTAACCATTTGTTTATGTTAGGTGTGTTTTGGTATTTAGAATTATTTCTTTATGATAAATTTCTAGAAATGAGATTATAAATTTAAAGGGTATGAATATGTTTAAAATTCTTGGAATGTGTTACCACATTGCTTTCCAAAAGGGTAAAAATTCATACCTGTACCAACAATATGTAAATGTATTTTTATAACATTCTTGCAGGATTATTTTTTAAAATCTTTCTGGTAATTGAGCAGGTAAATGACTTCTCATTTTAATTGGTATTTCTTTTTGATGTTGAATATTTTTCTCTGTATTATTAATTTCCTTTTTTTTATTTTACATTCATTTGAGTTTTTATGTTTTCCTTATCAAATTGCTTGAGCTATTTACATAGCAAAAATACTGACTTCCTATCATGTTTACATCATATTTTCCCCATTTTAATTTTTTATATCTAGATGCTTTTCATTCTTAAATAATCTAATTTTTCTGGGGTTTTTTGTAGCTCTGCACTTAGGATGCCTTTCTCCTTCCACATAGTTGACAGTCATTTTTATTCTATGGTTTGATTTTTTTATTAATTAATAATATATAGGGTGATGTGAGGATTTAATTTTTTTTCCTTTTGCAAAATTATTAACCAGTTGGACTGACATCACTTGTTGAGAATAGTCCTTCCCTTTCCTATAATGTGCTTTTAATATGGAATTACCTTTACTTTTGTCCTTATTCTTGAATCATTTAAATATATTTTCAGACCTTTTGAACCCACTAAAAATTTTTTCAATGTTGTTAGGAATATCAGTCTTTTCCAGAATTAGATTTTTAGCATTTTGAGGATAGAAAAAGTGTCTAAGTCACATTTTATTTCTTTCACAAGAATTAAAATTTGTTACTTAATGGTTGTTGAAATTTATCACAATAAAACTCTTATTAACCCCTGTTAACATGATTCAGAGTGGGGTATCCTAGTTTAATTCTTTTTTTTCAGGATAAAAACTACACAATAATGCAGTGAAACTGCTCAGAGCAAAGAAACCCCTAGGATATGGGGACCTGCGGGACCTTTTTCAGGTGTGTGAAAGTGCATCATTTGGTCTCACGGTTATGTATTTTGGAAATAAAATATTTATTTAGCATACAGTGTTACTCTGTTGAAGAGTTATGCTTATTACGGGACTTAGGTGGAAAATAAACTTTTTTTTCCTCCCTCCCCAAAATCTATTTTTTTGTATTTTAATGGAAACTGAAGTTGTTTTGATAAAAAAGAATCAACCTTTCTGGGTTTTTTTTCTGGAATGACATACAAAATGGTTAAAGCAGGATGTTTTTATATTGCCATACATCCTTTTCTTCAATGTGATTTCCAAAATCTAAAACCATAGGAAAGTATTTATATAAAGCTATACTTAATTAGCATATCATTAAAGTTATTGTAGAAAGTAGATATCTCTCAGAAAAGCAAGATTAATTTCTGCTTCTTAGGACCACTTTTACTTTTGAAAGAAGAAAAAAATCAGTAGCTTTTTTTCTTATGATTTTTTTTTACTGAGTTGTGATTTAGATATGGTGGATATATTTTTGTTTTTCAAACTATGCTTCAGAAGACTTACAATAGATAAGTAGATTTTATTTTGTTGATCGTCTACTCTGGATAACATAGAAACTTCCTTTTTGGCCATTACATTTTCATATAAATTGGGAGGAAAAAAGTGGGAAGAGAGAGAGGTATTTGATTTCTTTGAGTTACATTAAAATAAAAATTTAAAAATTATTTTTATTACTACCTTGTGTTTATCTCAGCTTGATAGACCTTGCTGTAACTGATGTGTATACAACATTTCACTGTGACTCACCTTATTGTATTGATTTTTAATATACTTTTTTCACTTTTTTACATCCCCCAAATTGGTATGCATCTTGCAGTTGATGGCATCTTAGAATCACTGTGGGCCAGGTGGTGTTGTAGTTTTCTTTTCTAGTGTGTGCATGAACATGTTCATAGTTCCCCATATTATTATTATATCAGTTTAGTCACGTGCATTGTTGATACCACATATGTTGAGTTTAATTGCTATTTAAAATGTTACCCTAGTTGTCAAAAACTTTCTGTTAACATCTTATGGTAAGATCAAAAAAGGACCAGCATCAAAACATGCAGAATGTGTGTCATTGGCTTAGAAGAAAATCTCAGAGACAGCAGTGAAATACTCCTCCAAGAAGTGAGGCATCCCATTGCTCTTAATGACCCAGAGGATGAAGTTGTGAAGAGAAATTCTAAGTAATTAGAAAGCGTTGTGTCATAGTTTAATTCTTTCTTTGTGATATTACAGATATGTCTTAAAATCATTAGCATCTTGGATTCTATGATAAAGTACATTTTTTTGTATTGTTTTTTATGAAGACAAGTTCCTTTTCCTTTAGTTTTCTGAAGACTTCAGGCAGATAACTTTAAAGTGCAGATCATTGGGTCCTCTGTTAACTTACGTTGTCATCAGGGTGCTGTTCACTGTAAAGACCGGCAGCATAATGTTGTATGTAGGAAGAGTAGCGAACCAGAAGTAGAAGATACATGGTATTTTCAAATTCTGGCCTTACCACCTACTTACTATGGCTCTTGGGCCAAATTATGCCCTGTAAACTCTATAAGATAGTGATGCTCATGAGAAACACATGTTAACATCATAAAAATTATAAATACAACTTGTTATTATCGAAAGCTTTTCATTTGCCTGAGTAACATTTAATAATAAGGAGTGTTAAGCAGAGATAGGGGTAGCCTCATACATCAGTGATTCTGGGCGGGTTGAATATGTAGGATATTTAATCACTTTATTAGAGCTTTATGATGAGCTTTATGGTCATCTTTTAATCATTCATATTAATGTTTTGAGACATTGTTATGGAAAATTTATGTCTCCAGGTTTGAATCAAAACCTTTGTGCACAGAAAAGCAAGGGAATTAGAAGAGGGAGCCCTTTTGGAAACACTGTTCTTTGCCAGTCATATTTGCCATCTTAGCTGTGCCGAATCAGTATTTATGCAGGCATACTGAGGGACTTTGCAGAGCATGCTGTAGGAAATTGTAGTTTTATTTTAACATACCATAAAGAGAGCTTTGGGAGAAGAAAGGTAAGGATTTAAATGATAAAATTAATGTTAACACTGGTTTTGTGCTTTTAATGGTGATTCTAGATGACTTTCTCTCAACTTCTTTTGAAAAACATTTAAAAACTTATATTTGTATGTCTTTATGACATGTCTTGCCCCGAAAAATAACAAACGGAGTTAGTACCTTTGAAAACAAATATCACTCAGAAGTTAATGTTCTTTTAATTTGGAATTTCATGTTATTTATTCACATTCCTTGAGGATGACAAACCTGTCTTATTCATCTTTGTGTAACCTTTCAGTGTGTGTGTTGATGTAATTTCATTTTGTAGATTTAGTTATGTATAACTTAATTTGTACATTTTCTAACCCCTTACATTTTAGTTGACACTTTTAACTTTTGAGAGAGTTGACTTGGTAGGGGAGTTAAAGTTTGGAATTATAGCGTGTGCATCCAATTAAAGTACCATTTCAGTAGTAACAGGAGTAATGTCATTGTTTTTAATGATATGCATTTATTTCTTGGAGAAGAAATTAGGACTGTATAAATTCAAAGTGTATAATAAAATTCTAGGGAGTTTCTAAATATTCATTTACAAGTGTGATGGCAATGATGGGCATACTATTTTTAATGACTCTGCTCTAGAGTATGAATTCTTACTTATGTTTTCCCTCCTGTACTATATGAAGAAATAGAGTGCTTCTCTGAGGTGGGATGGAACTTCTGAGAAATGCATATCCTAAAAGAGTTTATAACAGAAGATGGAGGAGAACCAAAGGACGGAGTATTAGGAGAAAGGCACGGGAAAGCAGTAGTTAAGGGATATAGTTTAGGTACAGAGTCTGCAGCGTTTATGTGACACCTGATTTTTATTTTGGTGTTTATTTTACATAAAGTGGTTTTTATTAAGATTGTCACTACTGGTTGTAATTATATAAAAGAAAGTATTCCTGACTATAAATTAGATTTAATTATTTATTTTGTATGTGTTCTAAATAAAGCATTGAAAGAGAACAGCTCAGAGGTTGTACAGCCTTTTCTAATGGGTTGTGGAACCAAGGAACCGAAGATCACTCAGCTCTGTTTGGCTGCTATTCAGAGACTTATGTCACATGAAGTCGTGTCTGAGGTAATACGAAGATTTTATCTGAACTGCACCTAAGAGTCAAATCAGGAGTTTTCATAAGGGGAGAATGAAACATATGTGATACTTAATATAGAACAATTTTATGAATAGCAATGTGTTTGGAGAAAATGGCTTAATTTTAAAATATTGCCAAATTGTCTCCTTATTAAATACTCAAATAATGAATAAAGATAAAGTGCATTTTGTCAAGTCATTTGTAATCTAAGAAGTCACAGTTCAGTAATACAGGTGACAATTTTGAGGATCAAGCAAATTTTCAATATCATTGAATAGTTATATAATTCATAAATTTTTTTTAGAAAGGAGAGAAAATCATGACTGTTTCCTAGATTATCTGAAGTGATCATTTGTTGTTCGTTAAGTGTATTATTTTTTTCTAACCTTATGATAAAACAAAAAATATTTCATAACTATGAATCTGCATCTTGCTCTCAAATTTAATGGTGTTATCTTAATTTTGTACTTTATAAGGATAGAAATGGTATTTGCCCTTAGTATAGCATCCTAAACAATATCAGATTAAATTGAGTGTACAAATATGTTGTTAATTTGAGTTGCATTTTGTTTTTTCTATAATATACTATAGATGAAGTAATATATAAGAAACAGACAACTCACAGTTAATTTGTGTATGTCCATATTATTCATGTCCAAATGAAATATATCCATATGATTGTGGAAATGAGCTTTGATTTTGACTAGGTATTTCACAACTGCGTGCTGCTATTTACTTATATTCAACAAGGTATTACATTTCAGAGAAATTTACTTTTTTGAGGAGAAAATTAATTGATTGTTAAGTCCCAAATTAGGTGAGAGATGTGTTTGGATCTATAGACCTAAAAATGTGGTTTTTATTATTGTGATCAAGAAATCCTTTCCAAGTGAGGTAAGGTTTGTTAACCTTTTCTTATTTAGGGACATAAACACCTATATTTTATTTGTTGGTAATATGAAAATAATTATTTTACAGACTGCAGCTGGAAATATAATTAACATGCTTTGGCAGCTAATGGAAAATAGTCTTGAAGAACTTAAGCTACTTCAAACAGTTCTTGTTCTTTTAACGACCAATACAGTAGTTCATGACGAGGCACTTTCTAAGGTAGGAGACCTGTTTGCCAGGGTTCATAAATGTTTTGAGACAGTATTTGAATAATCTGGCTGAAAGAGAAAAGCCTGTGCAGTTTGAATTTCCCTGTAGCTATAGTGATGATCGACATTGCATGTTAATAACCATTGGTGCCTTATTTTCTCCAGACTAGGAGAAAATCAGGTTAGGGTGCTTAAGAAAGGCCCCTTGGGTACGACTAACAGGCTTAGTTATGAGTAGGAAATGGAAAAAAGGAGAGAAAAGTAGTAAAAGAATAGGAATAGGGAAAGATGGAAGTAAGGGGAAAAATGTGTTGTGAGATATTGCCTTGGGTATTTTAGATTCCCTGTGATAGCTCTCCCTACCCCCCTTTTAAAAATAATTTCACATGTGTATGATATGTAAACCAGGCAGTTCAAATTTGTCTCCTAAGTGGCTAGAATAGAGCAAATCTCCTTTCAGCATTTATACTGGATAAGTTTGCATGTATGTTAGTTATTTCTCATTTCTTCCCCACTCTGTCCTCTTCGGAACATATAACCATTGTTATGTGGTATTTATTTCACTTTTAAAAATGTTTTTATTATGAAGTATTTCTAAAGAACAGAAAGTACAGAGTAATATAAAGAACAGTCTTTAATTAATGATTTATTATCTAAGGAATTTTTTGGACTTTCAATAATAGTTTTATTGTAATTTGCATGTCTTTAAGGATAGATGGCCTATAAAGTCGAGAAGTACAGAATACTGTCACATTAAGCTGTGTATACTGTCTCGAGTGATGTTCTTGGGTCATAATGAGATTTTACTTAATTGCAAACAGTTTATTCTTTTAAGCTTATACCTGCTGTATAAAATGTTTTATGTATTTTTATACACACTTTTGTTGTATATAGTTCCTCTTGGTTTCTAGCTATCAAATTATTCTGATACTTATATTTAAAACTTTAGAAAAGGTTATCATTTGACCTAAAGAAGTAAGAACTGATTATAGGATTTATTTTAGCATGGTAGTTAATTTGGAAATGAAATATTTTGGAACGAAAAATTAAGGTAATAAGGAATAGAATCTAAACTATCATTATATTTTTTCCCAAGAATGACTTTTTTTAAAACTACAAAACTTCTAGAAGAACACACAGGAGAAAATCTTTGTGATATTGGGGTAGGCAAAGATTTCTTAGGGTACAAAATTCATGAATCATAAAAGAAGCCACAGAATGGGGGAAAGTATTCACAAATATATGACAGAGGACCTGTATCTAGACTATATAACGAATGCTTACAATTAATTCATAACATAAACAACTCAATAAAAAATGGACAAATGATTTCAACAGACTCTTTACAAAATAAGATATTCAAATGGGTGACAAATACATGAAAAGAGGCTCAGCATTATTATCAGGAAAATGCAAATTAAAACCACAAGGAGATATCAATGACACATTGATACTTCAGTTAAAATTTAAGACTGACCATATCAAATGTTGTTGAGGATGTGGGATAGTTCTGAACTCACACATACTGCTGGCAGGAATGTAAAATTGTAAAACCACTTTGGGAAACTGGCAGTTTCTTAAAAAGTTAAACCTATTCTTACCATATGACCCAGCCATTTCACTCATAGTTATTTACCCAAGGTAAAAGAAAACATACATCCTCCCAGAGACTTGTATGTGAATGTTTACAGCAGCTTTTTTTTTTAACGATAGCCAAAAACTGGAAACTACCCAAATGTCTATCAGCAGGTGAGTGGATAAGCAGAATGTGGTATACGCATACCATGGAATACTACTCAGTAATAAAGAGGTACAAACCACTGATTCACAGAACAACATGGTGAATTTCACAAATAGTATTCTAAGTGAAAGAAGCCAGACACAAAAGAGCTCATAATAAATCCATTTATATAAAATCATAGAAAATGCCAGCTAATCTGTATTGAAAAAAACAGATAGGTGGTTGCCTGGAGCCAAGGATGGAGGAAGAGATTGGATGACAAAGGAGCATAAAGAAACTATTGGGGTGATGGAAGTGTTCTGTATCTTGTTGGTGGCCATAGTTACACAGGCCTATGTATATGTCAGAACTCACCAAATTATTAGGTTGCTAAGTATGGGAAGTCCGATTTCCTCAAGTACTAAGTTTGACAGTTGATATCTCTGATATTTCACTTTGACATTTCTTGGTTTTTTTTTTTTTTTAATTGTGAAGGTACATCCTCATTCTTTCAAATGCATGTTTTGGCTTGTGATTATCTTTCAAAAAAAATTTTTTAGAGGAATTTTTGTGAAACCCTGGATAAGTCAAAAATTCGTCTTATTTTTTAATTTGAGTTCCATCATGGAACCAGTGCAGCGCAGACAGGTCAAAATATCAACGAAGTGTTTGGGAAGGATGTGGCTAATGAACGCACGGTACGTTGATGGTTTGAGAAGTTCCATTCTGGTGATTTTAATCTTGAAAATGAGCCATGTGGGTCACCTGAGACCAAAGTGCATAATGAAGAGCTGAAAGCTGTAGAGGAAGTGAATCCATCTCAACCTACATGTGAATTAGCAGCAAGGTTTGACATTACTATTCCAACAATATTGGACCATTTGAAACAAATGGGCAGGGTAAAGAAGCTGGATATATGCGTACCTCAGGAATTAAACGAGCATCAGAAGAGAAACTGTCTGGAAGCTTGCCATTCTTTGCTATCACAACATAAAGATGAACCATTTCTATACTGTATTGTTACATGTGATGAAAAATGAGTTCTTTTTGACAGTCGCAAGTGTTTGGCACAATGGTTGGGTAAAGATGAAGTGTGGAAACACAGTCTAAAACCGAATATTCGTCCAAAAAAGCTAATGGTATCTGTTTGGTGGTCCAGCGCTGGTATTATGCACTACAGCTTCATGAAACCTAGTCAGTCGATTACAGCGGATGTCTACGGCAACCAATTGGGTGAAATGATCAGGTTGCTTATGATTAAGCAGCTGAAATTGGTCAACAGAGACAGGCCAATCCTCCTGCAAGATAACGCTTGACCACATGTCACACAAACAGTGCTGCTCAAACTACAGAGGCTGGACTTGGAAACTCTGTCATCCACCATATTCACCAGACCTTGCACCAACTGACTACTACTACTTCCCAGGCTTTGGACCTCTTCTTGCAAGGAAAAATATTCAATTCTCAACAAGCTGTGGAAAATGCTTTTCGTGATTTCATTGCCACTCGCTCTCTAGGCTTCTTCACTGCTGGCATAAACAAACTACCGTTAAGATGGCAAAACTGTGTCTATAGTTTAGGCACATACTTTGATTAATTGTACTGATTCTTGTTTGAAATATAATAAACTAAACTGTTGATTTGAAATCGGACGTTTCATATTTAATGACCTAATATATACTTTTAAGGAATACAATTTATTCCATATAAATGATACCTAAATGACTCCTTTCAAAAACATCATAATTTTATCTTTATATGCTAGCAAATTTACATAGTATTTCTCCAAATGATTTAGTGATACAATAAACTTTTAGTATTTTTTGCAAAGCAAGTCATTCTGGGGAAATAAAAACATGAACCAAATTTTAAAATGTATGTTTCGTATTACCTTAGCTATTCTTATGTAGCTGTATATTTACTGAGAGTTTGTTATTTCAGAATCTGAGGATTTTTATAGTTTCATTGTGTAAAAGGGTGAGACTTTTAACATCTGTGATTGAAACAACCAAACATAAATTACTGAATTTGGGGTTACATCTGATAAAATAAAGATAATGGCCTTGATCTTCAATCTTATTTCACACTAAATAAAAATTGTTCCTTTAGGCAATTGTTCTTTGTTTTCGACTACACTTCACAAAAGATAATATTACAAATAATACAGCTGCTGCTACAGTGCGACAAGTTGTTACTGTTGTTTTTGAGAGGATGGTTGCTGAAGATGAAAGACACAGAGGTAAAGTGATAAAAGTTGCTTCCCTTTGATTGTGGGTGGTTCTTACATGCGCGATTCCATTTTTATCAGTTTTCAGCCTTTGCCCTGTGAACTTAGGATACTTAAAAGCTAGAATACTTTAAAAAATATATTTTAACAACATTATTATATCAGTAATGGCAATTTAAAAAATAAATCCCTCACGATTTTATCACCCTAAGGAGTAGACTTTTCATTTTCTACATTTATTTCTAATATATGCATAATTTTGTGTTGAAGATGATAATTTCACATTTTAAATCAAATATTGCATTATATGTATTTTTTAGCCAAACATTGCATTCTGTGAGTTCACCATGTTATTCTTTAATTTTCATAATTTAAATTTTAATGGTTGAATTATATTTTGTGGCTATTCTGTAATTTAATGAACTAGTTTTCTATTGGACACTTACGTTGTGTTTGCTATTTTAGAACCATTCTGAGTGTCTTCCTACAAATATTTTTTCTACCACTTGAATAATTTCTTTAGGATAAATTTTCAAGAGTGGGCTTCCCTCATGTGAATTTTTGTCTATGTCTATTAACATGTGTTAATCAAGAATACTTATATAACATAAAGATTTTTAAATGTTTTTATCAAATACCTTTATTATAATTTTAAAAATCTTTTTCTTTGTGATTTTAAAACATTTCCTTAAAACTCAGAAACATATCCTTCCAGAGAGCTGACAGATACTCCCTGTTTGTTATAATTTCTATAATTTGATAACTTTTAACTACAGAAATTATGATTTTTTTCATTTGTTATTGGATGAAAAGTAAATTTTCCCACATGATCTGTTGAAAAGATCACAAGGTCCTATAGTTACAAGCAGCCTATCTGCTTTATGTAGTCAAGAAACAAAAAATTAAACTATTTTTCCCCTTGCATAGTTTATCTTTTTTACTTAACTCTTGATATTATGAAATCTTTCATTTGATGTTCTTCTGGCAATATTGGTTAAAAAAAAAAAGGCAATACTAATAAGTACTAGTAATTGTGCCTCTCTAATAATTACTTCACTTTCTTGAAATCAACAATTGGTCAGATTTTTCTCATTCAGTTTCAGGCATTCTTAACCTGTTGGTTTTTTACAATATTTCTACTAACTTTGGTATATTGATTTTTCTGTATTTTTCTTTGGAGAAAAATGCAGGTAGAATTCTAGTAGTTTGAAATGTTAAGGAATTAATCTTATAGTGTACTACATTTGGCTAAAATATTCAAAGTCGTATTATATAAAAAAAGGGCAGTTCTCCAGTTTGAATGTTTTATACGTTCACAACCTAGTTCACAGTATAATTACTGAACTGGTACTTTTAGCTGCATGTCTCTAAAAGCTAATATGCCATTTAATACTTTCTAATAAGGTAGAAATACTTAAAACCTCTTTCTTTTCAAGTAGTCATTAAGTTAACATTTGTTCAAAACAGACTGCCATAACCTACAGAGAATGATATCTTTTTATTAGTAGTTACAGAAATGCTGAAGCAGTGTGTGGTGACTCATGCCAGTAATCCCAGTGCTTTGGAAGGCTGAGGTGGGGGTATCGCCTGAGCCCAGGAGTTCCAGACCAGCCTGGGCAATGTAGTGAGACCCTGTCTCTACAGAAAATAAGAAAAATTAGCCAGGCATGGTGGTACACACCTGTAGTCCCGGCTACTTGGGAGGCTGAGGCGGGAGGGTCACTTGAAGCCAAGAGTTTAAGGCTGCCGTGAGCTATGATTGTGTCACTGCACTCCAGCCTGGGTGACAGAGGGAGACACTTTCTAAAAAAAAAAAAAATTTAAATTAAAAAATTAAAAAAAAAAGAAATGCTGAGCTGGGAAATGCCATTCTAGCTGATTATTAGCGCATACCTGAAACTGATATAGTAATAGTGGCAGATCAGGCAGTTAACTCTCTTGATGATGGTGAGATGGTAGAGGAATTAACCATATGGTAAACTTTTATAAGTTTGATATTTAAAGGTACATTCAAAGATTATGTGAATTTCAAATCCATGAAATAAAGGGGCTGAAGAATGGGAGACTAGGAAAATCAAATGTATGGACAAAATAGTAAGCTTATTAAAGTGAATGTAAGATAGTGAAGAGTGGTTTTTGTGGCATTTTATATAAAAATATATCCCCATAGTTTTTTATTTTGGAGGCATAGTTCTGAGATTATAATTAAAGTTTATAATTATGTAAATAAATATTTTAAACATATGTTTTAAACAGAATATATGATTTATTAAAGGCCAGTATGAACTCCTAAAACCCATCCTATTTTGATTGTAGATATCATAGAACAACCAGTACTGATCCAAGGAAATAGTAACAGAAGATCCGTCAGTACCCTCAAACCTTGTGCTAAGGATGCATATATGCTTTTTCAGGTATTTTAGTTGATAAAAGTAATTTTTATTATAGAATATAGTTTTGTGTGAATTTTTGATTTTGGAATTTTGTGTCTGATTTAATTTTTTAATGTGAAATTTTAAAAAATATGTCAAAAGGGGTATTAAAATGTTCTAATACATTGAAGAGCAACTTCTACATTTACTATATAGCTAATTAACATAATAAAATGTTATGACTCACTTTAAGGAAATAAAATGAATTAAACCTAGAACTAGAAAACAGGTGTATTAGGGATGACTAATTATACAAAAATTTTTTTAACAAGGAATATTAAAGTAATAAACTCGTGGTCTATATAATATAATTTGATACACAAATAACCTGATTTTTATTACTTGTTATGAATAAATCATTTTAATTAAAATAAGATTAATCTGTACTGAAAATTTTATCAATTTGGATTAAAAAGTTTTTTTTTCATTAAAAGAATGTTACACTAATCATTTGTCTACTCTTTTGTGTATATTGTCAAGTTATATGATTGTTTAAATGTTTACTTTTATTAGTATAATATATCAAGTACACAATTTGTCAAAATTTGAATTACCAATGCTTGGTTTCTAAGGAGCAAAAACAACTATTATATGAGAAGAGAGAAGTTTTTTTTTTAAAGTTTTATGAACTATGGATTTTGAAAAGCACATTTAATTCTAGCACATGAAATTGTTTGATTTGTTTTCCCAGGACCTTTGTCAGTTGGTTAATGCTGATGCCCCTTACTGGCTAGTAGGCATGACGGAAATGACTCGAACATTTGGCCTCGAATTACTTGAGTCAGTCCTGAATGATTTTCCACAAGTCTTTTTACAAGTAAGCCATTTGTAGTATCTTGTGACAAAATTAATCTTTAATTTTCTTTACAGATTTGTTAAAGAAAGCAACATGCATTTTTTTCCCACATTATAAAATGCAAAGAATTATAGCCTCAGACTTTAGACATACAATAATTTAGAGTTATCTTACTTCTTTTAGTGTCCTAGTATTTTAAAATTTTAACATTAGAGGGAATCCCTAGAGACTATTTAGTCAGACATTTCCCAGCCTATGGGTCTATGAAGGAAATGTGGTATGTAAGCTGTTTTTATAATATTTAAAAGCTTAAAGAAATTATTGATTTTTACTTGTTTATGTATAGCTATGTGTTTTTAAATAACTTAAATGAAAAAAAAAAAACTAAGGTCCAAAATTGATTCAGTGACTTCCGCAGGATTCTTTAGATATTAGCAGATCTTGAACTATAATTTAGGTCTTTTAACTATTTGTCTAGCTTCTTCCCCTACTTTGCTGCCTTCCTAGGTAATCCATTTTGTTCTTTGCTCTTACCTACAAAATGAGTGAATCAAGTACCACAATAGTATAAGATCTTTTAGCCCAGTATTTGGAACTGAAATTATTTTTATATGGTTCATAATTTTTGGTATATATTAGGCAGTTGTTAAATGCTTTTGGTGATAATGGACAATATTTACTAATGATTCCCTTTTTTATAGTATAATAGGAATAAGCAGTATTTAGATATAACTTGTCCAGCAGTCTTGCATAAAATGATAGTTATAATAGCTACCACTTTTTGACTGCCTTCTACAAGTTATGTACCAGATTCGTACATATTATACTCTCTTTAATATTCCCAAATGCCTGAGAAGTACCAGCTATTCGTATTTTACACATGAAGAAACTATGACTTGCAGAGGGTTAAGTAATTTGTCCAAGGTTTCATGGGTTGTAACTGATGGAGTTGGGATTTGAACTTACGTTGATCCAAATTCCAAATTAGTCTCTCCTTTTCCCCTCTTTTTCATTCACACCCCACATCCCAATCCTGTATATATTCAAAATATATCCAGGATCCAATCACTTCTTACCACTTCTGCCATGGTTATCCTAGTCTAAGCCATCATCACGTCATACCTTAATTGTTGTGTTAGCTTCCTAACTAGTCTCCGTACATATATGTTTGCCCCACCCTATTGTAGTTACTTGTCACACCACATCTAGAGTAGTCTTTTAACACAAGTCATATCTTTCCAGGTCTTTGTGAAAGTGCTTCAGTTGATATCCTCTCTACCTGAGTAAAAGATGAAGTCCTTATTACGATCTGTGGAACTTTTCATGATTTAGTCCCCAGTATTCCATGATCTTATCTCTTTCTACTCTTCCCTTTGCCCTCACCATTTAGGTATACTTTCTTGTTTCATAAATGCCCCAAGCAGACTCCTGCCTCAGGAGTCTTTGTACTTACTATTTCCTGGGCCTGGAATAGTTTTCTCTCATATCATTTGCTGAGTGACTTCTTGGAGGTCTTTGCTTAATGGCCAACTTATCAGACATATCTTCCCCAACCACTTTGTGCAAAATGTCAACCTTTTTTCATGCCAGCACCCTTATCTTTCTTACCCCTCTTTATTGATTGATTTTTTTTTTAAACCCCCAAGTTCTGGGGATTCTACCTCTTTCTTCCTTTCTCCTTTTCTGCCTTGCCTTGCCTTGCCTTGCCTTGCCTTCCCTTCCCTTCCCTTCCCTTCCCTTCCTCTCCTTCCTTCCTTCCTTCTTTCTTATTTCTTTTCTTTTCTTTTCCCTTCCCTTCCCTTTCTTTCTTATCTTTCTTTTACTTAATTTTTAAATTTTTTTTGTAGAGACAATGTCTTGCTATGTTGCTCAGCCTGGTTTCAAACTCCTGGCCTCAAGCGATCCTCTCTCTTCAGCCTCCCAAAGTGCTAGGATTACAGGTGTGAGGCACCGCGCTTGGCCACCCCTCTTTATTTTTCTTTATAGCATTCATCGCCTCCTGACATATACACAAACACACATATATATACATACCTAATTTTATTTTCTCTCCTTCTTCAAGAAGATAAGCTCTATGAGGCAGAGACTTAGTTCACTGTTGTACAGGTGCCTTTAATAATAGTATAGTGCCTAGAAGATGGCAGGAGTTTGATTTGAATGAAGCATTTGAATGAGTGAATGAATTGGTTAATGAATTTGAATTAAAAATTTCTGTATTTGGATTGTGTTTTCTGACTTTGTAGGAAAAGATTTGAAAAAGTTTTTCCAAATTTATTGTGATCACAAAATTCCTAGTTTACTTTATTCTTCGTGGTGTAATGTAATGGGGGCAAGGAAGAATTATTCTGTGTAAGATCCTAGAATTTAGTCCTGCAAGATTTTCTTTCAGAGATAAATATTTGGCTTTTTTTTTTTTAACACATTCAACCAAAATTTACCAGTCACTCACAATATGCTGGTCTATGTGTTTCATGCCAAGTATACAGAACTTAAATTTAAGTCTGATAAAATCCTTGCCTTTATAGCACTTACAATTGGGAGAAAGATATTAACTGAATTGATCAGACACGATGAGTGCTGTGAAGGAAAAGTTAAAATGTGCTATGAATAATGAATAACATGGGTATCGAACCTGGTGGAGTTTGATAAATCAGGGATATGCTTTAGCTTATACATGAAAGGTAGAGAGTAGTTAGGAGATACAGGTAGAATAGAAAAGGAGTACTCTACACAGAGGAAGTTCCAAGAACAGTGACTCTGAGAAAAGGATCTGTTTTCTTTTCTAGAAAAATAAGCTTTAAGGGCAGGGACATTGAAATTGTACTTAACCCTGCATGCCTTCACCTAGCACAGTGACTGGCACGTATTAAGCAGTCAGCAAGTAATTGCTGAATAAATCAATGAAATATTGTAGTGAGTGATGAAAAAGGCAGTCCCAAAGATGACTTCTAGTTTTCTGGTTTGAGCAGTGAACCATTTGCTGAGATGGAATACTTTGTGGCAGAATTTTTATTGCAAAGGATTGATTATTCAGTTTCATACATAGTCATTTTGAGATATTTGTGAGACACACAATATTTTAATTGGACTTATACATCTTGAGGTTTTGGGCTGAAGTTACAAATTTAAACGACCCTGGCATGTGGTTGTTAATTAAAGATATGGGAGTGAATGAGATCACCTATGGTGAGAGCATAGAGTAGAAAGCAAGGGCCTGGTCTTCTGGAGCTCTGAGGAACTTCAGCATTAAAATGGTTGCACATGGGAGGATAAGTATGCACAAGAGACTGAGAACACAAGGCCAGAAAGGCAGGAACAAAGCTGAGAGAGTGTGACAGAATAAAAGCCAAAAGCAAAGAAAGTTTCAGGAGGAACCAAGTAATCATTTAAGTCAAGTGCTTCAAAGAGATCTGGTAAAACAAATACTAGAAAGGCAAAGTTTGCTTTGGCCACAGAGGTTGTGATGACTATAATGAGAATTGGAGTTGGGGTGATTGGCAATGGTGGTGAAGGAAACCTAACTGTAGTGGAGTTGAGTAGTGAGGGATAAATAGTGGATAGATAAAACTTTTAAGAGTTGTTTATATATTTATGTATTAACCAATATATAAAATAATTATTTTTGTAAAGTTATGAAAATGGGCTTAACTATATTTTTCATTTTGGCAGTCAAAGAAACTAACTGTAGATGTGAGAGTAGAATTTCAAATCACTTAACTCTTTAAGATCTCATTTTGGGGGGAAAGAATTAAAAAGTACATTAAAACACATATAAAAATATGGAAGGGTATATATCTGGATGTTAACAATGACTAACCAGCTTATCTTCAGGTAAGATGAGGCGAGACTTTTATTTTTTTCTTTTTATTTATCTGTATTTTCTGATTTTTTTCTTGAATGAATCTGATTTTATTAAAGGTACTTTTAAAACATTTGTGGTTTCGAGCAAATAAACTGCTCTGTGCCTTAGTTTCCTTTTCTGTAAGATTAAAGGATTAGATTGGACGATTTTTATGATTCTTTGTTTATAGCTTCAATGGAATTTGGAAGATTAAAACAACAAAATAAAATATATTTTAGCTTGGTCATTAAATCCAGACGAGGCCGTAAAGTGGGATTACTCTTGGCTTATATAGGCAAGGAATTAACGGATTAAAGAAGGCTTTTTGCATAATATGCCATGACTATAAGTAAAATTTAAGAATTCTTTGCAATATTTCCCAGGCTTATAAAATAATTAGGCTTATTTGTCATTGCATATTTTATCAGCTCATTGTGTTCTGTTCAAGAAATTCAAGTAGAACAAAATTTTAAGTTGATTATTGTTTTCTCTGTATGAATGGAATTGTTCTTTGCAAAATAAAATCAGTGAATTATATAACATATTATACTTTATTAATCAGATGTTCTCAGCTGCCTATTTTAAATTCTTTATTTGCTTGGATTTGTGTAATCTATGTTCTTTCTTTGTTCCTTCTGTTTTTAATTATCAGTGTCCAACTTGAAGTTCCTAGTAATAAGCACCAATTGCTGTATTCTAAAATCATTAATTTTCCTTTTAAATTTATATTCTTTTAAAAACTTCATGAAATATTGGTTATTTTGATCTTAGATCCTCTGAGCACAACACAAATTTCAAAATTGTGTGTAAACTATAAAATAATAAAATATATAAACTTATAATAAAACTAAATTATTAATTCTGATTATTAATAAGGTTTTTTTTTAGTAAGACTGTTTTTTAGAAGTATTAAGTACAAACTAAATTCTTTTTTTCCTTTTCCTTTTCTCTGCAAATAGCACCAGGAATTTAGTTTCCTCCTCAAAGAAAGGGTATGTCCTCTTGTGATAAAGCTCTTTTCTCCAAATATAAAGTTCAGACAAGGTTCCAGCACTTCATCTTCTCCAGCACCAGTTGAAAAACCATATTTTCCTATCTGCATGCGCTTGCTAAGAGTAGTATCTGTTCTGATTAAGCAGTTTTACAGTCTTCTGGTAAGTGCTAATTTCCACACATTTGTGTATATAATTGCATGTTGTACTCTTTTTAGAAAGTGATATGGTATGTTTAGTTTTTTCAATTCAGTTCAGCAGAATTTTTTTGATTACCTACAGGTATTTTCCTAGGTACTTTAAAGGTTCATTCTGTCCTTTCTTTAATCGTGCTTGTATTTATAGAGTATTTATAATGTATGTCAAGGGGAGTTATAACCTGTTATTTGAAGCAGCATAGGAATTATGGTTTAGGAATTCAGTTTCTTAGCTAATTGTCCATATCTCACTTGAAGGATAATTAAAATTATAGCATCTTCAGTTTATCCTGCTTTCATTTATATTATTTCATTTATCTTAACAAATTAAAGCAAAGACATTAAAGATTTGGTGAAAAAAGGGATTAGAAATCAATTCTTTTGACTTCCAGTCCAATGTTGTATTCATTTTGCATACATTTATGAATGCAGAATATGTTGTGATATACCTGATCATAATTCTAATAATGTAATGGCTTACTCTTAAACATTCAAATAATATTTCTCAGAGAAAATAGTGCATTATATTTCTTTTAATTTTGTGTTAAGTCAGATTCAGCATTGTATAATTTATTAGCATTTATAATCTTATTTATAATTAACAAAAATAAACAACAACACAATAATAGGGACTTCAATACTCCACTTTCAATAATGGGTAGAACAACCAGACATAAGATCAATAAGGAAACAGAAGACTTGAACAACACCAATTGGACCTAACAGACATATACAGAACACTCCACTCAGCATCAGCAGAATACTCATTCTTTTCAAGTGCACATGGAACATTCTTCAGGATAGACCCCATGTTAGGCCACAAAGCAAGTCTTAACAAATTTAAGAAGACATACCAAGTGTCTTCTCTGACTACAGTGGAATGAAACCAGAAATCAGTAGCAGAAGGAAAACGGGAAAAGTCACAATATGTGGAAATTAAACAATACACTCATAACCAGTGGGTCAAAGAAGAAATCACAAGGGAAATTGGAAGATACCGTGAGACAAATGAAAACAAAAACACAACATACCAAAACTTAAGGGCTACAGCAAAAGCAGTATTAAGAGGGAAGTTTGTGGTGATAAATACCTACATTAAAAAAGAAGAAAAAAGGTCTGAAATCAACAACATAACTTCATACCTCAAGGAACTAGAAAAAGATGAACAAACTAAACCCCAAGTTGGCAGAAGGAAGGAAATAATAAAGATTGCAGCATAAATAAATGAAATAGAGAATAGAAAAACAACAGAGTCAGTGAAACTAAGAGTTGGTTTTTTGAAAAGATTAACAAAAGTGACAAACCCTAAGCTGGACTAAAAAGAGGGAATACTCAAATAACTGAAATTAGAAATGACAGAGGAGACATTACAACTGATGCCACAGAAATAAGAAATAAATAAAAAAAGATGATAAAAGACTACTAGGAACAATTATATACCAACAAATTAGATAACCTAGAAGAAATGAATAAATTCCTAGAAACATACAACCTATCAAGACTGAATCACAATAAAAAAATTTGAACAGATCTATAGCTAGTAAGGAGATTGAATCAATAATCAAAAACCTTCCAACAAAGAAAAGCCCAGGACCAGATGTCTTCACTGGAGAATTCTACAAAACATTGAAAGAAGAATTAACATCAATCCTCCTCAAACTCCAAAGAATTGAAGAGGAGAGAATACTTCCAAACTCACTTTATGAGGCCAGCATTACTCTGATACCATAGCCAGACAAAGATACTACAAGAAAACCACGGATCAATATCCCTGAGAAATATTAATGCAAAAAATTTCAAGAAAATACAAGGAAACCAAATTCAACAGCACATTAAAAGGATTATGTACTGTGACCAAATGGGATATATCCCTGGACTGCAAGGATGTTTCAACATGTGAAAATCAATCAATGTAATACACCACATTAACAAAATGAAGGACAAAAACCACATGATCAGCTCAGTTGTCACAGAAAAAGCAGTTGACAAAATTCATCACCCTTTCGTAATGAAAACAGTAGACAAACTAGGTAGAAGTAAACTACCTCAGCCTAACAAATGCCATCTATATGAAAAGTCAATAATATCATACTCACTGGTGAAAACCTGAAAGCATTCTCTCTAAGATCAGGAACAAGGCAAGATTGCCCACTTTCACCACCTCTATTCAACATACTACTAGAAATCCTATCCACAGCAATTAGGAATGAAAAAAAAATAAAAGTCTTCCAAATTGGAAAGGAAGAAGTAAAATTATCTGTTTGCAGATGTAATTTTATATGTAAAAAACTCTAAAGATTCCACACCAGGAAAACTGTTAGACCTAATAAACAAATTTAGCAAAGTTACAAGATACAAAATCAACATGCAAAAATCAGTTGTATTTCTATACATTAAATGAACAATTTGAGAAACAAATTAAGGAACCAATTCCATTTACAAAGCATCCAAATAGAATAAAATACTTGAGTATAAACTTAACCAAGGAGGTAAAAGGACCTATACACTGAAAACTATAAAACATTACTGAAAGAAATTAAAAGACACAAATAAATGGAAAGGCATCCCATGTTCGTTATTGAAAGACTTCATGTTAAAACTTTATTAAAAGTCCATTCTACCCAAAGTGATTTGTGGGTTCAATGCAATTCCTATCAAAATTCTAACACCATATTTTGCAGAAGTAGAAGAAACCATCCTAAAATTCATATGGAGTCTCAAGGGACCCCAAATTGCCAAAACCATCTTGAGAAAAGAACAAAGTTGGAGGTCTCACATTTTTTGACTTTAAAACATATTATAAAGCTTTTGTAATCAAAACAGGATAGTACTGGCATAAAGACACACACAAAGACCTGTGGAACAGAATAGAGAGCTCAGAAATAAACCCTCACATATATGGTCAAATGATCTTTGAGAAGGGTGCCAGGACCACTTGATGGAGAAAGGGCAGTCTCTTCAACAGTTGTGCTAGGAAAACTGGATGTCCACATGCAAAAGAGTGAAGTTGGACCCTTACCTTATGCTTTTTACAAAACATAACTCAAAATGGATTCATGACCTAAATACAAGACTTAAAACTAAAATTTCAAAAAGAAAATATAGGGGAAAATCTTCATGACATCGAATTTGGCAACAATTTCTTGACTCTAACACCAAAAGCACAGGCAACAAAAGCAAAAATAGACAAATGGGACTTCATCAAACTTAAAAACTTCTGTACCTCAAAGAAAACAATTAGCAGAGTGAAAAGGCTACCTTTGGAATGGGAGAGAATATTTACAAATCACATTTCTGATAAGGGGTTAATATCCAGAATATATATAGAACTCCTACAACTCAACAATGAAAAGCCCAAATAACTTGATTTTAAAAATTGGTAAAGGGCATGAATAGACATTTCTCCAAAGAAGATATACAAATGTTCAACAAGCATATGAAAAGATGCTCAGTATCTCCAATCATTAGAGAAATGCAAAGCAAAACTACAATAAGATATTGCCTCATGCCCATGAAGATGGCTACTACAAAAAAAACAAAAACAACCCAAACCCCAGAAAATAAGTGTTTGCAAGGATGTGAAGAAATCAGAACCCTTGTGCACTGTTGGTGGGAATGTAAAATGGTACAGCCACAATGGAAAACAGTAGGGAGATTCCTCAAAAAACTAAAAATAGAACTATCATATGATTCAACAGTCCCACTTCTGGGTATATATTTAAAAGAATTGAAAGCACAATTTGAAAGAAATGTTTGTACCCCCATGTTCATTGCAGCGTTTTCACAATAGCCAAGAAGTGGAAACAGCTCAAATGTCCATTGACAGAGGAGCAGATAAAGAAAATATGGTATTACATACATTGGAATATCATTATGCTTTAAAAAAGAAGGAAATCCTGTCTATGGAGCTTTGAGGACATTATGCTGAGTGAAATAAGCCAGTCACAAAAGGACAAATACTGTATAATTCCACTTACATTTGAGTATTTAGAGTAGTCAAATTCATAGACTAGTCATCATAGACTAGGTATCTAGAGTAGTCAAATTCATAGACAGAAAATAGAATGGTTGTTGCCAAGGGCTGACGGAAGAAACGAATGGGGAGTTAGTGTTCAGTGGGTACAGAGCTTCAGTTCTGATGAATAAGTTCTGGAGATCTGTTACAGAACAATGTGAATATAGTTAACACTACTCAACTATACACTTAAATATTATTGAGAGTAAATTTTATATTATGTTTTTACCACAATTAAAAAAATTTTTAAATGTAAACAAAATAGTAAAAATGAAAATAATTATAATATGGAAATATCAGCACAGAAAGTCAAGAGGACAGGGCGATTAAGAAAAGGAGAAGGAAATATAAGGGCCAATGAAGTTGCCATAGTTGCTGTTAAATCAGGTGCCCAGGCTATGTGGTAGTCAAAGTGTTTAGAAAGCTTTTATTCCTGTTACTAGGCCACCTAAGTACCATTTCCCCACTTGTTCCCTAAATATTAGCAGAGTTGTCTTAGAAGGGCTTCTCCTTTTTTCTCCAGAATGCTGGCTTAATTATATTAAATTAAGACTATAGAAGAGAGGACATTTCTCCTTTCCTTTTTTTTTTTTTTTTTTTTGAGACAGGGTCTTGCTCTGTTGCCCAGGCTAGAGTGCAATGGCATCGTCATTGCCCATTGCAACCTTAAACTCCTGGGCTCAAGTGATCCTCCTGCCTCAGCCTCCCCCCAAGTAGCTGGAAGTACAGGTGTACACCACCACACTCGGCTTATTATCATCATCATTATTATTATTATTATTTTTTAATAGAGATGGAGGTCTCACTGTGTTGCTCACACTAGTCTCGAACTCCTGCCCTCAAGCGATCCTCCCGCCTCGGCCTCCCAAAGTGCTAGGATTACAGGCTTGAGCCACTGTACCTGTCTTCCTTTTCTTTTTCATATCCACTAGTCAGTCATGGAGAACCAAGTATTCTGTTCTCCTCAGTAATACAGTATGGTTACATCTTTATTGTAACAAATGCAAAATTCACATTCTGCTTCTGTTGTTAACCAGGACCTACCAACTTATTTATCTTTTACTTTTATAAAATTTGATGCTATATATTGAATTGTATCCTCCGAAATTAGTATGTAGAAGCCCTAATCCCCAACATGATAATGTTTGGATACATTGCCTTTGGGAGATAATTAGGCTTAGATGATGTCATGAGGGTGGAGCCCTCACAACTGGATTAGTCCCCTTACATGAAGAGACACCAGAGAGTCTGCTTTCTCCTGCTCTTACTAAGACACAGCAAGAAGGCAGCCATCTGGAAGATAGGAAGAGGGCCCTTACCATGCTGGCACCCTGATCTCATACTTTCAGCCACCTGAACTATGAGAAATAATTTCTGTTGTTTAAACCACCCAGTCTGGTTATTTTGTTATGGCAGCCCAAGCAGACTAAGATACTTGGTTTCTATCCACCAGTTCTGTTATCTAGTAGTTCATCCAGTGACTTTTTCAGAGATACAGATATCTTACTCCTCAGTAATTTCAGTTTTGGATGAAATTGCTTTAGTGAGTGAATCTGTTCTGGATGCTATACACAGTGCTTATCTTAGTACTGCTAAAGACAAGCTTAGACTGCTAAAAAATATACCAGAGACTAGGTAACTTAGCTCTCACACTTCTGGAGCCTGGGAAATCTAAGATCAGAATTCCATCATATCTGGTGTCTGGTGGCTCACTTCCTGCCTTGCACATGTCTGTCTTCTCATTATGTTCTCAGATGGTGGAGAGTAAAGAGAGGAAGCAGCCTCTCGTGTCTCTTCTTATAAGGGTACTAATGTCATTCATGAGGGCTCCACCCATATGACTGAATTACCTCCCAAAGGCCCCACCTCCAAATATCGTTCCATTGGGGATTAGGCTTCAACATAAGAATTTGCAGGGAACACAAACATTCAGTCCATAATTCATTTAAACTTTACTACAACCCTATGAAGCAGGCATTCATATTTCTGTTTGACAGCTGAGAAAATGAGACTTAGGATGTTTATAAAATTTGCCTGAGACCATGCAGTTTATAGGCTACAGAGCTAGGAGGTTCACTAATTCTCTTAGACCCCAAAACACAGTCTTAACCCCACTGCATTTTACTACTTCACTGTTTTCTTAGTTCTCATTTCTTTTGTTCTCCAATGCTGCCAGTGCCAAGTTTCTTGCACTGCTTCTATGCCATTCTCCGTATTTTGACCTTTGTCTCTTTAGTTTGGGGGGACAAAGGGAAACAAATAACAGCACAGCTGGCTACAGAAAAGATTGAATGTTCCCACCTAAAGGAAGAGGAAGGCCTGTTTCCCTACTTCACTCATTAATTGGGAGTGATGATCAACTGCTAAAATGTCCCTTCCCAATAAGGAACTCTAGGACTGTGTTTGCAAAGATGAGTTCTTCAGATGTGTTTAAGATATTAATTCCTCAGTGTTGTAATTGGTTACATTGGGTCTTTCTGACTATATTAGTTTGGAAAAATTCAGACGTTCTACAGTTTGTCCAAGAGCAAAAGTTAGGGGCCTGGTTGTTGTGGAATGAGATATGTGGTTGATGTGTTATTATCTCTTATTTCTCTGTCTTTTCTTTATTTAAACCTGGAAATGGTACATCTCCTAGAGGACATACTGTAGTAGTAATTTTTACACTTTTAGTCTCAGGACCGCTTTATACTCTCGCTCTCTTTTTTTTTTTCCCAAGAGGAAGTAATCATTTAATAAATAACCATGGGGGGAGGGGCAGGCTACTGCCATTCAGAACACCCTGGCAGGTCACCCACCCACCTGCACAGAACTAGGTCTAGAGAAGGAAGTGGCTGGGGACATCCTAATTACTTTCCACCTCCAGCAGAGCACCATTGTTCTAGTCACTTGGCTCTTTGTGTCCCTGCTGGTCCCTGAAATCTCCTCAGCTAAGGGTAGAGGGAGGGCATGACAAGAGGGGGTGACACCCAGGGACTCAAGGTGGAGGGACCAGGACCCAAAATAAATAAATCACATGGAATGCCCTATGAAAATAGTAGACCCCTTTATACTCCTTAAAAATATTTAGGAGCTTTTGTTTATGTGAGTTATTTCTATCTTTATTTACTTTATTAAGAAATAAAGCTGAGATGATACCACACCTGCTGTGTTTTAATGTTAACATTAAGCTTGTTTTTATGAAAAATATATTTTACAAAGGAAAAAAAGGCATTGTTTTTATATTTTTGCAAATCTCCTGAATGTTTGGCTTAATAGAAGACAGCTAGATTCTCATATTTTTTTTGTGTCTTCATTGTGTTGTGATATGTTGTTTGGGTTGAAACATATAAAGGTGTAGAATCCAAAACATTTTCATACCATTATGTTAAAATTCATTGATTCATCTTGCACTTTGTATCGATCTTTTAGTCATGCATGATTTTTTAATGTGATGTATTTTAGTTGTGCAGGTATTCCAAATGTTATCTACTTTATACAGTCCTAAAAATCATATTTGTTAATATCACCTCCCATTAATCAGAAAAGTCTTTGGTTATTTGAGAAGCTGTCAAGCTCATGGTGGCAAGTAAGTTTTCTAAAATTCTCAAATTTTATTATTGGCAACAAATACTGTCAGTCGTTTCCCTAAAGTGACAGGCCTACTTTGTTCATTTTTGAGAAATTCTCTGCATAAGGTATGCAAGTGTAAATAATCATGATTTGCCTTTTGCTTGTTCAGTTAAAATGGTGTTCCATAGGGAAAAAAGACAGCTGGTAAAGTTCACAACCGTGCTTTTTCCAGACAACCATTGTACTTTGATACACAGCAAAAGTACTTACCACTTTATCACACAGAATATTAAAAAGACAGGTACTTACCGGTCAGATTTAATAAAATCAATAATTAATATTTTATTTTTATTTGTTATTTTAATTGTTTTGTGGTTCTTAAGTGAAACTAACCTTTTTTTAAAAATCACGTGTGGCAGTGAAGAATACAAAACTTGTGCAGTTTGGTGTTACTGCCTTGATTCCTGCTACGGCACCAGCTGTTTTACCCACCATTGCTTTTGCACCATCGCTACAAATGTCCATACGTTGAAAACTACAAATTATATCTTAGCATTATTATGAAAATAATTTTGACCTTGCAGAACTCGTAAAATGGTCTCAGGAACCCCAAAGGGTCCAGGGGCCAACTTGGGAACAACTGCCGTAGAGAATTATGTTCTCCCCCAATATTTACAGCTTGTCTCATTCTATCAAGTAGGTCAGAGATACAGCTACTATACTGTATTCTTTCCCCTTTCTATCATCTGAGCTAGGTGCTTCTCTATTTTCTAAATTACTTGGGATGTATCACCAGATATCTTTTTTGGGGGCAGGTACCCTTAAGGAATTTATGAAACTTAATTAATTATAAGAGGCTAGTATATTTCTCTTCTGCCCTTAACCTACTGTTTTTAGAAAGGAATGAATGAGGCTAAATTGGCTTGTCCAAAGTAATTTTCTACTTCTTCCGAGACATTTCTCTAACTAAAGATCCTTATCACTAATACATCCATTAGCTATAAGATTAACTCTAACTGGCCCCTGACAAATAGACTTCTGCATTTGAATTTCTACCAGACTTTCTTCACTGTCTTCCAAGCCAGCACTTATGTTATATACATCATTCTTTGATCAGACATCTGTGTGATACTGTGATTAGAATTTCTACCTAAATAATTTTGATTCATCTTAAGCCACCAGATGTCTCTTGATTATTATCCAGTACCAAAGGACTATAGGAATCCCAAAACATTCATCACCCTTTATATTGGTATAGTGGAGTTCATCAAGTATCTTTGGGTCACAAGAATTGGACTTAGGCCATAAATTACTGTTTCCCTATAAGTGTAACCTCTTGGGGGAATGACTTGACAGATTCATGATAGAAGACCTCCACTGAGGTCTTCTATAATAATTCGGTATTCTCAACAAACTTTCACACTTGGCAAGGAGAGAAAGTTCGAGACCTCAGGAGTGAGGCTTTCTTTTTTTACCCAAATCACAAGATTTTAGTGGCTACACTATAAATTAGGTGACTGATTGATTTGTATTATAGTCACTCTGTCATAGACAATGATACAATCTTCAAGGCAAGTTATTATCAATTCCTTTGGCTGTGATATACTTAATGTTTCTAAGAGCCTTTATTTTCTTGCCTCAAAACCTAGCTGATGAGCCTTAAATTCTACCACCATGTTTATATTTCCATTTACGCTTTAAAGCTGATATTGTGCATTTTGAGGAACTTACTAATATTAAAACCCTTCAATAGATAGAGCTGTAGTCCAGTGAGTCACTAGCATGATTCTTTCATTTTCAGTTCTTTCTCTAAACTAGGGTCATTTTGTTTAGAAAAAATAATGCTCTCTGCATTCGCATGGCACTTTATCATGTTTAGGAGATGTTTTTATTCTTACATTTTTCTCATTTGATTTCTCAGGTGGGTGTAGGTACTTTTATCCTTTATTTATTTAAAAAAAAAAAAAGGTTACCTAGCTGTTCTCATCCACAAGGTTGCTGGATGAAGAAGCTGAGCCATCTGATTTCTGACCTAGTTCTTTTAAACTAAACTGTATCATGTTCAGGATAGTGACAGACCTCTGCCTTATGACTTTCCTAGTCATAAGCAGTCTAAGGATAAAATTGTTTTTAGTTCTCTCTTCTATCTTGAAACCTACTTTTAAGCATCCAGTTAAAGACAAAGGTATTAGAAAATACCAACAGGTAAGACTTTGGGCTAAAATCCTGAGGGCTACTATATTTCCCAAATTCCTTGTTCCACATTATGGCTCACTCATTTTGAGGCACCCCCAGCTAAAACATCTAATAACCTGCTAGATCTGCTGTGAAAACAAGGATCAATTTGGCCTAGTAATCATGAAATCAGCTTAATTCTTACCTCCCAGAGGTCCTGCTGTGTCCTCAATTAATAAATAGCAGAAACAATCCACTTACGCTTAAATAAACTGGTTAGTTTTTGTTTGTTCATTCAGTCATCAGACGCAATGAATTATGCCTTGAATGTGCTTTAAACATTATTTATAAAAAGCTTGCTGAGAAAATGGTGTATTAATAACAATGGTGGTAATAGCTAACACATAATTAGCATTGAGTGTTTTATTTATCTTACACCTATCAACTGCTATAAGTTCCTTCTTGTTTTGCTGCTACAAAATTTATACTATACCCTTTGGCTTATTGCCTCTTTGGTTCTTAAGCACCAAAAGAAAGTGTGGAAGAACTGTGGTATCTACTGAAGGGATACATACATCCCATCAGCAGTTTACATGATATGTACTACCTGGCAATTTGCAGGAACGGAGATGGCATGATGGTGCACTGTGCTTTCTAAAGAATAAGGATAAAGGGTTAACCATGTTAGCAGATCACTAGCGTTTTTAGGGATATATTTGGGGAGATACTATGATTTTTACTGTTAGCTTTTTCTTATATAACTACTTTTCACTTTTTCTCTATTTCTCTACTCTCCATTAAGAATTTTATTTCAAATCTAGGGCTGGGTGCGGTGGCTTACGCTTGTAATCCCAGCATTTTGTGAGGTTGAGGCGGGAGGATCGCTTGAGGCCAGGAGTTTGAGGCTGCAGTGAGCTATGATCGTGCCACTGCACTCCAGCCTAGTCAACAGAGTGAGACCCTGTCTTAAAGAAAAAAAAATTTTTATTTTAAATCTAAAAAACTTTATTGTTTTAGCCATGGCACTAAGTTAAGAACAAGAATGTGATTTAAATTCTTCTTTTTGATTAAAAGAAATGTTATAGAAAATCATATATACTTTTTAGGTAACTGAATGTGAGATATTTTTGTCACTCCTGGTGAAATTTCTGGATGCAGATAAACCACAGTGGCTACGAGCTGTTGCAGTGGAATCAATACACAGACTCTGTGTGCAGCCTCAGCTATTAAGGTAAAACCTCAGCAATATTTTGTTAAATGGATAGGTTAATGCTTATTAACCAATAGTAGGTTAATAAATTAGTAGGAAGGATGTAAGTATTCTCAAATATTAGTGGTTTCTAAACAAAGAAAATAGAGTATTGTATATTACAGGGGCAGAGGCAGGGACATAGGTGTGGACAAGAACTGGGAGGCAGGCAAAATGTGTGGTTAGTGATTGACATCAGTCTGAATTTGCTGAGTTAATATAGCCCATGTAAATTTTTAGAACCTTGACTTCAATCTGAACCTTTTTCCTAAATTAGTAAAATCAGGTGTAATGAAGAGTTTCTGAGTATAGCATTGAAGCTATTATAGCAATATCACTTGGTATAAAAAATGTTAAAAATCTTTAACACATCCAAATGTTTTTCCTAGAAACATTTTAAATTATTTTACAGGTCATTTTGTCAGTCCTATGATATGAAACAGCATTCTACCAAGGTTTTTCGTGATATTGTGAATGCACTGGGATCTTTCATCCAGTCCTTGTTTCTTGTCCCTCCTACTGGAAATCCTGCTACAACCAACCAAGCTGGTAAAGGCATATTCATATTTTGTTTTTTATATTCTGCCATAATTTACAATATCTGCTATCCTGAGAGGACATTTTATAGAAATCTGTGACTAGAGAAATTTGGATTACCTAAATATATTATTGATAGTAAAAATTTACACTTAAAAAATAATTTGATCTCACTGAAGCAACTGTGTTTACTTCTTTCCAGAGTAGGTTTTCTTTTCTGATATACTTTCAGTTCCTTTAATCATATAAGAACAAAAGTTTAGATGCTAATATTCATTTAGAAGAATCTTCATTTGATGCCTCTCTTTAAAGAATCTAGACAGTTACTACCTTAGGAGGTCTGTTAGTCTCTCTTTTAACAAAAGGGGTTAACATGGTTTAAGTTTGGGAATCAGTGTATGGCTTGTTGTTTCCCTCTACCTTCTTTCTCTTCTACTTTGTATTATCCAATTAATGGTTTTTTAATTCTTTATTCTCACCTCTGATTTAAAAAATGGTCTAACAAGAGGTATACTAATAAATTTGTCAGTATTTTTGCTTGCTTTAGTAGCTTTTGTATAAAAAAGGAAATGGTATTTTGGGGAAACGGGGAAACTCTCTAATAGACAAAATAGTATTGATAAATTTTACTTATTTGTGCGCTATCCATTCTGATAGTACAAAAATTTTTTAAAGATTGGCAAGGTATTTGAATATTGATTTGTAATCAAGTAGTAAATTGGTATCTTTGCTTTTCTCCGCCTTCTCTAATAGGAAACAATAATTCAGGTGGCTCGGTCTCAGCACCAGCTAACACAGGAATGGTGGGGATTGGTGGAGGTGTTACTTTGCTACCAGCATTTGAATATCGAGGAACTTGGATACCTATTCTGACTATAACAGTTCAAGGCAGTGCTAAAGCAACCTAGTAAGTAGAAGTGGCATTGTTTTGTAAGAAATGATATTGTTGGGGTGATATTTAATCCTAAAATGCTTCTCTCTGCATTATATTTTAAATTTTGAAGCCAGTATTTCTAATGCACTTTAGAGCTCATTTGCTTTTGTCGTATTTTGAAAATTTTATCTAGGACTGAATTTTATTTGTTTTCTTTTATGCTATTTATAGACTGTTAACAACATGATAAAACAAAATTTATTCAGCTGTCCTATACAGCTTTTCGGTTTAAGTATAGGGCTTGGTTTTAGACCCCTTAGACTTAGGTCTTCTAATATTGAGTTACCTTTAGCAAATTAGTCAATCTTTTTTTTTTTTTTTCCACCTCATTTCTCTTATCTCTATATGTAAGAAACGTTATTTTAAGTATTTAGCTAATTACATTGTTAGGGTTTAACACATGAAATTTTAGTTTATAATTAATTGTCTAATGGATTCTATGTCTGCTTTTTTTCATTGTCATTAGCCATTTCGGTTTAACGAATACATATTCAGCAATATGTCACTGATTTTTCTTAAGTCTAGTAAAATGCAGTGCTTACAGAAATAAAGCAATCAATACTATGGGTTTAACATTGCTACAGTTACTGTGATACAATTACAGATATATTTTGAGTAATTGGTATGCATAATTAAAACACCATTCTGTAAATCAAGACTTAAAATATAAAACAGACTCAGGAGGCTGAGGTGAGAGGATCACTTAAGACCAGGAGCTTGAGTCCAGCCTGGGTAACATAGATAGCAAGACCCTCTCTCAAAAAAATAAACATGAAACAGAATCTCCGAGTTGTTTAGATCATAAATTTCTATGGTATGTCAGTCTGCATTGTATCATCATGGTGATATTTTACCATACAGCTGTATTTTGCCTCAAATTGTGAAAGTATAGAGTTGTAGAGGACTGAAATATTTTAACTACAATTTATTGTTGTTCTTAGTCATTTATAAGATACTAACGTTACTTAGTCTTATATAGGCTTTGCCTTGGTACAAAAGGTAATGACTTGAGTATACTAGAGAATCAAGTTGTGCAGGAATCAGGTTTCTAGCACTAAAAGAGACATTAACTGTCTAGTTCACCTTCACACCTATTTTACAACCTGAAAAAACCCAACACAGAACAAAATTCCTGCCTTCATGGAGCTTAGATTTTAGTGACTGATGTAGTCAATAAATAAAGACACAAAAAACCATATGAACTTGGGTAGTGGTTAATTCTTTGAAGAAAAAGCAAGTTAAAGAGGATAAAGAGTGACCAAGGTGAAGATGGGGACAGAAAGGGTCTCTCTGAGGAGATGATACTGAGCAAATACATAATTAAAGGGAGAGAGTGAAGATGTGTGCTTGAGAAAGGAAAATAAAAATAAAAACAAACCATGAAAGAGCAAATACTTTGCCAGGTTGTAGAAATGCTTTTTTTCATTAATTCAACTCTAAAAACAAATTGTTTATTGATAAGTTAACCCTCCTCACTTAAGACACTTGGATTTTAACTAGTGTTGCTACTAAATACTATCATTTTGAGTACAGCACTTTATTTTACTTGATCTTAATTTTCTGATCTTTAAGATAAGATTAGGACTAAATCTTTAAAGGAATGTATAAATAGATTTTTTTAGTGCTATACACTAAAATTACTTCTGAAATCATAAACATCCAGGAAATACTGGGTGTTCTTTTGTACATGGGCTAGTATGTTCACATTGGAGCTTACCTGTTGAAATTGGCACCTTTCAGTCATTCACTGTGAGGTTCAATATAAAATGATTTTCATTTCTTTGAAAGCATACATACAAATCTTAGTTGTGCATTCTGTTCTTTTTTGACTTCCTAAGTATGTAATAACTGGAAAACTTCAGTGCTGTATAGATAGAAGTAGTTTTGACGTAAGTATTGGTGGCATTCTATTCTTTCATATTTATTACACTATAGATCCCTTCAAAGTTGGGCTAATGACAGTTTTCACAACTTGACCATAAGTTTAAAGTGTTTAAATAAGTAATTGCATTTTATCTAAAAGTGGAATTTATGCAATAATTCTAATAAAATATTAGAAGTGAAGGTAAGAAAGGTAAGAAAGTGTGTGTTTTGTTTTAGGTTCATGGTATAAAATATGAATTACCTTTTTTTCATAACTATTCAAGTGCTTAAAGTATGTACCATAGAATTTGGGAATTAGAGTTTCTGATGTTTCAGATTATTTTACCTGTTTTAGATACATTTTCCCACTAAATCACATGTTGTTTGAGAACAACAAATTTCTTTTAGAATTTGCCTAACAGGTGTTTAACGCTGATTTATTTACTATGTGGTTCTCTAACACTAATTTGCCTGGTAAAGATTAACCCCATAAACTTTATCGTTCTCTTCGAGCTTAAATTTCTTGATCAATAACATAAATATATTTCTAATAATTACATACATTTTTAAATGCTCAGAGTTGACACATATTAGTGATTAAATTGGTAGGCTTTAGAGTCAGACTTGAGTTAAAAACTGCATATTAATAACTGTCACTTTAGTTCTCAGTTTCATTATCTGTGTCTCTTAGGGTTTTTGTGAGATGTTAAATGAGATATGTAAAAAAAAAAAAAAAGTAAAGTCCCAGGTTGAGAGTATTTACCCAGTAAATGAGCGCCATATATATGTATTCTTATTGTTTATTTTGAGTTTTGCAATTTTTTAATAAATTACCTACTTTATCTAGTCTAATTATGATTCAGGGACTTTTAGAATTTGAGGGAGGAAATTACTTTTATTAGCTTTTTTTTGTAATATTTAATAATTTCAATTTTGTTTGGAGGTAATTCACATACCATTTTACAGTGTACAAGTCATAGTTTCAGTATATTCAAAAGTTGTGTGACCATTACCACTCTCTAATTCCAGAATATTTTCATCACCCCAAGAAGAAACTCCATACCTATTAGTAGTCATTCCCTAATCCCCCTTCTCCCAGCCCCTAGCAACCACTAATTTACTTTCTGTCTTTATTGATTTGCCTATTCTGAATATTTCATATAAATGGAATCATACAATAAATGTCCTTTTGTGTCAGGCTTCTTTGAGAATAATTTTTTTGGTTTTTTCATTGACACCTAATAGATATACATATTTTTAGGGTACCTGTGATATTTTTGATACATTTATATAATGTGTAGTGATCAAATCAGGGCAATTGGGTTATCCATCACCTCAAACATTTATCTTTTCTTTATGCTGGGAACATTTGAATTCTTGTCTTCTAGATATTTTGAAATATACAATAGATTATTGTTAACTGTGGTCACCCTACTGAACTATTGGACACTGTAATAGATCTTGTTCCTTCTAACTGTAGAAACTGCTCTGTAATTTAAACTTGAAACACTCATGCTCTAAGTATTATTCTCACCCTGTTGGCAGATTGTATCTGAGATGATAGGTGAGCTGGCTATCTTACACATAAATGGTAAACTTTTCCTCAGTGTGAAAGCATCTTCCTCTTTTTAGGATTGATTTGATTTTATAGCACCTTATTTGAAAAGCACCTAAGTCAGAGTTTGAGAAGTTTTATAATCTGTTTAAGTCTTATTATAGTATATTTTGTATGTAAGTCTTTATTTTTCTAATGTCAACAATTGATGAAAATATTGACACAACTTGGGGGAGAAGCAAGAAATAAATTATTAAAATAATTAGTTATGGCAGTGATCAGGCCATTAGAAAAATTAATTTTTCTAATTAGTTTTTTATTAATAAAATACCATGAAGGGATCCCTTCTCCAAATGAAACAAACTAGGTAATGTCCCTTTATTTTTGTTAGTCTGGTCATCTTAATTTCTGTAGTCTACAAATTATGGAACTAGTTTTATATATTTTCATTATTGTGGTTGCTCATTAGTATTCTAATTTTTTCATAATTTCAGCCTAGAGATGTTGGACAAAGTTGAGCCCCCAACTATACCAGAAGGTTATGCAATGTCTGTGGCATTCCATTGTTTGCTAGACCTTGTTCGTGGAATCACTAGTATGATTGAAGGAGAGTTAGGAGAGATTGAAACAGAATGTCAGACTACCACTGAAGAAGTTTCTTCACCAACACAGTCATCAGAACAGCAAGATTTGCAGTCAACATCAGACCAAATGGATAAGGAAATAGGTATAATATTATGATTCTATATTTTTAATTTTTATTTTGAGATAATTTGAAATTTACAGAGAATTTGCAAAAATAAGAGTTCCCATGTATCCTTCACCCTGATTTCTCAATTAACACTTTACCACATTTACCTACCTTACCATTCTCTCTATTTATATACATATGACTATACTTTTTTCTGACCTATTTGAGAATAAGTAGTAGACAGGTACCACATTACCTCCTAAAACTTTAATGTGTATTTTCTCAAAATAATGACAGTTCCTATGTAACACAGTACAATCACCATCAGAAATTTAACATCGATCCAATGTTATCACCTAATTCCAGATCTCATTCAAATTTTGCCAGTTGCCCCAGTGATGTCCTTTACGATCCAGGATCATGTGTTGAATTTAGTTACCATGTCTCTATACTTTCCTTCAATCTGGAACAGTTTCTTAGTTTTTCCTTGTTTTGTATAACCTTGACATTTTTGAGAAGTACAGGTTAGTCAATTTAAGTTTATCTTATCTTCCTTCAAAATTCAATTCAATTCATTCATTTTTGGCAAGACTAGCACAGAAATGTTGCTGTGTTGTATTTATTGTATTAATACATTAGGAAACATACAGTATCAATTTGTCTCATTCACTTTTATCATTTGGTTAATATAATATCAGCCCAGTTTCTTCAGTGTAAAGCTAATTATTAACTTTTTGTGGAGAAATACTTCCCGATGTCTGCTACAAAACAGTGATTTTCCTTCTCCATTTTTTTATTTTTAAAAATTTATTAATTTATTTATCCACATTGTCAGGTCAAAAAAATTATTCGTTTATATTCATTTAGATTTATGGGTTCCTATTTTATTCAAAGGATTACAATCTTTGACTATCATTATTTGGTTTGATGTTCAGATCATCCCTGACATGGCCAGTGGGACCCCTTTCAAGCTGGCCCCTATGTCCTTTTGACATTCTTTGAACACTTCCTTACTATTTGGTAGAACAAGATGTTCCAAACTGATCTTGGATGTTTCTTGTCCAGCCCAGGTGTCCTTCATTTTTTCAAGGAGCCTTGGTTCCTTTTAGTGGAGAATGGTATTGAAACTACCACATGGGTACTAGGTATGCTTCTTGCTACGTGGATAGGAAATACACACACACACATGCACACACACAAGCACACATCTCCCTACATTTTTAAAATATCTTTCTGTATCTATATTGAATACTGTTACATCACACCGGTTTCTCCAATTCCAGTTCAGTACCAGAAGATTTATTTTAACTTTCCGTATTTGTAATTCCCTTCTCCAACAGCGAGGAACCTGATCCCATTTCGCTAAATGTATTTACTTATTTGCTTTATTTCCAATATGTGTAACTAATCTCCTGACTGAGCTAGCTTGTTACACTGCACCCCACCCTCATTCCCACCTGGTCGCACAGGCTGAAAGTTTGGCCTGATGAAGGTGAAAGAAATAGGAACGGATATTATATATTTTTCAGAAAAAGATATCGGTCAGTTAATCTGTCTACAGAAAGATCTTACCATAGATATTTTAAAACAACTTAGTTTTAAAACTTCTTGAAGTCTGAAACTATAGTATGGCTTCTAAGTTTTCATTTTTTCAGATGTATTCTGAGTATTGAGCTTTATAGTACATAATGATTTGTTGATGGAATATTTGACATATTGTCAAATGGCCAAGGAGATTTTACAATTTGACATGTTGATTAATGCTAGACATCTATGATTATCATTAAGTATTTTTTTTCTTTTAAGTTAGTAGAGCTGTTTGGGAAGAAATGGTGAATGCCTGCTGGTGTGGTCTTCTTGCCGCACTCTCGCTCCTTCTTGACGCCAGGTATTAAGTCTTTGTAATTTTTACATTGCATTGTGTCAGCTTAAAAAAAAAAAAGCCGTTAAAATGGTTTACTTAAATTTGTCCCAAGAATTGTTTCCTAACATTATTTTTTATATGTGTGAAACTTTATTCTTTTTCTGTCATCTCCCTCCCTTATGCTGTCCTGGCCCTGTTCCCTTGCCAGAATTGTTGTCATGGTGTTTTAATGGAAAATGCAGTCCTAAAATTATAGAATTCCTTTTTCATTTCAAGACTTACTACTCCTTTTGCAATGATGATGATTATGTTCAATTTCTTTGATGTTTTTCTTTAGGATTGAAGAATTTACTGATTTTAAATTGATTGATATTTTAAGTTAAATCTTTGTGCTCTTGATCATTTTCTTCAATAATAAATATGTATATTATACATTGCCTTTACCCAGTTCAAATTTTCAGATATTATGTTAATTAGTTAAAATTCCTTCTTAAGTATATTGATATTTTGACAATAATTTTATATAGGTTTTCTTAAAACTTCACTGAATACTTAATTTTACATCATATTTGACAATATAATTAAAAATAAGTTAATCAGATTAAATAAAATACTTTCTTTTCAGCACAGATGAAGCTGCCACTGAGAATATTTTAAAAGCTGAACTGACTATGGCTGCTCTTTGTGGAAGACTGGGCCTTGTAACGTCAAGAGATGCCTTCATAACTGCAATATGCAAAGGTTCCCTGCCTCCCCATTATGCTCTTACTGTATTGAATACCACCACTGCAGCTACACTTTCCAACAAATGTAAGAGTTAAGCTTACTCAAAGTTCTCTCCATCTAGTGGGGTGACATGATGTAGAGAAAAGATTATAGATGTTCTGAGTTTAAGCCTCTGCTGTCCCACTCATTAAACTCTGTGACTCTGGGGAAGTTAATGTCCCTGAGCTTTAATTTCTTCCATCTCTTTAAGACATTGGGAGTGGGGGGAATAATATAGGTCGAGTATCTTTAATCCAAAAATCTGAAATCCAAAATGCTTCAAAATCCAAAAATTTTTTGAGTGCTGACATGGATGCTCAGGGAAATGCTTATTGAATAAGTATATAATGCAAATATAAGTATTTGTGAATGTATTATGCAAATACATGCATAAATATATAATGCAAATATTCCAAAATCCTGAAAAATTTAAAATCTGAAACACTTCTGGTCTTTAGCATTTCAGGTAAATGGTAATCAACCTCCTGTAATACCGATTTAAACAATAATTGTGAGGATAAAATAAGATAACTCTGTAAACTAAACCATACTGTTGAAATAAATGGTGGTTGTTATTTTTTTAATGCAACTAGTAGAACAGTAATGTTTGCAACCTCTTAGGGTAAGCTGACATTCAAAAACACTCAAGTTTGTTACATGTAATATATTAATAAATTTCAATGTGATTGTTCAGTTTTCAAACTGAAAATATGTTATCTCTAACTAGAAAAGTGTACCAGGAATACATGTTTAATGTACTTAATGTATCTTAATTCTATTTTGCTTATGAAGAAATGTATTAAATTTATAGTTATATAGAAAATTATTTAATATTTACTTGTCTTGATTTTTGCAACTCATAAGTTTTAAAACTGCATATGGATAATAGCAACTACTGATATTTAAGTGTTATGGCTGAACTTGGTTTAAGCAAATTATTTGGAAATATGACATTACTTTGAATGCAATATAAACAGTATAATTTAATTACTTAGGTTTTCCTTTGTCTTCTAGCATATTCCATTCAGGGCCAAAGTGTTATGATGATAAGTCCATCAAGTGAGTCTCACCAGCAAGTTGTGGCAGTGGGTCAACCTCTAGCAGTCCAGCCTCAAGGGACAGTAATGGTAATGTACTTGTTTTTTTCATGGTTACCAGTTAACTATCAAGGAAACCTGTTGTACCCTTTCTTTGTTTTTGCCAAAACACACTTATTTACTTTCTATTACCTGGGTAGTATGTTTAGAAGAAACTAGTTTACGCATTTGACATAGGTAACCAATATGATAACACAACTTCTAATCAAATGAATTTGTTCCTTACAAAACCATCCAAACCTATTTTCTGAAATTTTTGTTTTTTATTTTAAAAAATCCTTTAATACATTAATGCTGGTATACAAGCTTTTAATTTTCAAGAATGTGTAACAGTTCTTGAAAATATATCTTTTTTTTTTAATATAGCTAACTTCCAAAAACATCCAGTGTATGAGGACTTTACTTAACTTGGCACACTGCCATGGGGCTGTTCTTGGAACATCATGGCAACTTGTCTTGGCAACTCTTCAGGTATGTTGTAGTGTCTAGGTTAGAGGTTGGTGTTGTTTTTATATGTAATTGCTAACAGTTAACCTAAGCAATGCCTATTAGAGCTTTGGGCGGGCCTAAGGAATAGACAGTAAGTATGAAAAAAGGAAAGTTGGAAAGGAAAACAAGAATATGACTCATATTGTAGGAAGTGATGGAGTGCTTCTCATAATGGCCTAAGTTCTACTGCCTGTGTTTGGTAAAATTTTATGAATGTTAATTACTGATTTTAATTTTAGTTATTAGAAACCTACTGATTTCAATTTTAGTTGCTAGAAATTACTACTGATTTTAATTTTAGTTATTACAATTTTTATAGTTTTATAAATTTTTTTGTTTTGATTTTTTAAAAAATTTTATAGCATCTTGTATGGATTCTGGGATTAAAACCTAGTAGCGGTGGTGCCTTGAAACCTGGGCGAGCTGTAGAAGGACCCAGTACAGTAAGTTCTAGTCCTCCTTACCCAGTTAGTACTTCCCAAAATGTCATATGTTACATTTAATTTTATTCTTCTCTTAGGTTCTAACAACAGCAGTGATGACAGATTTACCAGTGATTTCCAATATACTTTCAAGATTATTTGAAAGCTCACAGTAAGAGTCAGTTTTTTAAATTGATAATTGTTATTAGCTATATATTTAAGATCAAAATAATCCTATTTCTTCATTTTCATTTTAGGTATCTTGATGATGTGTCGTTGCATCATTTAATAAATGCACTTTGCTCCCTATCTCTAGAAGCAATGGATATGGCCTATGGAAATAATAAGGTGTGATATTCTACCTTTCTGTTTAAATTTGGTACATTAGTTTTGTAAGGTGGACATCCGTTGTGATCTTAGTTTTTTACTGGCAGTACCAATACTCAGCTTGTGTGCTAACCATACTCTGTTGGGTCTTTACCATTTATAGTTGTAATTTGTTGAAGGGGGAGTAAAGAGGACATAATTTAGTTTGTGATATGTGATATGTCTAAATATGTAATATGATTTTAAATTGTGTCCATTTCTTTTATATACTGTACATTTAAAAATATTTTTATAAAATAATATAATACAGCTTTTATAAATAGGTTCTGTAAAATGTCACAATAATACTTGTAATTACAATTTATGATTGGGATAATACAAGATTTAAATTAAGGAATATATGTCTCAGTTTCTCTTGCCTTCATTGGGATGGAAAATTAGGAGCCAATCATTTCTTTCTGAAGGTAATGATTCTCCTTACCTTAAAAATTAAAATTTTTCTTTGTTACTTGATTAAATGAGTAGAATACTACTTTCGAATACTGACATTCAAGAACATTTCTTGACCAGGTATGATGGCATGCACCTGTAGTCCCAGCTACTTGGGAGGTTGAGGTGGGAGTGTCTCTTGGGTATAGGAGTTTGAGACCAGATTGGGCAACATAACAAGACCCTGTCTCTAAAAACAAAAGGGAAAATAAAAGTTTATTTTAAAAAATTCTATACTACTAAAAATATAATTTTCTATTATACTTGGCAAGCACAGCGAAATTTGGGTTTATTTATATCTTAGAAATAATTACTTAAAAAGCTTTCTACATTTTAAAATGAATAAATATTGTTTGACCATTTACAAATATATGATGATAACCCAGAATATGATTAAAAAGCTGTAAATTGTTTAACATTTTATGATAGGATCTAAAATTATGTTGTCTGCCTAGTCCTTAATTATAATTCTGTGTACTGTGGTTTGTCATCTTGGCTTATGTGACTCATTTAAAGGTTGGTGAAGAAGGTCTTATTAGGGCATAGTTTTATATATTATAGTAGATAGCTAGATAAACAAACATGCAGGTGTTTGAAAATATGTATTATAGTTTGCTGTAAATCAAGGCAAGGATGATGTAAAATATAGTGAAGTGATCAATTTCTTGATATCTTGAATAATCCTACATCTTTGATATTAATTCTTAATACAAGACTATAATACTTTTAATAGAGTATCTTGATGATATCTAAGCAAGCTTATATGGTAATGTCTTGAGAATTTCTGTACTTGTTCAACAAGCAGAATATGCTTACTATGTATGTGACACTCTGCTAGGAGATACAAAGGAAATAATGAGGTTTCTATTTTCAAAGAGCATATAAACTACTTGGCTCATGGTTAAGTGAAGTTAAGATGGCGTGAGAGTCTAAATAAGTAGTATAAGTATTAAGTGTTATGAGACTTATTCTCTGAATTTTTGGTTCCTTGTTACATAAGATAGTTTTAGTATATATTTCCATTAAGAAGAATTAAGGTTAATCAAGATGAAATAGTGTGATTGGAGCTGGATATTGAAGGAATGGTAGGAATTTGATAGGTAGGAAAGGGCAGGTTCATGGAAATCAAAAGAGAAAAATGTTACAAGAAATCCTAATCAATGAGAAAAAAATAGGAGATTTGATGATTAATAGTTTATTGTTAACCTTGAAGAATATAATTTCATGAGAGTGATAGGAACAGGTGTGATTTTTAAGGAAGGCTTGGAGGGAACAAATATTGAGAAAATGGATACACTGAATGAAATGGAGATAATTTCTTCGAGAATGAATTCACATGTCTCCATTTTAGGATTTAATTTTGTAAAGTGAAGTGGTAAATATGGAATGGAAATAAAAGTTCATAAAAATATTCAAATATAAATGTTATAAAAGTATTCAATATAAACTTTATAAAAACATTTCTAGATTGAAGCTATAAAAGGTTTATTATTCAGTTGTACCTTTATAAAAATTATTATAAATATGCAGGTATTAAAATAAATTTTTCTACATTATTAAAAAAACAAATTTATCAATGTCAGCTGTTCTAAGTGAGGTAAATGTTCTAGCGATTAAAGTTGTATATATTAATGTTCTTCAGGTGTGTCTTTAAAGTCACCAGTACCTCCTTTTTGATCCTCATTTGAGGAATTTGTGCTAATGTATTGAGGAAATAACTTATGGTAAAGCTTGCAAATTCTTTCTTAGAAGAAGGTGATGCTGATGATACTTGTAAAGGCATATTACCAAGCTCAGTATAAAAACAAAAATATTAAAGCAGTTATTGTTCATTGAGTGTAAGCCAAGCACTAACTTACATTGTTTTATCATTTAAAACAACTCTGTGAGGTTCACTGGCAGTGTTCCCTCTTTACAGATGAAAATATAAAAAATAGCTTAAGTAACCTGCCTGAGATCCCCTACTTAGTAATTGGTAGAGCTTGGATTTGAATCCACATATGTCTCATTCCAAAGTTCTATTCTTAAACACTTTGCTAACTTTTGGTGTGCATCAAAGTCAGCTATGGAGTTTTTTTAAAAATGTAAATACCAGGGCTGCATTCTAGGCTTCCTGAATAACAGTCTTCAGGTGTGAGACCCGGACTATCTCTACATTCTTTTAAATGCTACATGATTTCTGTGTTTACCCTGGTTAAAATAAGAGGATGAAGGAAGATGGGGAGGAACAAGTAATAGTAGGCTACATTTTGAGGGGACTTATTATGTGCTAGGCACATTCTAACGTGAGGTAGTTTCTATATTATCATTATCTCCATTTCATAGATTTAAAAAATAAAAACATTCAGTAGAGGTAGTAACTTACCCAAGGTTACATAGTTATTAAGTGGTAGAGTACAGATGAGATCCCAGTTAAACTTCCAGACATCAGTGTTAACCACTGTACCATGTTGTCTCTAGAATCATGAATTTTTTTACCTCCAAAATTTTTACGGTGCCTACAACATTAGCACATGCAGGAATGGTCAACCTGGCCATATTTGTCTTAAAACCCTAATGTACTTGGTTCACTGGCTTCTACTAGGAAAGGAAGATACTAGCAAACATTTTAATATTAGGTTTTTATTAGATTTTTTATCATTTAAAAATGTTAAGAATATAGAATCATAAAAAATCTTTTCCTTTAAAAATTATCAAATTCTCATAATTTGCTTTTTTATTCAGTTGCCTTGCATTTTTTTTTTTTTTTTTTTTTTTTTTTGGTTGAGACAGTGTCTCACTCTTTGGCTCAGGCTAGAGTACAGTGGCTCAAACTCCTGGGCTCAAGCAATCCTCCTGCCTCAGCCTCCTGAGTAGCTGGGACTACAGCCACGCATGCCACCATACCTGGCTAATTTTTCTATTTTTTTATTTTTTGTAGAGGTGGGGTCATGCTCTTGTTCAGGCTGATCTCAAACTCTTGGCCTCAAGCAATCTTCCCGCCTTGGCGTCCCAAAGTGCTAGGATTATAGGCGACCTTGTTTGTTTTTTAGTGCAGTTCTGTTTGAAATACCATAGCCACCCATGAAAAAATACTCATGGCTTTCTTCAGCTGAATTTGCATTTAAACATGTTTTACTGCCTTTGTTGTTATTGGATTAGAGATAGTTGCCCTTTGATCTTTCCTGAAACCATTCTTGTGACACATGGATGAAGTACTCTAATTTAGCCATGTACGATGTACGCTGATTCCCTTTCTGGTATTGATAGGCCAGCCATAGAGAACTATTTTGTCTTCTCTCTCTTCAACTCTTCTGTTAGTGTCTGAAAGTCGCAGCCCTGATCTCTGCCATGCTCTTGATTTCATATTTCTTTTCCCTGGTCTCTGTTGTCTCCTTTCTGCTTTTTTTTTTTTTTCTTTCTTTTAGTTTCAAAATATTATAGGGGTATAAATGTTTTTGGTTATATGGATCGCTTTTGTAATGCTTGAGTCAGGGCTGTAAGTGTGCCCATCACCCAGATGGTGTTCACTGTACTCAATAGGTAGGTTTCTCCCATCCCCTTCTCCCCTTCCCCCACTGATTGATTTCTAATGAGTTTTACTGCCCTCTGTGCACATGTGTGCTCATTGGTTAGTTTAATAGTGAGTACAGGTGGTATTTGTTTTTCCATTCTTTAGTTACATCACTTAGGATGATGGTCTCCAGTTCCATCCAAATTGTTGCAAAAGGCAGTAAGTCATCCTTCATCAAGGCTGAGTAGTATTCTATATTATACATGTACCACATTTTGTTAATCCACTCATGAATTGATGGGCACTTGGGTTGATTCCACATCTTTGCAATTGTGAATTGTGTTGCGATAAACATTTGAGTGCAGGTGTCTTTTGGATAAAATTACTTTTTTTCCTTTGGGTAGATACCCAGTAGTGGGGATTGCTGGGTCGAATGGTAGGTCTACTTTTAGTTCTTTGAGGAATCTCCATACTGTTTTCCATAAGATTATACTAACTTGCAGTCCCACCAACAGTATATAAGTGTTCTTTTCGCTCTGCATTCACGCCAGCATCTACTGTTTTTGGACTTCTTAATAAAAGCCATTCTAACAGGGGTAAGGTGATATCTTATTGTGGTTTTAATTTGCATTTCCCTGATAATTAGTGACGTTGAGCATTTTTTCATATGTTTATTGGCCATTTGTCTATCTTCTTTTGAAAAGCTTCTGTTCATGTCTTTTGCCCACTTTTTAGTGGGGTTGTTAGGGTTTTTCTTGCTGATTTGCTTGAGTTCTTTGTAGATTCTGGTTATTAGCCCTTTATCAGAGGTATAGCTTGTGAATATTATCTCCCATTCTATAGGTTGTCTATTTGCTGTGCAGAAGCTTTTTAATTTAATCAAGTCCCATTTATTTATTTTAGTTGTTGCTGTGATTGCCAGTGGGGTCTTTTTCATAAATTCTCTGCCTAAGCCAGTATCTAGAAGAGTTTCTCCTACATTTTCTTCTAGAACTCTTATGGTTTCATGCCTTACATTTAAGTCTTTTATCTATCTTGAATTAATTTTTGTGAATGGTGAGAAATATGGATTCTGTTTCAATCTTCTGCATGTGTTATCCAGTTTTTCCAGCACTATTTATTGAATAGGGCTTCTTTTCCCCAGTTTATGTTGTTGTCTGCTTTGTCAAAGATCAGTTGGCTGTATGTGGGTGGTTTTATATCTAGGTTCTCTGTTCTGTTCCATTAGTCTATGTTATGTCTCTATTTTTGTGCCAATACCATGCTGTTTTGGTTACTGTAGCCTTGTAGTATAGTTTGAGGTCTGGTAATGTGATGCCTCCAGATTTGTTCTTCTGCTTAAGATTGCTTTGGCTATTCGGGCTCTTATCTGGTTCCAAATGAAGGGAAGAATTATTTTTTCTAGATCTGTGAAATATGACATTGTTATTTTGATGGGGATTGCATCAAATCTGTAAATCACTTTGAGTAGTGTGATTTTAACAATGTTGATTCTACCGATCCATGAGCATGATATGTTTTTCCATTTGTTTATGTCCTCTGAGATTTATTTCCTCGGTATTTCGTGGTTCTCCTTGTAGAGATCCTTCACCTCCTTGGTCAAGTATATTCCTAGGTATTTTATTTTCTTTGTATGTATTGTGAATGGTATTGAGTCTTTGATTTGATTCTCAGCTTGATTGTTATTGGTGTATAGGAATGCTACTGATTTGTGTACATTGATTTTATAACCTAAGACTTTGCTGAATTTATTTATCAACTCCAGGAGTCTCTTGGTGGAGTGCAGTCTTTGGGGTTTTCTAGACATATGATTGTATCATCAGCAAAAAGCAATAATTTAACCTCCTCTTTCCCGATTTGGATACCCTTTATTTCTTTCTCTTGCCTGATTGCTCTAGCTAGGACTTCCAGCACTATGTTGAATAGAAGTGGTGACGGTGGACACCCTTGTCTTGTTCCAGTTCTTAGTGGGAATGCTTTCAACTTTTCACTGTTCAGTATAATGTTGGCTGTGGGTTTGTCATACATGGCTTTAATAATTTTGAGATATGTTCCTTCTGTGCCTAGTTTGTTGAGGTTTTTAATCATGAAAGTATGCTGAATTTTGTCAAATGCATCTATTGAGATGATCATATGGTCTTTGTTTTTGCGTCTGTTAGTGTGGTGAATCACATTGTTTTATTTCCGTATGTTGAATCATCCTTGCATCCCTGGGATGAAGCGCACTTGGTCATGGTGGATTTTTTTTTTTTTTGATGTGCTGTTGAATTTCATTTGCTAGTATTTTATTGAGGATTTTTGCATCTATATTCATAAGGGATATTGATCTGTAGTTTTCTTTTTTTGTTGTGTTCTTTCCTGGCTATCAAGGTGATACTGGCTTCATGGAATGAGTTGGGGAGAATTCCTTACTTCTCAACGTTATGGAATAATTTCTGCAGTATGGGTACCACTTCTTGTTTGTAGGGCTGGTAAAATTCAGCTGTGAATCCATCTGGTTTGTGGCTTTTTTTGTTGGAAGATTCTTTATTGCTGCTTCATTCTTGCTGCTTGCTATTGGTCTCTTCAGTATTTCTATTTCTTCCTGATTGAGTCTTGGGAAGTTGTATGTTTCCAGGAATTTGTCTATTTCCTCTACATTTTATGTGCATTTTATGTTCCTCTGCTAGTTTATGTGCATAAAGATTTTCAAAGTATTCACAGATAGTATTTTGTATTTCTGTGGTATCAGGTGTAACATCTCCTTTTTCATTTCTGATTGAGCTTATTTGGGTTCTTTCTCTTCCTTTCCTGATTAATCTAGCAAGGAGTCTATCAATTTTTTTTTATCTTTCCAAAGAATAAACTTTTTGTTTCATTGATCCTTTGTATTTTTTTTTCATTTAATTTAGTTCTGCTCTGAGATTTATTTCTTTTCTTCTGCTGGCTTTGAATTTGGTTTGTTCTTCCTTTTCTAGTTCCTTGAGATGTATCATTAGTTTCTTAATTTGTGATCTTTCTGTCTTTTTGATGTAAGCATTTAAGGCTATGAATTTTCCCCTTGGGACTGCTTTTGCTGAATTCCATAGATTTTGATAGCTGTCTCCTTTGTTGTTCAGTTCGAGGAATCTTTTGATTTCCATCTTAATTTCATTATTGATCCAATAATTGTTCAGCAGCAGGTTGTTTAATTTCCATGACTTTGTGTAGAATTCATCCTTTCTGTTTTGTTAATATTTAACTGACATCCACACATAGAGTCTGGATTTTCAAAACTTTGCTAATAAGAATACTTCTTTCCTTCTGGGTGGAAGACTAGCCATTCTGTGTGTCTAGTATAATTTTTGGATTTTCACCCTTTCCCTGTTAAAGCATTCTCTCCCTAACCAAATTTTCCAATTAGGAGCTATTCTGGATACTTAAGGGTCACAGGAAGACTTGTTTCATGATAACTAAAGTTTTGTCATATTTATTGCTAACTTTATGCTAACTAATCATATTTTATTTTCATTCATGCTCTTCAGAATATTCTGTTTTATTTGCAGTGAAAGTACTCAGTATTCTCTTTATAATATCAAAATGCAATATGTTTTCTCCCTAGGAACCATCTCTTTTTGCTGTTGCCAAATTGTTAGAAACTGGTCTGGTTAATATGCACCGAATAGAAATTTTATGGAGACCTCTAACTGGCCATCTACTTGAGGTAACCTCTCTTTCTTAAAATTATATTTAATTTTTTAATGAAGACATGCACGTTGAACTAATGATTCTGGATAACCATTGAAAAATCAGCATTAACTGTTTTTCCCTTTCCTGACCCTTTACTTAAGTCTGTATATTTTATCAAGGATTAAAGTTGTATAGTAATTGGTTTGGTGAAGGAGTAGATTGCTTTTATTGGCCAATAATGGGTGAAATTTTAAAGTGAGAAATATCAGTGAAATCAGCTGTTGGCTTGGGACCCTTTCTTTTACTATACAGTCTCTTGGTCCACCTCAGTTTCAGATAGTTCTGAAACTTCAAGGCAATTGGGGCTGAAAGTATTAAATACTACTCATTTATGGCCTTTGCTATGAGTATGAAATAGCTTTCTACAAAGGGAAAAACCTATTTGGTATACCTAATTATAGTCAGTGCTGGGAATTTTGTCTGGATTTACATTCTCTTATATTCAAGTTGGGGTGATTCTTTAAATAATTAGCTGCTGCTTAATAACTGCTTCTGTCAGTACATATGTTTGTGTACAGTTTACGTTACTATAGTCATTTTATGTTATTTTAGAAACTTGAAAAATGCGTTATTCTTAGTAAGAAGAACAGATGTATGTGAGCCTTTTTTCCATTTTATTGGGATTATTTTTATGAATGATTAAAGGACATATGCAGATTTCATTATTGGACAGTGTCATCAAATGGCAACAAATAAAGTTTTTTAAAATTTTTGTACATTATTTGATTATGAGGGTGAATTTAATTAAGAACTTTATCAGCTTGCTTCTTTGCTCTGATGACATATCATTTACTTTTATGAAATCCTTTCTTTTCTGTAACTTGTTTTGGTTTCATCTTTTTTCTTCTTTCTATTGCTTCCTTTTGCCTTATTCAGAAGGTAAGCTTACTTACATTTCAGATATAATTTTTCTTCTAACCCTTATTGAACATCTGATATAATTTTTAAAATGTGAAAAAATGGAAAACATAATGTTTTAATGTTTCTTTTTTTCAAATTGATGTGTGATTCATAGCTTAACTATACAACATAAATATTTAATTTTTGTTAAATGTATGTACCTTCAGGTCTGCCAGCATCCAAACTCTCGAATGAGAGAATGGGGAGCAGAAGCATTAACTTCACTTATTAAAGCAGGATTAACGTTTAACCATGATCCTCCACTTTCACAAAACCAGGTAAAAAAAAAACCCTTACTTCATTATTTTAAAAGAATGCTGAATATAAAATTATCCTCCCCCATATGAATTTTTTTCTTAATTTATCAAGTAGATGATATTCTAATAGTGGTTTTTTTAACTTAATATTCTATTTTATATGGAGATCCTGGATCTCTTACAGAAGGTATGAGATTGTCTTCATAAAAAATTTTAAGCACCTTGTAAATGATACTGAACTAAGTTAAATTACCTAGAATTGGTCTTGCAGTCTGCAAGTTCTCTCTTCATGCAGTGCTAAAGCATTGTTTTGAGACCTCTTTTGCATTGGTCCTTACCTGTCTCTGATTTTTCTCTTACTAACCTTACATGGGGATAAAACAAGTGGCAAAAGAAGCAAGCACAAGGAAATAGATTTTTGTTTTTAAATAATTTTAAGTTATTTTATACTTCCAGAGTTAATTTTGTCATGAGTTCTTTGTCCTAACTTTATCATTCATATATATCTTATACAGTTTTTTTTAAGTCTACCAAAATGTTGTTGTTTCAAGACTGAGTAGAAATGAGGCATTTAATAACTATTCCCATTACCCTCATCGTCTTATTGTATTGTACTTGTATTCTGCAGGCTCAGTTAACATGTAATTATTGAGTACAGCTCATGGAACAGAATGATGAACAAGACAGAGAAGATCTTACAGAGCTTATGGAGCTTACACTTTAGTGATTTCATATTTTTTTCCTACTCCAGTTTGAGTTTTTTGAAAAGAAAACCCTTTCCATTTGTTTTAATATCCTCAGTGTCCATCTTAATACCTGCCATATAGTGAGAGCTTAATAAATTTTTGTTCAGTCAGTGAACCAAATAAACGAATCCTTGGAGAGAAGAAAGTTTGAAATGAAGCAAGTGCTTTCAGATGCTGAAAGGGATAGAATAGAGTGCCTTTTTGTTTTTTAAAGAGATAAGGTCTTGCTCTGTCACTCAGGCTGGAGTGCAGTGGCACGGTCATGCTCACTGCATCCATGAATTCCTGGGCTCAAGCGATCCTCCTGTGTCAGCCTCCTGAGTAGCTGGGACTACAGGGGCATGCTACCATGCTCGGCTAATTTTTAAATTTTTTTGTAGAGACATTGTCTCACTATGTTGCCCAGGCTGGTCTTGAACTTCTGGCCTCAAGGAGTTCTCCCGCCTCGGCCTCCCAAAGCACTGGGATTACAGGCGTGAACCACCACGCCCAGCCAGAGTGCTTTTTTTAATTCTCCAGCAAATCTTGTGGTTTTATGTCATCTTTGTTAATATCTACTATGCTTATTCATTTTTTAGGAGTATTATAGCTTCTATTATTATATCACACTTGAAAATTTTAAATTTAAATACATGTGATATACATTAAAGGTATTTTAGAAATTGGGAATTGTTTTTGTCTCTCCAAATATACCTAGATATTTCCTTTAGTGAGATTCATTTCTATATGGGTCTATAATTAATATCTTTTAAAGTAAGGTAGTTACTTTACCCATTTACCCCAAAATCTAACATCTTGAAGGTTTTTTTTTCTCTTATTGGAAAATCGAGATAGATGACAAACCTTCAATGGTTACTGTTAGAGAAATCATATTCATTGTTTATTTTAGTAGGAAAATGTCTATTTACCATATTAGTCTGTTAGAGAAATCATATTCATTGTTTATTTTAGTAGGAAAATAAATGTCTATTTACCATATTAGTCTAAGTTAGTGAATTTAAACTTAAAAAGCGATAGCAAAGCATTTCTGTCTTTTGGGGCTTCTCTTCCTAATTAGTTTCTTGCCTCCTTTTCAGAGGCTGCAGTTGCTTTTATTGAACCCATTAAAGGAGATGTCCAATATTAACCATCCAGATATTCGACTCAAGCAACTAGAATGTGTGCTGCAGATTCTGCAGAGTCAGGGAGACAGTCTTGGGCCTGGGTGGCCATTAGTGCTTGGAGTCATGGGAGCAATCAGAAATGATCAAGGGTAAGTGTTTAAAAATTAACATTAAAAAATGATAGAGGTAGAAAGGGAATCAGTCCGTCCTAAAATCTTACGGTAGTGGTAGTTTTTACGTATGCCTTTCCTGCTTAAGACCTGTAATAGTTTTTCTTAACTCTACCCTCAAGTGGCTATAGGGAGTTTTTAGGGATCACCTTTGTTTTGGAAGGATGGAAAATTGCTGTTTATTTGATATTTATATAAAAATGCAAGGTTCTTACTCATAATGAGATAAATGAATCAATCTAACAAATTTTATGACATATCCAGAGATTGGGTTTGGTTTGGTTTTGTAAAAATAAATACAGTATTTGATAAGATGTGAAATAGCATTTAGAGGTTGACCTTCCTGTATATATTGGGAAATCTAAGAAATAGCTTAAAATGACTTTTTCATTAATGTCTTTATTTATTAAACATTTCTTCTGTGCTTACTGTATTCCAAATACTGTGCTTGCTAGTTATTCTGATTACACAGCTAAATACCTCTTGCCCTGGCAGTATAATCCTTGTAAGAAAGTGCAGTCATGTACCACAATGATGTTTCAGTCAATGACGGACCACATATGTGGTACAGATTATAATACTGTATTTTTACTGTACCTTTTCTATGTTTGTATATATTTCAGTACATAAATACTTATCACAGTGTTACAGTTGCCTTTAGTATTCAGTATAGTAACGTGCTGTGCAGGTTTGTAGCCAGGCGCAATATGCTATATTGTATAGCTAGGTGTGTAGGAAGCTGTACCATCTGTGTTTGTGTAAGTACGCTCTATGATGTTCACCCAGTGATGCATTTCTCCGGGCATATCCCCATTGTTAAGAGATGCATAACTGTAGTTTGTTATGCCACAAAAGAAGAGGGCTTCAGTGGGAGGGGGGCAGAGCCAAAATTATGATGGACCCCATATGCTTTTAAGCTATTTGGATTTATCCTGAATACATTTAGGAGGCATTTTAGAATTTTAAGCAGAGGAATGATGTGATCAGATGTGCATTTGACAGATATCACTGTGACAGCAGTGAGATGGGGAGGGTGAGAAATGATAGAGCCTACAAGTGGTTTCTAGAAATAGGAGATGGGTTTGAGCTACTTAACAGATTGACTGTGGAGGCAAAGGGAGAAAAAGCAATCAGAACTGATTCCCAGATTTCTGATTTAGGCAGTTTAGTGGATGGTGGTATCATTAACTAAATAGGGAATACAGAAAGAAGAGCGTATTTGGAGGGACTGTATGGACTTGCTTAATTTAGGGTAGAATATTGCAATGGAGAGATTTAGCAGACATTGGATAATTTGTCTGTAATTGTGCAGCATTCTTGTTTTGATGACTAGTTTAGGAGTCATAGATGATTGAGATGCTTGAGACTATTATAGAAATTAAATATTTGTAGTAATAAATTTCCTTAAGGACTATAAAATACTGAGATGATTAAAGTGAAAAGAGATCAGCTTAGATCAAGCTTAAGTTTCTTCTCCCAACCTAAAATGCAGTGTATAAAATAGGGCATTGTTGTAAGGATGAAATGAATTAATACGTGTAAAATACTTAGAAAGTATATGACATACTAAGCACTCAGTAAGTGTTAGCTATTATAATTGTCATTTTCACTATTATTTTTTACCACAAGAATTTTTCTGCAAAACCAAATACTTCTTATTCTCTTCATTTGAAATTCAAAATTTACTCTTGTCTCACAGAGTAAATTCCTTTGGAGATTTAAATAATATACAGTGTAGATATATACTATAAGGGAGCTCTAGTTTTCATTTATTGAGTAAAGAATGAAAGAGCTTATTTTCATTCATTGAGTAAGTTGTGTGTATTTACATGTGCTAGGCACCATGCTAGATACTGGGAATACTAGTGGGGAGAAAAGTAATGTAGCCAATTTCCCTTTCTCCATTCATTGGCTAAGTTTTCTTTGGTTAGTTGGTGTGAAATACAAATAGAAATAATATGGTATTAATATTTATTTTCTTTTCCTTGTTTTAATCTACTGTTTTTATTTCTTAATACTTCTTTTTTACGTTTATATAAATGTTGAAGTACTATGTGATCTGTATTATAGAAGATTTTCTTGTTCAAATTATAAACATTTTTCTTGATTCAAGTAATTGTAAGATAGGTATTTTTATATATTTATTTTAAATCCATCAGTATACATTTCTTTTCTTTTATGCTTTCAGAGAATCCTTGATACGAACTGCATTCCAGTGTCTTCAGTTGGTTGTGACAGATTTTCTACCAACGATGCCTTGCACTTGCCTGCAAATAGTTGTAGATGTTGCAGGTAGCTTTGGTCTTCATAACCAAGAACTTAATATTAGTTTAACTTCAATAGGTTTATTGGTAAGTATCATTGCCCTTCTTTCTTATGATAATGTAATTTAGAAATCACTTTTATAACAGTTGGGAGTGAAAGCTAAGCAAACATGCGTTTAGCTCTATGGGAATTGTTTAAGTGACTTTTAAGTACCAAACTTATATCTTGCATGAAGGATTAAATAACATCAATTGAGAAATCATTTATTAATAGCAGGATATTTGAAATAATTTTCATATATTGAGCCAAAGTTTGGCTTTTTACAAAGTTTGTCATGAGATTTAACAAACAAATAATAGTACACACAAGGGAAAACTTCCATTGACTTTAGTGTGAAGGTTAATTGACTTGAAATATTACTTTAGTAGCAGCGTTTTCATGTACTAATATTTAGTGGATAAAACTTCAATAAAAGGCTTTATCATTTACACAGTCCTGTAGTCTGTCAACACTGCTCCATTAGCTATTAGGAGATGTCATATGATAGTGGAAGAGCTTAGGCTCTGGAAACAGGTATACATGTATTTTAATTCTGTTTGAGTTTTGTTAATTGTTAAATTATTGACCTGTTGAGCCTCATTTTATGCATTTAGAACATAGAAATACAGGCATACCTCGGAGATACTGTGGGTTTGGTTCCAGACCACCACAATAAAGCAAATACTGCAATAAGTCACACAGATTTTTTTTGGTTTTCCAGTACATATAAAAGTTACACTATACTGTAGTTTATTAAGTGTCCAATAGTATTATGTCTAAAAAAATGTATATACCTTAATCTAAAAATAATTTATTGCCAAAAAATGCTTATCTGAACATTCAGTGAGTTGTATCTTTTTGCTGGTGGGCAGCTTTGCCTCAATGTTGATGGCTTCCATGACTGATCAGGGTAGTTGGTTGCTGAAGGTTGGGGTGGCTGTGGCAGTTTCTTAAAATAAGACAACAATGCCGTTTGCTGCATAGTTTGATCTTTGTTTCACAAAAATTTTCTCTGTAGCATGCAATGCTATTTGATAGCATTTCACCCACAGTAGAACAGAGTCAGTGCTCTCAAATCGGAGTCAGTAAGCAAACCCTATCACTGCTTTATCAACTAAGTTTATGGAATATCCTAAATCCTTTGTTGTCATTTCAACAATGTTCTCAGCATCTTCACCTGGAGAAGATTCCATGTCAAGAAGCCACTTTCTTTGCTCAAGAAGCAACTCCTTATCCATTCGAGTTTTATCGTGAGATTATAGCAGTTCAGTGACATCTTCAGGCTCTACTTCTGTTCTAGTTTTCTTGCTATTTCTACCACATCTTTAGTGACTTCCTCCACTGAGGTCTCGAACCTCTCAAAGTCATCCATGAGGGTTGGAATCAACTTCTTGCAAACAACTATTAATGTTGATATTTTGACCTTCTCCCATGAATCACAAATATTCTGTGTGGCATCTAGAATGGCAAATCCTTTCCAGGAGGTTTTCAATTTACTTTGCCTAGATCCATCAGAGGAATCACTATATAGCCATAACAGCTATAGCCTTATAGAATGTATTTTTTAAATAAGATTTGAAAGCTGAAATTACTCCTTCATCCGTGGGCTGTAGAATGGATGTTTTGTTAGCAGACATGAAAACAACATTAATGTCCTTGTACATCTCTGTTGGAGCTCTTGGATGACTAGGTGTAATGTTAATAAGCAGTAATATTTTGAAAGGAATCTGTTTTTCTGAGCAGTAAATCTCAACAGTGGGCTTAAAATAGTTAGCAAACCATGCTGTAAACAGATGTGCTGTCATCTAGGCTTTGTTTTTCCACTTATAGAACACAGGCAGAGTAGATTTAGTATAATTCTTAGGGCCCTAGGATTTTCAGAATGGCAAATGAGTATGGGCTTCAACTTGAAGTCACGAGTTGCATTAGCCACTAACAAGAGAGTCCGCCTGTTCTTTGAAACCAGGTATTGACTTCTCCTCTCTAGCTATGAAAGTCCTAGGTGGTATCTTCTTCCAATAGAAGTCTGTTTTGTCTACATTGCAAATCTGTGTTTACTGTAGCCACCTTCATCAGTGATCTTAGCTAGATCTTTTGGATAACTTCCTGTAGCTTCTATATTAGCACTTGCTGCTTCACCTTCCACTTGTATGTTATGGAGACAGTTTCTTTCCTTAAACCTCATGAACCAACGTCTGCTAGCTTCAAACTTTTCTTCTGCAGTTTCCTTACCTCTCTCAGCCTTCATAGAATTGGAGAGAGTTAGGTCCTTGCTCTGATTAGGCTTTGGCTGCAGGGAATATTGTGGCTGGTTTGATCGATCCAGACCACTCAAACTTTCTCCATATAAACAATAAGGCTGTTTCACTTTCTTATCATTTGTGTGTTCACTGGAGTAGCACTTTTAATTTCCCTCAACAACTTTGCCTTTGCATTCATAACTTAGCTGACTGTTTGGCACAAGAAACCTAGCTTTTGGTCTGTCTCAGCTTTTGACATGCCTTCGTTACTAAGCTTAATCATTTCTACCTTCTGTTTTAAAGAGAGAGACATGTGACTCTTCTTTTCACTTGAACACTTAAAGGCCATTGTAGGGTTATTAATTGGCCTAATTTCAATATTGCTGTATCTCAAGGAATAGGGAGGCCCGAGGAAAGGGAGAAAGATGGGGGAATGGCCTGTCAATGGAACAGTCAGAACACATACATTTATTGATTAAGTTGGTCATCTTATATGGGTGTGGTTTGTCTGGCCTAAAATAGTTATAATGGTAACGACAAAGATCATTGATCACAGACCATCAATCACAGACCACTATAACAGATAATAATGAAGAAGTTTGAAACATTGCGAGAATTACCAAACTGTGAGACATGAAGTGAGCATTTGCCATTGGAAAAATGGTGCTGACACAATAGACTTGCTCAACTCAGAGTTGGCACAAACTTTCAATTTGTAAAAAATGCAGTATCTGTGAAGTGCAATAAAGTGAAGCACAGGCCAGGCGCGGTGGCTCGCACCTGTAATCCTAGCACTTTGGAAGGCCAAGGCAGGAGGATTGCTTGAGGCTAGGAGTTCAAGACCAGCCTGATCTCTACAAAAAATAGAAAGAAATTAGCCAGGTATGGTGGCGTGCACCTGTAGTCCCAGCAACTTGGGAGGCTGTGGAAAGAGGATTGCTCGAGCCTAGGAGTTTGAGGTTGGAGTGAGCTATTATGACATCACTGGACTCTAGCCCTAGAGACAGAGCAAGACCCTGTGTCCAAAAAAAAAAAATAAGTAAAGCACAATAAAACGAGGTATGCCTGCAGTGAAATCTTAGTTAAGGAATTGTTAATATTACATGAAATAAACATGCAGAGAGCTATTCTTAGTATATATTTATTTAAAGGCAATTATTTAGAATCTTTTAAACGTATATTATAACTCAGAAGTTTTATAAAGTCAATCTTAAGTTTTCCTCGCAAGCTGGATAAGTTAATACATTTGACTCTTTGTATCCCTGGGTTCTGCGTCTGTGGATTCAACCAACCATGGATGGAAAATATTTTTAAAAGATAGTTATATTTGTACTGAACATGTATAGATTTATTTTTCTTGTCACTATTACCTGAACAATACAGTACAACAACTATTTACATATCATTTACATAGTATTAGGTATTATAAGTAATCTAGACATTATTTAAAGTACATGGCAGGATGTGTGTAGGTTATATGCACCTACTACACGATTTTATGTAAGGAATTTGAGCATCCATGGATTTTGATATTTGTAGGGGGTCCTGGAACCAATTCCCCACAGATACCAAGGGACAGCTGTATTCTAGTATTAAAAATATAATCATGGAAAAAAATGTAAGCATGTTGTATATATAATTGCTCCCAAAGAGTGGTTGGTTAATTCAGTGTTGCTTAAATTACTGCTGGATATCACCTCCTTTATTTTACATGTATGTTCACACTACTGGATCTTCTACATTTTTACCATTGGCATAATTGTCATTAATTTGCATGCTGTACTATGGTTGAGAATGAAATCATAAGATATGTTTGGAGACAGTAATTGCTCTTTTCTTGTATGAAATTACAAATTTATTTTTAAATGATATTAAGGAATTGTTAACAATTTTGTTAGGATGCTAATGATTATGGTTATGTTTTTTATAGTTAACAATTGTTATATCTAGGTGGTGGGTATAGTAATATATTGAAGTTCATTATACTATTCTTGTTTTTCTGTATGTTCTTAAAATTTTTCATGATAAAAAGCTAATAAAAAAAATTAATGTTAGCACAAGATTTTCCCCCCACATTCTTGAAATCATATAGAGACATTGACAGAGGAAGAGGTGTTTTCATTTAATCTGTTCTACTAGGAAAGAGATTTTTGAAATAATCTTTTACAGATTTTACTCTGAAACATAAAATAATCACATGTTGCATATTTATGTCATATGTACATACTACACAATTTATGTTTAAAACAAAATGTGTGAATAAAGTGATATTTTTCTACTTTTGCCTTTTAGTGGAATATTTCAGATTATTTTTTCCAAAGAGGAGAAACTATTGAAAAAGAATTAAATAAGGAAGAGGCAGCACAGCAAAAGCAGGCAGAAGAGAAAGGAGTGGTTTTAAATCGGCCATTTCATCCCGCACCACCGTTTGATTGCTTGTGGTTATGTCTTTATGCAAAATTGGGTGAACTATGTGTGGATCCCCGTCCTGCTGTCAGGAAGAGTGCAGGGCAAACTCTGTTTTCTACAATTGGTGCACATGGAACTTTATTACAGCATTCAACCTGGCATACTGTTATTTGGAAGGTACTGTAAAATAGCCGAGGCTATCAGCTTTTAATTGAGACGCACTTATGTACTTTTTCAATTACACTTGTTCCTATTGATTTTTAAAGGAGAATTTCCATGCATTTGTGTATTTGATAAAACAGAAAACGTCCCATATATTAAATTGGACCTCACACAGGATAAATTAAATATTAAAGGCCTTATCTCTCTGTTTCTGTCTTCATCTCCTATCTCTGCCTCAGTTCCTGCCTTTGCCCTTCTCTCTTTTTTTTTTTCCTGCCTTCCTAAATGGTAAAACCAGGGGAGTTGCTGAACTGCAGAGGGTAATCAATCTCTTATAATAGAGTGGAAAGCTTTTTTTTTTTTTTTTCCAATTTTGAGGTCTACATGTAACCTCAGATGTAATCAAAAGAGAATTTTATAAATAAGAGAATATCAACAACAATGAAATTTACTTATAGACTCACCAAACAAAAGTAACCTCCAGATGGTAAACTGTACATGTATAAACATGTACATTAAATACACAGTGTCATCTTTTTTCTTTTTTCTTCTTTTAAAACTCTTATAAAATCGACACTCAGTGAGCATTCGCTTTGTTAAATCTTTTTTGTTCCATCTGTTTCATTTGAATAAAATTCTATATATAATCCTTTCACTTGCTTTTGTAAACTTTTCAATTTAATAGACCCCAAAATGTCTTCTTAAAAAATTAATGACATATGTTCCCTAATAAAATAATTAAAAGCACTGTTCTCTTTTTTAACTCTTTTATTTTTATCTTTTTGAGGAGTAAAAATGATATATATTTATAGTAAAAGCCTTGTTTCCTTCTGTCTTCTATTTCACCTTCATCACCAGCTCCTCCTCAGATTACAGACATACTTGTCTTCCTTACTGTTTGTTTTAAATGTAATATTTGTCTGATTCTTATTTTTCTTTCAAACCTCATTTTTAATCATTTTGCTGCCTAATTCTCAATGATTTTTCTTCTTCCTTACCTCCCCTGTATTGCCTTATCCCTTGTAATTTGATTTCCAGATTATTCTCCTTCAGAGTCTCTGAAACTTTAGAGTGTAACAAAATCACCTAGAACAGCAGTCCCCAACCTTTTTGGCACCAGGGACTGTTTTCAGGGAAGACAGTTTTTCCATGGACCAGGGAGGAGGGGGATGGTTTTGGGATGATTCAAGTGCATTACATTTATTGAGCACTTTATTTCTATTGTTATTACATTTTAATATATAATGAAACAGTTATACAACTCACCATAGGTTGGGGACCCCTGACCTAGAAGACTTGTTAAAGCACCCTCCCCACCCTGGTTTCTAATTATTTTGGCCTTAGAATTTGCATTTCTATCACGTTCATGAGTGATGCTTGATGCTGCTGGTTCAGAGACCACACTTTGAGAAACAAAGAAATTATTCACAGTCTACAGGTGGTCTTTATATTTCCCAGTCATTTGACCTATGCTTAATCTCATCCTGTTCTTTTTTTGGTAGCATTTAACACAGTTGATCATTTCTTCTTGAAATTTTCTCTTCCCTTGGCTTCTGTTTCACTGCATGCTTCTTGTCTGTTCAATTTTTATTTTATTTTCTTTGCTCTTATTTCTTTTTCTGAATCAAAATATTCCCCAAGTCCCAGTCACTTCTTGCTTGTTGATTTTTTTCAAGCATCCTCATCTAGCCCTAGAGCTTCAGTTATCCAGATAACTCCCATAATTATATTTTTTGCCTGGATCTCTCTCCTTAGCTTTTGTTCTTTGTTCATACATTACCCCACAGATGCTCCATTGATACCTCAGTTCAACAAGTCTTAGTTTATATTCTGTCCAATTTATTTTAATTTTTCCTATTCCATGACCTTAAAGATAAATTTAACAATGCGTAGTTACTTCTGTTGGTCAATTTCCTCTAATATATGGGGATTGATAAAACTGTCAAGTATACTTTTTGGAATAATTCTTAGATTCCTGTGCTATTTCTTAAGCTTTATTATCAATACATTTTATATGACATTTTTATAAATACTTAGGTACTCTTTCATCTACTGGACCGAGTTCGAGAGTCCTCTACCACTGCAGACAAAGAAAAGATTGAGTCTGGAGGTGGCAACATTCTCATTCATCATTCAAGGGACACAGCAGAGAAGCAATGGGCTGAGACATGGGTATTAACATTGGCTGGAGTAGCAAGAATCTTCAACACTAGAAGATATTTACTGCAACCTTTAGGTATATATGCATTTTTCTTCTCCTTATACAAGTAATTTATGTTAAAGGAAATTTGGAAAATATAGAAGATTCTTTTAAAATTCATATAATGCTTCTACTGAAGAATAATTCTTCTTAACAGTCTTTGTGTTTATGTGTGGTGTGTGCATAATCATGTGCATTTTCATTCATTTCACTGAGAAAATATTTAATGTGTACCGACTGTGGGCTAGCCTCTAGGGGATCCAGTGGTAAGCAAAACACACATCATCCTTGCTATTGTATGCATAAGGGAGGAACCATAATTACATATATAAAGACAAAATCGCTCCACTGATCAATGCTACAAAGGAATGGTGCATTGTGAGCTTATAATAGGTATTTGACCTGGCCGGTGAAGTCCAGATAGGTTTCTCTGAGAAAGTAGTATTTTTCCTGAGATCTGAAGGGTAAGTAGGAATTCATCAGGCAATGGTAAAATGAGGTGTGGAGAACCTTATAGGCAGAGAGAACATGTAAAAGAGACAGGAGAAGATGGAGGGGAGAGGGACGGTAAGGACCGTAGCATGTTTGAAGGTCTGGAATGAAGAGAGTAAGGAAAAGCATGATTCCCAATGAGGTTGAGAGGTAGCGAGAGGCCAGATCATGTAGAATGTGTTAGAAAGTTAGGACATTATCCTAAAAGCATTGAATAAAAAACACTGAAAGGTTTTAATCTGTGATGTGACATGATCAGATATGCAGTTAAAAAAAAAATAACTTTGGTTGGTATGTTTAGAATGGAATAGAAGCAAGGAAGGATGATGACAGGATATTGTTAGACTGGCTAGGAAGCTGTCGGTGGTGTAGATCAGTGGTTCTTGAATAGGGCCGATTTTACACTGTATGGGACATTTAGCAATTTTGGAGACATTTTTAGTTGTCACAAATGGAGAGGGGTGAGCGTCACTGCTATACAGGGGGTAGAGGCAAGGGATGATGCTACACATCTCACAATACACAGGACAGCCCCCCACAACAAAGAATTATCCAACCAAAAATGTCAGCGATTTTTTCTTTTTTCTCAATCTCAGCGATACTGAGATTGAGAAACCTGGGTGCCAATTATACTATAGATTCTGGTGGTAGTAATGGGGATGGTAGAGAAAAATGAACAGAGATATTTTTGTACGTAGTAGTGAGTGTGCTGTACATATTATTTTATTTGTTTCGTTTATTATTTTATGTTTGGCTTCTTTTTAACCTCCTTATGTTAAAGCATAAGCATATTTACTCATTCCATTGGCATTTTGGTGTGTTGTTCTTCATGTGCACTTTTTTCCTTTTTTCCAAAAACAAATAATTGATGGTGTCTGATCCGTTTTGCACTTTAGGACTTGATATATATTATTTTTAATTTTAGTTTTTTCTTTTCTTGTAAAATTTACATATAGTGAAATGTACATATTTTCATTGTACATTTGCTGAGTTTTGACAAAATGAACATCAGTTTAATACCTCCATGATAATACTTTATCTTGAAAGCTAAGAACTTATAGATACAGATTTAGATTTTTAAAAATGAAGACATAAGACAGTTCATGTGTCTTTCATAATTTTTTTATAACTTCAAGACTAGGAAGTAGTATTATTATTGTACAATAAGATTTATATTTCAACATAATCATGTGCAGTATATAATTATACCTAGTCTTTTAGAAAGAGGATTTCTTCCTAGACATAAAATATGTTAATAGAGAAATTGCAGGGGTTTTTTCTTCCCTAAATGGCACAGAATATTCTAAATCTGAGATTAGGTCACCACTGTGGTTGGCAAATGTAATGTTTCATCTGGCTTTTTAACTGGGATGACAACAGGCAGAAGTGTTTTAACTGTTTGGTAGTTGTAAAATGTAATTTGTGAAAACTCTTTGAACAGTTTACTTTTAAATCTGTGCTTTTTATTCTATGTAAATTATACCTCAATTTTTAATAAAAAGAGTATAGAGGGGAAAATGCATGTAACTGGCCAGATGTTACAGTTTGTTCAGAATAGGCAGGTAGTACCTATTATTTTATACCAGACTTACTTCCAGCTTTCCTATTAACTAAATGCTTCATCAGGCATTTGGGTTTATCCCTTTTTAAAAAACAAAATCTAGTCATTTATAGCCTTTGCAAAAGTAAAAGTCTTTAAACCTTGATTATTTATATACTTATGCTATACTGCTTTGGAAAATATCAATTTCTCTGACTTTTGCATTATTTTAATGCAAGCTATGTGGATAATAATTCATGTTATTAACAAAGTTATTGGGTTTGATTGTGCTAGAAGAAAAGTGTGGTTTTTTTTTTTTTTTTTAGCCTAATGGAAACAAATTACACCAAGCCGTAGAGAGCTTCATTGTGAATGTATTTAGTCAGTCACAGGAGTAAGGCAATTTAGTTGGTCGGTGGAAACCAGCAGCTACCATTCAGCTTATGCTGTGCTGATGGTGGATTAGTAGACTTAGTTTCACATGAGAGGAACAAGTTCATGTAAAAGGACAGTTTATTCTTTATGGTGCATTTTCTCCTGGTAACTCACTAACTGTTATGAAAAAAAAAAGTTTAAGAAAATTCTGCAACTATAAAATTATTTAAATATGAAAACTAAAATATAAAGTTAAAATTTACGGAATATGACATTTAGTTTATTTTAAATATTTAGACCTATAAAAACATGTATCATTCTGTTATAACTTAGAGGTTTTTCAAGGATTCCCAGTGATTAAGACTGATAACATCTTACATAATCATTAATGAAGTTAGATGGATAGACTGAAGGTGTTACTGAAATGCTTTTGTTTCACCTTCATAGGTTTTTATTCTGTTCTCCTTAAGTAAAAGTACTAGAAAATGGTATAAACATGTATACATACATGTCTAGAATTTTGTTTTTAAGACCGAAACATTAATTAATATACCCATTATCCTCTTCTTGGTACCCTTTGTTCCTACATCTGAAAATTATTACTGGATTTCTGGGTTGTGATGATTTTAATTCATATTGTTAGTACTTTAGTACCTAATCATATTTCTTCTAGTTCTGTGGGAATTTAAGCAGAAAAATAAAACAAATATGCTTTCAAGTCTCTAATATTAAGAGAAAATTTGATCACTTTGATGATAATTTTTTTTCTCTTCCTAATATAGGAGATTTTTCAAGAGCTTGGGATGTTCTTCTTGACCATATACAATCAGCAGCACTCAGCAAAAACAATGAAGTATCTCTGGCTGCTCTGAAAAGCTTCCAGGAAATTTTACAGATTGTATCTCCTGTCAGAGACTCAGATAAGCCTGAGACACCACCTGTAGTTAATGTACCTGTGCCTGTTCTTATAGGGTCCATATCAGGTCCTGGCCTGAGCAGGCCATTTGTAAGAACAGACTCCATTGGAGAAAGACTTGGAAGATATAGTAGCTCTGAGCCACCTGTAGTTACTGATGAGCTTGAAGATTTGAATCTCTGGTGGGCTGCATGGAATACTTGGTACAGAATTGGATCTGAAAGCACGAAGCCTCCTATTACTTTTGATAAACTAACTTTCATTCCCAGCCAACCTTTTCTTACAGCTTTAATTCAGATATTTCCAGCTCTCTACCAACACATAAAAACTGGTTTCAACATGGATGACTTGCAAAAGTTGGGAGTCATATTGCACAGTGCTATTTCAGTGCCAATAAGTTCAGACGCATCCCCTTTTATTCTTCCATCTTATACTGAAGCAGTTTTGACAAGTTTACAGGAGGCTGTACTTACAGCTTTAGATGTTCTCCAAAAGGTAATATAATTTTAGTGGCTGTCTAAGCAATGATGCATATGGTTCTCCAGAATTTTTTTACTTTGCTATATTTTGGGGGATAAATTCTAGATCATCAAGATTGTCACGCATGTATACTTTGGAATAAATTCAGGATTGCCAAGATCTAGTTTTAAAAACTGATATATTTAAAAAGGTAATTTCAGGTCTGTTTTGAGTGTTTAAGAAGCTGCCTGCATCTTCATGTTTCAATTCACCAGCATTTTTGGTTTGTCCATGTAAGTCTTCACAAGAGGATATAATATTTGGAATAATAGCTTTAGTAAAGTACTTTTGTGATTAGAAAATTAATAAGCAATGGGATTATATTTTGATATTTTTCATCTGTATTTACATTTTGCTCAAAATTGTTGGAAGTCTATATTAAAAAAGAATAAAATTGTAAAAATATTTTTCTCTCAGGAATTTTAAAAAGAGATGTATTTTTAGCTATTGGTGTTTGGTAATTGCAAAAAAATTATTAAAACAAATAGTCCTAAAATCATTGAGCAAATTCAGATTAACAAGCAAAACCAAATCAAAATCAGTGTTCTTTAGACTATCAAGAAAATTAATAGCACAATTCACAATAATCAAAGTGCTAAGCAAAAAAATGCCAGCTAAATAGCCAGCCATTCCAAGAAAGTAGCCAAGACCTTCTAAAAAAATTAGAATGGAACTAGATGCTGATCACACATGTTATTAGTAGCCATTTATGAAATGCAAATCATGTTTTCTAATTAACTGATTCCGCTCTGACCAACTGGAATAGTGAAAACTTTCACAGTAAGAATGGTAATATTTCTGTTAATACTATACCAAGATACCTCTTAATTAGCTCTGGAGGAAGTCCAGCTGAGCAGTAATTCTTGATCTGTTTAAGCCTAGGTGCATTGTTCAGGGAAACAAATTGTGGAGAAACTTAAAACTTAAAAGAATCTGACATTTAAAAAAATTTATTGTAGGAATATCGATTATCCACAATTAAAATCAAAATACCTGTTTTTATTTTCAGTGGGAAAAAAGTAGTCTGTCAATAATTACTTTTCCCCGGACTGGGCATGCAGATAAGTTGCTTGTAGACTGACTGCCCTAGAGAGAATGGAAAAGTTTTCCTATCAGAAAAGAAAAGAAAATTATAAGCCTTTTGGGATGCCCATAATCTACCATTCTCATTCAGATCTTTTATATATGTGTAGACGATAATAAACAAAAATGAAACAACACCCCCCCAAATTTTTTTTAAGAAAAAAGTGTATAATTTTATTTTTTTAAAACTCTGCTTTTAGCTGGGTGCAGTGGCTCATACCTGTAATCCTAGTGCTCTGGGAGGCCGAGGAGGGAGAATTGCTTGAGCTCAGGAGTTCAAGACCAGCCTGAGCAAGAGTGAGACCTGTTTCTACTAAAAAAATAGAAAAAATTAGCTGGGTGTGGTGGCACCTGCCTGTAGTCTCAGCTACTTGGGAGGCTGAGGCAGGAGGATCGCTTGAGCCCAGGAGTTTGAGGGTGCAGTGAGCTGTGATGACACCACCGCACTCTAACCAGGGTGACAGAGCGAGACTTTGTCTCAAAAACAAACAAACTCTGCTTTAGCAATGAGAAAACAAGTAGAATCGTTTATCCCAACTATTAGGAATTTGTTCTGGCTTTTACTAGCTTTGAAAACAAAATACACCTTCAGTCTGAAACTTAGAAAGCTTTATTGTTCATTTATATTAATTGATAATGTTTTTGCATTATTAATTTTCATACTAGCCATTGTTTTATTACTTGTGTGATTATTTAAATGATGTTTCCTAAACCGTGAATGTGAGATCTTTAATGGTTCTCTAATATTTTCTAACAGAAAAATTAATATCTTACCAGTTAGAATATTTTTATATTTTCTTCCACAAGTGTCAGAAAATTTTTGCACCAGCAAAATTTACTTGCTTTGGGACTTTATCCTTAAACTAACAGCTATCCAGCAAGACATTTTATTGATGAAAAGCTGTTTTCCTTCCTAAAAGAAAAACTCATTTCTGATTTCATGTTTTCTTTCTGAAGAGGAGCGTCTATGTTGTTCTTCCTTAGAGCTCTTACATTGTTTAGGGCTTCAGGGTCACAGTCTTCTCTTGGTTCTCAAGTCACTAGTTCCCAACCAAGTTGACTTTGTTATGTGTGCTAATTGATTTTTTTTTTTCCAAGTTATTTTAGCATACATGGGAGAACTGGGAATTTTTTTAAATTTCAAAATATTAGGAGGGTACAAGTGTTTTTTTGTTACATAGATAAATTGAATAATGCTGAAGTCAGGGCTTTTAGTGTGCCCATCACCAGCGTAGTGTACATTGTACCTGAGAGATACGTTTTTATCCCTGGAAATTTGATTATCTGCTTTCTGTATGTGCTGTACTATAAGTTCTGAAGTCAAGAGACTGCATCTGTCTTATTTATTGCTAAATTTCCTAAAGTCAGATGGCTGGATACCCTATCTGCCTTCACCAGGGTTGCCAGAGTTGTACTCCATGAGACACCCTCACATTGTATGTGAATGATGCCCTTGGAGTTGTGTAACAAAGCTCTATACTCTACATAATATGGACAAGTTTCTTAATCTTTATGTACTTCAGCTTCCTTATCTATAAAATAAAAATAATAAATCTACAGTTTTTTGACTATTAAGTGGGATATTTGTAAGGCATTTAGTACCTGGGACAAGTTAAGCATTCAGTAAATGTTAGCTGTTGTTTTCATCAAGTTCTCTAGCAAAGGCCTTAGTACATGGTAGGAACCGAATGGATTATTGTTAAGTGAGTTAACAAGTGAAACCTTGAACTGTGTCGGAAATTAGATGTCCAATTCTTTTCTTGTTTTCACAAACAGTTTTCAAGGACTGATCAGAATTATTGTCCAGATTGCTTATTGGTTCTCAGCTTTTGGACTAAAATTTCTTATCAGGTTCATCCTATAGATTTTTCTGATACACAAATTTCCGAATACTGAAGAAAAGCCAATAAAATTTTTCTTAGATGGAGTTTGTTAAAAAAAAAAAAACATGGTTCCGTATTATGCATTTTAAGATCCCAGAATTGCTCTATAAATCAGCTATAACACTATTAGTATGTTTTCTTTTTAGAAAGGACCGTTGAAAATCAAAATGCATAATCATAACTTTGTGCTAAGATACTTCCAAAGAAATTGTGATACTTAGTTTTTTCAGGTATCCCATGGGCTTTTTCCTTTTTTTTAGTCATTGAAAAGAAAAGAATTCACTTAGAGTAATTCAGTCTCTTTTCCACAGTAATTACTATTTTACTAAAAAGTATTACTGTTTTCTTATACTCAGTAAAGGGAATTCTTTTAGGCTGTATAAATTTTACCACTCAAGTTCTCCACTGTTTCTGGGAAAAATAACCAAATATTGAGAGATTATATTAGATGTCTATTCTATTTTTTCACATTGTAATTATAGGACGCTCTAACTTAGGTATGGGCAGCACTTGCTTATCTACTTCATATCTCAATGCAGTTTGATCTAAAACTTCAGTTACAAACAATGGCTACATCTCGGAGGGAAAAGAAAACTAATCTATTATCTGATAAGTTAAGAAAAAGCCATGGATTGCATAAAAATAAATTTTGTACATATCTTTTTAAAGAAATTCCTTAAAGATTTTAAATGCTTTGAATTTTGGTTTAGTATTTTGAGGATACCTACACTCTCCAGTGAAAAGTGATCATACTTTTTTTGTAAAGCACAAGTATATTTTAGACACTCCATAAATAATATCATTAAATATTTTTACCGCAGAGAGAAATGAACACTAAAGAAAATATGAAAGGGTAAGTTGAGAACGTACATCTGTGGCTAGGAAAAAAAAACCAGATAAGATTTATTTTAAGTACTTTAAACACATTTGAAATAATCAAAATCTGCAATATCAAATTGTTTGGAGTATTAAATCTAGAGAATCTAGTTACTATTCATTAAAATGTTATTTTATTTATATTAAAATATTTTAATTTTTTAAAATCAAATCTATATATTCAGATACATTAGACATTAAATATACACAGACCTGTTAAAAATTTAAAATATACGTTTCTTTTAGAAACAAATTTTCACAGATGATTTATCTTCCTAACTGGAATGCTCGTGATTATTTGTTAAAGTCAGTGGACCAGGGATGGTGCAGAAATCAGCTGTCATTTCAAGGAACTAATACCACTTAAATAGAGTCCAATGTCATCTTGGTCAGTGAAGCATTTTTAATGGGCTAATGGCTAAATTACTGAACACATTATCAGATTGTAGAACCTGAGGACTGCCTGGGACTTTAAGTGCTTGCCCTTTTTCCACTCTGTTAAGGAATAAATAACACTTTTTATTAAAGAACCTTTTTTTAGCTGATTAATACTTTTAGCCTACACTTTATTTCGTAATAGTTTAAAATAGATGTCCTTGAGGGTTTATAAAAGATGGTGTAATACTTATAAATAATAGGACAGTCTTTAAGACTCTTTGGTTAAACAAATGCATATACAGTACTTAATGGAGTTCAGATTATCCATTCCAATGTTCTTATTTTGCTTTTATAGGCCATCTGTGTAGGACCAGAAAACATGCAGATAATGTATCCAGCTATATTTGACCAGTTGCTGGCATTTGTAGAATTCTCCTGTAAACCTCCACAGTATGGACAGCTGGAAACAAAGCACATAGCAAATGCAAAATATAATCAGGTAATTTACTAAAAATTTTGTTTACTCTGTAAGATTTCATAGCTTATAAATACAGTAGGTTCCACTTAAGGTGGACTTTGATTACCTCAGAAAAAGAAATTTTTCACTCACAATCTTACATGTGTCTGTTAACAGTTGAAGCTGAACAGAAATATTATTTGGGAAACCATTTCTGTGTTTCTTTTCTCCTTGTTTATGACTCTCCTCTTCCAGCTGGTTCTTCAGAGAGTTTGGCCTTTCATGTTACTCTACAGTATATCTTTCTTGAAAAATATAAGTTCCTTTGTACCTCTTTCTTGGTTGCCCTGTCCCACTACAAAATGGCTTCTAAATCCCTAAGTCTAATCTTATTTAAAATAGATACCTGCAATTGCAAGATGAAGAAATCTATGTGTGCTAAATTAGAAGTTGTCCACTACTGGTGTGAAATTTAGTTGGATTTTACATAAAAGATTTTTATAGCCATAGTTGTTTTGGCTTAGGGGAAAAGTAAATTTCTGAATGCATGCACGTGCTGATATTGTTAACGCAACATAAAAATTATAATTTTATATCATCCAAAAAGTAGTTTTAATATGTATTAACTTTTCTCATTCTATTTGTCTTCCAACACAATGGAATCACAATAGATCCAACTATTTGCACCGGTGAGTTAAATTTCCTAAAATTGTCCTTACCTATTGGTAACAAATAAAGTACATCTTTCCCAGTACTTGATAGAATGCTCTATGTGCTTTTTCCAATAGTTTTAATTTTTGTCTGACTGAAAATTATTTTTTCATGAAACACATACTCTTTGAAAACTTTGCATGTAATATAATTTGACCTAAAACCGAGGCCTGAACTTTAAGACAGAGACGCTTTCTCTTTGAAAACAATATGATTTCATTTACTCCCATTTATTTTTAACTCCATGTGAAAATATTAATTTCTAGGCGGAGTGGGTAGCCTTGAATTATGTACCATTTGCTGAAAGGTCTTTAGAAGTGGTTGTGGATTTGTACCAAAAAACAGCCTGTCACAAAGCAGTGGTGAATGAGAAAGTGCTCCAGAATATTATTAAGGTATCTTTTTTTTTCATTTCTATACTTTTAGATGATGACAATATTATTGAAATTATTTTTTATGTAATATATTGTCATTATATTGGGATGAATGGAAACTATAATTTATGTTATTTATAGTGACTTTTCCCCTGATGAGCATTCAAGGAGAAATTCACAATGCAGCCCATCAATTTAACTGATCATGCATATTGTCTTTTTAAGCCAATTCCTTAGTGTATGGAAAACCATTTTTTAAATTCATTTCTTACTGTTTGCCATTCCTCTAAGACTTACTTCTTGTTTTTCCCTCTATTTTGAAGAACAAAACCTAAACCTTGCTCTTCCCCTAGCACATGGATGTACCTTCTATTTACTGAATAAACAAACCACTGTGAACTGTCTCCCCTCAAGAAAGAAGGACTTTCTCTGTTCCAAGACTCATCCTTCTCTTTGAGTTTATCCTTTCCTCTTCCTACCTTTCTTTATTGGTGATTCTTTCATTTTCCTTTCAACATCTTCAGCATCTTATACTTTATCCTACAAAAATGATTAAGCGTTTTATACTGCAAGAACTTTCTCCTAACTCTACTTCCTATTCAAATTGCCATCCTCCTTTGGCTTTCCTTTACTTCCAAATTCCTTTGAGCAACTTGTGGCCTTCACCTAGCTGCCACCACTCTTTATGTATTGAGTGTTGGCCTGTGTCCACATTGCTCTGCAGAAACTGATTTCTCAAAATTACAGAAGACCAAATCTTCAAATCCTGAGTCCTTTTTAAATTCTTTATCTCCCCTTAAGCATGGTACTGCCTTTTTCTTCTTAAAGATTTTTCTTCCCTTGACTTTTGTAATACTTCTTTCTACCCCTCACCACTTACCTCACCAAAACTATCCCCTCTCTCTTCATTTGCTGAGTATTTTTTAAGCATCTCTATTACCAGGCACTAATTAAATACTAGAGATTTTTAAATGAACAAGACAATTCTTACATTTAATAACTCAATATAGGGAATAGAGAAAGGCAAACAAATAATGAAGTAATAATACAGTATGTTAAGTGCTGGCTGAAGACCACAGAGTGGAGGCTTTGCATTCAGATTGACCTGACTTAGAATAGTCCATTCCTGTTTACTTACTGCTCTATGATTTTGGACAAATGGACCTGTCTGAGAATGTTTCTCATGTGTAAAAGAAAGATAATACAAATACTACTTACATGTCTTAACTATAATGAAGAGAATCCATTGAGATACAGCATTTAATGATGCTTGCTTGCCAAGTAGTCAGTGCTGAATAAGAAGTTAGTTTGCCCCACAGACAAAGAAGTGACTAAACTGTCTAGGGGATTTTGACAAGAATTAATGGAAGTGACACTTGACGGAGTAAGAGTTTGATAGGTAAAAAAGGAGAGGGAAGCATTACAGGTAAATTAAGCAGTATAAAAGATCATGGTATATTTTCAAGTAATGTTGAGAAATTCAGTTTAGGGAGGTCATAGGACCTGGAATAAGTCGGAAAAGATACCTGTAGGTCTTATAAACCATCATAAGATCAGACTTTATTCTTTAATCATGAAAGGTTGAACACTAAGAGTAACATGAATGAGTTTGTATTTTTAAAGGAATTGAATGATCCCTTTTGTGTACTCCCACTTTGTTTATGCCACTTACCGCATTGTATTGTGGCTATTTGGACAAGGGTCTTCCTTTCTTAAAAATTGTGAGCCTTGTGACCACAGGAACTGAATTTCCAAGTTCAGCATGCATTTACTGAGCATGTGCTATGTGTCAGTCCCTGGATTAGTTGCTTAAACATTTTAAAAAATGTATAAATTCCATAGATCATCTGTGCTTAATGTTTCTTTGATTTCGGTAAAATATTAAAGGTAGTAGTAACCTATACTTTTCTTTTATATTAACATGAGTTATAAAACGTAAACTCAAAATGGCCTGTGTCTTATTTAGGATTCTTTTTGTTGCAAATGACATATATTTAGGCACTGACTAGCTTTAACGATACGGGGAATTTTTGGTGTGCTTAATTGGAAAATTCCAAAATAGAGAGAAGGCTTTCGGGTTGATTGATCCAGTGATTCAGCAGTATCATCAAGAACCAAATTTCTTTCTCTCTGTTCTGCTTTCTAAAAATTGACTGTATCCTATGTTTCTCTTCATTAGTTGTAGGCCAGTAACAGGATTATGTGTCCAATAGGAGGGGTGTGTGTGTGTGCATGTGCACATGTGGGAACTTCCATCACATCATTCTTCTTAAGTTCCTTAAGTTAATCTTAAGTGGACCAACTTTGGTCCCATACCCACTCGAACCAGTGATTGTGGCCAGGGAAATGGATTGGATTTGATTGGCTTCATCAACTAGTCATCTTCTTGCCCAAATTCCCAAACTAGAAGTGGGGACATTTTCTTCCAAGGCACGTGGTTTGTGTGAGGTGGAGGGAGGGAAAAGGGAAAAGTAGATTCTGGGTAGGCTAAATATCTGTTAGTGGAGGCCCATATCATGCTGATACTTAATGGTTCATATGTTCTCTATGTGAGTACTCAGTAATTTCTATGCAGGATGATAATACTAGGTTTTGTATCCTTGAAATATGAAAATGTATCTTTTCTACTTTTTTTTTTCTCAGACCAGAATTTTTATGTAAAAGCAGAATTTTTACTCCAATGCAAATTGTCTGACAGTATGCCAAAACCATTTACTGATAGTGCTCTGGGTTGTTCACTGGAGTATTTTGGTCAGTCTAGTGTTCTAGTTGCCAGATAGAACTATGACAGAGAAGTCCATTCTGAGACACTAAATTTGTTCTTTTAATGAATAGAAGCCATTTGTCTCAAAAGTTGATCCATTAAAAAGTTGAGTCACTTTACATAGTCACTATGCATCTGGTCACTATACATAGCTTAGATACTAATGGTGAAAGATAAATAATCTTTTTAAATTATCAGTTTTACTGAAATATTTGGAAAATGAAAATATACATTAAAATATTACAGTATAATATAGAATTCAAAGAATTTGAGAGATAAAACATAAGACTTCAAAGTGATACTTTCAGTTGTGTTTATCCTTCCCTAACCATTAGTGGAAAAATAGTCATGTATTGCTTAATGACAGGGGTACATTCTGAGAAATGTGTTGTTAGGCAATCTTGTCATTGTGTGAACATCATAGAGTATACTTACACAAAGCTAGATGGTATAGCCTACTGCACACCTAGGCTATATGGTATAACCTATTGCTCCTAGGCTATGAACCTGTACAGCATGTTACTGTACTGAATACTGTAGGCAATTATAACATAATGATAAGTATTTGTGTATCAAAACATAAAAAAGGTACAATGTTTTTTACAGTATTATAATCTTATGGGACCACTGTTGTATATGTGGTCTATCATTGACCAAAATGTCATTATGTAGCACATGCCTGTATAAGCAGTATTGACCTCTTTTGCATGGGAGATTCATATCAGCCATATTATTTTTTGTTAGGAGAACTATGGCAGAATTTTCTAATTCCATAACATCAGGTTGAGAAAAGCTGGAGAATTGTCAGTTTCCAACTCTTACACTTAACTTTTCAGATATATCCCTATTTTTTATGGTGATACACTGAGGTTCAAAAAAATTGTTACTTATTCAGGGTCATTATTTATAAGATGGAGACAGGATTTGAAAGTATATCCTTCTAGGCAGTAGGATTTGAGGACTGTGTCTAAGAATTGATATTTCTAGAAAATAATATCCTTTTTTAAATGAAAATACCTATGCTATTTTTTCTCTGCTGTAGTTTTTTTTTTTTTTAAGTAAAGTTGTGTATGTTTTAATTAATACTTACCTTAAACTGTCTTTGTTTTCAGACTCTTAGGGTTCCTCTCAGTTTGAAGTATTCCTGCCCTTCTGAAAGCACATGGAAACTAGCAGTATCTTCTCTCCTCAAAGTTCTTTCTATTGGGCTACCTGTTGCCCGGCAGCATGCTTCTTCTGGAAAATTTGACAGTATGTGGCCAGAACTAGCCAATACTTTTGAAGACTTTCTCTTTACTAAAAGGTCAGCTTATCCATTTTTAAAATTAAGACAGTCTTTCAAGAAGTGGTACATTATATCTACAATTTCTCTAAAAACAGTTTTTATTCATTTAGAAAGTAATTGATTAAGGTTGCTAGATTATATACAAAAGGATTAGGCATTTATCCAGTGGTTACATTATCTGTGAGCATTGGAGATTTTTGCTTTTTGCAGTGTTTTTGGTTGTAAGACAGGAATCTTATATATAAGACCACATGAATGCATCATAAGGATTTTAACTTAATGAAACTAAGAAGATCCATTTTTTTTTTTTAATTTGAGACAGAGTCTCGCTCTCTCACTGGAGCTATAGTGCAGTGGGTCACCCCAGCCCCCTCCGAGCTAGAGTGCAGTGGCGTTATCATAGCTCACTGCAGCCTCAAACTCCTGGGCTCAAGCGATTCTCCTGCCTCAGCCTCCTGGGTAGCTGGGACTACAGGTGCACACCACCATGCCTGGCTAATTTTTCTATTTTTTGTAGAGATGGGGTCTCACTCTTGCTCAGGCTTGTCTTGAACTACTGGCCTCAAGCAATCCGCCTGCCTCAGCCTCCTAGAGTGCTAGGATTATAGGTGTGAGCCACTGCACCCAACCAAAAGATCCGTTTTTTAATCTGATGCCCATTTGGCATTATAAGAGGCAAACAATTTTAGAAAATCAGTGTATATCAAGAATAAATAGGATCAGTGCAATATAGTAATCAGCTCTTTAAGATGTTTAGGTTTGTTGAAGAAGAATGGAATTTTCATTGTATGATATGCAATTGAAAGCTTATGTTAAGTATGCTATTTTGACTCCTCCTCCTCACTGAACTAGAATAGGATGACTGGAATACGGAGTAAATTTTTTGAATGAGGAATTTGCTGAGGTCCATCTAGAGCTGTACTGTCCAATATAGTACTAGTCAGTAGTTACAAATAACTAATTAAAATCAAACTTTAAATTAATTAAATAAAATTAAAGTTCCTTTGTCTCACTAGGCACATATTAAGTACTCATTGCCATGTGTGGCTAGTGGCTGCCACATTGGACAGTGCAGAAAAGTTTTGTTGGCCAATGCTGATCTAAAATGTGTCCTTTTACTAAAGATGGACTTATCTGTAATAGCTGTGATAGCCAGGCAGTCTTCAGTCCTTCTAGATTCTGTGACAACAAAGATTTTTAAATTTTTTTATTCATTAATCATTTTTTAAAAACTATATAATTACAAACATACCAGGTACTGCTATATAACCATTTCAAATTATTAGTTGGAAACCACTTAAATTATGAATTTGATATACTTGTAGGAAAAAAAATTACATTGGCACAATGATAATGATCAGATGAGTCTACAACAGAATGATTTAACTGAGGAGAATTCTGTTTACCATTCTAATATGGTTTAGCTGTTCAGTAAAGAAAATTTGTAGTGTGCAGAAGGATTAACTTACATTTTTCTCTATAAAAGCTTATCTGATATTTCAGAATTGGAAATAATAACAGATGATCCTAATTTCTGTTTCTGCAAATGGTCAGACTTTGTTTTGCTTTCTTATATACTTCTCAATTCTAGAAATTTTCTTTATAGCAATGCAAGCATACACTTTGTATTTGAAGGAAAAATGATAGGTACTCACAAACCATATTCAAACAAGGTTTACTTTATCTTTAACCCTGAAAATTTGAGTTCCATTGTAGACTTCAGAGCTCTAATCACTGTTAATTTGTATCAAATATAAAGAAATTTAAATTATTCCTTTTCTTTCCTAATTATCTGTATATGCATGATGCCCCTATCAAATTGAATAAGCTTTTTAAGATCAGTTTTGTTTTTTTTTTTGTAGTGAGTGAAACTTCTGTAAGAATTTCTTTTCCTATGACTGAGCCTTTCTGCCATCTTCCTTATTGTCAAGTTTCTTACTGAATATTCTTCATTTTCTAAACTTTGTCCTTATTTTATTAAATTCAGTTTTCTGACATGCTTTTTTATGCAGGAAAGTAGACACTGGAAGCAAAGGCCAAATAATAGTATTTTACATTTTATATAATTCTGTATTAATGCAGTTGTAGTATAATTTCATTTAAAATTTTTTGCCCATTTCGAAGGCTTGAATATGTTGGATGTGTTGAATGTTGCTTAAGAAGCAGCTAGCATAGTGGATAAGAGCACTGACTCAGGAACCAGACTACCTGGATTCCAATCCCAACTGTACTACTCTGTAACTGTGGTATTTTAGACAAATTATTTAACCTTTCAGTGACTCATTTTCTTCATCTGTTAAATGATAGTGATAATGTTCCCTAACTCATAGGGTTATTGTGAGGATTAAATCACTTAAAATAAGTGAATGCTTGGAATAGTGCCTGGCATGTAAGTACTTTAGAAATACTTGCTAACACTAGTATTATTTCTTTCCCTTAAGAGAAAGTGAAAACAGCTATATTTTAAACCAAAATTTTATATGCCCATGGAAAAAAACACATTTTAAACCAAAATTCTAAATAACTGGGACTAGGAAATTTACCTGTAAATTTGGATTTATTTTTAATGACTAAAAAATAATAAAGGTTCTAAATTCTGCCATCAAGTAACATAGTATCAGTGTTCTAAGTTTGGGTTATTGTAGTTACAGATTTAAGCTTTCTACTACATGGAGTAGTAGAAACATACCCTGGATTGAGAGTCAGGAAAAAGAGAAAAAAAAGAAAGCCTTTGGACATTATTGAGGGCTATCATAATTAAATAGTTTGAGATAAAAGAAAGAAAAACACAAAGTTGAAAAACATAAGGACTATAATCTAGTAGACACTTGAGGTCTATTAGAAATTCATTCAGCCAGGCTTTGAGTTCCAAAACATGGTAGTTGTCCTCCAGGTCTAGGAGACATATTAGGCTAGTGGGGGAAGTCATAAAACTAATGGTCTGTGGACCTTACATTAAAAATCACTAAGTACTACCCAAAAGAGTTGAGAGCACATGTTCGCACAAAAACTTGTGTACTAATGTTCATTGCAACATTATTTATAATAGCCAAAAAGTGAAAACAACCCAAATGTCCATTGGCTGATGAATAGGTAAATTAAATGTGATATATCTATACAATGGAATATTATTCAGTCATAAAAAAGAATGAAGTACTTATGCATGCTCTAACATGGATGAACATTCAAAACATTATGCGAAGTGAAAGCAACCAGACACAAAAGGGTATGTGTTGTATGATCTCATTTATGTGATATATCCAGAATAAACAAATCCATAGAGACAGAAAGTAGATTTATAGTTTCCAGGGGTGAGGGAAGGGTGAAAATGGGGAGGGCCTGCTAATGGGTACATAGTTTCTTGTGGGGGTGATGAAAAAAAATATTCTGGAATTAGAAATGGTGATGGTTGTACAACTTTATGAATATGCTAAAGTGTACTAAATTGTATACTTTAAAAGGGTAAATTTTATAGTATGAATTATATCACAATAAAAACATTTTTACTGTCCCATACAGAGAGAACTAACAAAAAATACCAATAACACTTTATCAGTTTGAAGGCTCTTTTTTATTTTTTTAAATAAAAATCCATGAAAATAATTTTTTAAAAATTCTACGCTTTTCAAACCTAGAGAATTTAAGGATCTTTTATGGCCCATTTGTACCTATTGACCATCTCCCCTTGTAATTTATAGGTAAATTCTGTTAATCATCACCATTTTCTAAAGTTCAACCATTACTTTTTTATATGCTGCAGTAAGGATACTAATTATAAATTAAAATAAATAGGCCAGGTGCAGTGGTTTATGCCTGTAATCCCAGGGCTTTGGGAGGCCAAGGTGGTAGGGTCTCTTGAGCCCAGGAGTTTAAGACCAGCCTGGGCAACATGGTGAGACCCCCATCTCTACAGTCAGTCAATCAATCAATCAATAAATAAAATTAGCCAGGTGTGGTGGCCTGCACCTGCAGTCCTAGCTACTGAGCAGGCTGAGGTGGGAAGATCATTTGAGCCCAGGAGTTTGAGGCTGCAGTGAGCTATGATCATGTCACTGCACTCAAGCCTGGACAACAGAGTAAGACCCTGTCAATAAAATAATAAAAATATAAAACATAAAATAAATACATAAAATATAATAAAATATAAAATAAAATACCATTAGTTTGAGTCCTGGGATCAGGATACTCAGCCTGTACACAATTGAATAATTTCCTGATTTCGTGGATCATTGGCATTGAGAGGGGTGAACCTTTCGGTTTTTAGTTTTGTATGTTATTCTCTTCCCTCATCATAAGATATTTTAACAATCCAGTTCAGTGTTTCTGATATATGATCCAAATAATAATATTAGCGTATGTTCCTAATAGGATTTTCGTTCGTTTCTTTTTTATTGATAATAGGCCCTTCCTTAGTTACCTTCACCATCATCACAAATCTTTTAGTATCACTAAACACTTACATTCCTTGGTTGTAAATTAAAATTAAATACAACTTTTATCTATAGAAATGTAGATATATCTGTGGAGCTGTTTTGATGGTAGAGGTTGTGAAATTCCTACCATTGGTTCAGGTTTGGGTACATGTCTATGAATTTTTTCCTCTAGTTCCTATTACCAGATTATAGAGTTAGTCTAGTACTTGGACTTACATTTTACAGAATGTAAGTTCTGTAAAACATAGACTGAGTTCATCTTGTTCACAGCTGGATCTTGAACACCAGAAAAATGTAGTACCTGATGCAAAGCAGTTGGTATTCAGGAGATATTTGTTGAATGAAAAATGGCTAAATCAAGCAAACCAGGGTCTGGTGCCCATATAGCCCTAGATACAAAATTGTGTATTATACCTCTAAACCTAAATGTGCTAATATTATTTTTATATCTACAACATAAAAGAGATGTGGGCTCAAATATCATATAAATCTGGGTTCAAGTTGTGGTCTAATCATTTGCTTGCAGTGTGTTCTTGGGCATATTATTGGCTATTCTACACTTCAGTTTCCTCTTCTGTTAACTACATGATAATTACTACATGGGGTTGCTGTGAGAACATGTGAGATTAATACAAATACAGCTTTTACTGCAGTGGCTGGCTCTCTAATTTTAGCTGTCATTATTGTAGGAATTATTACTATCCTATTCTCAGCTATTTTAAAATAGTTAATATTTCACTGTTTTATAAGTTAATGATCATTTTACTCTTCATTTTTTTTTATGAGCCACAGAGTCTGGAATCCACCTTGGTTCTCTCAGAGCTATTTATTCTGGTCTTGCGGGACAATTTACTTAGAATCTGAATCAGTCCTTTGCAGATTCCTCTATCTTTATTGTAAAGATCCTTAATGCATTGTATTTATTAAAAATGAATGATTAATTGGCCCTGTCCAAGTGAATAATTCAGCAGCTTAACTAAGGCTCTCTTAAATCACTGCCAACGTAAATGATTTCAGGTATCATCACAATGGTAATTTTTACCGCAGCCACATGATATAATATCTTTACCTTTCCTTGTTTTTTCACTCACAGTACTGACAGAAGTTTAGTTTTACAGATTTTACTTAGTTTACTTAGTTTGGGATTGGACCAAGTGTTTTTGTAATGGGAGTATCATGTTTGCAATTAGCTTAGTCATTTAAACTAATGACTTTAATTGAAAATATTATTCTTTTAAATAAACAATAATGTCCCAACCTGGGTAAGAAAAAGTAATTTTTTGTCATTTGAATACTGTTTATTTTTTGTTTGTAATTTCAGGGAGTATTTTACCTTCAAAAACCAAATGTTTTCTTTATTTTTTTTTAGCATACCTCCAGATAATCTCTCTATTCAAGAGTTTCAAAGAAATGAAAGTATTGATGTTGAGGTGAGGAAGCTATTTAAAACATTTTTCTGTGACCATTTTTGAAAACCAAATGGTAGAAATGTTAAAACTATAAAATAGCTAAAAGAATAAATTAATAGGTTAAGATTGAATCTAAAACCATTAAAACTTTTACAGGTTAAATGTTGATTTTTAAAGCACTGACATTTAAAAATGACTTCCTTAGATTTGTTATGGTCTTATACTATGCACATATTGTCTAGATACTTCATTGTGTCCATTTAATAAGTTTAAAAAGCAATAAATCCATCACTCAGGGAGTGTGTATTTAAGAGTTTACGCTGCAGTTTGTCAAACCAGGTGTTTGTGGTTTAAATTAATCAGTAAGTTGTTTGGAATTTTCCATTTTTAACCAGCTGTACATATAGCCTGTGAAATTCTTAAACAGTATTTTTTAAAGAATATATTTTGAGGACTATAAATGGAATTTAAAGAAGGAATTTTTTTGGTTATGGATTTTTCTGTTGGTGGTGGGTTGTGGTTTTTTTAAGTGGTGTAGGGGAACTTTTAAGTAAACCCAATCAAATAAATTACTTTAAAGTATACATTTAAAAAACATAGGCATTGTCATAGAGATACTTTGGTGCCATTATTCTATTAAAACTCTTGTGAACTTGTCTTTTTCTTTGGAGGGCAAAATTACACACTATATGTTAGAAATAAGCTATTTGACAAAAATGAATATAACTTTAATTTCTCTTATAGCTTATAGTTTCTGGTATAAAAAAGTACTCTTATTCTTAATCCCACATTGGATATTTTATTCTAACATGGGTAAATTTCATGTGCTGTTTTTCTCTAGAGCACTATTTGCAGTTATCATGCTGAAGATCAACATTTGTCAAAATGGTTGCATAGTAAACAGTTATAAGTTTTCTAATAAAGTTCCTAAGACAGCTAAGGGAAGCAGACTAGTAGTCATCCTGTGTATTAACATTAAAATGTTTGTATACTTCTTTCAAGGAGGATTCTTTAACTGATTTTCTCTTAAAATCAAATTTTAATTTTACTCTGGAAATTATGATTTGAATCAGTCAATCTCTTTCAAAGAAAAAAAAGCATTTGAATTTACCCTTTTTGTTTTAGGTAGTTCAGCTTATCAGCACTGAGATACTACCTTATGCCAATTTTATTCCTAAGGAATTTGTTGGTCAGATAATGACTATGCTTAACAAGGGCTCAATACATTCTCAGTCATCTTCCTTTACAGGTATGTTGTTTTAGTGATTTTTTAAAAAGTATTAGAAAGTATTGAAGTACTTTTAAAGAAATTGACAGTAGAAGTATCTAATCCTATGACTGTGGTAAATGTAAAACTGGAGAATGGTAAGGAAATTTTTAGGAATGTAATATAAAACATTAAGCTTTATGAAGGGAAAATGTTGTGAATATTCTGTGGATATAGGCAGTCATATTTACAAACCATGATGAATTAAATAGAAAAGCACTTTATGGAATCCATGAAGTCATTGCAGGCTGACACAAGTTACCAGTTTTTGAACTCATACATTTTTGGAAGGCAACATAATATAGAAAACAATGAATTTATATTCTGCCACTTAGTAGTTGGTTAACTTCTCTGAGTCTCAGTTTTGTATCTTTAAAATGAAGATATTAATACCAACCTTTCAGGACTATAAATTTATAGTCTATTAAAAAAAATAAGGTACTTTAACATTTGTTAAGGGAACTAACATTTAGTGAATGCCAACGATGTACAAGATATGCTAGAATGTTATCTCAGTCCTCATAACATTCCTGTGAGGACAGGTACTGCCATATGACAGAAAGAAGTGGGTTTAGAAAGGTTGAAAAAATTGCTCACAGTCTTAAGGCTGGAGGACAGATTCATACTTAAAAAGAACTACGTGCTGCTTTTTATTATATCATGCTGCCTTAATTGGGAACTGATATATAAGTTGCTTTTTGCTATTAATTCTCTTTTCTAAACCTGAGCTCAAGTATTAAATGAAATTGTGGCCTCATAATGTGATTTTTTTTGTGAGATGATTAAAAAATTGTAAATTCGTGCCATGCATATCCTTAATCCTCAGAATTTACTGGAGCCTTCTCCAGTAAAGATACTAGCTTCTGCTGTTTTGTGCTGAGCATTTATATACACAGTTTGACCACTAGATGTCTCTCATAGTTACTTCATAAACGAGTTCTTTCTTCTAGCCCAATTTTTAAAACTGGCCTGGTAAAGTGCAGGTTTAACAAACATAAGAACCTTAGAGAAAAATTTTAAAGCCCACTTAATGTAGTCAAATTTTTATTATTAAGAGTATAAAAATTTCTGGATAAATTTTTATAAAATAAAACACACATTAAGAACAATATTCAAAATTAGGTGTGAATATTCTTAGCTGAATAAGGGCTATTGAGTACCAGTTATACTTTTCTGGCAGTTTTCTGAGAAGATCTCTTTCTATTTATAGTATTAATTGTACCGAGACAAGAAAGGTGCGTGGACATTCTTCCAATAACTTTGTCGTAAGTCACAAATGTCTTCTCAGCATTAACTAGGCGTTTTCTTTAAACACATACATACAAAGTCATGCCTTGCTAAGCAAGGCTAGGGGTTCCAATGATCACTGGTTCTCCACTCTTAAGTGTGATCTGACAGCCAAAACTCAACAGACATTTTAGGAAGTCTTCCAACATAAAAGAAAAAGTCCAAAAAATAAAATAAAGAGAGTAAAAGAAACTGGGAGAACACAGATAAAATGCAGACCCATAGAAAACATAAAACCACAATTATAATTAGGGTGGTCAAAGAAATAAAAGATTTTACACCCATGAAACAAAGAATGCTATAAAAACAGAACAATAAGAATAAGAAAGAACTCGTAGAAAACTAAAAACGTGATAGCTAAAATAAGTTTAATGAAGGGTTGGAAGAAAATGTTAAGGAAACGATTTGGAAAGTAGAGCAAAAACAAAAATGTGGATAAAATGAGAAGAGAGAAATAAAATGAATCCAGAGAGCCTAACATTTGACAAAAGCCTTCCAGAAAGAAAGAACAAAGAAAATTTAGGAGAGGACATTATCAAAGCAATAAACTGAAGAACTTAAGAAATAAACCTCCAAATGAAAAATGTTCACTCAGTACCCAAAACAATGAAAGAAAAAAGACCCACAATAAGGCATGTCATCATGAAATATCAGAATACCTGGGATAATGAGAAGATCCTAAATGATTTCAGAAAGAAAAAAAAAATTTAACACTAAAGAGCTATATCAAAATGACATTGGAATTCTCAGTGGCAGTACTGGATGCTAAAAGACATTGAAGGCAGTAGTTTTAGAGTTATAAATGGAAAGGGTTTTTAACATGGAGCTTCATACCCAGGCACACTATTGGCTGAGTATGAGTGTAGAATAGTAATTCTCAAATTTCAGCATGCATCATAATCAACCGGAGGATGAGTGATTGCTGAGCTGTACCCCCAGAGTTTCTGAATCAATGAGACTAGGGTGGGCCATGAGAGTTCACATTTCTAACAAGTTCTCTGGTGATGCTGCTGCTGCTGGGAACCACACATTGAGTACCAGAGTAAAATAATGACATTTTCAGAAGTATGAGTTCTCAGAAATTTTACTTCCCATTCATTCCTTCTTAGGAAGCAGTTAATACTTCAGAATATGCTTCCTGAAAACAAAGGAATTAACCAAGAAAAGAGAAGGCATGAGATGTAGGAAGTAGGATCTAACGCAAGAGAGAATGGAAACAATTCCCAGGGTAATGGTAAAGACTAGTTCTAGGGTATAGCCAAACAGAAAGCGACTAGTTCAGACTGGAGCAGAGATCGTGTTCCAGGAAAGAAGTTAACAGAAGAGGGGGAAAAAAGAGAGCAAGAGAGATTATTGCAAGTTTGACCATGTGGAAAACTATTGTGAAGTATATTTTATAGTGCTGTTGATGGGAAAGACCAAGACAAGAAAAATGTTGAAGTGATGAGGGTAGACAGTCTTGCCTTGTTTTTGATTTTGTGAGGGGGAAAATTTCTCTCTGTCTCTCTGTCTCTCTCTCTCTATATGTACACACACACACATATAATTTCACTGTACATATGCTATTAGCTATAGGTTATTTATAGATGCCTTTCATTAGATTGAAGAATTTCCTTCTGTTCTTAGTTTGCTTAAGAGTTATCATTAAGCCTCATTGATTTAACTTTAATTAACCATCAAAAATTGTTAATTTTACAGAAGCAGAGATTGATATTCGTTTGAGAGAGGAATTTTCTAAAATGTGTTTTGAAACATTGCTTCAGTTTTCATTCAGTAATAAAGTCACAACACCTCAAGAAGGCTACATCTCACGAATGGCACTCTCAGTGCTTTTAAAGAGGTCCCAAGATGTACTACATCGCTATATAGAAGATGAAAGACTAAGTGGTAAATGCCCTCTTCCAAGGTATATATTTTATTTTGTTAAAGAAGGAAATGCACTGATGTCATAATTATTAATAACAAGAAAGCTCTGAAAAGCAAATGTTTTCATAAATGATATGAACTAACCTGAGTTTGTTTATAATTTTATTTATCCCGTACATTATAAATATTCATAGGTTTTGCTGCAGATATATTAATGTGTTTATTATGCGGTGCTTTTTCAGACCCCTCATGGAGGTAATAACCTCTCTCAAACGAATATATGTACCAAATTAACTTTCTGAATCTGAAAAAAAGAATTCCAAAATATGTTTTCTCCCAAAGATTTTGGGATAAGGACTTGTGGATCTGTATAAGTACATGATATTATTTCTCTAGAGTTAAAATCATAGATAAACCATATTCTAGGAACATCTTTGTTTTACAGTCATTTCTAGGGTTCTCTCTACATCGGCTAGCCATATGTCTTAGGTCTTCTTTTCATCTAATCAGCTTAATTAAGCCCTTGGACCTAAACTGATTTCTTTCTTATCTATCCAAGCTGAGTCAGTGGAAGGGGCTCTAAGCCTTTTTGGTAAGCCAAGGCTAATCACAGTTGGGGTATAAGCTGGAATTCATCAAAGGATGCAGTCCTAAATTAGGGTTGGGTTGCAACTCTGTTTTTTTAATGTGGAAATTAGAGTTTTAAGGCAAAGCAAATGAAGCAAACAGAAAATAACATGGGAAGACAAGGTTATTAAAGTCAGGAAAGAGGAAAATCATTTTGGTTCCCATCTCATAAGGCAGTATTGGAGAGGCAAATCACTTGCCTTAAGTCTTTGTGCACATTCTTATTTACTTATAATAAAATTTCTGGAATTGGAATTGACCTATAAAAAGATACAGACATTGTAAAGCTTTTGATATGTGTTACCAAATTGCCTACCAGAGATTTGTACCAATTTACATTCTCCCAGGAGTGTCCTCAATTTTTAGCATTTTTAAGTTATTTGCCAGTTTATCATTTATTTTCTTTTTCTAATTTGATGAATGAAAAATAGTCACATAGTAGTTTGCTTTTTTTTTAAATTACCAATGCTTATTAGCCATTTGTATTTCAGTTTTTAGGATCCAGTGTATTTTAAATTTCTAGAACATAAATTATAATTCCTCATATTCCTTATATACAAAAATATTCCAAAGATAGGTATTAGTAATTTGATTATGGGCATGATTGAAAATTGATTAATCAAAATTGATTTATGAAGTATACTTGGAAACACGGTAATAAAGTTGCTTTGAATGGACTATTATTAGATTATTTATTATAACATTGTTTGACTTCAGAAAGCAACTTTTTCTTTTTTTGTTTCAAGTATTTTTAACTACTACCTTTAAATTGAGCCCTATTTATAATTGTCCTCTGAAGTTATATTGTATCATTCTGTGTTTGTTGCAGTATTTGTTGCAGTATCATTAAACTGTTTTCTAAAAAGCTACATTGTGACGCAATAAAATACTTTCATGCTTACAAAAGGAAGGCTTGAAATAGAACCCTGTCTTAGTATTAGAGAAGCTCTGTCTGTAGAATGATAATACAGATTCATACCAGGAATAGGGTGGGGTGTGAGAGGACTGGAGAGCAGAAGAGCTTTATTTCTGTTGGGAGAAGGAAGGGAATCAAGCTACTCTTGTTGATCCTGTATTCCACGTTCATTCTTCATTGCTAACGTCTCCAAATAATGTCACCTTAGGATTGGTTTCGAGCATGTTTCCTGTTTGTAGTATTAGAAAGTTAAATAAGTACCATTGTAATTTTGAATGTCCTTTTAACAGCATGGTAAAATATGTGCCAGGTGGTATTAGTGGTCTTTGTTTCCATTTAAGCTTTGGCAAATCTCTTTTAGTACAATTAGTTGGAAAAAAACCTTTTATATAGAAATTTAAAAAGTATATATTATAAAATATTTTAATTTTAAGTAGTTATATGAAATATCTTCCAAATAAATTTAGATTTGTATGAGTATATTGCCTCCCTCCTTTTTAATTGATAACTTATGGTAAGAACAACCACAAATCTGATTTGCACCCTGAAGTACATATTAATAAAATGATTTTTACTTTTATAAGAATTTAAAGCTAACATTAACTTTGCATGGTATTGTGTTCATTATTTTTCCAAAGTACATCTATTTGTACAAACCTAGTTTAAAAAAAAACACATGGCATATTTGAAAATCTTAATGGATGTAATTTCCCATCTCTTTTTCAGGCAACAAGTAACAGAAATCATATTTGTTTTAAAAGCAGTCAGTACTCTCATTGATTCACTTAAGAAAACTCAGCCTGAGAATGGTAAGTGCTTAGAAACTCATTTATTCTAAACTCATAATGTTTATGTTCTATTTGTGATGGATGTTTGTATTACTATTAAATGAACTTAATTTTAGAAACATAGCAGCCAGCAGACTTTCTTTTCTCCAGTTCTCATGACAGCAAAGCATCAAGTCCTTTAAAAAGTCAATTAAGTAAAATTAATTTGTAATGTTTTAATTTTTTGTGTAACAGTTTAGCTGACTTTTTTTAACTAAATTGCTCTGAATTCAGGGTATTGCATGAAAAATTCATATCTCATATTTTTAAGATAGAAGATCATTGACTTATTTTGGGGATGGGGTAAGGCATTTATCTTCTATTTGTACTGATTTGCTTTCTAGATCTAAACTATATAAATAACTTTGAATCATTTTTATAGATTTTATTTGTTTTCCCTTTCTGTTACTCATTCCTGTCCAATCCATTCTTTACATTATTGCCAGAAATGATTTTTCCAAAGCGCAGCTTTTCTCATTTATTTTTTCATCCCCTCAAAACAAAACAAAAAAAATCTTTTTCATTTGCCTACCAGATTGCAAAGAATACTACAATCTGACTTCATTCTATTCATGCTTTATTTCCCACTAGATTTCATTTAACCTACTCTTCTGCTAAACTAAAATTCTCAATCTTCCCAAAATTTCCAGCCTTTTAATTTTTCCATTTTCCTGCCTATATCCACCTAGTTGGAATACTACCCTACTTTTAAGCTCTGTTTTTAATCTCTTAAAGGTAAGTCATTTCTCTTTTCATTGAATTCAGAACACTTTTATGTATACTTTTGTCTTGAAGTATTCTATTTGTATTATAATTATACATGTATATGACTCATTGCCCCTTACATTGTAAGATTCTTGAGAGGCTTATTGGTCCATGTTTTGTTCTATTTTGAATCCTTTGCTTTTCAAAGTATGGTTTGTTGGACCAACCACTGGTCTTAAGAGTTTGTTACTGGTCCAGGACAAGATAAAGAGCTGGCACCATGATATAAATCAGTTGTGTCACTAAACACACTGTTTGATTCAGCTGACTTTTTTTATACAACAAGACTTTGTTAAAGAAGAAAGCAGTGTGTTGATTTGCATTTTGGCACAAGCTTCTTACTTGTAGCAGACTGGCACTTTAAGGAGCATTACTTTTAATACCCAAGAAAAAAGGAGATTCACAGTAAATGACTAATAAATGAGTTTCAAGATATTTGTTACTTTCAACTATTATATAAGTGAAGTAAATAGATATTTTTCTGGTTTTAAAATTCACCCATTGGTACTTTGGCCTAAAAAGGGTGAGTATTATACTGAATCTTAAGAAGTACACTTGTAATTTATTCAACCAAAAGGGAGGGATGGGATTTCTAGGAAAAAGCCTGGGGCGGTGTCCTGAATTCATTCCATCAGGGTGCAGATTTGGATTTTCTTTAAAAAATGTTCTGGTTGATTTTTCAGAGAGGGAACCCATGCATTGACTTCCTAAAGACCAGTAAAGTCTGTATTAGATCACAGGATAAAATTTGATTCTTATAATAAAAGCATGTTATACTTGAGGCATAAATAGGAAATTCTCTATTTTCCGTGTTACTGCCATAGATATACTACATGTAGCCAGTATATTTAAATGGATAGTACTTGCATGATTTTGTATGATCTTTAGACAGCTGTCAAGAATTTAACCAGAAGCTGGGCAAGGTGACACGTGCCTGTAGTTCCAGCTACTTGGGAGGCTAAGGCAGGAGGATGGCTTGAGCCCAGGAGTTCAAGACCAGTGTGGGCAACATAGTGAGACCTTGACTCTTTAAAAAAAAAAAAAAAAAAATTAACCAGAATGTGTATAAAGGGAGAAAAAGAAAGGAAAAAAGGAAAACTTACAAAGCCCATGGAACATTGATAGTGTAATAATTATAGATGATCTAACTAAATTCATGTTAAAAATTGTGTAAGAGAGTTTGAATTACGCCTCTGGGCATATGAAGTGAAAATTTAAATTGAATGCAACTGTACAAGATGATGGTGATATTATAACCTATTAGAAAGGTATGATAAGCTTCGTTAAAAAACAGAAAGAACAAGATAACTTAAGAATACCTGGCCTTCTTAGCAGAAATATCCTGGATTGCTCATATCCAGTCCAAGCCTAATTCAGGAGGTTGGCTACAAGGTATAGAGCCAATATACTCAAAATCTGTTTAAAACTTTTGTTATTTGTTTGAGGGTGTTTTAGTGGAAGAGGGGACATTTGTTGGACTTACTTTTTGTTTTGGGGGATTTTGTTTTTATCATTTTACTTGGTCTTTATTTAAAATTTCAAATAGATAGTATATATATACATGATTCAAAAATCCAAAAATAAGGCCAGGCACAGTGGCTTATGCCTATAATCCTAGCACTTTGGAATGCCGAGGCAGGATGATTGCTTGAGCCCAGGAGTTTGAGACCAACCTGAGCAACACAGCAAGACCCCATCTCTACAAAAAATTTTAAAAAATTACCCGGGCATGGTAGCATGCACCTGTAGTCCCAGCGACTACAGGAAGCTAAGGCAGGATGGTCACTTGAGCCCAGGCGTTGGAGGTTGCAGTGAGCTATGATGATGCCATTGTACTCTAGCCCAGGCAACAGAGTGAGACCCTGTGTCAAAAAAAAAAAAGAAAAGAAAAATATAAAAAGATATATAGGGAAAAATTTTAATATCTTTCCCTTGTTCTCTATCTGCCCAGTTCTTACCTCACCATTGGCAACCATTTTTATTAGTTTATAGATCCCTCCAGTTTATTATGTAAATATAAAATACATATTCTAATAACCCCTCAGTTTTGAGCACAAATGAATATGCATAATAGCCCCATATCATATCTATTATTCTGAATCTCTTTCTTTTTTTCCACTTAACAGAATATCATGGAGATGCTTCCATAACAATTCATACAACTTTTTCATTCTTTTTGATAGTTAAGCCCAAAGTCTCTACAAAGATGGATGGTGGGTTTTTAAAAAATATTTTGGTTTAAGAAATTCGAATAGCTTCCTTTGAGTTTTATTTAAGATGTTACTTTCATGTATTTTTATATTTTCCTGTGATAAACCAAAAATTCATTTGGTCAATTGACTTCCCATCTGAGACAGCCTAGATAGGTTTCAATCTATATAATCTTTTGTTAAATGATTAGTGTAGAGTTTCACAGAAGGCAACTGGAGCAGACTGTTTTAAACTTCTTAGACGAGTGGTTTTTAGGTTTATTCTTTTGTTTTCTGTTAAGCAGTAAAATTATTTTACAAATGAAATGTGATGTGAATTCTTAACATATAAAACAGACAAAAGCAAAACAGTCTATCCTGACATTAACCACCCCCACCAATACTCATCAGCCCCACGCCCCTTTTCTTCTTCCCACACCCACCCTGAGGAAAAGAGGTTTCCCTGTTTGGGAAAAGAGGTTAAATGAACAAACAGTTCAGCATTTTCAAGATATATACTAAGGAATGAACATTAATGATGAGTGATGTCAGTAGATATTGGATGGAAAAAAATTCTATAATCAAATGATTTTGGAAACCCTTGGTTAGATAAAGTTAAATCTGTTCTTTGACTGCAAACCCATAATAAATTAATAGGAACTATTAGTCCCCAAAAAGAGATATGAAACATCTGCCAAACTTACTTGACCATGAACTTTTTCCTAAGGAGTAAATTGAGGAATGCTAGTTTAAGAAACTCATTCCTTTATTGTACCGTGGAAAAAGTTGAGATAAAGAGAAATTAAATGACTTGACCAGGGACACCAAGCACTGCCTTTTTACAGAAAGAAATTTAGGCAATTGACACCCAGTAAATTGGAGCGGAAAAATAGTATAAAATCTCCATACACCTAGTATAGATTCTTTCTTTTATAGCATACTGCCTCCCAGGTTTGAGACTTGTTCCACAAAGTGTTTACCGTCTAACAAAAATCTTTCAGCAGGTTTTGTTGTGTATTGGCTGCTCAACACTATGCACAATACTTACAGGAAAATAGAAATGTAATATGTGATCTCAGAGTATAAGAAGATTAGTAATTGGGATATAACACTTTTGCCCATTCAAAAAAATAGCATTCAGCTGTGTACTAGTTGTTCATGATAGTGGTGAAGAAGGAAGACATGGTCCCTCCCCACTAGAGTCTACATCTAGTGGTATATGTTAAAGATTAGCCAACAGTACAATAGAAGAATGGATTTATAAAATCAATATTAAGGACATTACTAGAAAAATCATTGAATATATTTTATATTTCAAATGATTTATAGTTTTACCAGACAACTAAATAAAAAATTAAATTGTTTCTATTTGTTCTTTAGATGTACACTACATTCTATGGCAGTTATATTGAAAATGATAAAGGTGTGGATTTATTCTAAATTACTTTGTTAGCTTCCAAAGCCTTCACCAATTGAAGTACCATTTAAAATGTACTTTAAATTTTTTGGTGTTGATGACTCTGCACACTGATCATATATTTTTTTCCTATACCTTGTTAAATATAGCAGGTACTCTTCCAAAGATAAAAAAATGAAAAGATATGAGTTTGTAGAATCTTCATATTTCAGAATTTTTTCTTTACATTGCATTTAAAGGATTGTGTTTATGTTAATTGGATAATCTCTGCTATTTAAATATATCCTTTTTTGAGGTTTTATACTTTTGCATTACAGTTGATGGAAATACCTGGGCACAAGTAATTGCCTTATACCCAACTTTAGTAGAATGCATCACCTGCTCTTCTTCAGAAGTCTGCTCTGCACTTAAAGAGGCACTAGTTCCCTTTAAGGATTTCATGCAACCACCAGCATCCAGAGTTCAAAATGGAGAATCTTGACCGCCTACAATATATTTGAAGGAAGAAAGATATCCTACAGGATGCTCCTGAGTGAGTCTTCTGTGCGAAGGACATTTCTTACTACAAATAATTCTTGGCAGCTCTTGTTGGCCTCCTTTAAATTGTACTTACCTGGGTTCAGTAATTCATATTACAAGCTTACACATCAACAAAGGCTCTTGAATGAGTAGCAGTGCAAGCTTTTAATAAATTAAACTGGTGGGAGGGATGGTTAGTACTATAATATACCTGCTACTATGTCTTCAGTTGGTGATTTAAAAGTGAGCTTATGTACAGTTTGTGGTGTATGTGTTAATGATGTACTTTTTAAAAAGAAAGAAAAGATATTTCAATTCAGTCAGATTTATTAGGCTGGTGTTTTTGCACCCTTTTTCAAGTACAAAATTGTACTAGAATTTTATGCAAGATGGTACTGTAACATTCCATATTATCTATAACCAGCCTTTGTAAACAAAGGGAACTGATATACTTGTGTGTATAATAAATGATACAGTTCTGTATAAAATAGTTGCATTTATTATTTAAATTTTTTGAATATTGATAATGTTAAATGCTTGAAGCTGTATTTATTATTAATACAAAATTGTTTGCTTACATTTTCACTTATAATTTGCCTTGTTATTCAGCAGATAAGCTCACCATATGATCATGCATTTAGCTTCATGCTTGTTTTAAATGTATTAGTGACAATTAAACATCTGGCAGGAAGATCATGTGAACACAGCAGCAAATAGTTTATGATGTGCTGATTTTGCAACTTTGAAATATAGGTTATTAACTTAATACATTGAGATATATTGTAGCACTATGACTCCATCATACCTCATTTCTTTAAATATCACTTAAGTCTGTTTTTATATTTGCTGTCTGGATTTTAAAGACTTTTCATATTTTATATTTCTACTGATTTTTCTCCCCTAACAACATTTGTCACTGTCTTTGAATTATGACCCAGGCAAGATGATTTCAGATTTCCTAAAATTTTACCTGTGAGGTTTTGTTTGTTTCAGTAGTTCATTTTGTAATGTCTTCTCAAGAAGAAAAATTACTATGCTAACTCACAAGTATAAAATGTGTGTGCATTATAAAACAATGAGAAGTGTATTTTTGGAGATAGTCAAGCATTTAGAAGTGCAGTAAACCTGCTGTCATGGAGTAAAATGCTAATTTTGTTTCACTTTCCATATCCTAGTGAGGAAGAAAAGTGCTCTTGAGTACATTACCTTAATTGTTTCTTAAAATACTGACTTTGACCTAGCTCACTGTATTTTTTATTTAATGGATTATGGTATTATAATATTTTTCTTCTGAGTTAAATTTTCATAATTTATGTGAAGACACAAAGATGTTTAAAACAATGATTATTCATAAGAAATCATAATGGTCTCAGTGTTATTTTAGGAAGGCTTTTGATTTTAATAGAATTCATAAATTTCAGCCTCACCAGAATAATCATAAAACTGCGAGAAGATAATAGAATTAAGTAATGAAATGAGATACAATTTTGAGGCTATTGTAATTGTGTAATGATTTAATTTGCACTATTATCTGTAAAAATGTGGTAAGGTCTTTTTTTGAGGGGATATTATTTTTATTTACATGAATTAATGAATTTCTATTTTATTATTTCACCTAAGATTAAGGTAAAATATGGCATTTTATAGATTCTGCTTTCAGCATTTTCCTTAAAGAAAGTTGTAAAAAAAAAAAAATTATTCGAGCTGTGTATTTAGTTTATTTTCTATATTTGGATATGTTAAATTGGGGATTAGAAAAATCCACAAATCACTTACTAAGTATTGAAATATAATAACAAGGGTAGTATACCATTTCAGTAACATGTTAAAAATACTGTCATGAATTTATATGAAGTAAATATGTCTATTCTTAAGAAATAACAGATTAATTGCAATTAGAATAATCTCCAGTGAAAGTTACATATGAGTCAAGGTTATGCAACATACATTTATGTAAACTGAGTAGTTTGAGCTAATACTATATTAGCTTTCAATACCAGGACCATGCTGTGCAGTTCAAAATATATAAATGTGGTGAATGTGTTAATATGATGTAATATGATAATCAGTGCCAATCTTAGTGTGAAGCAAGTGGGCTGCCCCCTTGGTAGTATAATTTGATAGGTTTTTCCTCTCAGAATATCTCCTGCCACCCTCCAGGAGTCACTACCAGCAATTCATTCCCTTGAGTCAAGCATTCCTGTAGTTTGCATTTTCTAAAACATCCTGAGCCCTGGAGAGGTTAACACATTGCCCTTTTCATGTTAGTATGATTGGGTTCTTCAGTGACCAGAAGAACTGGGCTATGTGAAATTATTAGGTGCCAAGAGATTCAAAAAGGAAGCTCTCAAAGCTAAGATCATTTTATAGCACAATTGAGTTCTATAACTAGCCCTTGAAACAGTAGTAAAAATGTTCTTTGTGATACATATTAGAGATACAATGATTTTAAGCCTCACATCATTACTGGTCACTGACAGTGCCTGTCTTATATAGATTGCTGGACAACAGGCATGTGCCAACAATTGGATGATTAATAAAGACCTTTTCTGACTGTTTTGTACATTATAAAGGAAACAGGTTGTTAACTTACATAGATTACTTCTTAATTTCCTATAATGCTACTACTGCCAAGAAAAAAAAATAGGTCATTTTGTAATGTCTTATTTAGTATTTCTTTATAACTACTGTTAAAGTTTTGTTAGTTTTATTGTATACAATTGAATAACATTTATTTATTAGGAGGCTGTTAGGTGCCAAAATAAACAAAATGCATAAAAATTTGGCTTAGAGAGAACCACTTTTCACTTGCTTTCATTTTTAATTTTATCAGATTAAGAGCTAACATCTGTATTGTTTCTTTCTTGTTTTTTCTTTATATGATTATTGATTAAACTCTTGCTACAGTCCTTAAATTGTATGTGGCATCAGAAGGAAGAGATGAACAAATCAATGTATATATTTCATTCTGGAGAATAACATTAACTTTAATTCTGTAGCAGGCCAGTAACAACTAGGTTATTTGTCCTTTCTCAGTATAACTGTGAGTATTTTGTTTATTGCCACAATTTGGTACCACTAGTCCCAGGTAACCATTGGGCCGAAGGATTAGTTAGGAAACTGGGGATGAATCAGCATAAATTACTGAACAATGTTAGAAAACTCAAAAGTATATTCCCTGCTAATGAGGTGGTCATTATTACATTCGTGTCAATGAAGGGCAGTGTAGTTATTATATAATGACTAATTTATTCTCCCTAAATGTAGAATAATTCAGATGGGCAACTAAGTCCTTAAGAGACTGCTATAGGTGAAGTCTGTCTAGCCAGGGCAGAACACTTTCAGGAACCCCCCACCTGTGATTGCCACAGAAATTAACTGGAGGTTTAGAAGCCCCTGGAATGTATAAATATCCAGGCCCCAAAATATTGTGGATTACAGTTTTTTATAGAAAACTACTACAGATCTGGACAAAAATGGTCTCTATGAAAGCATTGCCAGCAGCCTAGTATATTCCTTAGATTTCCACTTGGTTTTAACATTTTGGCAGATAAACTGATCTTGTATAAGGTACCACAGTTTACTATGCTTAGTATTGTTGGGTTGTATTTATCAACATTATTAGAATGAATTTTACTTTTTTTTTTTTAATTATTCATGAAAAGAACAGTTCATACCACATGGTGTGTTACCAATTTATAAACAGTGGGAAAAGTTTTTAATGCTTCATGATCGTTTGAACTAAAATTTTTGTATTTCTGGAAAGTAGTGTTTTCATTTTGCATGAAAAGTTTTTATAGATTCAGAAAGAAAGATAATGTCTTTGTATCTTGATTTATATACAGACCATTTCAGAGGAGTTAGATAAAAATAAATTTCTTATAAATCCAATTTTGAATGTGCTCACAGTGTTGGCTCTTTAAAAGAGCATGTGGTGAGTCCTTTTGTGAACATGAATACCCTTAGTAATCTCTGATTGTGAGGCAGTGATAAGCTGAGACTGCCTCTTATTTAACTTTAGACATGTTAACTTTTCAAAGCTGGTTCCTTATTTCTAAAAAGGAGATGATAATCAATTAGTTACTAGTTCTTTAGAGAAAAAATGCATAGTTTGAGTTTGCAGTTGATTTCATAATGACACTCTTAGGGTAATTATTCAAGTTGTTTGATAAACTTCTTACTATATCCTAAGAGAGATCTTTGACTGTCCGCCCCCACCCCTTCTTGGGCATCACTTTCTCCACTCCTCCTTCCCTCTTTTATGTGTGTGGGGTTTTTTGTTGTTGTTTTATGTTTACCTTACCCTCTTCCTTATACTGTCCCCTGATTTTTCTCCTTTCATTCCTCTTTCATTCTTTGCTATTTCTCTTTCAGCTTGTTCTCTAATTTCACCTATTGCTTGTAAGAAGCAGAGCTGTTAGTGGTAGAACCACTGCTGACTACCTTTCTATTAAGTGAGATTCTGGAAATACTTTCCACTTTGGCCACTGTTGCCTTTTTGCAAAGGTGAAGTTCCCCTGCCATTTTGAAATAGCTGAACAAGTTAATTTGTGACTATAGCTCCTACTGTCTTTCTGAATACACAGGACCCAGCAGACAAGATGCTCACAAAATGGGATTGCTATAAATATGATAGATTCAGCAGCTAATCTTCGAATAGTCATGTCTTTTCTGTTGTGTGGATAGAGAGATTATACTACTTTTCTCAAAGGGAAGTATTTAAAATCTATTTACATCAGGGTTTTTGTTTTATGGGCTTTCTGGGAGGTCCTTTTCTTTGTTTTGAGAGGGAGATGCTTTAAACTATTTTAGATTTATGCTATCTAAATATTTATTGATTCATAATATTGACACTGCCTACTTTCAAAAAGGATTTGAGGCAGCATATTGCCCATGTATTTCAGCTATTTCTATTTGTCTACTGCAAAGCAGTATTCTTTGATAGAAGACCTAGAATGTTACAGTTCTCATCTCTGAGTCTTTCTAGGGTGTATTTGGTTTCCAAGTGCTTGGTGCTTATGGTGACCCAGAGGTCAATTGAAACATTCCTAATTATACTATGGGATTGATTCTAGCCCCTCAGGTAAGAAAAAGAAAATTATTGAATTATGAGACCATTTTCAGTTGCTGCAAACGTAGTTACATTAAATTTTATTTTAAACTAAAATTCATTAAATGATGTAGCCAGGGAAGATCTGCTAAAACATGCCATTATTTGGAAAACTATTGCAATATAATAACAACTGCTTCCTTGTATGAAGTTTTACTAGACAGGAGAAAAATTCCAAAGCTATAATATTGCAATCTTATTTTTATCTAGAAAAATAAAATATTAGGCTTCAGACCCAACTGTGCAAATTCCGTTTGCTTTCCAGCTTTTACTACCTCTGTGTCATATTTTTAACACATAACATACAACTCCTGTCTGTTAAGGCAGTTACCATATGGTGTTTATGTCAGACTGGATATATTTATCTAATTTTGCAAGATTCCTTTTTAGTTCCCAACACAGTTCTTGAAAGTAATACCACTGTTGTTACACTTTCTCCTTACAATTTTTATGTTGTTGAGATGTATCAGTTATATATTATAATCATGAATGTCTGTTGGCCTCAAACTCAAATTTTCTTTATAGTCAAGGATAGATTTTTCACAAAAACTACATAGTTATAACTGCATTGTATACATCCTTAATTTGGTTTACAATTACCATTAAGCATGATTCTAGGTTTTTAATTATGTTCCAGTAGTACGAGTTTTTTCATTATAACATAAAATCATAACCACTTTGATAATTTACCTCCAGATCTGGCCAATCATTTATTTTTTCTTTAACATACTTTGTATTTGCTTTCTTATCCCCATTAGATTCAAAACATTATTGACACCTCACATCATTGTCTCTGTTTAAAGACTTTATGAGCAGTGATTCAAGTATGTTTAGGATGGCTAACATGTATGGTCAATTTGGAGAAAAATATAAAATAGAATAAAGGGAAAATGTTTTTGAGAGCTTTGTTAAAACAATTAATACATTAAAATGAAAAAAAAAACACATGAAATATCTCTCAATAGTTAGGAAAGGAAGTAGGTTTGGAGCTCTGAGTAAAAATTCTAGGTTAAGTAAAAAACATAATCTTGGTGTAGATTAGACCCTTTTAATCTTTATGAGCCTTTTTTTTTTTTAATTTGGTGAGGCTATTTTGAGACTGCCTATCTATATCAGTGTCAGACCATCTCTCCACCTCTCAAAGAAAAATCATTTGTTTTAAAATTCCTTTTGAGTTATGTAATGAACATATGAAATAGAAAAATTCCTAATTAGTATGTACGGTAGACAGATATAGTTATAATTTTTCTAATTCCTATTATAATTTTAATCACCATTTCTGGAGTACCTAACACATGTAGGCCAGGGCTTTACCTATATTAGTCCTTTTAATCCTCAAAGTAGCTTTGCAAGGAAGTTATTATTATGCTCATTTTACAAAAGAGGGAGTCAGGCATTAGAGATTGAAATGACTTGTCTAGCGTCACACACCTAAAGTCTAGGTAGATCACCATGTCTGTCTTTTTCAAAAGCAATTCTTTACAATATGCTAGTTCCATGTTTTACAGAAATGATCCCCACTCCTTTAAAATACAAGCCTTACTAAAATAAATTGAAAATACTTTTGAGGCAATTACTATTTTGTTTGAATAGGCATTGGGACAAATACACTTCAAGAGAACTTAAAATACTGTGAAAAAAAAGATTTATGTAATGACTATGACCTCCAAAGCTTCATTGGGTTTTTATTATTGGTCTGATTTTAAAACAGTTATGTTTAAAACATCTTATCTGATTTGTTCTTTAAGAGATTATGTTATAAGCAACAGCATGGTGGTTAAGAGCCCAAAGTCTGGGGCCAGATTCTTACGTTTAAATCCCGACTCTGTTATTTACTGAATGTGTGAACTTGGGCTAGTTAATCTGTTTTGGTTTTCTCCTCTGTGAAATGGAGTTATAGTGGTATTTAACGTATAGAGTTGTTAATTAGAACTTGAGTGTTGTAAAGCTCTGTGCCTGGCCCATGGTCTGCAATAGATAGTTAGGGAAATAAAATATATTTGGCACACATGATTCAAGAAATGGGCAGAAAACCCATACCTTCCTACAAGGACCAATTTTTTGCTTTTTATTGGACAACAAACACTGACTATCAAGAATCTACTCTGTGCTCATAACTGTGTCCTTGTATGTAACAAAAGTCATTAGGGGCTCTCAGGTCCTTATTATAGGTAGTCAAGGAAACCACATACATAAAATACTGAATACAAGACTATATAAATACTGATGTGTCATTAACAACTTTTTAGCTCCTATTTTGTATTAGGCATTGGGTTAGTCTCCGCCCTCATGGAGTTTACAATTTTACAGGGAATACAGACCTTTAACATGTGTGCAAAGGACAATAAAAGACAAGTACAAATTAATATGGGATCATAAAATAGGAAACCTGTGGTTCAGGTTAATATTGCTGTTGGTATTCTGAAGGAAGTTCAATAAAGAAATGAAAAAGCTCAGTGGTGGAAATGGAACTTAAAATGGGCCTTGATGGCTAGGTAGATTTTGGATGAGTCTAAAGGATATAGGGGGGTATTTCAGGCAAAAAACAACGTGAACAAGGCACATCTGTGAAATATGAGGACACTGATGGAGGGTACATTTTGGTGTGTTTTATGAAATAAGGTTGGCTGTGAGGGGCTGAGGCCCGTTCATGAAATTCCTTGAAAGCCAGAAAGAGTAGTTTAGATTTGAGATGGCAGGGGTTTGGAGTGATGATTTTTAGGAATAAGTTATGAAACTAAGGAAGGTAAACTTGCAGTTATAAGGAGGATAGAGTATAGGAAATATGGAGTAGGGAAAGCTAACGTAGGAAGCTGTTGCAATTTTCCTTCTGTGAAGTGATGATAAAGGATTGATTAGTTGAGGGTGGTGATATTTGGAAAGGATACTTAGATTCTGGACATTAAGAGTGGAGGAGAATAAAAAGTTGATGGTAACAGCACATTGTATGTGGATGATGAGTATATTAATGTCAGCACTGTCAAAAACAGGTTAAATGTGGAGAGGAATCTAAGTGATACAATTAAAGTGGTGTAATGACTATTAGTTGGAAACTTTATTTCCCTAACAAATCTGTGTACGTAGCAAAAACAATTCTTTAATGGCTATTTAAAAATCTATGTCATTATGACAAAGGACATTTGCCGTGGTGCAGAATAATGTGATCCACTGTGCAGTGAAAGAGCAATGGGGTGTGATGCCATGGCAGCCCAACCCTTATCAGGACACGGTGGTGTAAAGTTTCTGCAGACTTTCTGGTAAGAATCATTGTAATGGACAGTTTATGCTTTGTCAAGTAAGGCATTTAATTATAAGTGTGTCATATGTGCACATATAAATAAATATTCTTAATTGAAAATAGTTCAGATTGGATATCCTAGGCAAAGTAGGATATCCTTCATCCGTTGCTTTAAAATGTTTAAAATTAGCATAACTTTGATCTGTCAGTTAGTGGGCATATCCAACTGTATTTTATTTTCTGAGTATGCACATAAAAATGTTATGAAACATGTCAGGCAGGTGGATTTTAATTTGAAAACTTGTACTTCAAGAAATTGTTTCACCTATACCATATGGAATAGAAACAGAATGTGTTAATTTTTAAATTGCAATGAGACTCCTGGCCAAGAGGAACTGCTGCCCAAAATTATATTGCTATGGTTTAAGAAAAAAAATCTTACTTTTCCAGAAAAGGAATTATACATTATGCGTTGTTGTCAAATTTTGCTCTGGACCTTGGCCTTTGGCCTCCACGAAAAGACCAAAGTCTGGGCAAAGTCAGTCCCAAGTTGTAGATGCATGCTTCTCATTTCCCTCCATTCCTTATTACTGTTACTGTTACGTGGATTTTCAGAAGAGTGAAGACTAATAGGATTGCCAGATTTAGTAAATAATAGAGGATGGAATTTCAGTTAAATTGGAATTTCAGATAAACATCAATTTTTTTTAGTACATGGGACATAGGCCAAAAAATTATTTGGTTATCTGAAATTCCAATTTAACTGGGCATCCTGTATTTTATCTGGCAAGCCCTAACTTTTCCTTTAAAATAATTTAACTTCCTACAAAAATCTCCAAATGGGAGGCAAAAAAAAAGTAAGTTGTCTGGGCCTAGAGCAGATGAGGCTCCATGGCAGTCGGCCTTCTCCCAAACTTGGCCTAAAAAAAAACCCAAACCAAATGTCCCAGGAGCCTGCGCATTAAAGCGAGCTGTGTAGCAGCTTTCCCGCCCGTTTTCTGCGGAATGTAGCACAGTGGCCATGCCGCGGGGGTGGGGAGCTTATGGTTGTGTCCTTGCCGGATAGGAAAGGAGGTGCCGGAAACTTTAAACCCCGGCCAGAGTACAACGTGTCCACTTAGGCGGCAGTAGGCGTCGCCATCTTCTTCGCACGCAAAGACCGGCGAAAGTTTGGGCTCTACGTTGCCCCACTGAGCGGACTCAGGGCATGGCCCGCGGCCTCACCACTGTAGTGACGTGAAATCGGGGTCCCCCCTTTCGGGGCTGATTTCTAGTGGAACGTCGGAGCTCGCCAAGGCGGGGAAAGAGGACGCCTCCTCTGTCCCGGATGTAAGATGGCGGCGTGGGGGGCGGCCTGGCGGGGCGGTCACGTGGTGGGGAGTAGCGCGCGAGCCTCCTTAAGTGATCTCTATGGTTCGCCCGGACGCACTGGAGCAGCGGAGCGCGAGATGGGTCGTGTGTCCGCGCGCGCCGCGTCGCCGCCGTCGCCACCCAGCTCACCGGCCGGCCCGGTTTCAGTTTTACGGGGCTTTTGTTTCTTCTGTGTTCGCCTCCTGCAGAGCTGTATGGGATTTCCCTGAAGGGTGCTGGGGAACGGGTGGCCTGGGGACTTCCCGGCTCTGCCTTGGTGTCTTCCTCGCGGTGCCACAGCCCGTGGCTGCCCCTGCGAGATGCGCCCCGGCGTTCGCCGGCGCGGAGAGCGGGCTGGGCTGCGGGGCGCGGGGCGGGGGCCTGGCCGGGCCGCCGCCCAGCCCCCACCTCGGGCTGCGAGCGAGGAGGGGCGCGGGCTGCGCAGCACCGAGACGTGGCTGGAGCTCCTGGCAGGCGAAGCGCGGGAGCGCTGCTCGCTGCCTCTCGGGGACCGTCCAGCTTCAGTTGGCTTCTCATTGCGCTTTTGCCGCCCCACTGCTGCCTTTCAGCGGCGCAGGGGACGAGCTCCCCTGGGGGCAGCGCAGGGAGCGGCTTTCTCCGCAGGACTCCTGCACTCCCTTTCTCTTCAGCGCGGTCGCTGACTAGAGAACGCCGGCTCCGGCCTCCCCGGCGCCGCCTCTGCTCCCGGAGCTCTCGGGGCGCGCCGAGAGCTACCGAGCCGCGCGGCGCTGGGCGGGGTCTCCGGGCGCGGCTGGGAAGGGGAAGGAAGAGAAGGGGCGCGGGCCGACGTCGGCGGCGGAGGAAGGACGGAGGAGCGCCGACGCCGCTTCGCTGCCCTCCGCGTGGTCCCGTGCCTCCCCGACACCATGGCCCTGGCTGAGGTAGTAGTTTGTGCTGTTGGTCGGGTTGTGACATTGCCCGCTGTGGAGATAACTGCGCAAGCTACTGCCTTGCTAGTGCTGGTGATGCTCAGCGCCGCGGAGGACAATGGCTGGGAATCCCCTTTGTTTTCCGGGGCGCGGGGGCCCGGGGACAGCCCGCGGAGCCCCGGTGCCCGGTCGGCCCGGCAGCCGCGGAAACCGTTAGTTTCACGTTTTTCTGGAAGAAGGAATTGCGGGGAGAGGGGTGGACCGCGATACATTTTAACGCTTGGGAAAGAGCTAAGCCATTGGATTCGCTCTCTCGAAGGAAAGAGTGGAATTGTGTAAGATACTGACGGATAACTTTTTCACCCTAAATAATTATAACGCTTCATTCAGAAGTCAATGCAAATTTAGTTTATAGCTGGTTTACTTCATTCTTTAGCGGTAGGTCGGAGTGGAATGAGCTATCCTGTCGTGCAGCACTAGCATTTTAGGGGCGCAATAGTAGACCCAGTCAGTAATTAAAGTTTATGCCTTAATATTTTAGATCTGGTTTTTTTGATATGTTCTCCTAGTAAAATTTAAGAGTGTCTTTAAAAATGTAAACCTAAAACAATGTAAAGTTTCTATTTAAACTTTGCGACTCCTTGAATGAGAAGATTGAATTTACAGTTAACTGCACTATTTAGATTTTTTAATGTAAGAGGTAAAAAAATAAAATAAAAAGTGTGCTGTCGGTGGTTTTGTTTTTGTTTTTTCTTTTTAGCTTAACTTGGATACTCAAATAAATTCTGGTGTGGTGGGTTGGTTTTTGGTCTTTTTGGCCTTTGATTCTTACGTGGTGCTGCTTACATCATTGCGTTTTTGTATGGGGGGGAAAGGATCTAGGAGTTGAAACTACGGTTTCTGGATACTTGAGTTTAAAATCTAAAAACTCCCATTTTGATTCATGAGGGACCACTACTCCTGATAGGAAAATACAGTTTTCATAGAGAAAATGTAGTTTGGATAACTAATGAAATTACTTGGTGTTCTAAATACCCTGAAGTCTGTGTGGAGAAGAAGATACTTGTATTCTTAAATTTTATTTTCACTGAGAGAAATAGGTGGTCAGTTTTAGTACTTTTCTTTAAAAAACTGGTCTGTATTTGATTCATGTGGAATAATTAGCTTTGAATATAATGTAATTAAACAGTTTTCTGTGGTTTTTGATGTTCAGTTGAAAGAAATTAGGCAATGCTTAAAACCAGTAAAATCTCTTTTGTCCCCTTCAGTAGGAGTTTGATGCTTTTGTAATTCAAAAGTGATCTAATAAGTGTACCTTGATTGGGTTTTGGTTTAGCCTTGAGAGTAACCTTACTTAATCTGATCTCATCAGTTTGGAGCCACCTCTGTGGTAAGGACAGTGAAGAACCTTAACTTGAATCTTAAAATGCAGAAAATATTTGATTGTTGGCTATTTAAGTTTGCTTTTCTTGATAGCAAAGTGCAAAGTAAACTCAAGATTTTAAGTAAGTGCCTGTTTTCTTAAATTATGAAAACCACTGGGGTGCTATGTTAAATCTTGATTTATGGAGAAATTAATGAAATTCTAATTGTATTGTAATTTCATTTTTCAAAACACTTCTTTCAGCCCACCAAAGTAATCGTTCAACCCACTGCACTATTACAATTTTCATGGAGAATCAACAGTTGTTAATCTGCATCCCTAAAGTATTACAAACTCTGCTGGTAATTTATTGAGCGTTAAATGGATCGGCAAACCAGAAATTCTAAATGTCCTTTTATCTTGTGTTTTTAAAGTAAATTTCATCCACAATTATATATTGCCCACACAGTAGTCACATTTTTGAGTTGCTGGATGTAAAGGTACTTCCATGTGTTGTTCTTGTTTGCTAAGTTGCAAGAGAAAATAGTGCTACCAACTAACTAACTTTTTAGTCCCATAGTTGTATTTCTGCTCTAATCTCCAATTTTAAAAATGAATCAGCTTTTTACTTTTATATTTCTCTACACATCAATGAAAATTACCAACTGAGTGAACATTTTTATTGTTGACAGTTTGCTACAAGATGAATATGTCTTATCAAAAATGCAGCTTTCCAATCTTAGTATTTATTGACATTTACTTGGTGCAATTAACTTTTTGTTAAAGGTCTACTGTCAAGCATTTAGATAATTTGTAGTTGCAAAAAGCCACTGATGAGAAGGAATAAGGCAGTATTTTGAGTGCCCTTCTCAATAAGTACTTACTGGACCAAAGGAAAGCTGGGTTATGGCAATGACATTTTAATAAATGCCATCCTCAGTTGGGAATGGAGAAAATGTTATGGTATACAGGACATACCATGGAGAAGATTCTTGAGGAATACAGTTGTTTTGCTTCATGTGTCAAGGTTAAGAGTTCCTGCTTGTTAGTCTTATATATATATATAAAAACTTCATTTATAACCTATTTTAAAATAAGAATACTTTTTGGCAGGTAAACAAGACTGACCAGCAAGGGTGCACTCATGATATTGTGTCTTGTGCAGTAGCCCCAGAAGGATTCTTCCCAGGGGCACCTGACAGCAGAAATTAGCCCTTCAGTGTATAAGAACAAGGCACCAAGAAGGCTGTGAGATTTCTTCATAACTGCACATTGTCTCCCCCTATTGTTTATTACACCGCACCCCCTCCATGTTAAAGAAAGCTGACAGAGGAGGTACTGTTACTACATTTCTGTTCCCACTGAACAATCCCTTCTATAATTTCTGCAACAAAAGGCAAATAAAACAATCATCTTCAAAATGAATTAGGCCAGATCGGTAATACCCGAAAGAATTATGACCATTGTCATAAAATCTGAAAAGCCATTGGTGCCTCTGATAACTAGATAATTAAGCAAAATATTAAAATTACCTGTATGATTGTCTAATGAAGTTCATTAAGTGTTTTTGTTTGTTAGATTATCACTGGTAAGTACCATGGGGAAAGCAAAATAATTGTACAGCTAGGTCATTGTCCCAAAGGAAAACACAGAAAAGATATTACATGAAGTGTTTAAGAATCAAAATGTGGTCAGGTGAGAAAAGCATTAGTGACCTACTTCATTTGTGAGACCTGTCAGAAAAGTGGGTGAACGAGCTAAGGGGAGAAAACTATGGAGAACTTAGAATAGTGTAGTGTAGTTGTTTTAAATAGAGTTCTCTTGGTTATGTTTGTTGCTTGGGATCTTGGAGATGCACAATACAATTGCAGTTGACAGTGATATTCTAGGTGGCTTACATTTTAATCCTGTATTATCTACTAAGATGCTAGGCATGTCATCTGAATTTAAGAGAAATAGTTCTAGTTCGGCATGGAATATAGTGTTTTCTTATCTCAAGTTGAGAGTTACATTTTTTTTTTTTGGTTAAATTTCCATTTTATGGTTACCTTTCTTTAAAAGTGCTCTTTTGTTCAGATGTGATGGAATTGTGCCTACACAGAATTTCTGGCTACTGAATTTGTGAATAGGATCTTTTAAGCCATACCACTGACACCCAGCAGTATAACTTTAGTCCTTTAGTTATATCAAATATGAACAATTATAAGATATGAGCCTTGTGTTGGTTTTAAGGATAAATTCTAGTTCTTTCTCCTTATTCTGTGTCAAACAACACTTTCTGAAAATATACCATATCCTTTGAGCCAGGTTTCAAAGTCCGTTAGTTCCATTATAACTGAGAGTATTTTATCATGAAGTCAGGGTTTCTCAGAAGGCCAAATAGTGTCAAATGTCACAGAAAAGTCAAGTAAATTGAGGACTTAAAAAGTGTCCACAGACATTGGCAATTAAGATCACTTACGTAGTTGTAATGCTGTTTTCTATTATAAAGAAAAATCTCTTAACAACTGCTGCCTGATTGAATAGTAGGCAATTATGGGTGTTTCATCTCACTTTGAACATAACTACCAAAAAAGTATTAAGATTCAGAGGTTGCTATTTTAATATGCTGCACACAGTATATTTAAAAGCCCTAATTAAACAAAAGCATTATATAGATACAGGGCATGGGCTAGTTTTAATCATAGCAATAACACTGAGTTAATATTACCATAATAGGTGGCAGAAAGAGCTAACCTCTAAAAACAAATACATAAGCAAATGAAAATATATTTTCCTGTTTTTTTAAAACAAATGTACATTTTAATAAGACTTTAGGTGTATTGTCAAAATAAGAATCCTATCTGCCTTTAATTTCTTTCTTAGTTAATGAAACTTATGCAGAATGAATATGTTCCAGGTAAATCCATTCATTCATTTTATTTAACAAATATATTGAATACCTGTTATATGCCAGGCACAAAGGATATACAAATAAACAAAAATCTCCATGTTTTCTAATAGGAATACATATCTCTAAAATAATAATTACAAACCTATAGTGAGGACAATCCATGGGCCACCTGAGTTGTTTTCAAACTTGAGTTCCACTCAGGCACCTACTTCAGAGCCCTACTCCAGAACTAACATTGGTATTGTGGTTGTGTGTATTTATTGATTGATTGACAAGGTATCACTCTGTTGCCCAGGCTAGACTGCAGTGGCATCATCATAGCTCACTGCAACCTCCCAACACCTAGGCTCAAGCGATCCTCTAGCCTCAGCCTCCCGAGTAGCTGGGGCTACAGGTGCACACCACCACACCCGGCTAACTTTTCTATTTTTTTTCTTTTTTGTAGAGACAGGGGTCTCACTCTTGCTCAGGCTGGTCTCAAACTCCTGGCCTCAAGCAATCTTCCCGCCTCAGCCTCCCAAAATGCTAGGAGTACAGGCGTGAGCTACTGTGCCCAGCCCACTTCTTTGAACTCTTACAATGTTTAGAATATCCATCACAAAATGTGATGTCTGGCTATGCACAGTCTTTAGATTTCTCCACAAAGTAGTCAGGCATCTGCTACAATATTCATTAAGCTCTTAAAGGTCTTACAGTTCCACTGACAAGTACTTCCTGCTGTGTCATCCTCAGTTTGAGGGATAGAAGGCAGCTCTGGTGGGCCTAAACTATTATTTTTTTTTAATGCAGGTACAATTATCACAAAAATCAATGGGAAAATGGCTTTTTTCTTTTTAAAAACATAACCACAGGCCAGGCTTGGTATTAAAACCATTAAGTAAAATGCTGATAGAGAAGTATTTAATTCATAGATAGATCAGGCTAACAACACCTGAACCCACTGATCAGTCATAACATCACAAAAACAGAGACAACTGGATATTCTGTGCCTCCTGAGGTGATACCATAGTATAGAACACCATCTGTGAAGTTAAAATAATTGAACTTAGACTCTCATCAAGCTGCTCGATCTGACCACCTGTTTATAAGAAATTTAAGATACAGAGGAACATGTTAAACCACCAGAGGGGTGCAAGTGGTAAAATCAACACTGTAAAATTCTACAGGACAAATGATCTGATCTACAAAAAAATAAATAAAAACTGCAAGGAAAAAAGGGAGGGAAAATTTATAGATTAAAATGAACTTAAAAGATAATATGTCAGCTAACTGCAATGTGTAAACTTTGGCTCCTGATTTGATCAGAGCCAACTACGAAAACATTTATGAGACGACAATTGGAGAAATTTAAATACTGAATATTTGAAGTTAAAGAATCGTGGGTTTGTTTTTTTTTTTTAAGAGACAGAGTCTTGCTCTGTCACCCAGGCTGGAACGCAGTAGTGCGATCACAGCTTACTGTAACCTGGAATTCCTGGGCTCAAGCAATCCTGCCTAAGCCTCCAGTGTAGCCAGGACTACAAGCATGCAGTACCATGCCTGGCTAGTTTTTAAAAATTTTTTTGTAGAGATGAGGGCTCGCTATGTTGCCCAGGCTGGTATCAAACTCCTGGCCTCAAGCCATCCTCCTGCTTTGGCCTCCCAAAGTGCTGGGATTACAGGCATGAGCCACAGCCCCCGCCAAAAATTGTTGATTTTTGACAATGGTATCATGGTTGTATTTTAAAAATTTCTTATCTTTTAGGATATGCATACTAAAGAATTTACCAATGATTTATGCACTTTGCTTCATGCTTCAAATAATCCATGGGGGCTGGGGAGATGTACATGCATGGAGTACACATGAAAGAAGCTTGACATTGTGTTGGTATTTGTTGGTGCTGGATGGTGGGTATGTGGAGGTTCTTTATACCATTCTACTTTTGTATACATTTTGAATGTCCCTTCATAAAACCTAAAAACAACAAACAAGAGAAAGAAAGATTCCAGTGGCTGTGAGAGAACCAAAGGGAAACGGGAGCACATATAAAACCATATGAAGATCAGGAAGGTGTAGGTTACTGTTCTTAGGGTATCCTCCCAGACCATTTTGAAATATTACTTTGAACTCTAATCACAGGATCAGTCCATTTTCCTTATAATCCAGATCAAATTTATTGACTAATACAGTGGAAGTTTCACACATGCCCACAACAAGGATACCATTGTTTATATATATCTATTATTATTAAAACTAAGAATTAATAAGGGATGTGTTTAGAATTTGTACTAAGTACTTCATACATATAATGTACTTGTTTTAATGTTACCCTATTAAATTTAATAATTTTCCATTTTAAATATTGATATTTTGCTGGTTCTATAGTCTTTTTTTCTAGAAGTATGCCTTATTAGCATACTTTTTTAAAAAAATGCCTAAGTATTCTTAGCTAAATCAATTTACTGAAAAAAATTTGTTTTGGCTTCTTTAACTGATTGCAATAAGCTTAGTTCTGTTTTTCCTGTTTTTTCCTCCTTGTTTCTTTTATTATTCTTCCTCTCTAATTGAAACTTTGTACCCTTTGTCGAGCATCACCCCATTAGCCCCACCCCCAAGTCCCTGGTAACCACCATTCTCCTCTTTGCTCCTCTGAGTTTGACTTTTTTTAGATTCCACATGTAAGTGAGATCATGTTGTATTTGTCCTTCCGTGCCTGGCTTGTTTCACTTAGCATAATGTTTTCCAGGTTCGTCTATGTTGTTGCAAATGACAAAATGTTTGCCCTTTTAAATGATCAACTGTGATAATTGTCCCAGCAATTTATTAGATTTTTGTGTTTCTACTTAATGATTCCTTAATTTTTTTTCTTAACCGTCACTGTGTGTTTTATTTATACAGAATACAGAACACAATGTTTCCATTAATATATGTTAACTCTTAGCAATTAGCTCATTGTTCTTCTATATTTACACCACTATTATGAATCTAATAATCTAAATATTTAACTGAGTGATATTCTTGCTTTGAATATATTAGCACACTGCAAAGGTATACCAACAATTTTTGCTGTGGATCAAAAAAAATGATTTTGCATTTTCCTAAGCATAGAAATTATCATATTAAATGCCTACCACATGCCATACATACACACATGTATGTAATAATATTGAAGAAAAAAAAACTAATTGAAACATTGCAGATATAAGAGAATTCTTTTAAATTTAGAAATATTGTCATTATTAGTTTTTATTTCAAAGTATACATCATAATGGCTCCTTAATTTAGTACCTCTTACTCTGGATATACTTAGTAAATCACTATGGACTCATTAGTTAGACTTTGAACTTAGACGTGACTTTATCAACTACATACGTGGGCATTTTCTACTGTTATTAACCCTGGGACTTCAGTTGTCTTAGAGAAAAATTAACGATAATTGCTGTGTAAAAGATGTTAGGACTAATACTTTTAGTATGCTCTGCTGACTATCCATGAGCTCTATGGAGTCCATTATGCTGGAATTAACTAAATATTCCTTAAACTCTTTCTGATTCTGTTTCATGACCTTCTCCCTCATTAAAGGGAATCAGAACCATACCACTCTTTCCACAGTTGGGCATTCTCCAGTAGTCAGGTCAGACCACGAGCAGGGTTCCAAGACACAGAAAGGTTCTCTACCACTCCCAGGAAATCAGAAAACAAAAGGAAAGCATGTCATCCCAAAAGTTAGTATGAAAGTTCCAAAATGGCTTCTAGGCATTTTGGTCCAAGGTCCATCTTTTTTTCCTTTATCGTGTCTAGCAAGTCCCTCTTTTTTCTTTTTTTCTATTAAAGAATAAATTTTATATTTTTTTATATGACTGGTGAAAATAATATTCCTCTTTTCCAAAAATCATGATCAGTTGGATATATAAAGGTGGTTGTGATGAAATTTCAGGTCTTATGTATTTTTTTTAGTGTAAGAAAAGGTAAGCAAGAAAAATGTGGTGGTCTTATAGGTACATAAGTGGTCTGTGCACTGTGAAGATGTTGGAAGGAGTTGATGAAATGCATGCAGTTGAGCTAGGCTAAGTGGAAAGTCATGTTGGGGAGCAGATGGAGTTTTGAAGTGCTAAGGGAATGAGTTAGTGAAACTGGGGCCATAAAATTGCTAGAAAGAATATAGGCTGATTTCTTCCAGAATTTAGGGACTCTGGGAATAGAAAAGCCAGAAGAGTAGGAACAGAAAGAGATCAACTTGAACATTAGAGCTGTACCTCTGGATGAGCTCTGGGGAAAGTGTAGGTTTTTAGGAAAGACAAAAAAAGATCTGGGATGGATCATTTATTTAACAGTTGTTTATTAGTGTATTTTTTAGATATCAAGATAGCTAACAAATAGCTCTTGCCCTCCAGGAGCTTTTCTATTTGAGGAAATAGACATGTATATAAATAACTGAAAACAGGAGAAACAAGTGTTATATAGATCTACATTCAGCAACGTACCATAGGAATGCAGAACCCTGAGTGAACAGTTTCAGCTAGGGGTTCAGCACAGGAAACACAGGGAATAAGCATGTTTTCAATATGACAAGAATGAAGGAATGGGCATTTCTGGATATAAGAACATAAGGAGAAAAGTCATGTCCTGTGGAAGGGAATAGACTCTTAAGGAAGAGAGCAAGTAGTCTAATATAGGTGTTTTATATAGGAATCTGGGGACCAGAGGGACCATAGTGGTGTAGACAAAGAGGCTGGAAATACGGTTATGGGCTAGACCATGTGTGACCTGCAAGACCAAGGAGTTTTGATTATTCTCTAAGAATAAGAGGGCCAGGCACAGTGGCTCACACCTGTAATCCTAGCACTTTGGGAAGCCAAGGCGGGAGGATCCCTTGAGCCCAGAAGTTCAAGATCAGCCTAGACAATAGTGAGACCCACATCTGTACAAAAAATTTTTTTAAATACCCGGGAGGGATGGTGCTCACCTTAGTCCCAGCTACTTGGGAGGCTGAGGCAGAAGGATCTGTTGAGCCCAGGAGTTTGAGGTTGCAGTGAGCTATGATGATGCCACTGCACTCTAGCCCAGGGCAACAAAGTGAGACCCTGTCAATCAATCAATCAATCAACGAGTGAGTGAGTGAGTGAGTAATACATATGGCTTTTGAGGAAGGAAGTTACACAAGGGGAAAATAAAACTGTACACAAAACTTGGAGGAGGTGGTAGGGGAAGAAGTATTATGTGTTATGGGGAGATGGTGGATTTCTCCCCCAATAAGATGGATAGAGGAAAAATGAGAGGGAATACAGAGATGTGAGACTGACTACATATAATAGAAAAGGGATAATTGATAGGACAAGGCCCTGTGTTAGAATATCTACTCCATTTTATGAGGAAAATCTATATATGAAAAGCACACTAGAGGTACATTTGCTGTTCTATCTATCTATGGAAGTGTGTGTGAAAACACATCTGAAAGTGCTCTAAAACAGAGGTCAACAAACCTTTTCTGCAAAGGGCCAGAGAGTAAATATCTCTGGTTTGTGGGCCACAGATGGTCTCTGTTGCATATGCTGCTGCTTCTCCTCCTTCTTTGCCTCTTTTTACTTCACCTTCTTTTTCTCCTCCTCCTCCTCTTCCTCTTCCTTCTTTTTCTTCTCTTTCCTCTTCTTCGTCTTTAAAAATGTAAAATCATTCTTAGCTCATGGGCCATACAAAAACAGGCCAGAGGCCGTATTTAGCTTGTAGGCCATAGTTTGCAGACCCCTACTTTAGAACTTGGCTTTCCTGATGGAACATTTGGTTCTCTCTCTCTCTCTCTCAGTGAAGAAAGATAGGTCCTTTTTGGAAAACAAAAGTTGGAATAATTTAATACATTTGAATATATGTGACTTCTGACCTGCTTTAGTCCATCACTCAGATTTTTGGCTGTAACTGCCAATCATTTGGTGCCACAGGATATACCATGACTTTTAAACAACCGATCCTAAGCTTTCCTTTCTTGTCTTTTCTTTTTCCTTTTTCCAACTGTGATAGTTTAATAACCTGTCTGCAAAATCTTTGACACTTTTTTCAGTAAAAAATAATTAGTCTGTGTTCGCTTTCCTTGAACCTAAGTGGCCTTTGTGACTACCTCAATAAATACAATATGACGGAAATGACACTATGTGACTTCTGAGACAGGGTCATAAAAGATGATACAGCTTGCCCCCCTCTTCTCCCCTCTCCATCTCCATCTCCATCTCCATCTCGCCATGCTTTTGGAGCTCTGAGCTGCCATGTAAGAATAGCTACCCTGAAGCTACCATGCTGAAGAGACCGCAGGGAAATCACATAGAGTTAGAGACAGATGTCTGAGGAACCCCAGCGCCTCCTGCCCCCGGCTATTTAAGTCTTCCTAGATCAGGCGCCATGTATATGAATGAGCAAGACTTCAGGTGATTCCAGTACCAGCCACTATCTAGCTGCAAGCTCCTGAGACACCTTGAATAAGAACCATCCAGATGAGCTTAGTCAAGCCCCAGAACGAGAGATAATAATAAAATAATTGTTATCTTAAGCCAGCATTTTGGGGTGATTTGTTACATAGCAATAGATAACCCAAACTGATTTTGGGACCTGGAAATGGAGTATTACTATAACAAAACCTAAAACATGTGGCAATTGGTTTGGAACTGAGCTGCAAGCATAAGTTGGAAAGGCCTTCAAGAGATTATTAGTAGAAGATTGATGGCTTTTGAGGTTATTGGTAAGTGCTTAAAGGAAAGTGAGGGAAAAGTTAGTGAAAGCTGGAGGAAAATCCCTTGTTAGCGAAACTGTTAACCTGTGATAATGTGAAAAACAGAAAATATTATTAATGAACTGATGGATCAACCTGAACAGAGTTTTCAGGCTAAAGTTTGAAAGTTTCAACTCGTTTCTTTGAGTTGTGTATCATAAAATATAGATAGAGAATGATGAGCTATGAAAGAAATTACTCAGTTTTCAAGTAAATTTAGAGGAAATATAAAGGGATTAGAACTTACTAGGTTAGAAAATAAAACCTTTTTCTGACTATTAGTCTCTTCTAGCAGAATATTCCTAAAGTAAAAAAGCTCCTCAGGACAAAAGTCAAATCCATGGCCCTGTCACAAAAACTGCTCAAGGTAAAAATGAAGCTAAGGATTTGACCATAAAATTCTTTATTCAGACCTCAGAAAGATTTAAAGTGGTGCTTTCTGGATTCTTGCAAAAAAGACCAAAGGCTACGGCTTAAGGATCATCTCCATTAAACAATAGGGAATCTAAGAAACTTAAGGGCATTGATTTACAGCAGCTTTACAGGGAGTTCAAGGTAGAAAATACTTGTGGATGTGGCTTTTATCTAATAGAAGTTAATCCCAATAAGATTCATAGGAAACTCACAAAGCTTTGAAGAAAATTGTACTAGCAGAATTATCACCAGCTTGGACTATAAGGATTAGAGATGGCTTCAAAATGAAAAGAGATCTTTGGATCCCAGAACTTCTACAGTCTGGAAGCAGGCTTATCAAACTACTCAACTTCAAATATGGGCTCTATTTGATGAAATAGGAACTCAGAAGTTGGAATTAAGAGCCCAGAGGACAGAGCCAAGAGCTGAGGAGAATCATTCCAGGCAATAAAATTGAACCGTAATCAAGGAATTGACAGCATATTCCCAGTGGATTTGCTATGGACCAGAGATTGCTACGTACCTCTTATTTTCTCCCTTTTTGAATGGGATTATTTATAGTAGTTATCCTATGCCTACCCCACCATGTATATTGAGTGTGTGAGGGACAGATAATTTGTCTCTCTACTCCACAGGTTTTCAGACCTGAAGGAATGCCACTTGAGGAGCTGTACTCATGCAAGGATCTTTATCAACATCTAACCCGAATTCACTGATGAAATCCTGGACCTTGAGCTTGAGTCTAATGTCTTGATAGTTCAGAATTTTGGAAGGTCTTGGTGGGGGGTGAAGCGGGTGAGTGTATTTTGCATGTGGGAAGAATGTAAATAATTTGTGACCTCAGGGCAGACTATGGTGGCTTAAAAATGTGTTCACTGATTCTTTGATACTCCTCTCAACAAGAGGTAGAATCTGTGTCTCTTCTTTTGACCCTGGGTGGAACTCTGTGATTAATGCAACAGATGTTATGTAACCTCTAAGGTAAAGCAATAAGAGGTGATACAGCTTCCACCGAGTTCTTTCTCAGAACATATATCTTTGGAGCCCTGAGCTTCCGTGGAAGAAAACCACCTAACCCAAAGCCACCACACTGGGAGATCATGTGGAGAAACCACAAAGAGAAAGAAGAGGCCAAGTTGTGTGAGTCTTCCCAGCCCAGGCCCCAGCTGTATGAGTAGCAAGCCTTCAAATGATTCCAGCCCCATCTGATGACAACCACGTGAACAACCCTGAGCAAGAACTACCTAAGTCAGCGCAGCCAAACCCCAGACCCATGAGAGATAATAATAAAATGATTGTTGTTTTAAGTCACTAAGTTTGGGGTGACTTTATATCAATGGAAAGCTGGAACTACCAGTGTAATTTTTCAAAAAGGTAAAACTTTGGATACATTTGTTTTTACCTTCTGCCACATTCCATAATTGACTCTTATTGGCAAACCTGTTGGCAAGTAACCTGTCTCCTATTCTAGATTCTTCTGTGAGGAGGACTATTGCCTCACTGCTTTCCCTTCTTCCTTTTTTCCTTTTTATTTTAACTGTAAACCACATAATAAAACAACATAAAAATATATTTGAATGTAGCTTGAATGACTGCAAATAAGCACAAAAATTCTCTTTCCTCTGAATCTTATATGTCTGTATATATCAAGTATCTAACACAGGGCCTGCCTGTCACATAATTATTTTTTTGTAAATGTCAGTTTCCTTTATCGTTCTTTGTCCCTGTCAGTGGCATCATCTCTACCCATGGTATCCAATGCTCTCATGCTGGCTTCTTGTTCACCAGGGTCCCAACCCCTAAAAATCCCCTGACCCCTTTTCTGAATTTTTGCTATCATCCAAACTCTGAACTCACCTACCTTATTTTTTAAAAAACTAACAGAGTGACTAATAGCTGATATGAATAATGCTAAAGTGTTAACAAAGATTTTACTTGGATGATTGCAATAGCATCCGTCAGTGTTTACTCCAGGGAATAAGCAGGAGATTTCAAGCACTTTTTTAGGCCACCTGAGCCAATGTTGGGTAAGGATCCTTAAGTTGATACTCAAGCCCATGACATTCATGATCTTTTCGCATGGAGAGTTACCATTTTCTTAAGGGATATGACGCAATATAGAAGACTATGCTAAAATCTGTCCCTGCTTCTTTCTATGTTATGGGCCATCTGTGAAGCTTTGGAATCTAACTCAAATGTATGTATTGTCTCCTCTTCTCTGTCATTTTTGTACTAGATTCTAATCTAATTAAAATGAATGTCAATAGCAATGTTGAAGGGGAAAGACTAGAAGGAAGAGGATTTTTGAAGGATGGGGGGCCGGAAAAAAGGAGGACAATTTTGCTTGAATTGTTTTGCCTTGGAAAATAAATTCGTTCGTGTAATTCTGTGAGTCAGTTAACATATGTATATAAATACACATTTCTTTATTTAACCATTATTGAGTATCATTCTGTGATCCCTCCCCCTCCCCCCAGCCCAATGTCCTGGCTACCATGGGAGTAAGATAAGTTAGCGAAATCCCTTATTTTGAAGGCTGGTTCCAACAACAGTTTGGCACTGTACACTTTGTAGGGCCTGGGGAAATTGCCATACCTTAGGGAAAGTTTTTGCATGATCTTAAGCCATGTCTCTTAATGCAATGACATGCATTCTTAGATTTGAAAATAATACTGAGTTCTCAGGAAAACTGAATTCCATCAATAATAACATCTTCCCATAAACTAAAAGCTTGCAAAGGCTTAATAAAAAAGAAACCATCTAACTTTAAGAATGAATTTATTACTAAGTGAATTTAAGTCACAAGAGGGATTTTCCCCAATATTTAGGCTGCTGTTGGTTTGGACTTTGTTTGTTTTTAATTAACATTTTTAGTTGTTTGGTTTGATCAAATATTGAATTTGAGTTCAAAAATACATTTCCTCTGAGGATGGAGTTTAAAGAGGCCAAGTAAATAATAGAAAATCATAGTTTCCAAGTTTCACAGAACAATGTTCTCTAGTCGTTCTATGGCAAACAGTATGTGTGGCTTTTTCAGTGTTCTACAAAATTAAGCTACTCCCTCTTACCCACACAAAAAAAGTGCTCTAATTTTTGTCTTTTTAATCCTTCTTCTTTGCTCAATTTCTTCATCTTCCTTCTTGTTTGCCTAGGTTCTTCATTTCTTCCTAAGTAATAAATAGCTATGGTTGAGGAGAAGTGATATGGCATTAGTGATGTAGACTCATAGTTACATCCTGCTGACTCATTATGGGACACTAGACAAGTCACTGATCAGGAAATTGGGGGTGTTAATGCTGGTTAGGGAGTTAGTTGATTGAGGAGGTGTGGACAAAACCTGGTGACTTCAGGACCTCAGCAATGGAATACCTACATATTTCCATTGCCACCACTTACCTTATAGACATTAGATGATTCTGCAGTGAGTTATTCTGTGCACGAGGAGGCAAGGGCTTTAGAGTCAGATAGTCAGGGAGTTATTTCCTCTCTCTTCTATTTAATAGCTGTGTGACCGCAGGTGAATTTCTTAATCTCGTTTATCCTCAATTTCTTGTTTGTCATACCTACCATGAGAGGTTGTTCTGAGGATCACAGATAATGTACCTAAAGTGCCCAGCAAAGTCCTGGGCACAAGGAAGGTGTTCCATAATGGTAGTAGCTATTTTAAGTAGTCTAAAAGTTCTCTTTCAAATGCTGAATACACCCATATAATCTCACTCTTAATCTCTCTTACACACACACACACACACACACACACACACCCCTGACCATTTTAAAAGTGGGCTTTTATAATCAGGAAAATAGCCCTGGTTGCCAGTTTAAAGGAATATTTAGGAAATGGCTCAGTTAAAAATAAAAAACAAAAATGTATTATTTTCTTTAAAAAATTATTCTTTGGTAATTCTAACTCCATCTCTCGTGCCTAATTGTGATGTCAACATTGTCAAAAACAACAGCCAATCCAAGTCTTAATTGATGAAGTCTAGTCAGTATGGGACCCCCCCCACCCCCACACTCCCCCCCACCCCCCCACCCGCTTGCTAGCAATTGCAGCAGCAATTGTATAACATTGCTTAGATTGACAAATAAATGGTCGGGAGTCACTTTGCATGACTACAGTTCTACAGAAACTATAAAACTATAAAAATGACATTCATGTGCTAATTCTCAGAACCTATCTTAGGTTACATGGTGAAGGAGAATTAAGATTGCAGATGGAATTAAGGTTTTTTATTAGCTGACTTTAAGATTACCCAGGTGAGCCCAATATAATCACAGTGGACGAGAGAGGCTAAAGAGTCAGAGTCAGAGAAGGACATGTGACTGCACAAGCAAGGAAAGGGTGAGGACTCCACCTGCTGCTGCTGGCTTTGAAGATTGAGGAAGGGGCCATGAGCCAAGGGATGCAGGCAGCCTCTAGAACTGCGGTCCCCAACCCCCAGGCCCTGGACCAGTACCAGTACAACCAGGCCGCAGAGCTCTGCCTGCCCTCAAGCCTCCCACCCGCCAGTGGAAAAATTGTCTTCCATGAAACTTAAGAACCAGGCCTACAGTAGGAGGTGAGCAGCCAGTAAGCCAGCGAAGGTTCATCTGTATGTATAGCGGCTCCCCTTCCCATCGCTCACATCACCTCCTGGGCTCTGCCTCTCCCCCTGCCCCCACCCCCATCTGTGGAAAAATTGTCTTCCATGAAACCAGTCCCTGGTGCCAAAAGGGTTGGGGACCACTGCTCTAGAAGCTGGAAAAGTCAAGGAAACGGTTCTCTCCCAGAGCCTCCAGAAGCTCTTCTGACACCTTGATTTTAGCCCACTGAGACCCATTTCGGACTTCTGACCTCCAGAACTATAAGACAATACATTTGTGTTGTTTTAAGCCATTAAGTTTGTCATTAGTTGTTACAACAGCAATAGAAAACTAATATAGCTTTTAATTATGAACAGCTAAATATCTAAAATTGATTAACCCAAATTTCATCACTTTGCTCTCTTTCCAAGACAGGTGCTATTAAGGAGTGAAATGACAAAGCAAAAGCAAAGCAGAGGAAAGCGCCAGAAAAGAGCATGGCTGGCTGGCTGGCTGCCGATTACAGTGATCGCTTTTCAATTCCTACCTTAATATTTATCACATGCCCTGCCTTAGACCACAGGGGTTCTTTCCCCCATTACCTCCGTCTTCTTGTCGCCTCCCCTTCTCTTCCATTTTGTTTTTTGCTTACTGAGATCATCTTCTTCCTCATTTTTCTCTTCTTCCAGTTCCCCAGTTGTTTTCTCTCCTGATCTTTCCCCTTCACTAGGAAAGAATGGAGCCAGCAATGGTCCACGCTGGAAGAAAAGGCACATTCCTACCAACTCCCCCCCTTCTCACCACACCTGCATAGAAGTAGGGGAAGAATCTTGAATGAAAGCTAGCAAAGAACAAAAGGAGTGGACAGGAAAAGAGGCATCTGAAAACAGTAAGGATAGAAAGTCATGGGAAGGGTGACAGACAGGAGATGCCACCTTGTCTCGTTGGCTTAGCTGCCGCCATTTTCCTTAGAGAAGTTATTCCAATGCACTATACACCAGAGCTGAGTTTAAATATTGTGCCCAGGCACTTGATAGTAGGGTGGAAGCTCCTCCGTTTCTCTGAATTGTTACCTGCATACTTAGAGCTCTTGGCAGAGTTTAGAACACAGAGTTAAGTAATCTGACTGTACCTAGCCCCATCACCATCTGTGATCTATACAAAATTTGAGATACACTTTAAGACAGCCAGATATTTATTGAGACTGCTGTATACTTGGCAGTGCATCAGATACAGGTAGTGGTGGTGAGTAGCAAGCAGCGGGACCTGTGGAGCTGCCTTCTGGTAGAGAATGATCTCTCTGATGTTGTTATAAGCACAGCATATAAGTGACCTGCTGGAGGTGTTGTCTTAAAGACATGAGCTCATCTAATTTAGACAAGAACAACAAAGTCAAAATTCCTCCCCCCGAAAGCTAGCCTGTGACTCTATGTGCCTCCCAAGAGAAGAATAACCTCTTCCTTTGGAGTCAGGTAGGTGCTTCTGAAACATGAGGAATGACCACTCCCTTGTTTCAGTTTTCTCTGATGCCTTGGATGTGATCTCCCAGGTATGCCAAATAATGCCTTGATATCATTTCAACCTGTGTTGTCATTTTACAAGTTTTATCAGATGACTTCATATGGATGGAACCAAATCTTTAGAAGGGATGATACAACAACTTGAACAGCCTGTCATGTTCTAGGCATGCTCCCTGTGTCAGGGCTACATTTTCATTCATTAGAGATGGGGGAGGAGGTTTAAAATGTCTAGTTCTAATCACCTATGTTGCTACAGCCTACTAACTGTCTCCTTGGCTTCTGTCTTTCCCTCCTCCAATCCTGCCCATGAACTTTTATTAGAGGACAACAAAACAACACTGATAACCATCCCTCCTTCGCCCTCCTGCCTCCTTATCTATCTGAGTGAGATGCTCTCATAACACCCTAGCCCTTCTCCTTTGTCAGCAGTCATCACACTGAACGGTGATTGTCTATTTACTCATCTGCATCTCCCACTGAACTCTGATCTATGGTGGCTGGCCCTTGCCTGTCCTGTGGATATTTGTATGTAAACCATTTAGCCCTGCTGCTAGGAGGCAAACAATGATACATGTTGGTATGTCTAGCAATTAGAAGCCACTTTGCTGCCTAAGAACTTACAGCAATTCCCCAGTGTTTATCAGATCAGGCTCAAACTCTTCATTTCAGTTTTCAACTCGTCCGATTTTTCTTTTGTACAAGCTTTCAGATCTCTTTTGGTTCTCATCTGGCTCTTGGCATCTTCATGCTGTGGGTTGATTCCTCTGCCTGCCTATCAGTGGTAGCATGTCTGTAAAGATAGCTGTCGTCAATTTCTGCATACACATACCACTCCCCTATTGAGAGGTGGAGTCTACGCCTTTCCCCCTTGAATCTGATCTAACTGTGACTAATTTCAATACTAGAATATAGCAGAAGTCACAATGCCAATTCTGGGCCTACTCTTTAAGAGGACTGCCAGTTTCTATAATACTTCCTATCTCTAAGAGCTGTGAACTGCCATTAAGAAGTTCAGGCAATTCTTTTGGAAATAGAAGCTATGTGGAGGAGGCTGAGGCACCAGACGTGAGTGAAGATGTCATCTTGGACAACCAGCCCAGTCGAGCCTTGAGGTGACTCCAGTCCCAGCTGCGGTCTGATTGTAACTACATGAGAGACCCTCAAGCAGGACCACCCATGCACAGTCATCTCACAGAATCATGACATAATAACAGTTGTGTTAGTCACTAAGTTTTGTGTGGTTTGTTATACAGCAGTAGATATCCTTAGTACAATCCTTCAAAGTACCAAACCTAAATTTGCTGTAAAGCCTTACCTTGCTAGTCTAATTAACATTGATCTCTCCTTTCTCTAGCTTCCGTAGAACTTACTGATACCAGCCAGGTGAATTGGCTCATGCCTGTAATCCTAGCACTTTGGGAAGCTGAGGCGGGAGGATCGCTTGAACCCAGGAGTTCAAGACCAGCCTGAGCAACATAGTAAGACCCCATCTCTACAAAAAATACAAAAATTAGCTGGGTGTGGTGGCATGCAGCTATAGTCCCAGCTATTCAGGAGGCTGAGGCAGGAGGATTGTGTGAACCCAGGAGTTTGAGGTTGCAGTGAGCTATGATGATGCCACTTGCACTCTAGCCAGGTTGACAGAGCAAGACCCTATCTCAATAAAAAAGAAAAAAAAAACTTATTGATACCACACATTTTGTCATCCAACTGTATGTATTATTATTTTTCATTTCCTATATGCTAATCTGGACTCCATGACCAAACTATATGATCTTTGAAGATTTCAGTGGAAATGTATCTTTTGTAATTCCTTCAACAAGTCCTAGTAATGGACAAAAATGTCATTAATAAGCAATTGAATTGAATTAAAAGTAAGAGTATTCTTGGTCATTTTAGCTCTCTGCCCACTATGTTAGCTTTGACTTTCCATTATGGTATCTTTGAGAGCATTCTTTTAAATCATGGTTAGGAAAAGTATGTGTGGCAGCCGGCAGCCCTTAGGATCCTTCCACCTGAAGATAGGGTTATAACGCAGTGATTCTCACAGTGTGGTCCAGGATCAGCAGTATCAGTATCTCCTGGGAATGTGTTAGAAAGAAACATTCTTGGGCCTACCCCAAACCTACTGAATTAGAAGTTCTGAGGGTGGGGCCCAGCATTCTGTGTATTAACAAGCCTTCCAGATAATTCTGACGCATATCAAAGTATGAGAATCACTCATACTTTAATAGAAACAGGACTGCCAGTTTCTATAATACTTCCTATTATAGTGGGGAGAGTCCTGGTTTTAAGGTCAGAAAGTCTAGGAGTTTTTAGTCCTGACATTTACTGGTTGTATATCCATGAGAAAGTTACATAACTTCCTCAAGCCTCTCTTTCCTTATCTGTAATATGATAATTCCAACCCTGCCAACCTTCTAGGAATGGGAGAGTCAAGTCAGATAATATTTATGACTCCATTCTTAAAAACTATAAAAGTATAGTGATGAAAGTCACAAGTAGTGATGAGTGCCTCTTCACTCACAAGGTAGAATGGTATTAAACACAGAGTAGGATGCTTTCATTTTAAATTACTTTTCTTCTTTTTCCTTCCTGTCTTGGACTGAGTATTATTCTATCTTGTATTGCAGGGCTTTGGCTTCACAGGTTCATGAGCAGTGGCTTATGTAACATTCCTAAATTGATGCCAGATTATCTGTGTAGACATCTCTTCCCCAGCAATGGCTGGCTTTAAAGTAATTTTTAAGACCCAGGTAATTTCACAGTGACACAGCTGAAAAAACCCCTGTCAACTATTAAAATTAATACGTTCAATAACTTCACTAATAAAGGTAAAAACTAGGAGAATGTAAGCCAATAAACCAAATTTCATTTGAATTTAATAAGTATTTACTTAAAATCAAACCATATTCATTTGAGATTCTAACCAGTGAAGATGAATTCACTGCATGGGAAGTATTGTCCCCAAATTATAAATCTGGTGGAATAAAGAGCAACTAACGAGGAAGCATATTGTATATATATTAAGTGGGTAGCAAGTGGACAGAACAATGAAGGTGCCAAGAGAGCCCAGGCAATTCTGCATGGCTAAGCAGAGGGCACCTACACAGAAAGGAGAAAAGTCTCCTTGGGAGAATTCAGGGTAATGTTTTGAGTTGCAGTTTACTAAGCCCCAAAATGGCAAATCCACATGAAGGGAAAGAGTGAGCCTGGCACACAGACAGAAACAAGCCCTGCTGTCTAGGATGAGCTAGCCTAGGAGTTGTGATCAGGTATATGACACTATTGCTCAAATTCCATTTGGGACAGACCCCTGTCCCAGGCCAGGAGCAGGGAGAGCCAGGCCTTCTTATTGTCTCCTCTCCTAACTCTGAGGAAGATTAGTGGTGTGAGACTGGGCAAGTCATTTCCCCTTTCTAGCATTAGTGTGCTCATTTTGTAAAATGTGAGAGTTGAATTACTAGATTTTTCCACCCCTGAAACAAAAAGGTTGAGTCTGGAGGTAGAAAAAAGGGGGTTACAGTTTAAGGAAGGAGCCTTTAGGAATGGGAGGGGTGGGGCCTGTGGGAGGCCATCTGTCTACATGAAGTGTCCATTGGAGTGGCCACCACTGGACATGGCTGTGAGGTATCTAACATTGCGTACTCTGTAGGTAGTTTGCAAGCCAGAGATTCCCTCACATCACAGCAAACTAATCAGTGAATTTTCTGAGTAACTGCACAGTGGACCCTAGAAAATAAGGAATATAACTCAAGAAAAATGAAACCAGCAAGAAAGATGTATTAGTTACCTATTGCTTAGTTATCTTGCAGTTTCTGAGGGACAGGAATGGCTCTGGGTCTCCCCCAATGCTGCAGTCCTCTCTTCATGTGGTTGCTGGCAGGATTCAGTTTCTTGTGGGCCTTTCTGTCGAGCATCTAACAACATGGCAGCTTGTTTAATCGGATCAAGCAAGCAGGAGGACAAGAGAGAGTGCCAGCAAGAGAGAGAATGCTGGCAAGACGGAAGTTGAGGTCTATTGTAATCTAATCTCGGAAGTGATTCCCATTACTATTTCTGTATCCTGTTCCTTAGAAGCAAGACACTAGGTTTAGTTCAAACTTAAAGGAAAAGGATTTACACAAAGGAGTGGATACAAGAAGGTGGGATCATTGGGACCACATCAGAAGCTATCCTGGGTGTTCATTTGCATCTAGAGAATCCTCCAAGCTCTGAGATCATGAGGTAAGATAGTTACATGGCAAGGGGATGCCAAATCTCCCCATGTTTGTGGACTTTGCCTGAGGGTTCCATTTTCTCAAAATATTTATTCTGTCATTAAACAATAGTGATTAAACATGCATCTACTTGTACCAGATATTGTGCTAGGAGCAGGAGATACTAAGACGATGGTAGGTTTTTTTCTGCCCTTGTGGTTGGAATGGGGTGGTGGTGGCGGCAATATTTACACACACGTAAATGAGACATGCCCCAAGTTATCTCTGCAAACCTGCCCATTGAATGAGATAGTCCACATTTTTCAGTTCCACCTTTACACATGTGGATCAAATGCCATTATTATGAACTTAATTAAACTTTAGGAACCCTTTTATTAGAATGTGTTTGCATTAAAGATCACTAGTAGCCCATTAATCATTTTATATGTAAGTATTCATGTTCACCATAGAATAGAAAATATAGATAAGTAAAAAGAAATTAAAATCATTCATAATTCCACCACCCATAGATAATAATAGATAACAGCTACTATCATTTCAATGTATCTTCTTCCAAACTTTTTTAATGCCTGGGTCTTTTGTTTTTTTTCCCCTTCTATACCTGCCTGATGCTCTTAGTAGCATAATGTGAACATGCTGAGTTGCTCATTTCCTGGATCGTCAACACCATTTGTGAGGTGGATAGAATGTAAGTCTCAATGGCGGTTCGCCCTGGGAGTGAGCCAAGCTGTCGAGGCACAGGTGCAACTCAGTGGCATCAGAGACAATTTCTAGTTTCCCTTTTCTCTCTCGTCTAGTCCATCTTTCCCTTTTGTTCATTCTCTCTTTTCTGTAACCCACAGACTCCTTCCTGCCTCTTCTCTCCACCTGTCCTACTTCCCCCCTCCCATTTAAGCTTTGTCTTCCACCATAGCTAGCATGACCTCCCACCTCTTCTCCCCTTGACTGACTCTCCTCTTCATCCTTCATGACCCAGTGCCGTGGTCAGCGTCTGCGGGAAACATTCCTTGATGCCTGCAGACTCTTAAACACTTTCTTCTCTGATTTTCCACAGCACTCTCTTCTTACCCTCTCTTGTACTCTCTCACATGAGCGTTAAAGATTTAGGTATTTCCCCAGACTAGAGTCCTCTTATTCGTCTCCAAATTCCCTGAAATACACGAAAGGGCTTCTGTAATGTTTGCAAAATGAATAAATAAAAACTCAAATCCTGTCCGAGTTGCTTAGAACTGCTATTCGCAAGCACAGCTTGGGACCCCTTGGCAAGCCCCTGGGCTATCCAGGCTTCTTCCCTTGATATGCTCAAATCCAAATTACACGGAGAAGTATTGAATAATGCAGCCAAAAAGGGAAGGAAGTTCTTTCGGGTAAGATAGGAAATGGGCAGTATATGAGAATAGGGGTCTTGGAAATGCCATTTGTGATGGCCCAGAATCCATGACTAAGGATATGTGCATTCTCTAAGACAAAAGTAATAGGACTACGTCTTTAAAGAGAAAACTAGAGCTGCTTCAGAGACATAGGCGCAAAGCCTGTGAGGTTGACTGAAGCAAGACAAAAGAGGGGTTTTTTCTTTAACTGAGGGCAGCAGTCAATCCTGCCGTCATAATTCTGATCCTCTTCAATGAGCTGTTGGGAGGGAGGAGGCAAGCAGGCGGCTAAAGAAGAAAAGAAGGAAGACAAGCATCCGCTGAGTGGCCTGAGAGGGAGCTACCCAGAGAGCAAATGAATGCAAACGAACTGAGCTGATTTTTGTTGTGATGACAGATGAGTTTCCTGCAGTGTCCGGAGAGCCGCCCAGCAGGGAAAGGCGGAGGGGCAGAACCCGACCATTGCGCCAGATCTAGGGAGTGCTGCTGCGTAAGTGCCAGCTTGCCTGTCCTTAGAGGAAAACACCACCAGAGTTCAAGTTGGAGGGCCGAGGAGATTGCTCGAGCTATTCTGATTTGTTTTTGTGTCATGTGTCACGTTAGTAGAGTACGATTATTTTAAGCTAAAAACAATTATACTAGAATCTCAGCGTTTAGTTCTCTTTTATTATTTTATTATTTTGGTTTGCCCTGTATCATTATGTAATCATTACGGCTAGATGTACTTAAAGAAACACCTACAGTTCCCTGACCCCTGCTCCCAGCTTTTTTTTTTTTTAATTTGAAAATTAGAGGTGACACCTGACTGCTAATCTTTATTAGGAAGTGAAATTTCTGGCCCCTTGTAAACATTCAGTTTCACAAAGAGGTGAGACACAGCTTCAGGTCACACATCTAGCATCCTCATCAGGCATTACACAGGGCTGGGCAGCCTGGATCATCTCCGTATTCATCTCCTTCCCTTTATGCCCTTGCTCCACCATGGTTACCGTGACCTTTGCTTTTTCTCCTTGACCAACTCCTCTTCATCCTTCATGACCCAGAGCAGTGGTCAACATGTGTGGAAGGCCTTCCCTGACCCTTACTTACACTGTCTGATTTTCCATGGCACTCTCTTCCTACCTCTATTATGGTCCTTATTTCATGTGAGTGTTACACATTTAGGGCGCTGGACACAAGACCTCTGTGTTGTGTGCACATGCTGTGGCTGGTGGCCCAAACAAGTCGCTGCTCCTGATCGCCAAATCTATTTTTGTTGTTCTGGAAGGTAACCCTTACCTTCCATTCCACTTTGCTCTTGTAATAGTACTAAGTGGGCCACCTTCGTTTCTACTCAAGCAGTATCTGATGAGACTAGTCAGAGATGACAAGCAGCCGTCATCCCCCACTGAGCCAATTCCACTCGGCAGGATTGCACTTGCCCACCTTGATAGGTGGCAGGACAATTACTGATTGCCTTCTCGACCAGCTTCAAAGCTCCCTGTAACCTGGCAGCAAATGAAATGCACAACCTTCCAACTCAATGACATTTAAGGCAACCACTCATCGGTTCAGGAAACAAAATAAATTGGTACTCAGCTGCTCCCAGTCTATTTTTCTGGTTAGAACTATAAATAAAAGAAATGATTGTGCCACTGCTTGTGTGACACCAACCTGCCCCCTCCCTCAAACAATCAAGTTCTCTTGCTCTGTCTGGCTTTGTTCTGGTCTCCCTGAGGAACAGAGTGTTAAGGATTATATTTGGAGGTTGCCTAGTGCTGTGTGTCTACATTCAAGTCCTAAACACACAGATAAATATAATAAATGAATAGGTGTACATTTAAATTACACAGCCACTCCTACTGAATTTGTCATTCTTTCATATGAAAAAATTTTCCACTAAATATGATAACTCCCCAATATTCTTATTTAGTCCTTTATTCATGGGACTAAGCTGCATCACTCAATGGTGACATTTAAATGACAGTTACTACAGTAACAAGGAGTAATGACCTTGTGGTGAAGTGTGGGGTTTTGGTGTGCTTATCCAATAGTTTATAGATCCCATAAATACTAGCTATGATGTATGAAGAGAACTCGAAAGGCAAGAAATATTTTTCCCACACAAAGACTGTGAAATATAACATTTTAAAAGACATGGCCCAATACTTGCTCCCTGCTTCTCCCAAATTCCTTTTCTTTTGAGCCGTAAGTGTTGTGTTTCCCTCCAATACTCAAACATTAAAAAGAAATAGAAAAAAAAAAAACTTTCCTCCTTCCCACCCCCCAAAGCACTGATGCCTTTTCTTTGGTCTCTACAAACACGAAGAGGAAAAAAAAAGGAACTCAGTCAAACCAAATGATCTTCATCCTCTTTCAAACCAAATCTGCTTTAATCAGTGTGCTAGCACATTCTGCCAAACTCCCCGACTTTATAAAGCAATACATTATTTCCTTCAGTTTCGGCAAAAGCTAAACCTTTGCCAGCCCCAGCCCGACTCTGCACAGAGGCTGTTGCCAAGTTCATTTCCCGGTCTCAGCCAGGAGGCCGCTCCCCGGCTCTGCTCTAAATTAATAAGGCCAATCAGAAATGCACAAAGCCTGCACGGCCAATCATTCTTCTCGAGGCTTTTGCCGTCTCCTCTGCGGTCAGATAAATCATGTTAAAGCTATTACACCAATGACCATAAATTAGGGGGCCTGGCGGCCCGTCCCTCCCAAGGACGCCGCAGATTAAGATTATGCCGGCGGCCGCACTCGGCCCCCGGGGGTCACTGCCCAGCGGGGTGCGGTGCTCTGGGGTGGGGGAGGGGAGGCTGGGAAGGCGAGGCCCCGGGTTATCTGTCGCCCGAGCTGGACTCGCGCCGCCTCCCCAGTTCACATTCCGGCTGCTCCCAGCTGTTGACTCGGCGCTGCTCTGAGCCGGCCTCGAGCCCCCAGGTGCGGGGCCTCCCATCTGCGCGGCTCCCCGAGACCATTTACAGCCCAGGGTAGGCCGGTGATTGCTGGAACTGAAAACTCATTTCTCAGCCTGGCTTTTATTTACACTCTCATGAAGGAGCCTTTCACTCACGCGGCAATGGCAGCGAGGGCCGCGGCGTCCCCACCGCACCGGAAAAGTTCCAGGCTGGGTGGCTGGTTGCGCGCTCCTTTCTCCCCTGCCCCTTGGCCCGGCCACACTCTTTTTGTAAACGCGGAATGGGACAAAACGGAAAGAGTGATGCGCTCTCACCTCCCTCTGAAACCCCCAGTAAAGATCCAGTCCTGCCGCCGCCCCCTCCGCCCGCGATTCACGCCGCCGGGAAGCAGGCCCTGTACGCCCGCCCGCCCGCGCCTGCCTGCGGCGGGGATGGGCCGCGGGAACCACTCCCAGAAGGGCGAGTTCCCGGCTGCTCTTCCCTTTGGCACCGCCTCAAACCCGGGCGGGCCCGCGTGTGTGCGTGTGAGCCTGCATGTCCCGAAAATCCTCCTGCAGCCTCGGCACATCTGGGTCCCCTGACCATGCATATTCATGCCCGACAGCAGTAAAACCCAGGTCAGCTGCTTGGAGACAGTGAACCGTGTTTTTGAAAGCGGACCAACCCTGAGAATTCAATAAAATGAAGACGGAGCTGCCTTTTCTTCGACTACTGTGCAAAGTCTCAACATTTGAGGCATTTTGTTTTTTGGGTTTTTTCCTACAAGGGACAAAGAAAACGGGGAGAAGTCTTGCTGCAGGAGGGGCTTGGAGAGGGTTTACAATTCTTCCTACTGCTATAGAAATCGTGATTTGTTTCTTGTACCTTACTTATTCCCGTTTCTAGTTTCCTCAAGAACCTACACCCAGTGAAATTTCTCTGTTGATCGGGGCTTTTCTACCTCTGTTTGATTTTTCAGTTTTGTCCTGTGTAGGTTTTCCCGATAAAATACAGGACACCAATTTAAAATTGAATTTCAGATAAATAGCAAGTAATTTTTCAGTATATCCCAAATATTGCATGGGACATATTTATATTAAAAAATTGTTTATCTGAAATTCAAATCTAACTATGTGTCCTGTATTTTTTGTCTGCTAAATCTGCCAACATTAGTTCAGAGGCGTGTCCTTAATATCTTTACACAGAGATTCTCACATTAGAATCACCAGGAGAACATTCAAAAAATACTGATGACTGGGTCCCTCCCTGGGGGATTCTGATTTAATTGGTCTGAGGTCTGACCCAGTCCACAGGATTTTTTTAAAGCTCCCAGGTGATTTAATGTGCAGCCAGGGTATAAAAGCACTGCAGGAAGGGACAGGTATTAACTAATTAAATGCTTAGGACTATACTACATTGTTGAATTTAAGCTTCCTCAAACTTAAATTCTTTGGGTTTAGTTCTTTTGTTCTGCTAAAAAATGTCATCTTATCACTCTTCTTATTGCTGAGCCCACAGGCAAAGGTCAAGTAGATCATCAAAAAATGCCCTGTTAGTATGAAATGGTCACCTTATTTCAGGTCTACTGAGCCCATAGAGAGATGTCATGAGCTGTAATATTGATACCACTACAGCAAATGACTCTCCATCCCGACACTTCAAGTTTCACAACAAATAGTGCAGCTGGGCACCCTGATAAAAGATTTACCTTTTACCATTACTTTTATTACAGACCACTGCTCAAGAACATAGGATCTGTCTTAAGCACACTTCTAGTTCAGGAGGATTTGAACATAATTTTGTTCAGTTCTTCCTGACCCTGGATATCTCCCCTCTTTAACTATTACTTGTCATGTACGGAGAGTTAAAGCTTACCTACTCCTCACTTTTTCCTGAAAAATGTATAGAAAATTCAGATACTATAGTTAATAACCCCTGGGACAACATATCATTCATTTTGCTTGCCTGCCTAAGGGCCTTATATTTGAGACTGGCACTCAGTTTTGCCATGAAGATAAGCCATGCCAACATGTACCTTCATAATGAGTGCTGAGCAGCTACTGGCAGAGAGCTATGGCCAAGTAAGAGTCGGAACCAGAGTGGGAGGGAAATAAGATGCCTGTGACAAAAACACATTTTATAGAAAATGGTGCTGGGGGGTCAGCAGGTGACATTGATTTGTTAGTATGACTCAGTGCAAAGTTCATGGATGGGGATTTGATGTGAAAGGGTTTTGTTAAAAATGCCATCCAAAGAAGGGTACACACAATGGAGGTTTTGTGTCTACTGCTTATTATCTAATGAGAAGTTACAGAAAACTAGCGTGGTGGTTGGCAGTTGGGTATAGAATATATATAAGCTTTGGATTTGAAATCTTGGCTTTGGTGCTGCTTGGCACTGTGTACTTGGGCAGCTACTTTACCTACCTGAGCTTTTATTTTCTCTTCTGGAGAAGTACTTCCAGAATGGTAGAATAAAAACTTCTGAAAATCCACTCCTCCGTATAAGCACAGAGAATACTGGCAAAAATTGTTGGAACCATTTTTTTCCAGAACTCTGAAAATTAACCAAAGGACTGCAACAATCTGAGGAATGTTTATTCAAGAAAAATGGCTGAATTTCAGTAAGAATAGAGAGCTTTGTGGCATTTTAACTTGACCAGTTTCCTTACCCCCCTTTCCAGATCTGTGGTAGCCTTGGACACCAACAACCTCACAATTATGATGGCTCTAAAAACCAGCAGACTAGCAGCCACTGGAGGTGCAGAATAGGTTTGCAGCTCTCTCCCCAAAGCTTCATCCCCAGAGAATTGTCACTATTTGACCTGTCTGGCAGCTCCTTGAAAAGGCTCCCTTCTCAGGGCTTGTCTTTACTTGACCTGCTCTGTGGGAACAGTTCTGTCTTCAGGGCATTAATTGAAAACTATCAGTGACAATTGTTTAACATCATAGCTGTCTGAGGCAGTGATACCAACTGAGGCTAACAAAAGGCTGACCAGAAAATGGAAAAGAAAAGAGTGGTAAATGAGATGACCACAGGGGGCTTTGAAAAGCACTGACATATGACTGGAGATGTAGAAGTCCTTGAGCATACACAGGGTAGTGCATGTTCCCAGAAAAGACCTGCAAAGGCCCTAATCTTCCCTCTCTGGCTGATGACCTTAAGGCTCTGTAAAAACAGGAAGTAAAGGCTAAGCCAGAGTTGTAAATTGCTTACCAGAGCATTAAATGTGTGCTCCAAATTTGATGAAAAACATTATACATTCAAGAAGCTGCACAAGCTCCATGTAGAATAAAGTCAAGGAGATCCATACCTAAACACATCATAGTCAGCATCTTGAAAGCAGCAAGAGAAAAGTGACTCATCACATACCCGTGAGCCTCAAAAAGATTAACAACTAACTTCCCACCAGAAACCATGGAGGCCAGAGGTGGTGGGATGACATATTTAAAGTGCTGAAAGGAAAAAAAACAATCTGTCAACCAAGAATTCTATATCCAGCGAAACTCTTTCAAAAATGAAAAAGAAACTAAGGCACTCCTAGATGAACAATTGAGAGAATTTGTCCTTAGCAGACCTGTTTTACAAGAAATAGTAAAGGGAACCCATTAGGCTAAAGTGAAAGGACACTAGACAGTAACTTGAATCCACATGAAGAAATAAAGAACACTAGTAAAGGTAAATATAGAAGAAATATAAAAGGCAGTATAAATGTATTTTTGTTCATAACTCTTTTCTTCTCCCATATAGTTTAAAAAATAACTGCATAAAACAATGATTATTAAACTTTTGATAGGCATATATTGTAGAGAGAGATAATTTGTATGACAAATAATAGCACAAAGGAAGAGGAAGGGAATGGCATTATATACTGGAGCAAAGTTTTTGCATACTGTTGAAATTAAGTTTGTATTAATCCAAACTAGATCGTTTTAAGATGTTAATTGTGATCTCCAGGACAACCACGAAGAAAATAACTCATACAATAAAGAAACAACAGGGAATTAAAATAGTATACTAAAAATTATTTTACACAAAAGAAGACAGTAATGCAAGAATAAAGGAGCAAAAAGATATAAGACACATAGAAAACAAATAGCAAAATGGCAGATGTAAGTCCTAGCTTAGCAGTAATTACATTAAATGTATATGGACTACACATTCCAATCAAAAGGTGGAGATTGGCATAATTAAAAAACATGATCCAAATATATTCTCTCTATAAGACAAACTTTAGATACAAAAATACAAACAGACTGAAAGTGAAAGAATGGGAAAAGATGTACCGTGCAAAAAGTAACCAAATAAGAGCAGGCATGGCTGTACAAACATGTGACAAAATAGACTTTAAGACAAAAATTGTTATTGGAGACAAAGGACACTTTATAATAATAAAAGGGCCAATCCATCAGGAAAACATAACAATTATAAACATAGATGCTCCTAACAAACAGAGCCCCAGCCCTAAATACAGAAGCAAAAACTGATAGAACTGAAGAGAGAAATAGCCAATTCAATAGTAATAGTTGGAGACTTTAATACCTGCCTTTCAATAATGGGTAGAACAACTAGGCAGATGATCAACAGGAAAATAGAAGACCTGAACAATATGATAAACTAATTAGATCTAACAGACATCTAAAGAACATTCTACCCAACAACAGCAGAATATATATTCTTCTCATGTGCACACAGAACATTCTCCAGGATAGCCATAAAACAAACCTCAATAAATTTTTAAAGGACTGAAATCACACAAAGTATGTCCTCTAATCACAACAGAATGAAATTATTTTTTCATGTATAAAAGATGATAATATTTACTTGAACAAGGGAGAAAATAATCCAGATCTCAAATACCCAGCATAGGGCATAATAAATAGTAAGAACAAATTACATGTATGTTTTTCTTTGCTTCACGGCTGGAGTGTAGCAAATGGTGGGTTAACTTCTTCCTTGCAAATTAGGAAAAAAATTAACCATTTTGAATTGGTGGCAGATTATAAAATTGATGTCATCTTAGTTTTAAGAAAATATAATATCACAACCCTGATGCACCCACCACCAATGTGGCTAAAAGCTGAATATAGGACTGTCTTAGCAATAAAAACTGGCAAATTTATAAACTGTCCTCTGTTTATAACTTACTAAAAACAAGATAAATGATTATGGATTTACATGGTTTTTCCTTAGCAAATAGGCCATTAGTGTTCATTAATATGTTTGACTTTCTTCATTCATTTCACACCAGAGAGGCAAGATCAGGCCATATTTGAGTGAGTTAATTCTTCTAGTCAAGGTATAAAAAGCTTGACTTTATAATGCCTTAAAACAGATCATAGTTCAGATTGTCTATGGCTACTTTCATGCAACAATAGCTGATTTGAGTAGTCGTGACAAAGTCCAAATGGCCCATAAAGCCTAAAATATTTACAATTGGGGCCTTTACAGAAAAAGTTTGCTGAACCATAACCTAAGAACTAAATAATCCTTGGGTGGGCCCGGCAGATGATAGTCTAGGAAAGACATTGAAAAAACATGTGGTCATCCTTTTATTTCCAAGTTTGCATAACTTTCTTCAACATGCACAATCTTGTTCATCTCTAAATCCTCCACTCCTATCTCACTTTATTGCTTTGAAGAAATTCCAAGACATACATTATAATATTTCATCTATAAATATTTGAGTGTATTTGCATTGTATTTTAAGGCATATAATACTACTGATAGTGCTTATCTAAGTATGAGAACATCCACGCTGTTAATTTTCCTTCAAATTCTACTGCGCAATTGGTAGATTGGCTGAACGTTTAAGGCTTCCAAGAATGGGAATTTTAATTTTTTCACTTAGGACAATGAGAGTGGAGATTTCATAGTTCTCTAGAAACTTCTCCCAACTTTTCCTTCTCACTGACCAAACTCAACAGGGAGGTGATATCTAATTCAGAACTGCTAAGATCACTATTTTTTAGGTTCCACAGTTCTTTAAATTAGAGATATCTGGTTACTAAGCATACCATTCCCAGTGGCAATAAGTATTTTGTAGATAGGGATTTTTAAATGATGAGAATTAAAAAAGAATACATACACACACTCACATACAATTTAAAAATTGTCTTGTTTTCCCTAACACTCTTAAGCAACACAGTATTGGGAACCAAAGAACCACTTAACTGTCCCAGTGGTCATAAGGGTACAACGTAGGATAGTCTTATCATAAGGAGTTAAGGACCTTTGTTTTCCCCTTCTAGGCTCATAGCCCCAGAACGGTCATAATTTTCCTGGCTTACTAATGATCAGTATAAGCTACTTGAAGAAGCAAAAAGCATACACGTGGAGAACTCTTGCTGAGATCCCAGCACAGATTATCAGTCAGTCTCTGCATTATTGCTATAAGCTAGTTCCCCCATCTAAGTCACCATACCGGGTTCCATAATGGAAGATTATTTCCCAAGTCACGAGTGTATTTTCTCAATACCATTTTTTGAAAAATTATATTTTTAACCACTCTGCCCCAAATCCCCCAGAGCTAGGTTCTTTATGCCTTATCGCAGTTATCTATTACTGTGTAATAAATTATCCAAAACTTAGTGGCTTAAAACAAAAACCATTTTATTTGTTCAATGTTCTGCGGGCCAGGAATCTGGGTAGGGCTAAGTGAGGATGGCTCTTCTCTGCTCTATAATGTCTGTGGCCTCAGCTAGAATGACCAGAACAGCTGAGAGCTGGCTGGGCCCCCTCTTCTCATGATATCACTTGGAGTGACTCATTTGGGGCTTGAGGACTGACGAAGGCTTCACTTGCAATGTCTGGGCACTTTGGTTCTCTCCCATGTGGCCTCTCATCACTTGCTAATCTAGTCTGACATTTACAGGGTGACTGGCTGCCCAGAGTGAAATCAGGTGCTATAAGGCCTCTAGAGATCTAGGCTTGGAAGTCTCAGAATGTCACTTCTGCATTCTATTAATCTATTTCCCAGCTATAACAAACCTCATCCCTTGATGGGAAAAGGAACATTTGCAAACAGACATAGGAAGCATTGTTGGCAGCCATGTCTGGAGAAAGATTACCATGTCTGTCAAGAGCTAATCAGGAGAGAATGCTAGAAGTCTCCTCCATCTTCCACAGAGAAGAAATGTCCCAATCGTCAGGTATCTAATCCAGGGATTGATTCTATCCATTAGTTTCTACTCCTGAGTGGGGGAGAAGGAAGCATCAAAAGCATTAGGGTACAAGGGAAGGTGAAAAGAGCTAGGGAAGTTTTGCAATAAAATCATTCTTCTATGACTGTCCTCTGTCCTTCCTGAGCTTCAGATAAGCTATAACCTACTTTTAGCTATTTTTGTGAATACTGTGATCATTTTTAACACATTGTTGATGTTTTCTAGATGATTTTTAACTTTCTGGATTCTAGAACGAAGCAGAATTAGCATTCTTTGATGCCTTACCCCACCTATTACGGTAACCTTTCTCTGTAAAACAGTGTATTTTACTAACACGTTGTAAGTACGTACTTAAAATGTTTAAGTGATTAAGGCGAGTCTTAATTCTTACTGTCTTCAGCGAGGAGATTAGGCACTAGCCCTCTCACTTGAGAATACCTCTTGGGAGTAATTCTTTTCTCTGAATTCTTCATGTGTTTACACATGCTATCCATGGTAGTTTCTCTAGAGGCATAGCTGAAATGTATTATTAGTCATTACAGCTATTCCTGTGAAGGCTTATGGTGTTGGCATCCATTTCCTTTTGATTTTCTTTTGAGTCTGTGTTCACAGTTGACAACCTCACATTAAACTGTGATACTCTCATACCATGCCATTACCTGATATGAAGAAACATCACAGTGAATTCATAGAAAATACACAAAAAAGTTTTGCTAAAGATGTCCTATATACATATATATATATAATATTTTATTTTAAAATGTCATTGAGCATATACATTTCTTTAGCTTTTTCCAGGGGACATTGCACCTAAGTTTCAAAACACACAAAATAGATCCCCTTTACTAAACAGTTTTCATTTTTGGGTTACAAAAGTCAGTGTTTCACAATCACAAAGCATAAAGGTATATGGTTCTGAAACCATTTCCAGGCAGATTTCTCTCATTCACTGTATGGAGGGTAGTTTTGGAAACCCAGACCATGATACATTCCTTACAGATGATCTCCAGAATGGGCCTCCCCGGGTCTCCAGAAGAAACATAGAAAACTGGGGGCAAAACAGGAGTAAGAGAGTAACCTCAGGACTCCCCAGACAAACACAAAATACTCATGGGAGATCAGAAGAGTAGAGGACACAGGTTCTTCTTCTTCAAGTACAGCACACTAAAAAACATCAGCACATTTACAACCTTATTTGGTCACTGTCTACCTGGTTGCTACATGAACAAAAGTTCACTTAAGATGCAGAGGAAAAATTAAAGCTATTTACACAGATAACACTATGATTTGAAAGAGCAGCACTCTCCGGACTGGCACTCAAATGTGACAAAAAGCCACAGTGCTCACAAAAGAGGCTAGTCAGGTTGCTTGTGTAGTGTCCTTTGATAAATCCCAGTGTACACATACATGCCACATCACCCACACAAAACCAAAGTTTGCTCAGAGAAGTAGGTTACGGTGTCAGGCTGCAACATTTCTCTGCCATGGTAAGTCCTCAAAAATCTGAGTTCCTAACATAAAACTCTGCCCTGCCAGAGACCATTTTACCATTTTCTTAGATTTGATAACTTTTAGGATCAGCCTGGTTGTTCCCTGCATAGACAATGACTCTCACTGCTTTCTCCAAGTGTCCCAGAAGCACTAACTTACTGAAAATAGAATCTCATCAAAGCTTAACATATTCACTCTGAAAACAGTGGAGATGCTGGGTCACTTAAGGAAAGGTTAGAGCCTCAAACTAGTGGAAAGAAAACCACTGACCACCTTGTGGCCTTATAAATAAAGTTGATTGGCAGATGAGGAAGGGGATATCAAGACGAGAATCAGAACTTTCAAGATGTGGGATATTTCTCCCAAGTGTTTCCACTCTAGTGCTCTGCGTAAATTGAAAACCCTGCCTGAATGGCCAAATTCTGAGGCTAAATCTGGGCCCTGGGGCTCTCATTCTTGCCCATCAATATCTACTTATGGCTATAACTCTCCCCAAAAAGTAAATGAGTACTTAGAGAGAAGAGTAAGGAGAGGGTGGCCACAGCTGACTTCACAAAGCTCCACTGAGGTTAAGTTGCTAGTTATTAAAAACTTAAACACCCTAAATCCTTCAAAACTGTATACTGTGGAAAATAACTGAAATTTTAACTTTTTAAGGCTTTGTCCTATTAGACAGCTGAATATACTTGGTCCGGCCCAATTTTCATCCTTACTTTCCCACCTCAAGAACAGCGGTTAGGTATACACAACCACAGCAAAACACACCTTCCACCCCTCTGACTGCTGACACTGCTCTGATTTCAGGTATTACAAAAACAAAGCTTTGGTTGTTGCCTAGCAAAACACTGAAGAGTATGGATGGACTGTGAGTTTACTCTCTTTAAGGAACAGTTTCACCAAATAGCCTGAAGAGCAGAAAGCAGCCCAACAAAGAGATTTAGAGCCGAAAAAGCCTTTCATTAAAGGCAGTGGCCACACCCCACCCCCAAGACAACCATCAACAATTGACTAGGAAATCAAACGCTTTTTATGAAACAAGACTTCCTCTGAGGCTATTAGGGCAAGCAGATTTGGCTGTAAGTCAGATACAAAGATTTCAGAACCATATACAAATATGTTCTGCAGAATTTTGAAGTGTGTTGTCTCTTGACCTGTCCAGGAATGCTCCAAGGGCCAACCCTTGGAGCATTAGTAGACACAGTCACTATTCTGGAATGGGGTGACTTGGGGCCCGGGTGAAAAATAAGGCCCAAACTGAGAAAGCTCAATTCACAGAGCAATATCAGTGCTGGGGAGATGTGTCACGGGCATTAACAAATCATATTGCCCACTTTTGATTTATTCACCTCATTTGTAGTCTTCCTCCCATCACCCAAACACAAACGTGGCTTTATCTTACTACTAAGATCTTTCCACCCAAGGGGGCTTATGAAAAGAATTCCTAGATGCTTTCTAACTAAACCCAGCAGGACTAAATTCTCAACATTTTAGGATATTTTGTATTAGGGGTTTCCAGAGTTTTTCCTGAGACATGCCTTGGCAGTAAATGAATTGGTGAATTGAATAGAAGGTTGTCATGATATCTACACCCAAATTCTGACTCTGGTGGTTGGAATAAAATTAGAGAAGCTCAAGGTCGGGCCCAGAAAAGCAAAGAAATGAAAAGCAATGGGAACACAGGAAAGATCCCAAAGGCGGCAGCTCAGGTACCTCCATGGAAGACTTTCTCAAGTTTCCTATTAATATGGGACTTTGAGAAACAGGGCAGGAGCAGAAAGTGGACCTCAGTGCTGTAGGATGCTCAAAAGCTTCCCTACAGCATCAGACTCTGCCAGGAAGGCAAATATTTTACCACAAATTTTTCCCCAAATAGATTTTTGGGATAGGTAGGTTTGGGGTAGCTAAGACTTACTGAAAGAGGAGGAAATGCTGTCAGATGAAGATGACTTCTGACAAGGTAGTAGTCCAGTTCTTCCCAGGCAACATTTTGGCAAACACCTGGTGGGGTGAATTCCCACAGTACTTCACCTCCCAGACAGGGCATTGTTTCCACAGTATGGAATGAATTCATTCCTGAGTAGGAAGACCCTAGGCCTTTTTGAATAAAGTACCTACAACTCCAGGAATGTAGTGATTTATTACCCTGGAGGAAAGGTTCCTATCCTGTCCTCTGGGGAAGGAATTCAAAAAACAAACATGAGAACTGAAATTAGCTCTCTAGCATTTTAGGGGATCACACCAATGACCTCTTTCTTTATTGGGTCAGAAGAATGTTTTAATTACACAAAGTTGTCAAAATGGTGACGACACCCTGGTAGCTCTGCAGGAAGACGACTAGGTAATTAGATGTTGTTCTACAAGGTCCCCGGGTGCAGAGCAGCAGTCTGCCTAAGAGACAGCGTGATTTTTAAAATCCACTTTGCCACTCCTCCTGGCAGAGAAGCAGCAGGTGCATATGGTGTCCACTGCTGTTGCTGCTCCTGTGTGGAACACTCACAGGTAGAACTACAGTAGGAATAGGGGTCTTGGGTTTTGGGTAGCTACGACATGATTCTCTGGAGAAGGGACACGGAGCATAGCATAAGAATGACCAGTCAACCCTATTCAAATTCCCTTTTATCAAAGTGCCATCCTGAGTGTGCCTTGCACAAAGATGATGGGGAGAATTGAACTGCTTCTCCTTGATAGAACTCTGATGCTGATATTTAGTTTGAAGCGGGCTTGGGGACAGTCACAGCTCATGAAACCTGAATCCAAAATCATCCTCAGATGAGGTATGGTGAACCGGTGGATACAATAAACTTCCCAAACTGCTCCATTAGACACTGCTTTACACATGTCCCCATGACACAGCAGGTGGGACAGGGCCAACCATTCCAGAAGGGAAAGGCTAGACTCACACAGAGAAACCTCAGGCCGCACAAGGGAGATGTTGAAGACAATAGAGAAACTGTCGATCCACAGAAACACCCATATATTTTCATGAAAACACACTGATTTGGTGAGAAAATGCAACTCGGGAACAAATGTTACACAACAAAGACGCTGTGTCATGCAGGGCGCTGTCCCGGATGGCTGCCTTGGTTGTGTGGGCTGGAGGATATGGGGACAAGCCAGCCCGGGTTGGACTCTGACACAGAAATTCCTCAGCAAGGAGCTGGAAATTCCCAGTCCTGTTCTAGGGAAGGGAAAAAAATAAAGATTCAAGGAATGTCAAAAAAGAAAAAATCCCTTCATCACCCCACCATTACCACAAAAGAATAAAGACAGAGAAAAGAGGGAGGGGCAGGCAGCCATCCCTGAAATCAGTCTCAGGCTTACTAGAAGGTGGGCGCTTACCCTTTGAGGCATGTTCCCAACTTTCCAATGCAGCACTTTTTAACCCATAGGGAAGTTGGCAGCTTGACAGGCTGAAGAGTTGCCTGTCAGTTACACCTGAAAATGGCTGCCCAGCTACTCTAGATAAAATAAATATTAATATGATGTATGTGCCCCAACTAGGCAATGGCCTCCTGTGAGGCCTATAAAAGGAACTAACAGAAATACAACACTCAGTAGCAGCCTTTGTGTTTTGCTCTTATTGACTTGACCTGTTACTAAAGAAGACATGGAAACCTAACGGTCATCTTGAAGCACAGCCAGAAGCCTTTTGGCAGCAAAGTCCCCCCCTGGGAAGAGTCTGCATCACTTGGAACTCAGCCCAGGCGCGTCCCAGTTCCACCTTGCCGAGAGGCATCCCAGTTTTCTTCCCCTCTGTCCTCCTAATCCCCTGGGCCATTTTCATGACAGTTTGTTTCCATGTATTAAAGGAATGACATATACAGAAATGTCGTCTCCTGAGCCCAGTCGGTCATTAGATATCCGCCATCCTCTGTCCTTCAGGACACCCCGGGCACGCATCACCAGGTCCTGAGCTGCCAGTGTGTACCTGTGCAGGGAGAGGCAGGAAGGAGAGTGTCAGTACAGCAGCCGGCAGATGTGGCGTCAGGCGAGGTGGGGAAGGAGGAGGCATCACTACAGTCATACAAGCAAGTTTCAAATACCCTTATAGTGGAAAAAAGCCTAGTCATCTTTTCCCAAAACATGGGACACCTAATGTTGAGACTTATTTTTAGACGGTAGTTGGATAAGGCCCTAAATACATTAAATAACCTTCTAAATTATTGCAGTGCTCAGTCCTCTTTTGCTGTTTTAATTACACTGAGGAGAGTCTCAGTTTGGTGCTAGTGTATCCTAACAAAGACCCACTTGGGCACAGAGCTTTCCATGGCAAACAGTATCTAGCTAAAAAAAAGCACATGGGAACAGTAAGAACTTTTGTTTTCAATATATTTATTTTTAGGGCTATATTTCTTTTGTGACATAGGACAGTCATTTTCCATTGGTGGTAGGGATAAATCAGATAAATTGCCTTTTAAAATAAAAATTTTTTAAATGTGAGTTGTTAAAAGAAAAATAAATTTTTTAAAAAAATTTCAGGATATTACGAGGGTATAAACATTTGGATTACATGATTTGCTTTTGTGCAGTTTGAGTCAAAGTTATTAAGTGTGCTCATCATCCAGGTAGTGTACATTGTACCCAAAAGAAAAATATTAACGATAGTATATGTGACATATGAATATAGCAGGAATGTGAGGGTTTCTTGGTAAATGAGTGATAAGCCTTGGTGTGGGTGAGCTGTCCCACTCACCCTTATCAAGGCCACCCCCTCCTCTTGACTAATGTAAGTACAGCAAGGGATCCTTAGAGAATTTGAAAATGAGACTGCCTATTGAGATTTAAACTGTAAACTTTAGGAAACAGAGTGACACTGTAAGCTGATGGAAAGTATTAACATCTAGAGAAAGATTAACTTGGGAGGTTGTTTGGGTGTGCCTGTGCCTGGGTTAGCCTTGAGGCATAAAAAACGAGACAAAACGTTGGCAGGTGTCTATCCAAATACTGATCAGGTATTCAGGCAACTGAAGTCTTAGCTGACAGACTTCAAAGAAACTTAGTTCCACTGACAGGGTCATATTTGGTGTAGGACGGATTACTCTTTTAGCCTATGCCATTAAACACATGATTCACCTTCATTCCGATTTCATGTTCACCAAATAACCTTCTGATGATGCTCTGCCTCTCTGTGCAGGCCTGCCTACAGGGAAAGGATGAGCACTATCAGTTATATTTCTTTGTATAAATGTCAATGGGCATTTTGGTTTACAGATCAATCTTGTGAGCTTGGTTAAGGTGAGCCCAGCTCTGATAATGAATCTCTTCTTTGTATCTTGATTAAATCAGTTTCTGAACCTGAAAAGCTAAGAGCCAGGCTGATAAATCACCAAGATAATAAACGTCACTCTATAATGCCTCTTGGAAGCCAGCCTGAGGGCCTTTTATAAGGTACCACCCTGATATTGCTAGCGACTTTGCCCTACTTGGAAGGTCTCAGCCTTGCCTTCAGAACTGTGAGTTATGGAATTCAGAACCCCAGAAGCCTCTCCATTTCTTTCTTCTGTTAAAACCCCTTATGAATTTACAGGCTTGCCTGTTAAGAGAGACTTGCATGTAGCCCCATCGTTACATTATTTAAGAACAAATGCTCTAGCAAATGAGCTCAGGATTGTGACAATTCCAAGTTGTACAGTCGTTGAAAATCAATCTACTCATCAATCTACTCATACAGGCCAGGTAACACACAGAAATGTAGTGTGCACTACAGAGGAAAGGATGTTATAGTCAATACAAAATAAATACCTTTCGTCCTAGAGGATAGGTAGTAGGTGGGTAGGAAAGACACCACCTTTTCCTATCTGTATTGACAGAATTATCAGTTTTGAGGCAGAAATCTCTAGATTACACTTGAGGGAAGATGCAACCAGTTAATCATCTCTGAGTGTTTTTCCTCCTCCTGAGATCAAAGAGGCCTTTGGCAGAAAAGCCAAATAAATGGCTCAAAATCCACATGATGTATTTCACAAACTACATTCAGAAAAGCCTCTCAGATGCTCACTCCAGGTTACTCTTAGTTTTATATTAAACTGTATATCTGAGATATAAACATGTAGGGAAAGGCCACCAGCACCATCAGAGTAACGTTTATTATCCTAGTGATTGACCAGGCTCTGGACCTTAGCTTTTCAGGTTCAGAAACATGGCTGAGTTGATATATAGAGTTGATTCATCTATTAGGGCTGAATGCACCTTAACCCAGCTCATGAGCAGGCTAGACATAGAAAATTATGGCAAGCTATGAGAAAATATAGCTGACAATAAAAGATACTCAGTTCTTTTGTGGTTCATAAGCATGATGATTGGGTTTTCATGCTCCTATGTGAGATGTGCCTCCCTCAACTCTTGTTCCGATGTCAGCATATTACCCGTCACACGTGAGGGGAAAAAAAGGAAAAAATATGAAAGATACTCTCAAAGATGTCAAAAAAACAGATACAAGAACTCAAGACACAGCTAGCTCTCTGTGGCTATTTTAGTCTAGAGGCAAACAGGCTTCAACAGGACCTGCCACCATGGGCAAATGACTGAGAGATCAAAGCGAGGTTAAGCGATGCCTAACTGGCTTTGTTCAAGTCATGAGAAAGCATTGTCCATAGTTAAAGGCCAGAGACCACCCTGATGTTGCTATGGCTTAGTGACTTTAAAATGGTCAAAATTAGCTTTGGTATTTTAAAAAGCAAGCATTAGGTCACCTAGAAAAGATGGTTACCCAGGAAGCTCACTTCCCTGAGGGATTTACAAAATTAAGGTTTTATTCTTCAATATGGTTATCGCCTATTCCAAGATAACTTCCTATGAGACTGCTTCACCATCCACTCTGTCTTCCCTTAGGTGCTGAACTTCCTGAGAGAGAAATCCACTCTTGCTTCCTCAATTTCTTCCTTCCCATTTTCTTTCTTAGTCTCTTACTAGTAGTCCCAATACCTTACTAATCTGTCCTCTTAAAGCTTGATCCAAAGGCAGCCTCTCAATACTAATTTTGCTCAACCTTTTTCCAGCACAGATACTGCTGATGATTTCCTTTATCCTTGAAATCTCTGTTCTTCTTGAATTCTTTCTTGTTTGGGTTTTCACGCTGTAACACACTGCGAGTTCTCCGACGCTCCTTCTCAATTTCCTTTGTAGGCCCCAATTAAGACTTAGGAAAAACTCAATAAATGTTAATTTATTTTCATGTCCAAGGTGGCACTTTCCCATCTATCACCCTTAGTTAATGGTATCCTAGTCTCTGAGGCAAGAAATCATAGTTTTTGTCAAAACCACTTCCTCATCCTGATATTATTCAATTATAAAATCCACAAAGCGGAGAGGGACTTCTAAACTTTGCATTAAGTGTATTTCACTGGTGGCACATGGCTAATTAAAATAAAATCTAATCTAATAGTCATTAAGACTCGACTATATTTGTTTATTTTTCAAAGAGACATATACGAACTTATTTTTCTTATATATACAACACGCACACATATGAAAACTTATTGTTTTCTATTTAGCATGTCTTTCTCTCCTTCATTCTTGTTTTCCGTCAGGTTGACAGCTCTCTTTAATACCCCCCACACCCCACAACTGGGCTGGAAGTGTTTTTATTTCTGTTCCTTTATCAGTTATGCTTAAGTTTTGTTTTTTTCTTTTGTTTTGTTTTGAGACAAGGTCTCACTCTGTCGTCCAGGCTGGAGTGCAGTGGCATCACCATAGCTCACTGCAGCCTCAAACTCCCGGGCTCAAGCAATCCTCCTGCCTCAGCCTCCTGAGTAGCTGGGACTACAGGTGCACACCACCACGCCCGGCTAATCTTTCTATTTTTTGTAGAGACGGGGTCTTGCTCTTGCTCACGCTGGTCTTGAATTCTTGGCTTCAAGCAGTCCTCCCACCTCGGCCTCCCAAATTGCTGGGATTATGGGCGTGAGCCACTGCGCCCAGCCTAAGTTTTTAATATATAAGTTAACCAATATTTCTGTCCTCCTCCTGAAAATAAAAGGATCTTAGAATGCCTTTTTTTCATCTTCCATGTTACTGCCTAGTATTTTAGTTACACCTTGTTTTTAAGCTTCTGTTAGTCATTATTATCATTTACAATCTATACTTACATAAATAAACTGATATGTTTACTAACTTCTTTGCTTTTCTTCAGCCTATTCCTTCCTTCTGGATTTAATTTCCTTCTTTTGAAGCACATTTTTAGTAATTCTTTCAACAAATGGTCTGTGAGGGTTCTATTTGGTTCTTTTCCAAATTCACCTCATCTTACCTTATGGTTCTATTTGCACATGTTTAACTCTTCTCTCGACCTGTTCTATTACATCCAGGTTTTCTCTGGGGGGGTGGAGGGAAGGCTCCATTGTATTTAGTTATTGTTTCTCTTGGTGGGTATGAAGGTAAGATATAAGGTTCTCTTCAGAAGGGATTGTTCACTGTGTGTCCTGGGTTATCTACAGAGATTTAAAAATTTGTCTTTATTGGGGGTTTTTCTAGCGCTAGAACACGTTCATGTTAATTTTTTGGCTTAGGCTCCCCATACCACAGGATTAGTATGAGGTTTAACACCATACCTTTCCTGTGTGGTAGGCCCACCCCGCCATTTCCTCCTCCTCACAGAACCTCGATTTTGTCAGGCATCTGCCCTCATCCGTGTACCCATGTGCTTCAGAGAAGGAAGCTTAGGGAGAATCCCTGGGACCTCCTCTTCCTGCACTGCTCCCAGGAGCTCAGATTCCTTCCCCTGACTTCTCTTCGCTAGGTTTCTCCAGTGCATGTGATACTCCTCCCTGCCCAAGAGTGGTCTGAGTGACAACTGAAGGGGACTAACTAGACACACATTCGATAAGTGAACAGTGTGAATGAACTCTAGGACCAGCTTCCTGACATTCCTTTCATGCTACAGGAGATCCAGCTTTGGAACTGTTAGGTAGTTAGCGAGGGATTCCGGGTCTCCTAGGGATGAAAGTAGGCCCCCATCTTGGCGGTGCCCCACTTTAATCCTGTCTTGAGCGACTGCCATGCCCGGGGTAGGAGGGAACACCCTATAAATCTGCCAGTCATAACTTAGTGCACCAGCTGCAAAAGAATGCAGAGGACTCTCTAGCCTACAGGCCGAGCAGCATAGGTACCATAGAGTCTAGAAAGTGACCCAGAATGGCCCACATGCATACTTAAGACTCAGGTCATGCAACTCCCAACTGTCCAAAGTGGTTCCATGATGATGTCTGAGTCACGAGGGAGGTCCCAATCCGGGCACTATAAAACAAGACGCAGACCATAACCAGGCCCCTTTTCGCCCTTCCTTTTTGCTTTCAATTTGCTACGACAATGGGTCCATCATCTGTGGCATATATACCATGCTCTGTAAACCTATATCTTGCTTTTGCTCTATAATCCTTTCTTTCCTCAATAAACCTCACTTTCCTGCTTGTCTTAGTTTGGTGCGTCTGGTCATTCTTCAGCCATGAGCGCGCTACAAACCGACATTTCAGACTGAAACCTGACAGCATGAAAGTCAGTGACAGCGTTCAGGTAAGATGAGGTCACTCATAGGAGCTTTCCTCATAAACTGATCGACTCAACACAACCCCAGGACCCCGGCAGCTCCAGCCCCCATTTAGGGGCCAGGCTGGTGGCCGTTTTCGAGCTCATTAGCACCCATATTCAGGGCCCCTTGCCTCAGGCGTGAGATTGCTTGCAAGACTGCTTTACCTCAAGACCAGCACAAGAAGAAACAACTTTTTCTGAAGGGAAAGAACTGCTTCTTGTGCTCTCGTTTTCTACCTTACAGGGGCTGCATGGGTTGGTGACAATGAAAGCAGCAGGCAGACTCTATCGGTTAGGGTACATATATGTGCCATAAATTGAGGAGTGTAGGGAGTGGCGGGAGAAAATTTGAGTCACAACATGAAATTTAAGCACAAAATATACAGGAGAGCAGGAAAGAAGAATGCGGTGCAGCCGAAGGCGGCGAATGGGAAGAATTCTGTTACGCACCCACTGGGACTGAGAGGGGCCTGGCGTTTCTGGAAGCTGGATGCGGAGCCCAGCGCTCAGTCAGGCTGCATTAGAGAACCGTGGAGTAGTCTGAAGTGCTCACTCCCTCCTAACGAAGAGTCTCCCCAGGAGACAAGTTTTGAATTTTGAGAACATTTTTCTTCTCTGGCTGAAGCTTTCAATATTGATGGGCAATGGCTGTCGGGGACAGACTGCACTTGGCAAACTCCACGGGGCTTGGGCTCTGAGGGGCAGGGAGCTGAGAAAGGGCAGCAGGGGAGGCAAGGAAAACAAAAAAGGAAGAGGGGCTGAGTGCAACGGGAAGGCCCAAAGCTCCTTTCACAACCACTGACTCCAAAGCCCGGCAGAAGGAGGCCATAAATCCTCGATTGTCCTCTTGTCCTCGGTGTCAGTGCTTAGTTTTATCCCCTCCCCAGCGGACCACAAAAAGGGCTCAGGGTGTGGGCGTGACTTGTCCAGGTTCCAGTCTGGCTTTCCCACCGCCCAGATGGGTGACTCTGGAAAAAGTCGTTAGCCTCTTGAGCCCCTCTCCCCTTACTTGTAAATCCGGAACAATAATAGTGCAGACCCCCAAGGCGCCTGCAAGAACTAAATGTGATCTTTCTGTAGAGCATTCAGCATGGTGCCCCACACGTGGTCAGAGGTCAATAAATGTTAGCTGTCATTTTCCTCATTAGATATAAAACGCCTTTCTCCTCCCCACGAGTTTTGTCTTAAGGCATTTACCTCTTGTAGAGTCTGAATCAGCACTGGAGTGTCAAAAATAAGTCAATTTCAGTCTGCAGGCTATCACTATGCCTTAAAGTCCTTAATAGTTCTAGGTAGGTGGGAACTTCTGTTTGCCATTTGGATGGTACAGACAGGGTCTTATAACAGGGAGGGTTGGTGGCAGGAACTGGGGAATAAATAGTTCCAATATTTGCATATAAAAGGCAGCCTCCATCTGCTGACATCCTCCGTAATACAGTGAGATGGGAACAGGAGGAGGAATCCTCTCTGCATTCTGAGCAGGCCTCAGAAATTTAAGAGGTAGAAAAGCTCTCCCTGGCTTTGGAATGTTGGCAGGGGTGTCCGGTGACTGGGTAGAGGGTTGGGTCAGGCATGGTTTGGAGGCTGCCTTTGTTGTGTTCAGAAAGGGGCAACTTGTCCTGGGAAAGGGCACATGACTTAAATTCACTGCTGGGAGCCGGGCCACACATGTCCCTTGGGCAGCTCTGGAAGCAAGCTCTGAAGCGGGTGAAGCTGCTCATGCCAGCTTCTGTCCCCTGCACAGGGTGTGGGGACCCCACTCAGGCAGAGTATCCTGAGACACTGGAATAATGACAGCTGTTGTCTGCAACACCATCACTGTGATCATTAGAGGTATCTGCGCTGTCAGCAGGTAAAAGGCCACAGACTGGAGAGAGCTCCCCACCCCCACGGCAGAGGGTGAGACCCCCTGCCAGGCCTTGTCTACCTCTACAAGGAACTGGTACACCCTGGCACCAGTTCCCTAGTTTCTTAGGTGGTGGGTGTTTATTTTAGTTCACATCCCAAACAGCAGCATTTCAATACAAAGGGGTATAATAGGCCATTTCCTTCTCAGTGCTCCCTGGCAAGCCCTTAAAATACCCTGATATGGCCACACAGCTAAGTGGCTACACAGCTCTGCTCCAACAGCTACATAAACAGCCTAAATAGGATAGAAAGACAGGCTGGCTATGTGCTGTCAGAGGCTGCCACAGCCAGGATCTCAGCCTGACTTCTGAGTTCCTAAGGATCTGAATATGCTAAACATTGCAAAAGAAACAAAAATGCAGATTTTATCTAGTCTTCAAACACCAGATCAGACACTCACAAATTTGTTCTTAAAACCTGTAATTGATAGGGTGAGGGATGGGGGAGAACCCTCCCTAACCCTCCCCATTTTTTTTTTGCATTTAAAGCATAGTTTTTGAAAACCATATAGCGCTGTTAGAAATTAGTTCTGCTAACTTACAGAAAGATTTCATAAAAAGAACCTTTGTCTTTTGCCAAAATAAATTTCATATTATCAGGGTAATGCAAACTAGCATTTAATACTTGCATTAATGCCAGCTGTCAGTATTGGTTGGTGTTTTACTATTAACCTTCCACTGATTAATCTCTTCCTTGCAAGGCACACAGCTATCTGAGCCCAGCAGAGTGTGGATGTGAAGAACGACAACAGAAGTGTGGACATCGAGGAGGCGTCTCTGTCAAGAGGGACACACTCTATGGGGTTTATGGTATACTGGTACCTACAGATTTAATACCCCATAAAAAGCCCCTCGAGTGTCATGGCAGGGGGATGGAGGGTCATTAGGTCCAAGATACAAAAAAATGAGGTTTTCACAGACAGGGTTTGGGAAATGAAGGACAGGGGCAAAGCTTTGTGAAGGCATCTGGAATGTGAATCCACGCCATTGTTAGGTAGCTAGCAAGGGATTCCAGGTCTCCTAGGGATGAAAGTGGGTGTCTTGCCTTGGTGTAATTGCCCTACCTGGGAAGAAGGACAAGGGTGGCCTCCATCTTGGTCCTACCCCACCCTAATCCTCTCTCCATCGACTGCCATGCCTGAGGGAGGAGGGAATACCCTATGAATCTGCCAATCACAACTTAGCGCACCAGCTGCAAAAGAATGCAGAAGGACTCTCTAGCCCATGGGCCAAGCAGTGTAGGTACAATAGGGTGTGGAAAGTGACCTAGAATACCCTGCATGTGTAGGAAGCCTCAGGTCATGCACCTCCCAAATGTCCAATCAAAGTGGTTTCAGGGTGATGTCTGAGCCATGAGGGAGGTCCCAATCTGGGGACAATAAAACAAGACACAGACCATAACCAGGCCCTTTTTGGCCCCTTCCTTTTGCTCTCCCTTTGCTGCAACAATGGGTCTGGTCATCATCTGTGGTATATGTATCACGCTCTGTAAACCTGTATCTTGCTCTTGCTCTATAATCCTATCTTTCTCTCCTCAATAAACCTCATTTTTGTGCTTGCTTTACTTTAGTGCATCTGGTCATTCTTCGGCCATGAGTGCACTAAGAACTGACATTTCAGACTGAAACCTGACACCATGTTTTCACATTTGGTTAACTGTTCTCTGGCCACAGTTCCTCCTGGCTTTGCCCAGTCCCTTCCTTTGAGTAATATTAACAATTTATTCCTTTCTGACAAAATATTAAGCCTCTTTTTTGAGTGTTTACATACTTGCCTCTGTTTTGAATATTCTTCCTGGGAGACCCACCACTAAACCTCCAGCCTTACAGAGGGGATAGTCAATCACAGATATCTTGCCTCAAAAAAACCCCTTCCAGGCCTTTCTCTGATTACCTTCTCCAAATCGTGCAGGACCTTTCGGCCTCAAAGGAGAATCTTACTGAAATTGTACGAGACTAGAGGACTGTGCAGCTTGACCTCCAGCAGCCCCACTCTAGAATGTTAGCTTGATGGATTTCCTGTGAACGGTTCATTTCATGACCCCACAAGAAGAGTCAAAGAACTGCCAGCTCTGCTACACTTCAGGGCAAACTCCAATAAAAAGAAAAGAAAGAAAGAAAAAAACTTATTGCACTCATATTCTGGCATATCCACAAAGCTGCCTTTTAATTTTCCGGTTCCTTTGTTGAGACAGTTCAAAAGAGCAAAAGGACTTCAGATACACCAGGGTCAGGAAGATCCCACAGCTCATTTTCATCCGTCTCTGCCTGAGAGGATGGTGTGAGGGCCAGAACTTGGCAAACACATCTTCATGCTAATCATCTCTTCCCACACGCTCTGGAGGGGGAGATGCTATTTTAAATTCCTTGCTGGGAGGGGTGTCGCCAGAGGAGGACAATGCTGGCAATTTGTTGAGATTGGCTGACACTGGGAGGGAAAAGAAAAAGAAAAGAAAAAGCCTACACGCGATATAAACAAAAGCCCGACAGGACAGACAGGACAGACAGGACAGTCGTAAGGCGAAACGCGAAAGTCCCGCCTGCCCCAAGACTGGTGCCCTGCCTCCTTCTGTCCTGTTTCCTTTCCTGACAAAACTGGGAGAACCAGGTAAGACACAAAGTAAAACAGGCCCCTTAAACCGCACGTGCAGAAACATTTGGCTGCTCTCTCACTTGCTTTGTTCCACTCCTTTTCCCTCAGGCTTCCTACCCCGGGGAGTGTATCCTTCCTTTCCTGCTTTGTATCTAATTAGAGGCTGACCTCCTTTGGTCAGTCCCCTTAGGCTTGGACCCAGCAACTCTTCACTCTCCCAACCCCCAGATTAAACAGGCAAACCTGTGGTCCCGGGTTACATTTGGAGAGAAATGAACCCTCTGGCCAAGGAAGGGCTAATAGAGCCTCTGGGCCTTTCATCATCATAGAAATTATGACTTGGGCAACTTCCATTTATGTTTCCATCTTGCACGACAAGATCAGAACAGCTCTTGGGACTGAGCTTTCTTTGTCCATATGTCTGGCTTAGGAGACAGGCTAAGCCAGAGTGTGAGTGGGGTGCCCTCCCACCAAACTTCACACAGATATGTACAAAGATGCCACACACATGAAAGAGAACATCATTTCACAGAATTCCTAAATTATGAGTTTGATCACAAAAATAGAAAAAAACAATCCTAACATTCATGTGGAACTACAAAAGACCCAAAATAGCCAAAGCAAACCTCAGCAAAAAGAACAAAGTTGGAGGCATCACATTACCTGGCTGCAAAATATACTTCAAAGCTATGGTAACCAAAACAGCATGGTACTGGCATAAAAACAGACACATCAATCAATGGAACAGAATAGAGAACCCAGAAATAAATCCACACATCTACAACCAACTCATTTTCGACAAAGGTTCCAAGAAAATACACTGGGGAAAGGACAGTCTTCTTCAATAAATGGTGCTGGGAAAACTGGATATCCATATACAGAAGAATGAAACTAGACCCCTATCTCTTACCAAATACTAAACTACTAAAAGAAAACATTGGGGAAATGCTTCCGGACATTAGTTGGGCAAAGATTTCTTGACTAAGACCTAAATTCTGAGTTTGAAACAAATTAAGTTTCTCTGATTTCCAACTATGGCTTAATTACTAGGGAGCACACAGGAATAGAGAAACAATCCTCATCATATGTTTTTTACCATCAGATTTTGCAGAACATTCCCTGATTATGAATCATAATGAACAAATTACACAAAGTCCACATCGTTACCACAGCCTTCCTTTCCAACACCTAATTTTCAAATTCACTAATCTCATGAGTCCACAGCCCTCTACTGACCCCTCACACCTCTGCTGTGGACACTCTCCCCCGCTAGGCCAGTCAGCCATACTGACTGTTGGGTTCCTTGAATGCACCGTGTTCTCCCTCCTCAGCTCCAGCCCATCCCTACCTTGCCTAGCTCATGCTTATTTATTCTTCAGTTTTAAGTTTAGACATCCCTGGCTCTAGGTTAAGCTCCTTTCTTTACTCACTCGTATTGTAACTTCCTTCTGCTTCTGTAACCCCCTCTAGACTTTAAACTCCAAGAGGGCAGAGTCGAGGTCACTTTTCTTCACAGATTCTTCCCCAAGGTCTAGCAGGCCTTGGCTCATAAAATAGGCCCTTAATAGTACTGCCCAAACAAATGAATCTGAATGGGAGTTATTTGGCAAAGAAGAAAACCCTGACCCCTCAGTTCTGTCTTAAGACCTCAAAAATCAACCAGAATTTTTTTTGTTCTCCAACTTGATAGTCTATCCCTTACCCATAAATCGTGCTCCTCTGTGACTTTCCCTTTCACCCGTTCATCTATCTGATACAGGATTCTTTCTCAGGCTTTGGCCTGCCATCTTCTCTGAAAGGCAAACTGAAAGGTATTTTTTCATTTCTGCACTGTTTGTTCCAAGGAGATCCCTGTGAACGCTGCCTTTGTAGGCAATAGTTCTCATGGACCCCAAGGGCCTGCTCTGACCTGGCACGAGTACACTGCCCATAGGTTACCACTCTTGGTGGCCAGACTTGTCACCAATGGAGAGAGACTGGCTGGTAAGCAAGACCAGGCCAGCTGGGAGAGATTTTTAAAACAGTTTTGGGTGCCTTTTAACTCATAACTGGCAGCTGACTTTGCAAAGCTTTATGAAAATAATCATAGTAGAGAAAATCAACATGAGAACGTTACTAACAAGTAGGATATATAACACAGATTAAAACTAAAAACTTGAAAGGAGAAAAATACCTCCAAATTCAAAGAAAAGAATCTTTAATTACAGTGCCATCAATTCCTCTGCAACTGAGCAAAATTATACCAAACAATCCTAGGAGACAGTCTAGCTTCACTTTTTTCCTGAAAGAATTTTTGTTGTTGTTGTAAAATATATGAGATGTACAACAATAACAACAAACACTTCTATTAGTGCTTACTATCTAAGGTACTTCACCTTATATATATGCACAAAGCTAGTATTATTGGAATCCCTACTTTACACGTGTGGAATCAGAGGCATGGAAGAGTTAAGAAATTTCCCCAAGGTTACAAGGCTAGAAGGGGAAGAGCCAAAATTTAAACTCAGGAAGTCTAATTATAGATTACATGCTCTTAACCACTAGACTACACTGCCTCTCATATTTCACATACAAACACATGTATATGACATTTATAGTTTGAAAATAACACAAACCACCATGTACCTGTATGTTTTCTGTTCTCTTGGTCTCTCTACGCCATACTCTGGAAAATTTATTAGATCAATTTTCTAGTTTACCAATGTTCTCTTCAACTATCTCTAATCTGTTTAATTCATAAAATTTTTAATTCCTATTTTTATATTTTTCATCCCTAGAGATTCCATTTTATTTTAAAAATTTGCTTAGTCATCATTTTTATGGCTTCTTATCCTTGCTCATATTTTCAATGCTTTTCAAAAAATTTCTGAAGCATGTCAAAATATTTATGTTTTTGACTGATAAATCCAATAATGAAGTATTTATAGGTCCCACTCTGCTGTCTCTGTTTTCTGCTGGCTTTGACTCATGGTGACTTGTTTGTATTCTAATCAAAGCTGCCTTTCTCCAGAGGTGATTTCTGTTTATTTCTGAGAGTCTTCTAGGGTTGTTTAGGATATTTACACTGCTGCTATACTATAAAGAAATACTTACTTTAATCTTTCTCTCCTTTCCCAATATTTCCCAAAAGAAACAATTCTCCAATTGATGAATATCAATGCTGGGGAGCATTCGTCCCCACTCTCACTGGCAAGATCAAAAATTGGGTTATTCCTACTTTGGAGAATATGAAGTAAGTATGAGAAAGATATGCTGCTGAAATACCTAACAAATCAAATTCTTTACCACTTGTATCCAGGTTCAACTTAAGGAGAGTTTTTATTTGGCTGAGAAAGTATCTTCAATAAGAAAGGTTCTTCTGCATTTTGGTTACTGAACCATTCATATTAGCCCCTACTATAAATCATGAATGCTGAGAATTGCATGATTATTTATTTCAGTCATGTCATGTAAGACTGCTTGAGGAACAACCTTACAATTATAGAAATGTACAAACCTGTGAGGATCATCTGGATCACAGTTAGGAAGAAACTGAGTGATTGCTTCGGCTACTTCTTCATTTGATAAAACATCCCAGAGTCCATCAGTGGCCAAGATCAGCACATCATCTGCTCCATGCTCATATTTGGAGAGATCGTAGACTCTTACCTGAAAAGAACAGGAATGCTACTGCTTAAGAAATTGGGGGTACACCATTTTCCCTCACAAATTGACTGCTGACTTCCCTTCCCTTTTCCTGCCAAGCCTAGTGGTTTTTAGGAATGCATTGTAAGGTACTTAATTATACAGTGAGCTTTGTGGCCAGGGTCAGCCTCCCTTGGAGACCTGCTATATAGACATATGGGGCCCAATGCACAACTGTCAATGAGCCTAAGAGGTGGGCTTAATAACTGACAAGGAAGAAATTAACAGAGAATGAAATGCCTGAGGTATAGTTGGAATGATGACTTACAAGTGGCTATTGTGCTAGCCAGAAGATCCGCAAGGGGCTCACTTGCTGGCCTTCCTTAACATACTAATTCAGCAAACATTTATTAAGGGCCTACCCTGTGCCAGATGCTATAAATACAAAGATGAGTAACAGATTTTCCTGCTTCAGAAGAGCTCTCAGTCTGTGGGGGAGATAAAGCCAATTTAGGATCCTTAGTAAGAGCTCTGTATGTATTTGTCTGGGACTAAGGAGATGTAGTTTATTTAATGCACTCACTTGAAACCCTTCTTGCCTTACCTGCTCTGAGGCCCCAGGGGCCGACTCCTCTCACATAAGGATGGGGCTCTGACACTACACTCAGGCTTGAGGTGCCCCAATCTAGGCTAAGTTACAGAGGACACAGGCTCAGCCTGAATCTCCAAAGTATATCATTGTCTTGACAAACTTGAAGTCTTTCCTCATCTCCAGTACCTTGAATGACTTGGATATTTCAATATGCACCTAAGCTCTTTACAAGGAATGAAGCAGCCTTGGCAAAACCAGTAAGAATAAAAACCAAGTCTCATTTGGAATAGGCCACAACTCTAGGTTCACTCTGCTTTGGTGGGGGGGTGGGTGTAGGGAGGAGAGGAGTTTGGGGTTTCACTGCCGTTCCTTCCTCATTTGGCAGAATCCACCCCTGCTCACACTACTTCATGAACTGAGGACAAAGCAGGTCGATTTGACCAATCTCCTTCAACCCCCTTCATTACTCTGTCCTATCTTCTAAAAGCAAGTCTGAGTGAAAGCTATGGGTCAGGGCTGGGGAGAGAGACGAAAGAGGATGTAGCATAAGCAGCTGCTCTCGTGTCCCCTCCCACAGCCATTGTTACGTCATCTTGGGTCTAGAGACAGTACAATTCTAAGAGGCCTAGAAAGTGTTCAAATCCAGGTCTTTGAAAGCGAGGCCTCCTATGTCGTAGAAAGGTTCGCCCAGGCTAGTGACGCCCTACTGTGGGGCTGGTCCTGTGGGCTAACAGCCTACACCCAGCAGCAGAAAACAATAAAATGCCTACCCATGGAGCCGTTGGTACATGAGCTCAAATGAAAAGCAGCTGCCTGGTGCCAGGTCTCTGTGGCCTGCTAGCTAGGTGGTAGCAGTCAGCTAATGGTCCAGCACATGGACCACGTTCAGGGGAAGAGCACTAAGGGGTATACTGCCCTGCCTTTCCACAACTTTCTTTCAAAAGGCATGTTCACTTCAGGCTAAGCTTATGTCCTGGAGAAGGCACTGAGGCTTACGAGCCAAATTAAAGAAAACAGGAAGGGAGAACTTAAGTTTCCAGCAGACCAGAAAGTCCCAAATGCCAGAATTCTATCCTCAGGTCACTAACTAATGTGGTCTGACTCTTACTCTATCAGAAGCAACCAAACCCCCTTTGTTTTATTTCCTGTGGTTCCTAGGTATGTCAGAACCAGTTCTTCTCAAATGTTAATGTGTATAGAAATCAGCTGGGGATTCTGTTAAACTACAGATTCTAATTCAGCTCTTGGCGGGGAGGGGCTCTTGAGAGTCTGTGGTTCTAACTCCCTCCGAGGTGATGCCAATGCTGCAGGTCCATGGACCACACTTTGAGTAGCAAGGCCATAGAGGATTCCTACTGGGTCAGGTTTGTAAACAAGAAAATCAAAGACTCAGTGGACCCCCTGATGCCGATGTAGACTGTTCCCTAGAGTAGGTTATAGAGAAGACAGAAAATGTCAGCCCTGGGCTCCCAACTTCAAATCCTGGCTCTTGCTGTGTTGTTACTTTCAGTATGCAACAAGTTTGCTTAAGAGAGACTGCTAGCTTCTTATTGGGGTATATCTACGATAAATTTCTGTGATAATCTGAGCTCCATAGGATAACAAATATTAAGTAACAAGAGGTAGGGAGATGTGGATGTCAGGTGGCCCAATCTTATGCTTGTAGCTAAATAGGAGATTCCATTTGCCTTCCAGCTCCTTCTAAAAGAGAAGTTTCCATTTCTGTAGATAACATCCATTTAATTTCAGAATCTGCCCTGTGAGTAGGGTGCCAAAACCTCTTTAAAAGTGCTTTCTGCTGACCCAAGGAATGTGACAGGTTGAGTTGTTCAAGCTGAAGTTGTCCTGTCCACTACTCAAATGGAAATCTGACCAAGAGAACGGGTGTGGGTTGATACAAAGACATTATAAAATGCTACTCTTCAATTCCATCAATAAGTGGAATCCTTCCCTAATTCCACTATTCACATGTCCACACTCAGCTCCCTCATGTAGTTTCATTAGCCAACATGAACACCCCTTTCGATACCATTCTCCATGTAATTTTTATGTAAATAATAAAAAACTGATCACAACCCTATTCCCTGAGGCACTCCCCAATTAACATCCTTTTAGGTTTTTACAGCTACCCTTTGTTTCCTGCCCTTTAGCCAATTTCCAAAGGTCTTTGCCAATTTTCCACTTACAGCTTGTGTCTTATACACTAACCTGTGATGCAGAACATTATCTGAAAATGCTTTTGGACAAATTGGACTGCAGTGCGAGTCATCCCACTGCACGCCCACCCTCCCCAGCAGCAACGGCTTCAAAGGATTCCAGCGGGCTCCGGAGTCCTGACCTTCCCTCCCTGAAGCTGTGCTTGGCCATTTTCAATCAGACCATACTCACCTCCCTGTCCCCCTGTTCAATTCCTTAAATAGCTTCTCAATGTTCCAGGAAGCCTCACATCAAACTAATGGGCTCTGATGCTCCCCAGAACTCAGACATCTGGAAGAGAGTCTCTGAGGAGACAGGTGTGCTACAGAAAGGTCTTTGTTTGAAGAGGGCTGGGGAACATGGTCAGGACTTCTAGCGGCTCTTTCCTGCGTTCCCATCAGCCAAGAAAGGAAGAGAAAGGCCACATAAATCCTTGGGATTTTTGTAATTTCTCAGAGCAATATAATCTGAGCAGCTGGGAAACGGGGCCTGGGTGGACCCACCTGCCTTCCTGCTGCCTCCATTACACATTTATTGAGCACTTACTATATGTCGACCATTTCAGCACTAGGAATACAGTGAAGAAAAGTGACAAAGTCTTTCACAACTTCTAAAACTAGATAAGATAGACACATAAATAAATTACAATGTCAGAAGATAAGAAGAGCTCTGAAGAAAAATCCAGCAGGGTAAGGAGAACACTAGAGAGTCATTTTAGAAGTGGTCATCGTGGCCCTTCTGGGAAGGTGCCATCTGAACAAGTGAGGCGATTTCCTATGGGTTCCTACTTGCATCTCCCCTTCCCTTCCTTCCTTTCTTCGGGTACCTGTTATTCAGTGTTTGGCGGTGAAGAAGGAGGGCTGAAAGGGGCGGGTGCCACCTTCTGTTGCCAAAGCAATCATGAGGAGGACCAAAGAGCAGCCATCTTTCTCTTCCCTGGTCTTCTGTAGGCACAATCCTTTCATACACACAAATACAGTGTTTACCTATATGTACACATCAGGGTACCCTTGTCTGACTCTTCCACAAGATTAGTTATTCTCAAACTTCAGTGTTTAAGAATCACTTGGAGTGCTACTTAACTAAATTCAGATTCAAGGATCCCACGTTTAAAAGTCTGTTAGTACAGATCTGAGCTGAGCCCCAGGCATCAGCATATTTAAACAAGGCCACCAGGTAATTCTGATGCAGGTGGTAGGGGAATCTTACTTTGAAAACACTGTAATAGGCAATAAACTCCTCTAGGGGTATGGTCTATCTTGTTTGATTTGTTTCTGTGCCCAGAACAGAACATAGAGTCTAGCCCTTGGTCACCACTCAATTCATAACCAAACAAAGCATTTCCCTTGTTGGAAATTCACCCCATCCAGCTTACAAATGAATACCCAGGGAGTTGGTCAGCTTATCATCCCCCCAAAATTCAACCTCTGAAGGCCAAAGATCCCAATCTGCATATCTTCTGTGGGCCCAGCAGGGTCTTTTACAGTGTATGCCACAGTAGATCTTCAGTACACACTTGCTGAGAAAAAGAATGAATAGGGGAGGAAGGGAGGAAGAAAAAAATTAAGCATATAAAATCCTTTCAGAAGAACCCCTAATTTCATGGTGACACAACAGATTTAGCTTATTAACTCCAATACTTCCAAATAGTCACCAAAATGCAATGTGCTGATATTTAACACAAGTGGCAAACTCTTTCCTTCTCTTCTGCTGTCTTCGGTGGAACTGCCAACACACAGAAAAGCACTCAGTGTTGGGGAGCAGGAGGAAGTCTGGGGGCAAAGAAGAGCCTTGGCTAATGTGCCCAAATGAGCCAAGTGCTGACTGTTCTCACACGGCCCTCAGCTTCAGAGCACTTAGAGATGTCCTTAATGTCATCACTGGGCACTTATTTTACACAGGAGCCTGTGACAAGCAACTCTTTAATACAGAACCTCCACTTAGCGCCCAGCTGCACGCTGCTGTTTCAGCGTTTGTCTAACATGTGCTTGCATCTTTGCCCTGTTACTGATATTTCAGTGGCATGTTGAGGGAGTTCATATCACTATAAGCTGATGCTGCATTTTTTTTTAAATCTGGCTTCTTGGATTGAATGACACTGGCTTCTTGATGCCACTTTTTAAAAGAATCCATCAATTCTTCCATTTGCCAAATCTCTGCTGCTTGTCTAGGATGCCCTCACAGCTTTTATATCTTCAACAGTTCAGCAAATTCTCCAAATCCTTTTCTCCTTTTTAGTACTCAGTGTAGGATAGTGAGCTCCTGCAGCTACGGCGTGGCTCTGTGGAAGAGAAAGAAGCCTGCCCTTGTTATCAGATGCCCTCACTTCAGGTCTCTCCTTCTAACCAGCTTGGTGTCTTGAGATAAGCCACTTCATTTTCTTTAGCTCTTAATTTTCTCATCTCTGAAATCATTTTTTAAAAATTGAAGAAAAGAAAAATAAATAACACCTGCTCTACTTCTCTCACAAAACTGTTAAGAAGATGAAACAAGATAATGTAGATGGGAATCGCAAATTCTAATGCACTACATGTTATTCTTTTATGGCACTGATCTCAGGGCAATAACACCCGAGTGTCAGCTAGTTGGTAGAAGGAGAGGAGTAAGAGTGGGCTCAGGAGACCTGGGTTCAATTGCAAAAGCCTCATTCAAAATAACAGTGATTGGGACTCTCAGTAGTGTTACATGGCAAAAAAAGCCAAAGGTGGTTCCCAAAGTAAAGGCTGCCGAGAGGTGGTGGGAAATAAGGAGGGTATGAAGTCTTGTGCCCCCCACCTCGCGTGGCCACCCAGAAATTAACCTATAGAACTTCAAATATGGTACTTGTACCATAAGAAAATTAAACTCCAGCATACTTCCTGCAGTCCTATAAACCAAGGAGATTGTTTCAAGATTGGCACTTTGGTAGGCCACCAAGATCACATCCAAATTCTCCTTAGTGATCGTGTCTACACTACATGATGTCATGAAACTAACATTGAATCTGATGGCAGAAGACTTGAGTTTGAGACCCACTTCTGCCCATTAGTAGTTATGCAAAACCACTTTGTTCATTCACAATTTCAAAGCTTATGGACCACCTGCTGGGAATACCGGATGAAAAGGGAGTACTGATTCCTCAGACAGAGGTGTCAGGGAGGAGGAGATGGACATAATATGCCTTACACGTAGAGGGAACTGCAGGGGCCAAAGCCTGGGGATGTGAAAAAGGGCTGGTGTGTTTGGGCAGCTCTACCCTATTTGGTTTGGCTATAGTACTGGATTTCCATGGAAAGTGGTGAGGGATGGGGCTTGACTTCTCAAATCTCCAGTGTCTCCCTTTGTGACATGAGAGGTTAGGACTCTTAAGGCTACCGGGCTGCTTACAGCTCTACTATTTCCTGACTCCGTCATCATAGGATGAGTTAGGTCTTGATGTGACTGACCTCATGACTTCAGAGCATTTGGCCGCAAATGAATCAAGTGACAGTGAAGTATTACAAATATTCTGACTGCTCATACTATGCTAAAGGAGCTGGCTATTTTGGCTATGGGTATAATTTTATACTTGAAATATACCATGGATATACTTGAGGGTTTATTTTTTCTTTTGGAGTCTACAGACAAAATAAACATATTAATTTAGAAGGTGGATATAATCTAATAGCTCAAAAAGTTTCTAAACCAGCTAAAATATTAGGCAGTATGAAGACAGCCTGAAGTTGTACCCAAGGTCTGACTGCTACAGCATAAGGCTTCCATCTTCTCCACATGACACCTGGTACTTTGTAACTCAGCAAGGTAAGCTATAGGGAGGAATTCCACTTACCTGCTGGGACACTCCCATGATACACACACTCCTTTCTCTGGGTTCCCAAAGGGTTGTTCAGCACTAAATCAAAGGCTCCTTGAATGAATTACCAAATGAATGTGCTTGAATCTATTAATAGCTCGATAATCATTTGAAGAATAAGTCTTTACTAAAATGCCCATTTGCAGAGATAAGGGTCAGACGAAATCCTAGCCTGTGAGTGCAAGCACGTGGGTGCAGTGTAGATAAATTGAGATGCCTCAAGTCCATTCAGGAGGCAGGTAAGGCACAAACAGAGTGACCAGACTATTTTTTTTTTTTTTATGGGGGGAGTGAGGTTCAATTTCCTTTTTTTTTTTTTGAGACAGAGTCTTGCTCTGTTGCCCTGGCTAGAGTGCTCTAGCATCATCATAGCTCACTGCAACCTCAAACTCCTGGGCTCAAGGGATTCTCCTGCTTCAACCTCCTGAGTAGCTGGGACTACAGGCTTGTGCCTTGACGCCTGGCTAATTTTTCCATTTTTAGTAGAGACAGGTCTCACTCTTGCTCAGGCTAGTCTCCAACTCCTGAGCTCAAGCAATCCTCCCACCTCGGCCTCCCAGGGTGCTAGGATTACAGGTGCGAACCACCGTGCCCAGACTGTACATCCCTGTTTTGCTACAACAATTTTAGTTTGTGCCTGTTTTCCCAGCATAATTAGTAATAGTGTCCCCTTTGACTCAAAAATGTCTTGGTTGAGGGGTTAAGTAATATGGGTCCCTTAGCTTGGTTGAGGGGATAAGTAGTGAAATGACTGTTACTCTTTATCCATTGGCTGCTACTTCTGGTCACTGGGACTGAAATAATCAGTGCTGCTACTTCAGAGATCTCAAGAGAGCAAGTGAGCAAGCTACTGTGCATGTTGTCTTAGAGGCGGAGACATATTAACCACTGGTAAATTGTGGGATACTTACTGTGTGGCAAAGTCAATCTCACTGATTGTAGTTATTCTGGTAGCAAGAAGCCTACATCTTAGCAGCCCCATGTTCAAGTGCAGAAATGAGGTGTATGCTATCCCTAACCTACCAGCCTGGCATTGAGCCATACTCGTAAGAGCGAATCACGTAATGTGGGACCAGAGTATGGATATGACACAAACCCATTTCAGGACTGAAGTTCCCGAATCACAGTGAAGAATGGCTTATGATGGTGTTTCTCAAAGAGTGGTCTTTGCATCACCTGCTTCAGAATTATCTAAAAATGTGAAAATTCCTAGGCCTAGTGAGTCAGATTTTCGGGAGGTAGATTTCAAGGATTTTCATTTTCCAAACAAACCTCCCAAACTATCCTTATATGTATTAATGCAATAAATTAATGCAAAAATATTGCATGTTTAACTGAAACATTCAAATGAAATTATTATTTTTCAGAAGGAGATCAGAGGGTAACAATCTTCAATGAGAGGGAATGTCTGACACAAACATACAGGTTGGCTCCCGTTATGTGACCATGAATTTTATGCCAAGCTAGTGTTTTTGGTGTGTGTCAGAGTAAATCTCAGGTTTTATTCAAATAGCTGGCTGGCAAATCTCAAGCCATTGGCTAATTAAGAAAGGAAATCTAGTTTGCATTGTAAAGGCGGATTTACAAAGAAGCTAATTAAACTTAAGTATTGGGGACCTTGGCTCAAATCAGCCCCTGTGAGTTCTAGTTGTTGCTGGAAAATGTAGAATGTTCTAGATGGGGAGCAGAAGCAAGGTTGTGAGCAGAAAGCATTTTTATAAACATTTCTCAAAGGAAAGGGACCTCAGGTTCTAAGTTTCCAGTAATTTATTGTGATTTCCTTTCTTATTCTTAATAAACATTCACATTAGTATCTAAGTTTGTATATGTATATGACACACAGATGCATACAAATGATTTTTACAGCCAGACCCAAGATTTAGAGATGGAGATGGACAGGCCAAGTCATGAAATCTTTCCTATGTGAGGTCAGAATGTACCAGAATCAAAGAAAGCAGCTCCTGTATATTCTTAGCGTGATTTTTCTCCCCAACTTATTCAAAGTGATGGTGGTAGCGGGAGGAGGCAAACAGTCACCAAGGGTGCTCACCCTGAGAACACAGAAGTATGAGGTACATCTGTAATATAGATGTGTGGGACTGGGGAGCAGATTGAGAAAACTGTCAAATATGACTGTTTTAGCTTATCAAAGTATCCTTAGAATTCATCATTTTCCCTTTATGCAGGGGAAATCCATGTTTTATGAGGTCTGAAGTTTATGCAATTTTGGGGGCTCTCTTTAAGAAAAATAATGCAAGAGTAATTATGAATACAAACTTAGATACTAATGTGAATGTTTATTAAGAATAAGAAAGGAAATCACAATAAATTACTGGAAACTTAGAACCTGAGGTCCCTTTCCTTTGAGAAATGTTTATAAAAATGCTTTCTGCTCACAACCTTGCTTCTGCTCCCCATCTAGAACATTCTACATTTTCCAGCAACAACTAGAACTCACAGGGGCTGATTTGAGCCAAGGTCCCCAATACTTAAGTTTAATTAGCTTCTTTGTAAATCCGCCTTTACAATGCAAACTAGATTTCCTTTCTTAATTAGCTAAACAACTAACTCATCAACTTAATATTACTTTATACTGGTAAGATAGATGATTATTACTTTAACTCAAGATTTCACAGCAGGAAAGGCACTTCTACAGGAGGGCTATGATAGAGACTCCAAGATGACTACCATCAATTCCTTCCTTCCCTGTTAAAGCATGCTGCACCTCACATCAAGAGGTGGATTCCAATTCCCCTCTCCTCATACATGGACTGGCCTTAGTGATTTCCCTGACCAACAATGTGGCAGGGGTGATCTGTTGGGACCTCTGAGGCTAGGTCTTAAGAAGCCATCCAGATTCTGCCTGGAACTCTTGAACCACTTGCTCTTAGGATATTTTCTCTCAGAATCCAGTTGCCATGCTCTGAGAAGCCAAAACCACATGGAGAGGCCATGTGTTGCTACCTCAGCTAAATTCTCAGCCAATAGCCAGCTTCAAGCTCTGGCCATGTGAGTGAGCCACCTTGGACTCCCTGCCCAGACTAGTCTTCAGATGACTTCAGCCCCAACCCACATCTAACGGTGGCCATATAAGGAATCCCTAAGGAGAACCACCCAGCTGAACCTAGTCAACCCACAGAACTAGAAAAGATGATAATAAATTGTTCTGTTAAGTCTCTAAGTTTTGGAGGTAGTTTGTTTTGCAGTCTACAAAGTCACAAAGGACTTGTATTGGGATATAACACTTCCAGGCCCTCTCTCCCTACAGGACTGGTAAAATGGGATATGGGATATTGAACCCTCTGGTGGTTTTTCTCTGGTCCTTATTTGTCCATAAGTGGCACTTGTTCCCTCTGCTCCTGTCCTCCAGCAGATAAATACTAGCAAGAACCTCCCTCTGTGGGATTGGGAGGTGACAGCCCACAGCTGTCCAGTGGGTACGTTTAATTTAAGGGGTAGAGAAGAGGACTAAGAAGTTCATTTTGCTCTTAAATGCAAACCATGGGTTCCAATCTCACTTTACAGTAATTATAAAGTTATTTTGACCCCAGACTCCTGTGTCTATTTTTTTTCCATTTTTTTTCTTCGAGACAGGGTCTCACTCTGTCGCCCAGGCTAGAGTGTGGCGGTGTCATCACAGCTCACTGCAACCTCAAACTCCTGGGCTCAAGCCATCCTCCTGCCTCAGCCTCCTGAGTAGCTGGGACTACAGGCCCACACCACCACGCCTGGCTAATTTTTCTTTTTTTTGTAGTGATGGGGTCTCATTCTTGCTCAGGCTGATCTTGAACTCCTGACCTCAAGCGATCCTCCTGCCTTGGCCTCGCAAAGTGCTAGGATTACAGGAGTGAGCCACCAAGCCCAGACTCCTGTGTCTATTTTTAAAATTGGTTCTGAAAACTCAGGGGGAAAAAGGCAGAAATTTATTTTTCTTCTTCAGACCCCAACAAGCACTACCATTTCTCCTTTATCATAGGCTAGAAAGCAAAGTTTTGTTTTCCGAATTTTACTTTGCTTTATCCTCTAAGTCAAGTCTACCATCACTATGCCTCCTTTTAGTTTTCGTGGTTCCTACCCTAGTACAGCTCCTCGCCCTGTCACTTGGTTTCAGCTGCCCTGTCTGCAGCAACCCCTGTCCCATCTATTGATGTCACAGGCTAAGATACTCTCCCTACTGAAGATCTTGTCTACTGCCCTGGGTCCAGTTCAAGGACCTCTGTGGTGATTACCTTTATTACATTAATAGCTAACAGCCCTTCAAGCTAATCTTCCAAACTCAGTGACCCCTTAAAGCAAATTATTTCACACCAAACTAACTACTGTTTCCTTCTTTTTCTTGTCATACTTATTTTTGTCTTCTTCAGATTATATAGTTCTCCCTCCCTTATCCAAACTCCTCTTGTCTCTTAGGAAGCAAGAAACACAGGGTTTATGGCTAATTATTCTTTGGCTAGTCTCACCTTCCAACTGGCCAAAAATTCTAATTCCTTGAGGATACGTTCCTCAGTGTTCTACTCAATAAGCTCTACTGGACTCATGATCCCCATGGAAAGAGCCAGTGAAATTTGTGGTTTTGATGGAGTAGGAAGAGGAGCTAGGAGCTGATATTGACCATGCCAGGTTTTGTGTTAAATACATGGAAAATATAGTTCTTCATACATGTCATTTAATTTTTTCCTTTGGGTTCCTTAGTATAACAATTGTCCTCTTTTTCACTGAAGAGGATGCTGAGATTTAGGTAAATTAACTTTCTCAAGGTCACTCAGTAAGTGTAGAGACTTGAAGCTGAGACTTGAAGTCAGCTTGAAGCCAACTTGAAGAAGGCTTGAAGCCGAGACTGACTATACCAGTCTGAGTTTTTAACCACTGTATCATGCTGCCTTCTAAGGTTTTACTGAGGGGTCTAGGGAATATTTTAACCAAATTTTTCCTCACCTACCATCCAAAGATAATTACTGTTATCATTTTAGAAAACTTCAAAACCTTCAGCTATGCATAGATACTTTTCAGCTGCCTATGCCCATACTCTTTGTATATACGATCGATCACCTTCTGTCCCACTTCATCCAACCCAGCCATTTTCCCATGTCATTATGCACCAATATTGTCCCTTATGAATTGGCCAGACTGCAGAAAGTACAAAATAACAACAAAACATGCTCTTACCCCAAATGGGATTTTGGCCTGACCTCAAAAAAATCATCAAGAATCAGAAGACTATAAATGTTAAGATGTAAACATAAGAAGTTAAATATTATTCACGTTTTCATGGGAGAAAACAGGGAGTCCCAAACAAAATAGTCATTCTCTCTGAATACGAAAGTGAATACTGGGAATCCTTAAGTGTGAAGCCTTCCAGAAGCCAGTAGGGAAGGAAGACTAATATTTACCAACCACCTCTGACCACGTACCACACCTCGTGCCAGGCAATTTCACTGACATTCTTATTTGCTTTTCCCAACAACTTTTCAATATAGGCATTTTTACCCCACCTTAAGGGAGAGAAAAAACAGGCTATAATATTACCACTGGTAATATAGTGGTGCTGGGGATGGAATTCAGATGCTGGAGTCTAGGGTCTTTGTTCTTTTAGAGAAGGCTGTTTCAGGTGAAAGAAAAAATATCTAGATTTTAAAAAATCAAGAGTGAGCTAAATGAGTGACCTGGAGTTACAAAAATACAGCTGATAGGAATCTTGAATACCAAGGAGAGGAAAAATGAAGCACAGAGAAAATTAGGTTCCTTGTGGTTCAGTCTGGTGGGGGCGGAAAGAGGGGACTGCTGAATTGAGGAGGGAGTTGGCTTTGCAAACTGGCCCCAGACAGAAAAAGGCCTTGTTCTTCCAAGAGTCCAAAATGGGGCTAAAGGCAACAGCACAGCCTTTGAATGGTGGCTGGAAAGAAGGGTGAAATTAATAAGAAGCCTAGCTCTGCGCAGAGCCTATCACAGGCCAAGAAGGGGCGTGGAGCAGAGAACATCTGGAGCTGAGGCTGCAGGCCTGTGCCAAGCTGCCTGATTTATCTGACGCGATGTGTGCTCTGGACTGGGGGTGGGAGAATCGCTAGGAAAGAAGAATACAAGGAGAGCCTGGGCTCCAGTGCCTTTCAGCTAACAAATCCTTTCCTTCTCCATTTGAATTCTTTCAGGATGGTATAAAAAAGTTTAATAGTGAGCTACATTAAGCAAGAGGATGGGGCACCTGGCAGGGAACGTGTCCTCATGTTCGGGGAAAGGCCGCATCCTATCCTGTTATGCAGAAAAAACCAGGTGCTTCAGACCAGAGGAGAGTCAAACCGTCCCCTGTACTCAACCCATAGCCTCTAGCTAACCGCTCAGTTGGCGGGGCCTCTTGTGGAATTCAGTTTTTGGCCGGAAATCCCTGCCTTAGACTCTGAAGGTTTGATGGAGGCTCAGCAAACCTGGCGGCTGCTCTTCGGGTTTGGCAAACTCGAGATTTTTCCAGCGCCTTGTGTTGAGCGAAACCGAAAATGTGTTTGGCTAGAAAGCTTTCTCTAATTTTTAAACCCCTGTGCATTTTTTATGTAAATTCAATCCACATGTTTTTGATTTATTTATATTTAACTCATCAAATCGAATTAGGAGCTACAATGATGAATGGGAACAATGCTGATTTCCAAGAAGATTTTTGAGCCCTTTTTCTGAGAACTAAATCACATTCTACACTCCCCCCTTCCCCACCCCCCAACTGTTAAAACTACCAGACTGGGCTGGGTTTGAAATTTAGAACCCAAATGTGAAATAAAGATCCCTGCTTGGCAAAGACGGCGCATAGCAGGGGAATGTTCTTAGGAAGTCACAGTTAGAAAGGGAGGGCAGGCTGGGGTGGGGGTGGGGGAGTGAAGGTGGGAAGGGAGTTGGTTATCCTTCATTAGATGGTCTAAATAAATTAACCTGGCTTTCTAGGCTCCCAAGAGAAGCCCCCTCACCATTTCTATTGGATATGATTTTATCACTACCACCCAGGGAAAAGGGGTTTCTGCCATGAAAATCACGGTGGGCGGGGGTTGGTTCTCTGAACCTGTACTCTTTCTTCTGTTCTCCATAGTAGCCAATTCAAGCCGCTCCTCCTCTTCCCCTCTAATAGCACCCCCCACCCCCAGCCTGCTTCCTGGCTCTGGATAAACCCTCTCCATCTGGAAGCATTTAAAATGTACAACAATTATAATCTCGTGCAAGAGAATCTTAGGATACACACTACATACTCATTAAGCTAAATTATAGGTGCACAATTTTATTTTGCACAATTCTATCTGGTCTAGGTTTATGCACACACGAAAGGCTGTTACAGTGTTTCCCAATTACCCTTTCTACTACACCATCATTTTCCACAACTCCAGTTCAAGGTCAACAGAATTCTTCTGAGAAACTCTGGCCAACTGAGGTCGAAGACAAAGTTGCTCTCTTAGGTTCAAGACAAATGTGCCCTCTGCAGGGCCCCATGAACTAGTAGTCAGCCAGTCCTAGGACACTGACCAGAAAAACTTCCCTGAGCTCAGCTTTCCTCCTCTGCAGACCCTGATCTAACTAGACAGGCCTGGGTACAAGCACTGGCTTTCTACTTAACATCTCTACAACTTTAAGGGAGTTATTTTAATTTCCTGGGTCCCAATTTTCCAATCTGTAAAATGGGTATAACTATACTTAGCTCACACAGTTGTTGTGAGGATTAAATGAGATATTTCATGTAAAAACCTTAGTAACATTGGATGAAGATAGGAAGATGTTGGTCAAATGATACAAAGTTTCGGCAAGGAGGAATAAGTTTTAGAGATCTATTGTACAGCATGGTGACTGCAGTTAATAATAATGTGTTATATATTTTTAGATTGTTAAAAGAGTAGATTTTACAGGCTCTCACCACACACACAAAAAAAGGTAAGTATGTAAGGTGATGGATATATTAATTAGCTTGAGTTAATCATTTCACAATGTAAACATACATCAAAACATTACTTTGTTCTCCATAAAATACAAACATATAATTATTATTTGTTGATTAAAAATAATTAATAGTTGTCTGGCCCAGACTAAGTAGTTAATAAATATTAGTTGTTATTATAAAAACTCTTACACTTTATTCAACTCTACAACTTTGCTAACAGCATTTAAATTTTTGCAGAGGTTGACAGTTTCCTTCTAAATCTCCCCACCCCTACCAATGCTGAAGCAACCAACCCACTGGCCTACGAACAGTATCATTCCAGGTAGGTGACAGGAGGTTTCTGATCAACCAATGAGGATTCTGACTCAGTCCTCAGGGAGTCTTCAGGCAGGCCCAAGTTTTAAACCTACAGTCTCTTCCTGGCATCAACAGTAGCAGAGCTATTGGAAGATCTAAAATGTAACTGGGCAGAGATTATTCTCCTTCAAACCAAACTGAGCTGCTTTTCACTTTATATAAAAAGTATATGCATGTGTACATGGGGGAGGGAGGTGAGGAGGAGGTTTTCACTCTGCTTTAAGGAGCAAAATTGTTAATTAGTGTTTCCTGAGAGCCCCAGGGATACTCCTGGAAAGTAGAAAGGTGAAGACACCATTTAACATGTCAGATCAATGCCTCTCTCCCAAGGGGAAGAACATAGAAGTCCCTGAGTCCAGTTACAAGCCTTGTACCCAGTGGAGTTCAAAGAAAAGAGTGTCTGAGGTCCAGTATCTATTGCTTTTCTCTGGTGAGAAGTGGTTTTAGCAGTAGTTCACGGGCCCTGATGTTGTCCAGAATAGAGAGACCAGGAATCCACCAGCTTCTGAGGGGGACTTTTGGACACCATATGTGGTAATGATCCTCATCCTGCAGAATTGCTATGAAGGCTCAGCAAGCTTGTGACAAATGGTAATTTTTATTTCTACTAACGTGACCTCATTTGAAATTTTGGGTGATATCGGGAAATGTGTGTATCTTCCATGCCTAATATTTACTAGAGATTTTTCTCTCAGTGGTCTCTTAGTCCCTAAGAGATGTAGATGTATTTTGGATGCTAGCCCTAGTTCTCCAGGACTCTAAGGAAACTACCCCTGCTCACAGCCCTGCCAAAGGGGTGGGCCTAGGCTGTTTGTACCCATAGAGGGTACTGAAGTGGACACATGCTCTGAAGGGACAATCCAATCCATAGGCTGGGGAGTCACTTTATTAAATCCTTTATTAAAAGGATTTACCCTGTAAAATTTGGATTCAGTCAAAAGGCTGCACTCAAAGATCTAGAAGACCACATGTGGCCCCAATGCTGCAAGTTCCCCACCTGGTTCCTGACTCACTCCTTCCTGGTTCCCTCTACTATAGAAATGGGAAAAGTTAAAGCTTTTGCTCTCTCAACCTCCCTTACAGCTAGGAGGTCATGTGACACAAGGCTGGCCAAGAAGATGCAAGTGAGTATCTGCTGGGACAGAGGCTTCCCCTCCCTTCCTGTCTTCCATGAAAATGTTAGGCTTGGAGCTGCTGCCACCATCTCGCAACCATGAAGGGAGAGTCAGAGAAACGCAGAGATGCCACAGCCCTGGCACATCTGAGGTGCTGAACCAACCGTGGCAGCCACCAGATTCCAGCTTTCTTGTTATGTGAGTAAAATCTCCCCTAAACTACTGCTATTGGTTAGATTTTTCTATAGCTTAGAAGCAAAATCTTTTCTAAACACACACCCTGAAAGTCAACATAGAAGTTGATATTGTTTCCTATATTATAAGAAATATGATTTTTTAAGACCAAATATATGACTAACTTGTTTTTAAGTTAACTTCTCCAAACATCGGCTGAATGATACAAGCTCTCCAGGTAATTAAAACCTAAAAAGGGGATAAGGTATACACATGAATAACTGTGATTTAAGGCAGATGGTGAAAATGCCATAAGAGGAAGTTGCTCTATGTATATCCTGAGTAGGGAAAGACATTACTTCTAGCTGGGGGAAGGGGAAATCAGGGAAGTCTCCGCAGGAAAAGCATCTGGGCTAAACTCTTGAGAAAAATAAGAACTTGGATGTTTGGAGATGGGGAGGAAGGGGCATTCTTGGCAAAAGGAATAGTTTAAGGAAATATGGGAAACTGAAGGTCATGTACAGGAATTGACAAGTTCATTCTGGCTGGTGCAGAGGAACAAAGAGCAGATTCGAAAGCCAGACCACATTATAATAAGGCTTGAATGCCAAACGAAGGAATCTGAGCTTTATTCTCCATGCTGGGGTGGGGGCGGGGGTGCCATTGAAGGTTTCTGAGCAATTAGGAGTCAAGTAGTTCTTCAGGAAAATTCTCCTGATAGCAATATGGATGGATTGGAGGAGGCAGAGAACGCTACTGGGAGGCTCTGCAGCTCTCTGGGCACGAGGTGATAAGGGTATGAACCAGGACAGTCAAAGTGAGAACAGACTGGGAAAAAGACAGACATGAGAGGTACTGTGTAAGTACATGTAACACAAGCTGGCTGCTGTCTGGACATGGGGTGTGTGTCATGGGGAGAATAATGTAGAAAATATTTTATCATACAAAATATAAACAAAAACCTCATGTGGTACCTCTGGAGCTGAAGACAGGAATGGTTTTATGTAGATGTTGGAGTCATGCACCTTCAGGTCATGGTCCCCAAGTCCCCTGGTCACTCCAATAGTTGCCATTACCCGGGCCTAGGAGTATAAGCAGAGGGTCATCAGAAACACTCACACACACAGAGAAGGCATCTCACCATAGTACAGTAAAGCCGCCGACTAAGAGTGATGAAAGAATTTTCCAACTGCTCCTGCCCATCCTTCCATGCATCTTGCTGCTACTTTATGTGGGTCGCTGTTACCAAGAAAGGGCTCACTAAAATCACTTCTGTACTTGAGGAGTGTTTTTTCTACCCATTGTCTGAAGCTTGATGGGTTGCTGCTGTTTCTTTTCAGCTTTCTTTCTTGGAGACTGGAGGGAAGGGTGTCCAATAAACCAACTCCAATGCATGTATGATGTCTACAGCTACTGACATCAGTTCATACCAAATCCAACAGGATCCATCCACCCATCTATCTTTCTATTACATACTTACTCTACAAGTATTTGCTGAACACCTAGTCCTAGGATAGGCACTAGCAAAAATGTAAAAAGTCAGAGGCAGCTCCTGCCCCTCCAGAGCTCACCTATTATATTTTACGGCTACAGAAAAGAAGCCATTAGCCACTCTGTAACCCATCCTGCTAACATCCCCACAAATTCCCACTGAGTGGAAAGGAACAAAATGTCACTGGTCCTGTAGCTCCACAGAGATATCAGGGCTGAGGCCTCATGCTTTCTCTAAACTGTCTTTTGAATGGTTTACGAAAGCAACACTATGATATTAATGCCTATACAGTCAGCCTAAATATCTCCTGGGATGCCACAGATTTGATTTACCCAAGCATTTACTGAGCACCTACTACATATAGACACCATGTGGGGGGGGGGCACAAATGTCTAAGGCCTCATCCCCACTATAAAGGAACTTGGTAAAGGAGAGAAGAGGGACATGTATAATTAATAACATATAAATATGGTTAAGTGCTGAAAGACACATAAACTATGGGTTATAAAAGTTTAGAGGAGGTAAAAATTCTGCTGAGAAGGTTCTCTGGGGAGGTGGCACTAAACTTAGCACAGAAAGATGGACGGCATCGAGACACACAGAGGGATGGTGTGAAAGTCATTCTGGGTGGAAGGAAGCCCAGTGCCCTAACCCTTAGGCCATCAATAACACATCCCATGTAGTGTCATGGTTCAAAGACCTGAGCTTGAATCCTCAACTTGATTACTTGGATAATGAGAGTAATTACCTCCTAGGGGCAAGGATGAAGTAAATAAGTACTAAGAAACATTATAGCCTGACATGTTGTCTTCATCTTCATCCAAGTCTCTCAAAAGGGCTGTGCCCTGTGGAGCTGGTCTCAGCTCGGAAGGTAGGCAGAGCGTATGTTAAAGTAGAAATGAAACCATGACATGTTTTTGAGGGCTAGAGTCAGACAGGATGAAATGCAGGCACAAGATGCAAAGCCTGGGCCCTCTGGTCAGGCAGGCTGCAGAAACCCTCATGTGAAAACCCCAAGTCCCCGGAGGCCTTCCTCTCTCCCTGCAACGGCCGCTTCTCTGGCTGGAGAAAGCACATATGTGCATTTTAGTCCAGAGAAATCTGATGTTTCTGCTAGTGACTGAACTTGTTTACAAAATATACAAGCATCACCCACACAAGTACTTGGAAACATTTGTGGAAATAAAATGGAAAGTAATTGCCACAAAAGTACTCAGAAACTTCTGGGTAGGTGTACGCAGAGAAGAAAAAGAAAACCCCTGTAAAGGATCTAGACAGAACCCACAGAAATAATGGAGTTCTCACCCAGGGTTGGCATGCTACTTAGGTACAGGGCAAGCCTGCCAATAAAAGCAAAGTGGAGACACGTGGTTTGTAAATAGGCCACCAGGTACAATGACAGGACTTACCACCTGTTCATCATGGGACTGTCAACCCTTAATTAATGGAAATGCTTGAGGAAAATGATGTTTTGGTCAATTGAACTTTTTGCTTAACTGAGAAAATCCTTGCTCCTTTAAATCCTACTGCTGATAAACTTCTAAGAAACATCCGTTGATTTTCCTGTTGTACTAAGGAAAGTTACTGAACATAACCGAACAGCTTGTTCAATATTTATGCATTCATTGAAAGTCTGCCATGTGTCAGGTACCAGTCTGGACAGGCACTAGGGATACAAAGATAACAGGATGTGCTCCTGAGCTTACTGGAACTCACTGGGTATAGCAGGGTGATACTGAGAACCGGAGCTGCAGGCACAGGTTGTTGGGCTGAATGGTACACATTAATGGGTCCACTGTTCTGAAAAGCACACATATGTGAGGAACAGAGCACATGTCCCCGTCATGATTCTCAACCAAAGATGGCAATTTGGAAGGTGTTCATCTCCATGAATGGGGCATGTTGGTTTAAAAATTGCTGTCCATATAGATATTTGTTTTTCATTTCCCTCCATGAAATGCCTCCTTCCACTGAAATCATTCCTGGGCCACACAGAGCCCCAAACCTAATCCCATGTGCCTGTGCCTGTGCCCAAACATTCTCTCTTCCTCCCTCCCTCTCTCTCTCTCTTACATACACACTGTGCCCACAGAAGACATCCTTTGGTTGTCTTGTGAGTCATTTCTTTTTGATAAAAACTATCAAATGCTGAAAAAATTCCAGCTGAAGATTCTTCTCAATGTGACCACATTTTTCACTTCTAATTGGAACTCTTCACACCAAGTTGAAATGTATTAGTGTTCCGAGAAAGGATGCAGTGATTCAGAAGGTGTTTGTTCTTCCTGGGAACTGGCTTCCCAGCTTCCTTGTCCCCACGCCAGGATTCTGCCTCCTCCAGGGCTCTGCCCGCAGACCACTGCGGGATCTACAGCTGTCCTCGCTCTGACCAGGGCTCTGGGAGCCAATGACAGTCTCTGTTACCCCCGCCTGGACTCTGGTTGATGTGATCTTATAATTATAGTGAAGCTTTGGAGTCCCTTCCAAAGCAGACTTGCAAAGTCTGAGCTTCCATGGTGCAGTCTGAGCGCACCAGAAGCAGGCAGAAAGCCATGGCTCCACATCAGGCCACCCCTCACCGGCCGCATGATCTGCCCGAGCTGTTTTGACCTTGCGGTCCCAGCTGCCTCGTCTGCCAAATGGATATAATACAGCCAGCTTGACCTGCCTCCTCGTTTGGTGTCAGATATAAAATGAGATGATGCATGTGCAAGTGGTCACTTTTAAACACTGCAAAAAGTTATTCAAGTGGATTGGGAAGGGGGACATTATTTTCATGAAATTGACTTTGGTTTCTGTGCTCACCGCCCCTGCCCCCACCACTCCTTGGACGCTCAAGACAGGAGGCCTGAAGGATGATGGATGGGATATGCTCTCCAGCTGTCAAGACTATAAGATCAGGAGCTGCTGAGTGGAACACACAGACTGCCACGGTCTACATGGAACAGCTGCAGGACAGAGGCTTGTCTTCTCCACCCAGGGGAAGCACACGTGCCTACCTTCTTGCCTTCTCCATATATAAGGGGGAACTTCAAGTCCTCATCCTCAATGGTTTTGTATGCCCTGTAGGGGGATAAACAACATTTTTAAAAAAGGTTTGCACTCAATTAGTGACCTGTTAACCTGACACAGGCTGCTAGGGACTTCATTTTCCCTGTGACCCCATCCACTCACCACACTGCCTACCCCCTTCTTTATATAGAGTTATTCTCCCTGCAGAAATGTGTGTGTGTGTGTGTGTGTGTGTGTGTGTATGTATTTTACTAAACCAGAAAATATCAAGTCTTTATGTGCTTGAAGAGGGAGAAAGTAAGTTGGCATAGGCATAATTAGTGAGAAGGGGAGAGGAGTTTCTGCCCTCAGTGTCTGTGCAGTAATGAAGTGACCCAGAAACAGCAACTGGATTCACATCATTAATCCAAAACTGTGAGAAACAGAGCTCAGAGATGGATGGAGTGTGAAACTGCTCCAAGACCCAGTTCCCACCTTCGGGGGTTGTTTACACCAAAGCAGCCTTTATTGGGATGGCTGGGGAAGGAATCTTTAGAGCCTGTTTGACCTCAGTACAATATTCAAGGTTGGCAGAAAATTCTTTGTTTCACAGCAGCTTTTAAATGGCCACTCGACACACAGAAAGAAAATCCAGTTTATGCTTCAATGGTTTATTCCAGACATGGCTGTCCAGATGCCACCGCCTACACAGCTGAGGCTGGCAAGGTTAAGGGGAGAGAGCAAATGAAGCCCATGTCCTGCAATTTTGTTCATAAGCAAGTTAAAAACCAAACAAGCAAACAAACATGGTGCCTGATTATTAGCTGCATCATCCTAAACATGTAGCTTCACCTTTTTCAGTCTCAGTTTCTTCATCTGTAAAATGAGGATAGTGCACAGGATATAAAAAGCTTAGCACAGAGCCTGCACTTAGCAAGAGCCCAATAGTGGCAGCTGTTACTAATATTTAGCAGATAATTAATACTTGGCATACCAGTTCCCCTTTCTGCAAAATGGGGCTAGCTCGGCTCATTCACCACTTCGAAGAAGTTATCAGGAAGACTAAGTAAAAGATGGGGCAGCTTCTGGTGGATTAGGTGCTAGAAGTAGATGCTTTTCTAAAATAATGTCTTCTGAGTGTATGAAAAAAACTCATTTATGAAACAGCCTGCCAGTCCTGAATACACCTAGGCAACTTGGGCGTGAACTCGAAATCAAATTTATGGAAGCTCCTGATATATCAAAGAATGCAACCTGATTTAAAAAGCGTGCAACCCCAACGTAAAGCAGGTACATTCTTAGGGAGTTATTTGAATAAGTTGTTCTTCCCAGGGGGTAGAGAATCAGTGAAGTTTTGGCACCAGATGTGCCTGGGCTAGAGCTCAGCACTGCTTTCTGCATTGCCCCAGGATGTGCTCTCTGGCCCTCAGGATCCTCATTAATCAAGTAGGGCAAAAACTGGGGCTCATTCGTGGGATTGTTGCAAGGATTAAAATGGGGTAATGAATGTGGAGAGCTTAGGAAGTACTTAGCACAGTGCCTGGCACATGCTGAGACCTCAATAAATGCTAGTTGTTGCTGCTACCGCTGCCAAGCAAGCTCAGAGGTATTCTAGGAATGGAATTTTCAAAATAGGAACTGTTCTATTTCCTTCCCCCAAATCTACCAAATTAACATAAAGTGGAAATAGCCACTTTGATGTTTTATATACTCACATAAACTATTTTAAACACTGTGGTATACAAGTCACTTGGGGAACAAATAAAGCTATCATTAGAACACAGCCCCAGCTTGGGGATTGAGTGAGTTTGTAGATCAGTGGTTCTCGACCCTAGCTGCATATTGAATCATCTGGAAGGGCTTTAAAACATCCAATGCCCAGCCACATCTCAGAGCAAGTAAATCAGAATCTCTGGGGGTGGGACTTAGGATTTTTTTTTAAAGCTTTCCAGGTGATTCCAACGTGCAGCCAAGGTTGAGATCCACTGCTGTAGACCAAATGTCAATTAGGTAACATTTGAAATGAGTTATACAATAAGCATAAGCCCCTTATCAGCTTGACCCTTATTAAGATGACAGGCTACACGAGTCAAGGCAGAGGAGGGAAATGGTCTGAGAGAGGCCCTGAAACAGCAGGAACAGGGCTTGGGGACCCCCACGGAGCAGGAAGCACGGAGAGTGAGAAGACAGGCCCAGAGAGGCGGTAGCAGTGGAGAACATACGGAGAGAGGGGCTGGGGCCTCAAGACCCAGGCACAGGAGTCTGAAATTAAAAAGGAGGCAGAAGGCAGCAGCTCTAGTAGCAATGACTGGAAATGACTTAGAACTCATTAATGATAGGCTAAGAGTACTCTTAACAGGCTTGAAAAGCCAGTGAGAAAACTGTTCTCTGACTCCACCACAAGCCCGGGTAATCAAATTCTCTTGGGGCAGAGAATTTCAGAAGCATGAAGTCCATGTTCCCAGAGCTTTGAAAGACATACACTCATCTTAGAGTTGTCACCCACAGGACCAAGCCCCAGTTGCACATTTCAGTGTTATATTTTAGCTTCTGTTTCTTTATCTTCAGGAACAACAAAAAATTAAAAATAGAAATGACAATCGTGGAAAAGGAAGGTTTATTCTGTCCTGCCAGTGTTGGTTTTCAGTGAAATATGAGCCCTCCCTCCCCACCAAATGACACGGGGGAATAATGATAAATAAAGAAAGTACAATACCCTCTCCCCTTCCACCTTTCTGAATCCTAAGTGCAATTCATCATATAAAGGTAAGTGGGCTTTCTTGAGTTATACAGTACCCAACAGTTAAAACTGGCAACTTGATTAGAGTCTGTATAAATTAATGATAGCTAACAATAATTATAGCAGCTATGATTTACTAAGCAGCTTCTACATGTCAGACACTGGGCTTGGTGCTCACAGTGTCTAAAATCTCTCAAAGACCCTGCAATGTCCTATCTTACAGATGAAGGAACTGAAGCACAGAGAGGTTAAGTTACTTTCCCAAGATCACATATCAGGCTAATGGCCCTAAAATCAGACTCAGACTTTTCCAGAAAACATGCCCAAGAAATGTGATATCAGAGCTCAGCTTTGGAAATTTCTCATTCTAGTCGAAAAGTACGAAAAGAGGCCATTATTGTCCACCTCTCAGTGGGTGACCAGCAGACATTTGATGAAGAAAAGGGGACTTCTGGCAAAACAGGAAAGGGAATTTTCTGTGTGAGTGGCAAAAAGAACAAAAGGTGATCATGTGGGAAGAAAACCAGGGGCTGCTCTACTACCGGGTCTACAGGGAAGAAGAGGCAGGAAGTCAGCAGAAGGGAAGGTCCATGTTCTTGGACCTGCCACTGCTTCCCAGGTCATCTCACCTGTGGCCACAGAGACAACCAACCCTCTCCCACAGAGAACAGACCTCCCTCAAACCTGTTCTCACAGTTTGAGGGGGCCACCCCAGTTCCTGCCCACTTAGAAAGCCTGTCTGCTATTTTATGTTATAGTCGATGCTGTAGGCCTGAGTTTATGCTTCCAGCTGGTCTTTGGCTTCCATCTTTCTCATTTGGAGGAGGTGAGAGGGTAAGAGAGTTGGAAGCTTGAGAGCTCTAAGACATGGAGATGCTTCGGATTTGAGATTAATAGAGAATGTCTAGTCAAAAACTCCTTTATACCAGATCCTAAGATTTTTGAAATCTGGATTAAAGTTTTAAAAAATAACTCCAAAACAGATCACTTACTAGTTTTATAACAATATAACTGACCAGAGATTACATTAGAATAATTACTTGTTACAAGATAAAACTGAAAGGCTTAGGAAAGATTTTTAGAATAACTCTCATTTTGGGTCAATTCCTTTATGAATATTTATGAGGCCAATTAACAAAAGGATAAGATGAGGAGAAAAAGGCAGGCTTGAAAAGGGCTGCTAAATTCTTGGCTCTCCTTAACTCAGAGGCATTATCCTCAGAAGTTTCCATTAAACTTTTTTTTTTTTTTTTAAAGGAATAGTTTCCGTTGTAATGTTGATTGTGCAAAGCTGAAAAGACAAGCCACTACTGGTCTGGACCTACTGGAAGCAGGTCAGCATTGGATGAGACTGAAAAGCCATTAAGTCAGCTGTACCCCAAGTGTGGGAATCTCTTCTACAACACACCTCACATTGGTTCCTGGCCTCTGCTGAATGGACTGCCATAGATAGTCATTGTTTTAGGAACTTGACAATACTTAGTGTCAGCCTGTTTCATTGGAGAACAGCTCTGGGAAATTCTTTCTTAAATTGGTGTGTTTGATTCATCCTCTGGAAAAATGTAAAATAAATCCAGACTCTCTTCTGCTTGAGAGCTCTGCAAATATTCGAAGAGAGCTGTCTCAAAGTTTCCTTTTCCCTAGTTCTTTCAACTGTTCTTTACAGGACCTGGGGGACTATCCCTAACCACTCAAGGCACCATTCATTCAACAAATATTTATTAACTGAGCACCAAATACTGTGGAAGTGGCCCTATGAGGGCTTTCTAGTTTGCCAGTGTCCTCAAAGAATGGCACTTGGAAGTGAGAACACTTAAGATGTAGTCCAAATAAGAATGACATGATTACTTCTTTTGATTTGGACCCTACACTTTTAAAAAATCAAGCGAAACTTATATTTGCATTATGTGCAAGCACACGTGTCTGTGAATGTGTGTTTTAGCCTGTTTTAGCTCTTGGGCTATCTATGAAGCATATATTTAAACTGAGTGAAAACAAACAAACAAAAAACAAACCCCATCCACAAGAAAAAAGACCTGAGGATTTATGGCTCACAGCCTCCTCTGGTTCACACTGACACAATGGATGTTTACGCTCAGAGGAGGACTCCACAGCCCTCATTAATTTTATCTTTCTAGTTTCAGTCCGTTGTTCCAGCCCACTGAGAGCTTTCCAAATTCAGATCCTTCCATCCAAAATATCAGCTCTCCTTCTATGCTAAGTCATGTTAAATGTGATAAGCAATCCTGCCATCTTCATACAGGTCACCAGAAAAAATGCAAAGCGGAACCGAGCCATTAGAGACCTTCCTTCAGGCCAGACTAAGCAGACAAGAGGTGAGTCAACATTTCCTGGAGGCATGTATGGGGGAAAGGTTGTGCAATTCAAAAAGTCATATTCAGCACAATTCTGTCCCATGAAAGTGAAGAATCTATCAATTTCCTGTTTAATACATACAACAGATTGCCAAAAGCTTCCCTCTCTCACTCCCTCATTGTGTCTGGCTCTAAGGCCAATGCCCCTCCTTGGCCCTGCTATTCTATCTACCTTCTGGCTATACTTGTTCTGGATCCAGCCCCCACTTGTGGCAAATCTTTTTGATATTTTCTTGCTAGCAGCCTAGAATTCCTCACCCTCTTGATTTTTCAGCAACACTACAGGGATTGAGCATTTTGTCTATTAACATGCCAAATACTGTCATCGCCACCTTTAAAACAAATCCAGAATCGGAAGTTTTCAACACCTTCCATGCCATTGGAGCCCTAGCACCATCTTCTCTTGCTTACAGTTACTGACTGGGATTGCCTCATTGGGCCTCTGGGTAGTAATCTAGGTGAGAGGAGGTGGTGCTAGGATAACATCCCTAGGGTGAGTGCAGTGAGAGGGCTGAAAAACTGTTCAGATTTGTCCCTTACTTCTGTTCTCAGAGCAACCAGAGTAATTATTTTAAAATGTCAGATCACATCATCACCCTACTCAAACCTGCCATTGGCTTTCCTATTGCACTCTAATCGAATGGCCTTTTTTAGCATTGCTCCCTCTCCCCAAATTCCTACTTCCCTTTCCTGCTTTGTATTTCTCCATAGCATCCACCTCCACCTGACAGTTAAAGCACTTGACTTCCTTACTATGTTTATTTTCCCTACTGCTCCCCTATGCTCCTTAAGTTCTATGAGGACAGAGATTTTTGTTTTCTAACTGTGGCATCTCCGGCACCTAGAAAAGTGCCCAACATATAATGGGTACCCAATAAATACTTGATTAAGTGAGCAAATTGATGAATACTACCTTCCCCAAGCAGAGGCTTTATTTTGCCCTTATGTATTTTCTTGTTCTAAACATATTTACAAAACAAACGCAAAGAGCCTTCTTGTTTTCTTTGGCTGCTTTCTAAGTGGTATGTGTTGTTCCAGCTTATGCTCACTCACAAGCACGTCCCTTCCTTGCCTCTGCCCTGGTGGCTATGTGCTGCCCCTTGCAGTCTCAGACACACTCTCTGAGCATGTGAACTTGCGAGGTCCCTGTGCAGCCACATTGATGTCCTTTCACCCTTCTGACGAGTGTCAATTATAGGACTCCTCCACCAAGAACACATTAGTTTTGTAACTTTCATCAGGGAAAGCTTTGCTTACACTGTCCTCCCGGCTGGGAGGCCTGCTAGCAAATCGCCCGCAACCATTTCTCTTTTAATCCACAAGCATCACTCTTCAGCTAAAGTTCACCATTGGCTTCCAATCATCTTAAAATATAATCCAAGGAGGAGGTTCTCCATCATCTGGTCTCTGCACACTTTGCCATCTTCGCTCACTCTGCTACACTTTCGTAACACTGGCTTTCTTCTTTCTTTAACATGCTGTGGGGCCTGTTCATTCCCTCTGCCTGGGCCAGTCTTCCTCGGGATCCTGCCAGGCTGCCTTCTGGGCATCATGTGGAAAGGCCTCCCCAAACAACTCATCCAAAAGTCAGATGCTCCCTGCTCTCGCTCATCCTGCTCCAGTGCTTCACAGTGCTCACACAGCACCGTCTGAAATGATCTTATTTATTAATTTGTTTACTTGTTTACATTCTGTCCTCACTTCTGACATTAGCTCCATGAAGCCAGGGACTTTCTTCTCATCTGCTGCTCTATCCTCCTGTCTACAACCACGAGGGCACATTGTGGACATAAAGCAGACACTAGCTAAATGGATGAATAAATGAATGAAGCCTGGCACTTGTCCCCCAGTATGCCAGTTTCCCTCTAAAGATATACCCCATTCATTTTGCCTCAATAGCAAGCTTTTCCACGGCTGAAATTCAGGGCTGAGTCCTATCAGCAATGCCTTTGACTTTTGTTTACCTCTTTGTATTAACATTTCAGGTTCCCTCTTATTATTAATATATATTTATGGTTATAAAGTTATAGAAGATACCACTTACGATCCTCTCGCCTATTCCCTTCTCCAGATATTTCCCAAGTACCACTTCTGAATGGTAGTTTTTTGACACAGCTGTTTTCCAGTGTATATGGTGTTGCCAAGACAATTTTCTAACTCAGTTTAAAGGCAAGTTTCCCACTTAAGAAAGTTCTCTCTGGTCTTTGCAGGATCCCTCCATTCCCAGGAAGAGCCCTCACTCTGATTTCTTAACCCACAGGCCAGGAACGCAGAGTTCCTGCTTTGGCATCATCCACTTCCCATGATCTCCCTTCTCCAAGTCATGACCTTTAACTAGAAAGAGGGTCAGGAATATCACTTTTTCCCCTAAGTCTTAATTTCCTTAGCAAAACTTCAAAGTCATTTAAGAGGGACATGATCCCTTCTGGGGGAAATAACAGGACCCTCTCCCTCCAGGGACTGCGTCATCTCCACAGTGCACTTGTGCAGATCCAATGACGCAAACCAGTGAGTCACGTTCTTCCACTAACCTCTCGACATTGGATGCCTCACCTCCCCTGGGGATCTTTCTTCCTGGATTCTCTCTTCCCTCCTGGCAGAGCCCACTGTGGTATTAAGGCACACCAGGCTTTAGTCTGCTCTCTGGTTTTGAAGTCACATCTCAATCCCCATGTGAACTAGCTGTGTGGATTTGGGAAGGTTGCTCAAACCACACTGAATGTGCTTCCTTAGCTGGATACTTCACAGGATGGTTGCAAGGATGAAGTGCAACTATGTCTGGGAAAGTCCTTTGGGAAGGATAGGTGCTATTTAACCATGAGTTGTGGCTATTAAGGTCTTAGGAGCCTCATTCTTTCTCCAGCACAGATGTAGAGCTCACATGATGGGCCACCACAGGCACGAAGAGACAGCATGCCCCCATTGGGACCACTGCAATCCATACTTTTTCTACAGTTGCTGATACTGAAGCATGGAGAACACCTGTACAACTTTATCCAGAACAGTCCATCATCCTGATCTGAAGTGAAGACTCAGAGACTCAGAAGGATGCCTCAGAGCTAATAATAAGGGGGTAGAGTCAATTTGAAATAGTCATAAAGGGACACTTTTCCCCCTTAGCTGGGAGCTCAGTGCCCCTCCAGGAGGGAGGGAAAAGCCACAGGCAGTCTTGTTTTTCTTATGGCAGAAACCGAGTCCTAGCCCACAGAGGCACATTCCACAGGGGCTGAGCAGGTTAGGATGGAGGGTGGTGGGCAGAAGCGTCCGGGTCTGGGGTCCCCGCTCCCACCTTCCTGTAACAAAATCTCAGCAGCAGCTTGAATCCCAGGAGGCCCAGGATAAACCACCACCCAGGCCTGTCTGGTCAGGAACCAACACATGCCTGGAGCCCAAATGCTACTCATGGCTTTTAAGAGCTTGGCATGACCCCAATTATGCAATTCTGGAATCCCCTGACTCCCCTCTGCCCACACCCACCCTCCTCAGACCTTCCTGGAAAAAGCCAAGCGGGATTGGCAACCACCTCATGCTTCCTTTTTCTGCTAGTCATCTGCATTGCCAAAGGAATCTGGCCCACAGGCTGACCACAGAGCTCAGGAAATAGAGGCTGCTTCCTGCTCCCGTGGGTGGCTCCAGCAGACAGCCACCTTGCCCCACCCACTGCACGAGACAGTGTGTTACGCGTGTTTCCTTTAAGATGACGCAGGAAGATTTTTGTATTTGATTAGGTCAGATGGCATTTATAAATGTCATCTTTTATGAGTCCTTTTTCCTGGTTTCTAAGAGCCACAGTTAAGAAATTCTCAGAAACTTCTTAAATTTGCCTATGGATCGAAGCTTAGCAGGCTGGAAAGATGGAGCTGAGCTGTCAGGGAGAGTGAATCTGAGGTAAGCTTAACAAGGTCGGGCTCGAGTCAGAGTTGTGGCATGAGGATGAGTCCTCAGGGTGAGTTTACAGAAGCTGAGAAACATCCTCTGTCCAGTAGGGAGTTTTGGGGTTTGGAATTATCCTTTATGATGTTTTGGGGCAGGCCCAACACCTCTGCCACAGGCTCACCATTGTACAGCAGGCTTTAGTTTTTGGTAGATCTAAGTTTTGGGGGTCAGATTTTGACTCCTTGGGTTCCTAAATTTATGTTCTAGGAGCTGTTTTCAACAGGTATCTCACTGTGGGAAAGATCCCCGGTGGGGCCAAGGCTCCCCAAACAAATGCAACCATTTTTTCCTTCTTTGGTCCTTGAAGTGTCCTTTAAATTAGTTGAAGCCTATAGGCCCTAAGCTATGAACAAATTGATGCCCTTCTGCTAATACAGTGCAACAGCTGAATTCAGGCACAAATAGTATGCTTGAGTTCTAAGAGTGTGATTAATATTCAGTGATAAATTGAAGAGGGCTGGCAGCAGCCTTGCTCGTGCATTCCTGGCTGCCTGTGATGAAAGAAACTACCTCTTCATCTCCTTAGCTACATGAAAGGTTGCTGGCCTTTTCTCCAGGAAAACTGTCCATAATAGGGCAAAAGCTCTGGTCCCTGACATTGCAGTTGCCCTTGAGGGAACCCCATAGAGCTGACCCACAGTCCCTCTTCCCCATTAGCGCGCCGGAGCCAGACCCTGCCCGCAGTTCTGGGAGAGGTAACCATGCCTCTCTTCTAGCCTCAAGACTGCTCTTCTTACCAGACCTGTGGGTGACAGCAAGAGGTCACAGAGCTTGCTCTCATTTGACTGACCTATGCTCTCTGGGAGAGTAGACTAGGTTAGAGTAGAGGTTTTGCACTTTGGGACCAGTGGTAAGAAATCTTATTAACTCAGCGTACACACAAACATACCTCAAAAAAAGATATTTATCCTTACCATGTGATATATATTTGGTATTTTCTTTCTATCCCGTGCTATTTGTTTAAAATGCTTATCTCCATACACTAAATTGATTTCACAATCCCGCTAATGAGCCCATGCCCACAGTTGAAAACGTTTGGGTAGAAGAGCAGAACCTGCTCTTAGTAGCTTCCAAATCAGGAGCTTATGCTTTGATCAGACAAAAACAATGGGTTTTACTGGATTCATTTGCCAATATTTACTGAGCACCTATTAGGTGCCAGGCACTGGCACAGGTGCTGGGTATATGGAGTTAAATAAAGCAAATAAAGTAAAAGTCATTTCTTGACTCACAGGCTCAAGTGTAGCAGCAGAAAAGGATTTGCATAGAAAAAATGCTTTGAATCAGTCTTTTAAAAAGTATAATTGTGTACATGCAAGACAGAACCAATAATATTTGGAGATAAAACATTCTGAATGACTCTTAAGGAAATTCCAGATTTGGAAATTATTTCTGATTCAGTATCTACTTGGTGTTGCATTAGCACTTGGCCAGAGAGCATCACATTCTAATCAATAACATTTAGCTCTCCCCACGGATATGAATCAGAAACCCTTACTTTATGAGCACACAAATATGGAGCGATTTCAGCTTTCTCAGGGATCACTGATTCTGAAACAAACATGAATTTCATTGACATTGCCTTTATATCATATGAGACCCAGTCAATATATATACAGATCAGGAGATGATCAAAATTGACCTCATAGGCACCAACGGTAGGGAGAAAACAGCAAATAGATTCTTAGTTACAAAGAGGGTTTCTACTGCAGGGGCCAGTTCCTGTGTTGGTTCTCGCAGCCCTCCCTCGCAAAGCTTGTCCCACTCTGGTCATACAGATATTTGCATCATGGAACACCGAGTCCTAAAGTATCCCATGGTTAAGTTAACTTGCTCTTAACCACGTTTCTCCGCCTATCTCTGACAAGCTATGAATCTGTATAAATACCACAAAATGGCATGATATGCAAAAGAATGTTTCATTACTAATCCTCTTCCTCAGATTAAATTGTAAAAAGTTTTACAGTGGTAAGTCACACAGAAGTTAAATCATACCACATTCTTAGACTTTTTTCTTCTCTTAACAATATGGCAGACGTACAAGATCACTAGAGAATTAGGTTTAACCTGAGGTTTGGCTTTCAAATTGTTCAGGTCCAATAAATTGAGAGACTCCAAATCTTCAAACTTAGGTGCCCAGCTTTCCACAAGGTGATCCAAGGCAACCTAGAGGATTAGGTAAACTGGGGGTGGGGTGTGTGTCATTTACTGAGGATGAACAGGAACAAGAAACCATCCCACGAAATGCCCTGCAAAGCATGGTCTCCTGACCTACCCCCCATATTTATACCACGTGTGGAGCCTGGACTACCCAGGTTATGTGCACTCGCATCGATAAGGAAGAAGAGACACCATCCACTGCTAGTCCAGTCCACTGACCTCTTTTGAACACCATTATTGGCTCACTGCAGGTGGTCAAAGATATGCCCAAGTAACAGCAAAGGGATAACCAGGGGCAAAGACTTCCAATGCCCCAGGGATCACACATGTGTTATAGAGTCCAGGGTGACCAGCACTCTGCAAGCTGTTTGTCACAGCCACTGTAAGAATGTGTAGGGCTGCCCAAGGTCAATGTTTAAGGATATATAGGAATCACCTGGGTGCTTTTAAAAAATGCAGATTCCAGGATGTCAGGGATTCTGATTCGGCAGGTGAGGTAGAGCCTGGAATGTTTTTAATAATCAACCCAGATGATGTGGGTAAACCTTCCTCTATCAGGATTGTAATTATCCATTTACAGGCCTGTCCTCACACTAGACTATCAGCACCATGAAGGCAGGGACTGTTTTACCCTTCATTTATCTCTAGTGCTAACACAACACCTGGTTCACCAAATGAATAATGGTTGAAAATGATTGCCCCACAGAGGTACAGGGCCTTGTCCTTTGAGGTACAGAGTGTGATGAGTAGCATTTGAATTACCTTGGAAGTCCCACAAGGCTGATTCAATTCTAATGGACTCTGAACCTAGAATTTGGCAGAGTGTCATTGCCTTTGCCAGAACAACAAGGTGAAGAACAAAAAGTGAATGTGCTATCCTCCATCCCTTCATGAGCCTTCTGGAGCTTTCCTTATGCTCTGATCACAGCAAAGGAGAAGGACAGTTGACAGATAACATTCTGGCCCTCGAAATACCCCTGGGCAGCCTTTCCAGTTCTTACAGAAAGATTTTTGTTCAGTTCTTCAGCAAGGGATAGACACAAAACCTCACCCTTTCTCTGGTAAGTCCTTGATCGACTCATCTGAAGATGAGAGGACTGTGGTGGTACAATAAGATCTTTCAGAGTTTGCAGTGGTGGTTCTCCAGCTCTCATGTGTTGATTCCTGGGTAAACCCAGAAACCAAGGATTTTAAACCAGCACCCTGGCTAATTCTGATGAAGATGTGCCTAGGCCATTGAGGGTTAGCACCTTCATGGGATTGTCGGGTTGAAACCAGCAACACCAATTTCCTACTCTGAAACCTGGTGAGCAGTGAAAAGGAATAAAACTTCATCAAGATCTGGTAAGAGTGAAGTATTATATTGGTGGAGTATCAGTTGGACACAGGAAAATGTTTCCTTGTTAGGCTTGTAAAGTACCTGTAAAATTTGTAGGAGTGTTGTAACAACTACTTCTCTGGAATTTCCTTAAAAATAGGATCCTGTAAATAGGCTGAGTATTGGCCCATATGTCCTTCTGAACATACTTGCAGCTCTATATTTCTGCTCTGCTGTGTGTCATTTTCATACTTTACAGAGGGGTAGAGCTCTTACTTATGTTAGTTATTGCCATGCTCAGCATGGCATTCAAAGTTCCCCATGAGATGACTCCAATCTACTCACCTAGTTTAACAGTTTGCTTCACTGCCCACCACTGTTCTACATACACCCTCTCACTTCCTCCTAAATGTCACTTATGTGAGGCTCCCACCAGGACTGTTATCTAACTGATATAAACCAATATAACTGTACACAGAGGGTTAAAACACTGACATACTTCCATGCTGGTTGGCAAATAATGACTGTCCCAAGCTCCCTGAATGCCCCCATCTGCTGTTCTAGACCCTCCCCTGGAGTCTGCATGATGTAACAGTAAATGAAGGGTTAATGCCTGGCACAGCAGGGGGGCTTCTAGGACCCTGCTGCAGCCCAGCTGGAGCCTATTCCTCCACGCTGACTGTCAAAATATTTTGAATATTACCTCTGGCTTCCTCATTCCCAAACACACTTCTGCTTGTGCTGTGTGCGCCCTTTGCTCAGAATGTCTTTCCTGCCAACCCTCTTGAAACCCCTCTCAGATCTCTGGTTCAAACATAATCTTCTCCATGAAGTCCTCCCTCTCAAAAACAACCACTCCCCCTACCACAGCCACAGGCCTTTTCTTTAAACCCTTCTGTACAACTCCTATATTTTGTCTTGCTTTAGTTATTTATGCACATGTTCCAACAAATCTACTTCCCCCACTGCTGAGATTATAAGAATAGATTTAAAGGAAAAATGGTATTGTTCAGTAAATTTCCACACAGCCAGTCCTGGGCCTCCTGGCAATCTCTTTGAGGCTAACATGGTCCTATCTGATAAGATCCTTCCTATGTGAGGAAATGCTTTGGCCAGAGAGGAGCTTGGTGTCCCAGCATCTTGGGTATGGAAGGAAGGCTGCAAAGGCACATTAAAAGGTCCAGCATCTAGGACCCAGAAGGCAGATATAAAGCCAGTGTGCAGATCAAAACAAAACTCCAAAACAAAAAACACCCCATCAAGTAGTGCCCAGGGACGGAGCAGCTGGTACAAGGCTTCTTAACTGTATTGATGGTGTCTCTTCTCACAGATAAGAGACCCACCTCATTTGTGCCAAGCCTGTCTTCACCTGCTATGCTGTGGGACAGACCTGCCTGCCAGGCCACACTCGATTTGACTTCAGTCTCTTGCTTCTCTAAACAGCCTTCCTTTTTCTTTTTGGTTTCTAGCTTCTCATTACTTTGGGAAACAAGCATTTCAATACCTAATAGATTGTAAACCCTGAGCCAGCACCAGCTCTTGCTGATCCTTCTACTCTCCATAATATCTCATGATTACGGTATTACATACTCATCTAGCACTTACTACATGCTGGGCTTTGTTCAGTACACTCGAGTATACTAACTCATGGTGTCCTAACTATTATTAGGAACTGTTATTAGCCCCATTTTATGAATAGGGAAACTGAGGCTAAGAGTGGCAACACGATTTGTCCAAGCCACACAGGTAGGGACTGACCTAGCCAGGCAGTCTGGCTCCCCTGTCCCTGTTCCGAACTACTACTCAATGTCTAATATACAGCAGGTATACTATAAAGGTTTGCCAAATATAAAAAGAGTGTCCCTAGGGGCTTCTTGGCTAAAAGGACATTGGCCATTTTAACAAGGATTTTTGCAAGCACTTGACATCCCAAACTTCCCCAGATGACTTGGAGCCTCGTTACCACCACATATGTACTATACACCCCCAACCATCATTCACGGGGGAAATGCAGCAGATATGTTCTGCTTAGGGGTATGTGAATGGGTATAGATACATACTGTGAGAGCTCAAAGAGTCTGAGGGGGGAAGAAAGGCTTGGAAATACTTTGGCCACTTTAGGATAATAAACTTTCACTTACTGAAGCAGAGAGAGAGGTGTGTGTGTGAGTGCATGCATGCGCGAGTGCGTGTGTGGGGTGAGTGGGCGATCAATAGTGAGTGAGCTGGTGGGGCATCTCTTTTCTTTCTCCTCCCTGTGGTCTGACAAAGCCTGTCTGTGTTGGCTTGCAACCATCTGTAAAGACCCCATAGCTTCCACTGGCCTCCTGCGCAGGAGGAGGGCAGGGAGCAGGGAGTCATTCATCACTGTCAGGAGATGTGCTGCACGCAGCAGGGCCGGCTTTCTTCCCTGCTGCTCCTGCAGCCAGAGCTGCAAATCTTGAAAAGATGCAGAACATGCAAATTGCAAATAACCATTCATCATCTTGGCTCTGGGAGCACTGGGAGAGGCCTTTCCCCAGGCGGAGCCAACCCATTCTGAATTCAGCTCCAGCCCCCACTGGAACTTAGGCCTCTTTGGGTGCCTAATCCTTGCCCCAGCCAATCCCTATCCTAAATAATCTATTGAGGTTTGGGGTTAAAATTCTCTGAAATGATAATCAAGCCACCCTCCTTTCTCTACAAAGTCAGATTTTCAGATTGCTTTCAGCAATCAGACTGCTACCAAGGTGGCCCATAATTATTAAATTATGAAAATACAAGTTGCTGGGAGGAAATGAATACCAGGTTTCACTAGGGAAAGGCCTGCTTTCTTGTGAAGTAATTATAAAATTAAAATGTGATATTTCTCTGGTGAGTCTAAAAAGCCTCCCAGTGAGGCCTGTGGCATAACAGTAACGTCAGGGTTGGCATAGGGCGGGGGCGGGGGGTGCTGAGAAATCCTTCTGTGTCCCCAGAATGCCAGAGATATCTGTAGTAAATTTCCAAAGATTGGGTTAAGAGTGATTAAAGGCAAAAAGAGGGAAAAGTACAGTTTGAATTTTTCAATTACTCTTTAAAACTCAAGAATCGAGCTATTAGAAAATGCAGGCTTTCCAAGGAAGACCAATAATGCTGAGCTAATTAGACTTATAGGTACGGCCAACATATAAATTCAGGCCCCAAAGAGGGACACTGTCCCTTTAAAAACTGCCTGGGGATCAGTGGAAAAGCTAATGAGGAGCGTCAGTTGGGGCTGCTTTATTAGGTGGTCCTCGGGAGGATAAAGCCCGGGGTTTCTGTAACAGGGCTTCTGTGTTTGATTCAATAAATCAATTTATATTAAATGCGGGTGCAGCTCTGGAGTTGGCTGCATAAAGCATTCCGTGGCGTTTCTCAATCTGCTCACCCACTTCCTTGCCGGCCTGCTTGAATGTGCTGTCAGAGGGCATTGAGGAGAGCAATAAAGAACAAGACAGAAGCCGTACCTGTAGTATTTGTAAACCCCGACTCAGCAGCTTCAGACCATGCTTAGAGCTGCCTCCAGTGAGTTTCTCCCTCCAGAAAACGTCCTGACTGTTGGTAAGAAGCCCAGTGCTGTCAAGCTGTGCCTCTCGTCCCCGAATTGGGCTCCAGGCTGCAGACCGAGTACAGAGGTTGCCCCAAACACAATGTAAAGGGTTGGAAGTAAAATGGCTTTTAAATCAGATTCTTCTCAGGGCCTGAAATACTCCCTAAGAAGTCAAAGGAAAAGCAAGAGGAGCAAAAGTGCCAACAGCTGGTACCAGTCCAGGAGGCGGCAGTGAGAAGCTGGGAGAAGGCCACTGGGAAGAGCCTGACTAGGGTGGATGCTGGAGAGTTGCTTCTAAGCACAATGACTGACACCCCTGAAGTTCTGCAAAGTGGAGTGAAGCCCATCCCTTAGCGGACCCAGAGTCTGGCAGCAGCGAGGCCAGAAGCCAACTGTGGTGTACACCATTCCCTGTCTATACCTCCCCTGTCTGCACTTGTCTTTTTAAAAAACCCTTTGCTGTTGGGATGTTCAGTTACAAACAACTCCCTTGTACCATGCTCAGTCCCACCCACACCGCGCCCACAGCACCATCCTGTAGAACTCTCTGTGGTGATGGAAATGTTCTCTGTCTGCACTGTTTAGTTCAGTAGCCACTAGCCACATGTGGCTACTGAGCAATTAAGATGTGGCTAGTGTGACCTGAGAAATAAATTTTTAATTTTATTTAATTTTAACTAATTTAAATGGCCACATGTGGTTAGTGGCCACTGTGCTTGACAGCACAGAGAATGAAAAAGGTTTCTTCTACCTTAAGAAAAGTAGTGAGTACAGAAAGGAGAATATGACGGTTGACTCCACTCTGTTCCCAGTGGAAAATCCCCCGATTTGCTCATAGTTTTTTTCAAAGGGAAATAGAGAAGGGGAAAATTATCCAGATGTATCATCAAATTAGGATCGTAAAAAGTTAAGGGTTATAAGGGACAAAAATTAAAGGTTATCTTCTCTGGAATCTTGCTAATGGAATCTATCTTTTCCAGAAGCTCTGAAAAGCAGAGCAAAGCCCACCCCCCACCAGACATAGAGGTTGGCAGCAATGGGCAAAAGGAAGTATTTTACAAGTGAGAGACCTAGGCCAGGATTTGCCCAAGGTCCCAGAGCCTTAGCTGAGCAAAGCACTCAAGGAGCCTGTCGCCCAAAGCAGCACTCTCATTACTAAGTAAACCGTCTCAAGTTACCAGTCCAGCCTGTCCCCTAAAATAAGACCGTCGTAAATGTTAGAAAGGCTTTGCTTAAAGAAAGAATTCTGGTGTACTTTGCTCATAACCAGAACCATCTGGAAGCAATCTCGAATTCACACGATGGACTTTTTTTCTTTGGCCCTTGCTCTTTCTACAAATCCCATCAGCCCAGGAACAGCTGCCACAGAATCTGGCCTGGCGCCAGGCGTGAAGTTACACACAACCCCCTCCCACACACATGTCCTCCTGGGGCCCTAGCTTGCTTGTCACCACATGTGGCTGGACACAGAGCACGAAGAACACTGATCCTACATGAGAGGGTGAAATCACCAGCGGTCATAGGATCGGAGACCTGGTACCGCAAAGCCAGCTGTGAGAAACTGCCATTTCACCTCGGTAACACAGACACTTGCCAGTAAATTACGGCCTGAGACAGCTCAGAGGGCCGCAGAGCTCTCAAGATGACACAATGCCAGCTACAGTGTGCATCCTGCACTAGCAGCTTGGCACAAAGGGCTGATGAAGAGGGGCTCTGGCTTGGGGATTCTGGCATCAGGACCAAAGACATCAGGCACAGAAGGTGAGAGCCGAGCAGGTGACAGGGAGAGCAAGGGAAGGCCACATCAGGGACCAACTCAGCCAGGGGCCACTATGAAGAGAAAGGCTTTGTAAATCGAGCCGCTGTGTAAACTATCTGATGAGAGAGGGCGGGGAGAGCTGGGGAAGAGACCAATTTCATTATGAAGGTCCTGGTGACAATAACCTTTTGTCCTCGAAACAATTTGGGCCTGCCAAGTTGCCCCATTGCCCCACAGTTTCTGAGAAAGCACGAGGCTGGGAGAGAAAGTATCCCCCTCAGAGGGAGCATGAGATGAGCTTCCCGGAGCTGACCTTGTGTCCCACACTTCCTCCCCACTGCAGGCATACGGCAGAATGCCACCAGGATGCCCCTCTAATGAGAGCAGTCCATTTTCCTAAGCTCAGGAGATTTGGTTCTTTTGGCATCTTCCTCACCATCACCATCCCCAAATCACACAGACTCTCATCAATAAATGTGCAACATCCCAGTTTAATTTGGCCCATAGTCTACTGGGTCAGATTGGGAACTAGAAAAGTTATTGCCTCAGCAACTCCTAAAATGCTTCATTCCATCCTCTTGTCTCCTAAAAGACTGTCAAGGACACAGCAATCCTGGCGGACAGAGGTTTCCTGCTTAAATTTACATTGTGGCTCAAAACTGAATAATTATGTCTAATCTTACCCTGGAGAAAAGTTGACTGGAGCACTATATCAGAAAGAGCCCCCAACAAAGAGTCAGAAACTTGGATTCTAGTCCTTATTCTGAAACTTTTGCATCAGTGGCAGCTGAGCAAACCGCCTAATACCTCTGGGCCTCAATTTGGTCAGCTGCAAAATGGGAACGAGGGGAGTCATTGCACATCTGCAATGCAGTTCAGCACAGTAGTGAACAGCATACACTCTGAAATTACGCTGCCTGGACTCAGATCCCACTTTATCCTCTTACAAATTATGCAACCTTGAGCAACTTAGCCTCCATGCCTCAGTTTCCTCATCTGTAAAATGTACCTAGTTCACAGGAATGCTTTAAGAGTTAAATATGAGGAATTAGGTAAAGCTCTCATCACAGTGCCTCTTAGCTCTCCTAATAACTGTCAGCTAGCCCCATGACTATCAGGATTAGTTGGGGACAAGGAAGAAAATAAAAATTTACACAATAAGGCATTTACTACAAAGATTAAACAGCTTTTATTTGTTAGAAGGATTCAGAGAAATGAGTTTACAGCCCAAGGCTACTTCTGAAGCCAAGAAACATAAAGGAGGGACAAGGTATGGACTTGTTTCCATCCTTGAGCATGACACATTCCAAATGTTCACCAGTCCACTAGTTATATAACCTTGATTAACTTAGTCAACCGATTCCTACAACTCGGTAGTAATTTAAGGCTTTCACAGGAAAAGAAATAGGCTGCAGATCCTTACCTCCCTCTCTACAGAATTAATTTTCCAGCCCTTCTCTTTCTATAGACAATTAAGAAAGGCAGCAAATTGTGTTCTCATCTTTTTAAAGTCTGTTAGATCTGAGGCTTTCTGTTAAGAGGGCAAAACATTTTTAAAGGGAATTTATTGAATTTGGGGAGGGGGTTTGCATAGGCAGTGATCTAAATTGGCTTTAAACCTCCCAGGTTCTTCTAACAAAGACGTAAAGGGCCTTCCTTCTCCTTAAGTCCCATTTTCAAAGCAAAAGTAAGAACTTTTTCCTACCTAGGAAATGCACAAAAGTATACATAAATCTGCTTGTAGCCAATGTTGTGAGCCAACAGCCACGTTGGGAATTAGGCTGAAAACAAATCAGCAAATCACGTCTGACTGAAGCCATTCTCATTCGTGGCTCCTTAATTATTTACTACCTTCTGTGAAGTTCCATACAATTAAAAATAGCCCATTTGTGGATTACTTATCCGCTTAGGGATAAGTGGGGTTGGGGGGGAGTGAGAGAGAGCGCCCGACAGTGCGTGCACGCAAAAGAGAGTAACTGTGTGCAGATAAAGTTGGATGTAATCTAGTCCCCGAACTTATCTACATTTACAAAAATTATAAAACAGGGGCAATCTTTAGGCATTTATTAAATGGAAAAATGTATAGGCCACTACCCCAAAAACAAAACAAAAAACCAAAACAAAAAAACAAAAGAAAACCAACCAGAGTTTCAAGAGATTGGAGAAGGGAACATAAACTAACCTAATCAAGTGGTCTACTGACAAAGAGAGGTTTGAGTGGAGGCTTCATAGCCTTCGAAAGCATCTTGCCTATTAGAGGGGATGCCTATTATTTCATTAGGGGATAATGAACAACGGTAAGTTGTTCTCTCCCCCCCCTACAAATTGATCCTAAACATCCGCAGCAAAGATACTTTTCCTTATGACAAAATCCTAGGCACAATATTTACATTTGTTTTGACTGCTTAGATCTGATTTGCCCTTCTGGCACAGAAAGAACATCCAAGCAGCCTTGTCTCAAGCGCAGCACGTCTCCAGTGCAAACTCCTCCTTCCCACCTTCTCATCGATGGTCCACATTGACCTGTCCCCCACCCCCATGTCTGTGACCCCTCTTTTCTTCCTTTCAGCCAATACGTAATCGCTGCCCATCTACTACGTGTCAGGTACGGGACCTGCTGTCCCTCTCAAGGAGTTTATAGACTAGTTGAGGAGACATATTTAAATAGGTAATTGGAGTCATTGATGATTTACCCCTTACATTTATCCCTTGCCTCAAATCACTTAGTTTCTTGTCCTTTCCTTTCCTTCTATTTTCTGCTCCCATCCCTCTATTTACATCTTGAGACCTCACATAAATATCTCTATGATAGATTTTTTATGGGTACCTCAATCTGCTTTCTCTCTTGGTCCAGTCTCCTTAAAATTTCTCTTAGGCTAGCCTTCCAAAAACATTGCTTTCATTTAATTCTCCTTCTCAGGAATATACAAGAACCACTGACAGCCTCCCACAATAGATCTAAAGTTCCCTGACCGGCTTCTCCTACTCCTTACCGGGTCCCCTCAGTGCCAACTCAGTCTGTTTCTCATAGTCTGTCCTCTTTTAGTTAGCCATTTTCCTTCCTGTCTTTTAGATCTACTCTTTTTGTTTATGCATTTAGAATCATGTGGGTTCCTAACCTTCCAATCTTTCCAAATTCTACAATACCCAGACCAAACTCCACTATCCTATTCCAAATTACGCTAGCCCTCACCTTCAGCTTTTCCACAAGAAGTGCTGATTTTACCGACTACATAAAAATGGATTTATAAGAAAACCTAGTCATGGTGAGAATAACAACTCTGGGTCATCAAAAGTCCAGAACTTGGAGCTGCAAACATGGCAAACCCTTTCCGACAAACCCATTCATGTTTTAGAGTAGGGGTAAATATGTAGGCTTGTTGCAACTACTCAACTGCCCTGTTGCAGTGTGAAGGCAGCCACAGATCAAACGTAAACAAACAGGTATAGCTGTATTAAAAACATTTACAGAAACAGGTGGAGGGCAGAATTTGACTCAGGCCAAATAAGGTAGTTTGCTGACCTTATTCTAGAGGAAGAAGAGTGAGTACAGGTGAGGATATTCTCTTGTTTGGCAAAGGACAACCAGAAGTCCTTTAGATCAGCCTCTTATCTTCCCTGGGTAGTTCAACGTATTCCTTTAAGACAATACGTACCCTAGGAGTAGATCCTAGCCAAGTTATCGCCATGGAAATCTGGGCTGTGACCATCTGTTATTGCTATTTTGGTCAATGAGATAATGAAATCTACTTCTTTGTCTTTGTTGGAGATGTGGTGAGGGAAGAGTCCATTGTCTCATTCTCCTACTGCCCTCCAGACAGGCAGGAGGCTCACTCGTTAGGATCTCAAGGCACAAGAGCAAATCTTCACCCACACTTCCATGTGCCAGGCACAGCTCTCTCATTTAATTCTTACATCAACCCTATAATGTATAAGTACTTATCATTATATCTGTTATTCAGATAGAAGAAATAGATGAGGTCTTAGTCAACATGAGCCACTGATCCACTACAGAAATGGTCTTGGTGCTTATACAGGTGTGTTTTGGGAATAAAATACCCTCTGACAAGAGTTCTTATTTCAATTTGAATGTGATAAATTGGTGAGAAGAGCTCATTACCTCTAGTCTTTATAATGACTCTTCAAAGGATATATATTTTTTCACTTTATCCATGGAAAAATGGGCTCTAGGGGTTGAGAATTTTATCCAACTTTGCTTATTTAAAAAAAATCAGGGTCAGTATTCAAACCCAAGCCAGTCTGATTCCATAAACTTTTGGCCCATTTTACCTCTTTAATAACTCTGACCTAAACACATAAAGCTTAATGTGTTTCAAAAGCCCACAAATGCTTGCTCCATGTGAAGCAAGGAAATCGTTCAGCTTCATGGGGTCCAGTATGCCCAAGGAGGACCTCAGAGGATGACGGGGGTGCAGGGGGTGCAGCAAACCAGTGCCTGTGGCTTGAGAACTGGTCCTAAATGAAAGACCCAGAAGCAGGCGTGGCCTCTTGTCCTTCACCACAAACCCAGGTCTCTGGCTGTGCCTCCTCATCCCAACTGTGTAAGTGGCTTTTTATGGAGGTGATGCTCCCTTCACACACACTGTGGTGGTGCCTAGGCAGAGGAAGGCATGCTCTTACCAGCCAGTCATATTAAAGTCCCTGTAGAGCATCTTCTTTCCAAGTTCCTTTCTCTGCACTCTCCTTGGAAACTCCAAATGTGTGAACTCATTTCCCAGCAAGTGAGGCTGCATGAATGCCTAATAGCAAAAAAGAAAAAAGAAAAAAAAAAAAACCACACACATATTTAGAGGAAAAAATAAGACTCAAGGATGTTTTGCAAATTGAGACAGGCCATATTTCAAAAACAAAAAAATTGTCTCGTGTTTAAGGGGAAGTCAATAGACTTCAGAATCTAAACAGTAATAGAAGATGAGCAAATAAAATCACGAATTTATAAAGGGATGAAACTTTTTCATTTGATATGATAAATTAATTGTAATCTTATATATAGCTAAAGGCATAATGAAAAGAGACTGAGCCTCTCTCCAAAGGCTCACTTTTTATTTTAAATCCGAGATGGTTTCACCTTTCTAAACAGCACGTTGGCAAGATAGAGATGAGAAAGCTCACCCTGACTCTCTCCTCCTCGGCGTTCTCTGCTCTCATCTCACACCCCAGTTATCGTGGCCTCGCCTGTGAAACCCACATGTGGGTCTCCATGTAAACACAATGGCCTGAGATCTCGGTCTGGGCCTGGATATACGAGGCAGGAACTTTCTGTTGGACTCCCTCCAGTTTGCTCTGCAGTCATTCGATCATGTCACTGGAACACTATTCTGGAGCAGATGGTTCTCCCCTCCCCCAAATCTCTGTTCACACTACAGAAGTCTTGAGCAAACAGCCACTTATGGAATTGCTTTGAAACAACAAACAGTCTCATTGTCACATTCAAAATTCAAATCTCAGCTATCCAAGAGATGCAAAGCTCACGTATAAACTTCCCTGCTCAGAGGCCACACACCGTAAGCATGCCTGCACCAGAACTTCCTCACGGCAAGCCGCCTGCCTGAGTCTGAGCAGTGTGGTGGAATGGATCTTCTCTCTTTCCTGGCAGGGAAAAGAGTGGGCAGAGCAAGTCATGGCCTGGCACTGTAGGAAAGCAAGGGATCCCTGCCACAGGACAGACGGCCATGGCCTCAGTTTCCTGGGAGCGGGCATCTCCAACAGCCCCTTTCCCAGGACCCAATGCCGGCAGATCTCCCACTGACTCTCATGTAGGTCTGGAGATATTAGTTAGATGTTAGTCATTCAAGCTAAGTTTGTCAGGACCCAAAGGAAGCAAGCTCAGTTGCCACCAGGCTGGTCATATTTGTTCAGCTGTGGAACTCTGAGCCAGTAATTCTGGGCAGGCTTGAGGACAGGATGGGACGAGAGGGGATGGCAGGACTGAAGGTGAGACAGGGACAGGTCCTTCCCATTGGCTGTGGTCCCATGGTCCCAGGTCTGGTGGAAATTCTGGATCATGCTGATGGGCTCTGAAGCCCCTGCGGGGCGTGAGGTTTGGACTGCTGAGGGGTGTCAAGGAAACTTAAATACCGGGTTTTACAGAGAGGGTCCCCTGGGAAAGAAGAAAGGGAACTAATACTTAACACGGCAGGGTCAGCGGTATGGGCTTTGGGTGAGATGGACTTGGGTCTGCATTTATAAGCTGTGTGATTTTAGCAGGTTATTTAATTTCATGGGCTTCAGTTTATCTGTAAAATGAGATTAATTATTTATCCCACACTGCTTTTTTTTTTCATGATGAAATGAAATGTTTATAATGCACTTATCTCGGTTGTCTCTGCTTATAAAAAAAATAATGATTGTATTCATCTAACGATTGTTGAGTCCTACTACATCCTGGGAACTACACTTAGTACCTCATGAGTTCTCATTTCACCCTCCCAAAAACCTTATGGACAAAATTGGCTGTATCATTTGTGGGGTGCAGTGCAAAATGAAAATATAGTCTCTGTGCAAAATTAAGAATTTCAAGACAGAGATAGCAGAGCACTCAACCAAGCTCAGGGCCCTGTACAACTGCACAAGTCACAGGCCCATGAGGCCAGTTGTGCCTATGAGGTAGATACTATTTTGTTTCTCCTTTATTTTGGTCTACCCATGAAAACTAAAGAACAGAGGCATAAATAGTCAATGAACAGCAGCATCTGTTACGTGTCCTTTATGATCTTGCCAAATGATGACACTATATCAGCATGGAGTTTTTGTCTACCCCTCACTTAACAGTGTTGGGAGGTGGGCTTTTGGGGAGGTGTTCAGGTCACGAAGGTGGAGCCCTCATGGATTGATTAGTACCTCTCTATAAAGGCCTTGTGAGAGGGGGTTTGTTCTCTCTTGCCCTTCCATCTTCCACCATGTGAGGAAGCAGCAAGAAAGCCCTCACCAGATGCTGGCATCTTGATCTTAAACTTCCTAGACCCCAGAGCTGTGAGAAATAAATTTTTGTTCTTTATAAATTACTCAGTCTGTGGTATTGTTATAGCAGCACAAAAGGAATTAAGACAGCATGTGTGTGTGTGTGTGTGTGTGTGTGTGTGTGTATGTGTGTGTGTGTGTGTGTGTGTATGTGTGTATGTGTGTGTGTGTGTGTGTGTGTGTATATGCGTGTGTGTGAAAATGCAGATACATGACATACACATATTATCAGCAAACAGGTTAGGATCCAAAGGACATTCCTGAGCACACTTCTTCACAAATTCTGTGACTAAGAGGGTGATGGAGTTCAGGATACACTAGCTCAAAATACGGTCAGTTGACATTTTAAGAAATAGCAGAAGCAGGCCATATAAACTAAAAAGAATTCCCCCAACCCCTTCTCCCCTGAAGTGGGCCATAAAACCTAGCTGACCTTCCTCTGAAAATAGGTCATAAGACTTCATTACAGAGGGATCCCACCATATACCCAGAGAAAAGAAATGTCACACAAGGATGCCAAGAAGAATCTGAACAAACAGGCCCCACTCCTCAGTTTATTCCCCATCATGTCCTTGTGTATTCCGATCAAACTTCTGCACAGCTGTCCATAAAAATAGTTTTCCCTCTTTGTGTGGGTCTTCATTTCTGAAGGCTCCATGTCATATAAGACTTAGACTAAATACATTTGTTTTTCTCTTGTTAATCTGTCTTTTATTATAGGGGCATCAGCTATGAACCCAGTGATGGGTAAGAAATCTCTTCTCCTCTCTGAGGGTAAATGTGCAGAGTTCCATGCGCTTTGCCTCCCAGCAGGAGGATGAGTGTGACTTTGGTAGTGCTTTTTTGCTGGTATACATTTGCCTGGGCAGTTGTATCAGAAGATCTGTTGAGACATATGTCTGTGGCTTAGCTGGGAACACCTCAGCTGCTTTGATATCTGCAGGGGCCACCTCACTCTCCCCCTGAGGATATGCAGGTTCAAAGGCCCTGTGTCACTTCTGACATGTGCAGCCCCTTCACACACACAACCTTTCATGATCTCTGTAAACAGCTTGCTTTCTCCCAAGATAACTACAGGGTACTGTATTTCATCAAATTTAAGATGCCATTTATTAGATGCACCATTATTTTACTACCTGCCAATTAAAATACATACAATGCTTTCCTACCACTTCAAATTTTTATTTTATTCTTTTTGGAAGAGCTCTTTTAGACTTAGACAAATTTTTATTATCTATCACTATTAGGTACATTTAATAAGGGATATATAAGTGAGGTATATTGGCTAAAGTTTTCCAAAACTTTCACATTTAGAATCCAATTGCTCTTGTCACTTTTCAATTCAGAATCATGAATACTCATGATTTTCTATACAGTAGTGTCCTGTGTTTCATGAGCACTGGTGATACAGCATTTCTTAAATAATCCACAACAGAACTACAAGCCTCAAAGCCAAGGGTGCGGAAGTTCTTAAGCCAGCTTTGCAATTACCTAGAGCCAGCTTATATCTGACTCCCACTTCGGGAACGTGGCTAAACAAGTCTGATTCACACCTCCCCAAACCCCTCCATAAAGCCGGCTGGATCCAAAAAGGCTTAACTAGTGCTTCATTTTTGTCTGCAGGATTTTATTTCCAGATGGTGGACACCCATCCCGCAAGTTTGGCATGATGGTGTTTAGGACATGCTGTTCCCAAACTTGGCGACTTGGCATCTAAGAAACAGCAGAAACAGGAAAGTCTCTCTCACCTTCCCCTTGCCCTTCTCCCCTGAAGCAGGCTGTAGAATCTAGGATGATCCCTCGCCTTCCCTTCCCCCCCTCTCTCAAAGCAGGTCATAAGATCCTCATTCCAGAGGTACCCTCCCTAGGAAAGGAACATCTTTACCTCTGCAGACACAGGGACACAGAGAAGACTCTGAACAAATAGGCCTTGCTAAGTTCTCCCCAGTTTATTCCAATTAGATCGTACACCCTTCATCCAATCATATTCTTCCACGACTGTCTACTGTTCCTCAAACCTAAGAATAAAAATATGTAAGTTTACCTATTTCTTTGGGTCTTCAATTTCTTACAGAGGCTCCCGTGTCACATAAAACTTATAGTAAATAAATTTGTATGCTTTTCTCTTATTAATCTGCCTTTTGTTATAGGAGACCTTCTGATGGGTGAGGAAAAGAAATCTTTCCCGCCCTTTCAAGTGTCTGCTTTTTTCATGTTTGCATATGCCCAGAGATGACATGTCATGCCTGCCACCTGGCTGACAGACACAATCCATTGTAAAATATTCCAACTTCAGATATGTTAAGAAGTAAAATAAAAAGTATCTTAGATCTGAGGAAATACTGTGACATTCACCACTCACTGATACTGATGCCACACCCTTAGATTTCTCTGTTTTCATGGTGATTTTTCTTCCCCTCTTGCTCACTGCCACAGCCCATGTGGCATGATTCATTTTCTGTCACAGCATGCCTACCATAGAATTTACGAGTATTCCATGTGTACCTGTGACATAACTTTACCTCTTTCTCTTTTTAAAAAAATCATCACATCCTAATTGTCAGCCTCCTTTTCACCAGCACTTTCAGTACTCACTACTTTTGTACCTGTCAGACCCTATGGAGTTAATGGTGTTAAAGTAACTCATCTCAACAACTAAGTACAAGCAAACATATGGTCACTTAATGAAAAATGAGATGCTAAAATACATAGGATACACACGATCTGTAAAAGCTACCTGTTGTTTTTCAGAGGAATACATTTCTGCTTGTTAGTCTATGTTTTTGTGCAATCATGAAAATTTACATAGATGGGTCTTATATGCACACGTCTAAGTATGTATAGTTAGCAAAATATTATTATATCTGATGGTTTTCTTTTTAACTTACCCATAATCATGAATATTTCTATCACTGGACATGGATTACTTTCATTTTAAAGAAAATTCTGAAAATTATTAGTTTTTTGAGAACCCAGTGTTTAAACTAGGTTTTAAAAAATTGTTGAGGGGAGTGTCACTGCTCCTTGTCCTAATGATTTTCAGGAAAGCTAAAGTCACCAAGAGCAGTCAACCAGGTCAGGGACCCAGGTCCAATGCATGGGATGCAGAAGTCTGCAGATTCCCAACAGGCCAGCACAGAGACATTTTGTTGGCAAAAGCAGAGCGGCCAAACAACTTGGGAATTGAGAAACTTCTTAGGGCCTGCCCAGCATTCAGGTGACATCACTGGCTAGAATTTCTTCATTGGAATTGGCATGTCTCTCCAGAAGGATCGCTTACATCAGCATTCCGGAGTCTTGAGTCCCCAATGTGATTTTTACTTCGAATTCACCATAAGCAACAAACCCAAAGTTTAAAGTCTGTAAAATGTGGGGGCAGGAATTTGTTAGGTTGCTTTCAGCAATAAAATGTAATGATTTCCTGACTCTAAACTGTAAGACTCATGAACAATTTTGTAATGGTTTACTCCACTGTCCATACCTGGGCAATTCATAAATATGCATACATGATTAGTACCTCTTCCTGAGGCACATTTCATAGGGATGCTGGTCTATTAAAAATGTGGACAAAATCCAAGAAGGGATCAAGCACACATTAAGATCCCATGCAAAATAAAAATTCTGGACACTCTCTTAAACCTTCCTTATTTATCTGATATGCTAGATATATTTTAAGATTTTCTTTTTGGTGATGTTATTTGGATTTATGCAAGTTAGAAACATTTGCATAATGATGCAAGTTAGTAATATAAGCCATTGGGTATATGCAGATACCAGCTACACTCAAATATGTTCATTATTTTAAAAACCTTAGCTATACTCTAGTGCCCAACATAGCACCCAACATAGTAAAGGCTATAAATAAGTATTTGTTGGAAGAATGAACACAGAACATTCTGACTTGCTTTACACAGTTACATTTTAGTGATTATTTAAACTTTACAAAATAATACAACATAGCTTTCAATCTTTTGAAAAACTTAAAACTAAGGCCCATGGTACATAAAAACAATCTGGGGCACATGTATTTTGGGTTTAGTTAACTTTTTATAATTCAATAGATATCTTCCCATAAAACCACATGTATGTGGGTGATGCAACTACACCATTTAAAACCCCATGATGATATTCTACAATCCTAAGAATATCTAAATAATAATGCTATGTCTCTTCTTTATTTAATAAGCACACAGATTAGAAACCTAGAAATTAGCATTTTATACTGAAGTGCAATTTAAAGTGTGCAGCTTGCCCTGTGTAAAAAAAAAAAGAAGAACCTTTTCTTGTACCTCTATTTTTATCCTAAGTTTTGAGGATTTCCCTCAAGGAAGCATAATAGAATGCTCCTAACTGAGATGGTGAGATGAGATGGGTGTGTGCCACAAACACCTCCTGGGAGGAGGAAAGCCTAATAACCGGGGCCCTAGCAAAACCAAAGGCAGGTCATCCAGACTCGTAAGGGCTCTGGAGAGCACAGGTTTGCTAAAAAAGAGACTAGGACATATCCTTGTCACTCAGTGTCCTGAGCAGCTAAGGAGAAGAAACTCATAAACAAGGTTACCTCTGGCCAGGGACAACAAGGACATCTTCTGTCGGGAAAGGATGCTGGAATAGCTGACTGTGTCAGGCTAGACCCCAGAGCTGGCATGGGGGATTGGACATCTTCCTGTAGCCGCTCTCCTCTCTGGTCCTGGGCAGAAACCAGTTCCAGAAGAAGGGGAGGGAGAAGAACACTCCACTGTGAAGAAATACAACCCCTAGGTGTCCCTAGGAGAGAGCAGGGTGGGGTAGAGCCTCTGAGTACCCACAGGGACTGAGCTGTAACAGAAGGGACAAGCCTGAAGAAGAGACACTTTCTGGAACCTTTCAGTAAGCCTCTCTCTCACTAGAGCAGAGGGAAGCCAGAGGTCTAGAGCAGGTGGTAACATGGACCCAAGGCTGTCTTACTCCAGAGTACATGGCTCCCTGCTCTACCTTCCAGGACTGGGGGAGAGCTTTGGGCACCTCAGCAAGGCAGGAAGAAAAGGGAACTCAGACCCCAGGGAGGGAAACTAGACCTGGTTATGGGAGGAGACAGAAGAGACCAGAGTTCCAGCTGAGGGCTGAGCACCAGGCTTCAAGTGGACATGAGGACGGTGTGTCTTGAGGTTACTAAAAATTGCCTGCTAGAGAACACAAAATGCTTCTTCATTTTCTTCCTTCTTTTAATAAAATTTCCTTCTGCTGCTTTGTGGTTAGCTTGCCAGTGGGTGGTGTCAGCCAACGAGGAGACTGTCCCAGGTTTTGGGATCCAGACAAATGAATTCATGCAACTATTAACATCTGAGCTCCTATATATGCCAACTACCAGGGGCTAGGGACTCAAAGACTACAAAAAGAGGCCTCTCTGCTCAGAGCTCACATGTAAGTTGGGGAGACTGAGGAAGGCTTCCAGGCAGAAATGGAGATAACCGGGGCTAAGGGACAGAGCAGAGCACTCACTGAAGGGGGCCAGAGAGAATCTGTAAAGGAGCTTAAGAGTTGGTCAGGCAAGGGCTCTGGGCAGGTGCAGGCAGAGCAAAGGCAGAGAGTGGGAAGCAGCACGGTGTTTGGAGTGCTTTGGAGGTGCTCCTAGGAGACAGCAGGGTGGGGCAGAGAGGTGCAGGTGTGGCTTCCTACAGGGCACTACGGGGGGGCCCCTTCTGCAAAGGGCTTCTCCTGCAGTTAAATAGACCAGCCTGAGCAAGAGCGAGACCCCATCTCTACTAAAAATAGAAAAATTAGCAGATGTCATGGCATGCACCTGTAGTCCCAGCTACTCAGCAGGCTGAGGCAAGAGGATCACTCAAGCCCAGGAGTTTGAGGTTGCAGTGAGCTATGATGATGCCACCACACTCTACTCAGTACCCAAGGCAACAGAGGGAGACTCTGTCTCAAAAAACAAAACAAAACAAAACAGTTAAATAAAGCAAAAGTACATTAAAAATAAAAACTTTTCAATGAAGTATAACATAAATGGTAAAGTACTCATATCATATGTGTATAGGCTGGTAAATTTTCACAAATTCAACACACTCGTGTAGCTGGCACACAGATCAAGAAACAGATCACTACCAGTACCCTGAATTCCCCATCAGGACCCCATCCAATCACTGCTGCTGCCCTGAAGGGATGCACTAGTCCAACTTCTAGATTGGCTTCACCTGTTTCTGTGCTTCACTTGGAATCCTACAGGACGTCCCCTGTGCCGTGTGTTAAGTCTGTGAGATTCATCCATGCTGTGTGCAGTCACAACTTGTTCATTCAGGGTGCTATATAGTATTCCACCCTGTGACTATTCCACAGTTGATTTACCTATTCTACTCTCCATGGGCATTTGGATAGTTTCCCGTTTGGGCCATTACAAACAGTGCTGCTATGCACATTCTAGTCTTTTGGTGCACATTTGTACACATTTCTGTCAGGTACATACCTAGGAATAAAATCACTGGGCCATAGCATGTTCAGCTTTAGGAATGACTGCCAAACCCTTTTTCAAAGGAGTTGTTCCAATTTCCACTACCATCAGCAGAGTATGGAAAGTAAAAATATTCATGTGTTAAATGAGATGGCAGATTCCATGACAGGAAATATTTTTGAAAAGTCCTCTAACCAAAACTAAAGTCCTCTAACTAAAACTTTTAGATTAATTTTTAAAATGTTCAGACCTCTCAGCATTTGAGAGGTAGTTATCAAATTGAAAATTTTCAGTGTCTAATACAAATCTTTTTTGTTGAAAAAATTGAGTAATCTCTCCTCTTTCTTGTCCTCAGGGGGGAAAAATCTCGTCAGATTATGTGAGAGAAGGATTGGAAGTCTTACAATTCAAGATGATTTATCATGATAGAAAGTCTAAGGTCAAGAATGAAATGAAATTAATAATGTCAGCCAAGCCACTGGTGATCTTAGCTAACGGTCAAATGAGACGGCTCTTCTAGAGCCAAGGCTAGCTGCCTGATTTACAGTGCAGAAATAGAATATTTTGGTTTGGGTTTTAAAAAATGAAGGAAAAATGTAAAATAGCTGAGATCCAAATATGTATGGGTTGGATTCTTTCACAAAGAATTCTTGGTCTTAATTTGTTCTCACAAATCTCTAAGTAATAAGAACCAAGCTTGTATATAGAAGCTATTACAGAATTGAATATTGATAAAATTCTGCCTGGTTTATGTGGATTTCAAGAAAGGTTTGCATTTAGATTTCTACACGATCCCTGGAACCCATAGTGAATATGAAAAATGTCACAATAGCTTTTAGTCTGCCATTTTATAATTAGAAAATTTGAAACTCACATGTGGTTTTATAAAAGGGGGTTAAATGGGGAAGGAGGTGGAATTGGAGTGGGTTTTTCTATGACTCAAACATTCTCCTAAGGAGCAAAGCAGAGAGATGGTGAAGTCACCTCTTTGTGACTAAAGCCAGGCTCGCCTGCTCTCAAGGTTAAGTGGGATGCTGAAGTGGTGCACCCATCATTTTTACCCACTAACACACTTGAACCTCCTGATTATAGACTCCTGTCTTCAAAGCAGGTTCAGGCTTAAGGAATACTTTTCTGGAGATAACTCTTGAGCATGAAAAATCCCAGAGAGCCAAGAGGCACAACGCTATTCACTTCAAACCTTTCCAAGCCCAGCAGCACAAGGGAAACGGCAGACAAACAGAACCAGGCTTGGCATGGAGAGCTGGGGGCAGTTCCAAGGACACCACAAGAAATCACCTCATATAATGTTGCACTTGTGTGTATCAAATGTGTATTTGAAACCCACTTTCATCTGTTCTGTACATTGCCCTTAATGAAAAACAGCTGCAGACTTGGATTATTCTGCAAGGACCGAAGTTCATTATTTGAGGGTTTGATGATACCAGCACATCTTAATGTAATCACATCAGAGTTTATAAATACGTCTAGGCAGAATGGAGGGAAAGCCATCACTCTCACACCTCAGGGCTACAGAGGTCCCCTGAGGGAGATCCATTTGTGACTGTCACCTAAAGCAAAGGTGGGGGTGATTTCCTGGATGCCATAGCATCAGAGCAGTAAACTCTGCTGAGAAACACCCACAAACCAGACCCCCTTTCCTTCCCTCTTTTCTGAACCTTGACTCCATTAAAACATTCTGCCTATCCTGGAGGGCTCCCTTAAATATTTTATTTCAATCACCCTGGAAACATTTAAAAAAAAAAAAAAAAGGTGAGCAACAGAAGAGCAGGCTTATTCATGACTGTAGGGTCTTCAGCTCTCCCTGGCTGCTAGGGCAGGAGTGCGCAGCCCCCATCCCCTCATCACACACCTGCCACATTCCATGTGAACACGTCAAACCCTGCAGCCTGCTTGATTAATCACCCTGCCTGAGGATTTATGAAACAAAGTTCACATTACCCAGAGAGCTGCGCGAAGGGCTCTCTGAGGTCAGGATGTGAGACCAAACAAAATTAACGTGCCTGCCACATCCATCATCTCATAATCTGCTTCCAGTTCTATAATCCCTGAGTGTCCGGACTGTGCATACCATGAACATTCCTCTTCAACGAGGATCAAAATGGCTCATGTACAAAGGGCTCTGACCATCTTCCCCACCCCCAAGAAAATCATTAACCATTTGTGCAAGTCAAAGAGCCCTGGGAGCACAGACATCTGCTTAAAGCAAGTGGCTAGGGACCTAGACGTTTTCACGACGCTATCATAAATGTTTCTTCACACACCATAAACATAAAATTTGATTTGACCTAAGAATAAGGAATACACTGTTAATTTCCCAGCAATGCACTAACTGGTTGAGATCATATAAAGGAAAAAGATACTACAACTACCATTGTACTAAACTGTTTCACAATTATTCAAGGGAACAAATGTTACCCCCCCAAAAAAAGTGAACTGGTAGGATTAGACACATTTAAAATTATAAAGTAGTATGCTGTATTTTATATTACCATGGGATTACTTTTCATTTTGATTTCAGAACATGTTATGAGTCTCTCAAGGGAAATATTACTACTCATTTCATCAGGAGAAAAGGCAATTCAGAGATATTGTGTGAGGGCCTTGAGGTCACACAGCCTAGGACTGGGTTGGGCTGAAAGAAATCCACGTCACACTCCTGTTTTCCCCTCACAGTTGATACTATTTTCTATATTTTACACCATAAACCTCTAATTCTCTAAACTATATTACCCTAAAGTTTTCACCGCAAGATTATTTTACATTATATGCATTCTAATTCTCTCAAATACTTTGCCACAAAGATTCACACATAGATCATGTGAATATTATTACTGGATCTGTTCATTTCCAAGCAACATTCCTAGACTCTCGATGGAATAAGAAGTTGGACAACCAGGGTATTTTATGTTCTGATCATTTACAGTCCTAACATCTGGGGAGAAAAGTTTTAAGTTACAAACATGAGTAACATATCTGATTCAGGAGTAAGGATTAAAAAGCATATTAACAGTGTTCTCACCTTTTAAAAATTCAGATATTGGCTGGACACAGTGGCTCACGCCTGTAATCCCAGCACTTTGGGAGGCTGAGGCTGGAGGATAGCTTGAGCTCAGGAGTTTGAGACCAACCTGGGCAACATAGCAAGACCCCCGTCTCTACATAAAATTTAAAAAATTAGCTGGGTGTGGTGGTAAGCACCTGCAGTCCCAGCTACTAGGAAGGCGGAGGCAGAAGGATTGCTTGAGCCCAGGAGTGTGAGGTTGCAGTGAGCTGATGATGCCACTGCGCTCTTCCCAAGACAACAGAGCAAGACTCTGCCTCAAAAAGAAAATCAGATGTTAGGCTCCATTCTATGGGCTAATAGTGTCCACACTGATTGTTCAAGATTGAAACCAAAATATACATTAATCTTAGTAATATTAGAAGTGGCTCTTACATAAAAATAAGGAAAAAAAATTACTATGGTCTTCAGGCCAGTAGGATTTTGCTATAGACAGAATGTATCTCCCCCAAATTCATATGTTGAAGCTAAATCCCCAGAATGATGGTATTAGAAGAGGGCTTTGGGGGCTGATTAGGTCATGAGGGGTGGAATCCTCATGAATGGGATTAGTGCTCTTATAAAAGAGGCTCCAGGGAGCATCCTTGTCCCTTCCTTCTGCCACACGAGGTTGCAAAGAAAAGACAGTCGTTTGTGAATCAGGAAGTGTCCCTCACCAGACACTGAATCTGCTGGTATCTTGATCATGAACTTCCCAGTCTCCAGATCTATGAGAAATACATTTCTGTTGTTTATAAGCTACCCTGTTTATGGTATTTTGTTATAGCAGCCCAAACAGACTTAGATTGGAAGTGGCAAGACTTTGGTTCCTCAAACAATAGCTAAATGAGCGCTGTGTGCCACGAAAGAATTCTGTGTATATTATTTCATTTAATTCTCACACAGCCTACTGAGGTTTTTAATCCCCATAACTGATGATGAAGCTGGGAATCAATGAAGTGGAAATTACACACACGGTTATGTGACAAAGCTGAGATCTGAAGCCACATGCGTCTTATTCCAACCATCCCAAAATATACCACTGATATTCAGAAATCTGAAAAATTTCAGCATTCCTATCCCTCCTTAAAATTAACCTCCCATGTTCATTCTTGTAACACTAAAATATGAAATTATTTCAAAACAAAAAGTACAAAACATTAACCTATTTTTACTCACTGTCTCAAGTAGGAAAACAGAAACTGGAGGGAGCAGGAAATGGGCATCACTAAGGGGCAGGGGATGATGAGGATGGGGTAGAGTGGAGGCAGCGAGGCAAAGGTCTCCTGCCCTGCTGTGATACGTCTGTGGAGAGGGCAGAGGGGACGGGACTGTTTGGTAAGGATCCAGAGGTCAGCATGAATAGCTTTTCGTTCTTTCCTTCAGTAAACAAATCCTGATTCCATATCTCCTCTGTGCCAGCTGCTGGGTTGGGTACTGGCAACACTAGGAGACTAAGGTAAGTGGCCTGCCCTCCAGAACTCAGACCAGAGAGGGAGACAGATCTGAATAAACAATACAATATGCTGAGAGCTACACTGCAGGTATCTAGATGTTGCTGCACAAGCATTGGGGACTGATACCCTGGGAGGATTAGGGGACACTTGTGCTGGGGTCTCAAAGGATAAGGAGGAGTTTTCCTGGCAGTGAACAGAGGAAAGGCCATCCAGGCAGAGCATATTTGCGAAGGCATGGAGGTTGGAGATTGAAGAGATCATGATGTGTCCTGGAAATGGAAGACAGATCTCTGTGGATGCAGCATTGGGTGCATGGTGGCAGTAGCAGTGGTAAAAGTGAGATGGTTTTGGGAAAGGTGGGCAGGGACCAGAATTCCAGGTCTGCCAAGAAGTGCAGCCTGCATTCTGTACGTTGCAGGGAGCCAAAGGCTCTTAGGTGGGGCAATGACAAGGTCTGTGATAAGATCACTTGGATGGCCTTATGGAAGACAGATTGGAGAAAGCCAGACAGGTGGCAGAGAGGCCAGCTGTTATGAACTCTACTCGGAAGGACCCTTGCAGCTCAAAGGCCTTTTATCTAGTCTAGCTCTCTATTTCACAAGTACAAACTGAGGTCTGGAAGGTTAAATGACTTGCACAGAGCTACCCAGTGGGTGAGTAAGTGACAGAGCTGGAACTACAATGAAGATCTTCTGTCGGCTGCTGCAAGATCATTTCCACCTGCCTAGGCCGCTAAAGAAAATGAAGAGGTCTAAAGCCTGGATTCCCTAGTAATGGCTTCTAGTTTATCAGCTTGAAGACAACACCACAAAGTTTAGAAAGCAACAGTAGGTAAAAGAACAAAGCACACTGTTTTTACCAACGGTTTGGGACTCTTGCCGCCTCATATACCAGATAACTAGTAAAAGCGACACAGCTTACAGAATAAAACCAATGAAAACAGCTGCTTTCTTAATCAACCAAAGTAATCAAATCCTGACTGTTCACACATCTTGAAATTTAGAGATTCTTTCCTGAGAGCAGATGGTCACTACTTCAGCTATGTTTTCTAAAAAGAAATCTAGCTGGTGAGAAAATACTTTATCCACAGAACTACTGTCTACAGGGTTAGTCCCCAGAGATGTCCACCCCAAAGTAACCTAGAATGATCACCACTTTTAACTGAGATTCTAACCCTAACACCCTCCCCTCCTGCAATTTGAGGACAGGGAAGTGAGTCTAATCTGTTTCCCAGAAAATTGAGATTTTCGAGTGAAGCAAAGCCACCTATATAGAGCCCTTTCATAATTTCATTCCAAAGAGGGTGATCTACACAGAGAGTTTATTTTCAGGACAGAAACAGATTTTCTGACACCTGCACCTTTTCCAAAGGGCCCTTCAGACTTCATCTGAGCATGAAGGAGTGGCGTGTCAGTGGAGATCTCAGAGCTGCCATGTCTGCAAATGTTCCTCCTCACAACGGGATTCAGACCAAGCCCCTGTTTGAGTTAAAGTGAGTAGCAGACCAAGGAAGAAGGTATCTGTGTTCTTCAAAACTACATTTCACATTGTATATAACAAACCATTAAAAAAAAACCAAAAAACAGAGCACACCGTGTCTTCAATTGGACACAGATGGGGGAAAATCAGCCACAACAATAAATTCATGGAGGTGGAGTGTGTCATCACACACAGAGCCAGGATGTGTGATCCAGAAGGTGTGTGGGGGAGAGTTAATACCATATGTCGTTTGACTGCGGTGGGCCTGCTCCCATGTCAGTAGCAACGTGTTCCTCCAGAACATCTCTGACGCCATCCCTGATGCCACTGCACTCTGCCAAGCCTAGATGACTCTTACCAGGTACTGAAGTCGCTGGCGTTCTGTCTCGGGGGTGAATTCCGAAGACATGGGGATGATTTCTCCATTTCTGATGATTATGGCCCTGAAATGGTGAAAATGCATTGTCAGCAGCCAATCTCATAAAAACTCTGATTCTGTGACAACCATAGCTTGGTTCAGACCACACAAGAAATGCCAGAAGATGTTATCTTCTCTCACCTGCACAGCAGAGTTCACTGTTCCCAACTGACCACATGGGAAACATCTCTGTATTAAGTGCACTGCATTCTAGTTAGCTTCTGTTTACTTTTTCTTCTAGCTGGAACTGTGCCTTAATGCTCCAGCACCAAGCATACTACTTAGCGCATAACAAATAGTCAGTGAATAAATGGATGTATGAATGAATGATGTAACAGAGGCTCACTCTAGTCCTGGGTTACCCAATAGAACCTTCTGTGATCATGGTAATGTTTTTATCTGTGCAACTCCAATAGGGCAGCCACTAGCCACATGTGGGTACTGAGCATTTAAATTGTGGTTAGTGCAGCTGAGGAACTAAATTTTTAATTTAATTTAATTTAACTTTAAATTTTAAAGTTTAAGCAGTCACATGTGGCTAGTATTCAATGTATTAGACAGTGCAACTCCAGATCACTGTTACTCAAACAATCTGTGAGCCTGCAGCATTGGCCTCACTTGGGAGCTTGTTAGAAATACACAATCTCAGGTTCACCCCAGACTTACTGTATCAGAATCTGCACTGTAATAAGATTCCCAGGTGATTCATAAGCACATTAAAATCTGATAACGTCTGGCCTACACTCTTGAGCTTCTAAGGCTAATATCCTGGATCCAAAAAAAACCATTCTCATCTCATCTGAAGGCTCAGAAAATTTACACAACTCCAAAAAATGTGGCCGAGAGCTATTGCCGACTCAAGGACTTTTGAGAGAACAGAGTTCCCCACAGCAGATATCTAAAGGGTAGGCTCCAGGATCGATAACTCTGAAGGCAACCTTCCCCGGGCCTATCCCAGTGGTGCTTCCTGTTCTCAGACCTTCTGATTCCGAAGTGGTTCCCAACAGCAAATTTCCAGCTATCGATTGGTTGTGGCAGAAGGTTGCCATTTCTACGAAAAATGGAATTGGCTTGGAGAATTGCATTCTATATGAACCCAACAGCTTCCTGGCACCAGGGAACCAGAGGCCCGACATGTTTCTCAGTGAAGACCCACCAACATGGGAAATGCCTTTGATGAACTCAGCTCAGGGCAGATGCCTCGCTGATTCTAGGGGAGGCTGCATTCTTGTGCCAAGAGCCCCTGGGCACCCCTCCCTCCAACTGTAGAGGCGGCCCCTGACTTGGAAACAATCCCTATAAATGGCTGCAGCTGTCATGACCTGACCCCAAGCCTTCACCACCTGTGTCCCAGTTGCTGCTGTCATAGAAACTGATGGGGTGAGGGGCGCTGGGTGTGCAGGCAGGGAAGGAGATGACAACAAAAATATTGGGGGGCTTTAGAGAATTTATGGCTCTAGGAAGAAAAAAACAGTGGAAGTTATGAAAAAAAGGAGAAGTTTAGGGGAGCCGACTCTGAGAAGAAGATGCCTCTTGTTGAATATTCCTTATCACTTCTTTTATTATGTTGCCTAAAATATGACAAATTAAAGATTTCTTCTTATAAACCCAGAGTCACTTGTAAAATGCAATCGCCTCTACCCTCCCCCCAACCCCCACCCCAAGGTGATAGCCATCATTCAAAAATCAATGTGGGCCAGGAGAGGTGGCTCACACCTGTAATCCCAGCACTTTGGGAGGCTGAGGCAGGAGGATTGCTTGAGGCCAGGAGTTCAAGACCAGCCTGGGCAACACAGTGAGACACCCCACTCTACAAAAAAAAAAAAAAAAATTAGCCAAGCATGGCGGTGCACTTCTGTAGTTCTTACTACTTGGGAGGTTGAGGGCAGGAGGATTGCTTGAGCCTAGGAATTCAAGGCTGCAGTGAGCTGTGATCGCACCACTGCACTCTAGCCTGGGAGACAGAGTGAGACCCTATCTTTAAAAACAAACCCTGTCTTTAAAAACACACAAACAAACAAAAAAACACTACGAATTAATTCAAATGGTTTATCCTAATTATCAGCAAGTATAACTACAAAAAGGGAGGCGTTTAGAGAGAAGACAGAGAACCTTGGAGAATTTGAGGGGAGGTGTTGGGAAAGTCTAGGTTAGCGCTTAATCGTAAAGTGGCAGGAAGGGTCCCGAGAACCTGGGGAGCTGAAGTGAAAGTTACTATGTGATAAATTCCAAAGCTTTGCTTAAAGCTAGTCTTGACTCTTTTTCCTCTCTTTTTCTACATGGCCCCTAAGCTAATTCTTAGGCTGAGGCTGGGAAAGTGAGATATCTTGCAGGTGAGCAGAAGATGATGAGTAAAAGGCAGGAGAAGGCAGGCAGGTAGAGGGTGGCATGTCAGAGACCAGGGAGAATGTGGTCTGAGCGTCACCCCCCATGCTGCAGGGGAGCCGGCTGTGCTCACCCAGGCCATGGCAGATTCTCCTCTAGGAGTGTCAGGAGCTCAGGGGCCTTGTCTGTTTTGTTCACTCTTATATTCCAAACTCTCAGCATCCTGCCTGTCACACAGCACGAGCCCAGTGAATGTTTGTTGAGTAGAAGAGCAGATGAGAGCACCGAGGAGAAGCTGCCCCTTGAATTTGAGAAATAAGAGGCAGGAGACGTTCAATTCACTAAGTAAGGTGGGGTGGACTTCACAGAGCAAAGAAGGGCCATCACCTAGAAACTCACTGCTTCCTCAGCTACCTTTTCCTCTTCGCTGCCCGACCAGGGCTAGCGATCCATCACCTCCACCCTGGGGGCCCCCAACATCAGCTATTCCCACTCCTGTATTTCTGACCCCTCTCTCCACTGCATCCCTGCCCATAGTGCAAAACCACGCTCAAAACAGAATGTGTTTAAATTCAAACAAAAAGAAACCAAAACTAAATAATACTCTCCTAATCCAAAATCCACCTTCAGGGACTGTCCTCTTTTCTTTCCTACTAAGCCAAGGCTTATACATTGATAATAATCTACATTCAGGGTCTCTGCTTCCTCGCCTCCCATCGAGCCCTCAAACACTGGTAAATTTACTTCTTGCCCCCCTTCCACCCAGCCTCTGTCACTAGAGTCACCAAATGGCCCCTCTGTCATAATATCCACTGGGCATGTCATCATTCTGATCTCCCTGGTGGCATGTGATTATCTCCCAATCCTGGCTTCTGGGAATCTCCTCCTCCTAGTTTCCCTCCTAACTCCCAGGACATTTCTTCTCAGACTTCTCCATCCCTCCTTCGGTGTTGTGGACTAGGATTCTGTCTCACTACTCTCTCCCCCTGGGCGATTTCCTAACACCTTAGCCCCCAAGGTTAGGTTAGATCCCTCTCCTGTGCTACGCATTACCTTAGCCTGGTCCTTCTCCTGACCAATTTTGTAACTGATTACTCAATTGTCTGTCTCCCATGCTAGCCAGTAAGCTCCTAAGGCAAGAACCACGTCTGCCTACTACTATATACAGTGCCAGGCTGTTGTAGGCAGGACCAGCTACATAATTTCAGGGTCCAGCACAAAATAAAAAACACATGGTGCCTCATTTAAAATGGAGAATTTCAAGATGCAACAGCAGAGTATTACACCAAATGCGGGGCCCTTCTGAGAGTGGGATCCCGTGACTGCACAGGTCGCATGCGCACGAAGCTGGCCGAATGTACACCCTTAATGTTTACTGAATGGATAAATAGCTTCAACAACTACATATGCTGATGATTCCAGACAACCTTTCCAGCCCACATGTCTCTGTTTTGTGCCAGCCTGGAACAGCTAACTGCCAACAGATATATCCACTTGGATATTCACTGGCATCTCATACTTAGTAAGGTTCAAAATGAATGATCCTGTCCCCACCAAATGTGCCTGTCTTCTAGCATTCCCTATCTCAGGGAACGACACTATTTTCTACCCAGTTGCTCGTCCCAGAAGCCAGACAGACATTCCAGGTGCCTCGCTGTTCTCACCCCACACATCCAGACAGGGACCCCGTCCCTTAGGTTTTGCCTCCTCAGTAGTATGTGAACCTATCTCTTTCCTCGATTTCTCCCCCGTCAGTGCCTTTTCTGGTTTTCACTGGAGCTCTCTTGTGTAAGCAGCTCTCCGCTGTCCCCGCCCCATATTCCACAGGGTCACAAAGGTGACCTTAAGGCACCACCCTCTTCATGCCACATGCCCTACCCAAAGGCGCTGATGGGTTCCCAGCATTTCCCACTTCCTTCATCATTGGGTTCTTGCCTGGACTTCTGGCCCAGCCTCACTGTGGCCACCTCCACGTCTCCCTTGTGACGGCCAGCCTACCCGAGTCGGTTCAGGAGAACACCCACCTGCCCTCGCCCTCCCAGCCTGCCTTCCACGCTCCTTCCCTGTGACCCCGGGGTGGCGTCTGCCCACTGCCCCACGGCCCTTTCCAGTCCTCTCTGTGACTGCTGGCTTCCACGGCTGTCTTAAACCACCCTAAGGACACTTTCTGGGCAGAGCCTAAGTTGTCGTCTCCGGATCTCTGACACTCAGTGCCTGGCGTGTGGCAGACACACAACAACTATTTGCTGATAGATAAGTGACGAAATGAATGAAGCGTGAGCCGGACTTGCGTGAATCAACAGAAGGATCTGGAAGCGAGGGCCTTAAATAAGACTTTTCTTAGTAACAACATTATTAACTATATATAGTCTGAGCCCTCAAAAATCCATCTGCCTTTTTGTTGGTTTTGCAAGAAGATAGTAAGCCTAGGAGGATGCTGTTCTGGCTGAGCTGCCACTGCGAAGGGACTTGGGAGACAAGGGGACGGGAGGCAGGGCCCTTTCCTTTGCGGGTAGCAAAAGCTGCCGCTGCCAAATCCACACACAATGAGGCTCAGCATTCGATACCAATATTACTGCTGGGGTAACCCTAGCTTATCACTTTCTTAAATAGATAATTGTATCCAAATCCATCTATGTACAGAACATTCTTCACTCCTGTTTGAACGATCAAGTTCCCCCTTTAGGAGACATCTACCGATAAGAGATGACAGCGTGTCTGGCTGCCAGCCTTCCCGATCCCCACATCACAATTCCTCTTCCTCTGCGTTCCTTGGCTTCCTTTTGATCTTTCTCTCTTTCATCCCTCTAATCTAGGGATCAATTTGTCAGAGTGCTGGTCTCCAATCTGGAGTTGGGTGGTGAGAGGAAAGGGGTTTCAAAGGGAATGAAGTGCATGTGAACACTGACAAATCTCATACTAAATAATCAATAAAGTAGAGAAATGCCTTTAAAGCTACATTCTCTCATCACAAGACCCCTGCACTTCATAGCTTCTACCTCATTATTTTGTAAGATGCTTTTTCTAAGGAAAATTAAGGAAAAAAATAAAAATGAAAACAAAAAACAAAGGCTGTGTGTGGCAGCAATGTCCAGGAGAGCTAGGTACGTGCCCTGACATTTCTTCTGGGGCCTCAGGCCTGGACCTGTGGATATTACCATGGTCAGGATTTGGATGACATGCCATTTATTGACCCAGGGTTTGGCCAGAGATTAAATGAGGAAGTCGCAAGGGGTTGGGATGATTTAAACCACAGGCAACTACTTCCCCACCAGTACCACTTAACATACAGAAGGCATGAGTCTTAAGCATATTCTCCAAAGTTAAGGTTAGTTTTCATTTACAGAGACTGCAGCCGAAATTTACATGCTTTAATTTTAATTCCAGTATAATAGATGGGACATTATTTGTGATAGAGTGAACAATGAGGTTTAATGTGTTCTTATGAATCAACTGCGAGGATGGGAGGAAAAGAGGTAAAGCAGAGACATTAATAGTTTTTTAAATGCCCCCTCCCCTCCAGGATTAGCTACATGAGAGTATAAAGGCAGTATATTCCTAACTGTTGAGAATTTTGAGTTCAGAGAATAGTTCCTAGAAAATCCTGCTACTTCTATCCTCCAATGTTGTATTTTGGAGTCAAAAACACCTACTTTCTGTTTGTTCCCCAAGTTAGTTAGAATAAAAAGTGGTCAAGAGAAAAAGAAAAGGTAAAATAGGATACTCATTTCAAATATTTACTTGATTTTACAGTTTCTCTTAAGGAGATCACATCAACTCTTTTAAATCCCACCTTGGCACAATGTTCTCAGAGCAAGACTGACATGCTCCAAAAGACATTCAACAAACAAGCAAAATAAAAAAGGTGATAAAAAATATGATTAGGCAATTGACAGATGGGAAAATGCAAATGTTCAACAAAAATATGAAAAGACAGCAGGTAGCGTGGCTGAGCAGTCTAAAGATATGAAAAGATACTTAATTTCATTAGTCCAAGAAAATGCAAATTAAAGTAACACACAATTTTGCTCATTAGATTGGCAAACATTCCAAAAAATCAACAACATACAGTTCTTAAAGACAGGAAAAAGTCATTCTCATAATTAATGGGAATGTGAATTGTTATACCTTTAAATCTATTAGAATTATAACTATATATTCAATGGTTCAGCCATTCCACCTTTGGGAATACATCCTAAAGAAATAAAGGACTCAGTACACAGGATATATATGCAAGAATTCACATTTTGACATTATTTGTTGTGGCAAAGACTGGAAAAGGGGAAATGTTGAATGATTGGTCTGTATTCTATGAGCTATCACACAGTCATTAAGGAAAAAAAAAAGGTGACGTCTATGTTTTGTGCCCTGGAGGTATCCATGATGTGTCAAATGAGAAAAGATGCAGAGTAATGTGTGGTACTTTCCTATTTTTGTAAAAACAAAAACTATGTATAAATACCCCATATAGATGGGGAGTCTGATTCCAGGCCCAAGTCCTGTCTGTGAGGCTTCAGGTCCGACCACAGGCAGTTACAAAGGCTTTGCCCAGCAGGCTGACGAGGGAAGCTGCCATCCCCACCAGACTGCACAGCCAGGGCACAGCAGTCACTGGGAGAGCTGCCACCTGGAACCTGCTCTCCCACCCTGCCCCTGCGTTTTTTCTCTTTGCCTCTTGCCTGCACTACCACAGTAAGTGAAAAAAGTCTTGATTGTTAGTTTCAGTTTTGTTCGTTGTCCTAACTGATCACCTTGAGACCTGACATCTTGACAATATCTAATTAAGTCTGAATGAGTTGGGAGAAAAGTATGGAAGTGGGAGACAGAGTTAATTTTTCTTTGTATACCTTTTTATTATTGGACTGTCACAGGGAATGTGTGCTCCTTTTGTAAATTTCAGGAGGAATTTATTTGCCCAGATTTGGCGGTATAGCCTCAGAAGACCTGGAGTCCTCCCGCATGCTGATTCAGCTTTGTACTCTACCAGTCTTCACAAACCCCGTGTGCCTCAAGCACCAGTCCACAAAGTCCTGCCCAGTGGCTCAAGCACACCTCAGAGGCCATTATTTGGAGCTGGGGCATGGCAGCACAAGTATTCTGCGTCTGTGGAGCCGCTGAGAAGCCACTGAATTTTGTTATAGAAATAAGAACTGGTGAAGCCTAAAAAATGTCTGTACTTTTCTCCATTACTTGTGTTTTAAGGGGGGGGGAACCCACAAAAGTAGGTTCAGAACTGCCAATCATGCTCAAAAATAAAAAGTATAAAAAGAGGTTCTGATGAGGCATTAATTGGATGACTGAAGAACTCATCAGCTCCTTTGGTTGAAGGTCAGATGTCACTAATCTTAGCCACACAGGGGAGTTTATACAGTTCCCCCTCAGCGCCCCCAGCTTGGGCATTCTGTACCAGTCTGATACACACATTTCTCTGGGGACCTAAGGGCTGACTTGAAACTCTGCCCTTAGGCTCTGATAGTATATATCCATGTATGATTTATTCAGTGGCCACAGGGAAATTTTAAATGTGTTAAATCAGTTACACTGATAATAAAGCAAAAACAAAACAAAACAAAATACCTCTCCCAACCCAATTACTGCATTCATTGCCTGTGGGCTATCTACCACACCACACAATGTCCAGAGTTCAAGGCCTAGACAGCCACCCAGGTATCTGGAGGTGGCAGCAGGATGGGAGAGCCACTTCCCCCTCATACATCACTACTGGGAGTAAATAGAGTAGGGATGTCCTTGCTGGGAGGCAGCAATCAGCCAATTACACTTTCTATTGCTTGGAATACATCTCCCTTGTTCCAGGGCAAGCAAAACTCAACATATACTATTTTGTGTGTGTGTACACAGCAAGTAACCGTAGCTATGTCTACAGCCACATTGCAGAGAGGTTTCACCCTGTAGATTAAGGAATTCTTCTGAATGTCTCAAAAGAGTCCTCTCCCCACCCCAACACACAGGATGCTACTAGGTTTGAATAGCAGAAGCTCATTCATACTCCCTCATTTCTAACCTTCACTAAAATGAGATGACGTTGCCTCAGTATACCACAGAGCTCCCGCATCATCTGCTACAGCTACAAAGAAAGCTTCAGATTCAAGCAAAGGAGTAACAAATGAAGTTTGAAGAGGAAGATGAAGTTTGGAGAATCAAGTAAGGCAAATACAGGAACACTCTGTCAGCACCCTCTTTCTCAAACCCTCAGGAAGCCTAAAAGCCTGTGCTCTGCCATGGCACATTCCACAGCATATCACCTTTCCGTCCTTCTGCCCCTTCAAGGTAAAAACCTTTGGTCTTAAAACCAAACAAAATCCCAAAATTCACAGGCAAATAATATTGCGAACAGGTGCTATGTACACATAGCATGAGGACAATCAATAAGCATAGAACTTTTCAGCTCCAGTAGAAGGCTTTGCCCAAGTGGCACAAAGAGTCTACTTCAATCATTCCCTCTGCTCTAAACACACAGCAATGACCTATAACATGAGAGTGAGTAAGTGAGTGAGGGAGAGAGAGAGAAAGAATGAGAAAAAAAAATAGAGAATGAGAATATATATATAGATAGAGAGCACGTATGCACACATGAGCCTGCATGCACCAATCTCAAAAATAAAGGTAGAATCTCTGTAGAGCAGAAATGGAAAGAAATTCGTATCACCAGGCTGCTGGACTCAAGAAGCAGGTAATGGTGACCAGGAGTCCAGTTTCCATGGAGTAAAATGTATTAAAAGTCCTCAAGCAAGACAGAAGATAAGGATCAAGCCCACACCTGAAGTCTGAATCCAAACCAAGCCACTTCCCTTTGTTATACCTGAGTTCCTTCTCTCTGCAGCACAGGAACTTGCTGCACAGCAAAGCAAAGTGCTTTGAGGCTCTGGTTTGAAAGAGTCCTGGTAGTACAGAACTTCATTCCCATCTCTAATTCCTGAGCCTCAGCCAGCCCTGCAGCATGGAACCCACCCACATGCATAGTTAAATGTGTGTCCATGCAGAACACACAACACGCAGGAGGAAGGTTCTGCAGTATCTACCCTGTCTGGGTGGTTGTTAGGTTCTGACGGTTTACTTGGGAGGTTATAATGTGACAGCCAAAGCATGAAATGATAAAGACTAAGGGAAAGGCTAATTGTCAAGCCCTCCTCCAGCTCAGAAAGTTTGTGGTTTTAGGGGAAATTCACGTATAAGTGAGTAATTGGTGGCCATGTGTTGTATAGAAATGACACTGGCCTCGGAATCAGAATTTGTAGGTGCCAGCTCCATCTTGGCCTAGTCTTTATCTCTGGGCCTCCACATCCTCACCTATAAAAACAAGGGGTAGGACCACATGACTTCGTAGGCACCTTTCAGGTTTAAATTGAAATGCTTCTGAAAAAAAGCCTGATACACGTCGGGTGGGGAAATACCAACAAGGGCTCCAGTTACTGCTTTTCTTCTCAGGAGGTGGTAATTACCACAATTTAGATTCTAATAAATATAAACAAAATACAGAAGTACCAGGATGGGAGAAGCCACTCGTGGTGCTTCTCTTAAATCATAAAGGACAGGAACCCATTATTGAGCAAAGCCCCCAATGTCATTTCACTGTTGTCTGCAGTCCCCTTGGAATGCAGTGCTGCAAACAAAAGGCATCTTTGACACTGTTAAGAGTATTCATGGGATGCCCTGATTCCATTACACACTTTTTCAGCTGAAAGTGATTTGAAACGCAACATTAAACTGCACATTTCCAGGATGGAGGAGAAAATCTGGTACAAGGTGACAAAGAGAAACCATTCAGAAAACCCTTTTTGACAGTGTATATCAATTTCAAGGCATAGGGAGGAAGCATCCATTTTGTTCAAAAGCATCAGACCTTGCGGATTCTATTTGGATGCAGCAGAAATGTTGGTCTCCTTCAAAAGCATTAGAAATGTGTTGATGGGAAAGAAAGCAGGGCAGCTGAGGAAACAAATGAGGGTTACCACCATCAGGCTGTAGATGCTAATTAGAGGTGTCAAAAAATAGCTGAAGGGAAAAAAGATAACCCCACCAGCCAGGAATTAGTCTGGGTGTGTTTCTAGTCATTCCATTTTCAGAATAGCTACTAAAGTAGTTTGAAAATATGATGATTCATTTAACAAGACCTCAAATACACAACTAAGCTCCTCAGCAAAAATACTCACAAAAAATGGTTAAGGGAAAAGAACTCAGATCTTTAAGTAGCAGCAAAAATAAGTGACCACTTGTAGAGCAATAACTGAGTCAAATGTTCCCTGCTTTCCTCACAACCAGCCCAGTCTGTACTTGTACCACTCAGAATAATTTCTCAATGTCTTAATTCAGCCACTTTCTACAAACATCCTGCTATACCAGCAACATTCAGGAAACCTAATACACCAGCACAAAAATGGCCAGAGCAGGTAAAAGCCTCACCATCATTAAAGAAAAGTTTTCAATGTGCTTATTATTTCTTAAAAAACAAAAACAAAAACAAAAAAACACAAGGGTTCCATCTGTCAATTAATAGTAGGATGGTTTGTTTTTTTGTTTTTTAAATATAATACACCTACCATAAAATTTACCCTTTTAAAGTGTACAATTCAGTGGTTTTTAGTATATTCACAAGATTGTGCAACCATCACCATTATCTAATTCTAGGACATTTTCATCACCTCAAAAAGGGCCCCTTCATTCCCTGTACCCATTAGCAGTCACTCCCCATGTCCCCCTCCACTAATCTGCTTTCTGTTTCTATAGATTAATCTATTCTGTATTCTGGACATTTAATATAAATGGAATCATGCAAAATGTGGCCTTTTATGATTGGCTTCATTCACCAAGCATATGTTTTCAAGGTTCATCCATGTTATAGCACACAGCTGTACTTCCTTCCTTCTTATGGCTGAATAATAGTCCATCGTATGAGTACATCGCATCCTGTTAATCCATTCATCAGTTGAAAGACATTTGTGTTCCCATTTTATAAAATGAATGATGCTATGAACATTTATGTACAAGTTTTTGTGTGAATATACATTTTCAATTCTCTTGGGTATACACCCAGAGTGGAAATACTGAGTCATATGTTAACTTTATGTATAACTTTTTGAGGAATCACCAATTGGTTTTCCAAAGTGGCTGTACCATTTTACATTCCCAGTTGGTAGGTTTTAAAAACTTTCTCTTAAGACTGAAAGTGGACCCACACCTCTCCCCTCTCACAAAAATCAATTCACAAGGGATAACAGATCTAAACCTAAGACATGAAACCATAAGAATTCTCGAAGAAAACGTTGGAAAAACTCTTATGGACATTGGCCTAGGCAAAGAATTGATGAAGAAGACCCCCAAAGCAATCACAGCAGCAACAAAAATAAATACATGGGACCTGATCAAATTGAAAAGCTTCTGCACAGCCAAGGAAACTATCACTAGAGTGAACAGACAACCTACAGAATGGGAGAAAATATTTGCATGCTACACCTCTGATAAAGGGCTGATCACCAGAATCTATACAGAACTTAGGAAAATCAACAAGAAAAAATCAAACAACCCTATTAAAAAATGGGCAAACGACATGAACAGAAACTTTTCCAAAGAAGACAGAATAATGGCCAGCAAACATATAAAAAAGTGCTCAACTTCTCTAATCATCAGGGAAATGCAAATCAAAACCACAATGAGATATCACTTAACTCCAGTGAGATTGGCTCATATCAAAAAATCCCCAAATAACAAATGTTGGCGGGGATGTGGACAGATAGGAACACTCATACACTGCTGGTGGGACTGCAAATTAGTACAACCTCTATGGAAAAGAATATGGAGATACCTCAAAGAATGAAAAGTAGAATTACCATTTGACCCAGCAATCCCGCTACTGGGTATTTATCCAAAAGAAAAAAAGACATTTTATAATAAAGACATCTGCTCTCGAATGTTCATAGCAGCACAATTCACAACTGCAAAGTTGTGGAAACAACCCAGGTGCCCATCAATACACGAGTGGATCAATAAAATATGGTATATGTATACCATGGAGTATTACTCAGCAATAAGGAACAACAGTGAATGAACACATCTGGTATTATCCTGGTTGGAGCTAGAACCCATTCTTTGAAGCGAAGTGTCACAGGATTGGAAAAACAAGCACCACTGGTACTCACCATCAAACTGGTACTAACTGATGAACACTTACATCACACAGGGCAATAACATTCATCTGAGGGCGGGCGGGTGGGAGGGGGGTGGAAGGGATGGGAAAAACTCTCACTGAATGGATGTGGGGAGCACAGTTTGGGAGACGACCACGATTGTGGCTCTGACACGCGCAGAACAGGGGCAATGTGTATGGCCAAAATGTTGTACCCCCATGATATTCTGAAATTAAAAAAAAAAAACAACTTTCTCTTAAAGGATGACCAAGTTCAAACTAAATGTTATTTCTGAAAAGCTCACAGTGATTTCTTATTCAGCACCATTTTAAAAGCAACTTGCTGGAAAAGTTTTGCCTGTATGCTTAGATTTCAATGCGCACATTGAACACTTAATGCTTTCTTTTCCATTTGCATCAAAGGATACATACTCTGTTTTTCTCAAGTGCAGGGTCAATACCTAAAATCTACAGCACTGTACAGTCCCCCAGCACAACTGTGTGCAACCACATCCCAAGTCCTAAAGCAAGCACACTTTTCTTCTCGTAGCAAGTAGGCAGACTGGATGAAACCACCAAAGGCATTTATTTTTCTCTCTAGTGTAGTCATTTTTGGAGTAGGACAGATCTTTTCTTTTTTTAAATGACTGTTGACTACAACAGTGCCCTGTCTGTGTGCCAAGGCAGGTAGGGCTTGCAGAGTCCAGGAGCCAATCTCTTTGCTCTCACCCTTGTTAGATTTGTGTCCAGTTCTGGCCTCTTTACTTGAACAAGGCAATGCAATGGAGCCACTGAACAGAGTTCCAAGAAGAGAAGTAAAAACAATTCAAAGGGTGGAAAATAGATGCTTTGAAGAAGGTTAAAGCAACTGTGGTATTTTAGCCTGAAGGAAAGAATGAGGAATAATCACATTCTCCTTCACGCATTTAAAATGGTTTGATTCAGAGAATGGAGGGTGACCAGCTCTTCATGCTCAGAGTGAAACAAACAAGAAGAAATTCTATTTAAATCACATCAATAAAATTCTATGGTTGGAAAAGGGAAAAGAATTTCCTGATCTTCACATTATGCATTTGACCAAAGCTCATGGGTCTTCATCCCTGGACTTCTTCAAAAGGACATGAAGGAGTTTTGTCTATATTCGCCTGCCAAGAACTTTGAGGCATCCTTTGCTGTTGTTTCTTTACGATGCTATAAATCAGGAACTATATCTGCTGCACGAGGGCAAACTGGATCCATGCGCAATGAGATATACACTGTGAAATGTATTGAGAAAGTCTTGCAGCCTGCACTGTGCAAGTAAACGGGGCCTCTTATTTGCCACATGCCCCTGTGCAAAATAAGGTATACATGACTTCACCTGGCTGGGCAGTTAGGCTCATCTGTGGCCCACAATAGGTTATGCAGGCTAGATGCTGCATGCCAGCCATACCTGTAAGGCCTCTCTGCTTCTTCCTGGTGACAGTTACGTGACGCTAGTTCCTTACACAGCAAAGGCCTGGGAAGCTCATCTTTCATTCACTGAACATAACCCATTCAGTTGGGTTTGGGACCTGGCCAAGGTGAAGTAGAAAGTGATCAAAGCTTACAGTCCAAAGTCTAGTTCAAGCTATGAACTAACTATGCTGGGAAAGAGAGTTAGCCACTCTGACAATGAATTTTCCCCCCTTGATAAATAGACAACGCCACTTTCTTCAGACTAAATGAGTATATGTGCGAAAGGACTTTAAGTACAGCTTATTGGTGTTGCTAAATGAATCATTAAAGGAAACTTGCATATAAAAGTCAAAGCAGAATAGTCAATTATAATGCTTCCAACTTTGCTATGTTACACAATGATAACTGTCCATAATTGTGATCCTAAGGAATTGTATGAAAGAAAAAACAAACTACTTAGTGACCCCGCTTAGGTGCTTTAATGATAAAATGGTATGCTAATTTCCCATCGTCACTTCCACTCATGTGTTGTGATCCCCCCACAATTCCATAGAAAAGAAGGGAGATTGACAAGGGAGAATTGGAGCATTCTGCTTCTCTTGATCAATAGCTTTGAAACCCTATTCTGTTCATCAATATTAATGTTAGGGTCTCCTTAACATTTTCCCAAGCAGATCTATAATTTATAATTTTATTTTGACAAAAAGATATATAAAGGGTTCCCATGCCAAATCCCCTTTCCCTGCAAAAATTCTACTCAACCCATAATTTACCTGAGGCTGTTGCAACTGTCCAAATGAAAAATGAGTCTGAACTATGTCTGTGGAAACAGAAAATTCTTAGAAATAAAATACATAATTTTTGGGGGGGATTATATGTGGGAAGTAAAGGAGAAGAAAAAGTCTGGGAATCTTCTGAGGTTTCCAGCTTGGGCAATGGAGGGTGATGGGCTATTAATGACAGGAGAGACTGGAAGAAAAGCCAGTCTGGAGGAGAAGATAGTGCATTTTGAGCATGTTGAATTCAGGGCACGTGCCTGATGCCAGGTGGAAGGGCTAGTGAATACACAGTTGGAAATGTGTGGGTGGTGCTCAGGAATGAGGTCAGGGCTAAAAGAATAGATTTGGGAATAGTTATGTCTATATCTTAGTTAAAACTATGAAATTGCAACAAGTGTTCCAGGGAACGCACATAGAAAAAAGGGAGATAAAAACAAAGCTGAGAACAGAACTAACATATTAAGTGAGAACATAGAAAGATGTGTCCATTCCCTCATTCACTTTCTACCTCATCTATCTGGCCAACTCTTCTCCACAGAATAAGTCAATGAATTTAGGTTGTCCTCTACAGCGTTTCCCATGGGACACTCTCCTGAGTGATAACAGGGAACCACCAGAGATTCCTCACGTTCAAAAGAGTTCAGGAAACACATTTATTTGTCACAGGACTTTTCTGAGGCTTTAATATACTAACATGTATTGTTGTTCTCCAAAACCAGGTATCTATGTAACACTTTCCAAATCTGACTAGGTGAGGAACTTTGCCTAACGACTTTTCACCTTTCTGCCATGTGTGGGTCAGATTCAGGGATGGATGCACTTGACTAAGCTATAGCTTAGGGACAAAGTTGGCTTCATTGTTGGAGCTTCATAGCTTGGGAATGTGGTGGGCTTCACTTGTGGAGACTCACAGCTTAGGGACACAGTGGGCTTCATTCTTGGAGCCTCACTCCCTACTTCTGAAGCCTTGTCAAATATAAATTCAGAGCTGTTCTCTCTTGGGACAAGATCACACCAGGCCATCGCTCTCTGATTCCTTTTTTTTTTTTTTTTTTTTTTCAGATGTACAAATAGAGGAAAAGAAGCTGAGACTAGGGCAGAGGCTGCCTAGGGAAAGCCAGGCTCTCTCCCCCTCTTCCCCTGCTCGTTGGCTTTCTCCATTCTGGCTTTTCTCTTAAATAATCTGCCAGGTAAGAGGGCTTATTACCCTTATTTCAGCTAGTTCTGACTTGAAGCTTGGGGGCTTTCTTGTTTTGATTCTCATTTTATTTTTGTATTTGCTGCTTCTCTGGACTTTCCCTCATCACCAGGATTAGAGGGAAGAATGCAAATAGGCTGTTTGGTCCTCTGCCCTGGACTTGATTCTAGCTTAAAAAGACAACTTCGACATGTTCCAGCCTGGCTCAGGAAGAAAATACACTGGGATTTAGGGCTAAAATTTATTATTAAGACTAATAAAATGTATTCCTTTGCCTTATCCTCTGTCCATATATTTCTCTGTTCAACTTCTTGGGATTAGTAGGCAGGGTCTAGGATAGGACTTGAGAATGAGAGCTTCCAGGTCTTGGGTATGTAGTTTCTTATTCTTCTCGGGACCTTCCAGAAATTAGGCTGAGTTTCAACTCATCTCTGCAGCATGTTGTTGCCCCTCTATAACTTCCCTAATGGGAAGGTTCCACACACAGAAACCTCTTTGACATCTGTAGGTGAAAATACATGTTTTGAACCTTGTATTTTTCCCATTTTGCAAACTCTCAGAATATTAGTATGGGGTTAATTTAAAACCTCATTATTTCTGACGGGAAGCTGGTCATGGATAAATAGCAATACCAACTTATCAAAAATGTTCACAAGGCTAAAGCCCAGAATAGATTTGTTCTTATGGAACATGTTGAAGACAATAGAAATGACCTTCTTTATTTATATTTGAAAAATTGAAGTGATTGAAGAGGAGAATAATTGGCTGCTTGAGACCAGAGGTTTAATGTTGTGGATCAGACAAAGCAGAAGGACTGTTTTATTTCTATTTTCCCTATCATATTGAGAAGGGGGAGAATAACATGAATAAAACTAAAACCCCCAAATAGATGAAAATATCACAGAAGGGAACCCTGCTGCAATAAAAGGGCTCAAATCCTCTGGCTCCAACAGATTACATTTTATGGGGCTCTAAAAGCCCTCGAAAATGAGGCTGTGACAGGGCTGTCAGGGAGCTGGGGGGAATGGCAGTGAAGAGAAGTGCCCAGGGATGAGGGATAGGCCAACCAGGTTCAGTGTGCAATAAGGGAGACAATGGATTCTGCAAAGTAAGGCGGCGAGACTTGATATCAATCTGGACAAAGATTCGAGAGATCATCAAAGAAAGGCTTGTGAGGACGTGTAAAAGAAAGCAGTGGCCACCAGCGGTCTGCCGGGTTCCCGGAGAGCGTGAGGCACGTCATTCCTAATCCTTCTTCCCTCAACCCTCTTCTTGTCCAGGTAAAGGAAATGCCACAAGCATAATATCTACCTGGACTTTGGAAACCAACAAAATCTTTCACGATCTTTTGGTTGACAACGGAGAATAGGGGCTAGCATAAGTAAAAATAAGCAAGCCAAAAATGGTTGAAATGGACACAAAACTCAAGAGTTTCAGTCCGCAAGACACTCACATTCAGCTCTGTGGCATGGCTGTTGGGAAACTGAGGGTGGGCTTTAAGGACGCTGTCTTTACAAGGCGGGCGGCTGTGAGCTCCGCACTGCACGGTCAGTTCAGTTCCGAGAGGCGCCATGTGTGAGAAGGGAAAGCACACAGGAACAGGGACAAGGACCCGGATGATGAGGAGCTGAAGCCAGATATCTGGAGAATATCTGAAGGAAGCCAGGGATGTTTATTCAAAGAAGAGAAGACTTATGGAGGGTTACAATAGGTGCCTTTTGATATCTGCTGGACTCTCAAGTGGAAAAGTGAGTCACCATCTTTGGGTGGTGAGAATATATCTTTCTTTTCTTAATCTGATTTATTTGTATTTTTAAAAACTGTACACAAGTAACATATACTGCTTATGTAAGAGTAAAAAGATTTTTTTAAACAACTATTTCATGAAGTAAACATATACATATAAATATACAAAACAGAACAGATTCCTGAGAGGGAGGGTTGTCATAAACAAAGAGGAGGTCCAGGCCAGGGGACGCCGAGAGGCAGCTAAGCTGGCGACACTTGGGAATGTGGTCATGAAAAGGTGAAGAGCATTTACTGAGGAGTATAAGGAAAAAGTAGGCGGCAGGAACAGAGGAGGGAGGGCACTGAATCTCGGCGGAGCTGACTGAAGGGAGAGATGAAGGCACACGAAAGGCTACAACACTGTGGGAACAACCCGAGCTGCAAGCTGCAGAGATGAGCGCGAGAGAGAAACCAGGATTTCTGATCAGGAACCAGTTGGACCTAGGTAAGCTGACTCTAAACGCGGTGTGAAGTCAGCAAAGATTTAACCAAAGCCAAAGAGAGCATCTCCAAGGGCTCCAAAAGGAAAAATCTCCTCCTTCCTGAGTTCACAAGAGACGCTCAATGCTGCGACAGGTCCAGCTGGAAAACGAGGTGGGGAAAGGGTGGGTGACCAGAAAACAGCAACCCCAACAGCAAGGCCCCGCAGAGAACTGCGGTAATAAGGAGCCAAAAGGCACTGTCACGTCGTGTGAGATGCCTCAGTGGCTTGGCCTCCTATCCCCACACTCCCGCGTGCTCTGGGAAGGATGGGCTACGAATCTCAAGTTATCTGCATTATGGACAGTAGGGGACAGGAAAGGAGAAAGAACATAATCAATAAAATCAAGAGTGTGATGTTTGGTAGATAAACCATTTCCTGTTTTTGCTGGGTTTAGTCACGCCAAAAGTGGAAACTTAGTTTCCATGAAAGAGTGGAGATACCATTCCCATTTCAACACAAGAATGGATGAGAAATATTTACATTAGGGGCTAGTGCATCTAAAAAAAAAAAAACCTTCAGGTGCGTAAAAAATATCTTAAGGTCTAAATAAACTAGTTACTTAGGGTTTAACTTCTTCCTCAAACTGTAAAACGAAAATAAACCAGTTCATCCTTATATATTTCACAGGTATGAAGAAAAAAAATCAATAAAGAGGTAAATTCATTGGAAGAAAACACATTCTAGTAAATCCACCAGAAATGTGTTATCATAGATATACTATTTTCAAATGTTTTTCTGGGGGCAGGGTTCAAATTGTCAGCTTGTCTTTATAATAACATTATTGGAGAGGCACTTCCTATCATAATGCCACTCCAGAAAACACTCAGAAGCACTATGCTTCAAGTCCCACGTTCCTGTGTCCCAATTTCTATGGACTTATTCAAATTTACATTCCGAATGTTTAGCATCAGTAAGTCACACACTCCATAGAACAAGGGGCTCTCAGAACACAATTATCGTCCTATTCCCACTGCTGGTTTCAGGCACAACCACCTCTCAAAGGAGAAAAGCAGATGGAGGCTTCCCACACGCAAAGCTTTACAGTCCCAGCCTGGTGCAATTTAGGAATGAGGCTCAGAAGGAATTAAAGGGAGCATTAATAGAGACATTCAATGTAATTTGAAACATGAGTTTGCTGTTCAAAAAGCTAAACTGTAGTGCCTAAAGCCGAATGCTTCAAACTACCCCTAGAACCCTTAAGTGATGTATCCTAATTACAATCACAGTCTTTTGGTCATAGATGAAAAAAGTTAACACTTTCTCATGTCTGGCTGGAATTACTCAGAGTCATTCATTGTAGTTGTGAGGTCTCTTTCATGGGAATCAAAGTTTTCATTTGGTTTCCACATTAATAATTCTGGGAAGCTACAAAGCCTTTGAAGGGTATCTATTTTTGCCTTAAGGTCTGGCAGCCTCAAAGTTCGCATGAACCTCACAGATGCAAACTATCTCAGCGTGATTGATTCATCTATGCCTACAGCGCTCTCACCAAAGGGAGGTCCCTGCCTGGGTGAGGTTTCTGTATTTATACTGCTTATGTGTTTATTTGTAAGTTAAAATTGTTTTCACAAGTCTAAGAAATTTAAAAATGGTCTACAATGCACATTCATGAGAATTAAGCCAAAACTCACATTCTTGACTGAACCAGTGTTTATTATACCTTGGCAGTGGGACATATGCTTTGTCAAAGCTCCAAACTTCTTATCTTCCCTGCCTACACAACTGCAGTCACCTCACTCCCCACACTGGCTACATTTTATTTAAACCTTCTAATTGTGGAGAATAGAAAGGAGCATCTGACCCAAGAGATGGCTCACACAGTCAGAAACTATGTGACAGCTAAGAGGATTTCTCTCCTCCATGAAATGCTGGGGGTGGCTAGACCACTTCCCAGAATGACTAAAAAAATCACTTGTCCTATAAAAGGTAACAAAATGGCCAAATGACCTAGACTAGCTCTGAAGGGTAAACACTGAGTCCCAGGCTGAAGATATTCTTCCAACCACATACCAGTCATACGCTGCTATACAAAAACTTGAAGTACTTCACTTACAGCCTTCTGTCCCTAACTTAGATCTTATTTACTTTTAATTTACCTACAGTACAAACACCAGTGGTTATTTGATTTTCAGGTCAAAAAAGACATACTAAAAGGAGAATAAAGTCTATTTCATGCAGGCTCATTGACAGCAGCAAGAAATAACAACCAACAATACGGGAGACTCTAGAAAAACTAGATAAGGAGCCAAGATCTCAAAGAAGACTGCAGCCAACAATACATTCCATGAAATAAGGTCCCAAGGACACCACAATTGTGGAAGAGCAAAGGAACTAAAGTTCATGCCCATGATTTGGAAGCACTAAGAAATGCTTAGATTATTTTCCATATACTCTGTGTTTAAGGAGGAAGGGGGGAAAGAAATTCCAAAACAGTTATGTAGAGTATGATTTCCTTGGGTAGGGAGTGAGGGTCGGGTGGGGGGAGGGATTATATATGAAAACAGACTGGAAGGATACACCCCAAACTGTGAATTGTGGTTAGGGAGGGGGTGAGATTACAGGCAATCTCTCTTTTTGCCTATTTGTATTTTCTACAAGAAACATGACATACATATAACAAAAATTGTGTACCCAAATACTTGAGCTTTTATGCTAAAACTATTCTCCCCTTTGTAGTAGGGTAGAGAGATCTCTATATGCCACAAAACACCAGGTGGAGATATGCCTGTCTAGGGCTTCTCAGTGCCGAGCCATACAGCCTTTCCTTGCCCCCTAAGAAAGGAATGGAGACCAAGTACTGAGAATCCCCTGTAAAAGACAGACATTTACATGAGCATTTTGTGAGAGTTTAGAGAGTCCACACTGTGGCGAAGGCTTGTTTAAGGTAATTAATAGGCTAGGGTGAGAGCCATTCTCTCCCGAGGCCATAACACTCACGGGCATGACCCACCTTAATTTTAGCCATGGCAATGATAAAGCAAAGCGCTGAAAGGCTTAGACGTGAAGACTGACCTCTGCAGACTGGTGTGACTGACCTCTGCAGACTGGTGTGAAGTAACAGACGTGGCTCCCAGCAGCGGCTCTCCCCGCTCTTGGGACCACAGACAGGCAGTGTGCGCCCCGGCACGGGCCCAGGCAGTGCCCCCTTTGTAGCCCCTCTCTGGATGGCACTGCCCTGCTGTATGCCAACAACTTGGAGCCACAGTTTTAGAGAATCCAACCAAGCTGAAGGCATGCCTTCGGATTAACCCCACTTGTGTGTGGCTCACCTTAGGAGCTTCTCAGAGAGGTGTCTGTCTTGCACAGGTGGTCAGGCGGGTGTACAAAAAGCTCTCTGAGCAGCCCTGTGGTGGAGACCGCACCTGGTATGTGGTCTCACTCTGTCGCCCTGGGTAGAGTGCAGTGGCATCATCGTAGCTCACTGCAACCTCAAAGTCCTGGGCTCAAGAGATCCTCCTGCCTCAGCCTCCCGAGTAGCCTGGACTACAGGCATGTGTCACGATGCCCAGCTAATTTTTCTATTTTTAGTAGACATGGGGTCTCGCTCTTGCTCAGGCAGGTCTTTAACTCCTGAGCTCAAGCAATCCTCCCCCGCCTCCCAGAGTGCTAGGATTACAGGCATAAGCCACCATGCCCGGCCAAATCCTTCCTCTTACTGAAGGAAAAGGAATTAATACTTTTTAAAAAGCACCTGCTAAGAAGTAGTCACTGTGTCTAATTTCTCTTCAACAACCCAAGGAGACAGGTATTATTCTAACTTTGCATATGAGGAAACAACTCAAGAGTCCTTAAATGATCTGCTTGAAGTCACCAAGGAGGGACTGAGAAGCAGGTTTACCTGGCCCCAAATATGTGCTGCTCCCCAGATCGACCAAGTGGTCTTTTCAGGTCTGTGAATCCATCCAGGGTAACCTCTTGCCTGCCCACACTGGGAGCTGTCTGGGGGGAGTCAGGTGGACCAGGGTTGAGTGCTGGCTCTCCCACTTGTCGCCTGCCACCTTGGGCTGGCTATTTGGCCTCTCCTAGCCTATAAAAACCTACTACATGGCACATGATGAAGATCAAAGAAGTGAGCACCCATCCAGGGCTCACCACCACACCCGAGCAGGGTAAACGCACGTGAATAAGAGCAGGCAGGAGCAGTGGTTCAGATTTCAGATCCACTGCTTCTCCTGGTGGGTTGCTTCCCAGCTGTGAGACTAATGGTTCACTACTTGACAAAGCAGGTGAAAGTACAACATAAATTGCTACAATCTCTTGCCAGTCCTCAGCCCCTCCTCTGTCAGGGGTAATTAGAGAGAACACTTGTCAAATACAGAGAGTTGAAATCACTAATGTGACTCTAAAACTCACTGCAGATCATTAAACATTTACTAGAGGTGCATTATGCAGAGATTTGGTAAATGACATTTCTTCATAGAAATTTTTGAGCTTAGAAATTTTATTAGCTCAATCGTTTCATTTTGGCGATGAAGAAACCAAGATCTGGGGAGGTTAGCAGTTTGGCCAGACCAAAACCCGTGTCCTATCTTCCACCTCGGTGTTCTTTCTTCAATATGCTGTGCTTCCTCCTGCTCGTGGTAGGCTATCACCTCTCGTCTACACTCCTGGTTGTTTTTCAACACATAGGGACAGCTTTGAGAGAGACAATGTCCTGAGACAGAGGAACACACCCTGATGCATTCGGTCACCCTCCAGCAAGGGGCAGGTTCTCCTCAGTCCTGGAGTCCTGCCTCCAACCAGCTGCTGATTTTTAATTTTTTTTTCTTTTTGCCTGCACCGGGTTTCCACCCCATGCCGGTGGTGACCATCCGCTCTCCTTCTCCTTTCTAAGATCCAATAATACTAAAAATGTTGAACTCTAGTGAATTTCCATCTAGACAATTGCCAGGGACAAAAATAGCGAAACGAGAACAGACAGGAGTGACCCAGAAGAAAAGAGAGTGTGCACCCAGAGAGCCCACTTACTCCGGAGCCAGGATGCTGAGAGGCACCGTCTGGGGACACCAAAGTCCCCTGGCTTGTGTCCTACTTTGCCGAGGGGGAAAATGTGTGCTGGAAATCTAGGTATGCCCTAAATTAGCGAGTGGAGATCACGGCTGCAGATGCTAGACAGAGCCAAACCACCAATCTGAAGCAAATCTGTCTCAGACGTTGGGTAATAGCTGTACAAAAACATTCTGTGCATATGGAGGCTCAGCCTCCAAAAGAGCTTGAAATTTATAACCATAAAAAGTGGACTCAAATTAAATCCATGTGACCTTGAGTGTAATGGGAACATCAGTAACCCCACACTTTTACCCATCAAATTAGAACCTTCAAGACCTTTCTTCCTCTCCCTTGTTTTCTTTTGGCAAATACTCCTCGAGCACCTACTTCGTGCCAGACGCTGTGCTGGGCACCGGGATCAGGCAGGGAACCCGAGAGAGCAGTCTTTGCTGCACGGAGCCCACAACCCAGGGGGGAGGCATCCCTGTCTGTGAAGGTGGGGATGCCTCAGTCAGGGGGGTCTGGGAGGGACAAGGAGGCTGTGGCCAAAAGGACTGGCTGGGGGAGCTACGCAGAAAGCTGGGGCGGGGGGAGGTTCAGGCAGAGCAGCTGCACGTGTGAAGGCTGTGCGGCGGGGGGCTCAGCCTGTGTGAGGGGAGGTGCAAGCCCTGGCTCAGGGAGGAAGAGGACGGGCTCAGGGGAGCCTGGAGAGGTGGGCCAGGGCCAGTCAGGAGGACCCTGCAGGTTGTCTAAAGAGTTCAGATGAGCTCAACAGTCAGCTTCAAGGGCTTGGAGCGGAGCATTTGTCTTTCACAAAGGTTAGTTATCCTTGCGTGTGGCAACAGAACTGGTATGGGACAGAGCTGAGAGAGGGAAACCAGGGTCTGTAGCTGAAGTTCAGTGAGAGATATCACAGTGCCTGATGGAAGACACAGTGGGGAAAGAGGGAAGCGATGGATTCCAGATGTGCTCTGGAGTCAGAATTGACAGGATGCGCACTGGGCTGGAGTGGGGGTGGAGGGTGGAGGCCATGTTCATTAAGTGCCTCTATGTGCCAGGCACTGGGAGGGGTGTGTCCCCCAAATTAGCTGTCTCCATCATATTCCAGGTCCCTGAGTACCCTCTGGTAATGGTGGTATCCCTAGACTAAGTGCACCCATTTGTCTAGGCTCCTTTAAAGAATATGGAAAAGCCTGCGATGGTATCAACATTGTCATGGTCTTTTCAAACAGCAATAGTATTTATAAGCAATTTTACGAAGGGCCTAAGCAGAGTTGATCCTCTTTCTGGAAGAGCTTTGAGGGGATACAAAGATAAGATTTGATTCCTGCCACAAATGAGCTCTGGCCTATTAGGGAAGAGAGAGAGGGAGACCCAATTATGCCACAGTGTGAAAAGTGAAGTGATAGCACAGAGAGGGGAGGGCTGGGCCCCTGGCACACAGCAGGGCTTCAGTGAACAGGTGCCTGCCTGGGATGGGATGAGGGAGACAGGAAAGACCTCAGGGGAGAAGTGATGTTTAAGCTGAATTTTCTAGAAGACATCCCAGAAGGAGAGAAGCATGCAGCATGGATGTTATGAAGGAGCAGGGGCAGTTTGGTTCTGGGAGATGGAAGTATATGGTGGCATTGCGGGGCTTAGGGCGTGAGGATAAAAAGTGACAGGTGAAGGCACAGAGACACAAGAAAGAGGCTACAGAGTCTGGACTCGATTCTGAACACAAGAAGCCACTGAAGGGTTTTAAACAAGGAAGTGCTGTGGCCATCCCATGTTGTAGTGGTCTTGGGGACTGACTGGCCCGCTACCAGTCGAGTGACCATCCCTGCAAGGGACCCAGGTGAGGCTCCTATATGGAGTGGACAAAAGATGCAGCTGGTTATTGATAGGAATTGGTGACAGGTGGTGGGTGGGAGAGGAGGATGAGGCCAGGGCAAATTATCTTAGGTTTTTGGTTTAAGTGACAGGGTACTTAGTGGCACCTAAGAACCAAACTGGGGACACAGGAGAAAGGGCACTATTTGGGGAAAACAAATTCCTTTAGTTCTGGACATTTTAAGTGTGAGGTTTGCAGGATAACTTATTTATTCATACTTTATCTTGTTCCAGAAGGGATTTAAAGGGAGACTACAAAAATACACAAAAGATATAAAATAAAAAATAAATATATGTGGAAAATGAAACTAGAAAGATCAGAGGGAGCTAGGAATTAAGCTAATACAAAAAACATGCACTAAAAGGCCCTTATATTTATTAGAAGTGGGTCACAAATGCTTCCTAACAGGCAACACAGACATAACCAGGATCACTTTACACAACTCAGGGTCCAAAATGAAAAAAACAAAAAACAAAACAAAAAAATTTACCCTGGTCCCAACTCCCAGCCTTTCCCTAAAGTGCACACAAGAGAAAAGTCCTCTGTGGTACTTAAAAAAGAGGAGCCTGTGTGATAAAATGAGCAAGTGCTTCAGCAAGATGCCTCAGTGAATACCACAGCACATTCCACAGAGCTGTTTCTTACCAACTTCTCTGATGGAGGCTCATGTCATAAGAAACTGTTCAGAAAACCACTTAGAGGGGCCACAAATGTGAGGATCAGGCTTCATCCAGGGATAGATTTGGGAATTTCTAGAAGGATGTGAGGATTGGAAACCATCCCTATGTACTGTTTCTCTCAACAGAATCTTTCAGAAACACCAAAAGGTGGCAAGTTCATGGTGACCCTGCCCGACAAATACCTGGGAAGCAGTTTCTCCATGTGCCATGCCACAGGCTTGCAAAGTTGGTTAGGTTTCGGGTTGTAGGGGAAACGGAATGACCAAATCTGAGGGAAGTTAAATTCCAACCCTGCCATGTGCCTCATGGAAGGCCCCTGATGTTCTGCAGAGAGAGGGATGGTGACAGGAGAAGGTAGAGACAAGCAGAAGCAGGTGGTCATGGGGCCTGAGGTGTGGGAGAGAAGTCCGGTTTAGGCTTCTATATTTGGGCAACACCAGGATATAAGTGGATGATGAAGGTGCATGAGATGGCTCAGGGATGGGACACGGAGAAGCTGGCCGAAGAAGAAACCCTGGGGTACCTGCATTACAGGGTCAGGTGTGAAGAGGAACCACCAGGGAAGGAGAAAATGATGAACCCAGAGAGAGAGAAATACTAGAAGCTGAGCAAAGAGATTGTTTCAAGAAGAGTTGGGTTTGTATTTATGGCAGCTGCCTTTAATCTCTTTATAAGTAGGTGTTTTAGGTAAGGTAATACTAGCTGCTGTAACAGATAAATCCTAAGTATCTCAATGGCCTAACAGTACATGTTTATTTCACATATGAAATATAAATGCCAGTTAGCCAGGGGTGAGGCAGGAGGGTCTGCTCCATAGTCACAGCAAGCAAGGCTGTGGCCTTCTGCCAGCTTCAGCCTCCACTTCCAAAGCCATGCTGGTCTGTCAACCACTAGTAGACAGAAGAGAGAAAAAAGAGGATGGTCTGTGTGGTTTCCCAATTACCACAAAGTCAGTGGCTTAAAACAATAGAAATCTACTTGTCTTACAGTCCTGGAGGCTAGAAGTCTGAAATCAAAGAGTCCCAGGGTCATGCTTCTTCTGCAGGCTCTGAAGAATCCTTCCTTGACTCTCCCTAGCTTCTGGTGACTCCTGGAAACCCTTGGTGTTTCTTGACTCATGAATGCTTAAGCCCAGTGTCTATCTCCATTTTCACTTGGTCATCTTCCCTGTGTCTGTCCTTACATGGCCTTCTTAATAAGGACACCAGTCATTGGAGTTAGGGTCTACGGATCCAGTTTGGCTTCATCTTAACTTATGTCTTAATTATATCTGTGAAGATCTTGTTTCCAAATAAGGCCCCACAGGTACAAGGGGTTAGGATTTTAACATATCTGTTTGAGAGACACAGTTCAAACCAACAGTGTGTAAGCAGTTTTTGCGGGTCATGTATCACCTTCTGCCCCCACCCCCCTGGTTGAACCTTAGCCATAGAGCTACACCTTAATTACACAGAAGGCTGGGGAACGTGGTCGCCTGTGCCCATGAGGAAGATGAAAAGCAGTTGGAGAGCAGCTAGTCAGCTCCATCATACACATGGGGGGGAGGATTGTATTCCAGGTAAGTGACAAGGACAGAATCAAGGCTGTCATGAGGGAGAAGCGGAGCCAGGGAATGCACACCTGAGGGAGAATCGTGGATGTGAAGGGAACCAAGTTAAGAGGGAGATAACTTTGAACGTGTTGCAGGCAAACAGGAGGAAGCTGGGGGAAGGGAGCAAACACAGACATGTGGGAGTAGAGAGGATGAGTACAGACTGTTTTTAGAGCAGGTGGGACAAAGAACACTAGTAGAAGAAATCAGTATATCCATGAAGTTAAATATGGCAAAGTGCAAATCCTGAGAAATACCAAATGATAACAGAAAAGACAGCTGGGGTTTGTCTGGCTTTTTAAGCCTGTTGCCTGATTTCTTTCAGGTCTAACCTGGAACATATTTGATTTGTACAGCTCATTTTAACATTTTCATGTACTCACACATTATACACAGATATGTTAGGAATTTCTCTTTTCCAAGCACTGCCGGACAGTCCCAGTGTGGTAAGCCTAAAGAGTTCTTGTAGAAATGTTGGGTCAACCAGAAGACTGCTTGCTGGCAAGGTAGTAAACAGGAATTAATGCCTTGGCATAATGTAATTATATATCCACTGCAGAAAAAACAGTAGCCCTGCAGAAGGCAATGTCTAGCTCTTCCTGGTGTGGCATTATTGCCCCTGACAGACTCTGGTCAACATACCTGCACCATTCAGGGTACGTAGGTTGACTGCAGAGTCCACATTCAGGAAAGGTGGTGTTCCTATACAGAACACCACCTTAGCCATTTATTAAGTGGCAGAGTCATGATGGCTGTGACATGTAGAAGTGGCCTGTGTGTGAACAACTGGTCTCCAGCACAGGGAGAAAGGGCACAGCTGCCCAGTCACCAACAAAACCAGCCTTGTGGCCTGAACAAACTTAGCCTGTTTGAAAGAGTGCTTACAAGCTAAATAATTAAGTACCCATTCTAGAAAATAGTTTGAAGATTGGTTTGTTGGTCTTTTTAATTTGACATTTATTTAATGTCTTCTCTGGGCAAAAATGACACGTGAAAAGCATGGCACTGAAAGCACCACATTGAACAGCAGTTTTTAACAGCCCTGCAGAAAACCCTAAGGGGCTGTTGGTGGGGGATAATAATGCTACTTATGATAACTAGTATGATTATCATTATACTAACAAAACAAACACTTATTGAGCATTTACTATATGCCAGGAACTGTGCTTAGCGTTTTATACACTTACATTCATTCATTCATTCATTCTAGAGACAGGGTCTCGCTCTGTCGCCCAGGCTGGAGGGCAATGGTGTGATCATAGCTCACTGCAGCCTTGAACTCCTGGGCACAAGCGATCCTGCTGAGTAGCTGGGACTACACCTGCACACCTGGCTGCACACCACCACACCTGGCTAATTTTTTTTATTTTTATTTTTTGTAGTGACAGGGTCCTGCTATGTTGCCCAGGCTGGTTTCAAACTCCTGGCCTCAAGGGATCCTCTTGCCTCAGCTTCCCAAAGTGCTCAGATTACAGACAGTAGCACATTTTACACACTTTAAATCATTTAATCCTTCTACAAACCTTATCACGGATAAGGTCTCTTATCCCCATTTTACTGACAAGGAAGTCACAAAGAGGTTGGGTATTTTGTTCAAGTTCACACAGCACTATAATAAATGGCAGAGGTCAGGACCTGAATCCAGCTTGTCTATCTCCAGAATCTGTGTTATTAACCCATATGTAACCTGCTCTACACCACAAGTGCTCCTATCTGTTTTACATACTGGGCCTCTGCTATAAGGTTTCATTTATATAGTCTAGAAAGTACATAATATAGTCTAGCCATTTTTTAGATGATCTATTAACACTGAGACTTGGTACAGTCCATTTGGAGGAAGTGTGAGGGAAAAATGAAAATTCACTAAAAACCTTTCACCCTGAAATGAGAAGCTATAGCCCTGTCTATGTTAAATTGCTTATCTGCTTCTGTAAGACTGCTTATCGCAACCTCCTGGTCACAAGAATGTTTGTGAAACTGATGTTATAAAGAAAACTGGAACTGCTTAACAACTGCAACTCTCGCTTCTGTCATCAGCTTTCAGCAGTTCCCTTGCAGCAACTTCCTTATCTGTACACTTCCTGGTATAAACCTCTATAAAAGGTCACTACATCTAAAGCGCGATGCTCAGAATTTGGTGGAAGAATCCCCTCAGAGCCCGCCAGCGTGAAATAAACCTGTTCTCTCTGCATCCTCATGTTTCTCTTGGCAACATTACCCCAGTTTTGCCGTTACAGAAGGACCACATGTCCTTGAGATACTGGTGGCAATTACGACCTGCCAGCTCTGAATCTCAAAGAACATGACCAGGGCATGGGGGAAAACAACTATACAAAAACTTTGACACAGAAAAGCTGCAAAACAGGAGTGAAAAGCAAGTAGAGAGATGAATCAGTGTGAAAATGAATTTCATGAATCCAATTTTTGCAGGCAGACCTGGTGGCCCATAGTAGGGAAAGAGTTCCCACTCTGCAACTTCAAAAGCCTGGGATGCCACTGGTAAAGAAAAGCAAGGGTTCGAGAGCCAGGCAGCAAAGCACAATCCAGCACAGAGGGTCAGGGCAGGCTACGGGCCGAGAAGCATGACTGTGGGCTTCTTGTGCAGCTAAGCTCCCCAGGAAGCAGTGATCTTGACTTCACAGTTAAATCTTGCAAGAAAAAGAAAAAAACCTTGCGTGTTCGTTGAATGCCCGAGAGCCTGGAGACTTTTTAAAGGGCTTTGCTGGGAAAAAAAAACTTTTTCTGTGTTACTTGGAGACAACCACTGCTTGCCAAAACACTAAGTTTAAAAAAAAAAAAAAACTTAAAAATCACAAAACTTGAGAGCTGGAAAGAATATTACAGGCTGCCTAGTGTGCTCCAAAGCAACTAAATTATCATTGCAAACTATTTGGAGACACACACACACACACATACACGGTCCTATGGAGTGTGCTGACTTGAATTCAGCATGTTGTCCAGATCCAATCCGGTAAGAATATAGTTCTAGGGTCCAGAGCTAATATTTGGCAGCAATATTGGCTAAAATGAGTTATACTCCATACTGGAGTCCTAAAGCAGCTCAGGAATGCTATTGGAAAAGTTCATAACACATACTTTTACATCAGCCCAAAAGTTCATGTAGCCCTTTCATATTCCAGCAATTTATATTGTAATGCAAAATGTATTTTACCTTGGATAGTTTTATTATAAACTAAAATGTACTAAAGTGGTAAACTTGACTATTTGTAGTAGTAGCAATAGTAGGAATAATGATATATTGATAACCACTGTTGATAACTAACATTTATTCAGTGCTTTCCATATGGAAGGCAAGTACTTGCATAAACACTTCAAATGCATCTGATAAGCACATAATGTTTAGTGCTTTTACATGAATTATATGTTTTAGTGATTTTACTTATTACCAGTCTCCCTCTACTACAATGTGAGTTACAATGTGAGTTTCATAAGAGCAGAGGTTTTTGTCTTCATTATTAACTAAGTTTCTAGTCCCAAAACAATGCCTGGCACACAGTAGGTATGCAAATATTTATTGAATTGAATTCATTCATTTAATCCTCACAGTGACTCTATGGGATAGCAGCCGTTACAATTTCTGTATGACCAATGAGGTAACTGGAGCACAGAATAATTAAGTAACTTGCTCAAGGCTGCACAGTAAGTGATGGAGCTGGGACTCAATCCCAGGCCACTTGGCTCCAAACCCTGTAATTTTAACCAGTTTCCAGCACTTCTAACTTCCTAATTTCTGAATTCCTAATATAGACAGTAGCTCACAAGTACTGAGTGCTTACTAAGTGCCAAGCTCCACACTAAATGCCTATGTGCACCCTCTCATTAATACAACAGTTCTGCAAAGGAGGCTATTATGATTGTAATCACACAGACGAGCAAACCACATCTTAGCAGGATCCTGTACCTGGGCCAATGTCATTCTGTAAGTCATGCAGCTAGAATTCAAACGCAGGCCCACGTGAGTTCCAAGTGCACACGTATAACCACTGCCCCATTCTGTACCCTGAGATAGCCCTTTCAGACAGCTACCACGCACTTTAGCTATGGGTCTCCCTTAGCTACTCTCTGAAAATTTTATTTTAGATTTTTATCTAATTTTTAAAATTTCATATTATCTTTCTTTCCCCATAGCCCATTTAGACTTTGGGTTACTAAAACCAAAGTCAAAGAGCAGCGCCACCAGTCTGCAGTGCGGAGCTGACCTGAACCAGCACCATCGAACCAAACTGGGCTGTGACTAGAGAAGAACATTGCCTTCCTCCCTTAGGAGGGAGTCATGCCAGATGCTACTGTAGACTGGTGGTGCACTAAAACCCTTATGAAGGGATTCTGTTTCTACACTTATGCTCTTTTTTCCCCAATAATTTCTGAAAATTTTAACCAAGGAGAAAGTAAATTCTTAACAACTCCCCAAGATAGGTAATAGTTCCACAAACTATTTATGGATAAGAACAGTAGGGCAGGAGTATTGTTTGATCCTAGAAAAAGCTAATGTTGCTGAGCACATACCAAGCAAAATCTTAGAAAGGGAAGAGGTGGGTCCTGCAAAGACAGGTGATGCCCTGGGTTCTGGTACTAGTCTTGCCACCGGCTACCTGTGGGAGCTTGAGAAAGGCAATTTCTGTGGGCCCCATTTTCCTCATCAGTAAAAAAAGGAGATTTGGACCAGACAAGTGGTCCCCACAGTACTTACACCACAAACACCTGCGGTGTTTTTAAAATCAAGACTTCCAGCCTCAAGCTCAACGATTGATTCAGTAAACCTGAGAATAGGGGCCCCACAATTTTTTTTTAATCCCCCAGGTGAGTACAGGGATGCCTTGCTTATTATCTGTTTTTCCAGACTCATCTGTAAGCTCCACACAGGCAGGGGTTTGGTTCATGGCTATGTTCCCAGTGCCTGTGACAGCACCTGGCATGAGTCAGGTACCTATTTGGCAAATGAAGGAAGGAAGGAACCATGTGTCACACTCTTGTCCTTTATGAACTTTATCTTTAACCTGCATGACAATCCTGAAGAGTAGGAACCAGCCCCGCCACAGAGGGGAAAGCGAGGTGTTTTCTGCTGGGATGAGGGCTAGCTTTTCCAGACTCTAACACCCGGGATCATCCCATTTCACCAGTGCTGTATCGCCCACAACCCCGGCTCCCTTTCAAAGGCTGACACGTTCCTTCCTCTCTTCTAGCTACTAACAGCTAAACCACATTTAAGCCTGGAGAGTTTGTTGCCTTGCTCATACAAAGGAGGGCAAAGTTGAAAGTTAAATGCCCATGTTGTTCAGTTAACTCCTGGGAGCAAACTGACCATCTCATAAGCACACGCTGCACACCAGTAAGAATTGCGCAGTGAATATCAACACCCTGTCATGAAACAAGAAAGACCTTCGTATACTATTTTCGGTTGATGACAGCTCAATGAGGGTTACATTTCACAAAAACAAGCATGGTCCCTCCAGAAATATTTGTATCACAAAATGACCCAAGTGCCAACCAAATATTCCAGCACTATTCACAACCACAAGGACACTGTGGAATAATAATGCCAGGGGTTAGCCTGCAGAACCCTGTGGCAGTGGATTTTGACCTGAGAAGGAATCTTGTTGGCTCAGTGTACCCCATTGTTCTTCCTGAAGCTAAAGAGCACAATTACATACGTGCTAGGATTGTTCCCCTTAACCCAAGGCAGCCTCCACTCACTAAAGCCCAGTGCTGCTTCTGTCTCCTGAAACACCTGCCTTTGCCCATCACACTGCATTGTGAATGGATGCCTGATTGCCTGCCCCCCGGGCTGACTGCAAGTGCATGAGGACAGGGACCTTGTCTGCCTCATTCACAGTGGTTTTCTCAGCACCGTGCCCAGCGGATGCCTAGCTCACGGCAGGCGTACAAACGTTTTTGAATCCTCCTCCTACCATGACATTTTACTCAGCTTATTTATACCTTATCTTCACTTTGAGGCCCTGACTATATAATAAATGCACATGAATTGCACAAGTTTAACATAAATAAACTTAAGATGGATTGAGCTGTATTTATAAATGATCCACTCATAATAGTTAATTCAATTCTATTAAGGATGACATGAAGGAGAGGAAATGAGCTCAAATAAAAAACATTGCGAAGAACTGCAGTTGGGGAGCAGATAAGAGACTCAACTATTAAACTGAACTGGTATGTCACTTAAAAATCTCTACAACATAACTATAACAATTTAAAAATAATCTCAAAAGGACAGAAGTTGTTAAAACATCAGTAGAGTCTTACCCCACCTGGTTAATATAATCTTTCTTCTTTAGCATGAAACGAGCCTGGCTTTCAAGGATGAACTTTCTAAAGACAAGTATTTGGAATGCTGTTTACTCATCAGCTTTTCGTTATTCAGATGTGTCCCTCTCCAAGATGAAAGTGGATTGTAGCCCTTTCTTCACTGCCTTTGACAGCTGAAGCTGAACTTACTGCATCTCTCCTAAAACTAACAGTGACAAAATTAAAGTAACAAAAGAGGTAATTGGTGTTTGGGCTTTAAAAAAAGATAGTGACATCCAAGTTATAGTTTTTACCAGAACAATGGGGAAAATGTATCAAAAATGAATAAAGACACCATTACTAACTGAACCTAATATGAATTCCTCTCTCAATGCCTATTGGTGACAAAGCTGCTAAGTGTCCACCAAAATCAATTCCCTTGGGCCTGGGTACACAACTCAGATGACATTTCCCAGCAGCCTTCCTTGCTTCTCAGTATGGCCACATAACCACATGCTGGCCACTGGGATGCATGCACTTCTGCATGCCTCTGCATGCTTCTGATGCATGCCTCTTCCAGGCCTGGCCCATCAAACCGGTCTGAGTATCCTCCCACGTTCTTGTCCCCTTCCATCTGACTGCATGGAGATGCCCCCTGGGCCCTTGGAAGCCAAGTGTTAAAAATAACAAAGCCTCCTTCAGCCCAGGTCCCTGAGTGCCTGCAAGGGACGGGACAAAGCCACTGCTTCTGTAGGCTAGTGAATTTGGGGATCTATTGTTTCCACACTTAGCTTACCTGATATACTGTCTCACAGGGAACATTTGTACCTTTCCTTATACAAATTGTGAGATCATTAAACTCGTACAAGAAAGAAACAAAAATGAAAATAGTCACATTTTCTAAAGATCCTCAAAGTCATACAAATATAGTATTTCACAGGGACCATGAAAAATCAAATTACTTAGTACAAAATTCTTGCTAGGTGATAACACAGCTGATGCACAAATATTTCATTAAGAGAGAACCCACTACTTTCTTCAGTAGGTTGCTGCATCTCTGGACAGCTCTCCCGATTAATACGACAACAGTGACAGCCGCTAACCATTACTGGGCAGTTAGCATGGACCTGGCCCTGTGCTAAGGGCTTTCCATGCATCTGCTCATCCAATCCTTATCTGGGAAGTGGGTGCCATCGTCACTTCTGTTCACAGCTGACAAAACCGAGGTACTGAAAAGATGAGCTTGGACCAAGGTCACACACAGCTACAAGGGGCAGAGCCAGGATTAAGCCCAGGTGTCCAGAGGCCCTACTCTTAATCACTGCCCTGTCTTCCTGTGGCTGTCACCTCTGTCCCCGACTCAGGGGGAGCAAACCTTAACACTCTCCCCATATCTGACAAATACCTGAAGATCTCTTTCATATCAACAAAAGTTATATTTTCATGTGACTGGAAAAACTCTAGTTTGTTTGAGATTTCCTCATCCTTTCAAATATAGTTCCAAATCTCATCACCAACTCCAGTCTCTTTTGAAGGTTCCTGTTCATTCATACACATGTTAAATTGTGTCACCTAGAGAGGTACTTTATGGGTAAAAGGACATTAATAACAGTACTTCCCTAAAAGGGCTGGCATGAGGATTAATGAGGTTATTCATGTAAAGCCCTAGAAACTGTGTTTGAGATAAAGTAAGCCAAGAAAAACATTAGCTACTTTTTGCTACTATATCTCAAATTCTACAGCCTATGATTACATTAGGTTCTGGTGTCTACATCACACTACTGACCAGATTGAATTTACTGTCTACCTAAATACATTTTTAAAAATGTGAGCTGTCTCCCCTACCCTGCAATTTTTTTTTTTCAACAGGCGTTACACTTTACCTTTACTATGGTTAAGTGTCACCTGGTTAGGTATTTAGCCCACCTTCCCAGGCACTAAAAGTCTTTTTGATTGCTAGTTCATCTTACTTGGTTTCACACCATCTGCAAATTAGATGATTAGGTCCTGAAAACCTTTATCTTGGTGTGGGATGGAGCACACCAAAGATAGAGCCTTGGAGTTCTCCTCTAGAACGTTTTCTCCCGACACTGATCCATCATTATACACTATCCCAGCAGCCAGGAATAGAAAAGGTCACTATCTTGACCATAACCATCTCATGCCAGCATTTCCAAGTACAAATACTCCATTTCTATGAACTCCATGAGACTTTCCAGCTCAGCCTCTCAGGGGGCTAAGAGAAAAGGGAAGTTAAAAGCACAACTTGCTTGGGATGAGGGAACTGGGGCCACAACAACACTCTCCCAGGGGCCCAACAATAAGAAACCAAAAGTCCATGAAGTGGCATGTCTGACCCATTCCCAATAAGGGAACTATAGCCCTAAAGGATGGCATGCGGGCATCAGAACTACCCAACAGTAATAGGAGGATGACATGCAGAGCTGGATCATGCAAGAAATTCTCATACCAACTCCTGCTTTTCAGAGGAACAGGGCCCAGGTTCCAGAATATTAGGCTGGCAGAAAGGAATCTGCAGCCACCTGACAGAGGTATAGGCAGGCTCCTCCCCCTCAAGTAGCAGCACTGGAGAGTGGAAGGGAAACGAGCTCCAGAAGCTTGCCCTGCCCGTGGTGTCTTGCTGTAGCAGGGCAGTGAGACTTCCTTACAGTGTTGCAGCCCATGGTGGCGACAGCTATAATGTTTAAACCCCGAGGACAGACTGTCTCCTTCCTGGCTCTCTCAGATGCCCAGGAGTAGACTTTAGAGTAGTGATTCTTAAACTTGAGCATGCATCAGAATCACCCGGAAGACTTGCTAAAACACAGATTGTGGGCTTCACCTCCAGAGTTTCAATTCGGTAGGTCTGGGATAGAGCCATAGAATATGCTCTTGTAACAAGTCCCCAGGTGATATTGCTGCTGGTTTGGGGACCACACTTTGAGGACCACTGATTTAGAGCAAGTGCTGTCAGGAAGAGGTTTGAAAATATCCAGAGGAGGAGACAGGGAGGCAGTCTGGAGAAAAAAGGGCCTCTCAGGTGCCCTCTGTGTAGACAACGAGTGGCTTGATGGGAAGAGTAGATTATTTTGGCCCATCACTTGGTTTCTATGCATGTTTTTGTGATCATTTGGTAGTAATATTTTCTTTCTGCTAATCCCTTCTACAGGTTATGGGTATAGCTAAGGGGTTATATAAAATATATACTATAAAGATGGGGGGGAGTCCTGTAGAAAAAAGGAAGAAACAGCAATTCAACTTTCATAGTAGAAAATGGAAGTTAATTTTGGTTTCTCTCTATGCTATTTTTCAGATACATGTCAAAGAAAATGAGAAGTATAGTGAATTTAATGTTGTCAGTGGAAGAAGATCAAATATCTCTCTGAACTCAGAGGAAGGCTACTATCAAAGCAGCAGCTCACTGGCATGTGTGGATGGGTGAACCACTTATTAGCAACACGGAGCTTCAGCAAGGATCTGTTCTGGCCATTGGTGAGATCCATGAACATAAAATGGAATGAGTTCTTTACGTTCCCTTGGGTTGGAGGCAGTTACATAGTGTTTCATTATCTTACCACCAGTAAAGGGGAGAAGCCAGAGAGAGAGGGCCCCACAGATGTGTAATTGGTTTTGAATTTAGAAATGTAAGTCTTGTTTAATACCTAACTCCTATACTTAAGAAAATTCAGACTCATCAAGGGGATTCACCTTTGAGGCAATTTAAAGAGCTTTAACTTAAATGGGGATAATTCTGCAAAACTAAAAACGAGCAAAAGGGAGATGCAAGAAAGCCATCCTGGCTGGACTTACGAGCTTCGTTTAAGGACAATTCATGGAACCCTGTTACACACAGCTAATCGCCCTTCCCCAACTTTTCCCGGGGGCACCCTCAAGCGTGGGAAGATGACCCTCTATTCTCCAGAGTCTCTGGACTCATTCTGAAAAAGTCCGTGAGACCCTGGCTTCCAAAGAAATCATAAACGAAACAAAGTGAGGTCTGAATTCATGGCAGTACTCATTTATACAGCAGTCATTCAGAAGATCCAGAATGCTTACCTTATTTTTAAAAGATTATCATCAAAATGAAAACACAACACTTGAAATGGTCTCAGAACTTTGGGACCCCTAGAAGGAGATGGCAGCCCACATTTTGAGAAAATATCCTTTTCTATATTGTAAATGAACGAAATGGACCATGCAAAGCTTACTTGCCTGACTACTGCAATGCATTTAAAATAGCCTCTAAACGTAGCCATTCACACACCTAAACCCCATAATTCATGTTAGGTGCAATCTAAGATGCCATTGATGATGAGGTGTGCCATTGTTTTATATGTATACATAGGAAAGAAAAAATGTTAGTTAGAAATTCTTGATTTAGAGATGTTCAAATGGGAAAAATAAAACCCCCTGTGAGTCTTCGCACAGATGGGAAATCCCAGGGTACAGTGTAGAGGTTGAGGAGATGGTGCATGGACTCCCAGGCTTGGGCTGGAGGGTGGTCCTATTCCTTAATAGCTGTGAGGAAACCTTGGGCAAATCGTTTCACCTTGCTGTGTGCCTCAGTTTATTTTTTTGGTAAACTGTACTTAACTGATATTAACAATACCTGCTTCTTCCTACATTACTGAGAGAATTATTATACAATTCTCTGTTATAGTACTTAATATGTACCTAGTACTTATTCACTGTTTTATTGCTGCTGTTATTATAAGTCTGGCAAGAGTAGAATTAAGAATTTAATATGAAATGATTTTCTTTAATCTAAATGACTTCACCTAGTCTCAGTTGCCAAACCTTTAGACATTGTTTGAAATAAATGGTAATGGCTTTGCTTCCTCAGTGCCTTAGTTCTCCAGAAATAAAATGAAATTATCTCTAAAATGGAGTCAAAGCACCTTCCTAAACTAAAGAATCACTCAGAGCCCTAAGGAGCTGATGACTCAAAACACAATGGGTGAGAGTTTGCATATTGCTCTGCATGACATTTGCATGCTACAGGTTCATTTTTGCTTGAAGTGAAAATCCGCCCACCATCTGCTTCTTTCCTAGTCCCTTATGATCCCCTAGGTGTTGAGTTGGCTGCCTCTGCCTGGGAAAAATAAAGCAACTGGCATGCACCAAGCTCTGCTGAGTGGAAGGGCAAGTCTGCCCCAGGCTGTAGACCAGTCCACCATGGATCACCTGCATCACTGTGGACCATCCTACACAGAGGATGGTCATTGACTCAAAAACCGGTAAGCCGCAAACAGCATCAGGCAGCTTTTCCTGAATACAACTCCTGAGCACGCACACATATACCTGGTGGGAAATCAGAGGATACATAGCTAATTGGCTTAGAAAATAGTTCTTGCCCACCAGCAGCTTGCAAATCAAACCAGTGCAAAGCTTCTCTTTTCCTGAGTGTGAATAATTATGAGGTAGTGATCGTACAACAAAGATTTACTTTCACTCTCAAAACTGTGATGACTTAAAGTAAACATATGGACAGCTAATATCTAGCAATAAAGAAGAAAAAGGAGCACTTAATAAATCAGGGCCCTATTGCTAGAATATTCTGTCAGCTCTAAGCATTTGTTTAAACTGAACCCTTGCATTCCTGACTGCTTGTTTGTAGTTGATAACGGGCCTATGTCATCCATAGGTACAATCAAAGTTCACTCAGTTGTTTCTTGGGAGTAATTGAATATTTCTATAAAGTCAAATATCTATACTATATTATTAGTATATAAACTGGGCAATGATCCTATATGAGATGATATTAAGTATCTATTGTTTATTAAAAAAAGCTGCAAACAGCACTCTAATGAGTAAATATCCTATAAGTGATGTTTTGGATAGCATATATAAACACCAACTCAAATTGTCTTGGGTTTCTATATGAACTATGACCCATATGTGAACAGCAAATCCAACCAATCTAACCCCAAATTCATATCTAGATACTGTGGCCAGAATACTATAAATGTAATTAAGCTTTAGGTTTTAGAGATACTGTTTTATCATACAATAAATTTTTTTTTGGTGCTTTATAGAGTTATTAAGGATTAAAGTACCTGTTAGGCTTTTCAAATTATTAGAAATAACATGTAAAACATTGTACTTTTACAGACACTTAGAAACACAGGAACTTCAGTTACATTAAAATTTCAAAACTGACTCTAAGAAATATAAAATAACCAAAAGGTCAGCCTTTATAGCACCACTTTACTTTCCGAAAGTGTCACTCCTCATGGGATAATTTTTAGAATGCCAGAAGTTTCAGAGATTATCTAGTCCAATACCACCATCTTTACGCATGAGGAGATTGGGGTCTGGTCTAGAAATTGGCATGAAAAGAAAAAAAAAGGGCAAGATGAACACTTGGGACTGGTAGGTTCCAGGACAGGGGGCTGGAGCTTCTGGGATGTCAGATGAGAAGCCCTGGCTAGGTAGGTGGCTCTGTTAAGGAGCCTGGAGCTATGAAGGAAGCTATGTTTAAAAATGAGAAAAAGACATTGGGGAGGAGTTGAGTCTAGAAGAATAATCATCTAACATAAAGATATTCTGGGCCTGGAAGTTGAGTTAACTTCTCAGTCTGAGGTCACCTGGTGAAAGGCGTTTCCCCTGGGAGGCAGGGGTGGGCCTATCGCCAGGGAGCAAGGCGCTCAGTCACTTCCTTAGTCACTGGGCGGGCTAGGAAAGCAAACTCACAAACTCACTTTATAGGACACGGAACCAGACATAAAGGCAAAAGGTGAATGTGAGTACAGCAGCTGAATCATCCACCCCGTCTGAATCGAATAGAAAGGAATCATCTCTTTTGCTGCTCCTTTTGCCTCCTAACTGGCTCAGGGTCCAGAACCGAACAGGAGGCCAGATTCCGACCGCTATGACGGGCATTTCCTGGGCTACTTGTCACCGGCTTCCAGCCAGGCTCGACCAATGGGAAGGTCGGGCAAGAGACAGGAGGGCAGGAGGAGGGAGAGAGTTCAGAGCATTTCCTCTCGTTCTCCCCTGCAGGTCCTGCCTGGTGGCCCCTCGTTAGTGGCTCCCACTCTCCTGAGGCTCTGCTAGAGCATTTCCTGCCCTGGCCTCTGTAGGCCCCAGGGTGGTCAACTCCTTCCTGGGGACCTTAACATGCCTGGCTGGTTCTCTTTCACTCCTGCATTCACAGGTGACCCATCTGAGCTGGAGTGTGCCTTTTGCCAGACCCCTGACTTGACACCGGGGAACAGAAGCCATGGAATAAACACAGTATCTCATATGTACTTCCACTTACTTGGCAAAATTGGACATCAAAACCCAAGATATCTTACAGAGCAAAATGGAAACTCCACATATCCTTTAAAAATAAAGGGACCTTCAAAAACCATCAATCTTCAAACCCCCCAAACCGTTGCCATGGCAGTTCACTGTCCTTTGTTCTCTGTGGGAAAGATCTTCAGTGGGAAAGGATGTTTACGAGAAGCAATGGAGGCTTCCTCAGGTCTAAGTCTCCTGTGCTGTACATGGAAGTAAAATTAAGGTGAATTTCTTGATTGCCTCAAGGGAACTGGTCTTCTGGGCTACAGAGGCAGCAGCAACAACATGAGCTGGAGACAGGGAAGGGGAAGGAAGTAGGGTCAGACCTCGAGGAGGGGTCAGAGCAAGCGGGAGAGCTGACGAGAGGCACGCGATCTGGAGGAAGGGGCTAGAGGAATGAGTGGATCCAAAGACTACAGCCCCACAGGGAAACTGCTCATCCTCTGAGGACATCGTGTTTAGAGACCAATAGTTGTATTACTTTTAGAATAAAGAGTCAGTCTTTAGAAAAAGGTCCTGCTATATGGCCAGCATATTTTGTTACTAAAGAGAGAAGTGTGTAACACATATTAGAATATTTTTCATAAAGTCTGTAATCAAAAACGTTACACCAAAAGTGAAGAAGCATCAGTTATTTAAAATAGAATTAAAATATAAGTTTATCTTATTCCCTGGCAGTGCTGGATAAAGTAAGGGTTAACCGTGACCTCTTTGCCAAAATTCCCTTTAGCTGAACCCGGAAGTGAGGAAACTGCAGCCTCTAAGGGCATGTGCACAAAAGGAGAGAATTCTGGGCTCCCGAGAGGGGACAGTGCAAAGTCACTGAGCAGCGTGGAGCCAGCTGGAGAGTCCCCCCAGGTGACCCTCCAAACACCACTTCATTCAAATCCCCTTCCCTCCCCCTCATCACTCTCACATCTTACGCCTCTACTAAGCTTTCACTGAAAACCAGGTTCAGAAGCCAAAAAACATTTGAATACTGCTGGTTTAGATTTATCCCAGGTATATACATGAACTGCTACTATGCACAAGTAAAAGACTGACCCAACCTGATTGTGCTACTTAAATGCACTTTCATTCTAAGGTAGAAGGCCTGTCTCTGTCAATATCTAATCCCAAACAGAATTATCTTATTTCTAATCACTTGATTTTTTTGAGAAAGGATAAAAAGTATCAGAAGGCATTAGAAATTAGTAAGAATCAGACAACTAATTTGCTTACCTGCTATCCCCAGCATTTGCAACATACAGCTTCCCCAAAAGGCAAACCACAATGAGGGCCGTGCAGCCGCCGGATATATTATATGAACTCCTCTCTCGTTCTATCTGTAGGTCCTGAAGAAGAAAGCAAAGTTAGTGTTGGATTGTGCAAGAACTTGTATTAAAGGCTTTCTGACCCTCACTCCCCTGACACAGTCTAAGAGACTGAATGTACTTCAAGAAGTCACCAGAAAATCTTTAGTATTTGCTTTTCTACCATCTAATGAGAATTTCCGGAGAGAACACTGGCATAAAACTGCCTCATATTAGACCATCTGTGAACCAGAGACAGAAAACAAAGGATGGCAAACAGATACACTCAGACAAAACTGAGAAGAATAAAATGTATTAAATAAGGCCAGGTGTGGTGGGTGGCTCAAGCCTGTAATCCTAGCACTCTGGGAGGCGGGGGAGGATTGCTTGAGCTCAGGAGTTCAAGACCAGCCTGAGCAAGAGTGAGACCCCTGTCTCTATTAAAAATAGAAAAATGAGCCAGGCATCCTGGTGCGTGCCTGTAGTCCCAGCTACCCGGGAGACTGAGGCAGGAGGATCACTTGAGCCCAGGACTTTGAGGTTGCAGTGAGCTACGATGATGCCACTGCACTCTACCCAGGGCAACAGAGACTCTCTCTCTCAGGGGGGAAAAAAAAAGTATTAAATAAGTTGTATTCAATAAATATCATAGCTTATGGAAAATTTAGTCTTTGTAAGGGCTGCCTGGGCTGCCATATGAAACATACAATAGAGAAGCTGCCAAGTACTTGGACCTGATTGATGTTTCTAACCCCAAAGTCTTGGATAAATAGTTTGTTTTACAGCTAGATAAGAGAGGTGTCTTCGTTCAAACAGGAGTCAACCCATGACTTAGAGATCAAAGATACATGCTTCTGAACTCTGATCTGATTTTTCCTCTTCCCACAGCCACCAATTTATTATACAATGGTGACACATTCGAAATGATAACCACCATTCATTGAACACTTTCTCTGTGTCAGGCAGTGTGCTAAGCACTTTACATACAGAATCTCATTTCATCCTCACAACCGTCATTATTAACCTCATTGTTCAGCTGCAGAGAAGTGGGGTGGCCTGCCCATAGTCACCTGGCTAGTGTTTGGATTTCAACCTGGTTCTCCTCCTCCAAAGCTTGTGTTATTACCAGCCACCTAATGAGGCCTAACCAAGAAAATAAAAAATAGACCAACACTTCTATTCACAGATGTGCATCATCAAGACAGACGCCTCTGTGAAATTCTGTGTTAGTGACAAAAGCAAGAATCTGTGATGACCTCAGAGAAATGTGAGTTGAGGTAGGGAGATACACTGAATGCCAAGCTAAAGTAACACCAACCATTCCAGTAGTAATCTATACTGGGGCAGACGGAAGGAGAATGAGAGTTGGGTAGGAATTATAAGTAGAGGAAGAAACAGTATACTGGGTGATGTGGACAGTGCTGTTGGCAGATCTAGGGCCAGGCCACTTTCATGATTCTGAGAAACCCACAGAATTAAAGCTTAGCTGCTTCAGCCAGCCTCCTCACGGACAAGGGGGAGAGAATTCAGTAATGCAACATTTACCAGCTCCAGGGTCCAGAGACAGTAATAGAAAGATGGATAAATCACCAATGGGAAACTGGAAACAGAAAAGCCTGAGCTGAGGATACCAATCAGGGACAGCATACTGGTTAAAAAGTAGAGAAAAAATACAAAGACAGGACATGGGAGAAACCAACACCACACTGGGAGTGAACTGGGTAAGGGGTTGGGGGAGGGGTAAGGATGTGTGTAGGGGGGAGTAGTAGTTTAGAAACAAGTGAGGAAATACTTCAATTTAGGAGCAGACAGCAACATCATAAGTTACAGAAAGGTAAAGCATGAAGGCTACCTGCAGAGGACTATATTGGATTTTTAACACTTACTGAAACTCTGTATAAATTAGCTTTATTAAAGGGTTTCCATAAGGATTAAATTAGCTGGCATGTGAGGGGTCTAAGCGGGTCTGGAGGCTCCATGATTGAGAGCAGTGACCTATTTTGCTCACCTTCAACCTTCAACACCTACACTGGGCCAGATAAATGGTAGTTTAATAAATGTCTGTTACATAGACAAATGAAGAAATAAGTTTTAAAATGCCTTATCTCCCCACTACCTTACCTCTTCCTTAATATGATAAATGGATTTCACAATTCACAAATAAAAAGCTTATAATGCCACTGCTCACTGAGATAATAATTAAGCAGGGACCCATGCTTCAGTTAAAATGCAATCAATTGGCAAGAATGGTTCTCGGAACCTAAGCAAGGATGGTAGCAGGCTGGAGGGTGAAGGGAAGGAGGGGCATGGATGTCAGGTGGGAAGGATTATCTCAAGGAAGTATAAGAGTGGAAAACAGAAAACATCAAGATGTCTGTTTAACCTCCCCCAAAATCCAGAAAAACAGAATCAACAACCCTACCCACAAAGGAATTTGTGGGTAAAATTGTTACTTTTTTTTTTTTTTTTTTTATAATTTATTTTTTTAATTTCAGAATATCATGGGGGTACAACACTTTGGCCATACACATTGCCCCTGTTCTGCCCGTGTCAGAGTCACAATTGTGGTCATCCCCCAAACTGTGCTCTCTGCATCCATTCAGTGAGAGTTTTTCCCATCCCTTCCACCCCCCTCCCGCCCGCCCGCCCTCAGATGAATGTTATTGCCCTGTGTGATGTAAGTGTTCATCAGTTAGTACCAGTTTGATGGTGAGTACCAGTGATGCTTGTTTTTCCAATCCTGTGACACTTCGCTTCGAAGAATGGGTTCTAGCTCCGACCAGGATAATACCAGATGTGTTAATTCACTGTTGTTCCTTATTGCTGAGTAATACTCCATGGTATACATATACCACATTTTATTGATCCACTCGTGTATTGATGGGCACCTGGGTTGTTTCCACAACTTTGCAATTGTGAATTGTGCTGCTATGAACATTCGAGAGCACATGTCTTTATTATAAAATGTCTTTTTTTCTTTTGGATAAATACCCAGTAGTGGGATTGCTGGGTCAAATGGTAATTCTACTTTTAATTCTTTGAGGTATCTCCATATTCTTTTCCATAGAGGTTGTACTAATTTGCAGTCCCACCAGCAGTGTATGAGTGTTCCTACCTGTCCACATCCCCGCCAACATTTGTTATTTGGGGATTTTTTGATATGAGCCAATCTCACTGGAGTTAAGTGATATCTCATTGTGGTTTTGATTTGCATTTCCCTGATGATTAGAGAAGTTGAGCACTTTTTTATATGTTTGCTGGCCATCATTCTGTCTTCTTTGGAAAAGTTTTTGTTCATGTCCTTTGCCCATTTTTTAATAGGGTTGTTTGATTTTTTCTTGTTGATTTTCCTAAGTTCTGTATAGATTCTGGTTATCAGCCCTTTATCAGAGGTGTAGCATGCAAATATTTTCTCCCATTCTGTAGGTTGTCTGTTCACTCTAGTGATAGTTTCCTTGGCTGTGCAGAAGCTTTTCAATTTGATCAGGTCCCATGTATTTATTTTTGTTGCTGCTGTGATTGCTTTGGGGGTCTTCTTCATAAATTCTTTGCCTAGGCCAATGTCCATAAGAGTTTTTCCAACATTTTCTTCGAGAATTCTTATGGTTTCATGTCTTAGGTTTAGATCTGTTATCCATTGTGAATTGATTTTTGTGAGAGGTGAGAGGTGTGGGTCCACTTTCAGTCTTCTACATATGGCCATCCAATTTTCCCAGCACCATTTGTTGAATAGGGAATCTTTTCCCCAGTGTACGTTTTTCTGGAATTTGTCAAAGATCAGGTGACTGTATGAGGTTGGTTTTATATTTGGGTTCTCAGTCCTGTTCCATTGGTCTACGTCTCTGTTCTTGTGCCAATACCATGCAGTTTTGGTTACTATAGCCTTGTAGTATAGTTTGAAGTCTGGTAGACAGATGCCTCCCAATTTGTTCTTTTTGCTTAAGATTGCTTTGGCTAGACGGGGTCTTCTCTGTTACTTTTTTTTGTATTTAGATAACTCATATAAAGTTGATGTTATGATACATATTTTATTAAATTAATATATACATTGGTATATGAAGTCTATATCTAACACTACTGTTTTTAACACATTGGAAGGAACTGCTCTAGCTACACAAACTATCCTTTCACAACCAGAATCAATATTTGTTCGAATACCTAAAAGTCTGAATGAAAGATAATACTTATTAAAAAGTCTTTGAACACCCAACTGCTTGTCTGCTGTGTATGGGCTGGAATGTGAGTGGTGTTTGTCATACTTAATCATATCAGGGGTGCGACCCAAAAGGGGGAAAACTCTGTGGCACACAAAGTCCATATAAAAGAGCTGTCCATGACAAAGAATACCCCTGGGACTCAGAGAAGCAAGTTGAGTCTGCATCATAGGTAGGTGCATTATTTATCATGGTTTATATCACAAAAAAATCCGATTAAAAATTATTTAATCCTTAGAAAAAAAAATCAAGGCAGAGTGTTCAACACCAAGATTTTTCTGCTTTAATTTTGGGGGAAACATTCCAGTTAGCTTATCCAGTTAATTCCTTGCTATTATATTAACAGTGATTCACTATTTTTTTCTAATCAGTTTCGTTGTTTCTTTTGCCTTTTTCTATGTTTCAACTATTAACATATTTCCCCTGTAGCTCCCCCTGAATAAGGAACGCTAAATTTGGCAGCGCTTTCTCAAAAAGAGTGAATTTAACTACTTTTTATGCAAGGAACTTTGTTAATATGTACATGCTTTCATCAGCCCCTCTCCCATATTTGTGCAGGAATACACATGTGTGTATACGCACTTTAATTACAAGTGTGCTCTCTGGGATCATGGTGACAAGAATTTGAAAGATGTGTCTCCACAGACTTCATCCCCCTGAAGGATTCACTGACATTAAAACACTGTCTTCTATTTCTTCTAAAACTGTGTGCAAGTAGAACATATTCTAAAAATAATTGCTTCCCTCCCCCCTCCTCCCTAGAAGCCAAAATAGCACATTTATTTTTTCCTACATACACCACCTACTCCTCTTTAAAAGATGTTTCACAAAATCTTAGTACTGAAAGGAACATTAAAGGACCATCTGGGTGGTTCTTTTACTATCAGATCAAACATGATAAATGAAGTCAATAAAGATATATTTACCATTAAATTACCTACCATTTTTCTTCAAACCCTCAACCTTTCAAATTAGCTTAAGCTTTTTATACTCTAGGTAAAAAAATAAACAAAAATGTACAACTGTTTTTTTAAACTCTCAAGTTTGGGTATTTTTACAAAAACCAATGAAATCATGGGAAAAACTGCCCACTGCTTTGTGCTAAGCAGGGACTAACTTGGAATATTTCCCCATTTAAGCTGTCAATGAACCCTCAGACATAAATCTAGAATAACTTACTAGCAAAACACATGCACATACTATCATTCCTTTCAAGTATGGTCTAAAAGGATCACTTACATGAATCATGAAATTCAATTAACAAGATAATTGGTTTATCTGCTCAATCGAAGATTCTGAAGACCTCTCAAGGCAACTTTCTTCTTACCAGGACTGAGTTATCCTCTTTTTGCGTCTGCTTAAATATTACATTTAAGCTAGGCTTATCTATAAATCAAACAATAGGTCCAATTTTTAAGACTTGGGATTTTATTTTGCTCCCTGTTGTTGCATGGAGGAATAGAAGCAGGGCAAAAAAAAAAGATATGTGTGCAATGAGACTAATTCAGCAAGAAAGAACTGCAAGAAAAAAAATTATATTGTCTGTGATGGTAGTAATTTGGTTTGAAAGTCCCACAGATTATCCAACTCCAGGGTCATTCTTTGTTTCCTACCAATTTCAGGTTGCAAAAGGAAAGCAATATTGCATAGCAGATAGGAGTGAGTGATGGGTAGTTTCAATAGGACCCAGCAGCTCACCCTAGCTGGGTTAAAACATGGTTTTGAGCACACTGCTAATAGTGTCAGTCACAAATAATAAGATTCTGCATGGTTTTAGTATCCAGGTCTGATCCCAGTTTATTCTGAGAACGAGGCCATCTGCCAGCCAAGCAGCGGGGAAGGAAAAAACCAGTACTGTACTGCCTAATATTGCCACCTGCTGGCTCCTAGTGGAATCACATGCTCACCCCTTCCCAGAGGAACTTCCTGTTCTAGCAAAAACAAAGACAAAACAAAACTCTGACTTAAATAAAGATAGACATGCAGGTTCCCAATTTACCATTAATACGCTAATTTTGGAAAACACTAGGATTCATAAACTATGAATTAGCCTTGCATTCATTCTCCCCCTTGTCATCACAGTGTCACTACTTATTTATATGGTTTTTGCCAACAAAGCCAATGTGCTTGGTATTTCCAACCATTTACTAATAGAAAGATGTATGGTAGTTTCACAAGTTAAAATATTTCTATTTTCCTCCCTTCCTAATAACCAACAGTGGTGGGGAATCTATATCCACACCAAACAGGAAATAGGACAGAATTTTGAGATCCTTCTGGCTGGCTATGTCCAGAACTCTTCTGATTCCTAGGAGGGCAAAGGCCTCCTGTGACTCACCCAGCAATGGAAATGACTTCCTCCATGAGTCTGAAATGTGGACTTGTTAGCCATTTGGGGGTGGGGAGGGTAGGAAAGTAGGAAGGAGGTTTGAAATCAGGACTTAGAAGACATTCATCTTATATACATCTATCGTCCTGGGTCAAACAACAACTTAAACATAACAGCTTACAAAACTTAGCTAAGCCAGGCATTGTGAGGACGTAGAATGGAAGTCAGTCAAAAAATTCCTGCAATTACGGTCTTTTAGGAAGCCAGGGTTCTTTTTTCATAATGGACGCAGGAGGGATTAGCTACACAGCCTTCTCACTGCAAAGATCCACAATGAGATGCAATCAGAGGGTTGTAGAGGTAAAGCTGTTTCTGACAGTGCACACAGTAAGTATTAAACACCAGTGGTCAGAGGTCGCCTTTACAAGCCTCACGCTGAGCCAGGCAACCCAAGGATCAAAGGCGAAAAGCACTCTCTCAAAGCAGCTTAGAGTATTTGATGAAACTGTTACCACCACCCCTCATTCAAAGCATTTTTTCCCCCTATTCTGTTAGTCTATATTTTGCAACTAGTTCCCACTTTTTCTCAGATATAGGTACTACTTACTCTGACTTGGTGTTTCTGAACATTTTTAACAGAGTCACCCTTCTGGACAGATATCAACATTTCACTACTTCCTTTAATATTAATTAGAATATCAATGTAAATGAGATATTGTCTATCTCTATATTCATATAATGTGTGACCACAAATGCCCCCAGATATAAGATCTTATCTTTTACTTCTATCCTCAGTGGTGTCTAGAAGAATGCTGATTATAACATGTAAACTCAATAAATACTAGTGACTGAGAAGACTATTTCTTAGTGGAAAAAACACAAACTGTTTTCTCCTGTTCTCACCTGACAACAATCAACACAGAAGACTTCTGTGACCAAATGTGTGGGGTTTTCCCCCTACACACACCAAGCAATCAGCTCTGCAGCAGACCCCAGCTGGGGCTCCTCCACTTCACCTCCAACCTGTGAGACAGTGTCAGATCCCACAGGTTGAGGGCTCTGGCCCACAAGACTGCCCCCACTTCTGATGCTAATCACAAACTCCAGGTTGCTTTACCCGTGCTTCTGACCAACCAGCTACAAATCAGGGTTCCCACAACCTCCCTCCTTGGTTTTGATTAATTTACTGGAGTGGCTCACAGAACTCAGGAAAACACTTATGTTTACTGGTTTATTATAAAGGATATTACAAAGGATACAGATGAAGAGATGCATAAGGCAAGACATAGGGGACAGGGCACAGAGCTTCCATGCCCTCCCTGGATGCGTCACCCCCCCCAGGAACCTCCATGTGTTCAACTATCTGAAAGCTCTCCAAACCTTGTACTTTTGGGTTTTTATGAAGCCTTCATTACACAGGCATAATTGATTAAATCATTGGCTACTGGTGATCAACTCAACCTTCAGCTTCAACCTGAGGTTGGGGGATGGGGCTGAAAGTCCCAGCCCTCTAATCCTGCCTTGGTCTTTTCAGCAACCAGGCCCCATCCTAAAGCTACTCAGGGCTGCCACCCACCAGTCATCTCACGAGGATACAAAGAGACACTTATCACTTTGAAGATTTCAAAGATTTTAGGAGTTGCACACAAAGCAATAGGGACAAAGACCAAACATCACAGCATTGCACTGAGAGAGATAGAGACAGAGACAGAGACAAAGAGAGTCCAAAGAACTCTGGTTCCACATCACTGAACTACTACAAATAAAGCAAAAACTCCCAGTGAAGGAGAAGCTCTGCCTTTAGGGATATTGTGACATTCTGAGTCTCAGGAGGGACAGCTGCAAAGATGCCATTAGTGAGGCCAACTAGAGGCCTAGGTGCCAGGCTTGGAGAACTCTGCTTTTAGGGATTAAAGTGGGAGAGAAGCAAAAGAACTACAAAGCTAAAATGCCTATATGACAACCTTACTTAATATTGAATTTCCTATTACAGAAAATCAGAATGACACAAAACCTGCAATACCTAAAGAACATCTAAAAACAGGAAAGCTAGAAGGTGGCTGGCTACTGTAGGGGAGAAGAAAAGTTTAGGAATGGCCTGGAAATTCTCAAGCGGCCCCACTTTGTGTTGGGCATTTCAAAAAACCAAGGTTGACACCTTGAGAAAATGACTCTCAAAAAGCTAATAATATTGAGAGAGGGAGGAAAGAAAAAGTAGTTTATGTGAGTTAGCAATGGCCTTCCGGGCTATTATTTCAAGACTGTGTGGTATAATTTCTGTGTTGCAGATTCAGCAGCTCACCCCAAGCAATTTAATAAGGTTAAGTCGGGTGCTGTTTCTATGAAACTGGAGATTTTTTTCTGAAGTTCCTGATGAACCAAAGAAAAAACAAGAGCATCTCTTTGTGATTAAGCTAAACAGAAGAGTTATCATCCAAACAGGGACACTTTTGAGAGTGAAAGAGGAACAGTATTAATAATTACTCTGAGACAAGAGGCATCCACTGGTTCAGTCCCTGGCACAACACGAGGTACAGCCACCCTACCAAGTGCCATGAGGACCAAAGAACTGCTGAGCTTCTCACTTCATAAGGCCAACTATGTACCATGCACCATGGTGCAAAGTCCAGGTAGGCTGTAGGTATGTAGGGGCCTAGATTGTGAGGAGGAAGCTGGGGGTTGGGGTGGATTGGAGAGGAACAAACATGGAGAAGAGATGTGGCTTAAAGCTAGAAGTTCATAATATGCCACACCTGGTCCTCCACAGGTGGGTTCCAGAATCTCCAATTCACCTTGCCCCATTCCTAACCTTGAAATCTATCTTCTGACCATGGCAGATGTCAGCTTGTCACCTTTGACCCACCTGGGCTCTCTGTCTCTGACTGGGTTCTTCATCCAGTTTCCGTAGCCCCATGTTGCCTGCTTTCCTCTTACCGGCCCCCAGCTTCACGCCAGGGAACCCTTTCCTTCACTCTGTACCACTACCACATCACCCTGTATTTCCCCTCTCAAGGCTTTCCCGCTTGTATTTTACTTGTTTAATATCCGTCTTTGCCTAATTTGCTCAATGCTCTTTTCCCATTCGTGCCTGGTATAGAGTTGGTTCTCAACAAATATGTTTTGATTGAACAAATTACACAAGAAAGGTGAAGCAAGCAATTTAGGTTTCTTTTTGCTGACAACTAAGTTTCCAAGGAAAATTTCAGGTAATAAACTGGCTCATTATAAGCTGAAAAAATTTAAAAGACAACAATGAGGCTCTGTACTAAATATTTTTCTGAATGAACCTCTCTTTTCAAGTACAGTTGTAATACTAAGCAACCCTGAGCCATTAACAGGCGGGAACAGTCTGAGACCCTTGTGGAGGCCTGAGTCAATGTGACATTGGCCTCTAGTGGATACAATCGAGAATACAGCAATTCCAAGTAAAAGATGTCCTGTGGTACTAATCATAGCTGAAGGAAATGAAAACCTCAGTTTCCTTTGTTTTTCACTTCTACCATATAAACTGACTTTTTCCTCCCATTATGGGAAGAACCTATTGTCACATTTTTGCCTAAATAATAACTTTAAAAATAATTAAATAATTAGCATTCTGAGCATTGTTGTCTAGAAACATTTATTCATGTCAGAGCTTCTATGAGAGCCAGAGAGTGAGATTTTACACAAAGCTTGAGTAGGAGTCAATTTTCCTACCTTGATTCTTTTTCTCCTAAATAATCTTTTCCAGCCTCCTGGTGTTTTTATTGGGATTGCCAGGTTGCAGGCTTTCAGAAACTCATGATATGGAAGTGCATTTTATTTTTAAAATATTTATTTATTTTTTAAGAGACAACGGTCTCGCCATGTTGCCTAGGCTGGAGTGCAGTGACTATTCACAGACACAATCCCATTACTGATCAGTACAGGCGTTTTGACCTGCTCCGTTTCAGACCAGGGCCAGTTCATCTCTCCTTAGGTAACCTGGTGGTCCCCCAATCCTGGGAGGTCACCATACTGATGCTGAACTCAATGTGGACACCCAACTGGCATAGCACACTACAGCCCAGAACTCCTAGACTCAAATAATCCACCCACCTCAGCCTCCCAAGTAGCTAGGACTACAGTCTGTGCCACAGCGCCTGGCAGAGGTGCATTTTAAACCACCTGCTAGTCAAAGGGTAAATGTTATCTATGTGACAAGAAGAGAAAAGCTGAGACCAAAGAAGGGATACATTTAAGTAAGAAGAGGGTGCAAACTTGAGATGTGACTATATGAACTACTTTTGCCTTACAAACAGATCAGATGATGATGTTTATTGTTGTTATTTACTTTTCTTATTACCACTAGCACACGACCTGATGCTGTGAGATCCTGGAATGTGCACAGTGTGACTCTCCGTTGTGGTGAGATGCTTTTAGCTGCTCTGGTTTCATTTAACAGCTTGTCACCACTTTTGAGTCTCCAGGTTTTAAGGGCACTACCGCCCACTCACCTAACTCGTCCTTATAAACATCCTTAAATATCTCTTACTCTTTATATGTATGCAGGTTGCCGCACAAGAAAGAAAATCTTCGGAACCAAAATAATTGGCTCCGAAAAAAGCAAGCTCAGAGAGGGAGAAGGTCAAACAGAACAAAGCACAGGTGACCTTCTGTGTGCACTCTTGCCGGGTAGAGGGGCAGCAAGGACCACCCAGAGCCACAGCACACTCCTGAGGACATTCTCAGTGGTGAGGCTGGCAGGGAAGGATGTTGAATTCTGGATCAGACCCATTCAAACTAAAACGTACAAAGCCACGTGCCCAGGTGAAACAAATGATTCTTGGATGTCGGTTCCACGGTTCTGTTCTCCAGCAGCTACTTTCTCAGCAGTGGGAACCGCACTACCAATCGTGGTAAAAAAGCCGTTCTCAGATGAGGGCTGCATAAGGAAGGGTTCTTTGGAGCACATTCCTGAATAGTTTCCTCCCAACACCTGGACTTCATACACATGTGTAAAACTGATGACAACCACGCTCACGTTTCATGGTACCAGCTGGCGTCAATACGTGTGTGATGAAATGGAAGTGATAAGGCATATATTTGATAAGCCTCTGCCTCATGCACTATCCGTCTCTCTCATCTTCTTTTACATTTCTGCCAGCACCCAATGCCAGGAACTCTATCCTGCCGCCAACTTCTATGGAGAACGCAAGCCCTGTTATAAAAGAAGGCGTCCGGGTGGAAGGAGGCCCTGACACCACGCACTTTCAGGGACCCCTCCACGAAGGAGGGATTTGGCTTAGGCCACTGCCCAGCCCCTGTTGCCCTGGACTCTTCAATGACACCTACCATTTCCTTGAACGCACTCTCAAGAGCCCCGATGACCAGGCACTCGTGTGGAATCTTCTTCTCGGTGAAGAAGCGCGTGGGCGGGGTGCTGGGGGAGCCGGGGGCGCCGACCCCTCCGCGCAGGGAGGCCGCCCGGGTCAGAGTCCGGCTGTTGGCGGGCGTGTTCTCAGGCTCCTCCCCCAGGCAGGTGGGCGGCAGGACGGCAGAGTTCTTCAGGATCTCCACGATGTCTTGCAGCTGCTCCGTGACATGGTGCTGCAGCAGGCGCGACGCCACCACGGCGGCCCCGGACCCCGCGTGACCGTCAAACAGCGACCAGTAGTGGCAGGAAACGCCCTCGGATTCCTGGTGGGAGAGGGCGACAGGGAGGAGTGAGAACGGCTGTGGCCTCTGCCCCAGTGGTCTGCAAACTGTGGGGTCGCAACATGGCAAAAATACCGAGGGAAGGGTCCCAGGTTAGTCACTGTTGTTACCACCACCCAAGGGATGAGGTGGCCCCTGCCGCTCCACCTAGGGAAGGAGCCCAAATTATCACATACTTAGTTACTACTTGGAGGGCAAGATCTACTTTAATTTGACGTGTAGGCATTTGCGTGAAACTCCATACAAGCAGAGTCCAGCTCGAACATCCAGCTCCTCACGTCCCTTCCATCTCAACCCCAAAGGAGGATTGGCCTGGAGTCCTGGAGAAAGTCACGCTCTTTCGCAGGTTCTCCAAGGGGAAATAAGGAGGCCCACTTCCCCCCTTTGGGGCCCCTACACTCTCAGATAATTGTCCTAGCTTCCTTGGTCTACATCTTGAATTTTTAGAACATGTTTCCCCCCTAAACACCCAGTCTAGTCCAGGCATCACAAGATGCAGCTATACTCATTATGTCCTTTTCATATTTTCTGCCTCACTCAGTTCTCCAGCATTGCTAATCATCAGGAAAATGCAGCATCTTTCTCTTCCCTCTTCCTCCCTTACAGAGATGTGCAGCCCATGCTCCCTCATCGGTTACGGATTTAGTATCTGCCAGTGGATTTCTAGACTACTTCAAGATGAGCACTTTTAAAAACCATGTTTGAATTGCACATGCCTAAGATCTTAGCCATAGGAGAAAAGGAAATCTATTATGATATAAATGATAGGATATCTTACATCATAGACAGAAATTAGCTCAAAATGGATTAAAGACTTAAACGTAAGACTTGAAATCATAAAACTCCTAGGAGAAAACATAGGGAAAAAACTCCTTGATATTGATTTGGGTAATGATTTTTTTAGACGTGACACTAAAAGCATAGTCAACAAAAGCAAAAACAAACAAGTGGGACTACATTTAACTAAAATGCTTCTGCACAGCAAAGGAAACAATCAACAAAAAGGCAGCCTATGGAATGGGAGAAAACATCTGGAGACCATGTATCTTAGAAGGGGTTAATTTTCTATGTAAGGAACCCCTATAATTGCATTGCAAAATAAAAAAAAATTCCCAACAAATAAGCCAATTAAAAAATGGGCAAAGGCCTTGAAGAAATATTTCTCCAAAGATGACACATAAGTGGCCAAGAGGTATATGAACAGATGCTCAACATCAATAACATTCATAATAAACTCTTGGTGAACTGAGAATAAGAGGGACCTTCCCCAATCAGATAAAGGGCATCTGTAGAAAACCTACAACTAACATCATACTTCATGGTGAAATACTGAATGTTTTCCCATAAAATCAGGCAAAATGCAAAAATATGCTCTCATTACTTCTGTTCAGCATTGTACTAGGGGTCCTAAATAGGCAAGAAAAAGAAAACGTCTAAAGATTGTAAAGGAAAATAAAATTGTATTTATCCTGGCTTTGTGCAATTTGAGCATGACGTGCCTTAGTGTCATTTTCTTTATGTTTCATGTGCTTGGAGTTTGTCTTTCTTGATCTGGGTGTTTATAGTTATTTCATCAAATTTAGAAATTTTTCAGCCATTATTTCTTCCAATAAATTTTTTTGTATCCCTCTTTCTGTTCTCCTTGGAAGAATCTAATAACACATGTATTAGTCCTTAGAAGTTGTCCCACAGTTCACTGAGGATGTTTTCATTTTTAAAATATTTCATTTTGGTTAATTTCTATTGCAATGTATTTAAAGCTCACTAATTTTTTTTAATCTTTTTCTTTTTTGATTAAAAAATGGCCAAAGGACATTTCTCAAAAGAAGACCTGTGAGTGGCCAACAGGTATATGAAAAAGTGCTCAACATTGCTAATCATCAGGAAAATGCAAATCAAAACCACAATGAAATACCACCTTATACCTGTTAGGATGGCTATTATGAAAAAAAAAAGAGACTAGTGTTGGCAAGAAGGTGGAGAAAAGGGAACCTTTGTGTACTCTTGGTGGGAATGTAAATTAGTACAGCCATTATGGAAAACAGTGTGGAGGTTCCTCAAAAAATTAAAAATAGAACTATGATATGATCCAGCAATCCCCCTGCTGGGCACATATCCAAAGGAAATGAAATCAGTTTCTTGAAAAGATATCTGCATCCCCACGTTCATTGCAGCATTCATAACAATAGCCAAATTATGTTAACAATCTTAGCATCCACTGACAGATGAATGGTAAAATGTGCTGTATACTATATATATACACAATAAAATATTATTCAGCCATAAAAAGGAAATTTTGCCATTTGTGACAACATAGATGAACCTGGGGGACATCATGCTAAGTGAAATAAGCCAGGCATAGAAAGACAAATAATGCATGATCTCGCTTATGTGGAATTTCAAAAAGTCAAGCTCATAGAAGCAGAGAGCAGAACGGGGGCTGCCAGGGACTAGGGGTGGAGGAAATGGGAGATGTTGGTCCAGGGGTACACACTTTCAGTTATAGCAAGTCCTGGGGGTCTAATGGACAGCACATGACTGTAGTTAATAATACTGTATTGTACACTTGAAATTGCCCAACAGAGTAGATTTTAAGTGTCCTCACCACACGTACACAAAAACTGGTAACTGTTAATTAAGTTGACTGTGGTGATCATTTCACAATGTACACGTATATCACATCATGTTGTACACCTTAAATACATATAAATTTTGTTAGTTATACCTCAATAAAGCTGGGGGGAAAACATTACTTTGGAAAAAATTATGATATATTATGTAGAATATGAAATACTAAGATTAAATAAGTATTTGGGATCTTTATTTTCAGAAAGCTGATGGATGAATAGGTAAGGTGCACATAACATCCACTTCTGACTATGAGGTTTATCTAATCCACAGCAATAAATATTGAAGGCTTTTTTTAAAAATTAGCTGAGACCATTAAATAAAGTTATTTTGGCTCTTCTTAGAATGATGCTGAAAGATACTGTGTAGTTATGGTGACATGTGCTGTTATTCTGTTTGTGCTCTTTGAAACTTTATTTTCATTCAATTCTGTGCTAGGTGCTGAAAGATAAAATAGTCTCTTTGTTTTAGTCAACAAATACTGAGCACTTTCTATGCAATAAGCACTAAAGTAGGCAGTAGGGATAAAAGATTAGCTGAAAGAGATATCACACAAGGCCTGATTTTAATAATCTGGAGGTGGGGCAAGATAGGCACTGATCAAATAATCACACAAATAAACATAAAATCCTAAGTCTGGTCAAGGAGAGGACAAGGAGAGATTCTCAGTGCTGCAAGGCCAGCTTACAGAGGGGCACATTGGAGAAGGCTTCCCAAGGATGTGAGGACCACGCTGAGGGATACATGGAAGTTCATGAGATAAGGAGAGGAGGGGAGAGAATGCCAAGCAATAGCAACAGCAGGTGCAAAGACCCTGTGGTAGGAAGATGCTTGATGAGACTAAACCACGGCCATGTGGCTGAATGGGAGAGAGAGGCTGGAGAGGGAGGTAACGGCTAGACCGCTCAGTCCTAACAGGACACACGAAGGATCTTATCTGTAGCCTAAGAGTGACAAAAGTCATTGATTGAGGTGGGAGTGACAAAATCAATTTATGTTTTTAAAAGATCACCCAAGCTATGCTGTGAGGATCAGGAGAGAAGTAAGAGCAAAAGCAAGGGTGCTAGGTAGGAGGGAAATCCTACCCTAAAAAAACATTCCATCATATTCAGGCAGTAAGAAACACACATGAACAACTAAAAGCACCATAAAACAGAGGTACGAGCAATACGATTTCAATTTCATAGGAAAGTGAAGTGAAGGGAACAATGACTTAAGGATTAAAAGATATGGATTCTAGTTCCACCTTCAACACCAATCACCTGAGTGGGGGGCAGAACAAGGTGAGGGAGGCAGTAAAGGGGTTCCACCTGAGCTGGGTCACATACTAGTTGGATGTCCCTCTTGCTTAACATTTCTACACCATGGGTTTTTTGAAATCCCTTGAACAAGATAAAACCAAGTTCATCGCGAGATTTCAATCTTCAATGTAGTTCTATGCCAGCGGAACAGAAAGTGAGTGATACACCATTTGGGGAAATGCAACCACAACGTGGGGCCTCACTACATGCTTAGAGTTCAGCTCAGCTATTAAAGTGTAAGAGACCCTAAAGTCAGAGAAACATCCAGTTACAGGTCTAGAAAACCCTTCCCAGCATTCAACAAACCTTATGTAGCAGGCAATGTTCTAAAGCTTTACAAATATGAACATGTTTAATCCTTGCTTCAGTCAGTCCTGTGAATAACCACCCTCTGAGGTGTGTTATTATCCCCATTTTATAGAGGAAGAAAATGAGGGACAGAGTGTAACTGCTCTAGGTCACCACCTATTAAGTGATATAGCTGGCACCAGGGTCCATGCTGTCAGCCATCAACCTCTATGCTACAGTGAACTCCCCTACCCCAATCCTGCCCATCCCCAGAGGGAAAGCTAGCCGTAATTTACACTTGGCACCATAATCCATTTCTCCACTCTGCAACCTCAGTTGTGACCAGAGTGATTTTTTTTCTAAAACAAAAAATTTGGTCATATTTCTTTTACTGGCGTAACAGTCTGCTCTGTGGGCTGGCTCCTGTCTGTGACCCCCAGCTTGCAATCTCTGATCTAGTCTCTGATACTCTCCCTGCATTCTAGTCCTTACTGGTATCCCATACACACCAAACTGCAGAACCTGCATCTCATCACTGACCACCAACCACCTCCACCTACTTTGTGTAGCTCCCATCTGCCTTTGAGTACTCAGCTTACATATCACCTCTTCTTGGGAGCCCCCACTGCACTCTGAGCACCACATGGACAGTGGCCTTGAGGGCTAAGTAAGGTTGGGTGAGAGTCCAGAGTTTGGCAAGGCAGACTGAGAAGCCTCAATTTACTGCCTTGGGGTACTAGTGCAATGCAATGCCTCTGCACCCAAGAGTGCTGTGAAAGCTGCTTTGCAAGAAGGAAGCACTTGGAAGGCTCTCCAAAGACAAGAGACATCTCAAAGAACAATATGAGGACGGAGAGAACTATATGGTGTTTGAAATGTCACTGAGATATTACAGAGAATAAAAATCTATTTTTGAAAGTGGCATGATCAAACAGGATGTGCTATAAGCTTATTTTTAAAAGGATACAGGATTCCCCCTTCTCTCCCACCTTCCTCTTTCCTCAAAGAGATGCCACCAACTGCCGTAATGTAAGCAGGAGAGTTTGATGCATGAAGTCAAACCTGAAAACCTTGAGGAATGAACGTCTCCTCAATGTCATCGAGGGCCTTTCATCAAAGTCAGCGATCTAAGCCAGGAATAAGGCAACTGGGGCAATGCAACTGTGAACCTGAGAGAGAGGCCTGAAGAATCACAAGTGGTATGAACACGATGCTTTTAAAGCATCTCCAATCTGCTGTTTCACTGCAAATATATTGCTTCACTGCTTAGAACCTTCAATGACTGCATATTGCCCTTAAAATACCACTTGTTCTCCTGTATACTGACATAGCTTGCAGGCCCTGCATGATCTAGTCGCTCCTCATTCTCCAGGACATCTCTTGCTGCTCCTTGCGAGTGGTCCTGAACTTCTCTGATTTTGTCTCTTCTAATTCGTCATGACCTCTGGAACAATGACCGTCATGTTTTTCTTCTGCCTGAAACACTGATCCCTAACTCTCTGCGTGGAGAACTATTTATCCTTCAGTGGGATAAACACTGCTGTGGCTTTGCCTGTACAAGTCTGTTTCAGCCCTACTGACAGAGACTCCTGTGTGTATCATTCACTCCGGTATTGGCAGTGAGTGCCTGGTGCAGAACTGATGCTCAATAAATATTTATTAAATATACAAAGAAAGGAAGGGAGAGAATGGGGTTTATTTTATTTTTATTTATTTTAATTTTTCTCTATTAGCTTGTTAAAACACATTGTTTTTATTTTTATTTTTTTCAAAGTAATATATTGCAGCTTAGGAAAGAAGAATTTCATTTAAGACACTTCACATTGGTAAAACAAACACAATATAACAAACCTAACCTACTCCAGGATTGGAGCTGACTTGATTTCCCTTTATTTATCCAGGACTGTGTCCTCTCAGCTCTCTGAGGCTGGGTGTGCCATGCAAATAAGCAGCCTGGATCTAGGGCCCTGGGAATCTCAGAGGGGCTCCACGGAAGCCAAGGGGACATTGCCATCTCGCATATGATGCTAGCGGCCAGTACATATGAACACTACAACCGTCTTCTCTCATCTCTTTAGCTAGGCCACCCTCCATACATTAGCTTAGAAGAGGAACCCTCTCAGTTGTATTAACTCTGAGAATAAGATTTTGCGTTTATATGGTAAATAAACAAGGTTTCAGGTTTTACCTTATCTAATAGTCCAAGGCAATTTCGGTTATTTTAAAAGTTGGGTAATTATGCATTTTCAAATGAGTTAAAATAAACACATCCTATCTATCATGATATGTCTTAACATAGAAAGACCATAGGCTTTAGATCAAGACAAGCCTGGGTTCTGGAATTTACTACGATGTGACCTTGGGCAAGTTTCTTAACTTCTCTCAACCTTCATTTCCTTATTTAAAGAAAGGTAAAGGAAAAAGTAAACCTGAGGCACAGATAGCAAGGATTCGTTCATTCAATGTATGTCTCAGAGCCTCCTTCCTATGTGCCAGGCTGTCACAGCAGGAAATAAGAATGTCGTGGTTCCCAAGCTCTTAATGCTAACATCCTAGAACATGACTAGGTGACTACAAGAGTGATAAGTGTTAGGAAAAAGAAGTGCATGGTGTCACAGGAGAGGACAATATGAATTAAATGTGCAGATAACCATGGAGAGGGGAAGCATGTGACTATAAAGAGCATGAGGAAGTTATTTGTAGTGATGAAACTGCCCTGGATCCTGATCGTGGCAGTGATCATACAGATCAATGCATGTGTTAAAATTCATCAAACTTCATGCCAAAAGAAAAAATTGTACTGTATAATCTAAAAAATAATAAGTAAGTAAATTGTGTAGCTCTGTGCCCAGCACATTGGAGAAACAAAGACAGTAGAAGTAATAGTCATTACTCACACTATTAAATAGCCTGCGGGGGACACTGAGCAGGCTGGGAGACCGAGCTGCACACGTGAGCTCCTTACTTTCCACTCTGCCAAATGGGGTGCTCACTTCACTCCACTGTGTAACTCTTGCTTCTGTTCTTTCTGAAGTTACTTCCCCTCTAGGAAGTCTCAGTTCAAAGGACATCTACTGAGCACCTACTGTATTTAATTCCCCTAATACCACCATAAAATGGGTATTATCCCATTTTTGCCAACAGTGTAACTGGAGCATAGAGAGTTTAAGTAACTCTACTGGTATGTGGCAGAGGTAGGATTTGAACCCAGCTCTTCATACTCCAAGTTAAGGGATCTTCCCAGCTTCCCAATATCACACAACTTTGTGTAATGAATCTCCCTGGCTTCTGTTACTCTGTGGCTGTTAGCACTTCAGTGTTGTTTGCATTATTTTAATGTGTTTGTTGCTTACTAGTAATTGCACATATGTCCTGGGCCATCAACTGATTGCTAAAACTTTTTGGCAGTGGCCCTGAATTACTTGCTCGTCTGGTAGTTCAGAAAATGCCGATGGGGCACCAGCACAGGACGCAGAGTTCTACACCTGAAAAGTCAGACCCTGCAAAGTTAGAGTAACATGGTTTTGAAATAATGAACTTTAAAATTACTAATATTATTTTCCAACAAGTGATTTTCCTTGTTTTTGCTCCAGATAAACACAAGTTAAATGTGTACTCCACTTTAAGAAAAACAGTATCAAGCCCTTTCCTGACTTACCATGTAATTCAATTTGGTAGAAATCAGTTATGACTCACAAAAAATAACTTCGAAGCAGTTTTCCAGCGGCACTCTAAATTATTTCATCTACCAAAAAAAAATCAGTCTTATATGCAATTTACAATACATACGCCTACCCACCTCTTTTCAGGAAAACATCTGCAGCCTGATCAAGAAAGATTCCAGAAGGTGACAAATTTGGAGTTTTAAAATTCATAGTTTCTCTTGTAGGCACTTTTTAAAGTAGGCCCAATGTTACATTCTCTTCTCTCAAAAGTTCTAGAAAGTGCTTTTTAATAATATTGTTTATTTTCTTCTTCCCATTTTCACAAACATCTGGTATTCCAGAACTTAATGAATTCTAACTGGGAAAGGCAACTTGGGCCTTTCAGCAAACACAAGATTGCTCCAAACAGAAATTTATCTACTAAACAAGGAGCTGAAACAATTTCAGATATAAGCAGTTGATGTTCATTTAACTTCAGGTACAATTATAGCACAGCCAAGCAAGGATGTCAGAAATCACCAGCTTAAATTTTAGCCCTACCAAGACAGAAGCCACATCATGTGCATCTTACCTCTGGAGAACCCACAGTCAAAAAAGCCAGGGTAAGCCATCTGGGAGGCAACAAGGTACCCACCCCACTTATGATGTGTTAACAGAGAAGGGGAGGTTCTAGACATAACCTCAGACATTTCCCATGGTGCCCGACAGAAGTATTGAGATGTAAGGCAGGAAACACACAGAAAACCAAGGAGTGGGGTTTGACGAACCTGTACCAGCTGAAAGAAATGAGGACTCTGCATCCTCTTGCTCACTGCACAGAGCTCCAGAGGTGTGCAAACCTCTTCATCCCTCTTGCCCCGAGATAAGTGCTCTCCACACGGAGCACGCAAATACGATGGAGAGTTAAAAATAATCAGTCAGCATGTAAGAGAAACATTAGAAATCCTTTCATATTTTTCACCTGAAAATGAAGAAATTAAATTTTACTAGCATTTCTCACGCAGGCTGACACTGGCACCCTCACATGGTCACTAAATCAGAGGTCCCTTTGCGCACATGGAGTGTTGTTGCTCTCCCACTTCTGTTAGCTTTGGTATATTGCAACCCATTGCAGGTACATGTGCCCCCTGACTAAATGGTCTTATGGACTATATTACTAAGTTTTTAACTAAATTATCCCTCACAGAGTGGACAACAAGTTTAAAAAAAAATCCTGCAAAGAAACTGCTGATAGAAAACATGAGCAAGTAAGAACATGGCAGAGGTGGCACTTCATATTCCCAGTAATGACAACCTAGTCATATCTGACAATAATCATCATATCTAGCCAAAAGAACCTGAAATGCTCCAGGAGACAGTTGAAATACAGAATTATACTTGCTATTGTTAATGATGGATTGTGCCTTGAGATATTAGCCAATGACAGCATGAAGTCTTTGCCCTTAGCAAGACAGTAAATGAGTTACTGGGTGAAAAACACTTAGAACAATGTCTGGCATACAGTAAACACTATAGCTGTTATCTATTATTATTTTAAAGTACTGACTTTTCATTTCATTGCCTTTAAATTATTTTAAAAATTTAAAATATTTCTATAATTTTAAAATAACTATATACTACATGGGTACATAGTAGTGCGGTTATATCAATAAATGAACAAACACATTGGGGGTACATTCTAAAAAATTGTTTTTAACTGAGGTTTGGAGACTGTTACTCTAGAAATAGTTGTCCTAAGGGAAAGAGTGGTATCTTCCTGGCGGCCTTTGCGAATACTCAGCTCATTTAATATTCATCTTCCCTTCTCTACCCTAACTATTCATACTTTAAATATGCTGCTTCCTTCTCAGGATATGGCAATATGAAATGCAGGTTTCTTTGGTTCAATTCTTCCAACATTATGAGACAGTAAGATGTAGGATAAGTTTAGTAAGTTTGGTTTTTGTCTTTAAATGGCAATTTAGACCCATATTTTAAAACACCATTAAATAAATATTAAATTACTTTTTAAGATGAAGTATAAAGTTTGTAACAGTCTTGGCTAAATTGTGTTGTGGTTTAGTCTAGACTCGTAAATTAGCTTGGGAATGTTCTCAAACTATGGCTTTATATATCAACAACTTCTCCCTAAATTAGTTTACTGAAAAAAACATAAGTACTGTGAAATAATATTGAAATGCCGCTGCAAACTCCACTATCAGAATAACAACAACAACAACAGATAATATTTGTCGAGCACTTACCACATGCCAGGCACTCTTCTAAGCACTTTTCGTATTTTTAACTCATTTAATTCTAACAAGCCTATTGGGTAGGAACTATTACCCCCAATTTACAGATGAGGAAACTGAGGGATGGAGAGGTCATGTAACCTGTACAAGGTAACACATCTGGTAAGTGGCAGAGCCAGGATTCAAACTCAGATACTCATTATTATTCAATCACAAGGGTTTTTCTTCTTGCCATGGTTTATGCAAATGATGACCTTGCTATAAGTTAGCAAGAAAGATGGACTGTAAGGACAAGATGATGACAATTTCATTTCAGTTCTGTTCTTGATCTGAGTCAGTAATAGCTGTTACCCAGTTCCTGAGTTGACAGGGGAAACTAACTTACTCCTATATCAAAAGAAAAATCATAATGTTTAGAAAATGTTTAGTATCAAATTTTATTAAAATTATACATATCAACATTAGGAGTTATTCTTCCTTTACTTCTGACTTTTCCAAAGAGGTTTTCTTGCTATATTTCTCAACTGCTAATGGATAAAGAGGCAGCATGTAATAAGACTGAAGCCAGACTGCCTGGCTTGAATCAAGCTCCACACTTTCCACCTCTGTGCCTGTTTCTTCACCTCTGTAAAATAAAGATAATAACAATACATATTTATCTATATATTTCAGGTTGAGCATTCCTAATCCAAGCATCTGAAATTCGAAATGCTCCAAAATCTGAAACTTTTTGAGTGCTGACATAAGGCCACGAGTGGAAAATTCCAGCCCTGACCTCATGTGATGGGTCGAGGTCAAAATGCAGGCACACAAACACCGTTTATTCAGCATCCCCAAGGGAAAAATAAAATTACCTCTAGGCTATGTGTATAAGGTATATATGAAACATAAACAAATCTCGTGTTTAGGGTTGGGTTCTATCCCCAAGATATCTCATTATATATATGCAAATATGCCAAAATCTGAAAAAATGTGAAAGACAAAACACTTCTGGTCCCCAGCATTTGGGATAAGGGCTACTCAATCTGCATAAAGTTAAATGAATTAATACTTGTCTTGGGAAAGCACTAAGATCAGTGTCTAACACATAACTGCTGGGTGTTGAATTTTTTTTAAAAAAGAAGAAACGAAAGAAGAAAAGAAAATCTTAAGAGTTTACTGCCCTTGCCAACGTCCTACGCGCCTAGCGCCATGGCAAGTCAGATAACAAGTGAAGCAACAAGGATTGTCCATCTCAACACCATCTTTCACCTTAAGACTTGCTACAGTGGAAAAATCTATTGTGGAACCAAGTTCTAGTTGTGTTCTCAGCTATGACAAACATCTCAGTCAAACCTGGTCTTCAGAGTAGTCCAACACCCACAAGAAGGGAACTTTAAAGTTAGTGGCATCAGCCTCTTCAATTCCTGGTTATAAAGTCGTCCTTCTTAATCACTGGCAAGAATTCTATGTCCCTGGGACTAAGAGATAGGAGTTTTGAAAGAAACCATTGGCCCTACTCCTTCAAAAAATCTCAGTAGATAAATATAAAGTTTGTATTTTCTTCAAATGTGTACAACAAAGAGCAAAAATCTGGGGTAATAAACACAATGAGATGAATAAAAGGCCGCTTCTATTGCATTTTACAGCTGACGCCATCGCAGGAAGCAGACTGTCAGGTGAGGGCCAAATACTCCAAAGGGTCACTTTGGAACCAGAAGCAACCTTCATTCAATGTTTTGGGGGTGAAAGAGTCCTTCTTACAGAAAACAGATGAAAAGAATGGCAAATCTTCAGTTTGGAGAGTTGAAATAGCCCCTTTCTTATTTCCTTTTTACCTCTCCCCACCCCAATTTTATCCTATTTGCCTTGAATTCCCACACTGCTGTCCCATCCTCTGCTGAGAAAGATAATCAGCTTTCCTCTCCCCTGCTGATGAACTTGGCCGAGATGCTGACACAGCCGTCTCCTGTTATTGTAATTAGACACTGAACTAACAGATACTGAAACCACACACTTTGATGTGTTTTGACTAAATTAAACAACACAAGGGTGCTCCTAAGGAAATAGGCTTGGAATGCATGTGTCCACAAGTCTAGTCTCAGGCCAAAAACAATCTGTTCCAAATAGAGAATCAGATGGGGGGGGAAAAATGTCCTCATTACGGCCACAATACCCTGAATATTCCCCACTCACACATCTTACATAAGGACATGCACTTCTTATCTTAATACTAAAGTTATAAGATGTCCTTAGGAGTAAATTCTTTCTCCTTCCTCAGAGAAGTCACCTAGTTATCCCCTCCTTTTATCTCATTCCTAGAATGACTAAATACTCGGGAACTCAAAAGCAAAATCTCTTGGAAAAGCTGTGTTTTCACCTGCAAATGGCAATCAGTGTGATAAGACTCCTTATAACCTTTCAAATCAAAGGAAAGAAAACCTAATAATGGTGATTAATTACCATAAATCTCGATCTGGTTATTAAAAAGGCTTCCATGGGAGGCAGGAAGCTGTTGGGGATAAGGTGCTGTGCTCAACAAGCTTACAGCATCTTTCCTAAGGGACAATCTTATGAAAGTGTCTTTTGAAAATATTGGCTTTTTAGATTTCCTTCTTTTCCTGGTCACCCAACCTATGTCCCCAAATAATCAGAGGCATAGGAATGTTAAAAGGCTTGCACATTGCCACAGAGTATCTATTTCCTATCTGCCAGGCTGTAGGCTTTCATGGCTCTTCACATTTAAACTACCCAAAAGTGATCCAGGCACAAGAAAAGTTTTACCCTTCACTTGTTATAGAGAATATCCTTCTCTACTATACTTCATATCCACTTCATCAGAGACCTCAAAATTTCTCTTCCTTATCTCTCAAAAAAGAAATGTTTATTATGTGTTCTGCATTGTATCACTAAACTCAATTAACAAACAAAACAAAACCAAACCTATCCATTGCAGAACTTGCAAGGGAGAAGAGAATAATTCAACCACATTCCCCTTGCATTTCTTCAGGCTAAAATACTACAGTGCAGAGTACTTTAAATTCGTGTCCCTTTTAAGTTTTATGACTTCTTTCAAACATTGCTTCTTTACCCCCTGGCTTTTTACTTTACTGAAATTAATTTGTGTTTTCTTTCTTATAAGTAAGGCACCACTGTCCAGAGCTCAGCCAAACACAGGAAATGATACTCCTTCACTAAATGCCTCATGGAAGCCAGGAGAGGCAGAATATAATGTTATATTATTTTATCCACCAAAAAAATTTTTTAAAGTTTTGTTTTAAAATAGGAGGCTTAAGTTGACTTCTTTGGCTGAATAGGATAAGATAACCCTCTATAAAATGGCATGAGGGATGGCTTAAGGTTGCCTTCAGATCTTTACAGCAATTAATAATTATCGGTAGTAGAAAAAGTCATCTCACTGCTACCCAGCTACGCCAGTGCCACTCAGTATAAAATAGGTCAAGTATAAAGTCACACTTCTAATTCCTCAGTGCATCATTGATGTTTCTAACAAATAAAAAATTCCTATGATCATTCCTTTGCTTGTGAATTTCATGTTATTTTACAAAAAAAATTTAGGTTTTCTTCCATCTCTAAGGAAGATGAAGGTGATATTACGCATGAAAGAAGTCTTGTGGAAACATACATTTTGACTTTAGCACATTTGCCAGGGATGACGAGATCAAGAAAGGAAAGAGAAATTAAGCGTAGGTACTCCAGAGGGAGCCCATGCACCTTCAGGCTGCCATCCTTCACGCCTGTCAACTCTGCAGATGAAATAACGATGCCATTGCTTAACCTATTCTTCCACTTTTTGCTTATAATAGTATTTGTCCATTTTTTCCATCCTTGTCTTTCCTGGGTGATCTAAACCACATCTATGGCTTCAACTATAATCTTTTCACTTGTAACTCCTGAAATCTAAACCTCCCTGGATTTGCTTGTGAGCACCAAACCCTTATTTCTAATTTCCTACAAAACACTTTAACTGGGAAAGGTAGAGCCAGTATACTCAAAACTCATGTCACCATCTCTGACCACCCCCTTACCTTCCAAGGGTCCACTTTTCAATGACCAGCACCTGGTGGCTGAAGCCCGGCAACCTCAACTGCTCCCTTCCCCAAGCAGTTGGTCATCTGGTCGTCTCAACTGCATCACTCACACCATCTCTTCTGAGCCTGTCCTTTGCTCTAATCAGCACCTTATTTTAAGCCCTCATCATTTCTCACCCAGATTTCTGTGTGGGCTTCCTAACTGGCATCTCAGCCTTCCCAAGTCAGCCTCCCCACTGCTGTCATTGTCTTGAGTCATCATGCCCTTTTGTAAAATCATTTGGTTAAAATCCCAGCTTATTATGGCATTTGATGACCTTTGTGTGTGACGCCCGCTTGCTGTTCCTGTCTTACCACCCTCCAAGTGACCACATATGCTCCAAAACACTAGAAGACATGCCTCCTGTGCTCTCATGCCAACCTGTCTTTGCCTAAATGTGTTCCTTCTGTCAGAAACGCCCTTTTCTCTTATTTGCTCGGTTCACTCCTATTCACTTTTCAAGATCCCAGCTCAAATGTCACTTTCTCCAGGAAGCCTTTCCTAACTTCACCTATCTCCCTCCTCGGTTGTTCCCCAAACCACCAGTGGCTAACCTGAGTTAGGCTTCCACACAACCTGGGATTTTTGTCTGTTTCTGAAATCTTACTCTGTTGTGCCACCGCTAATGACTCTCCCTCCTCAGTTCAGCTCTAGGACTGGAACTGTATTGAATGCATCTTCTCATCCCCAGGGCTCAGCATGCACACTTGGGGCTCAATATGCGTTTGGCAGGTGAAGGAACAGAGTCACCGGGGAAAGGGATAGAGTCCACCTCACTCGCCTCCGCAGACGTTTTCTTGCCCTAGACTCTATACTCTCACTACCCTTTCCTAAGTGCTAATATATTTGAATTTTACTATTAAGGGGAAGCCTTCTAGATGGGAAAAATCATTGGCCTCTTTTAACCAGCATGCCCAGTGTCCTCTGCTAATAAATTGTTCATTCAAAGAAGAAACCAAAGTCCTGAAAACAGCCTTCAAGATCCTGCCAGATTGCCTCATCTTACTCCCATGATCTTTTTGGTAACATTTCCCACAATGCAGGCTTTACTGTGTTACTGCTCCAACCACAAGGGCCTCCTCACTAATTCTTGAGACACGGAGCCTGATCCCACCTCAGGGCTTTTGCAATTGCCCAGAATGGTAAAATGCTCTTCCTCCAAATAGCTGTACTTTCAGGTCCTTGCCCAAGTGTCACCCTCTCAGTGATGCCTTCTTTAACCACCTGGCACCTCACACTTCCTATAGTCCAGCTTCCCCACTTTGTTTTTTCTCCACAGTGTTTATCATCTGGCACACTATATATTTTAATTGCCCCCCCAACCATGAATGTACGCTCCCTGTGGGTAGGGATTTGGCCTGTTTTATCCCCTGCCAAACCCCTAGCATCTAGTTCATGGTATGCAACAGGTGCTCAGCGATCGATCTCCCACACTAGGTCATGGTTTTCAAGTTCTTAAAAAGCAGCACAAACAACAACAACAATAAAACAGACAATTCAATTTAAAAATGGGCAAAGGACTTGAATAGACATTTCTCTAGGAACATATAAAAAGGGCCAGTAAACACATGAAAAAATGCACAACATCATTAATCATTAGGAAAATGCAAACCAAAACTACAATGAAATACCACTTCACACCCATTAGATGGCTACTATCAAAAAGACAGAACAAACAAACAAACAAAAAAAACTCCCCAAAAAACAAAACAGAAATCAGCAAGTGTTAGCAAGGATGTGGAGAAATTGGAACCCTTCTGCATTGTTGGTAGGAATGTAAAATCGTTTAGCCACAGTGGAAACCAGTGTGGTAGTTCCTCAAAAAATTAAACGAATTACCATATGACCCAGCAATTCCACTTCTAGGTATATATCCAAAAGAATGGAAAGCAGGAACTCAAAGAGATATTCGTACACCTATGTTCATAACAGCATTATTCAGAATAGCCAAAGGTAAACAATTCAAGTGTCCATTAACAGACGACTGGGTAAATACAATATACTCTAAGATGGGAATCACTCAGCCTCAAGAAGGAAGGAAATTCTGACACACACCACAACGTGGATAAACGCTGAAGACACAACGCTAAGTGAAATGAGCCAGACACAAAAAGACAACTATTGTATGATTCTACTCATACGAAATGCCTAGAGTGGTCAATTCACAGGGGCAGGGAATAGACAGGTGGTTGCCAAGGCTGAGGGGAGGGAAGAATGGAGAGTTAGTGGTTAATGAATTCAGAGTTTCAGTTTGAGAATACGAAAAAGTTCTGGAGGTAGATGGTGATGGTTGCACAGATATGTGAATGTACTTAATGCCAAAGAACTATATACCTAAAAATGGTTAAAATGGTAAATTTTATGTTACATATGTTTTACCACAATTAAAAAAATAGAAAAGAAAAAGCAGCATAGCTCTTGCCTCAAACTCAATAAGAAGTCTAATATGTAAAGCACACAGAAGTGAAGCTGCTAGGGAGCAGGAAAGGGAGCACCAGGGTGTGTCCAACCGCTCAGCACCCCACTGTTGCCTCCTGAAGGATGGATCCCACAGAGATTCCGAACCACAGCAGGGGAGGGTTGTGGCTCCATCCTAAAGTGCTTAAGCGCTGGTTTTACTGTTCTTAAGCACAGGAAGTGAAAAAGTTACCCTGGCTCCATTTCTAGGAGGAACTTAGTAAAAAGGAAAAATGCCATCACCAACTGGCCTTGGGCCAAATGTCAACAATGACTTATTTTTTACAGAAATCCCCAGTGTCAGGGCAGAAACATCAGGGGAAAGAGCAACATTAAGTCCCTGGCACCCATATTCAATTATCATTAATGCCTCACATTTTCCAAGCCCTTTCCCATAACAACTCAATCCTCAAAATAATTGTTGAGTAGGTATAAAAGGAATTGTATAATCTCCAATTCACGAGTGAATGAACACACAAAATTCTGTGGGCATTATCCACAGAGAATGACAGAAGTGAGGCTGACCACAGGATGATAATCACTAACATTTATTAAGGATTTATTAATTAAGACACTGGCTCAACATTTTCCACCGACTATTGGATTTCATACTTCCAACCTGTCTCCTTCTACCACTCGGTAGTTACTACCATTATTTTTTCTTTTTATAGAAGACAACACTGAGGCTCAAAGAATAAATAACTTTCCAAAAATTAAAAAGCTAATAAGTGGTAGACTGCACAAAGCCATGAAGATGCTCTAGAACCTGTGCACTTAACCACCACTATTCTCCACTGCCCATCCGAATCCTCACACTTGGCTCTTTGGAACAGGCCTAACGATGCTTCCTTCAGCCTTGAAAACATGTACAACTGATGAGTCCTCATAGGTCACTGTGTTTTCTAACTCTAAGTTGAACTAGTACTAACAAAATAAATCAGTATTTATTATTCCCTGAGCATAGATGCAATCAGACACTATTTCTTAGACTAAGAAGAAATTTCTAGATCTTTTGAAATCCTATACAAATTTTTTATACAAAAATACCCTCAAGATTATTAGAATGAATAGTCACATTTAGGTCATCCCGTTCAATGTCTCCTGATTTTCCCAGTAAACACCTCTCCACAGGACTAAATAATCCGCTGGCAGACGGAGTGCCCATTATTCCCTATCCTCATCTGAGGGATTTTTTTTAGAACTTTCTGAGGATATGTCTGCTTTATTTTCCAGAAACTGGAGAGAGGAGAAGTAGTTTGTGGTTTGTCAACAGGGCATTCAGTCTGCAGGGCCACCCCACGGGCTGCAATAGTTTGGGGCCAACTGAAACAAATATGAATTTGGAAGAGCGTCAGGCACAGGCTCCAAATGGACAACTATAGCGGGCAGGCTAGGAGAACAAAGGGGCAGAGTCATAGCGGGGCTCTACGCCAACAGCTACAGTTATTTCTACCCCTCAGAGTGGCTTCTGGACTATTTCCTCACAAAGACCTAGAAGTGGCTTCTTTGAAACCACCAAACATTATAATATGTCAAGTCTTACAACAAAACCTACGTATGGTGTGGGTGTTTCATTTACTTTAAGTGTTAACACAAACGCCAGCTCTTCATACGTGTGCCACCTTCAGCTTGGAATGCGTGATACCCTAAGAACAGCCCCACTACCCTGTTAACTGTGGGGACACTGCTTTTCCCACTTCCATTCCAGACCTGGATTAAGCCCCAACATCTTACAGTAGGGCTAGAGTGTGTGCTGCTCTTCTCACCTGAAAACCAAGGACAAAGGAGAGTCTTACCGAGTTCTCCCTTAGTTGCAGTCCTTCCCCGTTGGGAAGGGAAGACCGTCTCTTGGACGAGTTCCTGTTTGGGGTTGAGGTAATGGCCCCTGCTTTCTTCTTCACAGCGAGTACCTCACAGCTGGCTTGGTCTTCATTGTGTGTGCTCTTCCCAGCATTGATAACCCTGGAGAAGAAGCCAGAAAAGGTGGTCAGACAGAGTGATTTGGGGAAAGCTGAGGGCTTAGTCCCTGCCAAGGGTTGGCCAAGGCAGACTCTACAACTGGCGCAAAACTAAAGCCCTACTTAATGCAAAGGACCTTATGGTCTTGGTATTTTATGTTCCTGAATAAATGGATTTTAAAAAAATGGAACTGTATTAGTGCCCATTAAGACATTTACTAAAGAAATTGTTTTGAGCCCAGTTCACCTTCACAGATCCATTTTAGTCAAAACACAGAAGGCAACCACTCTTTCAGGTTAATTTGGAGGCTGAACTTTTTGGCAATTACAATGAAGACAGATAGGCTGGCTCAGGGAATTCTGTTTCACTTCTCCAAGTGGTGAATAGCAAAACCACCATCAATCTTATCAAAGTACATGGCAGTAATTTACAGCCCACCATAAAATCCAAGGGAACAGAGAACCATATTTCACTACCACCATGCCCATTTTTACTTTACACACAGGGAAGTGAATAGATCAAAGCTTTACTCTTTGAAAGTATTTTTAGCTCTTTATCTTTTCTCCTGTAGAATAACACTTTTCGCACTGTGTCATCGCACCAGGCAATAGGCACTCTGACTTGGACACTAAGACACATATAATGACATTATTGCTGACATGCTTTGACATTGCTTTGGTCTAATTATTAAACGTTTTAAGCATAAGGATGCTTCAGAAAAACATGCTACATCATTCATATACTTTTTCTCTATCAGGTGATTACAGACACAACTCTTGGGTTCCAGCATATTTTCTTATTAATTAAGCGGCAGCTAAAATAGATTTCCTGAAAGAGAGCTCTCCTTGATTTGCCACTGGCTGTGTTTCCTTTCTAAAACTTCAATGGTGTCACAGTAGCTGACAGAGTGTGGAGTTTATAGAACTCAGTGGCAAGGACAGCTAAATGAAAATTCACTCTGTAAGTGTGGTATGCACACTGCTCTATTAATCGGTTGCACATACTCCTAACAGTTAAGTAAAAGATTGTCATTTTCAAATGACTTTTTAAAATCTTTTTCATTCTATAATAACTATAGATGCAGAGTAAGTTGCAAAAACAGTACAGAGTCCCACGTAGACTTCACCTAACTTCCTCCAAAGGTAACATTTTATATAGCATAGTACAATATCAAGAAATTCATACAGATACAACACTCTCACCCAGACTACGGACCTTATTCAGATTTCACCAGTTTTTTACATCAAATAGCTTTTAGTGCTGAGAATTGTACCACTCTCCATAAGCCAACACATGCATGCCACAACCAAATAGGAAATGGAAAGCAAATTGAGATTTGGTGCTGCCAGATCTAATGGAGTGTGTTTCAAGCAATCTTCTGCCAGACTCTATGGAGGTGTTTCAGATGTTTTAACATTTTCTTCATTTTTTAAATGTATATGCACTGTCAAAAAACATAATAATTTAAAAGTTCATTCCCATCTATTCACATAAACAAATATGTGCTTGTCTATATATTTTGGGCAGCTTTGACATAATAAGCCTTCTATTTATTCTCTTCCATTGACCAGTATCATTTGATTGGAAGAACTATTTTAAAAATTACCACTTGCAATTACTTATCTATGTGTTCTAAGAAAAAGATCATATTAGTCATCTACCTCCCTGATTTCAAATTTCTGTATTAATCAAAATTGCTTCATTGTTCTTATTGCATTTATTATAAATTTCAACAGGCATGTTTTTATATACAAAAGCCCACTTTTACTCATTTCACATATTACAGTTTTTTGCAGGTTTTTTTTTTTTTAAGTAGATTGCTGCTTACAATGTTTGAAAATCATTGTTGCAGGGACATGTGCAAGGAGGTGGGAACCCCGGCTGTTCTGCGCGGTCACGTGGGCTCTGGTGCTTGTCACACACTCTCGTAGCTGAGGGGTGGGGAGAGGGACGCTTCAGTGCTTATTTTCTTGCCCCACCTTCACCCTCTCTCCTCTAAGGAAACAGGTTTTCATATGGCTTGAGAATAAAATGTAATTCTTGAGGACACAATGAGGTTACCTACCTGACGACAGTGACTACTACCATATTTATTGCCTGAGCTAAGTAACTTACCCCAAGTTCCACAGCCAGGAAGGGCACAGCAGGGATTCAGAATGAGCCTGCCTTGACCCCCAACCCAGCCTCTTCCTATTACACCATGGGGAGGAATTCTCTCCCTGATTCTCTGGCCATTGGAGGGGTCCTCGAGAGGGCCCAGGGAAGGGGGAAGAATGGGTGGCTCAGATCTAAGTGTCCCTAGAGAAGTGCACACTTAATTCGGGCCAAGTCACTAGGTTTGCAGCTGAAGCTCCTAATAGAGAACACGCATTTGTCTGGAGCAGCCCTTTTATGTCTATCCTTGGAGAACCAAACCAGGCAGAGGAAGGAGGTTCCAAATACCATCTGCCTCTTCTCAGTCACTGGTAGTGACTTCCCAAGCAACATATTTGGGAAGGACTGTTTACTGGAAGGTGGCATTATACCACCATGGTCTCCAAATGAGTGCCTTCCCTAGGGAATGCTGAGGTGGAGGGTCAGCTGGGAAAACCAGTTCACAACAACCATCCTCTCCACACTGTTCCCTGTATAGGATCCTGGCTGTATTTCCAGAACTTGGCATCAGCCTGACCAATGGCACCTAATCTTGTGCTGTAGTCAGGGTTTGTTTTTTTTTTGTTTCGTTGTGTTTTTAGCGGGTGGAGGGAGGTTGTTTTGTTTTTTTGAATTAAAAAAGCATCACTGATCTCCAATAGCTGCATGCCAGCTGACTCATCTGCCATTGCTGTTTCCAACAGTCAACAAAGCAACTATAATTACACAAATCAGAAATCACTGTCCCCTTAACATGCTTTGTCTCCTGTCTCTCTTAGTGATTATTAAACTCCAAAGTTGACCTAACTTTGGCAAGAGGTCCTAGAAATTTTATTTACGCATGAGAGACCCAGTGCCCTGGAAAATGGTGACTTGTACAAGGTCACACAGCTAAATGCAGCAGAACTGTGAACACACTTGTGTTCTTTCTGCTCTTTCTGCTTCAGCTCTTGGGTTGTTTTATTTTCCTATTGTGCATTTATTCTTGTCAGCACTTGGTTCAGAGGTCTATACTGCAATGACTCAAAGCCAGAGAACTATGAAAGAACAATTACTGGTGACCTTACTTTGCCAATTCATGTTGAATACAGCTTGTGAATAACACTAATGAAATATCAAAAAGTCAGAAGTGTCAATCTAGTGGGAAGACAGCAGTAACCACCCCTGTAAGCCTGTTTAGGCAGATACCTGATTATTATCCAGATGATAAAATACTAATAAATATTAATTACTTAAATATCAATTTAAAGTCACTGCCTTTTAAAAAATACAACTCTTATCCCACATGTTATATTATTTCAAATTCCATATTCTATAGAGCTTTAGTAGAAAGATCTGATTCTTCTCAATTTACTTTGGCCTTAACAAGTTTGATCACTATCAACTTAAATATTTTATATTGCTCTTCAAAGGCAAATACTTTGTTTACTAAATGTAAACAAAACCAAACCTTTAATCTTTCTAAAAGTCATTGAGAAAAACTTCATTTCTCAAGCTGAGGAGCAGCATGCTATTATTAAGAGATTCAATAATATCCTTAAATGTAAGCAGTTATATCAGTAGCTACATTCCCTTCTTGTTGGTATGCTCCAGCAAAAAATTCAGCACTACCTAGAGATCAACAGGAAAGACTAAAAGGTGTACATTCTTTGTCTAAACAATACCTACCCATGATGCTTATTTTGAAGACAAAAAAAAAAAGCTGGTGGACCATGAACCATCATACCTTTGGTCAAGCTATTTTCCAATTTCTACAAAGAGGGAAAACATTTTCCTTGAAATTAAACTGGAGGTAATAAATCATGGTAGTTAAGAACTAGGGCTATCTCCCTAGAACATAGCACATATCAGGTGCTCAACAAATGTTTGTTGAATGAAGGAATGAACCAGACAGAAATCAACTCTGCTACTTCCTAGATGTGGAGAATAGTATCTTACATTTGTTGACAAGTATCTGGGTGCCAGAGACTGCTGTCAGCATTTGCATGTAGTAATTAACTCACTTTGTGCTCTTGTCAACTCTATCAGGTAGCTACCACTGTTATCCCCCTGACAAGTCACACCTAGTGAGTGGCAGAGTAGTTTGGCCAAGTTACTTAACATCTGCAAATTTCATTTCCTTAGCTGTACTTTGTGGATTGAATACTATGACTAAGAGGTGTGTGTATGTGTTGGGAGAAGGCAATTATAGTCATCTAAATTAAAGAATTGGGTGATATTGAAGGATTAAATTCAAGTAGGAAAAATGTTAGAGGTTGAAGGCAAAGGACTGCTACTGGCCCTTTAATATGGAAAGTTCATACCCAGTTCTTTCAACTGTTAGAAGACCATGACACATCTGCCTTGGGAGAGACACATAGAAAGTTAAATTCACTTATGTACTGCTTTAACCTACTTTAATCTGCCTCCAATTGAACCAAAACAGCTAGGTGTTTCCCCTCTTGCACAAATAGGTAAACATAGAACTTTAAGGACTTGAAAGTCAAAAACCCTATGTGTGTATCAGATACAGCTTGAAGTTATGACCTAAATACCAAGCATGAATGTGTCAGTGAGATAATAGCAATAGCAGAATCTACTTAAAAAGAGCAAGCAGCTCATTCTGTGTTACCATCATGCACTTTGGAAACTCACTCTTCTTCTTTCTGTTTGTGAAATACTCTAATCATAATTTTTTTTTTGCAATCAACTCCACCTGAATTTCAGCAGAAAAGTCCTGCTTTTAAATGCAACTGTTAAATTATCAAGTTATCTGCCTTCTCATCTGCTCATAAACTTGACTCCAAGGACATTCATCTGATATTATGATCCAGAAAGGATCCCTACTATTAAACACAGACAAAGTAAGTACCTCAAGTATTGTCAAATAGTGAGCCCTTGTCACAAAGGCCACTGGCCCAGAGAACTGTTTTCAACAGATTTACAAATGATAATCCACAAAGGACAGTCACAGTTGACATTTTTTGAAGGATTCCCATATGCCACACACTGTGTTAAATACCTGACAGGTGGTGAGTCACTGAACACCAGCTCCCTCATGTCCCCACCACAAGGTACACGGCACTCTGCAGAAGGCAGAGACAGGGACAATGGTCAGCCAGACCTAGTTCAAACTTGGTCTCTGCTAATTACTAGCTCTAGCTATGTGTTCTTGGCCAAGTTACTTTCTCCCCCTAAAATAAGGATAACAATAGTCACTTCCCCATCATAGAAAAGTTGTGAGAATTAAATGCTCTAGCATGAAAAGTATTTAATGGTGTCTGGCACATAGTGAGCACTCACTGTATGTTATTTGATAGTAATACATCAAATATAAAGCTAGCTGCCTCTTCTGTTGGGCCCCAGGGATGTTATCCAGCCAGTTAGAGAAGAATCTCCTCCCTCCCCTTTCCAACAGCATCCCTCTGCCTGCCTCATGAACGCAGGGCCAGGCACCCAGAGCCTTCAAGTGGCGTGGCATGACACTCCCCAGAACAGGCACCTCGAGCAAGCCCAGTCACTCCTCTGAGGTCTCTTCTCAATCCACATATGTGACGGTGCTCTGTACACAGGAAAGTACCCATATGGTCACAAATGGGCTACACCCAGATTCCCACCCAGATCCGCCCACAGGCAGCAGCTCTAGGCCCCCAGGTTCCAGGGACTCAGAAGCTCAGGTCCCCTGACAAGAGAAAAAGACCTGAGAGAGAATTTTGTTTCAGTTTTTTAGGTCATTGTTGTCTTGCTTTATTTTAAAGGAAATATAAAGGCCTGAACAGTTTAGGCTAAAGGGTTTAAACTAAGTGTTAACACTGCTCCTCAGGCAGTAATCACACTGGTTAAGGAAGAGGTAGTTTATAAGGGCCATCAGGTAAAGTAAGATATCGCTGATTCTGATATAACTGAGAAGTAGAAAGTAAAATGCTGTAGGGGGTAAGTGAATAATTTATGGAAGACCAAATACAGCTATCAATTATGAACATTCTCTTTTCTAGGTAGGCAATGTTTTGTGTGGTTTTCTGAAGTGGTTACTGACCACCCAGATAGGCTGGAACATACAGACAACTTAATTCCTAGTTCCAGTAATAACCTCTCTCACTCTTGGGGTACTGCAAAACCACAGCTCTGAGCAGGAACCTAAGCCTTTGATAACAGCCATCAGCTGCTAGACCAGTCAGAGCATCCATCAAGAATGATAGCATCTCCCAGATGGCTGCAGCCACCTCCGGGTAGGAGGGAGACAGGAGGTCACCCCAGCCAATTCAGTTAACAGTCCATGACCAGGGAGTAGAAAGGATGGCATAAAACGAATTCTCTGTGGTATTTGGCTTTCACATTTCGGAAAGCGACTAAGTACCATCTCGCGACTTGTGTGGTAGTGTGGCTGAGCAGTCTAAGTGCAATGTCATGAAGGAGGAAACACGGTAAAGGCAGAGCAAACACAGGCTGGGGAAAGGCCCTTCTCTCACCCCACGGCCTTGCACCTTTGGCTCCCAGACCCTGTCTGTGGCTAATGAGGACATATGACCAATATCAGGGGTTACAAACTGGAGTCTCAAGGGCTACAATCAGCCCACAAACAAGTTGGTATTTTAAAAGTTTTGCCCACAAAGTCTTTTTTGTTTTGAGGTAAATTCGTTGCCAATATTGAAAAACTGGAATATTTACATTAAAACCTTAATTTTCCCATTTCTTTTGAAAACTAATACATCTGGTTAGACACTTGTCACGTGCTTGTGTGACAACAATCAGCTGGACCTGAGGGGAGCCTCCCCCCGAGATATGATATGTCCTTTCCAGTTTACCCCAGATCTCACTCTGTCCACCTCTGCCACTGAAGTGACCAGCCTGGCACCATGGGCATCCGAATCTATAACCCTGCAGTGAGATCTCTGTGACTTCATGAGTAAACCTAGAAAATGACTGGATACATAGTATGCATTGAAATAATTACTTTTAAAACATTTATTGTGTAACCATAGGAATAAGTCAAGAAGTCTAGGATATGATTTCTGCTCTCAGTCATCTATAGTGGGAGGACTTTTTGTCTTAGTCTGTTCAGGCTTTATAACAAAATACCATAAACTGGGTGGCTTATAAATGACAGAAATTTATTCTTCACAGTTCTCAAGGCTGGGAAGTTCAAGATCAAGGTGCCAGCAGATTCCGTGTCTAGTGAGGGCCCTCTTTCTGGTTCATAGGTGGTTGTATGCTCACCCTAGCCTCATATGGCAGAAAGAACAAGGGACAGAGTAGCTCTCTGGGGCCTCCTTTATAAGGGCTCCACCCTCACGACCGAATCACTTCCCCAAAGTCTCACCTCCTAATGCCATTACTCGAGGATTACATATGCTTTTTGAGGGGGGACACAAACATTCAGTCCACTGGCCCTCCTCACAAAAACTACAATTTGCTCAGATTGATGCCATGCTCGAGGTGTATATCACAAGGGATCTGAGAACGCAGGGGAGGACACAAATCTGCAAAAGAAGAGTCAGGGAAAGTGTCATAGATGAGGTGGCATCTATGGTGTGAGCTCAGTCTTATGGAATGAAGGAGGGAATCAATACTCGGGGAAAAGGCAACAAAAGGCTCTCTAGGCAGCAGAGCAGCCTGTGAAAGTACAGGCTGATGTGAAGTTTATAAAGAGGGCTTGGGGGTGGGACCTAAGTCTTGGCTTGGTGAGGGAGCTACATTAGAACTAGACCATGAAATTCTATAGGAACGTTATCCTATTGAGTCTGGGACAGACTTGAGAGCTACTTTGTCCCTTGTCCCTTCTGCCAATGGGATTTCTTCCCAATGGAGAAATGTAAGATTGTTTAAACAAGGGACTGACATGATCACACCAGTGGCTTAATGGAGGATGGATTACAGAGGATAAATGACAAAGGCCAAGAGCTCAGGTAGGGTCTCTTACAACAGTCCGAGGGACAGAGAGGCCGCGAGCCAAGGGATGGCTCTGGGTGGAAGGGAAGAGAGGATTTGGGGAGGCATGTGAACTGCGAAGTCTTAGTAAATCCTGCTGGCCATGGGTTAGGAGGAGAGGGGAGAGAAGAGGATCACTGCCAGGTTTCCTAAATGGCAGAATGAGCACGTGAGGGACTCACGTATTATGAAGTGAGATATGAAGGTGACACAAGTCTTGAGGTGGGAGTTCTGGGGAATGAGATCATGAAATTGGTTTTAGGTCAGTGACCAGACAGTTCCCAGGTACTAGAAACTTCAAAGGCAGTGGTAGCCACGTTCAACCTAAGAGGGGTTGGCAAACTATTGCCTGTGAGCCATATCTGGACCACTGCTTGTTTTTGTACAGCCTGCAAGCTAAGAATGGTTTTTACATTTTAAGTAGTTGAAAAAAATATTTCATTACATGTGAAATTGACATGAGATTCAAATTTCAGTATCCATAACAAAATTTTGCTGGAACACAGCCACATTCACTCATTTACATGTTGTCCCTGGTGGCTTTCACAGTACAACGGCAGAGTTAGTAGTAGTTGCCACAGAGATTGTCTGGCTCACAAAGCCTAAATTATTTACTGTCTGGACCTTTACAGAAAATGTGTGCTGACCCCTGAACTTAACTATTAGCTTAAATTCCCTAAAATTGTTTTTGTAGATAAAAAGCAGTTGACTACTGATAATTTCATATGGTTACACATAATAAACAGGTGAAGCAAAAGAGAGAGATGCAGGTTTGGGGTGAAGTTAACATGCATCTTGGTGTTACTAGTTACACAAGCTATGCATACACTTTGCTGCTAGCTCTTGGGGGCCATCATTAGCTTCTCTCCCTCTCACTAATATAATTAAATAACTAAGAATTAAAATAACTAACACCAAAGATCAAAAGATGTGGTGTTTACCCATAGATCTCCCCCACATAAATAATGTTTTCTTCTTCATACTGGTTGATTAGAAATGAACTTTTATCACAGTAAAAGTAACAATCAGAAAGTCACCTTTGGGTATTTCCTTTCAATCATCCTCCAGGTCCTCTTGGCAAAACCATTAATATCATCAATGTCCAACTTCCTTATTTAAATAAGGAAGTCTGTGCTCTGTCAGATGCTGGAACAATTCCCATACGAGGCCCCAGTGCTGCTCTGTTGGGGCCAAGTGAAACCAAAATAAAGACCTACCCAAAAAGGATTTTAAGTTTTAAAGTTTTCCATTAAATAAAGCAGAAAAATGCTTGTTGCAGAATTAGGACAATATCACTTGTATATAGCTGTTAGCTTCTGTTGGCAATTTAAAAAAAAAAGCAATGTACTACTTTTCTAAAGATAAAGTTTCCTTTTTTTTATTCACCAGATATATCAGTACTATCAACAATGTAAGAGAAAAAAATTTTTAAAACAAAGTGAATCAATTTCAAATGTGTAATTTAAAAACCTAAACTTAAAAAAGCCTGAAACTAATAAAATGAAATACGAAATCAAAAGACAGAATATTCTAATCTCAACAGACATCAAATAAAATAAATAATTTTTAAATTGGCAGATTCCTCAAAAATCCCAGACACAATTTGGGCTTTTCCCTTGTTATTGGATAAAGAAAGTACTAGACTATTTAGGGCTCTGATATTTTCCTTTTAAACCTTAAAGCAACACAAGTGGAACAATATTATACAGGAAAGGATTATTTGGTGATAAGGAGGGTTTTTAAACCATAACTTGGGAGCTCTGCATCCCTATTTTAGAAAATCTTTAAAAATATGCTATCATCCTTCACATAAGAGAGGCCACTCTGCCTAGACATACACCAGAGCAGGAAACACGGGGGCAGACAGGTTTTTCTCTACTGGAAGTTTGGGAAGCAGTCTGGTACAGCAGTTATGAGCAGAGAGACTCTGGAACCAGACTCCCTGGGTTTGAATCCTGGGTCAGCCAGTAGGTAGCTGCATAACTTTTGGCAAGTTATTTCCCTGGGCCTCAATTTCTCATCAGTAAGATGGGGATATTTAACAGTACTTTCCTCACAGGGTTGTTGTCCGACTGTTGGAAAACAGAACCGTTTAGTGTGTTTTACATCTAATAATTTAGTTAATGCTTTTAACCTTACATGAGAAAGTTGTTGTCATTATCCTCATTTTATTGGCCCCATCAATATCATATGCACAATGTAGGTAAATGTGCTAGACAAGCCATTCTGGCATTTTCTTATAGCAACTGAGATTTAAAATGATGTATTGTGTTCACACAAATGATGCTCTGGCAATTAGTTGCACAACAGTCTACAAATGGAACACAGGTAATGGAAAGAGGAATTGTGACATGTCACTTGGTTTCAGCACTCCAATATAATACTTTTTCCAAGGCACGCACAGTATTACTGCAAATGAACATTGAGAGCAATAATTAATTCCCGCCTCATTACTCTAGTCTTTGGTGTTTTTTGAAATGAAATTGTACTTTATTTTAACTGAAAATAATCTGCTTTGGAAAATCATCACCTCTGTGTTAACTTGCAAAATAAAGTTTGTTTCTAGATTAAAGACTGAACAATACTTCAGATAGCCCTTTGAAAACCAGTTGTTATCTGATCAAACATTTTTAAGTTTGTCCCCAAACCCAGGGCAAAGCTCAATTAACAATCCAAACATCCCTAATTTACAAGGGAAAGAACATGCCGATTTAGGCCTTGAGGCCCCAGAGGAACCAATCTGGGTTCCATTTTAGTCAAATTGATTTCTACCCTCAAGAAGCTAGAAAGTGCAATGAGTCATTGCTATGGCCTTGAACAAGACAAATGCACTTAATGTAAGCTATTTTAAATTAGATGTCAATGCAACCTTAAATACAAAGGACAAGGGGGACTACCAACATATTTCAATTAGTCAAAGATAGACGTGTTCCACAATGTTGTATGTTGATTTTGGTTGTTTTCCTTCTATCTCAAATCACATAGCAGGGTTTAGGCACTCAGTAACTGTTGGTTTAATGACTGAACAAATGAACTCCTTTTTGCCATAAGATCCTATGGGAGAGACTAGACTAATAAAGGAGTTCTAAGCCTGCCTATTTATTTCCTAAAGCTTCAAATACTTTGGGGCTTCTCATCCTTGGTTTCAAGGAAAATAAGTCTATATTCAAAGAAAAATTTATTTAATTATAAGCACCTCTACTAGAAAATGAACTTAGGAGCAGGACATGTTTGGGGTTCACCTTATATCTCCAGCAGGGAAGTGGCTGACGCAAGCCGGGGCCTAGGGCACCACAAGGTGGCATCTTAACCTGAACTCCAGGCTGGCTTCTGCCTTATAGCCAAGTGCTAGCTCTATTAACAGAGCCTGGAGAGCCAGGCGGGCTCTCTCCCAACACTGAAAGACTACTGTGAAGGAGGGAAATCCCAGAGGTCAAAGGGGGACCTGGAAGTAACAGAAAGGCAGTTCTGACACTTTAAATCAGTTTAAAGCTACCCAGCAATGCAATGAGTTACCTCAAAAAGTAGGAATTCCCTTCACTGGAAATGTCCAAAAGCTGGTTTATAACCTCTCAGGGATACTCTGAGGATCTCTGCACCGAATGGGAAGTTTTTAAGGCTTCTTTTCCAGCTTTCGACTCTCAATCTCCACCCGTTCCCACCTTGCCCCATCCCCAGTTAATACACAATCTAAACCTCTTTCAGAGCTAAAATTAATTTACATGGAATATAGTTTTAGAGGAAATGAGCTGTACGTGTCTTGCAAAGGTAATACTCTGATACCTGGTAAACTATATTTGACATATGGCAGGTCTCTATAAAAGGGACATTTAGATTAACTCTACTTCCTATCCCCAACTAAACCTTTAATGTAGGGGCCTGCAAGTGAGCCTCAAGTGCTGTTGTGCCCTGGGGTTCTGAATGTGGTTTTTGTTTCTCCCAAACAAACTTTCCCTGGGAGATCTATTCCCAAGGCTTCATTTAAGATGTAAACATGAAGCACTGCTGAAATCATATCTACAGTACAGATCTCTGGGGTGTCTGGCCTGCATTTCCAAATGCTTTCAGAATATTTGCATTTGCATGTTGCACACATTCAAGCTGCCCAAACCTGTAGTCATATCTCCTTCCTTCTTTTGTCTACCTCCTGTCTCAAATACAATCCTCCTTTTCAGTGTTCCTTGTCTCAGTGGACCAAGAATTCCAAGGAACACCCTTGTCCTCCAACTTCTTACTCTGCCTGCTTCTGGCCTCTCAGCCTTCACATTTGATCTCACAGCTATGACTAATGTCCGCGATTCCATGCCTGGTTCAGGTCCTTATCACATCCTCCAGCCACCACTGCCTGCAACTCCTAACCTGTTGTCTCTTCCCAATAAATCCTCCACAGAGTGGCCAGACTGACCTTCCTCAACCCTGAATGTGGCCCTGTCTCTGCCACAATCACATTTCTTCAAATGGACTCTGAAGATCTCAGGATAAAATTTCAACTCCTTGGCTTGCCGCAGAGGGTCTTCGTGATGTGGGCCCTCCCCACATCCTCAGCTCCCCCCACGTGCTCTCCTCACACCCCCTCATCCTCAGCCATCATAAACAGCCTGTGGTTTACAGAAAGCAGCGCACTGCTACAGTACACATGTGGTTCCCTCTCACCTGCCTTCCCCACCAGCCCCCAGCAATGAACTGACCTCCTCTTGTCGGACAAATGTCCCCTGAACTTCAACACTCAGGTTGTTTAGGGCTGTTTTCATGCACTTCTTTATTGTAGTTCTTAAATACCGCAATGTAGCCACTAAGTAGTGCGGTGCTCACACTGATGGAAACCAACAGAAACACGGACTGGTATGTTAGCTCTGCCACTTACTAGTTGTGTGATGTGGGCAGGTTAACAGGCTACCGTGTGGACCGAGAGGATGAGTGCCTGGCAGAGACATTTTTATCTGCCCAGTCGCCCTCTTTCCTAGACACTGTCCTTATCCCCCACCCTCCTCCGTCCCATTCATACAGTTGTTCCGGGACCAGAGTTGATTGATGTAGGGAGGGCCATGTGACCCAAGTGGAGCCAATTAGGGCCCTTCTATGGAAAAAGAAAGAAAGAAAAAGGTGGTGGAGAGAGGGAGGGGGATGAGAGACAGACAGAAAGGAGAAATGAAACAGATTATGTAAGAGAAGAGTACAGATTAGAAATAAAGAGAATCTCAACAGAGTCCCTAATTCTAGCTGTCCCCAAGGCCCATTTGTCCTTACATTTTCTGGGTAGCTCCAATATTCTATAATAAATTCCCTTTGGGTGGCTGTCAGTTGCAAGCTAAGAAGTCTAACAACTCCCAACTCTCAATACACGCTCACTGTACTATTATTATTAGAATGTAAGTACCTTGAAGGCAGCAGTAGAATCTTATTTGATTTTGTGTCCTCAGAGACTAGTATAGTGCCTGTTATACAGCAGGCAGTCATATACCTACTGAAGGAAACGTTTGTTGACTTCAGGGGAGAAACAGTAGCTTGGAGATAAAATTCTCATCACAAGCTCAAGGATCTTTAGACACCATCCTGTGCTAAGGGGTAAAAGAAAACACCAAGAAGCAGCAAATTTTTGACAGTTATGACCAGAAAGAGTTAATGAGGTACACACATCAATGTGTCACTGGTCAGGCACACTTAATCCTCTAAATATCTTTGGTTTTTTGTTTTTATCTTTTTTTGAGATAGGGTCTTACTCTGTCACCCAGGCTGGAGTACAGTGCTATCATCATAGCTCACTGCAGCCTCAAACTCCTGGGCTCAAGCAATTCCCCTGCCTCAGCCTCCCGAGTAGCTGGGACTACAGGTGTGTGCTACCACGCCCAGCTAATTTTTTTTTTTTTTAAACTTTTTGTAGAGATAGGTTCTTGCTAGGTTGCCCAGGGTAGTCTCAAACTCCTGGCCTCAAGTCATCCTCCCGCCTTGGCCTCCCAAAGTGCTGGGATTACAGGCATGAGCCACTGCACCTGGCCAGAGTATCTTTGACTTAGTATCTATTCAGCAAATCAACGTTTATTTCGAGGATTCATGAAAAAGCTGTATTTGATGAATAAATGTTAAACTCATGTAGAGGACTATTTACTGAAGCTTACAAAAAGAAGACAGAGAGATGTTCAGAAATTTAGCAACTGAGGAAAACAAATCGCCACTCCCAGCTGCGACCCCGGGATATGGAAGGACTTACATAAATCTCAGAAATCACTGGAAATTCCAGACTCAGAATGAGGTAACTGTTTACCTTCCTCACTGCATTTCAGTCAAGGGATTAAAATAGATTCCATTGTTCCAGAATCCTGGCTATAGTAAGAAATAAGCTCTCAATGGCTGAGAATGAATTTTAATAGCGGAAACAGAGCATAAGAGAGGAAATCAGGAGGAAGAATTTTTCTTCATAAAAAGGATCATGAGGGTAATTTTCATGTAATTACGTTTCTAAATTGCATATATTTTTGTATGCTGGTTGCAACATATCCTTTCTGCACTGACATGATGTATAAATTAATCAGTAAATACATAATATAAAATTCTTACACCCTACATTTTCAAAATACTTTTTAACTAATTCATTCCTGAAAGGGCTATGGTCCAAAAGTTCATGAATAAGTTGACTGATTAACTTGACATATGATTTGATCAAAACCAACACCAAATAGTAGTTAGACCCACTTCCAAGCTTACCTGAAAATTTTACTGAACCATAACCTAAAAAAGTACAACACTAAATGACTACAAATGCAATTTATGACACTGTTTTTATGGGAAAGTATATTTAGAATTCCAACCTCTGTTGTTTAGAATGGTTCTCAATCTTTCATGTGCCTACGAGTCACCTAGAGGACTTTCTAAAATATCAATTTCTGGGCCCCACTCTTGGAGACTCTGACTCAGTCGATCTAAGGTGGGACCTGAGAAAAGCTTCCAAGTGGTGGTGAAACTTTTGGTTCACTGATGACAACCGAGGTACACTGGCCTAGATGCAACACGGTCTCTTTGATTTCACCAGGGGCTGGATTCCCCTGCACCCTTAGCTTCATTGCACTGAGCTAGAGAATAGTATGTGATCCCCCTAGTTTAAAAGCCGCTGGTGGTGGTTGGTACTGCCAGAGTCAGAAGCTCAAAAGACTATGAGGGATGGGGAGGGGGTCCCCTGGAGTTATGGTGGCACAAACATAAACCGGGAAGTGGGGACAGTCACCATGAGTGGCTGGAGCTTGCCTGGGGCAATAGGGACTTCCAGCAAAGGGCTGAGACAAGAGCACTGGCAGGTGGCCAGCTTCGAGCTACCGGGGAGGGAGTCTGAGCAGGGGTACCTGAGAGTCTACCAACATCAGACTCCTGTTAGGAAATGGTTGGCAACAGAAAAGAAATGGTAAGAGGAGATGGGGCGAAGGCAAGCAATACACAGGAGGCTTGTTTCCCAAAGTGGAAGTGACCGCCACACAGAAGGGTAAAGACATCCAGACTGTTCAGCACATCCAACCTGGAAGGTAAATGACCACCTGGGGCAACTACTTTTATATCAAAAATAATTATACACTATCTATATTCCAAATTATTAACTATAAGACACTTTTACTAGAAAGAAAAATTACTAAAATAACACGTGTAAATACTTTATGCTTTAATTGCACATTATCTCATTTGAGCCTCCCAACCAGGTAAATAGGAGAGGTATTACTTGTCCCATTTTATAAAAATTGAATTCAGAAACCTACTAACCTGGGGTCAGATAGTCAATGAGTGGAAAAGCCAGACTCAGATCACCATCTGATTCCAATTCCTATTTCAACTACTACCCTATACTGCAGAACAGGAAGCTGAGAAGCTTTCAGATCCAGAAGGAAATCTGGGGTCTACTGGTATCACAGAAGCCAGGGGGATGAGGTTTTAAGAAGGGAAAGTGTCAGGTGCTAGGAAAAGCTCCAGTGCCAACTAGATCTGGCAATTAAGAGGTTACTGGTGGCCACTAGTAAGGATTATGAAACCCAAAGCACTAAAATACTCTCCCTTCCCAGAGAATGGAACGTTTTAAGGTGATAAAACACACTAAGATTGAATGCACTAGTTTCCAGGGAAGTATTTTCACTTGTATGCTTGTTTTTATGAATAAGCAAGGTAAAAATCTTAAAATAGCATCCATGCCTCTCCATAAACAGATTTTAGCTCTAATCTAAAGGTGGCTGTTAAACAACTGCTCTAAAATACCTTCACAAATTTCTAAAAATTAAAAACAGCAATTTATCATGTAACTAAACAAATATCTGATAACTTTTTAAATTAGCTCCAAACTCTAAAGTTACATAGACATTTCAAAATGTAATATAAGTGCTTTTGTAGTTAAAGATTTACTGACTACTTGGGAGGCTGTGGTGGAAAGATTGCTTGAGCCCAGGAGTTTGAATCCAGTCTGGGTAACATAGTGAGACCCCATCTCTAAAAGTAAAAAAAAATTTTAAAAAGATTTACTGATAATTTACAGTTTCAAACTTTCTTCTTCTTCTTTTTTTTTTTTTGGCCTCCAGCTTTTCATGAACAAATTTCGAACTTTCTTTTAAAACTCAGATTCAACCTCTGGTTAACAGATTTTAATGAACATTTCATGAACAGAAGTTTTTATGTGGGTTTTTTTTTAAATTTTTTTTGGTAAATCTGTAACATTACTATGCTTTCTATAGGATGTAGTAAATGAAAAAAGAGTATTGTACTGTCTTTTGTATAAGAAAATAAGGATACATATATTTGACATATATATCAAATAAAAACATTGAAAGAATGAAGCGGAAACTAATAAAAACAAACACCTACAGAGGTCACACGCCAGAGGGGTGGGATGGAGATAGGAATGGAACCTGGACTTTTCTAAGTAGTGTGTATATCCTATATTTTAAAAATAATTTTGACTTCTGAAAATGAAATAAAAAGTTTTAAAAAGCACACCCTATAATTGAAAACAAACTCAGCTTACCTGTATATCAAATTGGTAATCTAACAATACAAATTAGCAATCAAACAATGCAAGTGACTTTTAAACAACTATGGGACAATATCTAAAGAGAAAAACATGAAAAAAAAAAAAAAACCTTAAAATTCGCCCAGCAGTTTTACTGTTAGTAGAAATATTGGTATTGAAAATTTGAAACTATTTTACATAGATTATTAGGATATGCAAAATATCAATGTTATTTATTAAGAGCCAGGGTCTTTAATGTATGGCAATAAATATAAATTAAATTGAAGTTAAGAAAAACCTTGTAATGTTAAATTTGAATTGGAAATATCAATATGAACTCAATTGTTGAAATACATACATAGTTTGTAACTCTGTCCACTCAAAGGGCCTGGCAGCAAGGATACCCCAGGATGTGAGCATTCTGAGCATCCAGGCCTTGGTTTCCAAATACCATTCACCACTGAAAGAAACCATTTGGCACAATAGCAAATTCTTGGTACAATGGCTGGTTCCTGATATGGGACAGTGAAAGTATAAGGTGAGTCAGAGGTGGCTGGTTGAGCAATGCAGCACTCAAAGGTAATAGAGCATTTTAGAAGGACACAGAAGTACGTTTGAAAGGGCTGTACCTGGTTATAGCTGAGATAATTTGAGTAACAAAAACAAACAGATGGATTTTAACACAGAGAAAAAAAATCCCTAAATCCACAATGACAGTTAAAAAGAAACAAAAAAACTAAATTGCCATCATCGGAGGTGAGAATTATACTAGCTACTTATTCTGAAAATTGATAACTAAAGGAAAGAAATTAAATATTGACCCTATCTTTTAAAGGAAGAACTGCAGTTTTCTCCCAGTCAGTAAAGTGCTATGGACTTCACATTTGTATTGCTGCCAAAATTCTTATGTTGAAATCCTAACCCCTAATGGGATGTTATTACGAGGTGGGGCCTTTGGGAGGTGATTAGGTCAGAAGGTAGAACCCTCAAGAATGGGATTAGTGCCCTTGTAAGGGAGGCCCCAGAGAGCTCTTTAGCTCTCTTTCCCACATGTGAGGCCACAAGGAGAAGGTGGCAGTCTGCAACCACAAAGACAGAACTCATCAGAACCTGACCACGCTGGCACCCTGCTCTCAGTCTTGCAGCCTCCAGAACTGTGAAAAATAAATTTATTGTTTATAGGCCACCCAACCTATGACACTGTTATAGCAGCCCAAACTAAGACATAATAAAGTCCTTTTTTTTACAGAAAAATGCCATAAAGTATATAGAAGGATTGATAATTGAAAAACAATTATTTTACAATCCCCAAAGATATAATTGGTTTGGGTAAAGATTATCCACAGATGCTTAGGTGAAAGGTTACTGTCAAAAAGGTATTCACATGGTGTCAAAGTATCACTTCACAGATTACTTGCTAATTTTATGCAGATAAATATACCTTTACAAGGGAAAGATATGGTAATTGCCACCTTAGCCAAGTGATCAAACATGTATTCTTTGAGTGGGACAATCCAACATTATGAGTGGAATACATCTCCTCATGTGATGCAATTTGAATGCACAGGATCACCTATAAAGTATTCTTCCCAATCCAACGAAGGCTTTAGACACAAATTCCAGTGCATGGGAAACAAAGGGGATAGAGAATCAGGCCAAACAATATCACAAGGAAACTAGAAAAACCTAAAACATTACGACATCCTGTAGACAACTAGTTTGGTTTCTGGAAAAGGTCAGCCTAATAACAAAAAGTACAAAAATGATATTTCTGGGATGGGGGGAAAATGTAAATGTGGGCCATATGCTAGACACACTTGACTCAACGAGAAGTTTCTTGGTGGTAATGGTTTTGTATTTATGCAGAAGAACATACTTGTTCTTAAGTGACTCAATCTGAAATACTTAAGGGTGAGATATTAATATTTTAAAAGAATTCACAGAAAAAATGTATATTTAGGGAGATAAAGCAAACTAGCAAAATGTTAATAACTTGTGAGTCTAGGTGAAAGATATTCAAGTAATCATTGAAATATTCTTTCAACATTTCTATATGTTTGAAAAGTGTTTATTTTAATAAAAAGTTGAGAAGAGAATCTACATCTTACTTTCATCCTATGAGGAAATGAAAGTTTTTACAAATGCATACAATACAATGTTAATGTTAAAAAACAAATATGTAAAATACAAGATCATGGAAAAAGGAATAAAAGGAAAGATCAACGATGTGAGGAGTTTAAATTCCCATATGCTGACCATAGCTAAGACACTTATTAAAGTTAAGCCTCAAATGTGGTTCTCAGTTTCCTGTTTGCCACAGCAGAAAGGGAACCATGGTCACTGCCCAAACTTTTCACCATCCAAAGGCCAAGGTTGCTAGTTCTATAGGAAATCTCGAGCTGGATCAGGAGGAAAATGTCTCTTCCCATGGGTCTTCCCATGGGAAAGACTCATTGATAAAGCAGCGACACCCTCACCATCACGCCCACAATAAACACTAGGGGAGGGGGGGCTATTCCTTTATACTGTCCGTCTCTGTCTATAAGCCTAGCGGGTGGCTCCAGAATCAAATGCATTGAAAGCCCTATTGGGAGCAGCAGGTCCGTGTAGGGATGAGGAACACAAAGTTCACAGAGCATTACAGAGATGTACAGGCTGCACATCATTGAAACTAACTTCCACAGATGCCATTTGCTCCAAAAGGACTTTTGATTAAAAGCTGGGCAGCAAACAAGAAAGTTGGAAAAAACAAACAAAAAAATGTCAATTACTATTTGTTGCTCACATATAGAAGACTGATTACTACATTTTGAAAAAAAAAAAGTAGATCAATGTTTTAAAAAAGCTGAGCAACATGACATTTACTGTTACACCCTGACAAGTATAGACTATGTAGAAGAACTAACAGACTTCTGGAAAAACTAGATGGCTCAGGCAACTTTCACCCCAATGGCTGGCTGCCCCACCTCTACACACCCAGGGTTTTTCTTAAGAATGACTCTGGTCTGCTGCAACCCAGGAATGATCTTCATTCTAGAAAATCTTAAAGTTTAATGCTGAAAGTAATGTATTCCGGATGTATCACCCTCCACAAGCTTCACCCTTTTTGCCTTATCCACATACTGCTTCTAATTACTTGGGGTGGGCCTGGGGAGGGAGGAGCATAGGACTGACCTTGGCAAGTTACTTACAGCTTAGTTTCTCTACCTAAAAATGAGGATAATTTAGCATTTAACCACTCAGTGTTATGGAGATTAAATGAGTCTTATAACAACCTCTAAAAGTCTGGCATACTGCAAAGCCTATAAAAATGTTACAATGACCCACTTCTTTTTTAGGTAGACTTGTCCTAAGGAATAGCCATGAAATCACAGGTATCACATTGAAGCTTTACTTTTACCTAACAGACATTGAGATAATGTGCCTCCTAAACCACTTTGTATCCATCAGAAATAGGTAAATGTTTGTCTTTCTCTTTTCTGGAAGGCAGAATGATGCAAAATATTAAAAAAATTAAAATAAAAATTTAGGAAGTATGTGTGTTTTGGGAAAGAGGAGGGAGGAGAAACCAAAATTTTCTTACAATGGTCAAGAGGTGGTTCCTACTATCCTGACCCTCATCCACAGAGTAGGTTATCCACAAACTTCAGGGATTAACCACATGTTTAACTAATGTAGCTTCCTCTAAACCAGTCACTGTTCAGAGTCAAGTATAAAAGAAAAGTCAACAAAACCCATAGTGTTGGGATGCTCTTGAAAAATTTCCCTACGTGGTAAAGAACATACTGATCCTAGTCCATAGTAGCATAAGTAGGCCTAGAGCTAGGGTGACCAGCTGTCCCAGCTTGCCCCGGGCTATCCTGGTTTTAGCACTGAAAGTCCCTCCTTCTTGGTTGTGGGCAAACCAGGACTGTTGGTAATCCTCCCTAAAGCCCACTTACTCTTCATGTAAAACACTACTCCAAGAGGCAGAAACTGGTGACTTTTTTTTTTTTTTCTTGTGGCAGGGTCTCACTCTGTTGCCTGGGCTAGAGTATAGTAGTGCCATCACTGCTCACTGCAAACTCCTAGGCTCAAGCGATCTTCCTGCCTCAGTCTCCTGAGTAGTGAGGACTACAGGTGTGCTCCACACACCTGGCTAATTTTTCTTATTTTTTGTAGAGACAGGGTCTCACTATGTTTCCCAGGCTGGTCTCGAGCAATCCGTCTGCCTCAACATCCCAAAGTGCCGGGATTACAAGCTTGAATCACCATGCCCGGCCCTGATGATTTTTTAAGTTGGAAACCGGCATGGAAATTAGATAGAATGTCCAACAAACTATAGGATCTGAAGTTGAGGAAGGCAGAAATGGGGCAAACTATAATTCAGACACATCCAGACAGGATCTTCTCTGAGATAATGAACAGAAACAGGTTGTCATGGCACAAAGCCCAAGAATCGGATCAGACTTTGAACACTGGTGGCAAAAGTGCTAAGGTTTTAATTAGCAGTGAGAAAAGAAGATGACTCCTTAGGACCCAACATCAAAGGGCTAACTTATTACATTTGGGGTGGATTCCTTGGATCACTGGGATTTCAAGCTGTAAGAATCCAACCTTCTAGATAGCAGTGGGAAGTTAAAGACTTTTCCATCCAAAGTCCCCATGTTATTCCAGGTCTCTGGGCCTGTGGATAGGCTGTCAAGTGAAAAGTCAACAACTGAGTTCTACTTTCCTGCTTCTTTGCATGTCTAGTAACCTTTGACTGGATACCAGACACTGAATTTTACCTAACTGGGTACTGGATGTTTTTGTATACCTACACATATTCTTGAGCTTTGTTCTTGAACATAGTTAAGTTTCTTAGAAAGAGCTTGATCCTTTACAGGTTTTCCTTTAAAGATTTGTTAGGAGGGAGCAGAGAGTGTTTAATCTACAGCTAATTATTCCCCACTATTTAAGGCAAGACCCATAAATGAGGTTTTCCAGCCTGGCTGATGGGAACAGGCACTATTCTTGGCTCTGTGTAAGCACTGGGTACTGTTCCCTCCCATCCTTTCTGATGGCTTCTTCTCCAGCTAGTTTCCTCACATGAATGTGCTGATCAGAACTCTGCGAACACTTGAGAGGAACTCCCTCTCTCTCTGTGCAGCTATCCCTCCTCCAGCGTGCTGTTCTGGGACATCCAGCCTGCTTGGTCTCCTCAGACTCTCAGCTCCTTCTTTTCAACTCAGGGAGTTTGCTTGGTTCTGCCTGGGTCCCCCTCTCTCAAAGCCAGGGCGATCATAGGCTCAACCCATTTGTTTCCCATCTTTCAGAGACCACTGTCTTTTGTTACCTGATGCCCAGTGTGTCCCCAAAACCATTGTTTTATATATTTAGTTTCCTCGCTCTCTCTTTTTGGTTGTTTCAGATGGGATAGTACATCTGATCTGCTACTCTGTTACTTCATCTTGGTTGGATACAGAAACATTTTCAAGAGGGAATCTTTGTCAATAATTTTCAAATGAACTGATGCCAAATAGGACCTGAAATTGTATCTGGCACTGCACCAAAAATTATACTTTTAGAAAATGAAGCAGTCCCTGTATCCAGGAAAGACCTGGGAGATCACAAGAGTAGGAGAGTCCTACAGCTTTTCAGGTTACTATGCATGTGGTTATTTCATCACAATAATTGATTTCACCTACATAGCTATGCTAAACTATTAAATTACCTAAGATTATATTCTGTCTTTTCTTAAATTGGGTGCACATAAGTCTAATATGTATATGCAATCGTTATAGCAATTTACAAATCAGACTCAAAGGCGTGGAAGAGTCTTCTGAAATCACATAAACCCTTACAGCTTCCACCTTCAGTGAAGATGATGGAGAGAGGGAGGAGGAGGAGGAGGAGGAGGAAGAGAAGGAGAAAAGGAGAGGGAGAGAGGGAGAAAGAGGAAGAAGAAGAAGAGAAGGAAAGTGTCTTATTTACCATAGCACCCCTGGCACCTAGCAAAAGGGCTCCACAAAGGCAGCACTCAAATATTTAACAAAAGAATAAAGGAAGGAAGAAATGCTACTACTTTGAGCAGTTAAATATACAGCACAAACTCCTTTTAGTGGTTCCAAAGCATCTTGGATGAGATGCATAATTTCTTTTCTTCTCTTGGTTTGATTAAGAGTAAAGGGAAGAAGAGTGGTAGTTGGTGTTTGGGGGAACACAGATGACTGGTTTTTTCAGTTGTTACCCAACTAATCCTAGTTGGTTTTTTTTTTTTTAATTTATCATCATACTTATTCCCATAATAGGTAAGACTATAAATCACCCCAAAGAGATAAAATTTGTTTGTAAAAGAGCCTCATAAGCTTTTTTATAAGTCGAAATTGAAAACGTGATTCTTTCTTGATGATGCCTTAAGAACAGATTCAGCCACCTTTGGTCTGCGTTCAATGTTACTGCATGTCAAGCTTTTTAATTTTATTTATATTTTTTAAGTCCTTTATGCTGAAGCTCAAATTTGTTTATCATGTTGCTATCATTGAAGGTCTGCCACAACCTTCTCTTCTCCAAATTAGACTACCCTTGGTTGCTCTTTGTACTTGCCCCTTCACACTCCTGAACTCTATACAAAACATCTATTATATTGTGCATATTACATCTTATTGTCCTCATCTGAATGCACACCTAGCTTTCTTTGTGAGGGCAGGCATGTGCCCAGGACAGCATCTTGCATAAATTAAGCTGTATGTAATGATTATTTAATATATACACTCTCATCCATTTGTCATGAGTCTTCAAACTCCTTTTCAGCTCTCCTTTGAGCCATCTTTCAAAAATAAGTCCCAGGACACATTTGCTATAGATCCCCAAATGGACCATCACCTTCATAGAAAAGAATTTTACCATCTTTTACATTAATTACTAAAATAAAAAATAGTATGATGAATAGCAAATTCATAAGTTCACACATTTTAGAAAAGTTTTTACCCTTCCAAAGTTATGTCATATATTCAGATATGAAATAGAAGCAGTTCTGCGGTCTTCTTCTCTTTCAAAGTATTAAGCACAACATATCCTAATGGATAGATTTAACTACTTTTATCAATAGTCTTTGTAGAATCTTTTATATAGCATTCACCAGGGCATTATTTTTATTCAATAATATTTGTATTACATCAAATGTTTGGCAGTAATTAAAATGATATTAAAGAAGTAAAGGGGAATAGGCCATATTTTACATATGAAACCACACTATGTTTACCATAAAATTAGTGATCTTTTAAATAAAGTGCCATTTATTGTGTAAACATGAGGGTAATAAATTATTTAAAGCAGTGTTTCTCAATCTTTCCACTACTGCTTCCCTAAGGAAAAAAACGAAATTTAAATTCTTCCTAACAAGAGAAATTAAATACTAAGGAAAAAGATTTTGTCAGGTAGGGTTGAAATTTGGAGGGTCACGGCATTGTAATGTCTGAGACTTTTGCACACCCCATACCCTCAAGAACCAATTTTTGCACCAGGGTATTTTAATACTAAAAAGCTCAAAGTTTTGGCAACAGGAGCAATACTTATTAATCAACCAAAACTAATATGCATCATATAATGAATATAACTGTTATGATGGGCTGGGCATGGTAGCTCATGCCTGTAATCCCAGCGCTTTAGGAGGCCAAAGCAAGAGGATTGTTTGAGGCCAGAATTTCGAGACCAGTGTAGATGACATAGCGAGACCCTCATCTCTGCAAAATATTTTTTAAAATTAGCTGGGTGTGGTGGCACACGCCTGGAGTCCTAGCTACTCTGGAGGCTAAGGCAGGAAGATTGCTTGAGTCCAGGAGTTTAGCAGTTTGAGATTCCAGCCTGGGTGACAGAGTGAGAACCTGTCTCTAAAAAAAGAAAAAAGAAGAAAGAAAAGAAAACAAAAAGAAAAAGAAAAAATTACAAAGAAAAAGTGTTACAATGATGGAACCCCTGAACATTTTTAATACTTTCCCACTTTCTTCAAGGCCTATTTAAAACTACTTTCAAAAAACATTCTCCCAGCTCTTTTCCCAATTACCCCCAGAGAATCTCTCCCTCATCTGTACTTCTCATCAATTTTATGTTTCTTCCAGGGGCTGCCACAGACCACCTTGTGTTAATATTATAATTACATAGTCAGGCATCTTTCTACCTCATTAAATTGACAAGAGCCCAAAGAGTCAAAACTCAGTACTGCTCATCTTTGTGTTTCCCATAGGATGTGGCCCAGAGATTGGTATATAGGTACAAATGACTCCATTGTGCTATTATTTATTATAGGCACTGACGGAGACTGGCCAGGCCTTTCCCTGGGGTTTCTTATATGGTCGGCTTAATAGGCTAACTTATGCTCATTTATCAGCCCTGGCATGTGTAGTTGTAAAGAGGAAAATCTTTTTTTGTTGTTGTTCATCGGTGTTTCATAAATGACTCTACAACGTTCCTTCTAAAAGTTTGCTTTTCAGCAACCACCTGCAAATACGCAATCTGTCTTCGCTGCTGTCCTCACCCCCCCAGAGCAGACAGAAATCATAATAAACCACCATTCCTACAGTATCCTTCCAGGTCTGCCCAAGCTTTCAGATCTGTCCCCAAACTTTTACAGTCATATTTTGCTCTATTATTCAATTGAAAGGAAAAGTGAAATGTTGTTAATCTAAATCTTCTTAAGGTTTTAAGTAAATGAGGAGATATGGCTAAATATGACTATATTATTCAGTGATTGATGACAGTTTTACTCCCACGCTATAACACTTTTATAATTTAACTGCTTTGGTCACACATAGGAGCTTTAAACACCCCTTACTCTCTGCCAGATAGGTGATGGGGCTTAGGAAACAGCACCCCAAAATGAAGGCCTCAGAAGCAAAGGTTTTTCTCTGACCTAATCCTGTCCTCTTGCCTCTCAGTCCCATTCTTGTCTGAGTCTAGCCACAGAAACTAGAATCCTCTTCCCCAAGGCGTGTCATAAAAGCCAAAACCCCTTTTCCCAAAAGCCAGCCATGAAACCTAAAATTATTCTGTGTAAAAACTGGCCATAACGAAATTATCTGACCTAACTTGTTTGACTGTAGGTCACAAGACCCCCATTCCAGAGAGGGCCCTGCCCCACGCCCAGAAGGAAGGAATGCAGCTCAGTGAGGCCAAGAGGAATCTAGACAGACAGGCCTTGCTGGGTTTCCCCACTCAGTCTGTTAACAGTAGATCATACCCTTTTTGTCCAATCATTTCTATACTTTGTTGAACCTAAGCATAAAAATGGAAAATTTCCACTGTATCTTTGAGTTTTCATTCTGAAGGCTCCCGTGCATACACGTTAAATAAAAACTTGTGCCTTTTTCTCCAATTCATCAATTTGCCCTCATGTCAGTGATTTTTCAGTAAACCCTTATGGGGCCAAGAGCCTTGGTCTCTACATAGGGAAGATGAGCAGTAAAGGGGGACAAAATATTTTTTTTTAAGTCATAGAATTTTAAGGGGAATATAATCTAAAATCCAGTTTAAAGATTCTATTTCTTTCTTACCTCTAATCTTCACACATAAAAAGATACCATTAATTTCTCATTATTTGCCTCAAATTATGTACAAACATAAATGAACTAAAATTCTATAAACTCAGGAGCTAAGTTAGTAGCAACAGATTGACAATTATTATAAAGGGAAATATACAAATTCCATAACCAGACACACTTATACAGCTTCAATATAAGCAGCAAGTGACATCCCTGGAAGAAACAGGGGAGGTGTCTCGTAAGGATATGGCTTTATTAGGAAACAAGCCTCCAGAAAGCATGTGATCTTCAATTCCAGTTCCTCGTTAACATTCATCCAGAAAACAAGGGTGGGGGGTGGGAAATAGTGTGTAAAAACAAGGTTAGATCTCCAAATAGCTGGAGGTCACAATTTCACAAGTAGCTATGGAATCAGCAATTTGTTCAGACTTCTGTTCCCCTTCCCACTCCACAGGTAAACCAAGATACTCAAATTTCTGTTTTCAAAATGAACCCTGCAGTGACTTGCATTTTAAACAGCATGGTGCATTATCGTTAATAATAGCACTGGCCACATTTTGGAGGAAGTTAACTGTCTCAGCAAATGACAGAAAATGATCCTTTCACATCTGCAGCTAGTAATCTAAGCTCTGAATAGCTGATCATTCACATCAGTCAGCCAAGTCATGGCCTAATTCCTAGTCCAAATCCACACCGCTCATTGTCCTACAGAACAATTGCGAATGAAAAGTTCTCAATGCTTTGCATTCAAAAATCTGAAGTTAGGAAGTAGATTACCCGAATGAGGAGAAACAAAGCTATCATCCGATACCCAACCTTGGCTCTAGGCCCTTCAAATCCCAAGGGACACAGCCCCTGCCTGGAAACAATCTGAGGAGAGGGCACCTCCGTTGTTGCTGTGGGGGCCACCTTCTGGCTAGGATATCCTCAACAGGCTTCTCTTTCACTTCTTAAATGACATTTAAGAGTCAGAAGCACAAAATTAAAAAGGAATAAAGCACGTGCTAACAAAGAACTTCATAAACCCAAGAGCCTGAAAGAGAAAATGTGCATGTATATTTGTCTTCTGGGGAGATGAGATGGGGATATTGAAAAGAATCAACAATTGAAACCTTTGAAAGTATTCCTTACAAAGCTGAAGACCTTAATAAATATTCACCATAAAAATTAAGAAACTAACAAAAAAGGCACACAGCTCAATGTCACCTAAATTGATAACTATGGAAAATCAGAGCTCAGAATTCAGAAACTATTTATATAAACTGTCTCATCTTTCAGACGAGGAAGCTGAACTACAGAAAATTCTACAAGTTGTCCAAGGTCTCATGGTGATGACCCTGATCGTAAAGAATTGAAACCCTGTCTAATGCTGTTCCTACAACTTAATGTTGAAAGGTACAGCATGCCTTGGTGCTCTTCCTTCCAAATGTAAAGATTAAATTTACAACAAAGCCATAACCTCTGCCTTCTAAAGGATCATATTCCAATATCCCCTTTTCTAATCTAGAGCAGTTTTGAATTGTTGCTATTAAGCTTCCTGGCCACAGACATGACGGGGCTGTTGGATGAACATGGCTTAACATTGAGTGACCAGATGCAGGCAAAGGGAACTGAACTCCCTCTTCTAGTTAGTGTTTTGTCATTTACCCAGAACTTCCATGTACATCATCTTAATTAACACCTCAATAATCCTGCCAGGCAGGAAGAGTAGGCATTACATCTCCTAGATAAGTCTTCTAGATAAGATGACTGGGTCTCAGGCCTGCCTAATCACAACAAAATACAATATGAATATAACAATAATGGAAACTTACTAAGACAGGCAGTGAGGTTTACTCAGAATAACATCAACTTAAAAATCAAACTAGACTGGTTAAAATCTCGCCTTGTCCCCTTACTAGCACATTAAGCCTCATTTCTCTCTTCTGTGAATTGGGGCTACTATAACCACCTTCCTTCCAGGCTTCTAGGAGGATTAGACAGAGCTTCTGCAAAGCGCCTGGCACGGCAGCAATCTCTCAGCAAATGCTGGCTAGCATTATGAAGCACTAAAATTAAACATTCTAACAAATTACAAGTTTCAAGTCCTGGAAACTGTAACTAGATAATGTAACAGTTTCATTTAAACTACAAAATCTTCAGACATGGAGCTGACGGCAGTTGATTAGCTTCAGCTGACATTTGTAGCCTTCCCTTTATTTGTTAAATTATTTCTTGCTCTATTAACTTTGTGACTACTTTTTGCAATTTGCTTTCCCCTTCTCCCGACATATTGTGCACTTTGTATATTCAGATATGTTTTATTCTCCGTTTCATTCCCGGTAATAGGTCTTTTAATTCCAGAAGAGAAACCATATGGTTATAGAAAAAGAGGCAGGTGAGGAATAAACCCTCGTGGCTAAGACTTCCTGGAAGGAATCAGTGGGTCTCATTCCCTTAGAGCAGGGCAGAGACCCAAACACTTCCTGAGGCAGAATGTTGTATCTAGGGCACGGTGGTGCTTTTGGCAAACTGGAGAACATGTGCCCCTTCTAAAGGGGGCAGCCTATAAACAGCTCCAGCTGATTATGGGAATATGGCTCAGGGTTGCCAAGTCTCTTGGCATTTTAAGAGAAGCCAAAAATCTATATTATGGAAATTTTCTAGATTTTGAAAACACCGTGTGGGCCAAACAAAATAATGCTATGTGCAAATCTGGTCCATTGGTCACCCACATTTCCAGTGTTACCTTAAAGCCTCTGAGATGTAGAATATCAGACTGCACAGAACTCTGCTCTGGAGTTTTCTACCTGGAAAGGTGGGCAGAGGGCAAAGATTATGAAAGGCCTAGAGACTGGGCGGCTGAAATAAAAAGGATGAAACCTTAAACAGAACCCATTGGAAAGCAGGCAGATGGAGAAGTCAGAGGTTAGGACGTAAGCTGGCCACTGGTCCCAGGAGAGGCGGGGGCTCTTATGGTCAGAAGATGAAAGTAGGAGCTATTAGCCAGAAGACAAGGCCTTCAAGAGAGGATTTTGCACAAAAGCACAGATAGAAGGGCTTTTGACTACATATTATGCTGACCTAAATAAACTTGAATGTCTGAGAGTGGCAAACTGACTTGAATACTTCTGAGCCTCTACCCGAGTCTTCAAAGCTTTCAGATACATGAATGATGTATGACCCTTAGTCCTCTTTCAAAGACTTTGTTTTTGATGACATAACCCATGCCTCTTAGAATATCATTTCTATAAGGGCAAAATTGAAAGGAATTTGAAATAAAAAGAAATGTAAAAAAGGCTTCGCGAACTTGTTGTACAGCATTTATAAATATGTACAGACAGCTACCTTCTCCGATGAAATAACCCTAGAAGTAGTAAAGAAAGTCAGCACTTTAATATTGTATTTAGAAATATATGAGTCATGGAATAGTCAACTCAAAAAAGTATGTTGAGAAAATCCATTAGTCAGAGATTCTAATCATTCTCTCATATAACAAAACACCAATTTATGCTTTGTTGTCTAATTTAACATGCATCATTTCAATTTTTAAAAAATGCTTTAGTGAAAATTCAATAGCTTTTTTTAAATGAAGACTTTTTGCTCTCTAAGGTAGAATAATATCATACAACCCTAAGAATTACTCAAAGCTTTAAATCCACTGAAATTACATTATACAATACAGATTCTACCTACAGAAGTATTTAAATAAAAATAATTATAACTTTAACCACACCCCCTTATTCACACATGTGGACTTTATAACCCAACTATTCCTATTCAGAGATACTCATTCAAATTGCAAAGGGGTTTCTAATTCTATGGCTAAGTTGCTGATTATATGCATTCCATTTCTTAGAGGTGAATTCTCAACTGACTTACTTTCATCCTTAAGGAAATGTATCTATTACATTAACATTCTCCAAAAGAAAGCAAATATGTAGCAGTGATATTATTATTCTCTGTAAAGCTAACTTTGGAAATTCTTGGATTTCTTTGTTAAGTAAGAATTAATCTGGCACAATAGGGTTGTCGTCGTCTCCTCAAACTGCCGCTTCAACGTGAATGAAAAGGGAGAGACGAGATTTGAGGAAAGAAACAAGTTTAATTTTAAAGCTGCAAAAGTGTTCAGGGATACTCTCACATTAACTGCCCAATTAGTCAGCAGAATTCACGTATCCTAATTCCATTCCCAATGCTTTTTTCATTGTTGGGGCTCCTGATAAAAACAATACAGCTAATCATGGGACACAAGGGTCTTTTCTAGCTTCATTCGTACACATCGATGTTGTAGTCCCACTTCCCACGTTCGCCTGCCAGTACCAACACTTAGTTCAGAGCAGTGGTTCCATCGCAGGGGGCATTTGACGATATTTGGAGACATTTTGGTTGCAGCAACCAGGTGAGGAGGGTGCTACTGGCAACTAGCGGGTAGATGCCAGGGATGCTGTTAAACATCCTACAGTGCACAGGACGCCCCTCAAACAGAGAAATATCCTACTCAAAATGTCATTAGTGCCGAAGTTATAGAACCCTGGCCTACAACTAATAAAAGAAGGTGGGCATTTCTTCTACAAAGCAAGTTAACATTAAGAAAGTTGGATATGGCATTATTGTTGAAACACGGTATATAATTTGTAAGACAAGGACCAATACTGGTAAAAAAAAAAAAAAATCAGGAATAAGGATTATACTTGAAGAAATAAGACACTGTGAGCCTAGAGTGACTGGCCACTCTGCTGACATTTTCACATACCAGGATTTGTGAACTATGCAACAAACACTTGTTGATTTTGTCTGGTTGCATGTGTCATTCAGGACTTTAGCACTACAGGACATTTAGCAGTTTAGAACAAACAATTTATTTTTATTTTGCAATAACAAAATATACTTAGAATTATATGAAAACTTTTTTCTTATTGAAATTCATGTGGGAAAATTAATTTTGCAAATCTAAACCTCTCTTTAGCCCTTAACCACCTTCTTTTCCTACTGAGAAACATTTCTTAAAGCAAAGTGAAATCTTCTTAAAACCAGAATTATCACATAAATAGTGGAACAGATTTATGCATGCAGGTACAGTATGGGTCAAATAATTCTGTTTTTCTGAGAGACATGCTTTGAATGTGCAACTCAAGTAAGTTAAGCCTACAAGAAAAGGCACAAATTTGAGTAAACTGTCTCCCCGCATGAACTCTGAAAATAATTTCTAAGTCTGAACAGCCTCAATAGACTATTTTAGGATTTTTTTTTTTTAAGGCTAAGCTTTAAGATGATAATTTGGGCACTCACATTGGGAAATGATAAACCACCAATAATGCAAAGTATTTGGCAATGTGGAACTCATAGTTCAGAAAAATGCCCACTCCTCATTAGGGCCAAATGAATGCTCTTTTGGCAGAGGGAAAGAACACTTGGCTGGCTGGCCAAATCTTGTGGATGATTATTTTTCCTTTTGTTTATTTTCTCCAATTAAGATTGAAGACTATGCCTGCCACTAGGGAAGGACTCCAAAGAAGCCCCTTCTAAGAAGTGTCTTTTCAGCTTATTTAGTAGCCTGACAAGGATCTCATCCAAGCTTTTCTAAAGGATATCACCAGATCTCCTCAGCTCCCCAGAATAATGGCTCTGCACAAGCTGCTGGCCCCCAACCATCCCACAAACTGCCATCCGGAGACACATTGATTCATGCCCTCCACCCCATCACTGTCTACAGTGCCCCCTCCTCCTCTGTTTCTCTAGTCAAATCCCACATGCTTTCTAGGGTTACCTCCTAGTTTAAACCTTCCCACTCTCAAACTTTCCCCCAGGGACCTCACCTTCTTTGAATTCCTACTGCATCCCTCTGGATCACTTATTCTGGCCCGCTGGCATTTCTTTCCTCTCTTCTGGATTATTAAAGGTTTCACTTCTAACAGGTTTCTGTCTCCAGTTAGAGATAAATATTTAAAAGTATATTTTTCAGACTCCCTATAAAATCCACTGAATGCCCAAATTGTTCTTGACAAGTCGTAACCGTTTAATACATGAGGGATGGAAGAGGGATTGAACTAGAGTGGTTGCAACGACTACTGGGTCCCAGCTCAGTTTATATTATAAATCTCTGAAACTTCCAACCCACCACAAGAGGTTTTTCTGAGCATGTTATTTATACAAGCCAAAGTCTATGGTGCATTCCAAGTATTTCTCTTCCAAGCAGTCTACTTATCATACGGGAGGAGGGGGTGTCATTGGAGTATGGAACTGTTACAAGAAAAAGCCAAAAGAGACTTGTGTAAAGCTCTTTCTCTACTTGCTTCTTCTTGTGTCCCTTTGTCTCAGCAGGGATCCCCAACCCTGTCCTTCTGATGTCCTTCTACCCAACCTGGATGTAAGTAGTCTGCCTAGTACCTCCAGCACCATGGTTGGGAGCACTGACTTTAGTACTCCCTGACATCCACACTTCTATGATGGTTTTAAAATTTGTCCAAAAATTCCTCCATACCCATCCCTCCAAAAAGTGGAGTCTAATTCCCTCCCTGAGTGTGGGCAAGATTTACTGACTTTCTTATAATATATAAAATATGGTGGATGTAACAGTGTATGAACAGGTAATAAAAGACATCAAGGCTTCCACTTTGCTTTTTCTTTTGGATCATTCACCCTGGGGTAGTCAGCTGCCATGTCATAAGGACACATGGCAAAGAACTGAAGTTCCTTCCAAAAACTAGCACCATTTTTCCAGCCATGTGAGTGAGCCATTTCATGAGATCCTCCAGCCCCAGTCAAGCCTTCAGATGAGTATGGCCCCACCTAACATGTGGACAGCAACCTCAGGAGAGACTCTGAGCCAGAACCACCCAGATAAGCCACTCCCAGATTCCCAACCCACAGAAACTGTGTGACATCATAAATGTTTGTTCTAAGCCACTGAGAGTGGCATAACTTGTCCTACAGCAATAGATAACTAGTAATAGCACAGCATTCCTCCCCTTTCTCTATTCTGTCACGTATTATTGTGCCCATGACTCTCACCACAAAGGAGGAGCTCCTTTGAGGCCAGTCTTAATCAGTATTTCTCTACCCTGCTCCCCTCCTGCCTCAAGGTTTCACATACAGCAGGCATTCCACAAATATTTATTCAAGAAATACCTCCAGTTCCAGCCTTGCCTCCGGCTCATTCACAACCAGAAAAATGTACCAAAAAGCCGAGTTGATCCTCAAATACTCACAGAACTTAAGACAGAGCATGGTAATTTGTAACCTGCCTCCTGGTTAGGAAGAGTTTATTATTAATATAGGCTCTGGATTTGGAGCATTAAGTTTGGCTCACACTTTTAATCTGTCTATGCTAATCTAATGCTAAGTCATAGCTTCAGTGCCTTTATCTCCACGGTGCTCACTTCACATAATCAGTCATTTACTACACATTTGAAGTGGTAGAAATTCTATTTTACACCAAATCAATGGCCTTTCAAACTTTTTATCTTTCCACTTTCCCCCCTTTGATTGTTTTGCCCTCTTATCTACTTTCCTCCTGAATTTACCTTCCTGCCTACTCCCACAGACCCATGTTAGTGCTAAACATAACTCCAGGGAAACAAAATACTCTATGATGAAGTCGTCATAGCTGATATAATTCCTTTAAACCAGCTTCCTCTTCCGGAAAGGTCTTATGAGTACATTTATCCAGCAAAAAAACCCCAAACATTCTTTTGGAATTTGCTCATGATGCCCAAAGGGCAGTGTCAGAAGCAAAATGTACTGCTGCTCCCTGGGTACCACATTAGCTGGCGCAAGTGCCCATATCACATTCCAGGGTGGTTCCAGAGGGTTGGTTCTGTTTCAGTTTTTCACCACATCTAACAAGGTAGAATAGGACTGTGGGACTCTTACAAGGTCAAGAGCAGTGTAGGTTCCCAAAAGGCTGCCAAATGCGCAATGACCCCTCTCTTGCCCTGGCCTGTCATAAGCCTGCAGTGAGCTACTAGGGCTTGAGGGCAGTTTTCTTAACACCAAGTCTTCTTATAAGCCAGGTGTATGAAACCATGGGTGTCTTCTGCTTAATATACACCCCCTTTAATAGAATCCAGAAATTAAGGATTTGTTATAGATTCCCTCTAAAGACCACATAACCTGTAAGCTTGCAGAATGTACAGGTCCCAAGTTGGTGCCTGCTTCCTGCCAGGGCCATTGGCGAAGCCCTCCCCACCTCATTGACTCAGGCTGGACTCGCTCTGCTCTGGCAGTGAAGGGGAACCCAGGCTACAAAGCAGCAGGCCCTACCTCTGCCCCTCCCTCAAATAGATAAACGCGCAGTTAGATTTTAAAAACTAGGTTGTCATCCACACCACACCACCTTATTGACTGCTGTCAAACATTTACTATTTCTGTAGCAGCTAATCTCAGTAGACAAGGAGTTTGAATTTTAATTTTTACTTTTAAGCTCTATTTACACTTACATTAAGAATATTACAATATCCTATGCAAATATCCACAGAAGATTACATATAACTTGAGCTACAAAGTACAGGTGGGGAAAAGAATCTGCTCCAGAGATGATGAAAAATAATGGTTGCAACCACTTCTATATGTGTGGGTGCCCACGATGGGGACACACTGTGCACAGTGCTGTTTGCACACTGTCCTGTTACACCCTCAATGTCCAGTGAGTTCCTAAGGATGCTCAATTTCTCACTTATGGAATCTGAGGTTGCCTGAGCCTGTAAAACTTGCCCAGGGTCACATAGCCAAAAATAGAAGGGCCTGGATCAAAGCCGATGTGAATGACTCCCAGGCTGGTCTGAACCACTCACTGTGTGGTACCTGCTACATGCTGCTAAGTCCATAGGATCACACAGATAACAGTGTGACTGGTGTCCCCTACCCTATACCCCATAGTACAATGTCATACATGATTCACCACCACACTGTGTGTGGCTTTAGATATTAACAGCACAGGTATAAGGCACCTTGTAACAAAAACAGCCACCTTCCTAGAGTTTCTCCTATGTCTTTGTTTGCATGGTATTTTCATTTTATTGCTTATTTATTTGTATATTGCAAATAATGTCTGAGTAGTGTTACTAAAGTCATTCCTTTAAAATCTTTTACTTTCAGCTGTGTTTATAAGATACTTGACACTTAATTCATGCCAAGATTTGTTCTAAATTCTTTACACATACTAACTCACTGACTCCTCAGAACTCAAAGGAGCATGTAATATTAGTAGTTCCATTTTAAAGATATGCAAACTGAGGCAGAGGGAGTCTGAGTAACTTACCCAAGGCTCTACAGTAACAGAGGCAGGATAGAGATGCAGGCATTGTGACTTCAGAGTCCACATCGTAGCCACTAGACACACTGCCTCTATGCTGCACTCTTAGCTGGTTCCACCCTCGCTGTCCTCTAAAACCACCACCACATGAAAGATCTCTCTGCAAATGTTCCAACAGGAACATGACAGGATCCTGACTCCTGCTCAAAGTCCTTTCAATGGCTTCTCAATGCACTTGGGATAAAATAATCTAAAATGTCTTAACCTGGACTAAAACCCTGTAGGAGCTGACCCCTGCCCTCCATCACCACCAGCCTCCAGGGCGCTCCCTCTGATTCTACCCTCTGGACTTTTTCTTCAAACACACAAGGATATTTTTAACTTCAAGGCCTTCCAACACACTGCACCGTGTGTCTGGACCACTCTTACCCCCAACTGTTCTCTCAGCTCACTTCTGCTCATTCTTTACAAATTGCCTCATACTGCCTTGGAGAGAGAGGCCTTCCCAGCCCCTCTCCTCAATGTAGGACCATGTCTAGATGCCCCAAATACCCCAAACAGGACCTAGCACATTATGGGCATTCAATACCTATTTGTTGAACAAATACCTGAAGCATTACTCTACCCCAGGAACTGTCAAAAGCAGAGAGTGAGGGAGAAGGTGATACAGAGGGAGGGAACAAGGGAGGGAGAACACCCATGATGATTACACAGTGCTATGAGATAAACACTGTGACAAAAATATGGGCAGGTGTTGTGGGTAGAGAGGGAAGGGAAACGAAGCTGAGACTGGAGATGCCTTGAGCCAGGGAGGGTGCCCAGGGAAGCCAATCTTGAACTCTGACTTGAAGAAGTCTGGGGCTAGTAAAAAGGGAAGGAGCCGGGGCTTGCAGGCTACCTTCAGGAGTCTGGCCATGAGACCCAGGGTTTGGGCAGCTCTGGAGGGGTTTTCAGCAATCAGATTTCATGCCAGACAAGGTAGGGAAGAGATGAGGGGCAGGAGGATGCAGGGAGACCAGTGAGAAGGTCGCTTCAGTCTTTCAGGAGAGATGGGAGGAGAGCCTGAAACAAGATGGTGATAGTGGAAATGGAGAAAAGGATGGATGTGAGAGATGCTAAAGAGGAAGAACCTATGGGACACAGTAGCAGATTAGACACACCCAATGGGTGAGAAGATTTCCAGCTTTCTGGCTTTGGAAACAGGACAGGGTGGTTCTCCTGATGGGACATGTGGGGAATATGGGAGGATGACAGATTGGTTCTTAGACTGGGAACACTCAGGGACTTAACACCAATATTATAGGTTCTTAAAGAACATCTGCATAAAGAATTTGGATAGGTATTTGTGCAAAGAAATATATTATACAGATGGCCAATAAGCATATGGAAAAATGCTCAACATCTTCAGTCATCAGGGAAATGCAAATCAAAACCACAATAAGACACTGCACCCACTAGGATGGGTGTTACAAAACAGATAGATAAAAAAGATAGCTGAGCATGTGCAGAAAACTAGAACCCTCATACATTGGTGGTAGGAATGTAAAATGTTGTAGCCACTTTGGAAAGCAGTCTGGCAGTTCCTGAAAAAGTTAAACATAGACCACAAGATCCAGTAGTTCCACTCCTCAGTATGCAACCAAGAGAACTGAAAACATATTACACAAAAATTTGTACATGAATGTTCATAATAGCCCCAGAGTGGAAGCAACCTAAATGTTTATCAACTGATGAGTAGATAAACAAAATGTGGTATTTCCATACAATGGAATGTTATTCAGCCATAAAAAAGGAAGAGCAGATCCATGCTACAGCATGGATGAACTTTGAAAACACTATGCTCAATGAAAGAAGCCAGACAAAAAAGCCACATATTACATGATTTCATTTATCTGAAATGTCCAGAATAGGCAAATCCATAGAGACAGCAAGTAGATTAGCAGTTAGGGGACAGAGAAAGGGAAAATGGAGAGTCACTGCTAATAGATATAGAGTTTCTTTTTTAGGTAATAAAAAGGTTCTGGAATTAGTGGTAGTGGCTGTACAAACTTGTGAATATACTAAAAACCACTGAACTGTGAACTGTACAATTTTTTTTTTTGAGACAGGGTCTTGTTATATTGTCTAGGCTGGCCTGGCTTCAAACTCCTAACATCAAGTGACTCTCCCACCTCAGCTTCCCAAGTAGCTAGGACTACAGGTGTACACCACCATGCCCAGCTTGAACTGCACATGTTAAATGGGTGAATTGTATGGTATGTGAATTATATCTCAATTAAAAAAAAAAGAACATATGGATGACATAAGGTAGACATGTAACATCTGTAACATTCACAGTGGGGCACAGAATTTAATATTAATTTCTAGAATTTGCAAATCCTGCTATAAGTTTTTACTAAGCTTTTTAAACTTGGATCTACAATGATAAATCCAGCATTTAGTTTCTTGCCAAATGTTTCTACACAAAGTTAAATGTGTGGCTTTTGCAATCTCATCAGAATTTCTGAGATGAGGTATAAACATGTTAATTGGAAGAACACAACTTCAACAATTTTCTGCTCTAGCCTTAAATCTCACATATCTATGCAAGCCATTTAAATTGATACCAAGAGATAGAAGTGCTACAATGTTAAAGCAAATTAGAGCATAGTACCAGCAACAGAGGTGTTCTGAGGAAAGAAAGAAGTGTCCACGGTTCCAGATGCTACATTATAGCCTGTGACTTTCAAGAGACTAAGATACAACACTAACCAGAGAGACAAGACATGACATGTTCTTGATCTGCTTTTAATATTTTAATTCTTCTGAAATCATTATGAATTTTACAAATGACATAGACTAAATGCGATGGTATCTTTTGCACTAAAATACTGCTATTAAACTTTTGGTACAGTTTAAATCAATTGATGTCAATAGCTAGTAGCCTGCTCAAATGGTGTTAGCTGGAGGCACATTTTCTAGCTCAATCTCTACAATTTATTTTATATCCTACATGCATGATTTCTCTGTGCTAAAAAGAATAATTACATTTGCATATATTTTAGCAGTCACCACGCAAATGTGGTGAGAGTTGTTCTCTCGGTAACAAATGTTGATCAAAATATACTACCCTCAGACCAATCGGGATATATGGAAATTGTTTTCCCAAAGCGTTCTACAAATGCACATACAATAGTTACTGCATTCTTAAGTACTCTAGCTGCAAATGAAATTATTCAACTAAAATGTATTGCCAAGAAATTTATGCATAAAGTATGTCAAAGGAGGTACTTTACACAGTTATTGAATGAATTCTTCCACAATTTTGAATTTAAACACTACTTTCTGCATATAATACCTTATCCATTTCCAAAGCACATATACATGTTATTTCATTCAACCCTTCCCCATAATAACCCTCTAGGATTGGTAAGAAAAATATATATTTTTTTCTATTTTATAGTAAGAAACAAAAAAAAAAAATAGGTTAAAATACATTTCTAAGGTCACAGACATGGTCAGTGGCAGAGTTAGGACTGTATCTTGATACAGCTCTTCTCTGAGTTGGCTGTCTTCCCACTATGGCACATGGTCTCCATGTGGAAATGGTATAGTAATCGGTAAGACTAAGCATTAGTATCTATCTCACATCCCAAAGTGTACCAAAGGGGACCTTAGCACAGGCTACTGACTGGGATGGCCCCACGCAGCTCTGTACACTCTCAATATACACATGCACACCTCCTGTGCTGGCACCTGCTCTCTCTTCAAGCCTTTGCACTGGTCCAGTTCCAGGTCCTTCAGTTACTGTCATCCTCTGCTGGATATGATCTAAAACACTGCAAGGCAATGGCATTAAGGACAAGAAGGCACTCTACCATGCCATTCCCAAGAGCGTTCACCTACAAAATGACTCATTTGATCTTTACAACACATCCCTAAGGTAGGTAAAGATGATTATCCCTAACTTAAACAAAAGGCAACTGGATCACAGGGAGGGCAAGATTACCAAGCTGCTAAATGGCAAGACAGAGCCCAGAATCCATATCTTTTTATTGCAATGCCAGCACACTTTCCATTTTACCACATTTGGTAAGGTGACTTAGCACTAGTCTGTTCACCTATATATTCATTCGACAAATACTTAATTTCCTACTATGCATCAGGCTGTGTAAAAGTTTGTGGGGGCTAGAGTAGAAAACAAAACAAACATGGTCTCTAGCCCTACAGGACAAAGTTCAAGAAGATAATTACAAATTGTGATAAATGCCAAAGGGAAAATAATCAATAACTGCTGAAGAATATAACAAGGAGACCTAACGTACATGAGAATGTTGGAGAACACTTCTTTGAGGAAATTACATTTAATCTTAGGCATGAAGTCAACCAGGTGAGGAGGGAGGGAGAAGAGTGGTCCTTGCAGAGGGAAACATGTACAAAGGCCCTGAGGCAGAAAATACCTTGGGAGAGGGCTGGTGTGCTGAGAGATGCGGCTAAAGAGATAACCCAGAGGTAGATCATGGGCCCCACCCTAGACTGTAAAGAACTTTGTTTTCTATCCCAAACTGCAAGAGGTAGCCACTGAAGCCTTTTAAGCAGGGGAATGCTGTGATGTGGCTTACATTTTTAGAAGCTCATTTTGGCCACTGTCTATTCTAGAAAACAAATTGGTGAGAGAGCAGAATGATAGTGGGGTGACCATTTCAACCATGACAGTGTCCCAGGCCAGATGGTGGCTGGTAGAGGAGGGTGGCAACATAAATAGATAGGGTGGCTGTGAAGGGAGAATGAAGCTTGCTTGGCAAATCCAAAGGATCCAGGGACTGCATCACTGTCTGTGAGGACAAGTACATACCTTTAACATATTACCCCTAAATGCTAAACAAAAGGCATGAATCTGAAGTGAAGAGATGGTAAGGTTCTCCAGTTGCTTGTGGCAGCTAGCTACACTTTTTTCACGGTTAGCTGTCTCCATATTACTTTGAGCCAAAGACCACTGCCACAACCTTTCTAAGCTATTACTTGGGATCTAAGAAACTGGGACACAGCTGACTCAAGACTGCTGAGAACCATTTCCTAAGGTCAGAGATTATTCCCTGTTTAGGAAAGTCCAAAATTCAAAGTGATAAACATTCACATCCACATAGGCATGCTTTCAAATGCCTTTTTTTCCAAAGAAAATTCAGATGACATTATCTGAGGAACAGCACAGACACACTTACATAGCTGCTGTGCTTCATGTTAATTTAAGAATGAAAAATAAACTGCCTTGCCATTTGCAGTCTCCATACTGAATTGCATAACACTTGAACACTCACCCTTGGATGTCTACAGGATGAGAACCGAGGAGTGGAAAGAACACATGGGAGTAGGGGGAGAGCCACAAAACTCACAGCCAAATTCCAACTGTTCTGATGTCTGCCCTCTGCAAAAGGGCAAGGGTCCTATTGGCCAAGGCTGAGTTCCCACAGGCACTGCCCTCAGGGCAGGTGACAGCCATTCAGTACCCAAGTAGTGGTGGGACTCTCTTTTATACTTATACACGGACTCAAGTCTGGGAGAAGTCTTACTGCTCCTTTCTTAGAGGCAACCATATTGGGTCACATATCCAAATGAGTGGCAAAGCTTAGGTTGGAAGTTTTCAGGTAACAGGAACATGGTTCAAGGACATGAAATTCTAAAATAAGAGAGTGTTCATGAAGTTGAGAAACTCTGACTAGGCAATCCCCCAAAAAACCCTAATGAGAAGAAAAGTGAGTGTTGCTATGGAAACAAAGGAGGCTGCTCAGGTCTTTAAAAGGTCACGCTAAACCTTAGAAAGACACAGAACCAAAGGCAAATCGAAGGAAAAGCATTTAGGGTGAATATACAGGATGGCACGGACAGGTATGTTCAGTCAGAAACCCAAAGGCCAGAATGAACTGCAGATTACAGAAATCATACACACAAAAAATTAGGTGTTAGGGATGGGCTTCTTTGTTAAAACATCATGAGTATTTTTATAGAGTAAATAAAGGATGGGGTATTTCTGGTGCTTGGGGTTAAGGGAACTTATATGTGGTTTCTTTAAAGAAAATTTTCTTCAGATAGAAAAGAACAAACAAACATTGGTAAGATAGAATGAAAGTCCAAGATGAACAAAAAGATTGTAAAAGAGCAGTTAGCTGGTTCCAAATGGGTTTAAGTCACCTGGCGTGGTTCTATGCTTCATTCCAACAACTTGGACATTTTATTGCTGACCCATGGTTGGTGAACTTTAGGAAAAAAACAGGGAGAACTGAACTTCACTAAGACCTCTGAGAAGGTTCTCATGATATTCCTACTGACTGGATGGTACATCGAGATAGAACAATCTGGAGAACTAATAACGAGCATGTATGAAGCATCCTGATGAGCAGCTCAGTGCCCGGTGGGGGTAAGGGGACCGGCTCGTGCCCTGCCAAAGACCCCTTCATTCAGCTCTTACCTGATGGGCACGATCTGCAACCTGAATGGTGATACAGGAGGTAAGGTTATCACATCTGTGGTTGGGAGAAAGCCAGGGTGAATTTCATGTCTCCCTGAATCAGTATTTGATAATCTTTATAAGCTGAAGAAATAAAACAGGGATCAATAAAAGGTCTGAACTTGAGATGTAAAAACAAAGTGTACAAATACAGGAAGGAGAGCAGAAACTTAGGAGATGCTAGTTAAACTATCAAAAAGAAAAAAACAAAACCACTTCTACAGGTTTTAGCAGACAATTCAGCTCAATATGCTGCTACCAAAAGCTCTCTCATACCTTAGGGCTCCATTGACAGAAGCACAGTTTAGGAAGACAGAGGTGGAGATCCACAGTCTTGCTCTATTCAAGGCAAATCAGGCCATTTGTTGCATGATACATTCAGTGTATCATGTCACCCTTAAAAGGAGTAAAGAAAAACTAGTGTATGGAGGAAAGTAATCAAGATGATAGAGAGACCTACAACCACATCACAGGAGGGCATTCAACTAAGGAGAAAGAAAACCCAAGTGGGTGGGAGAGCTGTCTTGAAATGACATGCTGTTAGATTGGAGAGGGTGGGTACCATACCTCACCTGTATGTTCCCAGGAGGTAGAACTAGCCCCAAAAGCAGAAACCAGCTGTCCAAGGCAAAAAAGAGTTGCCCCAAAGTCTGAGTTCACCATCATCTGAGGTTTCCAATGGAGGCTGGGTGCCACTTAACAGAAATAATGTAGAAAAGACTGGTTCGATTTACACACCCTTAGTGGTCCCTTACAAACACATCTTGCTATGTAACCAGTTACCGGTTCCTACATGGTACCCAGTTGCTAAAGGTGTCAAGTCCAATGACATAGCTACCACCAACCATTTTTTTTTTTTAGCACACACCCACATTATGGCTTTCCTTTTGCACGGTATCAGGATGAGCTACAGTCAATGCTTATGCCCATCTTGTGTACAAGCTTTTTCAGCCCCTGAAAACATGCTGCTGCCCAATTTATTTCTTGCAGTCTTTTATCACAGAAACAGGCGTATTGTGATCCCTGACCTAGGCTATGCATATTTTGTTCTAATTAGAAATATAGTCTATGCTCAGTCTGAGATATCCATTCTGGAGGCGTATTTTTTGGCCAAATCTTTTAAAATCTTGGCAGTAACTTCCTCCCAGGACTTAACATACTGTTTGAACAGCCTGCTATTATAGGCTATTTTCATGGTTGTTGTGTCCGAGGACGTACCAGGTCCATCTGCAAAGGCTTCCTGGTATTGAACACAGACCAGGAGATACTCTTAAGGTATCTTCATGCAGTAAGGCACTTTCCACAGAGAATGGCTGCCCCGTGCCTATTGCGCAGTCAGTGTTCTGGCCAAGCTCAACATCTGCTTCTAGTGTCACTGTGGGACCTCCTTCTGCAGCCTCTTCCCACACCTGATCTGCTCTTACGTTTTCCTTTCATGAACTCTCACACCCGTCCGCTTTGGTCATGCCTGTGAGTCTGAAACGCCGTCTCTGCCCCTTTTCTCCCACCCTGTTGAGTGGCTCACTCTTTGGGAGTGGGTTCATAAGCTCCCCCCTGCCAATGCTTCCCCAACCCACTCTCCTCAGGCATCTGTCCCAGTAGAACCAAGTCCTCCCTGGCAGAGTTCTTGTCATTCTGTCTTGCTGCATTCACAGCTCCTAGACCAGGACTTGGCACTGAGCAAGGTTATCAAGAAGTATTTATTACATGAACCAATAATTTCCAATTGCTCAGCTCCCCCTAAATTATCAGCTCCTTGAGCACAGAAGGCATTTTGTTCCAAGGCACCATACTATACAGTAATAGTAATTAATATCAATTGAGCTTACCATGTGCCAGGCACTCTGCTAAAGACTTTATAGGAATTGTCTCCCTTAATTTCTCGCAACTCCTCATGAGATATATATGATTATTCCCATTTTAAGATGAAACAAACCAATAAGGTCATGCAGACCCCAGACTGCCTGCAATCTTAAAGCATCCTGCTCCCGAGTCTAGCACAGCCACACTGGGGGAACAAACGATCAACACCCACATTGCACAGTGAAACCATGCAGAACACACTAGGATGGTTAATAGAGGTTTGCTCTATTAGACATTCAACTCCCAGTTGAGGCTGAAAATTGATTACTATTATTTTGTCTTTGCAGGGATGCTTGCTCAGACATTCTAAACAAAGAGTGAGGACGGAAGGGATAAGTCGAATGCACTCAATTGTGATGTCTAGTACTAAATTTCACTTACTTCTCAGTACCTCATTTCCCTTTTTTAAAAGGTTATCTATGTTAAAAGGGGAAAAATGTTCTTCATCCCCTCCTCGGCCCCATCGGAGTGTGGCATACTATTGAGATGGAAAGACAATCTGAGGGGGAAACCTCAGGAGGAAATAATAGACCACGGTTTGAGTCCTCATTATGGAACAGCTGGTTTCAATTTGATACTGTTTTTGCTAATTTTAGCTTTTACTCAAGACAGAAGTAGTTTTAACACTTGATGGTTTGGTTTTTGAACTGTATTTTGAGGAACGCTACCATTCTCAAGAAGGGTCTAAGGGGATGATGGGGGCTGAAGGGTGGGAGTTGGGGTTCTAAGATTTGACATATGGTTATGCTGTTAAAAAAAAAATTGGAAACCACTGCTTGATGGTATCTGTGAGAGAAAAATATTTTCCCTCATTCATATCACCTGCGATGGCACGTGGGTTCTGTTCTGTTGAAAGCTGATCCTGATATTTAAAACAGAAGTCCATTTTCACTCTGGAAGCTTGGTGGGTCCATTTGTACCCACTTCTTGCCTCTAGGTGGGGGCGGGGGCAGGAGGTTTGGGCAGTCCCAACAAGTCACCATTTAGGAGGAAGTGTTTCTTTTGCTGTTTTCCTGCTCTGTCCTCCTCAGGGGGCTGTGTTGGGTCTTCTCTCCCTCTCCCCAAAACAGATGTAAATGATATGATTAAAATAGGGGTTCAACCCTGGTTGTACATTAGAATGTCCTATGGTGCTCACCAATGGCATTGCTGGCTAGCCTCCTCTTCAGACCTATTAAACTGAAATCTCTGGGCAGTAAGGCCAGCTTCAGCATTTCTTGAACCCCTGGCCTCAAGCGATGCTCCTGGCTCAGCCTCCCAAAGTGCTGGGATTGTAGGCCTGAGGGACTGAGCCCGGCCTATCTTTGGCATGTCTGAAAAATATCTCAGGTGACCATGATGGGCAGCTAGGGTAGAAAGCCTGGACTAGATATTTTATTCTAAAGTCATTTCTGCCAAAGGCAAATGTCCACAAATCTGTAAAATTTTATTATCGAAGACCTTTATTTTTCAAAACCTACAAACTTAAAAGTTGACCTTTGGGGAATGAAACGAATTTTACCCCAATTTAAGCACGCTCACTGACAAAAGGAGAGAGAGGGAAAAGTTGTTAAAATGGAACAATTATACATGCATACACATGCATATACGCACAAACACCGACACAAAATATAACTCTGTGATGTAATTTAAATGTAATTTAGTAGAAAACAGACATCTTTCCAGACAAGAGCAGACTAGGTTGTGAAATACTGCTCTAAAGAGGTAAAGAAATGATTTTGTGAAGATCAAGCTTGGCCAGGATTATTGGGGAGGCAGGGTATGAGGTCCCTCTTCATTTGGCTAATTCCTACACATCCCAGAGACCTTAACCTTTGTTGTTTCTTCTGTGAAGCCTTTGCTGATCCCCAAGACTAGGTTAGGGGCTTCTCCTCCCTGCCAGAGCCCAGCAGGCACTTGAGTTTACAACCTTTGGCCTCACAGCTGCACCAAAAAGGCATGCATGCCAGTGGACTTGAGGGCACAGATTTGCATACCTAAGGCATGCCATAATTACTCTCATCAGCACTCCAAGTTTGAGTTCTCTGGGGATCTGCCATAAAAAGTTGGCCTCATCTGCTCTCTGACCCATGCTGGGAAGAGAAAATTGTGCCACTCTGCAGAGTTATGCCACTGTGAACATTTTACCTGTCCCATGCTCGGCTCCACCTCAAAATGTTTGTAGCTCAGCCTTTGTTTTGGCTCCTCTTCCCTCCTCAACCCCTTAGGGGCGAACATTCCCTACTCTGGGTGCTCTTCCTGCATCCCTGGATGATCCATCCAGTGCAGTCAGTCACCTGGTTCTAACTACCATGCATATGTTGGGGAACCACCTTGTGCATCTTCAGTCCAGACCCCTCTTGAGTGCTGGGACCCATATCCGTGAGCAGGGTACAGGACTTCAGAACTTCAGCAAGCCACAGCTGAATTCATCAGCTGCTCCCCACCACCACCCTCCACCCAATCTCACTGAATCCAACTCAAGAATGCAAAAAAACAACATTGCCCTAGTAAGAAAACTGGGAGTCGTCTGTGATGACTCTGTGGTGTCAGTTTGGGCGGGCTAAGCTGTATTCCCCAGAATTTCCTTTCTAGTGTGTTTCTGGTGAGGGGGGCTACAAGGAAGATCTTCTCCTTGTGAGAGCTGGAGGATGGAGGGAGGCGGGGCCCTCCTGTAGCCCACACGTACATTCTCTCCCAGATGCTTGCTCCGGCAGAGTCTAGGTGCTGCTGTGAAGGGATTCTGCAGATGTAAAGTCCCTAATCAGTTGACTTAAGAGGAGATTATTCTGGGTGGGGTGACAGTCAGTGGAAGGCAGAGAGCCGGAGAAAAAGAAGAAGGGAAGGGGGGAAAGGAGAGAGAGAGAGAAAGGGGAAGGGAGGGAAGGAGGGGGGAAGAGAGAGAATACTGAGGGAGGGAGGGAGGGAAAGGGGCTGACTCCCACCTGTGGGCGACAAGCTTTAGCTTGACCTATGGCGTTCCAACTCGCCCAGCCAGCCCTCAGTTGCAAAAGCCAATTCCTGTTAATAAATCTCTTTAACTCTTATGTACCTAGATACCTACCTGCTCTCTTTGTAGCTACTCGTTCTGTTTGTCTGGTTGAACCCGACATCAACCTTACCTCCTCCCTCACCTCAGCCCAAATCAGGTTGAGTCTATCTTCTAAATAGCTGTCTGATTCATTTCCTCCCTGAACGATGTCGCTGCCTGAGTTAAAGCTGTCATCTCTTGCTTGGCACAATGCAAAAACCACCTAACTGGTTTCCCTGCCTCTGGTTTCTCTCCCCACCAATCTATCCTCCAGATCAGGGCTGTTCAGTGGAAGCGTCTATGATGATGGAAATGTTCTAGAGCTGCACTGTCCAATACAGTAGCCATTAGCTACATATTGAACAGCACAGTTCTAGACCACCCAGGTTACTGTTCTGAAAAATGCAAGAAATATGCCAAATAATATGGACATTTCTCAAAAACAAAGCAAGTCAAATACTAGAAAGTGTTCAACAATACTAATAAAAAAGTGAAAATAAATCTATGCATGTGCAAAAGATGAGGGAATATATTTAGCTATCTACAGTGATTATCTCTGTGTATTGGAACCCTTCTACTCATTCAACAAGTAATTGTTGAGTACCTACCTATGTGCCAGGTGCTCTGCCAGATTATGGAGGTTAAACTGGACAATCCTGGTTCTTGCCACCTTAGAGAGGCTTTACAGGCTAGATTAAGTAGCTGTGCAATGTCTATCCTGTGTGGTGAGAGGTATAACAGGTACCAGAGCTGGGACTGGCAACCAAGGCTTTGCCCCAGGCCACTGACCTTTGGAGAGCCCCAAGGTGAGGTAACATGCAATTTTAAAAACTGTGCACACTGAATGCTCCACCTGTTCCAGGTGTACCTGTAGCAGCTGCTAGAGACTCAGATCAGAGGCAGCCCAAGGATTTTTAGAATGGGGGCAGGATGAGGCTGTCCCACTTACTTGTATCCCCTTTGTTTTTAGGGCAAAGCATCTTTCTGCTACTTGCTCCAGGTTCCAAAATGGCAAGTCAGGTTTTGCAGGGTACTATGGGAGCCAACAGGAGGGGAAAACCCAAACCTGGGGCAAATATTTCTTCATTATAGATTTCTGTGCTTTCTGGTATTTTTATACTACAAAAAAATCACCTTATTTTAGAAATGCAAGTCTGACGTCACTTCTATTTAAACATTCTTTAGAAACACTGAACAATTTTCTAAACTTTCTCACACATACCCCCAGTGCAGTCTCATGCCTCAGTGCCTTTGCACGTGTGGCTGCTTCTGCTTGGCATGCCCACCCTCCACCCCCACCGGCCCCTCCCCAGCCCCATCTGTTTGGCAAAGGCTTGTTCATCCTTTGAAACTCAGCCTAAATACCTCTTCCATGAAATTCTTTGCTAGACTCCTCAGAGAGAATCACTGTAGTACATTATTTACTTCCATGGGTGACCTCTACTAAAATTTGTACTTCTTGAGGTCAGAAACTGTTTTCTATAGCCTAGCACCTAGCCCTAAGCCTGGTCTTGAGGAAGAAAGGAACTTCTCCTATCACCCCTCTCTCCCCATCAGGCTCACTTCTGCCTGCACCTCCCCTCCCAGACATGCAAGAGGGGGAGAAGCTGCTAATCTGTTTCCTCTGAATACATGATGCTGACAGGCCACCTCACCAGCCTGGGATGACTGGGTCTCATGAAGCAGGCATTCATGACTCCCAGTGAGCCAGTGCAGTCCCCATCCCATGACCTTGGCCCCACATGGCTGGGTGGCTCAGTGGACTCAGTGGCCTATAATCAGACTAAGGTTGGGGCACTGGATGCTTTTGAAGCCTCTAATAAAGTAGAATTGGAGTCCCAAGGTAGAAAGCCTCCCAGACCCTCACAGCAGAGCATGGAGGATTGGCAGGGTACAATATGAACATTTCTGATCTATTCTATCAAAATGGCACCCAAACTCCACCACAGATCTCTAACACTAGCAATATGGCAGGCCACGTTTGAAAAGATTAACCTGCTGATAGTGAGAAGAACACATGAGGAGTAAGAAGGCCTAAATTCCAATCCCGGAAAACTCCTTGTGCACCTTTATCCTAATAGTCTCCACTTTCTCACCTATGAAGTACACACAATGAGGACAGGGTCACTATCCTGACTACACGGCAGTGTGTGAATTCAAAAATACCTTGCCAGGCCCCAAACCAACAATTCAAAGCTCTGGAAGAGCTAGCAGGAGGCATTTCCTCACATAATTGCATCTTTCACAGACAGCTGGATTCTATGCAGTTAGTTAGAAAAGGAAAAAAGACAACAGAGTCTGAGGTCTATTTCTTAGACTCTCGGCATTCTGTTGCAGATCTGTATGTACGTGAAAAATCACCTGGTGAGGTCCCTTTGACAGAGATGGGACCTAACAGAAAAAAGAACACCAAGTCCTGGAGAGAATCATGCCACACACAATTAATGTGACCAGACTTGAACTCAAGCATTCAGATTACACTCCCCCATCAACCCCCTGACCCAGGCAAAGCAGCGAGATGAAATCTCTTATAGATATCCAATTTGCACAAGTTGATTGTTTATCATGAAATATCAGGTGCAACTTCATCTTGACTTATTAGGAATGACGGCACTGAAGTATCACATGTTTTGGGTAGATCCAGGAACAGAAAAAAGGACATTAGTGGAAAAACTGGTAAAATCTGAACAAAGCTTGTACTTTAGCAATACGGTACTGTGCTTTGGTTCTCTGCTATCATGTAACACATCACCACAAACTTAGAACAATACACATTTATTAGCTCATAGTTTCTGTCAGTCAGAAATCTGGGCATGGCATAGCTGGATCTCACAAGGCTGAAATCAAAGTGTCAGCACACAGTGGTTCTCATCTGGAGACTAGGGTCCAGTTCCAAACTCATGCAGGTTGCCGGCAGAACTCAGTTCCTTGCAGCTGCAGGACTGAGGTCCCTGTTCTCTTGTTGGCTATTGGCCAAGCATCGGTCTCAGCTCAGAAAGGCCACCCTCAGGTCCTAGGCACCTGGCTCCTTCCTTAGGCAGTTCACGACAGGCTGTTTGCTGTTGCAAGGCCAGCAAGAGAGGGTCTGCGGCTCCTTCCTCTTTCATAAAGGCTCACCTGATTAGGTCAGGCCCACTTAGGATAACCTCCCTTCTGATTATTCAAAGTCAATTGATTACAAATCTTAGTTACACCTGCAAAACCCCCTCTGCCATGTAATGTACCACAATCACAGTGTGCTATCCCGTCATATTTACAAGTCCTACCTACACTGAAGGGATGGGGGTTACACAGGGCACGTACACTGTGGGGGCAGGAATCTTGGAGCCAACTTACAATTTTGCCTGCCACAGGTACTAATGTTAATTCCTTATTTTGATCATTTTTATACTAAGATTATGTAAGATGTTAACAATAGAGGAAATGGGAAAACTGAACAGTTGCTGCAATGCTTCTACATCTCAAAATGAAAAATTTTTACATATGGAATAAAAATCATGTGCTTTGAAATAACACAATAATTTGTAAATCTATGCCATCTTGTTCCTTGGCTTGTGCTGCTATATTGAATGTACCAAAAGGGAAAGAGTTACACTAGGGCTATAAAACTTCTCTAGAGTAACACACCAAATCAAATTATTGGAATAAGAATTATACAGCATCACAATGCTATTTCTTTACCTTCAAATGAAAGTGACTGGTCTTGAATTTAAGACAACCCTTACAAAAAGGCTATGCGAAAGTGTATTATACATCTATAGTCAATATAAATTATATTGACTATATATTAGGTACAAAAGTTTCTCCTTGGTAAACTGCCTTTGGTTAGCCTGGTTTCTTTGTTCATGTTTCACTGCTATTTTCTCTGGTCCTTAATATCTCAAACTTCTAACACTCCATCATCATTACTATATTTACCAAGTGAGCATCACATTACATACACATGTACACATGTTCTCTATGTAATTTCTGATACCAAGTCTCTGCTACTTGGAGATAATACCTGCTATAGTTAATTTATAAAACTAAATGTACTATGCTATCAAAGGATAAGGTGTTAATAATCCAAGTTATTTTGTGTATTTGGGATAAGGTAACAACGTCCAATGTTTACTAAGTATTTATTAATGTGCCACACATGATGCTAGGAGCCTTATTTCATTTATTTATTCACTCAACAAATATTTATTGAGCACCTACTAAGTGCTAGGCTGTTCTAGGTACTATGAACATTGCATTGAATGAGATAGGCAAGGACCCTGCTCTCATAGTGCTCATTCTATTTGCAGGATAATAGATAACAAATAAGTAAACAAGTAAATGAGCAAGATGATTTCAAATAGTGGTATGCACAGGGAGGACAAACAGGGAGACGTGATAGCACTGTGGGGAAGAGGAGACTCACACCAAACACACATGGTGGTCATGGAAGGCTGGAAAGAGGACATCTGAACCAAGATTGCCAGACAAGGAAGAGGCGCCTACCAGCCAAGGTGATGGCAGTGTCCAGGCTGAGGGGAGAGCAACTGCAAAGGCCTGAGGCGGAGCCAAGTTCAGCACGATCAGAGAACAGAAAGGAGGCCAGTGTGACTGGAGCCTGTGAGCAGGGTGGTTGTGCTCCTCAAGGTGGTCAGGGCCACTCCATGGGAGGCCTGGAAGCCACTAATGGGTGTTCAAGCAGGAGTGACATAATCTAATTGACATTTTTAAAGATTATTTTGAAAGCTGTATGAAGAAAAGGTCGTATGAATGGCTGCAGGGAAACCTGTTAGGAGTCCAGAAGAGTCTGAAGTGAAGATGGAGAGGATGATTATGGGATGTATTTTAGAGATAGAGCCAAAAGAACATGCTGATAGGAGGATGATGGTGAAGAAAAGAGAATGGAGCACAGTACCTGAGTATTTACTTCATCAGCTTGGTGGATGGTAGTGCCAGTTACTGAGATTTGTAAGATGGAGGGAGGGGCAGGAGTTAGGGGAAAGGGAACAGAGGCACTGGAAATCAAGAGTTCTGCCCACGAGGAAAAAGCCAAGGAGTGGTCTAGTGTTGTTTCACTCAAGGGTCTGGAGCTCAAGGTCCCCGGTAAACATTTAGCCATCATCACCATATGAATAATATTTAGAGACACTGGAATAGAAAAGACTGAAACCTAGAACCAAGCCCTGGTTGTTCAGGCAAAGGAACAAGAGCCAGCAAAAGAAACTTTAGAAGCAGCATCCCAGTAAGGCAGAAGAATACCAAGAGATGCCAATATAAGAAAAGAACATTTCAAGGAGGGAGTGGTCCACTGAGCCAAATACTGCTAAATAAGAAATCATGTAGGGACTGCTATATTTTGCAATATGGAAGTCATTGGTAAGATTATGAAAAACAGTTTCAAGGGCAAGTTAGGGAAGAAGTCCAGATAAGGGTGGAGAGAGGAAAGAATGGAATACAAGGAAGTAGAATAAGGATTTACAAACAACTTCAGAGGCATTTATCTAAATTATCCCATTTAATCCCCACAATTAGGTCCATTTCACAACTGAGAGGCTACTTGGCTAAAGTCTTGTTAAGTGATACAAGGTGATAGAACCAGGATTAGAACCTCCAGTGAGAATCCAGAGCTTGCATTCTTAAACACTAATGTGGAACTTCGAGAAGTTGAATATGACATGAAAGAGGGTTTGTAGTAATAGATGCCCAAGGTTGTCAAACTAAACTACCCAGGATCTCTATCAATGCCTCTTTAGAAACCATGGCCCAAATTGTTGACAAGAGTTGGCTGCCATGGAAAGTAATATGGAAACACCTCAAAGAACTAAAAGTAGAACTACCATTTGATCCAGCAATCCCACTACTGAGTATTTACCCAAAGGAAAAAAAGACATTACGTAATAAAGACATCTGCACACGGATGTTTATAGCAGCACAATTCACAATTGCAAAGATGTGGAAACAACCCAGCTGCCCATCAATACACGAGTGGATTAATAAAATGTGGCATATGTATACCATGGAGTATTACTCAGTAATAAAAAACAACAGTGAATTAACACATCTGGTATTATCCTGGATGGAGCTAGAGCCCATTCTTCGAAGCAAAGTAGCACAGGAATGGGAAAACAAGCACCACTGGTACTCACCATCATATTTGTACTAACTGATCAATGCTTATGTCACACATGGCAGTAATATTCATCAGAGGGCAGACAGGCGGGAGGGGGCTGGAGGGGATGGGAAAACTCTCACTGAATGGGTGCGGGGCACACAGTTTGTGGGATGTCCATGATTGTAGCTCTAACTTGGGCAGTGCATAGGCAATGTATATAAACAAAGTGTTGTACCCCCATAATATTCTGAAATAAAAGGAAAAAAAATAAAATAAAACAACTTCAGGCTTAAATGCAAAAAAAAAAAGATGTATATATTCAATGAATACAAATATCACCTTTTCAAATATATTTATTCCATGATTATTTGTGGTAGCACCAAACTGAAAAATAGCCAAATGTCCATCAACATTATAGTAAGTATAAATGATGGTGTACTCATAAATGGAAACCTAGACATCAATGAAAATAAACTAGCTACAGTTACATTCAACCATATGAATGAAGGTCACACATTGTTGAGTAAAAGGAGCTGATAACAAAAGAAAACAAACCATATGATTCCAGCTATAAAAATTACCAAAATTGTCAGGCCTAAATTATTGCACTTAGGAACACTTGCATGAATGGAAAAATATAAATAAAGAAAAGGAAGTAAAAAAAAAAATAAATAAAAGAGTTGGTTGCCTGGCCACATGCAGCCTCAACTCACTTCCATCCCATAGTCAGAATTTCAAAATCAAAGTGTTCTTAGAAGACTCAATATTGTCAAGATGTCAGATCTTCCCAACTTGATCTATAGATTCAATGCAATTCCAATCAAAATCATAGTAAGTTATTTTGTGGATACTGACAAACTGATCCTAAAGTTTAAATGGAGAGGCAAAAGACCCAGAATGGCCAACACAATACCAAAGGAGAAGAATAAAGTTAGAGGACAGACATTAACTGACTGCAAGACCTACTATATAAAGCTAAGCGACCAAGACAGTGTGGTACTGGCAAAAGAATAGACAAATACCAATAGATCAGTGGAACAGAATAGAGAGCCCAGAATTAGATCCACATAAATATAATCAACTGATCTTTGACAAAGGAGCAAAAGCAATACAATGTAGCAAAGATGGTCTTTTCAACAAATGGTGCTAGAACACATGGACATCCACTTGCAAAAAAAATAAATGACCTTACACGTGTCACAAAAGTTAACTCAAAATGGATCATAGGCCTAAATGTAAAATGCAAACCTATAAAACTCCTAGAAAATAACATAGGAGAAAATATAGATGACCTTGAGTTTGGTGATGACTTTTTAGATATAATGCCAAAGGCACAATCTCTGAAAGAAAGAATTGATAAGCTGGACTTCATTAAAATTAAAACCTTCTGCTCTGCAAAAGACACCATCCAGAAAATGAAAAGATAAGCCACAGACTGGGAGAAAACATTTGCAAGAGACATACCTGATAAAGGACTATTAACCAAAACATACAATGAATTCTTAAAATTCAACAATAAGAAAAACAACCCGATTAAAAAATGGGCCAAAGACCTTATCACACACCTCACCAAAGAAGATAAACTGATGGCAAATAAACATATGAAAAGATGCTCCACATCATATATCATCAGGGAAATGCAAATTAAAACAATGAGATACCTATTAGATGGCCAAAATCCAAAACACTGACAAAACCAAATGCTGGTAGGGATGTGAAACAACAGAAACTCTCATTCTGGGAAAGCAAATGGGACAATCACTTTGGAGGGCAGTTTGGTGGTTTCTTACAAAACTAAACATACTCTTACCATACAATCTAGCAATCATGCTCATTGGTATTTACACAAAGGAGTTGAAAATGGCATATGGATGTTTACAGCAGATTTATTCATAATTGCCAAAACTTGGAAGCAAGCAAGATGTGCATCAGTAGGTGAATGAATAAACTGTGGTACATCCAGACAATGGAATCTTATTCAGTGCTAAAAAGAAATGAGCTATCAAGCCATTAAGACATGAAGGAACCATAAATGCATACTACGAAGTGAAAGAAGCCAATATGAAAAGGCTACACAATGACTCCAACTAGATGGTATTCTGGAAAAGGAAAAACTACAGAGACAGTGAAAAGATCATTGGTGCCAAAGGTTAGGGGAGAGGGAGGGATGAATAGGTGGAGCACAGAGGGTTTTTAGGGCAGTGAAACTCTTCTGTATAATACCACAATGGTGGATACATGTCACTGTACGTTTGTCCAAACCCATAGAATGTACACCACCATGAATGAATCCTAATGTAAACTGTGGAGTTTGAGTGACAATGATGTGGCAATGTAGGTGCATTAGCTGTAACAAATATACCACTCTGGTGGGGGACATTGATAATGAATAAGAGAGGCCATGCATGTGCAGGGCTGGGCGTATATGGGAAATGTTTGTACGTTCTGTTCAATTTTGTTGTGAACCTAAATCTGCTCTAAAATATAAAGTCTATTTAAAAAACAAAAAGGTTCTCGAACATCTACGATCTGTAGACATTGTCATGAAAACAATGAGGATGAGTTTTAGCAGCCCCTGAAAGGGAGACAGCTATTAACTGAAAACTTCACCTTCACCTTATTTTGAAATCTTTCAATAGTTTCATGGAGTCTATGTGCAATATACTCAGCACTTATTAACTGGGAATATATAACACACATACATGAAACAAAAGAGTAAGTCTAACCCTTAATCCCTTTAAGCCTTTGCTATTTAGAATCTGGAGTGTATCTTTCCATAAAAGTGATGTAAAGTTACAATCTTGTTCTCACACACACTCTCTGGGAAAATGCATTTAGATGTTAGAACTTGAGTAGAAAGATTCCTATCAATACCTAGACTGGAAACTCCATGAAAGCAGCAACTTTAGGCTCAGTGCCTGGCACATTTATCCAGTTTAAGATGCAATTAATAAGATGAACCATCAGTTTGCAGATTGCTAAGAAAAAACCCTGCCAGGTCAACTATAACACAATGCTTTCTTGCCACTTACAACTATAATTATTGAAGAAGCTTTTAGATAATTAGATTTACCATGTATCAGTCATGTACCTACATAAAAAAAGAAAATAAATTGGCTAAGATATTCCTAACACATCTTCACATGCCCAGTTTGACTCTTCTGAGTCACTTTAACTCAGTTGCTTTTGTCCAATTTTCACATTACATGCTCCACTGGTGTCTCTGGGACATTCTTCTAGCTGTCCTACACTCAATATGCCAGTTTTGAGGCTGGCGTTTTCTTGTTCTTACCCAGTATCACAACAGAAGGCTCTTTAGATAACCACAACTCTTTGGTGACTAAAGATACCACAAAGGATAGCAGTTGTCCAGTCATGTCAACAGAATCACAAGCGAGTCACTATACTCTTCAGTGAGTTTATTCTTTACTGTTCAGATACACATCTATGAAAGGCATCAAGAACCTATATACTAGGTGGGTTATATGGGGCTCTGGAACATTTTTTCCAGACAATTGAGTCATTTTTTCCTCAGTTTGGCTGAAATCCGGGGTGGGGGGCGGGTGCGCACAGGCATGCATATGTACAATAACGTCTTTGGGGAAGAACTCTCTGGAATTGTTTTGCAGTTTAAGATTAAATTATGGCTGCAACTTTCAGCCACCAGAAATTGTGCAAATTTTCACAGCAATAGCTGCTTCTCATAGCCTATGCTCATGACCTTGATCTCTTTAGCATCTCTAACATTCCAGAAAAATTTTAGAGCCTTTTAAAACACTGAATTTTTAATCAGCATTTCCTACCTGTCTAAACTCAGGTTTTTTTCAGTTAAGTCACAAATCACTAGAAAACAAGAAGCTATAGTTCAAAGTCAGCAGGAAGTTTGATAAATTGATGTTCTACACCTCAACAACATTCCTGTGCAGCTTATGAATTAGACACACCAGTCTCTTATTGCGTTGAAATTCCTTTCATCTCTTTGAAGGGATCTACCGATTTCTCCTGCTTTCAGTTGCATAATTTGTCATCTGGGAGGTAACACTATTGCTGTAACTCTGTAACACAGCTTCAGCTACTTATCTTCTGTTTCAGGTCCCCCAAACCTCTTGGCTGTTTCTTCGTAAACATAGCAACTAAGGTCATTCCTTTAACAAAAATTTGTTTTACTTATACTAAATTTACATCCTATTGCTCTGTTTCTGTGACTTTCTATGTATACAAAAACTTTTTGTTTTAGTGTTGAATCATGATTTGACACTTTTGAAGACCTTTTATACGCAATTAAACTCAACATGTGCCTTACCAACAATATACGTAAACACAATTGCTATGTTAAAATTTGCACAAGCAAAGGTAATGACAACAACACATCACTGCTGTCTAGCCCATGATAAGATGGCTAAGTTGGTGATAAGATGCTGTCAACTGTAAGATATATCCTGATTCAGAGATATTAAAATGTAGGAACAAATGTACATCTCAGAATCAACAGAACACAGTAAAACATAAATATTTTATGTAAAAAAAAAATTTCCAAAGATGGACACCAGAAATCTCTCCCATGCCTGTATGCATATGCCACTCCTACCATCAAGAGAAAGTCTATCCCTTTCCCTTCAACTTTAAGTCTTAAAAAGTCTTGTAACTTCCACTTTTGCCCTCTTGGGAATCTACTCACCACCACCAAGTAAAGAAGCTTGGGCTAAAGTCTAGACAAGAGGTTGGCGAACTATGGTCCAGTGGGTCAAACCTGGCCAGAGGCCTGTTTTTATACTACCTCTGAGCTAATAATGGTTTTTATATTTGTAAAGAGTTTTAAAATAAGAAGAATATGTGACAGACACTTTATGGGCCCCCAAAGCTATGAAGCCTAAAATATTTACTAATCAGCTGTTTTAGGTTGCTAGGGCTTCCTTAACAAAGTACCACAGACTGGGTGGTGTCAACAACAGAAAATTGTGTCTTCATAGTTCTAGAGGCTAAAAGTCCAAGATCAAGGTGTCAGCAAGGTTGGTTTCTTCTGAAACCTGGCTTGAAGATGGTCATCCTCTTCCAATTTCTTCACATGGTCTTCCCTCTGGGCATGTCTATGTCCTAATCTCTTCTTTTCGTAAGGACACCAGTCACATGGGTTTAGGGCCCACTCCAATGACCTCATTTAACGTTAATTACCTCTTTAAAGGCCTATCTCCAAATATAGTCACATTCTGAGGTACTGGGGGTTAGGACTTCAACATATGAATTTTGGGGGAGACACAATTCAGCCCGTAACACTGGTCTTTTGCAGAAAATGTTCCCAACTCCTGGGTCACATTACTGAATGAGAAGACACCATGTGGAAAGAGAGGCTGAACCAGCCCTTCCAGCCTCCTGAGCTCAGTGCTAACCAGACATATAAGAGAAACCACCTTGTATGGCCCAGCCACAGCCAAGCTTCCAGCCACATGCAGCCACCTGAGTGACGCCTGACAATACCATATAGGGCAGACACAAGCCATCTCATCAAGCCCTGCCCAAACTGCAGACTTGTGATCAAATAAATGGTGTGCATAAGTCACTAAGTTTGGGGGTGTGTTTTACTCAGCAATACATTATGGAAACAGCTTCTATGGCAGAGGCCCCAGGGTAGGAACTCTTTTATATAGAACAAAAAGGGGGAAAAGGCAATATAGAGGGGTGACAGCAAAGGGAGAGTTGGAGGAAAAGGTAAAGACAAGAATATGCAATAGCTAAATCTAATAAGATGTTTACATGATGAGGTAACTCCCATCAATGAGGAACTCTCCTAGTACGTATATTGAAGTGGGGTTGTGTCAGAGAGCAGGTAGCTACAATTAAAAAAAAAAAAGGACCCAAAACCAATCCCAGGAGACATCAAGGTTCTGCCTCAAAATAGCTTTGGTAAGGTACTTGGACTCTTAGATGTTCTGTTTCCTCATCTATAAAATGGGGACAATACAACCTACTTCCCAGGTTTTATAAGTATTAAACATAAAAGTATGAAGTGCCTATCATAGCACTGGGCAGGCATACCACCTTGCATGTTTCAGTATTTTTAAAATAGAAGTAATGCTTATCCTATCTGAAAGGCTTATTAATAAGCTCAAATTCAATAAAACATACAAAAATGCTTTGCAAAGGTATTAAGCCCTACCAGATAACATTATCACCATGTATAAAAATTCAGTTTATATTTTTGGGCAGTGCATAACAATTTTATAAAATTATGTATGATTGTTTTTATATTGTTAATGTTATTTCATTTAAGTTTTTCATCAGCTTTAGTTACTTCTTCCAGTTATTCATCTCTATCTTCAGAAATGGAGGACAGTGCAGGAACTTAAGAAGGAAAATGAAGATAGCAGCAACTCCATTCTTTTTTGTGTTACAGCAACACTCCCCAGGGCAGTTCCCTTATGGGTCCTCCTTAACTCCAGCAGGGCCTAGCACTGGGCTTAGTATATGATAGGTGCTCAATATTTACTGAATATAAAAGGGAGGGCAAGCCAAAATTCCAAGGAAGAATTAAGGAGAAATCCCCTTTAATGTGACTTTTACATGCAACTCAATGTAGATGGTGGTTCATTTTGGAAAGATGACCCTGAATGGACAAGTCCAACTAAAACCCCTGCCCAAACACAGAAGTTCCTAAGTTTGAAGGCCAAGGGCATATGGTAGTAGTTCTTAACACGTAGTGGTGCTCAGACCAACAGCATCAGCATCACCCAGGATTCATTAGAAAGGCAAATCCTAGTGCCCTATTGCAGACCTACTCAGCAAATATTGGTTTAACAAGCCCTACAGGGGATTCTGATACACACTAAAGTTTGGGAAGCAGTAGCCTAGGGAAAGCATTTCTATTATCAGCTACCTTTGATAACAAAATGTCCACTCTCTCTGTGTTTCACAAACTAGCTCATTTAGATGATGTGAAGTACTGGCCTAATTATTCCAATGATGTTTGCTTCCAAGCATTAAAAAAATTTGGTAGTGTTTTTTCTGCTTCCTGTCTCCCCCCCCCCCCATTATAATAAAGCAAATAAAATAAAACCACAGCCCTTGGCAATTCACGCCACATACATTAACAACAGCCTTAGACAAGCAGTATCTGTGTGACTGATTTAAATGTTACTTATTTTTATGGAACAATAGAGAAATGAAAAGTCGAAATTTCTAGACACACTATTCAATGATTTGGTTGGATAATTTGACATAGAGACAGTCATGGGAGCCTTGGATGAAGGTAATACAATGAATGTATTACGACCTATCAAGCAGGACTCCATGCCCGGGCAGGACCTTGCCCTGACTTCAGCCCCTGATGCAGCACACATGGGTACACCTTGAGTCTCCCAGGCTGCGTAACTGCACTGGCATGGGATCCAATGAAGGACAACCAAAGCTCAGTATGGCCATCTACTGATGACTTTTGTGACCCGGCTCAAAAATTTCAGCTTATCTCTTTCAAGACTCTAAACCAAGGAACAGGAGGGCTTTGCCAACTGGCTGTGGGAACCGAACCAGAAAAGCAGTGAATTCTCAGGGAACACCCTGAGAAGCCATAGCCGTGATGGTCTCTGCTGAACTTAACTTCCGTGGGGAACAGAAGGTATAAAGGAGTGGGGAGAGCCATCCTATCGCAAGTGGAGAATAGTGCAGGGATGCAGAAAGAAACAGAGCCTATCACTTGCAGGAAGACCTGAGACAGACACTGCCCTCCCCCCCCACCCCCCCCCCCGCAAAGAGCTTCACTCTAGATCCCCTTCTGCTCCTACCAGCTAATCCTCACGAGCAAAGGAACTAAGCTATAGCACATGATCACCCTTAAACAGGGCAGTAAACACTTCTGCATTTCCTTGTCTACGGATGCATAATGGATGCAAAATGCTTCCAAGGTTAATTAAATGAATTATTGTAGATGTCTAAAATGAGGGTGAACTCTGTTTTCTCTCTTAAAATGATCCATTTGCTTATCAAGGCAATGTTTTCTAAGTTAATTAAGTATGGAGCAGAAAGTCCTCCAAGCAGACACTTTTAATTAATTCTTAATTATGAATGCCCACGTTATGTCCTCCAAGTGGTCAAAAGTGTACAGTGTGGGGAGACAAAGAAAAAAAGGCACAGAGAAAAACACACCTAACTCCTGTTTTGATACTTTTTAGGTTAAATTTACCAAATGTTACAGTTTAAATAATATCTACCTTTAGGGTGGTTTTCAAAACAGTGAGAACATACACAAATCATAACACACTTCTTAATTTGTTCCTCTTCGTTGTTACGTGTTGCTAAGAGACTATCTTTTTCAAGGCTCAAATACACAGATTTTTCCAAATTTAGAAAACAGACACACTTGCAAAGCAGCTTCAAAAAGGCAGACAGTTAGAGGTAGAAATTTATTTGGTAATTATCAGCCCACATTTCTCCAAACAACTTCCTGAAACATATTATGGAATGCTTGGGTGACTCATGAAAACTTCAAAATTTATCATCTCCGGTTATATGGCAATCTGCTTTGTTGGTTTACACACACTGAAGTTTGTGAAATACCTCTACTCCTTACTAAAGGGGAAACAGAGGAATGTCAACCTTACTGAAAGAGAAACAGCCTTCCATTGGGTAGGCGATTAGGAAGCTTCTAAAAGACTTTGAGTATACCACAACTTCTCATGAGTGATCAGGGGATGTCAACCACCATTAGGGATAAACTATAATCAAACATCAGTATATGGAGCTGGGAAAGACAGCACATATTAACCATAACACATGTCATAACAGTAATACTTGTTCCTTAATTTAGAAATTAGGGGGTACAGTATATCATGTTATTAAACAAATAAATTATAGGATAATGGTATTACAAAAGACTATTTTTTCCCTTAAAACTTCTGGGTGCACTTATTTGTTTACAGTTCAACTACTGACAGCCTGGGGAAAAGAAGAAAAAGGCTCAGCTGCTCAACTGCCCTTAATCCTCAACAGGAGGCCATGAGGATTGATGATCAAAAAACTGTAACACAAGTGAAACTAGAATGTAAATCAATGAAGAAATGGTTAAATTTACAAAAAGTCGACTGACAAACCTCAGGCACACCCCTTCTTTTCAGAAAGGACGAAGTCTGACATTTTAAAATATCCAAGTACATAGGTATTAAAGAGCTTTTATATGGCCCCTTAACTAACAACTAGCAGTAGAGAGCCACAGGGACCAGCCCAAGTTTGCTGGGACAAATCAACTGCATTTGTGCGTGCAAAGAAGCACAACTGGATTCAACTACGAGGAAGACAAAGCTTGAACAGCCTCGGTCCTCACCGGGCTTGCATGCCAGGCTGACCTCATACATCTGTAGAGAATTACAACTGTCGGGGCTAAAAAGATCTGAGCTTGCAATGGACTGAATGTTTCTGTCCACCCCAAATTCATATATTGAAATCCTAACCCCCAATATGATGGCATCAAGTCATGAGGGTAGAGCCATCATGAATGGGATTAGTGCCCTTATAAAAGAGATCTGCCTCACCCTCTTTCCACCATGTGAGAACACAGTGAGAAGTCCACAGTTTGCAACCTGGAAGAGGGTCCTCACCAGAGCTCGACCATGCCAGCACCCTGATCGCGGACTGCCAGACTCCAAGACCGTGAGAAATAAATTTCTGTTGTTGGTAAGCACCAGTCTATGGTATTTTGTTATAGAAGCCCAGATGGACTAATATAGAGCTGTAGTCTCAATTCTGCAACTCAGGCAACTCCTTTCATTTCTCTGAACACCGATTTCCTCATCTGGACAAGAGAGGAAAGGAATGTGCAGAAAGGTTTTGGGGGGGGGCATTAAGGTCTTCTCAGCATCTCCTATGGGGCCAGCATTGTCCTTAAGTCGTCTAACCTAATCCTCACACCAGTTCCTGATCTTACAAAAAGGGAACGAGGCGAGGGGAGGAAACTGCTCGATGTCACAGGGGAGGTAGTAGAGCTTGGCAAGCCCTGGCTCCGCCGGCTTCACAGCGTTGCTGCTCAACTGCCATGCTCACCAATTCTGTTTCCAAAGTCTGTGGACGACGTTGAGCATCCCCTTCCCAACGCTCCCACACGTTCCTATCTCCATATGCTGTGATGTAATTTTCAAGTCACTTCTCAGATCTCATCCTCTGCAGCAAACTCGGGCCTTTTCCCATTATCACCAGCAGCGCCTAAACCTAGGCAAGCTCTTGGAACACGGAGAACTTGGAGGCTAAAAATGTCCATCATCACCTCTATTCCCATGTAACCTGATACATTTTTTTGCATCCTGCAGTTTGCTCAGAGCAGAGCACAGATTCCAGCCCTGAGAGTTTGGTGCCTTCTAATTGCTGTGGTGAGCATTTTGTTGCACAACAAATATTAGTATTCACTAATACCATATGTCCCCAGTGGGCACCAGCCAAATCTCTAAAGCCACTTTTTCAAAACCCTTAAGAGGCAAGTTGCTTTACATTTAGAATGAAGGAATGACAATTAGCAGCAAAAAAATCCACTTAGTTCTCCTATTTCTATTTTTAAATTTCTTGAATTAGAGGAAAAGCCCGAGTATCATTAATAATGGAATTTACTGTCTAGTTTCATGAAAAGCTTGCCACTTCACAGATGAAATCTGAAGCAAGCCAAAGAGAAACCCTGGCAGTTTGTGCCTTCAGGCAACAGAGGACTTTTGGGTAAAATTATGTTTTTGTGCTGACGGGGACTGCCAATAGTACTTGCTCTAAAATTATATACATCTTTATAGAAGTTGTCTCTACAAAAGTGCAACCATGTTAATACACATACCCTTACTGTCAAGGCTATCAAGTTAAATTTAAAAAGCAAAACTGTTCTCCAAGTGGAACACATTCTTAACATTCCTAACAGGTAAAGAAAATCCTTCCCATACATTATAGCCAATTAATGCCTATTAAAATGCTTTAAGGTGCCATAGTAGGAAGTCTCAGACAGGCAGTTTGGACAAAAAGAGCCTCTGCTCCAGGCATCCCTGGGGCTCCTAAAAGCCACTTGCCCTTGAAACTGCAGGAAGCAAGTGCAAAGAGGTTCTTGCTTCCAAATTAAAGCAAGGAGGGCAAGTTCTACAAACTGCTAATTCTGACATAAGCTTCTAAGATTAGAATAAAATGGGATAATAAAATAGAAAACAAATGAGAAATAATCTAATGGTAACATGGTTTGCTTGAAGAGTTCCTTTAAAACCAGTTCAGAGGGATGACTAACCAATATATTAAATGCTTTAAAATAAGCTTTTTAAAAAAAGTTAGGATTTTTAGAATAATTTCCAAAGCAGAGGTGCTTTGGCACTGTTTGTGACTGCCCAACACTAGAACATTTCCCAGAAAAAAGCTCACCCCCAGGACTCACTCTCAGCCTCTCTAGCTTACCCTAATAAGGACCAAGGCTCCCATAGGTTGCTCCCACCCCTGGTGGCTGCCTACCTGGACCAGAATCCTGACTCCTCCTCTTGTTGGCTAAGGACTTGGACAATTCATTTAACCCCTAAGGGTCAGTTCTTCATCTACATGCTAACAATCCTGACAGAGAATTACCTTGAGGATTAAGATAATATATGTATAACCCTTAAACCAATGCCTGGCACATAGCCTCAATAACTGGTTGAGGCTCTCATGACTGTGATAGTACATTATTAGTATTAAGAATGATAGAATAGTGGAAATAGAACCAGTGAGGCCCTACTCTAGATGGAGAATCCCCCCATGATTGGCAAAGCTTGACTCTTGCCAGTATATTATCAAATCTGCCCATGTGTCACTTAGGAGGGGGTTAGTAATAGCCTTTAGAGTTACCTTACAAAGTGAGTTGGTCTATAATGGGGAATATGATTGTGTCCCCCCAAAACAGCAATCTGGTTGCTACCTAAGTACCCCATAAAAAAGCAGTGGTCAAAATATTTAGTCTAGTAGGATTAGTTAGCCCACTTAATGTGGAAGTATTCCATTTTGGCCATAGGAGATAGGTCTGTATGATTGTCTCTAAACTGTAGCTGGCTGTTACAAATCATGATTTTGGTAGCAACCAAATTGCTGTTTTGGGGGGGACACAATCATACTGCCCATCATGGACAACTAACTTTGTAAAGTAACTCTAAAGGCCACTGTATTCAGACATCACCAGATTACAAGTTCTTCCCATCTGAAGTAGCTAGTGCAATTCATTTCTTTAGAGATGCCTCCATCCACATCAAGTCTGAGAGCCTCTCTAATGCTTCAAGATTAAGATAAAACAGCTGGTGAAGGGGTGGAAGCATGTCAGTGGCAAAAACTCTAAAAGGAGAACACAGAGCTTGGCTAAAGACAATGCAACAGGAAGTCAAGCACATGCATGGTCCAGAAATACCCTGAAATGTTATTTTAAAACTTCCACCCTTGATGTAATCTCATCCTCCATATTTTAATTCTTTTGTGATATTTGAAGGAAGGGGCAGGAAAATAACAATGGTTAACAAAATTAATTCTGGATAAGTAACAACTAGGCCTGAGGACCAGATGTCACTTAACCACTGAGCATCCTGTCCACAGTTTTAGATCCTATCAGATAAAAAATGATTGAGAATACCCACCCACCTCCAATGGCAGAAATGGGGAATATGATCGTGTGCCCCTCAAAACAGCAATCTGGTTGCTACCTAAGTACCCCATAAAAAAAGCAGCAGTCAAAACATTTAGTCTAGTAGGATTAGTTAGCCCACTTAATGGGAAGGTATTCCATTGGCCATAGGAGATAGGCCTGCATGATTGTCTCTGAACTGTAGCTGGATGTTTCAAATCACGATTTTGGTAGCAACCAAATTGCTGTTTTTGGGGGGACACAATCATACTGCCCATCATGGACAACTCACATGAATAATCAACTTTACTTAAGGTTTGCAAACTTGGTATGTACCAAGTAGCCAGCCCTGTGTCTAGTTGTCAATGGAGTAGGGGGTGGGGTACAGAGTCTAAAAGAATTGAACGTTTTCAAAAATATTATTCAGTATCTAGGTTATATATGAACATTTAGTCAAAACAGATTGTAAGGGGACCATTAGTTTCTAGAAGAGAACTGAGAAATGTAAGGGCAACTTTAAAATTTGGTGTATGACATGGTCATATTCAACCTAATTACTGGGTAATACACTTCTGAAAGGGTTTATTTCTTTGGAGTCATCTTGTAATAGTAAGTTGCAGTAGTTGATGAAACCTCATACCATAAAAAGAACAGGGAAGAGAAACACAATACAAATTTGAATTGGTTGAAACTGTTCATATTACCACCATTTCGATGGAATTCTGTGCACTGTTGGTATTTCTTGTGTGGAACTGAGATACCATTGAAAAGCCTTCAAAAAAGCTACACTACATTCAGCATTAAAACAAAAAGTGATCTAGTATGCAAAAAGGCCCACAAACAGCTGTGGGGTACAAACTGGTTCCTCATAGATAAATGACCTTACTTTCTTGCAGTGCTGCAACCGACTGCTTCATGGGCCCTGAGAAAGGAAGAAATTCACCAGCAGACGGAACCATATGTGTTTTGTCATGAGACATGGGCAAAAGGATTGCTGTCAGGTGCCAAGCAATGGAAGTAAAGACAGGAGGAACTGCCTCCCTTGTAACAGAGGAAAGAAATTTCAAAGCCACAGAGGTTGGTGTGACCTATTAAGGTGTCATCCAGGCCCATTAGTATGAGTGCTCTGTCACAGTTAAGTTTACAATGTCTTTTTTTCCTTACTAGTATATAAAATAGTAGTATGTCCAAAATCAATGATCTTAGTATATGAAATATTAATTTCTTGGAAAAAAAATCAATGCAAACCTACAAACTTTAAAAGAATTTCTTTTTCCAGTTCTGACCTAGACGTAGCCCAACAGCTATGGCAGCCTGTGCCCATGCCAGCAACATTCACAAGCATGTTTAAGCAGCAGGGGTAGTGGCTAAGAGGAGACTTCAGAGCCAGTCTCTCTGGGTTCAAATTCTGGCTCTGCCACTTCCTAGTTGTGTGACCCTGGACAAGTTCTCTCTCTCTTCTGGACTTCAGTGTCTTCATCTAAAAAACAATCATAACAGTACCCATCTCATAGGGCTGTTACAATAAATAAATGAGACAGCATCTGTAAAGAGCTTAGAGTTCCTCACATATAGTAAGCTAGCACCTAGATTTTTGTGTCAAACTGTGCTTCAAAGAAAGGAATTAGAGGGTAAGTAATTACATATCTCGGGGCAGACAAAATTAAGGATGAGCAAAGCTCAATCTGTGACTAGTAGAAAGGAAGAAGATGTTCAAGGAGGTTAGGTGTAGAGTGGAAAGGACAAATCGCTGGCCAAGATGGGACAACATGGGCATGAAAAATAGTAAAGCAACCCAAGTGTGAAAGGCATGAGTTCCTAATGATATCCAAACAAGCAAAAGTTAATATATAAAGTACACAATGGGGTGTCATCATGCAAAAGAAGGGAGAAGAATATTCATTCCATTTTTTAAAAATTTTATTTTAACAAGTGGAAGAGTGCTAGGTGTTTTGTTTCTACTATTAAATATTGATGTGTGTAAGTAGAGAAGGGTGAGCACAGGGAACTTAGTAATACTAGTTTTAGCAAAGGTAGAGAATTAGATTGATAACAAAAAGGCCATAACATATTTAATAACCAAGGGGAAAGAAAATTGAACAATGTGTCAAGATGATGAATTAGCTAAATGTTCTAAGAGGTGTATCAACTGCAGACTTCATCCCTCACATCCTAGGATATGATATCCTCAGATGGCCCTACTAAGTGGAGACAGTAATAAAGTATGTGTTAGCTTCCAATGATGCAAAGAACCAGGCAAACATTAGGGTGACCAGATTATGAGACTCTAGCCAAGCAAAACTTGGAAAATAGAACATTCTGGGAGAAGCACCATGATGCAAAAAAATAGGACCTGTAAAACATGGCACCAAAATCTCATTGATATAACAAATGGTGGGCAAATATAAAATGGGGCCTAGCCAGCTTGGATTTGATGAACTTAGAGATGACCAAAAATAACTAGATCCTGTCTTCTCAGCTGGTCAGAATTTTTCTAGCTCTGATAAGGTTTCTGTAATTGTGGAAATGTACTAGTACTGTATTACTGTTTCCCTAGAAAAATCTCAAGGTGCATATCGCCCTAGCACTGAACATTATCAAAACATATGTTGATACAAACCGAGGAAAGAACAACAAATGAACTGCCACAGTGTTGGTATTTTAGAACAGGTTTAAGTTTGTCACATATTTCATAATCACTGGATCTTTGTGTGCTATTTCCAGTGTTGGAGTGTTCAAAAGAATCATCACTGTAGTTTAAATTGTTAAAAGAGTTAAGCCTATAATCCATATTTGAACAGATTTAAGAAATGTTTAAGAAACTGATTTTTGAAGTTTGGTTTTAGATACAAATTTACTAGTTTGAGCACTAAAGTACAAATAGTAGCAGGCGCTTCTCTCCACGAACAAAAACCCCTCGGACATTAAAGAATATATAAATTGGGTCACCAACAGACTGTCCAGAGTGTATAAACTGTATTTCTTCACTTGAAAGACTACGCAGAAATACAGCGGTCCACTTCCTCCATCACAAAGACCCCAAGGGAAACAAAAAGGAAAGGCAACAATGGATGAAGACATGAGAAAGAAATCTACATGGTTGATCACAGTTCTTCTTCCACAGTTTTTCTACGAGAAGTAGGACATGGAAATGATTGGAAATGAACCACAACAGACCCTGGCTTCAGTTTGTTGCATAAACGCAATCAGACATGTACAGCATAGCAACACATCCCTTCTGTTTCGGCTTTGAAATAAAAAGAATCTGAAATGCTGAAGAATACTGATGTGTCCAGAGCAATTAAATATAATGTTGACGTTTTAGATGTGGAGCAGGTGAAAGCGGCACTGGAAAGGCTCATACAATTCCACCGACCCAGTTACCCCTGAAGGGTGAAACCCAACACGTCACCTCCAAATCCTTGAGTCTGTCCATCCCTGACAACCACTCCTTTTACAAATGTAACACGTTCCTTCCGAAAGGCTAGATGTTATTCTTTCTACAACTCTCTCCCCCATCCTAAGCCACACGATCTGAACACTCAGTGATGGAGAAAACACAAGAAAGCCAAGGGCGTTCACTGAGCACCAACATGCGCCAGCCACCGCAGAGGGACATTTCCATTATCAGTGCATTTCATTACCATGCATCTTGGCAGCTGGATATCACCAACCTAGTCTTACGGATGGAGAAACTACTGTAGTTTTGCAGAAATGAGCAAACTGCTCACAGTCATCAGAGCATGAGCGTCCAGACTGGTGATTGGCTGCCAAGGCTTGCACGCTCATCACTGTCCCATGCTGCCTCTGGATTCTCTGCCCCACACTTTAAACTGGGACTGCCTGTCAAGAGTCCTTTCTCAAATAAATTGCACAAACCAGCAAATTGCGAGGAATACAAAGCTGTTTCTGACACGGGAGCTTACACTGTAGTTGAGAAGACAAAAGTATTCACAGGTGAAATGTTAAATAATAACAGAAGCTTTAAATAAAGATTCAAGATAAAAAATTAAAAAAATAAATAAATTACATAAATATGTGAGTACCTAAAATGTGCCAGGCCCCCCAAGCTGGGGACATGAACAACCACAAGAAGATGTGGGACAGGAAATCTCCAATGGCTGTGAAGTCTCACCATCACTACCTACTTCACAAGGACTGGAAAGCAGATCAGCTAAAAAACCTGAAAAGCCAGATGTAATAAAAATCACCAGTATTCTTCAGGGAAGCTAATGACAATCTATGTCAGATGTTAATATATTGTCCCTATGCAGCACTCCAAATCAGAGTAAGGACAGTACAAATTGAGCACAGTGACACTCTGAGAATCTGAAAGATATCTTCCCCCAACAATATTACAAGATGTAAAATTACACCAGTTTGCAAAATTTTTAAACCCTACCATGAAAAAGTTCTCCTTAAAAGTTAAGCCAACTTTTAATTTAACAAATTTCTTAATCAAATGTAGCATTCAAAAATCTGTTAATTTTTTTTGCATAAGATATCATATTTCCAAGAAATATGTTTGTTATCTTGTACAATTCGTTCACTGACCTTAATTACCCAAGAGTACTATTCAGCATTGCTTAACAAGTACATTTGGAGTTCCTACTGTGTGGGAGGCCATGCTTTCTCTGGTCCCTGGTTCCACCTGAGCTTCATCTTTTAACCCCAGCATTTACTTACTCTTGGGGCCTTTGCACATCGGTTTCCACTTTCAGGGAATGTGTTGGCTAATTCCTGCTAATCACCACTTATCCTTCAGGTCTCAGCTTTGACCATACACCCTGCAAGGGCAGGGGCCACGTTTTCCTTCCCTACTGTATCCCCAACATCTATCCTATTATCTGGCACAGAGTAGGTGTCTAACAAATCTTGGCTGAACGTCACCTCCCCTGGAAAACTTCCCCCAGACCAAAACGCCTCCTATGACACTATCTACCTGATACTTTAATGGCTTGTTTATCTCCTTTGCTAGATTTAGTTCTTAAAGGCCCAGGTTTTGTCTTTGTTATTGTTAAAACCCAGAGTCTTACACAGCACCTGGCAATATTGTTGACAATCCTTTTTTTTCTTTTTGGAGACAGGGTCTTGCTCGGTTACCCTGGCCAGAGTGCAGTGGTGTCATCACAGCTCACTGCAACCTCAAACTCCTGGGCCTATGCGATACTCCTGCCTCAGCCTCCCAGGTAGCTGGGACTACAGGCGTGTACAACCACACCTGGAGAATTTTTCTCTTTTTTGTAGAGACAGGATCTCGCTCTTGCTCCAGCTGACAATCCTTATTAAATCTTGGAGGAACTCACCTGTTTCCCTTTTTCAATTAAAAAAGGAAAATACGACATTGATTTCATAATACTCTTAGGAGCCTGCAATGCAACAAAACAGTGATTATATGAAAGGACTCTAATTAGAAATTCAGATAACATAGTGAAAAAACCACTTATGAAGCTAGAAAACTCATTCATTTACCAGAGAATTATTTCTTCATAGTCTCAACTTACTGCCTGGGATAGTAAGAAAATCTAGAACCACCTTCATTCCTCAGGCAACCATTAACTTTACTTTTCCAAGTGCTGATAAAATTTGCAAAAGTACATCAGTAAGGATGAGCTACATTACGGCGCAGCAACAGAGGTTATTACTCATATACTCTATATGTCCAGTTCAGGTTGGCTCCACATCTCCTCACCTGGGGAGGACAGGGCCCCCACAATAGGGAGGGTCACCACTTGCTGAGGCAGAAATAATGGAAGGTGAACAGCAATGTGCCTAGGAGGGGGAGAATTGAAAGTAATTGGTGAGCAGCATGTTAATGACCACCACACGAGGTTTAGCAGAAATTTAAACAATGTGCAAGAGGAGTTAACTTTCTACCTATGGCATCCCAAAAGGTAACTGAATCAATATACAGACTCAATTAGTTTTTTGCTTTAGCAAAGCTAATAAGGCAAATGGAGGTATTAACTCATTTCACCAAAAAAAAGAAAAAAAAAAAGAATCCACCATAATTGGACAAGAAGAGGACATATCTAACTCCCAGAATATCTATATAAGAGAATTTCATTAACAGACCAATGTAGAAACTAAAAGCAGATTTGTTCCTCAGCTGCTCAGGGGTATTGACACAGGGAGGCCTCAGCATTATCCAACTGCTTCCACCTGGCACTGTCAAAAACCATTAGCTTGTAAATGATATATGGGCACGGAGTGTCTACCACATCCTTTACAACTCCTATAATTTACACTCACATTTTAAACAAACATAAATTCAGACTCATGCAAAGCATATGGCACGGGCAGGCACAGTGAAGGAATGATCACAGCAGCAGGGACCATGCGGAGAGCTCAGGAGAGAGGCATAGCTGGAGATCACTTCAAATTCCAAAGAAAACGGTATGGATAAAATTGTTCATGGAGAGGGGGAAGAGAAAGGAGGAAGGTCTGGAAACCTTGGGAAACACCAGTGTTTAAGGAAGATTTGAGAAGAAAAGGGAGCGTGGTGAGAAAATTAGAAAAAGAACCAGAAGGATGGAGTCTCGGGAAGTTAAGGGATAAAAGATTTCAAGTCTCGTCGCCAGAGAGTAAGCGGCAATCATCGCTGCTGCAGGGAGGATGTGGAAGATGGACAAATTTTCAAAGTGACAACTGAAACCTAAAAAGTCACTGGTGAGCTCTGGTGAGCATTTTCCTAAGTAGCACTGAGTAGAAGCAATGAGTGGCGAGCAGCCACAGTCTGGGGGGGGGCGCCCTACTCTTGCCCTCCCGTGCACCTGCCCTCCGCTGTCTGGCTGACGCCTCTAAGGTTCAGCTCCAGCCTTATGTCCTGGGCGAAGCCTTCTCTGATGGCCCCAGCAATTAGGCTTGGCATCTCACGGTGCCCTGTGCTATACCATTACCAATGCACCATTGCTCCATGGCAGTGGCTTGTTCAGTTGGACAGTACTCCCGCTAGACAGCTTGAGGGAAGAGGCTTATCTTATTTGCCTTTGTGTCCCTGGCACCCTGACGAGTTCTTGGCACAGAGCAGGCATTCATGTTTCTATAAGGAAGGAAATAAAAGAAGGAGGGGTTTAAAATAAAGAGAACAATCGTATGTCCAGTAGAAGAGGGAGTATGGTGTTTTACCCACGAGCAATGACTTAGTCAGGGGTGGGGAACCTGTGGCCTTCTAGGTCCTTAAGTGTGGCCTTTTGACTGAATCCAAATTTTACAGAACAAATCCTTTTATGAAAAGGAGCACAGCAGAGAAAGATGAAGCTTTTCTTGCCTCCTTTGGTGCTTAAAAAAGAATAATCTTGGTACCAGAAGGCCACAGGTTCTCGCTCATCTGTAGGCAGAGAAGGAAAGCAACAGAGAGGAAGAGACACAAGACACTAGGACAATAAAGGGAGGAAATGGAGGACAGGCACAAGCGTGTGTTGTGAGGGAGTATGGACACTTCTGTCAGAACGTTCCTCCATCTGAGAGAGCAGGGCATAAAAGAGAGGGTGTTAAAGAGGTCCCAGGGTAGACAGGAAGAGGAGCTGGTACTGGGTAGAGATTCAGGAAGGTGGGAAGGGAAGGCCCTCTGCCCACATGAAGCGGGGCAGAAGCAGGATTTCGCTTGAGGGAAGGAAAAAAGGTCTGCAAATGCACCATGAAGATTGGCAGGGAGATTATTAGAAGGGAGTTGGTCCACTGAAACAGTATCCTGTAGCTTCTTTAATCTTCCTTTTAGGTGACTTGTCAACCCTCCTTTCACGATTTCCCTCAAATCCATCCTTCCTTTCTAGATCCAGGACTTTTCTTGGTTTTAGATAATTCATTTCATGCCTAGATCATTACAGTGGTTTAATTTGGTATTTCCCTCTGTTCCTCAGAACATGAATATACTTACCAAAAAAAGGAGAGGAAAATGGATTTCATAATCAGGTAAGTTTAGGAAACAACGCATATTCTGCCTCAGCTTGGAGTTTCACAATTCACCAGAGTGTATTAAAAGCTCTAAGAAATCCTACAAAGAAATCTACTTAACTCTAACCCAGCTTGGTTTTTTCCTCAGGTGGCACCTATTAAATATATAATGGAACACAATGAGGAAAACTTGTTTTTACCCTGCAGAATCCACCTACAAGTTTATGCTACAAACGACTACCCTGCATTAGTCAGGCTAGGCTAGGATATGCTGTGGTAACAAACATCCCCCGAATCTTAGTGGCTGATTACAACAAATGTTGATCACTGTAGATATGAACAACTCCACAGGGTAGCTGTCCATCATACAGTGACTCAGATGACTGAGGCCCCACCAACCTGTAGCTGTGCCATTTGAAACATAAAGCCTTCTCCATTATCATACAAAGAAGATGCTGCTGGAAGGTCTTCCAGTGACAATTAAATGCTTCAGCCTGGAAGCGATACTTCATTTCCGCTCACAACACATTGGCCAGAACTATTCATATTGGGCTCATCTACCTGAAAAGGGAGCAGAAAAGTATAAGCCTCCCATGTGTCCAAATGAAGAAAGCAGGGTAAACACTAGATGCCTCTCACACACGCCACTTTCTTACTCCCAAACAGCCCCCCAATCTGTCAGTTTCACGTCTAGAAAACCTCCAACAGTCCCTCTTCTCATCGCACCATCGTACCTCACCTTCAACTCTGTGTTTCTCTTCCATACCTGCAGTTATTTTTCCCAAACATAAATCTCATGTCATTCCCAACACCCGCTTACTAAAAATAAAAAAAAAAAAATCCTTTGTGGCTGCTCACTGCTTGTAGTGTAAAGTTCCTTGTCATGATATACAGAAGCCTGCACAATCTCATCTGCCTCAGCCCATTTACCTTGCTCTAAAGGAATACTTGCCGCTGGTTAATTTATAAAGAAACATTTTATTTGGCTCATGGTTCTGCAGGCTCTGCAAGAAGCATGGTGCCAGCATCTGCTTCTGGTGAGGGCCTCAGGGAGCTTCCAGTCAAGGCAGAAGGCGAAGAGGAGCAGGCACCACATGGCAAGAGGAAGGAAGCAAGAGAGGAGGAGGTGCCACGCTTTTTTCAATAATCAGTCCTCACAGGAATAGAGTGAGAACTCACTCATGAGGGTGACAACGGCACCAAGAAGTTCATGAGGGATCTGCTCCCATGACCCAAACACCTCCTACCTGGCCCTACCTCCAACATTGGGGATCAAATTTTAACATGAGATTTGGAGGGGACAAACATCCAAACAATATCATCACCCAAATCTACTTTTTCATCTCTGTCCCTAGCCTCTGTGCATTTTATTTTTTTTAAGGTCTGACACCTTCTAGACTAGATCTTACTTTGATGATTTTAATTACAATGACTCAGAAATCTTAGGACAAAAAAAAAACAAAACTTGGCTTAGGGTTTCAGTGGCTCTTCATTTCTTGGCAAACGTAGGCAGTGCCCGCAGTGTGTGCAGCCCTCTGCCTCACTCAAGGCCTCCGGGAGTTCTGCTGTCCTCTCCAGCAATAGCTCTGCTCCCCTGGTGACTCCATCAGGCAGGGTCACGGAGGGGTTTGGGCACAGCTGTAGCAGAGTTTTTGCAGGAAATATCCACAGGATCTGACCAGTAAATGAAGGAACATGTGTCTCTTCATTGTTTCCTTTTCTGTAGCAAAATTTGTGGCCCATACTGAACTCACCTTAGACCTTCATCCACGGCAAATTCCAGCAGGTTTTATCTGAGAACCAAAGTCCCTCCCACTTCCCCTTCAATCCTTGATACACAATGTAAAGTTGTGCATCCCCAGAGCATAACAGCAAGATTCCTAAACACAGAGGCATCATTCAGATGTGATTCCCTCTGCCATCAGGAAGGGAAGCACAAATCCCACAGGCAAGTTCCAGAGGCTGTGCTTGGCAGACCTAAAGAGCAGCCTAAATGTTAGAAGCACCCACTCTCTCCATAAGGGAGAATCATTATGTCTAGTGCCAGGTGGTTCTGGCTCCATGTGGGGATTTTCTTTGAGGATCCCCTGCAAACAGTCCCAAAAGATTATTCTAATTCCCAGAAATAGCCACTTTTATACCACCATGCTGTTCCTCATACTGTTGTCTCCTTTATATCTCCTCTACCCAACCCCTGTTCCTCCAGGGTTAGATCACTGTCCCCTTTGCTCACCCCTTCCCATTTTCCCCAAACTCAGCAGAATGGAGCCTCCCCACCCCTATTTGCTGGGTTCCCTTTGCATTTGATCAATTCCTTTATCACAGTAGCTTGCTGTATTACAGTTAGATACACAATATCTATCTCCCCTGCTAACCTATGAACCCCTTGAAGATAGGAAATGCATTTTTTTAAACTCCAGAGACTTATACTCAGTGGAGATTTAATAAATGTTAACTGACTGAAAACAGAATTAACTTAATGTTTTCTGCCAACCTAGCTGATATAGTCTAAGTTTTACTGGTACCCAGTATGCTAAGGATGGGCACTGTTGATCATACCTTTCCGTTAATAAATATAATTTTAAAAATCAAATTGTTTACTAACATAGCACAATCTAAGCATCTTCTGTTTTGGTTTTGGTGTCTCTCTTATAACATGGCTCAAAAAGCTTCAATGCTATACAAAATGAAATGGCAATGGCTCGTCTTTCAATCTGTAAGTACCTAAGCAATTATATTTACTGAATACAGTAACTAAAGTACTTAGATTCTTAATAGAGCTGCAGTTAGCTTTACTGATGAGATAAATCACTGCTTTGAGATATGGTAAAAATAAATGTATCTCAGGAAAGGATATGTATTTAAGTTCAAACATCAAGAGCATGCTTTTTTTGTGAGAAAAAAATTAGTGGAACACAGTGTTTTAAATAGATTCTTTTTAAGTCAGAATAACCGTACTATACAAATGGATGTTGAAGCAGTTCTGGTATGAACAAAGGTACTGAAAAGTAATAAATCAATCCTATAAGGGTATCAGAAAACACATTAGGGAGGAAGCTGATGTAGGCAGAGTCCCAGTCACTCATCTTTAGCCACTTACCCCATGACCTTCAAGGAACTATTGATGCTAGCTGCAAGTCACTTAACATTTGAAATGGACAACTACTTATCCTCCACTTTAGGAAAATGTAGCATATGGAAGTTCAACTCACAAAGAATCAATACTGATTAACAGAATTATCTGAACATTGTGAAAATACGTCCTGCAGTGACATATGTTAAGTAGCAAGCTTCCTGGTGCTTTTAAAATATAATTTGACTTACATGAATTTTCAAAACCAAATCTCAAGCAAAACATTATGTCCTTTACTCAGGTCAGAGATGCTGAGAGCAGCACAGTGGCTGCAGGGCCACATATAAGCACAAGATATTGATTCAAATTACATCAAGCTTAGCTGCTTTCTGCAGCAATTTAACTGCCAAAGCGGGAGGACGTCAGCTCTGTGCCAAGTGACAGCACGGTTCTGAGAGGCACAAAGATGTCCTCAAGTCACTCATCTACAGACAACTTGGGGCTAACAAGAGAGACTGAAGTCAAAACTATTATAGTTGTGATCTTCACTCCTTTTTTTTTCTGAAAGGATCAGTTAGAAATTTCAACCATTTTATGTTTTTTCAATTTTTAGTAGACCCTAGTTAGACATCTACATACTTTACAAATTATAACTGAATTATGTCTCAAAAGGAACATCCCAGAACAGAAGCAACAGCTTGTCATCACCACAATTTTATCTGCTTCACTGATGAAACTTTGAAGCATATCCCCTTCTAGATGAACACTTCAAATAATCTTTTTCTGGACAGTATGGTAACATATCATATTACTCTAAAATAATTTTGGGGAAAAAAGCCTATAAGTTGAGTCCCTTTGAATCCAGAATAGGCTGTTTGTTTAAAAGTTTATTTTTCTAGAAACAATGTTATAATCTGTGCTTGGTGGTTCTGTGCTATAATTCTTTAGTGCTATAGAGGACTACTATCATCCACGCAAGGGGATTCGTTACCATTACACCATACTTGGTTTTCCATGTTGTCAGATTTAGAAATTTCTATCATTAAATCAACTGTAATTAGATTTTCAATTCACTTCGGCTTTTTGTTAAATGTATATTCAGTCAACAGATCCTTCAGAGATTTTATTTAAGATAAAGCAAATAAGGCAGATGAAAAAGCATTATTTTTTAATCAACTATATACAAGTATACTACTTAAAAGTCAATAGAAATTAACTAATCAGTACACAATTTCTGATATGATACTTACTCCCACAGCACTGTACAGCCGGAAAAGACGAAGCTAACTTTATAAATACACAAGCAGACGAGCAAAAAAGTGAACCAGTGTGCTGAAGCCACAAGTTGGCTAGAGGAAGAGCCAAGACTACCTCAAGCTGCCTCTTCGCATTACTATCATGGTACCCACCCAGCACCATGATACTCCTGTCATACTGTGCATAGGATTTCATCTTTTCACGAGTTTATCTTCCCAAGAAGAGCGTAAGCCTCCCAAAATTAAAACCTCTGTATCTTTTGCCTCTTAACACATGTGAAGCATACAGTTAATGTATGATAACAATACAAGAAAGCCAATGCAATACCACTGCTAAACAATCTCAGAATTGCCATTAACCTAAGTGCTCAAAGATTTGTACATTAGCCCTACCTCTAGCAAATTCTAGCCCCAACCATTTTTTCTCATTATCTGTTAAAGATGGATAAAAATAACCACCCCCTCAAGTCATCTAATATTCTCAAACAGCCCAAACATACATGACACACAAGCCCTTTGGAAAAGACAAAAGTACTCAGTATTTATGGAAGACCACCGGGATTGTGGAAAAGTGTCCTGAACCAGAACAAACATTCACATCAGAAGTGGAAGAACTACATTGCACCGTAACTTTTTGTTTGTGGTCTTTCTACCTGTAAAACATAGTTCAAAAATAAGATAGAAAGTTATGCTAACTCTTAATATTATACGTCACACCAGCAGTTCTCAAAGTATGGTCTGGGAACCCTGGGGGCTCCAAGGCCCTTTCAAGGAATACATGAGGCCGTAACAATTTTCACCATGATGCCACGATGTTATTTTGTTTTTTCACTCTTGTTCTCTCATGAGTGTACGCTGGCATTTACTTGTCATTGTGATAATACAACCCACTGAATGCAGAAGCAGATGAGAATCCAGCTGTCCTCTATTAAACCAGACATTAAAGAGATTTACAAGTTAGAGATGCCACTCTTCTTAAATTGGTTTTTGTTTTGGAAAATATAACTTTTTCTTTTTTTTTTTTTTTTATTTATTTTTTTAATTGCAGAATATCATGGGGGTACAACATTTTGGCCATACACATTGCCCCTGTTCTGCCCGTGTCAGAGCCACAATCGTGGTCGTCTCCCAAACTGTGCTCCCCACATCCATTCAGTGAGAGTTTTTCCCATCCCTTCCACCCCCCTCCCGCCCGCCCGCCCTCTGATGAATGTTATTGCCCTGTGTGATGTAAGTGTTCATCAGTTAGTACCAGTTTGATGGTGAGTACCAGTGATGCTTGTTTTTCCAATCCTGTGACACTTCGCTTCGAAGAATGGGTTCTAGCTCCGACCAGGATAATACCAGATGTGTTAATTCACTATTGTTCCTTATTGCTGAGTAATACTCCATGGTATACATATACCACATTTTATGATCCACTCGTGTATTGATGGGCACCTGGGTTGTTTCCACAACTTTGCAATTGTGAATTGTGCTGCTATGAACATTCGAGAGCAGATGTCTTTATTATAAAATGTCTTTTTTTCTTTTGGATAAATACCCAGTAGTGGGATTGCTGGGTCAAATGGTAATTCTACTTTTAATTCTTTGAGATATCTCCATATTCTTTTCCATAGAGGTTGTACTAATTTGCAGTCCCACCAGCAGTGTATGAGTGTTCCTACCTGTCCACATCCCCGCCAACATTTGTTATTTGGGGATTTTTTGATATGAGCCAATCTCACTGGAGTTAAGTGATATCTCATTGTGGTTTTGATTTGCATTTCCCTGATGATTAGAGAAGTTGAGCACTTTTTTATATGTTTGCTGGCCATCATTCTGTCTTCTTTGGGAAAGTTTCTGTTCATGTCCTTTGCCCATTTTTTAATAGGGTTGTTTGATTTTTTCTTGTTGATTTTCCTAAGTTCTGTATAGATTCTGGTTATAAGCCCTTTATCAGAGGTGTAGCATGCAAATATTTTCTCCCATTCTGTAGGTTGTCTGTTCACTCTAGTGATAGTTTCCTTGGCTGTGCAGAAGCTTTTCAATTTGATCAGGTCCCATGTATTTATTTTTGTTGCTGCTGTGATTGCTTTGGGGGTCTTCTTCATAAATTCTTTGCCTAGGCCAATGTCCATAAGAGTTTTTCCAACATTTTCTTCGAGAATTCTTATGGTTTCATGTCTTAGGTTTAGATCTGTTATCCATTGTGAATTGATTTTTGTGAGAGGTGAGAGGTGTGGGTCCACTTTCAGTCTTCTACATATGGCCATCCAATTTTCCCAGCACCATTTGTTGAATAGGGAATCTTTTCCCCAGTGTACGTTTTTCTGGAATTTGTCAAAGATCAGGTGACTGTATGAGGTTGGTTTTATATTTGGGTTCTCAGTCCTGTTCCATTGGTCTACGTGTCTGTTCTTGTGCCAATACCATGCAGTTTTGGTTACTATAGCCTTGTAGTATAGTTTGAAGTCTGGTAGACAGATGCCTCCCAATTTGTTCTTTTTGCTTAAGATTGCTTTGGCTAGACGGGGTCTTCTCTGGTTCCACACGAAGCGTAGAATTATTTTTTCTAGATCGGCAAAAAATGATGTTGGTATTTTGATAGGGATTGCATTGATTCTGTAAATTAATTTAGGTAGCAAAGCCATTTTTACTATGTTGACTCTGCCTATCCAAGAGCATGGTAAGGTTTTCCATCTATTTACATCCTCTGCAATTTCCTTTCTCAGTGTTTCATAATTCTCTCTATATAGGTCTTTGATCTCCTTAGTTAGATATATTCCTAAATATTTAATGGAAAATATAACTTTTTCATTAAAAATATGTTTATGTATTTTAAGTGAATTCATACATATTGTTTAAATCTCTCAGTTTCAATTTCTAATACAGTAAATATCATTAGATATAGCCAACAAAAACAAAAGTTTTCAGGGTCAGCTTGAGAACCGATACCAATATTCGTTATTGAAATTTTAATCTAGAATGTCATTGTTCTAATTGGTTCATATCTACATGTACCTGATTTTAAAGAAGAAGATATTGGCTTGGGGTTGGGCAGAGAGGGAAATGGGCCTTGGGTGACTTTGAGCTTTTGTATCAAAAGCAAACTGCAAGCTTCAGCATGAATTTAAAAAAAGACTTAAAAACCACACAAAGGAAAGAATGAGGCAGTGGAAAAAAAAAGCTGAACAGGTGAGAGGTCAGAAAAAAGATTAATAATATTCAGATCGATCTAAGATTGAGATCAATGGCTTTCTGAATTAGCACCCGTACACAGACGCATTTCTCATTCACAGCCACTTATTCACATATACCAAGAAATCCACTTTTTCCAGCAGGATCTGTTCTTACCTGCTTCCCTCCAGCTAAAGAGTTGGAAAGCTGGATGCATTTTTTTCCCCTTACCCCGCAGGGTAGGCCAGGTGCAAAGCATACCATACAATGCCACCAACAAATATTTATTGAGCAGATAAATGTCTGAAATTTGTAGGTATTGTGATAACTGTTGCATTCCCAGGAGTTGCACACACAATTTGAAATCAGCCTATAAAACAAAGGTGATCTTTCCTTCATTTGAAACCAAAAGAACTATATTATGTTCTATTTCAGGTCTTACATATTTGAACATTGGTGTACATGGCTCTACATTAAGTATTGGAGGAATCGAGATGTATATGAAAATGTCCACACCCTCAATATTATTCATTAGAAGTTAAACAATCTGAATAAAAACAAGAGATGTCACCGATTACTTTCAAATGCATGACAGCCAACAAGTGTCTTTAGCTCTGAAGACAGAATCACCAGGCAATCTTTCAGAACAGGATCTTAAACTGGCCCTTTAAGAACACTCCTATAAAATTCAAAACTTAAACCTAAATGTTAAAATGAAGGAATAATGTTTTTAAATTAGTAAATTAGTAAGTCTGGCTCACCAAAACACTACTTTGGTAAAGGACTTTAAAATAAAGTACATTAACTAACATTTCTCAAAACAATTTTCAATCTAAACATAAATCTTTTCTAACTATTAAATAACATCATGAGAAATACTGGAAAAGTCCCATCTGAATATTTTTCCCAGAAAAATGTCACTTTTTAAATTATGGTTTAACAAAGATTTATCTATAAGGATATTCATCCCACGACTGCTTTTTTCCTTAATTTTTCTTTTTGGTTTTTTTTTTTTTCTTTTTAGGCCATGAGTAAGAGACAAGGAGGATGGTTTTTATTAATAATAGTAAAAATTTGGCTGCCGTAAGTAAAAAATGTTATAAATAGAATACAATGTAGCTATTAAAAATGATAGAATAAATGTTTATTTACATAGAAAGTCACTTCATTTGAAGTGAAAAAAGCTAATTAAGTATGTAGAATTATCCCACTTTGTAAGTACATAGACATGTACTTATGGATATACATGATTATCATTTGAAACTAATTATGGGTGACAATTTATGGATAATTTTTATTTTCATCATAGTACTTATGAGAATTTGAAAGTACCTACAATGAACACATACCAATTCTGTAATGAGTATATCATTTTTAAAAAATCAATTCTAAGTTCCTAACTAATCAACACCTTCTTTCACTTTGACAGGTTAGTAGACAACTAAAGATGTTAAGTTCTTCTCATCCGTAGTGAGTGGATGATAGAAATTTTTACAAGAGAAACTTTTGCCCAAGGCTCAAACTCTGCTAGAAAAATAATATTCTCAGCATGAGTTTAATTAAACTTGCAGCTGACAAGCATCAGGCCTCTCGGGCAACTTCCAGCACTTTGGAAGGCAAGAAAAAACTATTAAAACAGTTTTTCAACAAGGAAAAGGACATGAGGGATTTTGAAGTAATGTGTTACACATTTGAAACCCAAACAAAATGATCTTGACACTAATCTGAGCACACCTGGCTGAAAATTCAGGGGTGGTACAAAAGCCAAACCTGTTGGCAGAGATTCCCAACTTGTGGTATAGGCTCCTTAAGGATCTAGGAAGGTGTCAATAGAAGACCTAACCTCGTTTAAATACTGGGGGAAAAAAAGCAGATGAAAAACAGATTGTGGGCAATAAGGACTCAAGGTTATCGAAACAAAGGTTAATCCTTTACTTTTGGCTGAAATGTTATCTGTTCAATGTGATTATCACCATACCCTTCCGGCTGACTAGGACATACTATGTATCTGGTTAATTTTTTTTAAGTAGGAAAAACTTAATGCTTATTTAATACAGCTTGCTGGACAAAATCTTTCCCAAGGAATCCATCCAAGAAAAAAAAATTAATAAAAGGGTCCATGATGGTGAGAAGGTTGGGAATCAGGACTTGAGGAATCCACAGCACAAGTCGTAGTAGAGCCCAGAACCGGAGACAAATCATAACCTGTGGTGCCTTGGAGGATGGCGAGACAGGTGGCAGGGCTTCAGGTGGTGTGCAAGGTGCAAAACAGCCAGTGTGGCCAGGTGGCCTCTGTCAGCACTAACCTGATGACCTGGGGCACAGGGAGGAGAGGGGAGGCAGGGCTTCAAGTGTGGGCCCACGCGATTCTCATCTGAGCACCAAGATATTTTCTTTTAAATAAGCACCAGCTGCCATAGTCCAAGTAGCCAATTCTTCCCTTCTTCCCATTTGCTGCTGCACTGAATCACCAGTCCAGCTCTGAACACCTGGTTCTAACAACAGAGCAGCATGGCCCTCAGCAACATCACCCTATTATTAATAACCACAGGGAGAGATACCAAGAGGGCATCTAATTCGACTCTTTGGCTCTACTCCAAACCCTACCTTATGGGAAAACGTTGTCCAAAAAGGCTGATAGAATTGCTTTGTTTTCCCCAAGCATATATTTTAGAGTTCATCCCCGTAGACTATTTATTTACAACGAAATATTGTAGCTATTTCCTCTTTTATATTAAAAAAAAAAACCTGTTAATAGTCCTTTCTATATTAATACCAGTTTGGTTTCCCACTCCTGCTTCCCCTGACGTCCTCTTATGGGCTATTCATATTCACCGTACCTTAAAATTTGCTTCCTACCAAACATTTATATTCCATCTTTTATTTTTGCCAGCTGTGTGTTCTAAATATAATTTGTCAATGTCTACCTTTTCAAAAAGGCATAGAATGACTATTAATATACCATAGCAGACCACTTAAATATAGTAATTCAATAATCCACAGCATTTTTATTTTTAAAAAATCAATTTGTCATTTGAGATTTTTTTCCTTCCTATACTTACATGAAAAAGGTCACATGGTGAAGAAGTACCATTTTTTTAATAGCTTAAATGTCTATTTATCAACTCCCTGAAAGGACAGTAGAGCACACAAGCCACTTTGGCCCTCTCAGCTGGGCAAGTAATTGATCTTTCTGTCCGCCTACAACTCTGTGATGATTAATCACATCACCCACTCAGCAAGGCTCCATTAGGACTGGCTTGTGCAAGTCATCGATGCAGATACATACATTCCAGCACCCTCACCACAAGACGGCACACAGCCAAGGAGCAGCTCATGAATGCTGCACTAAATGCTGCCAGACTTGTTGGCCCCCAAAGTTTACTAACTTGACGCTGAAGCCAGGCTTGGTGGCATGCGCCTGTAGTTCTCTGCTACTCGGGAGGCTGAGGCAGGAGGACTGCCCAAGACCAGGAGTTTAAGGCTGCAGTGTGCTATGATTGTGCCTGTGAATAGCCACTGCACTCAAACCTAGACAAGACAGCGAGATCCCATCTCTAAAACAAACAAACAAAAACTTGACTCTGCTTTTACATAAAGTAAGAACTTAGGTAACAGATCTGCCAAATTAAATTTTAAAAAAGACTCTCATAAAACCTAACTTACAATTTGAGCCTCATTATTCAGAATTCCTAAGTATATTTCCTTACTTCCAAGTAAATATTGATGGTAAAACATGTGATCTATTTACCAAATTTAGAAAAAAGAAACATTACTACATAAAACGTACAGATTGGTTTTAAGATGTACTGGGTTTACAAAAACATTAAAATACGGGGGAAAGAAGCACTTTGTAGTCCAAATATATGGTAATTTCGACAAGGTCTGGACTGTTATACTTAGGGATGCACATATACTAAGAAAGCATAATTTTAAAAGACTACTATACTCAATAGAACTATTTTAAAGTATTCTGAAAAGCATCCTTTTATACAAAACTTGATGTGCCAATATGCCTTTATCCAACTTAAAGACACCTGGAGATTAAGCTTTATTAGTTTCCTTTAAGTAATAAAATGCACTAAACTCCCTTATATGGCATTTTGTTTACAGGGATAAGATGGCTTTTTATTAATGACTAATTTCACACAATAAATGGTCAGGTTCAATGATTCAGTAACCGTCACCAGGATCAGGGAACAGCAAGAGATACAAAAGTAACTCACATTGTCTCTGGGCCTCATATTCCTCTTTTACTAAACGTATATAACAGATGTTTACGCTTAAGCATACATGGCAGGGCCTTAATAATCATCCAGAGTTATACAGATGTTAAGTTGGTGCTATCATTATTCTTACTCACAAATAAGAGAGCATAAAGTCCAAACAGAGAGGAAATACAGTTTAGCAGTTAAATTTTACAGTCGTTTAGAGAAAACTAAGTCATAAATAGCATAACAACGTACTTTGGATTTAAGTTCCAGAAGACCCAACTGATCTGACCACACCAAAATAAGAGGAATCGAGTAGGTACTATGATTTTCCTAAGCCTTCTAGTGGACAACATCTACTTCAGAAGTAAGGAAAACATAGCGCAGTGATGTCCTGATGCATCACGAGTACTTTCCAGGCAACACACTCTGGAGTCTTTATTAAACAGAGTACTCCTCAGATAGCATTCACCCGACTGGCCACCAGCTGAAAAGATGAGTGACTCAAATCTCAGACAAATTTCCTACTGATTTAATTAAACAGGAGCATAGCAAAAAGATATTTTTCAATTTGACCCCTTGTAAAGCTCTCAACTATGTGAAGTTATGGAAAGCTTATCCACGGAGCGAGCATTTGCAGAGTGCCAGTGTTGTAATAGTTAAGTCTGGGGTGCCCCTTTCACATGCATGAGGACCCAATTGTTGGTGGTTTTCTTAACTGAGAATGTCAGTTACTCAAACCTGATTTTTAATGTACTGTGGAAAAGAACTTAATAGCATAAATTAGAAGCAGCAAACTAAAGGAAACATACACTTAAAAATAACTCAAGAATGGATGATGGATGGACAAAGAAATGTGGACAGGTAAATGACAAAGCAAATATAGCAAAATGTGAATATATTATAGAATCTAGATGGTGAGCACAGGGGTGCTAAGTATATAATGGTTTCAACTTTTCTGTAAGTTTGAAAATTTTCATAATAAAGCGCTAGGAATAAAAAATAATTCAGAATTATAATCACAAGGAAGGAGCAGCAGGCCTCACTGGGAAAAACCTCAGCCTGGAAGGCAAGGCAGTTGGTTCTTAGCCTAACCCCAGGAACTCAGAGTTTAGAACTGGAAAGGGCCTTGGCAATCCTCTAGGATAGGTAAAATACATGGTTTCATGGGTCCAAGAAAAATCAGAGAAATAGGAACAATATCATAGCAGTTTCATTAAACTAAAAGTATTTGATTTAAAAATTGTTCTTTTTGCTGAGATTATATGCCACTCTGCTTCTTGTTTTAAAATACCCTTTATTTCATGAAATACTGGTAATTGTAGATGATAGATTTGATTGTTCATGTCCTCACTTAGCAAAACAAAAGTCAATAACCTATGTCAAGTCTTCTCAACAATGTTGAAATGATACAAGTTTAGGAAATGAAAATTCTGGGAACTACCAATTCAACACCCCCATTTTATAAGAAGAAACTGAGGCCCAAGTATGATTAATAAATAACTGGGGCAGTAACCAGCTGTACAACCAACTCAAGGGGTCAAAAAGGTGACTCATAAAATTACAGGTGGGACGCCCATCCAAGGAACAAATCCCAGGGTACACATACAGAAACAAAGGCCCCTTGCTAGGAGTCACCCAAGTGGATGACTTTTAAGTGCTGCCATTGGTCTTCTGTACATAATCTTTCCCATACTCAGCATTTAGAGTGAATTTCTTGGAGAGATCAATTTCTGAATTTTGATATCAGTCCTTCAACCATGCTTCCACAAATATAGCTAACTAGTGATGTGATATAACATAAGTGCATAAGGGGATGCAAATTTATCACATTCAAGACTATCAGTTGTGGGTCTTATTTTCTCTACAGCTTTTCTCACAGCAAAACGGCCAGCACAGGTGCTACTTCATAATAACACACTGCTGCCTGGAGTCTGAATTGGTACAACCAATCTGATAATATATATCACAACTGTGAATGTGCATGGCTTCTAACCAAGATTTCCATGTCTAGAAATTGATCCTAAGGAAATAACTGGATGATGTGGATAAACATAAGGATGTTCACCAAAAGCCTAAAGGTAAATCTAAATGTCCAGTGGGGGATTCGTTAATGAGAAGCCCTTCAACGGAATATTAGGCATTCTAATTACTGACTTGGAGAGGAGTCCAACATATATTCTTAAGTGAAGAATTCATGTTAAAAAACATGTAAATGTATCATCAGCTTTTAGTTTTAAAAAGTATATAAATACAAAATCTGAAAAGATCTAATCTAAAATACTAACAGTGTTAATGGATTTACAAACAATTTTTACTTTGTTCTTTATACCTTTCACTGTTCTATATTATCTGAATTTTCCAGTGAGTACTTTATGGTTAAAAATTTTGTAAGTTTTTCATTAGAAACAATGGAATAGGGGGAAAAAAGTCTACAACTTTCAAATAAAGAAACAGGCAACACTTACAAGATAGTTCAAAACTAGAGGTAGGAGTCAGACAGAACTGGGTAGGAATCCCAGATCTGCCACTTAATAAGCTTTGTGACTTTGAACAAATTGCTTACCTGTGTTGCATTCATTTCAATAAATCCTTACACATAAAGTGCTTAGTATAGAACCCGCACACGGGAATATTTCGACAAATGATAACTGTTGCATTTAGCAATTTTTAATGCATCTAATAAAGCATAAATAGTGATGGGATTTGGTATATGGGAGATGGGCCAAACAAATCAAATGCTGTACCATTCTTAGGCTAATAATTTTTAAAATATCTCCTATAGTACCAAATTGGAAAGCCAGTGAAAACCAGTTTTTGGGGGGGGGGAGGAGGAACAAATCATGAGAAAGGTTCCTCAACTCTTTGCTTTAACATTAGGTTATATAATCAGATTCAATCCTGCCTTGCACCATAACTGAGGACATTTGCTTTCCCTACAGGGTGAGTATGGAACCCAGTCAATTATGGAATATCACAGAGGTAACACATACAAATCAGAGTAACTGCAATTTCACCCACTTTCTTCCCCTTCTCCCCCAATTTTCAGGGTTGACAAAGACTCCCTCCTTGACCACACTTTAGTCAGGCTCCTCTGAGCTCTCTTCTTTACAAAGCCAAGACCTTGGCCCCCATCCTGTTCTCTTAGCAAGAATCCTAGGTCAGTTAAGCAAGAACCACCCCACCTCACCTTGATATCTATTCAAGTTCCTCACCCCTCATCTTTGATGTAGAAGTCTTTGGCCGTGCTTTTAGCAAGGATACTGCTAGGTCAGTTTAGTTTAGTTTGATGTCTCCCCTTAGTAACTTTCCATCTATCTACTGACCCCCCCTCACACTGCTCTTTGGCTATAAATTCCCAGCTATGTTTGCTGTATTGGGAGTTGAGCCTGATCATTTTCCCATATTGCAATAGATTTGAATAAGTCTTCCCTATCATTTTAACAAGTGTCAGAATAATTTTTTTTAACAGCAGGTATATATAAATGTCTTAGATAAAAGCTAATCACAATGCTGGCTGGAAAAAAAAAGTTTGTTTCCCTAGTGTGACTTAAAGGCTCCTCCAAACACTGAGATTCAAAATTGCCCAGAAGCATTAAGACATTAAAATCAAAACAAACAAAATCCCTAGTGATGGTCTCTTTGAACCTTATAGTCCATGATTTTATTTTAATTTCAAAGAAGGGCACAAAATGGGGAAGATTATGCTATAAAATTTTCTTGAGGATGATGACTATGTCTTATATTATGGACCCAGCATGGGACCAATGCTAGACCCATAGTAGGGGTGCAATGATTTTATCAATTGAATAAGAGAAATAATGGAAGCAGATGAATGATGTTTATTTCCTGAAAGAGGATAGCATAAATTCTAGGAGAAAAAAAAAATCCTGTTTAAATTAGGCAAATCACAGAATAAAGACACTTGATTTTATTTCTACCAAACATCAAGAATTAAAAATAAAGTTTCCTGAACAATAACATATTTTTAGAAAACAATTCCAGTATGCAGTTTTAAGTTTTCAGTTAGTACTGCTGTAACCATAATTAGAAAACACTGCATGCTGGGGTAATGTCAGAGATGCTGTTATCTAACTAAACTGGGCTGAAACACACAGTATATATGCCACTCTGAAAGGTTAAATCCTTTGCCAGAAGCATCAGTAGTCCTGAGAGAAACTGATTCATTTTCCTAAGAAAAGGGATGCCCCAGGAGCTCCACCTAAAAGGGAATGACTCCATTATAATGTTAAAGCTGAAAAATGGAGGAAAGCTTAGCTATCTGATTTAAAATAGGAAATTAATGCTTTCTACAAGCTACCAGAAAGGTAGGTGAAATGTCTTAGGCTACCTTGGACTTTTGACTCGTCTACAAATAAGTGCCCTGGAGAGCTGTCAAATGGGACCACCACCCATTTCTTTTTATCCTTACACAACAAGAAGAGGAGAACCTCGACGTTCTTAAGTTGCAAAAGTCAAACAGGAAGTTCCTAGCAGGAGTTCTGCAAAGAGGTGTCAGTAAGAGGGGCTGGGTGTGCCAGAAGAGGTTAGAAGGGAAAAAGAAATGCCAGGGGATTTCTGAACTCAAGAGAGAAACAGTGGTTTCTCTGTTGTCACCACAGCATAGCCAACTAATACTATGTATTGGTAATCAGTAATTGGTGGCATGACGGAGGAGACAGAACAGCCTGCAGATTTCCGAAACAAATCCAAATACTTGTAGGCTGTTTGCTGGATTCAAATAAGGTTATTTCATCACAAATTTCACAATTTTCAACTCTGCAGAAACACAAAGCAGCTCTGTGGTGTACGTTTAACAGAAGCTCTCAAAGTAGCTTTTTTGGGTATTCATGTTCAGTGGTACTTTTATAAGAAAAAAGAAAACAAAAGAGAATTTATAGTTAAAGCTATAACCTCAGTAAAATCACGCTATAATTATATATTCTTTCTGTAAAGGCAAAGAAATGTATCACTGATAAAAACTTGAATATGATGCATTAATATATAGAATATCATTGTTCAAAACACCAGCACATTCTTTAGTGTTCTCTATTGCTGCAGTTTCAGGCACAAACTCTGCATCTACTGGTATCTCTAAGTCCAACTGTTCATCAAAGGGAGAAAAATTGGGCAAACAGGTCAAGAAGGAAAAACAAAAAAAGGCCAAAATGGGTTCCTAATCCATTAAAAAATCTCCAGGTCCTTGCAGTACAGGGACCACTTGGTGGTATTTAAACACGTGGAAAGAGAAAGGAAGTAGCTGCCCCGAGGTCTCTGGGTCAGACTGTTGCTTCCCATGGGCTTTTCTCAATGAGCAGACCTAATAGGCTCAGTAATTGCAACACCAGACTTAAAAATGAAACTTGCAGTGGCTCACACCTGTAATCCTAGCACTTTGGGAGGCCAAGGTGGGGGGCTGGCTTGCAGCCAGGAGTCGAGACCAGCCTGGGCAACATAGCAAGATCCCATCTCTACAAAAAATTTAAAAATTAGCCAGGCATGGTGATGTGCGCCTGTAGTCCCAGCTACCGGGGAGGCTGAGGCAGGAGGATCACTTGAGCCCAGGAGTTCAAGGCTGCAGTGAGCTATGATTGTGCCACTGCACTCCAGTATGGGCAACACAGCAAGACCCTGTCTCTAAAAAATAAAAATTTAAAAAATTAGAAACTTGCTAATTCATATTTTTAGAAGGATTTTAGTTCAGTGGATGTTATCTGTAACTGTAATGCCTTACAGAGCTTTACAACTTTGCAAATACCCCTTAACCAAATGGCTGAACTTTTCAGGCACAATAGGAAGCTTTTTTAGGATCCAGGAAATTCCACCCAGCACAATGCCAATAAAAACTGAAATGAATAAGGGTCTTTCGTTTCTGCATCCCCAAGCCTTACAGGGATTGCTTGCAGCTAATCTAATTCTATACCCTATAGAGTCTCTCTTCTTGAAAGGGATTTATAGTAAATGGCAAAAAAATAGACTATTTATTCTCATTTTTTTTTGTCCATCCAAAAGGGTCAGTCATCAACACTAAAGTTCAACTCTCCTTTCTCCAACCTCTTAATCAATCACCAAGTGATGCCAATTCTTCCTTCCCAGGAAGGCTTGGAACATGACTCACTTTCTGGAAAGGTAAACAAAACACTTCTGATATGGGCCTTGGCTCACTAGCACCATCTCTCTGAGCAATCTTCATACCTATTCTATCCCTCACAGCCACAGCCCCTGATCATCTCTTCCCTTCCCCATTTCGGCCATTTTGATCATTCAGGATGTATTCTTGCAGGAAGGTAAACTACAGTTCAAGATTTGAGGAAGTGGTGTAGTACAACATCTGAGAGGAATAGGGGTGAGGAGAGAGAAGTAGCAAGACAACATTAGTGGCTAATCCTGGGAACAGATGGATAGATCATAATTTAATACACTGTAGAGAGGTAGTTTGGTGGTGTGAGCTCTGGAGTCAGACTACCTGGGTTCAAATACAGGCGAAGGTGGTATGGGCCTGGGCAAGTCGCTTAATCATTCAGTGCCTCAGTGTTCTCATCTATAATATGGAAATGATAGTGACTACCTAATAGGTTTGTTGTGAGGATCAGATGCTATAACACCAGCTTGAAAACAATGTAAGAACTGGAATAAGCATTAACTATGTTAGCTATTATTAACACTATGTATACATTTAAAAAGAATGAGGTAATTCTATGTGCATTGATTTAGGAATAATGTCCATGACGTAGTGTTTTGTGAAAATGCTACAGAATAACATGTTTAGTATGAGTCTATTTTGGGAAGAAAAATAAACACATGATATGTATTTATAGATGCACCCAAATAAGTCTGAAAAGCACACATCACCCAAACATTGAACTGTCATTACCCCTACAAGTGAGAGAGTGGTGGTGGGAAGGAGCTGACGTTTTTATACAGGTCTTTGCTTGAATTACCATACATGTATTACTTTTGCAACTAATTTTAAAATTTTAAACATTTTAAAGTAGGCTTCCTTGCCTTCAAATTGAGCACCTCTAATGTTCTATTCTAGGTAAAAATAAACTTAAAAGTAAGGAAAAATGAGGCCCAGAAAGGATGAGGTAGAGCCCTGTAAGCATTCACTCTCCTACATGTTTCATTTCAGATGCCCATATATTCTTTATAGCCTTTGGCACATGTGTCCACATAGGCATCCAAACAGTCTGAAATTGTTTCTTTCCTTTCCTTCATGCTCATCTGAGGTTCTCCTTTTATTATGACCAAGTAAGTAGCTTCCACCTTCATTGTTTTAATACCTTCCTTCCTACCTTTCATAACTTTCTCAAGCTGCTTGTCTTTCAGGCCCTCAGACAGGCGCCCTTGCCCTGGGAAACTCACTGGAGTGGCCCATCCACACAATTATAGGACAGAGTATGCCTTCAAGTTGCTTTTCGCTGTACAAGGGTCCAAATGGGCTTTTAAGCAATGTTTTTATTTCAGTCAAGAAACAGTGCGTGGTGTGTTTTGGCAGGCACCCTTTCCTCCTTTAGGTCTTTCCTTACACAGGTGTTTATTCTTGCTTTGGCTTTCTCGTGGAAGTTACCATGCTATTTTGTACCTTCCCCATTCCCAACGTTCTCTCTCGTGCTTGTCTCTTATGTGTTAATTTTTTCCTGTTTTAGCTCCCATCATGCTCACTTCTGTCTCCTCACTACCTTTCACACTCCAGTCGTCTGTCCCCATTAATATACGTTTTGTATTTCAGCCCGTGGAGAAACTCGTTCATAGGATGACCAGGGAAGAAGAAGAGAATTAGAGATCCTAGGCAGAGCGGCTTCCAAGCCCTCTCTCCCACCGGAACCCGGGCGCCGGGAACCCTGCCTGCCCCGAGGTATCCGGGCCACCAGAACAGGGTCAGCACCGAGGCTCCCAGGCGTCGGGAGAGCTCATTGGTTCCCGGGTGAACCAATCAGCGAGCGCGGCCGTGCACGGGTAGGGGAGGGCCAAGATTCTAGAGGGGATGGGGTTAAAGGAAAAGGCGCAGGTATGCCAGTCAGGAGGGTTTTGCGTGCACTTTTGGACCCACAGAGTCATTATTAAGCCCGGAATTCTACTCTAAATTCCCCCTTCCTAGTTTATCAGTTTCGTAAAGCTGAAATAGCAGATAATGGGGGGAAAACGGTACTTACCCTACCATTCATAAGATGGTTATTAATAGTCAATGGAAAAGCTGCCGTGGAGTAGGGGACTGGCAATAAAATCCTCCCTCTCCCCCTTCCCGGGTCCATTCCAGGCCGTCACCCTAAATCAATCGGTTCTTGAAATAGCAAATCACTCACACTCTCGCTTAATCGCCAAAGCTGATTACCAAAATGCTGTATTAGTTGGAATAAGTTTCCCCCTCCCCAAGGACTGGGGGAAATAGTACTGGCATTTACCGAACGCGCTGCGTTTCACTACCTGCTAAGGGAGAAGCGAATAAAGGCTGGAAGTCAGAGAAACTGAGACCTTCCGAAATGTACAACCTCACACGCTGACGGGGCCACCGTGGCCACCTCTCAGGATCTGACACAACCTCCCAGGCGCAGCGGCATCTCCAAGCCTCTGCCCCCACAAACTCTCCACGCGGAGGCACAAAGATATTTTTGGAGGGTGGGCTAACAGATACCAGATTTCCCTACTGTGTTTCAAACTTCAGCAGAGCTATTCTACTCACTTTTTTTCCAAGTGATACGGCCCCCGGATTCACAGACCCGTCCAGCCTCAGCTTTCCCACGGTCCAGCGCCACCACCCACCCCTCTACCACCCATACCGGGGCTGGAGACGCCGCGTCCTTGGGGATGGGGGAAGGGGGAGTGGGGAGAAGGAGGAAGCGGCCAGTGCAAGTAAAGAGCTTCCCGCCGAGGCCTGGACGCCGGCAGCCAGTAGAGAGCCTTGGGGTCGAGAAGCAGGGAGAGAAGAAGGCTGGAACCGTGCGGGGAAGGGCCGCGAAGAGAGCAGGGGCGCCCCCGGTGTCGCTGCACTCACTCTGCGTAGCCAGTGGCCCAGGGCAGGCGCCGGGTCTCCTTGAGGATGAGGATGGGGCGGGCGATGTGGTCGGCGCTGCACTCCACCTCGTCCTGAGACAGACCCAGGAACTCCGGCCGCCCGTAGGGGAAACGCAGGGGCAGGTCCGAGCCTCCGCAGCCGCCGCCGCCGTGCTCGGAGCCTGAGCTGCCAGCCATGATGCCGCCCATGAAATTGGCCACGGCAGATTTCACTCGAGTGAGCATATTATTCCGGCGCTCGGCTGCAGCGGTGCGAGCAGGAGGCGGCGGGGGCCGGGCGAGGCGCAGCGCGGGGCATGCAGGCTGCGGTGGGCACCGGACGCACGGGGAGCCGGGCCGCTGGGGCGCGCCGCGCGCTGCTCCCGGAGCCTAGTGCTGCAGGGGGCCGAGCCCCGGCCTCTCGTGCTCGGTGCCGCCGCCACCCCCCGCTACACTTCCGCAACGTAGCGGCATGGAGCGTGCCGGCCGGGGCGAGGGAGTCACCGCGCGCTCCGGGAGCGCCGGGGCGGCTGCAGCTGCAGCAGGTCCCTTCCCCGCCCCCTGCGCTCGGCTCCTGCGTGCGCGAAACTGAGCCCACCCGGCGAGCCCGCGGAGCCGCCGCGGCTGCTGCCACGGCTACCGCCGCCGTCGAGTCATGTGATAATCAGGCTGCAAGGGCTCAAGCTGCTGCGGTGGCCGTTGCTCGGCCCCTCCTCTGCCTGGCTCGTACCAGGACCGTGACCTCCTGGGGGAGGGGGAGCCCGGCTGGGTCGGTACCTGGAGCAGGGGATGGGGGCGCTGTGAGCTGGAGGCGGTACAGGTGTTAGGGGCTGTCACGTGGAGCCGGGCAGCCCAGAAAAGCCAGTTGTGGAATCCACTCCCAGAGGAACGCTGCCTTCGCCCTCCGGAAAGGAAACTTCGGGAGCTGGAGGGGAAAGGGGAGACAGGTGCAATCATGGTAGGACGGCTCCAACTCCTGCGGCGAAAATGAGCAGCCGGTTGGTGTAAGACTTTTCAGAGCTAAAAACAAAAAACCATACTGATTGCACAAGAATCATTAAAAGTTTTTCCCTAGGCATTTGTAGAATTCCTTTTATTTTTCTTTCATTACCACCACACACATTACCTATGGAGCAGACCTTGTTTCAAACCCAGAATAAGCTTACGAGAAGAAAAAAAAAATCTCGTAAGAAATCACAGACAAGCACTATTTTACGTAGTACTTAATTGTTAAATTATACAAGCATTTTCCTCTAACGTAGCAACAAAAGTATCTTTTCAAAGTTGACCCCGTTAACTAGCGAGACACTTAAGTCAGCCATATGTTTTCTTAATTCAAAACGTTACAAAATTAGCTCAGGGCACTTATAAAACTACAGCTTAAACAGAGCATAGCAACTCAATTAAATGCTAAAGTAAAAATGAAGAAATACTTGCAATGATAAAATATTTTTAGTGATCTTAAAACAGAAAAAATCTGTAAAACACTGATGAATGTGCTTCATCAAAGGTAACATTTCTTAAATATTGCCCTCCCCCTTTTTTTTTTGAATTTTTGCAATAGGACCTGTATCCTGTTCATGTTTACTTATTCTGTATCCTGTTCCTATGTTTACCTACCATTTAATTTGCCAGGATTCTGTGTTACTTGTGCAGTTATGCACTCAACAGCTCCCTTGGCGTTCAAGAGGGAATACAGGCCTCATTCTTCTCAGCAGGTAGGGAGGAGAGAGGTGCCCAGGTGTTGAAGGAGAAGCTGATTTCTCTGAGGAGGAATTGTGCTTCAAGGAGTCCTTGCTGTTAGGGAGGCCTGGACAACGGTCAGTGATCCCTTTCCTTCAGTATCTATAATCTTCTTTTAAAAAGGCATTATTTTCCCCTTGGACTTTTTCATGAATAGGTATTCCAGTTTATTACATACCAAAGAATGATGTAAAAGACAGCAATATTTCAAATTTTCAGTGAAATGCCACTACTATCAATGAGGTTTATTATTATTATTACTTTTCACAGAACAGAAATGTAATTTTATCTTGGCTCCTTTTCTCCCTCCAATTTTAAAAATTGGGGCCGTATTTTAAATGATGCAAAACCTACTGTCTTCTTGACCTTTGTTTGGTTAAACCATAAACTCCTGAATGGGAAATCTCTGATAGTATAGGTAGTAGCTAAACATCCAACATACCACATACTCTGGTATCCACTGAGTCTAATATAAGTTTAGAATCCCTTTTTCAAGTTTTTGTTGAAGAACAGTTACCTTTTAACATTGTCTTAGATATTTCAGTAACTAAACTTTTTTGAGTTAAATTTAATATGGTCTTCATTTCACTTTATGGCAAAGCTTTAGTATTTATTTGAAATAGGATTTTACAAAATCTCTTGTCTGACTTATTTTCAATTTAAAAGTAGTACAAGATCATGGTAAATAATAAAATGCAAATGTACAGAACTGTAAATGAAAAAGTACAAGACTCCGTAAGAATTCCCCAGGAGATAACTACTGTTAATATTTTCTGTAGGCTTAGAAAATTTTTCTCAAATTTTGGTAACATGAGCAAGATTTGTGAACCAACGTTCTGTAAGAAGTTATTCTACTGTGCCTCCATAACCTAATTATTCCCTATAATGGGAAAGTGTACATCATTAGCTTTGTACAGCAAACTTTGCCCCGCACACAGTAAAAAAAACAGGAATTCTAAACCTGTTCTTCCCCTTTGAATATTTCTATGGTAAGAGATGGAAATGAGGTTTCTGATTAAAATGGGGGTGGCCATCCTTCTCAGAGGGGCTCCTAAAAATAAGTGCCTTTCACATCTATTACACTTGTAGGTTCTGGGAGTATCTGTGCTGCTAAATGCAAATGGTGCAGTGATCAAGAATTGAGAGACCCTCTATGTGTTTGTTACATTGTGTGTATGCCCCAGTTATGAATAGATACTGTTCATTTGTCTCTCTTGTGTCCTTTTTCTCTTGGAAAATGTAAGTTTCAAGACTTTAAAGGAGCATTCATTTAGTAGATAGATGCATAGACTTTGTATTTGGATGCTCTTGATATCAACATAATCTCATTTCTAGACCCATAAAACTATAGTTTTGACTATTAAATGATACTATGCCACTAGTATGACTGTTTTCAAAAGAAAAAAAAAGCTCTGAATAATTTCTTCAGTCAATACATCAGGGATTCTTTCAAAATAGTTATTAATTACAAAAGGAAAAATAATAGATTACAATGGAAAAACCTGGCAGACATCACCTTAAAGAAGTGATCAAGGTTAATGACACTAGTAGTAAGACATATTAACACTCTGTACCTTCTGACGTGATGCACTGTAAAAGGCACATCACCTCTGTAGGATTCTTCCCCCAAATCCTTAACCTCAGTATACTCATGAGAAAATATGGACCAAACCTAAACTGAGGATATTCTATAAAATGTCTGACCAGGTCTTCAAAAGTGTCAAGGTCCTGAAAGACATGGAAAGACCATCACAGATTGGAGACAAAGGAGACACAGCTGCTATGTAGTACCAATGTTAATTTCTTAGTTTTGATGTTAACACTAGGGAAGCTGGGTGAAGGGTGTACAAGAACAAAAGATTAACACACGCACACACACCCCTCAGAGGCATTTTGGGTTTAAGTAGGAAGCAAATGCTCATTTGTAAGTCAGTCCAGGAAAAAGAGGGATGGTGCCTTTTCAGGACTCATCCCTCCCACAGCTCGAGATTCATGCTTCCATTATGGTGCTAGCCTCCTTGTATTGTAATTAGCACTTTACATATGTCTTCCCATTAGGCAGTGACATCCCGCAGGGCAAGAACATTCTTATTAATCTTTGTGTTTCCAGCACTTAGACTAACCCCTAAAAAGTAATGGGGTTGGCAATTAATTCTTTTTTAAAAATCCCATTTAGAGAAGAAAGACTATAACTTGTTTGAATGACCAAATCTATTGTTTTTATAACCTATGTTTCCTTAAAGATTTTTCTAACTTCATCCCTTAAAATCTGTGTTATCTATAAACAGAACTCCCTTAACTTATGATATCTGATAAGATAAGGCTTAGCTAACTTCAGTCAATATCCAGATTGAGATAATAGTTTTAAATATGTTTTAATATGTTGGCTTGGGGTTATCACTCTTCTCTAATTAAATCTATTCTTAGGGATGTTTTTAGTTTTAAAAATTTTAAGCCATTTTCTTTTTCTCTTCTTCATTTATAATAACAAGGGTAACAATACTTACCTCATAGGATATTTTGATGATTAAGTGGAATAACACTAGTATTCTTCCTGGATGATTAATAAACAGCTAATAAGCATCATGACAGCACCCTGCACTGTGAGGGAGAGTGAGTTTATATACACTGTTTCCAATGCTTTTAACAATACAATTAATATAGGGTAAACATTGTTTCTAATGCTCTTACCAACACTACCAGTTTACTATAGAAGAAACTGAAGTTGGGAGGTTTATAAATGACTTGCCCAAGACAACACAAGGACCTTAGGTGCTTTCTTTAACATTACATCAAATAGTAAGTTTACATTACAAAAGATTTTTTTCTACCTTTTCCAAGCGAAGATCCGAAGATCTGGTACCTCAGTTATCTTGAAGTTTTTTCAACTTTTCTGTGGATCTGGAATTAAGACAATCCCTTAGCAATATTAGATGGACTGTTACAAGTACACTTGTGCCATTTGGAAATTGTTCCAAATTCTAAACCAATTTATTTCCAGTGAGGTTTTTAGATAGAACTTGTTTCTAAGTTGGAAGCTGCTTGGGTCATGCTAAAGTTGGATTGAAGTTCTAAATTCTGTTCAACTAAAAAAAAATCTTTTAAAAAAAGGATTATAATACTACCAAGCTGTTTCCAAACCTTGCCATGTTAACTTCTCTTTCTAATATGATTTATTCCCCTGCTTTCCTGCCATTTAAAAATTGCTGCTATCAGGATTAACTTTTCAAGATAATAGTGGCTTTAGTAGAGTAACCAATGAAGATTATATACTGAATGGAAAAGTCAGTGTTTGCTCAGAGAAGTGCATGTGGTTCACACAAGTTCAGAAATTAAGCATCTAATGACAGCTTCTAAGCTAAGAACTATAAACTTGAATTGCTTTTTGTTCTCTCAAAGGATCAGTTTTGCTCAGTGCCAGTATATATGGCAGCTGTCTAGAATGTGTTGAAATGCAGAATTAGTTGCTTTGTCTGTTTTGCCATCAACTGTATTTTTAATTGAATTAGAGAGACTTTTTATGCTTACCTGTAAATATTTTTAGGGTCATCTTTCCAAAACCAAAACAAAGTGGAGTGTCATGGCAAATAATCTCACATTTTGTTCAAAAGTGGCATCCCCTTCCCAATGATGCACTTACAATTAAAAATCCTACTTTTAATAAGTTCTTATGTCTTCCTTAGTGGATTTAAAAAATTAATTTCTTGATCTGACTGGATAATTGTCTCAGTTCTCTTCTAATTGCTTTGGCTGTGGAAAACTGCCATATCAGATTGTAACCCCTACATCACCACCATCAGCAGGATCACCTGTGAACTTGTTAGAAAAGTAAACTTTCCAGCCCCTTCTCAGACCTATTGAAGCAGAACACCTGGGGCCCAATAATCTAGCATAACAAGTCTTCCAGATGGTTCTGATGCAAACCATTTGAGAAATCTTGGCATATGGGAAACCTGTGCTGTTTACTTACTGGACAGGCAAACATGGAAATACAAGAAATACGTCAAATAGGAAAATAACCAGTGACCCATGTGCTCTGACTTTAAATGGATGTAGAACAAATTGAATGAGACTTGTGAACTGGATCTATGCAGAAACATATGAACTATCCCTTTCTGTTTGATTTCCATGGGTTTATGTTAGTGTAGAACCCTGAGTACATTTGTTGTGGCAGATATGTAAATTCTTCAGCATATGGGAAGCTGTAGAGAAGAAAGTAGGACTAACTACTGCTCCTGGTCATCTCCCAGGACTGGATTACAAACAGGCAGTCTGTCTGTGCATGTGTTTCTGTCATGTGCCAAGCAGGGGGCAGGAAAAAAAATACATAAAATATATACTTATATAAATTCACATTTATAATATAATTTATAAATAAAGGTATACAAATATATATAAAATATATAATATATGTTTAAAGAACTACATTTTTGGTAATTTTTTAAGAAGCACCAAAGTGGTCACTATAAGAAAAACCAAACTGTTCTTGGCCTTTGTAGGAAAGGAAAAACTTTTCCTCTAACATCTTTTGTTCTTTGAATGGAGGCCTGCAAATTAAACTGAAAAAAGACATCAGTAAGAGAAAAGAGTGAGCTTATTTATGTGTGCAGTGCTCACACATGTGGGAGTATTCAATGATGAGTAACTGAAATGGTGGTTAGAATGTGGGGCTTATATGCCTAACTTAGTAGGGAGCTGAGAGGGGGCAGAAAAGCCTTCTATGGGAAGGGTAAATAAATTTCTTTAGGAAAGACAAATGGGTTTTCGGAAGAATAAACAGAAGATAAGAAATTTTGGGACAATGTTTGTTCATGCAGACACAAATGGTCTTTCTGTCTCCTTCATGGCCATGAAACTTCCCCTGAGAGGGATGATGGGGTTCAGGACATGCTACCCCAAACTATGGTACCTTGGCATTTGAGAAAACAGCAGATGCAGGAAGTTCACATTCACTTTCCCCTGACCTTCTGCCCCGAAGGACGTCATGAAACCTAGGAAGGATTCTCTGACCTTCCCCTGAAGCAGATCATAAGACCCTCATTCAAAGGGAACCCTCACTATATCTGGAGAAAAAGAACATCCTTATCTCTGAAGACACAGAGACACAGAGAAGAATCTGAATAAACAGGACTTACTATATTTCTCCCAGTTTACTACCATTAGATCATACTTCCTTAACCAATCACAATTCTCCATGACTATTTACTTCATCAGACAACATAAAAAATGCACAGGTTCACCAATTTCTTCAGGGCCTCATTGCCTTACAAAGGCATCTGTGTCATGTAAAGCTTAAAATAAATTTGTGTGCTTTTCTCTTGTTAATCTGTCTTGTGTTACAGGGGTCTCAGTCACAAACCTAGTAATGGGTGAAGAAAAGATATTTTTCCTCCCCTACAGGGGATTTATGGTAGCGTAGGGGGGGAAAACAGATTTTTTTTTCTCTTACTCATTGCTAGGTTCATGGCTGAGACCCTACAACACAAGACAGAATAACAAGAAAACAGTATAAAATTTTATTGACTATAAGTTTTACATGACCCAGGAGCCTTCAGAAATGAAGACCCACAGAAACAGGGAAACCCGTGTATTTTTATGCTAAGTCTGATGAAGAAGTGGATAGTTATGGAGGAGTATTATTGGATAAAGGGGGAATGATATAATAGTAATAAACTGGGGGGGAGAGGACTTACCAAAGCCTGTTTGTTCAGATTCTTCTCTGTGTCCCTGTGTCTTCAGAGATAAGGATGGAAAGGAAGGACACCTCTTAAGACCTACTTCAGAGGAAGGTCAGAGAGTTTTTCTATGACCTGCTTCATGGGAGAAAATTGGGGGAAGGCCAGAGAGTGAACTTCAGCTGTTTTCTTAAATGCCAAGGTGTCATATTTTGGGGTAGCATGTCCTTGACCCCATCGTTAGCCCCATTTCCCAGGAGTTACTGCTTTTAGTCAGATAAGGGAAGCCTTGAGAAGTCTTTTTCCTGCATCTGTTCAATCTCAAATGTCTTTAGCTTAAAATAATCTTTATACCAACTCTGGGGTTCCAAGTGAGTCCCTGTGTCTTCCTTTATTGTATGGTTTTATACTGTTCTTAGTTTAATTGCTGGGACTAGGGCACTAGATATAATCTTTTCATGCCTGGAGTTTTAATGAGTTTTAATCTGGCTCCAAATTTTCCACTAATACATCCCACAGGCACCTCAAATGCAACAGGTCATGAATATAATTCACTGTATTTCCATGATGTTTCTTCTCCTCCTCCTGAGGCTCTAGTCTCAGCTAATGACGTCAAAATCCATGTGTCCCATCTAGAAATCAGGGAGCCATCCTCCATCCTCCCCCTTTCTCGTCTTCCTATATTCAGTCTGTCAGCCAGTTTTGTTGATTCTGTCTTCCAGGTACTTTCCAAGTCTGTCTCCCCCAGTCTATTTCATAGCTGCTAATTTTGCTCAGATCCTCTCTGTCTCAGACTTCTATGGCAGGCTCTTGCTGGTGTTCGGGTGGAGCTAGCTTCCATACAACAGCAAACAGAAGTTTTCAGAACAACTGGCCGACTGGTTAAAATCCTTAGCATGAGCTTTCTTAGCTGATTACCTTTCTAGTCACAGATTTGCCTTTCCTCCATCCCCACCACTCTGTGCTTCAGCCTCACCGATTACATACTTGCCATTCCCAGAATCTGATGTTCTTGCCCTCACCCCTGTGCTTGAGCGAGCTATTTCTCTTCACCTGAAATGCTACCAGGCCTGCCTCCTGTCCCTCTCTGCACACCCAGCGGCCAACTCCTATGATTTTCATATCCCCCACGTCCTTTCATCAGTGAAGATCTTCTTTCTCTGTATTCCCAAAGCACTTTTACATAACTCTGTCCGTAATTAGAGCAATCACATTGGGTTATAATTATCTCATTCCTGCAATGTAAGATAATCAAAAATAGGGGCTCTTTCTTTTTTCTCTTTGAATTGACAATATTTACCATACATTATATGTGTTAAATAAAAGTTGAATAAATAAATAAATAAATAAATGATGATCGCAAACAGGTAATGGTGGTAGTAAGTGCCTCACTTATACATCAAATTAGAGAAATTTTAGTAGTAAAAGAAAATGTAAGTAAAAGGTTCATAACGCTAAGCCAATACCCACAGCATCTTAATTTTGCTGTCCAGGAGATTTAATATAAATGTCTTCAGTATACACGTCAGGGGCTTCTCTATGTTGAAAAGTGTTTAATATATCTGGGCAATAAATCTGTGTCCTAAATTGAAATACTGTGGTATTATGCTCTTGGACAGCAGAGTCAACATGTAAAATGGCTTGCTACCTAAATATTTACAGATCATGCAATCCCATAAAATACCAACATCATTTTGCTGTCTAGAAAAATATTCTAGCTCGTGTGGACCGAAGACCCCGTCTGCCAAAGCATTTTAAGCAAAAAAACAAATTGGGAGGCATTGTCTACCAGACTTCAAACTATCTACAAGGCTATGTAACAAACTGCATGGTATGGCACAAGAACAGACGTAGACCATGGAACAGGACTGAGAACCCAAATATAAAACCAACCTCATACAGTCACCTGATCTTTGACAAATTCCAGAAAAACGTACACTGGGGAAAAGATTCCTATTCAACAAATGGTGCTGGAAAACTGGATGGCCATATGTAGAAGACTGAAGTGGACCACACCTCTCACCTCTCACAAAAATCAATTCACAATGATACAATCTAAAACCTGAGACATAACCATAAGAATTCTCGAAGAAAACTTGGAAAACTCTTATGGACTTGGCCTAGGCAAGATTATGAAGAAGACCCCCAAGCAATCACAGCAGCAACAAATAATACATGGGACCTGATCAAATTGAAAGCTTCTGCACAGCCAGAACTATCACTAGAGTGAACAGACAACCTACAGAATGGGAGAAAATATTTGCATGCTACACATATGATAAAGGGCTGATAACCAGAATCTATACAGAACTTAGGAAAATCAACAAGAAAAAATCAAACAACCCTATTAAAAAATGGGCAAACGACATGAACAAAAACTTTTCCAAAGAAGACAGAATAATGGCCAGCAAACATATAAAAAAGTGCTCAACTTCTCTAATCATCAGGGAAATGCAAATCAAAACCACAATGAGATATCACTTAACTCCAGTGAGATTGGCTCATATCAAAAAATCCCCAAATAACAAATGTTGGCGGGGATGTGGACAGATAGGAACACTCATACACTGCTGGTGGGACCGCAAATTAGTACAACCTCTATGGAAAAGAATATGGAGATACCTCAAAGAATTAAAAGTAGAATTACCATTTGACCCAGCAATCCCACTACTGGGTATTTATCCAAAAGAAAAAAAGACATTTTATATAAAGACATCTGCTCTCGAATGTTCATAGCAGCACAATTCACAATTGCAAAGTTGTGGAAACAACCCAGGTGCCCATCAATACACAAGTGGATCAATAAAATGTGGTATATGTATACCATGGAGTATTACTCAGCAATAAGGAACAACAGTGAATGAACACATCTGGTATTATCCTGGTTGGAGCTAGAACCCATTCTTCGAAGCGAAGTGTCACAGGATTGGAAAAACAAGCACCACTGGTACTCACCATCAAACTGGTACTAACTGATGAACACTTACATCACACAGGGCAATAACATTCATCAGGGGGCGGGCGGGCGGGGGGGGGGTGGAAGGGATGGAAAAACTCTCACTGAATGGATGTGGGGAGCACAGTTTGGGGGATGACCACGATTGTGGCTCTGACACGGGCAGAACAGGGGCAATGTGTATGGCCAAAGTGTTGTACCCCCATGATATTCTGAAATTAAAAAAATAAATTAAAAAAAAAAAAAAAGAAATGCTGTGGTATTTTGAATACCCCTATAATGAATGCCCTTGGCCTTACTACTAAAGCATAAATAAATATGTGGGAAATATCTGTTCCTGAATTTTCAGTTTGAAATGCTGAATCAATTTTGACAAATACTGTCATTTTTCCACAGATAGATAGAATACTGTCTATCAGAGGTTTCTACCTGAAAATGACGATCTTACCTACCAATCTTTTCTTTGCTGGAAAATTTTCTAGTAAATTTTTTATTGTTTTGCTATTATTCATGAAAACAATAGACAAATATTTTCAGAAGTTACCAAAGGTTATAAAACAAGACTGTTAAAAACCAACTTAGTTTTTTAAAAAAAGACAACTTACTTGGCTTGTTTTAAAAAGTAGTAGGGTGATGAGTCTGAAGAAGCTTTCTAGCAATTAGCGATTTTTATGTGCCGAACCACATGTATTGTGCCTTTTCAGCAATGAAGCTCAACAGTATTAGGCAATGGAACTTTGTAGAATAATTAAAAAATCTTTTCACCCACAGAGATATTCTAAAATAACATAAAGTGCCTAAAATGTGCCTGTCACATAGTGGACATTTAATAAATGGTAGTTATCATTTTTAATGAGAGCTCCCTGTGTGAAAGGCAATTTGAGAGCTTGTTTCTAGCCTCTTAATACACCAAGAACCATCAAAAAAGTGGATAAAACAAACGTTGATTATGAAATCAAACACAATAGGAAGAGTGGACCACTATTCCCTCGTGGAGGCTTCACGGTAACTTCACTTGTTTATTTGAAAAATTATACTTCACTTGTTTATTGGAATGATTTGAAGAGAAGTAAAAATCCATTCATTCTAAAGACATATATGGCCATTTGAGGTTATATGTGGCTACATATCTCTGATATTACCTGTTAGTATATATAATTGAGATCAAAGCACTTTTTGTTTTGTTTCTGTTTTGTTTTTATTTTATTTTTAATTTTTATAGGTACATAATAGTTGTATATTTTTGTAGGGTACATGTGATGTTTTGATAAAGGCACACAATGTGAATTAATCACATCAAGGTAATTGGGGTATCCATCACCTCATGCATTTATCATTTCTTTGTGTTAGGAACATTCCAATTCCACTCTTTTTGTTATTTTAAAATATACCTAACTTATTGTTGATTACAGTCACTTTGTTGTGCTATCAAATATTGTTCATTCTATCTAACTACATTTTTGCACCCATTAACCTTCCTCACTTTATCCCCCCTCCCCTCTAATCTTCCCACCCTCTGATAACCATTATTCTACTCCCTATCTCCATGAGATCAATTGTTTTTAATATTTAGATCTCACATATTAGTGAGAACATGTGAGATTTGTCTTTCTGTTCTTGGCTTATTTCACTTAACATAATATTCTCCAATTCCATCCATGTCATTGCAAATGGCAGGACTTCATTCTATTTTTTGTGACTATCTAATATTCCATTGTGTATATGTACCACAATTTCTTTATCCATTTATCCACTGATGGACACTTAAGTTGATTTCATATCTTGGCTATAGTGAATGGTGCTGCAATAAACATGGGACTGCAGATATCTTTTCAATATATTGAATTCCCCTCCATTGGATATATACCCAGCAGTGGGATTGCTGGGTCATATGGCAGTTCTATTTTTAGTTTTTTGAAGAATCTTCATACTATTCTCCATAGTGATTGCACTAATTTACATTCCCACAGAAGTGTATGTGGGTTCCCCTTTCTCTACATCCTCATCAGTATTCATTATTGCCTGTCTTTTTGATAAAATCCATTTTAACTGGGATGAGATGATATCTCATTGTAGTTTTGACTTGCATTTCTATGATGACTGAAGATGTTGAGCATTTTTTCATATACCTGTTGGCCATTTGTATGTCTTCTTTTGAGAAATGTCTATTCAGTTCCTTTGCCCATTTCTTAATTGGATTATTTGATTTTTTCCTACTGAGATGTTGGAGCTCCTTATATATTCTAGTTGTCAATCCCTTGTCAAATGAGTAGTTTGCAAATATTTTCTCCCATACTGTGGGTTGTCTCTTCACTTTGTTGATTGTTTCCTTTGCTGTGTAGAAGCTTTTTAGCTTGATGTGGTCCCATTTGTCCAATTTTGCTTTGGTTGCCTGTGAAAAGCATTTGTTTTTGTTTTTAACCTTTTTTAAATGTTCTCATCATTAGTGCAATATCATTACCTGGCAAATATAAAAGATTAAGGATACTATTTACCAAATCAATTCTCTGGTAATGAAAAATCAGAGCAAATATTGACTCTAAGACTTGACTGAGTATACTTGAGAGTTACTAGTCCTCATTTTACATACATGGAAAGATGAAGGGATTTTGGAAAAAAGCAAATAAATTATTGCCAAAATTTACTGATTTTTTAAACAAACATACAAACACAAATAAGCAGTACATTTTTTAAAGTAATTTTTTATTTAAAAATATTAAGGGGGTACAAATGTTTTTGTTACATGGATACCTTTTATAATGCTTAAGTTGGGGCTTTCAGTGAGCCCATCACCGAATAGTGTTCGTTCGGGTACCCAATATGTAGCTTTTTACCCCTCCCCTCTTCCTCCCTCTACCCTGTCTTGATTTCTAATGACCTTAACATCTCTTTGTGCCCATGTACACAAATCAGCACTAGATTTTAAAGGATCTTTTTATCTGTAATTTTAAGGAATTCCCTTTTCAAGACTACATACAGTGTTATGTCCATTGCTCTTCCTTTTATGAATTCTCTTAAATTTCAATTTATCAGGTAAGACTGATTCCTTTTCCATGATTTTAGAGAGAAAAGGATGAAGTTTTGTTTCTTGAAAATTATGTTTTGGTTATTTACTGTGTTAGAAAAGATCACCATTCTAAAATTATTTCCCACCGCACTATTTTCTGGAGCTATTTTATCCATTCTTTTTTGTCATGTGGGATAGTGTTGGGTTTTTTCTTTCTTTCAGTTTCCTATTATTCTAGTTGCTATTCCATAATTTTCTAAGTAGAAGCACTTTTCTTTGGAAACATGTATCTGCTTCTTTGTTTGTTTTAGTTTGGGGGTCAGTAAGAAAGACTCCACTGCTTAGTCAGCAGCCTAGTTCCAGAGTTAGATTATGGAGGATGGCAGACCATAATAGGCAGCAATTAACTCTTTATGGCCATGTTTCAGGAAAAAGCATGAACTGTGACAGCCTAGCAAAAACTGCGTGGTGAACCAGTTTTTCTACTGAAACAAAACAAAGGCACTTCTGGCTCTGGTACACCATTTTGCTTGTTAGAAGAAAAAAATACTATGTTTGACCGAGGGAGATGATATCAACCTCTTAAACAACCCACCTTGGTGTTCCTTTGGATTGGATACCACAACAATGTCCATAATGTCAGAACACTCTGTAGTGGAATCACTGGAATGTGTAGTCTGTTGGTGACAAGGAACAAAACGTAATTTTGAATTGTTGCAGAACACTTGGTTATCTTCATTACAAAGAACAATGACTGCAACACACTGATTTGTTTTGTTAAAGTTTCCTGTCAATGACCAGATTAAACTAAATACGCATTAGTGTTTTGATCGAGTAGACAGTGTGCCTATTTTTCTTTTTAAGGAAAGATTCTTAGGTTACTTGGAAAAATATAGAAGTTTAACACAGGGAACAGTTGAAAACAAGCAAATTTTATCTTTGCTTTAGAGAATGCCAGACATGAAAAGTTGTGCAGTGGGCCAAGTTTGCCCTTCACACCTCCTCCCTAATTGCACCCACTTCCATCCCCAGAGGCCTTCCCTAAAGGCTATCTTTGGAGATCAGTCTTTCCTGCGGTTCTCTGATTATTCATACCTTATCTCTATTCTTCCTTCTTCTTTCCCCAAACTCAAACATGCCTGTCTTCATAGCTTCAAGCCCAGCCATGTGTCTTGTACGCTGACAATGAATTGGATCACCAGATCTCTGCTGTGCTGGTCAGGAGAGAAAGGTATGTGTGACCTTCTCAGGCCTTAAAATATGTATCCAGTATGTTAAACAACCATGTCTTATAGATCAGTGGTCCCCAAAGTTTTTGGCACCAGTGACAGGTTTCATGGAAGACAATTTTTCCACAGACTGGAAGGGGGTGTGAGGGCCGGGTGGTGGGGGCAGGTAGGGGGAGCTCAGTCGGTGATGACAGTGATGGGGAGTGGCTGTAAATAAAGATGAAGTTTCACTCACCTGCCTGCTGGTCACTTCTGCTGTGCAACCCAGTTCCTAAGTTTCAAGGAAGACAACTTTTCCATGCATGGGCTGGGGGAGGGGAGTGGAGGGAGAGAAGGTGGAGCTAAGGTGGAGCTAAGGTGGTGATGTGCAGCCCTGTTCCTAACAGGCCATGACCAGGTACTGGGCTGCGGCCTGGGGGGTTGGGGGCTGCAGTTATAGATCATGGTCAAAATGCTACTTTATTACTGCCCTTTAAAATGAATTGGGGAAAGAGGAAGACTAATTTCCCCCTGTTCCTTGTTAAGAAAGTTATTAAAAACTTGCAACTAAAACAAGAGGCTGTCTGTGTGTTCTTTCTGTGTCATCCTGGAACATTATCTCACAGGCCCACCCAAGGGCTACTTAATTTTCTGGGGGAAGATATCATTGTTCATTATTGTTGATTAGGGCCCGTGCTTTGTGATGCTGCATGATAACTTTTAGATTTTTGTCCAACGGAGGTGCAAATGATATCTGTCTGATAGAAAAAAGAAAAACCCAAAGCCCTGTATGACTTCAGCCAGTCTGGTGTCTAATCTCTCAGTCTTCCAACGTTCTATCCTCATCAGTTCCTATAAGTACTCCGTTTCTCAAATGCTTGTTGAACCTCCATTAACATCCTTCTGGTTCTCTCATCAATGAGTTAAATAGATATTGACATGTTTAATCTGTGTTTATGTGAGAGTCATTTTTTTGGTGTGAAAATTATACTTTGCCATCCTGAACAAAGACTTAAGCAGGCATACCTTTTCTGTTCACTCCAGAAAATAAAAAGTCCTCCAGTCATTTTTGGTATAAACAGTTTTAATTTAGTAGCCAGAATGTCCAATATCATTTAATTATCAAAACTCTGGACTCCTCTCCTGCAGCTGGGGGTTGTCTCAGGATGGAAGTCTGCAGTGGGAGCAGGGAGTATGGTTCTTCTGCCTGCTTATCTTTACACTCACCAGATGAGTTGTAATTCTGGACCCCACCAGGATCAAGGGGGAACAGGCGAATGGGGAGAGGTAGGTAAGGTGATTGGCCGGGGCTTGCTGGGTTCAGTGGCCTTGTACTCTGTCCACGTGGCTGACAGTTAACGCTGACATCTCTGCTAGAATCTTCTCTCTTGCCAGTCTCTTGTTCCGGGCAGATGAAAATTAAATACCTCATATATAGAACCAATAATATTTCAAGTACAAAGATTCATTCATAGCATTATTTCTATAGGAAAATGAATTCAGAACTATAAGTAGGATCTTCAAGAACAAATCTCACCAGTTCAGTGCATGGAGAAGACAGAGAATGGAAAGGAGGACAGCGTTCCCTCATGTGACTTTAACAACAGTACATGAAAAAAAAATCAGACATTATACTTCAAATTTCTATCTTGATCCACAAAGTTATTAGCATATGACAAGGTCAAAGTGAGTATTTTATTATTTCAGGAAGGTAAAACAGATCTTTTAAAATGGTTAATTATATCATTATGTTCTCATTTAGCTATTTTTGGTATTTACTTTTCCTTCTGTAAAATAAATGCAAGACTGAAAGTGGCTTGTTAAAATTTTTTTTGGAAAGGTCTGAGTAATCTTCCAAGAGACACCTGGAGAAAGGTTTAACTCTTTACTCACCTGCTTTTCATACAATGTATTCAATTCAACAAGTTCCATTGCTAAAAAATACACCCTATGTGAGTGGTGATGTCCATGTTTGGTGACTAAATTAACCATGTGACAAAACTGTTATTTTCTTAAGGAAAACTGTAGTTTCATGAGGAAGTATTTGGTGGTCCATGGTAGGCTCAATACCATCCTGAGAAGAGAATTCATCTCTTAGAATTATGGCATTTCAATCTAGAATCTAGGCATTTCAATTCATGGTAACTAACCAACTTTGAACAAAACATTGTAATTTCCCTCCTAACTCCCCATTTACCTAGGCCCTTGTTCACTTAACAAGTTATCACAGAGTGTAACAAAGAGTACAAGGCTCTGTGTTAGACCTGATAACTTTATTATTTTACATGGCTGTTACTTACTGGTTCTCTAGGTTCATTCCACCTAGCTCTTGTTGATCATGGTTGGCGGGGTAAACTTTTCTTGAAAACTATTTCTTCTTCATTAGTTTTTAGTTTTATCCATTATCTTTCAATCAAATCTGAACATTTTAGCTTATATTTCAAGTTCTTTCCACCCACATCATCAGGCTTCTCCATGCCTGTTCAACATAATTTGTCACATCTTGCTGTCCCTTGGTCTCCATCTGTAGTAAGTAGTTAGTCTGACCCAGGGGATCTTTTCAAACTTCTTCCATCTTCATTTGTACTAGAACTTTCTGAGAGACAGGTGAGGCAATGGTCCATGTCCTCTCATGCCAGACTCCTTCTCATGTTCTCTCGATACCTATATTGTGCACATATTTATTGCAGGGCACTATGCCATAGCAGTAGTCATAACAACAATATCTTCCATCACTGAGTACTTACTATGCAAAGCATGCATTATTTTGTATGTGTCATCCCTACTAAAACACTAAGATGATTAGGTGGATATGAGTGTTATTATCTCTATTTTACAAACAAGAAAATTGAGGCTCAGAGGATTAAGAAGTTTACCCAAAGTCATGAAGTTAGTCAATACTAGAGCCAGGATTCGACCAGTTGTTATGACTTCAAAGTTTTTATCTTAATCATTACATTTTTCTGGGTCCCACAGATGACCATGTGCTGTGCAGAATGCAAAGATGTAAAAGATTTGGTGTCTGTACCACAAAGTTGACTGTTCAGTTTGGTAGATCAGAGATGCACACAAATAAACTTCCTATAAGGCCATGTGTGGTAAGTACTGGAAAAATGGGCCTAAGGTGCAGTGGTATCCAGAGCTGGGAGACAGCTTCCGAGCTACGATACTTACGTCTTTGAAAGACAGGTAGCATTTTCATGGGTACCTAAGCCATTCAAATTTATGTGTAATTTTATTCTGGTTTGCATTGTTTATTTCATTTTCTTTTTATTGGCCTTCACCTCAATTAGAGAAGTTCTTTTAAAGCCAGGTTCATGTCTTATTTCCCAATATCACTAGCACAGTGTTATGCACATAGTAAATTATAAACAATTTGTGATTAATCACCTAAAGATAAAATTTATTCATGAAAACCATTAAATCAGACTTTATCAATGTACCTGTTACAAAGCACCATTCTTTTCCAAATGTTTTTATGGCAACCTTTATTTTTTCTTTCATTATATCCATCAACTTTCAAATATGAGTTTTATGTGTGTCTTCTCTTCTAGACTGTAAGTCCCATGAGGATAAGGACTGTGTATGTCTTGCATACCACTGAATCCTGGATGCTTGCAATGTGTGCACATGGTAGTCATTCAATAAATGTTTATTGAAGAAATGAAATAGGTCTCTCAAGAAATTTTTCCCAAAGAGCTTCCTTGACCTAGTGAGTTTATGAAAAGTTGCATATTGTGTTGTCCTCTTGGATATTCGCAGTTGCACATCAGCAGATGAAATCTCCAAGAATCTTGTAGTAAAGAAATCTGTTTAAAATAGGTTATATAGTTTATTAAATTAAATTAATTGAAGAACTATTCCCCCACACTTTTATTTCCCTTGGGAACATCTACTAATATTCTGTGGAATCAATGTTGGGCAGATACTCTAAGAAAAGCCATTTTTTTTCTTTTCTTTTTTTTTTTTGGAATCTGGTAGTAACATTTGTCTTACAATGTTACAATTATAGATTCCAAGAAATGTGCCATCTTCTTTATCCTTTTCCAGCCAAAGGGACTAGGGATTCTAAAAGATGGAAACCAGGACAATACCATCCTAAGATGGCCTTGACATCTACGCAAAGAGGACTGCTCTGTGCTCTTAATCCTCAGTGTGGGACAAATAAAGGCTTTTGTTCAAAATAGTGTGCGTGGTTGAGGAGGATTATTTTATTGGTTTGTTTCCCGTGTTCAGCTACAAGCTTCATATTTATTTATAAGGACTATGAGAGCACTAACTTCATAGGGCTCAAAGAGTTAAGAGTAATAATAACAAGGGTAAAAGGTTGGAAGCTGTGTCTTTGAAGAAAAGGTAAATGAGTTGAAGTCATTTTATTTAAAGGAAACATAAAAATATAAGAAAGGACACACCTAATGAAAATAAATTCAGCATGCTACATGAAGTAGGTCTGTGTGCAGGCTGCCAGGTTTTTTGTCACTGTATGGTGATAAGCCCAGAAGCTGGTCCTGTTTAATGCCTATCTTCAGGTCCAGCATTATCTCTGATTCCAGAACCTTTGCCAGCAGTCATTCCCTGCCTCAGTATCAACCAAAGCCATACTCACCTTTTTTTTGAGAGTAATATTAAATAAGTGCTTACTATGTATTGGGCGATGTGTCAAGTGCATTTTATGCATCATTATTCATTTATTCAGTAAACATGTTTAAAGTGCCTTCTGTGTGCCACGCAGCCCTGCTCTTGGTATTTGGGATATATCAGTAATAAAATGAAAAAGTCTTGCTTTGTGGAACTTATACACTAGAGGGTAAAGACAGACAGTAAACAATAAACATAATAAATAAGTAAATTATATAGTATATAGGAAAGTGATAAATGTTATGAAAAAGTAGACCATGGAAAGTGGAAAGGCTGTGTGCATATATGAGGGGAGAGGGGATGCAATCTTAAATAGTTTGGACAGGGTGGACCTCACTGAGGGGGTGATATTTAAGCAAAGATTTGAAGGTCTTGAAGAGTTAGTTCAAGCGGCACCCTCCCTTGCCCCTCCCATGGTGTCAAGATGGCGGTAGTGGCAGGCGTTCCTTCCCTCTTGCTGTGTGCCACTTGGCAGTGGGCCACAAGTGCCGGTCCTCTTTCCTACCAGGTCCACCCCTGGGCTATGGCCCCACCTGGCACCTTTCCCTGGCTGGCTGTGGGGGTTCTAGCAGGGGTGGGAGGACCTCATTTATCAAAAATCACACAAACACAGATCATTTTGTATACCATAAACAATGAGTTTATCTCAAGCAGAGAGCTTGAGACTCAACATTTTAATTCTATAGTGGCAGGTTGATCATTTGAGCTCTGAATTTTAAAAGAATCAACAGCTCAGAATAAACCAAGGACCATCAACCACCACTTTTCCTCACACTCTAGACAAGCGGTGTCCAATAATCTCTAGACATAGGTACAAAAACTCACCAGACAAAAACTCACAAACAAACAATATAGGGGATTCCCAACACTAACAATCTAAAATGCCAAGGCCTATCAATTGAATGGGAATTTTCATTTAATGGCCACTTCTCCTCACACTCCAGCATGCACATTGGATTACAATAACACCATTCTCTTTACACATAGGTTCATAGCTATAAGTTAACCATTCAGCCAAAGTTGTTCCTAAGGGACCTTCAGATGAGCTTCTTTATGTTGCAACAAAACTCACAAATAACAAATGGACAATACAGGGGATACAAAAATACCAGGGCCTATCAAACAAATGGGAATCCAAAGGGGAAAAACACCACCCCAAATGGCACCTTAAATGCCCTACCACAGGGCTGGAAGGTTCACAAATGGGAATCCAAAGGGGATAAATGCCACCCCAAATGGCTGGAAGGTTCAAAACTTCCCCAAATGGGTGGCCTAATACCCCATTCCCTGGGAAACACAAATGAGCTCTGAATTCAAACCAGGTTCCCTAATTCCACTCAACCTCATGACTTCCACCCCCAAAAGGCACTTCAAAACAAATGCCCTCATAGGGCCCCAAACGAATGCCCTGCTGCAGGGCTGGAGGGTTCAAAACCCTCCCCACATGAGTGGCATCAGGGTCTTGGCATGCACGCAGGGGAACTTACCCAACAAATGGCCTGGTGTCTGGACACTTTCCAAATCCATTTCCTTCTCCTCAACTCAGTTCTTGTTGCAGGGAGCTGAGTCTACTTTTAGGAGACTGAAATGGGAGTTCCCTGGAGCTAGAACAGGCTCCAGCAGCTGCTGGGGCTGTCCCTTACTCTCTACCTCAAAAAGAAGTTGCTCCTAACCTCAAAGACCCATGACTTTGACCCAGGGCTGCTCTCCACCTCTTCCAGCAGTCATGGGGTGCCATTCCACTGGGGCACCAATGGTCCCACCCAGGGATGCCAAATTCTGTTACTGAAAGCTCAGCACTTGTCCCTGAGGCTGCATCAGAAGAATGAGGACAAGTGGTTTGAGAAAGAAAGAGGAGTTTATTAATTTGCCAGCAAATGAGGAGGCTGGCAGATTCTTTACTCAAAGTACCAATGTCCTCAAGCTCGACTAACATTTATTAAGCTTCTCTTATGAAGCAAGAAAATACAAGATGTGCTTTTGGTGAGTTTATAATCAGGCTGATTTTAACATATCCAGGGAAACAGGAACTTTCTACTCAACAACGAAACCAAAATTCAGGCTAGGAGTGGTGGCTCATGCCTGTAAACCCAGCACTTTGGGAGGCCGAAGTGGGAGGATCACTCAAAGCCAAGAGATCAAGACCAGCCTGAAAAACATAGAAAGATCCTGTCTCTACAAAAAACCAAAAAAATTAGCCATGGTGGTGCATGCCATATCAATATTATATAATATTCGGGAGGAATGTTAACTTTTGTTTTTTGCCACTAATAACAAATAACAAAAGTATTTTCCATTTCTTAATCATAGATAGATAATACCCCATGCACCAGGAACTTTGTGGAATTACTTTATTTAATTCTATAACAATGTGAGAAATAATTAGCTAATGAAGCATCCCTCTTAAATAGATGAGAAACTAAGACTCAGAGAAATTAATGATTTGACCAAGGTCACACAACCAATAAGTAGTGGAGGTGAGGTTTGAATCCAAATGTGTGTGACTTTAAAGCACAGTTTTCTATCTTTGTAGCCCTGAATCTCTTGGATTGTCCTTGCAGGAATGCAATTGACTTAATTATACTGCTAGCTATTGTTAAACCAAAATGTAAATTCTCTATTTTTTTAATGGATTGGGAATAAAGAAGATTAAAAACAGTGCTTCATTTATTCATAATAAAGCTAGAAACTACTGAAACTACATATATACAGTTTTTTTACATATACATAAAGCAGATACATACATACTTATGATTAGGACCCTTTAGAATTTAAATGATACTTCTTTCCTTCACAGCATTTCATATTTTGACTCTTCTTATCTCTCTTTAATATACTTTTTATCCCCAGATTACTAAATAAAGTATGTTATATTGGTGAAGGTTTTCCTGGTTCTTATCTAAGGTTCCAGTAGGTTTGGACATTCTCAATGTGACCTGGAAATTTCCCTAGAGGCAAATTTGTGGCATCTGGCCTAATTCTATGGAAAGTTCCTTTTATGTGAGATTTCTCAGATAGTTGCATTCTCTGATTTCTGCCTACTCTTTCTCTCCTACTTTAAATGTTCTCCCACTGTGACTAACTTTCAGTTTTTATAACCACGTGAAAAACAAACAAAAAAGACCAATAACTTAAGGCACCAACGGGACCAAGAGCTTTCCAGAACTTGTAATACGTTTCCCTTGTTATTGTAACAGACCTTAAAAAAAGGGAGAGACAAAAATCAGGTGTGAGCCTTGCAGCCTTATTTGTAAGACAATTTTTGTTTTAAATATTTTGCTTTTATCTTAGTATTGCCCCACTCTGAGACCTTACTAGCCTCAAGGACAGTTGTGTTACATAGAAAATCTGGTGAAAAAGCCTTTTAAAAAATAGGAATATTAATGAGAGTTAATTTGGTTTAAACAACATTTTATAAAAAATTTAGTTAAGAGCCATTTTGGTTTAATCAATATTATCTTACTTCAATGGCAAATTAGTAAGGTTTCTTCAACAAATGTGGGTATGGATATGCTGCATGGACCATTTAGGAACAGCCACATCCCAGGTACTCCTCCGTAAAAAGAAGGGCTCTTTGGATGAAGAGTGTTCATGTGGAGGGTATATAGACATATGAAATACTATCTTGCCTTAGAGAAGAATTCATATTGAGTAGGGGGCAGCCAGCACACATGAACCAATAAAATGATAATAAAGAGCTGCCTATGATTGGCTGCCATAAAATAAATGCTATAGATCTTCAGAGTGGAAAAAAATCCACTATGGCCTGACATGAAGAGCTTGATAATCATTTAGCTCTTACTATATTTAAGTCATTTTGCAGAGTGCTTTTCAGGATAAGAATAAAATGACAGGGCTCCTGCCTTTGTGGCTTATACTCAGAAAATGATGTAATAAGGGAACCAAGAAATTCAAAACAAAATCCCCAGTGATTCACAGTGGATGAGGGTGCTTCTTAAGGGAAAAATGAGGAAGAGTTCAGGGAAGTGATGTTTGACTTTGGACTTAAATTATGGGTAAGATTTAGACCTAAGAAAGGTGAAGAAAGTAGAAGGGTGTTTGTAGGTAGGAGGAACAGCCAGAGGAAAGACATCAAGGCATTAAATCATAGAATACTAAGGAAAAAAAATGACTTACTTATGTGAAAGCGAACAAAGAAGCTGGAGATAGGTGGTCATGGGTATCAAATAATTTTTTTGTGGACAATAGGGAGACATTATAGGTTTGATATAAGAAACATGATCAAAACTATTGAGGAAGAAGAGAAGAAAACCCAGGACAGAACTTTGAGGAGCTCCAAGTTTGAATGGGTGGAGAGAAGGGAATGTGCATGAAAAGGAAGAGAAGCAGCAGCCAGGAAAGTAGGAAGTAGACTAGGATGCAAGTGGAGGTTGAAAACCAAGGGGAACATTTCAAGAGTGGGTGGTCAGCAGAGATGTCAGGCAAAATGAGGACTAAAAACTGTCTATTGGATTAATTACATGGAGGTCATTGGTGTTTTTGGCAAGTTGGGTGATAAGGACCAAATTGAAATATATTGACTTGTGATTGATGGGTGAGGAAATTAAGACAAAACTTAGATAGTTTTTTGGGTTTTTTTGTTTTGTTTTTTGTCTCTGTTTGCCTGTAAAGAGAAGGGATAGAACAGAAACTGGAGAGAAATATGAAATTAAAGGAGGTTATTATTATATTTAAATGGGAGAGATCTTTACAGATTTGTAAGGCAATTGGAAAAGCCTAGTGGGGAGGGATATTGACTGTACAAGAGAAAGATGAGATATTTGATAGTTTTGTGAGAAGAGTTTTGGGTGTAGGGTGAGGTAGACAGGATGGGGTCCAAAGCAAGGATAAAAGGTGCCTCCATTGTTACAGGATTACAAAAGAGGAAAGAAAGAATTGGTTTAGGTGTAGGTAGGTTTGTATCTTGGTTGTTGGTAAGACGAGGGCATCTGTATTAATTTGCTAGAGCTACTGTAACAAAGACCACAGACTGGGTGGCTTAAACAACAGAAGCTTATCTTACAATTCTGGAGGCTAAATGTCTAAGATCAAGGTGTTGCAGGGTTGTTTTCTTCTGAGGCCTCTCTCCCTGTCCTGTGGATGACCATCCCCTTCCTGTCTTCACACGGTCTTCCCTCCGTGTGTGTCTGTACCCTAATCTCTTCTTTTAAGGACACCAGTCACATTGGATTATGAACTCATTTTACCTCAATTACCTCTTTAAATGACCTATCTCCAAATACAGTCACATTCTGAGACACTGAGGGTTTGGACTTCAATATATGAATTTGAGGGGGAGACAGTTCAGCCCACAGCAGCATCCCTGTCTGATAACTTTCTTTTATCTGTTAAGTAGAAAGAAAGGTAATTTTGGGGGTGGGGGGGAAGAAAGTCAGAGATTTAAGAGTGGAAACCTTTTGAAAGTTTTTTTGTGGAGAGTGGGAAGGTAGGTTGACCAGAGAAATGCAGTAGTATTGCTTCGTATTGATGGCCCATTGAAACTGGTGATTATGAATTTATAGCGTGACTTCCTCCAGCAGCAATATATGCTTGGGTGCAGGAGGGAGAAAGCTGATGGCTTTGCTTGAATAATGCTACCAAAAGACAGAGAGATGCAAGAGTAAAGAGAATGGATAAGGAGGCAAGCAAAGAAAAAAGATGCTGATTGGTTTGGTGAAAGTCGGAGAGGCAATAGATTTGGCGATTCCAATAAGGGCAAAGAACGGTTGAACAATAAAAATTGATAATGATAATTGATGGAAGGAGAGGGCTCATCACAGAGGAGAAATGTTTGAAGTAAGTGGACCACATATAGGTAATAACACAGGCTGAAGTCTGGCTTTAAAAGTGGATGGTATTGGAGATGTAAAGGTCAAGGAATGAAGACAGATCTTGAGTATAGGAAAAGACGCTGAGCCGTCAGTGTTCAGTGGGTGAAGGAGAGTGGGTAGGCTGACAGTAGATGGCAACAAAAAGGAAAGGGAGAGTTGTTATAGCCACGTGGCGTGGCGTCAGGGGAGCTGTTTTTATAAGAGGGGGTAGGACTAATCCTCTAAAATGGAAATGGGGAGCAAGTAGGATGTCAACTCCATCTCCCAAACTTTTGATGCATGATTAGAGGTTAATAGTCACCCCTTGAGAAGGCTATATGGGAGGTCATGTGTTTAGAGAAGACTTGTAGGAAACATCCAGAGAAGAGATTGAATTCAGATACATTTTCTGGTCCACAGGATACAGAGAAATAATTAGAAGTTGGCCAAGAGGCAGAGGTCCAGGGCTGGGCAAAAATAGACAAAGCATTATGGAAATAATGATGCATGAAGTATAAGTGTTTTGGAGTGCTGAAACTTGGGCACTGTTTTCTACCAACTGGGATGAGAAAGCTGGTGAATAGCATTTCCTCACTCATAAGGGTCAGCAATAAGCTGGATGGGGAGATGGGACATGTAGGAACTGCAGATTCTCACAGATTCTAATGCCTCATATTCATTTACTCTTTGAACAAATAATGTGTGAGGATCTAACTGTGCCAGGCCCAATGCCAGGGACTGGGGCTATAAAGATAAATGGTGTGGGGTTTCACCTTTGAAGAGGTCTCAGTCTAATAAGGAGCTAACAAACTACAACATTGTGATAAATGACAAGTTAGAAATATTTGTAACATGAAATTTGGTCACAGAGAAGGAGAGGCATCTGATGAGACATGGGTTAGAAGTTGCATATCCACCTATCTTCTGAAATATCCTCCACATCCACATAGGAGGGACCACTACTTACTATTCCAGGATGATCAGCTCAGAATGTTAGTGGCTACCCATTTTTTACTCTTTAAAAATTTTAAATTTTTAATTATTATGGGTACATAATGGTTGTATCTACTTATGGGGCACATGTGATGTGTTGATAGAGGCATACGATGTATAACAATCAAATCAGGGTAATTGGGGTATTCATCACCTCAGGCACTTATCATTTCTTTGTGTTAGGAACATTCCAAGTCCACTCTTTTAGTTATTTAAAAGCATACAAAAACTTATTGTTGACTATAGTCAACAATAATATACAAAATAATAAACAAAATATATTTGATAGCACAAATATTAGATCTTCTTCAATCTATCTAACTATATTTTTGCATCCATTAACTATTCCCACTTTATCTCCTCTTTCTGCTACCCTTCTCAGCCTCTGGTAACCATCATTCTACTCTCTGTCTCCATGAGATCAATTGTTTTAATTTTCAGCTCCCACATATGACTGAGAATGTGTGAGATTTGTCTTTCTGTGTTTGGCTTATTTCACTTAACATAATGTTCTCCAGTTCCATCCATGTTGTTGAAAATGGCAGGATTTCATTCTTTTTTGTGGCTATATAATATTCTGCCATGTATGTACCACAATTTCTTTATCCATTCATCCATTGACGGACACTTAGTTGGCTATTGTGAATAGAGCTGCAATAAACATGCGAGTGCAGATATCTTTTCAATATACTGATTTTCCCTCCTTTGGATATATACCCAACAATGGGATTGCTGTGTCATATGGTAGTTCTATTTTTAGTTTTTTGAGGAACCTCCATACCATTCTCTATAGTGGTTACACTAATTTACATACCCACCAACAGTGGACAAGTGTTCCCCTTTCTTCACATCCTCGCTAGCATTTGCTATTGCCTGTCTTTTTGATAAAAGCCATTTTAACTGGGGTGAGATGATATCTCATTGTAGTTTTGATTTGCATTTCTCTGATGACTGATGATACTGAGTATTTTTTCATATGCCTATTTGCCATTTGCATGTCTTCTTTTGAGAAATGTCTATTCAGGTATTTTGCCCATTGATTTTTTCCTATTGAGTTGTTGGAGCTCCTTATGTATTCTAGTTATTAATCCCTTATCAGATGCATAGTTTGCAAATGCTTTTTGCCATTCTGTGGGTTGTCTCTTCACTTTGTTGATTGTTTCCTTTGTTGTGCAAAAGGATTTTAGGTTGATGTGATCCTATTTGTACATTTTTGCTTTGGTTGACTGTGCTTTTGAGGCATTACTCAACAAATCATTGCCCAGACCAGTGTCCTGGCATGTTTCCCCAATGTTTTCTTTTAGTAGTCTCATAGTTTCAGGTCTTATATTTAAGTCTTTAATTTATTTTGATTTGATTTTTGTATGTGGTAAGAGAGATGGGTCTAGTTTCATTTTTCTGCATATGGATATCCAGTTTCCCCAGCACTATTTATTGAAGAGATTGTCTTTTCTCCAATGTATGTTCTTGGTACCTTTGTCAAAAATGAATTCACTATAGATGTGTGGATTTATTTCTGGGTTCCCTGTTCTTTACCATTGGTCCATGTAAATCTATTTTTATGCCAGTACCATGCTGTTTTGGGTACTACAGCTCTATAGCATAATTTGAAGTCAGGTAATGTGATATCTCCAATTTTGTTTTTTTGCTCAGGATGTCTTTGGCTATTCTGGGTCTTCTGTGGTTCCATACAAACTTGAGAATTACTTTTTTTTTATTTCTGTGAAGAATGTCCTTGGAATTTTGGTGGAGATTTCATTGAATCTGTAGATTGCTTTGGGAGTATAGACATATTAACAATATTGATTCTTCCAATCCATGAGCAAGGAATATCTTTTCCATATTTTTGCATGTCCTCTTCAATTTCTTTCATCAATGTTTTAGAATTTTCATTGTAGAGATCTTACACTTTGGTTAAGTTTATTCCTAGGTATTTTATTTTATTTGTAGCTTTCATAAATGAGATTACTTTCTTGGTTTCTTCTTCAGATTTTTTGATGTTGGCATATAGAAATGCTACTGATTTTTGTATGTTAATTTTTTATCCTGCAACTTTACTGAATTTGTTTATCAGTTCTAATAGCTTTTGGTGGAGTCTTTAGGTTTCTCTAAATATAAGATCATATCATCTGCAAACAAAGATAATTTGACGTTTTCCTTTCTAATTTGGTGGTGCCCTTTATTTCTTTCTCTTGTCTGATTGCTCTAGGTAGAACTTCCAGTATTATGTTGATTAACGGTGTAAAAGTGAGCATACTTGCCTTGCTCCAGATCTTAGAGAAAAGGCTTTCAGTCTTTCCCTGTTCTATATGATACTAGCTGTAGGTCTGTCATATATGGCTTTTATCATGTTGAGGTATGTTCCTTCTATATTTTTTGAGAGTTTTTATCATGAAGGGATTAAATTTTATTAAATGCTTTTTCAGGATCAATTGAGATGATCATATAGATTTTGTCCTTTATTTTGTTGATATGTTGTATCACATTGATTGATTTGCTTGTGTTGAACCATCCTTGCATCCCTGGGATGAATCCCACTTGATCATGATGAATAATCTTTTTAATGAATTGTTGAATTTGGTTTGCTAGTATTTCATTGAGGATTTTTGAATCTATGTTCATCAGAGATATTGGCCTATAGTTTCTTTTTTTGTTGTTGTATCTTTGTCTGGTTTTAGTATCAGGGTGACACTGGACTTGTAGAACGAGTTTGGGAGTATTACCCCTCCTTAATTTTTTGGAATAGTTTGAATAGGATTGGTATTAGTTATTTAAATATTTGGCAGAATTCATCAATGAAGCCATAGTGTCCTGGGCTTTTCTTTGATGGGATACTTTTTATTACTGATTCCATCTCATTACTTGTTATTGGTCTTTTCAGGTTTTGGATTTTTTTCCTTGTTTAACCTTGGTAGGTTGTATGTGTCTAGAACTTTATCCATTTCTTCTAGGTTTTCCAATTTATTGCCATATAGTTGCTCATAGTAGTCTCTAATAATCCTTTGAATTTCTTCAATATCAGTTTTAATGCCTCCTTTTTCATCTCTGATTTTATTTAATTGAGTCTTCTTTTTGTCTTAGTTATTCTGGCTAAAGATTTGTTAATTTTGTTTATCTTTAAAAAAATCAACTTTTTGTTTCATTGATCTTTTGTATTTTTTGTTTCAATTTTATTTGTTTCTACTGTGGTCTTTATTTTTCTTTTTCTTCTACTAATTTTGGGTTTGGTTTGCTTTGTTTTTCTAGTTCTTTAAGATGCATTGTTAGGTTGTTTATTTGAAGTTTTTCTACTTTTTTGATGTAGGCTGTTATTGCCATAAACTTTTCTCTTAGTACTGCTTTTTCTGTATCCCACAGGTTTTGGTATGTTGTGTTTTCATTTTCATTTGTTTCAAGACATTTGTAAATTTTCTTCTTAATTTCTTTATTGACCCACTGGTCACTCAGGAGCATATTGTTTCATTTTCATGTGTTTGTATAGTTACCAAAGTTCCTTTTATTATTGATTTCTAATTTTATTCCATTACAATTAGAGCAAATACTTCATTTTTTTAAAATTTTTAAGCTTGTTTTGTGACATAACATATGGTCTATGCTTGAGAATGATCCACATGCTGTGGAGAAGAATGTGTATTCTGCAGCTGTTGGATGAAATGTTCTCTAAATATCAATTAGGTGCATTTGGTCTATAGTGCAGATTAAGCTGGTGTTTCTTTGTTGATTTTCTGTTTGCACTATCTGTCCAATGCTGAAAGTAGGATGTTGAGGTCTATAGTTATTGTTGTATTGAGATCTATCTTTCTTTTTAGCTCTAATAATATTCGCTTTATATATCTGGATGCTCCAGTGTTGGGTGCATATATATTTAAATTGAAAATATCCCCTTGCTGAATTGACCCCTTTATCATTATATAATGACCTTCTTCATCTCTTTTTACAGTTTTTGTCTTGAAATCTATTTTATCTGAGATAAGTATAGCTGCTCCTGCTCTTTTCTGGTTTTCCATTTGCATGGGATATCTTTTTCCATCCCTTTATTTTTAGTCTATGTGTGGCTTTATAGGTGAAATGAATTTCTTGTAGGCAACATATAGGTGGATCATGTTGTTTTTTTTTTAAATTCAGTCACTCTGTCTTTTGATTGGAGAGTTTAGTCCACTTACATTCAATGTTATTATTGATAGGTAGAACTTACTACTGCCATGTTGTTATTTGATTTCAGGATTTTTTGTGGTTCTCTCTTTCTTTCTTTCTTCATTCCTGTCTTCCTTTGTATAGAAGTGATTTTTCTGGTAGTGTGCTTTAATTTCTTGCTGTTTATTGTTTGTGTATCTGTTGTAGGTTTTTTGGTTTGAGGTTACAATGAGGCTCGCAAAAAACACCTTATAACCAATTATTTTAAATGGATGACAACTTAGCTCTGAATACCAAAAACAAACAAACAAGCAAAAAGAAAGCTAAAAAAACTCTACACTTTAACTCCATCCCCTGATTTTTAACTTTTTCTTGTTTCTATTTATATCTTTTTATACTATCTCTTAAAAAGCTGTTGTAGCTATTATTTTTGAAAGGTTTGTCTTTTAGTCTTCCTACTCAAGATCTGAGAGGTTTACACACAGTAATTAGACTGATAGAGTAGTCTGTATTTGTCTACTTACTGCTACTAGTGAGTTTTATACTTTCAGATAATTTGTTATTGTTCATTAACATCCTTTTCTTTGATATTGAAGAACTCCCTTTAGCATTTCTTTTTGGACAAGTCTTGTATTGGCAAAATCCCTCAGCTTTTGTTTGTTTGTTTGGAAAAGTCTTTATTTGCACTTCATGTTTGAAGGATTTTTTGCAGGACATTGTATTCTAAGATTAAAATGTTTTTTTTTAAATTCCTTCAGCACTTTGAATATGTCATGACACTCTCTCTTGGCCTGGAAGGTCTCCAATGAGAAGTCTGCTGTCAGATGTATTGGAGTTCCTTTATATGTTATTTGTTTCTTTTCCCTTGTTGTTCTTAGGATCTGTTCTTTATTTGTGACCTTTGGTAGATCAATTATTAAATGCCTTTAGGTAGTCTTGTTTGGGTTAAATCTGCTTGACATTCTATGATCTTCTTGTACCTGAATATTGACATCTTTCTCTAGGTTTGGAATGTTCTCTGTTATCATTTATTTGAATAAACTTTCTACCCTAACCTGTCTCTCAACCTTTTCTTTAAGGCCAATAACTCTTAGATTTTCCCTTTTGAGGCTATTTTCTATATTTTGTAGGAGTGCTTCCTTCTTTTTTATTCTTTTTCCTTATTCTCTTCTGATTGTGTATTTTCATATAGCCTATCTTCAAGCTCACTAATTCTTTCTTCTGCTTAATTAATTCTGCTATTGAGAGACTCTGGTGCATTTTTCAGTTTTTCAGTTGAATTTTTCACCTCCAGAATTTCTGCTTGATTTTTTAAATTATTTCAATCTGTTTATTAAATTTATCTGATGGGATTCTGAATTCCTTCTCTGTGTTGTCTTTAAGTTCATTGAGCTTCCTCAAGAGAGCTATTTTGAATTCTCTGTCTGAAAGGTCACATATCTGCATCACTCTGGGATTGGTCATTTGTACCTTATTTAGTTTGTTTGGTGAAGCCATGCTTTCCTGGGTGTTCTTAATGATTATGGATGTTCACTGATGTCTTTGCATTAAAGAGTTAGGTATTCGTTTTAATCTTTGTAGTGTGGGCTTGTTTGTCTTGAGAGGGCCTTCCAGCTATTCAAAAGGAATGAAGTGTTGTGACGTATATCTTTGTTCACTGCAGCCATATCAGCACTAGGAGGTTGCTCCCAGCCCAGTAATGCTGTGACTCTTGCAGACTCCTCATGGTACCACCTTGGTGGGCTGATTTTTGGTTCTTCTGAAGGTGCTATCTTTCATGGATAGTTGCTAAATTTGGTGTTCCTGCAGGGGGACAATAAGTGGAGGGTTCTATTCAGCCATCTTGCCCTGCTGCCTCCTCAGTGGCTATCCTTAATCATCATGGCATTAACGTAACAGCAGTGTCCAATCCACAGTTTCCTTTAATATGACTAAAATATTTCAGCTTTCAAAATTTTCCCTCTCTCTCCCAGAAAACTTACAGCTGAAAATGAATTCCATTCCTGACCATCTTGGCTTCTCTTCATCTTACTGTAACCCAGAGTGTCTCAAACTTGAAATGCCTCAGAATCACCTGCAGGGCTTGTTTAAACACAGATGCCAGGGCCCCACCACCAGAGGTTCTGATTAGGTAGGTCTGGAGAGGGATCTGAGATTTTCCATTTCTCACATGTTCCCAGATGGTTCCGAGGCTGCTCACCCAGTGTCTACACTTTGAGAACCACTGCTGTAAACAGATTGGTAATACTTTTCCCAAGAATACCTCCCTTTTCAACTTCAAAGTTCCCATAAATGCACCAATTATTATAACTAGTTAAGGGGGTCTCTGAGAAAGGCAATATTTCCTGAGCTTGTATTTTTCTTTCACTGACCCAGTGGGTCTATAACCTGCCTATTTAACCGTTCCACATAGCTCTCTAGCAATGACCAATTTGTGGAGGTTGTGGTATTTGAACGGAGCCTTAAAGGATGAATAGGATTCAGCAAAACAACAAGAGACATTGAAGGTGTGGGAAGAAAGTTGAGTGAAGGCCTGACTGAGTGGATGGGAGGAGCATGGGGTTCAGAGGAGAACCAGCAGTCCTCTAGGACCCTGGAGCAGTGTGTGAGGTGAGTGGAGGAAATGCCTTGGAGAAGTTTGTGTGGGGAACCTGGGCCTGGGTTTTAGAGAATTTTGAATGTCATACAAAAGAGAATTTTTAAAAATTGAAGTACTCTTTTGATATAATATGTCATACTAAATTTTTTTAAACATTAGAAAAAATAAAAAGTAAAAGGTTCTGATAAAGAACATTCCCCCTTTTTTGGTTGAATTAAAACCAAGTAAAGATAAACACAGGAGTCAGACAAATTGAGATAGATTATCAGCCTTATTGCTTATATAAGCCTGATTGGAGGAGTATAAGAGTTTTCTAGATGGACAGCCAGATGGCCTGCCTAATGCAGACTTGAACTTATCCACTGAGCCATGGGCCATGCTGGACTTCCCCCAGGGGTAGAGCTGCACCCCATTTCTTCTGGCACGAGACTAGGGTGAGGCAAGTGAGGTGTTAGGGCACAGAATTTAAGGAGGGTTGAGTAAGCGCAGGGTTGGCCCGTAGGCTGATTTGAAAACAGAGGCAAGAGGAAGGCACCGAGCCAGCATTCTTAATTCTTTCTCCCAACCTTACCAAGACAAAGGGAAGAGGAGCGAGTGAGGATAGGAGAAGAGCCTTAGAGTGTTCATATGGCAGAAGTCCTCCCCTTGAAACATTAGGATGGGAAAATGTCTGTAATAATAACTACTCTTAATATTTTGGTGTATATCCTATTTATACCTTATGAAGCATATTTTTACATACATGGTACATATACTGTTCTGTTGTCTTACTCTTTTGTTTAATTTATGGCAACCCTTAATCCACCTTTATCCACTTTAGTACATGATGATTGTTTTAGCTCAGGTTGCTATAACAAAGGACCATAAACTGAGTGGCTTATAATCAATAGGAATTTTTTTTCTGACAGTTTTGCAGGCTAGAAGTCCAAGATCAGGGTGCCAGCCTGGTAAGGGCCCTCTTCTGGGTTGCAGACTGCCATCTTTTTGTATCCTTACATGGTAGAAAGAAGGTGAGAGAGCTCTCTGGGGTCTTTTTTATAAAGGCATTAATTCCACTTATGTGGGCTCCACACTAATGACCTTATTACCTTCCAAAGACCCTACCTCCTAATACCATCACATTGGAGGTTAGGATTTCAATTTCTGAATTTTGGGAGGGACACAAACATTCAGTTCGTTCAGACCAACCTTTTTAAGGGCTACAGAGTAGTTTATTGTATGGTTTCACCATAATTTATTTAATTAAATCTCTATTGGTGGGTAGTTGTTTCCATTGCTTAATTTATATAAGTAATAATTAAAGAACCTTTTTTGATCAGAAGTGTGAACTATGGAAACTTGCTGCCTTGAATCAACCTCTCCACTCTGCCACTTAGTAGCTTACCTCTGTGTGCCTTACTTCTTTCATGTGGATGATGAAAATGTTATTATCTATCTTACAGGGCTGATGTAAGGATTAAAAGAGTTAATAAGATGTGAAGAGTTTAGATGTCTGACCCAGATCAAGAATTCAATCAATGTTAGCAACACAACAAAAAAAAATATTTTTGCATATTTGACCTATTTTTTCATTAATACAACTTTCTAGAAGTGAAATTAATAGACCAAAGAGTAAGCACATTTTTAAGGCCCTTGTTACATATTATGAAAAACTTATGGAGAAGAGTTTTATTTAATATACACTGTAGGACACTACTCTTCAAACATTTCCACTGAAGTTCCCAGATGATGCAAAAGACTAAACACATACTTCCAAAGAAGTTGGGGAGACAGTGATCCTGAAGACTGCCACAAAATTTTCTGGAAGCCTCAAGTTTTATCCTAAAAATTAATGAGAATTTTCATTCTGTTTCTTAACAATTTGTGTCTATTTTGATTTTAAAAATAACATTTCAAATGAACCACAAAGAAAAGAAATCGAAAGCTGTCCTTTAAAATCTACTAAAACTGACCCCTTAGAAAGACGTACCACATTTTATGGTGATGTCAAGTACCTCTTGGCCCACTACTGTGTACCCCAGTGTGTGGCAATGGAAACTGTGGTTTTTGAAGCTTCAAGCAACTTAATAAAGAAGATGGTTACAAAATTAACCTGGTGCTGGTGTATCAAATGGACTTCAGAGTTGCAGAGTACAGACTCTACAGATTGGTGCCTAGCTTCCAACTTGCAGGTGTGGAAACTTAGTACATGTGCATGCATGCATGGGTGTGTATTTGCTTAAATTATCAGTTTAGTAATTCCATCTCATTCACTCTTCACTCCGTATGCTGGGTTCACTCATTCTTGCTTAATCTCTTATCTTATAGTTAAATCTTGAATTAAAGAACTTTTTTATATGTGGTAATATATGAATTTTGGGGCTGAATGGATCCAATGAGCAGTTGTCATCAAGAGTCTGATAGATTAGGTAAGCAGCCTCCTTACAGAATGCTAGTTGGGCTACTTCTTACATGTGTACAACTCACAGCTGGATGCCACTAAGATTATGTCCAAGGTGAAGACATGTTTGTATACTGGGAGTGTCCAGAAAGATGAAACATTCAGAAATTTGGGCTGATAGGAGCAAATAGAACTAAGGAGGTCAAATATCAAAAAAGATAATATACTACAAGATGAAGCCAGAGAAAAGATTTTGGCAAGACTCATCAAAATGGAGATGCCCTAGTGCTGATTTCATCAGCATCCAGTTAGCAAAGAGGAGTAGGCTCAGTGTTCCAGGGGTGTTTATGGTGATAATATCATCTAAATATTTAATGGTGCATTATGCCCATTTGTAATTTCTCTTTAAGGCTACTCTATGAGATACAGCAAAAAGTCACATCTGAGTTATTTTCTGCCTTTATTTTGCTATATATTTTTGCCACCTACCTTCCAGTTGTAGATGTGGTAAAGATTCACAAATTTATTTTTATAGTTCTGTTTAAAGACTTGTGGGCAGACATTGCAAATGTGAACCTCTCTTTCAAGCTATCTAAACTGGGGCCTGATACAGGCACTCCCTACATCCCTGTGAGCTGAAAGAGTAACTCTTGCCCACCAGTGAGGGGTTCCAGGAGGACTGGCACATGATAGGTACTGATGAAACATTTTCTAAAATAAATAAATGAGTCCTTATTTTATATTAGAGAAAAATGAGACAGCCATTAAGAGATATTTTACTTCCATTATGAGTCTATGTCTATATGAATGCTTTTTTGGGGGGCTAAATTTTAACCCTGAGTAATTTAAAATAATTCAAGTTTAATCATTAGTGCAATAGCCATTACAATTATATCCACAAGTGAAAATGCACAAAACATGTATACCCCTAAGGACTAAGCCTACAGTGTCTCCTTTTAGTTCCTTAGCACTTTTTAGACCTGTTTCCCATTCTATTATTTGATCTGTTTCCATTAGCACCATATTCTTGGTAAATTAAGGTCACCTAGAATGATCATTCATTGCTTGATCACTGCTTGGTCTGTTGTATAATATGCCTTTGATTACTAAATAATTACTTCCATAGAAATATGACATAAATCATTAAATGCATCTGTGTTTTATTAAAAGCCCACAAGTATATTATCTTCTTCCTTTATTAGTAAATAGTATGATTAATAGGCATGTCTTTTGAACTATAAGAAATAACATTTTAGACTCTAAATGACTGATAAACTCATTTTAGACAACTTTGGTAGCTCTGGTATTTCAGGTAGAAAAATCAGTAAAACTTAGTTCTTTTATTAAGAAAATAAACTTAAATTTTGATTAATTTTAACACCAGTAGTAAGATTCAACAAATATTTATTTAGTGCCATGTGAATACTTTCCTATAAATTGACTTATTTTAGCTGTACAACAACCCATTATTACTAAATATTGGTTTTCATGTTAAAGTGTGCCTACACAAAGCTAACTTTGTTGTTTGCAAAACTTGATTTTTTGCAACCCTTGCTTCCACTCATGATTATAATTATGCATATATGGATTTTTCATGGAACAGTTTCTCCATCCATTTATATTTAATCTATACAGGTCTTTATACTTAAAGGGAGATTCTTGTAGACAACATATAGTTGACTCATTTTTTTATTTACTCTGACAATCTTTGTATTTTGATTGGTGTATTTAGATCATTAATATTTAAAGTGATTATTGATATAGTTGGGTTAATATCCCCCATGCTCATTATTATATACTTGTTGCCCTTGTTCTTTGTTCCTATTTTGTCTTCCACTCTTTTTCTGCTTTTTGTAAGCATTTCATACGATTCCATTTTCTCTCCTCTTTTAGCATAGAGAGGAAAGCACAGCTAACACCCATAGGTCTATCACCTAGAAGTAGCATTTATCAAGATTTTACCATATTATTTTAAATCTACTTTTTTGTTATTATTTTTATTGTTGAGGTATTTTAAACAAATCCCATGGCACTTCACCTGACATACTTTAGTACAGGTGAGTATTCCTTATCCAAAATGCTTTCGACCAGAAGCATTTTGGAGTTCAGACTTTTTTTGGATTTTGGAATATTTGCATGTAAATAATGAGGTATCTTGCAATGAGACCCAAGTCTAAACATGAAATTCACTTGTGTTTCATATATATCTCATACACATAGCCTGCAGGTAATTTTATACAATATTTTTAGTAATTTTGTACATGAAACAAAGCCTGTGTAGATCGAACCATCAAAAAGCAAAGGTGTCAGTACCTCATGTCAGTGCTCAAAATGTTTTAGATTTTGGAGCATTTCAGGTTTTGAATTTTTGGACTGGGGATGTTCAACCTATATGCATCTCTAAAAAATATGGATGTTTTCTTATAACTACAATACAATTATCTGAGCTAACAATTTTAACATTTCTTTGGTTTTATCTAACAATCATATTTATTCAATTTTTCCCACGTGCTTCAAAATATGTTTTTTTTTCACTTGGTTTGTTCAAATCAAAGCAGTAAATTATTTTGGGAAAAAAATCATTCTACAGAAAAAACATTTTGAAAAATAAAAGTTTGAAAATGATTACACTGTTATGTGATTTTGTGCTGAAAATAATGTAAGCATTTCACACTTTAAAAATCCCACATCTCCCTCTACTCTTAACATGCTGGTGGTGCACCCCTTCTTTCTCTAGCCGGGCTCCACTGTGCTTTGATGGCCTTCTGGGAACGCCTGCTGTGGCCAGAGCAGACAGTTGCCCTCTTCCTGTCTGTGAGTGGGAAAAGCTTGCCTTCCAGGCTGAGTGCTTCCAGACTTCCTTTACCACCACCTGTCATATCAAATATTTATTCATTTATTTATTTTTTGTCTCTTATACTTAGAAGCCCTTTCCTTATAGTTATTTATTTATTTTTAGCTCTCACTGTCTAGTGTCACATGGCACCTGAGGTTCTAAGCTGTCCATTTGGGACAAAATGCTGCTTTTTGATGATAAAAAAAATCAACTTCTTCATGTCTTTCAGGTGAATTATAACTCAAAATGTCCAAAACACCATCCTATTCAATAATTTGCAGGTAATTATCTTATTGGGCTTTCCCAGTCTTTTGTGTTCCCAGAGCGTGTCAGTGTAATGCCAGTAAGAAGACACAGATGGAAGAAAAAGTAGCGGAGGAGGGGACTGTTTGATTGGTGATTAATGTCTCAATCAACGCAGCTTTCTGATGTGGTTTCTAGTCTGAAAGTGTAATTTGGAAAATGTCTGACATGAGAGTACTTGACTTCTAAAATTATACTTAATGTAGTCTAAATACCATCAAACTTATTAGAGGGGGGTTTGACTTCCTAATGTAGGTACAACCTTAGATAAACAAACTCATTGTGATACTTTTAGTGCTATACTCAACTCACTTTTGAGAACACCAGTTCCATTATAATTAATTATTTATTGAAACCCATCTGTGTACTTAACTCTGAATAGCCATAAATGAAAACCTAGCCCTTCCCCAGGGTCTCTCTGAGCTAAATTCTACTGGGTAATGTCCTGGTATTATTGGACAATGATTTGATCTACAGCTCAAAAAACTTCTCTGGAGTTTACATTAATTATGAAAACCATGAAAAGTGATTATCTTTTATATTTGCTCTAAGCCAAAGTTAGAATCATTTGTTTTTTAAATACCAAATATGGTTGAAGGTGAATCTCTTAGGTAATACTTCAGAGAATTAGTATATGGATAAACTCAGTTGATGTATTAATTAATGATTAGATTAATGATCAAATCAAAGTAGCTTGCCTTCACAAAGGACAAACCCCATTAATAGCTGTGTCTATGCTTTCAATGTATGCCTTGGGTCACCAAAGAAGTTTTGAGCACCTTATCATTACTATAAAGTAAACCACTTAAAGCTCATATTGTGCTGACTTTGGCTGAGTGGTTTCATCACCTGCAAGCCACAGCATAATGCTGTGGAGCTTTGCTACTGAAAGTTGGGTCTGGTTGACCAGCAACTTTGGCATCACCTGGTTGCTTGTGCTGGCCACCCCAGACCTATTGAATCAGAATCTGTTTAACAAGATCTCTAGGTGGTTTGTGTGCACTTCTAAGTCTGAGAGACATCGTACCTAGTCCATCAGAGAACTGTTGGAGCTGTGAGAGCTAAGACGTGCTTCTCTTTCCCTACATAGAAGACAAGGCCTAGAGGGCTTGAGAGATTTTCCCAGTTACAAATGGGCAGGTTAGTGGCAGAGATGGAGTCAGGTTAGGCCCTGTTCCATGTGTTGGTGACATCTGTTGTGGGCTCAGCGGGTCATCCCCCACCTGTCTGTAACAACCTCAGCATTGCCTCCCTTGGGGAAGTCCCATCTGCTCTGCCAGTCAAAGGCGAGAGCCTTGCACCTGTCTACCCTGTCCCTACTTAGAAGGGATGTGACTTAAGATGGGTCAATTAGCTTCTCACTCTGGGACATGCAATCTTGAGTTAAGACACACAGGGATGCAAGGTACTTGGAGTTGAATCATCTCATGGCAGCACTGCAGAGAGAGACCAGTGGGCTTCCTCCTGCTGTTGCCCCACGAGAAGAGCTGCTTCCTGTGATAACAGAGTTGTTCGGCATTTCCTTCTATTTGAAATAACCAATGTAAACTTTTTCTTTATAAAAAACACATACTCCTTTCAGAATTTCCAGGCATAAACCAGTGTATATATCTTTCAAAATTATGTAAATTGGATCATCCCACAGACACTATTCTGCATCTTGTTTGTTCACTTAGTGTAGCCCACAATTTCTTGTTAAGAGTTCAGAATCTTTTGGATTTTAGAGCAGTAATACAGTGCACACAGCAAATATCACACTATACTACTAGTGGGGTCTGAGGCACACCCCATAATTAAACACACTAAAATTTTTTTGAACTAGAGCATATGAATATTCTATTTACACCAAGTGTGATAAATTAAGACTTTACATATTCTCATGTCAGGTAAGTATTTGACTCCAAGTGAGTTTAGGATTGGTTAGGTTTTGCCACCAATTAAGTTTCCAAAGAAAAAACCACACCTTTTAGTTTCTTGGGTTTTCTGGATTTTGGAATTGTGGAAAAGAAATTATGGAATGTGTAATATATCTTGTAGATATGATTTCCAAATCAGTGCTTATGGATCTACCTCAATCTTTTTCATGTCTGCAGAAATATTCCATTATACAGATGCAACATAATTCATTTAGCCAGTCTTCTATTGATGGACATTTAGAATTTTCCAATTTCTGGTCTTAGATCTAATGTTGCAATGGTCATTCTTGTGTGTTTATTTTAATGAACTTGTACAAATATGAAACAACAGTTTAAATGTATCAACAGAGCCAATTTGAGGGAAAATGTCTCTCATTTGCTAGTTACAACTGATTTTCCCATTATGGAAAGAAATTTATGTAGAAAATTCTAAATCTAATGATGGAAAATATCCAGGTATTGTGGAAAGAACTCAGTTTTGAGAGTCAGGACCCATGCTGTAGTTTAGGCCACACCATTTAACATGAGAAACTTCAGTTTTTCTGTGTATCAGTTTCTCAGTCTATAAAATATAGAATTGTAATATATGACTTCAATCAATCAATATGAATTATGAACAATCAATATGAACAGGTACTGTTCTAGGTGCTGAGAAATAGCAGTATCCCCAAGCAGACAATAATCCCTGCTCACACGGAACCTACATTTTAATGAGAAAGGCCAAGAGTAAACACGATGACTAAGTAAAATGCTTAGCATGTTAGATAGTGATAAGTGTTAAGAAAAAAAAAAAGGCAGGAAAAAGTAATAGGACATGTCAGGAACGGGGATTAAAATTTTAGGCAGTAGGGGCAGGGAAAGCTTCACTGAAAATATCTCTCATCCATAGTGAAAGAAGTGAAGTAACTAGGCATGCAGATATTTGGGGATGAACAGCGAAGATGCTAAGGCAGGATCGTTCCAGGAATGTTCAAGGAAGTTCAAGGAGGCTGATGGGGTGGGGAAGGGCAGGGAGGTGTGATCAGAGAGATGACAGGGGGGAAGATGAAAGGGCTTGGCAGGTTTCAGTAAGGAATCCAGCTGGTGTTCTGTGAGATGGAAGCCCTTGGAGGACTGCAAACACAAGAGGAGTGTGATCTGGTTGGTATTTTCAAAAGGCTTCTCTGTCTTAAGACTAGAATGAAAAGGGTCAAGTTCAGAAAAGGGAGACTAGGTAGGAGGCCATTGAACTAATCCACACGAGAGATGATGGTGGGAACAGTAAGAGTGCTGAGAAGCGGCTAAATTCTGGATACAATCTGAAGGCAAATCTCACAGGAGTTATTCATGGATTTGATACGGGATGTGAGAGAAAAAGGATTTAGTGATGACTCTGTGGTTTGTTGTCTGAACAGCTGGAAGAATGGAGTTGCCATCAAGTGGGATGGGGAGATACTGCTGGGCAGACAAGGGGACGTTGGGAGCTCAGCTTTGCGTGTACTGAGTTTGAGACGTCTACAAGACATTCTACGGAAGATGTCCTATCCACGTAGACAGCTGGATAGAGACGAGTCTGGAGTTTAACAGGAGAGGTATGGATTGGAGATATAAATTTGGCATTCATCAATGTACAGATGTAACTTAAAGCCTTGAGACTAGGTGGGATCACATAGGCAGTGAGTGCAGCCAGAAAGAGGGGTCTAAGGACTGAACACGGAGGAATTCCGGCAGTTAGAGGTCAGAGAGTTGAGGAGGAAGCAGCAAGATTCAGAAGGAATGGACAGAGAGGGAGGGGAAGAATCAAGGGGCGTGCTGGAAGCCAAGGGAAGACAATGTTTCCAGGAGGAGAGCAGTCTGCTGTGCCCAGTGCTGCCACCAGGTTAGGAGAAGAATTTGGCCTCAGGGGTCACTGTGAACCTGCTGCTAAGAGCGATTCAGAAGAGTGGTGGGATGAAAGACTGATTGCAGTGGGTTCAAGAGAGACAGGATTGCAACTCTCTCAGGTAGTTTTTGTGGATGTGTGTGATGGAAAGAGAAAAGCAGTGGAATTTGGTGGGGGCCATGGGGGTCAAGGGAAGTTTTGTTTTTAAATGGGAGAATTAATGCCATGCTTATATACTAATGGGAACGATTCAGTAGAGAGGGGAAAAGTGCATGTTGCAGGAGAGAGAGGGAAGACTTGTTGGAGCACATCCCTGATGGGAAGGGATGGGATGTGGTGCACACGTGGGGTCTGGCCTCATCTGAGCTCATCCGTAGTAACAGGGGAGACTCTTGTGGTGGGAACTTGCAGAAGTTCTGTTTTCACGCTCCAAAACTGGAAAGTGAGGACATTCATTGGAGTGAAGCAGGACGCCAGGGTGGCAAGGAGTGGGGCAGAGGACTGCTGCTTATGATTATGGGCCCTGTGCTACTACTTGAGAATTAAAACTATATACACATATTAATTTGATAAAATAAAAACGTAAAAAAGGAAGAGAGGAGAATGTCTGGAATACTTCTCAGGGTGAATTTCAGGCAACCCTTGAGGTGAATGGAGGGACAGAGCAAACACAGAGAGGAAGAAGGACCTGATGTGGAGTCATGGTTCTACAAGCAGATGCCAAACATCAGAACAAGCCACCACTGGGGTGTGAACGATGTTCTGAGGCTCTGAAAACATGAAGAATATGAAAAGTTATGAACCAATGTAATTGCATTTCAACAGGACTCCTATCAGGAAGGATTCCATTTCTTACAATTCCAAATATATTTCATTGGTCAAACAATGTGGTTGGTTTGTTTGTTTTTGAGACAGGGTCTCCGCTCTGTCACCCAGGCTGAAGTGTAGTGGTGTCATCATAGCTCACTGCAGCCTAGAATTCCTGGGCTCAAGAGACCTCAGCCTCCCAAGTATCTGGGACTACAGGCATGCACCACCACTCGTAGCTAATTTTTTCACTTTTTTTTTTTTAAGTAGAGACAGGGTCTCACTATGTTGCTCAGGCTGGTCTCGAACTCCTGGCATCAAGTGATCCTCCTGCCTCAGCCTCCCAAAGTTTTGGGATTACAGGCGTGAGCCACCATGCCTGCCCAAGCAATGTTAACTGTTGATATTTCTGCCTTTCAAATAGTCTCAAACAAATAGTCATTCAGCTGTATGATGTTGGGAGCTTTTAGCATCGTTCATAACTCGGAGGCTGTGACCGGAACATCTTCCTCCTTGTTTCTCCTTCCTCCCTTTCTCTCTCCTCCATGTCTTTCTATCTTTCTCCTTCATCCTTTTGCAAGATGTGGACCTCCACATGTCACATTCTCAGTGAGGAACTTTATTTTCCTGGGAGTCTCCTTCCTTCTTCCCTGTTCTCATCTAATTCATGCTTATTTTTCAAAATTCAGATCCAGTTCTGCTTTCTCATTAACATTTCTTTTGGCCAATCCAGTCCTCAGTTATCTTTTCCTCTTCTTCTTTACTTCTCTCTATACCTGGAGAGATAAAAGTCCCAGGACTGTTGCTGGAATAGTGAAAGGGTGTTAAGTGTGCTGGGTTTGGGAGAATTTGCATGTGGAACGGTCCCTTCAAACTTTTGATAGAACAGCTTAGAAGGGAAAAGGAAGTTTTCAATAAGACAGAGTTGGACTAAAACTCAGGAAATTTGTATTTTAGTCCTGACTCTGCCACTAAGCTATATGGCTTTGATCAAGTTATATAACTTCTCTGGCCCTTAATAGCCTCATCTTTAAAATTAATGGATTTGATTAGATGATCCAACACTAGATGCTATGGCAAAAATGCAACCATTCAGCTGTGGTTTGAAGGTACAAAGAGTGTTGGTTGGGGGCAGATTTTGCCTTTGTGGGGGGTGTGGGATCATGGGTTGGCACTGGACTTCATGTCCCTCAGACACTGTCCATTGTCAGAACCATTCATCATCCTGTAGAGCTGCCATCCCCTCCCTGGGCCTCTTACCCTACCCCAAACCACAGGGGCACTGCCCTAGCTCTTGCTAGTCACCATCTCTGCTCTGAGCCTCTTACCCTGGCCCACTCTTCCTTCATATTTACCATGATCTGCATCCTCTCAGCTTTACCCTTAATTGTTCTTTCTCCTTTTTCTAACTCTAACTCGTTCTTCAGACTTAATGCTCAGTATCATATTCCTGGCTATGAGTTTTTTTCCTCCTTGAAGACAGTCTGTATATTACATTTGGCTGTGGATCTGCTCCTACCTGGGGTACGCATTTCTTCTTGCTCTACTGAACTTGAATACCATGGGACCTACCCTTTGCCTGAGACCCAGGCCCAAGGTAATCATCTCAATTTTCTACTTTCAGGTAATGACTCTGGTGTTGGCGTCATCTTAACTAGATCGTAGTTCACTGCGTGTCAGGATCAATGCTTTATTCTGCTGATTCCCTCAGTAACCTTACGTGATGTTGAGTGCTTATTAGATGTTAGAAACTGCTTGCTAATTCATACATCTCCAATTTTCAGTTCCTCACTTAGCTTACCTTTTGTTGGGGGATCTCATAAAAATGAAAAGGGTAAGGGTAGACATTGCTGAATGAAAGAACTTAAAAGTCAGGAGTTGCCTTGTTTTTTGCCCTTTTATTTTCCTTGTCCTGTTTTTGTTGTCTCCTCTTTTCACTTTTAATATAGTGATAGGAGTTGTGTTGTTGTACGACACCACATATGTTTCTCTGAATTCAATTTATGATATCTATCCTAGATAATCTGCCTTTTCTATCAGGGTACTGTATTTTATCATTTTATTAATTTCTTCTAATTAACTTCATTCATTAATTTCCTATTTAATAATCTCATAATAGGAAAGAAGCACCAGCACATGGTTGACTAAAGCATGGATCACTTTGTTGTCAGAACAGAAACTCATTTGAATTAGCTTAGGTCAGAAACAAAACAGAGAAGAATTCACCGAATGTCTGAAGGTACCTGTAGTAACTGTACAGTAATAATTACAGAGATGTGTCATAAGATACTGGAACCAGGAACTAGAAAATTTGAATCTGATGATACTTGCTTTATTTTTCCCAGACTACTTGATCTCTTGGCTCTACTCCTTTTGGTATATCAACTTGATTTTTCCTGGATCTTATTATAGATTATCTTACTATGCTCTGGCCTGCGCGTATGGGTCCCAGCCTCTACATCTCCAGATCTCCTAGCTCAGGGAGGGACTCATTGGAAACCATGTGCAGTCTAATTTCTCTGTTCAGATTCTAAATTCCAAGGAGAGATCCTGATTGGCTAGCTTTGGTTAGATACAAACCCCTTGACCCATCAGCAGGGCTTAGGGAGGGGCAGAGTCACGTCCTACAAATGTAGCTACAAATATGGGCATGGCTATGGGGGAAGCACTAACCCCAGAAGGTCCCTAAATGTTGGCACAGAACAGTTCCTCAGTACATACTGGCTAATTTTAACATTTCAGGCTCGCAAATAAAGTCTGTACAAAATAGGCCTTTTCAATCTCTTTGATTTCTTTGTTTTAGAATGTGGTTGATGTCTGAATATAGAAACAAACAAAAGAATTAAGGTGCTGTTTGGAGATTTAGCTTGAAGGGTAATCGCTTTTTAACTTAATAAGTGTCTTGGATCTTGATTTAGCTGTCTTTTTTTTGGGGGTGAAAATTTGTTTGATCTTGTCTTATCATTAGAAAAGGCACAGCATGGGAATTTTATGCATTCCTGTAAAGTTCAAACACATTGCCTTTTGTTGAGAGGCACTAATTTATATGACGAAAGCAAAGGAAAAATGGGTTCAAACAAATAATTTAAGTTCAAAAGTATGCTAATTAATGGATTTTCTAATTGGTTTTCCTTTTTTTTTTTTCACTTTTACCCAAAGTCTGGTGGTTGGTCATGATTGCTTTGTTACAAGAACCTGGAGGGCATCTGAGAACATCATCACTAATCTGGGGAAGTAGGACCTGCTTTGGGGAACTGATTTTACAAGATGTTAAAGCACACTGTCCAACAGAAAAATAGTGTAAACCACATATGAAACTTCAAATTTTCTAGTAGCCACATTAAAAAAAGTAAAATAAATCAATAAATTAATTTTAATAATTTTATTTAAACTGATATATTCAAAATATTATTTCAGCATGTAATCAACACAAAAATTATTATTATTATTATTTTTTGAGAAAGGGTCTTGCTCTGTCACCTGGGCCAGAGTGCAGTGGCATAATCATAGCTCACTGCAACCTCAAACTCCTGGCCTCAAGCCATCTTCCCACCTTGGCCTCCCAAGGTGCTGGGATTGCAGGCATGAGCCACTGTGCCTGGCCAAAAATTATTAATGAGATATTTCACACTCTTTTTTGTACTAAGTCTTTGAAATCCAGTGTGTGTTTTATACTTAGAGCATAACTCAATTCAGATGCTAATTTTTCAATGACTAAAGAGAAATGCATACCTATCAAAACACTAAATTTGTGTTTAATGGAAAAATATTTTATGCCGCTCCAGTTTTTTTATTTCAATGTAAATGAATTAAAATTAAATAAAATAAAAAATTTCAATTTGTCAGTCTGCACTAGTTCTGTCACAAGTGCTTAGTAGCCACATTAATTTCCTATTAAATAATCTTATAATGGACAGAGGTTTGTGGCCATTGTATTGGGCAGCAGAGCTTTAGAGGGTTGGATTCATGAGACTTGAGACCAGACTTCATCTTCTTTCAGTGGAACTTAACCTAAGAGGTAATTTAGTTACAAGTTGGCTTCCACTCTGTAAGTGCTCAAGTGTCACTCAGAACTCTGCCTCTGGCCCCTCACTGTTGACCGTGGCTCATCTGGTCTCACCCTCACCACTGCCACTGGCCCCAGTCACCCAGCTGTAACTTTCCCAGCCAACCCAGTAGTGGTGGCCCTATCTTGTGCTTTGCAACCCAGTGGCTTGTCTTCTCTTGCTATAGTGCAGAAATTTTCCTGTGGTTTTGTTCTGTGGGCAATAGTCCTGTGACATTCTCCATGACCTTGCATTTGAGTTTGGCAAATGTTGCAAACTTGGAGATTAGCATTTTAAAGACTCTGAGAACTACTGTAGCTCAGGAACTTGCTTTATTTTGGTTAACTCAGTGTTTTCCAAACTTAGTTGACCACAAGTCCCTTTTAAAAAAATAAAATTAAGTTGCTGTAGGAGACCAAAAATATGAATCAAGTTACTGTAGGAGACCAAAATATTCTACCCTAAAATAAGACTATAGGAGACCAGAATATGCTACCCTAAAATATTTCTCTTTGGTATAAGGATTATTTTGAGCTGATTAATTTGAGAAACTGCAGACACAGGAGAAGCTCTGAAAATACAGTTTAAGTTACCCTTTTATAAGGGAAATTTATATCTATAAAGGAAATCTCCACTTGTGAGGGTGTCTCTCTGTATCAAGAAGAGAAAGATGATTAAATCACTAGAGACTCAGTGAAGAAGGCACTTAAATCTGCATAACAAACCTTACCCTTGTTTAGTGTGTTTTCCTGGGCATTTCTCCATGACCAGCCTTTCCCCACACCCTTCTTTCTTTGTTTCAGCAGATGATGGTATTTAAACCTGAACTCAGAATCACCTCTTTGAGATTTACTCATTTCTCTGGTTTATTTCCCATGTATACATGAGGTATAGATGTTACTTAACTTCTGTTTGTTTTTCTCTTGTTAATCTGTCTTTTGTCACAGGGGCCCATCCCAACTAACAATGATGAAGGATAGAGAGAAAATTATTTTTCCTCCTCTATATTACATACTAATGATGTGTTCTGGGGCACACGCTCTCAGAAATACTGTTCTAGCTGGCTAGAGAGTGCTTGATTCTGAGACCTGCTCATTTGCCCTTGCATGCTAGACTTCAACATGTCCTTGAATGCACCATTCTGATACTTATCTATAGGGGACATCTGTTGCTTTTGCCTGAACATCATCTGTTTTCTTTTTTCTGGTATAAGAATCCTCCTTTCCATGGGGAATTCACTCTACATGGATTGGATGTGACATTTTTCACCTCTTCCTAGCCACAGAGTTGGGCCTATGGTGTGGAAATGGTTATTGTGCATACTTCTTTTCTTCCTGGGCACATAGGTAGACTACATCTCCCTGATTCCCTTGTCTTTAGCATTGGCCGTATGGCTAGGATTGCACCAAGGGACTGTGAATGAATGTGATGTGTCAAGTTGCAGGCTGAGGCCTTAGCAGGCATGCCTCCCCTGTGCTCGCTCCCCTTTCCCAGAAGCTGCAGTGTGGGTGTGCTCTCACCCCGGTTCAACCAGGAAGACTGCAGGAGCTGGTAGGAAAACAAAATAGAAGAAACCTAGATTTCCGAATGACTCCATGGAGCAAAGCCCCCACTGATACGCAATATCACCTCAGGCGCTAACAGGAGAGAGAATTGTCCCTCTATTTTCATGAAACCATTGAATTATTTTGTGAATCTCTTTGTTGTGGAAGTGAAGCCTTACTCTAGTACATACAGTACATGACTCAGTTCTAATGCCACTTTTGCTGGCCATGACAAATGTTTCAGGAACTGGCATGTGACCCGAGCTAGATCAAAGTCATTCTTTGGAAGTTTATGCTAAAGCTAACTGAGTTCTTTCTTTTTGTGGTGGTGGTTGTAGAATGTGTGTCCATAACCATCTTTTTTCATCACTAAGAGGTGACTTGCTTGAGAATTAAGCCAGTTCTTCTAGAGAAACAGTATCAAGAAATGACAAGAGAGCCTGCAGACCCAGCTATGCCTGAAATGGGACACATCATTGGACTTGCTAGTTTAAATGAAATAAGTTACCATTTTTGCTTAATTTAGCTTGAATTGGATTAGTGTGATGTGCAGTAAGTCCCGGCAAATAAATTCTCTATGTTTTCTTCCTATTCTAACACAGTCCCATGCTTGCTTGCCAGAGCAAATCAAGGCAGATCCTGCTCATCATGCACTGAAGATTTAGGAGACTCAATTACTCTTTGTGTAAGGTGGGAGGGAAAAGAAACATAGGGCATTCTGTCATGAGAGCTCTGTGTGTACAAGAGGATGAGTTATAAACTGTCCACCTCACTGACTTGAGGGATTCAGCTTCTTTTCAGCCTTCATCATTTTTCTTCCTCTCTATGGATATTGGAGGGATATAAAGATAGACAAGGGGGTTTCTTGGACAAAAGGAGACATAGCTACTTCCTAGATGAACAAGGTCCCATTTAGATTAGAAGTGAAGCACAACCACCACGAGTATATGCAATAAAAGACCTTACACAATTGTGGAGAGAGCTTGGGAAGCAAAGGTCCAGAAGGAAGAGTTGGAGATTGGATTAAGAGGCACTAATCAGTCTCCTGAAGCACAGGTGCAGGTGGACAAGACAGAACGTGCAGGGAAGATGTAAGAAGTCAAGGGCATCCTGTCCCTGAGTTGGGAACACAAAGGGGAAGTTCATGGGGAAGTAGATGGGACATTGTTGATTCTATGTAGTTATCATCTCTGTGGGACTATAGCTAGGCTTCTGGTGGTGGGCTTGCGGCCTCTGTTAAGCAGCGGGGCCAGCAGTTGGGAAGAAGAGGTGGACAGGGAGTAGAGGACAATGAGGGCAAACTAGAACCTGCTGGGCTCCTCTGCATCACTCTGTTATTCTATCTGACTGCAAAGACCTTTGGAGAATAATAGCCACTACTTTACTTCTGTTTCCCAAATCCCATGTTCTTTTAGTGAATGTTAACCTGGAACCATATAGGACAAGAAATGCTGGAAAATGTAGTTCCTAGCTTGGTCAAATCGGCTTTAGAACAACCAAGCACAGGTCCATCTCTAGGTGGTGATGCCAAGACAAACCGTGAGTGATCCATTAAAATGCAGCACCTCGCAACAAGGTGCAGTTGGCACAACTCACCTTTTGGAGAGTAATCCCAGCTTCTATAACAGGTTAATGCTTTTACTGTAGTGTCTGATGCTTTGGTTCTTTATATAGATCCTCCATTTAAAATGTCACTACCACAGAGGGGTTTCTGACCCTGTCTGTCCTCCTGTTTCCCTGCCATTGAATTGTTAAGGCCTGATATCTGGTTGTCTCCTCATCTTCCTACCAAATTGTTCAGTGGTGATACTTGCTCACATCCTAATATACTCCCATTGTTCCTAATTATTTAGTCTGGACCTAGACAGACTTAGGAGGCCAAAGACTCTTGCCAGGCCAGGTTCCTGGCTAAGCCGCATCCCCTTTAGCAGCCTCCACTGGCTCGATTGCCTTAACTTTTGGGGAGGCCAATCTTCCTTTATGCTTGCCAAGTGAGTCCACCAACTTCTCTGACATTGAAACCCTGGTATTATTGGTGACTTTTCTGTAGTTAGCAGACTTTTTCTCACTTGGCTGAAGGGTTATTCTATGCTTGAATATGAGCTAAATAGATAGACTTGAAAGATATTTGGCACCAAGGGAAGCATATGGATTTGGTGCCAACAGACTTGCTTTCATAAATGTATTTCATAAATGGTAGTTAGGTAAACACAAATAAACAAAAAACAAACAAAATTCTTGGAAAAATACTGGGTCTGACCCTAGACCCACCCTTTAGGTTAGGACATGAATGAGAATTCAGAGGTGGGATCAGCCTTCTGCTACCAGGTGTCTAGCTAGGAAGGCAAAGAGTGACATCCTGCTACCATGCCAAGAAACTTGTACGTTCCCCACATATATTTTATTCCAACTAGACTATGACTGGATTTGAATCTCAATCCTAGCTTTTATTATCATTGTGGTTTTGGACACATCACTCAACCTCTCCAACTCTCAGTTTCTTCATCTGCAAAGAATTAGATGAAACTGGGATGAAAAATGCCTACATTGCAGGGTTGTCATAAGCATTAGGCATTACATCGAAAGCATCTCAAGTTGCAGGCATGCAGTAGTTTGTGATGAATAAACGGACACCCTTTCTGCACTGTTAAATTCTGGAGCCTAGACCCTAGCTTGGTAACTATTGAAACTTTGTTACTAAATTTAAGCAGACTTCCAAATAGCTGCAGCAAGAGGAAGCTGCCAACTATTAGTTCTGGCCGGTCTCTTGATTGTACAAGCTTATTCTTGTTGAATGTTCAGGGTTTAGACTGGAAGAAACTGCCCTAGTGGAACAAATCCAAGAGGAACTCAAAGCCCCATTTTGACATAAACACTCATGACCTCACCTAAGCTAATAAATCAAAGTCTAACGATTGAGGGTGTTGAATCTGGGGTCTGGGGGTCCTCTTGTCGATAAACCTCACCTGTAATCCTAGTGTTTCTCTCCACACTTAGGATGACTCAGCAGATTAGTCCCTGATGATTTGATCACACCATGGTACCAGCCTTGGATGGTTACCACTAGACTTCTTACCAGGAATTTGTTTAAGCCACTGTTTTCTGAGCCTCTATTAATAGCAGTTGAACACAAATCCCACATACAAGATGTATACAGCTGGTATCCTATTCTTAATTCTCATGTAGTAGCTCTGGAGCTGAATTTGCCCATGCGGGAGAAATGGCTTTACAATTAAGGCAACATTTGGATCCCAGGAATCAGGTGCTCGGTGTTGTCCACCCATACCTACGTGAAACTTTGAGCATCTCTGCACTGTGTGCAGCAAACTCATCCACTGTCGGGGCGAGCTGACGCTGCCTTCAGAACCAATGCGCCAACGCCACAGATAAAAACAGAATTCTTAACTTGGCTTGGAGAAACTCGGTCAACTTATTTGGGCACTGTCTAACACAGAACCATGTGCCTGCAGGCATTTGACAATTTCTATAAAGGGGTAATGGCACTATAGGTTTTATTAATGTCTTTTATTACCTCTTGGTCTCCTTGTCATTGACTTTTAAACTAATTGTTAACCCTTTGTGATTTATGAATCTTTATCATAAAGATTCATAGATTATGAATCTATAATCTTTATTATTATGAACTTGGTGCTTTTACATGTTTCTTCTATGTTTTCTGTAACAATCCTGAGAGGTAGGTCAAAATTACTTTAATAGCAAACACATATATCTATAACATTTACTATGTGCCAGGCACAGTTCTAAGCATTTTATTAATTCACATACTCCATATTACACTCCTAGGAGGTAGTTCTTATTAGTATCATTATCATCTGCATTTTTCAGGTGAGGAAATTCAACTATGGATTTAAGTAGCTTGTCTAAGATCACACAAACAGTAAGTGATAGCACTTGGGCTCAGACCCAGGCAATTTGGCTCCAGAGTTCATACTTTAACCATTACACAAACTGCCTGCAAGTTTTAAATGAAGAAGCCAAGACTCAGGAAGTAAGTTAATTGTCCAGGATCCCACTGCTGTTAACAAGTAGAACCACTATTCTAACTCAGGGTTTTGGATTCTTAAGGCTCATATCCTTTCTCACTATTCCATGCTTCTTCCATGAGTTACAAGGTATGACCTTGGGCAAGTTGCTTGATTTGTTGAGCCTCATTTTACACCTATAAAATGGGGGTAATAATGCTTACTTCACATAGTTGTTCTGCAGATTAAATACAATTAATTACAAAAAACCATGTTTAACTCAGTCCTTGGCACATAATAAATGCTCAATAAATATTGACTTACTAACTAGTAGATGGATTCCCTAGAAAAGCTCTTCATTCTCAGTAGTTGATAAGACTAGATTTACTAAGAAAATGTTAACCTTGGTAAGTAGAATGTTAATAAAGCAAAGTTGATGGTTTTACATCATTTCTGTTCCCTAAACCTTGATAATTGTGTTTAGATTTGGTCAGCTTTAGAACTAGATGGCTATTGTGTCCATGAAGATACTTCCTGTCAAGGGCAAAGAAGTTATTGTGTAGGTCCTTAAAAACCCACTCCAGTTAAGATTCTTTTAAAAAATTTAGATATTCATGATCTGTGTCTAGTTACTGTCTTAAAATAGCATTCTTTTATTTCCATATCAAAATTGTAATGTGAGTTAATGCAGGAACATTCTGTTTTCTCATTCTAAAACAAGGTCTGTTGACCTGATTTGATCTGTCTTTTCATTGTTTGCTGATGCTTTTGTTGACAGAATAATGCAAATGATCAGGTAAGTAGTAGGGCTTTATCTTTTATTCCTCTGAATAAAATTATATGTACTTGTCAGACTTTAAAGATATAATGGAACAATGGCATAAATATGCCCTAGATAATGGTACTCTGAAAAGTAAAAGGTCTAGATGGTGAAAGGTAACAGCCAAGAGTATTGTGAACTCAAAATGGATAGGGATATTTTTATAATGTAGGTAGTAGCTGAAAACGAATCAATAGAACAAGAACGTTAGCAGTTTTTGGAGCATGGGGTGTATTTCAATGTGTATTTGGAGTTCCATGCAGTATCTTTCAATTCCTAGGTCCATTTCTGTCCACTCCCACTACCATCGTCCCAGCCCACCAATTCTCACCTATGTGATGACATTAGCATCTCGAGCCTCACCATTTAAATCATATTAGGCTCCCATTCAAATGTATTAATTGATTACTCATTACCCTCAAGATAAAAACCAAACTACTTAGTCTGACATCAAGGTGTACCATTTTGTGAGCATTATACAAGATAATATAAATTGATTCATTAATTCACTCATTTAACATAGGTTTATCAACATCTTGCTGGCCCATTCCCTGTGCTAAACTTTGAGCTAACAGATGGTGATCATGGTTCTTGCCCTCAAAGCAGAGTTCACCTTTTAGAGGGGGAGACAGAAAAGCAAAACAGCATCCACGGTGCCATGTGGTAAAGGTGTAATAGAAGTGAACTGAAGATATTGAGGAAGTTCAGAGGAAGGGCACCAACTTTTCCAGCTTACCTCCCACTACTTCTTTATTTAAGCCTTCTGTGTGAGACTGATTTATTTTTAATTCTGCTAAATATCTTGCATATTCCCGTCTCTCTGACTTATATTGGATTTTTTTGTGCTTAATCTCATTTTCTGCTTATTCATTCAACCAACATGGGTTGAAAGTACACTACATGCCAGAAAATGTGGGCTGTGCGCTGTGGATATGTGAAAGAGAGACATTCTCACCCCCTCGAAGCTGACAGTGTCGCCTTTCCTAGCCTTTCCTGTTCCCTCTAAATCCCCCTTCCCTGACCACTCAGCCCAAGGTCTCTTTCTTCTTGAGCTCTGGTAAACTTATTGTCTGTCAAATGTCAAAACTTATATAGTTTTTGGAGGATCGTTCCGTATTTGCTGAATTGGTTAATTTATCCATAGTCATGTAAATATCATGGGAAAATAAACATTTTAGATTATATTAAAACTTCTGCTCTTATTCTCTTAGTTGAATGATGGTTGTTCATTTTGGGGAGACTCAGTCTTCTTGTCTGTTGAATGAGGGAATAAACTAGAAATTTAAGTTCTCTTCCAAGTATGCAATTTTATATATATATATATATATATCTGAAAGTTTGGTATGGATTTAGTAAACTAGGTTGAATTTCCTTACATTTTATTTCTAAAGCTCATGGGCATCTAGAAGAAGGGGAAAGAGGCCAAAGTGGAGAAAGAAGAAAAAGGAAGCAGAAGAAGGAGGAAAAAGCAGGGGAAGCAAAAGGAAGCAATCAGGAAGAGGGCTGGAAACTTTCTGCAGTGAGGGTAAAGATCTTTCCTTGCAGAGAACATCTCCTTTCAGGGATTCTTTCTGTCTACTCCCGAGTCAAATCTTGTGAAAAATCTGTATTTGTGTAGAATTCCTATATTAAAAAGCAATGGCTGGATTGTGGAGTGGGAATATGTCTGGCCTCCTAATTTTCCCAATATGTTTCTCATATAATATAGTAAAAGATGTTTTAAAAAAAGACCCAGAATGTATCTTTATAAATATATTTCAATAAGGTTCAATGTTAAAACCTCCCCAACAAACAATGTACTCTGGGTTCTCATGTATTTCTGATATCATAATCAAAGAATCATGAACCAACTCCAATTTTTTTCTTTAGATATATTGCTTTAGTTCTAATGAATAATTTACTTTATATTAACAATTATTTTATTGGGCACATACTATATGCTGGGCAAGGTGTTATTTAAAATAACAGATAAATGGAACATAGTTTCTACTCTCAAGGTGTTTACACTTATTGGGGGTACTATTAGTAGTCATAAAATCAAGTATTCTGCATTATAACATTTTACATGACATTTATTTTAAATTTATTCATGCTTATATCTGTATATATATGCCTAAATCCACCTAGACATATACTATTATGCATTTATAATATTCTAGTGTTCATACATATACATGCATGAGGAAAAATTTGCTTCCATATACCTATACAAAAAGAAAATTTCACACTTATAAGAGATTACATCTCAGAGATAAGTTCCAAAAGTTATAAATGATGTTTTCCATAATTCTACATATTTTGAGTCCTGTCCGATTTGAAAATTTAATGATAGTTATGGAAATCCTCCTATGAAAATACTCAATGATGTGAAATTTTAAGTTTAAAACCTAATCTCAGGCATAAGCAAACGCAGATTTTCCTATAGAAAATTTTGAAATTTCAGGATATTGTCCTGTTCAACAATTTGATGCCAGCTTTTTAATTAAAATGCCTATAAATGCCAATTAAAATACAAATAGAACACCTATACCCTGCACAGTTTAAAGCTCTCTATAGTGAATTCAAATGAATGTAAATAGCCCAGTGAATTAATCATTCACAAGTATATTGTAATACTTATCATATTAATCTTTTAAAATTATTCACACATGTAAATCTTATGCAGCAAAGCAAGTGAGCAGTCATGGATAGACTCTTACAGTTATTGTTGGAAAGTTTTTACTTTAGGGGAGAGACAAAATCCTTTGGTTATGTTTTGGGAAGTTGATCTCCTGCTGGCTGTTTTGTTAACCCCTTTTTCATAAATTTTCCTGTATCAGGTCTAAGCCCTGGAAATCAAATTGTTAGTCTTCTGCTTTTGCTAGCAGCAACTGCTTCCGTGAACTGTCATTTTAGTACTAGCAGGTTCATCTTGTTCTCTGATATTATGCAAAGCATATCAGCCTTTTAAATTGCCCTATCCAAACCTTATTTGCCATGTATTTTCCACCCTTTGATCCCTCTCTGCATTGCTATTTATCAGTATCAAAAAACTGTAGAGGAAAGGTGGGCAAATTCTTAGGTGCCCAGCATTGCTTTTGGCCCTGGATACACAAAATCAAGTCTGTCACAGGTCTAGTGTGTTTTCTCTAACTGAATTTCATACATCGCAAGAGCGCCACTCTCCCCTTCATTTACTGAGTCATGTAAAGGATTGAATAAGGTTTGTCTTGAGAATAATAACTTTCCCCTCATAGCACACAGCAACTTAGTCATCTGTATGAAATCCTTTTCAAAATATTACAGCATAACTTTCCTTCTTAAGAAGATTGCTGTTTCAATGTTATATTATATTCATGTGACTATTTAATTAATATCTGTCATCTCTATTATATTGTAAGCATCATGAGTCAGGAAATGTGTCTCGTTGGCTCATCTTTATATTCCTAGAACCTAGCACAGTGCCTGGCATATAGTAGGTAATAATTAATATGTGTTGGATCAATTTAACCTTGCCCAAATAGTTTAGGAGTTTCTCCTCCAGAATTGTCTTCAGAGCCGGTTTCCCAGCAACAAGAGAAAATGGCTTTCTTGATTTGCTTTAAAGAGCAGGAAGGCATTCTCTCTTGGTCTGCCTGCTGTGTTCCCTCCTCTCTCTTACCTTTGCTTCATGTAGCTGCTCTCAGTTTGCCTCCTTTCCCTTGCTCTCAGTATACAGTTGGAGCAACCACCAAAAGTTACTTGGCACAGCTGTGCTGAGGCTGACCTGGACCCCGGAAGAGGACAGACTGAGGGACAAAGGTAAACAAGCCGTGGTGAAACACTTACCCACTGACTAAATGCACCTGGGGGCTGCCTGCCTGCCTTGTTTTTGCCAGGACAGCTTTAAGTGGGGGCAAATAGCTGAGAACTGTAAATGTGCAGTACTGATTGCTTCAGGCTTAAGTTTTAACTGGGATGGTTTAAAGTTAGAGTTGATAGTGTTAATGGTAATTAACTATGGCAGGGGAGGGGAGCTAAGTGTATTATACTAAGGACTGTAACTGTTTCTTTTATATATTTGTGTAATGTTTTAGTTTCTTTTTCTTACACCAGGGTTATTATTTACTTTAGTGTCTAAAAAAGATCTACAACAAATATTCCTATGTATCAAAAGGGAAATGGTGTCTTAAGTCATTTTCAAGAATTACCAACTAAAAAAACTTCAGAACATGGTATAAAATTACATGAATTTACAGTAAGATAGATACAGATAAAGTGATTGAGCTGATAATAAATCACCTAGAATTACTTTGTTTTGAAAGTAATACGTAAAATTATATGGTGTACTGGTCCAGAGAGGCCTCAGAACCAGGATGCTGCAGGATGCTACAGCTTACCAACTGTATGACTCTGGGCAAGTTACTGAACTTTATACGCTTAAGTTTCTTCACCTGTAAAAGAAGGATGGTCAGAGATTTTACCTTATAGAGTGTAAAGCATGTAGAAGAGGCCTGGCACATTTTAATGTAACCTCACATTTGTGCGCTTTATATTTGCAACGTTTTATATATTATTTAAGAGATTCAAATGTATTATTGCTAAATTTCAGATTTGTTCATATATACTATTTATAGTTGAGAAAAATAATTTTTTACCTGATATCTAGAGAGTTTCTCCTTTCCCCTATGATATTCACCGTTTACTGAGCAGTACTTGAATATATTTTAGTAGTGGTGCCTGCAAACACTTGCACAAGAATGGTCATAGATTGTTTTGACAAGAAAAAGAAATGATTGTCTCGCATGAGGATGAGACGATGATGGATGAATGAAAGTGGAGGTTATACACACCTACTATGGGGTTCTAGCCTTGTACCTTGGGCAGATCTACCTGCCTGACTCCTCTTCTATCTTCTCTGGGATCAAGATACTATCTATTTCATCCAGTCACTGTGAAATAATATATGTGAAAGTGCTTTGTGAACTTTTTTTGTTAGTTTTAGTGTTCGAGTTCGACCTCAGGAGCCATGTGCCACTTGAATTTCCCTATGCCCTTCACCCATGTTTCCTTCCCTTATCCTCACCTAAACTCTCCCTCCCTGTCCAATTCTCTTTGAAGTTGTTTATTTCAGCCCTTAAGCTAAGGGTCTGCAATCACCCATTAGTATAATTTGTCCCCAGATTTCTTCCCCACTGGGCTTGCCACTAGTTTAAGGCATTGAAAGCCAGCGAGGGAGAAATGGCTTAAAAATTCATTGAAACACAGCTTAAAGCAAGACAGCCTACCTGACATGACTGGAAAACAATCATGCCAAACAGAGGAATTTTTTTATCCTAGAAGCAATAGTATTCTTTTTAAGTGAAAGCAATATGCAAAAGAAAATCTCCTATAGCCACAGACACCTGAGGCTCTTCAATACTGGCTTGAGTTTCAGCAGTCAGTAAACATTTATCTGACAGTGACAATGACGCCAGGTGGGAAAATCTAAAAGATGAAATTGAGAATCATTTGTGTCTTTTAGGACCCTATGTTCAGGTACAATACTTACAGAAACAAATACATGTTTCATGTAGGAAGAGATGTTAGTTGCATATAGACACACACACATACACACACCCCCTAATAATTATGTAAATTTATTATGTTTGAAAAACAAACCAATGGGATCATTTAAGGTGACTTTGAGCGCTATAAACATTGTTTGACTTCTTAAACCAGGGGTTTCTTTAGCATGCAGATATGTATCACAAATAAATTGAAGTTAAAATGCAAAAGAATATTTAAAAATAGAAAATACTAACTTTGCAAACTTCTTATATAGTTTTTTTATGGTCACAACTGAGTCATTAAGATTGCTCAGACTGTATTCCCCACATAACCTACTTCATATGCACTTTAAAAAAAAAGACCTGAAAAATAATGGCCTTTGCTTTTTAAGCCCCTGGCTGTACTTACTACTCAAACATCAAGACCCTGCATTTTTAGGATAATTCATCACAAATGAGACACATATAGTTTAAGGTCACCCACATACACATACCACATGCAATTTTAGAGTTCTAAAATTCACCAAAACACCTAAAAGCAAAGTCTCACTAGATGTTTCCAACTTAAAGGGCCTGTGAGTTTCATTTCATTGTAGAGCATGCACCACGTTATATGGATGACTAGTTTTGCTTTTTAGTTTCTTTTATTACATGGCCCATATTTTTCTCTGCAGCTTTAGTGACTGAAATGAGCTGGGACCCAAGAAAGCCCGGGATGACACTTGTGACTTGTCCCGTGGTTCTGTGAGTTCCTTTTAACGGGCTATCTTCCTCTTTTCAGTGGATATTTGGAAATCTTTCACTTAGTAAATTGAAAATCCTTGTGGGAATATGTATAGTACAGATCAAAATTCAGGCCAAGAGAGAATACAAAAACACTTTCTGGCCAGGAAAACTAGCTATGTAAGAAATAGAGGCTGTGTTCATGAAATGAAGGACTGGTAGAAAACTTTCCTTAAACGACAATGGGAAATGGGTCAAGTCTCATAAGTATTGGTTTAAATCACTGCTTGGTGAGATTCATACACAGCTGGTTAAAGGCTGAGCCTGCCAACATTGTTAGAGAAGCAACTGTGGTTGGATTGTTTCCAGCTCCTCTGGGCTATTGTTATGAAAAATAAGGACAACCATTAATGTAAAGTATAGCTTCCAAGAACCTCCTCAGAAACTGAGAGATAGGCAGGGAGGGAGGGAGGGAAGGAGAGAGAGAGGGCGAGAGAGGAGGGAAAGTGTCAATGGAGCCATACATTCTTCACAGATCAAAATGTAAAGGGTAGAATAAAAGCAGTTCTCCCTAAAATTTTAGCGTCACTGAGCTTCTGGTGCCATTTTCTCTTTCCTTGGTTAGTGAGCTGTCCATTTATTACACATTGCTATTATTGCCAGCGTTGCCTTTTTCCCAGTCTAGGTATCTAGTCTACTCATGCTCTCTGCTTCTTGCCTTTTATGTCCTTTTTGTGTGTGTATGTTTTACTGTTTGTGAGTATTTTCATAAGAGGAAAAAAAGAAGGACATGGAGGTGAAAAATCAAAATTTGTTCCTTTTTTTTCCTTGTTAGCAGCACTTATAAATGTTTGAAGGTGAGGAGGTGATAACAAAAAACTAAAATAAGGTTTTTTCAACTATATCCAAATATCCTTTGCCAGCATATTTCCCAATTACCATGGACAATTGCAAACTAGTGGATCGCTGTTAAATAATACCTTTAGGTCTAATATTTGAATATTTTTGTCTAAAATCTTATTGCTACCAGCTTCCTTATACAAAGCTATTGACATTTGCTGTGGAGCCCATGCCAAGAGGCACTGGGAGGCGGGTGCCCCGCTGTGACTGCATACCAGGCAATGCTTGTTCTCCGTGTTGGGCCAGCATTCCTTGCCATTCACTGAGAAGGGCTTCCTTGTATGAGGTCAGTGTGTCCTTCCTAGCCATGTTTTTGTGACATCTGAGAATACTTCCTATTACTTCAAGGGATTATACCATCCTGAAAAATAGTTTCAAAACAAGATTAAAATTAACCTTATTTTTGTAAACATGCCCTATGTCTTACAATACTTCCCTTACTCCCCTTTTGGCAAGGAGAGGAATGAAAGTAGGCTGTCATTATGTGAACTCGATCTTATTTTTTTCTTTCATAGAAACCATTTATTGAAGCCCCACCATGTGCCTGGCACTATATGTACATGAGAGATCAGTAACCTTCTGAATGGAGTTCATAAATGAAGAACCTGAAACTATAAAAAAATCCAGATACCTAGCCCAGATCAGATGGCCATAAGGAACAATTCTAGAATTTTAACCTAGTTTCTGTAATGAAAGTCTTTACCCATTCCTGTATACCATACTCATTGTCTAGCTCCTTAAGTTCAGGGACTATGTGTTAACAAATTTTGTATATCCCACAATCTAGAAATGGAAACCCAGAGTCAGAGACATGAATTTTAAGTAGTCACTTGGATAAATCACATGACCTCTCTGGGCCTCATATACTTCATTTATGAGATAATAATAGTTAACATTTATGGACTATTTACTTTATGGCAGGCATTGCTAAGCATGTCACATATATTAGCTTAATTAACCCTCATGACACCCTATTCCTATGCTATAGGTATAATCAAACCATTTATATGGAAGAGAAGTAAGAGACTGAGATGAATAGTTTGGGCAAGTTCACAGAGCTGAAATTGCGGGATCATGAATTAAATGTAGGCTCTCTGACTCTGAGCTAGAGCATGGACCCTTGACTACCATCCTATACAGCTTTCTGTATGACAGTCTCATGGTGTCTTCCAGTTCTGCCCTCTGTGACTCTATGTAGCTGCAGACTTTCTCATGTTGAAGAATATTTTTGATTCCCTAACTTCCCTTTTAGAAACTTTTCCCTGCAATTATTTTAAAAATCAAGTTGAAGTTCAGTATCCTCTGCAAGTAGGATAACTCTCTGGGAGTCAACCCCTAACGCTGCTCTTAGATGTTTATCCTGGTATTCTATGGTTTCTATGAGCACAATTTACTGTCTTCTCCAAATGATTTACACAAGTCAGGCTTATATGTACCATGAAATACCCTCCACCCTTTAAAAAAATATAATGCCTCTCCTTCCAAAATTGCTTAAAACCCTTTCCCCCCCAAACCTTCTTTTATTGATGGCAAACACATCAGCAACACTGCTAGGTGCTACTTATACTAATCCACCTATGGGCTGATCTCATGTCCCACTCCCTGGAATGTCCAGGGGTATAAGTGAGGGTGCCCCTCCTGGGCTGTTGTTCATGTGCTGTAATAGTTCCCTTCACTCCTTCTGAAAGAGCACATTATGCATAGTGGTTAGAGCATGAGCTCTGCAGACTGACTGATCGAGTCCAGCCATGGCTATGCCACTCAGTAGCTGAAAGACCCTTGGCAAGTTATAGAACCTCTATGTTTCTCATATGTAAAACAGATATAATAATAGTTCCTTCTTAAGATTAGCATGAGGATTCAATGAGTTAACACATACAGAGGCTTTTGAATAATTCCTGGTACTTTGTAAGTACTTATAATTAATAAGTTATCTATTATAATGCAGTTAAACTCCTTGGGTACCAGCCTCCTGAGATCAATTCGCTAGGCTAAAAGCCTATTTCCAAAACACGCGGCAAGAGGCAGTATATATCATGGTAGTTAAGAGCTTGGTCTTTGGAATTGGAAAGACCTAGATTCACATTTCAGTTCTTTACTTGCTGGTTATGTGAATTTGGACAAGCACATCATCTCTGAGTCTGTTCCTCATTGTAGAATGAGGATAATACTATTATCCTGCCAGGGTGAACATAAGATTTGAAGGAATAATATATAGAGAGTACTTAGCCCAGATTCCCTACAAATGAGAGCCTGAGACAAAGCTTATATACTAACATTTTATTGGGGGATGCAATCTCAGGACAGAAAAAGTAAAGGAAAAAGAGAAATGGGGAGGGAGGGAGGGAAAGAAAATATAGGTGGTACATAATCAACCTGGCCGTAGATTAAGAGAAAATAGCTGGTTGTGCCAGTCACCTGCAGGTGGGTGGAATTGTTCATCAGTGGAAGGAAGGGAGAGCGAGTTATCTACTGGCTGTCTCTGGTCTTCTGCCTTTTATTAGTTAATCTTCAATCCATATCGTGTTAAACTCCTGTGCACTTCAAGTTGTGTCATTAGGTCCCTCTGTTACTGGGGAAGGCAGATCCCATGCCTAGTGATGAACCTTCTGAGCCCAGAAGTGGTCTGAGAGTCCAGCACCTCCATGGATCTGGTCAGGTTGAACATTGCCAATGGGGCAGCCACAGCCATTTCAGAGCTTAGCCTTACCCCAGGGGAGGTTGACAGCTGGCTGGGTCAATAGATGAAGTTGGACTCTCTATTGAGCAAGGAACCAAAGACCCAGGAAGCAAATTGGGCAGAGTGAATTTGGGGAAGTCCATAATTTGGTCCAATATGGCACCCAATTCAGTGGCTGACACCTAGTAAGCACTGAATAAATGATTGCTGATGTTGTTATTGATACAAACACATAATCAAAGTGGTGTAATTTCTAGAACTGTATGTGAAACCAGGGCACAGCTCATTTCCCTGAAGACTAATTCTGAGCTCTCAAGGTGATGAGGCACCCAGGGCTATCCTGACCAGAGGCCACGACTGGCTATGTAATTTGCCAGACCAAGTGCAAAACGAAAATGTGGGACCCTTTGTCAAAAAATTATTGAGAATTTTAACACAATACCACCAAAGCATTAAATCAAGCTCAAGACACTTCTAAGCATGGGGTCCTATGCAATTTCACAGGTTACATGTCCATGAAGGCCCCGGAGACATGCCACAGACATGTCATCTTTCACTTGAGTTTAGAGTGGTCCACACAACTCTTAACTTCATATTTTCCATAGGAATGGTGCAGTGAATAAAAACTGACTACCATGTGTTATATTTTAAGAGTCAAAGACTCTTAAATCACTTTTTTTCCTCACCCGCCTTCACTGTCTGTCTTTTTTGTTTGTTTTTTTTGGTTAGATTTTTTTGGAGACAAGGTCTTGCTCTGTTGCCAGGCTGGAGTGCAATGGTGCAATCATAGCTCACTATAACCCCCAACTCCTGGGCTCAGGTGATCTTCCTGCCTCAGCCTCCCGAGTAGCTAAGACAGCTGGACTACAGGTGTGTGCCACCATGCCCAGCTAATTTTTTTTTTTTTTTAGAGGCAGGGTCTCACTACATTACCCAGGCTGGTCTGGAATTCTTGGCCTCAAGTGATCCTCCTGTCTCCGCCTCCCAAAGTGCTGGGATTACAGCTGTGAGCCACTGCACCCAGCCCTGCTATCTAAACTTAGGTGTGTAATGTTTTTCTTGGGTATACACACGGATGGCTCCCAGTGCTCTGAGAAGGAGCAGGTGGGATGTATTGATGGGGAGGTGGACGGAACCTCACGGCTTAGATGGAAATGAGAAAGGGGGCAGAGCGTTATGCTTTGGGAGTCTTGATTGTGGAAGATGAGATTAGAGATTTCTTAGGAAAGGAACTTTAAAGACAAATTGTGAGGAAGACTGAGCCACCATGTTGAGGGAAGGGGAAGGAAGCTTAGGGGCTGAACACAGACTTGACCTTACTTTACAGTTTTATCCAGGTCCAAACCTTAAGCATTTAGCCCAAAGTTTTGTGAGTCTTAATAAACCACAAAAATAAGATTGAACTAACTCCTCTGCCCGAGGTTAGTTGAAAAACCAAGATATAGGCCTGATTTAAAATATAAACCATTCTGTTATAATTCTCTGTAAAAAGAAGTAGGGCTCCCTGGAGAAATGTCTGATTCTAAGGCTGGGGCAGGGAATATAAAATATGAACCTGGAGCATCATGTAGCACCAGAAAGTAAGGAATTGCTCAAAAAAACAAAATGAGGGTTATGTCAAAAGAACACAGGAGCCCACGGGAAGGGCTCCCAATGGTACAGCTGGAACAATTTGAACAACAAAATGAATAACATAGTGTTGGACTGTAACCCAAAGTGTAATATAAATCTCCATGAGTCCATAATGATATGAATAAATAATTGAATACAGAATAAATATGGGGAAAATAGAGAAATCTCCTGTGTAGAAGAATGCCAAATAATTTACGATGATACCACTTCCTCAAAGAGCATAACTCCCCTCTTCTTAAGCAAGGATTGCACATAGTAACTTCTTTCCAGCGAGAATTGTGGAAAGGAGGGGAAAAAAGAAGCTTTACAATGGAGAAACCTCAGCCAGTGAATCAAGGTTAACACCTGCAGTGACAAGTCCCGTTGATGGTATGCAGCCTTGATACAATGTGATGAAAATGGTAATCTATAGTATTCTTCCCCCAAACTCATAAACCTTGTTGAATCATGTGAAAAACATTAGACAAATCCAAGTAGAGGGGCAGTCTCCACCATACCTGACCAGTACTTCTCAAAACTGTCAAGGCCATCAGAAACAAGGAAAGTCTGAGAAAATGTCACAGTAAAGAAGAGCCTGAGGGGACACGATGACTTAATGTAACGTGATATCCCAGATGGGTTCTCACAACAGAAACAGGACATTGAGATAAAACTAAGGAAATCTGAATAAAGTATGGACTTGACTTAGTAATTTACTGATGCTGATTTATCAGTTGTGACAAATATGTCATACTAGTGAAGACTGTTAACAATAGGGGAAACTGGATATGAGTTACACAAGAACTCTCTGTACTATCTTTGCAACTTTTCTGAAAATCTAAAACTGTTCTAAAATTAAAATTTTATTTTATTAAAAAACTAAACCATTCTGATTTTCCTTTTTAACCTTTGGCTTGGTCATTAGCTTATCATTTCCCTTGTGGGGGAATCTTTGAATATGTTCTCTTGGCTTTCACTCAAACAAAGGTAAGGCAATTGACTGGTGTTGGTAAGCGCATAGTTAAATAATTCTGCAAAAATACTTGCTAGGAATTTTAGGAATGAGCTTTGCTTTTGGCTCTACACACTGGCAAGTATGTTGGCTACCCACCTGGCAAGACTGCAGACTACTCAATAGGGCACACATCAGTGAGTCTTGACATTGTGATTAAAAATATGACCCAGTGGATCACAAGTATGGTTGTATATCCTATCGGGAGACCACATCAGAACTCATATTTTTATAGTAACAAGCTGTGATGCTGCAACACTGGGTCGTGTTTTAAAGGTGAGGACTACACACCAGGAACAGATGATCCCTCAATAAACAACAATCCTGTTTTTATTCCATCTGTGTTAAAACCATCTGTCGTAAGAGAAAAAACCAAAACAAATAAACAAATAAATGAAAGATAATCCAAACCAAGTATTCATTCCTTCCCTTGGTAAATGTAGATATGACAATTAATATTTTGAATATTGAGGATTCTGGGAAAAATAATAATTTATATTAACATTACTACCTAAATATTTGGCCTTACTTTTCAGAATAGATACAATTACCTAATTAGGGATGATGGAAATACAGATAAATAATGGAAGAGGAATATCAGTAAAACACAGTGAATACATGCTGAAAAATCTCACTGTTGTCAAACTAGCTGTTTATACCACTTATTGAGAGTCTTTTGTGCTTTTTGTTGAACTATTGAACATTATTTTTTATATTTAGGGTGTTTATTTTAATGACTTAAATTACAGAGGATGGAAATTTATATCTGTAAATATACTACATTGTTTTATTATTGCTCATTTTGATAAAATGCTGTCTTTTATTCTAGAAGCATATTTTAAGTCAATGAATTTATGGGGAAACATACAAGTAAAATGTTAGAGCATTTGCATTTTGCAAAAAAAAAACACTATAGGAAGTAATACTTTATATATTCAGAATAGTTTCTCTTATTTACTATTTATCAACTTTAAAAAATATTGATAAACTGGCAACATTACTTAGTTTCCAAATATTTAAAACTGCTTAATACTGGTTGTTTTTTGCCCCCTGGAACACTTGGTAAAGCAGCATAAATGAAACATTTCAGAAAATTCCCCCTTAGTTATTGGGAATAAAAGAAGAGCTGATTTGAGCTTTACCTTCATATTTTCTGAAAGATTTCAATCCAAACCCAGAAAGATTCTTTTAATAGAAGTGATGTGTTTCTCTGCTTCAGGCGTTAGAGAGGAAATTGATTGATGTCCCTCAAATACTGGTTGCGTCTAAGAGAACATTTTTTTTTAAGAGAACATTTTAAAAGATCTAAGGTTTAATGGGGTTTGAAGATTTTTTTAAAAATCTATATTCAAGTGAATATATTAATATTTCCCTTAATCATTTTTCCTGGTTTTTTGTGACACTGTCTACCTGCTTGTCTCTTGGTATTTCTGAATTCTTTCCAGTCATTGGTTGACTGGGAATGCATTCTTTTTATTTTATGCAACTTTTGAAATTTTGTTGGAAAAAACAGTCATAAGAATGATGAATTCAAAGCAGGTTGATAATGGTCAGACTTTAATGTGTGAAATGGCGGAGGCCTCAGGTGGGGGTGAGTGGAGTGGAGGAGAGATTTAGACACGTGCCTCACTATATACACAGTGAGTGGAATGTCCCTAGTATGAAGATTTCCTGCTTTCTTTGGAAGGCAGCTGCTAGCACTGTTTGGGAAAGAATCATTACATTACATTCCTTAGGACTGTGATCATGTGTCCCTTTCCTTTGCTAGGTTCTTCATAAACTTAGCATGGCTCAATATGATTGCTTATCAGGCTGGTAACTACAGGCCTGAATTCTGAATTCTGAATTCTTATCTTTATGTGTCTGTTCCTGCTCTATAGTAGGTGAATCATGAATCACAAGTACCCTGATAGTCCAGGATTGGGGGTGTGTGTGTGTGAGAGAAAGGGGCATAACATAGCAATACTGACCTTCTGTCCTAGTCTGTTTTGTGCTGCTATAACAGAATACCTGAGACTGATTAAGTTATAATGAACAGAGATTTATATCTTATGGTTCTGGAGGCTGGGAAGTCCAAGGATGAGGGGCACCCATCTGATGAGGGCCTTCTTGCTGTGTCATGCCATAGCAGAAGGTAGAAAGGCAAGAGAGCATGTGTATGAGAGAGAAATGGGGCTGAACTCATGCTTTTGTCAGGAACCCACTCCCTTAATAATGGTGGCCTTAATCCATTCATGAGGGCAGAGTCCCCATGACCTAAAAACCTCTTAAATGTCCCACCTTTCAACACTGATGCATTGGGGATTAGGTTTCCAACACATGAACATTAGGGGACATATTCAAACCATACCACATTCTGAGACAGGATTTGTGTAAAAGCATGTAAAATAAGTATAAAGTGACAGAGAGAGGAAGGAAGTAAAAAAAGACGTATTGGATATGATAAGTATCAGGGTGATGAGATGGAAAGACATTAATGGGCAGGAGCTACTGTAGATTGGGTGGTCAGCAAAGGTCTCTTGGAGAAGTCAAAACTCAAGCTGAGAGTTAAATGACAAGTAATATACAGTTATACAAAGAACAATTGGAAGACTATTCCGAGCAGAGGAAAAAGCTAGTGCAAAAGCCCTTGGGTTGGAATAATCACAGTGTGTTTGAGGATCATTTCTATGGCTGGAGTGGAGTAGGTAAGGGGAGAGTAGTAAGAGATAAGGTCAGAGAAGTAAGTGGGGCTGAATTATGGAGGGCTTTGCCAACTACTGTCAAGAGTTCAAGCTTTATTTTAAATATGACTGAAAGCCACCCAGAGGTTTTCAGATAAGGAATGAGGGTGACTTGATCTGATATACATTTTTAAAAGATCATAATTTTAAAAGATCACTCACTGGTGTACATTTTAAAAGACCAAACATTTTTAAAAGAAAATATTAGGAAGAATATTTTATAGGAGAAAAAGGTTAAAGAATGGGAAAAGGAATGCCAGGGAGGAAGCTGTTGCTGTAGGGCCATGTGAGAAGTGATGGTGGCTTCCACTAGGGAGGTGGGGAAGTGGACAAGCAGAGAAATGGACAATTCTGGATGACAGAGAGGACAGGACCAATAGATGGATTAGAGGTGAGGGGTAAAGGAGAGAAAGGAATCAGATTTAAGTTATATATTTTTGGCTTGAGGAACTAGGTAGATGGTGGTGTCTCTTGCTGGGATGGGTAATGTTAGTGGAAAATCAGATTGGGAAGGGCTGTGAAGTAAGGAGTTGTTTTGACCATATTATTTCTGAGACATCTAATTGAAGATGTCAAGTTGGCCATTGGATGTACAAGTCCAGGTACTTACATTTCATGACTAAGATGCATCTAGAGATTTGATTTGTCTGTCCTCATCTTGTAAAGGAGATAGAAGAGCGTTTTGGACATAGCCCTAGTTTACTCCAACATTTAGAGGCGGGGAGAAGAGAAATTATCAGTGAAGGTGTCTGAAAAAGAACAGCTCAATAAGACAAAAGAAAGACCAAAAAGGTAAGATGTTATGGAAGCCAAAAAAAGAAGGTATTTCAAGAAGGATGGGGTGGGTAATGTGTTGATTACTGCTGAAAGAGGAGATAGAAGTGACCTATGTATTTGGCAACGTGGAGGTCATGATAGAACAATCTTTGAGGTATGGTGCATGCTGAAGCATATTTGGAGTAGGTTAGGTATATGGAAGCAGAGGTCTTGAATAGAAATGACTCCTTATAGTCAAGGGAGTATTTTTATTTTTAATTAGGTAATTAGGAATACATTTGTATGCTGATGGCTGTGTGAGATAAAATTTAGTGTTTGGAAAAGATAGTGAAATATAGCTTTTGTAGAAATACTTAGAAATTTGAAACACCACTTGATCCCTATTAATGCATTAACAGTTTCTGTGTGTAGGGGGGAAGAAATTACTCCTTTTCAAATTTGGAGAGTTTGTTAATTCTCAAGCATGTTGAAGCCAAAAAATACCATGTGAGTATCATACTTCAGGGGTGAGGCTTTGATTTTCACGGTCTGAAATAGTTTATACAGAAAGCAGAAAGAATAAAAGATTCTAGTACTTCTGAAAGTAATTAATGCAGAATTGTATACACTCAGGAACGAAAGAAAATATTTTCACCAGCAGATAGTTAGGGAATTATCTAATTCAAACCCTAGGAAAAGACACAAATAAATCCAATTTATTTATTTTTAAAAATGTACATGTATGTTAGCCTTCTAGATATAACAGCTAAGGCAAAAGTGAGTCACTACAGAAGTAGAGATTACAGAAAGTGTAGGCCATCAGGACCAATTTCAAGCAGAACTTGAGGAATGGTGAACGGGGGAAGTTCAAATATCTAGGCAGCACCGTCAAAGACAGGAAGTCATGAATAATATTTAGGGAAGTGGCAGATAGTCAAGACTGACTGTGGCACAGGGACTGTTAGGAAGTAAGCATATGAGGGTAAGTTGAGACAATATTGCAGTTGGTTTGAATGCTGAGGCAAAAACACTTAATTTTTCAAAAATTGGGTACAGTTGAAAGTTTTTGAACAGACTAATGGACTAAGGGCTTTTAATGTTTCCTTTTTTTCTTTTTAATGAGACAAGAGTCTCACTCGGTTGACCCAGGTAGAGTGCAGTGGTATTATCATAGCTCACTGCAACCTCAAACTCCTGGGCTCAAGTGATCCTCCTGCCTCAGCCCCCCAAGTAGCTGGGACTACAGGTGCACGCCACCATGCCCTGCTAATTTTTTCTATTTTTGGTAGAGACAGGATCTTGCTATTGCTCAGGCTGGTCTTGAACTCCTGACCTCAAGTGATCCTCCAGCCTAGGCCTCCCAGAGTGCTAGGATTACAGGCATGAGCCACCACACCCAGCCTAATGTTTCCTTTTGATACTAAAATATACATTCTGGCCTGGACTTTCTGCAAAGGTTTCATAATACGAGATTTTGAAGTGGTCAAGCCAGCAAGTGTCTTGGAGAATATGAAAACGGAAACAATAATAGTGGCTGCTGTCTTTTTTGAGAATTATTATATGCAGGTACTGTGCTAGGTAGTTTACATTTAGCCATCATATTAATCCTGTGAGATAGGTATTACTGTTCTCATTTTATCGATAAGAGGAAAGGCTCAGTGAGGCTTAAAAGCTTGCCTAAGACTGCATGGAGAAGCCAGTATAAAAATCTAGCCAACTCTGTCTTAAAAGCCAGAAGAGAACATTTCTTGCCTTTGAGAAGTTTATACTATTGTTGGGGAGATAAGACCTCCCTGCATGAAGTGTTTATAATTCCCACACTTAATATTTTTTTCATTTGTATGACTTTGTAGGCACTATCTGTGTCCCTACTGGGTTGTAGCTGTGCAATGACCCCAGGCCCTTATACTTGGATTTTGGTCTCAATCTCTGGTTTAAGATTGCAGTTTCTGCATGGATTGGAGTTCTACATTAAACATTAACTTGCTTGGCTAGGGCCCAGGCTTGTCAGATTCTTCTTGTTCTCTGCCAATTCTGTGGTTCTGATAACAGAGAACCACAATGCCCAGCCCAGGTCAGTGCTTCATAGCTCCAGGGAGCACCATTCACATTGTGGTTGATACAATTGGCACCAGTTGTGCAGTTAGTTGGCCCTGTTTCACATCTATTGTGCTGAGATTGGACTCCTACAGATGTTGAGGCCCAGATTCCCCAACCCAAATGTGATGGTTAATCTATGTGTCAACTTGATTGGGCTAAGGGATGGCCAGATAGCTGGTAAAAAATAATTTATTGGTGTGTCTGTGAGGTTGTTTCTAGAAGAGATTGGCATTTTAATTGGTGGACTGAGTAAAGATCTGCCCTCACCAATGGGAGTGGGCATCATCCGGTCCACTGAGGTCCCAAACTAGAACAAAAAGGCAGGAGAAAGGTGAATTTACTCTTTTTTTTGATCTGGGATATCTATCTTGGACATTGGAGCTCCTGGTTCTAGGGCGTTAAGACTCTGGGTCTTACACCAATGTCCCCATCCTTCCTCTCCCTCTGTCCCCCCAGTTCTCAGGCCTTCTTGACTTGGAGTTACACTATTGGATCTTCTGGTTCTCAGGCATTCAGACTCAGACTGAATTATACCACTGGATTTCCTGGTTCTCTAGACTGCAAATGGCAGATCATGGGACTTCTTGACTTCCATAATTACATGAGCCAATTCCCATTATAAATCTCCTATTATAAATATATCTTATTGGTTCTGTTCTCTAGAGAATCCTGAATAATACACCAAGTTTCCTATGATCCTGTGGGCCCTATGTCTTGGACTGTTGACTCCATCTTTAAGGGCCAGGGAAGTTCTCTCTGGCCGAGTCTTTCAACATTTCATACTTTCTCCAGGTCGTCTCTATGTTCTTGAACTATTACAAGCCTAATATACCTTGCACCTGAACTTAGTATTAATACAATGATTAGGAAAAGGCTTTAAGAACCTGAACAGTTCATTCAGAGGAAATGTCAGAAACATGGAATTTATCAGAAAACAGGCCAGAGAGATGTGTTCATTCATTCACTTATTCACCCATCAAATACTATTGAGCATCTAGAGGGGTCAGACAAATCCAGCTTCATGGGTGTGGAACCTGTGCAATCATAGAGGGTCTCATGCTCAGATGGGCCCCATGTTTGGTTTAACACTTTGCGGTCACCATCTTGAATTTCTTTCTATTGATAATTCAATGGTTGAACACGTGTTTTGTAAGTGAAGTCTGATGGGATGATGGAGCATGTGCCTGGCAGAGAAAATACACACAACATGTGTGTCTATCTCCTTCCTTACTGCCCCATTTTCATATAACATTTGTGCTGCCCATGGGTAGAGCATTCCTGTAGACCCAGGATGTGTGAGAGTTCAGTGAGACTCAAAGTGAGTACAAAGTAATTGTATCATGTCCAGGACTAAGTATGCAGGGGTGCTGACAGCCCCAAGTGAAAGCACTTTCCATTCAAATCAGAATTTGCTTCAAACACAGAAAGGAAGCATTGCTGTTCTAAGAAACATGACCAATCAGGGAACCCAATCATATTCTTTCTTATTTTATTATATTATAGTGCAAATAATAATACAGAAGGGGATAGTTTCTTTTCCTTTCAATCATTCCATACTCATTAGTAAGCTGAGGGGAGACAGCATTGGTAGAATGTACATATATCAAGAAATTAACTAAAATAGTTGAGTTGGTTTTGTGCAGTATTTCTACTATTCTGGTAAAAATATACATGTGCATGTGTAAGCTGTGAAATTCAAACTATAATTTTGATGATTCCACATGAGTTAAATACACTTACATTTGCATTTAAATCTGGCAATATATATATTTTTAAATTTGTTGAGATCTGTTTTGTGGCCTAGGATGTGATCAATTTTAGAGAAAGTTCCATGAGCTGATGAGAAGTATGTATATTCAGTGTTGTTTGGGTGGAATGTTCTGTAGATGTCTGTTAGGCCCAAATGGTCTAGAGTTCTGTTTAAGTCCACTGTTTCTTTACTTATTTTCTGCTTGGAGGGTCTGTCCAGTTCTGTCAATGGGGTGTTGAAGTCCCTGGCTTTTAAGGCATAGCTGTTTATTATGTTGTCTAGATCTAGAAGTATTTGTTTTACGTATCTGGGCACTCCTGTGTTGGGGGAATAAAATTAGAAATCAATTCCAACAGAAACACTCATCTCTACACAGAAACATGGAAATTAAACAATCTATTGCTGAATGACTATTGGGTCAAGGAGGAGATTCAGATGGAAATCAAAAGATTCTTCAAACTAAATGATAGTAGGGACACAAGTTGTCAAAATCTATGGGATACAGCAAAAGCAGTCCTGAGAGGAAAACTCATCGCCTTAAATGCCCACATCCAAAAGACAGAAAGATCAAAGATCAATAAACTAATGAACCATCTCAAGGAACTGGAAAAGGAAGAGCAAACCAATCCTAAACCCAGCAGAAGAAAAGAAATAACCAAGATCAGAGCAGAACTAAATAAAATCGAGAACAAAAGAACTGTACAGAAAATTAATAAAACAAAAAGGTGGTTCTTTGAAAAGATAAACAAAATAGACAGGCCACTTGCCAGGTTGACCAGAAGAAGAAAGGAAAGGACTCTAATAAGCTCAGTTAGAAATGAAAAAGGAGAGGTCACAACTGATATAGAAATACAAAACATCATCTTTGAATACTATAAAAATATCTACACCCAAAAACATGACAACGTGGAGGAAATGGACAAATTCTTAGAAATACACAACCTCTCTAGGCTCAATCGGGAAGAAATAGAATTCCTGAACAGACCAATATCAAGCACCAAAATTAAAGCCACAATAAAAAAAACTTCCAATAAAGAAAAGTCCTGGACTAGACTGGTTCACACTTGAATTCCACCAAACCTACAAAGAAGAACAGGTACCTATACTGCAGAAGTTAATACATAACATCCAGAAGGATGGAATCCTCCCAAACTCATTCTATGAAGCCAATATCACCTTGATACCAAAGCCAGGAAAGGACACAACAAAAAAAGAATACTATAGACCAATATCCCTTATGAATATAGATGCAAAAATTCTCAATAAAATCCTAGCAAACCGAATTCAACTGCACATCAGAAAAATTATTCATTATGACCAGGTAGGCTTCATCCCTGAGATGCAGGGATGGTTCAACATACACAAATCTATAAATGTAATTCACTATATAAATAAAAGCAAGAACAAAGACTATATGATCTTCTCAATAGATGCAGAAAAGGCTTTTGACAAAATTCAGCACCCTTTTATGATAAGAACTCTTAACAATATAGGCATAGATGGCTCATACCTCAAAATTATTAAAGCCATATACGATAAACCCACAGCCAATATCATACTGAATGGGGAAAAATTGAAAGCATTCCCTCTTAGAACTGGAACCACACAAGGTTGCCCACTATCTATCTCCACTTCTGTTTCCAACATAGTGCTGGAAATCCTTGCCAGAGCAATCAGACAGGGAGGAATCAGGGGTATCCAAATGGAGGCAGAAGAGATCAAACTTTCACTCTTTGCTGATGATATGATATTATATCTGGAAAACCCCAAACGTTCAACCACAAGACTCCTGGAATTGATAAATGAATTCAGCAAGGTCTCAAGATACAAAATCAATGCACACAAATCAGTAGCCTTCATATACACCAATAAGAGTCAAGGTGAGAATCAAATCAAAGACAATACCTTTTACAATATCATCAAAGAAAATTAAATATTTAGGAACATATTTAACTAAGGAGGTGAGAGACCTATGTAGGGAGAACTACACTGAGAAAAAAAAATTGCAGAAGATGTAAACAGATGGAAAACCCTACCATGCTCTTGGATCGGTAGAATCAACATTGTTAAAATGTCTATACTACCTAAAGTGATTCACAGAATCAATGCAGTCCCTATCAAAATACCAACATCATTTTTCACAAATCTAGAAAAAATAATTCTATGCTTTGCATGGAACCAGAGAAGACCCCATCTAGCCAAAGCAATCTTAAGTAAAAAGAACAAATTGGGAGGCATCAATCTAGCAGACTTCAAACTATACTATAAGGCTATAGTAACCAAAACAGCATAATACTGGCACAAGAACAGAGACATAGACCAATGGAACAGGACTGAGAACCCAGATATAAAACCATCCTCATATTGTCTTCTGATCTTTGACAAAGTAGATGAAAACATACACTGGGGAAAAGAATCCCTATTCAATAAATGGTGCTGGGAAAATTGGATAGTCACATGTAGAAGACTGAAACAAGATCTGCACCTCTCACCTCTCACAAAAATCAACTCACAATGGATAACAGACTTAAACCTAAGACATGAAACCATAAGAATTCTAGAAGAAAACATTGGAAAAACTCTTACAGACATTGGCCTAGGCAAAGAATTTATGAAGAAGACCCCTAAAGCAATCACAGCAGCAATAAAAATTAGAAAATGGGACCTGATCAAATTAAAAAGCTTCTTCATGGCCAAGGAAACTATCACTAGAGCAAACAGACAATCTACAGAATGGGACAAAATATTTGCATGCTACACATCTGATGAAGGGCTGATAACCAGAATCTACACAGAACTTAGGAAAATCAACAAGAAAAAATCAAACAACCCCATTAAAAAGTGGGCAAATGACATGAACAGAAACTTTTCAAAAGAAGACAGAATAATGGCTAACAAACATGTAAAAAATTGCTCAACTTCTCTAATCATCAGAGAAATGCAAATCAAAACCACAATGAGGTATCACTTAACTCCAGTGAGATTGGCTTCTATCAAAAAGTCCCAAAACAACAAATGTTGGTGTGGATGTGGAGAGATAGGACCATTCATACACTGCTGGTGCGACTGCAAATTAGTACAACCTTTATGGAAAGTAATATGGAAATACCTCAAAGAAGTAAAAGTAGAAAGAAAAAAAGACATTCTATAATAAAGACATCTACACTCGAATGTTTATAGCAGCACAATTCACAATTACAAAGATGTGGAAACAACCCAAGTGCCCATCAATTCATGAGTGGATTAACAAAATGTGGTATATGTATACCATGGAGTACGACCCAGCCATAAAAAACAATGGTAAATTAATTCCTCTGGTATTATCCTGGATGGAGGTAGAGCCCATTCTTCGAAGCGAAGTACCACAAGAATGGTAAGACAAGCACCACTGGTACTCACCATCAAATTGGTACTAAATGGTCAATACTTAATGTGCACACATGGAAATAATACTCATTGGGGGTCAGGTGGGTGGGAGGGGTGTGGAGGGGATAGATAAACTCACACCTAAAGGGTGTGGGGCACACTGTCTGGGGGATGGGCTTGCTTGTAGCTCTGACTTGGGCAGTGCATAGGAAATATATGTGACCAAAGTGTTTGTACCCCCATAATATTCTGAAATTTAAAAATAAAAAATAAATAAAAATAAATAAATCTGGCAATATACAACATAAAGATGAATGCCAAAAATTCATGCTAAAAGTTTACAATTTAAATTTTTCTTAGGATAATATTAAGTAGGAAGTAAGAACACCAGGATAATTCAAGAGAGATGACGTGGAAGGAAAGCACTTTAGATTTTAGTACTTTTAATAGCACTTTCCTGCTTTTTTTTTTTTTTAAAGGAGCCATGCATTGTTATTTTGTGTGGGTCCCACAAATTGTGTAGCTATACCTGGGGCCAGGCACTGTGCTGGGAAACAGGACTATAATGATGAACATGTAAGATGTAGATCCTATCCTGTTCTCATGGAATTTACATTTGAGCAGGAATAATTTCATGTTAGCAATTGTTATAAGAGATACGGAGGAAAGGTACAGGGTGCTATGAGAACATATAAGTTAAAGAACCTGCTGTGGTGGGCATTGCTGATTGCCTGCTCAACAGCCCTTCACCCTTGCCAACAAAATTCACCTCCTTTAGAGACTTAAACTGCCAGACCCCTACTTTCCCAGTAGGTAGGGTATACTCACATGACTAAATCCCATCCAGTGCTATCTGAGTGGAAGTCAGTTGGGTACAGAGACATTTTTGGAAAAGATTTTCCTCCCTGATAAAGAGAGAAATATGTAAGTAGAAAACCCTTCCCTTCTTTCCTGTAACTTTAGATATTGTTATGTGACAACATGATGCCTAGAGCTGTGGTAACCATCTTGTGAGCATGAGGGAAAGCCAGGAAAACAGCAAAAAGCTTACCCAGGGCTGTAACATAACTTTGAACCTGTGAGTCAATCCAGAACTGTATGCCTTTAGAATTCTTGTTAGGTAAAATAAATTCTCACTGTTAAAGATACTTCTAGTTGGGTATTCTGTTATTTGCCATCAAGACTTCCTAATTGATATGGTTATCTAGTCTGGGTGATCAGAGAGCCTTCCCCTGAGGAGGCCACATTTGCATATACACCAAAAGGGTGAGCAGGAATTAAGTTTTCAAAGATTTAGGACAGTAGAATTCTAGGCAGACAGAATAAAAGTGTTTGAAGCTCCCAGATCACGAAGGTACTTGGTGTGTTTGAGAAGCCAAGATTCCCAAGTGTATGTGCTGAGGACCAGAGTAGATGTTCAGCATCCTGGACATCATGTTCTAGGATACACCAGCAGACAGACTACTCCACCCTTTTTCTTCTGGAAGATGGTGATGAGCTTGTTGCAGCTACTCTGTAAACTGTCCAACAAATTTCAGACTCCGGAACTCAGTGTATCTATCAGTTTTACCCCAGCTAACTGGTAGCAAAAGTTATCTTTGCATTTTGTTCATGGTCCCACTTGTGGAAAGTGGATGCCTTGTCTGCATGTAGCTACTGTGAGTGGTGACACGAAGGTTATCAGATTTTTAGCAAACTGTAAATCCTTTGGCACAAAACTTTCCTTTTCCTGATAAGTAAGCAAAATGATGTGGAGGCAGCAGAGAGCATACAGTGTAAAATCCATGGAGGCGTGCTTTAGCAGATAGACTTAAAATATTTTTATGAAAGATTCTGGATGATTTCCCAAGTGATAAGAATAATGAGAGGAGCAAAGTCATCAGGAGTGTTTGCAGAATTGCAGTTTTAATGGTTAGAATCCACTCAGTCGCCATGATGAAGGTGTGGCCTTGCTGCCCGATGGTTTCCACAGATAACGACACCTTAAGGAGCAAGGCTGTCAGAGCCACTATCATCATCGTGTTTAGCAACGTTTCATCACAGTCATCAGATTCAGTGCCAGAAAGCGGGAGAGCTGTGCTTTTCAACACAGGTGTGTACCTCAAAAGCCCATTTAAACTGCAATTACACAATAGCAGTGATTTTCTGTAATTTGTGGGAGGAAGGAAATGAAACCCTGGACCTTGAGTTGGAAACAGAAAAAAAAACAGTATGAGAAGGAAATAGCATTTTAATTATGTTTAAAAAACTTATATGGCACCTGTCAGCATTATAAAATTATTAATCCTCATAATAGCCATATTAGTTAGTCCCACAGTTGAAAGAAGAGGAAATTAAAGTAATGAGATACCTAAGTGACTTTGTCCACAGCATGAGTGAACTAGAGACATCAGGGAATAAAACTGGCACTCTTGATTTGGCGAGTGGTTCTCTGTCGCCTTTTCTTTTGGTTTTTAAGCCTTGACCCAGGTTGGACAGGAAACAAAAGATGATACACTGGGGCCCAAACTGCTGTTGGCCTTGTGATGTGAATCAGGTAGAAACACAGAGTGATTTAGTCACTGAATAATCTTCTAAAAAGGAAGATTCTGAAGGTGTATGAGATATTTTAGTGGCTTTTAAGGAAAATCCAATGAAATTATCCAACTTGAGCTAGAATGGGCATTTGCAGTCTTCCTGTATTAGTGGGATTTTTTTCTCTCTGTCTCTCTCTCTCTTCTTCATTCATCACATATTTATTGAATGCCTGTTATGTGCCTGGCATGGCTCTAGACACTAGGAAGATAGCAGTGACTCAACTAGTCCAGGTTCTTTTGCTCTCACAGAGCTTACCTTCTGCAGGGAGGGAGACAAGCAATGAACAAGTAAAAAAGAAATGAGCATATCAGAGAATGATGCCTGCTAAGGGAAACAGAACAAGGGAAAAAGGAAAAGCGTGAGTCTGGAGTGTGGGGTTCCTTTGACAAGGGTGATCTGGGAAGGATCTTCAAAAAGTGAAATAAGAGTGGAGACCTGGGTGGACATGGGGACAGATTCCTGGTGGCAAGGTCTGCAAGTGCAAAGGCCCTGAGGTAGGAACAAGAAAGGCAGGAGGAAACCAGGGTGGCAGAATTGTAAGAAGAAAGAGGGCGAGTGGTGGGAGATGCAGTTGGAGAGCCATTCATTCATTCATTCATTCAAGAAAACTGAGTACTGCACTAGGTGCTGCTTTGGACGAAGGTTCTATGCTTCCCTTCTTTTGTTGAAAGATTCTCCAGAATTATAAAATTGAAGAGAAAAAAATGCCCTGCCCAGTGGGCCTCAGTCTCCTGTTTCTTTCATGCCTATTCTGTAGCGAGGTGCTTAATGACCTTATTTTGCCTTATGTATTATACTTTCATAGAAAAAACCCTAACAAATTATTCCATGCCTATTTTTAAGATAGTTTATGAAATAGGAATGCATACTGGCACAGTTTGTTCCAGTGAGTCTGTAATAATCAAATGCTCCCTTACTTGGCATACTTTGGCCTACAAAGGGATTCTAATTGAGAGTGGTTTTGCAAAATCAGCATTTAATATTCTGTGACACTCATTCGGCAAGTATTTTGTTGGTATAATAGGCTTCAATGTATAAAGTAATTTGAACAGTGGTTCTGACAAGAATCCCAACCACTCTCTGTGTAGACCCTGACAGACGACACTGCTGGAGGTTTCCATCCAGATGGAATCAGCATAGACTTGTGCATTTATGGGTTTAGTTTCATTGTATAAGTCCAAACCCCTGTAACAAATACTGGATCAAAGGATATATATGACTTTCTTCTGCTGTGTCCAAAGCCTTGATCATATACTCATCCTTAGAAATCTCAAAAAAAACCTACAAATCAAATATTATTTGCTTCTCATTTTTATTCCCTTTTGGTTTAGATTTTATGATCACTTGAGCCTATGGAGGTAGTACTATATATACCTATATTATTTTAACCGAGACACATGAAAAAGTTTGCTAGGAGGAATTGAGGACAGTTGGCATAGTTGATTGGTTGGTGTAGTTGATTTGATATCAACATACACTTCACTATTATTTTTTTGGTGATATTTGAAAACAAATTATGTCTGTCCTGTCTGAAGGAAGGTCACATAATTTGATTATATGACAAATTTGCTGATTTCCATTTTCCACTACTGTCAATGCCTTGAGTACAGGGCTGTATCTTACTCACTGCCATTTCCCTCAGCATCTAATACAAATATGTATGCTATTTGCACTGTTGTATAGTAGGTGCTCATTAAATACTTGTTGAATGGATAAAATATGAATAAAAATAGGAACTACCATGAATTAGTTATAATTAGGACAATTTTCTCTTTGTGTGGGATAAGCCAATTAACAAATTTCAAACATATTCATTTGTAGTATTTCATTTTCTTTTTATTGTTACAAATGACTTTATATGCATATAATAATTTTATGAATGTATAGATGTGATGATGTTATAATACAGTTTTCTTCACTTGGTCAGTCTTCCAGCCCTTCATCCTTCTGCCCCTACCTCCAACTGATATTAATAACCTAACAATGTATCTAATTAGAGCATGAATGATAATGTATCTAATTAGAGCACGGATGTGAGAGCCAATATTCTTCTTATCTCAGTACCACCGCTTGTTACAAGCCGTGTAACCTTGCAAAAATTTCATAAATTTTCTATGACTCAATTTCCTCATGTCTAAAATGAAGATCAAAAACCTACCTCAAGAGATGTGAGAATTATTATAAATGAACTGATATGTGTCAAGCCCCTGGAAGAGTGCCTGTCACCTGCTTATATGCGTATGGACTGACTTGTTGTGGGCAGGAGGCTTCAGTTCCTGAATACATGGCTTCTCCACAGAGCTGCTCACAACATTGCAGCTGACTTCTCCTGGAGAGAGTGATCTGAGATAGAGAAGAGCAAGTGGCAGTGCCTTTTATGACCTCGTCTTTGCCAAATTACAGCTTTAAATATGCTCATATTGATATTTTAAGTGGCTACTTTTAAAACAGCTACAGAGTTTCCAATCTTGGTTAAAAGGTAACCACTTGTTTGTATTCACGAAGAGTTCTTACAAGATTTGTCTTATTTTTTAAAAAACAACTCTTTAATCTATGTACAATTCATTATTATATAGGATAAAAGGTCTAATTTTATTTCTCTTTAATGGCTAAACAGTTACATAGCCAAAATTAATTTTATCATCTATCTTTTATTCTGAATTGAATTTGGATCTTTATCACTAACTGCTGTAACATGTAAATACCCCCAAATCTCATTGGCCTAACATAGTTAATAAAAAACTAATAAAAGGTTGTTTTTTTGGTTTTGTTTTGTTTTGCTTTGTTTTTTGCTAAACTAGTGTGGGTGTTTCTGGGTGGGCAGCTCTCTTGGGTTGCCTCTTCCAACCAGTGATTCAGGGACCCAGGCTCCTTCCATCTTGTGGGCCCTCAGTCTTCAACGTGAGTCTTCTAAGGCTGCCCTGGTAGTCATCACTATTCCGGTTAGCCAGAAGTGGAAATGTGCATGGAGAATCAGGCGTGTAAGATTTTTATGGGCTAAGATTGGAGGTAGTACACGACATTTCTGTGCTTGTTTCATTAGCCAGAGCTCAGACACATGGCCCCTCGATGACAAAGGAGGATGGGAAAAATATTCTTATAGTTGGTGTCACTGATCTGTTTGTCAGTTTCTATGCTACTGTCATATTATTTTGATTATAACTTTATGACTCTATGGTATGTTATGATCTTTCTTAAAGAGAGTCCCCTCTGTTGGTTCTCTTTTTCAACTTTCCTTCAGTTTTTGGGGGTATTATTCTTCTGTATAAAGCTTAAATCCATTTTATCAAATTTCAAAATCAAAACGAAATAGCCATAACAAAACTCCCTGTTGATATTTTAATTGAAAAATGTATTAAATTTAATATTATTTGTAGAAGAGGTGATATTCATATGCTATTAAGTCTTCCCAACCAAGAACGTGTATTATCTTGTTTGTTCACATATTATTTCATGTGATTCCTTAAGATTGAACTATAAAAGAAACTAGGAAGATTCAGAAAGGTTCACAGCTGAGAATTTTTTTCTTTTTAAATTAAAGTATAATTTACTGATTGTTAAATGGACAGATCTTAAATGTACAATTACATGTGTTTGGACAAATTTATACACCCCTATTAAGATACACATTACCATCACCCCGCAAGATTCTCTTATGCCTCTTCCAATGAATTCTCACCACAAAGGTAATTATTATTATTATTTTTTTTTATGGTAATTCTATTTTTAATTTTTTTTTCAGAATGTTATGGGGGTACAACACTTTGGCTGTATATATTGCCCATGCACTGCCCGTGTCAGAGCTACAATCATGGACATCCCCCAAACTGTGCTCCCCGCATCCATTCAGTGAGAGTTTTCCCATCCCCTCCACCCCACCTCCTGCCTGCCCGCCCTGATGAATTTAATATGGCCGTTGCTTAACGTGATCATTAGTACCAATTTGTGGTGAGTACAGTGTCTTTTTTCATTGCTGGGTGTAAAATACCACTTAGCTAATACCAAACACATACCACATTTTATTAATCCACTTGTGTATTGATGGGCACCTGGGTTGTTTCCACATCTTTGCAATTGTGAATTGTGCTACTATAAACATTCGTGTGCAGATGTCTTTATTATAGAATGTCTTTTTTCCTTTGGGTAAATACCCAGTAGTAGGATTGCTGGATCAAATGGTAATTCTACTTTTAATTCTTTGAGGTATCTCCATATTACTTTCCATATAGGTTGGACTAATTTGCGGCCCCACCAGCAGTGTATGAGTGTTCCTGTCTGTCCGCATCCCCGCCAACATTTGTTGTTTGGGGATTTTTTGATATGAGCCAATCTCACTGGAGTTAAGTGATATCTCATTGTGGTTTTGATTTGCATTTCCCTGATGATTAGAGAAGTTGAGCAATTTTTTATATGTTTGCTGGCCATTATTCTGTCTTCTTTTGAAAAGTTTCTGTTCATGTCGTTTGCCCATTTTTTAATAGGGTTGTTTGATTTTTTCTTGTCGATTTTCCTAAGTGCTGTATAGATTCTGGTTATCAGCCCTTTATCATATGTGTAGCATGCAAATATTTTCTCCCATTCTGTAGGATGTCTGTTCACTCTAGTGATAGTTTCCTTGGCTGTGCAGAAGCTTTTTAATTTGATCAGGTCCCATTTATTTAACAAAGGTAATTATTCTGATTTTCAGCACCATAGATTTAGTGGTACCTATTCCTGAACTTTATATAAATGAAATAATATATTATATACTTTTTGTGTAAGGCTTTTCTTCTTTGTTTCATGTGGATAATCATCTATGTTTTTACATTTAACAATTTGTTCATTTGTATCACCAAGTAGTATTGCATTGCATGAATATATCACAATTTACCTATTTGCATTTTGAATAATGTTTGGGTTGTTTTAGTTTGTTGCTATTATGTTTAAAGCCGCTATGAACATTCATGTGCAAGTCTTCGTGTGGACATATGTTTTTATTTCTCTTGAGAAAATACTTAGGGGTGGAATTCCTGGGTCGTAGGATAAGCATATCTTTAACTTTCTGAGAAACTGACAAACAGTTTTCCAAAGTGGTTGTGCCATTTTACACTCCCACCAGCAATGCATTGCCCACAGTAATAGTTGTCACACATTACATCCTCACCAATGTTTGGTGTTGTCAGTCTTTTCAGTTTTATCTATGTGATTGGGGGTATAGTAGCACATTTAAAAAATATCAAGCTTATTGCAGTATCATTTATGTACAATAAAATGCATACATTATCAGTCTGCAGTTCAATGAAGTCTGACAAGTATGTCAGACACCCACATAACTACCACCATAATAAAAATATAAAACATGCCTACTACCCCAAAATATAAAAATGTCCATTACCCCTCCTGGCCCTTTCCATTCAATTCCTACCTCTCACCCCCATACCAGGCAACTACTGATTTGCATTCAATCACTGTAGATTTGTCTTTCCAACAGTTTCATCTGATTAGATACATAAAGTATATACTCTTTTGTGTCTGGCTTCTTTCACTTAGCATAATGTTTGTGAGATTTATCTATAATATTGCACGTATTATAATGTGTTCCTTTTTTATTGTCGAATAGTGTTCTATTGTATGAATATATCCCAACTCACTTGTTGATGAATACATGGGATGTTTCTAGATTTGGGCTATTGTGAATAAAGCTGCTGTGAACATTTGTGTACAATGTTCTTTCTATGAACAATGTTCTTTCTATGAACATATGCTTCCCTTTTTCATGGGTAAATACTGAGAAGTTAAATTGCTATATCATATTGTAAGTGTATGTTTTTTATAAGAAATTCCAAAACTATTTTCTAAAGTGGTTGCACCATTTTGTGTTTCTACCATTAATGTCTAAGAGTTCCAATTGCTTCATATCTTTGGGGTTATTCGTCTTTTTAATTTTAACCTTTATACATGGTTAGTATCTTACCAGTTTTAATTTTCATTTTTGATAACTAATTATGTTAAGCACATTTTGATGTACTTATTTGATATTTGAATATGTTCCTTGGTGATGGGTCTGTTCAAATCTTTTGCCCATGTTTTCTATTGGATTGCTCTTTTTAAAAAAATTGAGTTGCAAGAATGATTTATGAATTCTGAATATATTCTTTGTAGATATATGGCAAATATTTAGAGTCTCTGGCTTGATTTTTCATTTTCTTAATAGTGTCTTTTTGTCTTTTGAAGAGCCAAAATTTTTTAATTTTGAAGAAGTCCATTTAAAAAATTTTTTGTGTGTCTTACATAAGAAATATTTGTCTATGTCAGGTTTGCAATAATCTTCTATGAGTTTTCTAACTGATATTTTATAGGTTAAGCTTGCACATGTAGTCTATTTTCCATCTCTAATTATTTTTTGTATTGTATGATAGGGTGTTGAGATTCAGTTTTTATTCCATATGGATATTGAGCTGTTCAGTATAATTTATTGAAAAGATTTGTTTTTCCTCAATGAACTGCCTTTGTTGAAAATGAATTGAATATATAATGTGGGTCATTCTGAACTCTATTCTTTTCTTTTGATCTATTTGACCATTGTTATATCAATACCATACTATCTTGATTATTGTAGCTTTATAAAAAATCTTAAGATCAGGTAGTGTGAATTTTCCAACTTTATTCTTCTTTTATAGTATTGTTTTGATTATTCTAAGTCCTTTGCCTTTCCATATAAAGTTTATAGTCACCTTGCTAATTTCTATTTTTAGAACACTGCTGAATTATTATGATTGTGTTGAATCTTTAGATCTATTGGGAGAGAATGGATAGCTTAACAATATTAAATTTTCTAATCTTTGATCATGATGTATCTATTCAAGTTTTCCTTAATATTTCTCAGTGATGCTTTGTATTAATAATTTTTGATGTAGATGTCTTACAAAACTTTTGTTAAACTTATTCCTAAGTATTTCATACTTTTTGATGGTGTTATAAATGGAATTGTTTAAAAATTTTTATTTTTCAATTTCTTGCTGCTAATATATAAACATATAGTTGATGTTTGTATACTGACCCTGCATTCTACAGCCTTGCTAAACTTACTTATTAGTTTTAATATTTTTTATTAAAGATTCCTTAAGGTTTCCCTTGTAAAAGGTAATGTCATCTGTGAATAAGGACAAATTTATTTATTCCTTCCAGTTTTATGAGTTTTGTTTCATTTTCTTATTCTATTATACTGGCTAGGACCTCCAGTAAAATATTAAGTAAGTAATGAAAATGGACAATTTTATCTTATTCTCAATCTTTAGGAGAATGCCTTCAATATTTCACAACTAGTGTTAGTTGTAAGTTTTTCACAGAAGCCCTTTTGTAAATTAAATTGAGAAAGTTCCCTTCCATTCCTACTTTATTGTGAGATTCTATCATGAATGGAAGTATTCCCTCCTCTTCTATTTTTTTGGAAGACTTTGTAAAGGATTGGTGTTAATTCATCTTTAAAAGTTTGATAGAATTCATCAGTGAAGTCATCTGGTCCTCAGCTTTTATTTGTGGTGAGTTATTTTTAATTACTAATTTAACCTCTTCACTTGATATAGGTCTATTCATATTTTCTATTTCTTCATGAGTCAGTTTTAGTAGTGTGTCTTTCAAGGAATGTATCCTTTTCATCTAGGTTATTTAATTTTTTTGGCATACAATTTATAAATATTTTTATTTAGATACAAATTTTCATGAATAGAACATTTCATAAAATGAAGCAAAACCATATGAAAGTCCACGTTAAAGTACTGGAGGTGTCATCTTCAAATAAATCCTATTTTGGGGAGAAAGAAATAAAGATATTAAATTATCATAATTGATTCTTTCTTCAAGGATCATTTGGTTATCAGAAACCCACTAACATGTCCACGTCATCAGGATTTGATGAATAATCCTAAGGTCCTATATGGCCTGGATTTCTGGACATAAGGTATAGCCAAACCTTGTACAAACTGAATGGGAGAATTGCAAAGTCAGGACTAGATAAATTCACTGGCTCAAGTGAAAAGATGAGTTGTTGTGTGACAGTATGTTAAAATGGAAATTCCAAGGAGATAGGGAGAGATTTGTTAAAGGATACAAAATTACAGCTAGATAGGAAGAATAAGTTCTAGTGTTCCATACCACTATAGGATGACTATAGTTAACAATAATATATAGTTTCAAATAGTTGGAAAAACAATATTGAATATTCCCAACACAAAGAAATGATCAATGTTTGAGATGATGAATATGCTAATTACCCTGATCTGATCACTATGCATTATATGGATTGAAACATTGCTATGTCCATGAACAATTATTATATGTCAATTAAAAAATAAAATTAAAAAAACCCCAAATGGAAATTCCAACACACGCATTTATAAAGGGTTAAGGTATTAAAGATTAAGGAGCCAGAATTTTTGAAAAATATTTCTTAGAGCTGTGCTGTATGCTTTGTCTCTCCCTCCTCTCAAAGGGTAGAGGTAGGAGGTGTCTGATCTTCCCTTCAAGACTAAGAAAGGGAGTTTCAACAGGTTTATCTGAGAGAGCAAATTGAGGATACTAAGCATTGGTGTCTGACTCCTGCCCATGCAGAATGGGAGGATGTTGCCTTGGGCTCAGTCTGCATGTCTCAAATTTGCCAGAGCAAAAGTGCACAGGTGCCTTCTGAGGAACAGGGAGTTAGGAGAATTTCAGGAAGAGATGTCTAGCAATGGGTTCTTTAAAGAACCCATACAAGTAATGAAAACATATGCCAGGCTCCCAGAGATGGAAAAACCAGCTTTTGGCTGTGTTAGGTAATAATGTTCTTTTCCTTTACTTCTTCATCCTCCCACAGCACACTCCCCTAACACTTCAGGAACTGGAAAGTAACCAGTGAATAGGAGAGGAGGTAGAGAGAACTAGTAAAAAGGCCACTTCTATTCCTTTCCCAGGGCAGAAGTTCTTTCCCAGGCAAAGAAGTGTTAAGAACTGTGAAGGGTCTGAGGTTTTATCCTGTTTGCAAGTTAGCCTGCTACAGTTTCATGGATGCTGGTAGAAGACAAAAGACTCCTGGGCCAGAGACAAAGGACAGTTTATTACTCACAGCAACAGTATTAGCATTTTTATGCTGGTTCCCTGATCCTCAATTCCTGCAGGGTGATTGAAAGAGGGCTGTATTATACCTGCACATGCAGTGGATTACAGGAGAGGAGCTCTAAATTTAGGAAACCTGAATGTTTTTTAATGGATAATAAATATGCCTGCCCTTTTCTCCAGAGGGAGACATTATCTTTATTATACTTGACTGTAAGCAGTCTGCTCTTTCTTCCTGAGGGACACACTATCTCTCTCTTCTAAGGCTGTTCACTATACAAAGATCCTTGAAAGATGGTACAGAACAAAGAAAATCACTGCCTCTCTAGCAAAATATGAAACATGGGAGACCCATGAAGAATTATCCCCTCACAGGGAAGTAGCTATAACTTTGAAGTTGGAGGCATTGTATATAACATGAGACTAGACCTTCTATATGGCAAGATTTGAGACTCTTCTTTGCCATTTAAGTTGACATAGGATGTTCTGTTATATGAAAATGATCAGAAAAGAAATTTCAAACAGGGGCAAGGAAAGAACTTTCTCACCCCAAATAAAATGTAAGGCAAGATTTGGAGAGGAAAAAAAGCCTAAATTGCTTTATGATGAATTCTCAACAATTGTGTTTGATTAGCATACTTACATCATCAGGATTTGATGAATAATCCTAAAGTCATCTATGACCTGGAAGTCTGGACATGAAGTAGAGCCGAGCTTTATGCAAACTGGGAAGGGGAATTGCAAAGTCAGGACTAGATAAATTCCATCTTCTGCATTTTTTTCTTTTTCTCTCTGTTTTGTCTCTCATCTCTGCTTTCTCTATTTGCCTGTTTTATTTTACTTTCTGTAGCTCAACTGCCTCTGCTTACTCACATTTTGCAGTCTCTATAATCTCAGTGTGTAAGCAGCTCTGACCTGCCATTACCCCAACTCTGGCCTCGCCTCTGCATGAGCATTTAGTGCCAGATCCACAGACTACTTGGCAATAGTCACTTTTCCTCTTGGATCAAATTCTCCAGAGAGGGAATCATATAGTTACTGCTCACCTGATGGATTAACTTCCCTTAGTCAAGTGTCCAACCTGGTCCAACAATCTGGATGTGGGGCTGGGACTGGAATCTGGTGAGGTCATGAGGCCATAATAAGTCCATAGCGGCTATAAACCGGGTGCGTTCTGAGAAAAGAGCACTGAGGGAGGGGCTAGTACATTTTCTAAATTCTGACTCAAATATGATCTGAATTCAGAAGAATTTCTAGGTGTAACATACACAATATGATTTGAAATTAAAAAGCCTGGCTTATTTGTTGATAATCTCTATAAAGTTTCAGGGAAATTGTAATTAAATTCTGCAAACACCTGACATCGATTGTAAGAACTTGGTGAGTAGAGCTGGGTCAGGTCAAACCCATCTCACTCCTAGATTACTTAAGGCGTGTGTTCAACTGACGGGCGTTCCATCATCCCTGCTGCTGAAGAAAAATGGCCTACAGCAGGCGAGAGGGGTGATTAGACACCATCCCTAAAATACACCCCAAGGACATTTTTTTAAAGGTAGTTTTCTTCTTGTGGACAAATCTCATGCAATTGTACTATTAAATATTATTTCTATAATAATTTAAGCCACTTTTTAAAAGATACTAAATAAGAAAAGTTAGACATCATATTGTTCCTGGATGAGAACTGAAAATTTTTGGTAATCCTAAATGCCTTTATTAACAAAGTAATATTTATTAGCATATATTACTGTTGGCTTAGGGAAAACTGTGGCATTTTAAAGTGATACAAAGCAATTGTCCTTTTTTTTTAAACAGAACTAGGGCTAAAGATCAGGGTAAGGGTGCAGTAAAAGAATGAGACAGGGTGTCAGTTTTGCTAATTCTTTTTAAAACATTTTTTCTTTGATGTTATTCCCATATAGTTCTTTATTTTATGGTATAACAAATCTTCCTTGCAGATTGATTTAAAAGAAGGAGAGCTTTGCAAGCTGTTATAAATTTGCAGATTTTTACTTGTATCTCCCCTTTAACCTTTTTTTTTCTTCCCAGCAAAAATGTTTCTAATAAGGGGCAGCAGTAATATGAAGAACTATGGTCATAACTGTTATGTTTGTTATTGTCTAAAGCAACAAGCATTTCTGAAAACATAAGGAATACATTCTCTGATTAATGCTTTGGAGGGACTTCTTGCCAATACAACATTCTTTTTCCTGTCTCCCTGAAGAGCCTACAAACAAGGTTTTTTTTCCAGGGGCTGACAATCAAAGTTATGTAGTCATTTTCTAAAAAGTAAAATATGTATTTGGTATGTTTTATTCTCATGAGGAATGTTTCTCTTATTGTTCCTTTGTTTTTTCTTTCCTTGAAAAGATAGCTCCTTTTCTGGTATCCTATAAGGGTTCCTTAAGACCAAACTGCTTCAGGTCATCTTTCATTTTCATGCAGATTTGTGGGCCATTTTGTTTGTTTGTCCAGAAGAAGATTTTGTTCTCTGCTCTAGGACTGACTTTGAAAAGGAAGATAATCACATAAGTGAAAATTGTCAATTACACTCATTGGATAAATCCAATATATTGTCGCTTTCCCTACTGCTCAACCTCACTCTAAGACCCCTAAATCAAGGGTAAAGATGCTCCAAGGATATTGCTTGGCCCTGGGTGTGTGTGTGTGTGTGAGATTAAGAAGCAGACTCTCAGAAAAATTGCAGAATGCAGAACAAAGCTTAAAATGTAGAATTTTGTTTATGGCAATAAAGGATAGATCTATATGATTAAAATATACTGAATTATGTCAGTCCAGTAATGCAAAATGGTACAGCCACTTGAAAAAGTTTAATTGTTTCTTTAAAAGTTAAACACCTACCACCAATCAATCTAGCCAGTCCACTCTTTCCCCTGTCATTCTCATTTTATAATAAAAACCTCTGGCTTCTGGGAATTACCATGAAACATACCTACAATGACAACAGCCATTTTTTAAAATATGAAATTTTCAAGCAGTGTATAATCTCCAAAACCTTCTAAATTTATTTCCTAATATTTTGCAGTGAGAGCTGATGTTCAAAATTAGGTATTAAAGAATACTAAAAATCTCATAAAGATTCAATTTAAAAAATGAATAATTGTTTTTAACTCTTATTTTGTAGGTAAAGAGACTAAGGCTCAGGGTGGCTATGAACCTGAAGTCACACAGCTGGTAAATTGTGGATATAGGATTTAAATTCAAGTCTGCATGACTCAAAGCTGTGTTCTTTCCAACATTTAGGTATGCTGTATGTATTAAAAAATAAAAAGCAATATACCTCAGAAAGGTTTTAAGCTACATGGGTAGACACAAAAGTAATTTTTTCCTGATAATCAGAAAATTTAAGTCATCATGTGGTTATAATCACCCAGGGTCCTATTTTAGCAATTATTATACAGAGCCCATAGACAAATCATATTTTCAATAATGAGTGAAGCTATGATTTTGGAGTCAGAACATCTTATCAACAAAAGAGATGTCTGCATAGAGAAACATAAACTAAGCATCTCAAAGCACCTATAGTAGATATAACTGAGAAAGAGACAGAACTAGATGGTGTTGTTTTTTGCGTTTTTTCCTCAAAAGATTAATCATAATAGTAACATATGTCAAGTGCTTGTATGTGCCAGACATCGTGTTAAGCCATGTACATGGAGGATCTTATTAAATCACCACTTGAACCTTATGCATTAAAAGTATCATCAAGACTCCATTTTACCGATGAGGAAACTGAAACTTAATAGTTGATTCTCACTTACTGGGGCTCAGAACATGATACCCCAAAGTATGGCACCTTGACATATGAGTACTTTGAACTGAAGGACATTGGGAGGACCTCAGAAGCAAAGTCTTTCTGACCTGCTGCTGCCCACCTGTCTGCCACCCCTCTTTCTCCCCCGAAGCGAGTCATAGAAACTAGAGTTCCTCTTCTTCAAGGTAGGTCATAGAAACTAGAACTCCTCTCCCCTAAAGCAAGCCATAAAACCTAGAAAGTTCACTCTCTCCCTTTTCCCTTGAAGACCCTCATTCCAGAGGGGTCCTGTACCTTATGGGAGTGGGGGTTTGGGTGGGTAGGTAGGAAAGCTACAGAGAGAGGCCAAGAAGACTCTGAACAGACAGGCCTTGCTGGGTTTTTCCACTCAGTCTATAACCATTAGATCATACCCTTCATCCATCACATTTCTACATGGCTGTCCATACTTCATCAAACCTAAGCATCAAAATATGCTTTTGCCCTGGGTATTTGGGTCTTCATTTCTGGAGGCTCCTGTGTCACATAAAATTTTGATTAAATAATTTTATTCTGTTCTTTTCTTGTTAACCTGTCTTTTGTTACAGGAGTGTTAGGTGTGACCCTTATGATGGGTGAGGAAAGGTATCACACCTTCCTGCCCCTACACACCCTCCTGCCCCTACACACCCAATGCCATGCACCATTATGTAGCGGGGCCAGGGTCTGACTCCAGAGCCTGTTCTCTCAATCAAAAAGTCACCAAAAGAATTTACCTGCAACAGATTCAACTAGTCGTATTTTATTTATCCTTCAAATAAGATTTTTTTTCACACTGAAATGTTTTGTTACCAACACTGTGGCACGAAGATACATGCTTGACATTAAATAAAAATGTCTGTTTCATGAACAGCCGTCCCCATCCACCTTTTTTTCCCAACTGAAGTTGGAGGACTGGTGCGTTTTGTGCATAAATGGAAGCTGGCAAACATGGCTTGGTTTTGAGAAAAAAAAACAAGTCAGACATATGCTATTTGGTAATTGAAAGAGAAGAGACTCCGGATACTGCAACCAGAAACTTTTCAAAGAAAGCAGAGGACCTCGATCATTTCCATATAAAAGACACAGGGCTTGGGATTCAATAGCTCTTTTTCTTCTTTGGAGAAAATGAATGCAGCTTTTGCCAGCTGATAAAAATTTGAGAGGAGGAATTTGTCTGTGCTTATTCCAGGCAGAAAATACGTCTGTGACTATTGCTTTGTGCCTGAGGCCTTTTCTCATGTCAAGCTGTATGCCTGGCAGGTGATGTCACTGGCCTCCAGAGCAAAAGCAACCGGGGTCCCAGTAGAGTTGTCTGGCGAGGATGGGTCATTGTGTCTTCTGAATTTGCAATACTGAGGTATAGGCCAAGTTCTAGGCTTAGTATTCATTTTGCTGGATAAATAGGGCCAGGTTGACGAATAAGGTTTAGAAGCTTCCAAGTTACTAAAGCAAAACACTGGGGCAAAAAGTCACATAATGAAGGGCTTAAGTGTGTGAGCTCAAGTACCTGACTTCATGCGTTTGTATCACAGCTCCCTCTCTTTGAGGATGTTGATGTTGAAAAGGTTTTTTTAAATGATGGTTGGATGTTAATATATGTAAAACAATCAGAATAGTACACAATTCATTTTAGGTTCACACACACACATTCTAGCCCAATCCAATTCAACATTCTTAGTGTCCTTCTAGATTTTGAAAAAAGGAGTAAACCTTTTATGATAGGCCCTGTGTAAAGCCTTAACTCACTTACCCTTGACTCTGACCCATCATAGCTACCCATTCTGCCCCCTCTCCAGGGCTGCCTCACACTATTTTAATTAGGAATAACACAAAGAAATGGTATTTCTCCACCTGAGGGTCTTTCTTTCCTTGACCATGTCCCTTGACATGGGATGTTTATTATAGTTTGGCAACTTTAACTTTCTGGGCATATTTTTTTATTAGTGGTAGCATTTATTAAGCACTTGATATATGCTAGGTGCTGTGTTAATTACTCTAAATACATTTATAATAATATGGGTAATATTATGTACACTTTATCTTTGGAGAAACCAAGACTCAGATTGATTAAAAATCTACCAAGGCTCATGGATCTGGGAAATGGTAGAATGTGAGCTCACATTTTGGTTGACATGACTCCAAATCCTATACACATAGTTACAGAACCATATTGCTAGCAATCTTGTAAATACAATCTGTGGTTCACATGAAAAACAAAGTAAATAAATGTATATGTGAATGTGTCTTAGTCTGTTTTGTGTTGCTATAATAGAATACCACAGACTGGGCAACACTAGCTGCTCCATAATAGAGGTCTTCCCAGGGCACCCTGAAGCAACAGCAGTCAGGTATTTAGAGTCTGGGATGCCCAGGCACAAATGACACACCCATTTTTAAAAATATGTATAGCTAAAACCCAATCTCATTCTTCCATTCCAAGCACATAATTGATGCTTAAATTCAAATTGTTGTGTCATAATCAGATTGCATCAGACAGCTTTGTAAGTAAGGCTTGAAATGTTCAACTAATTTAGAGGACAGTCTGCTGACAAAGGTAAGGCAGGTATCGTTACAAAATGTTTTTTGTTTGGTGGAGCTTAAGCCTTAAATGGAATTTTCCCAGTAACCAGGGACCCTACTAACCCTAAGCCCCTTTGGCTGATATGTTGATGACTTCATCTTTGTATATGAAGTATGGCATATATATACTTTACATATATTTGATTAGAACCAATGGAATCAGATATTGGCTAGCTTACTGTCCAGTGTTTAGTGATCATCTTGAAAATATTTGTAGCAAGTAAGAATTTCAGAGTTTAGTCTCAAGTATAAGAAATATAATGTTAGTTCCCTTTATTTCTGCTTCTCTTTCACAGAAACACAATCTCAGTTGATTTGTGGTTCCCTTCTTTCTCCTAAGATTGTGTCTAATAAGTTCCATGGGGTTGTGTAGTAAGGGCCAAGGCATAGGTGGAAGAGAAGGAGGAAGCAATAAATTATCAATATCATGCAGGCATCAATGAAACATCCATTGTCCCACTATCAGTCCTTGCATTAATCTATGCTGGCAGAGCCTTCCTTAGAAGTGTATAGGGTCTGGGTCAACTCATCCAGTGTGGGGCAGAAAAGCCCAAGGTCATTGCAGTTGGAAAGAAACTACATTGCTGGCATCTTCTAAGACCTTCAGGATATTATTAAAGACAAAAATTTTTAAATTAAAATTTAAAAAATTATGGAAAACTTTACACATATGCCAAAATAGACAGCAGTGAGCCCCTAAGGATTTATCACCCAGATACAACAGTTATAAATTCTTGTTTCACCTGTATTCCTACTCTACTAGGTTAAATCCTAGACAATATATAATAACATTGAATGTTAATGATGCTCAGAAAAGAGAGTTAAGGTTCAGCATCTCATGCCTCCCTCCTAGTGTGAGGCCAGGGAGTTGCCCTAGTTGCCCAACCCAAGGGGTGGGCCTGGTTGCATGGTGGTCATCTCCTAGAAGCCCTTCCTTCTCTGGCCCCTAAGGACAAGGTCTGTCTCTCCTTCAGTGCTGTACTCGAGATTTTCATGACCCTCCGAGGCACAGAATTTTTTCTGAAACTCTCTATGATCCATGTCTGCTTAGATATGCACCCAAATCATTCACTCTCCCCACTGCAACCTGGGAACCGGGATGTGGGGTCCCTCTTCTGATGCCCACCTTGGTCACTGCTCTCCCTGTTTCTGTCCTGACTTTCTTCTTTCCCTTCCTTTTAAAGAATGGGTGAGTGGGGCAATGGTGGTGCTGATGAAGGGAAGACCTGTTCTTTTTCACAAAGCCTGTCCGAAACATCCTATCAATCCCAGAGTTCACGGAATTCCCAGACTATCAGAAGAGTCTTCTCAGCTGTGCTCTACTTTTAGGTCTATCATATCTCTCCCCAGTGGCGAAGAGTTCAGGAGCTAGTATCTCTGCAAATGGGGTGGGAAATATTGGGAGAAGGGAAAAAAATTTAATATTTCAAAAACATTGTCCTGCCGAAGATTGGTTGAAAATTCTGTCACAGAAAGTAAGTCAAGGCAGCATAGCGATGTTCAGAGCCTTGCAATATACAAGAGGCAGTATAGGGATGTGGGCTCTGGATCAGGTAGGCTTGGATTGTAATCTCTTTTACAATTCAAGGTATTTTGTGGCTCTTCCTCATTTTCCTCATCTGTATAACAGGGATGATAACATCTGCTTAAATATGTGATTTTTAGGAGATGAAATCTTAGTGCTTGTTACAGATTAAGTAACATTAGGTATTATTACTGTTATTACAGGTGCTATGAGAATAAGAATGAATTTTCGCTGAAGTATATGGGAAGATTTCTTAGGGAAGTGGGCTCAAATTGGGTCTTGAAAGATGTGCGCATCTTTTGTAGACAAATATGGGGGTATGTGGCAGGGAGAGCATCTTGGGTAAACAAAATATGGTTAGCGGGAACAATAACCAAATCCCCTTTTATTGTCACACTACATTAGCAGATACTAAAAATAATACTAACTAAAGACAGATTGGGTTTTTTTCATATAATTAGGTCCCACCTTTATTACAGACAAAAATGCATTGTTTGTAGAAAATTCAGGCAAATAAAATGAAGAAAAATTAAAACTATTCATAATGTCATCTTCAAGATATAATTGTTATTAAATTGTTATTAAATTTTTAATTGTGGCAAAATATATATAACATAAAATTTATCATCTTAAACACTTTTATTTATTTGTACTTATTAATTTTTTTGAGAGACAAGGCCTTGTTCTGTCACCCAGGCTGGAGTATAGTGGCACAACCTTAGCGCATAGCTCACCGCAACCTTGAACTTCACCTGGTTAATTTCTTTAAAAAATTTTTTGTATACTTTGCCAGAAAAGGAGGAAAAAAACAAAAATAAAAAAAAATTTTTTTGTAGAGATGGGGTCTTGCTATATTGCCCAGGCTGGTCTCAAATTCCTGGCCTCAAGCAATCCTCCTGCCTTGGCCTCCCAAAGTCCTGGGATTACAGGCATGAGTTACCATGCCCAGCCCCATCTTGAACATTTTTAAGGGTATCATTCAGCAGTGTACATTCACATTGTTGTGCACCCCATCTTTAGAATTCTTTCATTTTACAAAACTGGAACTCTGTATTCGTTAAAAAACTCCCCATTCCCTTCTCCCTCCAACCCCTGGCAACCACCATTCTACTTTCTGTATCTATGAATTTGACTATGCTAGGTACCTCATATAAGTGGAATCATACAGTATTGTTCTTTTTGTTACTGGCTTATATCACTTACAATTGATATTTTAGTAATTTTGTTACCTATTTTTTGTATGGAAATGTTTGAATCTGCCATTGTTTGTTTAACAATTTCCCTGTAGTGGGACAGATAGGGGCTTACATTAAAAAATCATTATAAATAACCTTGCAATTATTATCCTTATAGTAAATCGTTAGCGTGTTCATTGTCAGTTCTTCAGGATACATTTCTGGAAGTCCATTGGCTGGGTTATAGGGCATGCACACATAAGGCTCTTGATAAATACTCTTACCCTTCCCTTTAGAAATGTGGTGGCAATTTCGATTCCTACCAGTGATGTGAGTGCTGGTGTCCTTCTCCCTTTTTCTTTTCTTTTTTTTAACAACTTAAATTGGAACCATTTTTGATCCCTCATCAGTCATTGCTTAAAGCCCAGCGAAGCACAGACTGCACAGTGGATTTGCCAAATACCTCCCCTACTCTAGCCCAAAGGGCTAGGAATCAAACTGAGAACTTCATGCTTCAAAAAGTTTAGGGCAGTTAACTTAATCCTGCTTACCCACAAAATCCCAGGCTCCTGGTTTAGGATTCTCTCAGTCTTTGAAGATACAGAGAATCCTGTTATTTAGTGGCCTAAGGATATAGCTTGCATTGACTGAATCTACCCTTGTCATTGCTCTTTAAATTAATTCCTAACAATACTGTTGTTTGTTAGGAAAACTCAGCAAAGAATTTAATTCAAGAAAAAAATGACCACATGAGAGAAAATAATGTCTAACCCAACATATCATACCTATCAAAAAGAACTAGTCTACAAATAACTTCTTCAGAATTTGACCTGGGAAGGTGCTTTAATCACTTCCTTAAGAAAATCAGAGTATGAATATGCTAATTATGTATGGTTAGAATTTTTTATTGTGTCATGACATAATAATATTTTCAAACACATTCAGGTACTGAATTTTCTTGGTTACCTGTCAAGTGCAAATTTATCACATCCTTGGAGGGTTTACTCATTATGTCATTTCCTAAACAATCAGTTTTAGAGATTTAGCAAAGTAAAAAAAACAATAATAGTAAGTTTGAAGATCAGGAAAAACATTGCTTCTGGAGATTAGAGTGAATGGAGCACATTAATGGGCGAGCTAAACAATGTAATAGATACTAATTCATTGGAAAAATACCAACTGGTACCTAAATTATGCTTAATTGCTTCATAATACACATACACACAAAGAAAAAAGATCAGGAAAAAATTGGAATAGTATTGGTTACGAAGCCCTTTCTTTCCCAATCTGTGCCATGAGTTGCTGTCAGGGGGTGGGCATGGATTTTGTTTTGGGGTTTGATAGTTCCGAGCAGCGATTCAGTTTTCAGTCACAACTAGTGATTTCATTTCCCTTGGTTTGTGTCTGTCAGTACAATCTTATTTATGAAATTCCACTTGACTTTTTCTCCTGTCTTCCTCTTTTTGTTGTTTGTCACGTGAAGGCAGATTTACTGGTGTCAGCAGCCCCTGACATGATGAAAGCTGAATATAGGCAAATCCTGGCTTGATTGTGGGACATGGTAGTGAAAGCAAGGCTGGCTGGGGACGGGAGGAGAAACTTAGGTGAGAACTTTGAGCACATGTTCCCAATGATGGCTTCTCACTTCCAGTGGGGCCAAACTTAGCTGGAGAAACGGGGGGCAAAAATACCTTACTCTTTTTATGCATAAAGCACAGATATACAGTATATCTATGATACTAAAATGTCATGAAGGTGATGTTTAGAAAAAAAAGTCTAAAAGGCTCAAGGGTGGGGGGAACATAATAACGAAGAAAGGTTAAGAGAGAGTGACTTAGAGGAAGAGCAGTAGTTCTTTACAAGGCACTCAGCTGTCTAGAAATGACATTTAAGGAACTCTGTTTTTAAAAGGGGAAATATTCATTTTTAAAGGATATCATCAGTGATCGTGCTTTGGAATGGCGGGTATAGACTAAGGTTCTCTCACTTTCTTTTCTACCCCCACCTTTCTAGGATTTCCAGCACAGAGAATGGCGCAGGGTAGAGTTCTGAATCAGAAATGACAGCCTGCCTACATTTGTGAAAACTTAAATGGCTTCAAAATGATGACCAACAGAATTGGGAAGGAGAGCATATTTCTTGATGATATATTATGTGTCAGGCCTTGACAGGCTAGATGACAGTCTTGTTGATGAGACATCCTGTATGGATTCACAGAATTAATTGAGGGAAACTGCAGAAGATTGTTTGCAAAAAGGGTTGCAATTTTTCTTGCATCCGTGCCCTGTGCAATATGACTTTGCAGCATCTCCAATCAAGAGGCAACCCTATTTCTCCAGCCCTTAAAAGCTGAGGCCTTGAGAGGCCTTTGCATGCCTTTGCTTTCCTTAGAGACCCCTGTCTCCTCTATTCGAACAAGCCTGAGTTAGCCGATGGAGGATGAGAGACCATGTGGAGCAGAAACGGGCCATCCCAGATGAGGCCATCCTATATCAACCAGAAGTCAGATTGACAATGGACACATGAGTAAATCCATCAGAGACTAGAACTACTCAACTGAGCCCAGCCTAATATGCTAACCCACAGAATCGTGAATCAAATAAATGGTTGGTGTTTTCAGCCACTAAGTTTCAGGGTGGTTTGTTTATTTGGCAATAGCTACCTGGTAGAGCAACTCAAATGCTACATTAATCGGTATGGGCAAGGACCAAAACAAACAAACAAAAAACCCAGCATGCACTAGTTAATTATACCAACAACCCTCTCAATATCCCCAAAACCCCCAAACCTCAAAAAACCTAAAACCAAAACCAAACCCTCCCCCCAGATGGAACCTGTTTTCATATGGTAAATGTGATGGTAAATTTTAGATATCAATTTGGCTAGGCTATGGTGCTCAGTTGTTTGTTCAAATACCAGACTAGATGTTGCTGTAAAGGTAACTTTTAAGATGTGATTAACATTTAAATCAGTACACTTTGAGTAAAGCAGCTTACCCTCCATAATGTGGAAGGGTCGAACCAATCAGTCGAAGGCCTTAAAAGAAAAGACTCAGATCTCCTAAGAAGAAAGTTCTTCTTCTAGCCTTCAGATTCAGGATACAACCAAAGCAGGTGGGAGGCGCTCTTACTTTAGTCTTTGTCTTAGATAGGTACATAGGTCTGGGCTCGTCTACAGAATGTTATTTCTTTCTGTTTCGTAAGATGAGTCTCCTGGTGTTGCTATAATGTCATGGACAGAGTGTACGCTGATTACGGCACGGAGACGCTTGGGTGTGTGTGTGTGAGTGTGTATGTGTGTGTGTGTGAGTATGCACATGGTTGGCATGGAGCGGCCCCTCACAAACTCTGCTGGGACATACTGCCACAACCATCGCACAATGACACAGGCTCTCCCAGGCTCCCCAGCTCTGAAGGGGCACACTCCCCTCTGATGTCCAGTGTTCCCCTAAGTTCCTCAAATGGGCTGGCAGCCCAGGGCTCTGAGGAGCTATTTGAACACCACTGATGATCCAGAGTAGGAGGGCCAAGTCTCTAAACCTCCCTGGATCTCAGCTTTTTCTAGAAATGAGGTTCAGAAACTAGGTGGTCACATTGCATGGATCTGTGATTTCTTTCTTCTAATAGTAATACTAACATTCACTGGGCATCAACTGTATATCAGGTACTTTGTCCGTGGTTACTACCTCAGCATAACCACCCTGCAGAATAGGTATGTTATCCCCATTTTACAGATGAAGAAGTTAAGCCTTAATTAGATGGCAGAACCAGATGTAAACCCGGGTCTCTGTGATTCTCAAGGCAATGAGTAGCCTTTCCACCAGACCATGCGTCTCCTCATGAAGAAAACAATTCACACACAAGGGCCCTGGAACACCCTCTTTGATTCCTTTCAGAGGCTTTTTATTTCTCTAGAGTTGTGGATGCTCCTTTAGGGGCCCCATCACTCATATAACTCACACTCATCCTGCCTTCAGGGTCTCGTCTGTTGGCCAGTCCTAAGATGGTTCAGATGCAAACGTTTCAACTCTGCGTGCTTTTTCATTATCACCTATCTTTTATGAGTACGCTTAAGTTTGTAAACGGTGGTCCTTTCGCTCCACTAGAATGGACCGTACCATAGAAATAGGCAGCATTACCTACCAAGCAACAAGGCTGGTTTCCCAGAAGCCCTTCATTGCAAATGGGCAGCCATGACAGTCCATAAACCACGTCTATTTCCTTTTAAGCCACCAGATGTGATTTGGAACTATGCTAACATGTTCTCCTCCATCATGGTAGTTTTCTAAGAATCCTCCCTATTTCTTTCTTATTCATAAAAGCACTTGTATTTTTCTTGGGTATATGTCTAGTTATATTGATTAAACACAGAGCGAACAAGAATACTCTCCTTCGACAAGAAAGAAAGTTTTTTGCTTGCAGCTTGATGTAATGGCTGTGCAGGGGATTTAACACACTCCTTTTATGCCATGAGGCCCTTTAAATCTTATTCTTTTAAGAACCATCTCTTTAAAATAATGCCATATTTGGCTTCTCTTTTATTCTGTTATTTTCTGCTCAATAAATACTCCGCAGTTTTCATTTTCTCCGTGTCATTACTACTCTGTGTTAGCTGAGCCTCACAATCATGGTATCAATTTTATTTTTCCAAAATGAAATGTCAGAAGGTTAAGGAGATCAAACGCTCAATTACTACAGCTCTTTTATAACATGTATTCTTTTATTTAAGAGGCAATATTCTAGTCATCCTAAGATGAAAGCAGACTATATTTCCCATCTTCTTCCTCACTTTTTCCCATTACTTTTTAGTTAGGGTGGCCTCATATCTATCAAGATTGAAGTAGCAGCTCTGATAGTGAAGTTAGCTAGAGGCGCTTCTGAGAGATTTATGTACAATGAGAGACTCTTACTCCTCTCCCTTCCTTTTTTAAATCATGGGAAGATAGTTTTCCTGAATATCCACAACATTTTGTTATCTTAGGTAGAAATAGAAATCTTGCAAACATTTAAATGGATTTTCTCTAAAGCCCTATTCCTTGATTCACAAATTGTATGATAAACCAAGACAATTACAAACTCCTTTGTAAAGAAGTAAGTATGCTACTTAAAATTTACTTTTCCATAGCTATAGAGGAATAAGTGGTTTAATTAAATGACAACCTCAGAGCCTTTTTTAAAAAATAAAAAACATTTAACAAAATGGGATCTCATAGATCATATGAGATTAAAAAACAGACTGAATCTGATTCCAGAATTCAGGTTGATTTACCTCCAGAGCCAGTGCTCCTTCTTGACATAAAACAACAAAACCAACCCCCTCCCCACTACCCACCAAACAAAAACAAAAACAACTGATGTAGTAAAGTAGTTTCCTTATAGATACATTGCATGCTTTCCAATTCTATATTACAAATTCCATCTTACATCACCTGGGCCTGATATTATTGATAGATGACCTTGCAATAGATTATATTTAGTGAGTCTGTGATTTTCTTAGCATAGGTGATTTCTGTAACTTATAAACTGTCAGGCAGTTACCCTGTTTCCTTTTGTCCAATGGATGGTGGATCTTCTTGCTTCTTACACGTAGACTTGGAGAGCTTTAAAACTTAAATGGATCTAATTTTGTAGAAGAGGAAGTCAAGACTCAGTGAATTGAGTGACTTGCCTAAAGTTACTCACTTAGCCTAGCAAAAGAACTAGTAGATGGGGAAACCCAGCCAGAAAAGAAAAGTGTGGAGGTCATGTAGAAGAAGACATTTTACTGTGCTGAGAGAAACCTCCAAGTAAGAACCCAGTACATTTAAGATGTGTTCAGAAGATGATTGAACCTAGCATGTTGGTTTGGTTTCTGTTTACTGAGAGAAATGGATATTTCTGTCCAACTTTCTTGTACAAAATCAGTATCTGCCCAGAGTCTGACCTGGATTAAAATCCTAGCTCTGCCCCTGTTTGTGTATCTGAAAACAAGTGAATTTATCTAATTTTCCATTTTCTCATCAGCAAAGTAAGGATAATAATTTTTAATCCATAGGATTACAGTGAAAGTGAAATATTAACACATGAATTGTTTTGCATTGTGAGTGGCCCATTGTACACGCTTAATAAGTGACTTTTCATCCTCCCTACTTCTCTGGTCTGGACTGTACCAGGAAGACTGTGAAAATATGCCCAATCCTATATCATTATCATAGTAAAGATAACTGAACCAAAGGGGTAATTTGAAGAGGTCAGTCAGGGAATAAAAGAATAAGGAAGGGGAACATCTTGAATTTAGAGACAGTAACGTGCTCTGCAACTTTTCCATAGCTAGTCTTTGATGCAGTTTAATTTGTTTAATTAGGATAGATTTCCAATAAAAGACAGATATGTTAGACAAGTGAACAAGAAAAGAGTGAGCCTTTCTGATCATCATAGTATTATGTAATATAAGGAAGTAGAAGCAACATTATTTTAATTGGAAGGAAGAGTGTTAATAGAAACAAAAGAGAGAGGATTTGTTTAAAAATATAACAACCCCAATTCAATAACTTATAATAACATAGTGGTGGTTAAGATTAAGAACTTGATATCAGACAAATGTGGGTTCCCATCCCAACTTCCCCACATGCTGTGTCACCTGAGTAGGTAGTTATCCTCTAAAACCTAGAATTTTTAATAATAGTAGTAATACATATGAGGTTGAATCACATGAAATTGCCATTTTTGTAGGTCAAAAACAGTCATATACTGGATATTTCATATGATTCAACAAGTTGTGAGAATAAAAAGATGATGCAAGTAAAGCTATCACCACAACCACAGGCACCTTCTAAAAAACAGTTATTGTTATGTTAATATGTCTAACAATTGGAGAATTAAAAATTGCATCATGTTTCTTGCACACAATGAAATAAGATAAAAACATTAAAAATCATGACTGTGAAGAATAATTAAGCATGTGAAACTATATTCATGCTAAAATACTAAATTAAAAAATGAAGATCTAATACTAAATATAAAATTTTGTCCCAATTTTAAAACATATACACAAGTCTATTTATTTATATAGAAAAAAGTCTGGAAGAAAATATATGAAAATGTTAAACACAATTAACTCTGGATAAATATCAATAAATATTAATAATATGTAAGATAATTATATTATCTTCTTTACATGGCTTCTTCCCATTTTCTATAAGCTTAGACTACTTTCATAATTAATAAAAATATGTGCTCTTCCCTACTAACCCCCAAAATACAAAAAATATCAAGAGTTCTTGCCATCTATAGGAATAACACACTATTTGTTAAATGCTATTTTGTTATCCAATTTAAAAATTTAAAATAAGTGGTTTACATACTGATTTCTATTGTTTTAATTTCCTCTTGCATAGTATTTTTTTATATGTTGTATATGAAGGGCAGGGTTAAAGAAAAAGCTTAAAAAATGGGACATCATGGCAGAGTTAGAGAAAGAAAATTTAGGCTGATAAGACCTGGGACAAAGGTACAGAATTTTAGAAAGAAGTGTGTCTTAATCCATTCAGGCTGCTATGACAAATTACCATAGCCTGGATGACTTATAAACAACAGAAATGTATTTCTCATAGTTCTGGAGGACAGGAAGTACAAGATCAAGGTGCTGGCTAGTACAGGCCTGCTTTCTGATTCACAGATGGCTGTCTTCTTGCTGTGTCCTCACATGGCGGAAGGGGCCAAGGATTTTTCTGGAGTCTCTCTTATAAGGGCACTAATCTCATTCATGAGGGCTCCACTCTCAAGACCCAATCACCTCCCAAAGGCCCCACCTCTTGATACATGATCTTGGGGGATAGGATTTCAACATATAAATTTTGGTGGGGACAAATATTCAGTCCATTGAAGAGTGGTAATTATTTAGGTATGGAATTAGCAGGCAACAAAAGCCACTTTTTGACTATTTGTATATTCCTTGAGGATTTTCCTTTTCCAGTTTTATGTAGCCTCTCTATAATTGTGTCTTTGGGGACACCTTATATATAGGTGAGCCTAAGCACGTGCCCTGAAGGATACAATTTCAGGAAACCCCTTTGGATGTGGCTTCCAATGGACGTGTCTTAAACTAAAATCTGTCGTCTCACAAGTTATCATGTAAAACAGTAGATTATATTTCTACAATGTTTATGTTTATAAAATTCTTTGACAAATCTTACCTCACTATCATCCTGTGAGATGAACAGGGCATGAATTATCTCATCCATCTTGCAGAATAGAAAAAGAAGATGGGAGATTAAGTGAATTGCCCTGTCTCCCACGTGTAGAGCATGGTAAGGATTACCTTACCATGTATCCTGAATCTGAAGGCTAGAAGAAGAACTTTCTTCTTAGGAGATCTGAGTCTTTTCTTTTAAGGCCTTCGACTGATTGGTTCGACCCTTCCACATTATAGAGGGTAAGCTGCTTTACTCAAAGTGTACTGATTTAAATGTTAATCACATCTTAAAACCTGGGTGCACTCACCTCAGCTACACAGGGCTTTTTAAGGGCATGTTTTAGGGTATCTTGGAATATAAACAAGAACACAGGGAAAAGAGAAAGTTAAAAAAAAGAGGAGCAAAGAATAAATTAAAATTGTAATGCTTGATTACTTTTTATGCTACTTCCTGTCTCTGAGATCATATTAGTTTGAGGCTGTAAAAAAATACAAATACTCAGGTCCTGATAAGTTATTTATGTATAGATATGTAATGTTTGGTTTTAAAAACCACTTGAGGAAAAAATAGATAATGGGAAGAGTTTTATGTGTAATTATAGCTGTGCTTCCTGCCTAATACTGTTGTAGGCAGAGATCTGGAAAATTTTCCCTTTTAGTTCTTATGGAAATACAGACACCAAGTACAGAATTGATTTTTAGAAAAGAACATGTACCAATATTGTGAATACACTTTACTCTCAGAGTAAGTATTTTCAGCCCTAACCCTTTCCAAGCAAAATCAGCCCTTCTAGAGGAACTGTTAATCATTAGAGAAAGCACTGGACAGCTGGTCAGAACACCTACATTCTTGCCCACTAGAATCTGTGAGACAAATAAAAAGACAAATGATATAAACTTGTTTGGCCTGAATTTCCTTTTCTGTAAAGTAAGGGGTTTGGATTAGGCTAATAGTTCTTGACTCGGGGTGCATGATATATAACATAGGTTTTACAAATGCTGTCTGACCCAACCTCCAGAAATTTGACTTAATTGGTCTGGGTAATCTCTTCAGGTGATTAAACCTGGGTAGGTTTAAGAACCACTGGGTTGGGTGACTTCTGAGATGTCTCTGGCTCTCAGATGCTATGATAGTGGTTCTATTTTCCCTTCCCAGAGCAAGCAAGCCAGAGAGGTGGTGTATTATTTTACCTCTTACTTTCCTCCTCTCTTAGCATAATTTGCTGGCCTGTGCTCAGGGTAGTGATTTTCAAATTTTTGTGGTGATTAGTCAATTGCTGGTTAAAATGCATATTCCTAGGTCCCATCCCATGAAATTCTGATGCAGTAGATCTGGAAATTGCTCAGAAATCTGTATTTTTCAAAAGTATCCATATGATTCTGAGGCCATTGGTTGGGAATCATATTTTGAGAAATATTCTCAAAGATATAATTTGTAACCTCAAGGATGGGATTTTGCCTGGGGAATCTACGGGATGCTGGTTCACTCTGGAATACAACTTCTGGCTAAATTGAGAAGTGGGTTCAGTGACTCCAGGCCCCGAGCCTCATAGCTCTGAGCCTCCCTCTTCATTTGAGCTTCAGTCAGGTAGCCCTAGGATGCTGGCTTTCATCAAAAGCTGCTTTGAATAGGTAATAATAAGAGGACTAGAATCCAGAATAAATAATTTCCACAAATAGACACATAAAAAATTAAAATGGAAAACTAGGCAAAGGATATGAATAGGCAACTCAGAAGAACAAACCCAATGATGAATAAGCATTCTCTGGATCAGGGACATAAGAATTAATAAAAGAACAAGATATTTTTCACCAAATTGGCACACATTAAAAAAGATTGATAGTATCAAGTGATTACTAGGGAAACTGGTGCCATGAGACATTCATGGGATAATATAAACTGGATGAGCCTGTTTAGAAGGCAATTTGAAGGTGTCTATTAATATATTCTTATCTGATAATGCTAAAAATGTAATCTTACTTCTCAGTATTAACCTGAGAAATACTTGAACATAAACAAACAAAAAAGTATGTTAAAGAATGACTTTCAAATAGAAAAATGAAAACCACCTCTATGTCCCTAAAAGAGCAAGTATCTAAATAAATTGTGGTATAATCTTAGTAAATATCACACAACAATTAGATCTATAGGGACTAACTTAGGGAAATCTCCAAAACTTATTGCTGAGTGAAAAACCAAGTTACAGAATGGTGTTCGCTATGGAAACTTGTCTCCAAGGTGGCATCATCGATTCCTTCCCTCAGTACACACATCCAGTTTCCCACGTCAAGAAGTTGAGTCTATTCCTGTCCTTCCCTGAATCTCGGCTGGTTTTAATGACTTTCTGCACCAGTAGAACATGGCAGAAGTGATTCTGGGACTCCTCAGCTAGGTCTTAAGGAGCTTTGCAGCTTCCGCCTGGGTCTCTAGGAACATGTTATTGCAACTTTTGCTCCGGGTGGGGAGGAAGTCGTTTGCAACATAAGAAGTTCAGTTGTCCTGAGAACGTCATGTGGACAGAAGGAGATGCCAGTACCCCCAGCCATCCCAGCCCAGGCACTAGGCATGGAAGTGAAGCTGCCACCTTGGACATTACAGTCCCACCTGATGCCATGCAGAGACCAAGGGTCCTGGGCATATAGTCCCAATCAATCCATCTCAGCCACCCCCAGCCTTGTGAGCCGCCCCAGCTGAGGCCCCAGACATCATGTAGCAGAGGTGAACTGTCCCTGCTGTGCCCTGCCTTAATTTTTGACCCACAAAATTGTGTCCATAATGAATGTTCATTGTTTCATATCACTGAGTTTTTGTATGGTTTGTTATGCATCAATAGATAAACAGAACACTCACAATGATATCATTGTGCATTAGAAAATATACAAAACAATCCCAGATACTTTCTGTGTTTGTGTATATGTATATATATGATCCAGAAGGACCAACACTAAAGTGATAACAATATTGATCTCTGGGTCAGAGAGGAAGCCAAGCAGGATTGGACATGGTGGTCTTTGGAAGGCAGCTGTGCTCACCACTATACGACCAACATGACATGGTGGTCTTTGAAAGGGACTTTAACTTTATGTAGAGTCAGGGTTCATCATGAAAACAGACACTACTGTGTTGACTCAAATAGGGAGGGTTTGAATTCAGGTAATGAGGTGTTTACAAAAAGGGCAGGAGTAGCAAAGGTAAGGGAAAGCTGACACTAGTGCTCAGCTGTGCCACTAACTTTCAGAGAGACTGGAAGTTGAGGAATTGCAAGAAAGAACTTAGGATGGTTTCCTCTGTCTGGAGGCTGCTGCTTCCAGCTGTGGAAGACCACACATCTGCCTGTACTGCCTGGAAGTGAGGATCTGGGTTCTGTCTCCTTTCTGCTTCCAAACCTTGGCTGAGTGCCTCCTATTGATGAAATTTAACCCACACGTTGTGGAGGTTTACCGGGTACTTTTAGAGCAGGGGGAGTCCCCAGAAGGAGGGCTCACAGTGACTGTCCCATTTCTCTCTTCCTTCATTCTTAGTATGTTGTGACCCATGACAGATTACGTGTTCCCAGTGCAGTGGATATATGTACGATTTTATCTAGTTTAACAAAAATCACCTTCCCCAATGGACCAGTGGCTTAAAGGGATTCCTGCAAAGAAACTGTGATACTAACAGTGCAAGCATAAGTGACCTATAAGAAAATGGTAGTGCTGATATTTTTTATTAGTGTGAACTGTTTTCACATTATGAAATTCAAAACAATGACAATTTATTCACATATAATATTAATAAAATGCAAAACTATTAAACACACTATTTGAAACACAGATGTATGCACATATTACAACATGTTTTTGTGGGATTGCATTTCTAACTACTGTACCCATTAAAACCAAGTGTCCAAATAAATTCAACAAAGACTGGGACCTTTAAATTGCAGTACACTGAGAAAAAAATGATGTGAAAACAAAAAGGTGTTTTTGTAGTAAAGGGGCCAAGGGGAAATTTCCCCCTTCGTCCTCTAAAGGTTTGCTGAAAAACCAACTCGCAAAAGCCAGATTAATTGAAGAAAAGGCATACAAATTTATTTAACGTGATCAAGAGAGCCTTCTGAATGGAGACCCAGCCCCTCAGTGGGATGTAGAAGCTTATATATCATCTTCAGGTTACAGAAAGAAGCGGGGCTTGGGTCCTGGCAAAACAATTATGGGCGGGGAGAGAAGAGGATTTCTGTTGAGGGGCAATAAATGATTACCAGGGAAAATTCAATGGGCTTGAAGAACATGCAATGGTCTGAGACAAAGTCTGTTGGGCCTGCAGGGTAGACAATGATTTGTGACAAAAGTCTGTCCAGGTTTGTTGGCAGACTTTAGTCTTCCATCCTGTGATATGGGTTCAGTTAATGAAAACTCAGGGAAGGGACCGGAGGTAATTGTTTTCTTTTTTGGTAGGTCCAGGCTTTAGGCAGATAAGGAACTTCAGAGAACAACTTTCCCTGTGCCTTGGGAGAGCTCATGAGGGTTGGGGGGAAGGTCAGAAGGACCTTGAAGCTTCTGCAGCTCAGCATGTCAAAACACTGTACTTTGGGGTATCAGTTTCCGAGTCCTAACATGAGCATTAAAATATTTAAATATTTTATTTAAAATTATTTAAAATATTATTTAAAATATTTTATCACATCTTTATCTTCTTGTGTGTTACAAAATGTTCCCAAATATTTATAACTTATGAATAAATTATGAACATGGAGGTAAATGTTTCATCATGTGAATATCACAAAATATTATAATAATATCATGGGGTGATCAAAAATGTTTTTGTGTCATTATAAAGGAAGTAAAATATATAATTATTGAAACATATTTTAATTTCACCTTTATTTCACAAATATTTATTTCATCATACCATTTTTCTATTTTGAGTATGTTTTAAAATGTAAATAAATATTGTACATATACCTATTTATAATTTATAAAAAGTATGTATATATTAGGGATGAGTGCTGATAGGGTAAAAAATCAATGTGTTTGAAGATCTACTCTAGTCAGTAAAAATACCTGGTTGTGTCTAGAATTGAATAGGGTGGTTCTATGATGTTGTTTAGACTTACAATGCAAGCAGGGACTTCTCCAGAAGCCTATCCTTGCATATGTGTGTGTGTGCCTGCGTGTGCCCTACAGAGTATACAAGAAGACAAAGAGACCAGACAAATTTAATTTAGTTATTTGATTAGCAAATTCAATTTTCTGATTAACTATACTGTAGTCTTTGTGGGGGGAATAGAGAGATAAGGCACTGGATGCCTGCCCCAAAGGAGCTTAAAACGTCATTGTCATTGGAGAGAAAGACATAAATAAGCACATGTGTGGCATAAAAATATAGTTTGTGTGTAGTTTAGAGAAGGTACATATATTGAAGCCTATGGGTTATAAACTAGACTTGGAACCTCAGGCTAGTTACATATTGCTGTGTATTGCTTTTCTAGTCTGTAAAACTGAGATATTAACACCTCCCTACATACCTCAAAGATTATTGTGAAGTTAAAATAATTAAAAGTTGAGAACTTAATATAATATATACAAAGAACAGGAATTATATTTTAGCTTAGAAACCTATAGCCTTTTAAAAACTTTAGTTTGAGTTTTTCTTTTGCTTTTTTTCTTGCAAATGGAAATGGTGATGTTTGGATCCCTGATTTCAACCCAGGCTTACTCTATGGGAATTTTTGCAGAGCCTTTTTAAGTTATCAATATATAAGATGGGGTGGTAGTTGCGGAAGTCTTCTGCCTATAAGCCAAGCATGCTTTAGGTTTCTTTGGGGACTGCTATTTCTTTTACTTTTTTAAAGATTGAGGAAAAGCTCTCCTAATACTGCATGTTAAATAATTTATAATCATTTCAGGCCAAGTGTCGTAGCTCACACCTGTAATCCCAGCATTCGGGAAGCTGAGGTGGGAGGATCGCTTGAGGCCAGGAGTTCGAGACCAGCCTAGGCAACGTAGTGAGACCCTGTCTCTACAAAAAATTTTTTAAAATTAGCTGGGCGTGGTGGCACATGCCTGTAGTTCCAGCTACTCAGGCGGCTGAGGCAGTATGATTGCTTGAGCCCAGGAGTTTGAAGCTACAGTGAGCTATAATCATACCACTGCACTCTAGCCTTGGCAACAGAGTGAGGCCCTGTTTCCAAAAATAAATAAATAAATAAATACAATAAAATTTCAAAAGGAAAATGTTAAAAATAAGCAGGAGTTTACTGACCTCTGATGGCCAGACTTAAAACTGCTACTTTTATCGTGCTGCATATAATGACAATGTAAAACTCTCTCCGGAAATGTCTGCCAAGTTTATGTTGTAAGGCGGTCAAGAATCACTGGACTAGAAGAGGGAGACCACAAGATGTCAACTGGTCAACCTTTCTTTCCTCAAGCAGGACTTTATTTATTAATAGTTCCGCCTAGTCTGAGGCTTTGTTAAATTGATGGCAATTTATTTAAAAACATGTCAGTGTATAAGTCAGAGTAATATGAAAGTGTGTGCCACATTAATCCACACCCTAGGAGTGATTGGTTAACATCTGAAGTATCCTAATCAGAAATCCAAACTCTATAAGTAGCTAATTAGCATTTGAAAGAATTCAGGAATCCACACTAGAAATGGGTGACTATAGCATTTCAAATATTGCTATTTAAATCTGCAATAGAGTTTGTTAAGTAATGTTTAAAACAATATTTCTTTGGAGAATTGATGGAGTCTGAAATACGTAGTAGGCTAGAAATATTGTATAGGCATCTTAACTCTTGTGTGACTGGGGTATAAGAATCTGGCAAGAAATGTTTATACATGAAGCAGAATTAAGTCTAAGTCTTGCTTTCATTGTAGTGTGCCTGGTAGCAAGGTTATGAAGGAGGAGATCTATAGCTCTCACCTACTTCTAATTTTTGGAGGCATCGAGAGTCACCGAAGAGAAACTGACTATTATGAAATGGTCAAGTTGGCTTAGATTAATTTGTGACAAGCCATCCATCATATCCCTAAAATTTTACAAAAGAAATGATTACAAAGCTGATTTGTAACATTTACCTATGTTTTGCACTGTATTTTGTCAGGATAGTCCTCCTAATTTTTACCCCAAATCACATCTGTTATAATTTATGCATGGTCCCATTGAATATAGGTATGAAGAGACATGAACAATCCCCAGCCAATATTATATTTTTCTGGTAGAGTTAGCTTAAAAAATATATCCGTGGTCAATGACAGTTGATTTAGTTAGTAGTTAAGAAGATGGCATTGTTCGATGCATAGCTAAATATAACTGGGAAGTTGTTTAGATGTCCTAGTGGACAGTTTTGGTAGCTGAAAATGCTACCAATATCATTTTTGTGCACAAGAAGCTTGTGCTATGCTAGTGCCACTATTCTGTCAATTTACTAGAAGAAGAGGAATAGGTAATAATGAAGTTGAGATGATGTTATTTTTAAAAAATTTTTGTTTCATATAAATAAGCATATACTTAAAAATTAATTTATACCATCTTTCCAAAAAATGGTCTCATACTGCTTTGAAACCTGCCTCCAGTACTCAAAAGTGGACATCCACGGCCCTAGAAGATGGGGCCTCAGGGGGTCTCTTGACTTCACCTCCACTCCTTTCTCCTCATCCTCTGCTGCTCCCTGCTGCTCCCCCAGTACTCTCAGCACACCCCCACTCAGGGCCTTGCTGTGCCCATTGCCTGGGGTATTCTCCCATCTCATCTAAAGCTTCCTCCCTTTCTCCATCCAGCTCTTTGCTCAAATGTCACTCAAAGCAGCCTCCCCTGATGGCATCATCTAAACTAGTAGCCTCCACCACTTCCAACTCCCTTATCTACTTCATTTTCTGCATGGCACTTATCCTTCATATTATATATTTGTTTTTTGTCTCTCTCTCACTGGAAAGTAAGATCTATGAAGGCAGAGAATTTGTCTCATCCTACTGTTGTGCCTTGCTCAGAGAAAGTGATCAATAAGTAGTTATTTAATAAACAAATGACTCTTTCAACATTGATAATTATATATCCACATTACTATTAACTTTTGAAAATTATAAAATAAAACACAAATGCTGAAAATTACATAGAACACATGTACAACTTGATTAATTATTATAAAGTAAACACCCTTGTAACTACCACCTCTGGTCAAGACCTCACTTTCCCGTCCACTCATTCAGCTCTTCCAGTGCCTCATTCTGATCACAACCCTCTTTCTCCCTATGAAAGGAACCACTACCCTGATTTTTATAGTTTATTTAGAGTTTTAGCACCCAATTGTTCACCTCTAGGTGCTTTAGTTCCTCTTGCCCATATTTTTGGTTTGATTGTTTTTTAATTTTCTTCTAATCTGTATATTCATCTTCTGTTCCTTCCTTTTTTTTAATAATTTATCTGATGAAGAACTGGAGCCATTTCATCTGTAGAGTTTCCTACACACTAAATTTTGCTGATTGCATAGTCAATTTAGTTGAGAGCTCCATAGAGTACAATTTTCAATCAACCAACTGTACAGTATCTTGTAACCACTCCCAACTGTTCAATCAGGCACATCCAATATAACAGAATCTTGGTGGAAAGTGCAATGATATAGGAATATTTGTCCAGATCTAATGCCCTCTTTTTTTCTAGAGGTCTTAGAATTCATTCCCATCCATGGTTTCTGCAAATTTATATATTAGCACAATATTGCAATTGGTTTGGCCTTATCCTCTAGGATCAGACTCTGTACTTCTGCCCTTAAGGCATGATATGGACACTGACTTCATTTGTAAGGCTGAGGGCAATAGTGTGCTAGTAAATCAGCTCTCTGAAAAACCTAATTTGAAAGCATTTGCCAGTTTCATGGTATAAATACCCTCATCATGGCCATATTCAAGCTACCAAGCTGAAGTCTCTTAACATGGAGTTGGGAAGAGATATGCACAAATGGCTCTCAGGAGCTGGTAGAGAGGCTCTAGCACACCATTGTCTGGGGTAATAAGAGGGCAAAAGGAGAGAAGCATGAGAACAGCCACCCTCTTGAAAATTAACTTGCTACTCAGTTGCACGCAGTCCTTACAATGGCTTTGAGCAAGGCAGGAGTAACCGCTGCAAAGAAAAGAGAGATAACTTCTGTTGCTGTGGCAGGTAGGCTGACTTTAGGTGGTCCCAATAATCCCCACCTCCTGGTATTCACACCCTCTCCTTGTGTATGGGCTGGGCCTAGTGACTCACTTATAATAAATCATATATGGAAAAAGTAATAGAATGTCTCTCTTGAGATTAGGTTAAAAAGAGATATGACTTCTATCTTGGGCATCCTCTCTTGCTCTTTTGCTGGCTTGCTCTGAGGGAAGCCAACTGCCATGTTGTAAGATTCCTTTGGGAGAGACCCATGTGGCAAGAAACTGATGTCTGGCCACCAGCCAGCGAGGACCTGAGTCCTGCAAATAGCCATGTGAATGAGTTTGGAAGTGGATCCTTTACCAGTTGAAACTTGAGATGACCAACAGTCCCAGCTACAACCTGATCACCACCCTGGGAGAGACCCTGAGTCAGAAGCAGTCTGGGCCCGGATTCTTGACCCTCAGAAATCGTGAGATAATAAATATTTATTGTTTTAAGCCACTAAGTTTTGGGGTAATTTGTTATGCAGCAATAAATAACTAAAGCAACCGCTGAAGGAGACTTAGTAAGTTTGGGGAGTTCAGGGTGCTCATTCATCCAGAGAACCTACGCCAGTTGCTAAGCTTCAGTCTTTCTGATCAATCTCTTCTAGTTCACATAAAGAGCCTGATGAACCTCCAAATTAAACCAAAATTGTAATTCTGTACTCTTCAGGATCATATTCTGAGGGATTTTCAGGTACATGAGCCGTGTGGCTTAGGGATGTAAGAGGTTTGTTTAGACCAGTCAAAGGAGATCCCTGATTTTTCTGACCATGTTTCAAAATAAAAATTAAAACCTTAGCTTGTCATTTTCTTTCTAAGCTCTTTAGGACAGTTGTTGCATTACTCATTCCTGCTTTAATTGCCAGGCAATCTGGTAAAGCCAAGCTATCACCTGTGGTTTCTTTCCTAGGAAACCACAGGTGATATAATTTAAGCAACCATTTTGTAACTACATGAACTACGGATGACTCATTTTTCACAGTATCCAGATAATACCTGTCTTCAGATACAATCAGATCAGACAATTAATTCCACATTTCTACCGTAAGAGTCTATTCCTTGCAACTGCTTCTGGTAAGCCCCTCAGTGTTTAGTGCGGGCAACAATAATCACTCTAAGTATTTATAGCAGAAAGACATTAAGACGGGGAACAAGGTGCTTAGAAATCCTTGGAGGGGCTGAGGGAATGGAAGCCCGAAGGCACCACTGGAACTACTGAGTTCAAGATCAGCGTGGGCTTAACTTATTACTTAACTTATTCACTCCTGTATGCAAAACATACTGATTGAGTAACTATTAAGAGCTAGGTACTATTCTAGGCCCTAGGGATGTATTGGTGAATACAAACGAAAAGGCCTGTAATCTCATGGAGATTATATTATAAATGGAGCTGTAACTTCTCTATAAATTGATGTGAACTTAAAGAACAGAGGTTTGGGGGTTTTTTGAGAATGGGTAGTTGGGAAGTTCTCTCATGAGAGGGTAACATTTGATCTAATTCTGATCAATGAGAAATAGCCAGCCATGTTAAGACTATTTGTGGCGCTTATTTGAAAGTTGGTGTACAATTTGCTAAATTTAACATTCAACCATTCAGTTTTTCTGTTGATTTTAAGGTCAACTAAACATCTTATTATGCTTGCAAATCTAATGCATTTAAATTATTATTTTAGAGAAGCTTTTAAATAATTTAAATAAATACCCTAAAATTATTGAACTGCAGTTATGAATTTTCTTAATTTCATGTTGTCCTGTAAGTAACATAACTGCTTATTGCCACAATGAAAACCTGCTTAAGAATTTAACTATTTCCTGACAGATTAAACTTACAGGTAATGTGAATCTCAAATTCACCTGAAATTTTTAAAACTGTCTAAAACTTAGCCTAATTGTCAGCCATTGTTCAACTAAAATTATAAGTCTAAAATCAATTATTCAAGCATAGATTTTATACAGAAATTTCAAGTTGTGCCAGGATAATAGTTTGTCCATTTTCTTCCTTGCTCTGTGCTTGAGTAGGTTGCCCAGAATGGTCTACATCATTAGGCACTCAAGCCCCTTGGCTTCTAGTTAGGTTTAACTAATGGGGAGCACCTGTAGGAGAGTAGGGCTAGGGAGAAGAATGAGATTGGGGTATTTATTACCCCAAATAGATCCCTCCCTACAGAGTGACTTGTAGCTGGTTTCCTCAATTTAAGGTCACTCAGCTTAAGGTGCCTCAATTTAAGGTCACAGATCCTATCATGGGACCCCTCTACACCTCACTCCCTGTCCCTTGGTTGCTTTGGCAGACTCAGGGGTGGTGGTTATAGGATTCCTCCTTAGAGTATTTTACAAATCCTTGTGATTTCCATATACCACAGCCACACCATTGTAAAGAGTCTCTTTATTAAACTGTCCTCAAATTATCCTATTCTGTGCACACATTTTGTTTCCTGCCAGGACCTTGACTAACACAACAATTGGTACCAAGAGTGACCCTCAGGAAATGGGCTTCAAATGCGATTCTGGGATCAGGTTGCTTATATATTTAAAGAGCTCCTCACTGGGGTGAAACTAGACACAACAGGTGATGGTATGTGCTTATTTATCACTGCTGAGATAAAGTGTAGGTAGAAGCTGATGTGCTGAAACATCAGGTGGCTGTGACTTTCAGGTCTCTAAGAGGCATCTGTTGGCTTTTTCTGATAACCTTAGCAAGTGAAACTAGTTGAAGAAGGAGAAATGGAAAACTGTCAATACCTAGTTAAGAACATGTATGGAAAATCAGAAAGCTTCACGGACTTTTGAAGCAGTCCCTCATCCCCTGTAATTGCAGGGTAGATATGGTTGAGGACTAAGAATTGGACCTGATTATAAAGGTTGCAGAGTTGCAAGGTCAAGAAACACTTAGCCCTGACAGTCCTCTTACATTAAGGGAAGGGAAAGGAAGAAAAGAGATTTAAATATACATGGATGAGACTGAGAACTTTGAACCCTTGAATTTCCCTGAACCTCCCTTGCTGGCAGAGGCAGACTCTCCTTCTCCTGTCTGAGGGAACTATTCTTCCCCTGCATAAAAGTCTGCAAATGATTGCGTAGCACGCTGATCTGATTCACCTCTGTCACTCTCTTCAGGCTCATAATGAGAGTTAGTTAGATTTTACTGTAACCAAAATGGTGAAATATAGGCCTGTTCTGGGAGGAAAGAGATTATGTACTGAAAAAGTTACGTGTACTTGTGGATCTGTATTGGCAAGAGTCTGGGAAGCACGTATGAAACTTAAAGCTTGATCAGGCAGGATTTATTGACATGGGTTCACTATGAAGGTTGAGCAGTTGGGAGTGGTGACCATTGTCTCCTAAGTTGGCTGATTAAAGCCGGCACTCAACTGGGCCTGGAGATGATGGAAGGAGATGCTGCAATGGAGTCGGATTCCCTGCGCTCAGTGGGAACAATGGGGTCCTAGAATGGTAGAGACCGGGTAGCATCACTTAAACTTCAAAGAAAAGATGAGCACAACCACTCCAGAAAGCCACAAGGACAGAGTGATAAAACATCGTGAACTGAAAGGATCGATGGACAATGAATGACAATTAATCGTGGGATTTCTAGGACTGAAATAAATGGGCAGCTACACAGATGCTCGTTAATGCAATAGACAAAAAAATTCTATCTGGTGAACAGGAACCTAACTCAAGTTGCCACAGTGGTGATCCATGGAACATTATGAAGCATTCAGTCCTAAAGGAGTTAAGATCCAAAGCCTCTTGACCTAGGGGAAGGTCAGTCCCCTTGGAGGCAAGACCCTGCAATGTGGCCACAACTGTATACACAAATCTTCCTCTAGGACTTTACCAGAGGAATCTGCAGCTATTCACTGTGGAGACTGTGCCCTCAGGAAAAAGGAGAGACCCAGAATTCTAGGGGTTATTTTATACAGGCTTCGAACAGATGATAAAACTTGGAGGCCCAAAAACCCTCTGGGGGTCTGATCATTGGGGTGGGGAAGTATGGAGGTTGGGCAATAAATAGAGTTTTGGCTGGAGTCTGTCTCCCAGTGGCCCCAGTAGGACTATGAATCCACCCTGTAGTTATTTAACTAGTCTCAGGACATACACAGGAATAGATATAGTTAGTGTCTGGCAGAATCCCAACATTGGTCTCCAACCAATGAAGTGACAGTTATTATGGTAAGAAGGGTCAAGTAGAGGACCAGGAGCTGCCTGGATGAACCCTAAAATAGTAATTCAGAACAATAACACATCCTTGGGGGAATTACAGAGATCAGTGCCACCACAATAAAAGTGAAAGATGCAGAGATGATGATTCCTACCATGTCCCCGTTTAACTCACCTGTTTGGCTAGTGCAAAAGCCAAATGGATTATGGAGAATGACAGCAGATTATCTAAAACTTAGTCAAAAGGTGATGCCAGTCACAGCTGTGCTTTCAGGTGGGATATCTTTATCCCAAATCAACACAGCCTTAGCATCTGAGCCTAGAAAATGCTTTTTATCCTTGGTCAAGATAATCATTGGTCAAGATAATCAGAAGCAATTTGCTTTGATGTGGTAGTGACAACAGTCTAAATACATGATTTTACCTTAGGAATGTGTCAATGCTCTAGCCTCTAAAATTATATAGTGTAGAGGGATCTTGATTGTCCTAAAAGCCCATAGCCTATCATTCTGGCCCATTACATTGATGGCATTTTGTTAATTGGACCTTGTGAGCAAGAAGTAGCACGCACCCTTTGTAAGACATGTTTGTATCAGAGGATGGAAGATAAACATCGTGAAAGCTTAGAGGCTACCACATCAGTGAATTTTCTAGGAGTCTGGTGCACATCGGGACCCTTTAAAATGAAGCAAGTCTGCACCATTCATGCCTAGCACAAATAAAGAGACACAATGCTTATTGAACTTCTTTGGATTTTAGAGGCAGATTTACCACATTTGAACATGATGCTCTGACTGATTTCTCCATTAAAGCTGATAGTTTTGACTGGGCTCAGAGCAAAGGTTCTATAGAAGGCCTAGGCTGCATTAGAACTTGCTGTAGTCACCCCAGTGGCATTAGAAATGTATTTGTCATTAGAGATGCTGTATAGAGCCTTTGGCAAATTCCAATAGAATAATCACAGTGGGGAACCCTGGGACTTTTAAACAAAGCTTGTTCTCTGCTACAGACAACTACTCTCTATTTGAAAAGCAGTTCCTGACTTCCTATGGCCCTTGATAGAGACTGAGTATTTGATTATGGGAAGCAAAATCACTATGAACTTGATCTCCTCAGAAATTAGGTGTTATGTATTCAAGAAAGTTAAATGTGTGCCGCATCATTTCATTGTTTAATGGAAATAGTATATGTGATACTGAGTCTGAGCAGGCCTAGAAGATATAAGTTCCTCAGATTCTTATGGTATCTCCTACTATTTTATCACATTCTCTTTAATGCACACTGTGATAGTTAATTTTATAAGTCAATCTGACTGGGTCAAGGGATGCCCAGATATCTGGTTAAACATTATTTCTGGGGGTATCTGTGAGGGTGCTTCTGGATGAGATTAGCATTTGCATCAGTGAACACAGGAAAGAAGACTGCCCTGCACCATGTGGGTGGCACCATCTAATCAGTGCAGAGCCTGAATAGAACAAAAGGCAGAAGAAGGAAGAGTTTGCCACCTCTCTCTTTTTTCCTGCCTCATCCCCTGCTTGGGCTGGGACATCTCATCTCACCTCCTGGCTCTCATGCCTTTTGACTCAGACTGACTGACACCACTGGCTTTCCTGGGTCTCCAGCTTGCAGACGGCGGGCAGGTCATAGGACTTCTCGGCCTCCATCATTGCAAGAACCAATTCCTCATAATAAATCTCCTTTTATATACATGTGCAACCTATTGGTTCTGTTTCTCTGGAGAACCCTGACTAATACACATACATAAGATTTTAAGAGGACTTCCCAAAGTCCCACTAACAGAAAAGGAAAAAATGTGTTACTTGTTTATATGAGCTGGCACCAGCCAGGAGTGGATGGCTGCTGTTTTCAGCACTCCTAAAAGACAGAGGTGAGGGTAAGACTCCCTGTTGTATAGAATTTTGAGCAGAATATCTAGTTGTCCAATTTATTTAGAAAGAAAAGTGGCCTGGTTCTATACTTACCCATGAGCAGTAGCTAATGGATTGGGTGGCTGGTCAAAGACTTGGAAAGAAGGGGCCGTTATACCTCCCTGGACGCAATCACCACAGGGACACTGTGCTGCTATTGTGTCGTTGGGACAGAGTGCCATGGGATGCAGGGGATTGGACTGTCTCTTAGTACTCCTTTGCCCAGTAGTTCTGGTCAATGAAATACTGTGCCACCCTGATAGAAAGACTACCAAAGACTCAAATTCCCCAGGCAAAGGAACTTGTTTAGCCAAGGTGCTAGCAAAGCATAGGGAAAACATGAAATGAGTCACAGAAGGAGGCATCTATGACCGGCAGCTTAGGCCTGGGAGCAGCTGCATAAGCAGGGACTGTACCAGCTACTTTTTACATTTGTTTATTCTCCCCTCCCTTTTATTTCCCTGCTAACTTATTTGAAGTATGTCGATAGCGGCTAATGTTTTAGATTCCAGATGGGGGTATATACGAGTTAACAACACCCTGTGCTGATATTTCACATGTCTTCTCTTTGGGGATATAAACTTTTTCCAAGTAGAGAACAAGAGCCAGTCCTGAGGGGCAAAATAGGTTGTCTGGGCTGGAGGCATTCTGTCCGCCTGTCCAGATTCCTTTTCCATCCCTTTTCACCTTGCGCTTTGTCCTGATATGCATGAATTACATCAAGGAAGAATTCTTTGTCCTCTGGTTTCCGGTTGGGTTTACCCAATGAGGAGAACAGGCAAGACCTCAGGGAGAGTGAGGCCTGGGTATTTATTCCCCTGGCCTCCCTCTTTCAGGATCACATCTGGCTGACTACAACCTTTAATTAAAAGTTGCAGTTCTGCTCAGGTAGCTTCCATACAGCCCTCTCTGCCTCTGGGTTTTGGTAATGACCCCTTCTTCACAGTCTTCAGGCCAAGAGAGGCCACTGCTACTGTCACTACCTTCAGAGTACTGTTTACCCTTTTTAATGGTCCCTTTGATAACCTTCCTCAGATTTTCCTGGTTTTAGTCTGCTAGCTGTTTCCTACTGATTTACAAGTCTAATCTTTTAAGTATTCTAATATGCCAAATTCTTTTCAATATTACAAATGCTTTAAATAGTAACTATACCAAGATTAAACCATTGATTATAAATATTTATCCTTGAATGCAACACAAAGTATTAATATTCTTCCTGGAGATAAAAAGTATTTATTCATGAAGTCTGCTATATATGGCTACATAGATAGTTTCCTGAGCAACTCTGGGGGCAACATTCATATCAACAACTATGTAAGAGATACATCCTGAAGTTGGGTGGTGCACATCCCCAACAATTGCTTGTGGTGGCCCTATATTTATTAAGGAAACATTTTTATTATTCCAAGAGTATCAAGATTATCCTCTCAAGAAAATTGAGGTAGAGATCGCAGCAGACCGAGGCTGCTCATTGGCCAGAGAATTTTGAATTGGTCTTAGGTATGAGTCTCTCCTTGCCACTGACCAATATGAGCCATTTATTTTTTATTCTATGACCTTCAGCTGGTGTGTTCTCACAATACACATGTCCTGGATTCATGTTAAGCATTATCTAATTCTTCTGTCTGATCTGAGTCTGCAAATCCCAACCCAGGTTACTTCACCGCTTGATTGGATTAAACGAGTCTATTTATTGCCTGTCTCTTCTGAGTTCTTCCTGTCTGGCCAGGCTACAAGCCTTAAAGCTATCTAAACGTCCTTAGGTTGAAACCTGGATCTCTCTGTCTGTCTGTCTCTGTGAATACAACACGAGAGTGATCGTGAACCAAGGGACAGTGACATAGAAAACGGCTGAAGAGAGGTGGGCAGAGGCCAATCACTGGGAAAAGGGAAGCCTTTGAAAGGCTTTGAACAGGAGGCAGACTTGATCCAGTATGAGTTCTAAAAAGATCTCCCTGGCTGAGATACAAACAGTGAATTGGAGCGGGGGCAGGTGTGAATGCAGGGAGATGAGTTAACAGCCTATTGCCAGGTCCAGATAGAGATGGAGTGATTTGAGTTGGTGACAATGGACACAGAGACGAGTGGACGGACTTGAGAAGGATTTTGGAAACAAAATTCATGGGACTTGGTGGTAACTGGATCTGTGGAGTACGGAAGAGGGAGACATAAAGGAAGGTGATCAGATAACTGGTGGGTTGTGGAGAAGCTCACTGAGGTGAGGGCGCACTGGTGGTGGGGTGGTGAGGCAGGGGAGGGAGTGAATAGGGAGCAGGGAAAGACCACAAGTTCAGTTTGAGGTGCCTGAAAGAAAGATATTATCCCAGTGACAAAGCTGAACAAGGATGAGATGCTTAGTTTGAGAGGTGCTGATGGTAATTGGAGCAAACATGGGGTGCTTAAATTTTTTTAATGCAGTCTTTAATGAGTGAGGGTGGAGTAGAAGAAAAAAAGGTAAAATAAAAGTAAAACATTATTTATTCATCCATCCATTTCATTTATTGAAAGTCTTTCTTATGCCAGATATTTTTCTAAGTTCTGAGTAAAGTGGTGATTTAAAGTCCCTCCTCTCAAATTCCTACTCTCAGTGGAAATAAATTCAGAATGTTGAGATTAAATAGCCAATGCTACCTTTGGAAGAAATACACAGATCAAACTTGGTTTTATTTTATTTTACTTTTTTAGACGTATCACATTTATTTTGCTTTTTCCCGTTATTGTATATGATATTTTCTAAGTTCTCTGTTGGCTAATAGTTCATAATTTTGTTAATTTCCATAAGACGTTTATATTTGTGTATCTAGAAATGCTGATGGGTGTAGTATACCTCTTTCATACATTCTTTCTTGAATTTTATTAAAAGCAAAAGCCCCCTAAATGTCACTCACTGGATGAAGAAATATGTCACAAGGAGAGGCTTTGTGTGCTTGTGCATATGTGTATGTAAAATAACTTTATAACCCACTGAAATATATGCCACTGAAAAATCCTTCATATAATAGCTTTACAAATGTAATTTAAAAATATTCAATAGAACTCTCTCTAAAGATTCGAGTACATAAAACTAAATTCTATAAAAAAGTATGCCTCCTTATAAATTTATTTAGTTCGAAATCATGACATACTATGCTTAAAACAAGAAAAATAATATTGACAGTAGGAATAGGGTGCTCTTCTTGTTCCAAAAAAATTCACATAAATTTTGGGAAACGAGTTGTAATTTAATTGAATGCATTTAAGTTTTAAAATTCCTGAAATAAAAAATAAATAAATAAAAATAAATAAATAAATAAATAAATAAATAAATTCAATATTAAAAAAAAAAAGAAACATGCAAACTTGCAAATAGGAAGTGAAAGTTGAATTGCTTTGGATGAAACAAGATAAACAAATCCATGACCCAGTCTGAAGGTCTGTGTGAGACAGGCAGCGTTTGAGACTTCTGATGTGATAATGTGACATTGTTGACTGTTGTTGGTAATATTAATTGTTGAGTATGAAATTGTTAACAATTGAGCGGGGATGGCTTCATCCTGCTCAGGCAAATCCAAATGCTGAATAAACATTTATTGAATGCTCAGGTGTGCTAGGGACAGGGATTTGGGTTACAAAGATAAGACCCAAAAGGTCATAATTCAGACAGAATTTCTTTCCTCGTTATATATACATTTCCTCACAAGCGTTTTACAGTGCACATGGTTGGGAACACTCACCAATGTCCACCTATTCCTACATGGTTAGGGAACATCACTTTTCATGTCTGTATAATCCTTTTGTTTAATATTACTGAGAAGTGAAGTGCCTTATGTTAATAAATTTCCTAATATTTTGGTTAACTGATGTTTAGTCATTGTATCAGTCAGTGTTCATTCAGGCAAATGGAAGTTGCTTTTTGTATTTTAATACAGGGAATTGGAGGTTTCACACCTGTCAAATGGGCTAGAGAAGGGCAGCTCAAGAAGCCCACTGCCTGCAATCTCAGCCAACAACACTGAAGAGGGTTGTCCTCAAGAGCTGCCAGACACTGCTGTATGCCTCTTATCCACAGTTTGCTCAGCATCCGCTTGCACCTGCCACTTGAGAATAATGGTCTGTCTGCTCCTTTGGAATCCCCCCAAGTGCCCCATTCTATTCTCATGTCCCCAATCTTTCCAGGCAACACCCTAACTTTCAAAAAAGAGGCTTGACAATGTTCACTGTGTATTCAACTTTCATTGTTATTCAGTCACCCATAGATCAAATTTTGGAATTGGCTTTCAGAAATCTCAACTTTGCAGCTACAACAAATACAAGGTTCTTTCAGAACAGTCTTAGAAGCTTTTTTGGTTCTCTGACTGTGCTTGAGAATTTAAAGAACTTCCTTCTATAAGCTTCAGTCTTATGTATCCAGCCAGCCCTATAGTCCTTGCCAAACTTTCTACTAGGACATCGCCTTGTAACAGTCATATGGTCTTTCAACACTTAGTTTTCTATAGGCTCTTAATTCCAGGCAACTAAAAGTGGAAATATAAAAAACTATTTTGCCACTGAATGTTGTACACCAATAAAGTCTCTTTCTCTCTCTCTTTTTTAACTAGCAGTGAGGTTATTACATCTTTTAACTTTGTTCGTATCAGAGAGCCAATGCCAGAGTCTCTTCCTTGAGGTTCCTGAAACTGCTGCCAGTACTAAATGTTGTAAGAGCCAGACTTTGGTTGTTAAAGCAGAAGTCACCGTGCATTCCAAACATGAAGAGTTTTAATACTGGGAATTAAAGACCTACAAACCACTGCAAAGGCTAGGGGATCAGAATCAGAGAAGCCATCTCTGGGAGTCTCAACCTGAAACACTGAAATGTGTGGATCTCAAGGGTAAACCTGTGAATCTCGTATCTTCTGACTGTCTATGTGAAGGGTCAGCAATCTATGGCCCATAGGCAAAATTTGTCTTGCCACCTGTTTTTGAACAGTGTGCAAGCTAAGAATGGATTTACACCTTTAAAGGGTGGAAAAAATCAAAGGCAAAATAATATTTTGTGATGTAAAAATGACACAAAATTCGGGTTTCAGCATTCATAAATAAAGGTTTATTGGAACAAAGTTACATGCACTTGTTTATGTATTACCTATGACTCCTTTTACCTTAAAATTGCAGAGTAAGTTGTTGTGATGGAGACTGTATGACCTGCAAAGACTAAACTATCTAGCCCTTTGCATAAAAAGTTTGTCTATCCATAACCTATGCATCTGTCTACAACTGCTTCTGGCAAATACTGGCTTTTCCTTCTCTTCTGCCTCTAAGTCCAAAGAAAGTGCCTCTCATTGACAAATCCTTAGAGTAATATAGGGAAAGTAATATCAGGAAATGCCACTTCTGGGGTCTCCTCTAGGTTGCAGAGAAGCAGTAGTCCTGAGTTGACAATAAACAATTGAGAATTGTCATAGTATGGTTGGGTATTCCCAAGACCATTTTCAGGTTAAATGATTAACTAAGAAGGACTCACAGACTCAGAAAAGCTGTTATATTCACAGTTATGGTTTATTACAGAAAAAAAAATAGATTAAAATCAGAAGAGCCCAGGAGAGACCAGATGTGAATTCCAAATTATCTTCTCCCAGTGGAGTTGTACAGACAGTGCTTAATTCTCCCAGTAAAGATGTATCACAACACACAGAAAATGTCTTCCATAAGAAAAGCTCCGTTGAGCTTGGTGTCCAGGGTTTTTACTGGGGTTGTTTACATAGGTGTGGTGGACCACCAGTGTGGCTGAACTTATTTATTCAGTTTCCAGCTCTTCTAGAAGTCAAACTGACACTGCATGGCCCAAGGTCTCCACCACAAACAGCACCATGAGCACAAACTATCTGGCATGACACAAGGTCCCAGGTAAACAAAAACATCCTTATCAGGCAGGAAATTTCAAGGTCTTAGAGGTTGTATTCCAGGAGCCAGACACACTTTTCTCTGGAATGTGCAGGGTTTGGACAACCCAGGCCTGCTGGGTTAATCCTTTATTGCATACACAGAATCGTTGAAATTTGGATCTCAAGGAACCTCAGAGATCATCTGGTTAAACCTCCTTTTTTGTAGATAAGAAAATAGAGGTTTGGGAATCAGATAGATATGGATTTAAATCCCAATTTTGCTACTTATCACTTGTGAGGTGTTGGACAAATTATTTAACCTCTCTGAGCCCAATTTTTTTGCACAGATTCCTAGTTAATAGAGTTATATTCAGAATGAAGTGAGAACCTATAAAAATGCTTAAATTAAATTAGTGGTCAAAATACGGTGGGTATAAAGACAATAATTATTTTTCACTTTTCCATAAGTTCATTGAAAGTGTATTTTTATACTGACAGAGGTAGAAGAAAAAGTAGCTACTTTATTAAAAATAAGGACTTTGATACACCAGCATTGGGGATAAATTTGTGTCAGAAAAGATGTCACTTTGTTTTGGAAAATGCCTTGAAGGCACCTTCGAGAAAGAGAGAGGCTCTGTAGGACTTAGTCTGCAAAGAAAGGGATGAATTGCCTTGCGAAATGATTGGATGAAAAGATAGCAAGATAGGAGAGAAGGAGAGGGGAAAGGACTGGAGCTAAGGGTAAAGATGAGGTGTTGAAAATATTTTTACAGAGGTTAGTTGGTGCCAGGTTGTTAAAAGCCTTCAAATCCACATAAATGAGTTGCCCGAAGTTGCAGAGCTGGTTGATGACAGAGCTAGGATCTGAGATCTTTCTAGGAAACCACACTGGCACTCCAAGAACCAAAGTTTTTATTTCTATCACTTTCATTATTAAATGCTACCTTGAGAGAGTAAACACAGTACACAACACTTTTGCTAACGTCTGAGATTCTCAGAAGCTGCCCACTGAATATCTGGGGGCAATACTGCATTTCAAATAATTAATTAAGTATTTAACTTGCCAAATAGAAAATGGTTTACAGTACGTTTCAGAGAAGGCTTATGGGAGAATAGCCAGGAACCACAGTGTCATTAGAAACATTGTAAGAGAAACAAAATAGTATCTCATGCTTGACTACTTTTGGTGTTTTATAATAAGCAGCTAAAATTTTTTGAGCTTATTGTTATTCCTTTGAATTGATAAATACCCATGGTCTTGTCCAGCTGACTTTTTTTTTAGAGATGGGGTCTTGCTCTGTCACCCAGGCTGGAGTGCTGTGGCATGATCATAGCTCACTGTAACTTCCAACTTCTAGGCTCAAGAGATCCTCCCACCTCAGCCTCAGCCTCCCAAGTAGCTGGGACGACAGATGTGTGCCACCATGCTCGGCTAATTTTTCTTATTTTTTTTTAGAGATGGGGTCTTGCTATGTTGCCCAGTCTTGAACTCCTGGCCTCAAGTGATCCTCCTGCCTCTTTTGGTCCCCCAAAGTAAAATGCAGGGCAAGTCCTCTGTCTAACTGGCTTCCCTTGGGATTTCCCATTCCATCTCTTTTGGCAGTTTTCCCCAATCCCTAGCTGCTCCGTGATCTTGGAACCATTTTCCATGCCTCTGGTCAATTCTTCCTTTGCTTCTTAGTTTGTCTAAGGCATTGTTGGAGTATAGATTAAACTATTGGTCACACTTCTTTGCCTCTGTTAGTATTATACATCACATGCTGTGGCCCCATGGTCAATCAACTCTACTCTGCTTAAAGTTGGACTTGGCTATGAGGCTTGGCCAATGGGATGTCAGCTGGAATATGCTTGTGTGGTTAGGCTTGTCTTCTACCACTCATGCCAATGCCATGAAAAGATAGTGTAGCCCTGGCCCTCTGGACTGGGGAGACCTGGACCCAACCTGCACTTGCAGTGAAGCCCCGCCAAACCCAGCTCAGGTCAGCTGGCCCTGACTGACCTGCACATGTATGCATAAGAATACATGATTGTTATTTTAAGCTACTGAGCTTTGGGGTGTTTTATTACACAGCATTGTAACAACTGCTGACTGCTATTGTAGACAATGTCAGAAAATGTAGGAGAAAGGGCAAAAGAAGACAGTGAGAAAGGGCAAACTGTCATCAACATCTACTCTTCTTTTCATTTACATGCTGGTGTTATCATCAAGTCAGCCTGCAGCCCACTGGTAACTGACAACACAGCATTTGACTCATGGTTCTACTGTTTATTGGCTTTGGACTAGAATTTTGAATCTGAAAAGTGAAGATAATAGTGAGTACCTATTAGGACTCATGTGAGCATATAAATAATGTAAAGCATCTGGGCTCAATAAATAGGAAATATTATTATTACTATTATCATCCTCATCACTAATTGTAGCAGCAGCAGAAGCGATAGTGACACTGAACCGTCTTTTACAACATTCCACCCCTACCCCTAACAGACAGCTAAGTTGCATTTTCTTTCAGGGTTCTTGTAACATCTGCAAAGAAACTCTGTGATAAAGGAAGATATCTATGGAATCGTTGTTTGAAAATCTCTTTGAAGTGCAAGATTAGTTTTCCCTCATTTCAGTCTTATCCTATATTTCTATTTACTCTGGTTCTAGGTAGAAAAAGGAAATAGAAGCAGCATTGGAGGGGACCCTTTTTATCCAGTGGAGAGAGACTCAGGACCATATATCCCAGGATAATGCAGGTCTGGAGGCAGGTGGAAAAGTTTATGAGAAAATTAATAAAAACAGGGTCATGTAATGAGAGAAAGATCTAGACTTGTGTTCGTGACTTTCTGGGGAATATCAGTGGCAAGCTGTACTGTGAATCTTTAAAAATATACTGAATCTTTACTACTTTCCTTGTTTTTCCCAATATTAGTAACGCTAAAACCCATGGGAAACTTGAAAAGGGACCTCTACTTGTTTTAGAGGCAGAGGAGGGGAGAAGGTGGGCGGCTATGTGGGTCTCACCGTGAGTCCGGGAGGTGGGCAGGGTCTGAGGCAATGAGAGATTTCCTGGAGTAAATAAACATCTGCCAGATAGGAAGCACAAATTCTTACTTACTCTTCTCTTATTCTTCTACCTCCTCTTGCTCTTCTTTCTCCCTTTCCCACTAAGAAGCCTACCCCTAGACCATAAAAGCATTCACAATGAACTTGGAATATGAGAGAAGTAATCAACAGTGTTTTGCTGGGAAAATGAATTTGATTTCCAAAGTACCTACTTAGAAGCTTCCTTTCTGTCTTTACCATAATTCTTTGAAAATTGGGAGCTGCAAAATACTTCAGAAGGAGTTTGGGATGAGCCAGAAAGAGCTGCAGGCTGTCCTTGTATCAAGGCTAAGTGTCCTCTCTTTAGGGAAGCTGTACTCACTCGCAGTTGGGTTCAGACGTGTTAGGGATGTTCAGAACACTAGTAGGTCCTGGATGTCCATTTCCTTGAGAGATTAAAGGATCTACTGGGAGTGAGCTTACCTTTTGGCACCTCTAGCTTGACCTAGAAAGGCAGAAGAACTGAGGGGCGATTCTGAGACCCTTGTGTTGTTGGTTCCTCAGCTCTGTCAGCCCAATGCTGGTGGACTAAGCAGGATCTGGAAGGGGTGGAATTGTGATGGTGGCATATCACTGGTGAAATGTGAAAGAACTATTTTATGAGATATTCTGTAAGACCTGAAGTGCCAGGATCAATGTCTTGGTACTTCCTACCATTCTCCCCAACCAGCCCTGGCACCCACCTAAGGGGCTCCAATGTGACAGTGGTGGGTGACAGTGCCCGGAAGCTACCGCAGAAGCACTGGTGGGAGACAGTGGCGCCAGGAGGACACTGTGAAGTGAGGTGGAAAGTTGTCAGGGAGCTGGAACAGAGGGAAGAGACCAGGGCTACAGCAGCGCAGCTCCACAGCCAAGTCACTCATTTCTTTGTGGCAGGTGTAATTCTTCAGGGGGCTGGAGTCCCACATGGGGAGGCAGGAAAAAGAGCAAGGAAAAAAAGTAATATTTTTGAGAGCCAAGCACTGTAGATAGGTTTCATGATTTAACACATGCAACTACCTTATGAATTATATACTAATATTGTCCCCATTTTCCAGATAAGACCTCTGAGGCAAATGCAATTCAAGTAAATCATCCAGGGTCACTTGACAGCAAGTGTAGGATCTAGGGTTAAAACTCAAGCCCTCACTTCCTGTCATGCCTTCACGTGTACCTTCATATTTGTGAGAGCTGGAGAAACTAAGGTGTAATACTCTTCAGGTACAGTTTGTTTGCTCTAACAGAGTTCACAGGGTTGGACATCTCCAGTTTCACAACGGAGCTCTAAGGCAGAGTCAACAGTATTCCCAGAAAACTGCACACATGTGTTAATGGTAACCACCACCCAGGCTATTATAATATCCTGTGGCCAGTTAATCATTTTTAAAGACATGTTCTTCAGGGAATAAGCATTACACCAAGGCATGCATTAGTGCAACAACAAAAAACATGTTTAGCATCTGCAATTTTTTTTTTTTACTATGAAAGTCTTAGAGAAACAAGCACAACTTTCCCATGCTCAAGTTTTTCCAAGTGGCAAGATGTCTGTGGATTAGGAAATAGATAGGCAGAGAATTGAGTAACCTTTTAAATTAATACGATGAGATGTGGGAGAAAAATAAAATGAGGTGACTATTCTATTTTTGTAAGTGGTGCTACACTAAAGAAAGCCCAAAGCAAAAATATACCCAATGAAACTTAATTTATATATTCTCTTTCTTCTGAAGAATTAAAAATGTCATCATAATTAGGCTGCTCATCACATATTCCTTTAAGATAAACCTCTCTATTTGTTTGCTTTTTCAGCCAGTAAATATTTTTCAGTGCCTATGTTCTATATGTTGAGAATCACTGTGCTAGGTGCTGTCAGCATAAAAATGAAAAGATGCCATCAAGCTAGTAGCTTTTGGAACTCTCAGCGGTGAAAGGCAGGTAAATACACTAGGAACAATGTTACTGATTTGTACTGGGTATTATTGAATTACTTAAGCTCATCTCTAGGGATGGGAATAAAAGTACCTAAGGAGTAAGAAAAATGGTTCTTGAGGATAGAACTCCTTTTTTCAGTGCTACAGGATACATGGCGTTAAGTTAGCCAAGCAAAGGAGATGCATGGGGTAAGATGGTGCATCTGTCCACGAACTGTCCATGGGGACAGCTGGAGCAAAGGGGAGGGGAGAAACATCTCAGTGTGTGGGTGAACCCTGAACAATATAGAGTCACTGGAGCTCAGGCAGGGAAGAATCCAGCTAGAACAGCAGCCAGGGGCCGGCTGCTGGGAGGTGTTGTATACAGTGCTGGACCCTGCAGACTGGAGCCAGAGGGAGGCAACGTTTTCACTGTTTTGAGGGTGTGTACAGAGTTTTCCACAAAGTTAAATTTATTCAATGGAAGAAATGGGCCATTTTTCTGAGATTAGAGTACTGTATATTGTGTGGGTATAGTTTTAAATTATCTTTTCTTTTATGAAAGGATTATGATATAAGATAGCATTTTAAAAATTGTTCTTCCTTAGCAAAATGTAAACATGGCGTCTTTTTATATGTTTCTAATATGTTAAAAAAATTATCCTGGTCTGTAAAATAAAGAGTCTGTGAGCTACTGCTGGAGACAAGGGAGCTTTTGAAAGGATTTAGCCATGGGATGTCATTGCTGGATTTATACTGTAAACAGATAGTTTTTTCAGCTGTGTGGAGAGTGAACCTGAGGGAGACAAGACCAGAGGCAGGAATACCACTGGTGAGATTAATGCTCTACTCTAGGAGAGAGATGATGAAGGTCTGATGTAGGGCTGGGGCAGTAGGAATGATGGCGAGTGGGCAACAGATTTACAAATATATATAAAAGATAAAATCAGCAGGACTTGGTGATTGGATACAAGAGCAAGGGAGGGGGCTGAATATCACCTTTCCCTTGCATACCACAACACAGCGGCAGAGTGAGTCTCTCTATGTTCATCAGTGGCTGAGGCTACTTGGGGCAAACAGTTATTTGCTGCCATCTGTCTCTGTCCAGTACAATTGGCTGAAAGATGGAGGAAGGCGGCAGAGTTTTCTTCACGTAAGACCAGTTGACTTCAAGGTCAAACCACTTTGGATGAAACCTCCACAGGTACCGGCATTAAGTTGAGTGTGAACAGAAGTTCTTTGATAGTGAGAGGGACCTGGTAAAACATGAAGTGGTGTGCAGTGGGGATTGAAGGGTCAGGCTCATAGGAAGGACATGATTGAAGCCCAACAATGGACCAGGACAGATAAGATTCATGCACACAGTGTTCGACCTGGTTTTTTACACAGTCTGTGCAAGTACTAACATCTTATCCTTTCTACTCACTTCTTCTTCTACATCCCCACCTCCTTAATTCCTACAAGGAATAGAAAGTAGTAGTCAGCTCTGGCCAAGGGTCATAGCTCAGATGGGTCTTGGTTGCAAGGGCAACCATAAACCTTTTGCTACCTTAGAGAAAACTGTTTTAACTGTGTATTTGATTGGAACAGCTTGTGAAATCACATTGCTCTTACTGTTGAGGCACAAACCTTGCACTAAAGGGTAGTTGAGTGCTCTCTGGAAAAAGAAATTTCCTGCATATGCACATGGTGAGTTAGTCAAAGAACTGTAAATCAAGTTGCAGATCTTCTGACCATAGCTTAAGCTCGGCAGAAAGTAGTATTACAAGCAAAAATGTGGAAGCCTTCTGATTAGGACTGGTAAAGTATAAAACAAAGTTCTCAGAGGACTGTTGGGAAAAGACTTGTGGAATGATAATGAAACAATATAAGGCCATGTCCCTTGAGTTTGGGTTCTACTTGACCCTGGAAGAAAAGTATGCTTGAAATGTGGAAAATAGTCAGAAATGGGATTGAGTTTTGGAAGGCTGCATCACGTGGTATGACAGCAGGAAATTAACTTTGATAGGAATTACAGCATGGAAATAAGGAGGCAGAATTGTGTTATTCTCTCTGAAAAGACTCTATTTTATTACCTTAAAATGTTCATGCTGCTATGAGATAATGGGGGATAAGTGACTTTTGGTTATATTTATTAATACTTTCAGAAAGTGAATAGTGGCCTTAAAGGAAATTAGTTGATAAAAGTTCATGAAACAACAAATTCATCAGGGATATATTGAGCACCCACACTCTGTGAAGGATTCTATGCTGTGGGTGCAGTGGACATTCGTTTGTTGCCTATGCAGCATCAATTCTTTTTCTCCACCCTCTAATAGTACCCAGACTTCTCTTTGGGAAACTACTGTCCTCCCTATTGTGTAGTAGCCCTACAGTTTTGGTGGAATTGATCCCACCTTCCGCTGCTTACCTCTATCTACCAGGGTAATCTCATCTTCCATGTCACAAAGACTGGCTGAGGGAAACTAGGTCTAAGCCAGTCATTGCATGCTATTACCCTGACCTCATGGGTGGCCCAATCTGTGTGAAGCTCCAGAGCTCTTCCTGCATGTGAACAAGGAAGTTCAGTCTTGTGATCATGAGAGCAGCTAGCCTGAAGACTAAGCCAGTATGAGGAAGAGGACCAAGACACCTGCAGAAAAGGGGTGCCACAGTCCTGATCCAATCAGGCCCACGGCCTGCCTTCCCTGTGAACTTCCCAGCTACAAGATCCAGTAAATCCCCTCTATTGTTTGCCAGTTTGTTTGTTTGGTGGGTGGCTAGTTGGTTGGTTGCTTGTTTGCTTGCTGATGTAGGGGTATGAAAGGAATTATAAAGTTTGGCTCTATGTCTTTACATTTACACAGGAAGTATTAACATTGGTTCTCTATCCTTACTCATAATTGTGGAATGACTGGGTTTCCTCCTTCATCCCTTTCTGGCAGGCAATATTAGCAAGAGAAAGATTTTTTTTATAATTTGTGGATATTTCATTCTGAAAAATCTGACATTCTCCCTCAGGGTTTATTGAAGGGAAAACAAAATGGCACCACTGACCGGGAGAGTGAGGACGAGGACCTTGGGACAGTGGGCAGAACATGGAGGGAGCATGGCTGGAACGTCCCCCAATTCCTTCCCTCAGCACAGTCCTGTTGCAAAGCTTCCACTGGATGTCAAGGCACCGTTTTATGTCCATGTAGTAAGAGGTTGGTGCTAGAGTTTAGGACTTGTCCAGCAGTGCAGTTCAGACTAGCATAAAGATTTCTGAATAAGTGATGGAGTGGCTCTGCTGGGGGCTATGTGCACGAATGGCTGAGTGTCTCCCGGGGAGATCTCGTTCTCTGGGAAGTCCAGGAGACAAGCTTAATATAGTCAACAAAACCCTAATTTTTAGAGCAGAGAAATGAATTGGAGCACAGCCCCACGTGGACTCACATCTGGTTTCAGAGATGGGAAAGAGAGGGCTGTGGGTAAGAAATGAAATAAGCTAAAAAAGAAGTAAGAAAGAAAGCGAGAGAGGGAAAGACAGAAAGAAAGAAAAGAAAAAGAATGTGGCGGGGCAGGAGTGACTTCCAGGTGCTGGCTGCTGCCACTGTCCACAGGAGCTTGGGTTTCTACTACTTCGCCTGGTGTGGGTGTGTCTCTAGCCCAGCCAGAGTAATGGTGACCATGAGAGTGCTGGCAATTAGTTAAAAAAACAAAAAAACAAACAAAAAAAAAACCCAAACAAACAAAAACCAAATCACCCCAAAGTCCATGATGATAAAATAAAAGGAAACCAAATAACAGCAGAAAATATAGCTAGAAACAATCACCTAGAAGGAGAGGTTGTAACTTCATATGAAATTACTAGTTCTTCAAACATTTACCAGGTATCAAAACTGCTCTCACCAGAAAAATGTAAGAAAATAACTTTTATTGCCCTCCAGTGCAAAATGATGCCAATTTAATGTTTTGTACAAAGATATCAATTGTAAATTCTTTTTTTTTAAAGAAGTTCTGGTGCCAAGGAAAAATACATCCTAGAGGAAATTACCCTGATGCAATTGTACCTTCCAAGCACATTCCAGGGAAGCTATCACAGAGGTCACAGGATGGAAAGGCTCACGGACTAAATTAAGATGCTCAAATGACATGGCTTATTGTGTCAATCCAGAACATTCATCAAGTCACAAAGGAAGAGAGATACGAGGTAATCGTCATTTAGGATGGGGCGGGAAGACCACATTGCTGAATGCCGCGCTGCACAGCTGTTCGCATAGCCTCTCTTTCCTCCCCCGACTGTCCCTTTCCCCTCCTTCTCCCCTCCTCCCACCCCCTTCACATCAGTTTTTTCTTAATGCTGGTGCGGTTATGAGGACAAGAGCTTGAACAGGGGACTTAGCAAAGCTGAAAATGTTTGGAGTCAATGCATGTTTGTTCCATTGGAGAAACACAGGGATGAGGACACCTGGGCATAGCTGTCGCTCACTGATGAGTTTGCTGGGCAGTTGTGAGCTTCATCTTTTGGGCAGAACACATGCAAGTCCAGACTGGGACCCCAGGGGCTGGCCAGTTTAGAGAGGATAAAACTGTTAGTCTGGAGGTGGTTTGACTTGTACCTTCTGATTTGTTCCTTCCCTCTTTTTCTCTTTATAATTAAATACTCCAGAGCATTCCATCTTTCTAAAAAATCATATATTCCGTTCATTCTGTCTTTCACATGTCTTGCTGATTGCCAACTATCTACACTTAACACATCTTGTGAATCCTGCTCATGTCTTACAAGCTACTAGCTCACTCACTCTCTTTATCCAGCACATCTTTTGAGTTTTATCCATCCCACTTGCTTTTCTTGTCTGCTACAGCAGAACTGAATATTCTCCATTAACAGCAAACACATGTTACAGAATATAAGCTTTGCCTGCCTCACACAGAGAGCAATCACCATTTTCACCATCACCTACGGTTCAGTGAGAGAACTGAGCAAAAAAACTAAAGACGTGACATCTGTCCTCTAGCATCTTAGAAATTAAGAATAACTGTCACTCCCACTGCTGCTATCACCTTTTGCTGAATGTCTACTCTCAGCAAAATGTTTGACGTGCATTATCTTATCCAGTCCTCATAATGAACCCATGAGGTAGGTATTATTCTATCAGGTCTATGGGTAAGACAACTGAGTCTCAGAGAAGGAAGGTGACCTGCCAGGGTCAAGTGTTACCGGGAGAGCACAGCAGGGAAAGGAGCCCCAAACTCCCTGGCCCCCAAATCCCTCTTCTGGTCACTGGACCAGGGTCTTCCATTCCCAGAGCCCCGTCAGGGCACCCAGTGCTCTACTCCTCCGTGCCCCTCCCCTGCACTTGGTCCCTACCTCTGTGGATGATGTACATCTTTGAGCTCCTACAGGAACTCCAGGATGACTCATTCCTCATGTGCTCATTTAAACAATGATGTGGCATGAAAATCCAGGTCACATATGAAGCAAATTAATGAGGGTTACTCATTTAAAAATAAATCAGAGATCCATCCGCATGGTACATTCAACTCGATAGTAGATATAAATAGGGTGTGAAATCTGTGTGTGAGAAGGACTGACCAAATTGTTTAGTCAGGCAAAAATACATACGGCTGGAGAGAGGCAGCATGACGTTCACGGAGGACAGCACTCCTACAACGAAGATGATAGATAGACGCACGTTTTTGAGTGTTATTATGAAACAGATACTGTACATATATTATTTCAAATCCTTACTACCACCCTGAAAGACGGATACTACAGAGAGGAAAATGAGGCTCAGGCTGGTTAGTAATATGCTCCATGTCATTCAGCTAACAAGCTGTGGGGCTGGGTTTTAATCCCAGGCTGTGGCCATTCTTTCTACCTCACCAACCTGCACAATATGGTGCACATGGAGGAGAGAATGCAGTGGCTAGAAGGGAAACCAGGGGTCTGAAGGACATTTTTGTTTTTTTACAGTAGCAAATGAAATCTTTTGAAAATGAAAAATATGAAATCAGAGTTATGCCTGCAACTAAGAAGGAAAGTACATTTGGATAAATGAAAAGGAAACAACCTTTGTTTATCCAGGTTTAGCCCTGAAATGTTTAAAATGTTTCTATGCCCTGAAATGTTTAAAATGCCGGGGGCGAGGGGAGTGGTGGAGACAATTAAAAAGGTCATTAGCTGGATTTATTAAGCTAAAGACAAAGGTCTCAAGTCAGACTGCTATTTTCTAAATATTCTGTGTTCTCTCACCCATGGTCTAAAGGGATGAGAACTCTCAAATGTATTCGGCATATATTCTTATGTATTTAAAAGTACAAACCTTAATTTCTCTGCATCTATGGATATCAAGTTTTATAAAACATAGTTTAAATAATTATAAAATGCCATAGAACATGACTAGAAGAGAAGGTAGTAATATTTTATCAGTTATATCTACTGTAAATCATTTCAGATCTCTTAACTACTAAAGTTGAATTTGCTGGAGTTCCTTTCTTATTTTTTCCTTTCCTGCTTTGAATTACGTTCCCTGCCCCCTGCTGACTATAATATCTTGGTTTAACTTCTGATGGTTGCAGTGGTTGTTATAATTGATGTCTCCACACCGCAGCTGTTTCTGACAAGCTTAAATGAGATGCAAACTGATTATGAAGTTGCATTCATCCACAGGTTACGAAGTGAGTTCAGAGCAAAATGGGATTAAAACCGAGGCAGGGATGTGTAGGAGAGCTGTCATGAATTTGTCTCCACAGAAAACTGGTTCTGCATTTAATTTCTGTCAAAGAGAATGACCTAATATAGCACTCTAAAGCAAAAATAATCATTTTAGGCAGCAGCCTTTAATTGGCTTATGTAATTGGTCAGTATATTTAGTTACCTGGGAGTATCAGTTAAATGATGTTAAAAACCTCATCAGGAAGTTTCATTATTTAAAATTTGACATTTCAAGCATGTATCATTGAGTTTTAATGGCTGTGGTGGGAAATTGTTAACTGCTACTTTTGAAATTTTTAGGCTAAAAGAATAATTCTTGAGCTTCCATTGTTTAGAGATGAGGTCTCCCTGTGTCACCCAGCCCAGAGTGCAGTCACAGGTGCAATCACAGCACACTGCAGCCTCAAACTCCTGGCTTCAAGCAATCCGCCCGCCTTGGCCTTCAAACTCCCGATGAGCAACTCTCAAAGGATTGCCATGAGGAAGCACGCTCTGCTCTTCCCTCTTGTTGAGATATTAACTAGCCATGGGATGGTCACTGTTGAATTTATACCCACCAGCAAGGCTCTTCCTTTCCATCCTAAATAAAACGTATTTTGCCCCTCTGGCTTTGGTGAGTGACAGTGGCAGTGGCAGAAGCCAGATTTGCCTTCTGTTACCTTGGTCTTGGTGGTCACCTGCTGAGTGGTGTTCCCCCTCTGACTGGTACTTTACCATGGGGTGGGTTGGTGACAGTGGATGTTTGTGGAACAGTGGCCATCGCTTTCTGAATTCCTACTCAAAGGTCTTTCCTCCTGGATGGTGCTTTGCTTCCTAAGTATCTCAGTCCACAGGGTTTCCTGCCAAGTTCTCACTGCTCTGTGCTGCTATACTCTCTTATAGAACAGCATCTGTCAATTAGAATAAAAGAATTCTGGTTCCAGGTCTTTCTGCTTTCTCAGGCTTCTCCTGGACCTCACTAGTCTTTCCATGCACTCTGGCTTCTACTGACTTCTCAAGAGGGAAGGCTGAACACTGGTCCCAGGTCAGGCAAACAGGAGGAAGTGGTGGAGCTTCAGCTCCCTCTGAGATATCTAAAGCCAGACACATTTCATCATCAGTCTTAAATACCCACCACATATAGATGAGACTTCAGTATTCACATCAAGTTGAATCAAACCAAGCCTAGTCCAGTCTAGGCTCAATCCCCATCTAAGGTAAAGATTCTACTTTCATATCCTTCTTCCTGTCCAAATCTCAGCTTTGTATCTCCTGAAACCAGTTGTTCAAATGGCTTGGGGAGTTTTTTACAAGAATATAGAAGAGATATAAAAAAGAGAAGCTGAATTTATGGAGAGACATACATGTTTATGGAAAGGAAGACAATATCATAAACAGGCCAATTCTCCCCAACTTGAATTATAGATTGAATGCAATTGAAATAAAAATCATGGAACTTACTAAGCTTATTTTACAACTTATATGGAAGGGTAAAGGGTCAAAAATAGCCAGAATACCTCTGAAGTACAGGTATCAGAACTTAATAAGAAGCTGTAGTGATTAAGGTAGTGAGATAACAGCATAGGGATAGATATAGGATAGATATTTACATAGTGTCAAAGTACTCCCCAAATGCTTATTAATTAGGTATCAAGTAACAAATTCAAAATTATTATTACATAACTTTTTAGTAGAAAAATTTGGCATATGCCAAATTAGCCATGTAATAAAAATTAACTTTACCAGTACTGGGACAAATCAATATGATATGCCTCCTCGTGTGATGCACTGGGAAGGACACAGCATCACTTCTGTGGTAGTCTGGGGCCAAAAATGCATAACCTCAAACTAATTATGAGTAAACACCAGACAAACACAAAACAGGGGACATTCTACAAAGTAGTTGGCCCGTACTTTTCACAGGTGTCAAGGGCATGACAGGTAAGACTGAAGAGCTGCCCTGGAGTGAAGGAGACTCAGGAGACACGGCCACTACTTGCAGCGTGCGATGTTGGATTACATCCTGGGCCAGGAAAGAAACAACTGTCAAAGTCTCAATGGAGTGAGTGGATTTGATAGTGGTACTGTATCAATGTCATTCCCTTGACTTTGATACTTATATTTGCCTATGTAGGAGACTATCTTTGTTTTTAGGACATACATATTAATGTATTGATGAATAATGTTGCATCATGTTTGAAATATAGTCCCTAAAATGGTTCAGAGAAAAAAAAGTGCACATGCACAAGAAGAGAGAAAGGGAGGGGGAGGGACAGAGAGGAGAATGATAAGGTAAATGTGGCAAAATGTTAACAGCTGTGGAATCTGGGTGACGGACATATACAGAAATGCTTTGTATTTTTCTCTCAATTTTTCTGTAAGTTTAAATTATTTTAAAATAAAGAGTTGAAAGAACACATCAGGGACTCCTACAATAAGAAAAGCGTAAGTGACACAACATAAGAATGAAGGGAAACATGAACAAACATTTCACACAAGAGAATATACATGTGGCAATAAAGTCACAATGACATACTTGACATTTTTGATGATCCCAGTTAAGACCACAGTGAGGTACAGGCCAATTACTTTGTAGAATGTTCCCTGTTTTGTGTTTGTCTGTCTAACTGCCAAAATTTTTAAAACCTGAAAATATCAAGTTTTAGAGAGGATTTGGTTTCTAATGATCCATTATAAGTTTCTGAAGGGAGCATAATTTGTTATGGTCACTCTAAATGACATTTTGTCATTATCTCAAAGAGTTGAACATTTGCATGCCCTATGACCTAGCAATTCCACCCCTAGGTTCATATCTAAGAAAATCTCTAATACACATACACCTGGAAATATGTACAGCATTCTCATAGCAGTAATACTTACAATAGGAAAGAACTTACATGCCCGTCAGTGGGAGAGTGGGCAAATGAACAATGGCACATTTGCACCATGGGACACCGTAGAGCAGCTAAAACTCTCATATGGAAGAATTTTAGCAATAGAATAGGAAATGAAAAAGGAAACCATTCCCCAATCACATACAGCATGATACCATTTTTTCAAAGTGAAAACAACTAAATTGAAAAAAATTCTGAATATATAGTAGATTCATAAAACAGCATAAAAAGAATACCAGAGGATAGCAGACACACAGAATGTGTATTTTTATTGCCATAGAGAACACCGTGCCTTAAAAGTGAATTGATGTTTCTAACTCTAGAAACTGTAAAATTTGATAGCTTTTAATTAACAAGCTCTTTCTTCAGCTTTTATTAATCAAGTTTCTAAAGTCTTGGGGTTCAGCCTCATCCAGGGTACCTATTATAGTTTTTTATGGTGAACAAAATATGAAATTTTATACTTATACACTAAAATATAAATTCCATGAACACAGACATTTTTGTCTTTTGTGTTTACTATTGTATCTCCAGTGTCTAGAACAGTGCCTGTTTCATGGAAGACAATCGATACATAATACCTACCAATGGACCATAATTATCGAATGAGTGCAAGCCTGTATTTACCCATGTTGAAGGCTAACAGTGCAGTAGCACAAAATGTCCAGTGGGTGGAGCCCATGTTGCATTTGTGAACTGGAAATTTTTTAGTAACTGTTTCCACATCCTTGGGCGAATTTTTGATGGTTCTGCAGGACTTCTGTAATAAATTTGGATTTTCTTTGAAGTGTACTAATTGCCACAGAACTGCAACCTTTTTAGTGTAGTATTTATTTGTGTTTGATTCACAACTTTCTGATAGAAAATTTAAGTCCTTTTGTTCTTGAGTTAATGTCAAGTGAAAAGTTTTTCCTCTACACCATTCAACCAGATGGTGAAGTATATTGTATTTATTTCTGGGTAAAAAAACTAAAAGTGTTAAAGAGTGAGAAAAATCTGTTTACGATGGAATGAAAGGCAGAAAGGTGGTAAAGGATGTGACATGAAGCCAACTATAATGATACTATCTAAGGAAAAAAGAATCCAAACAATTTTCCATATCATTTCCATAGCCCAAAGGCTTGACACTGATGGACGTGTCTTCAATTATTTGATTTATTTTTCTCTCTTGGTTCATTTGCAGAAAATCCGCAGTTAACTAGACGTTCATCCGCGTAGGGCTCTGTGCATCTGCTATCTGGACCTGGCCTGTCTCTCACCCCTCCCCACTTTGGGCACTTTCCACTGTGCTCTCTGGAACTCAGGATCTGTCATCTGCAAAATTCCTAGGTCCTTCACCTCTTCTCTGAGTGTTCTTTTTGCTTTTTTGCTCAATGGAAACCTGCCTCTTGTGTGAGGAGCCTGCTCGCTCACACGAAGCCTTCTCCCACACCCCTGTGACCACCGGCCTGGGGCTGCAGCCCAGCCCCTCCCTGCTGTCCCCAGCCAGCGTCCCTTCGCCTCCCTAAACTCCCGTCCAACTAGTGCACAGCCCCTCCCCGCTGCAGTCACCTCCTCCCACTTCCTCCTCTTCATTTCTTTAATATTTTTAGCTTCTGGCTCACTGTCAATTTCCCCCTAAAACTCCTGTGACAATTTTCGGTTGTTTAGGTACCCAGAAAGACGATCCTTTCAACACCGGGGCCTTATGTTCCTTAACCTCTGCTCCTTTAGGGATCTTGCCATCTACGTCACCTCCGTCACTCACTCCCATGGTCACACCCTCGCCCTTGCTTTTCCCAGTAACTGCATTTCTGCCTCAGTGTCAGTTTCCAGCGTGGCTCTCTCACCGCGGCGCCCTGCTGAAACGCTCGCGCTCCCCGACGCCCTGTCTTTACTTTCCCAAGCCCAGTGGGCTTCCTTCTACTCCCTTGATCACCTTTTCTCCTGCTCGCACTCTGCCTCAGAACCTCATCTGACAGCTTTACCTGGAAGAGATTCCATGCTCGACGTTGTAATAACTCCCTTGCGTACCTCTGGATGCCCTTGCTTTGTCCTTCATCGCAGGCGCCCGAAAAACCCCACTCCTGGTTACATCTAATTCTCTGCCTACTCCACGCCTGCCTCCTTGAAGTGGACTGGACGGAAACCTACAACCAGGACTGCTGGGCTCAGGTTGAATTTATGTGAGCGCTAACGTCCAGTGGAGCCCGTGGGGTGCCTGGCAGGCCGACCTCACCTCCCTACACCATTCATTCATTCATTCTCCTGCTCTCTGGACAGGTGTTTTTCAAATTGTGCATTGAAAGACTGAGGCAGATTAGAGCAGAATAGAACTTAGAGTGTTTAGCACAAAATAAGGGTCGATAATATTTTGTGAAATGCTTGTTTCAGTTATATGTGTATGTGCATTTATATATCCCTGTGTGGTGGTTTGGGATGTGAAATGTGCTGTGTGTAAAAAAAAAAAATTCAGAAAACTTTGTCCGAGGCAACTATTTCACATCTTCTCTCCTCGAACTTTCATCACCTTCTTCATCTACTCGCTCTCATCCGATGGTCCTGCTTCCTCCTATTTTCTTAGTAAAATAGGAGGAATCAGAAGAGAACTTGTGCACCTATCAACCTGCTTCTGCCCATATTCTGCCCTCTTTCCTGTCACTCCCTGCATCTTTATCTAAGCCCAGCCCCTCCACATGTCTCCTAGAGCCCATCAATTCTCAACTTCTCATTGTTTATTAATTATCTAGTAATTAGCAAGAACCTCATGTGGTTCCCTCTAGTGCATCATCAATTTCCCTTTCTCTACTAGATCATTCTTATTAATACCAAATATTCTACAATAGCACCCATCTTAAATACCAAAACCAAACAAAACCTGTGCTGATTCCCTTCTAGCTATTGTATCTTTTCTCTGCTCCCCTTTATGGAAAAATTCCCCTAAAGAATTGTCTACATTTTCTGTCTCTGAGGACTCTCCCCCCATTTTCCTTTGTCCTTACTCCAATGAGGCTTTATCCCTCCTGTTCTACCAAAACCTTTTTATCGAAGTTATCAGTGACTTCCACTTTCCTAAATCCAATGGGTTTTTCTAAGAGAGATCACTCTGTCCTCCTTGACACATTTTTCCCACTTGACGTTGAGGATACCAGGCTTTTTGCCTTCCTGGTTTTTTTCTACTTCCCTTCCTGTTTCACAGGTGAATGTTGGGGTGCCCATGTTGGAGTTGGAGTGTCCAAGTTCTCAGTCCTTGGACCTCTTCTTTTGTTTATTCACTTACCCCTTGGTGATTTCATCTAGTCTCATGGTGTTAAATTCTGTTTATATGTCAAAGCTGCCCAAATGTATAGAGCCCAGGCTTTTCCCTGACACTCCAACTCACATGTCCAATCACATTCTCAGTCTCTGCACTGGGTGCTTAACAGGCAGCACAAATTAAAAACATGGCTGCCCTGCTCCTCCCATGGTCTTCCCCATCTCAGTCAATGGAAACTCCACACTTCTCTTTGCTCAGGGCAAAGACCTTGGGGTCAGCCCTGGCTCCTCTCTTTCTTCTCCATACTACATCTAGTTTATATCACCAAATTCCATTGGCTCTACCTTCAAAATACAACCTGAACTCAATCACTTTCACCACCTCCACAGCTTCCACTGTGGACCAAGCCACTGTGTATGGTAGGTCCTGGGGACATAACAATGAAAGGCATGCTTGGTTGAGCTCATCTTATTAATAATTACAACACAGTGGATTAGTGTCATAATAAAGGAACATCAATGTAGACTGAGACATGGGGTTGGGAAAAACTCTGTAAATAAAACGGCATTTGAACTGGGTCTTGAAGGATGAGTAAAAGTTAGCCAGGTGTATACAAGTGGAAGATAGGTTCAGGCAGAAAGAGCAGCATGTGCAGGGCATGGAGGTATGACATGACCTGGGACTGGTATGGGATTTGAGAAAGTTGAAAACATTTCTTTTGTTGGTCCCACATTGTGAATGAATTAGTGAAGCACCTGAAAGATATCCAGGCTATAGATGTAGATGTTTTCATGAAGCATTCAATGACCATTTTGAAGTCAAATGTGGGTCAAACACATGTTATATAGTCACATCTATGATGTTCTGATGAATGACTTCCTGACTCTGTCAAACCCATTAATAGCTGATGTTTGAAGTTTTTAAAACCTTAACCTATATAAAATACAGTTCATTCTATTCAAAAGTTTGAAACAAATACAAAAATATTGCCCCTCACTCTGATATTTTTCTGTTAACAAATTCAACAAGCATTTATTGAACACATTCAATGTACTATACATTGCGTTCAGTGTTGTAAGAGCTAAAAAGAGTCAAGCTTTATGTTCTAAAGGGGCTTAGCATCTTTTAAAGAGTGATGTGATAGAAAAATAAATCAGAAGGCTGGAAAGAATATATTCTACTTTCTTGAAAATGTCCATTTAAGAAATGTTGAAATAGTAAATAAAGCACTAACTCATAAAAATTAGTTAGCAGATTTATAAATCCTTGCATTTACCAAGTCCATAAAATTAATCTATCAATGCAAGAAGCCTTTGGCATGAAAATCCATTTTTCCCTCCCACGTGACCTCTTCAGAAGTGTCTTTTGTCTTGATCAAGGCTGGTCTCTCACTCTAGTCGCTTGATCACTTTCTGCTGGTTTCCTCTGGGGCGTTGTTTTGTCACTTATTCACTTACTTATTCACTTAGCAGACCTTATCGGATACCTATGTGTCAGGCACTGTAAGTCACTGACACTGGGGGAGAAGAAGAGAAAAAGACACAATCCAAGGCAACAAAGAGGTCATAGTCTAGTGAGATTTCCTTTATCTTCCACCTTTTTGTTTTCAGTGGCTGCTTCTCCCCAGCTCCCAACATGCTCACAGTTCTTCTGTCTTAATTTTTCCTGTGATCTTGGAACTACCAGTTCTTCTCCTTGCTCACCTCCAATATTGCCCTACATCTTTCCTTCCTTCTCATTCAGGCTTCCTTAAGTGTCACCCTACACTCACTGTGTCCTCTTCCCCACCTGCCTCACCTACCAACTTTGCAACTTGCCTCAGGCGCCATCATTCCACCGAATCCTCCCTGCTGACATCAGCCCCCCATGGCATTTATCTTGCCAAAGACATGGGTTGTTTTCCAGTCTTTATCTTTTTGCACTTTTCTGCTGCATTTTCTTTCTCTTTCAAACTCTAAGCCCTTGGCATTCATGAACTACTCCCACCCGCCCCGCCCTTGCTGTTGTGCAACTTCTTCCTGCTCCCTCTTGTTGTCTTCCTGGGCTACTCCATCGCCTCTCCTCTGTTCCTCTGAGCTGTTCTTGGTTCTCTGCTTCTTCCTTTGTACGTGCTCTCCTTAAGCAATCTCATTGGCTTTCATAGTCTTAGATTTCCCATCCCGATTAAAAGAGCCTGGGTTGTACATCAACCTGCCTGCTGCATATATCTACTTGTATATCAAACTTTCTACTGGCTGTATTGACTTGGTGTTCCCCAGATATCTAAACTCCACACGTTGAAACTGGAACTAGCTCCTTCTCCATCATCTCATCACCTTCCTCTCCTTCTCCACGTTCCGTCAATCACCCGGCCATGCTTATCTCCTGAATTGATCCTCTCCATCTCTATTGCCATTGCTCTGGTTCTGGTCACCATCATCCCTCGCTGGTATCACTTATGGCTTTCAGCCTATGCCACCGTGTCCATGCCTCCATGCCTTTAGTCATGCTCTTTGCCTGAAGTGCCCTTTGTTAAACTGGTAGTTCTTGTTCATCCTTCAGGACCTGCTCAAGAGTCATCTTCCTAGGAATCTTTCCTGAACTGTGCAAACTTTTATTTTACTACACCAATTTTAAAAATAAATTAACTATTTTCATATCTTTTTTAAAAAATCCCAGTAGATAGTAAATTCCATGAGGCAGGGACCATGCTTTATTCATCTTTGTTCTCCTGGCTTCTCACTCAGTGCCTGGCATATAGAAAGTAGGCTTTGAACCTAAAGGCAACCAGGATTTTCTCACTCATTTGCAATCTACAAGCTTTAGTACATCATAACATGCTTGGGCCTTTTCCACTTGTTAAACAAACATTGACTGAGTGCTTCCTGCACTTGGGAACTGTGCAAGAGGGAGCACACTGTGCTTCGGGAACTGCAGGTGGATTAATATGGCCATAGTGTAGTGTGGGAGGTGGGTAGTGGGAGGACAGAACTGGGGAATGATCCAGGCACGATCTAGGCATGCACACAACAGCTTTGCTCAGATAGAACATTCAGTAGCAGAGTGGGAAAGGATGACTGGGACAAAACTGGAAGCACAGAAGTCTTTCATAAAAGCAAATTTGTTATTTAGATCACATCTCTTTATGATGTATCTACTTGGGTTGTACTAACTTGTACTAACAGCATATTGTTCCTTTAAAGTATTTACTGAAATTGTATTGATTCATGTATTCATTCCATACCTCTTATTAGTGATAATTAGGTGACAAATATTTTATATATATGGTATTTTGGGGATTCCAGAGTAATAGACACTGTGCTTGGCCTCCAAGAACACACATCCTAGTGGTAGCACTGGACACAGTAATGCACAAATGTGATTCGTGTGGTAGTAATGGACAAATGTGATTTAGTGTCAGTGCTGTGGGAGGGGTTTGCAAAGGCTACTTAGGGAGCATAGAAGAGGAATGACCTCTTAGAGGGGGGTCAGAGGAGGTGGTCCAGAGCAGTGGTTTTGAGCTGAATTTTGAAGGATGAGTAAGAATGAGCCTCTTGAGCAAGCTGCAGGCCTGCCAGACTACTCCCGGTGGTGGGAGGCACTTGTGTGCAAAGGCCCGAATGAGACAACTGACTTTCTGGTGGCTGGAATTGATGGTGCTAGGGGGGGCAGGACCAGGGAGGAGGTAGAACAGGTGAGCAGGCACTCCTCGATAAAGTTTAAATCATATCTTGAAGGGGATGTCATACAGGAAAGAATTCTGACCCACTTTCATTAATGGATTAGATAGAACAAGGTAATAGCCATGCTACATATTTAAGAAACTGAAGTATAAACAATAAGACAAGATAGTGACAACATCATCAGAGCTTTTTGGTAGAAATATTCTTAAAGAAGAAAAGTTAGTGAGTACTTTTTTAGTCACCAGTCCTTATTTCTTAGTTTGGATCTGTTTCTGGCTCATATTCAAAAACTGAATTCAAGAAATCCTGCCATTTCCCAGAGGGCCAATAGTTCCTGTAACAACTACTCTCGTGACATTTCCTGGATATGATAAACATTTTAGACCCGTATTTACAGATTTATGAGAAAAAGATTTTCGTCAGAGATTTTCTTCAAGGTGAGCCCTCAGAACACCATGCAATGTGCCTCTAAGCAAAATAATGACTAGCCTGGCGGAAAAGGCAATGGCATCTCTAATGGCATTTCCTAGCTGCCATACTATCTTCACCCATGTGAAGAGATTTGGGTCAAAGCTTTATTTTTTATTCCAGAACAACTTGAGTTCCTCAGAACACTGTATAATGTGCTCTAAATGAAATAATTACTCACCTAGCAAAAGTGGCCAGGATGTCTCTACTGGTTACATACTTCTCCTATGGGGCTGAGAGATGTGGCCCTGTCAGAGAAGGAAGAGGAAAGATTATATTTTTAGAATTTAATAAATGTGTAACATCCTGAGTGTGATTCTATTTTCTGTACTGTTTCCAGATTGCTGTGAATTAGAACGTGCTGTTTTCAGATGGAAAGAACATCACTTCTTTCCAAGTCATTGGTGGGATGTCTCTTCTAATTGACCTTTGGGACTGAGGAAATTTTATCCTTCTCCATAGGATATCTCTCAAAGAATATTTAGATTCCTTGAGTAGATTTTTTTTTCTTATCTGTATGACTTTTTAAAAACTTACCATTTACTTAGTGCTATTGCCTCATGCACATGTAGTTAGAAGCAGCATAAAATGTAGAAAATAATACTGCTTAAAGGAACATAATACTTTTTAATTCAAATTTTAAAGTATTATTATGCCTGCAAATAAGTCATCACATTTTCCCTAGTATGTTGATTGTACTTTGGCCAGTGGAAACCAATCAGTAAAAGGGCTAATATGTAATTACAAATTAAAAAAAAATCTTTGTTTTTCAGAACAGCCTTAAATTTACAGAAAAAATTGAGATGACAGTACAGAGTTTCCACTTCCCCTTCATTCAGTTTCCTTTCTTATTAACATCCTACATTAGTATGGTACATGGTTACAGTTAATGAATCAATGCTGGAGCATTATTATTAACTAAAGTCCATGGTTTATTCTGATTTCCTCAGTTTTTACCTAACGTCCGTTTTATTTTCCAAGATCCCATCCAAGATACCACATTATGTTTAGTTGTCATGTCTCCTTAGGCTTCTGTTGGCATGACAGTTTCTCAGTCTGACCTTATTTTGGATGACCTTGAGAGGTTTGAGTACACTGGTCAAGTGTTTTGTAGGATGCCTATCTATTAGAATTTGTCTGATGTTACTCTCATGTTTAGATGGGGTTATGGGTTTTGGAAGGAAGATCACAGAGGTAAAGTGCCACTTTTGTCACATCATATTCAAGGGGACATACTATCAACATGACTTATCACAGTGTTGCTGTTCACCTTAATCACCTGGCTCTGGTAATGCTTGTTAGATCTCTCCACTGTAAAGTTGCTCTTCCCCACCGCCCACACACATACTGTACTGTTTGGAATTGAGTCAATCGTGCAGCCTACACTTAAGAAGCGGGAAATTATGCTCCCCCTCCTTGAGGGTAGAGTATCTTCGCAAATTATTTGTAATTCTGTAAGGGAGATTTGTTTCTTCTTCCCCATCTATTTATTTATTAGGTGGTTTATTTATATTTGTATTGACTTATGGATATTTATTTTATACTTTGGTTTATTTTATTGCTCAAATTGTTCCAGCTGGCTCCTGTGTCCCTATCATTGTGTCCCAGACATTCCTATCTATGTGCTTTTTTTCCTTTCGAGCACAAGATGCTCCAGGTTCATTTTGTATATTTCCTACCCCAGACCTAGAATCAGACATTCCTCCAAGGCACCTTCTACTGGAGGACAGTGTTAGAAACCAAGACCTGGGTGCTCACTGTGCTCCTTGTTACCCCAGAGCCATTTTTTCTAGGCCCTCTCAACAGATAGAGCAAGGAAATGCATGTGTGTACTGACCCATGTATATACGCATGGCTATAAATACTTCTATATGCAAACATCTGCATTTACATTAAGTTAAACATGAGTTCATTCTGACTTGTCTAACTTTTATCCATTACCACATGGATCATTTTAGCCTTCTGGCCCTACTTATCTGTAAATTCCCACTCCCACAGTGAGAAACCTGGCTTCCACCATCCATTTACTTAATTGTTCAATTCTAGTATACACATACGTGTATAAGGGTATCTGAATTGTGAGCCCATGCTCTGTGGGAGGGAATTTTATACTTTGTTTTATTTTACAGTGCATACGTGCAGTTCTCTTTGCCTTTGGTCTTAGAGCCTCCACGCATTCAGCACCTTTTCTGCCTACCCTCTTCATTGAGGTTGTTTCATACATTTCTAATGTAGTTATATTCTCTTGTCATAGTCTGTATTTCTTCCTGGGATCTTCCAACTTGCTAAATAATTATTTTTAATTTGCATACATTAAAGTTTGTGTTGTAAAGTTCTATGGTTTTGACCAATATATAGTGTCATATACCTATCATAGTTTCACCACCCTAAAAAATCTCTTGCTTTACCTATTAAAATCTCCCCGTCTCCCATCAAACCCTTGGGAAGCACTGATCTTTTTCCTGTCTCCTTAGCTCTGCCTTTTCCAGAATATCATAAAATTGAAATAACACAGTATATAGCCTCTTTAGACTGGCTCCTTTCACTTAGCAATATGCTTTTAAGATTCATCCACATTTTTTTATATCTTGATAACACATTTATTTTTATTGTTGATAAATATTCTATTGTACGATGCACCACAGTTTGATTCTCCACATACCCACTGAAGAGCATCTTGGTTACTTCCACTTTTTGGTAGTTGTGAATAAAGCTGCTATGATATAATCATTCATGTGTAACGTTTTTGTGTGTATCTAAGCCTTCAAATCATGTGAGTAAATATCCAACTGCTGGATCATGTGGTAAGACTGTTTAGCTTTGTAGGAAACTGCAAAACTGTCTTCCAAAGTGGCCGTACCATTTTGCAGTGCCAGTAGCAATGAACGCGAGTTCCTGTTGCTGTGCATCCTTGCTGGCATTTATTATCAGTTTTTTAAATTTTAGCCATTTTAATAGGTGTAGCCATATCTCATTGTTGTTTTAATTTGAAATTCTCTAAAGACAAATCATATCGACCATTTTTCATATGCATGTTGGCCATTTGTATATATTTTTTGGTGAGGTATCTGTTCAGATCATTTGTCCCACCTTCTTTTTTGAATTGTTGAGTTTTAAGGATTCTTTGTATCGTTTAAATACAAGTCCTTTGTCAGATAGGTGTTTTGCAGATATTTACTCCCAGTCTGTGGCTTGTATTTTCATTTTCTTAAGTGTCTTTCACACAGTAGAAGTTTTCAATTTTAATAAAGTCCAACTTATCAATTTTTTCTTCATGGATAGTGCTTATGATGTTGTATCTAAAAACTCATTGTTAAACTCATGATCACCTCTCTGGGATTGACTCAGATATTCTGATTTAGCCCAATGTTCTACCCAGGATACCATCTGTGTCTGGGCTATCAGTGCCCTTCTGCCTACCTGTGGGGTGGTATCCTCTTTGAGCCTCCCCCCATCCTGAAATCAGCAGAGATGTACGAGGAAAAAAGTTGGAAACTTGCATGGAAATGTGGCTGCTTTTGCCAAGAGTTGAGTCTATTGCCTATTTTGAAATAAAGGTAGCAATTACTGTGTCTACTACCATCTTCTGACCTGTACGTAAGGAATCTCCACATTTTCTGCTCCCTTCCTACACTCTTGCCTGGCACCATGCCTACAGGTGGATACCTAGCTCAACAGTCCCTGGCCAAGTTCTCTGCCTAGCATTTGTGTCTTCACCTCTTGGGAGAAAATCTCACTAGAGAAACTTTGCTTCTGTAGAATTTTTAAATTTCTCCCAATTTAATCTCTGGTTAGGAGGATTAGGCAGTAAAGTCTGCAGTAATAAGCATTTTGGGACCAGCTTTACATATGGTGCTGAGGAAACAGATTAATAAGACTGTCCTTACCCTAAAATGGGTTGGGACAAGAGAAGAGGGGGAGAATGTTAATGTGACAAGTATTGTTTTTGTGTCACTATCATTTGAGTGTCAACTCCTTATTCCTGTATCACTAGGGCTTGGAAAATATCAGCACATAATCAGTCAATAAATGGACAATCAAATACTTGTTGAATAAGTACAAAATAAGTGATTCGTAAAATTAAAGGCATTTTAAAACAAACAAAAAAAGCAGTAAGGATAAAAATCTCAGAATAAAAATTTTACATTGTCCTTATTCTCTTTTTGCCATGGACCAGGGAAAATGTTCTTGGCAACTACTGATCTAGCCAAGTGACAAGGAACCCTGAGGACAGTCAAATAATTATATCCAAGGAATGGAATGGACTTTTTTCCCTAGCTTAACAGGAGAGAGTAGTAGTCTTTCTTTGTATTAAATTTTTATGAAAAGTATCATTATTTGTATTATATTAATGTGTATTTAATCTATATTGTTATATGCATTTAAATGATCTAAATAATATTGATTTCATTCTCACTAAATTGAAGAGGAAATTAGCAATTAGGTTATTCCAAAGGAAGAGCATGACTTTATACCTACTAAAAAAATGCAAACTAATTATAACCACAACATCCCAAAACAAATATATTTCAAATACAAAAAAAAAAAAGGGTAGCATTTGTCAGAAAAGCTGATAGTAAATGGATTAAATTTATGAAGGCACTTCCCTCTCAAAGGGCTGAGCATGCTATTAAAAATGTAGATATAAAAGTTCATAAGAAAGATTAATTTCTTATGACTATGCAAGTCTCCTTTTTTTCAGATGCCATGTCAAAACATATGTTTCTCTTCTAGTTTTATGAATAATGAGACTGCTATGTACTATAACTACTTAGATAAATATTATCAGAAACCTTAGAATTTACTAGATTTAGTAGTGAGAGTCTGACTATTGAGATATAAAATTTGCTGGGCGTGGTGGCTCATGCTTGTAATCCCAGCAACCAGGTGTTGGAGACCAGCCTGGGCAATATAGCAAGACTCTGTCTCTAATGAAAAAAAAAAGGGAGATATAAAATTTAACCAAATAAGCTAGCTCTCAAATTTTTAACATTCCTTAAAACAAGCCTAAATAACAAAGACTAATGTGATATTTAGGCTTGTATTAAGAAATGTTAAATAACAAAGCAGAATTCTCCACAAAGATCTGCATTGATAATAACTATGGAACCTTAAAAGATTTAGTAAAAATGTCAGGTCAATTAGTTCATACCAAGTATCTCCACATAGCTGCTACTGTATTAATCTCCAATTTAGCACATCCCAAACTGAACTAATTGACTACTTTTTTAGGTTCTCCCTCTATTTTGAAAGAGGCATCAACATTTTCCCAACCTCCAAAGGAAGGTAGCACAATAATTAGGGAAGTGAATGGGCTTTCTGACTCATGCAGAACTGGGTTTGCATGCTAGCTTTAAGACCTTTGCAAGTTGGTTAACTTTTCTGAGCCTCTGTTTCCTTATCTGTGATGATGAAATAATAATTCTAACCTCACAGCATTGTGATGAAGATTAAAGGAGATATCAGATGTAAAGCAAGCAATCAAGAATAGTGAGTATCATGAGAAATACTAGTATAATCTTTCACGCTCCTTTTCTCTTTCTTCTCAATATCTGGTCTTTGACAAAGTCCTGTAATTTCTTTCCTTGGAAATATTTCATAGATGCCTTCCTTTATATTCTTGTAGCTATTAGCTTATTACATTATACTTGGATTACTGCAAATATCTCTGGGCTGGTATCTGTCTCTTCTCTTCCCTTCTACAAATCATTTTTCCCCCTTAATATTGAAAATTAATTCTGAAGTCTTCTTAGAACACTGATTTCCATATGTCATTTCCTTGCTTTAGAACCTTATTGACCTCTTTATTTTTTCAGAGTCATGTCTCATCCGGGTTTGACTTTCAGTACTCTGTTGAAGCAGTGTGTTATTGAGTAAAGAGCACAGGCTTTAGATTTAAACAAAGGCAGATTTAAACCTTGTGTATAACATCTATAAGATGTTGAAAAAGTAACCTAACCTTTCAGTCTCTGTTTACTCAACTATAAAATAATGTCTATCTATGCAGTAAAGGATTAACTCAGCAGGTCTGCACTGTCTAAAACCTATACATTCCAAAGAAAGATTTGGCCCTTGCCCTCCTCCCGGGAGATAACCTCTAAGCTCTTGGAGTATCCTGCCTGTTAAGAGTGTCTTTGATTACCTGAGGCCTTGGGCTACACCAAGTAGTTTGTGCTAATAATGTGGTTTACCTGTGATTGAATCCAAGGGTGATCTTGGGGACCCCTCAAACTAAGCTACTTCTCAAAATTTTTGTAAGAATTAAATGAAATAGTTCATATAAGAGGATGTTTCATTCCTCCACAGGTTTTATAATTACTCCACCATCTATCCAGTCTTATATTGTAGCTGTCTGCTCTCCTGCTCTTACTGCTGTGACATTAAGGCTGCATTTCTCACTGACTGGATGCACTTGATACCTGTGTGTTCTTTGACCATGCTGTCCTGACTGCCTGGACCACCCTGTTTTCCCTTCTGCCTAAACAAAGCCTGGGTATTGAAGTCCTCCCTTCTCTGTGGATTCTCTGCTGACTACTCCAGTCTAGGCTAATTTCTTTTTTTCCTGAATTTTAATTGTACTTTTAGCTGGTAACATGAGCTGGGTGACATCTTATGCACCTATATATTGGGCCTTTAAGTGGGTTATGGAAAACTTGAGGGGTTGGAGTATGTTTTATTTTCCTTGAACTCCCCCTTGGTAGATGCTCAGTAAATGTTGACTTATGGATTTACTCATAGCTTCTTATTTTGAGCTCATACACTCTCAGGAGTGTGTAACTTTAAGTTGAATATATGTTGCCCATGTGCTGAGTTACTTAAGTACTTTTGATGTCCTAGGTCCTTCCCCCCATGTACTCTTTACTTCCTGTGCTGTGGGCCCCACAAATGTTGGCAGCAACAAAGGCCATTTGCTCACCTCTTCTTCACTCCCATGGCTCTGGAAGGCCCTGGGTTTGCACATGCCCTGCCTGTGTAGGGTGCGTACACTGTGTGAGGCCAGCTGCACCACTACGGACGAGCACATGTTGCCAATTTATGGAAGAGTCTCACTCCTTTGGAAATAACCATAAAATGTCTTTTGTTCCCCAATAACTGGGTCATGTTGAATCCCTTTCCATTGGGGAGCAGTTTTTTAAATTACAACTTGGCCAGATTTCTTTACTTGTAGTGATTTTTAAAGAAAGTCATTTTAACCCTATGCAGCTTAAAATTCCAATCTCAGCTTAATTCAGAGCTCTCCTCCTCTCTCATCCACAAAAGTCAAGCCTGTCTCTGGCTCTTGCTGGTGGTGAGAGAGTGGCCTCATTATATAGTTGCTTCTCCTCCCTCTTTCAGGGTTAGCTATCCAGTTCTTAGGGCAGGGAGAAGGAAAAGCAAAAAGAGGAAAGAGCTCTTACTTATCTGGGCAGGGTTGCAGCCTTCTCCATGACTGATAAACACTGTTCTCCTGGTTACCACTGAGTTACTATTGATCACATCTCTGAAGCACCTGTCCAAAGGTTGGCTCCCTCCTGGCAGGCATCTATGGGTGCCATGGAGGTCCCACAGAGTTTCCTGCTGGGAAGTTCCCTGATGTGGGAAGGGGCTGGCTTTCACTGTGGGAATCTAGTGACACAGGACCTTGATCTCAGAACTCCCTAAACCACTGAAATTCTTAATAATTTTACCTTTGAATTTGTGTGGATTTGTTTTTTTTGAGACAGGGTCTTACTCGGTCACCCAGGATAGAGTTCAGTGGCATCATCATAGCTCACTGCAACCTCAGACTCCTGGGCTCAAGCAATCCTCCTCCCTCAGCCTTCCGAGTAGCTGGGACTACAGGCACGTGACACCACACCCTGCTAATTTTTCTAATTTTTGTAGAGATAAGGTCTTGCTCTTGCTCAGGCTGGTCTTGAACTCCTGGACTCAAGCAATTCTCCCACACTGGCCTCCCAAAGTGCTAGGATTACAGGCATGAGCCACCATACCCGGCCTGAATTTGTGTTTTGTGAGTGACATCTAACAGGATAACAGAGCATGGCGTGCGTGGCTTGGAGCCCCAGCTCATGTGTGGCTCTGTCTTTGCAATCTCCCTGCCTCCCCTGGACAAGGTCTCTATCCCGTTCTCTGTTCCCTAGTACCCAGGCTACTGTTTTCGCCTTTTGCTCAGGGCAGTGAGGAAGTCGCTTTGGTGGTGGTGGTGAGGAAGACCTGAGTTCCGTCATCTCCTGGGCTCAGGCACATGGAGGCGCAGGGTTGGACGAGGCAAAGAGGTGCCTCATCTCTTTGGTGGTTTGGCCGGGGCCTCTCTGCTCCCAACAGCCCCCCTCATCCAGGAACCCAGAGCATCCCTGTGCAGAGGTTGCAATCCCTTGGGGGTCACTCCTCAGGTGTGGGTTGGAGTTAAGGAAATACATGGGAAGGGGAGGTTGACACTTCCCAGCCCTGCATTTTCATTTTGTGCCAAGCTGCAAGTTATGTATTAGCCAGCCCTGCAAGAGATCTGGTTTCAGCTCCTCCACCCAATAGCCTTACCTCAGTCTCTGCTAAAAGGGATTGATCCCCTACTGCCTCGTCCTCTAGTGAGGGATACTTACCAGTCACATCAAGCCCACCTACTTTCTTTGGGGTGTCTACTCAGCCCCAGGGAAACTCAAGTATGCTTGTTATGCTAATTGGTGGAAGTGTGGAACTTCTCAGAAGGCCACAACTCAAACCTCTCATCTCAGTCCTCTTGGGGTTATATAGAAAGGGTGGTGGTGGCGGTGATGAGGAGGGGTGGTTGGTAGGCCACCTCTCAGTGATCCCTGAGGGAAGGCAGTTGGCTGTCTGCAAGATTTGGTGACTTTACCAGCATCTCTTTGGACCTAGATTATGGGGTACTATCTTGGGCTTTAGCTGAGATTTTGGGCAAAAGGAAAATTCCTCTTGGCACCATGTTCATAAAGAATGAAAGACAGACACTGGATATTATCAGCTTTATTATCAAAGTCATGTTATGAAATTCATCGGGGAACTCGTAAATTTAAATACCCTCTGAAGGGCAAATCTCACATAAGCTATTAACGTTAATAGCATCCACTTACTTATTGCATGTTTACTACATGCCGTACACACACGTACACACACCTGCCATGCACACACATCCACAAACACGAGGCTTAAAGGAGTTAAGCACTTTGCTTAAAGTCACAAAGCTGTTAAGTGATCCAGCCAGGAGTCAACTCTCAGAGCTTGAGTCCTGAGCACTGCATAATGCTGCCAGGAGCATAACCGGAACACTTACAATTAGGAACATTGCTCATATATGAGAAAGATAATGGTAGGCAGTTAAGGACATATTTTTTTTGAAGACAGAACTATATACATCACTTACATAGTATTTTCTCAAAGCCACCAAACTACAGTTAAATTAAATGCATGTAAGCCCTATAGACTATTTTTCCTCTTAACTGTAGGATTTTGTCCATAAAAACTGGGAAGTTTCAGAGAAAGCTTTGGATTTTTTTTCTTTATAAGAAATAAACTTCAGGAATTGCCTGAAGAAGACATAAACATGAAAATTATTAGGATATTAATGGTTTCTATAGGAAAAATAAATATAGAATCTACTGCTTGGGTCCTCTTCCTCCTCTGCCACGCCTGAGGCAGTAAAACCAACCCCTTGTCTTCCTTCATGTCCGCAGCCTACTCATTGTGAAGACTACAAGGATGAAGACCTTTATGATGATCTACTTCCACCTCATGAATAATAAATGTTTCCTCTTCCTTATGATTTTTTAATAACACTTTTTTATTTAGCTTACTTTACCCTGCATTGTCTGAGGGTCAACTTCATATCATCTGCCATGGCCTTCCCACTTTCACTTCTGTAGTTTGCTGGGGTATCTAGCAGCACATGGTGTGATGATAATGTAACATGTATTGAGTGCCTACTATGTGACAGGCACCATGCTAAGCTCTTTCTATATATTATCTTATTTAATCTTTACAACGGTCTTACTGACACTGGCGCAGACCACCCGGGATGGCAGAGAGGGTTCTTGACCTCCATGCAAGAAAGAATTCAAACACAGGATTATACTCGAAGCAGAGGCATTTATTAAAGACAAAGTATAAAAAGCATAGTACACTCTCAAAGATGATAGAAAGCAGACTGCTCCAAAGGAGGCAGCAGTCCACTTGGGTTTGGGTTTTCCCTTTTTATGCTAACCTCTAATGATATGCTAAGCTGGGGGTGGAATATTCATGGTTTTTCTGAGAAAGGGGTGGAAAGTTCCCAGAACTGAGGGTCCTTCCCCCTCTTGGTTTATATAGGTTAATTTCCAGGGGGTGCCATGGTATTTGTAAACTGTCATGGCGCTGGTGGGTGTGTTTTTTATCATGCTAGTGAGGCTAGTTCATTTAGGGATGCTGTCACCTCAAATGTGCTCATGCTCCAGTGAAAGGAATTTCCCTTTTGCTTCAGATTAGAATGTTATAGTCAAAGTAGAATAACTAAAGGGTCCCTATTGGCTACACTTACCTTAGCTAAGCAAATTCACAATCTTGTGGCTTTCTTATCCTGTTAGCCCTCTCCTTCTGCCCCGTGCCCTAACTGCCTACAGGGTGTCTGACTCCTGTCTCACTATGAGGTGGCAGTGAGTACTATCTCCACTTTACAGATGAGGAAACCAATGCTTGGAGATGTTCAGGGATCTCCCACTTGCCCAAGTCCACATAGCTAGTAAATAACAGATTCTGTGTTTGAAAATAAGTTGGCCTCATAGGTCACTAGTACCAGGGTTCTTTTCATCACTCTTGGCTTCTCTGAGATTTTAGAAAACTAAAAATTTGCTCCTTTTTGAAAAATAATTGGGGCTCCAAGCCTTGTCCCAATCATTTATTTATCACCATGCTGCCTTAGATATTAATAACTGTTTAACTTTTCAAGGCATATTTCCTTTAATTTATCACAAACTTCTGTAGGGAAAGTTCCACTTCAGTACCTCATATTCTTTACAATGACTAGCAAAGTACCTTGAAAATAATATCTGAAAAATATTTGCTACTTTTTGCTCTGTATTGATTTATTTGCCCAGATCCACTTTGAAGATACCTGTTTACCCAACTGAGGTTATGGGCTAACCCTAGTGCAGACTGGTAAAGTCCTTTGTGTGGGTTCTGTATGGCTTGAGAAGTCATTCCAGACTATTGCTATGGAAGTTCTAGATGGTGCAGTGATGGTTAATAGATATATCTAGGTAACACATATTATTATTTTTTAATGGACTAAGAAATTTTCTAGAATTCCTTTTTGCATGAGTTGAAAGAAATTTCAAGAATTATCTAAACAATCACCATAGGATCCAGATTACACACTCTATGATACCATAAGTGTTCACAATTCTTAAAAAGAACAGTTATTGTACAGAATAAAAAATACTTCCTATAAAATATCCAACCTCACTCTATGTAGTCAGGTGGGTGATTATTTTCCACCTTTGCCCACCAAATTCAGAAAGCCAGTACTAAAGATAAAATTAGTTGTACATACAGATGATATTCCTGATGCACCATCAAGATGGTAAGTACAAAGACAACAAAAAGCTTTCCCCTGATTGAGTGATAATAATTGAAAAGAATTCTGAGGCTGTGCCTAGGATCAGAGAAAAGGAAAGTCTTAATTGATTAGTGATTCCTAACATACTTGTAGGAGAGACAGTGGCAGCATACAGGCTAAATAATTGTTATAGCTGGACCAGAATTTTGAGTTGTTTCTTGATACTTGGAATAGCTTTTCCCTGATTCATGGTCTTTCCTCCCTTTTTCCTCTCTTGATGAATGGGATATGCCTACAAGATGACATAACAAGTGAGGTTATCAAAGAAAGCAAACGTAAAAGGTACACCCAGAGAACCAACTCCTAACCTTCATTTCATGGTTGTGACTGAACTTTAACCACCTAAACTCAACAGCAAGAGATGAGCAAAGGCAATTATTCAAGAAGTAGAAGAGTGGAGTTGGATCACAAAATGGTACCTTAAACAACATTCACCTATGTTCCATGTGTCTTGCAAGTCAGCTCTAATGTCAATAAAAATATATTTTGATGGCAAAAACCACTGCAGAATCAGTGTATTGTGATAAAAATTGGGACAAGAATAATCTGTGCAGTATTCTTTTTTGTTTGTGTTTTGATTCAAAAGCAATTGTCATCCAAATCCAATTTCAGAATCATTATTTTTGTTGAAAGAATAGTAAATTTGAAAGGGAGGAATCACAGCTTGAATTTTTGATATAGTGCCAGATTCATCTGGCAGAGTGAAGAACTGACATTTGGAAATGTTATTGTTTACCTATCTATCTAGAAAACATTAGAAATCATCGTCATCCCAGAAACTCTAGAAATTATTGCCAAAGGGGCTTTACAGTCTTTATTTTCTGATGCAATGTTTGTAGTCACAATAAAGATTCATACCCAAGATTCCAAAGTAAGTAGAGCTCTGTAGAAATAGAAAATATTAATTTGTCTACTTATAATTGTATTTAAAAAATATTCTTAACCTCATTCTTAATATTTCCATAATCTTTAAATTTCTGGTTTTATGGTAATTTCAGACAATTTACTGTCAGTAAAAGCATTTTACAGACTAATTTTACATATTTTTTGTACTTCCAAACTCTACTTTTGAGATCTGTAATGATTATATCACATTGATTCTCTAAGGAGGCAATATACTCCTGTACTGACATTCCTTAAATATTTTTATTTATTTATATTTATGTGCTCCTGATCTTCCCTACCTTCTCCCTATCCTATACTGTTTCAGTTAACTCTTACATACTGATAAGCTACTGATACCATACTTTTGCCACTTGGAGTTATTTTCTTGTATCCTATTTTTCCAGGTATTTCTTGCTGCACAACAAACCACTTCAAAAACTAGGGGCTATAATCTCTCTTAGTTGTGTAGATGTACTGGGTTGAACTGGATAGTTTTTGCTTGGGGTCTTTCATGCCATTGCAGTCAGATGTTAGCTGGGCTGCAGTCATCTGAAGACTGTTTTGGGCTGGTGGTCTAAGATGACTCACTCACAGGGTTAGGCTGATACTGGCTGCTAGCTGGGAACTCACCAGCGTGCCTGCACATAGCCTTTCTGCAGTAGCTTGGGTTTCTCCCTGCATGGAAGCTGAAATTCAAGAGGGAGTGCCTCAAGTACAAGTGTTCCTCATGTAAGTGGTATCATGTAGTATTTGTCCTTCTGTGACTGGCTTAATATTTCATGTGAGCTTGAGAAAATATGTATTGTACTGTTGTTTGATAAAGTATTTTATAAATGTCAATTAGATCTGGTTGAAAAGAAAAGAACAAGTGTTCAATGAGGTGCAGGCAAAAACTACAAGGCTTTATATGAACTAGACTTGGAAGTCCAAGAGTGTTATTTCCACCATAGTCTACTGATCAAACAAGTCACCAAGTTCAGCCCTGACGGAAGCAGAGGGCAATTACACGCCATCTTTTGATGGGGAAGTGACAAGGTCACATTGCAGAAGAATATGGAGGGTAGGAGATATTTTGGAAAATATATTCTGCCAAATTAATATTTATTCTTTAAAAAGGCATGACTCATGTCTTTTACTGTAAAAATTTCTTGGTCAGAGTGCCTAGGCCTTTGGGGGATAAAAATAAAATTTCTCAGAGACCTTAAAAACTCAGGGGAAATGAAATCCATTTGAAGGCAGATGCCAAGCTATGTTCACACAGAAGACAAAGAAGCTAAGTATATGAGAAAACAGCATTGGGTAAAAAATTAGGAGTTGAGAGCTCTAATCCTGACACTTGTGAGGACTTTCTTATAAGCATAAATAAACCACTTTGCCTCTAAACCTCATACATCTCCTCTATAAAATGAGGGTTAGATTTGACCAGTGCTTTTCTACCCAGGCTGTACACTAGAATCACATGAGCAGCATTACAAAATATACAATCCCTAGCAACCACCCCAGACAAATTGGGGCTGGGGGGTGATGCCAGGATATTAATTTTTTCCCCCTAATCAGTCAGACTTGGGAAACATTGGCTTAGACCTGTCTTACTTTACAACCACACTCACCTTCACAGCCCTAGTTGTGGACCTTGTTGGCATGTTAGAATCACCTGGACATGTGCTTGTCTAAACTCTAACTTAATTGACCTGGGGTTGGGCGTAGGTATTGGTATTTGCAGAAAGCTCCCCAGATCATTTTAATCTAAAGCTAGGGTTGATAACTTCTGCCTCAGAGAAATGGTTTTTAAACTTTAGTGGACATGAGAATCACATGAAGGACTTGTTAAAACACAGATTTCTGGGCCCACCTCCAGAGTTTCTGATTGAGTATGTCTGAGGTAGATCAGGAAGTATGCATTTCTAATGAGTTCCTAGGTGATACTGATGCTGCTGTTCTGGGGACCACATTTTGGGAACCACTGTCCTAGAGAATTGCTGCAGTATTGATCTATTATTAGTATGAGCAGGCTGGGGAAGCCTCTCAGGGGTGTTGAGGGAACAATGCACCTCCAACTTGAATGTGCATCACCTGGGGATATTGTTGACGTGCAGATTCTGCATTTCTAACACGTGGCCAGGTGATGCCCAAGCTGCCCACAGAGAGAAACTGGGGCCCAAAGAGAGAGCATACTGCGCAGCAATGCACTTGCATAAGTAATCTGTAAAGATCATTATAAGTATAAAATCAGCTATCAGGGGGATTGTGGTAAAAAGAAGAGTAGGTAGAGAGCCACTTGTGAATTAGCAATGTGAGCAAGACTGGAAAATGGCAGGAGGTGCTGGAGTGAACTGAAGTACAGATGTAGAAGTTGTATGATAATAATCCTGCTACCTCTTCCATATGAATTGGGACTTTAATGGGCTTTTCTTGCCAGCATCTTGCTTTTTAACATATTATGTTTCTTGTTATGAAATTTATTGTGTATAATGTATGTGAGGGACATAGAAAGTACACAGAAGAAAACAACAAATATAGCCCCATTTTAAAAATTACTTTGACCCAAAATAAAAAAGTCTTAAAAATAGATGAAAATAGCAGTCCCTTTTGAATAGTTGAGAGGCTTCACTAACACAAAACTATTCCCACCACACTCAAGGCTTTCCCTGATACTTGGATACCATTAGAGATCCATTTCTTTGGATTAAGGAATGTTAACCTGAAAATGCTCCTGGAAAGATCATTGTTATTACTTGATTTGTGTTCTGAACCAGATGACATTAGAATTGGGCATGTGTGGGGATGCTTTTGAATTGAATCAGTACATTGATTGGCTGTAAGCGGATTACTTGAAAAATTGATGGTCTTAACTATACTTAAACTATGAGTTCATCTATGTTCGATGGTTAGTATATACTTGGGACTGGTGAGTTCTTTTGTATGATGAGGTATATTGCCTTGGGCAGGTGAGCGGGGTTTGCATAAGAATGACGATAGTGAGTCAAAGTTTTTGGTTGAGCCTTAGTTTGCTCCTAAAAGACTGATGGGTAAATGGTCTAAATCGTAAAAGGTTTTTGATTTGAACTATATTTTTGATCTATTGCAGTTGTGTAAATGCGTTTAATCTTAAAATGTAATATTGACACATATATATTTTTATATGTTGATGCCTAGATTTAATGTTTAATTCCTATGTTTTTATCAGCATATCACATTCAACACTTGCCAATACTCATTTGTACCCGTTGACTATGATAATTTTTTTAATCACAAATCGTCACTTTGCCCACATCCATTTCAGTGAGAGTCTTTTCATCCCCAATTCCCCACACCATCAGCCCCCCCCCCCCGCCCGCCCTCTGATGAATGTTATTGCCCTGTGTGATGTAAGTGTTCGTCAGTTACTACCAGTTTGATGGTGAGTACCAGTGGTGCTTGTTTTCCAATCCAGTGACACTTCACTTCGAAGAATGGGTTCTAGCTCCAACCAGGATAATACCAGATGTGTTAATTCACTGTTGTTCCTTATTGCTGAGTAATACTCCATGGTATACATATACCATATTTTATTGATCCACTCGGGTATTGATGGGCACCTTGGTTGTTTCCACAATTTTGCAATTGTGAATTGTGCTGCTATGAACATTTGAGAGCAGATGTCTTTATTATAAAATGTCTTTTTCTCTTTTGGATAAATACCCAGTAGTGGGATTGCTGGGTCAAATGGTAATTCTACTTTTAATTCTTTGAGGTATCTCCATATTCTTTTCCATAGAGGTTGTACTAATTGGCAGTCCCACCAGCAGTGTATGAGTGTTCCTATCTGTCCACATCCCTGCCAACATTTGTTGTTTGGGGATTTTTTGATATGAACCAATCTCACTGGAGTTAAGTGATATCTCATTGTGGTTTTGATTTGCATTTCCCTGATGATTAGAGAAGTTGAGCACTTTTTTATATGTTTGCTGGCCATTATTCTGTCATCTTTGGAAAAGTTTCTGTTCATGTCCTTTGCCCATTTTTTAATAGGGTTGTTTGATTTTTTCTTGTTGATTTTCCTAAGTTCTGTATAGATTCTGGTTATCAGCCCTTTATCAGAGGTGTAGCATGCAAATATTTTCTCCCATTCTGTAGGTTGTCTGTTCACTCTAGTTTCCTTGGCTGTGCAGAAGCTTTTCAATTTGATCAGGTCCCATGTATTTATTTTTGTTGCTGCTGTGATTGCTTTGGGGGTCTTCTTCATAAATTCTTGCCTGCCTGCCAAGATTTCACGTTCTCAGAATTCTAGGTTCATGTCTAGGTTAGACTTATCCATTGGAATTGATTTTGGAGTGAGAGGTTGGTCCACTTCAGTCTTCTACATAGGACATCCATTCCAGCACCATTTGTTTGAATAGGGTTTCTTTCCCATTGTATGTTTTCTGGAATTTGTAAGATCAGGTGAGTGTGAGGTTTTTTATATTGGGTTCTCAGTCCCGTCCATTGGTCTACGTGTTTGTTCTGTGCCAATACCATGCAGTTTTGGTTACAACCTTGTAGATAGTTTAAAGTCTGGTAACACAGTCTCCCAATTTGTTCCTTTTTGTCTTAACGTATTATGTTTGGCTAGTATGGGTCTTGCTCTGGTTCTCACCACAAAGCGTAGAATAATTTTTTTCTAGATCGGCAAAAAATGATGTTGGTATTTTGATAGGGATTACATTGACTCTGTAAATTAATTTAGGTAGCAAAGCCATTTTTACTATGTTGACTCTGCCTATCCAAGACCATGGTAGGGTTTTCTATCTGTTTACATCCTCTGCAATTTCTTTTCTCAGTGTTTCATAATTCTCTCTATATAGGTCTTTGACCTCCTTAGTTAGATATGTTCCTAAATATTTAATTTTCTTTGTTGCTATTGGGAAAGGTATTGCATCTTTAATTTGTTTCTCAGCTTGATTGTTATTAGCATATATGAAGGCTATGGATTTGTGTGTATTAATTTTGTATCCTGAGACTTTGCTAAATTCATTTATCAATTCCAGTAATCTCTTGGTTGAATCTTTGGGGTTTTCTATGTATAACATCATATCGTCTGCGAATAGTGAAAGTTTGACCTCTTCTGCCCCCATCTGGATGCCCCTGATTCCTCTGTCTTGTCTAATTGCTGTGGCCAGGACTTCCAGCACTATGTTGAAAAGAAGTGGAGATAGTGGGCACCCTTGTCTGGTGCCAGTTTTAAGGGGGAATGCCTTCAATTTTTCCCCATTCAGTATGATATTGGCTGTGGGTTTATCGTATATGGCTTTAATAGTTTCTAGGAATGAGCCATCTATGCCTAATTGTTAAGAGTTCTTATCATAAAAGGATGCTGGATTTTGTCAAAAGCCTTTTCTGCATCTATTGAAAGGATCATATAATCTTTGTTCTTGCTTTTATTTATATGGTGAATTACATTTATAGATTTGCATATGTTGAACCATCCCTGCATCTCGGGAATAAAGCCCACCTGATCGTGATGGATTATTTTTTTGATGTACATTTGAATTTGGTTTGCAAGGATTTTATTGAGAATTTTTGCATCTATATTCATAAGGGATATTGGTCTGTAGTTTTCTTTTTTTGTTGTGTCCTTTCTTGGCTTTGGTATCAGGGTGATATTGGCTTTGTAGAATGAGTTTGGGAGGATTCCATCCTTCTGGATATTTTCAAATAATTTCTGCAGTATAGGCACCAGTTCTTCTTTGTAGGCTTGATAGAATTCAGGTGTGAACCCATCTGGTCCGGGACTTTTTTTCGTGGGTAGAATTTTTATTACTGCTTCGATTTCGGTGCTTGATATTGGTCTGTTTAGAAATTCAGTTTCTTCCTGGTTGAGCCTAGGGAGGTAGTGTGTTTCTAAGAATTTGTCCATTTCCTCCATGTTTTCGTGTTTGTGGGCATAGAGATTTTTGTAGTATTCAAAGATGATGTTTTGTATTTCCATGGTATCAGTTGTGACTTCTCCTTTTTCATTTCTAATTGAGCTTATTAGAGTCCTTTCCTTTCTGCTTCTGATCAACCTGGCAAGTGGCCTGTCTATTTGTTTATCTTTTCAAAGAACCAACTTTTCATTTCATTGATCTTCTGGATTGTTCTTTTGTTCTCGATTTCATTTAATTCTGCTCTGATTTTGGTTATTTCTTTTCTTCTGCTGGCTTTAGGATTGCTTTGCTCTTCCTTTTCCATTTCCTTAAGATGATTTGTTAGTTTACTGATTTGTGACTTTTCTGTCTTTTGGATGTGGGAATTTAGGGTGATAAGTTTTCCTCTCAGGACTGCTTTTGCTGTATCCCACAGATTTTGATAACTTGTGTCCCCATTGTCGTTTAGTTCGAAGAATCTTTTGATTTCAATTTGAATCTCCTCCTTGACCCAATAATCTTTCAGCAATAGATTGTTTAGTTTCCAAATTTTTGGAGGAAGATGTGAGTTTCTGTTGGAATTGATTTCTAATTTTATTCCTCTGTGGTCTGAAAAGATACATGGTATGATTTCTATTTTTTTGAATTTGTTTAGATCTGTTTTGTGGCCTAAGATGTGGTCAATTTTAGAGAAAGTTCCATGAGCTGATGAGAAGAATGTATATTCAGTGTTATTTGGGTAGAGTGTTCTGTAGATATCTGTTAGGCCCAAATGTTCTAGAGTCCTGTTTAGGTCTTTTATTTCTCTATTTGTTTTTTGTTTGGAGGATCTGTCCAGTTCCGTCAGTGGGGTGTTGAAGTCCCCTGCTATTATGGCATTGCTGTTTATTATGTTGTCTAGATCTAGCAGTATTTGCTTTATGTACCTGGGTGCTCCTGTGTTGGGTGCATAAATGTTTAGGATTGTTAAATCCTCTTGTGAGATTTTTCCCTTCACCACTATATAGTGTCCATTTTTGTCCTTCTTTACTTTTATTGCTTTAAAGTTTATGTCATCTGAAATGAGGATGGCTACTCCGGATTTCTTTTGGTTTCCATTAGCCTGCAAAATTGTATTCCATCCTTTCACCTTGAGTCTGAATGCGTCTTTGTGTGTAAGGTGTGTTTCCTGAAGACAGCAGATACTTGGCTTGTATTTTTTAATCCATTCAGCCAGCCTATGTCTCTTCAATGGGCAGTTCAAGCCATTTACATTTATTGAGAGAATTGATATTTGGGGTAAATTTCTGATTATTCTGTTGGGTGGTATCTTTTGTTTTACCTCTTGCGTCATTGTGGAATCTGGTTTCTGGGGTTTTAGCTTTTGCGTAGTTTTACATAGGTGGGTGTCTGTTGCTCTGTTTAGTGTATAATGCAGGTCTAAGCATTTCTTGCAAGGCTGGTCTGGATTTCACAAATTCTATCAGTGATTGCTTATCTGGAAATGTCTTTATTTCTCCCTCATATAAGAAGCTTAGTTTGGCAGGATACAGAATTCTGGGTTGGCCTTTGTTTTGTTTTAGGAGATTGATGATGTCTCCCCATTCCCTTCTGGCTTGTAAGGTTTCAGCTGAGAAATCTGCAGTTAATCTGATCGGTTTCCCTTTGTAGGTTACCTGCTCTTTTCGTCTTACAGCTCTGAGGAGTGCCTCTTTTGTGTTTACTTTGGTCAGTCTAATAATTATGTGGCGTGGTGAATGCCTTTTCACGTTGACTCTCCCAGGAGTCCTGTGTGCTTCTTGTACTTGGATGTCGAGATTTCTGGCTAAGCCATGGAAATTTTCCTCTATTATTCCTTCAAATAAATTTTCCAGCCCATGCGAATTTTCTTCCTCTCCTTCAGGGATACCTATGATCCTTATGTTTGGCCTCTTTACATAATCCCACATTTCTTGTATGCTTTTTTCCTGCCTCTTGTTTTTGTGTTCTTTCTCTTCGGCTGATTTATTTAGCACATAGGAGCTGTCTTCTAGCTCTGAGATTCTTTCCTCTGCATGGTCCAGCCTATTCTTAAGGCTTTCCACTGTGTTTTGTAGATCCTTGAATGCTTCTTTCATTTCTAGGATTTCTATTTGATTTTTCCATAATATTTCTATTTCTTTGGAGAATTTTTCATTCATTTCTTGCATTTTTCTTGTGGTTTCTTTGTACTGGGATTCAATTTTCTCTTGAATTTCATTGAGATTTCTTATAATCCATAAACGAAATTCCTCTTCTGTCATTCTACCCATTTCATTTCGGTTGGTATCCATTGCTGAGGAACTGATAATTTCTTTTGGGGGTGACTTTTCACTCTGATTTTTCATGTTCCCTGAGTTCTTTCACTGGTTTTTTCTCATCTGGTGTCTTGGTCAAGAGCTGGGGGTGTTAGAGCTAGTTTATGGCTCTGTCACCATGCCCACAATTATTGTTCCTTGGCAAAGCCAGGGAGAGAAGTAGTGGCCTGTATTGCCTTAGGTTATTTTAGCAAGTTTGGTGGATCTTGAGTTAACTCTGACCTGTGGTCTTCTCCTCTTCCCAGTGGAGTGTGGTGAGAATGGGCTCTGAGCTAATGAATTGTACTTGAGGATTTGAGTCCACCACTCCCTATTAGCTAGGTATTCTGTTATGTCCGTGGCAGACTCTGATCCCCCAGTTGGGGTATGCGAAAGCCCCGTGCTTTGGGAGGGGCCTTGTAGCTCCTAGGGGTTACTTTGACCCTGCTCCTCCTGAGGTGCAGGTAGAAACACAATTTCTTTTGGCTGCAGTGTGAGAGCTGAGTTGGGAAAATTCTACACAGCTCAGAGGTTGCTCATCTAACCACGTGTGTCTGCCCTTCTGATGTGTGTCTCCGTGTGATACTGGTTGATATGAGGATCTCCAATTGTGCACCCCTTTTCCACCACTAGACCCCAAGGCGAGGCGGGTGGCCATCTCTACCCCCAGCAGTCTCCACCGGGGGGATGTTCCCAGGGGGAGGGGGGAGTAGTGGCCGCTGGAAGCGCTCTTGGATGGCGCGAAATTCTGTATTGAAGTGGGCAGGATTATGGGGAGCTGCTCTGGTTCAGCCTGTGGCTCTTGAGGTATTTGGTTGTCATGGGAACCAGCAGTTATACCAAATGAGTCACTATAGCCAGCAACCTTCAAAATGAGCGATCTCTGGGGTACAGGAGGGCTGGGACCTGAAGGGCGGGAACTAGGACCAGCACGTAGCGGACTTGTCGGAGGCCAGAGCTGGGATAGCAGGACCAGATGGATGAGCTGCAAACTGTTTCCAATCCCCAAAGGTCCCGCCGCTATAGTTCCGTGATCTCGTCCCACCTGGAACCCACGGATGCAGCTGTCCCTGGCCACCCCAGGCAAAGCCTGTCTCGCCCCAGCAGAAGAGCCCCGGGCCGGGGCGGGGCAGAGCTAGAGACGCGGCTCACAGCTCCGCGCGGGCGGCTGTAAAGATGGCGGCCGCCGCCGGCCCGGCGCACAGTCGGGCTCCGATCGCGCCTGGAGCGCAGTTTTTCTCCGCCGGCCGCAGCGGCAGTTGCTAGCAGCCTCTAAGGGCGTGTCCCGCTCTCCGTTAAACTCCTGGGCCCAGTCCCGCTGACTTCTAGTGGCACAGTGCCGGCCTGCGGGTTCCCGCGCACTGTCCCGGGAAGCTGTATCTCCGCTCCGTCCCTGCCCAGTTCCTCCCCAGCCCTCGGCAGTCTCTGTATATTGCAGCTGCGAGTTGTGTCTGGCTCTGGCTACTTCCTCCTCTCCACAGGGCTCGCTGTCCCGAGCAACCACTCTGTCCCAACTCTGGGCTTGTCCCTGACTGCGTGTATGGGGAGGCGCGTAACCGCTTGGGGGGCAGGTCGCGCTGCGCCGACCTGGCGAGCGCGTCCTTCCCGCGCTCTGGGCTCTATTGTGCTCCGTGCGCCCTCCGATCTTTGTGAAAACTTTGTACCTGTTTTCTTGGGCTGGGCGTTTGGCGTTGTTTCTCTGTCATTCGCAATGCTGTTTTCGGAGTGAGCGGTCCCTGTTCGCAGGCAGCCGCTGGCGTTCTTCACCCCCTTCCCTGGGAGCGGTGCGGTGGGAGGGCTCTATCACACCGCCATTTTTGTCTTATTTATCTGAACTATATGAAATTTAGATGCTGATCGTAGGAAATACATGCCAGTAGCTTTTTTTTCTATGATATATATATTCATATATATTTTTATGAGATATTCATACATATATTTATGAACAAATGTAAAGAAAATAGAGACTATTAAGCCTGTAGAAACATAGTTTCTCAATCTTAGCATTATTGACATTTTGGGCTGAGTAATTCTTTGTTATGGGGGAGGGAAGGTGCTGTCCTGTGCATTGTAGGATGTTTAGCAGCATCCTTGGCCTCTACCCACTAGATGCCAGTAGAACCCTCCCCCCCCCCCAGTTGTGATAATCAAAAATATTTCCAGAATTACTAAATGTCCCTTGGCGGGCAAAATCCCTCCCCGCCTCACACCCCTGTTGAGAATCACTGCTGTAAAAGTAGTTAGCAGTCTTCAATTAAATGATTCAAAACAAATTATTAACATCATGAGTATTTGTTTTTCAACCCTACTGTACAAAACAATAGAAAACACTATTCAGGTCATTGGCAAAGAACTAACAGCCATATGTTGAATACTTGGAATACTTTATCAAATGCAGCCCTTTGAATGTGTCCTAGTTTGCCCAGGATGTTAGTGTTGAAAGTCCTACAACACTGAGAAACCCTACCTCAGAAACCCTTCCCTGCTCTTTATTCTTGTTCTCAGAGAAGGGAATCATTCCACATGTGCTGGCAATGAAGGGAACTGACATTTGTTGGGTGCCTATTATATATCAATCAGGTGTCTTACATGTTTACTACACTTCATCCTCACAGTGACCCTGCAAGATGGGGGTTCCACATCAGAGATGAAGAAGTGAAGCTCTGTAATGCAGAACCTCTCCCAGTACCATGTAGCTGGCAAGGGGCAGAGCGAGGGTTCAACTCTAGGTGTTTCTCAATCTCAAGTCTGCATTCTCTCTGCCACATCACTCCTCACTAGTGGGCTTGATAATTTCTGAAAACTTAAGTTGCTATTTGGCTTTCTAGGGTCTTTGACAAATGGTTCTAAAAAAGGGATGTGGGAAAATAATTTCTAGCCCAACAGTGTTTTACAGTTGAGTTCTGACTAGTGAGTTTCCAAGATTAGAAGATTAGAGTCATTTGGTGTAAACGCTCTTCACCTTCTTGCTTGTCTCCCAGTACAGAATGAGACCTACCAAACATTAGAGAACCTTTGTCCTGTAATTAGAGGCAAACTCAATGCTACCATGAGAATCCATGTTCACTAGGGGACCAGAGACTACAGTTGGAGTTCCATTAGATTCCATTAAATTCAAATAGCCTCCTGCAATTCCATCTAGCTCTCCAGGTGATAGAGTAACTTTTTAAAAAATGTGTCTTAGTTAATTATAATATGTTGTACAGTGGCCCATCTGTTGTAAAAGATATATTGATTAACAGCAAAATTATATTAGAGATGTCTCATTAGGTTAGAAATGCTATTATCTGTCTCAGTTCACTGTAATAGAATAGAGCATAGTAGCTTAAAATTGTTCTTCAGTCATAGGAGAACCTCAGGGGAGAGAAGGTTAGGAGAATGACATAAATGGGGAAGTAAATGACTGAATGTAGCTATAGGGTCTGGAATGCAACTGAAAATAGGCTGAGTGTTTCTAAAGATTGGATCTGAAATCAAGGCAACCATAGGGTTGTGTAATGCTTTTTTAGAAATGGCACTTGTACAAATAAAATGCCAATGAGAAGATTAAAAGTAACCTAAATTTGCTGGTTGTCACTTATTGAGCAAAGAAACAAATTTTCTTAATAAACAAACTTCTCAAAGAAACTTGCTTTAAAAGATTACTTATTTAAGAATAATTTTATATCTTTCGATAGATAGAGAGATCTATACAGGATAGAAGGAATAAAACTGAGATGAATAGAGCTGGATAATATGTGGTATACTCTTCATGTAGTAAGAATACTTTTGATCACTTGGTGAATCATTTAATTTACTGGGCATTTAAAGAAGAATAATCCTCTGTATTGCCACATGTGGTTCAACAACAAAGCAGCATGTTAGCAGTTTCTGGCTGCACTGACCTTTTGTTCCTAGTCTCATGGTTAGGTTTTTAAAAACAAACAAGGGACTTGTGGATTATTATCTTCAGTAGGGGCTGAAGATTAATGATTAGTTCCTTAGAACTAATTCCTTAGAAAACTTGTCTTCTAGGAACTAAAAAGCCACATAATGGGAGTGAGGGTTACAAGATAATCTTTAGAGCAGCGGTCCCCAACCTTTGTGGCACCAGGAACTGGTTTCTTGGAAAACAATTTTTCCACAGACCAGGGCTGGCAGGGGGATGGTTTTGGGATGATTCAAGCGCATTACCTTTATTGTGCAGTCAAACCTCTCTGCTAATGACAGTCTGTATTTGCAGCCACTCCTCAGCACTAGCATCACCTCCTCAGCTCCACCTCAGATCATCAGGCATTAGATTCTCATAAGGAGTTTGCAACCTAGATCCCTCACAAGTGCAGGTTACAGTAGGGTTCATAATCCTATGAGAATCTAATGCCACTGCTGATCTGACAGGAGGTGGAGCACAGGAGGTGATGTGAGCAATGGGGAGCGGCTGTAAACACAGATGAAGCTTCTTTGCTCGCTTGACTGCCACTCTAATAGGCCACAGACCAGTACCAGTTCGCAGCCTGGGGTTTGGGGACTGCAGCTTTAGAGGATTCAGGGAACATGAGAATCATCTTCAAATATTTGAAGAGGTTGCAAGTGGAAGACTAACTAGATTATTATAAGTAGCAAAGGACAACTGGGATCTTTGGGGGGATGTTACAAGGAGACAGTTTTTGACTTCACTGTAAGGCAGAATATTTTACTAGAGTGTTCCAAAATGGGATGGGCTGCATGATGCGATGGTGAGTTTTCAGGTACAACAAGTTTATATGAGCTTGTTCATTCATCATTCATTTATTCATCCATCCAACAAATAATTACAAGTACCTAGTATGTGCCAGGCATTGTTCTAAATTCTGGGAATATAGTTAAAAACAAGAAAGACAAGGTCTCTGATCTCATGTAGTTTATATTCTAGAGCAGGGGTTGACAAACTTTTTCTGTAAAGAACCAGATAGTAAATATTTTAGGCTTTGCAGGACAGATGGTCTCTTTTGTGACTATTGAACTCCGCCATTGTTGTGCAAAAGCAGCCACAGACCAGGGCTTGGCAAACTAAGGCCTGCAGACCAAATCCTGCCCACTATCTGCTTTTATAAATAAAATTATATTGGAACATAGCCACAATCAATTGGTTCTGTATTGCCTATAGCTAACTTATGCTTCACTGGCAAAGGATGTGACAGAGATTGTGTGCCCTATAAAGACTAAACTCTTTACTATCTTATTTTTTACTGAAAAAGTTTGTTGATCTCTGCCATAGAAAATACATAAAACAAATGATTGTGACTATTGTCCAATAAGACTTTATTTATAGACACTGAAATCTGAATTTTATATAATTTTCATGTGTCAAGAACTATTTAAAAAAAAATTTTTTTTCCAATCATTTAAAAATGTAAAAACTATTTTTAGCTCACAGTTTATACTAAAACATAGGTGAGCTGAATTTGGCCCTCAGGTCATAGCTTGCCAATGCCTGTTCTAAAGCATTTTAGCCAATCCACACATCTTGAATATTATTATTTTCACTGGTGAGAGCCTATTTTTAACTTCCATTAATCTGATAAATAAGCTACCAATTTCACCATTATGCTAATTAACAAATATCTGTTGTTGATCAGAGAAGAAGGTCACCAAAGTGCTTACAGTAGTTGCCTCTGGAATGTGGGGCCTTTTTGATAAAATTCTAGCTGCCTCGTCCTCTGCCTTCTGTCACTCCTGCGTGAAGTCCCAATTAGAGCATCGGAATGCTCCAGCCTTGTATTTAAGCCTAACTAATACATAATAGCACACTGTCTATGCTGACATAGTTTAAGTTACAGACATCATAACACTTTAATAGGCAGGGACATTTAACTCTGTCTCAGCAATCCCTGCTTCCACTCTGGGCCATACTTTACATAATTACAAGAGCCTACAAATCACCCAAACAAAAGAGCCGTCCATCCAGGACAGTATATTTAGAGGCTGTCTGTAATTTTCCGTCCCCCTCCCCCCGCCCCCAAATAGCCATTTTCCTTCATGGCACACGTCAGAACAAACTATTCATGGTCAAATGGAGAAAAAAAAGAGAAAGTATTGGAGTAGGTGTTTGACTGAAGAGACTAATGAGTTTAATTTTAAATGGTTGATCTAATAACCACTTCTAGGTACCACCTGAATATTTTTTTTTTTTTGTGAAATAATTTCATTTCTTTTCCTAGCATCAATTTTTGTTTTTGGCAAACATGCTACATCTATATTCAAATTCTCTGAGTCTAGCTGTAAAAAATTCTTTTATTCTGTTCTCATTTTTCTCCTTCCCTCAAGCCATCTCTCTTTCAGTGAACAGACAGATCATACATAGTTCCCTTCAGTTTTTAAAACCTTTTCCTTGCTCCTTCATGTATTAGTAAATTTAACTCTGAAAACAGAAATGACTTTTCAGTAATAAAATCACCCCCTCATTTGATAGATTAAAAGTGTTTTTTCATTTTGTGCTTATTTTGCCAATGGGTTGGCTGATGCCACTTTTGAGGAGCTAAAGCCAACCTTTGTCTGGCTAAGAGAACAAATGCCATGACTTGTTACTAGGCACTCCTAATGCAGGACCAGTGGGACTCCAAACAGAAACTTGGCAATGATCTAACTGTTGGGATGACCTTAAACTAAATCAGTTAGAGCAACATTGTTCTCGAACACAAAAGGTAACATTGTCTTGACCTATTTATTTGCTTTGAGATCAGAACAAATCTGCATTTTGTGAAATAAAGGATGGGTTTGGGATTTCAGTGACTTCAAGCACTGACAGACTTGCCATTCCCTGCCAAGAAGCTTGTGAGAGCATAAAGCCACCTTGACTGAAGGGGTTATTGCTTTATGTGACTGTGGCCCAATCCTTATCTAAACACAGTAAAATTATTGTTATTTTTTATATGAAAATATGAGATTTTATCACTAAAATTTTCTTTACATAGGTTACACACATAAAGAATACAAACAAGTTCAGAGCTCAAAGCGAACACTAATATACCTTTCTTCCCCACTTCCTAAGAAAGCGGGTATTTAATTTTGAAAAGAAGGATGAATTCTGTTTTGGGGGCATAGACGCAATTTCTCTGACACTGATGTTGATTCTGGGGCATGGACAAATGCAAGGACGGTGATGTCATAATTTGTAAACAATGATTACAGTGATTACATTCATTACAATCTGTTGTGCACAGCCTCAATTCCCTTGACCCACAATTGCAAGGCTATATGCTTTCGCAAAATTCAAACCCTCGTTAAATCCAACTATCTCCTGACTCTGCCTGGACCCAAGCAACTGGACTACTGTGGGTAGGAAAAAGCACATAACCATGAAAATTGATGTTACTTTCATTTCATCGTAGAAACCTCAAGTCATCTCTTAATAGTGTCAGGCAACTATACTGCACTTCTCCGTTTCATTCACTATTGTCCTCCTTTTAGACTATTTTCTTACACCCAGGGGGGCACTGAGAAGTGTTTGACTGTGTGTGGGGTGGGCTGAGATTGTGGAGAATATGTATGAATTACCAGGGCTGGTTTAGAAGAGGTCGGGGCCTGAAATGAAATCTAGTGTAATGATTTTTAGCCAGTCAGTCTTCTCTAGTCTTTTTAAAAAAGATCTCAGACAACAAATTCTTCAAAACATGATGGTGCATAGAAATTGGCTTGGGAAAAAAAAAAGTAACAAAACAGACTATGGAGAATTTGTGCAATAGCCCTTTGGAATAAGGTCAAAAAAAGCAGTCAGCCCCAATATTTAATCAATAATTTCAATATAGAATTTTTACAACACAATATTCTTATTATTGTGTTATAAAATTTCAAAATATATGGTGTTATGATAAAGTAAAATATTTTAAAAACAATCTTTATTACTAAGATTACAGAAGATATCTGCATTTTAAATGTTTTCAGCAATATGGCCTGTTACATATTTGTAAATGGTGTCATTGCCTTTGCAGTGGCTGTATTAAATATGAAGTATAAAATGCTAATATAAGTATTTTAGCCTCTTTCCAAAAAAAAGTATGTGTATAAAAGTTGGCTAAGGTTTTCCAAGTCCTTTTCAAAGGAATTAATGACCCAAAAGCAGGTTCTGAGCTCACAAAAACTTTAAATCTAATTACTCTTTAAAAATAGCATCTGCGTAGGAGTAATATTTTCAAATCAGTATCTTTAAACCTGTTTCCTCCTAACTGTTGCAGATTGAGAACCAAAAATAATCAGTGATCAAGATTATTTTTAAACAATATGTTTGTTGGTAGATTTCATGATAATTTGATTTCTCTAATTTTCTTGCAGCTTAAGTACCCCATTTACCATTTCAAATATATCTAAAAAATATATCACATCATTTAATAGTGGTTTAAATTTAATGTTTAATTTTTGATCCTTTGAACTAAAAAAATTCTGTAACACTTAATAATGAAGAAAACTTTATTAAAGAAATTCCTGTGTAGAGCCATTTTACTTCCATGTGTAGGCCAGTAATATTAAAACTCTTATTTGTTGCCAATGCTCAGTTTACAAAATAATTGTTCAAGGGATTACTCTTAATAATACTTACAACAGCATTCTTTCATTTGTGAAGACTTTCACAAAGATTCTTGCCAACTAAGCCTTGTTAATGAATATGTAATTAAATCCTAAAACACTTGGTGCTACAAGGCTAAAATCCACATTGCCAACCAGCTATATTTGTGTATCTTTTTGCACAAGTAATCAGTTTAGAAAGAGAGATTTTCTTTCATAAAACAATTTTAAGTGTTTTAACATCAACAACCCCTTTGTAGCTAATGTCCATTATTTTAAAAATGACATTTTCTCTGACTTTTTATTCCATATGACACTCATGTATGCAAACTTCAGCTTACTTCATCTGTCTATAAATCAAATTTGCCTAATTGCTATTCATTACACAGCTGATTTTTGACATCTTTCACATCTGGTTGATTCTTCTTGAAACAATATTATCCCTCAACAAAATAGAAGTAATTAGTTTGTATTCTTTTTGTTAAACTATAAATTTTTGTACAGCTGGTAAGATTGTTTTTCTCTACTATTATATGGCTTATTATGTTCTATAATGTTTGTGTTTTTCTAAAAAAATAAGATCTTTATTCTTGTAAGAGTTTTAAAAACAGTTCACTTAGTCTTGATTGATCTGTTTCTTCATTAGAAAAACATGTTGCTAGAGTAGACATATTGATGAATGTTTATTTGCAGTTGGAACTATAAACCACAATTTCAGATTTCAAATAAATACTGTTGACATTTAAAAATTATATTCACACTATAAAATATGGGTGAATTATTCTGTTTTGCATCGCTAGAAGGGAAATACCTGAGACTGGGTAACTTATAAAGAAAAGAGTTTTATTTGGCTCATGAGTTGGCAGGCTATATGAGGAGCATGGCGCTAGCATCTGCTTCTGGTGAGGGCCTTAGGCAGCTTCCAATCAAGGCGGAAGGTGAAGGGGATGCAGGCGTGTCACATGGCAAGAGCGGGAACAAGAGAGAGAGAAGGAGGTGCCAGGCTCTTTTAAACAACCAGCTCTCCTGTGAACTAACAAAGTGAGGACTCAACTTATTATCCTGGGGAGGGCACCAAGCCATTCGTGAGGGATCCGCCCCTATAACCCAAACACCTCCCATTCAGCCCCAGCTCCAACACTGGGGATCAAATTTTAACTTGAGATTTGGAGGGGTCAAACATCCAAACCATATCAATGGGTTAAAAAGTGTGTTCATATCCGTACAAATATGGCAGCTACAAATTCATATTGAAGGTATGTGATATTAAAGTTTCAAAAAAATGAGTAGTGCTGTCATCGAGAACATAATTTTCTGAAATGTTGAGCAAGTTTTGATAAGGTTTCCAACAAAAAAAGTACAATTTTCCTGTGATTTCCATTGTAGTTGTTCTTCTGTAAAAGTTATTGTAATACTAACACTACAAAACATATATTGTATTTATATATAAAATGGAGTTAGGTTCTAGGCTTATGGAAATAAAACATTCACTAAGTGAATGTTCAGTGGCTGAGTCATTCAAAAGTCATCTAGGACTTGGGAGACTTTTTTTCTTGGAAATGACAGTCCTGACCTTGCAACATGTCTATTCTTCTTGATCTCCTAGCAGGATCTTGTCCCCAAACTGAGATAACCCACACTCTTTCCATCATTTTCTAAGATTCCTCCTGGGATGATAGCACCTCTGCTGAGAACTGATGAAAACACAGTGAAAAGTTTATTAATTTGAATTATCTGCCCCAGAAACATGTGCGAGGACCTAAGACAGGTCCCCCAAGGGCATTGATGAGCATTAACGAACACTTTGTAATTCTTCTCTAGGTGGTAGCTTTGGACTCCTTACTAGTGTGCCTGATTATCTTAATTGTTTTTAAGTGATACTTTTAAAAAATATCTTGATAAACTTTAACTTTAGAACAAATTAAATTTTACAGAATAATTGTGAAGAGAGTACAGAGAGTTCCCATATACCCCACACTGTTTTCCTTATTATTAATATCTTCACTATTATGGTATATTTGTTAGAGTTAATAAACAACTGTCGAGATATTGCTATTAACTAAAGAGTCTATGCTTTATTCAGGTTTCCTCAGTTTTATCCTTATGTCCTTTTTTGGTTCCAGAGTCCCATCCAGGATACCACATTACGTTTAGTCATTGTGTCTTCTTAGCTGTGTCTCCTTAGTTTCATCTTGACTGTGACCATTTTTCCTTTGTTTTTGATGACCTTGACAGTTTTGAGGAGTATTGGTCAGGTATTTTGTAGAATATTCCTCAATTTGGTTTTGGTTGATGTTTTTCTCATGATTAGACTGGGGTAATGGATTCCTGGGAGGGAGACCACAGAGGTAAAGGGCCATTTTCATTATCTCATATCACGAGTACATACTATCAACATGACTTATTACTGTTGATGTTGACCTTGATCACCTGACTGAGGAAGTGTTTTCCAGGGTTCTCAACTGTAGTTACTCCTTATTCCCCCTTTCCATACTGCACTATTTGGAAGGAACTCACTATGTGCAGCCCACACTTAAAGAGTGGGGATTTATGCTCCCACTCCTTGAGAATGACATTTAATTTATGTACGTAAATTATTTGGCATTCTTCAGGGGAGATTTGTTTCTTCTCCTCCCTTATTTATTCAATTGTTTATGTTAGTATGGGCTAATGGATTTTTTAATACTTTGGATTATAATACAGTACTTTTTTATATATTTTGTTACTCTCCTGTGTCCCTTCGACATACCTCCATCAATTCAGGGTGGAGTTTTCTTTTGTTTGTTTTTTAGAACTTTTTTATTTTCTGACACTACAGATGCTCCAGGATCAACTTGTATATTTTCTTGCCTCAATCCTCAGAGCCAGACATCAGACATTTCTTCAAGGAGCCCTAGTTACATTTTTTTTTTTTAGAATAGTATTACAAACTAAGATCTGGGTGCCAAGTATGGTTGTTACTTCTGGGGCGTCATTGCTTCTAGGCACTCTCAACTGACAGAATGAGGAAATACAATATATATGTGTATACTAACCCATGTATATACACATATTTATAAATATTTCTATATGTGAACATCTATATCTATATTACACTAGACATGAGTTCATACTGATGTCACCAACTCTAATCCATTACCACATAGATCATTCTAGCCTTCTCTCCTTGCTTTTCTGGAAATTCCCACTCCCACAGTGAGAGATCTGGCTCCCACCATCCATTTATTTAATTGTTCAATCTTGGAACACATCTATAGCAGTATCAGAATTGTTAACCTATATTCCCATGGGAAACACCTTTATCAACTGAAGCACACTGCTTACATGCGCTTTCTTTTGCTTTTCGTACTACAGACTCCATCACTCTCCAAAGTTACTTGGGTCAGCACCTTTCCCCCAACCCCCTTCTGTGAAGTTGTTTCACACATCTGTAATACAATTAGATAGCTTTGTCACATTCTGTGTTCCATCCTGGGATGCTCTCAACATTCTAAATGATTTTTTAATTGCATACGAAGGTTCCATATTTGTGCTATAATGTTCTATGGGTTTTGACAAATGTATAATATCACGTGTCCAACATTATAGTATCACACTATAATAGTTTCACTGCCCTAAAAAAATCTCCTGTTCTTCACCTACCAATCCTTCTCCCTTCCCCTAGATCCCTGGCCACCACTGATCTTTTCACCATCGCTATTGTTTTGCCTTTCCAGAATGTCATATAATAGAAATGATATGGTGTGGCCTCTTTTCCAGCTGGTGTCTCACTTATCAGTGTGCATTTAAGATTCATCCATATCTTTTTGACACTGATGGGTTTGTTAATTAGCGTTAGGAATATTATAAATAATTTTCTATTGATGAAATGAGGACTGTGTAAGATATACAGTTGGCTGGAAAGCTTGAATGCACTTCTTGTCACCTCCACCTCATGAGCCTGTTTAAGGAGAGAACTAGAAAAAGGAGAGGAGAATAGGAGTTGAAAACTTTTTACTCTTGTAGAAAAAAACACCTCTTTAGGGATTTTGTTGGTTTTGTTAATTGTTGTATTCACAGTGTTTAGAAAAATGCATACCATATAGTCAAACTCATTATTTGTTGAAGGAATAAGTGTTAAAACTCCACTGATTTGAGATGATAGAAAAGTAAATAAGTGCAATGTTGTTTTCACTGGTTTCTGTTTCTTTTCATTCCAACCAAATATTGGACTAGGAGAGTAGAGTATGGATTGGCAGAAATGTTTTCACCAATTGGATAGACTTTTAAAATATTCTTTGTAATCTTGAGCTATCTGTGGCCATGCACAGTTTTAAACTTGTTTTCCTCATATTAAGACTTTTTCCCCCATTACTGAATTATATCAGCATTCTCTGAGAAAACTAGATTCCTCAATCAAAAAAATTTGAGAAGTCCCATGTAGCTGGATAGTGTTTGGAAGTACGTATTAATTAGTTTGTTGTTCCTTTCTTTCTCCCTTCCCCTGTTTCTTCCACCCATGAAGAGTGGGCACGTGTAGAGCAGAAGTTAGGGTCTACAAATCTTTTTTAAGCGTTTGGCCAGGAGCTGAAAAGGGCCGGAGAAAGGGGAGAATGCAGAGGGGTGCAGAGAGATGTTTAACTCCTGGCTGTACCGGGAGGGACGGGGCAGGAAGCCCTGATTTGCAGCCGTTGTTGATTCGCATGGTATAAATACCTCCAGCATGGCCAATATCAAGCTCCTAAGGTAAAGTCAAACTGCCTGCAAAATTCCTAACTGTTTAATCGTAGGCTCTTGTGTGCTGGTCTGATTCCCGGACGCCACCGATGGCGGGTCCCCCACCCCTCTCTCCCCCATTCATTCTCCTCCAGAGAAACTAAGAAAGAGACTTGCTTTACGTTGGACTGAAGAGAAGGAAAGAGAGTAAGACTCAAGAGATAATGTCTCGGCATGATTAGGCTGAAGAGACCTTGGACACCTTCACGAAATGTTCCTGGGTCTCAGCTGGGGCTCGCAAGCATCCTCAAAGGAGCAAGAGACAGAGTCATTTATGATTCAGTATTAACTGGTGTGTGTTGATGGCTCAGGACTAGCTGCACTCACCATCTCCCGCCCCACCCTACCCCACACACGCCTCAACACTGCCTGAGATTCCAAAACTATATTCCAGCTCCAGGAAGTAGGGAGAAATCCCAGAAAAAACTGAGAGGGGCGTGGTTTTCCCTTTAGATGGATAGAGTGAAAGCTTGGTGTCAGACATTAGATTGTATTCTAGAAAATTCTTCTTGTAATTGGAACTGCAATCGTCTCACCATAATTGCTTATTTTATTACACACATCTCTTAGAGTTTCACAGTCATATTGTTACAGATTGAGACAGCCCTGCCTGCAGTAAAGAAACCTGTTAAACTTTTTTTTTTTAATGTGAGCATTTCACAATCTTAAAATGACTTAAAAAAATAAAGCACTTCTTAGCATCCCAATGAATTGATTTTCCATGAAACAAATTTTGGGAAACACTGTTGTGTATTTTTCCTGTCTTTTGCTCTGTGTGTATGGTTGCATGCATATGTGTGCATGTATAAAAATATGAGTGATATAAAATAGGGATTGTAATGTTTATGTTATTTCACAACTTCTGTTTTTTACTTAATACATTGCGATTGCATCTCTTTGATTTTTAATGGAATATTTTCTGGGCTTTAAAGTTTTCCTGGGAATAATTTGGAGGCAAACTGAAGAATTGAAGGCAAGATGAACACTCACTCTTAATCCTTTTCCATGAATCATAGCACAGATTTGGAAATAGCTCCTCACTTATCCGGGGCATCAAAAGAATGACTGAGTGGGTCAGCAAATGCTCAGCTAAAGACAAGGAGCTGCTCATTAAAGGAGAGGCCCAAGGAGAAAGATTTCTAGTTGGTAGATTGGGATTTACTGGTAGATTTTAAAGACTTTCTTAAAAATGTCTCCAAGCCAGTTGGTTTTTTCACCTCTCTTTGTTTCTTGAGATTCCAGAAAAGGGGAAACTGGCTAGCCATGCCTCTTTCCTGCTCATAGACATATAAGTTCTCTCTTTCTCTCTTTCTCACACACACATGCACACACATGTACAACACATATACTCCACTTGGTATCTTAACATTCTGTATCCTTCATATACCTCAAAAAGTCGCTATTATTATTCCTGGCCAAGCAATCTCAAATTCTTAAGGCTTCAAGAATATTAAAATGTAGTGCCTTCCTCCATCCCTAGTAAATATGCTTTATACAGATTAACTGTTAGACCAAGGGATCTTTCAATTTTGTAATAGGGAAGCAAGGACCTATATGAAATCAGTACAGACAAGACTGGGCTGAAGGACCTGCCATCGATGGAGGGGTCAAAACCCACAATGCCCAAAACTCAGACCACACCCCTCTCAGAACTCTAGCAGATACCTATCTCTGGTAGGCAGATCAGAATTGAAACTCTGCTGGAGGCAGGGGCCCAAAGGTATCTGCTCAGTGGATTGGATGTTTAAGTTGGTGGGATACCAATACTTGACATCAAGTTCTGGTTATCAATAGAAGTATTTATATATATATATATATATATATATGTTGGTGGTAGCACAATATAATTACATTGATTATTTGTTCCAATCTTATTTTTAATCATAGTTTAATAACAATGTTATAGATCCATGCTTCATTTTATTAATAAAGCATATGTTTAATTTTCTTTGACATAAAGTGAGAAATCTTTAACTCTCTATTCCATTTACCTGATGAGGTACAGACTGCTGATTTAACCAAGAAAGAAAGAACAAAATGTTTAAAGTAGGTATTCAAATTGAAGGCATCATAGTGAGTTACTCTGAGTTTTCCAGGGTTGTAGCTGAGTAATTTAAACATATCTCAAATGACATGGCATCACCTCCTTGTCAGGCCACATTGAAATAATTGTACCACATTCTTTTGACAATTAGGGACTGAAAGAAAATTGAAATTTCATTAAATTTAGAGGTGTTGAACCACTTTAACAATGCCCAAGTGAAAAACAAACAAATTTAATCAAGGTGGTTACATATTAGTTCCTTAGGCAGCAAAAGCTATGTCTTATTTGCTTTTCTTTATGAACTGCTGAACATAGTCCAAACACCTCCTGGCACTCTGTTTATTACTATGTAAATTGTACATGTAGGTATAATTTTTAAATACGATTACAAAATCATAGGTCTGGAAGGGATGTAACAAAAACCAAAACAAACAAAACAAAACCAACCAAAAAACTAATCTGTTTTCTTGGGTTTATTTGAAGGAAAAATATATTTTGAAATAGTCAAGGGAGAAGAAATTCCAGAACCTTCCTCAGTAACTGCTGGGCTGTGATGAGGTGAGAACTACACAGGCTAAGTCGGTGATGTGAAGATTGCTTTAAAAAGCACTAATTCATGTTCATAGCCTTAGATTTGTCTCCGTCTTTGCATTACCATAAAACTCCAACACCAACTAATTTTTTTTGTACCAGCACTTAGGTAATAATAAATATATTTTTTTAACTTTCATCAGGACTTTTTGAAAGTATATCCTGGAATATAGTTTAAAATGAATAGTTTTTTCTTGTCTCTTTTTTCTTATACTTTATCATCATGGATTATGTAATATTAAATTATTAATCCATTCATTTATACATCTAGTCATTCATTTGTCCATTCATTCATAAATAGATATTTATGAACCATCCTTTATATGCCAGGCATGGCCCTAAGAAAGGCATGGGAAAATACAAACAAATTATAATACATAGTGTCAAACACAATAATATGTATGTCAATATGCTATGAAAACACAGAAAAGGATGCAAACAATAATGAATCATAGGATTCATAGGATTTCAGATATGGACAAGGAATTAGACATCATCTAGTTCAATCCTCTCATTTATAGATCAGGTCAGGAAATCAAAGCCCAGAAACTCAGCTTGCTAAAGTGCGCATGCCTTGTTAGTGGTAGTAATGGCATTGATGTCAATTGTTAATTGAACTCTTAATTAATTATGAAAACAACACTAGAGGCAGTTACTATCATTTTACAAATGAAGAAACTAAACTCAAATGAAATAACTTAACCAAATATTGTGCTATTAGTAAATGGCAGACCTGTGAATCAAACCTAGGTTTGTCTGAATCCAAAACATGTGCTCTGAAACATCACACTTTTATTATAAGTAGAATAATATCTTCTAACATCTAGTTCAATGATTTTTTCCTCTGTAAGCCAATACTCCATAATATAGAATATCTAAATCCCATTGAAGTTTATGCCTTTCAAATATGAGTATATCAGTGATTCAAATTTTACCCCATATGCAAAAAATACTCCAAAATTTCTTATCAGAATTATTCATAAACTAGTGAAATGGTTTACAAAATCAAATTTCTAATAGATATTTGAGGTTGGGTGCGGTTTTCTTTGAAAACAGAGTACCTAGGAAGAAAGCACTAGGATATTCAAAAACATCGTCTTTTCTTCTCCAGTTTTTGGATGCACTCTTCCTGTTTTTGAAGGCTGTGGGAAATAATTTTCTTGATTTTCTCACTGTCAGGACAAGCTATTCGTCTCTGCAATGGCTGGTTTGGTTTTGGCTTATGAACACTGTGGCTTATGCAACTGAGTACATCTCCCCTTGGCCAGGGAGCTACAAATGTGAGGCCCATCTCCATCAACCATACAGGTTGGTGTGCCATGTATTCCTGTGGCTGGCCTCACCCCGGTCTTATTTTATTCATGAAATAAGTTTTAAAAAATTCTCTTGTGGAACATGAGTTTGTCTGAGCAGCCTTGTATCCTTTAGAGAATTAAATGAAGTATGAACAAATATTTTCTTTTTTTCCCCCTGAATTGTACTTTGTAGATTTCTTTCTAAGACTTGGCAAAATCTTAATAGTGTAAAAGGAAAATATAACAGTGAATAAAGAGTCACATGAACAAGCTGTTTCCTTCCTGGAAGGCAAACCTATAAATCTTTTTGTTCTTATTCAATCAATAGAGTAACTGGTATTGACTGGGGGAAATTTTCCTGCAGAAAGATCCACATTCTACCTAAGATAGAGGGTGTACGGCATAGGGGGTAAGAGAATGAGCTGGGTGTAAAGCTGACCTGCATTTCATTCCCTGCTATTCCACTGACTGTGAGATTTCAGAAAAGTTCTTTATCTTTCTTGATCCTCACTTTTTCCTCAGCAAAATGGCCTAAAAATAGTACCTACTTTTTATGGTTGCTGAGAGAATTAAATGAGATAATGCATGTAAGATGCTTGGTACATGGTAAATTTCAGTACATGTTAGCATTATTACTATCATTATTTATGGTCTGGTATATGCCACAAAGTTTATGGGATAGAGTTGTTGGCTGGTACCCCATATGCTGTTTGGGATGGAAGCCCCAGGAGTAGATCACAGTAGCCACACCCCGGAATGAGATTTCTGCGGGGCAAAGTGAGGGTAAGGAGTAGTAGTCCAGCAAGCAAAAGGTGATTCAAGCATCATACCTCATTTATTTCACAATTTTGTCTAGGTAAGACCCCACATTTGATTATGTATTCACATCCGTATTTGTGAATACTTCCATATGAATGTCAAGGAGGCTAAAAATTATTTTCTTAAAAAAATCCGATTTGATTCTAAGTGATATAGTGCACAGGTGTACCAGTTAGGACAGCTTCAGACACAAGTACAAAATGCCCAATGCATAGTAAATAAAAGGTACCCAAGGTGTAGTTGCTTAAATAAGAGAGCAAGAAATTTATTCTTCTTATATCACATGATGTCCAGAGATAGACAACAGCTCCAGGGATAGTTTGAGAACTCAGCGGTGTCAGGGCTCTCTGGACTGGTGCCCTTACATATGCTCTTGAACCCAAGGGACAAATGGTCCAAAGGTGGCCAAGGTGGCTCCAAGAATCATGTTATTAAATAACTGAATTGAAGGTGGAAAGCAAGAGACAGCACAGGGCAGAGAGTTTCTGCTCCTTCGTCTCTATTATTTCCAGAGACCCACAAATACTTCCCTTACATCTCAGTGCCTGGATCAGACTGGCCACATGCCCCATCCTTTGACTAGGAGGAGGGCTCCTCCTCCCTGAGATCAATGGACTCTGCCTGATACAAAATTGTATCCTGTTCCTCTGTGAAGATGACAGATGTAAACTGTTCCCTTAAAGTTCAGCAGTGATACATAAACCACTTGCTTAAGGAATGGAGATTGGATTCTTTGTGTAGGATCTTTGTCTTAATTTCTTCAATCAATATACAGCTAGCGTATGCTCAGTACTGCCCTAGATGCAGTATTTAAAAATGAGCCCCAAATAGTCCCTGCTTTATGATTAGATGAATTTGTTATTTTCTATAATTTAATTAAGTGGTAGCTTTCTTTAGGCCCCAAATTTTTTGGTTCAGAACTATGAGACTAACTAATTAACTAGTAAGTGGAACTCCAGACAGTGAATGTGGGAGGAAGGGACTGCTGATGCAAATGGGGGTTGTTCTGAATGATAAAACCATTTAGTTTTATTCCAAGAATAAATTCCTCTGCTTTATTAACTAATCATAAGAGAGTCCTTACAAGACTTTTTATTAAAAAATGTTTGGAAATATGTGTACTTCTAAATTTTATCTCCTGTGGAATAACTTTTAATTCCTAAATTTACATACTAATTGGCTGTTATGGGTAACAATATTCAAATTAGTGTTTATAGTTTTCAAAGTTATATAAAATCTTCCTCTCCTCTCTCTCATCATCATTTTCAGAAACCTGCAAATACATCCCTTACATCTCAGCGGCCTCCTGCTCCTCCTCCTCCTCTTCCCCCTCCTCCCCCTCCTCCTTCCCGCTCCCTCCTCCTTCTTTTCTTTTGTACAAGGACCTCAAATACTTTATATCATCTTTTTTTCCCATTTGGTCGAAGGAAAAGTTAATAAATCAATGACATCTAAAACAATACATAAAGAGATTTGTTTGATAATCTGAAACAATTGGAAAGCTAGTTTATACCTCCACAGAGACAAGCCGAAGAGCACATGAACATACTCTAAACCTCAGCACTGATGTTCGTCAGAATGAAGGTGGGTTTGGGCAAAGAGGGTTTACCTTGGGAAAATGACACTGAAGTACTTCTTGGGCTTCACTGAGTAAACCAAGGAATTTAAATGGGAAAGAACATAAGCTGGAGTATTCTAAGGAATGCAGGAAATAATCAGTGAATATTTTCTCATATTGAGCACTAGAACTACGTTTGACTGGGCTGACCAGTTGAAGTCCTTCTCACCTTTATTTATTTTTAAAATTCCTGCTCATCCTTTACAACTCAGTTCAGTCTCTGTGACCTGAAGAAGGCTTTTTAAAATCCCTGATACTTGACTTCATGAGCAATATTTGGGCTTCCTAGGCTCCCTCTGTATTTTTCTCTCTTATAACTTACCAAATTACATGGATATCACAGTGCCTGCTTGTATGACCATGTATCCCACCATTTTTAAGGCCATAGTCAATGTTTTATTCATTTATGCTAATTCCAGTTCACTGAATTGAAGAGCTTTGGATGCCATGGATATAATACGGACTTAGCTTGAGAATCAAAGGGAATCATTATAAATTTTTGAGCTGAAAAGCAATATGATTATAGGGGTATATTTGGAATATTAGCTTTTTAGCAGCAGACAATTTGGAATAGGAAGGGACGATTAGTAGAAATAGGAAGACAGGAAAGGAAGCTGACACAATAACAACACAGAAATAATAATGTGTTGTATGTACATCATATTATTTATGCTTTGCATGTGATTTCCTAAAAATCTAAGCATTTAATGCCATTAACTCTGTGAGCAGGTATTATTAATATTAATATTGTTTTAAAGAAGAGGGAACTTAGAGAAGATAGTGACTTGGCCAATATCACACAGAGAAAAGAAACAAGGATTGAAGGCTCTTTAAGTCTAAGTTCAGGATTATATTTGTTCTGTAGTAAGGAGGTGATAGAGGGCTTTATCTAGGTATTGGCAGTGATGTTGAGAGAAAGGAAAACACCTGCAAAACCATGAGATTGATAAACCTATAGGTTACTGGTTGCAGATAGATTTTAAAGAACAGCGAAGCCAAAGATACTGCCAAGAATGCAACCCCGGGGGTCCTAGAGAATGATGCTCCTCTCAACAAGCCTGGGAAGCAGGAGCATCAGTGGTCAATTAAACCCGTTGTATAAAAGACAACGTGAGCTTGTTGGATTGCATACACACAAGGCTTCCTGAAGTATGAGTAGCAGTTTGTGATAAGAACATTGAAAATCTGTTTTTGTAATTTACTGTGAATCTACAACGTCAGAATCGAGCATAGATACGCCTAACGCATTCCAACTAAACTGGTTTTTAAGCAGTATTCTCACCTGTAATAGACTTATAAAATGACCCAGGTAATGTTTTTGGTTCTACCTTTTGTGTCTAGAACAGTAAGGAAAACTGTTTCTCTACTTACAACACTTCTGACACCAAATGTGTGGGTTTTCTTCCCCACACCAACTGATTCTCCAGCTCTCTGTGGACACCAACTGGGTGTCCAATGATTCAATTCAATTCTGATGCTAGCTACCTGGAGTTAGTGTCAGACCCAACAGCTTAAGGGATTGCCTCCGCTTGAGACATCAATCACAAGTAGTGGATTCCTGGGTTACCCACACCTCCATCTGACTTGGTTACAAATCAGAAGTTGCCATGACCCCCTCCTCAGGTTTGATAATTTTAATTTGCTCTAATGGCTCACAGAACTCAGGAAAACACTTTATTTACTATTACCAGTTGATTATAAGGAATATCGTAAAGGACACAAATGAACAGCCAGATAAAGAGGCACTTAGGGTGAGGTCCAGAAGAGTCCCGAGCACAAAAGCTTCTGACCCTGGGGAGTGGGGGTGCACAACTCTACCAACACATGGATGTAGTCACCAACCTAGAAGCTCTCCGAACCCCATGGTTTTGTATTTTTATGGAAGTTCAATTACATAGGCATGATTGATTGAATCATGGGCCACTGGTAATTGAGTCAATCTCTAGCCCTCCTCCCTTCCCCAGAGGTTGGGGGCTGAGAGTTCCAACCCTCTAATTACATGGTTCTTTCTTCTGGCAACCAGGCTCCATCCTGAAGCTGACATAGAGGCCCACCAAGAGTCACCTCTTTAACATAAAATCAGGTATGGTTAAAAGGGGCTTGTTATGAACAACGAAAGATCCTCTTCTCACCCCTATCACTCAGGAAATTACAAGGGTTTTAGAAGCTCTGTGCCAGAAACTGGGGACAAAGAGCAAATATATATTCTTATTAAATCACAAATCAGACAGTATTACCAATATTCTTTCCTAAAAGGTAGAGGTGAAAAACTTCTAAGATCATACTAGACTATCTTTAAGGTCATACTCAGTGTCTTACTTTGCTATATGAATTTAAATTTTTTGAATCCATGGTCAGTGATTTTCAGGAAGATAGTTTTGACTTGAAAACCAAAAGGGAATTGTAAGTATTTGACTGGAAGCAAACTTTTGAAGATTAGTTTTTGAGCATTGGGCAGTCTGAATTAGGAAGAGAATGTGGTAAAAGTAGGAAGACAAGAGAACTTATGTAAATGGGAGAACTCAACATCTGATGTCAGAGAAAAGGACAAAGGAGGACTTTGAGATCTCTATGGCCAGGGCAACAGAAACTCAAAGTCTGAGTGCTTAGATACAGCGAGGTCAATTTTTCTTTACTCTTGTACAAGATGAAGAACTGTTTTTCTTTTGGGGTCAAGTTGTTTGAAATATATACCTTTCTGAGCACTGGAATCATATTCAATAGAGGGAGACAATCATATTATGAAAGGCTCTGGGCAATGCAGATAAAAGTGGATTTACATCTTTCATCTCATGATCGGTGCAGGCATAAACTCACTGAGCGGAATAGTGGGAAGCATTGCTTGCGCTGTTTAAATTGTTCTCTCTCTGTTTCTCCCTCTCTCTCGCTTTCCCTCTCTCCTTTTCTCTTCCTCTTTCTTATTCATTTTGGTTTATTTTGAGGGCATTTAGTAACATCTTTCTAAGAGAAATTCTTCAATAAAGACTTTTTTTTTTTTTTTACATAGGTCCTTTATTCCTGGCAGAGGCCACACAGATGCCTCCTTGAGGATGTTCCTAGTCAAGGATTATTGTGATGATAGCAATTATAAGATTGGTCAAGGGAGAGAGGTGAAAGTCTAGAAGAGACCTTTTATATGATCTCGTGAGCTGGGTGACTTGTATAAGGTCACATGGCTGCATCAGGAAAACAGAATAACACCAGGTATTTCAAAGAGAAGAGATTTAGTAGAGGAAATTTGTTGTACGCATGTTGGAAGGCTGAAAGGGCAAAAAGAGGAGCCTGAGAAAATAGCACAGACATTAGAAACTGCAGAATCATTTGTCACACCTAAGGCTGTAGGAAGATAAAAGGAGAGGAGGTGTTACAGAATTTAGGAGCTTGGAGGGAATGTTCTCACATAGCAGGTGCTCAGATCTGTAAGTGGGGTGCCCTGCAGACAGTGCTGGGACCTTTAAAAAGGGGTGTGTGCAGCATGGCTAGTGCTAGTGAGTCTGAGATGGGGGTGCCTCATAGCTGGTGGTGTAGAATTCTAGGAGGCACTCTGTGGCTAGTGCTTACACCACTGAAGGTGGTGTGGTGTGCTGGGCGGTGCTGAAAGCACAGGGTCTGGAGCCAAAGCTGTCCTCCATAGCTGAGGGACACCTATAGGTGTTCCCCATTTCCAGGCTCCCACTGTTGCTTCCTATTAGAGAATCTGACAGGCAGCAAGTTGGCAAGGAAATCTGGGAAGTGGAGAATGCTGACCCCAGCTCCAAGGTCATAAAGTAGAGTACAAGTACAGGGATTTCAGGGCTGAGATACAGCAGGTCAGTGGCCATGACAAGAATCCATATCATATAAACTGGGATGAAGCTTTTTCAAATCAGTTCATAAAGGAGAGAGAGAGTGGGTGGGGGAGAAGGAAGGAACTTAAAAAGGAACTTAAAAAGGAAAACCTTTTATATAAATTGCAGAATTCAATTTTATTGTGAATCTAATCACTTACTGTGTGTCCATACTGATGAACAATACATATCTTCCATCATAACCCAGACCATAATGCTAAATGTGAAACTTGATACCTGACATCTCTGGCTTCTCTGGATTCTACTCAGTGTGAAAAACCATAAAGCAACAGACTTTATTCCACACCTCATGGAAATACCAGAGCTCTGAGGAACCTCTGAGGCCCCTGATAGAACAGGAGGAGAAAGGTAATGAACTCTCCTCACCTCCCCTTACACACACCCTTCTTTCCAATTTCACTAAAATCATCTGTGGGTTCATTTGTTTGTTTGCAATTTCTTATACATATTGGGCTTCTGCATATTTGCTTTGTTGAAGTTCCTTTGCTAAATGTATTTTGATACTTTTTGATATAGAAGATTTTGTTACCAACATTATCTCTCCTTTTGTACCTATTAATATTTGCTTTATATATTTACATGTTCCAATGTTGAGTGCACATATATTTACAATTATTATGTGCTCTTGCTGAATGACCTCTTTATCATTCTATATTGACCTTTTTTGTCTCTTTTTATAATATTTGCCTTAAAATCTATTTTATCTGATATAAGTTTAGCTACTCTTGCTCTCTTTTGGTTTATATTTACATGGAATTTCTTTTTCTATCCATTCACTGTCAGTCAATGTTTCCTTAAAGATGAAGTGAGTCTCTTGTAGACAGCATGTATTTTGGTCTTTTTTTAAAAAATCCATTCAGCTGCTCTATGTCTTTTGATTGGAGAACTTAATTCACTTAAGTTCAAGGTAATTGTTGATAGGTAAGAACTTACTACTGACATTTTGTTATTTTTCTTCTGGTTGTTTTGTAGATCCTTTATTCCTTTCTCTCTCTCTTTTTGTCTTCTTTTGTGATTAGATGATTTTCTCTAGTGGTATATTTCTTACTTTTTATTTTTTGTGTATTTAGTGTAGTTTTTTGTTTTGTCATTACCATAATGTTTACATAAAAAATCTTATAACAAGCTATTTTAAGTTGATAACAACTTAACTTTGATCACATAAAAAAAAAACTCTACATTTTTACTTCACCCCACCCTACATTTTATGTTTTGGTGTCACCACTTACATCTTTTTTATATTTGTTTATCCCTTAGCAAATTATTGTATCCATGATTGTTTTTAATTGTTTTGTCTTTTGACTTTCATACTAAAGATATAAGTGACTTACATACCACTCTTATAGTATTAGAGTATTCTGAATTTGACTAAGTATTTATTTTTACCAGTAAGTTTTACACTTCCATATGTTCCCACGTTACTTATTAGCATCTTTTTCTTTCAGCTTGAAGAACTCACTTTAGTATTTCTTATAAGGCAAATCTAGAGGTTATGAACTCCTTCAGCTTTTGTTTGTCTGGGGAAGTCTTTATCTCTTTTTCATTTCTGAAGAAAAACTCTGTTGGGCAAAGTATTCTTGGTTGACAATGTTTTTTTCTTTCTGTACTTTGACTATATCATCCCACTCTCTCCTGGACAGTAAGGTTTCTGCTGAAAAATCTTCTGGTAGCCATATTGAAATCCCCTGTATGTGATATGATTCTGTTGTCTGCTTTTAGGATACTCTCTTTATCTTTGATTTTTGATAGTTTGAGTATAGTATGTCTTGGTGGAGTCTTGTTTGGATTGAACCTTACTGGGAAATTTTGAGCTTCCCATACCTGGGTATTTATATCTTTACCCAGATTTGGGAAGTTTCCTGCCATTATTTCTTTAAGTAAACTTTCTGCCTCTTTATTTTTCTTACTTTTTCTGGAATACCCATAATGCATATATATTGGTTCACTTGATAATGTCCCATAATTCTTGTAGGCTTTTGTTCACTTTTGTTATTTTTTTTTTTTTTTTGTTCCTCTGACTGGCTAATTTCAAATAACTTGTCTTTGATTTCACTGATTTTTTCTTCTGTTTGTTTGAGACTGCTGTTGAAGCTCTCTATGTCTGGAGTCTGGGTATGAAGGACTGGCTTAGATCCTGATTCTGTGGGAGCTAGTCTAGTACTGGGATGAGTCTGAAGCCCAGGGCTGCTGAGGCTGGTCTGAGCCTGGAGATGGTGAGGTCAGCCTGGCAGTGGGGTAAGCCCAGAGACTAAGTCCACTGGGCTGGCCTAGGGTGGCCCTAGAAACTGAGTTTTTTGGTAGGACTGGATCCTTGGACCATGTGGACCTTCTTAGTGCTGGGTTTTACTAGAGAAGCCCTGGTTTTGGGGTCAGAGGCAAAGTCCAGTTCTGTCTTGTCTCTTCTTTCTTCATGCAGAAGTTATCTCTCTCTGCACTCTGCTGCCTGGGGTTGTGAGAGAAGTAACTCAGATAATGTGAAACTGTCCTTCCTACCCTTTTCAGTGCATCTTATTTCTGTGTTACACCCCGCTGTTATACTCTCTCACCTGGTTTCCTTAGTACTTGTGAAGATATTTTCATGCATAGATTGCTGTTCAAATTGATGTTTATGCAAGAGGACAAACACTGGAAAGTCTTAGTATGCCATCTCATTGATATCACACTTGCCCCCAAAATATTAATAGCTACATTAAATGTAAATGAACTACACACTCCAGTTGGAAGGCAGAGATTGTCACACTAGATTAAAAAGCCAAGACCCAATTAAATGCTGTATATAAGAAATACACTTTAGATATAAAGATACAAATGGGTAAAAAAGACACAAATAGGTTAAAAGGAAGAAAAAAATATATATATAATGCAAACACTCAAAATACAGCTGGAGTGACTATTTACATCACAAAAAGTAGATTTCAGAACAAGGAATAGTAACACTGATTATTAAATTAACTAAAGTATTGGTATAGTATTTTGAGAGAGTAGAAGAGGAAAGATGAAGAGAAATATGCCAAATGTCTCATGTCATAACAGGAGGCCAATAAATAATGACTTAAATAAATTCAAAAGTTAAGAATATTTTTATCCCATATTATTGAGAACTATGAAGTTAGTTACCTCTGGGAAACTGGATTATTTTTCATCATCTTAGTACCTTTTTAAATTATATTCATGCATTACATTGTTGAAATAGAAAAAAAAAGTTAAAATGAAAAAGAAGAAACAGTATAAACATAGTAAAGATAAAGATGTGCAGCTATCAGAATAAAACATTTTCAATAGATTAATGATGCTACTGTGACTATGCCCAGATGTTATAGGAGTACAGCTTAATTATCTTGCTTGTAAGGAAGACACTTGAATGTCTCCCTTAGAAACAAAGACATTAGGGAATTAGCCATTATGGCATAGATTGTAATCATAGAGCAGTTAGGTGGGGAGAATCTTCTGTACTGGAGGGTAGTGTTCTCATTTCTTTATCAGAAACATTTTTGCCATTTTTGCTAAAGTTACTTTTATTTTAGCCTTTGAGCTCCCCATTCTATTCCCTTTTTCTGAGTTACAGGTCTTGTATCTGGTAACTACAAATGGAGATTGCAAAGACAACATCATGGTGCAAGAAGTAGAAACCACTTTCCAGGAAGTGACCAGGCTGGACAATTCGACTTTACCTCGCCATTTCAGAGGCTACATATTCCAGATATGACACTGATCTGGGATGAAATCTCGAAAGTAGTTAGGTGATACTTTTTGTCACCATGTAGGAAAAGCCCCAAGACCCTCTAAGGTCTACTCAAAGTGTGGTGCACAGACCAGCAGCCTTGCCATCACTGGAAAGGCTGTTGGAAATTCAAAATCTCATACTCTTTACTACTGAATCAGAATCCACTGAATCAGAGTCTGCTTTTGAACAAGATCCCCAGGTCATTTGCATATTAAGGTTGAGAAGCACTGTTCTAAGAACAAGGATATGGAGACAGATGGGCTGATAAGAGTTGTGTAAGCAATGTTAAAAGACCAAGCTGGAAGGTTGATCTCCAAGTGAAAACGGGCAAGGAGCCAGGCTGGGTAGCAGAAGCTATGAGCATGAGAGGAGGGCTGAATTCCATGGCTAGATGGGCCAGCATAAGGTGGTGACTTACCAATGTCAGAAGCCTGTTTGTGGGGAGAAGAAAGAAATTTTCAGACTGAGAAATTAAATATTCTAACTTATAGATTTGCATTTAGTTATTGAACCCCTGCCCCCCACCCCCCACCAACTCAACCCCAAACTGGGCAGGCAAATGGGAAAGCCATGCACAAGATAGCTAGAAATAGGGACCATTTTCAAGGTTAAAGAAGTTACAGCTGATGAGAAATCATTTCTCCACTCTTCCTGAAATGTTGTTCAGTGACACATTTTCTGCATTTGAATGAGGAAAATAATGCCTGATTAAGCCTAAAATATTCAGGGAAAAAACCATTAAAATTCATGAAACTTAATGATAGGTATCCCTTCATCTCTCATTTACTAGTAGAACTACGATTTGATCTGTTAATCAAAAATATTTGAAATGACAAAGGCTAATTTTAGTAGCTCCTCACCTTAATGATGACATAAATTTTATTAGCATTTTGTTTTCCAAAGACCCTAAAGTTGCTTATCTCTTGGAACGTCAGTTGAAACACAAAGGCCTTGAAAAGCACAGGCTTGTACTCTCATAAAACAAAAAAGGCAGTGAGTGGTTTTGGAACAAATGAACTTTAACATTCTTAGCCCACGTTTGACACCAAAATAATACCTTATTCACCTAGTCAAAACATTTATTCCTGCACTGTGTACATAATTGACTATATGTTAAAGATTTCCATGAAATTTATCCTTTTTTGGAACAGTTTAAATATTTCCTCAAGGAAATTACCAGTTTTGCTTAGGTAGGTAAGTCATTTAAAAAACTCCTGAAAGGTGATGTTTATAGTCATCTAAACTGTAACCACCTTATTGAAGTTCCTCCAGAATTCTTCACCAGACAAATTGTAACTTAAAATAGAAACAGAAAAAAAGGACATTTATGCATATTTACAAATCTTCCAAATGGCATATTTTCCTCTTCTATCCTTGTCATTAGGGTCCCTCTTTCCATTCTGTGTAGCTTAACCATTTATCTGCACTATTTTGAGTCAGGGATGGAGTAGACTGTTTGAATACAGTAGTAAATGGTGTTTGTAGAAACACTGTTTGAAGCAATTGAAGGATAATTATCAGTTGAAATACCTCCCCAAATATTTTGCATTTTATATTCTGATTCTTTTGAAAAATTGGAATCAGGTAAGAATCTTATCCAAGCTTTTTATTATCTCTGAATACATTCTTTGGGTTTTCTAAAGGCTCTCAGTGTTGATAAGCTGTTCTTTTCCTTTCAAGAGCTGCTTAGGGGTAAACATTTCTAGCTTGTTCTGGGATGTGGATTGGGCTCTGGATTTCTGGCTGGCAAGCTACAGAACCCAACACACATTACTCACATTCAGATCATGAAAGAGTTCTGTTCCCTTGAACAATTTGGTACTGTTGTCTAAAAGTTGAGTCACAGCTGAAAAATGGAAGGTGACAAATGGAGAATGTTTTAAAGTTGGCTTAGGAATGGGGAAAGGGGAGAGAGGAGGGGGGTATAAATACCTCTAGTGGGGGGTTTTGTCAAGCATCTGGCCCAGGCGAAAGACTAGTTGTGGCAGGATTTTTTAAAAGTTTCGATTTGTTTTAAAATATTTTAGAGTTGGTGTTGAGTCTGTCTTATATAATACTGCAATATAATAAAATAATAATTAGGTAAGCTGGAGCAAAGATCTGGGCCAGCAATTAAGGACACAATTTCTATTAAAATACAACACGTTAGCCAGTACATTTGCTTATGCTTGACTGCTGTCAAAAGGAATGTTACAGAATTTGCACATCAACACAAAGAATACATACAATAATCAAGAAGGAATAGAAAAACCAGTCGCCTCAGATTGGTTTCCATCTAAAGTGTTGTGGGATGGATATCTGGTAGAGTATCTTGAGATGATCTTGTTACTTGTGTCTATGGGAAAAGAGAGCAATCCAACATGGAGAAATATCAATTTTGCAAGATTGATATATAAAAAGGGCAAAATCTGAATGATTTAGATACCCTTATATATGTTTCACAATTAGTATAAATAATTTTTCTTTTAAAACGTTATTTAAAAGCTTCTGTGCTGGCATGGATGTGGACAGAAAGGAACACTCATGCACTGTTGGTGGAACTGCAAACTAGTGCAACCTCTATGGAAAATAGTATGGAGATTCCTCAAAGAACTAAAAGTAGATCTATCATTCAATCCAGGAATCCCACTACTGGGTATTTACCCAAAGGAAAAAAAGTCATTTTATCAAAAAGACACTTGCACTAGAATATTTATTGCAGCACAATTCACAATCTCAAAGAAGTGGAATCAACCCAAGTACCCATCAATTCATGAGTGGATTAATAAAATGTGGTATATGTATACTATGGAGTACTACTCAGCCATAAAAAATGAATTAATACCTTTTGCAATAATCTGGATGGAATTGGAGACCATTCTCCTAAGTGAAGTATCGCAAGAATGGAAAACAAACACTACGTGTACTCACTATTAAATTGGGACTAGCCGATCAGCACTCATGTGCACAGTTGGAAGTAAAACTCAATGGAAATCATGCAGGTAGGAGGGGGGAGGAGGGATGAATGCAATCATACATAACAGGTACAATGTACACTATCTGGGTGATGGGAACACTTATAACTTTGACTCAAGCAGTACAAAAGCAATCCATGTAACCAAAACATTTGTACCCCCGTAATATTCTGAAATTAAAAAAAAAAATTTTAAATGTGAAAAAACCCTGCTATTTAAAAAGCTCAATGCAGTTTGAACTCTTTGATCTAGAGAAAAAAACAGCATTCCTTTGGGGATGAGGATAGCTCTTAAGGTGTTTTAAAGAAAAACACCTTAAAGACAGTGCACTGTTTTGAAAGGCACAGTCTAAGTGAGAGTGTTTTAGGCAATTAAAAGCTAAACAGTTCTACATAAAAATGTGGAAGAAATGTTAATTTCTGGAAGTTGGAAAACCAAGTCTTTTGGGTCTTGGTAGAGAGGGTAGACCTAAGCAAGATGGCAGCTAGCAAGGTCCTAAAGAGAAGGATGATCAGAGACTAATCTCCCTTAGAAGGGATTCTCATGGACCTTTAGGACAGTGAATATTGAATCATTGTCTCTTTTAAGGCACATTCAAAGCTCCCACATGATCCCCTAACCTTTAGGGCAACTGCGTTACACAGGGCAGCAAGCGCTCATAGTTGTTGGAAGAAGAGTAGATAAAGAAAAAGTAGTCATGAGAAGTCAGCTAGTGAGCCGGGTATTGAGAGTTCAACAAAAGTAGGAATTCATAATAATCCCCAGGATTCCTTTTGGATCTAGGGATAGGCACAGACTTTGCACAATGCATAAGATGAGGCTAAAACTACTTTATTTAGATATTAAAGGAAAGAGTGAACACAGAGAGCTAAAATGTAGGGGCATCCATCCAGGCCGTGTCTACTCAGGTGACAGAAGCTTATGCGATGGGGCTGTGGTCAAAACATGGATGCTCTGGTGAACCATGGAAGCTGGGATTTTTTGGAGGGTGTGTGATAAACAAACACTTTAAGTTCTGCTGAAGTCCCACTGGGTTGTGCCTAGGTACAAGTGCCCATTACTGTGGTGGTGACAAAGCCTTTCTATCAGGATTATTTTAAGTTTGGCCTTGAATCAGTAAATCTATTTTTTTCCAACCAAGGTGATAGTACTTAGGCACCCAGATCCATGCAAGTGACTTTCCTAAGATCATTCACCTATAGATGGAGGAAATAATGGGGCTCCTGATTCTCTCCTGTAGTATTTTTTCACTATACAATACTCCTTCTTGTAATTAAAGCTTCTTACTTTTAAATATTCACAATATTTCATAACACCACATATGGATTTACCATATATAGGTAGGGGTGTGTGTGTGTGTGTGTATTTAGAATATCTACATTAATTCCATTATTTGAACATCTTTTCAATTTTGACTAGCACTAAAAATGTTGCTTTGTGGCTTTCTTTTTGAGTATCTTCTGGTATACAATGAAACAATTATTTTAGTATTACCTGGTCCATAGCACTTTATGAAAATGTGATTTGGTAGAAATATTGTTTATTCTTAGGCATTTATAAGTCTTTTAAAATAACAGTGATATTTTAAAATAGACACTTCAAATTCCGTTTCTTACATTCTGGGCATTCACTGCTTCTACAGTTTAAGCCAAAACCAAAAGAAGCCCTTTATAGTTTATGCTGTTAAGATTCAACTTACAAAAGAAAAAAAAAGTTAGACAACATAAGTTATAAAGTTAATACAACTTGAACTTATTAGCCCACAGGGAAAAGAATTCTGATTTTTAAAGACTATTAAAGGGGAATATTCTTGATCTTTAGTCAGTCTCAGTACCTTTATGAAATAAATGAACATAGATGACATTTTTAGGACTGGATGACATACATGACCTTAGCTAACCCCAATTATTTTGGTTGACTTAATACAGACTATAACAAAATTGATTTGTTTTCTTGATTGTAATTTATTGAAAATGCAGTTACAAAGTTTCACTTATTCTTGCTATAGTCAAGTAGTAAAACATGAACATTTTTGTACTCAAATATAAACCTATCAATAGCTACTAACTGTAAAACCAGACATTATTTTTTCAAAATCATTATAATTAACTTGAAATACATTTAATTGTCAAACTAAGTTGTAAAATAATTATTTCAAACAAATCCAAAATTTATTTTTATTTATAGAAACAAGCCAACATACAGTAAAATTGAAGAATAAATATATTAGTTGTTTCATTATAATACCACAAGCCATTTTTTTTCTGCAAAAGACCAAATATTAGATACAATCACAAAACATTTTAATATCCATTCAAAATGAGAACCATGCAATCGGCCCAGAGAAACACACTGAAATTCTTCTACATAGCATAATAAGCTAGGGGATATAAAACACTTGAAAAGTAGTTCCAAAAAATGGAATACTAAATAAACAACACTAATTCTTAGTACATTTGTTACACTAATGAGTTAAAGCATCAAAGAATATATTTTATATCAGAAATCCTGACTGTGGAAATGCTAATTGTTTTATATTAATAATAATTACTCTGATGTTAATATCAGATTTATTCTTAGATTTACTTTCCTGAATTTGTCAATTTGACACTGGAACACAAAAATATTTCATTCACTCTATAATATTTTTTATTTTTGTTTAGAACATAAATCAAGTAAAAAAAGTGTGTATACACATATACATATATATAAAATTAAAAAAGAAAAATGACATTTAATTTTTAGCTACAAGAATATATGTTTTTGATGCTGACACACTATAGGTCACATATACATTTTCATTCATGATGATTTACTATACCTAAAAATTATGTTAAAACAATGTTTTTAAAATGCCTATGTGCACAATAGAATCCCACAATTTGTGTGATTCAACCCATTTATGCTGTCTTGGGGACTCAAAAGAAATAAGCTTTCTTATGAATAGTCCTTAAATTTTGGTTCAAATTGGCTGATGTCAAATTCTGATCAAGAATCTTTCTCTCATATTTATTGTCCTGTGTTCTTATGATTCCGAGTGTTGCCAATGGCACTGAGTGGTACTAAAAGAGGCCACGGTGAGGAGGAGGGAGGGATATAGTGGCTCCTTCTGTACTTCCAGGACTAGCATCCCAGAGGCCCTGCCATGGGTTTACTCTAAATAGAGCTAGTGCCTCCAGTATGAAAATCCATAAGTTTCCAATTTATATGAGTTTATAGGAGCCTAATCTCTGATATTTGAGCTCCTGGATTAGGTTCAATTTCTCCCTAATTGGCATATAATTACGCTTTAGGTAAACTCTGAAGCCATAATTTAAAGCTCCAAGTGTTCAATTAAGTTACAAAAACATAGGTTTTAGAATCTGAAAAACATAAAGCTTTAACCTAATTGGATTACTTTGCTTGTGTAATAACAGATGAAAATTGTGTTTCTTAGTCATTAATGGTTGTCCATTCTAGGAACTAATAGTTCCTAGAATGGACAACCATTGGCAGAGTACTGCGTGTTAATAAGACTACTTGATTTTTTTTCCTATCTAAAACCACACCCTTTCCTCAATCATGGAGTAATACTTCTTTGATTATGATGGAAATTCTGTATGTAGGACAAGTATATAATTGACCGAAGAAGTTTACTAATTTTCTTCACAGTTGTGTTCCAAATGAAATTTCAAAATAAAAGCTGAATCGTTTTACACTTTAACAATACATGCTCCCAAATTAACCTATTAAGCACTTAATATGTACTTTAAAATGCTTCTTTTTCATCATCAATTAATATTTATCAAATGCCCAGTAGACCAGTTTCTTTCTATTGGTGGTATTTTTATATTACATTCCTGAAACCACCATAGGCACATTAATATTGTGTACTTGCAGGACCTTCCCACAGATAACTGTTCAAAATAAAATAAGGCAATGTAACACATTTTTTCTTGACTGTAACCTTCATTTGGCATATCACAGGTCTTTTCTTTGGTCCAGAAAAGGAAAACTTTCCTTCGCAGAACACTTTCTCCTTACCAGCTACAGTTTCCCTTCTTCTGAAATAGACAGGCAGAACTCTTCTAATTTGGAACATTGTTGTGGGATATGTGAATGCCATTTCTGGGTACATAACATTAAGAAAGTTTAGCAACTAGATAGATGAAGTTTCTCAGCCTAAACCCCAGAGAATAAAACCACATATTTGCCTAGTGCAGAACTAGCACCCAGATCTCTTGTCAACCAGCCCATTTTCCACTATCTCAACTATCAAAGAGAAGTTGTCGAAAGGGCTGACAGTCTTACAGAGGGCAGGGTTACTGAGATGCTTTTCTAACTCAAATAAGAAAGAATTAGTTGATAGCTTATCTTGGATAGTGCCCTTTAAGAGACATATTTGTTATTTTTAGAAAGAAGAGTTCTAAAACTTAAGGGCCTAATCTCTATAGAACAGTTGGACACACTTTTTAGGCATATCAATTCAAGGAGCGTAGGGGCTGAGAATTGGAAAGGCAGGGGAACGAAGAGGCGCGAAGTTGGGGCTTCCAAGTTCTTGCAGTGCCATTCAGGCCTCTTTGTCTTACCCACAAAGTTAAAAATAGAAACTCAATAATACTATTAACAGCAACTACTGCTTCCTCTAAGGGATGCAAAATATTTGTGATGCATCTTCAAATCACTTCACGATCTCTCTCTAAGAAGGAGAAGGAGCCAGACATCATAACTACAAAAAAACCCTTACTGAGTTCCATTCATGAGAAATGCAGTAACAGCAGCCAACTAGTGTTGTAATTTATCTCTGTTGAGAAACGAAAGGAATTGTTGCTTGTGGCTGGCTTTGATTTACCTGCATTCAAAGGACAGCAAGTTCTGCCTTTAAACTGGAAAATCGGGCAGGAGAAGTCAGGCTTAGTGGCCACTAGCAATGCTTTCCGATGCACCCGCAGATCTATATTTAAATTTCAGGGTTTTATATCCCAGCCAGGAAACCAACCAATTCTGGCTAATGAAAACTAGACAGGAAAAAAGCTGCGCAATTTTGTAGATCCCGAGACTATAATAAAAGCATCTGCTAGCATATGTATAGCACTTTACTGTTTATAAAGCTCTCTTCACACATTTGATTTAATTTAGTCCTCACAACAACCCTGTGAGGTAAGTGTTACCGACCAAGGAAACAGATGCTTTCTGTGCTTTAAATAACTTGCCTAAAGTCAGGTATTTAATAATGAAGAATGCCAGACTAGGCATGGAGCGGTTCTCTTTCTATCTGCCCCTCAGCCCCCAACCCGACCTCTTAGTAGAAATCCTATGAAACTATTAGATGAGTGGGAGATTGGAAGGAGAGACCAAGCCATTCTTAATTAAACAGAGTACCTTAGGCAATCCTTTTCTACTCTTCTAATAAAATTTGGCATTCCTCATACAAATCTGACTTTAAAACAACCTCGTAGTGGGGAGAAAAAGATCTTTTTAGCCAATAGACAACATTTTCTCTAACCTTCAGCATCTTAGGAATCATGCTTTTCATGGCCCATAAAATGTGAGGAACCTAAAGGAGGGCACTGCCAGTTCTAAAGTTATCATTTTGAAAATCAGGGTGATTTATAGCTTCTAACAGAACTGTCCCCTTTTTGCTCTGACCAGGCCACCTCCTGCCCAGTATTCCTCAGGCACTCACGCCTCTCCAAGACACCATCCCATCTCCAGGCCACCATTTGGGGCTGTATTTTCTGATGCATAAATTGATTTTGTCAGATAAAAACATAATTTCTCTGATGGCTTGTCTAAATACTAAGGCTGATGATGAGCTCACTTCGTTCAGAAATAATGCTCCTACATTATTTGTCTTTTAAACCAATCAAGGCTTTCTTATATTGGGGGAAAAAAAAGCCAAAAAGAACAGAAACCAACAACAGAATATAAAGCCAGGGTAGTTATAATTTTTCCTCTAGAAATATAACTTCTGTTATATTTCTAGGAATTAGGCCTGCACATTTTAGTGCAGTGTGTTTTCATTAATACTCCATATAAAATGATTCATAGTTTTTTGTCATAGCAATGTGAAAATGCCACTAGAAACACAGTCTCGTACCCGATGAATTGGTTTATGTTTTTCTTATTAAAGTTCATTTGTTCTTGTGATTTCTAGCTCAATTCAGCTAATGGGCCAAAAAGTCAATCACAAGAGTCAAGCTGCATGAACACAGGGCTCAGGTTGAAACAGGAATGAATTTGATGGACTTGGAGGATTTAGGTGAGTCCTTCCATGTACCCGTACTGTTTGTCGGGCTTCGGTTGTTAGAGTAAGAAGTCTGTCTTCTGCTCATACTGTCTGTATCTTCTTTGTTGAATTTTTGCTTTATGTTTTGGCAGCATGGGAAGCTTTGAACACAGTCTTGCAGGAGATGGCCACTAAAAAACATGTATATCCAAGGATTGCAGCAACTATTCAAGGAAGCCAGCAATGCAGTGATGGTGATGGTAGGGTTTTCTGAGTCTGCATGAAAAATATGAAGGGAGATTGTTTAAACAGTCAAATGCAAGGAACTGAGCACTGGATAAACTCATTTTTCTACTGACTAATTAAAGAGGGAAAAAGTCATGGGTTAGTATAGAAAATGAACTATTTTGTTTATCAACCAGGGAAATGGGTAGTGTTTGGAAATTGCTTGGTTGTAAAATATTTTTATAAGCAAGATGCCTTAAAATCAATTCAAATATTTTAAAACCACTATCAAAATATTTAAATAGAATGAGTGTGAATTTCAAGAGCTTAAGACTATTAAATAATTCATTAAAAAATCTCTATCTTTTATACTAGCACTAGCATGTGATAATGAACACAGCTTTTACAGAATGGCTGCAATTTTAATGAAACTTTAAGAGTCTATGACCACATATACCAAATTGTATTCATTCTAATAACTTGTGCAAAAGTATGGCATTATGAATCATGTTTAGCAGTTTTAAATACTCTTGTAATATGAAAACTGAGGATAGCAGAAATAGGTCCCTGAAGGAGGCAAGCTTTAGTTGTTTTCTTTTGAGTAATTAGAAATTTGGTTTAATTGTAAAAGAAAATCATCTTTTATTGTGGTTCAAGCAAATTATATTAAGAAGAGCAGCTGAATTAGGAATTCCAACAAGATTCTAAAATATTTTATGTTAATTAGCAGCAGTTAACCTCACAAATATTATAAGCTTTCCCAGTGGAACTACTGCACTGAAAACAAGCAAGGGAAAGTCAGTACTTGCTGATTATTCTTATACTTTCCCTTGATTATTAAATATAAATTTGGATCTTCTCACTCTTGTTATGCCAGAAAAAAAATTACACGTTATTTAAGCATACTTTGAGCTAAGATGCTACCGTTAAAGGTGATCATGATTCATGGCCAAGACTGTATTTTCAAAGAAGGGAAATCACCAACATGTCTATGCACAAGTGAAGTCTTTATTAATTATGTATAAATCTTGTTAGAAGAATAAATAGACTAAATTTTTTATTTGATTAGCAATAGTAAGAAGTTTCTAAGATCAAGCAAGACAGGAAATGGTAAATTAAAAATGAAGTGTTTATGCTGTATTTTTCATTATTAGTATTGATTATTGGTGTACTGCAAGAATATTTATTTGTTTAAATTAAAATCACACTCAAATGTTTTATTTGTAAACATAACTTCCAAAGTGTATCACATACACTGCCGTACTCCAATCCCAAGAAACAAAAGGAGGCAGCTCCTCTTAGATACCTATTTCCTGACTATAGTTGTTATCAGAAACATTCTTGTAATATAGTTAGTTGGAAAAATATTTTCTTCTTACTAAAAGAAAATATTTTCAAGATACAAACTTAGTGCTTTTTTTTTTTTTTTTGGAAAGTCCCTGTGAAGTTAGTTTTTCTACTTTTGGAAGGAATTAACATCAAACAAGCTAGCAGGTGTAGAAAACATTCTCAGTAAACTGCTGCAAGAGCTGTGTGGAGAGGTCGATAGTTGTGTGGTCAAATTAGTGCTGCAAGATGATGAATAAATTAGTCTAACAAATTTAGTTTATCAATAATCTTGCTTTGAAATACTAGGAAAAAAGTGTTAATGTAATTATTGTTAGAAAAAATAAACAGATTATAGTGAGAAGGAGAACATTAGTTAAATGCGAAGTTAGAATTTTTGACTTCTCAAGAATCTTTCTCCAGCTTTCTTTAGAAAAATGTATCTGTTTTTACCCTTGCTCTTGAGGCACTTCTACAAAATTATTATATTAATTGTGATACTTTTCACAATCCAACAAAAAGCAGTTGTGACAGTCAAAATATTTCCCTGAATCCAATAGACTTGAAAGCAGGGTATTAGCAGTTAGTGATTTGGCAAAAAGTCTTTTGGTTTTGTAATTGCATGACCGACTCTATGGCACAGTTTCTGGATTTGTGGTCTTAGGATCATTGCACACTACAATTGCGGAGTCTTGGGCCGTATTCCAAAATTCTGAATTAGGACGTCTGAGGTGGGGACTCCAGAAATTTGCAGTTTTGACAATTTTCCCCCAAGGTGTGATTGTTACATGCACACAGAAGTTTAAGAACTATTGCCTACAGAATACTATGAAAGGAAATGTTCTTTCTCTTTCTCTCTCCCCCCCCCCCCCCAGACACACAGCCCCATCCCTGCACTTTCCTCCGTTGTCCGGGCACCTACCGGTCCAGACCGACTTCTCATCCCAGACTGACCACAATTGGATGACAAAGAAAGGCATCCAGCAGATAATGTAAGCCGTCACGATCACAAAAGTCATCTTCACCGTGCGGATCTTGGCGCGGGAAATGGTCTTCACGCTGCTGACACAGGGCGCGAGCAGGCGCCCCTTTGGGAAGACGGCACTCGCTTCCTCTGTGCCCTTGCTCTGGCGCGACGCAGTTTTTCCGCGGACGTTGCGCCAGATGTTGTAGCAGATGAAGCCATAGCAGGTGCCCAGGATGACAACCGGTGCCACAAAGATGCCGCCCGTCATCCAGGTCACGTAGGCGCGGGAACCCCAGGGCTGAATGAAGGTGGCCCAGCAGTCGCGGGCCTTGGTGACATTGTTCACCTCGATCATGGAGAAGACGAAGTACTGTGGCGTGCTCAGCACGAGACTGAGCACCCACGCGGCAGCTATCATGAGGTGCGAGCGGCGCGCGGGCTGCTGCAGCGTCTTGAGCGGGTGGCACACGGCGATGTAGCGGTCGGCGGTCATGACCACCAGCATGTAGGCCGACGCAAACATGCCGAACACCTGCAGGTGCTTCACCACGCGGCACAGCCAGTCGGGGCCGCGGAAGCGGTATGTGATGTCCCAGCACATCTGCGGCAGCACCTGGAAGAAGGCGACCGCCAGGTCGGCCAGGCTGAGGTGTCGAATGAAGAGGTGCATGCGGGACGTCTTGCGCGGCGTGCGGTGCAGCGCCAGCAGCACGCTGCTGTTGCCCAGCACGGCCATCGCGAAAGTCACCGCCAGCACGGCGATCTCCAGTTTGGCCAGCTCCTCGTCTCGCACGTCCCCTCGCGGGCCGCCGCCTTCCCCGAGGTCTTCGGCCTCCCGGCTTGAGTTGGCACCGCTGGAATTGCCCCAGGGCCCCGCATCGGAGCCTCTGGAGAAACGCATGATGTCCTTGCAACGACTACTCGGCTCTCCTCCGAGGCCCGGCCGGCGCGGGCCGTTCTCACCCCACCTCGGAGGCCTCGGGCTCCTGCCCCTAGCGCACTGTCCTTCCCGCGCTCGCCGCTCGCTGGGCTCCGCAATCCCGCCGCGTCTCCCGGCGCGGCGTCCTACCCGCCAGCCGAGCGGCTCTGGGTCCGGCGCGCCAGCCCCTCCCCTGCTCTGTCTGCTCTTTCCAACTTCAGGGAAGCCGGGGAGGTGCTCCGCGAGCTTCTGAAAGCACCGGCTCTTGACTCAATTATTTATGCGGGGTTTGTTTTCGTAGGACGCGCTCCCTCTCGCCCTAGTGGCCGGAGACTGCTCGGTGCCTACTCCCCACCTCCCCGGAGTTGTTTCCCCCCTCTCCCTACGTCGGTGATTTGTCCTCTTTGCATCACTGCTGCGGAGGGGGGGCCGGGAGACTCGCCGATTCCTCGGCAGAAGAGGCGGATCTTGAAGCTCTCTCGCTTTTCTTTCTTCAAAAACTTGGAGAACTGGACGTGTCGTCCCTTTTCTGGGGCATCTGCGTTTCCTCAAGCCTCCCTCGCTAGCCTCCCTAACCCTCCATTTGATTTCAACAGGCGCGGTAAACTCGCTACCTAGAAATCTCAGGTCCACGCCCCCGCGAGCGAACTCATGCACCTGAACTTGGCTCTCAGCCACACCTCCTCCAGTCCGGGGGTTTCGCCCTTTTCAGCGAGCTCATCCTCGGGCAGCAAGTCTGGTAAATTTTATTGCCCGGGGAATTACATTTTTCCCCGCCCGCTCATCCCTACCCCGCATCTTGCAGGGTAACAACTGCGAGACTTAAAGGGCGCTCTCTTCCCGATAACGTCTTCGATGCCAGCTATTTGTTACCCTGGGTTTGCAACGCGAAGGACGCACTCTCCTGTGCCGCTGCACCCCCCATGGCTGCTGTGCGTGCATCTACAGAGGGGAAAAGAAACGTCTCCCGGCTTTCCAGTTTCCCCGTGGGGCCTGGGGACTTAGGGAGTTTTCTCTAAATTAGATTTCTGGGGTTTTCTGCGGAAAAAGCCGGATTCCCACAGCGGGAAGGGCGGGAACTGGGCCGCAGTAGTCCGTGGGGACTTTTTCTGATTGCTATTAAATCGTGGGGACATCTCTTCGGTTGGATAAAGAGCAGCTGTCGGACAGCGGCCGCCAAGGCAGTGCTGTCCAGGGAACGGGAGCGAAAAACCGCCAGGCTCCTGCACTCGGGGGTGAGAAAGAGGAACTCTCAGGGCAGGAAAGAGGCGCTCGGAAGGGAGAAAACACCACCTACCTATTAATTAGTTCCTCTGGACAACCGGAACCCAGCTGTCCTCTGGACAGTGGGAACCCAGGCAGGGATGCTGACTCTCTCCAGCTGTTTCAACTTCCCTCAAGATATGCTTTGAAGGACAGCAAGGGGGAGCTGTTTTCAGGCTATTTCACAAGAAGGAAAAAGAAAAGAAAAGAAAAAGAAACACTTGACACGGTTATCTGCTACGTAGATACACAAACATGGCTTTGTTGGTCAGAACGTTTGTGTATTGTGGTGGTGGTATAAATTTGATTGTCTCAGAAAAATATCACCATCTGTGAAATGCAGGCCAAAAAATCAAAAGATTTTCTTGGATGCAGTTCTCAGTGATAATTTCACTTTGCTATCAGTTCACACATGCAGAGTTCCCAAGCTGGTCACACTGAGAGCGCTGGACTCGAAATCCAGAGTCAGGCTTCACTGTGGCTTTATAATCCTAGGTATGTGCATCTTAAAAGTGGGAATGAAGGTACCTGCCTTTCCTGCTTCTGAGGTTATTGGGAGGATAAGGTGAGACAATGTTCTGTGTGGACAAATGCTCTAAAAACGGAAAGCTGTGTCGTGTTGGCTCATTTTCTCCAAGATGTCTAGGAGGCAAAAGATTAAAATGGTTCAGGGATGGTAATAAGTAAAAGGTTTCCACACCACCTGTCTGGAAAAATCCTTCAAGCGATTAGGTAATAGCCACTGACTCAGAGAGGTGACCTTCTTTTAAATCACAAATTACGTTATTAGTGCTCCTTATGACAAATAATGTTGACTGACCCTAGTGTCCCTGGGTATTGCAAAAGTGGTCCGTTGGCCACAGCCTGGCAGTTTTATGGCTCTTGGCCCTACACGCTTGAGCTTTTAGGTTTCCTCAGGAGAGAAAATCTGCAGCACAGGATCACCAAAATTTCTTTAGGTGTTCTTATTCCAGGAGATGATGTTGTGGCCTCTCAGGAAATCATTCATCTGTGTCAGGCAATCCAATCCAATAATCAAACTATATCCAAATATCCAATTTCTAAAAATAACCTGTTAAGTTACTTTGGTGCATATAGATGGGAGATATTGTTCAAGGGCAACAGTACCAATTACCCATATATATGTGTATGTGTATATGTATGTGTGTATCTGTATCTATCTGTCTGTCTATTTATATATCACTGTGCTGTGTGCCGTGGGGCCTAGAAAGCATGAAAAAAGATGTTCATTGCAGAATCCAGAACCAGCCCCTCTTTTAACCCAAATTTTAAAAATTTGTCAACTTAAATTTACTGGTTTCATAGTCAAAGGAAAGCAGGGCCATTGCAATACAGACTCACTATTCACGTGCCTCCCTGGGCCTGCTATGAAAGTTACCCCAAGGAGAATAAAAGAATTGTGGTCATAAAATGTGAAAAAAATATCAGCCAATATTTTCTGTGGCATCATGTGCTTTTTCTTATAGCAATTTACATTCACTCTGTACTTTCTGTGTTATTAAAACTTTCCTTTTTCCTCTTACTCTCTGTAGAGTTCAGTTAACATATTTTGGGGGTGAAACGATGAAAAGAAGACAATGGAAGTTGTTCATAAGTATCCTGGAGTAATCGTTCCCTTTCATCTACCAGTCTTCCTTCCTTCCATTTTGCAATTCCAGATCTTTAAGAAGTATTTCAATTAATGCAAGCAGCTACCTCCTTCGCTTACTAGATGTGTGACTTTATTTTAATCTTTGAGCTTCAGATTCTTCATCTGTAAAATCTTGGTGATAAAACATAATGCAGTTGCTGTAAAGATTATCTAAGTGGTTGTTTAAATTTCTCGCATTTTATGGGCGTTCAAAACATTAATTTCTCTTTTTTCAAATATATAATCCTCCATATTATCTGCTATTTTACCAATAGCAGTTTCCCTTCCAATTAAAGTGGCATATCCCCACTTTCCTATGTGCAATAAAAGGTATTTATAGGTTTTCTATGAGAAAAGAGTTTCATGATCAAATATATTGGAGAAGTGCTGTGTGTGCATCCCATCCTGTCCTGGCAATTTGTACATAAAAGGGATCTAAGAAAACTCAGAAAGGAAACTTACTTAACTTTGGTAATTAATGTTTCCCAAAGTTATTTGACCCTGGATAACCCCCATCCTTTTACTTTCCCGGTGGGATGGTGATGAACATATCACAGGACAGGGGATACAGTTTGAGTAGCGCTAAGTAAAGGTCCTTGGAATCTGGAATGCTTGGGGACCACCACTTTACTAAGTCAAGTCAAGAAGTTGGAGGTTTGAATCAAGTTTAACCTACTCTTCCAGGGGCAGAGAAGACCAACTAAATGGTTTACATTTAGTTATCATACTACTTTATGTAATACTTTTCATAGATGCTATTCAATATATCTGACTTCCTCTCCTTAAACTGTCAGTTTTCTTCCTTCTTCTTATTGAGAAAATAAATTAGGTATTCTGCAGGAGCAATTATTATGGTTAAACTGTTTATCCCTTCCAAAACTCACTTTCAAACTTAATCCCCAATGTGGCAGTATTGAAAGGTGTGCCTTTAAGAGGTGATTGGGTCACGAGTGGTTTGCCCTCATGAATGGATTATTCCATTCATAAATTAATGGATTCATGTGTTAATGTATTAATGGATTAGTGGGTAATCATGGGAGTGGGACTGGTAGCTTTATAAGAAGAGGAAGAGTGACCTGAGCTAGCATGTTATCATACTCAGCCCCCTTGCCATGTGATGCCCTGCACTGCTTCGGGACTCTGTAGAGAGTCCCCACCAGTAACAAGGCCCTCACCAGAGAAGGCTCCTCAGCCTTGAACTCCCCAGCCTCCAGAATTGTAAGAAATACATTTGTTTCTTTAAAAATTATCCAGTTTTCAGGTATTCTGTTATAAGCAACAGAAAATGGACAACAACAGCATCCATTTTGCTTCTATAGTCCACAGTGACTCCTTCCCCTTCAATTTTAAATTAATGACACTACTGTTACAGGCCTACTGTCTGGTATTCATATCAGTACTTCTAGCCAATCAACAAATATTTATTGCTCTTCTCTGTACTAGGTCTTGAGCTGGCTACAAAAAATTATGTAATGATAGGTAATATTTACTAAACACTTCATCTGTGCCATAAGTACTTTATAAGTATTACTTCACTTAATCCTCCCAGTGACCTATGAGAGGTGTACTGTTATTATTTCATTTTGCATTTGAGGAAACAGAGGCACAGAGAGAATAAATAAGCAGCCTCAGGTGACATAGCTGGTCAGTGGCAGAACCAGGATTTGAACAGAAGCAATTGACTGCAGCAGAGTCTACAATCTTAAACCCACTACACTGTGCTGCCACCTGTGAGCCTCCTGTTTTTAGATCTTACAGACTTATACAGGCCATTTGATTGGTTATTTACATTTCATCTGTGTATATGATTTTTCTCCTTTAAGACTAGGAGATCCTGTAGGGTCTGCACTGGTTCTTACATATCTTTGGTTTCCTCTTTGGTAAACCAAGTACAGGCCAATAATAATAGGAGTGGTAATAACAATAATATTAGTAACAATAATAATAGATAATATGAACATTTACCAACATTGATTAAGCTCTTATTTAATGAGCTAAGTGCTTTAAATCCATTATTTCATTTAATCTTTAAAATAATATTTAAAATAATCTACATATAAGGACAGAGTTAGTATTGTCCCACTTTACAGATGAATAAAACAAGGATTACAGAGGTTAAGCAACTTAACCAAAATCGCAAGGCTCCAAATGGCTGAGCCAGGAGTCACACATAGGTCCATTTGAAATCAAGGCTTGGGCTCTAATGTCTATGCCCTAAAGTCTCCCATACACATGACAAGCACCTAAAACATCTTTGTGGAATGAATTAACAAATATTGTAATAGAAACTTATTTTTGAGTACTGAATGAATATAAAATTTAGAAATTGTTTGGTGACTGGATAAATTAGGGAAGAGTGCTTGAGGAGCTGCCTTGGAGCACCTAAATCTCCATAGCATCCCCCGTGAAGAAGAGGGTCAGCATTTATATCTACAAGGCACTTAAGTACTTGAAGTTATCCTTCTGCCTTGAGAATCCTGGCCTCATAAGTGTATCTCTGACTTTAAAAGTTCTCCAGTGCATGAGCTTCTTCAATACACACACACACACACACACAGAGTACTAGATTCTTCACAAGTCAAGCATGGAAAAACATCAGGTCTTCATTATATTATAATACTATTCACTCTATAGGGTTAAATTAAAAATGAAAGCAGTGTTTAGTCTGATTTATGGAGTTTTATTTTCTTATGTGATAATATGGGCTTGCATGTATGAGTGCAGAGCTATGACATTAAAGAGAAGCTACAATGTTCAACAAAATCTTAAGGATCCTGATGTTGGCTGATGAAAAATTAGAATCTCATCACTTGTTCAAACAAACAAACAAACAAACAAAATCATTCCTAAGTCAGCCATTACAGCATTAGTAGAAAAATCACTCCAAAGTAAAAGATTTCCAAAATCAGTATTATTTATATATTCAGAAAATCAGTTTGCTTTTTAAAAATTGTATGGTTGATTTAATTTAAATGATTTTTAAAATTTAAAGTCATTTAAATGGTTGAGTTTAAGACTTTTGCTTCTAATGAATTAATATTCATTTGGATGTTCTGCATCTTCCTAGTCAGCAGCTTTGTTATTCTGTCTAAAGTTGACAATCAAGACTCATTCTTTTAGCATGCTGGCAACATTGAGTGTATCTCTGTGTATTCATTAATTCCTTTTTTACAAGAGATAAGCTTTGCATTCTTTGACGGACGCTAACATCAGTAGTTGTGATACTATCATTATTTTTTTGTTTATCTGCTGTGAATACTTTTTATAAAATAAATAAATGTTTTCTATACTTTTTTCTTATCTTCTTTTTTAAGGTTTGATGGGGTTAGTTTTAAAAGTATATATTCTTTTTTTTCTTGTTTTTAGGCATATTTTAATGATGTGTAAACTTGTGTTAAGAACACTACAACATAATCAGATTATGCATTTGTTAACATACACTTTTATCAGGAAAATGCAAAACATAACAGTAAAACCACAAACTGCCAAGTTTGAAGAGACATAGTCTATTTCTGTTCTTCACCCCACTCCTATCCTTCTCTCTCTGCCACCTCACACCTTTGCCATGTACTTCAAAGTTTTCCAAAACCTCTTCTTGTCGTATCACCATAAATGCGAAATGTGTTGCATTTTATTTTCTATTAGGATTTTCATGGTGATAATTAGAGATTTACAACTGATTTATCCCTGGATAAAGCAGACATGTTGCCTGATAAGAGGTTAAATCCATTCAGACGGCAACCTCAATGTACATGTGAGAATCTCTAAGATTTAATTTCTATGAATATATTTAAGACATAGATGTGAAATAGAATAGGCTTGAAATATTCAGGGCTTAACCTCAGTGTTCCAGAACAGACTTTTAGCTGAAAATGCTCTTTGATTACATAGTAAATCAATAGGAAGAAATTACAGGGAAGATATTCTTACAGTTTCCTAAGTACCTGCAATCAGATGGATGGCTGGTGCTCCTTATTCATTTCTATATCGAATACCCTATTAAAAGGGATGAATTAATATATAACTGATAGTCAGGGAAGCTTTTACACTTTCCAGAATCTCTGTTTAAACTTGTATTTGAATAGCCGGTCCATCTTCTCAACAATGTAACTATTCCTTTAATGATGATCTCTCTCTGCCATGCAGCATGTTAGAAAAATGCTTCACACAACTAAATCCTGTATGGATTTATTTTATTAAAATAGTATGATAACTTGGTATACTCAGCCATAGAGGACCTAGGCAGAAAAAATCCAGAATATGTTTTAACATTACTTTTACTGTAGTTTTAAAAATGGAAAGAAAAAAAGAAGCTATATGCATTCATTTATCATGATAATAGCTACATTTTTCTGCTTAGAACAATATTATTTTTAAAAAAATTTGAAGACAGAGGAAAATATAAAGAAAATAAAAAATCTTTTATACTAGTCTTAGTATCTACAGATAATCACAATTATGATTTGCTTATGTGTTTCCAGTCCTTCCAGAGTTAGATATAAATACAATAACTTATGAGTACGCTATCTATTTTTCAGTAACACATAGCAACTTCTCCACTCATGATACTTCAATCATTGTTCAGGATCGTACTTTCCATTATAAGTCTTTTCATTTTCCCCCATTTTGAAAATTTTTGGCCTCCTAACTTTCCCCTCCTTTTTGTGTACATGCTGCTCATAGATACCTCTTTACTCACATCCATATTTATTTCCTAAGGTTAAATTTCTGGAATTGGAATTACTGGGTCAAAGATTATATAAAATTTTATCTGATTATCAAATCACAATGTATCCAAATTAAAGACTAATTGGCAGTAAATGAGAGTCCGTTTTCCACAGCTTTATGAACATGGATTCGCCCCATTAAAAAGGAAATCTTTCCAAATTTGATAAATGAATAAATATCTAATTGTTTTCATGCATTTTATTAGAAATATTTTATTGTTTCTAATTGTCCCATTATTTACATGATTAATAATGAGATTGAACATTTTCATAAATCTCTTATCCAATTATTATTTCATCTTTTGTGAACTAGCTACTCATATTTGGTATGTTACTGTAGTGTTCCTAGGGGTGTTTTTGACTCACAAAGTATCTATATATTTATATTTCCCCAATTTATTATTTGCCTTTTTATTAAATTTGCTTTTACACAATTTATATTTCTTTGATTCCTGGTGAGATTGAATATATTTTCAAACATTTCTAGCTTTTTGCATTGCTTATTCTTATCTTTTGATCAGTTTTTTATTTGGCTATACCTCTTTTTGATATTGATTGATAAGAATTACATACACACACATACAGTAGTCCCTGCTTATCCATGAGGTACACGTTCGAAGACTCCTAGTGGATGCCTGAAACCACAAGTAGTATCAAATCCTATATGCACTATGTTTTTTCCTATACATACATACCCATGACAAAGTTTAATTTGTAAATTATGCATAGTAAGAGATTTACAACAATAACTAATAACAAAATAGAATAATTAGTACATAGTAGTAAAAGTTATGTTATTTGGTTTCTCTCTCTCTCAAAATATCCTTCTTTGGTATTGTACTCACCCTTCTTGTGATGATGTGAGATGATAAAATGCCTACATGATGAGACAAAGGGAGATGCATGATGTAGGCATTGTGATGGAAATGGCAAATTCCAGAAATAAACAGTTTATATATCTTAAATTGCATGCCATTCTGAGTAGAGTGATGAAATGTCACACCATCCTGCTCCATCCTGCCCAGATTGTCGATAGTCACTTAGCAGCCATCTCGGTCGACTGTCCCAGCATTACAGTGCTTGTGTTCAGGTAACCCTTATTTTACTTTGGTGATATACTTAGAAAGTGTTTCCCCAACTTAAAATTTCAGAAGTTGTTATGTATATGTGTGTGCACATATATTAATATATTAGTATTTTTATTGCTTGAATATATATATATATTTTTAACTTTTAAGTCTTATGTTGAAATTTATTTTGGTGGAAGGAGTGATTTAGGGATTCTACTCCACCTTGCAATGGGTAGCTAGTTATTTCAACATCATTATTAAGTAAACAATTCGCATCCCCTGTCACACCTCCAATTCATTAACTTGCCAACTTTCTGCTGTCCCTCGTCAGTCTCTAGGTCCTCACCTCTCTCCCCACCTGTCTTAGATTCCATAGTCCATCAGTTTTGCAGTTACACTTCCCCCTACCCGCTCTGTTTTTTCTTTATTGTACTTCCCCTGGATCAAACCGTTTTTTGTTAAACGCAGTTTTGTTCCTACATCAGAGTAGCCAAAACTGACTACAGAAAAACTCAATGGTGTTGACTATTCTCATTTTACATTTGTAATCGCAACGTTCAAGGGGTTTGTGGTGCCCAGCAATCCTAATACATTTGCAAGTCAATTTATTCTCCCACTTGGCAGGACAAATCTTCCATTCCTTCTTTTATTTCAATTCTCTATCACCCTTTCTCGGATGTGTAGCATACAAAAATTTTCTCCCATTCTGTAGGTTGTCTGTTTGTTTTAGTAAGTTTCTTTGGCTGTGCAGAAGCTTTTTAATTTGATCAGGTCCCATTTATTTATTTTTGTTGTTGCTGTGATTGCTTTGGGGGTCTTCTTCATAAATTCTTTGCCTAGGCTGATGTCTGTAAGAGTTTTTCCAACATTTTCATATAGAACTCAGGGAAATCAGCAGGAGAAAGTCAAACAACCCCATTAAAAAATTGGCAAAGGGCATGAATAGAAACTTTTCAGAAGCAGATAGACTAATGGCCAAGAAACATATGAAAAAATGCTCAACATCCCGAATCATCAGGAAAATGCAAATCAAAACCACAATGAGGTATCACTTAACTCCAGTGAGAATGGCTTTTATCAAAAAGCCCCAAAACAACAAATGCTGGCATGGATGTGGAGAGATAGGAACACTTACACACTGCTGGTGGGACTGCAAACTAGTGCAACCTTTATGGAAAGTAATATGGATATAACTCAAAGAACTAAAAGTAGAACTACCATTTAATCCAGGAATTCCACTACTGGGCATATACCCAAAGGAAAAAAAGATGTTCTATAATAAAGACATCTGCACCCGAATGTTTATAGCAGCACAATTCACAATTGCAAAGATGTGGAAACAATCCAAGTTGTTTCCCATCAATACATGAGTGGACTAATAAAATGTGGTATATGTATACTATGAAGTACTACTCAGCCACAGCAAACAATGGTGAACTAACACCTCTTGTATTATCCTGGATGGAGCTGAAGCCCATCCTCCTAAGTGAAGTACCACAAGAATGGAAAAACAGTCACCACATATACTTACCATCAAATTGGTACTAATTGATCAACACTTATGTGCACATATGAAAGTAACATTCACTGGGTGTCAGGCAGGTGGGAGTGGGGAGGAGGGGATGGGTAAATTCACACTGAAGGGGTGCAGTGCACACTATCTGGGGGATGGGCATGTTTGTAGCTCTAACTCGGGCAGTGCAAAGGCAATATATGTAACCTAAACATTTGTACCCCTGAATGTTCTGAAATAAAAAAAGTTCTCTATTACCCCTACCTTTCTCCCAGTTGATGACCTTCACTCTTAGTTTACTGAGAAAATGGAAGCAAATCGTAAGAGAATTTACATGCCACTCTCTCTATTGATTTACCTACAGCTGCAACCACATATTCTGCCTCCACTCCTTTTATATTGTCAGTTTTCCAACCTTTTTACCAGTTCACTGGATCTCTTTCCCTCTAATCTACTTGAGAATTTTCCTTCTGGAATAATCAGTTTTCCCTGGTTTATTCCCATTGGCTTGGCTTACAAGTATGCTTTGATATCTGCAATCTAAAAACTAAATTTCCTCTTGACCTCATAAACCCCATGACTGTTGCTCTAGTTCTCTGCTCCCCCTTATGGTAAAAAAAAGCCATCTATATATGCTGTTCACAATTCTCTTCTAAGCCTCTTTTTTTTACAGTTGCAAATAAAGTGTTATATAACATTTGATAGTACATATGAAATGATATATGCAATATGTACCTAAAGTTATAAATCATAAAAACAAAATGATTACCATGAACTTATCAATTTGTTCAAGAACTAGAACAACACTTTGCATCTCCTGTATATTCCCTCCTTCTCTCACCTGACAGGAAGGTGAGAGAAGCTATCATAGATCATAATTTGTACATTTTTTGTTCTTCTTTTTCATAAAAATAATTGTATTACCCATTTATGTACCACAATATATTGTTTAGTTTTGCTTAAATTTTTTAGGAATATAGTGATACCATATTACATATAGTTCTATACAAATTGCTTTCTGCCACTCCACATTTTCATTCACAATTCATTCATGTTGTTACTATAGGGTACAGTTCATTCATATCTTACTACTCATTATATGACTATGCCACAATTTCTTTATTAATTTTCCTGCCTATGGCCACTTGAATTGCTGTCAGTTTTTTGCTCTTATAAATAGTGTTGCTATGAACAGTCTTGTTCATTTTTCCAAGTGTACATGAACAAGAGATCTCTGGGGAACATATCTATGAGTGGAATTGCTGGGTCATAGGATATGTGAGTATCTAAATTGTTTTCCTAAATGGTAGTTCTCTCATCAGCAGTAGGCTAATTCCCATTATTTCACATACTTGCTAACACTTATTATCAGATTTAATTTTTATCAGTCTAAATTGTATATTGCTGTGGTCTTAATTTGCATAATTTGCATATTATCAATTACTAAGTATGTTGAGCATCTTTTCAGAAGTTTCATTACCATTATCTTTTCTTTTTGTATAGTGCCTGTTTCTATAAATTGTCCATTTTACTACAGGTTCTTTGTCTTTTTTCATAGTGATTTATAGAAGTTTCTCATATATTCTGGATACTAATTCTTTTCCAGATATGTGAATTACAATATATCTTTTGTACAGTTTGAGGCTTGTCTTTCCCTGGTAATAGTGATATCTTTTCATAAATAGCAGTTCTAAATTTTAATATAGTTGAATTTACTATTTTTTTATGATTAGCACTTTTCACATCTTACTTAAAATATCCTTTCCAAGGCTATATAGATATTTTTCTATTTTTTTCTTCTAAAACTTTAAAAAATTCTGCCTATACATTAAGTCTTTAACCCACTTGAAATGGATTCTTGTTGATGGAGAGACAAGAGGATTCACTGTCATTTTTGGGTTCATATAGATAGCCAATTGACTCAGCGTGATTTATTGAAGGAAAAAGCCCTCTCCTTCCCTGGTGATATGCAATGGCAGAACTCTGACATAAGTCAAATTTTCATGTATGTGTGAATTTTCTAGAATGTTTATTCCTATACGAAACCCACACTGTTTTATTATTATGGTGTCATGGCAAGTCTTGATGTGTATTTGGACAATTACCTCTTCTCCTCTTCTTCTCCTTCTCCTTCTTCGGGAGTGACTTGCATATTGCTCTTCCATATACATTTAGAACCAATTTGTTAAGTTTTACACACACACACGTACACGCACACGCACACACAGAATTTGATTGAAATTTGATTAAATATATATAACAATTTGGAAATACTTGATGACTTTACAATGTAGAGTCTTCCAACCCCTGTATGTGTTATTTCTTTACATTTATTTAAGATTTTAAAATTGTTTTTCAGTAAAGTTTTATCATTTTCCCCTTTAAAGGTCTTATACATATTGTTAGGTATGTTAGGCATATCCCTTAGAGTGTATGCATATGCATATATATGTATATATGTATATATATGTGTATATGTGTAAATATTAGTTTGCTTTTAAAAATTTGTTTCCTTGTTGATGTATAGAAATAAAGTTCCTTTTAGGTTTTGATCTATAAATGATAGTAAACTTGCTAAATTTTCTTACCATCTGTAATAATACATTAAAACTTCTTTTAGATTTTCTATGTAGATAATCATATAATTTGTAAATAATGAGGGTTTAGATTTTATAATTCCTCTTGGAGTCCATAGACTATTTTTCAGTCTTAGTGCACTAGCTAAAACCTCTAGACCAGTGTTGAATACAAGTAATAATAGTGAGCATTCATCTCTTGTTTCTGGTATTGATTGTTCATACATTATCCCTAGGCACAAGCCAGCCACATTTTCTAGCATTTGAATCTGTCACAATGCTGGAGGAGATATTGACTGTGTTAGACTTATGCAGAAGTAGTATGTCCAACTCCATGAAACCTTACTTAGAGATTTTTCAAGGGTTGTTTTGACTGTGTACATTTTTTTACTTTCTTGTTAACGTTAGGACCACAGCTGGTGTCAGATCAAACTTCCCTGAACTGATGGGTGGTCAGGATTCTTAACTGCCTCTGAAAATGCTAGTGGGGTGTTTACATATTTTCTAGATATTTTCTAATAGAACTTATTTCTTCAAATTAGGAGTTAACAGTGGGGTCACAGCTGTACCTCTTATTTTCTCATGGGTTGTGCTATTTTGTTTTCAGGTGAGGTGACTACCATATCTGTTCTTTCAAATCAACTTTATCTGCTTTAGAAAGTATAACATTTTTTCTAGTTTCTTGCAAATGCTTGATCTTTATCCTTGATTTCCAAAATAGTTGTGTCTGTATTACAAATGTATTATTTGCTTCAATAACATATTTATGCAATTAGGTAGCTGATGCATTTTTGGTGATGGTGTTGAAACTTAGAACTTCATGTCACATGAGAAACTGATCTTAGGAAGGTATACCATTTTAAATAATTCCAATAAGTTTTTTGGGGTCTGTAGTTTTTCTCTTACTTGCTTTCCATCTCTAGGGAATTGTAAGTCACACTGCCTCCTCTTAAGAAGACTCCATATATGCCAACTTAAACCATGCAGAAAGTTGTTTTTCAAAACAGAGTACTGTGGAAAGGCAGCATTAAATTAATTCCCTGTCTCTTTGGCAACTCTCTTCCTAGAGAGTTTTCTTGTTTTCAAGTCTTCATTTTTTAAAAATTCAGGAACTGTTAATATTTGATGAGAAGTAAATATTACATCGGGTTTCTGCTTCAAGGAGAATATTTTCAAAAGTTTTTCTCTATTTTTTCTCCCTAAGAAACAGAAAAAAATATACATGGGATGAAAAGAATATCGTCAAAAGATGTTTCTGATTTTCCATGAAATGCTCTAACATTTCTGAACATTCTGGCAAAAACAACAACTACAACAAAAACCAAAATAAAAAAATTGTTTTTCATTGTGTTCCCGAAAGTAAATAAATGATGAAGTTTGGGGATAGTAATGACTGCAGGAAGATCATCCTGCCTGTGGGTGAGCTTTTCTTCAACCGGCTTACTGTTTCACAGTTAGTAACATAACTGGAGCCAAAATGGTGAAGTCAGACCTATATGCAATCCTCTTATCAAGGACCCAGATACAGTAAACTTGGTAGCTCATTTATTTTTCTTGTTATTAACAGTAAAATGTTATCTCAGAGTGAGCTATTATAAATACAGAGATTAACAGGATAGTAAGTAGGTAAGACAACATAATGAAAACTTTAATTTACTAGACCAACAGAAAACTTACATCCAGCAATGGATTAAGAAGACAATGAAGTAATATTTTCAACATGCTGAGGGAAAATAGTTGTCAATTTGAAACTAATATGAAGGTAAATGATCTTAGAAACACATTAAAGACATTTTGAGATATGCAAACTTTTTAATTAAAGAGTTGACTACCCATAGTTTCTTCCCTGAAAACTCCTAAAGATCATACCTCAGCAGGAAGAGAAGTAAATCCTCAGGAAGAGAACACAGAAAACTTATTAAAGAAGTCAGTAAATCTGAATAGTTATTGTCTGTAAAATGTCTATGTTTATGTGTTTAATAAAAAGGGTAAAATAATATTCTGGAAAACAAAGATAATTTAAGAGATGGGGTCTTCAGTGGGTTTGGTGGGCTAAGGTATAATCACATTGAGAGGGAAATTAGAAGTACAGAATAAATTTAGATGTTTGTGTTAGGCAGAATTTCTAAAATGCCCCCCCAAATGTCCTTCTGTGATCCCTAGAAGCTGTGAATATGTGATTGTGTTCTACTATATGGTAGTGTTGACCTTAAGCAAGAGAGGTTTTCTAGGTTGGGCCTGATCGAGTTACATGGGCCCTTAAATTCAGAGAGCTTTCTCTGGTTGGCAGCAGAAAAGTAAGAGAGATTAGAAGCACAAGGAGCATTCAGTGTCCTGCTGCTGGCTTAAAGAAGTAGGGACTAGATGAGAAGGAGTGTGGACAGCTTCCAGGAACAGTGAGAAGCCCCCACTGATGGCCAGCAAGGAAATGAGGACCAGGAAATGTGGGACCTGCATCCCACAACCACAAGAAACTGAAATTGGCCAACAACCTGAATGAGCTTGGAAGCAAATTCTTCCCTCAGACCTCCAAACAAGAGCCTCCCTGGCCAACAGCTTGATTTTGGTATTGTGAGGACCTAAGCAGAGAACCCAGTTGGGCGTGCCAAGCTTCTGACCTACAGAGTGTGAACTACTAGGTTGTATTACATCATTACATTTGTGATAATTTGTTATGCAGCAATAGAAAATTATAACTTGTTAGAAACTTTTATAATTATGCTTATTAAAAATTAAGAAAATCAAGAGGAAAGAAAATCTATAGCTTCCAAATTAGCTGAAGACAAATGGAATGTAGTGAACTTTATCAATCCAACAGAAGTCTGGGAAGGAGGAAAAATTCATAAAGTAAACTTAGGAGATACAAAAATAAGTATACAGAAACACATCAGTACTAAGAGATTTTAAGTAAACTCTTGTAGCCTGTGACAGATTAACTAGATAAAAATTAAAAAGGATATGAAAGACTATAGAATATATCTAATACGTTATAGCTAATTGCTATTTATCAAATATATCTGTTTCTTAAAAACAGAAAAGATGCTCTTTTCATATGCCCATATAATAACAACAAAAATAAAAATGGTACATTCAACATTCTCTGATTAATATGTGTTTAAAGTAGACATTAATAACAGAACCAGAAAGCCAAGTACCCTAACCAACTGGATTTAAAACAGAATAAAAGTAAACAAATTAAAAAGTCCTTCTCAATCAAGTCTTGGGTCAAAGGAAATCCATATCAAATTACAGAATATTTAGGAATCTAGATTATTATTATATATTAGCATTATATTATTATATAATATATATAGTTAATACTCATTTCCTAGATATTCTGTATAGTATTTCATATATATAAATGTATATAAATACATATATAAATGTGTATAGCTAAAGAAATGTTCAGAGGATCATTTGTAGCATTAAATATTTATTTTAATAGGCAAGGAGAACAAAAATCAATGAATTAAACCTTAAACACTCCAAGTTATAAGAAATAATGTAAATGTTAAGAGAGGCCAAATAAAGACTTGAAAAAGGTGGGAAGGAATAATAACTATAAAACAGAGAATAATGGTATGATAATTAAACCTAGGCATTAGCCCCTATTGGGGGAGGAGAGGAGATAAAATAGACACATTTTGACTGATTAAAAAAAAAAGAAGAAAATGCAAATAAGGAAAATAAGAAAAAGTAATGCAGATATTTAGGAAACTGAAAGAATCATAAGGTATTACTTCTTTTAATTTCTTAAATATTTAGTTTTTCAAACCTATGCAAATCCATTTGAAAATTTTGATAAATTGGATAATACTAAGGAAAATGTAATTCACCAAAATTAACACCTGTGGAGAGAGAAAATGCAAAGAGACCAATTACCATAGATAAATAGAGAAAGTTATCAAAGAGCCACTCCCCTAACAGCAGAAGGCCCAGAGGTGTCATAGAAAGATTCTAGAGATTTATTCGATGCTATTTAAAGTAAAGTAGAAAAGATTCTATATTCTTTTATAAGTTGGGAAAAGTATGAGTACCGAAACCCAACAAAGATTATACCACCCCCCCCAAAAGACCAAGCTCGGGTATATCGAGTCAAAAATACAAAATATCAAACTAAATCCAAACAATCTTACAAACTTTATCATAATGAAGTAGAGATTATTCCAGGAATGCCAGTTAACACCTACTCATCTTTCAAGTATTAGCTCAGATATCAGTCACTTCTTCACAGATCCTCCCTGCCTGCTTGTTATCAATCTAGATAATGTTCCTCTCTTACACTGTGAGATGGTTTAATATATATGAAAATTCTTTGACACTCTGCCTTTCAAGAGATGGAGGGAAAGGCTGGGCGTAGTGGCTCATGCCTGTAACACCAGCACTTTGGGAGGCCAAGGCAGGAGGATCGCTTGAGGCCAGGAGTTCAAAACCAGATTGGACAACATGGTGAGACACCATCTCTACAAAAAATTGGGGGTGTAGCTCAGTGGTAGAGCATTTGACTGCAAGAGATGGAGGGAGTTATATTGATTATCTTTTAAATTTTAAACCAATATTATTGGGGTTTAAACATCATTGTGGATAAACATCACTTGGCTTGGATGTATTATCTTTGTAATCTATTCTTGGATTTGATTTACTAAAACTTTGCTTAGAAAATTTGCATCTATATTCATGAGGGATATTGTCCTGTAGTTTCTTTTCTTTTAATGCCTTTTTCTGGTTTTGGTATCAGGGTTGTGAACTAAAATAAAATCTTAAGCCCCCCAACTGACTGAATGGACCCCCTCTTGGCCAAGGGGACCCCAGAAAAACCCTAAAGCTGAGTTGCTGGACATGAGAAGGGAGGTCAGACATGCCTCATCATGCCCTCTTCCCTTCTTGGAGATATTATTTGTACTCATTAATAGGCATAAGGCTATGCAAGACGAAGCTTAAACCACACCTATAGGTCCTCAATTTACTCAATAGATCTCATGAGTCTGAATATATGTCCGGTGACTTGTCTCTGATTAACAAACTTCCTTATCTTAACTTAAAACATTTCAAGCCCTTAGACAAAGTTTCATTTCTTTAACCAATTACAAATCAAGAAATCTTTAAACCCACCTATAACCTGTAAGCCCCACTTTGAGATATCCCACCTTTTCGGGCCAAACCAATTCATGCCTTCCAGGTATTGATTAATGACTTTATGTGTAATTCCTGTCTCTTTGATACATATGAAACCAAACTGTAACCCAACCAAGGCTAGAACACTTGCTCAAGGGTTCTTATGCATGGCTCTCTGGGCCATGGTTGCACATATTTGGCTCAGAATAAACCTCTTTAAGTTATTTTACAGACTTTGGGCTCTTTTCTGTTGACACAGTACTGCTAGACTCATAGAATGAGTTGTAAAGTACTCCCTCCCTGTCAATTTTCTGGAAAAGTTTGTGTAAAATTGGTATTATTTCTCCCTTAAATATTTGTTAGAATTCACAAGAGAAGCCATTTGGGCTTGGAGTTTTTTCTTTTCTTTCTTTTTTTTTTTTGAGGGAATGTTTTTAACTATAAATTCAATTTCTTTAATACTTACAGGTCTATCAAGTTATCAATTTCTTCTTGGATGAGCTTTTATCATTTGTGTCTTTAAAGGGATTTGTCCATTTTGTTGAAGTTGTTGATTTATTAGCATACAGTTGTTCCTAACATTACCTTACTGTCTTCTTAAGTCTGTAAAATTTGAAGTGATTATCTCTCTCTTTCATCCCTGATATTCTTATTTTGCATTTTCCCACTTTTTTCCTGATCACTCTAGCTAGAGTTTTATCAGTTTTATTGATCTTCTCAAAGAAGCATTGTGTTAGTTGCTGCATTACAAATTTACACAAACAGTGGTCTGAAACAACAAAACTCTTGAAGTCTGTTTGGGTCAGGAGAGTGGTGTCACAGTATAGCTGGATCATCCGCTCAGAATCTCACTAGGCTGAAATCAAGGTGTTGGCTGGGACTCCAATCTCATCTGGGGCTTGGAAGCCTCTTTCAAGCTCATTGGTTGTTGACAGAATTCAACCAGGTCCTCATTGTCTTGCTAGCTGCTGGCCAGGGACTGCTCTCAGCTCCTCCAGGCCATCCTCAGAACCTTGCCACATGGCCACCTCCTTTCCCAACAGTATGTCTTACTTTTTCAAGGCCAGCATGAAAGCACCTGTTGCTGCTTCGTAGCCCTTTTAAGGGATCATCTGATTTTTATCAGGCCCATCAGCATAATCTCCCCTTTGATTAACTCAAAGTCAACCAGTTTAGAGACCTAAATTACACCTGTAAAACCTATTTGCTATGTGTTATGCAAAATAATCACAGGAGAGATAGTCTATCACGTTCACATGTCCTGCGCACACTCAAGGAGAGGCAATTATGCAGACAGAATATACTGGGAACTGAGTCTTGAGGAGCCATTTTAGAATTCTGCCTAACACAGCTTTTGTTTTCTTCATTGTTTTTCTCTTTCATGTTTGCTCTAATATTTATTGTTCCTTTTCTTTTGGTTACTTTTAGTTTAATTTACTTTTCATAAGTTGGAAGCTTAGGTCATTGATTACAGACCTTTTTTCTTTTTTAATATAGGCATTTAATGCTCTAAGTTTACCTCTATGAACTTCTTTAGTGGCATACCACAAATATTAATGTGTTATACTCTCATTTTCTTATAGTTCAAAATGTACATCCTAATTTACTTTTGGTTCATTTTTTTGACCTGTGTGTTATTTAGAAGCATGTTGCTGAATTTCCAAATACTTAGGGATTTTAGGGATTTTTCCAAAGATCTTTCCGCTATTGATTTCTAATTTAATTCAATTTTGGATGTGGAACATAATTTGTATGGCTTGAATTCTTTTAGATTAGTTGAATCTTTTTTTTTTTTCTTTGCAGCACAGGGTATGATCTGTCTTGGGAAATATTATGTTTGAAAAGAATGTACATTCATTGTTGTAGGGAGCCCTGTTCTATAAATGTCAATTGAGTCAAGGTGGTTGATAGTGTTGTGTAAGCCTTCTATATCCTCACTGATTTTCTGCCTACTTATCCTATCTGTTATTGAGAAAGAGGTCTTGAAATGTCCTTTTACAATTGTGGATCTATTTATCCTTGCAGTTCTATCAGTTTTTGTTTAACATATTTTGAACCTCTGTTATTTTTACTTAAGAAGAACTGTTTGGAACATTTCCATTTGAAATATGTTTTCTAATTTCACTGTCTAGACAGACTTTTTTCCTGATCTTTTTATTTTATAGGGCAAAGAGTGGTTTGTGTGAAAAAGGTAGGTCCTAAGGCAAATGGAAAATAATTTATTTTTATTCTTTGTATATGTAAAACAAATGCATAACTATATGTTGAGCCAGTAAAGGAGATTAAAGGGTGACCTGATATGGGAGAGAAGGGGAGAGAACAGTGTCACAGAAGTTAAGAATGAGGCCTGTTTCAAGGAGGGAGTGGTCAATCATTGCATCCTGTGGAAAGATCAAGGAAGATTAGGCTGTAAATATACTTTGGACTTAGTGTCAGGCAGGTCACTGGTAACTCATTTTAAAGCCAGTTTGTTAAAGTAATGAGAGTGGAATTCAGTGTGGATTCTGCTGAGGAGTAAAGGGGAGGAAATGCAGACAATTAGTACTCAGGGTTTTATTTGTTCGTTTGTTTTTTAGGAGGCAAATATCTTAGGCAAAGTACCTAGTAGAATGACTGGAAGATGGTAGGTCCTATTGTCATTACCATCATCATCACCATCATCATCCTTATTTTAGTTAGGAGTTTTCATCCATTATATTGGGATAATTTAGAGGGAATCAAGAATACTAATAAAATAATAATAATAAATATTTATAGCTAATTTTTTTGACTACTTATATTCCAGGAATTATTCTATGTTCTTTATATGTTTTAACTCTCTTAAACTCCACAAACACTACATGATGTAAGAAGTATTAATATTTCCACTTTATAGATGAGAAAAGTGAAGCACTGATAAGTAACTTGCCTCAGATCACACAAATAGGGCTAATCAGAGGTTGTGAATATGGTCCTTGTAGTAGTCACATGGCTTATAGCATAGTAGAAACAAGGCCACTTCCAAGTTCTGTGACTTTGGGCAACTAAGGCAGGTGTGGGGAAATTTACAGAACAAATCCTTTTACTAAAGGAGGATCACTCGAGCTCAGGAGTTCAAGACCACCCTGAGCAAGAGCGAGACCTTGTCTCTACTGAAAATAGAAAAAATTACCCAGGCGTGGCGGTGTGCGCCTGTAGTCCCAGCTACTCAGGAGGCTGAGGCAGGATGATCACTTGAGCCCAGGAGTTTGAGGTTGCAGTGAGCTATGATGATGCCACTGCACTCTAGCTGGGGTGACAGAGTAAGACTCTGTCTCAAAAAAAGAAAAAAATGTCTCTGTCTTACTTTATATCTTAATTGTGTCCTGCAGACCCCTCAAATTAAACGTATCTAAAACTATTAATAATACCTTCCCTCCCACATTGGTCCTCCCAGTGAGGTTCCACCAAGTGGCCCATGTGGGCCATTCTTTGGTTCCTCCAAATTCCTATTCCTTGCTAAAATAAATCACCACATAGTGTTGATTCTAAATCCATCTACTTCTTTCCAGGTTCAGGCCTCCCTGTTCTGTCATCAGGACTATCTATCAAGATGGCATTTAACTATCTCACAACTCTGACCTCACCCACCAATCTCTCTCTTCCCCATCCACTTTTTACACAATGTATTGATGACTAAGCTCTCAAGAACTGTGGTTTTCTACTGGTCGTAGGTATGGTACATTCTGTAGGGCATTGTTATACATCAGAATGGGTTAACAGGTAACAGCTAGAGTAACGGGGAGTGTTCCGTGTTTATCAAAGGGTCTTGGGTTAAAAAGAGATTAAGCCTAGAAGAAAACATTGTTAACATTATCTGTTATTCATGATTTTATGATTTTTTTTAATGAGAAGTGTTTTTGGAAGGCTTAAAGGAGAAATGATAAATATGAAAAAGATTTGCTGTTATTTCTGTTCAATGATATAATGCTTTGCTTTTTCTTGAAGATTTGGCATGAATTTCAATGTCTTCTCTGAGCTTTGGGCCTTAGGCTTGAATTGGATGCAGAAGCATGTTTTGAGTTGGTATGGAAGTAGTAGTGGATTGATGTCAGCCTTAGAAGTGAGTTCGCTGGCATGAGTATGCCTGATTACTGACTTTCAAAGCATGAGCTATCACTGATTAGTTGGTTTCAGAGGCACTTTCACTGAAATGAGTTGTCATTGATCAATTAGATAGATTTAAAACCAGTTCTGGATTTACTTGTTCCTGTGACTATAGAATTGTCATTGATTAATTAGAAAGGTTTGTAATAACTACTTTTTTGGTTATCTGTTACCATGGCTGTAGGATAATTTTTTTTTCCTAAAAGTATGGGGACTTGTTAATTCTCACCTATCAAAGCATTTTCCCATATTCTATGTTTAATTACTTATTTAATTGTCTATCTTCCCCACTATGTAAACTCTCAATTCAGGAGCTATTTCTCTTTTCTCAGTTTAGCTTGGCACCCAGCACAATGCCTAGCATATGATAGTTGTTCAATAAATATTTGCTGTGTGAATAAATTAAAACGGTCTAGATCAGATTTTTTAAGACTTAGCACGATTGACATTTTGGGCCAAATAATTGTTTGTTGTGTGGAGCTGTCCTTTGCACTGTAGGATGTTTAGCACTATGCCTGGTTTCTACCCACTAGGTGTCAGAGGCACTTTTGGAGTTGTCTCCAGATACCACCAAAGGTCCCTCTGGGGCAAAACCACCCCAGGCTGAAAACTACTGGACTTTAAGAGACTGAAATATGGAATTGGAGATATTCTTATTCTATGTAACCTCTGAGTCACTTTAATATCATAGTATCAATTGTGTTTTTAGAAAAGCCCAGGGTTTAGTAAAATTAAAGTGAGAATGAATTTAAAATGGGCATGTAATCCCTTTCAATACGGTTTGGAATTTTTGTCACAGTGGAAACAAGCCCCCTTGCTACATATTTACACAAAAGAAATGTGCTTTTTGAGTACCTAATACCTTGTATGCTATGGTCTGTTGTGCCTTAAAACATATCTCATTTATTCATGCTCCCCCTCTGCATATTTAGGTAGTTGTAATTATCCCCATTTTAACAGATGAGAAAACTGAGGCTCAGCATTGTTAAGGGACTTGCACAAGATCCCACAGCTAGTAAATGACAGGGCTATTTCTCTAACTCGGGTTTATCTGTCCACCAAATGTGTGCCCTTTCAATTTCATATCTGTAGGAGTTACTGCAGGAAGTGTCAGGAAGACGAGGGCAGATGCTTGATCTTCCTGAGGAAACAAAGGGTGAATAGAAGGAGTGCCAGAGACAAGCGTAGGGGATGGGAGGTACTGTTGCTGCCATCTTTGCAAAATACAATCTGCCGTATCTTTTTCACATTTAAAATCACTTATCTCCTCTCCTCAAAACCCCGGTCTCATCCCATTATGGCATCAGATCAAAATTTAGGAGTTGTCATTATCTATATCAGGTCCAGGTGTAAATAAGACTCCTTAGGTTGGTTCCCAGACACAGCTTCTTGATTATTGTTCTTTTTGATCTAAAGACCTTTGAATTAAACAGACAAGTTAATCTGAATCTCCACCCCATCTTCCAAACACACATTCCCAGACATGCAATGGTGGTAGAGGTGGTAGAACTGTTGCAGATATTTCTGTATTAACAAGGAAAACAGGAGGCATACAACAATGGCTGGTCCATTGCAATTCTGAAATCCAGCAAGGCATGTGCAGCCAATTCCTTGACTAGGGCTCAGTCCTACTTCCCAGGAGTTATTCTGCATGGCTCTGGACTCCACTCTTGAGGCCCTCATTTCTGTACTTTGAATCACTCTTCCTTTTTCATGAAAAGTGGGCTGTGTTTGTATCTGAGTAGTTTTATCTTCTATCTGCCCACATGGAGATCCAAAGGCTTCCCCTCATTTTGTACAATCTCTGTCCATTTTAATCCAAGCTGATCCAATTACTTCAAAAACGTTAAGAACTTTCTGTGTATTAACTTACAATTCACTCTTTTAGATAAATGTCATCACCACAAATTTCTTTGGGATAAGTCCTTTTTTACCTTAATGCTCTTAAGATTCTTAGAAGCCCTATTGTTTAATGGGAAGGATCAATGTGGCACACATTTAAGATACATTAAAAACTCTTTTAAAGGGTCTAAGACTACCTTAAATCTTTCTGAGGTCTTAACAAAAATCAAATCCCACACTGGATTTGATCTTTGCCCACATGCCTTTCCTTAATTTGAGAACTATTTAAAGTCTTGAGAGGCTGGGAAGGAGAATCAATTTTATTTTTGAACCCAACTAGACTTGGCTTCTTTATATTTAACAGTTTATTCTTTAGCTCATCTCTCTCTTATCACATTTCGCCATAGGCAGTGAGAAGGAGCCGGCTTGCACTTCCAGCGTTCTACCTTAAATTTTCTTAGCTAGATCATTGAGTTTATCAGGAAAATTTCTTATTTCTTATGTTATGCCAGATACCAGTGTTGCCAAACTTTCTGCTACTACATAAAGGATCCCCTTTCCTCCAGCTTCCAGTAACATTTTCTTGACTTTCCTTTAAGCCCTCATTGACAGCCCCCTTAAGGCACTTCAGGTTTCTGCCAACAGTCTCCTGGGCTCTGCTAGATTCTGCCTGATGCTCACTTCCAAACCAGCACTCCATCTTCCAGGCACCAGAATCTGTCTTAGTTACTACTGCTGCATGACAAACCATCCTAAACTTAGTGTTGTAAAACAATCACCATTTTGTTATATTTACAGATTTTGTTGTTTAGGAATTTGGAAAGGATACAGCAAAGATGGCTTGTCTCTGCTCCACAATGTCCAGGGTCTCAGCTGGGAAAACCCAAAAACTGGAGATGATTGACGCCCAGGGACCGATATGATCTGAAGCCTCACTCACTCACCCAGCATGTTGGTTTGATTCCAAGAGTAAATGTCCCAAGAGAATCAAGTAGTAACTGAATTGGTTTTTATGAACTCACTTAAGATATCCTGTAACATCTCTTTTGTTACATTCAAGCTCATCAAACCGACTTTGGAAAATACATTCTGCCAGACTAGGTTTCTCTAATATTGCCCCAGCCAGTCTCTTTATGAAGAGTCCTTTGGATCTTGGACAGACTTGCCAATAATAACATGCTACGTGCAAGAAGGGAAGATAGTTTGGATGTTCTGTCTCAGAAAAGAACCCTCATATATTATCTCCAGACCCTTGTTGGAAACTTCTCCACAAATATTCACAGAAGAGGCCTTAGTAGAGCAAGAGCCAGAGTTCCGTTATTTCGCTTTAAATTAGTCTGACTCATAGTTTGTTTCTAATTAGGTTCACATTCCCTTTCTAGCAGCATTCCAGAATGCAGAGCCACAACATTCTAGACTATCAACTAACTTGCTCAAGAGAGTTTCTAACCATTATGAAATAAATAAATCTCTGCAATTGCTTACACTGGAGCACAGTTATTTAGAATTAACCTTGTGAGAAGCAACTTCATTGCAAATCTGCTCCTGCATCTCAGAAATTCCCTTCTCTTGATCATCGAGTTTATTGGGTAAATTTTTAATTTTTCATGTGACTTTCAACTTGAGGCTCCTCATATTTGAAATTTATTCTTTTTCTGTGCACTATTTGTATACAATTTTTTGTTTGTTATTTAGGGGCAGCAGGCCCATGGTCCTCACTATTTCTCAATTTTATTTTCTTTGGAGAGAATCTATTTCTTTGGTGCATCCTGGGTGACTGAATTTCAAGTGTGCCCCAAATGGTCTACATTAAGTCATACTATACCAAAACAAATGTATCTTCAGTTTTTGATAAAAATTTGTCAGCTATTTTTGTAACTAGAGGTGTGACTGCCCTTAAAAACATTTTTTAAAAATAAAGTTAGCTCTTCTTCTAAAAAGAGATTTTTTTAAGACTTATTTTGTAAGTTTTATTGGATAGCTTAGGCTCACTTAAAGTTTTGGAACTGCTAGAAAAGATGATTCCTTTACACTTCAGTAAACTTTGGTCCTTCTGAGAAAGTTCTTTTAAACATAGGGAGGGGCAAAAGTTGAATTTCTTCAAACTTATGTTTATTTCCTAATTGGGGAACTACAGAGCATTATTTTGGGAAAATTTTGGATTTTGAAAAGTAAATTAATCAACCTTCATGGCTTAAGCCATGATAATAATTCTTCTACCTTTATATATGTCTGTGGTAGACTCAACTGGATGAGAGTTCTTGCCCCTCAATGAGACCTGGCACACCATTCAGTGCTAAAGCTGACTGATTTCATTTCTTACCCAGCTCTGTGAAACAAGACTTCTCCCAAGCCACCTCCTGAATAAGCGCTTGGACCCTGAGTTGAGACTGTCCCCATTCATTTCCTGCCTTCACTTTCTCTACTGACAATTTATTAGCATCTTCTTGCTCTAAGTTACTATTGCACATCATATGGTCAATAAAATTTTCAATATCTTCTCTTTCCGAGTACAGCCTAGATCAGAGATGTCAAATAGGCGGCATACATGATGCCACACCTCCTCCTGTGCCCAAGAGACACACTGCTATTGGATCCCTGCACTCTTTCCAGCTGAACCTCAGTCCCAACCTGTGTATCTGTCTCTACATAGTGCTCAAGGAGGTCACTGTAAATTATGTGGAAATGGCACACAAAATAATTCTTGTTTGCCAAACCAGGCTAGATTATGTTATTCTGTATTTTGAACAGCATGAGCTTCACCTTCCAAAGTTAGGTTGAGCTTTCACACCTGAAGCATTGTACCAAGGTCAAAGGCTGGACATTCTCTTTTTGGTCAACATTAGAGAACAGCCACATAGCTTTTCAGCTCATACATTAGTAGTTTGTTGCTTTTGGTTCTGCATAGATTCCCTGGTAAATTATGTATAATTTACTTTATCCTTACAGCTGTCCTATTTGGGTGAGCTTAGGTTTCTGGTGCCCTTTGAATGACCTTTTAATCTTTATTTGCTCTGTATATCCATGGCGGAGATATTGCATCTGGGGGACTGAAAGCTGGGGTTGGCAGTTGAAATGACTGGTTTTACTTGGAACTGTGGAAGAACAAGAAGATTGTTCTCTTATTGTCCATTGCTAAAGGGACGGATGTATCATTTTATAGAATAATTCTTTTCCAAATAACTTACAAACAGAATCTGGGCATGTTGAATGTGACACAGGAACTGCTCAAGGTAGAAATTTTACTTCTGTTCTTTCAGCTTTATAAATTATGCAGAAAAAATAATACATGGTATATATTGGCCATAAGCATTAGGAGCTGTAATAAGGGTGTTGCATACATTTGCATACATTATCTTATTTAATCCTCACAAATCTTATAAGATGGGTTAACCACTATTTTACAAATGAGGACACAGGTCTCAGAGAGGTTAAATAAATCATCCAAGAACACAGAGCCAGTAATGACTCTGCTTGGACTGCGTTCTTGAGTTTTCTCTCTCCCAAGACTGTGCCTTTTCTGAAAACATTTTTTTCTACTGCCATAATTCTTGCCATGGCTGCTGTAGAGTTCATTTGTCCTCATAATTGGATGGGGCCAAGGGAGCAAGCGGCCTTTGAATTTCAATGGTAACTCTTGACTATCTGAGGATCTCTTGAGATTCTGTTTTCTGGGCTTTGAAGGAGCTTCTCCTTTCATCTCTTAACAATTGTTGACAAATTAAAAACTGTTTTATCTGCTCTCTGTGGACAAATTCAAGCTTCACCTTCTAGATCTTCCTGATTTGACTGGGATCTTAAGTGGAAAAAATAATATTGGCTAGGTTAGTGAGGCAACTGTAGAAACAGGCCACACAAGATCTTAGAAAATTTAAATCTTATTATAAACCTCATATTGCCTTCACAAAACTCCAGAATAAGGCCTCATTGGAGGATATCCCAGGCTTAGCAATTAGTCTTGGTAATAAGAGTGTATTCTGGGACACAGCAATCCAATTAGAAAATAAAATTGTACGTTTTTGTTTTATTACTTCATTTTAGTCAAACTTAGGTTATTTTACAATTCTGAGAAGGTAACTTATAGGAAACTGATAATAATCCAAATGATTCTTGTCCAGAACAATGTAAGTGAATTTTGTCCAGTAGAAATGTAATTGATTTCTTTTCTACAGAAAAGATAACTCCAAACACTGGAGTTGTTTTCTGGTCTTATAGGATCACACTCAATCTTGCATCTTTTAGCAAATTCATTTCAGCATTCTTGACTACCTATATTTATTACTCTTCTTGAAATTCTTCCCTGAACAGGTCTTAACATTTTACTGATTCTATCCTGAATTAATAAGTTGAATACAATGTTAGCATAAGTTCATTTTACATTTGCAGGAGAGTCATGATTTTACCTTTACAAAATTTATACTTCAGCAGCCCTGTGTGGTCTTGGGGGATCTGCCCTTATCTTTGCCACATTCCATACTAAGGGCCATAGCTGTTCCAGCTGGTCCTCTGTGCTGCCACAGGCGAGGCATGGTAATGGCTCCAGTGTTGGGTTGAGAGAGGAAGTCTTCTTATTTTCCCTTGCTTTTGTCCCTCTCCTCTCTTGCTGGCACTTCTCATCCACTTAGACTTACTCAGGTCCACCATCTGTCACCTGCCTGACTGTCTGCCCTTTCTCTACTTTAGAGTTCCCTACCCTTCACCATAAAGACTGACTGCCTGGCCTCCTTCCATAAATCCTCAGCTACTTCTTTGCCTTTTGGGTACACAAGAACTTTTGAAATCTCCTCTATGTTCACAGGAAGCATAGGGAGTCAAACTGTCACAAGGATGACTATCTCAGGTCCTCTCTGCCTAAATATACTGCAATAACACTGTCTTTGTCCATTTTGTGTTGCTATAGAAGAATATCTGAGATTGGGTAATTTATAAAGAAAAGAGATTTATTTAGCTCACAGTTCTGCAAGCTGAGAAGTTCAAGGGCATGGCCCTGGCTTCTGGCAAGGGCTTTCACGCTGCATTGCAGCATGAAGAAGGTCAAAGGGGAAGTGGACACGTGTGAAGAGGGGAAACATGAGGGGCGTCCTGGCTTTATAACAATCCACTCTTGCGGGAACTAATCCATTCTCATGAGAACTAATCTAGTCTTGAGAGAGCAAGAACTCATTCACTGCCATGAGAACAGCACCAAGCCATTCATAAAAGACCCCCCCCCATAACTCAAACATCTCCCACTAGGCCCCACCTCCCAAATCTGTCACATTGGGGATCAAATTTCAACATGAGTTTTGGTGGGAACTAGCCATATTCAAACCATAACATCCATATATACTCTATTGCTACCACCCTGGGTATGTCTAGGGACACTCTATAAAGCCTTTTCCTCCCAGAAGTCCAAGCTGGAAGTGGGACACAATCCTTTTCCGCTTTTGGATTTTTAAATATCTCTAGGAGTTTCTAAAACCTCCTCCCTGTGGTTTCAAACTTAAAACATGGTGGGCAGAAAGCAGGGAACCACACTAACATCTAAACCTTAATTTTTTCTCCTAGCCCTCTCAAACTCTTCCCCACTGTCTAGAAAGAGTCTTTATTAGGTGGGAAAACCCTTCTGCAGTCCTATAGTGCAGAATCCTTTTTCACTCTGTGATCTGAGGCATGGTAAACTCCATTCCCTATGTGGGCCAGGCTTTGCTTTTCCAATGCAAACCCAGGAATACCTAAAAACCTCTTCTTTTTCAAGGTCCTGGCTTTTGCAAATCAAATGTTCTTTTTATAATATTTCTTTGCTATGGACTTAACTCTATTTAAAGTTCAGTGCTGAACAATGACTTTTATTTCAGGATAGATTTTTTTTTTAAATTTCAGAATATTATAGGGGTACAAACACTTTGGTTACATATATTGCCTACGCACTGCCCAAGTCAGAGCTACAATTGTGCCCATCCCCCAGACAGTGTGCCCCGTACCCATTAGGTGTGAGTTTACCCATCCCTTCCACCCCCTCCCACTTGCCCGACACCTGATGAATATTATTTCCATGTGTGCACGTAAGTATTAATCAGTTAGTACCAATTTGGTGGTAAGGACCAGCACTACTTGTTTTTCCATTCTTGTGATACTTTGCTTCAAAGAATGAGCTCTAGCTTGATCCAGGATAATACCAGAGGAATTAATACACCACAGTTTTTTATGGCCGAGTTGTACTCCATGGTATACATATACCACATTTTATTAATCCATTCATGTATTGAGGGACACTTGGGTTGTTTCCACATCTTTGTAATTGTGAATTGTGCTGCCATAAACAAACGATTGCTCAACTTCTCTAATCATCAGAGAAATGCAAACCAAAACCACAATGAGGTATCACTTAACTCCAGTCAGATTGGCTCATATCAAAAAGTCCCAAAACAACAAAAGTTGGCATGGATGTAGAGAGATAGGAACACTCATACATTGCTGGTGGGACTGCAAACTAGTACAACCTCTGTGGAAAGTAGTATAGAGAGACCTCAAAGAACTAAACGTAGAACTACCATTTGATCCAGCAATCCCTCTACTGGGTATTTCAGGATAGATTTGCACCTCTCTTCTCTGCTCCTGCCCTCCTTGTTTCCTTTCCCATACACTCACAGAGCAACAAATGATGCTTTTTATAATAGGAGGAGAGCTGCTGGGCAATTTGGAAGTTAATTTTTAAAAATTTTAATTAAAATCAATCCAACATTTTTAAAAAATCCTATATACCCTTCTCCCCTGACATTTGAAATTCTCAACAAAATCTTTTCTGAGACATTTAAATAGACATCCAACATCAAGAGAATTCTTTATTTTGGAAGGTTTTATACATCTGAAGCACAGAACAAACTAGAGTAAAGATATATTTGCTGATCTCTTGCTACTCATGTTTGTTTCCCTTTTTCCTCCTCCTCCTCCTTCTATTCTTCCCAACCCCCACAGCTAGTGTCTCATAGTGTCATTCTGAGTTAAAATTCTGTTTTAATACAATGTATTTTTAAGTGTTTTAGGAAACAAAGAAATGCCTTCAGGGGGCCAGATGGGTAACATACATGCAGGGTATAGAACAGTAGGAAGTGGGGGAAATTGTGTTTAGATCAGTAAATCCATGTCTTCCCCAAGAACATTCAGATTGAAATTAAAAAACCACACTGTTCTGATCAAATGAAACAAGTACACAAGAGCACCAATTTCATCCCCATTATAGCCTGTGCTCAAAACAGAAAACCCTAATGCTTCTGAATTTTGTCGTTGCCAGAACAGCTCTTACTTCTTTCATATCCCTCTCTCCCAGTGCTTCAGGTGCAATTTCTTAAAATTCAGCCATGAGCTGAATTTTAAGAATTTTCAGTGTTGTGATGATCCCCTGAGCTTTGTACTGTGGATTTTTCATTTGATTCCTTGTGTCTAGTATCCTTGCAATAGAGGACTAATCTATACAATATAAACCTTCTGATGTCATGTTTATATATTCCATCTGGTTATTTATCAAACACTGGAAAGTCTCATTTTTTACTGTTATTTTAAAATTCATTTTATTATTTTGACTGTCATTACTTCAAGAATTTTCTCTCCCCTCTGTTTCTTAAATATTTGGCCAGCTTTGTCTTTTAATGTCAGTCCTGATTTCATAGTAGGAGTTAGTGAGCTTTCAGTTCATCTCTAATTGATTTGCTGCCGCAGGATTTCAACAAAAGATCAGCGCGACTGAATGTCCTTGTCAAATGCTGCTCATTCCTGCCTCCTTGTCTTTGAGCCTGCTGGTCTTGTTAGAGTGCTGCCCTAACCTGGGAAAGAATTTGAAGTGGTTGTTATAAAGGAAGGAGAAGACTTTATTTTGAATTACCTATTGAAACTCTTTTTTAAAAGATTTTCATTTTGGAATTTTCCCATGTGGAATTATTTCATTTACTGTGTTGCTTTCTATCTTCAATTCTAGATGTCTCCTTACATCAATAAAGAAATTTCTTTCTTAACATATTGCATTTTAGCTCAATCTGAGTATGCTTCCCTTTTTAGAACAATCAGATGTCTAAAAGATTTGAACATTTTTGTAACTCCTCTCTTGGCATGACCAACCATTTAGCTAATTAGTACATAGGCTTTTTTTTTTTTTTAATTCAAAGAGATCTTGGTTGAATCCTATTTCTGGTTAAATGATTTTTAAGAAGGCCTAATCTCTTTGTAAAATAAGGATGCTTATACCCATTTCATAATACTTGTAAGAAGACCTACCATTACACTGGGCATAGGTAGGTGTTTTCAATAAAAGAAAATATCTTCCAATTTCCTACTTTAAACTAGGGTCATCACTCTTCTCATCCCTGTTGTTTGGTGTATGTTATCACTTAGGATAAGCTAGGTTATGCTAAAGTAACAAACAAACTCCAAATCTTAGGGGCTTAAAATAATCAAAGTTTATTTCTTATTCACGCTACTATTCACCATACACAGTTGGGGCTTTACTCCATGTGCTCCTCATTCAGGAACCTATCTGTGGGGGCTCTATCAAATGGAATGTCACCAGTCACTGTGGCAGGGAGAAGGGAAGATAGAAAATCATGCACCAGCTCTTAAATAATTCTGCCCAGAAGTGACACACATCACTTTAACTGATATTTTATTGACTAGCTAGTCACACAGTTAGCCATGCCTAACCCAACGGGGCAGATTTGTGTGTGCCCAGAGAAGGGAAGAGGGCCACATATATTGTGGAGTGGCATTAATGTCCACCATTAAATATGTTCTGGTTCTCCTTCCTGAGCCCAAATAAGTTCTCCCCTTACTGGCATTCCTGTACTCTTGATATTATAGGTGTTTTGAATTATAAATGACATAAAATGGAGCCAGGATAGACAGGTCTGTTTTTTATATTCTTTCTTGAGATTGCCTGAAAGGTGGACAGTTGGCCTTATCCATGCAGATAGCCTTCTAGATATTTGGGGTGCCTACTCATAGCATTCTCTTGCTTTGGTGGAAAAGATGGGTTGGAGAGGAAGAAAATTAACATAGTGTTCTACTATTAAGTCCTATTAAAAATACCTAATTTTTTTCCTTAATCACACAAATAATACATTGAAGATAAATATGCAAATACCCTAATATGTGTAAGCTGGTGCCTTACATGGTACTTTCTATGTATGGGATTATTTTCAAAGAAGCTCAGTCTATCAGTCAAAATTAATTAGATAGAAATTCTAGTTTTGCCTCTGTAACTGAAAGAACAATTAAAGGGTCTAATTCAAACTCCATGAGAATATTTTCTCCTTCCAAATTATCAAATACTCAGAGATACTCTTGAATCTCTCATTCAACAAGCTCCCAAACTTTGCCCATGAAACTTCTCTCTCTTTTCTCTGTACCCTGTCATCCTTATGTACATCACCTTAAGCTTTTTGGATATACATAGTTTTAGTTTCTTTACTGTTTTGCTCCTTATTCAAATTCTCCTCCACCAGGGAAGGGATGGGAAAAACTCTCACTGAATGGATGTGGAGAGCACAGTTTGGGAGATGACCACGATTGTGGCTCTGACACGGGTAGAACAGGGGCAATGTGTATGGCCAAAGTGTTGTACCCCCATGATATTCTGAAATTAAAAAAATAAATTAAAAAAAACCAAAAAAACAAAAAACAAATTCTCCTCCACCACCACCTCCACAAAAAACCTCTGTCACTAATCAATGTGTTAATTAGGGCAGAATAGGCTATGTCCTGTAGTAACAGAAAAATTCTGATACCTCAGTGGCTTACCACAAAATTTATTTCTCATGCATGCAAAATCTAATGCAAGTTGGGCAACTTTTCCCTAAACAGTTACTCAGAGGTCCAGGTTTCTTTCATCAAGGGGTTACTTGGAATCTTAGACTTCCAAACACATTCTTAGGGGGGTGGAGATTGGGGATGCAGAAAAAAGAGCCAAGGAGTTCAAGAAAAATTTTAGAGCCCTGATCTGGAAGTGGCAGAAGTGGTAACTTCTGACTATACTCCATTGGCCAGAATGATCTTGTGGTTCCAATCTAATTGCAAGGGAGGCTGGGGAATCTGGTCTCCTTTGTGCCAAGGAAGGGAACTGACATGGGTAAGGATCTAGCCAGTCTAGCTCACAGCAAGCAAGTGAAAGTCTTCCTTTCTTTTTCCCCAAAGTAATTGGTGATGATTAATATGACCTTTAAGTTCCTTTCTAATTTTTTATATTTTATGATTCTATGACATTATGTATTTATTTTTGTGGGAGTCTTATTATAAAATAAATCATCAGTAAGTTTTTAAGTTTCAGGTGAACAAGTGTAAAGAGGGTTTATAGCAAGTCTAAATCTCATTAGGTGAATTCCAGTTCAACTACAGATTTTTTTTGGAGGTCCCATTGTATTAAAAAGTACTTTTTTGTCCATGAGCAGAAACTCAACACTAACTTTGCTTTAGCAAAAAAATGGAAGTACAGAGGCACTCAGCTTCAGGCAAGGCTGGATCCAGGGGTATATACAATGTCATTGGGCCTCTATATCTCTTTTCATTTCTTAGGCTCTCTCTCTGTTTTGGTCGTGATGTTTCCTTGTAGCCCAAGATTTATATCCTACTACCTTGGCAACCACAGTGAAAAGAGAGTATATTTCTCATTAGACTTTGTAGAAAATTCCTGGGGAGAATTCTGTTCAGGTTGGATCATATATTAAACCAACCACAGTAGACAGAAAGATGGAATTCTGTGATTGACTTGGCCTGGGTTACGTGTCTATCCCTGTGGGCAGGGAAAGGGGTAAAAACAGTCCTCTATGACTCACATGAAATGGATTCCTCTAGGAAAGGATGGTCCTGTTACCAGAAAAGGAGAGGATGCTAAACCTGCAAAAATAACCGATGTTCACTTCACACATTAAAACTGACTTGTTGATCTTAGACTTGCAAGAGATGGCTGAATTTTATCCAAGACTTTCTTTGCATAAGTGAAGAGAGGAAGGGACACTGACTTTACTTTTTTTTTTCAAAATTATTCACAGTGATTTTTACTGTATATGTTAGTTAATTAAACTGAACAAAAAATATTCCTATATTGTGAAGGTTTAGTCTCAGTAATAGTCATAAATGTTTTTATAAACAAGTACCTAGCGCCTGTGTGGGTGCTATTGTTGAATGTTTTATTTAAAGTTTGAGCAATTTTATGGTAAGAATGTCACAACTGGTCATTAGTAAGCCACCTTCCATTTACATCCAGCATGCATAACACTCACCTTATCTATAACTGGAGAGAGCTGGCCGTGCCAGAGAATTATTAATACAGTCTGTCCTCCTCAATTGACAATGAGTGCATGTCAAAGCAGAAAGATAAAGAGGGAAAAATGAGCATAGAAGCCTCTACCAGAGTGATTCTTAACTCTTTTTGAGGAATGAAACATGTTCCAAGAGTTCGTTAAACCAATAGGTCTTTTCCTTGAAAAATGCATATACACAAAGTTTTGTTATAATTTCAAAGGGTTCTTAGACCCCTGATGTCCTTTCCTGATGGACCATGGATTCTGTCTTACAAATGTGACCTACATAACAGAAAGACACAAGAAAGACTGATATGTTGTGAGTAGGTTGGGACAACACAGACGAGTCACCTCTTGGGTTGACCTACTCCAAAGCAGTGCTAGAAATTTTTTACATTTTAGCCCAGAGAATTTGTTTAAGCTGAGTACGAGTGTTCATTTGAGCAGAAGCTCAAGAGACCATGTGTCCAAGGTAAACCAAGGTGACAGTTTCCACACAGAAGCCTAGTTTAATAGGAAGATGGTAAACTCATGTGGCAGATTTTAAAAGGGTATAATTTTTTGATTTTCCTCTCATTGAGAGGAGGAGTCTATGTCTTCTTTCCTTAGGTCCAGACAGGCTCCGTGACTGTTTTAATTAAAGGATACAGCAGAAATTGTGCTGTTCAAGATTTAGGTCCAGACCTGAAGAGATCATCAGTTTCCACTTCCTTTTTCTTGGAACACTCTTGGAAGTCAGCTGCTCTGTAAGACATCTGACTACCCTGAGACCGCCATGCTGTGAGAAGCCCAAGACACGTGGGGAGCCCTAGAGGATGAGATGCCACGCAGAGAGGGAGAGAGGCCAGAGGCCGAGGAGCACCAAGGAAGCAAACACGTGAGTGAAGAAGCTATTTTCTATGTTGGGATCCTCCCACTGCCCCAGGCCACACCATGTGGATCTGAAACAAACTACCCTACTAAACACTTCCATTATTCCTGATCCATGAGATTGTGAGCAAAATAAAATTGTTGTTTAAAGCTACTGTGTTTTATGCAATAATAACAGGTAACCAAAACAACCTAAATCATTGTGATATGCCTATGAAGGAATTTATGTGTATTCATAGTTTATTCTAGCATAAATGTGGAGAGGAAACTTTGGAATCATTTTAATCACTGAACATTTTGATTCTGCATAATAAAAGAACATATACACATCACTTCTTGGAAAACATATTAATGTGAGCATCTAAACTCTGGTCATGTCCTCAATACTTAGCCTCAATACTTCCTCTCTAAAATGATTTCAGCTGTGTCATGTCCACATAAAGAGTGTGGTACTCCCTGCTATGTGGTCATTTGTTCAATTGGATTCATCAACTTTTAGTTAGGCCCACTGTGCTGACACCGAGGAGAATATAAAAGCCAGTGAACTTTCCTGTTTTCAGAGGATTTCTCTAATACAGTTAAAACAAGGCATATAAACCTAATGCAATTAGAGAATAATACTTTACAAAACAATCAACTTCTAAAATGTGTAAGATAGATAATAAGCACTTTGTATATGAAAATGGAGACAATGGGTGCCGTGGTAGTAATAAAAATAATAATTAATATACTTTATAATGTGAATTATAAAGTATAATTGGAGTGAGGATCAGATATGAATGAGATTTGGAGAAGGTTAGGATTGATGTAGGCAAAGCAAGCTTTCTAGTTAGAACACTGTGCAAGAAAATACTGACTTTGGGGGACATTTTTATATTTATTTAAAGACAAAGTTGATTATCTTTTTTGTAGTTACATTTCCTCTAAAACATTTTCTCTTTGGCATGAAAAATGTAGCTAATTTAGCTTAAGGGTTAATAAAAGAGGGAAAAAATTCCTCCAAGTTTCATGTTAAAATGATTAGTCTGAAATTTTCACAATAGTTAGGCCCCTATTAAAATTTCTAAAAACTTGGTGGCTATTTTGTTTCCACCAATCTTAGAATGTTCTACTTAATCTTAATATTAATTAATTAATTAAGAAACTCTAGAATGTTCTACAAATTAATGCTTCCCTTTCAGCATTAATTATTAATTATTAGCTCCTTTTTTCATTCATTAACTCAACAAATATTCTATTTGGCACTGGCTATTTGTATGTACTACATTGGTTGTGCTTGTGTATATCAACTCCAAGTTAAATTATTTTAATGAAGTATTTTCAGATTAAGCATACTTATTAAATATATCATCTCTGAATTTTTTTTCTAAATACAATATTGCCTTTTCTTAGTATATTGCCCACTGGTCTTACCCAAGGTAACCGCAGGCAAGCCACCAAGCTTCAGACCTCTCGGAGCATTGGTTCTTTCATTTGACAACTGAGGACACAGATAAGTCACGAGATTGCTTTCAAGGTCAAGCACACGATGATTTGTTTCCAAAGAATATCGTGTAAATTGATTTGTGGAAAATCAAATAATAATTTAAATGAAGTACACAAATTATTCTGGGAAAACTCTGTTTAAAATCCTATTGTGAAACAGATGATCTGTATTGTAAAAAATAATAGCTCTTTAATTTTATCAAATTTCCCTCTTTTTCATATGTATTTGCAGAGAATTGTGGCAATGAGCTAAGTGGTGAACTAGGAAAGTTGTCAAGACAGAAGCTCAGTTATAGGGAGGACAGTCACCAGAATTTGGCCACAAGGTTATAACTAGATAATAGCCAAAGTAACTTTGTTAACGATTTATCCAAAACAGTTTTATTGATACTCACCATGTTCCAAACACTGTATAAGGAGCTGGGAGAAAGAGCAGCTCAGGAAGCTTATATTCCAGGCAGGAGAGAGATATTAAATAAGAAACAGGAAAGGATTATTTTGTGGGAACAAAAAGAACAGTGTGACTGTGGCACTACAGCAGGATGAGGCTGAAGAGGGAGGTCATAGTAAAGATATCTAAAGATATCGGGTTTGATCTGCAAGAAAGGGAAGAGGATGAAGGAATTTTAACAAGGAAGAGACGTAATCGTGTATGTTTCTTTTTAAAAGATTACTCCGGCTTTATATGCAAATGGATGGAGGAGAATGAGAAGAAATACAGAGATGCCAGTTAAGAGGTCATTGCTGGGGCCCAGTGCCATAGTGGCTAGAGTACGGTAGGAAGAACAAATGTAGAGTCATGGTCTTGAGGATGAGTTTGGGAATGTTAGATTCATGAAGTTTCCATCTCCATGGCCTGGGAAGAGGATTAGTCCTGACTGCCCAAGACAGGACCCAGCTCCCGTTATGCAGAGGGTAGCAGAGTCTGGGGATAGGCTCCTAGAGGCCTTTGGATCAGGTACTTCTTTTACAAATGCAGGAGTGCAGGTCTAGGCAGGATATATGGTTTTTCCAAGCCTCACAAATGATAAGAGGCAAAGTTAGGTCAAAAACCTGAATCCAAAGCACTGTTCTGCCCTCCGTAGACGGCCAGTGCTTTCTGAACCCTTCCCACCTTATCAGATCCTCCTCCTGCATGCAACTGAGATAATATTAATACTACAAGTCCTGGATGTGTATGGCCAACCCAACTTATTCCTCCTCTCGCTATGTAACTTTTAAGCAGCCAATAACTTTTAAGCTCTACAGTTTATTTGAGAGAATTGCCCCAGCAAATAATTTTGTCAAGCCATGTTTGGGGTCAGCGAGTTGCTATGTAAAGCCAAAGCAAATTGTTTTTCTATGTGAGAAGGTGACATTTCTCACCACTGTACTAAGGTGCTTTTTATTGCATTATTAGGCCATACATTGCTGTAAGTAGGCAGACATAGAACAAAGGGGAAAAAAAAGATTTCCATTGATTGTTCAGAAATAAGATTGTAATAACTTTCCCTTCTTTTATTTGAAACATAGAACAGAACATAATGAAATATAGAATCTGCTGGGAGAGAATGTAAAATGAAACGGGAGATTTAACTCTGGTATAATTTATTTCTGAAAGAAGTACATTAAATAACACAAAGTATACCTCTAAAATAAATATGCAGATCTTTTCAATACAGGAGCCATTTGGAAGAACTTACTTCTTTTTAAGTTAACTATCTTAGACAGTATTTGTATATAGGTATAGAGTTAGATGTTTAGACTTGTGCTATTTCATGCTTTCTCATTGCCAGATAATCATTCCAGACATCATTTACCTCTTTTTTTTTCAGAATTTCTACATAGAGTGCATAAGATATAATAACTAAATCAATTCTATTAACCAATTTAGACAATTTGCCATTAAAATTGAATTCTAATAAAGAGATGCAAATTATTTGCTTCACTAATTAAGAATACTGTTCCAATGTCCTGGAAATTTTATTTAAAGGTTTGCTTCTGTTTCTTTTACATGACAATTATAATAATGCTACAGAAGACCTTTGTCCCTAGGTGGAATGAAAACACTGGGCAATGGATGTGGGTTGGGTAGGGAAGCCAAGAGCTGGGCTCTGGTCCTGGCTCTTGACTTAGGGGCTGTGTGACCTTAGCCAGTTTCCTTAATCAGGCTGAATCTCAGTTACCTCTTTTAAAAATCTCAAAATCTTAAAAAAAACTCTTTTAAAAATATTTCTTTCCTATCCAACTCATAGCGTGGTGAGGGCCAAATCAATAGTATTTTTCCATTGAAGAGAAAATGCTACTAAAAATGATAATTGCTGTATTATCTTTCTACCCTACTGAGGGTAAAGGCAAGATGGATTTTTTTTGAGGGTCAAAATAGTTTATTTGTAAAATGGCTTTGAAATTGTCAGAGATGCTATAATATTGATGGGTCTGGTAAGTATAAATGCTGACAGAGTTAAAAAGTCCCCAAATGGTTTGAAATCCCTGGAAGCCAATGGGAAGGAAGTGGAAGTAATAAAAGAAAAGAAAGACCAAAGACTTAGAAACGCCATGCTTGCATAGGAGTTCTGGGAGCAAATCTAGAAAAGATTACCCTAAATGGTCCAGTACCAATGCTTTCCAGTTGCCAGTTACTAACTGGCAGTTACCCCAATGTTATATCATGGTTTTTTTTTTAATTGACAAATAATAATTGTATATATTTGTGGGGTACCTTGTGATGTTACGATATATGTATACATTGTGGAATGATTATATCAAGCTAACTAACATATCCATCACCTTGCATAGTGGGGTTTTCTTTTTGTGGTGAGAACATTTAAAATCTACTCTTTTAGCAATTTAAAAATATACAATACATTGTTATTAACTACAGCCACCATGCTGTGCAATAGATCATGAAAACTTATTTCTCCTGTCTCACTGAAACTTTGTGCCCTTTGAACAACGTCTCCCTATTGCCCCCATAGTTAAACCCTACGAACCACCAGTCTACTCTCTGCATTTTGGGCTTGACTTTTTTCGATTCTGCATATGAGCGTGATCATGCAACAACTGTCTTTTGATGCCTGGTTTATTTCACTTAACATAATGTCCTTCAGGTTCATCCATGTTGTTGCAATTGGTAGGATTCCCTTCTTTATTAGGGCTCAATAGTATTCCACTGTGTATGCACACCACCTTTTTCATTCATCCACTTGTGGACGCTTAGGCTGATTCCACATCTTAGCTATTGTGAATAATGCTGCAATGAACACGGTGGGGGGCAGATATCTCCTCAACGTACTGATTCAGTTCCTTTGGATATATACCCAGAATTGTATATATTGTATATCCAGGATTGCTGGATCATACAGTAGATCTATTTTTAATTCATTGAGGAAGCTCCATACTATCTTCCATAATATCTGTACCAATTTTTATTCCCACCAGCAACGTATTATACAAGGGTGCCCTTTTCCCCACATTTTTGCTAACACTTGTTATCTCTTGTCTTTTTGATAATAGCCATCCTAACAGTTGTGAGGTGATATCTCATAAACCACTATTGTGGTTTTGACATGCATTTCCCTGATGATTAATTATGTTGACCATTTTTTTCATAAAGCTTTTTGCCACTTGTATATCTGCTTTTGAGAAATGTCTATTCAGGTTCTTTGCCCATTTTTTAATCAGGTTGTTTTCTTGCTATTGAGTTGTTTGAGTATATATTTTTTATATTAACCCCTTATCAGATAAATGATTGACAAATATTTTCTCCCACTTCATAAGTTGTCTCTTCACTCTGTTGATTGTTTCCTTTGCTGTGTGGAAGCTTTTTAGTTTGATGCAATCCCACTTGTTTATTGTTGCTTTTGTTGCCTGTGTTTTAGGGTCATATCTAAGAAATCATTTCCAAGGTCAATGTCATGGAGCTTTTGCCTATGTTATCTTGTAGTAGTTTTACAGTTTCAGGTGTTAGTTTTAAGTCTTTCATCTATGTTGAAGTGATTTTTGTATAAGGTATAAGATAAGGGCTCATTTTTATTCTTTTGCATATGGATTGATTAAATGGATCAATCCATTTAATGGATATTGTTTTCCCAACACCATTTATTGCAGAGACTTTCCTTTCTCCAGTGTGTGTTCTAGGCACCTTTGTCAAAACTTAATTGACTATAAATGGGTGGGTTGACTTCTGGGTTCTCTATTCTGTTCCATTGGTAAATGATGTTTCTGTTTTTGTGCAAATATCATGCTATTTTGATTACTGTAGCTTTGCAATAATATATTTTGAGATCATATAATGTGATGCCTACAACTTTGTTCTTTTTTTTAAAATTAAAACAAAATATATTTGTGGTTATATACAAATACTGGTAGTACATAAGCAAAACAAATTGTCCAGATGAAATATTATTTATTTAACAATTTGCTTTAAAATAACCACATATTTGGTAGCATCTAACTAATGGGATATTAAAGAGGTTTGGCAACTGAGAAAAAGTAGAACTAAAATATTCAGATCTATATGGTACCAACTAAAAAATAAAAATATAAATATAACTTCCATCATTATTCTGGAAATACCTGATGAAATCACTTTAAGGAAGGTATGTATGAAGAAATTATTCAGAATGCTTCACAGAGTGATAGCAAATGGAAAGTAGGAAAGAGTGGTTAAGAAACATGGGGAACAAAATGAGTACTTTTAACATTCATCCAATAGTACCTCCAGAAGGAGAAAATGGAACAATTTAGGAAGATAATTAAAAAGCAATTTGAAAAGATTTTATTTTATTTTTTAAAATTTATTTCAGAATATTATGGGGGCACAGCTTTGTTCTTTTTGCTCAAGAGTGCTTTGGCTATTTGGGGTCTTTCATGGTGTCATGAATTTTAGAATTGTTTTTTCTATTTCTATAAAAAATGACATTGGAATTTTGATAGCAATTGCATTGAATTTGTAGATGGCTTTGGGTAGTATAGAAATTTTAACAATATTAATTCTTTCAGTCCATGAACATGGTATATCTTTCCATTTGTTTGTGTCTTCTTGAATTTCTTTCATCAATATTTTATTTATACCTTTCAGTGTACAAATCTTTCACCTCCTCAGTAAAATTTAATCCTAAGTATTTTTTATGCTGTTAAAAATGGGATTGCTTTCTTAATTTCCTTTTCAGATAGTTTATTGTTACTGTACAGAGATGTTACTGATTTTGGTGTGTTGATTTTGTATCCTGAAATTTATTGAATTCATTTATTCATTCCAACAGTTTTTTGGTGGAGTCTTTAGGGTTTTCTATATATAAGATCATGTGGTCAGTGAACAATTTCACTTCATCCTAATTGGATCCTTTGTATTTTTTTAAATTGCCTAATTTCTATGGCTAGAACTTCCAGGATTGTGTTGAATAGAAGTGTAAAAGTGGGCATCCTTGTCTTATCCCTTATCTTAGAGGAAACCCTTTCAACTTTTTCATCATTTAGTATGATGTTAGCTATGGGCTTATCATATAGAGGCTTTACTGTGTTGAGGTACATTCCTTCTATACCTAATTTGTTGAGAATTTTTATCATGAAAGTATGTTGAATTTTGTCAAATTCTTTTTCTGCATCTATTGAGATGATCGTATGGTTTTTGTTTTTCATTCTGTTAATAGGGTGAAGCACTTTTATTGATTTCTGTACGTTGAACCATCCCAAGCAAGAAAGATTCTGAATTTCCTCCTCTGTCTCTCATTCTTTAACATGTCAGTAGGTACTAGAATATCGGGTCACAATGATAGCTTAGGAAACAAAGCAGGTGTATATGTATATTAGGAAGTGTTTTACTGCTGATTTTAATAAGTACTTATTGAATCTGAAGGAGTATTCTGGATGTAAGAAAGATACACTTTTTGCCACATCAACAGCAAAGTTAGCTTATGATTTTAAGAAACTTAATATAACATTTTTATTAAATATTATTAAATTTAACAATTAATTAAATTAAAAATTATAAGATTTTTATTAAAATGCTAAAGGAAAGATAGCACTCCCTTATCTTCACTCTCTGAAAGTTTTCCTAAAGTATATTTCATAGAACAATAATTCTTTAAAAAACTCTGCAAGGTAAAATGCCTATGGTAAAATAAGTTTGAAGTATTCAGAAACTCTAATGGCATTTTAAATGCCCTGAGAAATGCTGTACTACATTCTTATGAATGTGTATGCATCATTGTGCTCATGATGGATGTATTCATGTATAATTCATGGAGATATAAGAAGATAGCCACAATTTTCTGAATATGGTTTTCTCATGTCCCTCAATTTCCCTTGTCACTCCACCCTCTGTCTCCTGTCTCTGTTTCTCAATCTTCGACTGCAGAAACAAGGTCCTGGGGTAGAGATAAAATGAACATTTATTAAAGTGCTTTTATGGTGTGAAAACAAAAAAAAAGCAGTTAACAAAAAACTAGCTAAGAAAATATACAAACTGGTCTTTACACAAACTGGCTTTTAGTAAATTGGTATGTTTCTAGAAACAGGACCCACAAATGCTCCTGTGTAGCGTGGGCAGGAGCCACCAGCTCCAGTCTGCTCGAGTGGCTGAGAGGTGAGGTGAGCCCATGGCAGAAGCTGGGAACATAAGCAGCCTAAGCTAGGGGTCAGATGGAGGACGAGCCTGAGACTTGGAGCATCTGGGCGCTGGTGAGAGCCACATGGAGACAAGGGGAGTTGGGAAGGAGGCTGGGATTCCCTCACCAAGGGGGAAAGATGGACCTCAAATTTCACCAGCTGCCAACCTTTAGCAGGAGATCTGACAAGGTCTCCAGAGAGAGGCCAGGGGATGCAAATTAAACCTCAACCAGAGGCCAGTGGGAACCAGCAGAGGAGGACGAGGGCCCCTTTTCCCAAAGCCTCATGGTACACAGGCTTCCCTTTGAACTCAGCCTTCTTCATGGGAAGGAAGAGGGCAAGGGGGATTCTTTGAGAGGATAGAAGCATCCTTGATAGGAGATTAAACTTTGAATTTACAGAATATTTACCTAAAAGACTGAGTTAATCCAATAAAATCAAAAGGTCTACCAGCACGCTGACATTGATATTTTAGGAAATAGTAGGGACTTTAAGCTTCTTAATGCCTGGCATGTAGTTCTTAGCATAGAGCCTCATATACCATAAGCCTAAAACAAATATTTGCTAATACATTGATAAAATATCTCAAAATGAATTTCTAGATCTAGAAGGAAGCCAATTACTTTTGTTCAGGCTGATTCTTTCCTTGCCACAGAGACAAGTATTTTAAGAAACTTTAGTGTTGCTTTCACATATTACATTTTTTGAGGCCATGTCAAGTAATCCACTGTCCTTAGGTAAAGAGCATTGCCTCATCCAAAAACCTTCCCATCACAGACCAAACTGCCACGTGCATTATCTGTGGATTAAAAACAAAACACCAGACATCCCTAATGTAATAATGCTTAAAACACTTCATAGAAACAAATGAGATAATATTATAAATATGAAAATGAAGGCTTCAAAGAGATTAGTATTTTTGTTCTTGACTAAAAAAGAGATATTTTTTATAACCATGCATTTTTACTTGACAGAGACAGTAAATTCACTGCCTGATGATTTGGTTTTCTAGTGATGTTTCATATCCCAGTGACAAGTTTTTAAGAGCTACTCAGTTGATATTAAGGATACTGTTTTATGTCAGAGCAGCAAGGATTTTCCATCTTCTTGTTTAATTTTCTATCATGAATTTTTTAACATGTATCCTGATTGTAGAAGTGACTTTGGTAAACAGCTGTCTCTTGATGTTTGTATTTATTTACTTTTTCCCTGTGTGTCTCTTACCTGATTCCTCCCAAACCCTGAAATATGCAATCTTGCTAACAGTGGTGTTCTGTCCGCAAAAGTTGAAGCCAATTTGGAATTTCTAGAGCTTCTCTCTGTCCAGCATATCAAAGGTTAAGATAGGGTACATCTAGTTCCCATAAGCAGGTGATTTTCGGCCCTGGCTGCAGGTTAGAGTCATCTGGGAAGCTTTTGAAATTACAGATGATAATAATGCACAGATGGGCTGAGAACCATAATCAAAATAATCTACTTCAAGTAGAAATCCACAAAACAGGAGTCACTGAGCCACAGGGAAAGACAAACTCATTTCTCTTTCTTCCTTCGTGTATATCGTCCCTGTTCTCCTTCCTCCCTCTGTCCCACCTGTTTTTTGGGTGGAGAACACCATCCTAATGCATGCCTCTGTGTGTGTATGTTTTTTGGGGGGGCAGAGGGAGGCATGGTGAAGAATGAAGGTGGGAAGAGCGTTGGGGGTGAGTAGACACACTATTACAGTGGCCAACTAGCATAGGCTAAAGGCTCCATCTTCCTACCCAACACTGAGATATGACTGCAACGTGAGAAGAAAGTGTATAAATCTGAAGAAACAAGGATACAATAGGGAGACAGAAGGGAGTTGTGACTTAGTAGGTGGGGAGGAAAGGCAACCTAGAGGAGGTTATAATGGTCATGGGATGCAGTAGGGAAGCCTTAGTGTGGTCCTCTTTTAAAACCTCCACATGGCCCTGGGCAGATCATTACTTGGAGCATTGCAACTAGGAGTAGAAAAGCAGCAGCTGCCAAGGGCTGCAGGAGTATCATCAGGATGCTCTAGAGGCCTGGCTGGGGAACGCAGGTGAGTATCCAGCTCCTGAGTCCCCTGATCTTACGCTTCCTCTAGCCCCTGACACATTACAGTGAGGGCATTAAAGTTTTGGAAAAGAGCAGTGAGTGGGTGGAAAAATAGGAGGGTTCTCTGAGGGGAAAACTACCTCTCTCCCCAGCCACTTAAAGTCCCAGGAGTGAATAAGCTGGGGCCTGTGCTTTGCACCGTGACCCAACTGCCAGCCTGAGTAGCCTATACCTCAAGGGAAAAGGAATTCTCAGGAATAATAACCAGACATATGAGGCACACAGCCACTTTCTAAAGGAGAGAACAGATGAATAATTTATTCAAGATGAGGCAGAATTGTTGAAACAGATCAAACAAAACTTCAAAATAAATCTAATATATTTCCCCCAAGAGATAAAAGAGAAACAGAAATATTCAGTTATAAAGAAGAGCCAACTAAAACTAATGGGTATAAAAAATATTACAGTAGAGATAAAGAATTGAAAAAATGGGCTAAATATTAGAAAGAATATAGTTCAAGTATGTTAATGAGCCAGCCACAGAACTCTCCCAAATTGCATCAAAAGGAGGTATTTCCTTAAAGAAGAGTTAACAAATGTGGTGAAAGAGAAACTATGAAGATATGTATATTATAATATAGGGAATCTGTGAAGAAATTAAGAGCCAAACTTTCCCAGAATCAAACTGGGTAGAAAAAGAAGTACCTTGCACAAACATTGTTATGAAATTTGAAAACATCAAAAAGAAAATTATAAAAATTTCCAGAGAGAAAGAGCAAAACACATAAAGAAAACAGAATAAGACTGATATAAAACTTTGGAACAGAGACACAGGAAAGAGAAAGATAGTAGAGTAATATTTTCTAGGTGTTGAAAAAGAAAAACTTTGAACTTAGAATTTTATATCCAGTTAAACAATAATTTAAATGTGAATTGCTATAAAGATATTCTCAGACAAAGAACAAACCTCAGAAGGTCTTCCATGTACAGATGAAAGCATTTTTGAAGGAAGTATAACAGCATAGATATTCCAGGAAGAATCTGTACAATATATGGGAAGGAAAGGATGAATAAATAATTTAATGAAAGTTAGCAGAAACCACAAAGTATATTCATGACATTCCAAAAATATCAATAAGACAGAGAGTTTTGTGGGTAGGGGGTGAGAAGGGAGAGAGAGACTAAAGATGCTAAAGCACTTGTCTTCCTTGAGGAGAAGATAGAGGTATTAAGTTTAAGAAGTTGATCTTCAAATAAGTAGAAGAAAATGTTATCTCTCCAAAGCAAGGTAGGAAAGGAGAAAACATGATAAACAGAAAATAAAAATCACATGGCAGAAAAAGGTTCTAGCATAATGGTAATAATACTAAGTACAAATAATGGTTTAAAACACAGGATTTCAGATCAGAAAAAAAGTAAAAGACCAGCTGTGTGTACTTAAAACAAAAGGTCACAGACCATTGAAATAAATGGATTAAAAAAGACAGGAAAATATGAGCAGCAATTTTGTGTCAAAGTAAAATTCAAGGATTAAAAAAATCTTAAAAAACAGAGTCATTAATGGTTAAAAAGGATAAGAATATATAAAATTATCAACACTCCTTAAAATACATAATTCATAACCACTGGAAAAAAAGAGATAAATCGATAATTATAATTAAGTTTTCTTTTTCTTTTTCTTCTTAGAGACAAGGTCTCACCCTGCCACCCAGGTTGGAGTGTAGTGGCATGATCACAGCTCTCTGCAACCTTGAACTCCTGGGTTCAAGTGATCCACTTGTCTCAGCCTTCTGAGTAGCTGAGATTACAGGTATGAGCCACCATGTGTGGCCTAAAGGTAAGATTTCAACAAATTCCTCTTAGAAATTAATAAGCAATCAAATAAAATATAAGCAAAGACAGAAAATATTTGGATAATACATTGACTTTGAAGTAATAGATATATGTAGGCCCTTACACATTTTTTTATTTTTGTGCACACATGAAGCAATCTTAAAGAATAGACCATGTTCAAAGCTGAGAAAGGATTTATCAATAATGTCCAAAGAATTAACATTATACAGATAATATTCTCTAACTACAATTTAATAAAATTAGAATTTAATAGAAAAAAACGGAGTTAATAAAATCCCATAATTCTAAAAACTAAACAAAACATTAAAAAAATACTGTAGAACTTGGAATTAAAGAGGAAATCAATAGAGAAATACTGAAATATTTAGAATCAAATGACAGTGGAAGCAGTGCACGTCAATCTGTGTGGGACAAAGCCAGAGTAGTGCTTACAAGGAAAATTATATAGCTTTTAATAATCATTCCTTTAAAAAGGTTAATAAGATGAATAAATATCTTGCAAGACAAATTTTAAAAAAAAAAGAAAATACAAATGAAACATACAGAGTGAAAAGAGGAAATAACTAGGCAAAACAAATATCTAAAACTTAATTTGAATTACAGACATCAATTTGCAAATAAATATTACAGCCCAGATTAAATACATAAATTTATAGAAAAATAAAGAATTCTAAGTTTTTCAACAATAAATAGAAAATTATTTATATTAAATCACAATAAATTTCCACTATATTTTTGAGGAATTCAACAAATGCATTCTAAAAGATATATGGGAGAGTAAAGGTTCACGAAAAGTGAATTTTGAAAATAAAGAGCAAAGTGAGGAGGGACATTAAGAGACAGGACAAAGTTATAGAAATAAAAACAATATGATACTAATTGAGTATACCAGTAAACCAGTGGATCAGAATAGATGGCTCATAACAGTTCCATGTATATTTGGGTACTTGCTATTCAATAAAGATGGTCCCACAAAACAAGGGAGAAGGCTGGCTTATTTAGTAATTGGAGTTGGGAGATGTAGAAAATTAAGCTAGAGTCCTCTTCTTACATCACAGCTTAAAAGTAGACTCCAGATGAATCAACGACTTAAATGTGAAAGGGAAAATTACAAACCTACTAGAAGGAAAATGAATTAGAGAATCTATATGACCTAGAGATTAGGAAAGAATTCTTAAATAAGACCCTAAAATCACACACCCACAGACTATAAGATAAAATAATAGATGGATTTGACTACATAAAAATTAATTATTTCTGATTGATGTGGACTACTGTAGGCAGATGTTAAAAGATGGCAGACTGGAAAATTTTTTTCCCGTGTTTAAAACAAATAAGGAATTAATATCTAGAATGAGCAGAGATCTCCTTCAAATCAAAAGGCAAATGCTAGAAAACCTGGTAGAATAATGGACAAAAGATATGAAGAGATACTTTACAGGGGGATACTTTACAAGTACATGAACGGGTGCTCAAACTCAACAGTAATCATAAAAATGCATATTTAAGTATCTGTGAGATACTACTTAATTATTCTAATTTGAAAGACAAAATTAAAATATGGATTATACCAAATGTTGCCCAAGATATGGATAGATAGAAAATCTCATGCCATGTTTATGAAAGTGTAAATGCTTACAGCTATTCTGGAAAGAAAGATTAGAAAAATAAAATATGTTTATGCCCTATAGCCTAGTAATGACCCTTACGAGTAGGTATCCCAGAGACATTCTTGCACGATCAATACAGGGGTAGATATGAGGATTTTTGTCTTTGTGATGTTTGCTGTATAGGTGGCAGCCTAGTTATCACTTGCTACGGCAATATGGATAAATAGAAACAGAGAGATGCATACCAAGGGACATTACACAGTCGTTAAAAGAGAAGCACCAGATGTACAAGCAGCCAAATTGATCCTAAACACAATGTTGAATGACCACAGAAAGAAACAGGAGAGACTTAAAGCTAAATACTGTCTATGTAAGTTGAAACACATACCCAACAACTATACTGACTCTACATAATCTACTAGGGTATTTAAATATGTGAGGACACATAGCAAGCACCTCAGAGTGTGTGCCTGTGTGGGCAAAGGAATGAAGGTGACGTTTGAGAACACAGGTGAGATTTGTATTAAAATAAAACAGGAGAGGGGTCATGTTGAGATTGATAATAATATTATGCTGTGGCCAGAGGTGTGTGAGTGAGTAACTCAACTTTCTATGCCTGAGGTAAAAGGCAAATTTAAGTCAATAAGAGGAAGAACTTGCTAACAGTTATAGCTATTTCACCATAAATAGTAAAGTAGCCTGCACTGGCTAAGAGGGGAACTCCTCCCACTGTGAATGTTCAATGACAATCACTACAAGGGAATCCTAGAGAAATTCTTGCTATGGGAAGGAAGGTGGGCTTGGTAATTTCTTTGAACCTCTCTAGGTCTAAAATCTATGAAGCCAACATATAAAATATATATTACATTATTAACACAATGCTTACTTCTAACTAAGAAAAGCAAATATTTCCTTGGAGCTGTTTATTATTTTTTGAACAATTGACATGTTTAAAGTGAACAAATTGAACCAATATTTTCAGATATTATTCATCCAAAAGCCTTTCCTTATCACCACAAAGAGGGTCAAACACTTTCTATTTCATGTCTCCTGACCCATAGATTTTAATATGGCTTTCACATCACTCAATGGCCTTATTTAAGTGTCTATCTCTTCTTATATTCCTTGAGGGCACAGCCATTTCTCAGTTATCTTTCGGTCTTAGTTTTTGGAAAAGACCCAGCAGATGATCAGTGTTCAATACCTATTTGTGAACCAAATGTAAAGAGGGATTGTTAGCTTTCATTATAGGCAGTTGCTATTTTTGTTTTCAAGAACTAAGAAACCAGCCCTAAAATTCCTCTTTGAAAGAATCAATTTACCAATTATAAGAATTGGTATTTTTACTTAAAGAAAACTAAGTTGCAATGTAGTCATTACCTGAAAGGAAAATAACTTTAGGCTCTCTAAACATGGTCTGCAAGCAAGGCTCAATGGATATAACACAAAATTAGCATAAGCGCATTTTACAGTCTGAGGGCTCAGAATCATTATTACCGAACAATTCACCATTCTGACTTCATATTGAAATGATTGGCTATTTTTTTTTTTACTTTTAACATGAAGTATTTATACTTTTCATTGTCATTTTCTAGAAGACAGATAGTGGCTGATAAGTTAAACTTGAAAATTACACTAAGCACTTCCATCTGTTCAGTAAGTATAAAAACACTAGGTGTACACTAAGCATAGTTCTACGGGAAAAAAAAAAAACACTGGGTGTAAAAACTAAAAACTAGATGACAGTCTAATTTTTACCACTGGGGCTCAATAGATATTTGCTGATGTTTGTTAAAGTCATTAGATGCTTCATCAATAACAATTTTTTATTTGAATACTTCCCAGTGCAGTTTATCATTTTATAATAATAACAATAATAATAATAATATTGTGTTGCCTTATGATGATGATAGGAACGAGGCAAAAACATTGAAAATCCTCTCAAAATCAAAATATGTTAGGATAAAAGCCAAACACTAATAGGCAACTGATGTCCTCAAAGTTAGATTAGTTTCTAGTCCTCCCTTCCACCACCCCACCCCCACTGCTCTCTTCTATGAGATCTCATAACGCTCATTTTACATGTATAGTAGCAATTGTGCAAGATATTCTAATGCTTATTTACACATTATTCATTCCTGTTAGACTGCCACTTCAAGGGATGTGATCAACCATTATTTGTGTATTTGTGTATCATAGAACTGGACACAGGTTAAGCACTCAATGAAATCGTGTTGAATGAACTAGTTAATAAATGAATGACTTATAGAAAACCACCTTGACTGACCAGGTCATCAGGCCATTAGGCCTTAAAGAGAGGGTAAAAAGGAGTTTATATATGACCCCGGTGAGATCTCAAACCAAAAATAAAGAAAATTTTAGTATTTTTGCTTCAGTTGAACCAAAAAAACAATTTGCCCTTTGCTCTCTAAATAGAAAGGCTAACAAGGACAGCTGCAAGGCATTTTAAATAGTACTGGAAAAGATTCTATCACTTGAGTTGTTGTGAAAATATGCCTAGATGACCAGACAAGGCCTGTGTTGGGTGGGCTGGAAGCCAAAAGTCATGAAACAGGCAAATGATTTCTCAACAGTCGATCCACACAGATTCTCTGTGCAAATTTTTATCAAGGGCATCATACAGCCTTCAGTTGTTTGAAAACATGCCAAACCACTAAAATGTAGATATGTTCAATCTGCCATGCATTTAATAACTAGGTCAATAATATTTGAATGGAAACTTATGCTTAAAGACATGTCATATTTTTTTCCCCTATAAATTTTCTTCCTGCCTTAGGTGACAAAGAATTTTGATTTGGAAGTAGAAAGAACATTTTCAGTCAAGCCATTGGATACTATTTGTTAGGATTGGAATTGCTACTTTAAACAGAAATGTGTTCTGACAGCATCACAGTATAAAAGATACCTGGGGAAAATTCTTTATTTATCAAGAATACTTCTAATGGAATCACACTTGCTGAACATACTAGCAAAATATTAAAGTAAGACAAGCATAAATAGCAGCAGGGATGTCCATTACCAAGCATAATAAAATGCCAGAAAAATTATACTTGTAATCCTCAACTTAATTTTACAATATAATGAGGAGGAAATTATATCAGGAGGGAAGATATTGAAGGCAAAGCTCTCTTTCCTCCCATCCACCTTCATTCAAGTCAAAATTTAACAAACACTATGTCTTTTACTAGAAATATGAATAATGAGTATTTAAAGAGCTACTTTGACTCATAAAAACAGAGCAATGGAAGAGTACAGGCAATTTTCTATGTTTGGCTCAGAACATTCTTGTTCCATTTATTCTAATGTTCCCTTTCACTTCTGAATCAAAAAAAAAAGAGGACACGTTGCACACATTGTCTATAGTACTTAGCCAGTTGGGTCCTGTTTTAGTTGTGGAAGCTTCACAGAAAGCACTTGGTAATAAAAGATGGAGAAGGGTGGTTATTAGTGAAGTGACGCTGCTCTCCTTTATAAAGTGGTCTCTAGTGGGAGGATTTTGCAAGGCATCACACACAGTGAGGGGTACAGAATATTGTGGTGGCCTCAGGCTGGGCCTCTGGAGCAGAGCGCCCGCATTCAAATCCTCACTAGCAATGCAACCGTGAACAGGCTACTCAATCTCTTTGTGCCTCAGTTTCTTCATCTGTAAAATGATACCTCCAAGGTTATCGCAAGGATTAAATAGGTTAATGTACTTCAAAGCACTTAGGACAGTGCCAGGCATATGGGAAGCACCCCATAGTCATTAGTCATCATTATTCCCTGGAAGATCTTAAATAGTTTGCCAGAGTTTTCTCCTTTAGGGACAGAAGGACAATTTTGTAACTCTAATAAAGGGGTTGTATCAAGGGTAGACTGATTTCAAGGGGTAAAAATAATGGACTAGAGCCTTTATCACACTTGTTCCAGCCCAGGGGTCTTCCAACTCAGACTCTCGGTCTCCTGGTTTCTGATTCAGCCCTGCCCACTGCATGAGTGAGTGAGATCTCAAAGTAGTCTGTGCCTGATGTGGCAGAGAAGCATATACACCTGCCTGCATAGTTTCAGCCTCCTTCTGAGTTGGCTCAGGACCAATGACCGGACTTTTGCCTTGGTTTTCTGGTGAGCGCTCTTCTTTCTCACAGGAGTAGCAGGTCTAGGCTGAACCTCAGTCGGGTTGATTATTCATTTAGATTTTGCCAGCTCTCTGCCCTGGGGAGCTTGGACTCTATTACTGATCCCCTCAGCCTCATTCCAGGTTCTGCTGTAAATAAAGTTCTGAAATCACTGGCTTCAGCTATCCCTGCTGAGAAATTTCTTCCATGTCCATGGTCCACACACTGGATTGGAGCCCCACAGTGTCAACATCAGCTAAGATAATCCCCCTTTGGAGACCGTGAACTAAACTTTTAGCAACATTCTTCAAGGAGCATTCCTGCAAGTTTGGTTAGTCTCCTCAGCCTTGGTCTCAGGACTATTGAGCTATGATAATACCTTACCCACATACACCAAAACCTCATCATAACAGACTTTTAAAAACAGGAAAAAAATCATGTTGGGTTGAAATCCTTTGATACTTTAGAAATTAAGTGGATAGGTTATTAACTATCCACAATACAGAGTATGGATTCAGAAAGTTCTCCATGACAAATTCAATGGGTTAACTCTAACAAGTAGAATTTAATGAGCATCTTAAAAATTTGGTCTAACATGTGAGTACTAAAATCAAAGTGCACAAGTACAAGGTTAGGGAGATGCCTTTTAACAACATGTATAAAACATTTAAGTTTTATCTGCCAATAAATTTAATTCTAGTCTGAAGTGTGACTACATGGTAGGCTGAGTAAAGGCCCTGAAGGATATCCAGTTCCTAATCCTGGAACCTGTGAACGTTACCTTATGTGGTAAACGGGACTTTGCAGATGTAATTAAATTAAGGATCGTGACATTGGGAGATTATCCTGGATTACTCAGGTGGGCCTCAAGTGTAATTCTTATAAGAAGCATTCTTATGAGAAGGAGGCAGAGGGAGATTTGAAGAAGGGAAGATGTGATGCGACAACAGAGGCAAGGGGAGAAAAAGCAAAGTGACATGAGGAAGGGGCCATAAGCCAAGGTATGCAGGCGGCTTCCAGAAGCTAGAAAAGGCAAGGAAACAGGTTTAATGTAGGGATAAGGCAGAAAATGATGATCAAGAAAGCCTAAATGCAGCCATTTTGGCCAATACCAGACCCTAAACACCCTGAGCAAGGAAGTTTCCAGCAAGTCACTGGCCCAGTACCACTCAAGGATGGATGAATTACTAAACCGGATGTCTTACAAACTTTGTGCTTACCTTTCTGTGACAGTAGTTTATGGTTAACCTTCATGGACAGACCTCAAGACAATGCTGGTCATGTATGGCTGTTTCCCAACAGGGTTTTTGGATGCATAAAAACATTACAATTGCCCCATAAGGTGTCCCCCTCCTAAGGGTCAGTTGTCTGTCTCTTTCTCAATAAACTTTCTGTCGCTAGTTGGCTCACTCTCAAATTCTTTCCAGCGCAAAGCTAAGAACCCACTTGAGGAGTTCAGGGGGTTTTTCTCCCTTCATTGGGACACCCCCTGCATCATATTCTCCCCTACAGCCTCCAGAAGGAACCAACCCTATCAATACCTTGGTTTCAGCCCCATCAGACTTATTTTGGACTTCCAGAAAGGTAAGAGAATAAATTTGGGTTGTTTTAAGCCACTAAGTTTGTGGTAATTTGTCACAGCAGCCCTAGAAAACTAATATAGACTCACACTCTGTTCCCGTGGGACCACATCTAAATTTACAAATTCCATTGGGTCATTGCATATCAAGAAGGATATAAGTATATTGGGGTGACTGCTAATTGTAAAGAAACTTCAAACCATATCATGAGAGGACTATTAGAAATAACTGCTTCTGCTTAAGAAGCAGTGAGGACTTTAGATTTCAAATATTGTGAAAGTCATCATGTGGAACAGGAATCAGACTTGTTTTGAATGTTCCCAAACGATGGAACTAGTGTTGTGGTTTGTAGTTTTATATTTATTTGCATGATTATTCATTTAATATGTTTCTCCTCCCCTGGACTCTGAGCTTCATGATGGCAGAGACTAGATTTGGTCACTATCTTATCTCCAGTGCCTAACATGCATAAAAGACACTCAAAAAATGGTAACAGACTGCAAGAATTTTTCTTTAATCCTCTACTGTGGGATTTAGGTACAAAATAAGTTGTTATAACAAAGAAAGTCAAATAATAGTAAATAGGATAGTAATTCAATTCCCTCTTCCCAAATGGGCAAAGGTGGGGTGAGCATTCCAGAGCTGGGAGGGTCTTTGCTATAAATCCAGGAATCCAGGTTTCTTCCACCTGGCTGCTCTGCTGTGTCCTAGAGCATTGTTCTTGCCCCTGTGGTTGAAACTGGCTCACCTCCATGTCTATATTCTAGTCAGGGGGAAGGATAAAGTGGTAGGCAGCTATCTTATCAAGAAGATGGCACAGAAATTGCACACAAAACTTCCATTCACATGTCACAGGCTCAGAGTTAGTTACATGTTCGCACCCAACTACAAGGAAGGCTATGAAATATGTTCTGTAAGGTTGGTGATAATGTGCCTGGTTAAAAAGTGGGGGAGCCTATTACTGAAAGGAAAAAGGGAAGACTGGCTATTGAGGGACAGTTAGCAGTCTTTTCTTCAACCTGGAAGCAGTAAATTAATATTTATATGCTTTTCTTCATTTATTCTAGGTTCTCCTTCCCTTTCTCTAAATATTTTCCTTCCTTCCTTTTCAAAAAGTTCCTGGGCAGGTAATATTTAGATGATTTAAAAGCTAATTTTATTTACTAATTCTTATTGTTCTTAATAAAATCAGAACTCATATTCATATTAATATTTTCTATTGCAGTAATTTAAAATATACATATGTACCTATTAAACCAATTGCCACCATTAAGTGTATTTAAACCATGTAAGTTACTGTAATTAATTCATACTATTTTCATTATTTTACATTGCTAATCCAGATTCACTGGTACATTTTTAGAATAGCAATTCTATTCCCCTGCATTCAAAGCTGGTATTCAGAGGAGTGAAGTTCTATTAAATCACGCAACTTGTCACTTTATTGATGAACAGACTTGGTGACAAAATTTTCATCAGACACCCCAATAGGCAACAATTATCATGGAATCCTTTTATAATTTATCTATTGATGATTTATGAAAAATAAGATGAAGATGCTGAGAAGAGTTTTATAGTGGATGAATTGTGAATGATCGGCTTTTTAAAGAATTCTGTATTTTGAACTTTTGGAGAAATTGTTTTACACGTATAAGTTGTGGGAGCAAATTCAGAACCTCTCTACAGTTTTTTCAGTCTTGCTTCAATATATATTTCCAAATCTATCTTTTTCGACTGCCTCCACTGCCTCCATATCCTGGTTCATGTCAAAATCATCTTTGACTTGGGCCATTATAGAGACCTATCTGATCTCTCTGCTTCCATCCCTTTCTCCTTATAGTCTATTATCCACATAGTAGCAAAAGTGATTGTTTAAAAATCTAAGTCAGACCAAGTTCCTCCAATGTCTTCCCAATCTTATGTGGAATAAGATCTAAAGTCCTTACCATGGTCTGCAAAGCCACATTGTATTAGTTATTGATTGCTACATAACAAATTACTCTCAAAACTTACTGCCTTTAAACGACAATAATGGTTTATTATCTCACATGGTTTCTGTGTATCAGGAGTTTTGGAGAGACTGAGCTAGGTGGGTGTGACTCAGGGTCTCGCATGAGTTGCGTTCAAGATGTCAGCTGGGGCTCAGTCATCTGAAGCTTACTCCACTGCTGGCAAGTTCATGCCAGCTGGTTGTCCTGGCTTACGCACGTGGCTGGCAAGTTAAAGTTGGCTATTCCAAGAGGCCTCAGCTCCTGGGCACATGGGCCTCTCCTTATGAATTCTTGATTGTCCTTACAACATGACAGTTAACGTTCCCCAGAGCAAATGATTCAACAGTGAGCAAGGTAGAAGCCTCAATGTACTTTATGGGAAGTCACACACCATTACTTCCACAATATCCTATTGGTTCCTTAAGTCACTCTACTCAGTGTGGGAAGGGACGGCACAGGGCGTGGCTGTCAGAGGCGGGCATTCGTGGGGGCCGACCTGGAGGAGATCTTCCTGATTTCATCTCTCTTTACTCTCCTCAGTCCACTTCCCACTCGACCTCTTTGCTCTTTCTCGAACATGTTATGTGCATTCTCACCTCAGGTCTTGCATTAAACTGTTCCCACTGCCAGGATCACTCCACAGACATCCACATGGCTCTCTCCTTCACTTTATTCAGGTCTTTGCTCACATGTAACTGTATCACATGACCCTTTCCTGACCACTCCTCCATGAAAAAAATAGCTTTACACACAGTTCATTCTTTTTCCTAGCATGCTTTATTTTTCTTTATTAAACATTTTACCACCCAATCTATCATATATTCATTTACTTATTGTCCCTCTGTCCCTCTAGGAATAGGGACATGGGTCACGGCCGTAACCCCAGTGCCTAGAATAGTTCCTGCATATAATAAGTGCTCACTAGGTATTTCCGAATGAATAAATGATAAAGGAATTCTATATAACATCCAAATTAATCCCTAATGATATATAGCCAGAAAAACCATTCTTCAAATTCATCCTTGACTCAGGCATGGTGAGTATTGCCTAGTTTAATAATATAGATAAAAACTCCTATGAATCACTAAATAAATCTTAAGATGATACTTAGCGTAGGACAAGGAAAATTAAGTACAAGCCACGTGGGAAGTGTAGTAGAACAAGAAGAATTATACATATTTGATTTTGGTTTATAATTATTTCTTCTTTACATAGGGACAGGATTTCTACTTTCATTGAATTATTTAAGTAGATTTAAGGAATTATTCACAATGTAATGGTAAAAAAAACTGGAAAATTTAGGATTATGTACAATATCTTATAGAACACAGAAGATGTTTAATTCTTCTATAATTCCACAATTATATTATAAATAATTTGTATAATTATGATAAAAATATCAGGACAGAATCCAAGGACTTCTATGCAAGGGACAGGTAAGTAAGCACACATAATCTGCATTATTGGTGGAGATTTGTTGTTTGAAGAAATTACAACATTTGTCTCCTCTGATCAAACCTTTTGCTGAGCTTCTCAAGTTTTATGTAGCAGAGTTTGTGTGTGGTCTAAGTGATTTTACGTTGGTTCAAAAGTAAAATGTCCCTGAAGAAATCCTGAAATTACATATGGATGTTCTTTTTCTCTATATAGAGAAATGAAATTAAAACTATTGGGTAGATTGAAGTAATTACATTTTTTCTCTGTTCTTCTAACCCTCATTTTAGTCCGAAGAACACTCAAAATGATCTCGAATATTATGCTAGCCTTGGGAGAGAACTAATTGAGATGTTTGGAAACCTCTGCTCAGTTTACAAAACATTAGGTTACATGGTCATGTGTTTCCTTGCTCACATCCCTTGATTTTACCTGCTCCAAATAGAGATTGCTTAGGGCCTATTTAAGGCAAAAATAATATAGATATTTTCTTTCTATGAAGCAACTAGCTTAAAATAACTTCCTTATGTTCCCTTCTTAAAAATGTTGTGTCACTAGCTAATATATCTTCAGATACCATAGCAATTTCATCCTGGAGAGGTAGTCATACTCAGCATGGAGGTGTTTGAAGTGCTATTTATCTACACCAGACGCATAAGTTGTATTTTATCCCCAAAAAGTTAAAAAAAAGAAAAACAAGGAGCAACAAAATGAGAGAAAAGAAAGAAGGAAAAGAAAAAAGAGTAGACGAGAGAGAGAATTCCAATTAATAAGAAAAAGTCCTTAAGAATTATATAGTAAGTCTAGTCCATCTTAGATGGAATTAATTTTAAAGCCATTTACTTACATGAATTTTAAAGGACCTCACTGAAAAAGCAGTCACTTCCATAAGGTGGAACTTTGCTAAAAACTCCAAAAACCTGGTTAGAATCAAACTACGAAATGTGTTATAATACCCTTAGTTCCTCTGTTTTGAATATCTCTCTTTAGGAGTTTTTTCCTCTCTTCATATTTCCTGGTTAAGGCCTTATTAAAAATGCTATCACAAATGCTAGAAGAAATGATGAGGAAGTTAGAAATAGAAGCCTCTTTATTCAGGGCATTTTAGAGGCAAAATAATTTATTATTATTAATATTATTATTAAAGTTTATGTATCATTATGCTATGATCTGAATGTTTGTGTTCCCCAAGAATTCATAAGTTGAAACTTAATCATCACCCACCCATGTGATGGTATTTGGAAGTGGAGCCTTTGGGAGGTGATTAGGTCGTGAGGGCAGAACCCTCATGAATGGGTTTGGTGCCGTTGTAAAAGTGGCCCCAGAGAGCTTCTTTGTTCCTTCCTCCATGTGAGGACACAGCAAGAGCACGGGCATCTATGAACAAGGAAGAGCAGGCCCTTATCAGATACTGAATCTGCTGGTACCTGATCTTGGACTTCCCAGCCTCCAGAACTGTAAGAAATAAATGTCTATCATTTACAAGCTCCTCAGTTTATGACATTTTGTTATAGCAGGCCAAAAGGACTAAGATACATTGTCTTTGGCAACGCATGCAGAATACTTGAGAAATAGCATTTGTATATCCAGATCTCTAGTATAAGCAAGAATTCAGCAAAATTAAATAAAAACTGTCTTTTAATAATTTTGTAGGCTTTTATCTTATAAGGCCCTAATAAACATAAAAACAAAAAGTCTTTAAAATAGAAGAGGGGCACAAATCTTTGTAATGATTGTAGTACTAAATTTGAAAATAGTCTGGAGGATGTAATAACTTATTAGTAGCAATAATAGCTATTGTCATCATCTTAGATGAATATTTATGGAATGTTCACTGAAGGTAGGGAATTTTGCCCCTTATAAATCCCTTCACCATTGAGTCATTTTCCAACATGAGCTAGGCAGTGTATCTAAATCCCCTTGGTGGGATTCTACAAGCACACAGATCTTCCCTTCGGGATTTGATAACTTCCCAGTTCCCCTTATCCTGCATGAGAGCTCTGTTCTGGCGACTCACTGATGGTGGTAAGATGCGGGTTGGAAGAAAAGAGGGAAAGTACATTTCCACAACTAAAGGATCCACTACTTTTGTTCCCTCTGTTTCAATATAGCAGTTTTGGTCAGTTAGCTTATAAAGGAGTAGCTTTACATCCAGTTCAGTCCTGTAGGAACATGGTTTAGTACACAGAACACAGATATTCTGAGTCCCAAGACACAGGTTCATGGTAATCTACAACACAAATACCCAGCTGCCCTCCTCTTAAATACAGCTGGACCGCTTCCCCTTACTATCAGTTTGTCTGATCCAGAAAACAGAAATCGATTTTAGACTGGCCTTAGACAACTCAAATTGGGGAAGTTAATATCATGCCAACAAATTCATATGCTGCACTCCAGAACCAATCAAAATGATAGAGAATTAGTCACTATTAGGTGTACAATGTCAATACTATCCTTCTTGAGCACAGCTAATTTAAGGTTAATCCTTTTTTGCAAACTATATCTTTATATTCCTCCAGGTCATTTCAAAATACATTCTCAACTTTTATTACCAATTGCAATGTACATGCACATGGTATCCTCAGAATCTACTCTAACCTATTCATAATCAAGCTTTCTGAAAAAGCATTGCATATTGATTTTGCTTTACATATTTTGTGTTCTACCTACATATTCAGAATTAATTGAAGAAACTTGGAGTAAGAAATACCAAAAATTCAAAATCACTAAATGGACATAATTAACTTATTTTTCCTCAGATGATAAATTGTGAAATATTTTCAAAGCAGAAACTCATAATACATATATAATTACATATATATATGGTGTTTCAATCACTATTTACATGTACCCCAAATTAAAGAATTGTGTACATAATTTACTCACATGTGTATTTAAAATGTGTTATGGCATAAATTCTTTAGCTTGTATATTTTTAAATTCACATGAAAGTTTAAGTTTGCCTTGCAGTTAAAACTTTGGGTCAGTTCTCATTGTCAACTGTGGGAATCAGTAGAGTGGGTAACTAGATTAAAACCCAACTACAACTTGTTAGCTACGGTCAAGTTACTTGGTCAAAGCACTCTGTGCCTTTGTTTCCTGTTCTGTAAAAGGCTAAATAGCAATACCTACTTTGCTGGATTGTGAAAACAATCCACTGAACTTCTCAACAACTGATTTTACTCCATTACATGTTGCATGTTAATTGGAGACATTTTAATGAATGAATATTCATTAAATTTTATATTACTAATGCAAACATAGACTTTACATTAAGACCATTTCCCATTGTCATGAAAGCATCAAGAATCAAGGGAATTAAGTGAAGGATTGTCCTGTGTCTCTAAAATAAACCAAACAACCCCTTGATTTTAGTTCTGGTAAAGGTGACCCTCCCTCTGTCCCGCACAACTTTGTAGGGATGATCTGAATACTGAGATAGTGAATAAGAAATCATAAAGCTAGTTTTTTGGGACGAGCCCAGACTTTGGAATCAATAGGTCTGAGTTTCCAGGTGCCTCCTTTTAATAGTTGTGTGATTTGGGGGCATGTTTATTAAATCCTAAATACGGTAATTATTTAGTGTAGGACACCTGGCAGTGGCAGGCACTCGGTATGTGGTAGTTGTTATGGAGCCATAAATTCTATCCTGAGGAAAAAAGAGGCTATAATCCATGCTTGATATGCTAAAAGATGAAATAGTTCAGTGTAATATTGTTCATTTTTGCGTTTCTGCTGGTTTCACTTCAGTGATTTAGAAAGGAGTTGATCTTAAGTAGTTTAGCCTCCAGTAAGAGATTGTTGACTGGTTCACAACAAAATCAAAGTTTATCTTGAAAACCATGCCATTTGTCTGGGGATTTCTCAAATGCATGATAACATATGACCCTGAATGTACCATTTATGGAGATGTTCCTAAACAGTTCTTTTAAGTGTACCCAGTTTGGCATGTGTAACAACCCATAGAAAGGTTTGTGAAACTGTATCACTTGTGAATGAACTATTAGGAGCCATTTGTTGGATACATGTTTTAAAAGATAGGAAATTATAATCCTATATAATGAATTATCTCTTAGTTCACGCATATCAGCCTCTGCTCAAGAGAGGAGGCACTGGGCAATGATCTATTTATAGATTGATTCAAGGATTGTCAAAAAGGAATGCCACTTTGAAAACCTATGGCATTTGTAAGCCATTAGAGTGAAGTTTAAGTGGCTGAGAGTCAATGTTATGCATTGATTATATGCAGAAGTTCCAAAATTGCAATGTTTGCTACACTATTCATGAATTACAACCCAATGTGTACATTTATTACATCTAGTTATGGAGCATCTGGTTATGATGCTTCCACATATTTTCTTGCCAAAATCTTTGCCAAAGTTGTTAAAGCCCAGTAGCTACCATGATTACACAGCTGATGTTGCTGGACGCTTGGTTGTGAATGTACAGTAAAAGCTTCCATTCTTCATTGCATGGAAGTTGTAATAAAGTTTTTAAGGAAGCAACAGATTTCTGTCACTAGTAGTTGGTGCCTAGGGAATTCGGTTCTATTGAGCCAGTTCTTATTATCTGAGTAAAAAAGTACATGACCACAGGAATATGGCATTACTTTAAGAATAAGTGTTTAAAATATAAACCACATAATAATGTATAAAAAAATAAAAACCTATTTTCCTAGTAGATGAAGCAAGACTCATGGAAGGAAAAATTAGTAGTGCTGATGTTCATGTAGGAATAACAGAAATGTGGATCTTACTCCCTTCTAACACACATGCACTGGCCACATTCTAATTTTAGCAGCCACCATATGCATTTGTAGAGTAAAAGATAGAATGAACAGTCTCCTTACCTTTTACCAACACAACACAATGCCTTGATTCATATCCCTGTATCTGAGTTTGCTTCAGTGAAGCCTATAGAGAGCAACCTGTCGTGAAACCACTAGATTATTGAAGCATTTTTTCAATATGAAAAATAGTATACCATCATTGTAGAAAAATTGAGGAAGACTGAAAAGTAGATAAAAAATAGAAATCATCCATAAGCCTATCAGATAGAGATATTCAATATTGCATTTTAATATAATTTCTTTTCAGTCATTTTTAATGAATCTATATTTTTTCTTTTACAAAATTGAGATCATGCTGTGTGCCTTTTTTTCCTACCTTGGCATAATAACAGAGGTATTTTTTATTGTCATTAAATATTCTTTGATAACATGATTTATACTAGCCATAGAATATTTCATTGTATAAATGCCTAAAATTTTCCTATTAAATTTTCTCTATTACAAATAGTGCAGCAACAAATAAAACCAAACATATTTTTGTAACTCTGATGATTTCTTTAAGTGGTGTTCCTAAAAGTTTCTAAAGATGAAATTATTAGGTCAGAAGGTATGAATATATTATTCTTGATTAGTGAATGATAAATTAATTTAGAACTCGTATGAGAAGTTGTTCCTTTGTATCTCTCTCTTTCTGAAGGGTTTCTATTTTGGATAATTCACCACACAAATAAAATGTATTGCTAAGGGACCCAAGGGGAAAAATCCTTTATGAAACTTGGGTTCCTCTGTAGTCACCTGTTTATAAGGAAGCTTTCTCTCCCAGCTGTATTCTAAATTATTTGACCTCTATCTTAAATATAAGTCAAGCTGATTCAACTTGATTATAACACAGCAGTTAAAATTTATTCTCAAATGCTATATTTTAAACATCAGGGTGTGAATGATGCAGTAGAATGTTTTACAAAAGTTGGTAGGTACTTGTGCCTGGCCAGCCTAATCCCTGAATACCTAGCCAATCTTATGAAGAGTCAAGACTGTACCCAATTAGCCCCTTTAAAATTGGGCTTGTTTTCTCTCTGGGGCAGTCTGTTCCAATTCTATTAAAAAAAGAAACACATGTACATACACACGATTCTACAACTACTGCCTACTGGTCTTCTAATCAGATGGGCCAAGATCCAGTTTTCTCAGGGTCTTACCAAATGTTTCAACACACTCTCTCCTCTTCTCTGTTGGTGGCATGGCCAACACTGCCTGGAAGGGAGATGGCTGGAAAGGGTGTCTTTCCTTTCTCTCTCACCAGGCCTGGGGATGGTCGGTGTCAACATCAGAGAGCTTTCTTCTTTGTGTTAATTCCAAGCTGGTTGCTTCTGGGAGGCAGAGTTGTGTACTCTGGTTAAGCAGTGTTCTCTGGTGCCAGCCCACATGGGTTCATAATCCTAGTTTCACCACACATGAATGGTATGACTGTGGGCAAATTGCTTAATCCAACAGCCAAGCTGTGCTACAATTTCCTTGTTCTCACAAGAAGGATCTTGATAATGGTATTAATATATACCTAATAAGATTGTCTAAGTATTGAAGAAGATAAAACATGTACAGAGTATAGAACACTGTTGTGTAATAAGTGCTTAATAAAAGTCAACATTAATTTTAGAAGAAAAAGACCCTATTCTTACTTGTACCTTCAGAAATATAAACGACCCAAAATCAAGTTTTTAAGTCTTAATCCACACATTCATGCATGAAGTCATTTATTCAACAAACATTGTTCTCTGTCTAGTGCTGGCATAAGAGAAGACAAGACACAATAAAACAATGACATTATGCATGTAAAGAATTTAATATTGTGCTTGTACTCAATAAATGACATGATTATTATAAAATTATAAATAATGTACGTTACAAGTAAATAATCATGATTAGAGACACTATGAGTTAAAAATAGTTCATCTAAGCCACAACTGATTTCAGAATAAACTTGGACTTGAAGGAGGTGTAGATTCAGTAGAACAAAGAAACTTTGCACCTTAGTGGGTATTGTCCAGCTCAAATATTAAGATACAATGCACATTTTAATTAGGTTGATGAATTTCAGACCTGGGGAAAATCTGTATGTTTCAGAAAGAAATATGGTGTTTTATTAGAAGGATATATTTATTTGTTGTTATTTGCAAAGCTTGGTTTGTAAGTCATTTTTTTCAGGTAAACCTTGGGGTTGGGGTAAGAACGGAGAGGAAACAAGAATATTCCACACAAGATTGATGTACTTTCCAAAATGAATGTTAATGGAAGGTGAAAAGTCAGAACAGCATTACAGAAGACAGCAGACATGTTAAAGAGTGTCCAATATATTGCTATCTGGTATTCCTTGGTGAAATGGAAATTTACATGGAGGAAGAAGAAAAAATTACCCGGATCTAGCCTTTATGTGAATTAACCCAAAAACTAAAAAAAAGCTAAGTTTATTTTTCCTTAAGACAATAAAATAAAAATGATTACCTAATCAAACAGGGGCCTGTATAATTGCTTTGGCAGTAAAATCTCAACGTGAGGTAAGATTAGTCAAAGCGATTCAAATAGAAATTTTAAAAACGTGATATGTGTAAGGCTAAATTTCTAGGAGGATAACTTAGACAAATATCAACAGATTTGGTCACAGATGCAAAGTTTTATGGGATATTCTAATTCCATCCTACAATCCATCAAAGTTATTCCCAAATTTAATATTTGATTCTTGTGTTCAAATTTATTCCCAAATTTAATATTTGACTATTGTGTTTATTTTAGATGGTAGCATTAACCAGGAACCAGATTTGCAGCCAAACTAAAACAAAGACAGCAGAATTGGTTATCTTCATATTGATGTGGAAGTTGTCTCTAAAGTTTCTCTCGGCTCTTGTCATGTGTTTACTCAAGCTAATAGGGCTTCTAGAGTCCTGTGCTTCTGAACTTTCGACACGTCCTACCCACTGTTTTGATTGATGTTCTGATTGCTCTTGTGGAAGAGAACAAGATCTTCTGGTAAGTTAAGCAATAACTCTTTTCCTCTGTGATTGTCACTCAGGCACTTGGAATGAACCTCATGATAATTCCCTGAATCTTTTTAATTGAAAACATTTTGATGGGAAAATTTAGAGTTCTACTTTATTATCCTTTTACTCACTTTTCCAAGTGTGTATTATGTAGGTAATATTTATAAATTTTAATTATTTTTCTTTATAATTAATTTATATTTTATACTGAAATCATCTTTGCCTCTAGCTATAGTTATTAAAACACAGTACCTTCCAAACATGATTATTCTTTTTTATTCATAATTTATTATCACATTATCTATAAAATTTAAAATAATTATTATCACTTATGGGTACACAATTATTTACATGCATAACTTCATTGTATCATCATAACAGCTCCTGAAAGTTACTGAGCTTCAGATAGCAGGAGACAGAAATGAGACACAAACATATTCTGAGAGACTCCAATGCCAGTGTATTTCACAACTTTATGGTCACTGCAATCAACTCCTTTCTCTTCCAACTAAGGGAAAAGGTATTTGCCTAAATTTGACCTAAATCTCTCAGAGTTTATCAACAATTGATTACTGGTGATGCTACTTCTGGAGCCAACTAGTTATCAATCACTAAATGACATTCCAAGTCAAGTGATTTCAATTCAGGGTTTTTACTGCATGAGACATTTTCCTATATTTCATTGAAATAATTTTTTAGAATCCTGATGATAGATAAACTAGAGAAAGAACTTGTGGGAAGACTTCAAAAAACATTACACTGTTTCACTAGATTAGGCAACAGTGAAAAAAAGAAAACCGAAACTCCTGATGTCACCTTCTTTGGCTAATACATATGCTATTATGATATATGTAATTTTTAACTTCTTTATTCATTTACTTTTTTATCCAATACTGATACCTTGAGTCCCTACTTTATTGTTTGACACTATGTTAATGCCTCAATATACCATGAAGAGCAAGATACCTCCAAGGAACCCAGAGTTTATGTAAAAGGACTTTCCAAGACTTCAGTTTCAAATGCAGAGTCCTGAGATACATCCTCACTAATTTAGATTCATTAAGTGTGGGGAGGACCCAAGCAACTATATTTTCAAAAAGCCCTGAGGTTATTGTAATGCAGATTAATAGGTACCATCCTCTGAGCAGCAATGATCTAACTGGAAATACAGACAAATAAGCAATTACAATAAAATAGAAGTTCTCAGGTAGGGATAAACATAGAGTACTATAGGATATACAGTAGTATAATCTAACATACATTTAATTTAAAAGAAAAAAATTAAGAGTTTTAAGTCTTTCTATAGTGTCTCAATTTTTACCAGGGTTTTCTATCATAACCACTGCTGAGCCATATAATATAATATATATGTTATTATATATTATATATGTATTTATCAAGAATGTGAATATACTAAAGAAAGGAAAAAAATATCAAGGAAAAGATAGATGAAGAATCCAGTCTAGAGGAAAACATGCCCCAAGAAGCAAGACAAAATTCCCCAACAAGTGCTTCATGATTTGGAATAAGTGACTAAGAACCCAAGTCAATAAAATGATCATTCAAATAATAGATGCAAAATAACAGAATAATACAAAAAGAACAGTATAGAGGTAAGGAAACAAATTAGGGCTCAAACCAACATTATTATATAAGCAACACTTAAATTAAAAACAGTGAAGCAGGGATGATGGGAAGATGGCTGACTAAAGACATCAGGTGCCAGATCGTCCCAGAGGGAAGGAAGGGTTTCAGATAAAGGATAGAGAGGAATGGGCACAGCTCAGGTGTAGTGTGGAAGGAAAGGTGCCAGAGGCTGCCAAAGACATCAGAGAAAGAAATTGTAAAGCAGAACAGGAAGGAAAAAATATATATATTGGCAAAGATCAACCCTAGAGAAGCTCAGAGCCCAGTGAAGGGGTAGGTGGGGGTTTTGTTTCTCCATCCCACACACCTCTGGTAATCAGGGGGCTGCTGAGTTGCTTGAGAGCTTTTCCATCCTCATAAGCCCAAGCGCTGCTGCAACCACTGAACTGAGACCTCCTTGAAAATAAGGCATTGGGCTTCCAGCCCTTTCGGGATTCCCCTGACCCCCTGTAACTATGGCCTGGAGCAGAGAAGGCAGTCAGTCGCCATACTGCTTCTCTGCCCATAGCAACCCTCTGACCACTCCAGGGAGCTCCAGCCCTTCAGTTTTCACATCACCAGTTCCCACACAGGCAGTTCCCAATGCCTGCTCAGACTGCAGGGGGGCCCTGGAGAACTTGTGTGATCCCAGAGCTTGGACATTCCCTGCTTCCTTCCAGGCAGAGGGGCGAGAGGAGCTGGAGTGCCAGCTCTCCCCCATTCAGACTCTGCCTCTCCCACCCCTCCCCTGCCCACCGCAGCTGAGAGGGCCGATTGAGCCAAGACTGTCAAGGGTGGCTGCTTGCTCTCTGCTGGTGTGCCCTCTAGTCTGAGGTTTCCACAGAGAGTGGGGCCCACACCTTTCCCCTTGAAGACCTGCAGTGGACCCAGGGGTGCTTGGTCTGGGACTTCCCCACCCCATCCACTGTACTTTCCAGAGACACCCGCCAGTGGGACAGACATATGGGCTGGATCCTGTTCCCTCAAGACTCAATCAGGTTGCTAGGGAGCACAAAGGGGAGATTTGGGAGCTGGACTCAGGAGGCAAGGGAGCCCACATGGGCAGAACTGATGAGAGAGTGGAGTGTGGGTCTGAGCCACAGCAATCTGGTGGAATGCCCATTCCCCCAGAGGAAAGCCATGCTTTCAGACTGGGGAAGGTCCTTGGGTGGGGAAGTTCCCAGCCCACAGCACCATTGCTCAAAGAGTTCTGGTGCCTGTTTACAACCAGACACTGGAGGGAGACTCTCGGGGCAGGGGTAGAGTGAGGCGGGTGGAGCTCACTCCTAATAGCCAGTTGGTGAATTGCAGATGGCCCCTTCCACACGAAGCAGACTTTCTGGTTTGGTGAGGCCCCTTTGGCTCCCTTCCCACCAGCTTTCCCAGTGGCCTGGGAGCTGACCTCTGATCCCTGCTGAGACAGTTCTAGGACCTGTCTTTATGGAGCCTGAAGGCAGGTTTGCCTGACCTAACTCCACCCAGCCTGGCCACTCCACCCACCTCTGCTGTGGTGGAGATAAAGCAATCTCTTGGGAGCTACAGGCCCTTCCCACTGCCTGGGGCATTTAAGTGCTTCTCCTGAGAGGCTACTATTACAGGCACAAGAGACCATCACTGAAGTTGACTCTTTCCGGCAAGCACCAACTACTGATAGAAAGAACAACTGTACAGCTCATTACAGCATCTACTGACTCAATCAAACAGGGCATGGCCAATTCTTACAAGCACCACCCACCATCTCAGAGGTTAAGCTGGGGGACCCAATACAATTCACACTGCTGGGAAGAGAGGAAGACAGCAGAATAGAAGCAGCTTGAGAAGGCATTGCTTTTTGGGAGTGGAATAAAAGTTGCAGGCAGCTTGAGCTGTGAGTGGACTCATTCCTACACTGCAGACCTCTGGGCTGATTGGGGAGCTGCTCAGAGTCTGTGCAGAGACATTGCACCAGACAGCAGATACAGGAGAGAGCTGGTGGCTGCCAATCCCAGGTTTGTGCAACTGACACCATCTTCATCGCTCTGGTACACAGTGCCAGGTCAGTTCAGGACTCAGTCTTCCAGCAGTAGCCTTAGCATCACCCCTGCAGGGCCAGGGAGCAAGCAGACAGAACATATGCTCCCCTATGTTGTACCCTGTGAGTGGGGTCCAAGCACACCTTCCCCTATACATGGGATCTGAGCAGAAGAGGAGCCTCAGATGCCACAGGCACCACCTGAGAAGCCTTGGGTGACTGCTTCTGTGAGTCCTAGGTGGTGGTGTCCCTGAGCCACTGAGACAAACCCCTGCCTGTGAGACTGGGCATCAGCAGTCTCCATGCTGGTGGAATAGCCCTCCATCTGTATGGCTCTGCCACTGTAATCCCCAGAGCCAGCTCTGAAGCTCTCACTATGCCTGAGACTGAAGCTCTGCCCCTGTAGCTCCGGGGATACTGGTGGGCCTGTGACACCACCCCTGGGATTCCAGAGTTGTGCCTGGGCACCAAGACCTCACCACTGAATCTCCGTCACTGCCACTGGGCCATCAGAACCTCCCTGAGGCCCAACACTTCACCAAGGACTCCCCATCCCTGAGCAGCCATTACTCCTGGACCTGGTTTGTGCAAATGCCAACAGCCCAGTCATCCATGACCACTACTAAGTAGACTCACCCAGCTGCCACTGGGTGACCCTGGCCAGGACAATCCCCCACTGTGGAGAGGGTCGCATCCAGCCCCCAAATAAAATTTCCAACAATGAACTGGGGAATGACCCTCCATCCCAGACAAAGATCATCCAGCATTGGCTCAAACTGTGGCAATCACAGGGGATTGGGTCAAAATAGAACAGCTGTTCTACAGGCTCTCAGTGGACCCACCCCTCCCCTGAAAGGTCAACATTCCAGAGGACACAAAAGCTCCATCTAGGGTCCTCCCCTTCCCCTAACTAAACAGGAGAGTTCCAACCAAAGGAGAAATGTGCCCTATAATCCTGAGCCAGATGAGAAGAAACCAGCGAAAGAACCCTGGCAACATGAAAAAACAAAATAGTCTGACGCTCCCAAGGGATCACAATGGAGCTACAGTAGTGGATTCCATCCATAAGAAAATTGCTGAAATGAAAGAAATGGAATTCAGAATATGGATGGCAAATAAGATGAAAGGAATTAAAGAGAAAGTTGAAAATCAATAAAAAGAAGCCAAAAATATTTCAGGAAATAAATGAAAAGTCCCTAATGGGCTAGACAACATAAGAAACGATATATCAGAACTTAAAGAAATGAAAGAGTCACTGAGAGAATTTCAAAACACAGGCAAAAGCTTCAAAAAAAAACACTGAACCAAGGAGAAGAAAGAATCTTAGAGCTTGAGAACAAGGCTCTTGGGATAATCCAGTCATTCAAAAAAGGCAGAGAAGAGAATAAAAAATCTGATCAATCACTGAGAGAGATATAGGACTCTGTGACGTGAACTAACATTCAAATTATAGGTATCCCTGAGGGAGAACAAGAAAGAGCTAAAAGCTTAGAAAACCTATTTGAGGGAATTATTGAGGAAAATTTCCTTGGCATCACCAGAAATTCAGACATAGAGAGACAAGATGGTCATCAAACACTGGGAGGATTCATAGCACATAGGACATCTCCAAGATACATAGTAATCAACCTAGCCAAAGGCAAAATGGAGGAAAAAATTCTGTAAGCAGCAAGACAAAAGCAACAAGTAACCTATAGAGCAAAACCCATGAGGCTAACTGGAGACTTCTCAGTGTCAACCTTACAAGCCAGAAAGGATTGGGGCCCCATCTTCAATCTTCTTAAACAGAACAACTGCCAGCCTAGAATTTTGTATCCTAGAAAACTAAGATTCACAATTAATGGAGACATTAAGTCTTTTCCAGACAAGCAAATACTGAGGGAATTTGCCATGACCAGACATGCCCTGCAGAAAATACTCAGAACTGCATTATACATGCTTCAGCACAACAGATATTCACCAGTGTAAAATCATCCTTAAAACCCTAAAATTCACAACTTTTATAAAACAATAGCACAAGAGGGTAAACAAAGCAATAGGGTACCACCCAACATGATGAACAGATCAACATCCCACAAATCAATTCTATCACTCAACATTAATGGTCTGAATTTTCCTGTCAAAAGACATAAGATACCTGAATGGATGAAAAAACACAACCCAATTAGCTGCTGTCTCCAGAAACATATCCAAACCACAGGACACACACAGACTCAATGTGAAAGGATGGAAAAAAATATTCTATGCAAATGGAAATCAAAAGAGAGCAGGTGTAGCCATTTTCATATCAGATAAAATTGACTTTAAGCCAACAAAGGTAAAGAAAGACTAAAAGGGTCATTATATAATGGTAAAGGGAGCAATTCAACAAGAAGATATAACAATCTTAAATATATATGTGCCCCAAACAGGAGCTCCCAGATATATAAAGCAAATTTTACTAGAGCTAAGCAAAGGAATAAATAGCACCATCATAATTGGAGACCTCAGCACCCCACTGTAAGAGCTCAGCAAATCATCAAAGCAGAAAATAAAGATACAATGGACTTACACCAAACTCTAAATCAAATGGACCTAACAGACATTTACAGAACATTCTACCCAAAAACTACAGAATACACATTCTTCTCAGCATCACATGGGGCATTCTGCAAGACTGGTGATATCTTAGGCCACAAAACAGGTCTCAACAAATTTTAAAAAATTGAAATCATACCATCTACCTTCTGAGACCACAGCAGAATAAAATTAGAAATCAATCACAAGAGAAAACACTCAAACCTACACCAAGTCATGGAAATTAAACAACCTTCAGCTGAATGATTATTGGGTCAAGAATGAAATTAAGATGGAAATCAAATGATTCTTTGAACTGATTGACAAAGGGGACTAGCTATCAAAATCTGTGGGACTCAGCAAAAGAATTCCTCAGGGGAAAATTCATAGCCTTAAATGCCTACATCAAAAAGACAGAAAGATCACAAATTAACAAACTAATGTCACATTTCAAGGAACTAGAAAAGGAAGATCAAACCAAACCCAAAGCCAGCAGAAAAAAAACAAATAACAAAGGTCAGAGAGGAACTAAATGAAATGGAAATCAAAAAAGTAATACAAAGGACCAATAAAACAAAAAGTTGGTTCTTTGAAAAGATAAACAAAATTGACAGACCTCTTGCTAGATTAACCAGGAATAGAAAAGAAAGGACCCAAATAAGCTCAAACAGAAATGAAAAAGTAGACATTACAACTGATACCACAGAAATACAAAACATCATCCATGAATACTATGAAAATCTCTACACACATAACCTAGAAAACGTAGAGGAAATGGATAAATTCCTGTAAACACACAGCCTCCCAAGACTCAATCAGGAAGAAATAGAACTCCTGAACAAACCAATAATTAGCAGTGAGATCAAAGAAGTAATAAAAAACTTTCCAACAAAAAAAAAGCCCCAGACCAGGTGGATTCACAGTCAAATTCTACCGGACCAACAAAGAAAAGCAGGTACCCATACTACAAAAATTATTCCATTATATTGAGAAGGAGAGAATTTTCCTTAAACTCATTCTATGAAGCCAAGTATTACCTTGATACCAAAGCCAGGAAAGGACACAACAAAAAAAGAAAACTACAGACCAATATCCCTTATGAATATAGATGCAAAAATCCTAAAAAAAAAAAAAAAAAAAAGCCTAGCAAACTGAATTCAACAGCACATAAGAAAAATAATCCCCTATGACCAAGTGGGCTTCATCCCAGGGATGCAAGGGTGGTTCAACATATGGAAATCAATAAGTATGATTCACCACATAAACAGAGGAAAAACAAAACCATATGATCATCTCAATAGATGCAGAAAAGGCATTTGACAAAATCCAGCTCACTTTCTGGTAAAAATCCTCAAAAAACTAGGCATAGAAGAAACATATCTCAAGGTTATAAAAGCCATATATGACAAACCCACAACCAACATCATGCTGAATGGGGAAAAGTTGATAGCATTCCCCCTAAGAACTGGAACAAAACAAGACAAAGGTTCCCACTGTCACTTCTTTTCAACATAGTTCTGGAAGTCCTAGCCAGAGAAATCAGGCACGAGAAAGAAATAAAAGGTATCCAAATTGGGAAAGAGGAGGTCAAACCATCACTTTTCAATGATGATATGATCTTATATCTAGAAAATCTCAAAGACTCCACCAAGAGATTCCTGGAATTGATAAATAAATTTAGCAAAGTCTAAGGTAACAAAATCAGTGTACATAAATCAGTAACATTTCTATGCACCAATAACAGTCAACCTGAGAGTTGAGTCAAGGACTCAATACCATTCACAATAGCTACAAAGAAAATAAAATACCTAGGAATATACTTAACCAAGGAGGTGAAAGATCTCTACAAGGAGAACTATGTAACACTGAGGAAAGAGATTGCAGAGGACACAAACAAATGGAAAAACATATCATGCTCATGTATTGGTAGAATCAACATTGTTAAAATGTCCATACTACCCAAAGTGATTTACAAATTCAATGTAGAATCAACATTGTTAAAATGTCTGTACTACCCAAAGTGATTTACAAATTCAATGCAATCCCAACTTAAATACCAACGTTATAGTTCACAGATCTAGAAAAAATAAATATATGCTTTGTTTGGAACTGGAAAAGAGCCCAAATAGCCAAAGCAATCTTAAGCACAAAGAAAAAATTTTGAGGCGTCACATTACCAGACTTCAAACTATACTACAAGTCTATAGTAACCAAAAGATCACGGTATTGGTACAAAAATAGAGACATAGACCAATGGAACAGAATAGAGAACCCAGACATAAAACCATCTACCTACAGTCAACTGATCTGTGACAAAGCAGAAACCATGCACACTGGGGTAAAGAAATTTATTCAATAAATGGTGCTGGGAAAATTGGATAGCCACATTGCAGAAGACTGAAACAGGGCCCCCATGTCTTACCATTTACAAAAATTAATTCAAGATGGATAAAAGACTCAAGTGTAAGGCATGAAACCATAACAATTCTAGAAGATAATGTAGAAAAAACTCTTTTAGATATCAGTCTAGGCAAAGAATTTATGATTAAGACCCCAATGGCAGCTACAGCAACAACAAAAATAAATAAATGGGATTTGAATAAACTAAAAAGCTTCTGTACAGCTAAGGAAATAATCAACAAGCAAATAGACAACTGATAGAATGGGAGAAAATATTCACAAACTATACATCCAATAAAAGGCTAATATCCAGAATCTACAAAGAACTCAAGCAAATCAGCAGGAAACAAACAAACAATCTCATTAAAAAGTGGGCAAAAGACATGAACAGAAGCTTTTCAAAAGAAGATAGGCAAATGGCCAATAAACATATGAAAAATGCTCAACGTCACTAATCATCAGGGAAATGCAAATTAAAACCACAATGAGATATCACCTTACCCCAATTAGAATGGATTTTATTAAAAAATCCAATACCATAGATACTGGCATGGATGCAGAGAGAAAGGAACTTATACACTGTTGGTGGGACTGCAAATTAGTACAACCTCTATGGAAAACAGTATGGAGCTTTCTCGAAGAACTAAAAGTAGACCTACCATTCAATTCAGCAATCCAATTACCGGGTATCTACTCAAAGGAAAGGAAGTCATTTTATCAAAAAGACACCTGCACTCAAATGTTTATTTCAGCACAATTCACAAGTGCAAAGATGTGGAATCAACCTAAGTACCCATCAATTCATGAGTGGATTAACAAAATGTGGTATATGTATATCATGGAGTACTACTCAGCCATAAAAAAGGATGAATTAATGACTTTTGCTACAATTTGGATGGAACTGGAGACCACTATTCTAAGTTAAGTATGTAAAGAATGGAAAAATAAACACCACATGTACTGAATATTAAATTGGAATTAACAAATGGGCACACATATGCACAGAGGGAAGTGAAACTCACTGGAAATCAAGCAGGAGGAGGAGGGAGGAGAGGAAGGGCAAAAACCCACCTAACATGTACAGTGAACACTATTTGGGTGATGGGCATACTTGTAGCCATGACTCAAGCACTACAGAAGCAATTTATTTAACCAAAAATGTTTGTACCCCCTTAATATTTTGAAATAACAAAAATAAATAAAATAAAAACAGTGAAGCAAAATATATAACTAAGAATACAATGATTTATTTTGAAAAAAGTCTTCAGTGAATGAAAATTCAAAAGATCATAAGATTAAAGAAACTGAAGAAAAATAATAAATGTGCAGGTTAGATAAAGAAGAACCAAAACAATAATACATAATGGTTGGGATGTAGAAAACCCCACAAATGGAAGAAAAAATATTCAAACATAAAACATAGGAAAATATCTGAAATGAGGAAAAATTTAACTTTAGACTTAAGACATATTGCATTCCGGAGGTGGAGGGGGGAAGAATCAAGTTCTTGAACTCAGAAAAAAAGAAAGAATAGCACAGCAAACACATACCAGGAGATTGCAAATGATTATAAAGCAGAAGACATGATAAGAATATCAGAAAAATTTGATTTCAAGGCAAAAACAGTACAGAAGATGAAGAGGGCATTTTATCATTATAAAAGGTGCAATCTAAAATGGATTTAACTCTTAAGAATATTTATGGAATGACATCAAAATTATTAAGGCAAAAATAGGATGGATAGATATACAAATAAAGTAGACAAAAATATAAGAAAAGACATAAAGGATCCATATAACATAAGTAGTAAGAGGAATGGTGTATATATGTATATTGACATAGATATATATGTATATCAATCTTCTGAGAGTTGCTTTCTATTCTATTTTATCTTTATTATTTTCTAAATATTCTGTACTTTCAATTTTAGCTTTCATTTCTGATGGGGTTATTTAAAAGAGGGATTTTTCTGGTTTTTTTATTATTACTCTTTTATTAAAATCAGAGTTTATACTCTGTACTGTATTTAAATTTGGAAATTATCGAAGTAATCTTTATGGACTAATTTAGTGCCAATATTATACGTATACAACTCCCCTTATTAATTATCCACACACTTATCATCTATAAAATGTCAAAGAACGTGTTCTGAAAACATATAGGTAGAGATGTCTATATATAGATAAATATTTATAACATTTTCCTTATCAACTGTGCACACATACTAAAAACAGGTCAAAGACTATAACCCGAAGATACTGAATTTTTAAAAAAATTTATTATGTTCCCAACTTACAAAAATGGGTCACAAATTAGGCCACAACTATTAGCTCAATAGTAGCTAAAGTTTCAATGCAGTGCAAAGTTCAGTCTCTGGTCATAAAAAACAAATATTTTTATAATAAAAATATCATAAGTTTCTCTCTTTTAACTAATCCCATTCAAAGTGGAAGTCAGAATTGCAATTGTAGGATATTTAGAAAATAATAAGAAATATAAATATATAAGATACTATGTAGGCATATGTTATATATGACACATATAATATGATATATAAATACATACTATATAATAAATATATATTTTATACACACACAAGGAAGAAATTTAGATGTAATAAATTTACCTAAGATAGTTTTCTAGAGAGAAAATCTCTATGGGGAAAAAAAAGCCCACAACTAATCCCAGTCAAGAGCAAGAGAAAGCACAAATAGACAAAATTAGAAATAAATTTGAGTTAATAGCCAGTGTGGAAGATTAAAAGGCCACAAATTCTTTGCCCCATCAGATGGAGCAATTTAAGTCCTCTCAAACACGGCCTCTGACCTTGGCTATATTGCGTGCTTTGTTCAATGGAACATGAGTAAATGTGGGAGAGATCAGAGGCTGGATAAGTGCTTGCATGTTGGGTGGTTTCTTCATGGAATCCTGAGACAACCAGGATGTGAGGAAGTCTAGGATAACCTACTAGGAGAAGAAAAGCCATGTGAATAGAACCAAGGTGTCCTAGTGGACAGCCAGCACCAATTGCCAGATATGTGAGTATCTGAACCCTCCACTTCCCAATGAGCTGTCAGATAACTGCAGCCAATGCATAATCCCAGGAAAAACTAGCAGGACTTTCAGATTACTCACCCATAGAATCATGATAAATAATAAACTATTGTTGTTTTAAGCCAGTAAGTTTTGATGATTTGTTGTGTAGCAACAGATAAATGAAACAGCCAGGGATATAGAGGACATTCAAGTACTCATTAGAAAATACTTTGTTCCAGTTCATGCAAATTATTTTCATCAATGGAATAAAATAGAAATTTCAGAAATGAAGACAAATTCATTCTGGAACTTGGTATATGATGAGAATAGAATCTCATGTAAATGGTAAAGCAAAATACTCATATGTCGTTTGGAGACAAATGGCTAGCAATTTGAAAAAATTAGAACTAATCCTCACTCATTAAACATAACATTTTCCAGATGACTAAAATGTTAAAGTAGAAATATGAAGTTGTAAAATTATTAAAATAGGCAAATATTTTCATAATGCTGGATTGTAGTAGGGCTTTCTGAGCAAGACACAAAAACTTAGAAGCCACAAAGGATAAGGTGGGCAAATTTAACTACATGATAGTTAAAATTTTTTGCTTGATCATTAAGCAAAAAAGCCATAAGCTTAACCACAAAGTGGAAAATCATTTAGTATTGATTCATTAACTGCAGCAAATGTTTATATGAACTGTTTAAAATTTTTAAACTATATTAATATTTTAGTTGTATAATAAGAAGAAGTTATGTAGTGCCTGGTCTGCAATACGTTAGGGTGAACTTAAATAAATCTGCTTGGCTACAAACCCCACATGTCATAGGGGCGCCAAGTGCTTATTACTTAAGAACACCAAAGAATGGTATTATAAACATACACAGGCAAAGCATTAACTGTTGGGATTGTGGAAGTCAACCAGGTCCACAGTGACCTCTTTTCTGGAGCCCCTTGAGGACTCCTCACCCTTTCATAAGATTCAGGTGAATAGACAAAGAGAACTTAGTACTTATGACTACACTTGTGTCCAGAAGTTTGGATAAGCACTATTCAAAACCAATGGCCCTTGGCCACCATCCCTGCGGACCCCGTGCTTCACTGTGCCAGCTCTACCAGAAACGTTGATGGTAGAAGTTTCCTCCATCTACTTCTTCAAGCTGAACAATTTATATTAATAACTGCACAAAATTTCTAATGCATCAACATGGGATGTACAGGGGAGTATCGCAGAAGAGCAAAAACAAGTTATAAGTTTGCTCCTGTTTTGGTTTGTTTCCCTCTGATTACTCCAAAACCAACAGGAATATGGAAAGCCTCTTGAGAAGAGAATGAATTTTTATGTCTTCTTTTCCTGCTCTTAACAACTACCAGATCGGCATTATGGAATCTGAATAAATGAAGCTTTCCAAAATGGAATTTCAAAATCAGAGCCATGTAGGGCACAAGTTAATCAATTGTAAGTACAAACTTTAGCAAGGGCAGAAGGTACACTGAAAAACAGATCAATTATTTTAAAGATGTCCACATATTGAAGCATGATACAGATTAAGACTGGGAAAAAAAATCATCATGTCCTATTTTGAAATCATGTTTAATGATTAATGTAAAGGTCACACGGTGTTAAGTTAGTACTTAGATATATAGAAAATGCAAATGCAATGAAATAATTAAAGCTCTCAACAAAAAGCATACTTTTGAATGAATTAGGTCATTGAAGGTTATTAAAGCCTGCATCGTGTAAGGTCGGAGTGGTGTCATGGTAAACATTTATCACGTTTGTTGCCCAAACATATTTTGGAGCCCACATCAAACAAAATGGGTATTTCAAAAGACCTGCTAAGACCAGAAATAGGTGAAGTTAATGATTATGCAAATTTGAACCTTTGCTTTCCAGAGGTTTAAAAAAATTCAGCTCCTGCCTCTCTTTACTCCGTTTTAGTCTCAATGGTTTGGCTAAGAATTCTTAACTATATTTTATTTTAAAAACCAGTACTCACAAACCTAAAACTCACAATTAGTTTTATTTTATTGACAGGTTTTGATGTAACTTTTTTAAAGAAAACAAAGTGTACAATTTGGTATTTAGTGACAAAATAAATATTTACGAAGTTATGATAGGAGATAATTGAAAAGTTTTTTGCCACCTGAATTACCTTTCCCCCTCAAACTTATTGAGATTTAGTTGACAAATAAAAATTGTATATATTTAAGATATACAATGTGATGTTTTACTATACATATGAGTAGTGAAATGATTGTTATAATTGAGCTAATTGGCAACCCACCACCTCACATAGTTACCTTCTGTGTGTGTGTGTGTGTGGTAAGAACATTTAAGATCTACTCTCTTAGCAAATTTCAAGTATACAACACAGTATTATTACCTATAGTTGTCATGCTGTACATTGGTTCTCCAGAATTCATTCATCCTGCATAAGTAAGACTTTGCACCCTTTGATCAACATCTCCCCATTTCCCCTATCCCCACATCCGCTGGCAACCACAGTTCTACTCTCTGCTTCTATGGGCTTGACTTTCTGAGATCCCACATATGAGTGGGATCGGGCAGTAATTGTCTCTTCTCTGTGTGCCCAGTTTATTTCACTTAGCAGAATGTCCTCCAGTTCATCCATAATGTCACAAATAACAGGATTTCTTTATTAAGGCTGAATAATATTCCATTACGTATACACACACACACACACACACACACTACATTTCCTTTATCCATTCATTATCCATTCATCCTTTTATGGACACTTAGGTTGATTACATATCTTGGCCATTGTGAATAATGCTGCATTCTCAAATTCAATTAGCGCAGACAAGAGAGGCATAGCTTTGCCACAGTGAATGGTGGTGAAGAGATTATAGTTGGCAGGGCTCTGAGTGAGTCAATGAGCCTGTTTTGTGCTTTTGGTAAGAACTAAATAGTAGAAACCTCAAGAAAATATCATTCAGAACTGTGATGTGCATGCAAAAATAGCTGGTGTTATCTCAAAAACATTAAGAGCAAACGTGAAATTAGTCCTGCCTAAACCTGGGCCCAACCATTGGGTTCGACCCAACCATTTCCAGAATTGTGCTTTGGCTCTGTACATTACACTTTTAAAGACACACAATAAAACGGTGTTCAGAGAGTAGTGAAAGAACTAGAGTCTATTATTTGAAGAAGGGCTGAAAGCAATGGGAAAGTTTAACAAAAAGAAATAAAAGATTTGGTGGTGGTGGTGGTAGGTGTGCATGCATGTTTGTGAAAAAGAGGGTGAACAGAATGTTTTGTACTATATTTTCAAATATTTGAAGAATATCAGGAAAGATTGGGTTGGATTTGTCCTTTGTGATCCTAGAGAACTACACTAGAACCCTGTAGTTGGAAACTGTAAGGAGATTAACATCAGGTCTGCATAAGAAGTCATCTACAGCAGTTAGAGTGTACAAAAGCGAATGGGTTTCTAGGGAAGCAATGAATTCTGTCTTCTGTGAATACTTCATTACAGCCTGGGGACACTTAGAGGAGACTGAAGCGTTGGATTGACCAGGTTCTCGTTTTGTTTCTTTATTCGTTCATTCTTTCAGGTCGTTCATTTGTGTGAATAGGATTGTGCATTATGCCTTCCGTAGGAAAGGCTTAATAGGAAAAAAAAAGTTTTCAAAATTTCAATCCACTCTATTTAGTTGAAAGGGCAAAAATGCCACAAAGCTAGTCAATTATTCTAGCTTATTATATTTATCTCTTAAAATGATTAATGCTGGATAATCGCATAAGAAGTAGCTCTTGATTTTATGGTAATTCTGGCTGAGTTATTTTGTCGCTTACTAGCTGCAATCTGTTAAAATTCAACTAAGGGCAATAAAAGTAAATAGAGAGGCAGGTGCTGGGGAAAGTACCAGGCAATATTCCCTGAGAAGGGGTTTCTGGAAGATGAACAACACAAGGGAGGACTTTTCTTCCTATACATTGCATAAAGGAGGTAGTAGACATTGGAGTTGTATGAAAAAGAAAATCAATTAGTGAGAAATTTCAAAAGTTAATACGTCTTTCACTATCAGAAAGGTACATAATTTTTCAAAGCATTGAATTGAAAATTAAGTGGCTATTCTCAATATCTTAAAAAAATTTACCAAATTATTAGTTTTTTTCCTCATTATGCTTATCCTGTATTGCAGTGTGATAATTTTGGGTTAACTGCTTTAAAAACACAAGCAGGGATAATTTCTTTTAATTTGCTTATATGCAATCTAATGAAACTTTTAGATTTTAAAAATAACTCAATGGCCTGAAACAGGAAAACTGACACTAGACTCGGTTCCAGGTTTGTTTTGTTTTTGTTTGAAAAACACCTAATTTCATATAATATCTTTTACGAAATATTGTTAAATAATATCACAAAATAGTCACAGATATCTTTTCAGTGGTGTGTGTGGATGTGTGAAACACAGACACAGAAGAGTGTATCAAATACATATGTGCACTCTGAGGCAGCGCTGCGCCGTGGAACTTTGCTATGATGAAAATGTCCTATATCTGAGTTGTCCAATGAAGCCACTAGCCACATATGACTATTGAACATTTGAAATGTGACTAGTGCAACTGAAGGGAAAAGATATTAAACACTTAGGGATAAATCTGACAAAGACAGGGAGCCATGTATGCTGAAAACTATAAAACAATACTGAGAGAAATGAAAAGACAAGTCACAGACTAGAGGACTTGTAGTCTGAATATATGAGAAGCTCTCAAACTCTAATAATATGATTCTGAATAAAATGGGAAAATACTTGAACAAACATTTCACCAAGAAAGATGTGTGTAGAGCAAAAAAGCACATGAAAAGATGCACAACATCATTCGTCATTAGGAAAATGCAAATCACAGTCATAATGAAATAGCCCTACACACCTATCGAATGGACAGAATTAAAAAGACTGATCATACCAAGTTTTGGTGAGGATGGGAAAAACTGGAACTCTCATACACAATTGATAGGAATATAAAATAGTACAACCACTTTGGAAAGCAGTTTGGGAGCCTCACAAGTTAAACACGCACCTACCACACCATCCAGCTGTTCTACTTCTAGGAATTTACCCAAAAGTAGTGAAAGCAAATGTCCATACAATGACTTGTACATGAATGCTCCTTTTTATTAATATAATAGCCCCAAATTGAGAACAACTCAAATGTTCATCAACAGAGGCATGGATAAACATATTGTGGTATATCCATATGCTAGAATGCTATTCAAAAAATTTTGAAATGAAGTCTTATTACATACACCTGTATAGACGAATCTCAAAATAATTATGCTGGTATTCCTTCTCCAGATTTCAAAATCTGTCAAGAGACTCTCATTAGTATTCTTAATATTACTATGGGGTAGGCAGGCGGCAAGAGTTATTATCTTCATTTTTTTTTTAAAGAGACAATGAGATACTTTGCTGCCACAGCACTCTTGACCAGATAAGGACTAGAAATTAGGTGTCCTAATATTAATCAAGAATTCTGTTAAACCACTTTGCTACTAAACTAAATGGAAGGCCTCTGATGAATAAAATATTCTTGGGTCATGAATGTTCTGAGTTATATATAGATGGTTACTATAGTAAGTAAGTTTCTACAATGATATCAATGTCCATTTTGATGGTAATCTCCTCTAAAATTCTGTAACACTTTCTGCATTCTTCAGTAGCAGCAATCAACATCTTAAATGTTTGCCTTAAATATTAGAAAGTCCTAAATTCCGCTATCTTACAAAACATCACAATCAAGCTTTTGCAGCCTTACATTCTGGGGAATGTTATTCTGCTCTTGGTATGGAGGTCCTACAAGGAATTAATTTATAACAGATACCTGTTTCATCAAAATCAAAAATTTGACTCAATATATAGCTGCCTTGCTCAATTAGCTTCAATATCACTACCGTAAGTTCTTTGGCAGCGTTCTCATCTGCACTCATGGCTTTACCCAACAGCTAGAGGTTTTGGAAATTGTAGTGATGCTTGAAACAACCAAACTAGCCAGTACTACTACTAAAAGGAGCTGCTTTTTCTGGCTTTGACAATTTCTATGTAAAGTCTTCATATATAGATAGTACTCTCTCTTACATTGTCAGAAAAGTTATTCCTTATTCTTTTTTGCTGTTGTTCTTCAATCTATATGTTCAACAATCTCTACACTTAAGAAAATTTGTATTTCTGTAGGCCTTGTACTGATTTGATTTCATAGCACTTGGAGCTGTTGCCGGCATAGACCTTTCTTTTATTTTCACATCTTTGTCTCTAATGGCCCACAATGTAGATACCTTTATTTCCATTGTTCAGGAGATACCACATATTCACTCTTTCTTTCAAAATGATGTATTATTTCAAGTTTCTCCTCAAAATTTAAAGCTTTCCTATTGCACACACTGCTTGGCATTTTTGAACCAATATGCTTTGAAATGTTTGAGAAGTTGGATGAGTGGTTTTTTGTTTTGTTTTGTTTTTTAAGATAGTTCCTAAATGCAAAAGAATAGCAAAACAATCTTGTAGAAGAATACACACAGAGAGTTGAAGTGTGTGCAGGTATGCATTTTGTGCATTCCCCTGGCTCAAATCAGCTGGTGCAGGTTTCTATGTTTACCTGGTATATCTCATAAGCAAACACAATATTCATGACATATACTCAAATTGTTCCTTAATATATCAATCACTTTGGAACAAATTCTCATTTTCAAACAAGTGTTTAGCACAACTGACTTATTAAACCACCTAAATTAGATATCCCATGGGACATTCCATTCAGCATATCGAAAACTTAGCTCACTATTATTTTTTCTTTTTCTCTTTCTTTCTTTTCTTTCTTCTCTGTTTTCTTCTAACCAACCTCTTCTTGGCCTATGTTTCTACCTCAGTGAGTGACACCACCACTGTCGGTGTTGACTAAGCCGTCAACCTGGGTTTCATCACTTCCCTGCCTCCACCCCTACATCCAATCAGCCACATCCTGCCATTCCACACCCTGAGCACTTCATGTGTCTCTTGAATTCCTCACATCCCCACTACTACTCCCCTAACTCACAATACCCTCCCTTTCTCACCTGCATTATTGACTCAGCCCCCCAAATTCTAGAGCTGGTCTTCTCCCATTCACCTTCTTCTCTGCAGCCAATTACAATTCTAAATAAAAAATTTGGTCTTATCTCTTCCTTGTTCAGAACTTGCCCTTGGCTCCCCACTGACAACAGGATAAAGTTTAATCTCCTTCATATGGCTTAAGAGGCCTTTTCTTCACACGACCCCCTCCCCTTACCTTTCCAGTCTCATCTCTTGTGACTCAACTCCTGCCCTCACGCTTAGGTTCAGGTCTCAGAACATTCTGTTCTTTCTCTTTCTCTCCATTCCCACCCCTCTGAGTCAGCTCTTGGGTCTTGGTCAGAAAACCTTCCCTTCTGAAACTCTTCCCTTATCCAAGGTGCCTACCTTGTGCTCCCATAGCACTTTTCTCTGTCAAAGTATTTGTTGCACAACTGTAATTCCCTGATTACTCACCACTTATCACTTTGGAACAGGGGTATGTCCACGTTACCTGTTGAATCCCTGGAAACCAACATATGACTTGGTATATACCAGTAGCTCAGTGAATATTTGTTTTAAGAGTGAATGAAGGCAGCTTAATGGCATGTTTCAAACCTGGGAAATCAAATACTTACCATGCTGTTTACTCCCAGGCAAGCTTAACTTGGGCTACCCTAAGCTTGGTCAGAAGTTTGTCTAATATCCTATGGAAAATTATGTAGCTTTTGTATATATTTTGTAGGTATAGTCACATTAGAGGAGTAACAATGTTCCACTACTTCTAAAAACTATGCTCAATCATCTAGAGTTTCCTAGTTCCTACCTATATGGTTGTTTGGTAGGTTTATTCTGTAAGAAGTTTCAATTTACATTATGCTACTAGAGAAATGTGTGTTGTAGTTATACAGAGATTAAAGGAACTTGAAAAATCATGTATTTTAATCACCTCACTTTAAAGAAACTGAGACACTTAGAGTTTTGGTTACTTGGGTTTTTTTTCCAGCTTTATTGAAGTATAATTAACAAATAAGAGTATTAGGTATTTGTTAAATAACATTCAGCTTTTGGTGGCAGAGCTGGGATTAAAACTTGAGTCTTATGGTTTCCATTCAATGTCCATAAAGACATTTCATTAGTTTCTGGCTGAAATCATCCCTTAGAAGGGGGCCTTGGTTGTAGTAGGCACTGTGATGGATTCATCCATGAATACATGAATATATACATATACATGAATATATAAAATATACATAGTATAAACTACATATACAGTAGGATATAAGAACCTAGGAGTGTAAAATTACAAAGGATATCTAAATTTTTCTCCTTAGAATTTTTGGAGTCAAAATTTTTATAACTCTATCAACACAGTTTTATAATTATTTCTTTGTGCAGTTGTCTTTTAAATCAGATAAGAGAAGAAAAACCTTACAAACAAAAATACATTTATATTGTCTTATATATTTACCTACATAGGTACTTTTATCAGGACTGTTTATTTTTTATATGGATTCTAGTTACTATTTTAATGTCCTTTTCTTTCAGCCTGAAGGACTCCCTTTAGTATTTTTTGTAGGACAAGTCTACTAACAACAAATTCTCTCAGATTTTTAAAATCTAGGAATGTCTTAATTTCGCCTTCATTTTTGAAGGATAGTTTTTTTGGATATAGAATTCTGTGTTGACAGTCTTTGTCTTTCAGCACTTTGTGAGTAGTGTTCAGGCGAGAAGTTAGTTTGCTGACTTGGAGCAGAGACACAGATTATTCCTAAGAAGAAAAGGGATACAAAGAAGTAGGATGGAGCTAACTGAGCAAGGGTTTCCTTTTCATAAGTCACATTTCTGTATCCCTACGTTATTTTAATTCAAATGTTATATAATTTAAAAGTGTTAGAAGAACATATAATCAAATGGAAATGGAAAATTTATTCAAAGCCAAGAGACTATAGTACATACATACTATGGAACAATATTTAGCAAGAAAAAGAAATAAACTACTAATACATTCAGCAACATGGTTGAATCTCAGTTGTATTATGCTGAGTGAAACAAGCCAGATTCCGAAGGCTACATAGTCTATGATTCCATCAGGTGACAATCTGGAAAAGGAAAAATTATAGGGACAGAAAACGGATCAGTGGTTATCCAGCAATGGAGGAAGGGAGAAGAGATTGGCTAAAATTGGAAATAAGAGGATTGTTTTTGGAGAAAGACTGTTCTATATCTTGATTGTGGTGATGGTTATCCAACTACATATATTTGAAAAAACTGATAGAGCTGAGCACTATAATGGATGAATTTTATTTTCTGTAAATTATACCTCAGTAAATCTGACTTTTTAAAAAAACTAAATGGAGATTATTTTTAGTATCTATTACTCATAATTAGAATGGAATCCAAAGATTCAATCAGTACTTCTTGTTTTCAGTGGGATCCTTGATTACCCTGAAATTGTAAAGGCAGATGTTCATGCATTTTTCATCAGGATATTAAGTGGTATGGTGGATTAATTTTGATTAATTGTTAATAATTTAAGTACATGTTTAATCATCATCCTTTTTCTCTTGTGGTGATTTAAAACTTCTTAATAAGACTAACACATCAGAATTTTAAGATAAGTATTCTCCCAATCATTAAACTTGAAACAGAATTAAAGGATATTTTCATGAAGTCAGAAAAAATAAAATCATGAAAGGTGAAAAATTATTTTATTTGTCTTTGCTTCAATTTTGAGTAATAATTCCAGCAACTACTCCTCAAGTCTACTGGATCTCCAGGATATGAAGTCCATAAATATATAACACTGTGAGTCTCTTCTAATTTAAAACCTACCCTCATTTGGATACATAAACATATTCCCTCTCTTGTTTTTGTTAACATTGGATAACTTGGTCCATTAATATATCTTTAATATAATATCAAGTTTATTGTTCTCACTTGGTAATTATTCATCATCTTATGCAAAACTGTCCAATTCATCATTCTCTCTTTTATCTACTTATATTATTTCCATTTCAATAGAAAAGCTATAATTATCAAATACCCAGCTGTTTAGTGACAATTCAACATTTTTAAATATTTAGACTTCATGTTCAGAGCATGCGTTTGCTTACAGAGGAAATTACCTCTTTATTCAAATTGACATTACTAAGTCAATTTTGAATGAACAACTAATGAGATTACATGGAATAATTTTTTTTAAAAAGGTCACCACCCTGGGTTAGGCCAGTACGTATTTTTTCTGTAATGATTCTCTTCTTATTTGGTATTTCAGCGTTTAGCTTTGTAGAAAATTACTTGCCTGGGACCCATGATACAGGCCAGTAGTAGCAATATAAATCTAAGAACAGTTACTTTAAGAAAGGAAATAAAATATATGTTTCATTTTGTATATTTTGTTTTGTGGTGCAAAAAGCTTGGTATTTATAACTTCATATTCATACAGCTGAACTGGGATACTTTTATGTTTTTTCTCAAGTTTAATAGTTTCTTCACTCTTATTCTATAAAGCTATTTACCTGAGAGACTATGACTTTTTCTATGTTAGGGGCCAGATGGATTTCCTACAGAGAATAGGTGACTAACCTGTGAAGTTTTGCAATAAAAATTAGATAGTAATAATAACGATAGTGAGAGCTGACAGTTTTTGATCACTTACATTATACCCAACTCATAAATTAGCCTAAGCCATTTGTATATATGTACTTACATTTATTTATCGAATGCATGTAAGATAGCTACTCTTATTAACCCCATTTTAAAGATGAGGAAACTGGGTCACAAAAAAAAAACTTGGACTAGAACACATGCGTTCAGCTCTATGACAAGCTGTAACCATGGCTTAGGACACTTCTAATGACCCAGGCTACAAAGAACTCAGTTTAATATGCTGGTGCTTATCCATTTGATTCTGTGTTGAGGCAGAATGAGTAATTTCACCATAATCAAATAGTTTTAACCCATAAGAGATGTTTGTGATCCCTAGAGCCTGGAAGCTCGCTCTCTCTATGGCCTTGTATGTAGGCAGCATGATAACCCAGAAAATAAAGCTTACTCAACAGCCTCTGGTGGCGAAAATGTCAAGAAAACTCCTTGGAGTAGCATATAGTTAAAAATTTGTAAGGAAAATTAAATACCTCATAATATCTTATCTTTGGAAATTCCAGAGTATATTTTCACAGAGATGCTATGATGACATTGTTATGATACTTGGAGTCAAACAATCAGAGTTCAATTATGAAACTGCTACAAACTTGAATTAGTGTGTGACATGGAGTAATTTGCTAACCTTCTATGAGAATTAGTTTCCTAATCTCTTATACAGGAGATCAAAATATATTCCAAGGGCCTTTTAGTGTTAACATTTTGTTATAAATATTTCTCAACAACTGGGAAGTACCATTTTAATTAAAACACATTTTTAAGTCTTATGATCCATCAATATGATTATACTTGAAACTAGAACACTATGATTTAATTTACTAAAATTTCATCAAGACTCATCTAAAATCTAGGGAGAATTTTGAAATGAAGAGGAACATAGTTTAAAATATATTTGCGTTTTACCCTGGAAAATAATTAAAAAACCTCTTTAAAAAATAATAAAATTGAAATGCAATAATGTTCTCATAATTCCTTAAACAGGCAACCAAGTTCTTTAGAGAATGTCTGTCTATTTGAAACTCAATTGCACATTTGAGTCACATACAACTCAAACAATATGAAAAATTTTAGGTATTTCATGAATCAGTATTCAGGTTTCTATGGCAAACCAAAGAAAGATCAGTCCAATTGTGCATCTGAACAAATACAGCAAAGCACAATTCACTTTCCTTCTTTTTGAGCAAACTGTCATTTCAAAGGCTGTGTCTTGCTACTGAAAAATAATTTAACTTATATTTGCAGTGATTTATCTTCATTTAGAAACATAAGTGTTTCATCACTGTCCAAGGATTAGTAAGTGCTAATAAAATTAAAGAGAAATATTTAAATTATAAGGCATGATAGTAAATGTGTTCTGATGTTTTTTCTAAATATAATGTACTACTTTACAATTTTTAAAACCCTTAGACAATATATATATATAAAAATATATATTTATGTTGCCATAAAGTTAAAAGATCGATGACGTAGTTAGTAATTGCGGGCTTAGTGGTATACATTTTATTCTTTTGCCGTATCTGCACTAATAAATTTCAGAGTCAGTTAATTTAAACAAAATGAAACAAGTTACCTATTTTCCTCTCTTAAATTCAGCAGAAAACACTAAAATGAAAAAATCCTAAAAATAATAGGATTGGATAATCTAACTCCACTTCTTGGAAGAAATTCCTTTGTGCATCCTTAAGGCACCTACTAATCACCATTAAGTAGCTTAGGACTGGAAGAAGAAATGATCTAGAATCAACAACTAAATTCAAAAGCATATTTGGGGTTGTCTTTGAATGCATTAAACATGAGGTATCATTCTGATAGGGTTTACAGGAAACAACCTTTGATATTCCATTTTACTGAGAGAGATGGAGAAGCCCATTGAAAAGGCCATGAATACGAAATCACCGGATTGTGCCTTCATAATTGGCTTTCCGTGTGACCTGAGGAAAATGTCTTAATCTCTATTTTCCAAGAGTAAATTAATTATTAATTCACTTATCCACACACATGTATTAAGTGTTTACTAATAATTGTGGTCTACTTCTCTCACAGAATGCTCTGTGGCTTAATAACTAACCTAGTGGTTATAAAGGTGTGGGTGGTAGTTATATGTGGAAGAAAAGCCACACCGGAGAAGCTGAAGGTGAGTCACCAGGAGAGGGCTTGCTGACTGCCTACATACCCTAGAGATGCTATCAGGTCCAGCATCAGGTCTTCAGCATTATATGCTTTAAAATGAAACTTTTCAGTATGAGTTGATTATCAGTCTCTGGCCAATGGACTTAGGTAATTCAGAATACAATAAGCTTTTTCATAGTAAAGCTGGTAATCCTTTTTCAATGGCCAAAATGATCAATTACACAACTCAGAGCACCCCAAAATAGTAATCAGAATGTGGCTGTCTTAGCAAGGAATAAGGCAAAAGGAGATGGATATTCCTGAGGAGGATTTGACTCACTGAAACATGCTTACCTCACCGCAAAGAACAAGCTTTAGAGTTCTCAAGTTCCCTAAATTTGGACAGTGCTTCATTTTCTTTGCTTGTCTTCAACTTCTGTTGATACTTTCTTACTTAGACATAAATATTTCAGATTGAGCCAAGTTAGCTGTCCCTAGTCAAGGAGCTGTTCCAGGGCTAGGAGACAGTCTCTCTGCCCCCATCGTGAGCTGATTTAAGTAGTTTATATCTCAGAGGACAACCTAGTCTCCCTTATCTCTAAGTTGTCTGGGACACCTCCTTCTGCCTCCGTGTACTGCCTATAAAAGTTCTCAGTGTTTCATGGGAGAAATTTTAAAGTATGATTTTTCCAGAATATTTGTAGAACACCAAAATATACAAAAATATAATTTAGAGCATATAATTTTGTGAAAATAACCGATGAGTAGAAATAAAATAATTTAAAAATTGCTCTCAGTTTGCTAGAACACTTAAATCATGAATTAAGGAAAGAAAACATCTGTATTTAGACTGGGTAATAGCTCCTGAACATTTCAGGGCTGAATTTTAAAAGTACAGGCATACTGTTACTGTTATTGTCTGTGACCTTTTCTTTTAGCTGAATTGATAAACTTAATCCGAGTCAAGTAAACCAGACAGTTCTGCACATTGCCACTAGAGCAGGACTCATGATTATCATCTTAGATTTTTGTATCAGGAAAAGTCTTAAGATCCCGCAACCCAGAAGCAGCAAGGGTCCTTTAGGAAGAGCAAGGAAAGCATTGATAGGTCTCGTAGGGGGTTTCTCTGCCTTCTGGCTGCTCTGGCCAGCTTCTGCCTGCCCTTGAAACTCTTCCAGCTTTATCTACAGCTCGTATTGGACTTGCCTTTGCATTTCTGCTTGAGGTATGCCATGTCTTTCTACTTTTTAATCTCAGCCCTAACTCACAGCATTTATCATGGGTTCTGCTGCTTCTCTTCACAGCTTCTTCTTAGGTCTAACCTCTGATCCATCTCTGATTAGAGTCAACTCAGGGCCAGCTGACCAGCTATCACCTGTACCCCTGCCCCAGACCTTCTACTCTACCTGATGAGAATTCTTGCTTGGATGCCTCCCTTTCTGGTTGGATTTAACTCTGTTTGACCCATAGAGTTACTATGTATAAGTTATACAGTGTATTCTGACTGTGGCTTGTGCCAGATAGTCTTCAAGGAATTGAATCTTCAGTGATCTTCTATTGAATACTACATGATTCATTCAGATGCAAGGCAGCTCTTTCCTATATACATTTCTGTAAATTCCCAACTCAGTTATTTATTTAAAAGGGGTAAATAAATTACCAAGTGTGTAACTTTCCTTTCCTGCTATGTGTGCCTCTCATGCAGGACTCCCAGGCAATGGCTGTTTTCTCTTCTATACCCCTCACATGATTGGGTCTGGAGGACAGGTAGGTGTCTACCTCTGTCTTTAGTATTGCCTCTAGACCACTCTCTTTCCCTTCTCCATAAGAGCATCCAGCTTCAAACTTCATGTCATCAGAGTGTACCACCTACTACCTCTCCTTGATGAAACAATAATCTACCATCTCGTAGGTCACTTCCCCTCATCCCTTGAATACTTAACTTCAGGATCATCATCTTCTCTTCAGCACTGCTTCCCTGTCTTAACTCTTGGGTGATTTTAATATATGCGAAGATGATTCTTCTACCACTTTGACCTTACAGACCTTGGACCACTTGCCATCCAATGATCTTTTGCTCCCATCTGCCTCAGACTCTCACTGATGGTCATCACCTACCCTGGCATTACCAGTAACTACAACCCCTTCATGATCTCAGTTTAAAACATCCCACTCTCTGACTCTCATCTACAATCTTTCCAGCATATACCTACTAGCACTTCAATTCCAAAATCTTTTGACTTACCTTGAGACCTTTGATTCATTGATCCTATCCAATCACTTGAGATCCTTTATCTCCTTTCCTAGACTGAATTCCATGGTCAAGGATTGTAATTACTCATTGCAAACACTCCCAACACATTGCCCCCTTCTTGTTTTATTATAATCACACTTATTTTGCTAAATTGTAGCCCTGGGTAATTCCAGCTTTCCACTTACTCTGTGTCTGTACCCTAGCAGCTGAACATGATTGGAGAAAAGCATGCCTATTGATCTCATTTTAAATTCATGATCCCAAATCTCATGTATGCTGGTTAGCAATCACTTCATATATTTCTGCTCTACTCACCATCTTACTCTGTTAGATAACTCTTTCATGACAATTCTTTCCTCAAATCTCAATATATCTACCACCATCCTTATTCTCAAATGATGATCTTAGTTCAAGTTCACTGAGAAAAGTGAAGCAACAGAAGATTATTTCCAAATTTCCTCTGTCATGTCTATCTCTTACCTGCAACTGGCTCATGTTCTCATATTCTCTGCCTTCTCTGCTGTACTATGGATGAACTATGCAATCTCTCTCTCTCTCTCTCTCTCTCTCTCTCTCTCTCTCTCTCTCACTATCTTTTGGTCTTTCTCTGTCTCATCACTTCTGGATAATTACCATTAGCATGCAACAATATAATTTCTCCATCTTAAAAAAATTCCTCTCTTCCTCTTGACTCCACTTTCTCTTCCAACTAGTACCCCATATTCTCCCTTCTCTTTACAGGAAAACTTTTTGAAAGAGTTGGCTATAACTTGCTGCTTCCAATTTCTTCCTTCCTGTTATTCTCAATTCCACTCCTTTCAGGTTTTTGCTTCCAACATTCCATCAAAACTTCTCTCATCTTTGACGAATGGCTTTGGGAAAATTTGCATGTGGATACATATGCAAAAGAATGAAGTTGGACCCTTATCATACACCATATCCAAAAAATAAGTCAAAATGGATTAAAGACCACAATGTAAGATCTAAAACTATGAAAACTCTCAGAAAAAAACAGAGGAAAAAATTCATGATATTAGATTTGGTGATGATTTCTTGGATATGACACCAAAGTATAGACAACAAAAATGAAAATAGATAAATTGGACTACATCAAAATTAAAACTTCTGTGCATCAAAAGACACCATCAACAAAGTGAAAGGCAACCTGTTCAATGTGAGAAAATATTTGCAAAGTATATATCTGATGAGGGGTTAGTATCTAGAATATACAAAGAATTCTTATAGCTCAACAGCAAAAAAAAAAAAACCAACCTGAATAAATAACCCCCAGATATTAAAAAATGGCCAAGGAACTTGAATTAACATTCTCCAAAGATGATATACAAATGGCCAAGAAGCATATGAAAAAATGCTCTACATCACTAATAATTAGGAAAATGCAAATCAAAAACACAATGAGATATTATTTCACATCCATAGGATGGCTGCCATAAAAACAAACAAACAAACAGAAGGCAGAAAATGACAAATGTTGGCAAGGATGTGGAGAAACTGGAACCCTTGTGTACTATGGGTGGTAATGAAAATGGTGCAGCCACTGTGGGAAACAGTATAGCACTCTGTCAAACAATTAAAAGCAGAATTACCATATGTCCAAGCAAATCCACTTCTGGATATATATACGAAAGAATTGAAAGCAGAGGCTCAGAGAGATATTTGCATTTATCATTTATGATTAAAAAAATCTAGGAATAGAATAAAACTTCTTCAATCTGATTGAAGATTTCTGTTTAAAAAATAAAATCTAGTGCTAACATCACACACAAAGGTTAGTGACTTTCAATTCAAGAGAAGGAGCAAGGTAAGAACATTTGCTGTTATGACTCCTATTCAATACTGTACTGGTGTCTTAGTTAATTCAATATGGCTAGACAGAAAAATTGGAAAGAAACAAAACTGTCTTTATTTGCAGATGTCATGATATTTTATATATATATATTTATATGTCCTAAAGATCCTAAAGAATCTATTTTTAAAATGCTACTGGAATAAATACATAAATTTAACAAGGCTGCAAATAGCAAGGTGAACACATAAAAATATGTTTCTATATACTATATACAACTAGAAAGTGAAAATAAACAGTTCTATTTAAATAGCATTTCTAAAATGCTTAGAGATAAGTTTCCTGACAGATGAGCAAAACTTGTACGCCAAAAACTACAAAACACTGTCTGACCAGCCTTCTGCCTCAGCTTTTCCCAGTATTGCAGATGACCACTTAGCCATGGTCTTCCTCTGGCCCAGTGCTCAGAGCAGTTCACATTGCAGCCTTTGTCTAGATTCCTCACTCTCATTGTTCACAGGGAACCCAGACAGTAGAATTAAGCTTATTTTTTCAGCTACCTTCCACGCTTTCTCAGGAGGCTATTAGAACTTTCTTAGATACTTTGCACAGTGTTCTGTGCTGGCAAAACCTGAGAGGAAGAAACAACACCTAATCCAAGCATTCTTCCCTGTTTCCAGAACTGCTCTGCTCTACAATTTATTGTACCAGTTCCACACTGAATGTAGGGGAGGTACTCTATAAACCTATTTTCTCCCAGAGTTCCAAGTAAGAAGCTGGTCACATGATTGTGCCATCCTTGAATCACGTAATCTGATGTCCTCAACATCCCATTCCAGGTCTTCCATTCTTGAAGGAGGCAGAGTGAATGTTCTTTCAGGCATTCTATCTACACCCAATTATTTTCCCTTTTCCCCCCCTGTTATGGACTGAATTCTGCCTCCCCCACTAATCATACGTTAAAGTCCTAAGCCCACTGTGGCTGTATTTGGAGATAGGGCCTATGAGGACACAATTAAGGTTAAATGAGGTCATAAGAGTGGGGCCTAATCTAATAGGACTGCTATCCTCATAAGAAGAGAAACAGACACCAGAGATCTCCCTCCATGCACACACAGAGGAAAGGCCACGTGAGAACAGGGTGAGAAGGCAGCCACCTGTGAGCCAGGAAGAGAGACTTCACCAGAAATTAACCCTGCTGGAACTTTGATCTTAGACTTCTAGGTTCTAGAACTGCGAGAAAATAAATGTCTTTAATTTAAGCCACTCAGTCTGTGGTATTTTGTTAAACCTGCTATAGTTTGAATGTTTGTCCCCTCCAAAACTCATGTTGAAACTTAATCCTCACTGTGGCAGTATTGAGAGGTGAAGCCTTTGAGAAGTGATTGAGACATGAGGAAATCTGCCGTCATGAATGGATTAATCCACTCATAGGTTAATGGATTAATAGGTTAATGGATTAATGGGTTATCATGGGAGTGGGACTGGTGGCTGTATAAGAAGAAGAGAGACCTGAGTAGTACACTAAGCCCCCTTGCCATGTGATGTCCTCTGCCACCTCAGGACTCTGTAGAGGGTCCCCACCAGCAAGAAGGTCATACCAGATCTAGCCCCTTGACCTTAGACTCCTTGGCTTACATAATTGTAGGAAAGAAAGTCCTTTTCTTTGTAAATTTTCCAGTTTCAGGTATTTTTAAATAAGCAACAGAAAATGAACTAAGACAGAAAATTGGTACCAACAGTAGGGTTGTTGCTAATAATAAATACCTGAAAATATGGAAGTGGCTTTGGAACTAGGTAGTTGGCAGAGGCTGAAAGAATTCAGAGGAACAGGCTAGAAAAATACCTGTACTTCTGTGAATGGAGCATTAAGGGTGATTCAGTTGAGGGCTTAGAAGACAAGAAGACTAGGGAAAGTTTGCAACTTCTTAGAGATTGCATAAGTGGTTATATCCAGAATGCTGATAGAAATATGGATGGTAAAGGTGATTCTGAGGTCTCAGATGGAACCTGGAGTAAAGGCCACCTAGGTTATAAATTGGCAAAGAACTTGGCTAAACTGTGTTCATTCTTGAGGGCTTTGTGTGTTGAAGGCTGAACTGAAGAGTGATGAACTACAGTATCTGGAAGAAGAACAACCCAAGCAGCAAAGCATTCAGGCTGCTGCATGGCTACCTTTTTTCTTTCTTTCTTCCTTTTATAAGAAACAAGGTCTTGCTATGTTGCCAAAGCTGGAGCACAGTGGCTCTTTACATGCATAATTATAGCAAACTGCCCCCTAGAACTCCTGGGCTCAAGTGATCCTCTGGCCTCAGTCCCCCAAGTAGCTGGGACTACAGGTGCACACTACTGTGCCTGCTGCATGGCTACTTTTAACTGCTTACATTAAGCTGAGAGAGGGAATAAATGACTTGAAAACAAAATTTATAATCACAAGAGAAGCAAAGCAAAACAAGTTGGAAAACTCTCACCTGGCCATGTAAAGAGTAAAAAAGTGTTTGGGAGAGGAAACCAAGGGTTTAGCCCAGTGACTGTTTGCCAGAGAGATTAGCATGGATAGAAAGAAGCCAGGTGCTATTCCTCAGGACAATAAAAGAATGACCCTAAAGACATTTCAGAGATCTTGGGGGCTGTCCCTCCCATCACAAGCCCAGAGGCCTAGAAAGGCAGAATGGTTTTGGGGACGGCCTGAGGTGCCCTTCACAGTTTCACTGCCCAGGGCTGCTTTGGGACTCTGCTCCCCAAATTGGGTTCAGTGACTCTCAGCTGCCCCCACTTTGGTTCAAGCAGCCCCAGGTGCAGATCTACCTGCCACTCAAGAAGACACAAGCCATAAGCCTTGGCAGAATCCATGTGGTGCTAATTCTGCAGACTTGGAGTAATCAAGAACTATGCAGGCTTAGCAGCCTCCACCCAGATTTCAAAGAATGTTGCTGAAAGTCTGGTGACCAGGCAGAGACTTGTCACAGGGACAGAGCAACCACAGAGAACACCCACTCGAGCAATGCCAAGCAGAAATGTGGGGTCAAACCTGCCGCAGAGAGTCATCACCAAGGAAGTGCCTAGCACAGCCATGGGGGTGGGGCTACCACCAAGACTCCAGAACTGTAGAACCACCAGTATGCAACACCAACCTGGGAGAGCTAAAGCATGGGCTGAGTCCAGGAAAGCCATAGGAATGAGGCTGCTCAAGGCCTTGGGGGGCCTAACCCCTGCACCAGTGTGCACAGGATGCTGGACATGAAGTCAAGGGGGATTATTCTCCAGCTTTAAGATTTAATGTCTGCCCTCTTGGGTTTTGGACTTGCCTGCTGTCTGTCACTCCTTTCTTTTGGCCTATTTCTCCCTTTCAAATGAGAGTGTCTACCTTATGGCTGTCCCACCATTGTATCTTGAAGAAAATTGTTTTGATTTCTCAGATGGGACTTTGAACTTTGGACTTTTGAGTTGATGCTGAAATGAGTCAAGACTTTGGGGCCATGGGGATGGAATAAATGTATTTGTATGTGAGAAGGACATAAGTTTTGTGGGGCCAGGGGCAGAATGCTATTGTCTCCTTCAAAACTCATGTTGAAATGTAATCCCCAATATGAAAGTATTGACAGGCGGGAACTTTAAGAGGTGATTGGGTCATGAGGGCTCTGCCCTTATTAATGGATTAATTTGCTCATGGATTAATAGATTAAAGAGTTAATGGATTAATGGGTTATCATATGTGTGGGACTGGTGGCTTTATAAGGGGAAGAGAGACCTGAGTTAGTACACTCAGCCCCCTCACCATGTGATGCTCTGCACCATCTTGGAACTCTGTGGAGTCCCCACCAGCAAGAAGGTTCTCATCATGCACCCCCTCAACCTTGGACTTCCCAGTCTCCATAACTGTAGAACTAAATTCATTTCTTATAAATTACTCGGTTTCAAGTATTCTGTTACAAGCAACAGAAAATAAACTAAGACACAGCTCAAGCAGATGAATACACCCCCTTTTCCTTTCTCTTTGGGCTCCTTCGTGCAGGCCAGTAGGGAGGTGGTATTTTTTCAACCTTTTTGTATCAGAAGCTACTCATGTATATCTTTCATTCCTTCCTATATTATATTTAATTTTTACAAGCTTCATACTTTAATCCTCCAAGCCTTGGCTCAATTTTCTAAACCAGGATCCTCTGGATTTCAATATTTAATCATCTTTCTTTTAAGTATCTTCTCCTTACAAATCAGAAGTCTTTTGGTTTAAGACAAGTGTCTCTTCTGCTAGTTATAAAATCTAAAAACACTTCAGATAATGCTTTTTTCTCCATGTTTCATAAGGTTATAAAATTTTTTAATTTTATTGTGGTAAGAGCACTTAACATGAAATCTACCCTCTGAACAAATTTTTAAGGTGTGCAATGCAGTATTATTCACTATAGATACAATGTTGTACAGCAAAGCTCTAGAGCTTATCCATTTTGCATAATTGAAACTTTATATACATTGATTAACAATTTTTCACTTCTCCTTCCCCCATTCCCCGGAAACTATAATTCCATTCTTTCCCCCACCCCCAAGCTAAATGAGAAAAATTACATTTTAAATTTATTTTATTTATTTCTTTAAATTGACAGATAACAATTGTATATATTTATGGCATACAACATGATGTTTTGAAATACATATACATTGTGGAATGGCTAAATCAGGCTAAATAACATATATTACCTCACATACCATTTTTCTGTTGTGAGAACCCTTAAAATCTACTCTGTTAGCAATTTTCAAGTATATAATATATTGTTATTGACATAGTCATCCTGTTTTACAATAGAGCTCTTGAACTTATTCCTCCTGTCTAAATAGAGTTTTGTATCCCAATCCTCCCTTACTCCCAGCCCCTGGTAACCATCATGCTACACTCTGCTTCTATGAGTTTGACTTCTTTAACTTTTTTAGATTCAACATATAAGTGACATCATACAGTATTGTCTTTCTGGGCCTGGCTTATTTTACTTAATATAGTGTCCTCCAGGTTCATCCATGTTGTTGCAAATGATAGGATTTGTTTCTTTTATAAGGAATTTTATTCCTTATAAATAAGGAATATTATTCCATTGTATATATACACCACATTTTCTTTATCCATTCATCTGTCAGTGGACATTTAGGTTGCTTCCATATCTTGGCTATTGTAAATAGTGCTGCAATTAACATAGGAGTGCTAATATTTTTTCAGAATCCTGATTTTAATTCTTTTGTATAAATACTCAAAAGTGAGATTGCTAGGTCATATGGTATAGTTGTATTTTTAATTTTTAAAGAAACCACCTTACTGCTTTCCATAGTGGCCACACAATTTTGCATTCCTACCAACAGTGTGCAAGGGCTCCAATTTCTCCATATCCTCACCAACATTTGTTGTCTTTTGCTTTTTTTTTTAAGTAATAGTCATCCTGACAAATGTGAGGTGATATCTTATTTTAATTTTGATTTGCATTTTCCTGATGACTGGTGAATATTGAACTTTTTTTAATATAGCAGTTGACCATTTTTATGTCTTCTTTGGAGAAGTATCTATTTGTGTCCTTAGCCTATTTGTGTGTGTGTATGTCTGTGTGTGTGTTAATTTTTTTTCCCAAAATATTAAGGGGGTACAAATGTTTTTGTTAAATGGATAGCTTTTGTAATGCTTTACTCAGGGCTATAAGTGTGCCCATCACCCGAGTAGTGTTTGTTATACCCATCAGGTAGGTTTTTGTCCCTCCCTTTTCCCTCTCTCCCCCTGCTTGATTTCCAATGACTTACTTCCCTCTGTGCACATATGTGCCCATCGGTTAGTTCCAATTTATTAGAGAGTACATGTGGTGTTTGTTTTTTCATTCTTGAGATACTTACCTTAGGATAATGGTCTCCAGTTTCCTCCAAATTGCTGCAAAAGCTGAGCCTATTTTTTAACCAGATTATTAGGAGTTATTTGTTATTGTTGTTTTGGGGTATTTTTTGTGCTATTTGGTTGTAGGAGTTCCTTATATATTTTGGAAATTAATCACTTATTTGATATATAGTTTGCAAATATCTCCTCCTACTCTGTAGGTCTCTTTATCACTGTTCATAGAAGCATTTATCAACAGAAGCTGTGCTGAAGCTGTAGTTTGATGTAGTCCCACTTGTTTGTTTTTGTTTTTGTTGCCTATGTTTTTTTATCATAAAATCACCAAGAGCAATGTCATGATATTTTTCCTCTATGTTTTCTTGGTTTGGGGTCTTACATTTAAGTCATTAATCCACTAAGAGTTGGCTTTTGTGTATGTTATACAAGAAGGATTTAATTTCATTCTTTTGCATATGGATATCCAGTTTTCTCAATAGTATTCATTGAAGAGATTTATCTTTTCCCCATGATGTATTCTTCGTATGCTTCTCAAATATTACTTAACCATAGATGCATGGGTTGATTTCTGGCTCTCTACTTTGTGCTATTGGCCTATATATTTGTCTTTATTCCAGTACCACACTGTTTTGATTACTGTAGCTTTGCAATATAGTTTGAGATCAGTAAGGGTGATGCCTCTAGCTTTGTTATTCTTTCACAATATTGATTTGGCTATTCATGGTCTTTTGTAATTCTAGATAAATTTAAACTTTTTATGTTCTATCTGAATTTTAAATTTTTTTTAGTTCTATAAAAAATGCCATGGGGATTTTGATAAGGATTGCATTAAATTCATAGGCCACATTGGGGGTATGGACATTTGACCAATATTAAGTCTTCCAATCCATGAACATGAGACGTCTTTCCATTTGTCTGTGTCTTGTTTAATTTCTTTCATCAGTGTTTTTGTAGTCTTCAGTATGAAAGTCTTTCATGTCCTTAGTTAAGTTTATTCCTAGGCATTTTATACTTTTCAGTGCTATTATAAATGAGATTGTTTCCTTTATCTTCTTTTCAGATAGTTTGTCATTAGTGTCCAGAAACACAACTGATTTTTATATGTTGATTTCATATCCAGCAACTTTATTATATTTATTTATTAGTTCTAACAGTTTTTTGGTGACTTTTTAGGGTTTTCTATATACAAGATCATGTCATCTGTAAACAGACAATTTTACTTTCTCTTTTCAGATTTGGATACATTTTATTTGTTTTCCTTGCCTAATTGCTCTAGTTAGAACTTTCACTAGTATAGAAAGTAGAAGTAGCAACAGTGGGCATCCTTACCTTGTTCCTGATCTTACAGGATCAAGAACTATTGAGTTCACCATTGAGTATGATATTAGCTGTGGCCTTTTTACAAATGGACTTTAATATTTGAAGCATATTCTTTCTATATCTAATTTGTTAAGAGTGTTTATCATAAAAGGAAGTTGAATTTTGTCACTTTTTCTGTGTCTATTGAGATTATCATGTAATTTTTATACTTTATTCTGTTAATGTGCTGTATCACAATGATAGATTTTTGTATGTTTAACCACCCTGCACTCCCAGGGATAAATCCCAATTGGTCATAGTGTACAATTCTTTCAATGTGCTGTTGAATTCAGTTTGCTAGTATTTTGGTGAGAATTTTTGCATGTATGTTCATCAGGGATATTGGCCTGTAGTTTTCTTTTCTTCTGGTACCTTTGTCTGGTTTTGGTATCAGAGTAATGCTGGCCTCATAAAATGAATTTGGAAGTATTTCCTCCTCTTCAATTTTTTGGCAGTGTTTGAGAAGGATTGATGTTAATTTTTCTTTAAATGTTTGGTATAATCCACATGTAAAGCTATCTGGTCATGGGCTTTTCTTTGTTGGAGGTTTTTGGTTACATATTTAATATCCATACTAGTATAGATCCATTCAGACTTTCTATTTCTTCATGATTTACTCTTGTTCGGTTATGTGTTCCTATGAATTTTTCCATTTCTTCTATGTTATCTAGTTTGCTGGCATGTAATTATTCATAGCAGTCTCTTATGATCCTTTTTTATTTTTGTAGTCTCAGTTAAAATGTCTCCTCTCTCATTTTTATTTATTTATTTGAATCTTCTCTCTTTTCTTAATTACTCTAAAAGTTTGTCAAATATTTTTTCAAAAAAACCAACTCAGTCTTGTTATTTTTTCTACTTTTTTATTTTATTTTTGCTCTAGTCATTGTTATTTCCTTCCTTCTGTTAACTTTGGGCTTAGTTTTTCTTTTTCTAGCCTGTTGAGGTGTAAAAGTTGTCTGAAATCTTTCTATTTTTTTCTTAATCTAGACATTTATCACTGTAAATTTCCCTCTTAGAACTGGTTTTTTCTGTATCTCATAAGTTTTGTTATATTGTGTTTTTATTTTCATTTGTCTCAAGATATTTTCTAATTTTATTTGTTTTTTGTTTGTTTTTACCTAATGGTTGTTCAAGAGTATGTTGTATAATTTCCACATATTTGTGAATTTTCCTGATTTCTTTGTGGTAATGAATTCTATTTTCACCCCATTGTAGTAAGTAAAGTACTTGATATAATTTCAGTCTTCTTAAATTTGTTAAGACTTGTTTTGTGACCTAACGTGATCTATCCTGGAGAAATGTCCATGTGCACTTGAAAAACATGTGTATTCTGCTGCTGTTGGGTGGGAGTATTCTGTATATGTCTAATAGGTCCATTTGATTAATAATGTTATTCAAATCCTCTGTTTCCTTAATTGATCTTCTACCTGAGTGTTCTATCCTTACTGAAAGTGTGGTATTCAGGTCTGTTACTATTATTGTATTTTTGTCTTTTTCTCTCTTCAGTTCCTTCAATGTTTGTTTTATATACTTAGGTACTCTGATGTCATGTGCATATATATTTATAATTGTTATATCTTCCTGGTGAATTGACCCTTTTATCATTATATAATGTCCTTCTTTTTATCTTGTGATAGTTTTTCACTTAAAGTCTATTTTGTTTCATATAATTATAACTCTCCTTTGGTTACCATTTGCAAGGAATACAGTTATTCTGTGTTTGTCTATGTATTTACCTTTACCAACTAGTTTCATATTTTTATACTATCATGTTGCTATTTAACATCTTTTTATTTCATCATGAAGAATTCCCTTTAGCATCTCTTGTAAGGTAGGTCTAGTGATGATGGACTCCTTCAGCTTTTGTTTGTTTAACTCTCTTTTATTTTTAAATGATAGTTTTTGCCAGATATAGTACCCTTGGTTGGAAGGGTTTTTTTAGTACTTTGGACATATCATTCCCCTTTTGGCCTGAAAGGTTTTTGCTATAAAATTTGCTGATAGTCTTGTGTTTCCTTGTATGTAAGAAGTCACTTTCTTGCTGCTTTCAAAATTCTCTCTTTTATCTTTACTTTTGACAATTTGATTATAACGTAGCTTGGTGTGAATTTATTTGGGTTCCTCTTTTTTAGACTGCTTAGATATGATGCCTATATCCTTCCCCAGATTTGGAAAGTTTTCAGCCATTATTATTTTTCTGGATAAGCTTTCTCATCCTTTCTTTCTTGCTTCCTCATCTAGAACTCTCATATGCATATAGTGGTCCACTTGATGGTGTTTCATAAGTCACATAAGCTTTCTTCATTCTTTTTCATTTTTTTTTCTTCTCACTGGATTATTTCTAGTGACTTGTCTTCAAGTTTACTGATCCTTCTTTCTGTTTGATCTAGTCTGCTGTTGAAACCCCCTAGCGAATTTTTTAGTTCAGTTCAGTTATTGTGTTCTTTAGCTCCAGGATTTCTGTTTGATGCTTTTTTATATTTTCTATTTCTTTGTTGAAATTCTCACTTTGTTCATGCATTGTTCTTTTGACCTCAGTGAACGTCTTTATGAGAATTATTTCTAATTCTCTGTTAGATAACTCCTATAACTCCATTTCATTAAAGTTGGTTTCTCAAGCTTTGTCTTATTCTTTTGTTTGGAATATCCTTGCCTGATTCTTCATTTTTCTTGACTGTGCATTATACAAAGCAGGCAGCTCTTCCAGTCTTCACTAACTGGCCTTGTACAGGAGAAGACCTTTGCCAATTAGCCCAGCCAGAGATTCTGGGAGCCTCCAACAACCCTTTCCCTTCCCAGGGAGAAGCAGGCAACAGTGGGTTTTGTCAGTTTACTCTGTGCAGAGGTGAGGGGTGGGGAGCTATAGTGTCTACCAGTCCATGCCACTGTCTTTATTCTCCTCTAGGTGACTAGACTGTCCTGGACCTGTCAGAGCTCTGAGACTGGCAAGTCTGATGATAGTTCTTTGAGCATTCCCAGAGAAGTTGGGTCATTGGACACACAGATCAACTCTTTCCCTCCCCAGATGATGCTGAGAGCTGGGATTTTTTTTTTTTTATTCTGCTTACCTTGCACCGACCCTCTATGGTATCTGCCAGCTCAATGTGTCACCATCTCCATTCTTGCACAAGCAACTAGACTGTGCTGGTCCTGTCAGAACTCCACCAATGGAAAGACAGAGGCCAGTCCTTTGGGGACCTTTCTCAGAAAAGTTGGGGCACTAAACATATAAACTAACCCCTTTATTCCCCTAGGGGTTCTCTTCCTCATTATATAGTGCCATTGCTAGGTGTTAGGGTTCTGGCAAAAAGGATGTCCCAAATCTCCCTACCAGTTTTGTCGAGTCTGATTTCACATTTACCTCATCTATAGGAGGTTTTCAATGAGTTTCTGACTTTATCACAAAGAGTTTGTCCATGATTTGTTGCTGAATTAGTGTGTTTATGAGGAGAAGGAGGGTCCAGGGTTTCCTACTCTGTCATCTTGCTTCAGACTAGTTCTTAGTTCAAGACTATATCTGACCTTTTCCTTTTTCCTTCTCCAGAAGCAAGTAATGCCAATGAGTCACTAGATGAAATGAGAGCCACAAAACAACTAAAGTGATGTCAATACAGAAATGATGTTAAGTATAACTTTCTAGGTTTTAAATTATTTTGCTATCTAATTCCATGTTATAGTTTTGGTTTTGTTCTTTAATATTGTATGTACCCACTACTGCCATCACCATTATTTTGCTGAGAAGCATTTGAATTCCATTTTCTGCCTGAGTCCTGGTTGCATTATAATAAAACCATATTTTCTACTAAAGCTTAGTTCTCCCAGTATTCTGGTGAAATCAGAAATTCTGCCATTTCCAATGCACCAACTCTGATTAAATTCTCTTGAACCTAGTGTGCTTCTAATAAGAGGGGAAAGAGGATTTTTCAATTTATGTTGTCACAAATCTATAGAAGTATTTTTCATTTCCTCTAGGTGGCCATGAAAATATTTCAAGAAATTTGGGAATTCATATAGTAGTCTGAGCATTGACTATCATCTGAATAAGCACAGTGTCACATGCATACATAAGCCTCTGCCTTTCAAATGTATATAGATTTTATTGCAATTGACAAAATACCAATCATTTAAAGTGTTACTAAATTCAGAGAAGCTATTTGTCATCATGCATTTTCTGAACCAATGGATAGTAGAACTATAATTATTGTAATATGGGATTTCATTATTTTGTTGTTGCTATCAATAAAGTCATCTTTTATAAATGAAAGCATCTTTTTAGCTCTGCGTGTTATTCCTTTCTAAGTCTTAATTCTAGCAGCATGACCGCCTAGTCTCCTTTGGCAATCACAGCATTGTAATCTTGGAAGATTTATTGCCTTCAAAGAATTCTAGGAGAGGCATATAATTTTTTATCACATTCCCAGCCAGAAATAATTATTTTATTCATGCAACTTTATGTAATGGGTGACTGCTTACCACACCTGCCCATTTTGGCTACCAGAATATTTTTATAGAGTACCATTTTTTTATTATAAAAATAATATATTGGGTACATCACATCTTATTAAAGAAAACAAAATTTTTAATGTCTGTGTAATACCTTTCTTTGCTGTATGATTAAATTTAATAATTTAAATCTAAATAAGCAATAAACTTATAAATGAAGAAAAATACATATCTTGGTATATGATTTTTTCTTTTGTATAAATTTGTGTCAAAATTACTCATTCAAAGAGTATAAACATATTTAAGTCTCTTAACACATATTCCTAAATTGCTTTCCCAAAATGTGTTGCCTATTTAAATTCCCACTAGGAGCTAAATTCTCACTGTGAATCTCACCTCCTCTTTAACCAAACTGATTATTTTTATTTTAGAAAAGTATTGATAATTTGGTAAAAATTAGTATTAGAAAGGTTGAACTTTTTCATATTTTATTATCTATTTGCATTTCTTCTTTTGAGAATGGTAAGTTCTTGTTCTTTTTAGCTCTAGAACTTGGTTTCCTTAGAGCCTTTTATTTTTATAGCATTTCTCATTCTGACAATTTGCAGCTAATCTTCTATGTCCTTGCATTAAAACTATCAATTTTATCTCAATTGTAGAGTCTTTTTAGTCCTTCTGACTATAACTGCACAAAGTTCATATATTAGAGGATCTTCTTCCTCATTCATATTTACATAGCTTTTTTTTCATATTACAGTGCAGGATTGAACAAATTCTGGAACTGTTCTCCAAAATCCTTGCTGCCTATTTTGTACAGAAATGTCTTTCCTTATTTGGACTGTATCTCTACTTCAGCTCCTTTCAAACTTTTGCCATCTCTCTGAGATGCACAGTAGCAGGCCATAAAGGTTGTTAAACCACTCTAGGTTTAAGTGAGAAGGCAGTCTTCCCTCTGCAGAGAGGCCATCAATTCTTTGATACTATCTCACACTTTTAAACATATCCTCTAAAACAGCTACTTGAGATTTTACTATGTATTGTTTCATCATACACTTCCAACTTCGGTCTATAAGCTGCTGCCATAGCAACTTGTACATTACAGAAGGAAACAATTTGGCAATAAAAATGACTTAAAGGACCTATCATCTCTACTTTTGAATCATCTGGCTTCTTTACAGAGGCAATAAAACTAAAAATTCAAACTAAGAAATGTATTATTTAAACTAGTAAAAAGATGTTATAGAAAGAATGAGGGCTTTGGAATCAGGTGAATGTGAGTGTGAGCTTCCATTAACTAACTGTAACTTTGGGTAGGTGTTTTAACTTCTCTAATTTTCAGTTGTCTTCATTTACAAAATGTAATAAATAACAGCCAACTTGGAGGTTGTAAGAATTAAGTAGAAAATATGGGTATGCTAGCACAAAGAATCAAATTGTCCAAACCAACTCATATGAACCAGAAATCTTATCTAATGTCAAACTCTGCTAATCATTTCAAGAATACAGGCCATCAAGAAGCACAAAGTGCAGAGAGATCTGAGGCAGACTGTGGTTCCCCATGTCCTTCTTCTCATGCCAAACATATGTTCCCTGGCCCAGAAAAACATATGAGGTCTCCAAATGAGGTTTTATAAGTCTTTAATCTGACATAGTAAGGTACTGGTCCGTGGCCTGGGGTTTGGGGACCACAGCTTTAGAGTATCCTTAAACTGTATAAAAAATAAATGGGTTAGAGGTGGGTGTTGAATTTCCAAAAATCAAGAATTTCCCATAAGAGATGAAAGTACTAACCACAAGACAAGGGTGGGATGTCTAACCCAACCTCAGAAGAGGCCAGATGATAAGCTTTTTAATCACCCTGGAGTTCAGGGTTTGGGGTCCAGGCTCCAGGCCAGGATATTAGAGGATCCAGGCAGCTATAAAGAAATAAAGAGCCAGGGAGAGGCCTGGCTGGGAAGGGCTGTGTAAACCAAGTTGAGGAAGTTAGCTTCACCTTAAGAGCAAGAGGGAGCATGAAATGGTTTTAAGCAAGGGACTGACCTGATTCAATTTTCATTCTAGAAAAATCTCAGCAGCAGCAGTTGAGAAACGAGGGCTGGCAATTATTGAGGAGACTGTTACAGTGCCCAGGTGGGAGCTGATGGTGGCCTGGGCTAGGGTGGCAAAGTGAGGATGAAGAAAGTGAGGTCTGAGGGGCATCTCAAGCAAGACTGGGGGTTGGTATGGCTGATTGGAGGGGAGGCCGAGGAAGAAGGAGGAAGGAACCAAGCGTGGCACTCGGGCAGCTGGGTGGAAGGCAGTACCAGCTCCAGCGCTGAGGGACACTGGGAGTACAGATGTGGAAGGCAGTGGAAAGTTTCATTTTGGACACGCTAAGTGCAGAATGCCTGGGAGACAGCCAAACAGGGGTGTCCAGCAAGCAACAGAATGGTGAGGTGGCAGCGAGGCTGGAGACGTGATGTGAGAGTTGCAACCTCTAGATCACGTTGAAAACCTTGGCCCCCGAGATTGTCCCATGAGAGGCCAGCTAGAGGGGACCCAGGGCTGAGTCATGCTGAAGGCCAACATTTAGAGGAAGAAGCAGAGAAGCCAGAAATGAAGACTTAGGAGGAGTGGCCCAGGAAGAGGCAGGCAGACCGCAGGCGCGTTGCAGAAGGGAAGCGCGGAGAGAGTTCTGGGCAGTGGTCAAGTTTAGCTGAGATGCGCCCCTGAGTGACGACGTGGAAATGCCCATTGCGTTGTGCAGCGTGGATGTTGTTGGTGACGTTGGCAGAAGTGAATTTGAGAGAGGTGGTGGGAGCCAAAGCTAGCTGGAGTGGCCTGGAGAATGGACAGGAATCCAGGAAAGTAGACCAGGAGTGCAGAGAACTTTGTGTCTGGAGGAAAGCAGGGAAACAGAGGTGGAGGGTAGAGGTCAGAGGTCACAAAGGGGTTTTGTTTTTGTCTTAATCTGGGAGCGTATCTGTAGACTGATGAGTTGCAAGGGAAAAGGAGAGATGGATGAGTCAGGAAAGGGAGAGAATAATTAGAGACTTGAAGTTCTTGAGAAGGTCAAAAAGGGTAGGACCTGGGGCTCAGGTGGAGGACTGGCTTGTGTAAGAGCAGGTTGTACATTTCCTTCATAGAACAGGAGAAACAAGGGAAGAAGGGAACACAAAGGGAGGATCAGGTTGGGGCAACTACAGGCCTGCACCCTTCAGCACTGGAATTGGGGAGCAAAAGCCACTTGCTGTGATGTGGCTTGTCTCCAAAGTCTGAAGCAACTCGCCCAAGAGGTGAGTTGACTTGGCCTTAGAATGGAGACCCACCCCAATGCAAATGCCAGGGCTCACCTGCTCTATGCTGGCAGCCCTCCACCCACTTCCCTGCAAAGCTGCACACAGGGATCTCTACCCAGCCAGAGGGAATCCAGACCAGGGCCTGGAGAAAGAGTTGTTACCAAGAGGATTCTTTAACAATCCTTCAGGTCTTGTCTCTGCAGAGAGGAGATGAGAAATTGACAAAGGACCTTGATCGTCCCTTAATCCTGCCCTCTGCCAACTGTGAGCAAACTACCTGTCTTGCTTATTGAGTACGTAAGAAAAGGTATCAACTGACTTTGGGCATTTAAAGAGAAGCAGGGAGGAAGGGAGGCAGAGAGGAAAGACAGAGAAGCAAAAGAAGAAGATTCCTTAATGTCAAAGTGTTGGAAGGGGAGAAGCTTCTGGAGTGACTTGTCCCACCCATCCACACACAGCCAAGCTCTGCAGCAAACAAAGGCATTGGCAGCTGCTCCCTGGTGTGGGACCACAGGCTCATCTGGGCTCAGCTTGGAGAGGCATCAATAACTAAATCCTGGCACAGTGCCTGCTCAAGCTCTAAGTCAGCAATAACAATCACTCTACTCAGCACCAAGAGTTAGGTGCTTCAAATGTGTTCCAACAACTCTAGAATTACTCTCATTCTGCAGGTAAGAAAACCAAGGCTCTAAGAAGGCAAATGCCTAAGCTTGCCCAGCTAGTGAGATGCAAATGCAGAACCTGAGCCCCTTCTGACAACAGAAGGAGGCAGCAGTGCAGAGTGGCTATTGTGAATCTCTCTGCAGCCAGGCTGCCTGGCTGCGAAGCCCTGCCACTTCTCAGTGCTCTTAGAAAGGTTGTATAAGCCCTGTGTGCTACTGTTTATGCATCTGGGAAATGGGAATATTAAAAGGACCTACCCCATAGGGTTGTTATGAGGTTTAAGTGAGTTCATACTTATGAAATTCATAGAAAATATCATAAGTTAATTAAAAAAAGAAGTACAGCCCAATTGAATCCAGAGAGAATAATCTGGAAATCCAAAAGCTAGAGGAGAAACAAGTGAGAAGGTTCTAGAAGGACATGATAATTCTACCAACCATGAAGGGGAGGTTGGTCCAAGCAAACCTCAGGCTAGAGACTGAACCAGTGGACTTAGTGGTTAACAGCTCAGGCTACAGAGTCAGAGAAGACCTGGGAGGGAATTTCAACTCTGCCACTTGTGAGCTCAGTGACTTTGAACAAGTTACATAACCTCTCTAGTTCTCAGTTTCTTCATCTTCAAAGAAAAGATTTCTTTCCCTTAAAGGAAAGTTTCTTTAAAGGAAAATTATTGTATCTACTTTTTAAGGTTGTATGAAAGTAAACTGAGATAGTGCATGAAACATGTATGCACATAATACACAAATATGTAAAATACTCTAAAAAAATTAGCTATTATTTGTCTTATTGAATATCTTTGCCCAATATCCCCTTTAATATATACCCTGGACAATACTAAGGGGAGTTAAAGGAACTGGGAATAAGTTTATTGTTCTTTCAACCAATGTTTTCAGGGAGCCCTTTCTCTGTGGCAGTCACGGTGCCAGGTGCTGGGACACAGTGGGAAGCAAAGCACTCATGCCCCGTGTCCTCATGAGCTGAGACTTACATTCTAGAAGAGGACACTGTCATTAAAACACAATATCACGCAAATGTTAAGTTGTATGTGCAATAAATGCTGGAGAGGGGAGAAGGTAACGCAATGAGAGAGTATATAAAAGGGAATATAACCAGGTCAGGAAAGTCTGGGAAGGCTTCCCTGAGGAAGTGACTATTGAGCTAAGATATAAAAGAATGAATAAGAGTTAGTTATGTCAAAAAGGGGATGAAGAGAATTTCTTTTTTCAGAAGCATGAACATGTGAACATGGACCAAGTTAGGGGGAACATCAGTGTGGCTAAAGCCATGAGGGTGAAGGGAGAACTAGAGAGGAAACGGAAGGGACAGGTAAGGGCCAACACTTGCAGGACCTCTTCGGCCACATTAGGGATTTCTGCTTTTTTCCAGAGAGCATCATCCTAACTGGTTGCATGGTGTGCTCTTGGCCCAGACAGGAACCGGGCCCGGCCAGAGAGGAGACCGGACTTGCTGAGGTTAGGAGTAGGGAGGGTACTGCTGGATGGGTAGTAAAGATGAAGAATTCAGTGTTGGAAATGTTAAGTGTGAGATGCATTAGGGACACACAAGAGGACATGTCAAGTAGTTGTACACACGTACATGGAGCTTAGAAGTGATATCTGGGCTGAAGATATAAACCCATGAGTCATGGAAAGAGTTTGAAGTCCTAGGAAACAAGCAGAGGAACCAGGAGCAAACCCTGAGCAACACATGTGCTTTGCCAGCCCTTAGTCATCCTGACACTCAGCCTTAGGCAAGCGAGAATGAGAAGTCAGCACCAGGTCAACAAATCCATTTGTAACTCTCCATTTATTTCCTACTGAACTTTTTTTCAGAGAAATTCCAACTTCATCTCAGCTAAACTAAGGGTTTGAAAGAGGATTTTATATATAGCAGGTTCTGGAATAACACCATTTCATTCAACGTTGTTTAGTTATAACGTTGATGAGGAAAAATAAAATCAGCTCCCAGCAAGAGCCTCTGTCTGAGTGGAGTTTGCCCATTCTCCCTGTGTCTGTGTGGGTTTTTCTCTGGTGCTCTGGTTTCCCCCCACATTCCAAAGCTGCAACCCTGAGGTGAACTGGCATGTCTACTTGTCCCTGAAGTGGAATAAGTGGGCTGGAAAATGAATGAAAATTGGTCATCTACAGTAACCATACAGATGCCTGACAATCAACAATATGCTTCAAAAGGGCTCAGCGAGCCTGTCATATACATTCTTGTTTGTTTTGAACTGCCTGGTGAAAGGAGATGCTCCTTACAACTTTCGCCTTGCAAATATTTATTCCTTGATTTAACCCACCACCACAACAACCGCCGTCACTCACTGATTCATCAAAAATTGGGTAAATAAATTATCTTATTTGTTTTTATTAATCTTCCTTAAATGTATGTATAGCTCACATTTATCTCAATGTTTAATATCAGAAGTGTTTTGGGTCTTTATTTAGAAATTTGGTAATGTTTTTGTGACCAGAAATATGCCTTAGAAACTTAAGTCTTGCATATATCAATTAGCCTGTGGTAAAACTGGTTTAGTTTTGTCATTGCTCTTAAAGTCGCAGTTTCCAAGACCTATCCAGGAAGTTAAGTGAGGACTTAATGTACTTCAGTCAAAAAGAATAGGTAGGGACTCGATGCACTTTTTAATCCATTGGCTAGATATAGGGGTGAAAGCTGGTGACCTGAGTGGGGAAAAAAGCAGGGAGAGCTGGGGTAGCAGGATAGATACAGCCACCTAGGAGGTAAAGAGGCAGGGTAATTGCTGCCCTCAGATGGTCTGACCCATTAAAGCAGCAGTTCCCAAATTTGTGTCCATCAGAATTACCCAGAAGACTTGGTAATATGCAAGTTTTTAGGAGCTACCTTAAAAGTTTTTAACTCATTGAATGATTCAAATGGAGCCTTTGGAAACTACATTTCATGTAACTGTTTTTGTGAGATGATTTGAGAAACATATTTAAAAATTTTTTTAATTCTTTTTTTAAGAAGTGGGTCTTGCTGTGTTGCCCAGGCTGGAGTGCTCTGGCTATTCACAGGCACAATCATAGCTCACTGCAGCCTGGTACTCCTGGGCTCAAGCAATCTTCCCACCTCAGCCTCCTGAGTAGCTAGGACTGCAGGTGTGTGCCACTGTACCCAGATTGAGAAACACATTTTAAGAAATATAACTTTAAAAAGTAACTGCTCCCGGGGACTTCCAGTTGTACCAACATGCAGCCAAGTGTCTCAACAGCACTGATTCAAAAGTTTATCCTTACCTCACTGATTTGAGGTGTCATCTTTATCACATACTAAATCCCTATACGTATTTACGTCTATTCATGGATTTTATATTCTCTTCTCTGGACCATTCTACTTACATGTCACCCTGCGGTACTCATAGAGGCTTTATAATGTGTTTTAGTATTTGATAAGTTCATTGCTCTTCTAAGAGATTTCTTGGCTATTTTTTCTTGCGTCATTTTTCATATGAACTTTAGAATCGATATGTTCTTTTCTTCTTCATTCCTCCCTCCTTCTCTCTCTCCCTTCCTTCTGTCTTCTTTCATCCTTCACTAGAGATGTGCTAATCTTCTTGGCTTCACGCTAATATTAGCCAAGTCCTGACTCAATAGCAGGAGAGAAGAAAAATTTGAGAAGCCATTATCCTACTTATCAAAACAAACTTGATTTGCTTGAGGTCAGGAGAAAGGCAAGTTGAAAGAAAAAAAACTATCAATATTTTAATGGGAACACATTAAATTTATAAATTACGTTAGGGAGAACTGAAATCTTTACAACTCTGAATCTTTCTAACTAAGAACATAATATCCTAAAACTCTGTGGATGTATGTGTGTTCTTCAGAATGTTTTAATGTTTTTGTCATAAAGGTTATATACATTTATTGTTAAATTTGTTCCTAAGTGTTTTATCATCTTGTTGCCATTATAGGTGATATATGCTTTTGATATATCTTTTAATTATTTGTTACTTGTATTTCTGAAGGACATTAATTTCTGCATATCAATTTTATTCCACAATTTCTTGAAGTCTTACAAGAAATATACTGTTTTTGTTGACTGTCAAGATTATCAGCTTTATAATCAAAATATCTAGAAATAATAATAATTTTATTCCTTCTCCAAATTTCATGCCTCTAATTTATTCTGTTGTCTAAATTGCATTAGATAATGCTTCCTGTATGAGGTATTATCATGTTAAGATATTGTCCATTTTATTAAGTGTTGTTATCAAGAATAGTTGTTGAATTTTGTTAAAAGTCATTTTTTAATCTGTGGAAAAGGTCATGTAATTTTTATTTTTATATATCAGATTTCTCCTTATGATATTTCTTAATATTGAACTATATTTATATATTTCTGGAATAAGCCGCATTTGGTCATTATGTGTTATCATTATTTTTTAATATGATGCTGAATTCTGTTTCTTAATATTTTGCTTGTACCTAATTTTTTTTAACCATGCCTTTCTTTGTATGCATGTTCTGGTTTTTGCCCCATTTGGATCATCATGTGACTGATTTCCGTTTCACGTTCCTTATCCTATTCGGACTGAATTCTAAGCAATTTCCATTTGTCTCTTTCCCACCTTTTGCATTTAACTTACCCCCCGGGACCATCTGACAATCCTTAAAGACCAGATACTAATTACTTCTGCTGGTGAACTGTAAACAACTAGACCTTTACTGCCCCCTTGAGGGCCTCGGCCTCCACATACCTGCGGCCCGTCTTGTCCCTAGAGGTGCTTATCCCTACCCACCTGGGCCATTCTCTCCAGAACAAGAACCGGGAACAAAGAATACACCATGCTGTAAGCATGGAGAAGACAAGATGACACCACACCGTTCCTGTCTTCAAAGGACTTAAAAACTAGATGGGCCCGGGAGAAGTGAGGGTTGTACGTGTGTTTAGGGTGTGGAAGTGGGAAACAGGGTGTTGTAAATCAGACACAAGCAATAGTAAAGAAAATTAGGTATAATCCCAGATGCCAAAGGGCTGGTTCAAATATTGCTGTAGTAGTTGAGAAAGGGAAAAACAGATGTCACGATGACAGCGAGGGAAGACTTTATGGAGGACATGCTTCAGAGCTGGTCTTCGAAGGGTAAAAACACACACATGGGCCAGGAGGAGGGATTCTGTTATGGGAAGAAATGGCATGAATACAGCAATGAGCAGAAATAGGTGAAGCATGGGAAGGGGATATTTTGGCTAGAGTGAAGGATCTACATGGGGCAGCAGGATGAGAGAAAAGACTAGAAAGGTAGTTTGAATCTAGATTGTACTGGAATTTACATTTATCCCATCACTAATAGAAGGATTTCCCTGAAAGCAGATTCTGTTAGTAGGTGAATAGAAAGGGAAGTTAAAGAGCAGAGTGTAAGAGAGGATTGGGTATGGAGGGAATAAAGAGTTTAGAATAAAAAGTTTGAGCAGCAGGAAGATGGATGAAAGAGAGAAAAATGTCAGCACTATATATTTTCTAAAGTCTCCTCATCCATATACTAGGGAGTACATAAAAGGGTTAGACGCTACGTGACATGAGTGATGTGATCCATACCTTTCGAGATACATTCCATGAAGTATAACAGGTACTCAAACTACACAAAGCCTCCAGAAGAACTGCTTTATGACTGTGTGTGTGTGTGTGCAGTCCAGGGGTAGGAGCTTTTGTATATAAATAGTGCAGATGTTTGCTATAGTTATTGCTCAAGTGCACCATCAGTGTATCAGAGACATCTCCCTGCCACCCAGAGACAGGTTACCCTTTCCAGTGTTTAGCAATTGTGTGTAGCAGCAAGGGCTTCTAAGCTGAGGTCAGTCCCCACGTGGATCTTGTTGTTCTAATGGATGTCCTGATTAGATCAGCAGTTCGTTGTTTCAGACAACAAAAAAGTGACATAATCCACTCGTGTATTGATGGTACTAACTAATCAACACCTACATCACACAAGGCAATAATATTCATCAGGGGGCAGGCAAGCGGGAGGGGGGTGGAGGGGATGGGAAAAACTCTCACTGAATGGATGCGGGGAGCACAGTTTGGGGGATGACCACGACTGTAGCTCTGACACGGGCAGTGCATGGGCAATATATATAGCCAAAGTGTTGTACCCCCCATAATATTCTGAAATTTTTTAAAAAATGACATAATAAAATTTTCAGTTGAGTGAAAATACCAGCATACCCAACTTGTATAGTAATTGTATCATTTATTTTCTGCTATATAACAAAGTACTCCAGAATTTAGTAGCTTACAACACCAATAAACATTTATTATCTCACATGGTTTCTGTGGATCAGGAATTCAGGAATGTGTCAGCTGGGTGGTTCTAGCTAGGAGTCACTCATGAGGCTATAGTAAGGATATTGGCTGCAAAAACACTGACTGAAAAACTGATACCTAAAAGTGATATAATAAAACCATTTCCATTATTTAAGAGAACAATAACCAATTCTAGTCAACATTGTACTGGATTTCTCAGAGAAAAAAATAAAACATATAAAGATTGAAAAGATAGAAACTCAACTGCCTTTATTCATGGAAGGTATTGTACACATAACATTTCTGGAGACTGATGTTAATTCTATTTATCATTAGAATTAATAAAAGTTTAGCATGATTGGCTAAATTTAAAATCAGTTTACCAAAGTCAAATGATTTCCACATGATTGCATTAAATAATTAAAGTTTTAAAAAGTCATTTACAATAGCAACTAAAATATATATATGTAAAATCTAACAAATATATGTGAAACTGTAAGAATTATTCCAACACACTAAAGATCTTTATAGTATATGTGGACAGTATATATCATTGACTATAACACTGAATGCTACAAAGATGTCAGCTCTCCCCAAGCTAATCTGTAGATTTAATGCAACTTCATTTAAAATCTAGACCTCCTTTCTAATTGGAAAAGTTAAATACGACATTATATAGAAGAACAAATAGCTAAGAAAATCTAAGACACTCCTTTAAAAAAAGTCAGGCAAAATAACCCGCCTTACCAGATATCAAGACTTATCACAAAGCTATAATGATTTAAGCAATACATTATGGGTGCAGGAATAGATGAATAGATGACAAGAGCTGAATACCAATCCAATAGACAGATTCACAGATAAATGAAAACTTGAAATTATTAACAGAGCTGGCATTGCACATTAGTGAGGAAAAGAATGTTAAATGGTCTGAAATAATTGGTTATTAATATGAGAGACATGCAATTAGATCTCCACACCATATATAAAATTAAATTTCAATATATCAAAAACTTAACTATGAAAGGCACAATTTTTAAGCTTTTAAAAGAAAATATGTGAAAGTATCTTTATCAATTTCTGACAAATTTAAGTCATTTAGAAAAAGTATAAAAGAATATATTTATCACTTCCTAGTAGGGAAGCTTTCTCAAACAACACAAAAAGCACAAACCACCAAGGAATAAATAATACATTAGACTACCTTAAAATGAACAAACTTTTTTTGATTGAAAACCAAATCAAAGACAGTGAAAAGATAAACACAAAGTAGAAAATATTGCAACACAAATAATGGGCAAAGGAATAGTGTGGAATAGTATCCAGAATATACAAAGTATTCCTGAATTAATTAAAAGTAAAACATGCCAATCGAGTAGAAAAATATTGGCAAAATATATTGGTAAGCACTTAATAGACGAGGTCAATAATCAGGAAGAGTTGATTATAGTTAACATAATATATAAGTATATAATAAAAAGAGGTGCTCATTAGTAATCAGGAAAATGCCTATTAAAACCAAAAGCAATACCATTGCAAATACACTACCAGAAGGGTAAAAGTTTGAAAGTCTAAAAATACCAAGTATTTGCGGGTAGGTTGGGCAATAGGTCCTCTCAAACATTCTTATGCCCTATATCCCAACAGTCCCATTTTGACTCATATACCCCAGAGAAACCCTGGCACATGTGCACAAGGAGACATGTTCCAGAACGTTCACTAAATAAACTCCTTTGCTTTCACAATAAGAAAGAAAAACAATTCTTTACGTAAATGATATAGTACTAAAAATATATGGGCACACACAATAATAACTTATACAATGAAATATTATTTTTATTACTTATAGCCTGATATTTTATAAGTTGTTTTTAATTTGCTCTGCTGATATAAAATAAAAATGTGGAGGCTCAAGATATAGCAACTTGTCCCAAATGGTTAAGTAAATTAGTGATTCAACTTATAACCAGAACTATATTTTCATCTTCCCAGGCTCTTTTCCTCAGATCTCACAGTCTTCCAACCAAGTTACTAAATCAGTAATTTTCAGTTCTCTTAACAGGATATTTTTAAGCATACATGTTCTAAGATGTTGCTGGCTCCATCAACAGCTTTTGATCTCATTACTCAGGGTGAGGATGGCATATGTCTTCTGTCTTATTAACATATTCTGAATTCTTTTTCTTAAAAACTGAAATAAAACCAACAAGGAAAAACAGATGCTTAGATGAGAATGTAAGCCCAGTCTGGCAAAGAGTGATTTATTCTTCAATTTGCCATGCCTGAATAGGAATAGGGAAAAAAGAAAATTAACATTCACTGATCATCTATTATACCAGATGCTTTGCTTCCAGTACTTTATTTAACCCTGAGAACTTCGAAAGATAGGCATTATCATCTCTGGTTTGCTGAGGAAGAAGAGATGTAGACAGAGAATTTCTCTCTTTAATTTCCAAGGATCCATGCAGTAAGCAGTAAAGCTGGGAACCCAAGTCATTCTGGTTCAAACCTTGCGCTCTTTCCTTCATATTGTGCTGTCAAACACAAGGGCCTCATTTGAAGGTTTCGTTCAAGCCGTTTGGTGTTAAGCTTTAGGATCTAAACCTCAGGCCAAGGCCGAAGTGGGACGAGTATGCAGAATGTCTTAATGACCTCAGCCTTGGAATATTTCCATAGCCCCTAAAAAGAAGCGGAAAAGCTGGCTAAGAAGAGAGTGCCTGCCTGGGAGTAACTGAGACAGGGGAGGGCTTCCTTTAGCAGAGGCAGTGAGTAGACAGCCCTTAGACAAGATTCTGCTGGAGGATGAAGCTGCACCTTGGAAGACCAGCAGAGAGAGCCCTGGCGGGGGCCTCCGCAAGAGTAGATGCATCACTGCAGGAGGAATGATCGTGTGCTATCTGTGCAGTGAGAGCAGGTGTCCTGCTACATAGACAGAAATGAGGAGACATGAAGGCAAAAGACCGAGAGGGATAAGGCCTCTCAGGGGAGGCCAATAAAGACTCAGAGGACACAGGGACTCAGTGTCTTTATCCCCATATTACATGAGCTTTTTCTTACCCATGATACCCTGGGAAGGAGGGGAATAGGGGAAGAGAAGAGAAGGAGCCCTAAGGGAAAATTTGACATTGGAAATGAACCAACTTAAATGCTAAGTGTTTGAATAATCTCTAGAAACAGATCTCTACATAATAATCTCTAGAAAAACCAAAGACTGAACTTCCTTGATGTGATGGTAGATTTTAGGTGTCAACTTGACTAGATTGAGGAATACCTAGAGAAATGGTAAAGCATTGTTTTGGGGTGTGTCTGTGAGGGTATTTGCAGAGAGATTGGAACGGGTATCTGAGTGGACTAAGTGGGGAAGATTTGCCCTTGATATAGGTGAGCATTATCCAATTAGCTGGGGGCCTGGATAGAAAGAAAGTAGAGGAAAAGCAAACTGGTCTCTTTGTCTCCTGGAAATGGGATACATTCTTCATTCCCTACCCTTGGACATCAGAACTCTAGGCTCTCCAGCCTTTAGACTCCGGGACTTACACCAGTGGTTCCCTGGATTCTCAGGCCTTCGGGCTTGGACAGAACCACACTACCACTACTGGCATGCCAAGGTCTTCAGCTTTCAGATGGCCAGTTGTGGAACTTAGCCTCCATTAATTGCATGAGCCAATTTCCCTAATAAATCTCTTTTCATATAGCTATATACATTCTATTGTTTCAGTCTCTCTGGAGGGTCCTGACTAGTACACTTGACTACAGGTAGGTTTTCTGCTGCCAAACACAAATGTGGACTCATCAATAAGATGAATTTAGTTTCAAAGAAACAGCTGCATGTCTACACATAGGATTTGGGTTTATACATTTAAAACCCATGACATAAACATTATTATTCCCATTTCATAGATGTGGAAATCAGCACTTAGAGAAGTTAGATGCATTCTCCATAGCCATAGAGCAAGTAAATGGCAAAGCAGAAGGTTTATTAGATATTTATTTGTCCCAAAGCTCATTCTCTTTCCACCTCAGTAAGACCTGACTTTTAATGGGAAAATGCTAAGGTAGTGCCCCTGCTTCTGGAGCTCAATATTCTATGGTGTGGGTCTTGTTCTTGTTTATATCACCTTATAATTCCTACAGGGCACCCACCCCACATAATGAGTATAATCACAGCAGCAAGTCTAGTGTTACCAAAATTTCATGCAAGAACAACACATTCCCTACAACAGTTATATTTGATGACTATTTAGTGAACAAGAACATCTCATTGAAAATGAATGTCAGTCCCATTAAGATATAATTATTCTCCCCTTCTACTCTGCTCAAGAAAGAACAGAAACTCTCTAGTCAAATGCAGCTTAATTTTTTCAGTTAGAAGTTAACACAAAGCACCCTTTATTTTCACAAAGCTAAACCTCAGCATATAAAAACACAAGCCCCCTACAATGCTCACCACCTTCCTCCACTGGGGGTGAAGGCCAACTCCAGTTGGGTGCCCGACTCAGCTATATTGGGCTGTTCCAGTCCTCATGCAGTTCCCAGAACTTGTCCAGCTCTTTGATTTTTGCCCTCTGTGAGGATGGGGTGGGCATATGTGGAAGAGCTTGCTTTCAGCTCTGTGCCAGGGACCTAGCAAAGGACAGAAGCACCTTTTCTGGTTCTGGGTCTGCCACTCTATCCATGCTCCCCGCCACTCTTCTTATCCAGCACACCTTGCCCCAGTACAATGGGCTGGAGCCTGCTGAGCAGACAGAGCCTTCCTCTCACAGAAGGAGGAATTTGGTCCTAAAGAACAATAAAGGTTTTATTAAAAGGGTAAGCATACTTTATTTTCTGGAAGAATCCATATCACATGTTTCTGTTCTGATTTATACTCATAGTTACATTTTTACTCATTAACATCTGCATCCCACTTACTGGTTTCTCAATCACAGCATTTTGGAGAATCAGTTGGAGGAGTTGCCAATGAAACTAAAAACAAATTGTATATTGTTTCTAACAAATCCTATCCCCTCCCCATAAATGGGCTGAGACATGTGGAGTGCCCCAGGTGGGTCGAATATTTTAGTGTCCCTCAACTGAAATCCCTAAATATTTATTCAGCATTAACGTAGATGTCAGAATGAGTGCTGTTTGCGAGAGAAGACAGAGGAACCGGACTGCTGATGGTTGAGGGATTAGCAGCATGAGCTTTCTTGGGCAAGTCAGCTCTCGTTCCAAATTTGCATACATCATCAATGTTATTAACAGGAAAAAAAAAGTTTCTAAAAGAACATAGGCAAGGCCAAATTGCTACCACAAAAATTACTAACATCCCTCTTGTTGAGTGATTTCTGTTTCCCTTTCAATGGCAACCTCAGTTCCACTCTAATCTTGCTGCCTCTGGGCCAAAATTTTTGAGATAGCCAATCACCAAATTGTTCATATTTCTTGCCAGAATCCAACCTAGAACTGACCCTTGATTCCCTAACTTCCTTCCAGAACCATCCATCACAGGCCCCAAACCTGTAGGAAGCCCCTCTCAAGTATTTCTTACTAAGACACTCCTGAGGTTTCCCTGGGTATGGTTTCCCTTGCCACATTAAGTTAATAAACCTAACTAATAAATAAATTTGTGAATACAGGTGGGTTCCCACTGGTCTTCTGTTAGTGAGTTTGACTCTGCCTGTCTTAACAGATAACTTAGCAGTCCCTTCAGAATTTTACCTCCTAAGGATCCGCTTACCTACCTAAGGATTTTGTACCAGATCATGTACTCTTTGTGAGAAGAGTTCTAGCAAATATAATTGTCTCTATATCCCTATATTTCGAGAAACAAATTTATGATCCTTATAGACAAGAACCTTGGACAATTTCACAGTTTCCCTAACCCTTAATCTTCTCTCAAATATCCCTTTTACCCCGTCCCACAGCCATCATGTACAAAGACCCATAGTAATGGATTTGAGACAAATGGTCCAATGGATCACACACTCATTCCAAAGGACATCAGTATCTCAGGGTTGGCTCTGCAGCTTCATAGCAACATGATTGTGCTAAACCTTCTGCTGACAATCCTACATTCTGCCTTGTGTTGAAGCTATTGAAAACCTAGAAACCACATTTCTCAGATTTCCTGAACAACCGCATTCCAAGCTAGATTTTGCTAATGAGAGGCACTCATGTTAAATTTAGAAGGCAGAAGAGAGTCAGAAGCAATATAATTTCTTTCTGGCATTGGCAGACAGACACAAGAGCTTTGACAGAGAGTCGATGCAAGGTTTTGAACTGGCCTCAGCCATTCATGCTCCTGTAACTCACCTGCTTTAATGCTGCCAGCAGCTGAAATAATTAGGGGCAGTTTTCTATAATTTCTGCAATGTTCTGATTCTCTGGAAGCTGGTGGAAGCTTTCCCTGACTTTTGCTCCCTGAGCACTTACAGTAATTTTGTAAGCAACTAATATCCTATATTAAACCTCATCTTGAATGAAATACCTACAGTGGTTCTGTTCTCCTGACCCAGACTTCCTGACTGCAAGAACTGATAAGATTCAGGCAATCGGGGTCAAGATCTGCTTCTAACTTGCTTTGCAATCTAAAGGCACTCTCTTTACAATTTCAGTTTTTTATCATTTCTAAAACAGAGGGGGCGGGGGACTGGGTGCAGGGGTTAGACCAGATGACTTCTAAGACCCACCGGAGTGCTAACATTTGATGCTTCCGTATCCTAAGTTATCTTGTTGCATACCTTGGTCAATACTTAATAATGTGACACAATGCAGGGGCACTTAAGTACAGCAAAGCAACAATAAACACAATCCAGCCCTTTCTTACATCTTACTCAAAGCACCTTGGAGAACTCACAAGCTCATCTCATCTGGTGGAAGGAGAGTATATGTGTGCTACAAAATGGAATCCGTAAGTACTAGAAGAGAAACACTTTATGTCTGTGCTTTAATGTTTTTAGTTTTTAATGTGTAATTTCCCTTTTAGAAAGTTATATTAAACACAATTTTTGTTTCCAAAAGCTCTACCTAAGAATTCCTGAGCTGAACTATTAAAAAAAACAGTGTCAGGTATTAAATAAGTTGTGCCTGGCTAGCTCCTGCCAACTAAGGGAGGGTAGAAGTATGGGTAGGTACTGGGTTAAGCTTTGTAAAAATAATGAAGAAGTGAGAAAACTTTCTAGGTGGTCCAGAACCACTTTGGGGCATTTTTCTACTCTTGAGGAAATATTCCTATTGTGGGTCAATATCTTTTTATTCTTTGGTTATTGGTTTGAAAACTTATGTTTGATCCCAGTGGCATTTGTCATTGATTTGCTAGCTGAGTAAATAAAGACAGAGAGGTCTCTCCATAATAGACTATGGGAAGGTACTCTCAGCTAAGCTTCTGCACAAATGTCAGCTGCCAACTGGAACACCAGTTTCAAAGTTTTATATTAATTAGGAAAAAGATTTTACTCCAATCTTAGATTCAAGTACTGTTGTAAGGAAATTTAGCCTGAAGATAAGACCAGAGTGTTAGAAAGTAAAGGGCTTCCCCAGAGGACCTTGCCCTTTGATATAGCTGAAAAAGTGTCTAAAAACTGGAGTAATATAACTCCTTGGAGATATCAGAAGACTTTCCACAAAGATTTGTGGCCATGGATAGTTGTAAGGTAAACAAGTTCCAGATCATAAACCTACATTTGTACGTTTTCCTGAAACTGATCTGCTTGAGGATCCTCCTCTGATAGAGGAACAAGTTGGATTTTTTTTTTCACATTTCCATTTCATAATTACCCTTTTCCCACTTTATAAAAGACACACTTCTCTACCGTCCCCAATGTTAATATACTGTATTACTGTATATACAAGGGGTCACCGGGAAATATTGATGTCACTGTTGAGAAGAGGAATGACTCTAAAAATTGGATAACAAATATTTTTGGGAGTCAATAGTATCCATGTCCCAACAAAATTCAAGAAGGACCTAATCAAGTAGTGAGCTGATAGGCTGTTTAAAAATACTATTGATGGTAGTAGATCAATATGTGATTTTTGCCATATATAAGTACTTTGTAAAAATTGCATGACACTGATACACAAAATTACTCTCATTTCCAACTATTTATTTACTTGAATAAGGTTTCTCAATAATTATAAAAATGAAATATTGCCATAGAATTTATCATGAACCTTGTCCTATTTGAGCAATAAGTAATATTTAAAAATATATGAACTAATGAGTGAGCACATTCATCTACTTAAGGAATATATTATAATAAATTTTTACCTCAGTTAGTAATTATTAAACTTTGTGATGTATATTTTTATGAACAATTTTGTGCTAACAGTAATTGTAATTATAATCCAACCCAGAATAAATTTTATACTTAAAGTCAAAAGCAATTTTAAAACATTTAATTTCAATTGATATATGTGTGTATATATGTAGAGAAATATAGAGTAATTAATAATAAGACTTTAAGACATGAAAGATAGTAAATGAAATTCTTCAGTGGAAATATAAAATTTCTGACTATTATAGCAGAAGCCATTCATGTATTCTTAAAATGGGTTATGGTGGATATCAAGTAGTTTAGTTGTTTAGATTCCATAGGCTGCATTTAAAAAAGTGAAGTAACAATTTTCTTTTAAAATGTCCATATTTTCAATGCATAGGGAATTATATCCATTGCAATTATTTAAACATAGGGAGAAAATCTTTAGCCATCAACTTAAAAATATGAGCAATTGCACAGTTTCTCAAAATTATTTTAAGGCATACACAAACCAAAACTATTGATGGATATCTTTGAATCTTGCCCATATCTGCCCATAAGAGAAAGGCTGCTGCAAATGGATTCAGAAGATAAAAATTTCCCTTCCAAACCTCAACAGTCTTGCTCATAGATTCATGAAGATTAATATGTCTTTGTTGAGTTCCAATGCATTAGTTCCCGGCTGAGCTCCCTTCTTTCTTTCTCATGTTTATCTCTAGCCCAAGCTCTGTGCTTGAATTGCCTTCTTCCTGAGTCAACTGCCCTGTCTGGAACTTTGGACACTGACTCTAGTTCTGACACTATGACTCTTCTGTAACCTGTTTCCTACTCAGCTTAAACATCTAAATCTTTGCCACAGGCCAAGTAGTCGAATCTCAAATCTTGCATCTTCCAGGTTGATCTGGCACATTGTTCCTTGGCTTAGGTTTGCCTTTAGGACTCTTGATAACTTCACACCTGGCCTACATAAACTGGTGTGTTCTCTGGCCTGTGTGCTGCATAAAGTGTTCTGCCAACCACTCTGGCTCCATTCCCAATCCTGGTCCCATTTAGTATGCCTGGTTTATCACTGCCAAAAACGTGGGGCTGACTCAGGGTTAGAAACAGTGATTATAATAGCTATAGATTGATGAGAAAAGTACTGCATTATGATTTAGACTTTGTTTGCTTTATGTTCTATGTTATATAAATAGCCTTAAAACTAGCATTTCATAGTAAGTTAATCTGCTTGGAGAAGAATGTTTATGTTTCACTGTTCTGTCTTCTTTTAAAAGGGAAGATTTGTAAGAGTAACATGGATGTCCAGATTTTTCTGGCCAGTTAATGCAACTGAGGTCATATTTATATTAATTACCTAATAATCATATCTGTACACTCCCATCTGCCAGAGTAGCAGCAACCCAGGCCCTTTTGGGTTTTCCTCTCTCAGCAACTCTTGGGGAGTCCTCAAGGCCAAGGGTGATAGAAATTTGCTTTTGTTCCAAAGTCACACTATATTTTTCATTTGTTATTGATCCACTTTAGAGTATCCTCTCTGATCTCTTCCTGTTACTCCAGGACTTCAGAGTTCTCTTGGCTGCCAGCACAAGGTAGGGGTTGGGGGCAGGGGCAGAGGCAGCAGATGGGTACAAAAAAATAATGCTGCTCTCCCCAAGTCCTCCTCTACCATTGCTTTCCTATCAATACTTTAAAACAAAAGTAAAACAAGTAATAAGTACTTAGGGCTCAGTTGTTAAGGAGGGCACCTCATTTTACCCACATATGAGTAAATACAAACCTGCTGCTTGGACAATATCACATCAGCAGAGGCAACATCTCTGGTGGCCAGCACTCCTAAATTTTAGTAAAAATATCTAAGAGGAAGCAAGTAACTTCTTGACTGCTGAACTTATCAGTATAAAGTATGGATTTTTGAGCCAGATGGAAGTGACATCAAGATTTTGCCCTGCTTCTATTTTTTTCTTAGCTAATTTATCTTGGATAAGTCATTTAACTTCTCTCTATCTCTGTTTCCTTATCTGTAAAATAGGATTAATAAAATTCCCTATCCTCATAGGCTTATGGTTAGAGTTTACAAAGATGATAAAGTGTTTAGCCCAATGCCCAGCAAACAGTAACACTTTACGGTTGGTTATTACAAAAATTATTAGTATACGTGATGCCAGCATGAATGCCACAAATAGCCAAAACCACATTAATAAATAAGAGGCTTCCTAGGATACAGAGAACAATAAATCTGGAGCAGAAGAGTCCAGAAAATGCATTCTATATTCTCTGTCCACGTACTTGGAGGTCTTCAGAATGGCTCTGCCTCTGCACACATACACAGCTGTGCTTGTTCTTTTATTTCTGTTTTACGGGATTCAACACAACAGGAGAGGTTGCTATGGAAACATGTACACTTTACAGTTTTTATTTACTGGAAATAGTTTCCATAAAACTTGGAAATGTCCTTGTTAGATATCAGTTGTCACTCCACACTTCTATTAGCATGCCTTCCAGTTCTGTACAGTCCCACCTGCAGTGTGGCCAAGGCTTTGAGCAAAGGGAGACAACATCAGGCTGATCATGCTTCCTTTTATATTGTCAAAGCAATTCTTCCTCCAGTCTTCATTATTGGTGATTTCCATTTGTTGGCAGCAATCTAGCAATGTAAGCAGAGGAATGTAAGCAAAGAGTATCATGAAAAGGAACTTCCAGTCCTGATGGTGCCAGGCCTGCTTTCTCCTTTCTGCGGCAATCAGAAGTACCATCAGATGACAAAGAACAGAATTCTTCTGAAGTTTCTAGGATTTGAGTGCATGTTTGTATATGCATTGTCTCTGTGAACTGTGGAAGCAATTAAAATGCATGATGTGCCAGTATGTAATTGTAATGAAATTTCCCTTACTTTGTGCCTGAACAATGTCTGTAGTTTCCACTGAGCATTTAGGGGTTTGGGTCTAATAAAATACAGCAGAAAGCATTCAGAACATGTGGATTAAAACTATAAAGGTACATTTTCAAAAATTTTGTGGCCAGGGTCCAAGGATTAGGAATAAGCAAAGACTTCCAGAATTAATGAACTCATGTTTTGCATTTATCCTAGTGATTCTCTGTGTGTTTTCTACATTCCTATAATTATATACTGACTATACTATGTAAGTCATCATGTTCTTATAAGAGCATGTGTTTACTCCCGAGTCACGTGGTTTATCTTGAAAAGTGGGAGAAGATAAGCCTATCACATGGGAAGGATGTTTGAATGTTGAACCAACAAATAAGAAAGCACACAAATGACATAATGGGAGATTCTCAACAATTTGGGATACTCGGGCACACTAAGAGAGGAAACAAACTCTTGGCGCTATTTTTTTTGTTTTGTTTTGTTCTGTTTTGGTTTGGAAAAAAAAGACCTTCCTACATTAATGTGATAAGCAGTGGTACCTCTTAGTATTGTTGAACGTAAAAATGGATTCGGTTTGTTTATGTTTCATTGTAAGCCAAGTGGCAGGTAATGGAATGTTCCTCACAAGTCTACTGAAATAATTACAACCAGAAGTTATATGGCCTGGCAAACTGTGAGGGCATATTAAACAGGTTTAAGACTAAAGGATTAGATATAAATTAAACTTATAGGGAAGTCTAAATGTTGATACATTCCAAGAGAAACTTTAGAGTATAAAACCTTGTAATTTTGGACACAGTTCTAGTGAGAACTAATGAATTTTAGATGATCATATTTAAGATCAGTTCCATGGGAAGTTGAGGAATGAAGAATCATTCAGCTTAAGTGGAGGGACAATTAGGTCCATGTTTCCACAAAGAGCGGAGTACCGCATGTCACATATTAACCATCATAGTTACTGGTAAGTTTGTTCTGAAGGTTTCATGTTGTTTAAGAAAGCAAAGCAGCAGTCAGGCATGACTCAGCCAATAGGCATGCACTGAGTGTCCCCAGGGAGCGTGTTCTAAGGAACACAAGACAAAACCTCCCATTCCTAGAAATAAAAGGGGGTTTTCCTTGCTTACCAGACACATATATTTGTGATATATTTGGAGTGAAGAAAAAAATTATATTACAAACAGTATACACAATAAGATCCATTTTGCAGAGATAAAAAATTGCATAGATCATGCAACAAAACATAAACCAAAGGTATCCCAGGGTTGGAGATTATTCTGTTTCTTTATATCTTCCAATTATTCAATAATAAACATGTGTTTCCATGTAATTTTAAAGACGCTTTTTTAACAGAAAGAATAGCCAAGTTGTTCTACAAATCTAGAAGTAGGAATCTGGTGACCTTGGACTACAATAGGAAATGTTAGCATAATTAACAGACTAGGCAAATAGTGAGGATAAATTTGGAGGCAACACATCTGTATTTAAATATCTGACAATCTCATTGTTTGTCATTCTTGTCTACAAAAAGGCAAAGCTGTTCTGTTTCCTTTCTCATTATACTTAAAACTGAAAATAGTACTCACATAATAGACATTTGATTAAAACATTGTCACTAGATGAAGCAAAACAGTAGATTGTAAGAAATGTGTTTTTTGGAGGTCAATGATTGAGCTAAGATTTTAAATAAAACAAATCTTAATAAATATCCCAATGTAGATAGCCAAATATGAAGAAATGACTTTAGGAATTTTCAATAAGAAAAACACTATGATGATTTCATTAATTAATTCAGCAAATATTTATTAGGTAACAATGTGGCCTATTCTAGGTGCTGGGGATAAAGCAGGGAAAAAGACAGACGTAATTCCAGTCTCATGGAGCATTCCTTCTAGTCACAGAGATGAACAAAAAGTGGAAAAAATGGACAAATATTTACATAATCATAGATGGAATTTTTATAAAAGGAGAAGGGCAGGATGCTATACTAAAATGTATCAGGGTCCTATGCTACTCTGAACTATCAATGAAGACATCCCTGAGATACATTTAATCTGGGCCCTAATAATGAGTAGGGATTGATTGAGGCAATGGTGGGGGTAGGGAATGGAGAAGGGCCTTTGGGTAAGAAAGAATACTGACTGCAAGATATCCTAGGCATTAAAGAGAGTTAAGAAACTGAAGGAAGGAAAATGGATCTGGAGTATCGTAGGGTGGGATAGAGAGCATGAATGTTTTATTAGATTGTGCTAAAAAGTTTAGACATCCTAAGAGCAATGGAAAGCTCTTTGGTCAACAAGTCAAGCCAATTCAATTTTTGCTCAAATAGAAATTACATGTATTGCATGTATATCAAAATTATTTTATTTCTTGAATTGATCAGTATTGGAACGTAGAATTTCAGAAGTTTTAGAAAACTTGTTTTGTAATAAGTAGAAAAAAATCAACATAGTTATAAAATCTATTTGTGATGTGAATCTTATTTAACTAGTATAACTGTTTTATCAGTCTACGTGTACAAAATACAGACCTTTTTTATGCCAACTTACTTTGGAGCCACCACTGTTTCTTAGAGACCAGAATTTCTGGAGATTTTTCTGGAGGTTTCCTACTCTTTAATTTATTCAAGAACACGGGGGCCCAACTCAGTCAAAAGTGTGTCAGTCCAGCTTCCAAAACTCCAAATGGACAGGGGTTGGATCCTAGTCAGTCCATTTATGCCACGTAGTATTACTGCTGAAGAACAGTCCCGCACGGATGAGCAGACTGTGATTGTCCACTCGCTGCTGAGACACACTCGTGATGATGATTGAGGTCCTAGCCCAGGCTTTAGCTGTACCCTTACTGTGTGCCAGTGTTATGATGATGATAATTACCTCTTGTAGTACTCAAGGAATATTTCAAATGTATACCAAAATATAGTGTACTCATCATCCAGCTTCAATAATTTTTAACTCATGGACAATCTTTATCATCCATACCCTTCCTTACTTACCCTCCTCATCCACAATATTGTGAAGGAAATGCCAGAATCATCATTTCGTTTGTAGTATTTGTAGCCCTAAAAGATAAGGACTATTAAAAAGAAAACCTAGACCCAATACCATTACCCCACTTAAAATAGAGATGACAAGTCCTTCATATCATCAAATATCCAGTGTTCAAATCCCCCCAATTGTCTCAAAAATGTTTTTAACAATTTATTTTTTATAATTTCTTCAAATTATAATCCAGATAAAATCTACACACTGCAATAGGTCTCTTAGGTCTATTTCACTCTATAGGTTCCCCCCTCTACCTTTCTTCTTTTTCCCTTGGCAATATATTTTTTAAAGAAATGATGTGGTTTGTCCTGTTGTATTTTCTATTGTCTGTATTTCGCTGATTGCATCCCAATAGTGCCACTTAACATATTCTTTGTTCCTCTTATATTGTTAAAAAATTGGTAGAGGCTCATTTCAGATGACATAAACTTTGAAGCAATAAAAGTAAAGAAGGACAAAAATGGACACTATATAGTGGTGAAGGGAAAAATCTCGCAAGAGGATTTAACAATCCTAAATATTTATGGACCCAACACAGGAGCACCCAGGTACATAAAGCAAATACTGCTAGATCTAGACAACATAATAAGCAGCAATGCCATAATAGCAGGGGACTTCAACACCCCACTAACGGAACTGGACAGATCCTCCAAACAACAAACAAATAGAGAAATAAAAGACCTAAACAGGACTATAGAACATTTGGGCCTAACAGATATCTACAGAACACTCCACCCAAATAACACTGAATATACATTCTGCTCATCAGCTCATGGAACTTTCTCTAAAACTGACCACATCCTAGGCCACAAAACAGATCTAAACAAATTCAAAAAAATAGAAATCATACCATGTATCTTTTCAGACCACAGCAGAATAAAATTAGATATCAATTCCAACAGAAACTCACATCTTCCTCCAAAAACCTGGAAACTAAACAATCTATTGCTGAAAGATTATTGGGTCAAGGAGGAGATTCAAATTGAAATCAAAAGATTCTTCGAATTAAACGATAATGGGGACACAAGTTATCAAAATCTGTGGGATACAGCAAAAGCAGTCCTGAGAGGAAAACTTATCGCCCTAAATTCCCACATCCAAAAGACAGAAAAGTCACAAATCAGTAAACTAATGAATCATCTTAAGGAAATGGAAAAGGAAGAGCAAAGAAATCCTAAAGCCAACAGAAGAAAAGAAATAACCAAAATTAGAGCAGAATTAAATGAAATCGAGAACAAAAGAACAATACAGAAGATCAATGAAACGAAAAGTTGGTTCTTTGAAAAGATAAACAAAATAGACAGGCCACTTGCCAGGTTGACCAGAAGCAGAAAGGAAAGGACTCTAATTAGCTCAATTAGAAATGAAAAAGGAGAAGTCAAAACTGATACCATGGAAATACAAAACATCATCTTTGAATACTACAAAAATCTCTATGCCCACAACACGAAAACGTGGAAGAAATGGACAAATTCTTAGAAACACACTACCTCCCTAGGCTCAACCAGGAAGAAACAGAATTTCTAAACAGACCAATATCAAGCACCGACATTGAAGCAGTAATTAAAAATCTACCCACAAAAAAAAGTCCCGGACCAGATGGGTTCACACCTGAATTCTACCAAGCCTACAAAGAAGAACTGGTGCCTATACTGCAGAAATTATTTGAAAATATCCAGAAGGATGGAATCCTCCCAAACTCATTCTACGAAGCCAATATCACCTTGATACCAAAGCCAGGAAAGGACACAACAAAAAAAGAAAACTACAGACCAATATCCCTTATGAATATAGATGCAAAAATTCTCAATAAAATCTTTGCAAACCGAATTCAAATGTACATCAAAAAAATAATCCATCACGATCAGGTGGGCTTTATTCCCGAGATGCAGGGATGGTTCAACATACGCAAATCTATAAATGTAATTCACCATATAAATAAAAGCAAGAACAAAGACTATATGATCCTTTTAATAGATGCAGAAAAGGCTTTTGACAAAATCCAGCACCCTTTTATGATAAGAACTCTTAACAATATAGGCATAGATGACTCATACCTCGAAACTATTAAAGCCATATACGATAAACCCACAGCCAATATCATACTGAATGGGGAAAAATTGAAGGCATTCCCCCTTAAAACTGGCACCAGACAAGGGTGCCCACTATCTCCACTTCTTTTCAACATAGTGCTGGAAGTCCTGGCCACAGCAATTAGACAAGACAGAGGAATCAGGGGCGTCCAGATAGGGGCAGAAGAGGTCAAACTTTCACTATTCACAGATGATATGATATTATACATAGAAAACCCCAAAGATTCAACCAAGAGATTACTGGAATTGATAAATGAATTCAGCAAAGTCTCAGGATACAAAATTAATACACACAAATCCATAGCCTTCATATATGCTAATAACAATCAAGCCGAGAAACAAATTAAAGATGCTATACCTTTTGCAATAGCAACAAAGAAAATTAAATATTTAGGAATATATCTAACTAAGGAGGTCAAAGACCTATATAGAGAGAATTATGAAACACTGAGAAAGGAAATTGCAGAGGATGTAAATAGATGGAAAGCCCTACCATGCTCTTGGATAGGCAGAGTCAACATAGTAAAAATGGCTTTGCTACCTAAATTAATTTACAGAATCAATGCAATCCCTATCAAAATACTAACATCATTTTTTGCCGATCTAGAAAAAATAATTCTACGCTTCGTGTGGAACCAGAGAAGACCCCGTCTAGCCAAAGCAATCTTAAGCAAAAAGAACAAATTGGGAGGCATCTGTCTACCAGACTTCAAACTATACTACAAGGCTATAGTAACCAAAACTGCATGGTATTGGCACAAGAACAGACACATAGACCAATGGAACAGGACTGAGAACCCAAATATAAAACCAACCTCATACAGTCACCTGATCTTTGACAAATTCCAGAAAAACGTACACGGGGGAAAAGATTCCCTATTCAACAAATGGTGCTGGGAAAATTGGATGGCCATATGTAGAAGACTGAAACTGGACCCACACCTCTCACCTCTCACAAAAATCAATTCACAATGGATAACAGATCTAAACCTAAGACATGAAACCATAAGAATTCTCGAAGAAAACGTTGGAAAAACTCTTATGGACATTGGCCTAGGCAAAGAATTTATGAAGAAGACCCCCAAAGCAATCACAGCAGCAACCAAAATAAATACATGGGACCTGATCAAATTGAAAAGCTTCTGCACAGCCAAGGAAACTATCACTAGAGTGAACAGACAACCTACAGAATGGGAGAAAATATTTGCATGCTACACCTCTGATAAAGGGCTGATAACCAGAATCTATACAGAACTTAGGAAAATCAACAAGAAAAAATCAAACAACCCTATTAAAAAATGGGCAAAGGACATGAACAAAAACTTTTCCAAAGAAGACAGAATGATGGCCAGCAAACATATAAAAAAGTGCTCAACTTCTCTAATCATCAGGGAAATGCAAATCAAAACCACAATGAGATATCACTTAACTCCAGTGAGATTGGCTCATATCAAAAAATCCCCAAATAACAAATGTTGGTGCAGATGTGGACAGATAGGAACATTCATACACTGCTGGTGGGACTGCAAATTAGTACAACCTCTATGGAAAAGAATATGGAGATACCTCAAAGAATTAAAAGTAGAATTACCATTTGACCCAGCAATCCCACTACTGGGTATTTATCCAAAAGAAAAAAAGACATTTTATAATAAAGACATCTGCTCTCGAATGTTCATAGCAGCACAATTCACAATTGCAAAGTTGTGGAAACAACCCAGGTGCCCATCAATACACGAGTGGATCAATAAAATGTGGTATATGTATACCATGGAGTATTACTCAGCAATAAGGAACAACAGTGAATTAATACATCTGGTATTTTGCTGGTTGGAGCTAGAACCCATTCTTCGAAGCGAAGTGTCGCAGGATTGGAAAAACAAGCACCACTGGTACTCACCATCAAACTGGTACTAACTGATGAACACTTAACATCACACAGGGCAAGAACATTCATCCGAGGGCGGGCGGGCGGGAGGGGGGTGGAAGGGATGGGAAAAACTCTCACTGAATGGATGTGGGGAGCACAGTTTGAGGGATGACCACGATTGTGGCTCTGACACAGGCAGAACAGGGGCAATGTGTATGGCCAAAGTGTTGTACCCCCATGATATTCTGAAAATTAAAAAAAAATTTTAAAAAAAAAATAAATAAATAAATAAAATTGGTAGAGGCTTGATTAGATTTAGATTGGATTTTTTTTTTTTTTGGTGCAATGACTTTATTGTACTTTATTTTATTGTATGGTATTGTGTACTTCCATCAAGGAAATTTAATATCTGATTGTATTTTCTTTGAGATGTTGGCAGTTATGGATGATTATTGCCTAGATTCATTAATATATCAATTATTGCTTGCAAAATGGTGATATTCTTTCATTTCTTCTTCAGTACTTTACTGAAATATATCTATAAAGAAAAATATTTCCTCCTCAAAAATTTGGTTACCATGGAGTCATTTATAGAAAAGGCAGGATAAATGTTTAATTAATTTCTTTTACTAATTTTTAAGATAATATGTTGATCCTTTAACATTCTCCAAAGGTGGCCAAAAAGTTTTATTTTTAAAATATTATGAATTCATAGATTTAAACACATCTGCTATATTTCAGTCTGTTGAAGTTATTGTCATATTGATCAAATTATCCTATATTTGGCAAAATTGGTTTCTAATTCCTTGACATGGCCTTATTATTTTTTAATAGCTTTCTGGTTTCCTCCTTTGACAAAATGTTTCATGCTCATCTTATAAACTTCTTGCCTCAGACCTTGAATCTTCAAGGCTTCTTCCAGAAGTCCTAGTTCCTTTTATTGAAAACTGGTATTTAGAGACCACAGTCTAGGCACTGGGATTCTCATTGCCCCTGAGTTGTTTATTATTTCTTGGCCTTTTCAGTGGACAGAGGTAATTTTTTGAAATTTTAATGTAAAATATATCATGAGATCATAATATTTCAAATTTAAATTCTAAACTACAGGATTTTAAATTTTAACCTCATTAAGCTTACGTCTATATCATCTTTCTCCTATGCTAAAATTCCCAGTTCTCAATAACACCAACATAATTGCTTTATTCCGTACTGCACACAAACTGGCCTCAGCCATCAACATCACTGCAACATATGGATGCCAAAAAAGTTTATGAATTTTCTTTTTCAGTCTTTTTTGTCTTTAGGTTATAGTCTATAGGCAACGTACATTGAAATGACTGTGCATTAAACCTATCTGAAAAGTTATGTCACCAATTTGATAAACAGTTAATTTCATTTTTCATTTGCCTTCAACTCTTAGGGGCTGCTTTTCTGAATTAAATTTTGTTTTATAATTATGTGAAAGATTTACATGGCCTTAAAGTTAAACCTGCAAACAAAGTGTATTTTTAAAATACTAGTTTCTATCTTTGTCTTTACTACCCTAGTCCACCCCTTCCACATAATAACTTTTTTTCCCTGTAATTTTACAGTTTATCCTTCTATGGCCCTTACTTAGGTAAACAATAGCACACTGTAAATACTTTTTCCCTCTAAGTGATAAAGCTATTTCTAATTTGCATCCCCATGTTCAACCATTGTTTACCAGGTACATCGCTGGCACAGAATGGCTGGGGCCAAATTTAATCACTAAAACTAGAGCCCAACCTCCATGAACATCAGGGGCCTGTCACTCTTCTATGACACTGGCCCTCTGTCAGGACCAACCTGGTTTATTCCAGTAGGTCTCCCTAAACTTTAAATCTTAGGAAGCAAGTTTTGGGCTACTGAACACTTTCCTTACATAAAGCCCCTAGTTTCCTAATACAAATAGGTTCACTCTACCTACTCCCTACTCAGAGCTCAGCATACCTAAGAGGAAGACAGCTTCTGTTTAGTCTCACAAAACAAAACAAGGCAAAAAATCTAGCTATACATTTCTCTCAAGATACTGAGTTTCTTCCTGCCCTCTCTCAGTATAATAGAAAGAGACCAAGCTTTTGAAAGACAATCTTTGGAAAATGAATCTGCTTCAACATGACCTTCTGCCTCACTCAATAAGATAGTTGGTAGCAGTTTCTCTAGAAAACAAGAGAACCCATTCCATGTAAACTAATACTACCAAAAATCTCTGAGTAGTCAAGAAGTATTAAGGAATGATCATTTACTTTATGAAAATAGCATGATAATTGGTTAACAATTTGGAGAATGTTTTCACAATAACTGTGCACATAATCTTTATGGAAAATCTGTAAAATATGTAGCACTTTAACCTTTTTTTTAAAACAGATGAGGAAATAGTGACTTGCCCCAAACCATGAGGCCAAACTAGGTAGAATAAGGAAAAATAAAACCCAGGTGGCTTAACTCTCATGTTTATGTCCTTTTTACTTTCTGTACAAGAGCAATGAATCAACAACTGACTATACAAACCTATGCTTTTAAACAATATCAATAGATGACCAAATAGTTTGGGTGTTTAGAAAAGATTCTCTGGATAACTATGTTTTTATGAATGAGAAACAAGGAACCTCCTTATACAACTGGCAAAACAGTTCAGAGAAATGTCCTACAACTGTGGATATCTGTGTAGTACTAGAACTAATTAGAGGGATTTCACTTGGTGAAATAAATGCATGCCTACCAAAAAAAAATTAAGTTCCTATAATTTAATAATAATTCTCTAGGATATTGCTATGGAGGCCAAATTTGTACTTATAAAACAAGGATCCTTTAGTAAAGCAAAGAATTTGAAAACACAGTATAATTGACTTATTTTGTGGATTTGAATTTGTGTACACTATGACTTTCTTCAAAGGAAGTAATGTTTGTCTCATAGTCCTTATAGATTTCTAGGATAATCCAAATCATCTGGACAGCCCAATGGCAGTTCAAAGTTTCTCCTGTCTCTATTCTACAGATTTGGCTGGAGTGGACATTTCTGATATCTGTAGGAATTAAGAAAGGCATGGCTATGACTTGGCCCCAGCGTGCTATGCAGTTAACCAAAAAACTGACCCTGAAGGTAACTCATTCCAAAGTTGAAATTGTAACGAATACTTTTTCCTCACAATCTATTCAGTGAACAGAAATGGCCAGGTGGCATTTTGGAAACTTATGCTGTCTGCTAAGAAACATATATTGGCCTAAAAACTATAATGAACAAAATTCCTTTTCCCCAAATGGAATATAAAAGAGGTTCAAAGTTGAGGATTTTTTTTTTAAATGAGGTCTACAATTTCATGGAATGTTTTCTACTTCTGAATATGCATCATTTTATATATTCAATAAAAGCATGCCCTTTCCATGCAGCATAACAATGTTAATTCAAAAATATTAATTTTTTTCTTTCTTTTGCATTTTCCTTTATGTGACTTTCTTCTAATTGTTCAGAAGCATCCATCCATAGTTGAGGTAATCCAAAAATATTAGAAATTATTACAAAGTAGCAAGGAGAAAGAAGAGGGTAATATCAGTTCCTCTATCTTTAATATTAAATATGCTTAATATTTAATATTAAATATATTAATTATTTTCATATATAATTAAATTTAATATTTAATTAATTAATTAAATATCTTTATAATTTAAAATAGAATTTTCCAGCAAGACAATAGGCTTGGCATCTATGTGTTGTTCTAGAGAAGAGATTTCCTAACTTACTTTAGTGATTCTTCCAGCACTCTTGTGGATATTCCTCCCTTGTTTTCTTCATATAAAAAATTTTCTTTCTCTACCTATCATGCTAATCTAGCATTTATGTGAATAATGGAGGAGGGAACTATTGTAAAAACTAAGATCAGTGACAAGCTATTGAAAGGTTTTAAAAAGAGGAATGGCATGGTCCAATTTACATCTTTAAAATGTTAACCTTTGTTGCTATAAAGAGAATAGATTGTAGAGGAAGAAGAAAGCAGGGGAATCATAGAGGTAGCTATTTCATTATTTCCAGAAAGAGATGATGGTGACCTGGGCTAGAAAAATAAGCAGTGACAATGGAAACATGGACAGAGTCAGATAATTGCTGACAGCCCTTGCTGATAGATCAGATTTTGTGTATGAGATAAAGGGAGAGATCAGGATAACTCCTAGAATTTGGGCTTGATCAAGCTGGGTTAATGGTGGTGAATTGCTGCCACAGGTACAGGATCGGAGGTGGAGAATCAAGCAAGCCTCTATTTTTGCATGATAGACATCCAAGCAAGAGATGCTAAGTAAAAAATATTCAGTGTGCAAGCTGACCCTTACCTACCTCTAGGACTGGGTCTTCCATCACTCTCCTCATTGCTGATGACACTCAAGCCATACTGGTCTTATTTCTGTTCCACAAACAAGTCAAGCTTGTTTCTGTCTTAAGGTTTTTGAACTTATTCCCTCCACCTGGAACTCCCTACCTTCAGATCTCCTGTGGTTAATATTTAATATTAAATATATTAATATGGTTAATATAATTAACCATGGTTCATTATAATTAATTATAATATATTAACCATGGTTAATTATAATAATTATAATATATTAACTATGGTTCAGCTCAAACATCCTCACTGGGAGGCCTTCCCTAAGCAAATTAAAATAGCACCAACACCCAATCGTCCTGTTTTATTTATTTCATGACTCATCACTTTCTGAAATTCTCCGTTCATTTATTTACTCTATGCCTCCCCCTGCTAAAATGTAAGGTCTGTGAGAATTTGTACCTTATTCATCCCTAGATCTTCAGTACCTAACACATAGTAGATGCTCAATAATTTCCACTGAATAAAAGAAGCAATTAAATGCATGAGCACATTATTTGTTGTTTTTATTGTTGTTAAAATCACCTCTTATGGTAAATGTTATTAAGCCCCTACCTGGTTAATCCCCACCACAATATCCTCCAGCTACATATGACTTTCCCAGGGTATTCTAAGGTATTCACACGTTTAAGTTCTTCAGATTTGTCCACTCTGGCTTCTTCAGAGTGTTGAAGTCACTTGCCCAAGGCCACAGTCATTTGGTGTTAGTACTGGTGTTGGTATTCAAAGCCTAGGCTCTTCAGACTACATCCTGCTGCCTCATAACAAGTATTTAGATCCTATAAAAATTCTAAGAAAATGGCATCAATAGATAAGAAAGTTTTTTTCTATAAACATAAATGTACCCAAGCACTGTGTGACTTGCATAAATGACATTCAATCACTAGCCATTTTTCTACCCCACATTGTCTAGACACATTGTTTTAAAGAAATGTCTTTCTTCTTGGAATACTACGTTCCTAAAAAGTACTTAGAAATGACTCTTCAAAAATGTTTGTTTGGGACAATAAAAACCATTACTTTGGTACGTATTTTCATCCTAGAAAAAACAACTCATATTATATAAATTTAAGAATCAATTCAAAACTCTCTTTTTAAAAGGGAGTGATATAATTACATGGGTCCTGACAAGAAACAAAAGAATAATTTTTATAGACAGAAAATTAGCATCAGCGTGGACCATACGCTGGGACTCAAGAATGGAATCTGATTCCAAACTGTAAAAAGCATGTGTGAACATGGAAGCAAACTTTGCATGTTGTTACACACAGGTGAAATTCCAGGGGGTTGCTAATTGATATTCAGAGTGGCAAAGGAAATGCTCCCCAACCTAGTCAACAACTCTCCAAGCCCTCTCCCAATATGAGAATATAAAAGAGTTGCAAGTAAAGAACAAAGGTTCTTGCAAGGAGACCTTGGCAGAGAGCTGTGCTGTGAACCTCGCCCTCTCCCCCAGCTGCGTCACCTGTGAGGAAGGCCTCAGAGTGCTGCTCAGGGAGCCCTGGCCCCGAAGTTAGGGCAATGTCAGGCCTGCTCACGAGACTCAAGCTGCTGACTGCTTTGGGACGAGAGGGCTATGCTGAAGCCTGCACCAGACTTTTGCAGGTAGTTCCGTGGCAGGAGATCAGGACACGGCATAGACCGTTGGACCTTCCTAGCCACATGGGAGCAAGCCCACAAGAGCTAGGGTGCCTAGGTTAGAGGTCAGCACCAGAACAAGTCTATCAGGGAAGGGACTAATATTGGGCACAAATCCACAAGAAGCCTTTCACAACGACAAGGGCTTAGTTGTCATGGACTTCGCCCCATCTCTTTCTGACAACATAACGCGCGAACAGAGAGAAACGAATCAGTCTTGCCACCCCCTTCCTGCTGCAACTTCTGCCAGGCAGGGAAAAGACGACCAATCAGTGGATTTCATTCTACTCAAACTCTCTTTCCAAACTATGTTTTTACTGTACTCTCACTGTAGGGCTGTCTATTATCTAGAGGGAACAGAAACATCAGCTTGCCAAGTTTTTATCCAGGGTGAGGGGAAGATTACTGACACTGAATAAAATTTTAAGGAGGAGTGAAAGAGACAAATAAGAAGAACAGCATTGCATTTTGATTACATCCTAAATCATGCTAGTCAGCCTATTGGTTACAGCTATCCACAGCCTAACCTAACCCTAATATGCCAGGCCCAACTCAAGGGTGTGCTTGTGATGTGTGTGTCTGTAGAGCCAGCTGCCAGGGTTTGACCCTGCTGCCACCACTGATTAACTCGGCAACATTGGACAATTTATTTTACCTCTCTGTTCCTCATCTGTAAAATGGGAGTGTTAATAATAGTACCACGTTCATATTGTTGTTATGAGAATTAAATAAATGAATACATGTAAAATACTTATAATGACTCTTCACTCATATTAAGTTTTCTATAAATATTTGCTATCATTATTAATCTCCACACCTCACAAAAGCCAGTCCATACTACTCTCTAGGCTTTTAGTCTGGGACAAATTATTTTTGCCCTAAGGGAGAGAAAAATTTTGTTCTCCCATTCTGTTCTTAGGCATAGTTCCTGAAGGTATTTCCTTCCCAGAATTAACTTCTGCTCAGGATAATAACAATGGAACCATCAATTCCTTACAGAAGAAGCTCTACCTTCACCCCTACAGGAAAATTCTCCCAAATGGCATCCCAGTATTCTGACATTTGCCCTTTCACAAAGCCTGAGTTATCTGACCATAATCATTTTGTTCTCAGTGTATTTTATTGAACCTGTATTACATTCAGGTGCCCTTGCTTAGGTGAAAGTACATAAATGAATTATTGTACTCTAATCTCTCTTGCATATTCTGAATTTCTGAAACCTTTTTTTTTCTTCTTTTGGTTTGTTTTACTAAAGAAATATAGCATATGTTCACAATGATCTTAGAGTGATTTGACTTCAATAAAAAATATTGCCGTTTAAATAAATTTTAACCAAAGGACTTTTCTTTCACTTGCATGGTATACATTAAAAACCAGACAGTATGCTCAAATGATGAAATCATTACAATAAGTAGATTTTTTTATTGTTTAAGGAACAAGGTCACATGGATTACTATAATAATTATTGTCATTTGAATAATTGAAAGCTTTCTATTTTTTTATTTAGCTTTTCTCTTAATTTGGTAATTGCTGTAAATGCTTGTTCTAACCCTTTCTTTTGTATAGCATACTTAGAGAATTAATGACACTAAGCTTGAGTGTCAATATTTTCCAATTACATAGTATAAGAAAATTAAGAAATAAGCAGGAAACTGATTAGAATAATTATAAATTTTATTTTAGAGTAGATGTATGATTTTGGAAAAGGAGATACTTAAGATCCACTCTTAAGTATCCCCTAAGATATTATATTAAGGGAAAAAAATCAAGTGAGGAGAGATACTGAAAAGGCAAGATTATGTGAAATAAGAAGAGATTCAAATCCCCTGTCCATGTGTACAAAGCCACAAATACCAATATGTATTTGTGTTCCCTGGTTTGGCAGGTATCCAACCTGATTCACGTAGCCTCTCATAAAGCAGATGACACACTAATTGCCTCAGCAGCCATTTTCCTTTTTAGCCCCAACCTGAACTGAACAGCAGAAAAGTAGAAGCTTTCTCTACTCTGTGTAATGAATGACAAGCATTTCTTGCACAGTAAACTTTCTGTGTTATCTGAACACGAAGAAACCAACCAAGTTGCCACCATTCATGCCATCTCTAGCTTTAAAAAGTAAAAAAGTATTTTATTTTATTTTTATTTTTAGGAGGTTATCAGTGTGCTTCTACAGGGATGATCTGTGTTTGCTTCCATAGGCGTCTAGGGGTACCATAAACTAGGGAATCACTTGAAACCACAATTCTTATAGTTTTTTTGAGGACCACATAGGTAATATAAATTCGTGCCTTAAATCCACTTAAGGACTATGCAGTAGACACAAATTTTCAGGACAAACTTTTATTCCCAGTTTCTAGAGTGAAGGTAGAGACAGATACTATTTCTCTTGATGTCCCTATTGTTCCTCCTCCCCCCTTTTCTTCCTGGTTCACCCTTTCCCTGATAGTGTAGCCATTCCTAGAGCTCAGATTGTTACCTCCCTCAACACAGCCAAGACTTTGTTTGTAGTCCCCCTGTGCTCCAGTGCTACAGAACACCAGAATCTGTATATGGCCACAGATACCCAGTGGCTTCCAAGCTTGCTTACCTTCCTAGACTCATGTTCCAGGCTTTTGCAAAATTCTCACCTTCCTGTAGCCTGAGACCCTCATTAAAAGTATCTATTTATTATCTATCCATCTGTCTATCTGTCTATGATTTATTTATATTTTGTTGAGTATTGAATGTTACGTAGCAGGGGGTTTCAGGCCCTTCACTCTGCCTTCGGCACTTCAGTCAGTTTTTAACCATTCTATTATATTCCTCATTTTTTGTGTTTCCCTAGTGTCTTAGCACAGAAACCATGAAATTTAAATAAGCAAATGAATATTCAGAACCACAAACTGGCATTAAGTCAATTAGAAACAGTGCTGTAATTCATGCCATATAAAAATCATCACATTTTCAAGTAAGAGCTCACTCACCAGTAATGATCATTTTTTCCTGCCTACTTTTGAAGTTATATAAACTCTGTCACATATGGGGCTCATTAATACGGAATCCAATGGGACGTGGAATGCAAGTGGTTTTCTCACTAATGGCTAAGGTTAAAGAGAGATGAATGCTCTAATTTCCCAGAGGTCCCATGACTCTAAAAGTTCTGAAAACTGTGTGAAACAGAAGTATCAACCATTGCTTTGGGGCATAAAATAGCCAATCTCAGTGATGAATCAGTCTTCAGGCATGTATTTAACTTCTAAGCACTTGAAAATTTGTTTTAGAAGTTATCTGTCAGAAAATGTGCTATAATTACTGCGATTGTATGTGTTAAGTAAACTGTCAGGGACCTCACTTGGAATTGCCGGCTGACAACACATCTGGAGAAAGCTATCTTTGCTGTTCTGTATTTCCAATTATTAAGGAGCCAAAACTACTGATTCACTGTGTAAGGATTAGGGCATGCAAATACAGTCATGAATAAAGAGTGCTAAAGATGACCCACATATTTCTCTCATTAATGCAGATCTTAAAACATATTCTTTTTGCCCCAAATATGCAACATACCACCCTAAACAATTGCCCCTATCATGTGGGATGGACTAGATTTCTATTCTGTGTTCTATTTCCCAATTCAAAATATAAATAGAATATTGCTGTGCCCTAGATACAGAAAAAACATTTTTAACTGTACTACTACATCAATTTTATTAAATAAATGTGATAAAAACCTAATTAATAAGATAGTTTGCCCCCAAAGTTGAAGATTTAAAAATTAATAGTTTTATTCTACTCTGTACATTTGAGGCAAGAGATAGAATATTAAAATTGTTCAAAAAGAATTTAACAAAAATTTCAGTTTGTTGCAAAAATATGCCCTTGAAATAGCTTTTAAAAATCAAGATGACTTCTTATATAAAATTATATTATTGCCACAGTCAAACAAAAATTTTATTACCCAATCTTCAACTTCTAGCTAAAATGACAGACATGTGGAGGAAAAATACTTCATCCAAATTTAGTTCACAGCAAATATGATTTCCCTCAAAAGGAAAAAAATTGTCACTATCCTTGAATTATTTCAAAATATCATTTCAAAGGTTTATTGAGCTTTATGAATACAATACACACTGACCCAGAAAACTGAATATACCAGGATCCCATGAGGAAGAGTTTATATGTTTATTACATCTATTAATCACAGTCTAGGGAAATATAATTACCACTTTCTTAAAAAATATAAACAGCAGAGTTGTAAATCAAATTAATTTATACATCTTTGGATAAATAAAGGCTTAACATCATAGAAAACCTGGTGGAATCCCTTGTTTCTATTTCCAGCTCTGACCCTCACTCATGTCAAACTGAGCAGTCACTTATGCTCTGTTTTTCAACTTTCTCATCTGCAAAATGAGGGGAAAGACTGTGCTGTCTCAGGAGGATACTGTATTATGCTGCTTCCTCTCCAGACCTTAAAACTAAGACTGAAACCAGAGCTGTTACTTCCTTGGTATGATTTATGATCCAAGAGGTTTTGTAAGGGTGCTACACCCTAAAATATCTCACTGGTTATCTTGGGTATTGTTCCTCGGGGCTCAAAGCAAATAAGTTATCTGGAGATTTTCCACATTGTATCACCATCACCTGCTCTTATTTTTATCAAGAAACAGTTTAATCAAGAGAAAACAGCAAAATTACACTGGCACCTGTGGTGTACACAGTAAAAGTAGATGGATTCTGGGGGCACATTTTTCCCGTTTAACAATTTTGACCAAAGCTGTTCATGCTTGAAATTTGAGCCTAGAACTCTAGAATTCTGTACCCCATTAGACTAAACTGAGCAAATGAAAGAACATTTATGAAACCTCTCCTATGTGCCGGTCACCATGCCAGGCTCTGAAGAATTAAAAAAAAATACCAACCACACACAATACCAGGAAGATGAATAAGATACAATGTTTGCCCATAGGGAACTCAATATGCTATAATAGTTCAACTTTGGAACATTCAAGAAAGACTATTCTGGAGTAGAATGGTGGTTACCAGAGGCTGGGTCGGGTGTGGAATGTTAGTCAAAGGATAGAAACTTGCAGCTGTGAGATGATTAAGTTCTAGAGACTTAATATATAATATCGTGATAGTTAATAACAGTGTATTGTATATTTGAAACTTGCTAAGAGAGCAGGTCTCAAGTGTTCTTATGACAAGAAAAAAAAAGATAAGCATATGAGGTGATGGATATATTAATTAGCTTGATTGTGGTAATCATTTCACAGTGTATGTATGTATATCAAAACATCACATTGTACCCCTTAAATATATACAATTTTTATTTGTCAATCATATCTCAATAAAGCTGGGGGGTGTGAAAGAAACACTATTCTGTTTGATGACTTGAGGTCACTGACATAGTGTTTTTGATAAATTTAGTATCTGTTAGGAAAATAAAGGTATGAAAAAGCATTCCCCACCTTAGCTAAGATTTGGGACTTCTCCTTTTGTCAGGAATCCTGGGAGCATCTTTCACTTTCTATTTCTTCCCTTAGAAGCTATATCTTCAAAGTACAATTTTGCTACAAGATGTGAAAATGTGGTCAATTGGTTTTGTATTCTAAGAACAGCAGAGCATGGCAATAAGCAAAATGCATGGTATAGACCTGCTGCATCTCCTCTATCCAAAGAAAAAACGGATTCCAACTTGAGTTAGACTTCCTGGCTAGGGAAGGGGCACTCCTGTCATTTCCCATGTTACCTGGGTCTGTGGGGAAGTAGCTGAAGGACCCACCCCTGCCCGGTAAGTGCAGAAGCAAAGAACTCAGCTGTCCAATGCCCAGATCTGCTTTCTCTCCTTCTGTTGCTCCTGTTAAAACTTGGAGCTCTTACCCCTACAGACAGATTCACCCATCTTGCCGACGCAGATATACTTTTAAGATATCATTGGCTATCTTGTATAATACATAAATAAGCAGAATATAGAAGTCTAATCTAGGTCTTATAAAACCATTGCATAAATTTTGATTTATTTGTGTTATACTATTAGTAATTTTAGTAGACTGTATGCAAAAATAAATACATAAATTGCTTTTTGGAGAGAAACTAGAAACATAATCTTACTAAAACTAGGAGGCTGCTACTTTAAAAAAAAAAAGTTTACTTAATTCATTTGTCAAAAATTGAGAAAAAAAAGTAACTCGAAAAGATGACAGCCCCCAGTCATATCAAAATTGTTAGGAAGGATGATTTCTTGGGCAATTCACCGGCAGATAAACTTACTTTATTGTAAGCCTCTTTAAAGTCTGTATTTCCAAAGAGATCTAAGGCTGATATGTCTTACAAAATATCTTTTATATACAAATGCCTATCTTCCCAGAAACTTTCTTAGGATGAGGCAGATGCAAAGATGAAAATAATAAATGATGCAGTCTCTTGAGAGTTTCCGTTTCTCTTCATTCCTGCTGGATCAGAAACCTCACAGGAGCTCCCTTCCCAGTGTTATTTCAGTATAAGTGTTTCCATGTCCAGTTCCAGCTGGAAGCAGGCACTGTGGAACCATGTGAAAACTCAGTGAGAATACACAAAATTAGCCCTTAGTTTTTGAACCTTAAAAAGGCCTGGGTCAGGGCAGGGTTTATTCAGAATTACTTGCAAGTCCTTAAAGATCAACAGTGTCACTCTCCACCAGGGTGCCCTTAGCCCCAAACTTCTGTTTTTCACATTCAACCACAGCCTTATTCTCTCGCTTGCCTCTGACCTGTTGACTCTCCAGAGCAAAGGGCCTTTAGGGGTAGATAGAGTTTTAGATGCAAAATAAGAAAAACAAAAGCCTGACAAACCATTTTATAGAAATAACTGATATTGGAGCCCCTTGGTACCTTGGATAATTTCAGGAAAGGGGAGAATGGATGAGAAGAACACTTTAAGATCAATTTGGACTGACAGTAAAATCAAAGCAAGCATTTATTGAAATTTTCAAAAAAATCATATTTTAGTATGATTCATCATTACAAGATATATTTGTAGCCCTCAACTTTCCAACAGGCTGGCTTCCAAAAGTTTGTTTGTAAGTTATTTTTCTGGATCTGAAAAGCCATTTCTCTTATAAACAATGTTCTAAATTAGTGGTTCTTGGGCTTTTTGTGTCACGAACCCCCTTGAGAATGTATTGAGAGCTATGGACACATTCCCTAGAAAAATTTTCATATGCATATAGGCCCCAATTTTTCATGCACACTTGGTGGCTTCACAGACCCACTGAAGTCCTTTCCAATTAAGAACTTCTGATCTCAATACCAGGCTAACTCAATTGTTGAAATCCTATAGCCATAGAATGAATTGAACAGACTTTTGCACTCTGGTCTGGAAATGCAGCCACCATTTAGAATAACATATTAAATAATATGCTTGTAATTATGTCTTTGGACACCACATCAGTCCCACATTAACATCCCTGGCAGCTGTCACAGTTAAGCAATGGGGTGAGAGTATGATAGTATTCCAGCCCCATCAGGGTGCAAGCTTTGGTTTCACAGGGTTGGGGAGGAGGGATGTATGTTTCATACCTGGGGCAGACACTTGCGTCATTTCTGAAGGTCTCTTTCTGCTCTTTGAGAAACATTCCTTCCATCCAGGTGCTAAAGCTAGACAGACATTTGTTCAGCGCTTTGGTTATTTATAAATCAGGGGTGCCTATACTATGGGCCAAACCACACACAATGGAGTGTGTTAATCATGTAACCCTCTTTCCTCAGATTCCTCCTCTCTTAGGAATCTGTGAGTGAGAAAGAGCAAACCTGTGAACCAGTAAGAGCGAACAGTCTTCCAAGGGTTTCTGAATGTGAACGTTTATAAAATCTCTTCATAGATGATATAGACAATAATTACCTACCCCCCTTTTCATAGCATTTACTGTAATAAATAAAAATCAAACAAAAAAACTCTACCTTCTTTCTAGAATACAATTGACCCTTGAACAACACGGGTTCAAACTGCACAGGTACACTTATACATCAATATTCTTCCACCACTGCCACCCCTAAGACGGCAAGACCCACCCCTCCTCTTCCTCTTCCTCCTCAGCCTACTCAACATAAAGACAACAAGGATGAAGACCTTTATGATAATCCACTTCCACTTAATGAATAGTAAATATATTTTCTCTTCTTATGATTTTCTAAATAACACTTTATTTTCTCTAGCTTGCTTTATTGTAAGAATACAGTATATAATACATATAACATACCAAATATGTGTTTGTCTACTTGTTATTGGTAGGGCTTCTGGTCAACAGTAGGCTATTAGTAGCTACATTTGGGGGGAGTCAAATGTTATATGGAGATTTTTGACTGCATGGGGTATCAGGCCGCCCCCAATGTTATTCAAGGGTCAACTGTACTTTAAAAATAAAAAGGCTGACATATCCCTTGCTGCCTTATGGTGACTTTTGTCATAGGGTGCCTAGAGGCATCTATTTAGGGAAGCCTTCTAAGTCCCATGCCTACCAATCTTGTCTGCATTGTGAAGCCACTATATCAGTGTTTGTGGTTCTTGTAAGCGTCAGGGGGCGGCAAAGTGTCCTTCTCAGTACTCTGATTCTGACTGCTGCTCTTGTGCTCTCAGTATCCCCAGAAGGCAATTTGAAAGCTCTGGTTGAGCTTGCTAGTGACAGCAGTCAAGGTATAGCACCCAATAATACCACAATATCAGGCTCACTGTCCTCTTAGGATCCCTTTTACTCTATATTATGGAGAGATCAGGGCATGTGGCAAGAAAAAAAAGTCTTCACATGTTCAGTATAGGCACAAACATCCTTTTTTTATTCCTGAATATATTCAATCTGCCATTGGTTGAATCCATGGATGCAGAATCCATGGATAAGAAGCATCAATTGTATGGAGTTAGAACAGTATTTCCCAAAATGTGTTCCAATGGATCAGGGCCAGCTTCATGGGTGTGCAACCTATAAAGTCACACAGGGCATTGCACTCAGAAAGGTGCTGCACTTGGTTTAATGTTCTGTTGTTGCCTTCTTGAAGTTCTGAATTTTATCTTTGAATTTGTCTTGTATGTGAAATTCAAGGGGACAATGGAGCACGCATGTGAGAAGGGGAGATATGCACAATACAGATGCCCACCCCATTCCTTTCCACTTCATTTGTATACGGTATTCATGATGCCCCATGGACACAGACTTCTGGTGGATCCACAATGCATGGGAGTTCAGCAAGATGCAAAGCAATACAAGATAATCGTGTTATGTCTGTATCTGAGTAAGTGGGGATACTGGCAGCCCCCAAACACATTGGTTGTCATTCAAATTAGAACTTGCTTTGAACACAGAAAGAAGGCAATAATGTTCTAAGAAACACAATCAAGGAGCCCTGTTATGTCTTTTTTAATTCATCTTACTTCGTTGAATCAGCCAACCACCTATGCTAAAAATGATGATGTAGAAGGAAAAGGAAAGATTGGACAACCCATATTTCCTTGTTCTTTCAGTCTTTCCATACTCATCAACAAGTCTAAAGTAGAGAGCATTGATAGAATGAGCATGTACCAAAAAGCAAAATAAAAATAATCAAGTTTTGTGCAGCATTTCCACTGTTCTGGTAAGAACAAAAGACATATGTATATAGAAGCTACAAGAGATGAATTGTGCAATTTGGGAGATTCCACATACAAGTTAAATGCCCTTATATTTGTATTTTACACTGACACCACACAATATAAAGTTGACTGGTAAAATTTAGCTAATAATTTACATTTTAACCTTTCTTTACTAGAAACATTAAATAGCCAATAAATTCTCATGAGAAGTCAATGGAGAGATCACAGAAGAATGGAAAAGTACTTTATACGTTACCACCTTTGATAGCACTTTTTCCCTGCTTTTTGAACAACGGAGTCCTCACATTTTCATTATGCCTTGGGCCTGCAAATTATGTAGCTAGTTTTGCATGGAATGATAGTTTAATGGGGTGTAAAAAGGAGTGTTGTGCAGAGAAAATTTTAAAAGACTCTATAACTGTGCTATCCAATACAAAGTCACTAGTCGCATGGCTGTTTAAATTAAACAAAACTAAAAATTCAGTCCCTCAGTTACAGTTCAAGTGCTCAGCTAATGGCAACTATATTGGACACCACAATATAGAACATTTCTATGACTGCAGAAAGTTCTATTGGATAGTGCTGTTCTATAGTTTAAATAATTTGGAAATTGCTGGATTAAACATTAAATGGATTTTTTTTAGACAGAATTTTTCTAAACATTAGATATACTAATGTGAATCTCCAGGAGGGGGCTACAGAATGAAACATCTCCAAATTTATTTAATCAAAGCTTTCTTTTCTGCAAAACAGTGAACTTTTGGATAGTCACTTTCATCTAAAAAAAAGACAAACATTTTTAAGGATTTGAGATATAAAAGATGGTATACATGTTATTAATGGATTAGAAAACAGTTTGAATGGGGAGGTGGGGATCAAATTTTATAGAACTGATGCTCTCTAGAAATAGTTCAGTAAAATCCTTCTCTGGAGAGCAATTTAGATTATTATGTTGCCTGGTAACTTTTTTGAGTTAATTTTTCACAATAAAAAATACTGGTTCCATGAGCTACTGATATATATATAACAGCATGGATAAATTTCAAAATCATCATGCTAAGTGAAAGAAACAATTCACAAAATGCTACATAATGTAAGATTTCATTTACAGGCACACCTCAGATATATTGCAGGTTTGGTTCCAGACCACTACAATAAAGCAAATATCACAATAAAGCGAGTCACACAAATTTTTTGGTTTCCCTGTGCATATAAAAGTTATGCTTACACTATACTATAGTCTATTAAGTGTGCAATAGCATTATGTCTAAAAAAAAACATTGTAATACCTCAATGCTAACCATCATCTGAGCCTTCAGCAAGTTGTAATCTTTTTGCTGGTGGTGGGTCTTGCTTTGATGTTGACAGTTGCTGACTGATCAGGGTGGTGGTTGCTGAAGGTTGGGGTGGCTGTGGCAATTTCTTAAAATAAGACAACAATGAAATTTGATACATCGATTGACTCTTTCTTCACGAAAGATTTCTCTATAGCATATGATGCTGTTTGGTAGCATTTTACCCACAGTAGAACTTCTCTCAAAATTGGAGTCAGTCTTCTCAAATCCTCCTGCTGCTTTATCAACCAAGTTGTTGTAATATTCTAAATCCTTTCTTGTCATTTCAACATTGTTCACGGCATTCACATCAGTAGTAAATTCCATCTCAAGAAACCACTTTCTTTGCTCATCTATAAGAAGCAACTCCTCATTAGTTCAAACTTTCTCATGAGATTGCAGCTATGCAGTTATTTCTTCAGGCTCCCCTTCTAATTCTAGTTCACTTGCTGTTTCTACCACATCTGCAGTTACTTCCTCCATTGAAGTCTTGAACCCCTCAAGGTCATCCATGAGGGTTGGAATCAACTTCTTCCAAACTTCTGTTAATGTTGTTATTTTCATCTCCGTCCATGAATCACAAATGTTCTTAATGGCATCTAGAATACTCAGTCCTTTCCAGAAAGCTTTCAATTGACTTTGCCCAGAACCATCAGAGGAATCACTATCTATGGCAGCTATAGTCTTAAAAATATATTTCTTAAATAAGATTTGACAGTTGAAATTACTCCTTTATCCACAGGCTGTAGAATGGATGTTGTGTTAGCAAGCATGAAGACAGCATTAATCTCCTTTTATGTCTCTGTCAGAGCTCTTGGGTGACCAGGTGCATTGTTAACAAGCAGTAATATTTTCAAAGGAATTGTTTTTTCTAAGTAATACATCTCAACACTGTGCTTAAAATATTCAGTAAATCATGCTGTAAACAGATTTGCTGCCATCCAAGCTTTGTTGTTCTATTTATAGAGCACAGACAGAGCACATTTACCATGATTCTTAAGGGCCCTAGGATTTTCAGAATGATAAATGAGTATTGGCTTCAACCTAAAATCACCAGCTGCATTAGCCCCTAACAAGAGCCAGCCTGTCCTTTGAAGTTTTGAAGCCAAGCATTGACTTCTTCTCTCTCGCTATAACATCTTCTTCCAATAGAAGTCTATTTTGTCTACAATGAAAATCTGTAGATTAGTGTAGCTGCCTTCATCAGTGATCTTAGCTAGATCTTCTGGATAACTTGCTACAGTTTCTACATCAGTACTTGCTGCTTTACCTTGCACTTTTATGTAATAGAGACAGCTTTTCTCCTTAAACCTCATGAGCCAACCTCTGCTAACTTCAAACTTTTTTTCTGTAGCTTCATAACCTCTCTCAGCCTTCACAGAATTGAAGAGAGCAGGCTTGCTCTGCTTAGGCTTTGGCTTGAGGGAATGTTGTGGCTTGTTTGGTCTTCTTACCAGACCACTAAAACTTTCTCCATACCAACAATAAGGCTGTTTCACTTTCTTATTATTCATGTGTTCACTGTAATAGCATTTTTAATTTCTTCAAAGAACTTTTCGTTTGAATTCACAACTTGGCTAATTGTTTGGACAAGAGGCCTAGCTTTTGGCCTATTTCAGCTTTCAACATGCCTTCCTCACTAAGCTTAATCATTTCTAGCTTTTGATTTAAAGTGAGAGCTATGCAACTCTTCCTTTCACTTGAACACTTAGAGGCCATTTTAGGGTTATTAATTGGCCTAATTTCAATATTGTTGTGTCTCAGGGAATAGGGAGGCCCAAGGAGAGGGAGAGTGATGGGGGAACAACAGGGTCCATTGGTGGAGCAGTTAGAATACACATTTATTAAGTTTGCTATCCTATATAGGTGAAGTTCATGGCACCTCAAAACAATTACAATAGTAACATTAAAGATCACTGATCACAGATCAGCATAACAGATATAATAATAATGAAAAAGTCTGAAATACTGTCATAATTACCAAAATGTGACACAGAGACATGAAGTGAGGACATGATGTTGGAAAAATGACTCTGATAGACTTGCTCAATGCAGGGTTGCCTGAACTCTTCAATTTGTAAAAAAGCAATGTCTGCAAAGTACAATAAAATGAAGCATGATAAAACCAGGTATGCCTGTATATGACAGTCAAGAAAATACAAAACTATAAAGGGGTATAAGGGAACTTTTTGGGGTGATACAACTATTCTACATCTTGATATTGGTTCTGTTCACATGACTTTATATGTTGATCAAAATTTATAAAATTGTAAATCTGAAAAGAGTGGTCACACTAATGTAAATTATATTTAAATAAACCTCATATATATATATATATTTTTTTTTTCTAGTTCTTAGAGTAGCTGCTGCCTCCTTCCCCTGATCACATCTTAGAAGCCACCTTGGAAGTGCAGAAGTTGATGGATCTTTCAAATAAATTTTAAAATTCTGAAAAATTCTTAAGACAACAAAAAATATAATTAGGTCCCAGTGTGAAGAAAGAGTTTGGGAGTGGAAAGAATAACAGCTGAGAGTGGAAGGACCAGGCACGATGGAAGGGATATTGGTGAGGAAGGGAGGATTTAGTTTTAAGTGTGCTCTTTTCTTTCCCTAAAATGCCCTGGGTAGATCACAGCTTGCCCTGTACCACATGAGTTTTTAAAAAATAGGTGACTCAGAACATACTGGGACAGTAGTGGATAAAACCACCTGGTGCTAGATTCTGGCTGGAATAGAAAACAGGTAGCAATGGGCGAAGATGGGTTGGCTGAGCCTTGCACATTTCCTCCTTTCTCCACCTGCTAAACCTTAAGCAGGAAGTGTTTGAGAAAAAGCAGTCAGGACAGGGGGACAGAGTCTAACTCCAGACTCTGCAGCTTGAGGCATTTGTACTCCCTACCCTCACACTCACACCTGACCCCTCCAACAAAAAGAACTTACTAGCAGGGGCACTCTTTGCATTTCTTTTGGAAAGATAAAAATATGTACAGGAGGTTGAAGCAGATGGCAGACTAGAACCAGACCGGGCAAGCACCACTCTCAAGAAGAGGATCCAAAGTTGCAGGCATATGCCTACCTACGGATGGCTGTTCTTGGAAAAAACATTGTAAAACCTCCAAGGAGTGACATAGGACATTCAGAGGAAAGGACAAGGTGATGGGGCAATTCATTTGGCAAAATCAAAGGGATCTGTGGGGAGGGCAGAAGAAGAGAGCCCTGGGGTTACCATGCTTACCCCACAGACACTGCACCCTGAGATGTAAGGGGGCTCCCTCCACCACCGCAGACATCTGGACTGATCAGGAAGCTGCTTAGAGTCTGTGCAGAGATATTACACCAGAAAGCAGGTGCAGCAGGGATCTGGTGGCTATTGATCTTGGGTTTCTGTAGCTGATGGCATCCTGAACTCTCAGGTGCACAGTGCCAGGTCTGCTTGGGACTTGGCTTCATAGCAGTAGCTTTCACATTGCCCCCACTGGGCCAGGTAGGGAGTGGGCAGAGCGGATGCTTTCTCATGCTGTGCCCTGTGACTGGGAACTGAGTGCCCCTCCCACCCAGGGTAAGATCTGAGCAAAGGAGGTGCCTCAGGCACCACAGGTACCACTGGGGAAGCCTTGGATGACTGCCTCAGTGGGACATAGGTGAGAGGAGAACCCCAGCTATCTGGTAGCTCTGGCCCACCTCCGTGGGCCCTGGGCCACTGGACCCAATCCCCAACTGCTCAACTTCACATCCACAGTGTCTGTGCTGGTGGAACAGCCCCCTGCATGCACAGATCTGCCTCCGTGGTCCCAAGTTCCAGCTCTGAGGCTCTTGCTGTGCCCGGGCCTGAGGCTCCACCTTTGTGGCTCCAGAGCTCCTGCCAATCCCATGACACCACCCCTGAGATTCCAGAATTGCTGCTGGACCCCAAGACCCCATGTCTGCATCTCCACCACTGCCACTGGGCCAGAGGACAAGCCCTGAGGTCCAACACTCTGCTAGGGACTACTAAGCCTCAGGCTGCCATTATACCTGGACCTGCTTTAAGCAAATACCCACAGTGTGGTTACTGACACCCACTGCCTAGATAGCCTCACTCAGCTACCACTGTCACATCTGTGAGGATACCCCAAGCACAGCAATCCCCTATAATGCCAGCCTCAGTGAAGAGGGCCTCCCCAGCCCCAAACTCAAACTTACTACAACAATCTAAGGAACAACCCAACACCCCACATGAAGATCATCCAGCACCAGCTTGGACTATAGCAATCACACTGGAATGGGACAAAACAGAACAGCTGCATTACAGGCTCTCAGTGTGCCCACCTCTCCCCTGCCTGGTCAACATTCCAGACTAGGACACAAAAGGGCCTTCTAGGGACCTCCCCTTCTTCTACCTAAGTGGGAGAGTTCCCAGCAAAGGAGAATAGGTGCCCTGCAAACCTATTAGCCCTGAGCTGAGAAAAGAGGATTCAGATTAGAAGAAACCAGCAAAAGAATCCTGGAACATGAAAAGACAGAACAGTTCAACACCCCCAAGAGATCATAATAAAGCTACAGTAGTGGACTCCAACCATAAGGAAATTGCCAAAATGACACAAATGGAATTGAGACTACGGATGGCAAATAAGATGAATTGAAGAGAAAGTTGGAAACTAACAAAAAGAAACCAAAAAAAATTCAGGAAATCAATGAAAAAATTAAAAAGTCACTAAAGAGCTAGACAACATAAGGAAGGATATAATAGAACTTCAAGAAATGAAAGAGTCATTTAGGGAATTTCAAAACACAGCAGAAAGCTTCACCAACAGGCTAAACCAAGCAGAAGAAATAATCTCAGAGCTCAAAGACAAATCTCTCAAGCTAACACAGTCATTCAAAGATGGAAAAAAGAGAATAAAGGAGAAAGAACAATCACGTAGAGAAATACGGGATGTGTGAAGTAAACTAATATATGAATTATAGGTATCCCTGAGGAAGAAGAAGAAAGAAAAAAAAAAAGCATGGAAAATCTATTCAAGGGAATTATTGTGGAAAACTTTCCTGGTATCAACAGAGATTCAGACATCCAGAAACAAGATAATCATTGAACATTGGGAATATTCATAGCAAAGAGAACATCTCCAAGACACATAATAATCAACCTGGCCAAAGGCAAAATGAAGGAGAAAATTCTACAAGCAGCAACATGAAAGCAACAACTAACATACAAAGGCAAACCCATCAGACTAACTGCAGAATTCTCAGTGGAGTCTTTACAAGCCAGAAGGGATTGGGGCCCCATCTTCAGTCTTCTTAAACAGAACAACTGCCAGCCTAGAATTTTGTATCAGGCAAAACTAAGTTGCATAATTAACAGGGAAATAAAGACTTTTCCAGACAAGCAAACACTGAGAGAATTTGTCACAACCAGACCTGCCTTATAGGAAATACTCAGAACTGCATTATACATGGATCAGCACAATAGATACACACCATTGTAAAATCACCCAAAAGCTAAAGCTCACAGCTCATATCAAACAATAGCACATGTGGGTAAACAAAGCAATAAGGTGCTACCCAGTATGATGAACAGAATAGCATCCCACATATCAACTCTAACATTCAATTTAATGGTCTAAATGTCCCACTCAAAAGAAAAAGGATGGCTGAATGGATGAAAATACACAACCCAAATATCTGCTGTCTCCAGGAAACATATCTGACCCACAAGGACTCACACGGACTAAGGTGAAGGGATGGAAAAAAATATTATACACAAAAGGAAACCAAAACAGAGCAGGTCTAGCATTCTCATATCGGATAAAACTGACTTCAAATCAACAATGGTAAAGAAAGACAAATATGGTCATTATATAATGGGAAAGGAAGCCATTTCAACAAGAAGAAATAACAATCCTAAATATATATGCACCTAACACAGGAGATCACAGATTCATAAAGCAAATTCTAAGCAAAGAGATAAATAAAAGCATGATAATAGCTGGGGACTTCAACACCACACTGACAGTACCGGACAGATCATTGAAGCAGAAAATAAAGGAACACTAGATGTAAACCAGACTCTAGAACAAAAAGAACTAACAGACATTTACAGAACATTCTACCCAAAAAAGTACTGAATATATATTCTTCTCATCAGCACACGGGACATTCTTCAAGATTGATGGTAACTTAGGCAACAATCATATCTTAACAAATTCAAATAAATCGAAATCATACCATGTTTCTCCTCAGACCACAGTGGAATAAAAGTAGTCATTATACAAGAATGACTCAAATATACACAAAGTCATGGAAATTAAACAACCTGCTGCTGAACTGTTATTGGGTAAATGATGAAATTAAGATAGAAATCAAAAGATTCCTCTAACTGAATGACAAGGGGAGAGAAGCTATCAAAATCTATGGGATTCAGCAAAAGCAGTACCAAAGGGAAAATGCATAGCCTTAAATGCCTACATCAAAAAGACAGAAAGATTACAAATTAACAACCTAAGGTCACATTTCAAGGAACAAGAAAAGGAAGAGTAAACTAAAAACAAAGCCTGCAGAAGAAAAGGAATACCAAAGGTCAGATTGGAACTAAATAAAATGGAAACCAAAAAAAAAAACAAGAACAAAAACAAAAATAAAACCCAAGAAAAACAATATAAAGGATCAAAAAATGAAAAGTTGGTTCTTCAAAAAGATAGACAAAATCGATAGACCTGTTCCTAGATTAATCAGTAACAGAAAAGAAAGGACCAAAATAAGCTCAATCAGAAATGAAAAAGGATACATCACAACTGATACCACAGAAATACAAAATATCACTCATGCATACTACCAAAACCTCTACACACATAAACTAGAAAATGTAAATGATATCAACAAATTCTTGGAAACACACAACTTCTCAAGACTCAATCAGGAAGAAATAGAATTCCTGAACAGACCAACAATGAGCAGTGAGATTGAAGCAGTAATAAAAAATCTCCCAAGAAAACAAAGCCCCACATGAGATGGATACACAGTTGAATTCTACCAGATCTAAAAAGAAGAGCTTGTATCCATACTACAGAAATTATTCCAATACATCAAGAAGGAGGGAACTCTCTCCAGCTCATTCTATGAAGCCAGTAACACCTTGATCCCAAGCCAGGAAAGGATACAACAAAAGAAGAAAACTACAAATCAATATCCCTTATGAATATAGATGCAAATACCCTCAATAAAACACTAGCAAACTGAGTTCAACAGCACACCAAAAAAAATAATCCACCATGACCAAGTGGGCTTCATCCCAGGGATGCAAGGATGGTTCAACATATGTAAATCAAAACACATGATTCACCACATAAACAGAAGCAAAAACAAAGACTATATGATCATTTCAATAGATGCAGAAAAAACATTTGACAAAATGCAGCCAGCTTTCATGATAAAAACCCTCAACAAACTAGGCATAGCAGGAACATATGTCAAAATTATAAAAGCCATATATGACAAACCCACAGCCAACATCATACTGAATGAGGAAAAGTTGAAAGCATTTCCCCTAAGAACCAGAACAAGACAAGGATGTCCACTGTCACAACTTCTATTCAACATAGTACTGGAAGTCCTAGCCAGAGCAACCAGGCAAGACAAAGAAATAAAGGACATCCACACTGGGAAAGAGGAGGTCAAACTATTGCTTTTCACTGATGATATGATCTTCTATATAAAAAATTCCAAAGACTCCATCAAGAAACTCCCGGAATTGACAAATAAATTCAGCAAAGTCTCAGGTTAAAAAATCAATGTACACAAATCAGTAGCAGTTCTATATATCAAATAACAGTCAAGCTGAGAGTGAAATAAAAGACTCAATACCATTCACAATATCTACAAAGGAAATAAAATACTTAGGGACATACTTAACCAAGGAGGTGAAAGATCTATAAGGAGAACTACAAAACACTGAGGAAAGAAATCACAGATGACACAAACAAATGGAAAAACCTATCTTGGTCATGGATTGGTAGAATGAAGATTATTAATATGATCATACTGCCCAATGTGATTTACAGATTCAAAACAATCCCATCAAAATACCAACATCATATTTCAGTGATCTAGAAAAAATAATTCTATGCTTCATTTGGAATCCAAAAAGAGCCCAAATAGCCAAAGCAATCTTAAGCAAAAAGAACAAATCTGGTGGCATCACATTACCACACTCCAAAGTATACTACAAGGCTATAGTAACCAAAACAGTATGGTATGGGTATAAAAATAGAGAAATAGACCAATGGAACAGAACATAGAACCAAGATACAAAACCATCGACCTATAACCAACTAATCTTCAAAAAAGTAGACAACAATATACGCTGGGCAAAAGAAACCCTATTCAATAAATGGTGCTGACAAAATTGGATAGCCACATGCAAAAGAATGAAACAGGACCCCTATGTCTTACCACTTACAAAATTAATTCAAGATGGATAAAAGACTTAAATGTAAGGATTGAAACCATAAGAATTCTAGAAGAAAACATAGGAAAAACTCTTTCAGACATCAGCCTAGGCAAAGAATTTATGACTAAGACCCCAAAGGCAACTACAACAACAAGAGAAATAAATGGGACTTAATTAAGTTAAAAAGCTTCTGCACAGCAAAGGAAATAATCAACAGAGCAAATAGACAACCTACAGAATGGGAGAAAATGTTTGCAAATCGTACATCCAACAAAGGACTAATATCCAGAATCTACAAAGAATTCAAACAAATCAGCAAGAGAAAAACAAACAACCCCACTAAAAAGTGGGCAAAAGACATGAACAGAAGCTTTTCAAAAGAAGATAGACAAATGGCCAGCAAACATGAAAAAATGCTCAACATCACTAATCATCAGGAAAATGCAAATTAAAACTACAATGACAGACAGTGAGATATCACCTTACCCCTGTCAGAATGGCTATTACAAAAAGTTAGAAAACAGTAGATGCAGGTATGGATGCAGAGAGAGAGGAATGCTTATACATGGTTGGTGGGATTGCAAATTAGTACAATCTCTATGGAAAACAGTGTGGCAATTCCTCAAATAACTAAAAGTAGACCTACCATTCAATCCAGCAATACCACTACTAGATATTTACCCATAGGAAATGAAGTTATTTAATCAAAAAGTCACCTGCAGTAGACTGTCTATTGCAGCATAATTCACAATCACAAAAATGCAGACCCATCCTAAGTGCCCATCAATTTATGAGTGGATTAACAAAATGTGGTGTATATAAATATATATAGAAACACACCATGGAGTACTACTCAGCCATAAAAGGAAATAAATTAATGTCTTTTGCAGGAATTAGGATGGAACTGGAGACCGTTATCCTAAGTGAAGTATCTCAGGAATGGAAAATCAAACACCACATGTACTCTCTAATAAATTGGAACTAACCAATAGGCAGACATGGGCACAGAGAGAAGTAAAAACCATTGAAAATCAAGAAGGGAGAAAACAGAGGATATTATTTTATTCCTTCATATAGCTGTGTAGTACCCCATGGTATATATATACTGCATTTTCTTTATCCACTCATGAAATGAAGGGTACTAAGAATGATTCAGCATCTTTACAATTGTGAATTATGCTGCGAAAAACATTCAAGTGCAAGTGTCTTTTTGATAAAATGACTTCATTTCCTTTGGGCAGATACCCAGCAGTGGGATTGCTGGATCAAGTGGTAGGTCTAAATTTATTTCTTTGAGGAATCTCTATATTGTTTTCCATAGAGATTGTACTAATTTGCAGACCCACCAACCATGTGTAAGCACTTCTTTGTCTCTGCATCCATGCCAGCATCTATTGCTTTTTGACTTTTTAATAATGGCCATTCTGATAGGGGTAAAGTGGTATCTCATTGTAGTTTTAATTTGCATTTCCCTAATGATTAGTGATGTTGAGCATTTTTTCATATGTTTATTGGCCATTTGTCTATCTTCTTTCCTAAAGCTTCTGTTCATGTCTTTTGCCTACGTTTTAAATGGATTGTTTGTTCTTTTCTTGCTGACTCATTTGAGTTCATTGTAGATTCTGGATATTAGTTCTTTGTTGGATGTATGTTTTGCAAACCCATTCTGTAGGTTGTCTATTTGTTTGGTTGAGAACTTTCTTTGCTGTGCAGAAGCTTTTCAATTTAATTAAGTCCCATTTATTTATTTTTGTTTTTGCTGTAATTGTCTTTGGGGGTCTTAGTCATAAATTCCTTGCCTAGGCTGATATCTAAAAGTGTTTTTCCCATGTTTTCTTCTAGAATTTTTATGGTTTCAATCCTTATATTTAAGTCTTTTGTCCATTTTGAATTAATTTTTGTAAGTGGTGACAGATGGGGATCATGTTTCACTCTTATACATGTGTTTTCTCAGCACCATTTATTGAATAATGCTTCTTTTACCCTGTGTATGTTGTTGTCTGCTTTGTCAAAGATCAGTTGGTTGGAGATAAATGGTTTTGTATCTGGGTTCTCTGTTCTGTTCCATTGGTCTATATCCGTACTTAAATATCAGTACCATGATGTTTTGGTGACTTTATCCTTGTAGTATAATTTGAAGTAAGGTAATGTGATGCCTCCAGATTTGTTCTTTTTGCTTAAGATTGCTTTGGCTATTTGGGCTCTTTTCTGGTTCCAAATGAAGCATAGGATTATTTTTTCTATATCAGTGAAATATGATGTTGGTATTTTGATGTGGCTTGCATTGAATCTGTAAATCACATTGGCAGTATGGACATTTTAATGACCTTGATTCTACCAATCCATGAGTATAATATATTTTTCCATTTTTTTGTGTCCTTTGCAATTTCTTTCATCACTGTTTCATAGTTCTCCTTGTAGTGATCTTTCACCTCCTTAGTTAAGTATGTTCCTAAGCATTTTATTTTCTTTGTAGTTATTGTGAATGGTATTGAGTCCTTGATTTGACTCTCCACTTGACTGTTATTGGGATATACAAATGCTACTATTTTGTATACCTTGATTTTGTAACTTGAGACTTTGCCAAATTTATCAATTCCATGAGCCTTTCAGTGTAGTGTTTAGGGTTGTCTAGATACAAGATCATATTATTAGCAAATAGGGACAGTTTGACCTCCTCTTTCCTAATGTGGATGCTCTTTATTTCTCTCTCTTGCCTGATTGCTCTAGCTAGGACTTCCACTACTATGTTGAATAGAAGTGGTGACAGTGGGCACCATTGTTTTGCTCCAGTTCTTGGGAGGAACGCTTTCAACTTTTCCCCATTCAGTATGATGTTGGCTGTGGGTTTGTCACATATGGCTTTCATAATTTTAAGACATGTTCCTTCTAAGCCTAGTTTTTTGAGAGTTTTTATTACAAATTGGTGCTTGATTTTATTGAATGCTTTTTCTGCATGTATTGAGATGATCATGAGGTCTTTGTTTTTGTCTCTGTTTATATGGTGAATCACATTTATTGATTTGCATATATTAAACCATCCTTGCATCCCTGGGATGACACCAACTTGGTCACAGTGGATTATCTTTTTGATGTGCTATTGGATTTGGTTTGCTAGCATTTTTTTGAGGATTTTCACATCTATGTTTGTATGGGATATTGGTCTGTAGTTTTCTTTTTCTGTTGTGTCCTTTCTTGGCTTTGGTGACACTGACTTCATAGAACGAGTTGGGGAGAATTCCCTCCTTCTCAATGGTATGGAATAGTTTCTGTAGGATAGGTGCCAGTTCTTCTTTGTAGGTCTGATAGAATTCAGCTGTGAATTCATCTGGACCAGGCCTTTTTTGTTGTTGTTTTGGGAGATTTTTTAATACTGCTTCCATCTCGCTGATCATTATTGTTTTGTTCAGGATTTCTATTTCTTCCTGATTCAGGCTTGGGAGGTTGTTTATTTCCAGGAATTTATCTATATTCTCTAAGTTTTCTAGTTTTTTGCATAGAGGTTTTCATAGTATTCATAGATGATATTTTGTATTTTTTCAGTACCAGTTGTAATGTCTCCTTTTTCATTTCTGCATGAGGTTATTTGAGTCCTTTCTCTTCTACCTCTGGTTAACCTGATTAGTGGTCTATAGATTTTGTTTATCTTTTCAAAGAACCAACTTTGTTTTGTTGATCCTTTGTATTTTTGGGGGGGGTGTTCCATTTCATTTTGTTCTCTCTGAGCTTTTTTATTTCTTTTCTTCTGCTGGCTTTGGGTTTGGTTTGCTTTTCTTTTTCTAGTTCCTTGGGATGTGACATTAGGTTGTTAATTTGTGATCTTTCTGTCTTTTTGATGTAGGCATTTAGGGCTATGTAATTTCCCCTTAGGGTTGCTTTATCTGTATCCCATAGATTTTGAAAACTTTTGTCTCCTTTGTCATTCAGTTTGAGAAATCTTTTTATTTCCATCTTAATTTCATCATTGACCGAAGGATCATTCAGCAGCAGGGTGTTTAATTTCTATGACTTTGGTAGATTTGAGGTTTTCTCTTAAAATTGTATTCTAGTTTCCACTATGGTCTGAGAAGATACATGACATGATTTCAATTTTTTTGAATCTTCTGAGACCTATTTTGTGGCCTAAAGTGTAATCAATTTTGGAAAATCTCCCATGTGCTGATGAGAAAAGTGCATATTCCCTGGTTTGGGGGTAGGATGTTCTGTAAATGTCTGTTAGTTTCATTTGTTCTAGAGTCCTATTTAAGTCCAGTGTTTCTTTATTCATTTTCTGCTTCAATGATCTGTCTAGTACTCTCAGTGGAGTGCTGAAGTCCCTGACTATTAAGGTGCCACTGTTTATTTCTTTGCTTAGATCTAGAAGAATTTGCTTTATGAAACTGGGAGCTCCCAGGTTAGGTGCATATATACTTAGGATTGTTATGTCCTCTTGTTGAATTGCTCCCTTTACCATTATATAATGATCAACTTTGTCTTTTTTTTTTTTTACCATTGTTGATTTATAGTCTATTTTACCCAATGTGAGAATAGCTACACCTGCTTACTTTTGGTTTTCATTTTTTTACACCCCATTATCTTGAGTCTGTGTGAGTCCTTGTAGTTTAGATGTGTTTCCTGGAGACAGAAAATATTTAGGTTGTGTGTTTTCATCCATTCAGCCAGTTTATGTATTTTACATGGGGCATTGTGACCATTCACATTGTATGTTAGTATTGACATATGGGATTCTGTTCTGTTTAACATGTTGGATGATACCTTATTGTTTTGTTTTCTCTCTTGTGCTATTGTTTTATAAAAGCTATGAGCTATCATTTTTGGGTGTTTTTACACTGGTTGGTATCTATTGTGCTGTTGCATGTATAATTGTATACTGTTGTGCCCATGTGGAGGAAATACTATATAATGGTGCTACTGAACATGTCTTCCCAATGCCACTTTCAGTGATGACACATTGGAAGCTTAGAATTGGCCATGATGAGAGAATTTACACCATGGAAATCCACAATTGCTACAAATAAGGTTTTAGGTTTTGTAGGACTTTTTGGAAAGCTTATTGTTGGATAGTCACCAGTATACCACTGTACACCCACCCTTCCAGATTACTGGATATTTTTTTCATAGAATGCTGGAACCTCAAGGGATTATTTGAACCTACAGTATATGTATCCTTGTATTTGAGGAGGATATTCAAATATGTAAAAATTGAAATGAACTTGTCCAGAACTAATGGCAATGCAAATAATTCTTGCTTGTGGACATGCAAAAAGCCTGTCCAGTAGAGAGACAATCTTCCCACCTGTAGAAAGTTTGGGATCTGTTTGCAAGTTCATTTCAATATGAACCATTAATGTGTCTATTCTTTGAGTTCTCCTTTGAACCAATTGTAACATTTTTTCTCATCTCCTCATTTAATTAACAAAATCTTTGATATGTGTTCATTTTACATTTGTATGAGAGCCAAGATTTAGCTTTTTAAAAAATTATCTTTAACAGCAAACTTTCTCCACAGCACTTGACTGCCTTTAAAGCCTCTTGCTAAAAACATCTGCCTTGTTGTGTTAAAAATCACTTAAACCCTTACCAGTTTCCCTGATAGAGCTAAATACTCTATACCCAGAATATGGTACTTTTCATATAGGTGGTACCATGGTGTAAAACAACAGACCTTGGTGCCCTAGTTCTCTTCTGAAGAGTAAAACTTCAAGAAACTCTAGTTCTGCCAAAGTAATATGATGCAATTGTGTGGAACCAGCCAAGATTACAGATTGAGGGAGTTCTGGGAATCTATCTTTTATTCCAATCAAATACTCACAGTAGGGAAGGGAAACCTGATTTATTTTAATTATATTTTGTGATAACTGGAGGGACTGATCATGCTCATGTTACCAGAGTATCTCGTGGTAAAGGATATGCCAACAATTGACTTGCTGGCATCTTTCCCAGTGTCACTCATTAACCACAACAGTGACTCTTTTTAATTCCATTTCCCTGGAATATTGGCAAAATTCTCATTCAGATATTGCTTTTGCCTCTACTTTTTATTGTTGAATTTTAGTTAATATCCCCCACATAAGACAAATTGGATCTGACATTTACTACACCAAGAACTATTTACAAAAAGACTGTCTCTTCTTCAGCTGTTTTATTTAACAATCATGTGAACTTAAATGAGTTTTATCACTTTTATTGGGACCCATTCTCCAAATATTAAATCTAAAAATGTAACAATCATACACTATTATTTTTGTTAATGTTTACTTCCACGTAAGTGTATATATCTGTGGGTCTTTTTTTTGTTTTTTTAACAACATTAAGAAAATTGCAATTCATCTAGAAATACTTGGCAATTGTCACTTATTCGACTAGATTTGGAAACCTGAGCATTTTTTGCCAATGACATCTGGTTCATTTAATTTCTCCTGCATATGTACTTTTTATTTAATATTTCAGGAGTTACTGGGCTCCCTAGAGAAGTCAGACTAAATATAATATTGTTTATTAATATGGTCTCATAAAGCCTAAACATGTACTTTCTTGGCCAATAGCAGTTATAAAATCAAGGCCTGAAATATTTATTGTAGTTTCCAAAATTGTGTATATCTCACAGTCCCAAGGGGGATAATTGTATTTGTTATTTGAGAATTACTTAGAGGAGTTCTCAGCAGGACCACTGTAATTATTTTAGATAAAATATTTAATCTGTTTTATTCCAATTTAGCCTTCTGTGATATATTAATGTAATGAAACATAGATAATGTCAACATTTCAATTGCAAAGAAAGCTCAATTTATTTAATATCCTTGGAGTGACAGTAGATCTGTAACTGTTACTCTGAAATGATTAATTAAATGTTTTTATGTTACCTCATTCTACCAAGGAAACTCTACTGTGATGATTAATAGTCACTCCTAAGGTACATTTCCACAATTCAAGGGGAGAGCACATTCTTTTATGTAGAAGGATCTATGTTCAAATTCTGTTACTTAGCTTTGTCTCATGAGGCTGTTTGGTTGAACTTTCTCAATTCTATATTTCTTCAGCTAGTAAAATTGGAATAATATCTACCTCTCAGGGGGCTATTGTTTGTATGTTTTGGGGTTTTTTTTGAGATCTGAGATATAAGAAATATTACATATAGGCTATAAAACAGGGTCTGGAAAAGTTATAATAATTATTATGGAAATTTAATTTTTTATGGTTTTATGGGACTGGAGGCATTTATGTTTTTTCCATGTTACAAGATTGAAATCACAGGTAATACCTTTTTAGTATATTTGTTTCTCCTGAGGGAAAACAGATCCATAAAACTTTTTCAGATTGGGAAGAAGCATATGGAATAATAAATAAATGTACTTCATAACTAAATTACCTTGGGATTCTGGGGTAAACTTGCTTCAGAAAGGCTCCAGGCTAGATCCAAGTTTTTGGCAAAAATTTAGCACTCCCAGAACTCTCAGGGATTTCCAAGGTCTTTCCTAACCTCTATGAGGCCAATTAAACAAGCATTTGTAAGAGTTAATCATTTTAAAAAATGGAAGTCTGTTTATAGGGATAAAGCAGACAGAATAGAGAATACAACACAGTCCTTTTCTTATCAGCCCTTCCAAATCTTTTCCCTGGGAGAGGAGAGCCCTGGAAAGCCATGGTTGTGGTTTTGAAAGTTTGTTGCTACCTTTAACATAGAAATAATGATGTTTTGGGATGAGTAATTTCAGACAGATTTTAGTCTCCTGGTTGTGCTGGGCCCCAAGATTATGGGTTAATGGAAGGCATCAAAATGCAAGGTCCACCTTCTATTAAGATCCTGAAATAATTAGAGAATTCTGGTTGCAACAGCCTCATCAGCTGGGTTGGGCATGGTGTTTCTGGTAAGGTTTTACATAGAGTAATTCCTAGCTCCTGATGGTTGGAAAGATGGGCTATATCTACAGCCACAAAAATTTGTAGCCCCTCTGACATTTTTACCTTTTTTGTTATTTTTTTCAGATTTTCCTTGACATGCCATTATTATATATTTACCTGGAACAAGAGCTTCAGACCTTTGCTATATTGCATTCATCTAGAAAGAGAAATTTGAATTTTGCAAAGCACCTATTTACAAGTTTGGCTCCTGTTTTATTAACATTTCCTAGTCCATGTTTATATACAAAATATCTTAGGGTTTCAGTTAATAAAAAACAATAACAATCAATATAAGCAATAATGCATAAATGGAAAGTGAACATTACAAAGATCATTTCACTCACTTTAAGACATGATATATTATTATCTTATATTAAAAATAGTTACTAATTCAAATATAAAGATGTAAGATTCTACCAGTGAGAGTTATTCACCTAAGTAACTACCTTTTAAATGCAAATCCTAAGAAACTTCTCATTCTTTCAAGAGAAAAACTAAGATAAATAAAAGAGGTAAATAAAATTGATATCTAGTTTTCTACATTGGAGACGGCACACAGTGATAGGCTTACATCATTCATCTAGTCATTGTTTCAACGCAAATTTAACTGAGGACCCAAATGTTGGATATTTTCCTTGCAGGAGTTTTCAGCCCTCATTGTGCATGTAGATTGATGGGGGAAGAATCAGTATAATTACAGTAGGAGGATTAACCTTGTTAAAGAAGCTAACATCTGCAGGCTAGTTGGGTGGTGCATGTCTTGATCTACATGAGGCAGGTATTTGATAGGGCAAGTGGAGTGACAGATGGGGTGCTCAGGTTTGCTTGTATGGCATTGCAGCGGAGAATAGGACAGTATCATGTGCCTGGAAGACTAGTTCATCACCCGTGGTGACATGGGCAGCAAGCCCCAGGCTCCAAACAAAGAACTGACAAGAACTGTCTGCCAAAAACAAAGTAGGTTACTGGCAGGAAGTAGACAAAGAAGTGCCACTGGACAGGCTCCACCATCCTGGCTATTTCAGAGAAGTGGAGGAAGAAGAGCGAATTTTGGGACTGGAAACCTCAGGAACCTGGATATCACCCTGAACATACAAGAAATGAGTTATGACAGTACGATGAATTCTGAACCCCACTATATGACTGATTTCATCCTGTGGCGAGAGACCTTGTTATGGTAAACCAAAACTCCAGCTCAGGCCTGTGCTTATAGGGAGGAACCTCGATAAAGGGTCGGGAAGTTAGGGAGCTAACAAGGACACAAAGTCAGAATGTTTTTGTTTTGCTTTTCAAGCCATTTCTGTGTCTGGCAGTTAAGTGTCAATTTTATTTTGCTTCCAATCGACTGAGATAATCTGCCTACCAACCTTCAAAGCAGTCCTTACTTTGTGAATTCTTCATTGTACTTTGTAAGAAGTAGAAAACTAGATATACCAGTATCCAAAAATGTACTTTCAGCAACCAATCCCCATATACCTTCTCCTTCTTGTTTCTCTTAGAAATAAAAATCATTCTAATGTGAGAAACTTTTTTGCATTCTGGAGAAAAGTTCTGATTCAGAAACCATCTGAAAACAACTCTGTTATTATTTTTTAATTGCCACATTTGCATTGAGGTTAAGTGTTTTGCTAGAAATCATCAACTCTTTCCACACAGGAATATGATTTATAGAGATAAAAATTATAGCTTTAAAAATAATTAAGTCTGAAATTTTTGACTGTAGGGTCGTTATTGGATTTGCCCTCACTGGGACCCCTGTTAGCCAATTGAATTGCTACTGCTTTGCCTATCCTAAGGCTAAGAGCATATAAACATTTGTTGAAGCAGATGTATGAAGAAGATTTTCCAGAGATGGGCCATCCTAAGAAAAGAAAAATTGCAGAGAGCTATTATGTAGGATACAGTTATACTTCATTTTACATTTGAATAGGTAGATAGATATGATAGGACTATTGCACAGTAAATATTCACTCCCCTTCCACTGTGGTGGAGTATACTTCCAGCCCCATTGATACGGGGCTTGGCCATGAACTTCTGCTGATAGACCGTATGCAGAAGTAAAAGAGTGTAAGGGCTGAGCCTAGCAATTAAGAGGCATTGTGCGTTTGCATTCACCCCTCTTACATTTCTGCCTTTTGTCTCAGATAATGCTGAACAATAGAGGATGAGAGCTGACCTGGACCTAGGTCATAGGCCCAAGCCCACACAATCCCAGGTGAACCCCAAACCACCATATTTGTGAGAGCAAGAAAAATATTGTGTTGTTTTATGCCTCTGGGTTGTATAGTATTTTAACAGTGTTATTGTGGCAATAGCTTACAGATATAATACACACACACACACACACAATATTTTACTTCATGTAATTGATGAAATAAAATAATACATATTCATTATCTGAGGAACTGAAGTTGTGAAATTTTCGATGGGGCAGACATCATGCTAATTATGGGTAGTATTGTAAAAAGGCAATTGCTTATACTCAAATAACAGGAAATTTGTTCCGAGCAAAGTTCTGGGTGTATGCATATAATATCAGGAAGAGACGAAATTCCAAGATAAAAAAAAAAGGGTGATAGGGAATTAGAAAGGGAGATAGAAAATATTTAAAGATGTTTCTGCAGGAGATAAGTCATTTTTTTTTTTTTGTATTTAAGGTATAAGATCCAATGCCTAACAGATCAAAATTCAGTCTTCATCCCTTTATTTCCAAAATTTTCTATTCATTCTAAAATCAAAGAGTTTGAGAGCTAGAAAGGACGTTGGAAATTATTTTAGTCCAGTTCTATATTTTAGAAATAAGGAAATTAAAGACAGAATAAGAACCAAGCCACACCATAACAAATTAGAAAAATTTAAAATCTTGACTAATTTATTAATAGATCTATAATTAGATCTCCTGATTAAAAATTTAATTTTATTTCCATTATATTGCATCATCTCCTTATTTATCAGTTTATATGAGAGTATGCTTTTCTTGACAATTCTTTTTGTGTATTCTATTTATGTGGGAATATTCTTTTGTGGTTGGAATATCCTGTTAATTAAGGCAAAGTAGCTGTAAGGTCAGTTTTGCCTGGGTTTGCAATGAAACCGTATATGTTATAATGCTCTGCATACCATAAAAATCAGTGGTCCTCAACTTTCACTACACATGACCATCACCTGGAGAGCTTCCCAAAATACTGGTGCCTAGTCCTAAGCCTAGAGTTTCTGATTTAAATGTTCTGGGGGTTGCCTCAGAATTGAGACTGTTAAAAACTGTGTAAAGAACTACAAACAGGGTTTTTTTCTTTTTTTCTTTTTAGCCTTTATTCTTACTGAATAGAAACATTTATGTTATTCTTATTGAATAGAAACATTAAAGCTAAATTTTCCTCTGTATCAGTTTAGTTGCACTCCATAATTATGAGATATGTGTTATGTTCATTTAATATTTTCTTTTCTTTTAACAAGCAATATCTACTAAGAAAAAATTCTAACTTTTCATTAGATTTATAACTACAGTAAATACAGGCCTGGGCAAACCAAAATTTCCCTTGCATTTTAAATGTTTCTTTTTGCTAAAATGTACATATACAAATATGTACACATGTAAATATGCACAAATGTACAAAATATAATATGTATATGATATAAAAATAAGAACAAAATAGAAATAAGTCACTTATAAAATTTATCTGAAAATAATATTTACAAAACACTATTCTGAGAACTAAATTTCATCGAACTTTTATTTTGAGGACAAGTTTGGTCTCTCAAGTGTCAGTTCTTAAAATGATAATGAATGAGATTAAAATTCCTTTTGAAAAGAGATAATTTATTTCTAAAGTCCCAAATTTCCTTGTGTATTCTGGAAGTCCAACATTTGGTTCATTTGAAATTTGAATTAATTTTAAAGGAACTAAGATCTATTGTTAGAATAGGAGGGTAGGCAAAAAATTTCAGCCCATGGAAGAGGGTTCTTAAGTGCTTCTCAGAAGCACAGAGAGTGACAGGCCCCATCCTGGAGGGGGTGATGGACCCCAGAACTTGGTGACACAGGGGTTTGAATGTAGGGAAGTGAAGAGTGCTGCTTTCAGGCCTTTGGAAGTGACAGAAGGACACAGGCTCCCATCCACTGCAGTGTTCGGAAAATCTCGTGATGTGATGGCTCCCAAGTCATCTTCTGATGACTGAATCATTCTAACAATTTCAGCCATCATCTCCTCTTGTCTTGAAGGTCTAGATCTCTCCTCATTTACTTCTTTTACTAGAGAAATTATTTCCTCCTTTAGGATCACATTGGTTCTTTTCAACTTTCCATATGTGTCCACCAGGCTCTGTATTTTTGATGACTTTTTTTCTAGTCTGGTATCTTCTAAAGATGATTCAATATCTAAATATTCCTTTTGAACAGAACTAAGCATGTCAAAAAATTGATGCCTCATTGGAATCAGTCCAGCCAGTATTTATGCAACCTGCGTTTTCCTTTCTGAAAAGTCAGCTTCTAACCTAATGCATAAGTCTGAACAAATATAAGAGACCCACCAAAAAGCCAATGACAGATACACACACCACTGACTCCCATTGGAGGTTATTAGAGACAAGGCCTGGCCTCATGTCATCTGGAAGCAGCTCTGCTACCACTTCTCTTGACTTCCCCAGGATCAGCTGAAAGCCAAGCTCCATAGTGGTTCACAAGGCCCACGTGGCACTGAAGCCCCCAACAGAGTTCCACTGGGTAGCCATAGCTCCAACTGCTACAATAAACTGCTGAGAACCCCACAGTATTCTACCCAGAACCCACCCTCCCACACCTGGCTTGCCAAACAGAATACCAGTAGAACCTGTCCAAGCTAAGGATGGGTACATTTTTTTTTTACCATGCTTTTTGCCATAGCGGCCTCTCTTTTACCTTTCTGTTTTTAATTTTTTCAATTATAAATATTTTTATTAAAGTCCAATATGCACTGTGTATGTATATTTTAAGTGTACAATTTGATGATGATAGACAAGTTACACCTGTGAAACCAACACCCCAATCTAGATTAAAACCTGTTTAGCTCTAGAAATTTCCCCTGTGCCTCCGTCTTCTCCCTTGTGCCTCAATCCCTGACCCCAGAGGCTACCACCATCCTGATTGCATTAATTTTGACTGTTCTTGGACTTCCTAGAAGTGGAATCACACAGAAGGTAATCTTTTGTATCTAACGTCTTTCACGCAATGCAATGTTTTTGAGTTTCATCCATGTTGCTGAGTAAACAGTATTTCACACTTTTTAAAGTTTCCTATTATGCCATTTTATGTATTCTATGATTTGTTTATCCATTCTCCTATTGATGGAAATTTAATTTTCCATTTGTCTTAGATAAATACCTAGGAATGGGGATTTTATATAAAAAACACCAGTTTTTCAGGGTGGTTGCACCATTTTAAATTCCTATGTACAATGTATGAGGGTTACATTTGTTTTTTCCAGTCTCTTTTTTAATGTTAGCCATTTTTAATACAAGTTAATTGGTCCTAGTGTTTTTAATTTGTCTTTTCATGTACCTATTGGCCATTCCATAAATTCTTGTATGAAGCATGTCTTTCCTTTATTTTTTGAAAGCATTTGAGTAATATTCTGAAATAAAATATATATTTATAAAATACAATAAAAGCACTTGAGACATTTATTTTATTCTCATTGATTTATAGAAGTTCTTCATACTCCTAGTCATAAGAGTGTATGTCAGATATATGAAATAAAAATTTATACTTCCAATCTGTGGCTTGCAGTTTCATTTGCTAAATTGTATCTTTTGATGTACAGAAGATTTTAACCTCAACAAAGTCTAATTCAACACTTTTTCTTTTTTAAGGTTAGTGCTTTTTGTGTCCTCTCTTTAAGAAATCCTTGTCTACTCCCAAGGTTATAAAGATACTCTCCCACCTTTTCTTTTAGAAATTTTAACTTTTACATTTGAATCTTGATACATTTTGCTTTAATTTTTTGTGTAGTGTGATACAGGAGTCAAGGGTTATTAACTTTTTTCTCTTGGTTATGGATCACATTTTCCTACTTGTCTGCATATCCAGCTGGATGTTGTGGATAATACATCATAGTGAGACTGGATTGGTTGTCTTCCTTTACTGGTGTTGTGTGTTGTCATAGCAGGCAGTTAAGTCAGCAACCAATCTTTTTGATCAGACTTGGATTCATTCATTCATTCATTTATTTATGTATGTATGTATGTATGTATGTATGTTAATGTGGGTATATTTCACTTTTGTCTTTCATCCCCGGGGATGGCCCTTACTCCTCAGGTGTGAACTTTCTTGGGTCTCAATAAAATATCAGGGGTACAACTCTGCCTGCTCTCAACACACTAGCTAAGCCAGCACACCTGTGTCCCCAGCACTGGACTCCTTCTGGTATCTCCTTTTGGCTCTCCGGTCTGCAAGGCAACTCTCTGTTAGGCCTCATGGAGTTTAGCCCTGCCCTTGGACAAGGACCTGTAGGAAACTTCCAGGTAGACTTCTGCCCCTTCTCCCAACCTATCCCAGAGCATCCTGCCTTGCAGATTCCAGCTGCTTCAGCAGCCCATGTCTGGCTCTTATCTCAGGGAGACCACAGTACTCTGCTTGGGCTCCACTTCTACCTTCCTAGTGCTGGAAAGTGTCCTGAGAGCCAGGGCTCACTTCATGCACTTGCATCTCTCCAGGAGCTCAGTCCTGGACCAGGATTGAATACAGTCACATCATACGTTTGTTCTAGTTTTATGTTTGTTTGTGTGTTATGGGTTGAATTGTGTGTGCCCCCCAAATTCATATGTTGCAGTCCTAACCTCCATACCTCAGAATGTGACTTATTTGGAAATAGGGTTGTTGCAAATGTAATTAGTTAAGATGAGGTCATACTGAAGTAGGGTGGGCCCCTTATTCAATACAACTGGTGTCTTTATAAAAAGGGGAAATTTAGAGACAGACACACACATAGGGAGAATGCCAGGTGAAGGTGAGGGCAGAAATGTACAACATAAGAAACACCAAAGATTGCTAGCAAACCACCAGATGCTAGGAAAGAGGCCTAGAACAGATCCTTCCCTCATAGCCCTCAGAAGGAAGCAACCCAGACAACAACTTGATCTTGGACTCTAGCCTCCACACTTTGAAACAATAATATCTGTTGTTTAAACCACCCAGTTTGTGGTATGGTAGCTCCTTTTTATCCACTAGGGATACATTTGAAGACCCCCAGTGGATAACTGAAACCTCCGTTAGTACCAAACCCTATATATACTATGTTTGTTTTTATACATACATACCCATGATAAAGTTTAATTTATAAATTAGGCACGGTGAGATAACAATAACTAATAATAAAATAGAACAATTATAACAATATACTACAAAAAAAGTTATGTGAATGTGGTCTCTCTCTCAAGATATCTTATTGTACTCTACTCACCCTTCTTCTTGTGATGATGTGAGATGATAAAATCTGGACTGCAGTTGGCTGTGGGTAGCTGAAACCACAGAATGCAAAACCTCAGATAAGGCAGACCCACTGTACTTTGTCAGGACAGCCCTAGAAAACCAATACCTTGTGGTAGGAGAGCGAGTCAGGCAACAGAACTCTGCCCTCAATGTGAATTTCTTGGCTCTGCTTGCAGGGCCTTCGTCTGGGCACTCTGGGCTGGAGTGGCATCCAGCACCCCAGATTTCTCCACCTTCAGTTCAGTCTTCAGGTTCTGGAGAGCTTGCTACAGCTGCTAGTGGTTCTGGGAGAATACTGGGAAGAGCTTAAAGATATACCAGGGCTCCATTTCCAGAGATTCTATCTTAATCTGTCTGGTGTGTGCCTGAAAATCAATTTCTTGTCAGTGCTTCCCAAGTGATTCTAATGTGCAGTCAGAATGGAGAAGCCCTGCTCTAAGCCTTGGAGTACAAGTCCACTGCCTTATTTCCTTCCAATCTGTATTTGTTTTAGCCTTAGACATGTGCTTATTTTCATGGCATGTGAAATGTATGTGTTGGCATAACTAAAAGATAAAGTGATACAAAATTGTTCATTTTATTCATTTGAAGAAAGAACAGATTAGGCTCTATGGTTTGAATGTGTTCCCCACATTTCATGTGTTGGAAACTTAATCCCCAATATGGCCTTTAAGAGGTAACTAGATCATGAGGGCTCTCCTTTATGAATGGACTAATCCTCTCATGGATTAATGGGTTAATAAGTTAATGGATAATGAGTTATCATGGAAGGGGAACTGGTGGCTTTACAAGAAGAGAAAGAGAGACCTGAGCAAAGACACTGTCATGCTTAGCCCCCTCACCATATGATAACCTCTGCCACCTCGGGACTCTTCACAGAGTCCCCTCCAGCAAGAAGGCCCTCACCTGACACAGCCACTTGACCTTGGACTTAGCCTTCATAACTTAAGAAATAAATTCCTTTCCCCTTTAAATTACCCAGTTTCAGGTATTCTGCAACAGAGAATGGACTAAGACATTGGGCAACAAATATTGAGTTCTTCCCATGTTCTAGGCATTGTTCTTGACATGGGTGATACAGTAGTAAACAAGGCAGCTACAGCCCCTGGCCTCAGGAAGCTTAAATCACGGTGGAAAGAGGCAGACAAATGAATAATAAAAATAGTCTATAGTAATAATGCTATAAGGAAAACAAAATAATGTATTGGGATATGGTGGCTGAAGGTTTAAGAGATAACTTTTAATTTTTTTAAATTTTTATTTAATTTGTATAGATTTATGGGGTACAAGTGTAATTTTGTTACATGGATAGATTGTGTAGTGGTAAAGTCAATGCTTTTAGGGTATCCCTTATCCATATAATGTATATTGTATCCATTAAGTAATTTCTTATCATCCGCCCCCTTCCCATTGTCTATCATTCCACACTCTACATCCATGTGTATACATTATTCAGCTCCCACTTATAAGTGAAGACATGCTATATTTGTCTTTCTGTGTCTGGCTTGTTTCACTTAAAATAATAGCCTTCAGTACCATCCATGTTGCTGCAAAAGTCATGATTTCTTTTTTTATGGCTGAATAGTATTCCATTGTGTATATATACCACATCTTTAATGCAATCATCCATTGATGGACACTTAAGTTGATTCAATATCTTTGTTATTGTGAATAGTGCTGCAATAAACATATGGGTGCAGGTATCCTTTTGATATAATGATTTTTTTTTCCTTTTGGTAGATACCCAGTAGTGGGATTGCTGGGTCATATTGTAATTATATTTTTAGTTCTCTGAAAAATCTCCATACCTTTTTCCATAAAGGCTGTACTAATTTACATTTGTACAAACAGTGTATAAGTGTTCCCTTTCTCCACCTCCTCTCCAACATCTGTTATTTTTGGTATTTTTAATAGTAGCCATTCTTACTGGTGTAAGATGATATCTCATTGTGATTTTAATTTGCATTTATCTGATGATTAGTGATGTTGAACATTTTTTCATATACCTGTCGGCCTGTTCTTTTTTTGAAAAAGTGTGTTCATGTCCTTTGTCCACTTTTTAAGATTATTTGGGGTTTTTTGTGTTGAATTGTTTGAGTTTCTTGTAAATTCTGGATATTAGTTCCCTGTCAGATGAATATTTTGAAAACACTTTCTCCCATTCTTCATGTTGTATATTTATTCTTTTGATTATTTCTTTTTCTGTAAAGAAGCTTTTTAGTTTAATGAAGTCCCATTTGTCTGTTTTTATTTTTGTTGCCTATGCTTTTGAGGTCTCAGTCATAAATTCTCTACCTAGACCAATGTCCAGAAGAGTGATCCCTCGGTTTTCTTCTAGTATTTTTATAGTTTCAGGACTTTCACTTAAGTCTTTAATCCACCTTGAGTTGATTTTTGCATATGGTGAACAAAAAGAGTCCGGTTTCATTCTTCTGCATGTGGCAATCCAATTTTCCTAACACCAGTTATTGAAAAGTGTGTCCTTTCCCCACTGTAGGTTCTTACTGACTTTGTCAAAGATCAGTTGGCTGTAAATATGTGGCTTTATTTCTGAGTTTCCTATTCTGCTCCATCAATCAATACATCTATACTAATACCAGTATCATGCTGGTTTGGTCACTATAGCCTTGTAGTATAATTTGAAGTCAGGTAATGTTATGCCTCCAGCCTTATTCTTTTTGCTTAGGATTTCTTTGGTTATTTGAGCTCTGCTTTGCTTCCATGTGAATTTTTGGATTTTTTTTCTAATTCTGTGAAAAATGACATCAGTATTTTGCTAGAGATTGCATTGAATCTGTAGATTGCTTTAGGCAATATGGTCATTTTAATACTATTAATTATTCCAATTCATGAGCTTGGGATTTTTCTATGTATTTGTGTCATCTACAATTTCTTTCATCAGTGTTTTGTAGTTTTCCTTGTAGAGATCATTTACCTCCTTGGTTAAATATATTCCCAGATACTTTATTTTTTTTAATCATTTTGCATGGGATTGCCTTCTTGATTTGGTTGCCAGCTAGATCATTATTGGTGTATAGAAATGCTACTGATTTCTGAATTCATTTATCAAATCTAAGAGTTTTTTGGTGGAGTCTTTAGGATTTTCTAGATAGAGGATCACATCATCAGTGAACAGGGATAATTTGACTTCATCTCATCCAGTTTGGACACTTTTATTTCTTTCTATCACCTGATTGCTCTGGCTAGGACTTCCAGTACTATATTGGAGTGGTAAAAGTGGGTATCCTTGCCTTGTTCCATTTCTTAGGGGGAATGCTTTCAACTTTTCCCTGTTAAGTATTAATAAGATGTTGGCTGTACAAAGCAATCTTAAGCAAAAAGAACAAATTGGGAGGCATCTGTCTACCAGACTTCAAACTATACTACAAAGCTATAGTAACCAAAACTGCATGGTATTGGCACAAGAACAGACACGTAGACCAATGGAACAGGACTGAGAACCCAAATATAAAACCAACCTCATACAGTCACCTGATCTTTGACAAATTCCAGAAAAACGTACAATGGGGAAAAGAATCCCTATTCAACAAATGGTGCTGGGAAAATTGGATGTCCATATGTAGAAGACTGAAAGTGGACCCACACCTCTCACCTCTCACAAAAATCAATTCACAATGGATAACAGATCTAAACCTAAGACATGAAACCATAAGAATTCTCGAAGAAAATGTTGGAAAAACTCTTATGGACATTGGCCTAGGCAAAGAATTTATGAAGAAGACCCCCAAAGCAATCACAGCAGCAACAAAATAAATACATGGGACCTGATCAAATTGAAAAGCTTCTGCACAGCCAAGGAAACTATCACTAGAGTGAACAGACAACCTACAGAATGGGAGAAAATATTTGCATGCTACACCTCTGATAACGGGCTGATAACCAGAATCTATACAGAACTTAGGAAAATCAACAAGAAAAAATCAAAACAACCCTATTAAAAATGGGCAAAGGACATGAACAAAAACTTTTCCAAAGAAGACAGAATGATGGCCACAAACATATAAAAAAGTGCTCAACTTCTCTAATCATCAGGAAATGCAAATCAAAACCACAATGAGATATCACTTAACTCCAGTGAGATTGCTCATATCAAAAATCCCCAAATAACAAATGTTGCGGGGATGTGGACAGATAGGAACACTCATACACTGCTGGTGGGACCTGCAAATTAGTACAACCTCTATGGAAAAGAATATGGAGATACCTCAAAGAATTAAAAGTAGAATTACCATTGACCCAGCAATCCCACTACTGGGTATTATCCAAAAGAAAAAAAGACATTTTATAATAAAGACATCTGCTCTCGAATGTTCATAGCAGCACAATTCACAATTGCAAAGTTGTTGGAAACAACCCAGGTGCCCATCAATACACGAGTGGATCAATAAAATGTGGTATATGTATACCATGGAGTATTACTCAGCAATAAGGAACAATAGTGAATTAACACATCTGGTATTATCCTGGTTGGAGCTAGAACCCATTCTTCAAAGCGAAGTGTCACGGGATTGGAAAAACAAGCACCACTGGTACTCACCATCAAACTGGTACTAACTGAGGAACACTTACATCACAAAGGGCAATAACATTCATCTGAGGGCGGGCGGGCGGGAGGGGGGTGGAAGGTATGGGAAAAACTCTCACTGAATGGATGTGGGGAGCACAGTTTGGGAGACGACCACTATTGTGGCTCTGACACGGGCAGAACAGGGGCAATGTGTATGGCCAAAGTGTTGTACCCCCATGATATTCTGAAATTAAAAAAATAAATTAAAAAAAAAATGTTGGCTGTGAGTTTGTCATATATGGTCTTTATTATTTTGAGGTCTGTTCCTTCAATGCCTAGTTTGTTGAGGATTTTTATAATGAAGGGATGCTGAATTTTATCAAATGCTTTTTCTGTGTCTATTGAGATGATCATATGGTTTTTGTTCCTTATTCTATTTATGTGATCTATCATATTTATCTATTTGCATATGTTGAACCATCCTTGTATCCCTGGGATAAATTCCCCTTGACCACGGTGTATTATCTTTTTTGACGTGCTGTTAGATTCAGTTTGCCAGTATTTTGTTAAGGTTTTTATGTTCATGCTCATGAGGGATAGTCTATAGTTTTCTTTTGTTGTTGTGCCCTTGTCTGGCTTGGGTACCAGGGTGACACTGGCCTCTCAGAATGAGTTGGGGAGAATTCCCTTATCCTCAGTTTTTTGGAACAGTTTCAGGATTGGCATTAGTTCTTTGCATGTTTGGTAGAATTCAGCTGTGAATCCCTCTGGTCCTGGCCCTTTTTTTTTGTTGGGAGATTTTTTTCTTAGTGATTCAATCTCATTATTAATTATTGGTCTATTCAGGATTTCTATTTCTTCCTGGTTCAATCTCAGGAGGTTGTAAGTTTCCAGGAATTTATCCATTTCCTCTGGGTTTTCTCGTTTGTGAGCATATAGACATTCATAATCATCTCTGATCATCTTATGTATTTCTGTGGCATCAGTTGTGTTTTCTCCTTTTTCATTTCTGATTGTGTTTATTTGGATCTTCCTTCTTCTTTTCTTGGTTACCCTAGCTAACAGTTTATCAATTTTGTTTATCTTTTTTCAGAACCAATTTTTTGTTTCATTGATCCTTGTATTGTTTTTGGTCTCAATTTCATTTAGTTCTGCTCTGATCTTTGTTATTTCTTTTCTATTGCTAACTTTGGGTTTGGTTTGGTCTTGTTTTTCCAGTTCCTTGAGATGTGACATTAGGTTGTTAATTTGTGATCTTTCTACCTTTTTGATGTAGGCATTTAATGCTATTAACTTCCCTCTAAGCAGTGCTTTTGCTGTATCCCACAAGTTTTGGTATGCTGTGTTTCCATTTTCACTTGTTTCAAAATATTTTTTAATTTTCACCTTAATTTCTTCATCAAAGATAATTCAGGTGCGTGTTTAATTTCCACGTATTTGTATAGTTTCTGAAGTTTCTCTTGTATTGTTTTCTAATTTTATTCCACTGTGATCTGAAAAGATACTTGATATGATTTCAACTTTTAAAAATTTGTTGAGACTTGTTTTGTGGTCTAACATGTGGTCCAGCTTGAAGAATGTTCCATGTACCAATGAGAAGAATGTACTTTCTGCAGGTGTTGAGTAGAATGTTTTGTAAGTATCTATTAGGTCGATTTGCCCTAATGTCCAATTTACATCTAATGTTTCTTTGTTAATTTTTTTTTCTCAATGATTTTTCTAGTGCTGTGAGTGCATTTTGAAGTTCTCTGCTATTAATGCATTGCCATCTATCTTTTTTTAGGTCTACTATTTGTTTTGTGAATCTGGGTCCTCTAGTGTTGAGTGAATATATATTTAATTTGTCATATCTTCTTGTTGAACTGATGTCTTTGTAATTATATAATCACCTTCTTTGTCCTTTTTTTTTTTTACTGTTTTTTATTTAAAGTCTGTTTTACTGATGTATGTATGACTCCTCCTGCTCTCTTTTGGTTTCTGTTTGCATGAAGTATCTTTTTCAACCCCTTTATTTTGTGTCTTACAGGTAAGGAGAATTTCTTGTAAGCAGCATATAATTGTATCATCAAGGTTTTTTTATTTATTTAATACATTCTGCCAATCTATCTTTTAAGTGAAGCATTTACCCTACTTATGTTTAAAGGAGCTCAGGAAATTTCACCCCAAAATATGACTCCTGGTATAAAGAATATTTTGAATTAAAGGCCATTTGAGATCAAAAACACTGGAAGGGGCTTTCCCTCTGTCTACATACACCAGACTGACCTGATCAAAAGATCAAAAGGGGAAATTGACTTCCCTTCTTCTCCATGTTATCTCAATATATTGCAGGAAAGTAGATCAAGAATGCCAGCAGACCTGGCCCAAATTATTTTAAACACAATACTTGTCCTTCAGGTTAATTTAATTTGCAAAAATAATCATTTACAAGTCAATCTGTCTCCCCCACCCATTTGTCCTCCCTAGCATCATTTGTCACCCCCAAACGAAATTACCTGTACTCCACATTTCCCCTGCCCTCCAAAAGGACATATAAAAATATCTGAACTTCATTGGGATATTGGGTAATCACTACATGATTCTCCCCCTGTGCATGGTAAATAAACCTTTCTCTTATTAATCTGCCTTAATTGTGAGTTGATATTTCAGCAAACTTTTAGGGGAAAAGGCAAGTTTCCCCTCACCCTTCCATGTTCAAGGTTATTATTGATATGTGACGTTTTGTTTCTGTCATATTTTTTATCTAATTGTTTTATAAATTCTTTGTTTCTTTCTTTTTCTCTATCTGTTTTTGTGGTTTGGTGGAACTCTGTTGTGTTGCATTTTTTTTTTTCTACTTGGAAATTTCTGCCCTGAGATCTATGTTTGAATGTCTCCTTTTCATCATTCAGGCCTTTATGAAATGTCACTTTCTTAGAGCTGCTACCTTGTCATTCTCCTAACAGTGGCCTGCTCACTTTCCAGTCACTCTCTTGCTCTTCTAGTCACTCTGCTTTGCTTTCTTCATAGCAGTAATCACCACTGAAATTATCTGAAGTGTTTATTAATTGATCTATTTTTGAGGCCACAAGGGTGAGGACTTTTTTCTTTCTCCTCCATGTGATTTTTTTATAAGATCTGTGTGCTTTATACCTTCATGTGTTTTTATAGAGGTAAATATTGACATTTCCTTTCCATGTTTAGGACTCCTTTGAGCATTTCTTGTAGGACAGGTCTAGTAGGGATGAATTCCCTCAGCACAAGTAGAAGTAGCTGCAGCTGATGAGGCCCTAAAATTGGAATGAGCTTAGTGTTTTCAAAGGATATTAGTTTGTGCTTAAGTGTGGGTAGTGAGAGGGAGCCTGGGAGTTTGGTGTTTGGTTCACAAAAAAGAAAGTGGGAGCCAGATCATCTAACATGTGGACCACGGCAATTAGCTTCAGTTTTATTCTAAATGTCATGGGAAGTCATAGAGGGGCATTAAGTAGGGAGAGTTATAATCTGATTGCCTCTTGCAAGAGATCTTTCTAGCTGCTCTGTAGAAAATTGTATGAAGAATGTAAGAAAGTAATTATCAGAAGTAGAATGAATGTTATAATAATTCAAGTAAGAGATGAGAGTACCTTGGAGTAGGGTGATTGTGGTGTAAAACCTAAAATTAATATTATGTGCTGCCTTGACATCTGACATCTCCTTTCCATGTTTAGGAAATGATGCTGATAAAAATCAGTAGGGCCTCAAGTTGCCTAAACGCGAATTAGTTCCCTTCTCTTTCTGCCCAGATGGATAAGTTCCTCTAGCCAAAAACCTTCCTTGCCAAACAGACCAGCTGCAATTCATACTTATCCCTGAGTAGCAAGTTTTGGTTTCTCACTGTGATGGTTAATTTTATGGGTAAAGTAATGTCCAGATAGCTGGTAAAACATTATTTCTGTGTATGTTTGTAAGGGTGTTATCAGAAGAGATTAAAATTTGATCAATAGAGTAAGTAAAGAAGATCTACCCTCACCAATGTGCGCGGGCACAATCCAATCCCTTGAGGGCCTAGATAGAACAAAAATGTGGATGAAGGGTAAATCTTTGCTCTCTCTCCTTGATCTGGGACATCCATATTCTCCTGCCCTTGGACATCAAATCTCCTGGTTCTCTGGCTTTGGGACTCCAGGACTTACACCAGCACACCCACATCCACTGCTTTCCCAGGCCTTCAGCCTCTGACTGGGGGTTAAAGCACTAACTCCCTTGGTTCTCAGGCCTTTGGACTGAGATTGAATTACACCACTGGCTTTCCTGGTTCTCCAACTTGCAGATAGCATATTGTAGGATTTCTCAGCTTCTATAATTACGTGACTCAATTGCCATAATAAAGATTCTCTCTTAAATCTATATCTATCTATATTTATATCTACATATCCTATTGGTTCTGTTCCTCTGGAGAATCCTGACTAATACACCTGCCAACTCATGGAATTATTCAAACAAGCCAATCCCATCCTTTTGCCAGAACCTCATTCTCTTGCTACTATAAAATGTACCTTTGTCAGCCTCTGCTTGTTCACTCTACTCCCAAGTATAATTCCTGTATGGCTCTGCCTAGTGTGTATTTTCTCCCAGGCTGTGAGTACATATGACTAATAAACTGCTGTCACTCTCATCTGTCCAGTGTCAGGTGTTATGTTTGGCCATCCCCATAACCCTACAGCGGCAATCCCTCCCTCACCAATGGGGTGAAGAGAAAGCTACTAAAACACTGAGAGCACTGCAGATGATGAGCAGTGGAGATAATGAGAAGTGATCAGATATATTTCAGAGGCAAAGCTTATGAGACTAACAGATGGATTTAATGATGACTCCTAGGTCATTGGCCTAAAAATACATTGTGGAACTATTAACTGAAATGGGTAAAGACCATAATAGAAACAAATCTGATGAAGAAAATTAAAAGCTCTGTTTTGACATGCTATGTTTGAGATGTTCAATGAATATTAAAGTATATCCAAGTGGAGTTATCAAACAGGCAGGTGGACAGTTAATTCCAAAGCTTAGGAGACTTATAGGTCTTTCCCCCGTTAAGGGGCCATGTTGCAATGTGGAAACTGTGGACCAAGGAGAAAAAAAAAGATGGTCTGATAGTGATCTCCCACCTCACCTCTCCTAGGGAAGGAGGTGAAAAATGCCATTGGTTGCCTGCACACAGATCACTCACTACAAAAAACAGCATTGTGAATTTACAGAGAAACATTGTGGGACACTCAGCCCAAGAAAACAGGTGACTGGGAGATACATTCACAAATATCAGAGAGTACAGGGAGTACAATAGAGCCCAGAGCACAGGAAGGATGCTCTCGCTAGGTTAGCACAGCGAGACCTGACTTACAAGTAGTTACGCACCTTACCCACTGACTTCCCATCCATTTAGTCAGGGACAAGCCCAGAGTTGGAGCAAAGCTGTTGCTTGAGACAGCAGGCTCTGTGGAAAGGACTCAATTGTGGGAGCCATACAGAACTCTCGGGTGCACTGTACAGGGACTGCTCAGGGCCGGGTAGGGACTGGGCTGAAACATAGCTTCCCGGCACAGTATGTGGGAATCTGGGGATGGGCAACTTGCCACTGGAAGTCAGCGGGACCAGGGCACAGGAGTTGAATGGAGAACAATAGGACATGCCCTTAGGGGCTACCAGCAATTGCCTCCACGTGACCCGAGCTGGTTAAGAAGAGCTGCATTCAGGGTATGATCTGAACCCTGCGGTATGCCAGACTGGCAGTTGGCAGGCATCTTTAAGGTCTCCCACCTGGAGCTGATTGTTAGATAGGGTGCTAGCTTCACCCCACACCTGACCTGGGGGCTCTATGGCCTGGATGCAACAGGCTATGCACTTGGTGGCCACGGACAGCTGCCTCTGGGGGTTCTAGGTGGGACAAAGTCCCAGGTCTGTATCCATGGGACCTTTGTGTATTGGAAACAGTTTTCAGCCCATTTATCTGGTCCTGCCTCCCTGGCTCTGGCCTCCTACATGCCTGTTATGTGCTGGTCCTACTGCCCAATCTTCAGGTCCCAGCCCACCCATACCCCAGAGATTGGTCATTTTGAAGGTTACTTGCCATAGGGACTCATTGTGTATAAGTACTGGTTCTCATGGCAACTGAATGCCTCAAGTGCCACAGGCTGAACCAGAGCAGCTCCCCCTAACCCTGCCCACTTTATTAGGGAATTTTGCTCTATCCAAGAGTGCCTCCAGTGGCCACTATTCCCCCCAGTGGGAACATCCCCCTGGCAGAGACTTCTGGGGACAAAGACGCCCACCCACTTCAACTTGGGGTCTAGTGGTGGAAAAGGGGTGCACAACTGGAGATCCCCCTATCAGCCAGTATCACATGGAGACACACATCAGAGGGCCAGACACATGAACTGTGGGAAAACTCGAGAGCCCACAAGTGGTCCAGAGGGGAAAGTGCCCGAGCTTGTGGACAGGGAAGAAAAAAATATGGCTAGAGACCTCAGCAATCCTACCAGAGGGTTCCTCCCATCAGAAGCAGTCCCCCAAACCAGGAGAGAGAGAGTTCTGAACTCCATTGCAGAGGCCCCCCTAGCAGCCGGATAAGCAACCTCTGAGCTCTGTAGAATTTTCCCAATCCAAATCTCCCACTTCAACAGCAAGCTATTTTGTTTCTCACCCCACTACAGAAGGAGTAGGGTCAAAGCAACCCCTGGGAGCCATAAGTCCCCTCCTAAAGCTTGGTGCTTTCATATACCCCATCTGGGGGACCAGAGCTTGCCATGAGCACAATGGAATATCTAGGTAACTGGCTACTCCACACAAACTACAATCAATGACAGTGGGAACAACTCCACAGCTAAAAATATTGCTTTCCATCTCAAGCTATTAAGAAGCTGTGGATTCATACCCTCAAGTACAATCCACCAGCTTGGAGCTCAAGCTGGGAGAAAGTCTCACTACACTCCACTGGGAAGAGCTGAAGATAACAGGTCAGAGGTAAACCAAGAGGTCCATCAAACTTGCTAAAGTATACCTAAGGCAATACAGACCAGTACTCTTCTCCCTGGCTCTGTCAAGGAACAATCCTTGGGGGTTTGGACACAGGGCCATAAACTAGCTCTAACAGCCCAGCTCTCGACCAAGAGGCCAGATGAGAAAGAATCAGTGAAAGAACCCAGGAACCATGAAAAATCAGAGCAAAAGTCACCCCCAAAAGAAATCATTAGTTCCTCAGCAACAGATACCAACTTAAATGAAATGGGTAGAATGACAGAAGAGGAATTTCGTTTATGGATTATAAGAAAGTTCAATCAAATTCAAGAGAATTGAATCCCAGCACAAAGAAACCACAAGAAAAATGCAAGAAATGAATGAAAAATTTTCTAAAGAAATAGAAGTATTATGGAAAAAATCAAATAGAAATTCTAGAAATGAAAGAGGCATTCAAGTACCTACAAAACACAGTGGAAAGCCTTAAGAATAGGTTGGATCACACAGAATAAAGAATCTCAAAGCTGGAAGATAACTCCTATGCGCTAAATATATCAGTTGAAGAGAAAGAACACAAAAACAAGAGGCATGAACAAAGCATACAAGAAATGTGGGCTTATGTAAAGAGGCCAAACATTGAGGATCATAGGCATCCCTGAAGGTGAGGAAGAAAATTTGCATGGGTTGGAAAATCTATTTGAAGGAATAATAGAGGAAAATTTCCATAGCCTAGCCAGAAATCTCGATATCCAAATACAAGAAACACACAGGACTCCTGGGAGATTCAACATGAAAAGGTATTCACCGGGCCACATAATTATTAGGCTGGCCAAAGTAAACATGAAAGAAGCACTCCTTCAAGCAATAAAGGGAAAACAGAAGGTAACCTACAAAGGGAAACCTATCAGATTAACTACAGATTTCTCAACTGAAATCTTACAAGACAGATGGGACTGGGGACCGATCCTCGGTCTTCTAAAACAAAAAATGGCCAACCCAGAATTCTTTGTCCTGCAAAACTAAGCTTCCTACATGAGGGAGAAATAAAGACTTTTCCAGAAAAGCAATCACTGATAGAATTTACAAAGACCAGATGGCCCTGCAAGAAGCACTTAGACCTGCATTGTACACTAACCAGCGCAACAGACACCCACCAGTGCAAAATTACCCAAAAGCTAAAACTCCAGAACCCAGATTTAACAATGGCTCAAGAGGTTAAAAAAAAAAAAAAAAAAAAAAAAAAAACAAGAGTCCACCCAACTGGATAAACAGAAATCCACCCCAAATATCAATTCTCTCAACAAATGTGAATGGCTTGAATTGCCCATTGAAGATACATAGGCTGGATGATTGGATTAAAAAAACAGAAGCCAAGTATCTGCTGTCTCCAGGAAATGTGTTTTACACACAAGGACTCATTCAGATTCAAGATGAAAGGATGGCATACAATTTTCAGGCAAATGGAAACCAAAAGAAATCTGGGGTAGCCATTCTTATATCAGATATTATAAACTTTAAAGCAACAAAAGTAAAGAAAGACAAAGATGATCACTATATAGTGGTGAAGAGAAAAATCTTACAAGAAGACTTAACAATCCTAAATATTTATGCACCCAACACAGGAGTGCCCAGATACATAAAGCAAATACTGCTTGATCTAGACAACATAATAAGTAGCAATGCCATAATAACCGGGGACTTCAACACCCCATTGACAGAACTGGACAGATCCTCCAAACAGAAAAGAAACAATGGACCTAAACAGGACTCTAGAACATTTGGGCCTAACAGACATCTATAGAACGGTGACCCCAAATAACACTGAATATACATTCTTCTCATCAGCTCAGGGAACTTTCTCTAAAATTCATCACATCCTAGGCCACCAAACAGATCACAACAAATTTTAAAAAATAGAAATCATACCATGTATCTTTTCAGACCACAGTGGAATAAATTTAGAAATCAATTCCAACAGAAACACACATCTCTATCCAAAAACATGGAAATTAAACAATCTGTTGCTGAATGACTATTGGGTCAAGGAGGAGATTCACATGGAAATCAAAAGATTCTTCAAACTAAATGATAATGGGGACACAAGTTATCAAAATCTGTGTGATCCGGCAAAAGCAGTCCTGAGAGGAAAACTCATCACCTTAAATGCCCACATCCAAAAGACAGAAAATTCACAAATCAGTAAACTAATGAATCATCTCAAGGAAATGGAAAAGGAAGAGCAAACCAATCCTAAAGCCAGAAGAAGAAAAGAAATAACCAAGATCAGAGCAGAATTAAATGAAATTGAGAACAAAAGAACAATACAGAAGATTAATAGAATGAAAAGTTGGTTCTTTGAAAAGATAAACAAAATAGACAGGCCACTTGCCAGGGTGACCAGAAGCAGAAAGGAAAGGACTCTAATAAGCTCAATTAGAAATGAAAAAGGAGAGGTCACAACCGATATCATGGAAATACAAAACATCATCTTCAAATCCTACAAAAATCTTTATGCCCAAAAACATGAAAACGTGGAAGAAATGGACAAATTCTTAGAAAAACATCACCTCCCTAGGCTCAACCACGAAGAAATAGAATTTCTAAACAGACCAATATCAAGCACCAAAATTGAAGCAGTAATGAAAAATCTTAAAACAAAGAAAATTCCTGGACCAGATGGGTTCACACCTGAATTCTACCAAGCCTACAAAGAAGAACTGGTGCTTATACTGTAGAAATTATTTGAAAATATCCAGAAGGATGGAATCCTCCCAAACTCATTCTACGAAGCCAATATCACCTTGATACCAAAGCCAGGAAAGGACACAACAAGAAAAGAAAACTAGAGACCAATATCCCTTATGAACATAGATGCAAAAATTCTCAATAAAATCCTATCAAAACAAATTCAAATGTACATCAAAAAAATAATTCATCACAATCAGGTGGGCTTCATCCCCGACATGCATGGACGGTTCAACATATGTAAATCTATAAATGTAATTCACCATTTAAATAAAAGCAAGAACAAAGACTATATGATCCTTTCAATAGATGCACAAAAGGCTTTTGACAAAATTCAGCACCCTTTTATGATAAGAACTTTTAACAATATAGGCATAGATGGCTCATACCTCAAAATTATTAAAGCCATATATGATTAAACCCACAGCCAGTATCATACTGGATGGGAAAAAATTGAAAGCACTCCCCCTTAAAACTGGAACCAGACAAGGTTGCCCACTATCTCCACTTTTATTCAACATAGTGCTGGAAGTCCTTGCCAGAGCAATCAGACAACAGAGAGGAATCATGGGTGTCTAAATGGGGGCAGAAGAGATCAAACTTTCATTCTTCATGGACAATATGATATTATATCTAGAAAATCCCAAAGATTTTACCAAGAGACTACTGGAATCGATAAATGAATTCAGCAAAGTCTCAGGATACAAAATCAATGCATACAAATCAGTAGCCTTCATATATGCCAATAACAGTCGAGCAGAGAAACAAATCAAAGACGCATTACCTTTCACAATAGCACCAAAGAAAATTAAATATTTAGGAACATATCTAACTAAGGAGGTGAGAGACCTATATAGAAAGAACTACGAAACACTGAGAAAAGAAATTGCAGAAGATGTAAACAGATGGAAAACCCTACCATGCTCTTGGATAGGTAGAATCAACATTGTTAAAATGTCTATACTACCTAAAGTGATTTACAGAATCAATGCAGTCCCTAACAAAATATGAACATCATTTTTTGCAGATCTAGAAAAAGCAATTCTATGCTTCATGTGGAACCACAGAAGACCCCATCTAACCAAAGCAATCATAAACAAAAAGAACAAATTGGGAGGCATCAATCTACCAGACTTCAAACTATACTACAAGGCTATAGTAACCAAAACAGCATGGTACTGGCACAAGAACAGAGACATAGACCTATGGAACAGGACTGAGAATCCAAATATAAAACCATCCTCATACTATCATCTGATCTTTGACAAAGTAGACAAAAACATACATTTGGGGAAAAGAACCCCTATTCAATAAACGGTGCTGGGAAAATTAGATAGCCACATGTAGAAGACTGAAACTAGATCCACACCTCGCACCTCTCACAAAATCAACTCATGATGGATAACAGACTGAAGCTAAGATGTGAACCATAAGAATTCTAGAAGAAAATATTGGAAAAACTCTTATGGACGTTGGCCTAGGCAAAGAATTTGTGAAGAAGACCCCCAAAGCAATCACAGCAGCAACCAAAATAAATACATGGGACCTGATCAAATTAAAAAGCTTCTGCACAGCCAAGGAAACTATCACTAGAGCAAAAGACAACCTACAGAATAGGAGAAAATATTTGCATGCTACACATCTGATAAACGGCTAATAACCAGTATATATATAGAACTTAGGAAAATCAACAAGAAAAAATCAAACAACTTCATTAAAAAGTGGGCAAAGGACATGCACAGAAACTTTTCAAAAAAAAAGAGAAAATAATGGCCAGCAAACATATAAAAAATTGCTCAACCTCTCTAATCATCAGGGAAATGCAAGTCAAAACCACAATGAGATATCGTTTAACTCCAGTGAGATTGGCTCATATCAAAAAGTCCCAAAACAACAAATGTTGGCAGAGATGCGGACAGATAGGAACACTCATACACTGCTGGTGGGACTGCATATTAGTACAACCTCTATGGAAAGTAATATGGAGATATCTCAAAGAACTAAAAGTAGAACTACCATTTGATCCAGAAATCCCACTACTGGGTATTTACCCAAAGGAAAAAAAGACATTCTATAATAAGGACATCTGCACTTGAATGTTTATAGCAGCACAATTCACAATTGCAAAGATGTGGAAACAACCCAGGTGTCCATCAACACACGAGTGGATTAATAAAATGTGGTATATGTATACCATAGAGTATTACTTAGCAATAAAAAACAACAGTGAATTAGCACATCTGGTATTAGCCTGGATGGAGCTACAGCCCATTCTTTGAAGCTAAGTAACACAAGAATGGAAAAACAAGCACCACTGGTACTCACCATCAAATTAGTGCTAACTGATCAATACTTATGTCACACATGGCAATAATATTCATCAGGGGTCTGGTGGTGGGAGGGGGTTGGAGGGGATGGGAAAACTCTCACTGAATGGGCGCAGGGCACACAGTTTTGGGGATGTCCACAATTGTAGCTCTGACTTGGGCAGTGCACAGGCAATATATATATAACCAAAGTGTTCTACCCCCATAGTTTTCTGAAATTAAAAAAAGAAGAAACTGTGAACCAGAGAGATTAAGTGAGCCAATCAAGATTATAGCTTAGAAATGCCAGATATTCAGACTCCAGATCAGTGTTCTATTCAATAGAAATATGAATGCTGAAACAAAGGAAACATATTGTCTCCTCTGTACCCTTCTCCACTGAGCAGCACATGAAGTTTGGAGACTGAAGGAACTTGCAGGGATGGAAGTGGATAATGGTGGCTCGCTTTTCCTCTGAAAAGTGACAAGTAGCAACAAAGGGAAGGACTAATTAGTATTGGCTAACTCACCCTAAATATAGTGGACTTTAGCAGGTACAAATTTAACCCTCGTGATTTGATCATTTGTAAGTGCCTCTAGATTCCCACGATAGGCTGTAATTTTGCTAAGTTTACAAATTTGCATCAAGGTATTATGAGGCTTCTATGTGGGAGTGAGGCTCTTCACTAGTGAGTGAGCCTAGTGTCTGCTAAGTATCCATATCTCAAGCCAGTTTCACTGTTTCTACTTGTCTTCTTATACATGGGTACTTTTAGTAAATGATAAAATGGTTTGATTCTAAAATATATAGCAAAACCTAACAACAAATCTTCCCTAAAGGAAAGACATTTAAATGATTCAAACATAACTTCTGTATCGTATTTATAGAATTATTAGAGATGTGAAGGAATTTCTTAAATTTTTTAGTGATGCTTTATTGCATCTTATGGGGGAAATTTTTAGCTATCACAGGGTTTGGGAAGTGACAACATTTCAAAATTTATTCCTTATAAACATCAGTAGTCTATGCTATTGTTTCATTAAATGCCAGGGAATCCCTTCATTCTAAACCAAAAAGCCATTCATTTATCATGAGAAAATTTTAAGACATTCATTAAACTGGAACGAGAGGAATGTAAATAGTGACCATCTTTGTAGTGTAGTTTTCAAACTGGTGCACTTAGTTGTTACATGGATGTCCAATATTGGCAGCAGTCCAGTATATAGAACAGTTGTTCCAGTTTCAGTGGATATTCAACCAATTTAACAGGATTTACAGATCAATGTAGTGGATAACCTGGACCAAGAGAACATGTTGCTACAAAGAAAATTTTAGGAAAAAATATACAAATGTTGCCTTTTTATTTAAAAAATACATATAAAATTAAACCCAGCAGGGCACTTTTGAATTTGAGGAGATGCACATGTATTAATTGAAAATTGACAGCAGAATTTCAGCAAGTTTGCAGGGATTCTTAACAGTGCTAAACTATAATAAATATGGTACAAGTTGGCAGTAACTTAGTATGGACTCATAAAGACAGTTACACAAACTGCTACTAATAAACAGAATGAAGGAGGTGGGCATGTTCACCCACATCATGCTGAGTTTAGAGGGTCCTGCTGGTTCAACATTTAGACCTCGAACTGAGTCCAGAGCTGAACTTTGATTCTCCAGGCAAGACAAGGATAATCACAAGAAAAGAATAGTAATATGCTAAAGAGGGAGATTAAAGCATTTACCTGGACTTTTTATTTCATGTGTGTGTATGTGTGTGTGTTTAAATTTTATTCCTAATTGAAAAGTAATGGTCACTTGTTGCAGAGTCAAATAATCCAGAAATGCATAAAGTAAAACATTAATCTTCCTTTCCCCCAAGTCCTATTTCCCAAAAGGGAGCACTATCAACATTTGATATATATATTTTTCCATTTTTATCTGTGATTTTACACATATGTATGCATGTTTACATCTTACACTCTTTGTAAGAATGGTATCATATTGCACATACTGTAGTGTAGCTTTCTGTTTTCATTTACATCATGAACATAATTTCACATCCTTACATGGAAATCGGCTTCATTTTTTAATGTTTTGAATGCATTGAATAAACATTCCTTAGATGGAATGTACCATAATTTATTTAAAGAACTCCAGATCAATGAACATTTAGATTGTTTCCAATTTTTAGCTATCAGTATTTCAAGCAATGCTGCATAATACATTCATATACCAAGGCATGCAAATATAAGTATTTCTTACAAGAGGAATTTCTGGGTCAATGTGTTCTTTTACATGTTGAATGCAATGTAAGAAGCAGCAGGCACAGCCTGATTTCTTTCACCTTTCCACGGTCTGGGACCTGATAAGAGGAATTCAGTACACACAGGCAGAGAAGGGATCATCCATCTGATATGGTGTGAAAAGTCCCTAAAAGCCTTTCTATCCAGAACTCATCTCTTCCCTGGTCTCCTCAAATGGCAAATTCACAGTATAAACTCAAGTTTTTAGTAGCTTTTTGCACCCCCTTTTTAGTGGAGCACTACCGGCCTTACACAATTTAGGAGTAGATATGTTCTCCCTAAATGAAAGATTGGCAGGAACTCACATGCCTAGTTTAATCAGCACATCTTTTCATTTCAGCATTAATGAAAGTATTTATAAAATTTTAGTCTAATTTTCTGTTCTTATGATTTTAGTGGGCTAGATTAATTTGCTTTTCTAAACCTGAGGCTCTTATGATACCCAAGAATCATTCTTAAAGTAATACCATATTTTGCCCAATATATAATCTTATATTTTAGACAGAGTGAGCCTCTTTTAAATATATTGTCTCCCTCCTTCCCAACTATCCAGTGAGTCAGGCAGGGCAAAGAGTACTTTGGTTTGATCAATGACATAACTGAGGCTCAGAAATGTTATGGGACTAAATAGGACACATGAGCAGTATCATCAGAATTCATCAGTGATGAATGTATCATATGATAGATTTAGAAGCTATTGGAAATGGAGCTAAACTTGAAGTGACCTCAGGAGATAACCTGAAAGGTTTGGAATTGAGAGTTTCCTGGTGTTTCATTTAAACTTTGTTGCATTCTCTTTACTCAGATCTTAAAATATATGACAGCGCTATTTTCATTTACTTTTTTCCTTAGCAAATCAAAGTGTTTTAAAAATTATTTTAATTAAAAGATCTAATTAGCCTCATGATGTTTAAATTGAGGTTTTGCTTTACCGCATACACTGTTACTAAAATATAGATATTTTCAAGTTCATCATATGTAATGAATACATAAGCCAAGTTAATAAGGCCAGTCTGGGCCACTAGCAATATCATTAACAATAGCTAATCTTTACATCATTCTTTCTATGTGTTAGTCATCCATCTAAGATTGCTCATGTTAACTAATTTAATCCTCACAATATCCCTAGGAGGTGAGTTTTCTTGCAGATCCCTGTTTTGTACGTGAAGAAAATGAAGTAAAGAGCCATTAAATAACTTGTCCAAGGTCATGTAACAAGAAAGTGGCAGAGCTGGATTATAAACTCAGTTGTTCTGACCGCAGCATTCTTGCTCTTCACTACTGGGCAATGCTGCAATGTCAGAATGGCAATTTTCCACCGTCCTGTGTTATGCTCAAGGGCTTCAGAAAGCAGGAGGGTTCAGGAAGCAAACACTTCAAACTGTAACTTGGAGATATTACAATATAAACATAACTGGCCAGTCCAGAAAAGCCAATAAAATATTTATAAAAATTCAGAAAATTTCCTCAAGACCCCCACTCTCAGTTGAATCTGACCTAATGTGACTCTAAATTTGGCTTTTATTGACTTTCCAGCGAGCCAAGAAAAATAATGGAAGGAATTTATTCAATTTTATTATATTAATATTCCTAAGTGGGTGAGCTGTACAATAAGCCACTTAACCTTACCCACTGGTTCAAATTTCAGCTAAATGTGGCCTTTACAACAATATTCTCTCTTTATCTATCAAAGCAGAGTTCAGTTACATAGCTGTAGGAAACTTACGTTCTTTTTCTCTTGAGGCTTAGGAGGCTGAACTATGTTTTTATTAGCAATAGCCATCTTAAATTCATCTTTCTTTTTCTTTTTTTTTTTGGGGGGGGGACCAAACACTAACGTTTATTTATTTATTTTTTTCTTTTTTTTTTTTTAATTTATTTTTTTAATTTCAGAATATCATGGGGGTACAATACTTTGGCCATACACATTGCCCCTGTTCTGCCCGTGTCAGAGCCACAATCGTGGTCATCTCCCAAACTGTGCTCCCCACATCCATTCAGTGAGAGTTTTTCCCATCCCTTCCATCCCCCTCCTGCCCACCCTCCCTCAGATGAATGTTATTGCCCTGTGTGATGTAAGTGTTCCTCAGTTAGTACCAGTTTGATGGTGAGTACCAGTGGTGCTTGTTTTTCCAATCCTGCGACACTTCACTTCGAAGAATGGGTTCTAGCTCCAACCAGGATAATACCAGATGTGTTAATTCACTGTTGTTCCTTATTGCTGAGTAATACTCCATGGTATACATATACCACATTTTATTGATCCACTCGGGTATTGATGGGCACCTGGGTTGTTTCCACAACTTTGCAATTGTGAATTGTGCTGCTATGAACATTCGCGAGCAGATGTCTTTATTATAAAATGTCTTTTTTTCTTTTGGATAAATACCCAGTAGTGGGATTGCTGGGTCAAATGGTAATTCTACTTTTAATTCTTTGAGGTATCTCCATATTCTTTTCCATAGAGGTTGTACTAATTTGCAGTCCCACCAGCAGTGTATGAGTGTTCCTATCTGTCCACATCCCCGCCAACATTTGTTATTTGGGGATTTTTTGATATGAGCCAATCTCACTGGAGTTAAGTGATATCTCATTGTGGTTTTGATTTGCATTTCCATGATGGTTAGAGAAGTTGAGCACTTTTTTATATGTTTGCTGGCCATCATTCTGTCTTCTTTGGAAAAGTTTTTGTTCATGACCTTTGCCCATTTTTTAATAGGGTTGTTTGATTTTTTCTTGTTGATTTTCCTAAGTTCTGTATAGATTCTGGTTATCAGCCCTTTATCAGAGGTGTAGCATGCAAATATTTTCTCCCATTCTGTAGGTTGTCTGTTCACTCTAGTGATAGTTTCCTTGGCTGTGCAGAAGCTTTTCAATTTGATCAGGTCCCATGTATTTATTTTGGTTGCTGCTGTGATTGCTTTGGGGGTCTTCTTCATAAATTCTTTGCCTAGGCCAATGTCCATAAGAGTTTTTCCAACGTTTTCTTTGAGAATTCTTATGGTTTCATGTCCTAGGTTTAGATCTGTTATCCATTGTGAATTGATTTTTGTGAGAGGTGAGAGGTGTGGGTCCAGTTTCAGTCTTCTACATATGGCCATCCAGTTTTCCCAGCACTATTTGTTAAATAGGGATTCTTTTCCCCAGTGTACGTTTTTCTGGAATTTGTCAAAGATCAGGTGACTGTATGAGGTTGGTTTTATATTTGGGTTCTCAGTCCTGTTCCATTGGTCTACGTGTCTGTTCTTGTGCCAATACCATGCAGTATTGGTTACTATAGCCTTGTAGTATAGTTTGAAGTCTGGCAGACAGATGCCTCCCAATTTGTTCTTTTTGCTTAAGATTGCTTTGGCTAGATGGGGTCTTCTCTGGTTCCACACGAAGTGTAGAATTATTTTTTCTAGATCAGCAAAAAATGATGTTGGTATTTTGATAGGGATTGCATTGATTCTGTAAATTAATTTAGGTAGCAAAGCCATTTTTACTATGCTGACTCTGCCTATCCAAGAGCATGGTAGGGCTTTCCATCTGTTTACATCCTCTGCAATTTCCTTTCTCAGTGTTTCATAATTCTCTCTATATAGGTCTTTGACCTCCTTAGTTAGATATATTCCTAAATATTTAATTTTCTTTGTTGCTATTGCAAAAGGTATAGCATCTTTAATTTGTTTCTCGGCTTGATTGTTATTAGCATATATGAAGGCTATGGATTTGTGTGTATTAATTTTGTATCCTGAGACTTTGCTGAATTCATTTATCAATTCCAGTAATCTCTTGGTTGAATCTTTGGGGTTTTCTATGTATAATATCATATCATCTGTGAATAGTGAAAGTTTGACCTCTTCTGCCCCTATCTGGACGCCCCTGATTCCTCTGTCTTGTCTAATTGCTGTGGCCAGGACTTCCAGCACTATGTTGAAAAGAAGTGGAGATAGTGGGCACCCTTGTCTGGTGCCAGTTTTAAGGGGGAATGCCTTCAATTTTTCCCCATTCAGTATGATATTGGCTGTGGGTTTATCATACATGGCTTTAATAGTTTCTAGGAATGAGCCATCTATGCCTATATTGTTAAGAGTTCTTATCATAAAAGTGTGCTGAATTTTATCAAAAGCCTTTTCTGCATCTATTGAAAGGATCATATAATCTTTGTTCTTGCTTTTATTTATATGGTGAATTACATTTATAGATTTGCATATGTTTAACCATCCCTGCATCTCGGGAATAAAGCCCACCTGATCGTGATGGATTATTTTTTTGATGTACACTTGAATTCGGTTTGCAAAGATTTTATTGAAAATTTTTGCATCTATGTTCATAAGGGATATTGGTCTGTAGTTTTCTTTTTTTGTTGTGTCCTTTCCTGGCTTTGGTATCAAGGTGATATTGGCTTCGTAGAATGAGTTTGGGAGGATTCCATCATTCTGGATATTTTCAAATAATTTCTGCAGTATAGGCACCAGTTCTTCTTTGTAGGCTTGGTAGAATTCAGGTGTGAACCCATCTGGTCCGGGACTTTTTTTGTGGGTAGATTTTTAATTACTGCTTCAATGTCGGTGCTTGATATTGGTCTGTTTAGAAATTCTATTTCTTCCTGGTTGAGCCTAGGGAGGTAGTGTGTTTCTAAGAATTTGTCCATTTCTTCCACGTTTTCGTGTTTGTGGGCATAGAGATTTTTGTAGTATTCAAAGATGATGTTTTGTATTTCCATGGTATCAGTTGTGACTTCTCCTTTTTCATTTCTAATTGAGCTTATTAGAGTCCTTTCCTTTCTGCTTCTGGTCAACCTGGCAAGTGGCCTGTCTACTTTGTTTATCTTTTCAAAGAACCAACTTTTCGTTTCATTGATCTTCTGTATTGTTCTTTTGTTCTCGATTTCATTTAATTCTGCTCTAATTTTGGTTATTTCTTTTCTTCTGCTGGCTTTAGGGTTGCTTTGGTCTTCCTTTTCCATTTCCTTAAGATGATTCATTAGATTACTGATTTGTGACTTTTCTGTCTTTTGGATGTGGGAATTTAGGGCGATAAGTTTTCCTCTCAGGACTGCTTTTGCTGTATCCCACAGATTTTGATAACTTGTGTCCCCATTATCGTTTATTTTGAAGAATCTTTTGATTTCAATTTGAATCTCCTCCTTGACCCAATAATCTTTCAGCAATAGATTGTTTAGTTTCCAAGTTTTTGGAGGAAGATGTGAGTTTCTGTTGGAATTGGTATCTAATTTTATTCCGCTGTGGTCTGAAAAGATACATGGTATGATTTCTATTTTTTTGAATTTGTTTAGATCTGTTTTGTGGCCTAGGATGTGGTCAATTTTAGAGAAAGTTCCATGAGCTGATGAGAAGAATGTATATTCAGTGTTATTTGGGTGGAGGGTTCTGTAGATATCTGTTAGGCCCAAATGTTCTAGAGTCCTGTTTAGGTCTTTTATTTCTCTATTTGTTTTTTGTTTGGAGGATCTGTCCAGTTCCGTCAGTGGGGTGTTGAAGTCCCCTGCTATTATGGCACTGCTGCTTATTATGTTGTCTAGATCTAGCAGTATTTGCTTTATGTACCTGGGTGCTCCTGTGTTGGGTGCATAAATGTTTAGGATTGTTAAATCCTCTTGTGAGATTTTTCCCTTCACCACTATATAGTGTCCATTTTTGTCCTTCTTTACTTTTATTTCTTTAAAATTTATGTCATCTGAAATGAGGATGGCTACTCCAGATTTCTTTTGGTTTCCATTAGGCTGAAAAATTGTATTCCATCCTTTCACCTTGAGTCTGAATGCGTCTTTGTGTGTAAGGTGTGTTTCCTGAAGACAACAGATACTTGGCTTGTATTTTTTAATCCATTCAGCCAGCCTATGTCTCTTCAATGGGCAGTTCAAGCCATTTACATTTATTGAGAGAATTGATATTTGGGGTAAATTTCTGATTATTCTGTTGGGTGGTATCTTTTGTTTTACCTCTTGCGTCATTGTGGAGTCTGGTTTCTGGGGTTTTAGCTTTTGCGTAGTTTTACATAGGTGGGTGTCTGTTGCTCTGTTTAGTGTATAATGCAGGTCTGAGCATTTCTTGCAAGGCCGGTCTGGATTTCGCAAATTCTATCAGTGATTGCTTATCTGGAAACGTCTTTATTTCTCCCTCATATAAGAAGCTTAGTTTGGCAGGATACAGAATTCTGGGTTGACCTTTGTTTTGTTCTAGGAGATTGATGATGTCTCCCCATTCCCTTCTGGCTTGTAAGATTTCAGCTGAGAAATCTGCAGTTAATCTGATAGGTTTCCCTTTGTAGGTTACCAGCTCTTTTTGTCTTACAGCTCTGAGGAGTGCCTCTTTTGTCTTTACTTCGGTCAGTCTAATAATTATGTGGCGTGGTGAATGCCTTTTCACGTTGACTCTCCCAGGAGTCCTGTGTGCTTCTTGTACTTGGATATCGAGATTTCTGGCTAAGCCATGGAAATTTTCCTCTATTATTCCTTCAAATAAATTTTCCAGGCCACCCAAATTTTCTTCCTCTCCCTCAGGGATACCTATGATCCTTATGTTTGGCCTCTTTACATAATCCCACATTTCTTGTATGCTTTTTTCCTGCCTCTTGTTTTTGTGTTCTTTCTCTTTGGCTGATTTATTTAGCACATAGGAGCTGTCTTCTAGCTCTGAGATTCTTTCCTCTGCATGGTCCAGCCTATTCTTAAGGCTTTCCACTGTGTTTTGTAGATCCTTGAATGCTTCTTTCATTTCTAGGATTTCTATTTGATTTTTCCGTAATATTTCTATTTCTTTGGAGAATTTTTCATTCATTTCTTGCATTTTTCTTGTGGTTTCTTTGTGCTGGGATTCAATTTTCTCTTGAATTTCATTGAGCTTTCTTATAATCCATAAACGAAATTCCTCTTCTGTCATTCTACCCATTTCATTTGGGTTGGTATCCATTGCTGAGGAACTGATAATTTCTTTTGGGGGTGACTTTTCACTCTGATTTTTCATGTTCCCTGAGTTCTTTCGCTGGTTTTTTCTCATCTGGCCTCTTGGTTGAGAGCTGGGGGTGTTAGAACTTGTTTATGGCCCTGTCACCAGGCTCACAATTATTGTTCCTTGGCATAGCCAGGGAGAGAAGTAGTGGCCTGTATTGCCTTAGGTGTATTTTAGCAAGTTTGTTGGATATTGAGTTAACTCTGACCTGTGGTCTTCTCCTCTTCCCAGTGGAGTGTGGTGAGAATGACCTCCCAGCTTGGGCTCTGAGCTAATGAATTTTACTTGAGGATATGAGTCCTCTGCTCCCTATTAGCTAGGTATTCTGTTATGTCCGTGGCAGACTCTGATCCCCCAGTTGGGCTATGCGAAAGCCCCGTGCTTTGGGAGGGGCCTTGTAGCTCCTAGGGGTTACCTTGACCCTGCTCCTCCTGAGGTGCAGGTAGGAACACAATTTCTTTTGGCTGCAGTGTGAGAGCTGAGTTGGGAAAATTGTACACAGCTCAGAGGTTGCTCATCTAGCTACGTGTGTCTGCCCTTCTGATGTGTGTCTCCGCGTGATACTGGTTGATAGGGGGATCTCCAATTGTGCACCCCTTTTCCACCACTAGACCCCAAGGCGAGGCGGGTGGCCGTTGGAAGCGCTCTTGGATGGCGCAAAATTCCCTATTGAAGTGAGCAGGATTATGGGGAGCTGCTCTGGTTCAGCCTGTGGCTCTTGAGGTATTTGGTTGTCATGGGAACCAGCAGTTATACCAAATGAGTCACTATAGCCAGTAACCTTCAAAATGAGTGACCTCTTCGGTAAAGGAGGGCTGGGACCTGAAGGGCGGGCACTAGGACCAGCATGGAGCGGACTTTTGGGAGGCCAGAGCCGGGGTAGCGGAACCAGATGGACAAGCTGCAAACTGTTTCCAATACACAAAGGTCCCACCGCTACAGTTCCGGGATCTTGTCCCACCTGGAACCCACAGATGCAGCTGTCCCTGGCCACCCCAGGCAAAGCCTGTCTCGCCCCAGCAGAAGAGCCCCGGGCCGGGGCGGGGGGGAGCTACAGACGCGGCTCACAGCTCCGCGCGGGCGGCTGTAAAGATGGCGGCCGCCACCGGCCTGGCGCACAGCCGGGCTCCGATCGCGCCTGGAGCGCAGTTTTTCTCTGCCGGCCGCAGCGGCAGTTGCTAGCAGCCTCTAAGGGCGTGTCCCGCTCTCCGTTAAACTCCTGGGCCCAGTCCTGCTGACTTCTAGTGGCGCAGTGCCGGCCTGCGGGTTCCCGCGCACTGTCCCGGGAAGCTGTATCTCAATCCCCGCCCAGTTCCTCCCCAGCCCTCGGCAGTCTCTGTATATTGTAGCTGCGAGTCGTGTTTGGCTCTGGCTACTTCCTCCTCTCCACAGGGCTCGCCGGCCCGAGCAACCGCTCTGTCCCAACTCTGGGCTTGTCCCTGACTGCGTGTATGGGGAGGCGCGTAACCGCTTGGGGGGCAGGTCGCGCTGCGCCGACCTGGCGAGTGCGTCCTTCCCGCGCTCTGGGCTCTATTGTGCTCCGTGCGCCCTCCGATCTTTGTGAAAATTTTGTACCTGTTTTCTTGGGCTGGCGTTCGGCGTTGTTTCTCTGTAATTCGCAGTGCTGTTTTCGGAGTGAGCGGTCCATGCTCGCAGGCAGCCGCTGGCATCCTTCACCCCCTTCCCTGGGAGCGGTGCGGTGGGAGGGCTCTATCACACCGCCATTTTCAGCAGAGCTTAAATTCATCTTTCTTATGAAGCATTGAATATTTTAACAAACTGAAAGCTAATGTTGACAGTGCCACTAAAATTTAACCAAAATTTCTCATATATATTGGAATTGTTATATACAATTTCCAGCCATAGTGCCTAGGTTCAAATCCCAGCTCTGCAACTTAACAGCTGTGTGCTCTTGGGCATATTTCTTAATTATTTTGTGCCTTAACTTCCTCATTTTTAAACTAGGGATTTTGATAAAGCTTACTTCACAGGGTGGGTTGAGAATTTATTGAGTGTTAACTACGTAAGCCACTGGTCGAAGTTCTTTACATGTATTATTCATTCAATCCTTACAACAACCTTATGATAAGTTGCTAATATCCCCAATTTAAAGATGAGGAAACTGTGGCACTGAGTGGTTAAGAAACATGTCTAAGGAAAAATTTTAAAGTGAGTAAGCAGTAGAGCCTAGATATGAACCCAAGCAACCTGGCTCTAAATCTACAATCTTAGAAACTGCTACACACTGCCGTTTTGAAAATTAGTTTAAAACAGCAACACCTTTCCAAAGCCCACTTTATAACAGCAAACATGCTCTTCTAACTTTTTCTCACTCTGACCTTCTGTCTATAAGCAGCCAAACCAGCCCCATTTTGCCATTTAATGGCCCTGGTGTTGTAACCACATAGGCCATGATTAAGACCGTTCAGACATTGGTTTGATTTATTTCTGTAACTCCAAGTTACCAAATCCCTTTGTTTGCCACCAGATTCCAGATTCACACATCTGCTATATTACATGCTCAATAAAGTCTCATGACAGAATGAAACTCCTTGTTAGAAAACCACGAAGTGAGAGTTTTAAAATCATTGCAAAAGTCTTCTTTCCTCTCAGAAAAAGTTTTACAACAGAAGACTTTAGGAGAAAGACAAAGAAGTAAAATTTAACAGAGAAAATTTTACATCTCATGGATTGTTAAAAATTTAGTCATTTATGGTTAATTTTATAGAAAAAACAAAATGGAAGTGTACATTGCTATTTTGGATATGGAAATACTTTATTCTCAATATTCTTGAGCCTATAAACCAATGTAGGAAAGCAGACACACTTAGAGGACAATATTTCAAAATCAATTTTTAAAAAATATGCATTGAAGCCACTTTGTGCTATTTGCTATAATAGATCTCCATTTTTTCTTTAACTTTTGATATATCCAATGAGTTGTCCCAAAATACAGTACCCTACATGCTATTTGAAGTGAGTCAAATCCTTTAAGGAGGAAAGCTTTGATTTTGGACAAACTGTGGGAAGCCAAGGACTAGATTCCACATATTGAATTTTTATCAATCTTTGTGGTCACTTCAGAGTTTTTTAAGTGATGCTGTGTTTGCTTAAGCATGCTCTTTGAATGAAGCTTTAAAATAAAAAGAAAAGAAAAAACTATAACAACAGTGTTTTCTGGGCTGATGAGATTTTCTATGTTTAAAAACACTGATTAAAACTTCTAAAGGAGCAATTCAACTCCATCATAAGAAGACTCCATCTGAACCTGGAGTGGGCAACTGCTGACACATGATGCTTTCAGAATTTCTGAAACACCTATTTACCTATTTCACCTAATTGTAAGCGCATACAAACTTGAAATCATAGAGTCTCAACATTTGAAGGAATTTAACAATCAAATACTGCAACCAATCAATGTTTTAGCTCCTTTTTTCAATATCCCTAATGAATAATGCCTCTGATGACAGAAATTCTCCCTCAAGCTCTAAATGCTACACAATCAGTCCTCATAAAAACCAACCTTATTCTGAGACATTTTCTAGATTAAAAGAAGCGTTTTATTCATATTTGTATCCTTAATGCCTAATAAAACAAAGACACATGAGTGTACAGTGAAGTGGCTTGAACTGAACTGAAATGGATTTCCTTGCATCATAGACTGCCTTGCACTCTAGTTAACTGTGTACATGTTTTATTTCCTCAACTGGATTGTAAATTATATGAGGGCAGGCATCTTGTGTCATACATCTCCATATCCTCTGCATCCCCTAGTATTGTACAATGCACACAGAATGTCCTACATAACTATTTGTTGAATTTAAAATGTGAGTGAATGAACAAATGAATGAATCTTAGGCTATTCTTCCGGGATACATTTTACACAGCTCTTCAAAATCAGGAACAAACATTTATATTCTATTTCCAAGACTTCAAAGAACGATTTCAATTAAATTTTCTCCTAACTAGGAATTTCTATACCAAATGGCCTATAAGTCTTTGCAATAAGACAGCCTTTTGATTTTTGAAGCTGATATTTCTTTCTTAGGAATATACAGGTTTTTTACATGTGGCTTAATGAAATTCAAAGGCTTTTTAAATATATCTTTTTTTCCTATTATTTCAAATCTATAAATATAATAGATTGAAAACACATTTAAAGGGAAAACTATATTTACATCTTTCATGAGACTTTCACATTCTTTTTATACCCAAGGGAAATACTGAATGTGCAAGCAAGCTACTGAAACTGAATGGAACCAATGTATATGCTGTAAAGTATAAAAGTCCAAAAAAGGATTTTATCTTTTCAGCAAGATAAGCATAATCTTCGGTGAAATATTTTTCAAAATACAGAAATTGACATGTAATAATGTGTATTTCAAACCCTTTTTCTTTAGTTTAGCTTGATAAAATAGTACATAAGCAAATCATGCCCTTGTTCAAATTCTGATTCTGCTGTAAACCAACTGGGTAATTTTGGACAAGTTGCTAAACCTTTCTGGGCCTCAGTTTTCTCCCTATAAGTAGGATTTTTAAATGATTAATATATATAAAGCATTTAACACACTACAAGTGATCCATAATTATAAGCTATTATTATTAATATGCTCACATAGTAACAGAACATGGCTGTTGAATAAAAGAATGATTTAAAATCATTCTGTTACTATAATTTATGCAATCAAAAATAGCATATACTTTAAAATCAGTCCCTCATGAAGCTATTTAATTGTTAAAGGAATACTGCTTTTACTATCACTAATTTTGAAACACCTTTTTTGAACTTGCTTTAAACTACTTTGTGAGCCACTTAAAGTAATAAATAGAACCTTAAAATCATATTTTGCTTATTTAAAAAAGTAATATCCTGCTTATTCACAAGACTTGGCTATGAATGACTGAGATGTTTACAGAAATCTAACCATTTGCCAGAAAAGAAATATTTTCCACCATTGGGCATAATCAAAACAATATTTCAAAAATGCAGAAGATAATTACAGAAGGTATTTTAGGCAATGATATTATTGTTGGATTTAGTGCCTGCTACCCTAATAATTTTTTAAAATGGGTGCTACTTATTTGATCAAAAAGTTCTATACATACTGTACTTTGTAATAGATTTGACTATACATCTCTTATATGTAATATCTTATTGTTATTATTATTATATTGTATTGTGTTATCATGCAGGGGAAAAATGAGAAATATGGGAAATATGGGATTAAGTAAAATGGCCAAATGTAAGAATCATAGGCATCCCTGAGCATGAGGAAGAAAAAAGCAAAAGGCCTAGGAAACCTATTTGAGGGAATAATAGAGGAAAATTTCCTTTGTCTCACTAGAGATTTAGACATCCAGATACAAGAAGCTCAAAGAACATCTGGGAGATTCATTGTAAAAATGGGCAACACCAAGGCACATAATCATCAGACTGGCCAAAGTCTACATGAAGGAGGAACTCCTGTGAGCTGAGAGGTGAAAACAGCAAACAACTTCCAAAGGAAAACCCATCAGACTAACAGGAGACTTCTCAACAGAAACCTTACAAGCCAGAAGGGATTGGGGGCCTACTTTTAGTCTCCTTAAACAGAATAACTGCCAGCCAAGAATTTTGTATCCTTTTATGAAACTAGGTTGCATAAATGAAGGATAAATAAAGTCTTTCCCAGACAAGCAAACACTAAGGGAATTTGTCACCACTAGACCTGCCCTATAAGAAAGGCTTAAAAGCGTTCTACACCTGGAAAAGAACAATTGATTCCTACTATTGTAAAAATATCCAAAAGTTAAAACTCATAGATCTTATAAAACAGTAACACAGGGAGAGAACCAAGAAACTAGGTAACAATCCAAAAGATGACCAGAACAGTATTTCACATATCAATAATAACATTGAATGTGAATGGTCTTAATGCCTCCCTTAAAAGATATAAGTTGGCTGAATGGATTAAAAAACACAACAGAAATATATACAGTATCCAAGAAACCCATTTACCTCACAAAGATTCCCAAGACTCAAGGTAGAGGGGTGGAAAAAAATATTCCATGCAAATGGAAACCAACAGTGAGCAGGAGCTATTCTCATAACAGATAAAATAGACTTTAAATCAACAATGGTAAAAAAAAAAGACAAAGATGGTCATTATATAATGATAAAGGGATCAATTCAGCAAGAAGATATAAAAATCCTAAAAATATATGCACCTAACACAGGAGCTCCCAGATTCATAAAACAAATTCTACTAGGATCTAAGGACAGAAATAAAGAGCAATATCATAATAGCTGGGGATTTCAACACTGCATTGAAAGAACTAGACAGATCATTGAAGCAGAAGATCAACAAAGAAATCCTGGATTTAAATGGGACTCTAGAACAAATGGACCTAACAGACATTTACAGAACATTCTACCCAAAAACTGCAGAAGATACATTATTCTCATTAACACATGCGACATTCAACAAGATAGATCATACGTTAGGCTATAAAAAAAATCTCAGCAAATTTAGAAAAATCGAAATTGTACCATGTATCTTCTCAGACCACAGTGAAATAAAACAATTAATGAAACCAATTCCAGGAGAAACTCTCAAATCTACACAGATGTTAATACATGGAAATTAAGCCTGCTGCTGAACGATCCTTGGGTTATTGATGAAATCAAGAGGAAACCAAAAAATTTTTCAAATTGAATGAGAAAGGTGACACACGCTTCTAAAATCTATGGGATACAACAAAAGCAGTCCTAAGGGGAAAATTCATAACCTTAAATGCTTACATCAAAAAGACAGAAAGATCACAAATTAACAACCTAGTTTCACACCTCAAGGAACTAGAAAAAGAAGAACAAATCAAACCCAAAGCTAGCAGAAGGAAAGAAATAAAGAAGCTCAGAGCAAAACTAAATGAAACGGAAACCACAAAAGAAAAAAAGGAAACCAAACTCAGTCCTGTTGGATTAGGGGCCCCCTACTACAGTATGACCTTATCTTAACTACTTACATCTGCAATTATCCTATTTTCAAATAAGATCACATTCTGAGGTACTGGGGTTAAGACTTCAACATATGAATTTTGGGGGGGACACAATTCAAGCCATAACAATATACAACAAATGTACTTAGCAAATATTTATAAGTGTTTACTATACACCAAGATGTATTCTCAGAAAAAAAAAATGCTCCTTTTCCCAATCTACAGGTTCAGCCCTATTTCCCACTACTCCCCTACAAATACATTCAACTACATCCAAACTATAATACTCACTATTCCCTGAAAAGCTGTATGTGCTCATTGTATTAATTTCCTATTGCTGGTGTAACAAATTGCCACTTAGGGCTTAAAAACACAAATTTATTATCTTATAGTTCTGCAGGTCAGAAGTCAGAATGGGTCTTATAGGTTAAATCAGGTGTTGGCAGAGCTGCCTTCCTTCTGGAGGCTCTATGGGGAGTACATTTCCTTGTCTTTTCCAGCTTCTGGAGGCCACCTGCTTTCCTTAGCCCCTTTCTCCATCTTCAAGGCCGGCTGCATAGCAGTTGCAAGTCTCCCTCTCTCTCATTCAGGCTTCTATCATCACATCTCCTTCTGTAACTCTGACCCTCCCGCATCTCTCGTATAAGGAGACTTACATTGGGTTTACGCAGATAATCCAGGATAATCTCCCTATTCCGAGATCCTTAGCTCACATCTACAAGTACATTTTGCCATATAAGATAACATATTCACAGGTTTCAGGCACTAAGACACGGATATCTTTGAGACAACATTATTCTCTGTTCCACACTCACGTTATTGTCTTTACCTAAAATACCACTTCACCATCACCACCCTCTAAAATCTTACTCATTTTTCAAGGTCAAGATCAAAGATACCTCTTTTTATTATAAAAAGATTTTTCTGATTCTCTAGTTAAAAATGCTCTCCTCTTCCACTGAACTCTAGAATGCTTTGTCTGTAACCCCCTCCTCTACTTTCTGGTGTATTAGAGTTTTATCTGAACTTTTCTTATCTCTCTTAAGAGCAGCAAGCCCTAGGAGGCAGGAAATATATTTCACTCATTTGTAGACCCCCAGGGTCTCTCTTAGTTGTTTATAATTAATAGCAGTTACTCAAACTTTTTGATTTATTGATTATTAATGAGGTGGTTGGGTCTTAATGGAGCCAGAATGGATTTCCTTGGCAGTCCCGGGCAATGGGTTTCATCTCAGTTTACTTCAACTACTTCACCATTTTCTACTTTTTAAAGACAGGCAGGAGGTTTAGGTAAAGAGCATGAGCTTTAACATCAGATTGACTACATGCTGCATGATTCCATTTGTATAAAATTTTAGAAAAGACAAAACTGTGGTGATAGAAATCAGATCGGAGGTTGCTGGGAGAATGGGGAAGAGGCTGACTTCAGAGGGACAAGAGGGAATTTAGGGTGATAGAATGTTCTATAGTAGATCACGATAGTTGTGAGGACAGTTATAATACTGTATGCATATGCCAAAATATTGAGCAAGTTAGAAACATCAGAGAAGATCTAGGCCAAAGTGGGAAAAAAGAATCAACCAGGAAAAACCCAGAAAGCAAGTCCTCATTTTAAAAAAAGAAAAAAGCCTGGGAGAAAAGCTTTTCTGAACTCCACCTCATTCTCGAAGTTCAGAAGCATAAATTCATATAAAATAAGAAAACTACTAGGTGTGAAAATTTGTCCTGAGCGGTCAAAGAACGAAAGAGAAATAACAACAAATAATGTCAAATGAACAAGAAGCTACATTTTGTGCTTATTAGTTTAAATTCAGCAAAACAGCCTGCCGAAGGCAATGACGTAAGAACAATTAAAATGAAAAATGGCACAGTCAGAAGGAATTATTGAAAATGATGAAGTGCAAAGAAATTACCAGGATGGACTTCCTGGAGAGGTGTGCTCTGAGCCAAATTTTGAAAGAAGTAATTGATCACACTGCCGGGAGCAACACTCCAGATGGGAAAGAATGACATGAGGAAAGACTTGGCATTTGGGAAATAGAAAGCATGAGAAAATGTTATTGATTTTCTTTCTTTTTTTAAATTTCCCTATTACTATATATTTCTTGTCATAGTCTTGAAATGACACTTGAAGTCTATCTATCTAACACAAGTCACTATTCTTCCCTGAAAACTTCCCTGTCCGCTCATCTCAAATTGAATGCTCCAGCTTCATGGAAATCTTTCAGTCTATGCCTCACAAATTAACATCCTGTTTTGTTTCCCAGATATTTAATGTGTTAAGTTAGACTATTCCTGGTGCAAGAATCATGCATGTATCCCTCTGCTGTTCCCAAAAGGTCTAGTACATTCCAGGGCATATAGTAAACACCAAATAAGACAAAAATTTGATTAATTATTAAAATTTAAAACTTACGTCCAAAAGTAGTAATAACATCTTATTCTTTCAGTAAAAACATTTCCCTTTCAAGGAGAGGTTTATTTAATCCTATAGTACAACATCAGAAAGACATTGCTGTGCACTTTTCCTCTTTAGAAAATGATTCTCCTCTCCCTCTCGCTTTCTAGCTCTCCCTCCCCACCCCCTCGGAGGACTTATGTTGCTGGATACTCTGTCAAGGGTCTAGAAATCCATTGGAGCTGGTTTATTTGTTGAAGCATTTCTTAGTACAAGACTGGAATATGTGAGCATCAAAAATAATAGCACATTTGTACAGATATGGGGGTGGGAAGAAGATTTAGGGTGGATCCAAAAATGAAAGGTTTGGGCCTTTTTGCCCTTCTTCCTTCTGCTAATCTTCCTTGAGGGGATAAAGTGTATCTGTGAAGTGGATCTAGTTGAACTGTAATCCGTGTTGTGTCCCCTACAGGTGGCTGCAAAATAAACACTCTTCTGTCCATGTTTAGTGGTCACTGGTTGCTACCATGCCAGTGCTTTACAAGTTGAACTTTCTTTAACCTTGAAATCCATGGAGCAAAAGGGTATCCAAGTGAGTCTAACTGCAGCTAACCTCATTACTTTTGATGTTTCTGTTTGATCTGATTTTCTTTTTTTATCATTATTTATTCCCATTTATTTGATCCAAGTTTCCTAGGAGTTGTTGGTTTAAAAGACCTATTGGAACAACTTGGAATGTTTAATGATGCTGCTCTCTGGAGTCATTTTAACAAATTACTAGCTTGTTCCTTTATGCTGCAATATAATAGGCTTATTTTACTCCTGTATTTTCTTACTTCTATTTTAGTCATCTCTATTGCCAAATGGTTTACCAGGGTTTTTTTGCCAGTCATCACAGGGGTACACACAGAGATATTTTTCTCAATAAGGAATGTTCTATGTCTCACATTTAGTTCAGGGCAACTGGATTCTCTGTTGTGTTCAGAACTTAACAATTCATTGTTATAATCTACTCCCACAAATACAATTAGTAAATGGTATTGTAAGGACTCCATAAAAACGCAAATCACAAGTTCAAACCTGTTTTTAAGTTAAAAGCCAAGATGTTTTTCTTTATTATAGCCCTCTCTTTGGTGACTTTGATATAAGATCATTAGTCATCATTTGGGGATATTTTACTCTACTTAGCATTAGTCCCCCCTGAAGATCATTTGGAAAAATACACCCAATATCAAATATCTCTATATATATGAAAATAGCCCTTTGATAAACAATATTTTCAATCCTTTAGACATATGACATTACACAGACTTCACTTTCCCTGGAATAACATGTATTTCCTGTGGCTATATATATATGGCACTACTAAAATTCTAATATGGTTAGATTAGAAAATTTCATAAATGGGGATGTAAGATGCTGTTTACTCCGCATTTTTGGAAGCAAAGGAAATAGACTGTCCCTAAATGTTCTCCTCACAAATAATAAGAAATAGTTTTAGTGTTTCTGTATCCATGCAACTAAGGACAGGGTGGCAGAAAAACTGACAAAAAAAATCTCATTCAAACATGTAGTTCAAAGCATTTTTTAAGCTTCTCCATGAAAATAGGAAGAAATTCTATCCTGACTGCACACAATAAGAACACTTTTACCTAACGATTGAGTGCCATGTTTTATTTAAGATCCTTTATGATAAATTCATAATTTTGAATGTCAGGGGTTAAAAGGAGCAAAAAGACCATTAATTCACCCTTTTCTTTTACAGATGGAAATTGAGGGCCAGGAATGTTCAGTCACAAAGAGTTCTATAAAAACAAAGCCAAGGTTAGAACTAGATTCTGGCTCCTAATTCACTGCTCTTTTTCTTTGACCCCTACCATCCATGCAATAACCAGCTCCTTGTCTGTAGATCATATTATAACTACAGAAAATTAAACCAATATGTCTGAAACAGGTTTCTTAACAGCTCCACCCCATCACCATGAACCCAAAGCCTTTTTTAAAAGAAGTGTTTTAGCAGTTTTTGGCATAATAGATGTAGTAAAGTCCAAAGACCTGGTTTCAGTCTCTGGTTGTATTACTTACTGGCTGTTTGGCCTCAGGCCGCTGATTTAACTTCTAGGAACCTCAGTTGCTTTATCTGTAAAGCAAGGTGAAAATATAAAACATTTTGGCCTCCTCCTTTGTACTGATATTTAATAAATGTTATAGTCATTGAGCCTACCATGTGCCAAACATTATGATAGACACTCTGCATGCATTATTATGTCATTTTCATATAAGCCCTATTTATGTAGAAGGAAAAGCTTCCTCACACAAAGGTACTATGAAGATAAATTGATATAATGTATCTGATGCAGGTGTGTGGTACTCAGGATATGGATATTTCTCTTTTTTTTCCCTCATTCTAAATAATTTACACATTACTTTTCTTGACTTCACTCAATCAACAAATCTTGAACATCCCCTGTGTACCCATTACTGTGATGGGTACTATAAACATAACCTGAGCAATGGTTCTTGATCTCAAGAAGGCTATAATATAATTGATTATGCAGAATGAATATGTGAACCAATTAAAGAATAAATTGGTTAAAAATGTTAATGATCATAGTTAACATATACTTAGTTATTACTGTTTATGAGACATTATTGTAATTCCTTTATATGTTTTAATTTATCTTCAAAACACCCCGTGAGGTAGGCACTGTTATTATGCCCATTTTACAGATGAGGCACAAAAAGACTGAACAAATTATCCAAGGTCATCTAGCTGGTAAGTACAGAGCCAAGATTCAAACCTAGGTAGTATACCTCCAGAGGCCTTGTATCGAACTATCATCATTGAAAATGCAATAAGAGATCAGACAAAGAAAAAATTAGCCTAAAATAGATGGGGAAAAAATTTCACAATGGAACTTAAGTGGATTCTTGAATGCCTAGAATTTTAAGTGAACTAAAAACAAGATTTAGGACACTTCGTACAGGAGGAATAGCATAAAGAAAGGGTCAGAAGCAAGAATGCTCGGGGTTAGCAGTCTTAGCATCCTTCCAATAACAATGATAATGGTATTTTGTTGAACATTAATTATGTGCCAGTAACTTTGCTAAATGCTTTAAATGAATTATTTCATTTCATCTATACAATAATTTATATAGAAATAGGGAGTCTTAATTTCCCTATTGTTCACAAGAGGAAATCAAAGTTCAGAATGTTGAAGTAACTTCCTTGGGCTCAGAACTGAGACACAAACTCTTAACCATTATATCATATCCCAAGAAAATAGAAATCCCACTTGGTGGTTTATTAGCCATAAAATAGTATCTGTAGGCCTTGGAAAAAGATTATCACAATCATGTCATCTTCATCTCTTTTCACGTAGTTTGGAGAGTAAGATGACGCAAAACGAACTTGGCCATAGAATATGCATGCATCTGGATTGTCTCCATAGGCAGATAACCCTAAAGAAAAATGTCAACTTGGAGAATGCTCAGAAGGTATTAACTGGCTTGAAATATATATATTCAACTACTCGAGTCACAACCTTACAAAAATGCAGCAGTGTGTTACTCCATTTTGGATCAGATTTAGTTGTTCAATCTTAATTGCCCAACTTAAAGTAGGCAACGTTCTGGCAGAGAATGACATCTTTCAAAAGGGATCATGTATTCTCCTTGATGCAACTCAAATATCTTCTGGAGTATATGGGTGGCAGAAGTGTTTAAAAATTACTTTGCCTAATAATTCAGAGAAAGCTTTTTGAAATCACTCATTTATTCTCTGTTCCATCAGCTCGTATCTGCTCTGCAATTTCATTTAGCATTTATGAAAAAACTTGGTGTGATTTCTCACCAAGTGCTTTTAGTATGTAGACCTGGTCTCCTCAATAGAATATGAGCTCCTTAAAGACAGAGACCCTAGTTTCTCATCATTTGAGCAAAATAGGACCCTTCCTTCAGGTCTCTGTACACAGTCATCAATTATGAAATACTTCCATAAAATTGTCCATGTTTTTGCTCAGCTACAAAATTAGTTCTTCATTAGGTAGATATAACTGAAAAAGAAATATCTTTGAATCTTTTGGGATTTAGCTAATGTGAAAGAAGGAGAAAGAATTTTAATTGGGTTATTAAAGTTTTATCATGTGATTATTCTGTTTGAACGTGAAAATAATTCAAAATTATTCTAAATTACAAACCTTATGCAATGGTAGTGCATGTGTCACAACCACATTGCACAATTGTCATAAACCTTTGTTTTCAGGCATGTAAAGAAAAAGATAATAGGAAACCACTTTGTGGTTGTCTTTAGCATATAGTCAGTTATTCGCTTACCCATAACAACAAAAATGTGGCTACTATACTTCAAAGGAGTACACCTGCTTTTAGATAGAACAGGCAAGTTGAGGGAGAGAGAAATGAGAAGTTGCTATAGACAGAGCATTAAGATTTTCTTCTCTTTTCTCTTGAATTTTGATTAAGTGCCAATTTGTACACTTAGAATAAAATATGAGACCATTGCAGTTTCTTGCAAGAATTAAATGATAGACCCATTTTCTTTTCCAAATGGAATTAAAATTCAACTTTATAGATAATGACCTAGAGAATGAAGAGTTTTATTTATATAGTTTATAAGATTTTATTTTGAATTTGTATTATGGTTCATTGCATTGTTTCTCATTACTCCAAATGTGTATGTATCATCCAGACAAGTGAATTAGAAATTTTTGAAATTATATCTTCTTCCAAGGAAGAGATTTGCACACAAAATAAGCACTCTGCACTTGCTTGTTGAGAAGACAAGGAATTAACACACATATAAGCACAAGAAATATTTGGCAGCTCCTACGCATGACTGGACCTTTTCTGCGTAGACATATTCCCAGCTGTTTCTTCTCTAGGGTCTTCTCATCTTTTCTAAGACTTTTCACAGAAAGTGGGCTTGGTTCCCTTCTGTTCCTGGATTTCACAAACAAATCTGGGAGTTCTAGCTTAGACCTGAGCCTGGGACTTACTGTCATGGGGTTGGAAGGGGCAGAGGGATTAGTTCAGGACTCCATTCTCCAACACTCGGCAGCAAGTATCCTTTTCCTCTGACTCCCCTTCTCTCCACCAAGGAAACTTTAGTCTAGGGTGGAAAGCCTTACCTGACTCATCTAGAGGGCTTCCAAGTCTCTTGCTTATGCTTGGAGCCCTTTCTGTTTCCTTTAGGGCCAAGACTTTTGAAACTCAACTAAAGCCACTTTTTCTATTTTTTCCTAAGCCATCCTTCTCCTGAGGCATTAAACCTAGACTAGCCTAGTGTTGCCTGAACTACAGGTGAAGTGGCAAGGTAACATGGTAAGGATTATTGTAAGTGTGTTTTTGGTGGGAAAATAAAATCCTTTGTGAACAAGAGGAAAGGATTCCCTAAATTGGGTAGAGGTTTGCACTAAGGAGGTTGGAACATGGAGGTGATATAAAGGTGGATGTAAGAGAATGCTGGGATGTGCCCACAAGTGGTCCTCAAGGGAAGAGGATCATTCCTGCAGAAAGAGTCATATTAAGCTTGTAACTTAAAATTGCTCCCCTTTTCTCTTTGTAAACTTCATTTATGTAGCAGAACCCGATATGCCAATTCAGCCATATCACTTGGAGCTGAAGAGAATGAAGGCATTAGGGGAAAAAAGGAAGGCTAACTGCGTACTCACTGCACAGCTGAAGGAGGCCCTGTGGAGGCAGCAACACCATATCCAAAGAGAACGGTGGTTGTGGTGGAGCTGGAGTGAAGAGGAGCCCATCATGCAGAGAAGTGTCTGGCGGGCAGATGGCCTAGGGCCAGACACCAGACACCCTCCTCTCTCCTATACCAGAGGCAGTTGACCTGGACAGTTTTTAGATGGTGTGATGGCAGGGGAAGTCTGGCACAAGGATACACAAATTACAGTGGAGAGTTTTGTCAGGTAGTACTCAGCCTATCCCTTTAGCTCTTCCCCGTTCACTTCCCTAGAAATTTCTACTCATCCTTGAAGACTCAGGTCATCTCTCATTCTTTCTAAATCAGAATGTAGTGCTTCATTTTCGGTAATTCTAAAATGCTTAGCTTATTTCTCCTATAACACATCACATTTCTAGAGCTCTTTAGGAGAGTGTTGTTTTCTCTCTAGTATCTGATATCTAGTAAGTGCTTAATATATTTTGAATGAAAGGATGAGAGGGCTTAGGCCCCAAATTACTGGAGACTGTGAGTCTAGAGACAAAAATGGTCCCACAATCATACGAAAGCCAGCCTATGTATTAGTTATAAATTGCTTGCTACATATGCATATTTAAATTAGGTAAGTGTCTCAAAAACTGCCTTAAGTTAATTCAGTAATGCTGGGTTCAATTATTCTACTCCAAATCTTCAATTGTCTTTATATAATACTTTAAAATATAAATAGAAAAAACATTTTCAAAGGAAGGTGTGTTAGCCAGGTTAGGCGAGATTACGCTCTGAGACGAACAACTGGAAAGGATTTATCACTCCCATCCCACCCATCCTTGGCACATTGGCTGGAGACTTGCTCCACATCTCCTCACTTCGGCACCTAAACTGATGAGAGTATTCACCATCTCTCATGTTTTCAGTTCACTTTAGTAAAGGGAAAGAGAACTCCAGGGAGTCAAATAAGACTTGTTACCAGAAGCAATCCTAGGAAGAAGATTCTAGAATTGGTTCATTCACCCACACAATGGCAATAAAGATCCAATTGTGGGTGATTAAATGGGGTGGTAATAAACCAGCCCACTTAATATGTGATGGCATCAACTCATATTGCACCATGAGAGCTGACTGTACACATTTCTCCTTAACCCCTCTTTCAGGGACACTATGTTGAGAGCATGGAATTGGCCACAATGGGAATATTTATGCCATAGAAATTGGCAAATGCTGGAAATCAAAACTGGGTTTGTTTTTTAGTTTGTTTTTCCAGAGAGTCAGTTTCCCAGCACACCACTGTGGTAAACCAGGGCGTGCTGAGAGAATCAAATGCTTCAGCCTAGAAGTTATATACAGCATTTCTATATCTTCCACTCACAAATCATTGTCCAGAACTAGTCACATGGCTCTGCCCAATCCCAGGGGACTAAACAGTCCACCTCTCTTCCCAGAAAGCAAACTTGAAAATAGCTTGGTAGAAACCACTAATGTCTACCATAGCAGACATATCTGAACAAGGTAGACACCATCAACATAGGGAGTCACAATTCAATACCTCTCATAAAAGGTTGCACGAACAAGATCTAACTTTTCTTGATCTGCTGTGCATTATACAAGTACCATATATATTGGCTCCTTTCCCTTTCCTGTTTCAGATCCTCCTCCCTACCTGTTTTTTCCCCCACTTTCCAAATAATCTAATTGCATTCAAATTCTTGTGTTAGGGTTCTGTTCTTGGGAAACTCACACTAAGACAGTTAATACCAGAAGAAATCAGATCCTCAGGATGAGAGTCTGATACTGGTATATTAACTGACCAAATGATAACAAGGACCCCCTGTGGCATGTTGTAGTATCATAATTACTAAAACTCACCTGTGTAGACTGGGATGGAATTTATGTAGAGGTAATTTACTGGCTTCTGTAATATCTCTAGTATTTAATAGATCCAAGACCAATGGTAATTTTAAGAACCATAGATGTTGTTGGTTGTTGTTAAGTGCAATTTGTGTGCTGAAAGAAGAAAATGACAAGCTCAGGTCAGCCACCTACCAACTCAGGGCACAGTGTGAAAGCCAGAAGACCTCCATTGGACACATATAAAGAGATAACATCTACAGCTGGAGAGAAAACTCTACTGAAAATTGGACCTAGGATTTGATTATGAGAGAAGAATTACTACTAAAATCACTACTAGTTTCCTGTTTCTGATGTAGCAAATTATCATAAACTTATTGATTTAAAAAAACACAAATTTATTACCTTATAGTTCTATACGTCAGAAGTCTGACACAAGTCTCACCAGGCTACAATCAAGGTGTCGGCAGTGCTGCCTTCCCTTCTGGAAGTGCTAGGAGAGAATCAGTTCCCTTGCCTTTTCCAGCTCCTAGAGGCTGCCCACATTCCTTGGTTTATGGCCCTCTTCCTCCATCTTAAAAGCAAGAAATATTGCATCTCTCTGACTGTTCTTCTGTATTCACATCTCTCTCTGACCACAGCCAGGATAGGTTCTCCACTTTTAAGGGCACGTGTCATTATATTGGGCCCACCCAGATAATCCAGCATAATGTTCCCATTTCATGATTCTTAATTTAATGACATCTTAAAGTCCTTTTTACTATGTGTGATGGATAATATTAGATGTCAAGTTGACTGGATTGAGGGGTGCCTAGATGGCTGGTGAAGCATTGTTTCTGGGTGTGTCTGTGAGGGTGTCTCCAGAGGAGATTGACATGTGAGTCAGCGGACAGGGAGAGGAAGGCCTGCCCTCAGTGTGGGTGGCACCATCCAACAGTGCAGGCATGACTAGAACAAAGCAAGTGGGAAAAGGACTCCCTCTTTTTCTTTTTTCCTCTCTCTCTCTCCTCTCTCCTGGACCAAGTATGCCCTTTCCTCCTCCTTCCCTTGGGCATCAGACTCCAGGTTCTTCGGCTTTTGGACTATGAGACTTGCACCAGCAGCCCCTGGGGGCTCTCAGGCCTTCAGCCTCAGACTGGGGGCTTCCCTGGTTTTGAGGCTTTTGGACTTGGACTGAGCCACACTACTGCCTTCCCTGGGAGCCACGCTACTGGCTTCTATCATTCTCCGGCGTGCAGATGGCCTATCATGGAATTTTGCCTTTCTTATCATGTGAGCCAATTCTCCCTAGTAAATTCCCTTTCTTGTATATATCCAATTGGTTCTGTCCCTCTGGAGAACCCTAATACATTATGTAAAGTAATACATTCTCTGGTTCTGGGGATTAGGATGTGGACATCTGGGGGGCCATTCTTCAGCCTACTATAGTCTACCCTCAAACCCTCAAAGATTCATGTCCATCACACATGCAAAATACATTTACCCATCCTCACATTCCTAAAGGTCTCAACCCATTACAGCATCAACCTCAAGGTCCAAAATCTCATCTTAATAGTATTACTCCAAAGTCCCAAATTCCATCATCCAAATAAAGTATGGGTGAGACTCTGGGTATGATCAATCCTGAAACAAAATTTCTCTCCATCTGTGGACCTGTGAAGTGAGATAACAAGTTATCTGCTCCCAAAATATAATGTTGGAACAGGCATGAGATAAGTTATAGACGTTTCTATTCTAAAAGGGAGAAAATGGAAGCAAGTTACCTGTCCCAAGAAATGTTGAAATCCAACCAGGCAAACTCCGTTAATTTTCAAGGCCTAGGAATAATCCTCTGTGATTGGAGGCTCCCACTCTCTGTAGCTCAAGGTTCTACCCTCTGGGCCCATGGCTCTGCCCTTGGAGTCATTCTTCCCCTTTCTAAAGGATAGCAGGAGTTTGCAGCTGAGTGGTTTTATCAACCTGTTTCCCACCACCTTTCAGGGCTGAGGCATTCAATCACCCAGCTGCTAGAGTGTTAGCAGCTGACAGCTCTCAGCTGAGTTCTTTGAGAATTGCCCTCAACATTAAAATGCTGCCCAAGGCCTTTCCTCTTCTCCCCCAGAGGCAGCCTGCATTCAACGATTGGTGGATATGCACCACCTCTGAAGTGCCTTCCCAGTCTAGAATTCCTCGTGGAATTGACTGAGAACTTTGTTGCTTTTGCACTGACATTTACCACCTCCACCTGCCTAATCCTACTTCTTCTACTGCAGCTGTTGAACTAAGGGCGCCCTTTAATAAATTTACTGCATGTCAATCTGTCTCAGTTTTTCTTTCACAAATAAGGCAACAGTGGACCCACAGCCATGGGATTCCCTATGTGGCCTAACCAAGAAACTGCCAATCTAAGAAAATGGCTGGGCTAACATGTCATACTTTTGCCACCATTTTTGGGTGATTACCCTGTGTACCTGACTAAAGGCTTTTCAAACATGTCACTCAATCTTTAACAAACCAGTGAGGTGAGCATTCCTTTTTTTTTAATCTCAGAGTATTATGGGGGTACAAACGTTTTAGTTACATGAGTTGCTTTTGTGCCATTTGAGTCAAAGTTATACCATAACTTTGAGATAAGCATTCTTTTTTTTTATTTCAGAATATTATGGGGGTACAACACTTTGGCTATATGGCCTCTTTGAGCTTCAGAGATGAGCATTCTTAACTCCACTTTAAAATGAGGAACCTGGAGCTCAAAGAGGCCAACTTGTTTGCATTTATAAAAGGAAAAAATAGATTATAGGAGTTAAGAGCCCAGCTCCTGACCTCAAATCTTGGCACTTACTTGCTGTGGGAATTTAAATAAGTTGCTGAAATTCTTCAACTCTTAATTTTCTAATCTGTAAGATTGGGATTATAATAATCTTTTGAAGTTAATAATAGGACTAAAGAAGATAAAACATGTAGAGCATTTAGCATAGTGCCTACCAAGTAGTAAACATTTAATAATTGTTTATTACTATTATTCAGCTAGTGAGTATTGGAACAGAAACTAAAACATGTGTGACTCCTTACTAATCTTTAATCTATACTGCTTCTCTTTCTTTAAATCCTTTCCTAATCTCCCTTTTCAGAGATGATCTGTATTTTTTTTCTATTTCCTTAATATGTTATTCCTCCTTTTGTTATGGTAAGATTTATATTCATAAGATTTAGCTATTTAAGTTCTCAATTATCCCTTTTAGACTATAAATTCCTTAAGGTAGGGCATAATGTTGCATTTGTCTTTCTATTTTTTGTTGTACCTTATACATAATATGTGCCAATAATTTTCTGTTGATTTCAACTCTTGGATGATTATTAGAGTATATCAGGCAACTGCTTCTATGACATAGAAATGCTAATTTTCTTGGAGGACAAAGTATCATAAATGGAATTTTTATAACAATCCAATATGGATTATAGTGATATTGTTCTGAATATTTTGTAATGATTTAAACCATTGCAAAGGGCACTAGAGAATAATTGGCAGAGTCATGCTCTATGAGAAAAATCTCTGAACCAAATCAACCTTAAATATTAAAATTAGCATTAAGGTTGAAGATATATTATTTTAAAAGCCAAAATACATTTTGCAGCATCTTTCTATTTTGATTAGACTCAAATAATGTTTTCTTTCAAATGAAAAATAGGTTTTGAAAAAAGACCCTGCATAAATTCAAAATTAAATTCCTTTGATGTCAGTGGATCTTTAGCATATACTAGTACAGAAATGTATTTGAAAAATATAATGCCTAGCTTTAAAATTGTACTTTCCAAGAAAAAAAGTATTGAGCCTGGGATTACATTAGAACTAAAAATGCACTCTGAAATGATTTAAACATATGAACTCATAAAGTTTTATGCTTTGTAATAGCATTTTCATCGTTTAGACTACCAGGAGAAAAGCAGCTTGTAAAATGGTCTTTACCTCTTTTTTTTATGCAAGGGCAACCAGTAATTAACAAAACTCCGTGAATTCTAATTTTAAGATAATCTCTAAACAAGTGATCTCTAAATTCATTAAGTGCTATATCACAACCAATTAACACCAGTTGATTTTCAGCATTTTGTAGAATAGATCTAAATAAAGAGGTATTTTTAAAACACAGGGTGAGAGAAATGATAGTTCAAAACAGCCATAGAACTGTCTATTTTAATTCTCTCCTATTGAAATCACTATTTTCTCTGAATATTTTCATAGAAAAATATTGATAGAAAAAACTGTGGAACATGATTTAAGATAATGTACATTCTTAACAACTCATTTTTCTAAATTATGGTTATTTTTCTTCTCAAGATAATTGAGACTTTTGAATTTCCATAGGATAATGGAAGTCATATAAATTTTAAGTCTCTTATACAACTTTCAAAAAACCATACAGATCAAGAGGGAATGCAAATAAAATCACTCATAGCCCTTATGCCTACCCCATAATTAGAAGACAGAAAATACTACAGAATTCTTCAGTTTACACATAAGTGGGGAATTATGTGTAAATTGAACATGGAAGATCAGCAGGGTGTGTTCTGGAGCCCACAGCTGAACTAAGATTCAGCTGAGATTACAAAGTCTGGAAGCCAATGCAGCGAGACTAGAGTTGTAGTGGAGCTGGAGCATGGTACCACCTACAAGGACACCTCCAGGAGAATTACTGAAAGTTGGTGTGAGACCTGGTGGATCAAAGCACTGGCTGCTGGGGGTGGTCAAAGGAAAGGGGTTGAAACGTGTGTGGCACCAGAGCAGGCACTCTTGGGAAGGTGCCACATTTAGAGAAAAGGGGGGAATCATCCACAGGGAAGGTAACCCTTGGAGATTTGTGTGAAAAGAGGAAGAAAGTGCCTTAAAATAAGGGCTCTGATGAAACAAAACAGTATTAAAGAACGAAGAGAAGAGAGATAATCTTTCCCCCTTTCTCCCTCCAAAATAGGCACCATTTATTGAAGAAAGTGCCTTTTATAGATGCAACAGAAGAGAGTCCTCTTGTCCCCACTCACCTACCCTTATAAAATTGCTTGTTCTTGATGGCACAGGAAAATCCGACACAAATAACCATATGCCAGAAAAAGAATCTTGCATCACCCCCCAAAAAAAACCCAGAATATGAAAATTAAAACTATTTATAAAAAGAAACAATTTTTTAGAAAAAGACCAGGAAACAAAAAATACTATAACACAGTACTCCAACACAAAAGAAATATAATCAATCAAGACCCAGTAGACATGAAAAAAAAACATAAATCAGAAATTTAAAAGTTTAAGATAAAAATAAACAAGACATGCAGGTAATGTGAACCTGCCAGCTGGCTGAGCTGCATGGGTGCAAGACTTTCCAGCACATTATATGGCAGCCTGCCTGGCCCACAGCTGCCCCTTTACTTGGTTTCCTTGTGTACGCTGAGAAGACCACATCTACCCTGTGGACCTTCACCCTGCCTGGGTCTCCCTTGCCCTGAAACTTGCCCATCGTGGTGGCACAATTCCATTGAGCCATCTGGCCAGCAGCCAGTAGGCTCTGGCTCCCAGGTGTGAATATGTTTACCTGTTGTGCTTTATGTCCTCATTACATACGCTTGGTAAGCAACACATTCCCTGAAGATCCAAAAGATGGCTCTGTCAAAACTGCCATAGAGGCAACTTATGCATTAACTGCTTCAAAGAAACTAGACTGAGCTGATTCCTACCTTGCAGAAAGACCAAGCCAAAATGTCAGACATCATTCTGGGTGTGTTTTAATTGCTGTGGAGTCATTGGAGCAGCTTTATGTGGCTTGCCATTCTCAAGGCATCCAGCCATTTGTAGAAGGCTTTATTCATATAATGCAAAACTCCTAGAATCAAATGAAACACAAGTTTTGGCAAATATTGATGAAGACAAATCCTCTTATTTGTAGAAGTTATAATTTTTTTGATTCAATGTCATGTGTTCTTCCTGTCAGTGATCCAGGAATACAAACAGAAATCCAAAATGCTGGAATAAAGGGTATTCAAAGCATGGCTTGCAAAATGGTTAATAATGAGCTCCGAACTACCAAAATTGCCTCCCGTAGATGAAATAGCACATAAATTGCTGTTTATAGCGCTAAAGGCAGAAGTTGAAAGTCAAATTATCTCTGCTTCTAGAGCAAACAAAGAGCAGAATTCTGTGATGCTGGCCAAAAACTGTTACAGAAAACTGTGAGATTCAATGAATCTGAAGTTTTTGCTCTAAAAATATCATATAGTACATGTAGGCTCAGTGTTCTCACCACATGGTCCAGGAGATTCTATAATAGAACAGCTTCATGATTCTAAAAATAACTAATCACAGGTTTTAATAGGAACTATTGAGCTTGTATTTGGGGCTATCATATTGCTCCCAACTCTGGAATTTAAAGCAAATAAATTTCAGTGTTCTATAAACAATGCCAAATCCAACACAAGTTCCAAAGAATGATAAAAAGATACTGCAGAACACCAATTTCTAAACTACTGGATCTCTTTTGATGTAATCTACCAGCTTATCAGTGATCAGAAATCTTGATATACACATTAGGGGAAATTATCCATAAGTTAGATATCTTCAACATGATTCTGTTAGTGTTCCTAAGATCTCTACTTAAGGTAAGCTCTAGATACAGAAAAATGACCTTTGTTACTATATATACTTCATGGGTCATTTCTTGACCCTTTATTATTTTCATCTCTTTTGGACTGTCTTGGAATTATAATTTTATGGATTGATACAACAATAAGGACATTTTTGTGAATCAAATACCAAAGGTTGCTGATCTAGTAATAAAAAGAGGAAGAAGAATTTGTATACAAGACAAAGTTTCATGAGAAAAAATAGGCAATAACCTTGCTAACATGTTTGGGGGCTGTAAGGGGGAAGACAAAATACTTACGGCTATTTATCTGATGAATGAAGAAGTGATTATTAATCTTATTCAAGTAGCCATTGATTTACAAGATAATGTCATGATTAAGAAGTACAATTTGGCAATTATTCACAATCATGAAATCGTGCTGTTAGTTACAACATACCTTAAGTATGTAAGTTAGATGGATATCCCTCATTTTGCTAGCATTTTAGCAAGGTCACTTAAATATGAATGATGGAAACGCCTCATTTTCTACAAGAGCATATTTTCAGATATAAGTGCATAATTCCAAAAACTTTAGAGTCTGAATTATGAAAAAAGAAATCTGTCCTTTCCATCTAACTGCCTCATCTTTAGGTGGAAATAAAGTAAGTGGAGATTACTAGTGTTATATGCACCACAAGTTACAGATTACAGTTAATTTTCTAGAAGAAAAAATATTGTGATCACTAGATCCATTCAGGTAAATTGTTTGACCAACAATATTTCTGCTGATAATTTACAGTTAATAACACTGAAGAATCAACTTTGAAACAGTAAAGAATATTATTGAAACCAATGAAATCAAAGGGCAGAAAAAAATAAAGGAGATTTTTGTGATAGAGAAGTTCCAAATAACATATTTTGAAGAATTAGCACAGTATGAATCTGAAGCAAATTAGCTTCATAATTGACTTGGGAAAATATTAAAAATTACCATATATCCTCTTCCAATTCCATCAAGAAAATAATTATTACTTGGAACGTCTTACACCAATATCTCTCAGACCATGAGATAAAGTTCCAGGATTTGTGTGGGAACTGAGTGCCTGGAAAAGTCTACATAGTATTTTAAAGCATAAATTAAGGCTTTGTGAAATTTTTAGCTAATTGCTTTAGTTATTAATACACTTCTTGAAAATACTATGTAACTTAAGTTTAATAAAATACTTGACACTCTAAATTAGATATTTTTGAACTATGACTTATATGGAATACTTCTTAAAATATATTTATGCTATATTACTTCATTTCTTTTAAAATTCCCCATTTATTTTGTTTTACTTTGCTTTGCTTTTCAATTTGGACATATATTATTCTTATATTCTCCTTTTGTAAACCAAAAAAAAGTTAAAAATTTTAACATGTGTATAATTTAAAAGTTTAAGCCTTCAGAAAAAATAAAACCATTTATAGTATCCACTGCATTTCTTTACTATCTATACATGCTTTAGACAGAATGGCTTTTGTTTCTGATCACTTCCTAATAGTAAGGCTATAAAACTATGCCTTTTTGTCCTGTGCTTTACAAAGAGTTGTGATAGAGATTCCTCTACTTGTTTACGGTAATAAATATGATTGATTGAATATCTGTTAAATAGTACCACCAAATGTGATCTTAAAACTGTAATACTTTAAAAAGGCTAGTCTTTATAATGGAGTGTTTTCTCTTGAAAGTATTGCTGTGCTATTTGAGAGGTTCAGAAATTACTGTAAGAGTACTGAACTGCAAAATATGTTTCATGTCATAATATGTATTAGTTTATAGGTCAGGCTTTAAAATTCTAATAGTATTTTGCTGTGTCTGTATTAAATATATATCTATATATCCATATATACACATACATATATGTAATATTTTCAATATATTAGATTTTAAAATTGTTTTTGTAATGAACACATCAATCACCGCCGATGCTGTACATTAGATCTCCTAAACTTGTTCATCTTATAACAAAGTTTGTATCCTTTGACCAATATCTCTCCATTTCCCCACCCCTCAGCCCTTGGTAACCATTATTCTACTCTCTGCTTCAACGAGTTTGACTTTGATAGTAGATATTTTTAAACAACTATAAGCTCATCTGTGAGAGTCTGTACAATGCTGTTAAGAACACAGTAATCTTCTTCTGGCAACAATAGACATTGATTTTTAAACAAATTTGTGTGGTCAAAAATATTCCCATAATTGGACTTTTCATTTAATTTATGTAATTTGAACATGAGTTATATACATCTATCTTTAGATTTAGTTTTATTACATTTAAAATGTATGTGTGGTTTTAGCATACAAGAGTACTAAGGATCATAAATTTGTTAATCACAATTATGGAAATCACATGTGTACTTTACACAGACACTGGCAAATAGCAAGATAAAGCAGAATTTGGCAAATTTCATAACACTTTTAAAAAATTAACAGCTTACATTTCAACCCATTTTGAAATTCTCTTAGGAAATTTTTAAAACCATGATTTTCCTACTTGGATAGAATTTTTCATATTAGATTTATTTTAACATGAGACAACATACACATTGAAAGCTTTATTAAAGTAAGTTCACATACTGAAAAACCACAATAAAAATGAGTTAAAGTAGCTTTGTGTCTTATGCATTATTTTGTAATCTCTGGTAGAAATAGAAAAAAAATCAGAGTAATAGAAATAAAAGAACCATACTAAAATTATTGAATATCTAAAGTACAATGTTGTATACTCTTAAAGCTTCCTGGAAAAGATTTCTACTAATTTAACCCTGAAGAATTACACTAAAACGTCTCAGCTATTTACTAAAGGTTGTTAAACAAGACCTCGTTTTGAGATTCATGGTTCAGTTACCATTGGATAACATACCAACTTTACTGCAGCTATCTCTGTAACTTAATGCTCCTAATTAACTAAAAATATCAACACTAAATATACTAAGATAGTAGATTATTTAATTTTTAAATTTCTTCTAGCTTCTTTTTTACAAAAGCTATTGATATTTGACTATTATAATTTTTAAAACTTTAAACAGGAAGATGAATGCAAAAAATCATCCACTAGATTAACACTATGTGCTTATGCATGAAAAAGAGGAATACAATTTAAATAGTGTACTAAAATAAAAATTGTTAATTGTAGTCTCGTGCATTTATGAAATATACCAATCTGACTATGTAAAATGTCTTATTTCTCTAAAATATGCAATATGAATGTACTGCATATAAATAAAAAGTATTATATCAATAATTTCTAAGTAAGAAGGTTTAATGTTTGGATATCGAGAGGTTAGGATTTACAAAGCCCACTTCTACTTGCATTGCTATATTTCTAATATATTAAGAATTTTTTTTTTTTTTTTGAGACAGAGTCTCCCTCTGTTGCCCTGACTAGAGTGCAGTGGCATCATCATAGCTCACTGCAACCTCGAGCTCCTGGACTCAAGTGATGCTCCTGCCTCACCATCCCCCACCCCCCAGTAGCTGGGACTACAGGCGCGCGCCAAGACACCCAGCTAATATTTCTATTTTTTGTAGAGATGGGGGTCTCGCTCTTGCTCAGGCTGGTCTTGAACTGATGGCCTCAAGCAATCCTCCAGTCTCAGCCTCCCGAAGTGCTAGGATTAGGGGCGTGAACCTCCACGCCCGGCCCACAAGAGAAACACTGTAAAAAATTCACTGCTATTTGGTATGTTTGTGGTCATGTTTGTGTGACTGAAGATTGAAGTGTTTGTTAATGTATTGAACTAGACAGTCTTAAACACTAAATTGAGACTATGTTTGCAATTTAAAGTGGCCAGAGGACTTTTTATTACCTTGGAGTGAGTGGATGAGCTATGATATGCTATGAGGTTAGCCCTGGTCTCATATGTCATCTCTTAGCGTGGAAAGATCATCCTCACCAAATACATTTTAAGGAACAATGGAAGACAAAAATAAAATTGATTTACTTCTCAAGAGTTCCACTTGTTCAGTGTGTCAATTTTTATTTATATATTAAATAAAAATTACATTAAATGAGGGTGTCCCTTTTGAACTCTCTCATTTATGATAACATATTGGGGTTTGGGCTCTGCTTTTAGTGTTATAAATGTAGTTTGTTGAGAACAAATCAATAATATTGAAGTTAATAATAGACTGTCCCACTTGGCCATTTCTATATTCAATCTGTATTTGTATTTTGACTTCATGATACTAATATATTAATAGAAGTTGCTTATTCACAAGAGTAGATTATATAAAATTGTCTTTAAAAACTTCAAGCCTTTATTGAGTAGTTCAGAATAATCTCACTTCGTATATATTATGTGCCAACTTTCACTTCCCAAATGCCAATTTTAATTCATTGCCTCAATAATTGCATAAACACATTTTAGTTCATTGTAAATTAGCTTTATTGTGTGATTAAAACCTGCATTAATTATACTTCTAATTGAGTTGTTATCAAAATCACAATGAAAATACCTGTTCATTGTTTATTTACTATCATACTTACTGTTAATTATAAGCAACTAAGTAAGTACATCAGTTCCTAAAATGCATGCAGTACAGATTCCTATAGTTCAGGCTCTTTTAAATTTGGCATAACTCTAACAATTCTAACCTTGTGCTGACTAATCTCTCCCTAGGCTTGCCTCTGATTCAACTATCACAAGCCTTTCTTTTCACAGCAAGCCTTAAAATCCTTTGGCCTTCTCTTGGCATAAATGAAAACAAAAACACAAATGCAATTTTGGGCACTGAAATCACGTGAAAGTATTCAGTTATAAAATAGTCATCCAAAAGATCCAGAATGTGTATTTATACATATTTAAATGTGTGTACTGGATTAGCCTATGCTCCCCATATTCCCAGTTTAAAAAACACTACTTATTAGAAAGACATTTGTGTGTAAGGGAGATGAGAACATTATGATCTAGAATCAGTTTAATAATTCACCTAACGTCCCTTTGCCTCAGTTTTTCTATCTGTACAATGGAAAAAATGATATACATACTACCTTATCAGGATGAGATTTTCAAGAAGAGAGATGCCTTGAAGTGAAATGACACATAGAAGTTCAGAGAAATGTTTTGTGAATTTAAATGTAAATAATGCAATAATGCAAGCCACATTAACTGATGTCTGAGATTTTGTCAAGAATCAGATTCTGGTTTTTCATGTCCTATCACACAAAGCAAGATACTTACTTGAGTCAATCTAAAAAAGTCATTTGAAGAGAATGAAATTTTTACCTTGCTTATCATCTTGTTTCAAAGATCAGTAGGTAAAAAATGTAACTTATTCATGGCTATACTCTATTAGTCTACTAAAGTTTCCATTGGTGAGCATTTTTATTTCCTTCAATTGCTTAAAAGTCGCTTAGGTGTTTCATTTCCAATAGGAAACTCAGGAAAATTTTTTCAGAGTAAAATGTAATTTTCTGCATTTAAATCAAGAAGACTCAGATCTAGTTATAATTCTATGTAAGGGCAAAGAGATGATTTTTGTAGTTGCGTCAAGTCCTATACCTATTTGATTCTTTTTGTCCAGAAGATCACTTTATACATGTTGAGTCTTACAATATTTGGTCAGTTCCAATCTTTTGAGTTGTGAAGATATAAATTTTGTACATTATCTTGTCTTGTCCTATCCACAGTAAGTCTTACAAAAAGTTTACTCCAAAGCATATTTCATTTCCTAAGCTTCCAAAAGTAAAAGGGAAAGATGAAATACATCTAAAACAAAGACAAAAATCATCCTATCTACTTTTGATTGACATATTAAAATTTATTTTAAACAAAGAAGAAATTTGATCTTTTCGCCGCAGTATAACAGGAAAAAAAACCTGTCATTTTGCTTATAACTCTTTTCTCCTGTTGAACATCAGTGATATTTTAAAATATATAATGGATAGTAGAATGACTTAAATATATTTGTACTACATGGAAAGGGGACAGGTTTTTCAGCAGTCTAGGGGAACTTTCTGTGGTAATGTGATTGTAATAGTGTGTTTGATGTATTAATGAAGAACATCGGCCTTCTGTGAATGAATGTGTGATTTGGTAAAATAATATCAAGAAAAGTCTGAAAGATACAAATCATAAAAAGCTCCTTTAAAAAATCTTTTCTTCCTATTCTTCCCCACCTTAATTGAAGAAAACTTTCCTTTTTTCAAGCTCTCCTGAGCTAGGTCCTTTAGCCATAAATTCCTAAGTTATTTTTGTGATAAGAATAAGCATTCTTTCCTTGAATCTCCCTTTTGAACTCTCTCATTTAACATATTGGGGTTTTGGCTCTGTTTTTATAAAATATCATAAAAATGTTTTTTAATTTTTTATTAAATCTAGATAACATGTACCAAAGATGGGAACATAGGATTTAATCCTCCCTTGGCCATTAACTAGCTGGGTGGCCTCAGACCTCAGTCTCCTCATCTCCAAGTATAAATATTAATACCTTATCTTCATAAAACCAGGCAGCTGTGCCAAATCACCTCCCAAGTTCTATTTCTAACTCTAAATTATTTCTCCCTCTTGTTTCTGGATTTTCTATAATTCTGTGTAAGTTTAAGCTATTACCTGACTGTATTAAACTGAATGTGTTATCAAAAGTTTACAGGGCACATTTACCATGTTTTGCGTGGGCTGGGGGTGGGGGTTAATTATTTTCTACTAAAAACCCTTCCAGGATCTGCTTTTGGTTAGATCTTTGTGTGTATTTTTAATTCAGCTGATTCTGTGCTTTGCCTTTCTAGGTCTTACGGTTTCCTTGAAGGAGTGTTCTCTAAAAGGCCATTGTTTTGTAACACTAAGTATGAGGATATGACACATGCAATATAGTAGCTGTAATTAGTGTTTATGGTTTCAAAGTAAGAGGAATAGAATATCTTCCTGAACTAATATGAAATTTTTATTCGTGCTAATGGGAGGAGAGAAGACTTAAACCAAAGAAATACACTAAGAAAGAGGTGGTTGAATCGGTTAAATTACCATTGAATGCAATAGATTGAAGCAGTTTCTTTATGTGCATAGATTGGGGAAATTTAGTAAGAAATTATATGAAATTTAAAAAATGTTTTTTAGATGCATTCTTAGCCACGATACTAATTTTACATGAAGAGGTTTCTTATAATAGAACTAACTGAGTCAGAAATAGAAAACGTCAAATAGGTCATTGTCTATTTTCTTGCTGGGTTGATAATGCCACAAAGTGCCCTGCCATGCTCTTCATTCAGTCAAAAGACCCTTATGTCAATTCTGGTCTTCCGTTCATTCACTGCTTTCTTTCTCAAACTTTCATTTTGTGTAGATACCTGGGAAGTGTCTGAGCCGCTGTGATTTTATCTGAGCTCTTTAGGCCTCCAGTGATGATTTGATTTCTCTCTCTCTGTCTCTCTCTTTCTCCCTCTGTCATTTCTCTCATTCATGACATCCAAAAATGCCATTTAGCCATTAGCATTATCTTGTCTGTCTCATTTCCTCTGTCACTTTATTTTTATTTCCCAATTTCTATTCTACTCTGTCTTAGAAACCTCCAACACAAGCCTTTAAAAAGAGTGCATATTTTCTGTCTTCATCTACGGCGCTGATATTGATTTCTCTTCTTGTCCTACTCCATACCCCAGACAGCAAAAAGATTTTCAGAATGAAGTTGTCCATTCTAAGACTATCACGGTTATTGCCTCCAGAGCACTCATGCTTTAAGTTAATGAAGCTTCTTCCAGGTGGGGAAGCTGCAGCCTTCTATTTTAATAAAATCCTTTTATTTTTATTAATACATTTTTGTTGATCTTTTATATTTTTATTTTATTTTTAAAACAAATCTAGGATTTGTTCTGTAAAATTTGGATTCAGTCAAAAGGCCTCACTTAAGGACCTAGAAGGCCACATGAGACGTTAAGGCTGCAGGTTCCCCATCCTTCTGACTCCCCAGAGGCACATGATGTCTGTCCCCACTGCCAGAAGAACTTCAACTTTAAATCTTCCCAATCCCCTTTCATACCATTTCTTGGCAAAATTTGCCCTTCTTGGATCCCAGTCTCTCAGACTCCTGAGACTCCTCCAGGCTCCTGATTGTGTCCAGATTGAATCTGATATACCTACTCATGGCTAAGACTTTAACAATTAATAATGACTTGATTTAGCCTCTTTTGCATTTTAATGGTGACTACCTTAACCCTGAAGAGTGGTCACTAATGGTGGAAATTTCAGGCACTGTGATAGATTATGCAGGAAAAATTTGGGATCAGAAATCCTTTAGGCACCCTAAACGACAAGCTATTTAAACACCATTGTGGCTGGATGTGATCATAGTGAGACATGTTTCCAGATAAGTAAGTTCTAATGGGAAACGGACAAAACAGTCACAGCCTTGCAGCAGACAAGTTGAGAAAAGGGACAGTTGTTGCCTGTAGCGTTAAGATGTGGACACCACAAAGTGGTTTCTTCCACCCTGAGAGATCGAGCAGGGAAGCAGACTGTTGAAGTCGTATGTTTAGGAAAGCAGGAAGAAAAACATCCTCTTTCTCAATGCCCCAGAGATGAACACCCTGAATGTGCTGTTCAGAGACAAGAGAAGGAGGACTCAACAATTTTTGAACAGCCTGTTAGACCTTGGCAGCCCCTGTGCCGAGAGTGGCCGTCTCAGCCCCCTGGCTTCTAGGGGTACCCTGCAGAGGCAGAGAGGAGCTCTTTCCTAAATTGCACCAGAAGAGGCTGCAAACTGCATCTGATTACATATTTTCTTTGGAGTTTTTCCACACTCTCCTGGGGTTTGCAATTTCCAGTATGAAAAATAGTGATTCAGTTTAATATCATGGGACTTCTCGTCATACAAACTTCCTAGTTTCCATGCGTTGTCACTTATTCCAAAGACTTAATTGGCCACCCGTGGTTGTCTTGTCTCTAAAATTTTTGCCATCCGCCCCCTGTTTATTGCTTTGTAAACAAACTCTCCTGCATCCTCAATCTCTCCACAGATTGTGGAAATACTACACAAGAAAAAACTGAAGGATGAATGTTTTAGTCAGGGTTCTCCAGAGAAACTGAACCAACAGGATGTGAGAGAGAAAGAAAGAGAGAGAGTATAAGGAATAGGCTGACATGATTATAGAGGCTGGTGAGTCTAAAATCTTCAGTGTGGCCAAGCAGGTTGGAGACCCAGGAGAGCAGATGTTGAAGTTCCAGTCTAAAGCCTGGCAGGTGGAGACCCAGAAGGGCTGATGGCGCAGATGGCATGCAAAGGCAGTCTGCTGGAGAATTCACTCTTGCTTAGGGAAGCTGGTCCTTTTGTTCTGTTCAAGCCTTTAACTGACTACATGAGGCCCACCCACATTATGGAGGTCAGTCCGCTAGTCTGCTTACTCAAAGTTTACCAATTTAAATATTAATCTCATCCAAGACACCCTCCAAGTTGACACATAAAATTAACCATCAAAAGTTCATTCCTTGTCACCTTGGCACCCATATTCATCTCCTCAAACCATACTTAATCTCCAAATAAGGAAATAACAAGGTCATACTTCCTCCTAACATAATACAACTATCCTGTGTACAACTGGAAATGCACTAACCCTTTCCCCAGAAGAGGATACAAAGTCTTTGGATGATGTTTACTCCTTCCACCCTTTAATTCCTTGACCTGTGAATCTTAACTATAGGAGGAACAGCACTCTGTATTGGACACTCATTCAGAGCATATATAGCCTTCTGGAGAACCTTGTCCCAGCCCTATAAGGTATTGCCACCTAGCTGGCATGGTAACTGAGTTTTCAAAAGACCATCCCACTGTTCTACCAAGCCAGGGGCTTCACAATGGTAAAGAACACTGTAAGGCCAATGAATTCCATGAGCATGAGCCCACTGCCACACTTCGTAACATGACGGTGGATAAGACATCTGTAAGTCCATGGATGATAGTTTTGGCATAAGCATTGCGTGAAGGGAAGGCAAATAGATATCCAGGGTAAATGTCTGTCCTAGTGACAACAAAACACTACTCTTGCTATGATGGAAGCAGTTCAATGTAATCTACCTGCTACCAAGCAGTTAGCTGATCACCCCAGGGAATAGTGTCACATCGGGATTCAGTGTTTGTCTCTGCTGCTGGCAGATAGGGCACTCAGAAGAAGGTGTGGCTAGGTTGGTCTTGGTGAGTGCAAGTCCTTGTTGCTGAGCCCATACAAAACCTCAATCATCCCGGCCACCATAGCCACTGTATTCACAAGCCTGCTGGGAAAAGGCTAATGGGTGTCCACAGAATGGATCATTCTCTCCACTTGATTGTTAAAACCCTCCTCTACTGAGGTCACTCTTTGGTAGGAATTGACATGTGACACAAATATCTTCACATTTTTCACCGATTCTTTCCCAATCAATGCCCCCACTTTAACAGACACCTTGTGAGGATGAAAACTCAATCTGCCTTGTAATTCAGTCACTCACAGGGTGAGATTCTTGCTTTCGTTTTCAAGAACCTCAATCCTGTGGCTACAGAAGATAAGGGTCTTTTGTGGGGCAGACATAGAAGTTTTCAAGTCATTTATGCAGCACTTGAGCTGGGAATTCAAATCCCTGAGCTCATCCTTTTCTTTTTCCACTTTGTCCAGCAGCATTAGGAGCAACCACCCAAATCATTGTATTTGTTAGTTTGACAAAATGCTTAAAAGTATTATATGCTTTTAAGCATTTTTATAAAACGTTTATTATACCCAGATCCTTGCTTCTAGTAAGTGTTTGATTAGGAGTATTCAATTGCAATATTTTGCCAGATCATTCCAATGACTATCAGTGCTCTCTTTACTACTGGAAATAGTCATTAGTATCTATCTAATCAGATTAAAGAACCAGTTCTGGAAACCCCAGAACCAATTCAAAATATTCATCATTAAGATTCTGTTCCTCTAGAACTACTCTCAATATCAAAATCTGTATTAATCAGGGTTCTTCAGAGAAAAAAACTAATAGGATGAGCATATATAGAGGGAGATTTATTATAAGGAATTGGCTCATGAAATGATGGAGGCTGGCAAGTCCAACTCTGCAGTGTGGGCAGCAGGCTGAAGTCGGAAAGCCAACAGATGGCGCAGCTAACATCCAAAGGCAACCTGCTGGAGAATTCACTCCCTCTCAGGGAGGTCACTTTATGCTCTATTCAGGTCTTCAACTGATTGAATGAGGCCCACCCACATTATAGAGGGCAATCTCCTTATTTAAAGTTTACCAATTTAAATGTTATCTCATCCCAAAATACCCTCCAAGTTGACACATAAAATTAATTATGACATTTAAGAAAAAGAATAAATAGTTATTTTTAAAAATATTTCCTTCTGTTTCTTTCCCTGTCTTTTCTTTAATGGGACCTGGCTTTCCCACAATGTAACTGCTTTCCTTGGACTCTCTTGCATGGAGACAACCTCTCCTTATACCCTCATGCACAGAGGCAACCCACACAACATAACCATGGGACACAGAACAATGTTGGCATTCTCTTAGCAGCCCAGTGTAGTTTCCAGACCATTTTTCTCCAGCTTTGTGCAGAAAGACATCCTCCTTGGAGCGTGTGCTGATAGGTTATTTCACCTCTTACCTCTTCACATCACTGTCAATTTCCTGCTGCTCAATCCCTCACATTCATTGAGGATTTTGACACCCAACTTAAAGTATTTCTCCTTCAACTCAAGCTTACCATTTCCATGACTGACCTCAGAGCCCAGGATGGTGACTCATACTTAGAGTTTCTTCATCTCCATGCTCGTAAGCACTCCACTTCACCCCTCTCCATCAGTCCAATCCACATCCTCGGCCTGGCCTTCCCATGGAGTCCTTAATTCATTCTTTCATTATCTTTCCTTCATCTACATTCCCCATACCATAGAAGCCACTTTTTCTTGTCAAGTCCAAAGTAAAAACATCCAGTGGGAAAAGACACTTAGCCAAAGAGTGTGCAAGGGTGGGCATTAGATTACAGCAAGAATGAAGTAAGCAAGAATGGACTGTCTGTTGAGCCTGGCTCTTCTGGCTCCTCTTCCTCCCTCTCTCTGCTCTCTAACTCTGAAATGCCTTGAAAATATTTGCAGATGGAGCTGAAGTTACCTTCTATCAAATTTTCTACTCACCAATCAAACCTTCTCACTTCCTTCAAAGTGATAGTTCCAAAACAATGCTCCGATGTTGTTATTTCCCTGCACAAAATACTTTAGTGGTTTAGTGGATAAGCCCTAAATCCTTTCCATAGTATACAAAGGGATTCACGATCAGAATTCTTCCTAAGTCTTCAGCCTTCCGTAGCTACCCACATAGTCTGCTGCCTATTTAGTGAAGGGCTCTCAGATCCCCTCATTAAACTATGCTGCCTCAGACCTCCTTCCTTTGCATGTTATTCCCTGTCCCCGGAAACTCTTCTGTTTTTATACCTCTGTTCATGTAGCAAATTCCTCCTTATCCGTCAAAAAGCTAAAACAAAGGGCTCTTTCTCAGACAAGTCTTTTTTGAACTCCTCCCTCCCAAGCAGAGATGAACACTCCCTCTAGGTGCTACCACTTCCAGCATAATTCTGGTCACTTTATGTTGCAATTACTTCTTTGTCTATGGGTCAGTCTTCTCTCCCATGTTCTAAATTTCTTAAGGGTAAGACCCGTATACAATTGAATCCTCAGCACCTAACACAGTGAGTGAATATAAGCCTACTTATTTAAACCTACTTCAAGCAAGCTGACCACCAACATGGCCAATAGACTCAGATACCTCTGGACCCTTTGCAGATGTTGTCCTGGGCCCTCTTGCCTTGTTCTTTCTTCCTCTGGTCCAGTAACTTCCTGGCTCCTAATCTCTTTGGCTCCATCTCTCATCTCCCACTCTGTGCTTTCCCTTTGTCAGGACAACAGAAGGCACATTTCCAGGCTGCTGAGGGCAGCAATTCTAATCCTCTGTGTCCCAGATGTGTTGAGTCATAGAACAAAAAGAGAAAGAGGGGTGGAGGTGCAGTGAGCTTGCTAGGAATGCAAAATTAATACCACACACCACAATATGCATAAGTCTCAAAACCATAACACAAAAACAAGCAAGCTACCTGGAACCAGTTACCTGGAGCCAAGAATTTGGAGGGGAAGGAAGCTAGGGGATGGATGGACAAAGGGAATTTTGGGGAATAATGAAAGTACTGTACATCCACATTGTGTCTATGGTACCCAAGGTCTATATTTGTCAGAAGTCATCAAAATGTATGCTTAAAATAGGAACGCGTTATTGCCTATAAATTATAGCTTAACAAAGTGGATTTTCAAAAAATTAAATAAATAAAGCAAGCAGACAGAAACAAAAAAATGCTCATACATAAATTAATGTATGTTGTTAGAAGTCAGAATAGTAGTTTTTTAGGAGTAAGGTAAATTGAAAGGAGCTTGAGGGAGTTACTGAGATGCTTATAATGCTTTGTTTCTTGATCGTGTGTTCATTTTGTAGAACTTTATCAAGCTGTATGCTTATAATCGGTACACTTTCCGCGTTCTATAGCACATAACACAGAATGTGAAATTTAAAAACTAATACCACAATCAAAAACAATTTTATACCCAGGAGAATAGGAAAAATTTTAAAGTGTGACAATGCAAAGTGTTGTGCAGAATATGAAAAATGAGAACTCGTTGCTTCTAGAAGTATAATTTGGCAAAAAAATCTTTGGAAAGCAATTTAGCATTTCTTGTAAGGCTGAATATGTGCATATCCTACAACTCAGTAATTCTGTTCCTAAACCAGAGAAATTCTTGCATATCTGTATCAGAAAGCATGTGGAATAATATTTATAGAAGCATTGTTCATGTATTAAGACAGTCAAGAAAAGAATGACAAAAAAGAAACTTTTGGGATGACCCAGCATCAGCGGAATGGACAAATAGCAGCATATCAACACTACACAGCAGTAAAAATTAAAGAATACAACTACTCCTGCCAACAGCAATGATTTTAGAAACAAAATGTTAAATGAATAAAAGCAAGTCACAAAAGATTATATATCATCCAATGTTTATAAAGCCTCCAAAATAGCAAAACAAACATGTACACATGCGATAAAGCCATAAAAGAAAGCAAAAGAACACTAAACACACAAGCCAGGGGAGTGGTTCCCTCTGAGTGAGGGAGAGATGCAGTTGGGGAGGGATGTCAGGGAGCTTCATTGGAATTGTCAATGTTCTAATTCTTTAGTTAGGAAGCAGGTTACCATTGTGCTTTGTGATTTGTGTACGTATTATCTATATTCATTTGTACGTACAAATTGGCCAATGAAAAATTTATCTATTTACCTGAGAATTCCAGTTCAGTATGAGCACATGCTCTTACCTGATCTCCTTTCCAAACCCTGGTTAAACAAAAAATACTGATGATAATAATAATATCAAAGATTAGCCACACATACATGCACACAAAGGGGAAAAAAGCCATTAGCTAACAAAAGCCATGTATCCATTTCCAAAAGAAAGTGAGTGGAGGGAATTCACTGATAAAGCATGGCAGGGCAAGCTGTAGCCTAAAATGTGTTGAGATTGGTTGTTCCATAGAATCCATTGAGAGACCTGGCCCAGGGAATTGCCTGGTGTGGTAGAAACGGGGCTGAAAATCAGAAGTTTTTTGGGCATCTCTATATAAAAGAGTCTAATCCACTTTGTCAACCCAAAATGAAGAAGCCAAGGCAAAATTAATATAAGTAGAGAGTTTATTTGAGCCAAGCTCAAGGACTGCAAGCTGGGACCGTAGATTCAAGTTACCCTGAATATACACTTGAATTGGCTTCAGTTATAAGTGAAACTTAAAGGGGGACAGGGAGTGAGCTGATACAAAGTTGTTTACCAGGAATTCTCATTGGTTTACAGAAATAACACTGATTAGTGAGTGGCTATTCATTGTTGAGGTATAGGGTGTGGGTTATAAGCGTCCAATGTGGCATTATTAGGTTAATTTATGGCTACCTGGGGCAATAGCAAGCAGGTTCAAGAGATGAATCCATAGCTCAAAGCGGGGAGTAGGACGTGACTGCTTTCTCATTTTAACGTCTCTCTGGGCTTGATAAATTGATAATTAAGAGGACTTGCATTCCTCGGATAAAAGTTCTTTTCTTTTCTTAACTCCTCCCCCAGCCCAGGTAGAAAATTCCTGGGTAGAAAAAGTCACACCGTCTGGCAAGTGCAGCCTCTGAGCTCCAGCCTTGGTAAAGGGATCCCAGGTTGGATTTTAGCTCTTATTCTTTTTTTTTTTTTTTTTTTTTCAGAATATCATGGGGGTACAACACTTTGGCCATACACATATTAGCTCTTATTCTTAATGGCATCTGGGACCTCCATTTCCAGAGTCTTTCTGGGTAGGAAACGGTCAGCTTCCGTGCTTTCCCCAGGGAAAGGCTACAGCTAAAGTTGATATCACTTGCCGATCTACTGTCCAACTTTTAACATGTTGTTGCTATTTTCTCCTCTTGGCCCTTGTGGTTTTGTCCTTAATTTTAAATTCCTCTATCATGAAGTGGGGGGGAGGGGTGGGAGCAAGGTTGCAAGGAAGTTCTGGCAAACTTGAGTATTCAGTCCCATAATTAACCAAATGTTTGACTTTTTAACAAGAACACTAAGAAATATTCTTGAATTGAGTTGGGGAGATAAAATATATTAATATATGTGCATGTTTAGTGATTTGTTTACAAATGAAACAGAAATGAAAATATTAGGACGTACCTTGTATAGCAAAGGTAAGTATTGTTTCCTGAAGAGAATGTGTGTGTGTGTGTGTTTGTGTGTGTTATTTAAATATGGTTCTTATTGTGGGTAGGATTTTTTTTTAAGTTTGAAAAACATTCAGTTAAACATTGATTAGTTCCCAGAGGCCACAATGGACTTCTAGGTCCAAAGACGCTGACAGAGTTTCCTGGATCGTGGAGCTGGAAACAGCCAGATACTCACCAGCTCTGAATTAGCTACTAGGTGCTGGCCTAGGAGTAGCCCTGCAGGAGGGGAACTGCGTAATTGGGGGACAAGGTTGAGGGTAACTTTTTACAGTACATCCTTTTGTAAAAATATCACCTATTCATAAATAAATAAACACATTTATACAAGAGCAATAATTTTTTTAAAAACTGTATTGATTTCCTATAGCACGTCAGGCACTTTTTTGGGTTTTACTGAGAGAGTCAACAAACTGCCCTAAGAAAGAAAATACTGCATCATTAAAAGTCTAAGGTAGTGGGGTAGTGAGAAAGCAATATTGTGTGGCTATCATGGCATGTTCTAGCGACACCTACAACCTAGAAAGCTGTCATTTATTTATTTACTTACTTTTATTGAGACAATTACAAACAAGAATCAAATGAGATCATGCAGGCGAAGCATTTTGAAATGAGAAAGCACAATACAATCTTAATGTAAGGTTAAACCTCAGAGATTTGTGGTTGAGTTCTTTAGGGTGTGGGGAAAATGAGGACAGGAATGAGTTAGAGGGCGCATTTACAGGGTTATATTTATTCTTTCATATTTTAGGATGGGATTCTAAACAGTCTCAAAGATTGAAATTATTTCCCAAATGTCGGAATGCTGAAAGGTCAGCACAGTAACCCGCTGAGTTTGTTGCTAAGCCTAACAAAGCTTTTTGTTTATCACATCATCTGTACAATATTAGTTTTAACATTGTCCTTCTAACTGAGTGACCTCAGACAAATGACACTCTTTTAACCTTGGTTTCCTCATTTGTAACTGTAGACACTGGACGAAGACGTTCTCTAAGATTGCTTCTGGTGCAAACAGTCTATGGAATATCTCCACCAGCCTACGTACTGGGGCCTATTTTCCCCTTGAAATCTTTAATCAAGTTATATCCATGAATCCATCCTCGGATCTGTTTATAACCTTGAGAGCTGCCCTGACACATGACACTTCCCACGGCTCCCACATCAAAAGAGAATAATTTCTACTGGAAAGTATTTCTGGCCATTCCCAGAAAGCAGTCATTGGCATACTGTAATGCTTAAATAACATGAGAAAAACCAATCTACATACCACTACATTTTACTTGCTGATTTTAGAAGACCTAAAATCTATGTCTGCACCAGAAGAATGACTCTCCACATGCATATAAAATTGAGATCTACACCACCACCTACTACCAAGCGCTAAGATCAGAAAGAGAATTGCTTGTGTTGGTTTTCTAACACACGATAAGGCTAGGTGAGACTGCTCTTGACCTCACTAAAAAAACCTACCAGTAAATGGGAAAAGACATGGAATTAACAAATATTGGAAGAAAATATTGGAATTTTAAAAAATCATCTTGGGGTAGTGAAGGTTATTCTAAGCAAGGAATAACTTCACACTTTAAGAGAAAAGATTGATGGATTTGATCCTATATAAAGTTCTGAGGAAAAAAAGAAAGAAAGAAAAGTGTGTATTTATGAATATACAAAACTTAAAAACCAATAAGAATTTTTTTATAAACTGACATTAATGTCTAGAAAATATAAAAGCTTCTATAAATAAGAAAGAGAAAACAAACCAGTAGAAAAATGGTCAAAATATGCAAAGAAAAGATACAAAGATAGAAACAGCCAATAACAAATATTCAGCTTGATAAAAATCACATAAAAATTATATAGTATTGACCATCAGATGAGCAAAATTTAAAAATAGATAGTATCAAGTGTTGACATGTTGGAAAATAGGCATTCAGACACGGTAGCTATACATTAAATTGTGACTGCCTATTTGGTGGGTAATTAGTGATTTCAATTAAAATTTGCAATTGCATTCCTAGACCCAGCAATTCTACTTCTAAGTCTCTATTCAAAAGAATAATTAATGCACACACAAAGAAAGTTATACAGTGCATTTATTTCAGCCTTCTCTGAAATAACAAAAAAGTATATAATCCAAAAATCATATATATAGAATAAACGTTAAATAGATGAATACATATAAATAAATTTATAAATATGTAAATAAACATATATAGTCAAATAAATTATGGTACATCTATATTTGGATAGGCACAGTGGTTAAAAGGAATGAGGAAGATGACTGTATACTGACATTCAAAGGGCTCTAAAGCATGCCAGTTCTCTTGCAAAAAGTGAGTTACATTATATGCACATTGTATGATTATATTTGTGTTAAAATAAAAATACCAAATGAGAAACCAAAGTGTATACTTGAATAAGTATGTACATGTATTCCTAGAAGTTCTGAAGGAAACCTCCCCTTGGGGTAAGGTAGAGGAAATGTTAACTCTTTATGTACTTCTGTAATAATAAATATTTACATGAAAGTATTGGTGTGCTATTTTTATAATTTTTAAATTTGAGGAAAAAAATGAAACAACACAGGAAAAGGAGAGGAGGAAAGAAAAGGAAGTGAAGAGAAGTAAAAATTCTGTGTGCATCAGGCATTGGAATGTCAGAGTAAGATACATCTGGTCTCCGTAATAATGAGTTATCTTAGAGGAGCTGCATTGCCTTCAGCCAGATTTCTTTTGCTAAGAGAAGTAGAGCAGAGCAAATCATAGCCCCATCTCTAGAACCAGAGTATTGGATTCAGATGCTACTCTACTTACTAGATAGATGATCTTAGTCCAGCTACTCTACCTTTCTGTACTTCCGTGTCCTCATGTAAAAAAAGGGGAAAATAGTAATACCTACTACATGAAGTGTTTTGGTAAAGATTAAATGCATGAATACTTGGAACAATATTGACACATGGAAGACACTAAATAAATGTTAGTTCCCACAATTAATACTGACTGGCACCCACCTATACTTTCTGGCTAATAATAAAATAAAAAGGCCTTGCTCTCTTTCCTTGGTCAGAATACAGAGAGGGAAGGCCAGGCCATGTTGGAAGCCAACCCACATATGAGTCGATCCAGGTGGACAGCACAGAGCTGGGTGCCTAGAGCGTACAGATCCAATAAATAAGGTTCTAAGCCAGAGAGCAAGCAGTGCTTACAATGCGGTGAAAGGTTTGCTAGTACATGTGTGACTTTTCAAGTGCTTTCAACATAGTAGGATCTCAGTAAATATTTAATATGTATTGATCAACTTGGTAGCAAAGTTATAGTGTAGCATATCTATTTGGGCATAAATTCTGGTTTGCAAGCCATATGATGTTAGACAAAAGCTTTAATCCTTCATTTTCTCATCTGAAAAAATGTGAACTCAAATGCCTATTTTGTACAGTTGTAGGGCTCATAAATACAATTTTCAGTGCTTAACAGTACCTGAAGCAAAGTAGGTGTTGAGTAGATGTCAGATGTTATTATTATGGTCTATGTAGCTAAGCTGGCTCATTTTAAAATTTGAAAAACAATTCAACTTCATGAGCAGCACTGTTTGCAAAGGAACTTTATGACTAACTGTAAGTGTAAACATAGGATTAAGAAGCAAGAGGTCGGGAGGTCTTTCCAGTTTTGCCTCCGTTGCTGACTTCTTTAGTGCCCTTTAAAAAGTCATTTAATCAAACAAAATATTTATTAATGGCAGAAGTCTGTAACCAGAGCACATCTACTTGCAAAACAACTCACTGTGATTATACATGGACTTAATTTAAAAATTCTGAGACTTCTGTTTGGTGTTCTATGAAGTCATTAAACTGGGAATTTTCTTAGGACTTTCACCTGTGAATTTTGGGTTTGTCTTGGTCCTCAGAGTGGTCCATGCCTATATGCTTGAATTACTTGGTCAGATCACACATTTTCTAGTTCCTCTACTCTAACCTTCTTTTCCAAAAGTTTCAAAGAGATTGAATAGGGTGGTTCTTATTCAAAATTTGCATTGGTTGACTGAAAGGAATAGTACCATAATGATGTCTTCCCTGATATTCCATATTCAGTTATTTGTCTTAGATTAACTCCAGTTGACTCACCAAAGTTCCTCTTGCAAATGACTGTGAAGACATACCCACCCCATCCTTCCAACAAGAAATGTCTCTACCCAGTCTGAATTCCAAAAACATATTATCTCTAACCACTTAAGACATGTATAATTTTTTACCCTACATTATAATGACGTATCTTCCCTGTCAGATTATGAACTCCCTGAAGAATCAAACATATCTTTACAGTTTCATAGGCCAAATATAATACTTTATAATTAATTATGATAGAAAAATAAAGAGAAAGCCTATGCTGAGATTTGTCATGTCTAGGTGTCTTCGTTTGTTCTGCTGTAACAAAATATCTGAGACTGCTCATTTATAAAGAACAGAAATTTATTTATCACAGTTCTGAAAGCTAGAAGTCCAAGATCAAGGCACCAGTAGGTTAGGTGTCTGGTAAGGGGCTGCTCTCTGCTTCCAAGATGGCGCTTTGCTGCTGTGTCCTCACATGGCAGAAGTCAGAAGGACAAAAGGGGACAAAAGGGCCTAACTTGTTCCCTCCAGACCTTTTATAAGGTTGCTAATCCAATTCATGAGTGTGGATTAATCCCATTAATCACCTCCTAAAGGTTCCACCTGTTTGGGTTTACACATTGGGGATTTAAGTTTCAACACATGAATTTTGGAGGACACATTTAGACAATAGCACTAGGATAATTTTAAAATTCAGGACTATGGCTTTCTAGTCTTTTAAAAAATACCAGTATGGGTCAGGCACCATGGCTCACGCCTGTAATCCTAGGACTCTGGGCGGCCGAGGCGGGAGGATCGCTTGAGCTCAGGAGTTCGGGATCAGCCTGAGCAAGAGCAAGACCCTATCTCTACTAAAAATAGAAAAATTAGCCAGGTGTGTTGGTGCACCTGTAGTCCCAGCTACTCCGGAGGCTGAGGCAGGAGGATTGCTTGAGCCCAGGAGTTGGAGGTTGCAGTGAGCTATGATGACACCACTGCATTCTAGCAGGGGCAACAGAGTGAGACTCTGTCTCAAAAAATATATATATATGATTTTAAAATATCAATATAATTACATACTGGTGGCTTATTTTTTAATCCTAATAATATTATATTGTTATTGGTTATAAGACTTAACATATTATTTCAAACTAATAAATTCATAAGACCTAATATTTTATTTCAATTTAATGTTTTAGAGGAAAATATGAAAAGATTGTTTATTTTATAAATAAGTCTTGAAAATTTAACAGTAAGTCATATAGTATGTATGCATGCATGTACATGTATGCATGTGAATAAAGAACTGGCCCTCGGAAATATTTTAGAGTTCGCTACATTCTTTTTTAAAAAGCAACTTTCTTTGAGCACTTACCATTGTTTATATGTGAGGCAGGACCATAATAATCCTTTCCTATACAATACTTGATTATGTTTCAAAGTTATACTAGCCTCATAAACTGGGCAGTTTCTTCTCTTTTACTATTTCTGGAATGGTTTTTATAAGGTATGAATTATATACTCATTGCAGATTTGAAAAAATTAGCCTATAAAATGTCTAAAATGTGGGTTGAGATAAATCTATTAACACATTTATTTAATGGTTATTTGTCTATTCAGATTTTCTGATTCTTTCAGTCTATTTTGATAATTTATATTTTTTTGTAAAATTTTAAATTTTCACAAAATTTTCAAATTTATTTTCATGAGGTTCTTAAAAGATTTAATCTATTTTATCTGTGTTATAACTCATTTTTTATTACTACTTTTTATATTTGGTTCTAACATTTTCCTTAATCGGAAACAGACACACGTTGCCAGAGATTTGTGTATTTTATAAATATTTTCAAATAGCCAACTGTTGGCTTTGGTGATTATATCTCCTGAGGCAGAATTGGGTTTAAGTCTGCACTATGTATCTTCTAGCTTTGTGACCTTGGGCAAGACACTTAACCTCTCTGTGCCCTACTATCTTCCTTTATAAAATAGGGAAAACAGTAGTACCCATCTCATAGAGTTGTAAGGATTAAATGAGTTAATTTGTATAATTAACACAGATTAATTAGGACAGTTTAGTAGTTTAATTTACACAGCATTTACTATACGACAGGCACTCTTAGGCTAATGCCAGTCACATAGTAAATACTGTTTAAATTAATTCTCACTGGTTTTACTTTATTAATTTCTGCTCTTTATTATTTTCTGTACTCTTTTTTCTTTTATTGTTTTACTGTTCTTTTCTTCTATATTATTGACTTAAATTCTATGGAAAATATTGATATAAATCACCCTTTTCAGAAGAGAAAGCTAGAAGTCAGACATTTAAATTTCCTCTAAAAAATACAGAAACCACTTTACTTAAAAGAAAATCGGTTCTAAAATGCTTTGTTTTCAAAGTACTGTGTTACAAAGCCCTCTTCTGTGCTGATGAGAAAGCTTGAGCACACATAATATTTATGACCCAAACTAAGAACTCATACATTGATAATTATGTTAAGGTAAAGGTCTCAGTTAAGATTAAATTTTATCATGCTCCATTCTCTATCATAAGGGCAGATTGTTGCTCTTGTTGTATTCCCAGGTATTCAGTGTTAAAGGATGGATACTCATTAAATTATTTCATGACAGTGCTTACTTTTACCTATTTACCTAGAAGTTAAAACGTAAACTTCTGTATTATACAGATGTCAAATTTTGTGAAACATGTCTTAAACAATTGTGGGAATTGAAGAAAATATGGCTGATGTAAAATACAGTAAAAGATACACCCCCAAACAAAAACAGTCTTGGATACATAATAAGTGATCAACAAATAGCCTTGGAATAAATGAAATTAAATTGTGAGTATGGTAGAAATACCCTGTTTACTTTCAAAGGTTTTTGAAAGAGTCATTGTCACTCAGAAGTATGGTTGGTCCACAGAGGTCATATTTTACAGGCCAGTCCCTGTACCTGTGTCTGTAAGCCACATACTTGATCCATTTCAAGGGGGAAGGTAGCTGGGATAATATTGAGTTTCTAACATTATGAGTATTCAGTTATTCACCAATTTATTTCTACATTTATTTGTTGAAGTGATTACATATTAAGGCCCTGAGAAGATGTTAGAGAAAAAAAGACGAATATAGGAAGAGCTTCTACTCTAGAGAAGCTCTCTGCTTGGACACTGAGCTTGAAGCAGAAACATATTCGTAGCGTATGTTGGGCCTGCGTTAGAAGTAGTTATGGTGGTTATGGTAGTGGTGCAAGGGAGAGGGGACCTAAAAAAAACCAAACCATACAACGAGGGTTAATAAACAGTACTTATTATTAATCATTTCAGATGTAACTCAACTTGAACTCACTGGGGATTTTTTTGTTTTTTCTTTCTCATGTCTCACCATTAACTAAATATTTTGTTTCACACACATTCTAAAAACTCCATAAAACTTTTGGTAATTTAGATGTCTCCTTGCCGCAGCCATGAATGACATGCTTCAGTTTCATAAGTGTGATTCTGAAGGTCTCTAAACTTAAAATATAATGCGTGATTCATTTCATCCACAAAACTTTGAGGACCATCTTCTTTGCATTGTAATAAATGTATTTAAGGCTACCAATTATCCTCAACTATAATTTGAACTGCATCCTAGAGATTTTGACCTGCAGTGCTTTTGTTGTCATTTTTATTTAAGTATTTTATGCTTTTAATTATGTTTTCCTCCTTGTCCTTTGAATTACTTATATTTTTCCCCACGGTATAGGGGTTTTAGCTCTCATGGAATGAAGGATTTCCAATTTTCTTTGTCATGTATGTGGTTTCTAAAATATCATAGAAACCACAGAATGTGGTTTCTAAAATATCATAGAAACCACAGAATGTGGTTTCTAAAATATCATAGTTTGGGATTTTTTTTGAGACTTCTTTTGCGACTAAGCATGAGGTCAGATTTAGTAAATGATGAGTTTTAAACATACATATTCTGTGTTTGGGTACAGGAATTTTTTAATATGTATAAGTAAAGTTAAAGTCATTTGTTCTGTTTTTCATGTATTAAATAACATTTTGTCTGTTTGGTTCATTGGTTTCCAAATTCCAGTTAAATTTCCCAACCATAATTGTCAATTTCTCCTGTCAGGTTTTGCTTTGTATATTTCAGGGCTCTGTTTTTGGAAGGATACAGAATTGTTATCCTGTATATATTGTCTTTTCCAATATAAGGTTCTATATCTTTCTTCAAGTCTGAAAACTTCCCAGCAACGCCCTTGAATACTTCTAAACCTCTCCAAATCTCACCATTTTTCCTTCTGTGACTTCTATTGATTGATACAGCTCAATCATCTTCCATGACTCTTACCTACTTTTTCATATTTTCCACTTCTCTGCTGGATCTAATTTATTCTCCTTATGCCCACTCTAATTTTATTTTATCTATTAAGGTGTTTGGGGATTTTTTTATTTTGTTTTATCTTATTTTAATTTTATGGACTGTTTTTTCATTTGCAAGATTTGAAATTGATTACTTCTTCTATCTGCCTAGTACTATTGCATATCTTCTACTTAGTTTCATACTCTTCTTTTCTTATTTCATGATTGATATTTCTTCTATTATCTCTGAGAACTTTAAACATACTAACTGTAAAGTCCTTTTCAAATTATTCTATCATTACTCTTTTCCTAGGAAAAAATACTCTCACTTATTGGGTTTCTTGCTTGGTTTTTGAAGAGCTGTATTTTCTTATGTGTTTTATAATTTTGGCTTTCAAACTCATTATGTCTGGCAGTTCATTCTGTGTTCTCTCAGACTTGTTCCTCCCTGATTTGGTTTCACAGATGGCTCAGATGGCTTCCATCAATATCCACAGCTCAAAACTAAATCTTGTATTGAGACTGAGGGATCTTGCCCCACAGGAAATCACAGTTCCAATCTCAATGTCAATGCACAAACGCCTGTTTCCGGATTTGTGCCAGTGTTTTTGTTTCCTCTATTAGCTGTAGAAAAGTAACTAATTTCTGTCCATAAGCATAAGGTCAAAGCTAAACATTTTTGAGCTTTCATTCAGGTGCCAGGCATATCATCGGGCACATAAACCAGCCCCTGCTCTCATGCGAGGAGGTTAATTCTACTCCCCATCACATGTGGGAGTACTCAGTTCCTGTTCATACTCCTGAGCTCTGTTTCCCTGAGCCATACCTGAAAGACCAAGTCTTTGTACATCCCCTAAGCTAACACAATTTTCAACACCTTTTCTCCTCTTCAAACTCTTCCACCTTCCCCTGTCGACCTCATTATCATTATTAATAACCTCTTCTCTGAATATTCCTTTTATCTCCTTGACTCTTCCATGAGGACACCATTTCCTGTCTGGCCCTCTCAAGTAGAGGCTGTTTTTCTCTATACCTACTGTAGCTCAAGGTTGAGAAGTGGGTGGGTATCTGACTGCCCATCCTTACCACTTCTCAATCATTACTGCTCCTTTTTGCAAAACCCTTGCCTGTTGGTGGATTTATGCCACCTAGCTGCACCACCATCTCCTCCCCCTTGTTGAGGTCATCTGCCTCCACTGCTCCTCTGAGACTCACATCATCCAGATATATAACCAGTTTCTCTTCCTCTTGCTGTTATCTACCATCCACCCCATGGCCCAAGCTAAGATATCTAAGTCACCCTTATTTTCCCCCCCTTTCTCCCATTGTTTATACCAATTCATCTCCAAGTCCTGTCCACTCTACATTCAAAATATATCTCAAATCTATAAATTTCTGGTCATCATCATGGCTAACATGTGTGTAAATATTAGAACCACAACATCTTGTTGCAAGAGCCAATGAGATAGCATATGTAAAAGGGCAAGGTACTCTGTCTGACATGCTAACCCCACACCGCTTTCTAGCTACTGCTCTTTTTTTCTGTTTCCTTTTATAACCAACTTTACAAAAGAGTTGTCTTTACATACTTCCTCACCTCCATTCATATCTAGTCCACGCTAACCTAGCTCCCCTTCCTGCTACTCCACCAGGCAGATTTTGTCGAGGTCAACATCTACTTTATCACCAAATAGAGTGGTCAATGTTTCCATAGGTCATTTGAAATTTTTTAATAGCAGACAACAAAATAAACCATTTTCTTTTTCTTGAAATCCTCTATTCTCCTGGTGTTCCTTCTATCTTTTTGGTTGCTTCTTTTTCTGATTCCTTACTGAGCTCCTCTTCTTTCCAATTGTGTCTTCTCTCTCCGCACAGTCCCTTCTGGGTGATCATTTTCATTCTCAAGTAATGAAAGGCTTATGTTCAACTGCTTCCTTCCCGTTTTGTTTAAATATCTCACAGATAGCTCAGATTTACTTAAACAGAACTCTGTCTCCCATCTCAGATTTGCTCTTCACTCTCAAGTCTTCTCTACCCCAATACATTAAACCTCCAGGGGTCTAATCCTACAAATTAGAAATCTACAAGTCGTCGTGATTCCTCGCTTTTCATCACTGCCCACATACAATACATTAACAAGTCCATTGATTTTTTTCCTTCCAAAATACATATTAAATTCTACGTCTCTGAATCTCTGTAGCCACCACCTCTGTCGTCCATCCCTTTTCTGTGTGACTGCAGTAGTCTTCTAACTTGTCTCCCTGCTTCAACTCTTGTCCTCGCAACCTCACAACATCTGACCTGACAGCTCTCCTCCCATCACACACTACGCTTGAGCAGACACACTTGTTTTCTGTCAGTTCTGAAAATATATCAGTCTCTTTCCACTCTTCATGATTTTGCAAAAATTGTTCCTGTTGTCTCGGAAACTCCCTCCCCATGTTTGAATTGACTAACTCCTTCTTGTCCTTTATATCTCAGCCTCAATTGTTGCTATGGTCTGAATGCTTGTGTCCCCCCAAAATTCATATGTTGAAACCTAATCTCCATGTGGTTCTAAGAGATGGAGGTGACAAGATCATGAGGGGTCCACCCTTATGAATGAGATTAGTGACCCTGTAAAAGGGGCCAGAGGGAAGTTGTTCATCCTTTCCACCATGTGAGGACACACAGAAGATGCCATGTATGAGAAACTGGCCCTCGCCAGACACCAAATCTACTGGTACCCTGATCTTAGACTTCCCAGCCTCTAGAACTGTGAGAAAAAAATTTCTGATGCTTATAAATTACCCGGTCTCAGGTATTTTGTTATAGCAGCCCAAACAGTTGTAATCTACTCCAAGAGACCTCCCACAACCAGTTTCCCTGTAGCAGCTTCTCCCCCATCCATCCTTGAACAGTCTCTGTTTCCAGCTACTTGTCACCTTCATTATATTTGCAATGATTTCACTATTTTATTTATTTGTATGATTATTTATTTTCTGTTTGTTTTTCTCACTAGAACATAAACTTCATGAAGGCAAAGCCTAAATACATCTTGGACACTGTTGTTTCTCCATCGCCTGGCATGGTGTCTGGCACACATCAGATGCTTAATGAACATTTTTTTAGTAATTGAATAAATAAATGAGTTCCAGGTAAAGGGATTAGTATGAATAAAGTCAAGGCTTAATAAAGCCCAATGTGTAGATCAGGGACTGCGAAATATTCAGCATGGTTAAAAAATAGCATATGAAAAGGGGGATTATGGGAGAAAAAGTGGAAATATCATTTGTGGCTGAATATGACAGATGAAGAGTTCAAATGGTATTAATTTGCCAGTTAGCATTTGTTAAAGTTTTGAACTCTGTACTCTGACCATTCATATCGGATGGTGAACATTTAGAAAAGAACACAGCACAGTATATTGGATGCAGTGTTGTTTAAACAGAGTTTTAATGAACAAAAAAAAGAGTTGTGAAATTAGCAGCTACTTTTTGAGCATCACAACTTAAATCATCAACTAGCTTTCCAAGTTTCTGAAAGGACTTGGACACCTAAAACTAATAACAAAAAAAGATTGAAAATTAATTTCACTGTTTTATCCTGAGAGGCTCAAAGTTCTGTGCTTAGGGTATCTCCCTGATCCTTCACAACTTATGAGACAGTGATAGGGTAGATTTTATTCCTATAACTTACAGACAGAGTTTATTTTATCTTATTTCTGGTCACTAGCAGCCGCTGGTATACTGTTGACTCTCAATAAACACTATTAAAAGTTATATAGTTATAGATATATTTCTTAACGTCCAGTGGGGTTTTTTATGGTTAACTCTTATGAACATGTTTTTAAACCTAAACATTAGATTAAATGAAAGCTCAGAAAAGAAAGAAGAAATAGAGCTTTGGGGAGGTGGAGGGAAAACAAAGAAGTATATTATAAATGACAGCTTCCAAAACATGATATAAATGGAGTTCAGGACACATTACCCCAAAATATGGCACCTTGGCATTTGAGAAAACAGCAGAAGCAGTAAAGTTACTCTGACCTCCCTGTCTTTCTCCCCTGAATCAGGCCATAACATATAGGAAGGCTTTTCTAACTTTCCCCTGAAGCAGGTCATAGCATGTGGGAGAATTCCTTTCCCCATACCCAGAGGAAAAGAATATCCTTATTTCTGGAGACACAGGGACAAAAAGAAGAACCTAAACAAGGCTTGCTATGTTTCCTCTAGTTTGTTACAATTAGATAATCATTTCTTATTCAATCATACTCTCCATGACTATCCAATCCTTCATCAAACCTAGCATAAAAAATACACAGATTTACCTATTTCTTCTGGTCTTCATTTTTATATGAAGACTCCTAGGTCATATAAAACTTATGTTAAATAAATTTGTATGCTTTTCTCTTGCTAATCTGTTAGAAGGTCCTCAGCTACAAACCTAGGATGGATGAGGAAAAGATTTTTTTTTGCCCTACAGTATGTTGGATTAAAGTTAAAATCATAACCTTGATAGTTCTCCTCATATAATTTTAAAAATTAAAAAAAAATCTTATGAATAATTTCAAAATTAACTGTGGCCCATAGCCAGAGCCTCAGATTTGCATTTCTTTCATTAAAACTGAGGAACAAAACTTTTCAGATGAAAGGGAAATTAAAATTAAATAGTCAAATAAGTATACTAGAAATTCCCTTGTTATCATTCCTAGTAAGAAAACATCAATTTTTTTCTGCTGGTAATTTTGGGAGTTGAGCAAAATGAAGTAGAACAGGAAAAAAAAAATCTAAGAGGTAGATTGGTATCTTTAATATTAGGCCAAGTAGATTTGGCCATATCCTCAGAATGTGAAATAATGAAAAACTATTAACTTAGTGATGTGACATGATTTGGGTTATATTCATCCATAAACTGTAGGAATGATCTGAATATGGAGAAACAAAAGGTAGGCAGGCCAGTTAGGACACACTGAATTAATATAGTTGAGAAAAAGCAGAGCCAGATCTAGGTAGAGGCTTGGGAAAAGGGAAGAAAAAATTATTGAACTCTTCCTTTGTTCTATGCAATGCACTACACATTGTGCATGTATTGCTAATTGCTCACAAGAATCCAATGGAGAAGTTAGCATTATTATCCCCTTTTTACACATTAGGAATCTGAGGCCCAAAGAGGTTAAATGACTTACCCAAGGTCACATACCTTAAAAAATGAAGTCCTAATGGAGGTAGAACAAAATGTCTTGGGAATTAATTAGATGTCAGAGTGAGAAAGAAAGATGAGTCAAAGATGAGGCCCAGATTGTCAGCCTGATTCATTGTGGTGATAAAGACAACAGAAGTGGACAAGTCAGGAAAAAGAGCTGGTTTGGACGGCTAATGAAGAATTAGTGTTGAATTTGATGAGTTTATACTACTGGTGGGTTAGCTTGACAGACAAGTCAAGCAATCTGTTAAAAATAGGAAACTGGATCTTAGGGGAATGGTCAGGGCTACCAATAGAAATTTGGGAGTTCTCCACTCAGAGCTGAATGGTGAGAACAAATGAAACGCAGAAGGAACATACCAAGAACAAATTACGATTATGTCATTGAGAAGATGAGGAAAATGAGCACAGTAAGTACAAACAATATGCTCTTTGCTTAGCAAAACATTAAGTGGACATTGTCTTTATACTTTCTCTTTCTAAAATAAGTCAACAATTAAAGCTAAGATAATTATTATATAGAAAAGAGATTTAGTGGCTGTATCCTGAAGCCTTTATATGCAGCAATCCTTTCCCATGAGCTTCACTTCTCAACATGAGCCTGTTTTTTCTGTTAGACAGAGGAATAGGGGAAATACTTAACTTCACTTAATTGCATTCCTCTGGCCTCAAAGTCTTCCTTTTGGCCAAGCTTATTTCAGCTGGAGAATGGCTGTAAATTGATGAAAATCTGTCCCGAGATCTTCTCCAGCTTCAGTGGTTCTTCTGTATGCTTCCAGAACAACTTGGAAATATTTTAGAAGCACAAGCCAGTATTACTTTTAACTTATTCATTACATTTCTTCAAGTGTCAATGGGTGTGGCAATTAAAATCATCTCAGGAATGCTTTTATTTACAATCTGGGTGACAGCTGCCATGTATGGGGATGGGAGGGAGGTGGGGGAGAGAATAGTTCTTTCCACAAAGACTCAGCTCCACCACACTCTTTTCCAGGTGGAGTTCAATCAGAGAAGTCAACACCTCAAAGCAGGGTAGAACTCAATGCAACACTATACTGGCTTTACTGGTTTTAGCCATTTGGGAGCCATCACATCTTGTCCTGGAATTTTCTAGTCTTCTTCATCCCAGAAATATCTATAAAAATCCTGAATGTCTGGCTAAGATAGAATTATAGCTTTACTTGAATAGTTAAAGAAAACCAAATTCTAATTATCCAATTTCCTTTTTTTTCTTCTTGCCATCTGATAAAATATAACTTTGAGGGAATTAACTGGCAAACAAGATATTTTGTTGGTAATAGTGACAAAACAGAATTACTTACAACCAGTAACTTCTAAGAGTATTCTATGATTCTAAAAGCCAAGTCAACAAAGGTCGTCTTAGGGAATGTGGTTCCAGAAATATCCTGCTCAAAAATGGTGCTGCCTCATAGCAATTTATATCAAATAAGAGATAAAATAATAGTTTTCAATTACTACTGTAATGTTGTATGCTGTATACAGTTATAGAAAAAATGGAATTCTGCATCCAAAAGGCTAGAGGAAGACCCAATGAGCTGAAGAATCCGACAGAGTGAGGTGCGAAACTAGCTTGGGCATTTACTGTGTGACCTTGTGAAAGCTATTTAAATTAACTGCAGTAATACCAAGACTGTTGAGAATATTAAGTACTAAAGTGCATTAAAATGCCTGGAAGATACTTTCAACAAGTAATTATTGATCATCTACTAATCCCACCATGCTGGATAAGGGGAAGTGGGGGGAATAGGGATAAGTAAGAAAAACATGGTCTCTATCCTCAAAGACGAGCATTAAACAAGCAATCTAAAAAGTAATGCATTGTAACAAACAGAGTACAGGATGCTATAATATATAGTAGGGATTCAATAAGTAGCAGCCATTATTATTAGCTGATATGAGTTGTTAAATAGATTATTTTAACTCACAAAACTGCAACAGTCACTATGTCAGAGAATAGGAAAAAATAATTTCTATTTTAAGAGGAAAACAAACTAGTAAGTGTTATGAAAGATTTCAATCTGTGTTTATGAATAGAAATGAATTGGTTGAAGTAACAAGTTCGCGATACTTGGGTGATAGGCTGTTGAATCTTCATTGCCAACTTTAAATTCTACCATTCCCTCTTATCTGTTTGCACCCAGGCTCACCCTTAATTAAGAACACAGTCTCTGGCCTCAGACATGCTTGGTGTTCAATGTTAGTTCTGGCAATACTAGCTGTATAGACGTGGGCTATATTTTTAACCCTTCCCTAAACTTACCTTTCCTTATCTGTAAATTGAGAATAATAACATATCTTCTCCCTAAGTTGAGGATAGAGTGTTTAGCACTGAGTACTCAGCATGATGGCTTTCACTATTGTTATGCCTAGAAGGCACTATGTAAGGATGAACAGCTCTCAAACTCTGCACTCAAAAAGTTTATATTAATAGTATAGTTGAAGAGATAGGTATTTAAAGAGGGAATCATAAAACAGTAGATTAATTGCTACAGTAGGAAAAAGCATACAGTGCTACATGGGAATGCATTGTAATGCCTCAAGCTAGGACAGAGAGGTGAATAAGGAAGTCTCTGCCTCCACAAACTTATACTAAGTAAGGAGAAGAAGAAGAAAAACCGTTTACCTAATAGCTGCACTAGAAGATATTAGGTATATAAGACGGTAAGTACCTTGAGGAAGATCAATATAGTGTAGAGCTTTCTTGTAATGGGAAATTATCTCACTTTATACATATGGTTTGTTAGCAAACTCACACTTCTAATGAACAGTGTCTATAGAACCTCAAAATGAATAAAAATTGTATTGACATAAACTATCCAATGTGCAGAGTACACAACATTCGCAGCCTCTAATAAGACATAGGTAGTTCTTATTATGCACTTATGTCCAGTTGTTGTGACCACAAATATTAAACTCCATTGAAAAGATTCTTGAAGATAGCATATAATGATTAGGTCCTGATATTCAGGATTCATTTTTGAGAAACTCAAATGACGGGAAAACTTCAGAGTCATAAGAAATTAATTTCCACTTCATAATGACATTTTCATCCTTTTTCAGCTTAACATTACAAAATCAAATCCTGGCATGGGACTTCCAACCACAAGGCCTCTTGAAATATTCAAAATCTCTTATTAAAGAGTGGGACTTTTTCTTCAGTGCTATTGTTCTCACCATTGCAGCTGTGCATATCAATTAGGAATAGATCACTCAGGGTATCAGGATTGGCACAGCATTTGTTAAAGCAAAAAACATTCAATATTTATGTACTAAAATATGGAGTTTTTTCCCATAGAATAGTAAATAGCTCAAAATTCATGGTTCACTTTAAAAGAAATAAAAATACCTGAATTAAGACCTTAGGTACATTTCAAACTTAATCTTTTAAATTTATCCGTGATGGTTGACATAGGCAATATTTAAGTTTTACTATATTGTACACTTTGTGGCAAAAAGCTATAATGCAACTAAAGAACATTAAAACTGTAAGATGAATGTGTGTTTGATATTTTTTACTTGAACCAGTTAAATTCAAGAAGACATTTTTCTGTTCCCTGACCACAATTCTAGTTTTTCACAGCAAAATGGACAGACAGAAGGATATTTTCAACTCAAACCAAACATTTTTGGCAACTTGTTAATAGTTCAGTAAAAGTAAAAGATGAAACAGTGGACTAAAAAGAAGCTCCTAAATATGTGTTGTGATGGGCTGATAATAACACATATTTTGGACCTTCTTGTCCCCCCAAAATGAGTATGTTGAAGCCCTAATCCCCAGTACCCCAGAATATAACTATATTTTGAGATAAATTCTTTAAAGAGATAATTAAGTTAAAATGAGATTATTAGGGTGGACCATAACTCAGTATGACTGGTCTCCTTATATGAAAGGAAATTTGGATAAAGATATTGTCAGGGACAGAAAAACAGGTAAGAAGTAATAGAAATTAGAAAAACAATAAGGAGGAAATAGTTACAGAAAAATAACCAGGAGAAACAGTCTTTCAGTCTTAAAGAATGGGGTAATTAAATCATGGAACACTGACCACCGGTCAGACAATAGAAAAACACCCTAAATGGTGACTTTCTCCATCACATGTATGATTCAGTCCCCAAACCTTGTGACATATAGTCATAAGTAATTATGACTAACCTTGTGACTAACCTTTACATCCACATAAATCGCTAATGTGTGAAAGGAGAAAGTTTAGAGCTAATTAGGGTCTTCTCCACTCGCAGATGCAGACCCATTTCCCCTTAGGAAACATCTCTGTTTTCTTCTCCTATACTATCTTATAACTTTACTACTTCCAATAAATTCTTCACACATACTTGCTGAGTGTCTGTCATCTCTGTCCATCGTGCGGGCCCAGCTTGTGATTCTTCCAAGCCAGGAGCCCAAGAACTGAGGCAACACTTCAAAGTCCAGCCGTGGACACCAAACCGTGACAATATGTATAGAGAAAAGACGACAGTGAGCCATGTGCAAGCCAGGAAGAAAGACCTCAAAAAACAAAACAAAACAAACCTGCTGACATCTTGATCTTGAACTTCTAGTTTCTAGCTTCCAGAAGTATGGGAAAACACATTTCTGTTGCTTAAGTCTGCAGTCCCCAACCCCCGGGGTCGTGGACTGGCACCGGGGTCCATGACCTGTAGAAACCGGGCTGCACAGCAGGGGGTGAGCAGCAGGTGAGATAAGCAAGAGAAGCTTCATCTGTATTTACAGCTGCTCCCCATCACTCACCATCCTCCTCACCCCAGTCCATGGAAAAATTGCCTTCCATGAAACCGGTTCCTGGTGCCAAAAAGGTTGGGGACCTCTGGCTTAAGCCACCTAGTCTGTGTTTTCTTTAGTGGCAGCCCTAGCAAAATAATATAGCCATGGATTTCAGTCCCTATATGATTCCTACCCTACGTATTCCTTTACTATGAATAATTGACAGATGCCTAGATTCTGTTGAAAAAGACACCTAGACAATGAGAAATTATGATTTTGAAGACACTGGTAAACGTTTTACATGACTTGTTGATGGGGCCAGAATTGGAGCTCATGTTGTTGAAGAATAAAGCTGAGAAGAGTCAGAGGAGCCTTATAGCACAAGGTCATTACTCTGTCCATAACTGAGGTAATAAATAGTCAATAGATCTTGTGATATAAAAATAATAGGTTACCCATATCTAGCCTGAGATCTGTGATGATTTCTAGTTGTTTTTTGTATAATAAATGTTGGGATTAATACTCATAAATCCTGTACTCTGTGGCTTTACCCATACCTCTCAATTGCCTAGAATTCTAGCCCTATACAAATACCTCTCCTTTCTCTGGGTCAGGAATAAGAAACATGTATTCACCTGGATCTCATAAATTGTAATAGCCCTTTCTTTGTACCTGATATGGCCTCAAATTATTAGAATGATATCCAGTGGCTCTAAATAACTGAGTGCAAGGTCCTCAAATAAGGACCCATATATCTCTATAGTCTGTGACAAACTGCTATTTCACCACAGGTACAGGTTCTGTCTTTTTATTGAAGACTGTTTGAGCTAAGTGATAAGATTGAACCATTCCTCAAAACAGAACTTATTCCCAGGAAACTCAACCATGGTATTGTATGCATTTTAAAGCCATTTATTATTTGTCTCCCCATAGAGTATAGCAGAACTACAAATATTTCAAGCTGTCTCCATTTAAATTCCAAGAGCTTCTAAATTTTATTGTGAGCTTTTAGAGCTTCTTCTGACTTTGCAAACTTCCCCACTCTTGTATTGTCTATGCTTACATCCTTGAATTAATAGGTATAAAAGTCCAGTAATCTCAGTAGCCTATATCACTGAAAATGGTACTTTAGGTTTAGGATTCCATCTGGCCCTATGTTTAGACATTTTCAGGAGTTTTGCTAATTTCTGCTACTATAATATCATCTGTATATTGTCACATTTGCTTTGGGTGAGTATATCATGCAAGGGGCTGTCAGAGAGCTAAAAAGGAGAGAGAGCTACAAGTTCACTGAGCCAGCAGCACAGTTTAATGCCTGTTTTGTGCCTGCTTGTTTATAAATGATCATTTACATAGTGGAATTCTATCTGAGACTTTATTTTAATGTACCACCTGGTAGAGAGGTAGTTGGGAGGAGGTCTGTAGCTTTCACCTCCCTCCAACCATTGAAGGACATTGTTAGCCACTGTTAGGTAGATAGTGAGGGATTCCAGGTCTCCTAGGGATGAAAGTGGGTGCTGTTGAGGTTCACATCCCCCCAAAATGGGCTTTGAGACAGGCTCATGGGAGATCCACTTGCATAGTAAGACTCAGGTCATAAAACTCCCAACTGTCTAATCGAAGTGGTTCCATGGTGATGTCTGAGCCTTGAGAGAGGACCCAATCTGAGCACTATAAAACAAGATCCAGACCATAACTAAGCCCCTTCTTTTTGCTCTCTTTTTGCTGCAACAGTAGGTCCAGTCGTCATCTGTGGCATGTGTATCTCACTCTGTAAACCTATCTCTTGCTCTTGCTCCATAATACTATCTTTCTCTCCTCAATAAACCTCATTTTCATGCTTGCCTTACTTTGGTGCATCTGGTCATTCTTCAGCCATGAGTGCATCAAGAACTGACATTTCAGACCCCAAAACATGACACACAGTTTGTGTTCTCTCTTTTTTCTTGAATAGTTTAGTTAGCAATTTATCAATCTTATTGATCATTCAAAGAACCTATTTTTGACTTTTAAAATTTTCTCTATTTCTTGTCAATTTTCTATTCCATTTATTTTTACTCTTCACTATTACTTTTCTTCTACTATATTTGGAATTAACTTACTTTCTTTTTCCATATTCTTAAGATGAAAGCTTTGATAATGATTTTAAACTTTCTTCTATTCCAGTATAAGCATTTAAACTTATAAATTTTCTTCTAAGCATTACTTTAAGCTGCTTCATGTAAATTTTGATATGATGTATTTTCTTCACCATTTAATTTAAAAAACTTCTGATTCTTCTTATAATTTTTATTGACCAGTGGGTTATTGTTACTGAAAACTCAGCACTTTTTCTTGAGGCCACATCAGAAGAACAAGAACAAGTGGTTTGAGGAGAAGGAAAGAGAAGTTTATTACTTCACCAGCAAAGAAGGAAAAATGGCAGACTCTAGTCTCAAGATCCAAATTTTCCTGAACATAGGCAGAAATACAGAGCTTTTAAAGGGAGGGCCCTCAGTTGTAGGCTATTGTCATTAATGATTCTAATCTTCCTGAAGACAAAGCCATGACCACCACCACCCTGGGGGGCCAACGCCAGGACTGGGATGGCTAAGCTATCTCCTGTAACACAAAAAACAAAAGACATTCCCCTACCCCTCCAGACCACCTGCCAGAGGTAGAGATGCAGACAAGGCCACAGTTCCCAAAAAGAGTGGGAGAAGTTTTAAAGAGATAGAAAATATTTTTGCCATTTTTTTTTCTGGGCCATTCCCTTTGTACATTATTTAGAAATACATTATTTTCTTTTCAAATGTTTGACATTTTCTCTAGATATTTTATTGTTATTAATTTCTAGTATGATTTTATTGGAGCTGAAGAACATATTCTATATGATTTTGGTCCTTTTAAATTTATTGAGACTCATTTTATGGCCCACTATTTGATCTGTCTTGGTTAATATACCATGTGTACTTGAAAAGAATGTGTGTTCAGCCATTGTTGACTGTAGTGCTCTGTAAACATCAATTAGATCAAAGTACTTGGTAGTGTGTTCAGATATTCTATGTCTTTACTGATTTTTGTGAAGTTGTTCTATCAATTACAAAAGAGAGATTTAAAAATTTTCAGCTAGAATTGTGAATTTGCCTACATCTCCCTTCAATTCTGTTAATTTTTGTTCCATGTATTTGAAACTATTATTGGCTGTACATGCATTTATAATTTTTATATCTTCCTCATGAATTAACCCTAATTTTTTTAACCTTTTAATATTTTTTGTCTCAGAGTTTACTCTATCTGCTATTAATATAGTCATCAGCTTTCTTATGCATACTGCTTATAAGGTGTATCTTTCTTTATCCAACCAATTTATTTTCAACCTACTTGTGTTTTATACTTCAATGCATCTCTTGTAGACAGCACAGAGTTGGGTCTTACTTTTTTATCCATTCCAAAAATCTCTGCCTTTTAATTATAGTTGTTTATCAGAGAATAAGACTGTGATTTTAAAAAATAATAATTATTATAGTTGTTTAGTCCATTAAAATATAATGTGACTATTATATGGTTAGACTTAGCTTTAGCATTTTGTTACTGTTTTCTTTTGTTCCCTGTAGTTTTATCTGTTCTGAATTTTTGGTCTTCTTTTATATTAGTAGGATTTTCCTTTAGAATTCTATTTAAATTTGCTTAGCTATATCTCTTGGTATTATTTTTAGTGGTTGCGCTAGGAATTGCAGTATACACTCTTAACTTCTCACAATCTATTTAGAGTCAATATTGCCCGAGTTTACATAAAGTGTAGAAACTTTGAAAGTCAGTTTAACTGCCCAACCCCTCCTTTATGCTATAGTTGTCGTAGGTATTTCATCTCCCCACATTGCAATGCTTTGACTAAAAGCCATAAAAAATGGGTAATTCACCAGAGGCATTAGCTTCCTCCAAGTATTAACTACCATCTAGTGTCTACCTGCTTTTGGTCACTTTCAAGTGCCTTCAGATAGTTTTTAAATCTATTTTTTTTAAAGTGCTTAGTTTTGCCTCTGCTTCAATAGTAGCTATTTAACCATATAAAAATAGACTACTTTAAGACATCACTTTTAATTAATAGATTTGCACAGGCAAATGAAGTTGTATAGTTATTTGCCCACGTGCCTATAAAAGACCAGAATTAATGGAGTAATGGATGCTAATTTGGACTCTTAGGTGAGCTACATCCTTAGAATCTATATTAAAAGGAAATTTTATAACAGATATACACTCTAGAGAGTAAAAAATTTTGTCATTCTAAAACTTGCTTAGAAATGTTGACTTTCCACGGTGCTTCAGGGTGCCTGTGTAGAGCTATGACTCTAACCAGAAAGGAGCATTCAGTGAGATGGATGAACATGGTTGTGACATGAAAACAAAAATTATCTCCTTAGTTCAGACTTGAGCCCTGATCAGTATAGGGGAGGAAAAATGAGTTTCACTGTACCCTTCATAGTTCTCTCCTGTTAATCTGTCTTTAGATCCCTGTAACTAAAGACAGATTAACAAGAGAAAAACAAACAGAAGTTTATTAACATACACACTTCTTGTATACATGGGAGATAGTCAGACAAATGAGTAAATCTCAAAGAGGTGGCTTTGAATCCAGGCTTAAATACCATCATTAGCTGAAACAAAAAAAGAAATAAAGGTGTTTAAGGGATCAGTTATGGGGAGGTGACCAGGAAAATCATAGTAAACAAAAGTAGGGTATGTTATGCAGATTTAAGTCAGTGCCTTCTCCATTGGTAAGAATGTCTAGTGATTTAGAGCCATCCTTCTCTTCCTGCTAGAGAGAGGGAACATCCTTACAAATAGAGATTCCCTTTATAGATGTAAATTTCTCTTACAAAAGGGTAACTTCTACTCTGTTTAAGATTCTCCCGTATCTATAGTTTCTCAAAATAATCAGCTCACGTATCCTTATGTCAAAGTTTATTAAGGTGGACTGTTCTGGTTTCCAGATTCCTCTTCTATGTAAATATAGGATCTATATTATCAAACTACTTTAATTTCAAAGAGCATTAGGGCAAGGGCTTTGGGTCTTTTGGCCTCAGCTGATCTTTTTGATGAACTATTGAGCATAGTTTTCAAAGATATTTAGAAGTGCAAAGGCTTAAGGGCTAAAATCTGGTTTGCTTTGCTTTCACACATTTGGAATGTTACAATTTATTTTTGCTCTGTTCACGACTTAGTGAAGAAACTAAAGGGCCAAAACAGAGCCTACTGTCTGTCTTTTCGGCTGTAAAATGAAATTGATTTGTGTTGTGTAACAGATATTGAGAATTCAGGCCAACAAATTGCTTGAGTCTGAGAAGTTCAAGATCAAGGGGTCACATCTGGTGAGAGCCTTCATGATTTGTCATAACATGGAGGAAGGCATCACATGGTAAGAGAAAAGGGAGGGGGCCAAACTCATCATTCTATCAGGAGCTCACTTCCTTGATGACTAACCTGCTCCCTTGATAATGGCATTAATCCACTGAGGAAAGCAGAGCCCTCATAACCTAATCACCTCTTAAAGGTCCCACCTCCCAACACGGTTGCATTGGAGATTAAGTTTCCAACATATGAACTTTGTGGGACACATTCAAACCATAGCACCATCTTTGGCTCATTAACATAACAATTCATATTACTCTGCCAGCCATAAGAATAGTAGTACTTTGTCCTAAATTTATTTAAGATGTTCCACAAAAATACTAGTTCAGGTATAACAAGATTTGATAAATCAATCATTAAAAATGGAATGAACACAGGCTCTGAAGTCCGACCTGAAGTGTGATTCTAGGAAATTGCTTAACATTTCTTAGTCTCAATGTCTTCCTCTGTGAAATGATGATAATAGTGCCTTGGCTTACAAAGCCATTATGAGTATTAAATGTGATTATATAAAGCAACTAGCTTAGCATTAGTGCTCAATATATTTTCATTTCCTTTTCTTTTTGTCTTTATTTTGGCTTTATTTCCTTAGTCGTTCTTGGTCCCTCTCAAATCTCTAAAGAGCCTAGTATTTGAATTCAGTCTTCATTTAACAATCCCTTCATGCACACTGTCTTGAATCAAAGAGATAATTGTAGTTGTTACTTTTTAGACCCTTTCCAGCAATATCATAATTTCTTAAGTCACAGAAATCAAGATTTCCCAAGGGATTTTGAGTAATAACCACGAAACCTAAGTTCAACTCCTTGTACTTGGTATTATTTCATTATTTAAAAAGATATGTTCTTACTGATTTTGCACATAGGTAGGATAATGTTTGTGTGCACGTTCTAATATAGGTTCTGTTCATGGCTACAGTTTTGTTGCCCTTCTTAGCTGTAGCAGAATATTCAGCTGGGAACAGAGTTTCTTGTAATTTAGAATCTGTTCTGGGTAATAACTGAGGACCTGAGGCCACTGACCTTCAAATATAACCACAGCTGTTTTCCCCTAAGTGTCCCTCCTTTCCTTCCCTCATTGACACACATCTAACACTTTTCAGTTCACTCCCATTCTCTTGGGATATTCCTGTCACTTGGATGTTCCCTTTTTAAAAAGTGATGTGTATTCTACATCCATGGAAATTATACTGTATCTCCCTCCAATATAAAGCCAGTGCCAAAGGAACCTGTTAATGATACTTAAATCCATCCGGGCAATTGATTAATATTCTTATCCTGTTCACTCTTTTTAAGCCATTCTATAGGTAACCAAATAAAATGTCCCCCGATCCTATATATTTATTTGAAAATATTTTACGCACCTGCTGTGTGCTAGGTGCTGTTCTAGGTGCTGGGAATATAGAAATGAATTAGACAGAAGTCTTAATCTCATAGATTTTAGTTTCTAATGATAAGAGACTTACAGTAAACAAGTCAACATAAAAATAAACAAGATAATTTCAAGTAAGGATAAATGCCTATAATGTTTCTGTCTCTGATGAGGGAGAAAAGGATCAGAGAGGAAACAAAGAGTTTAGTAAATTGCAGGGCCTCTACTCCCCTCCCAGACAAAGCTAGGATGGGATGTTGGAGATTATAGGACCTTAGACAAATCTGAAGATTTAGGAGAATAAAAAGAGGATCCATGTCCCTTTCCTGGATAGGGCACAGGAAAGTGGCAATACCACAGAATTTCCCCCAGGTTCTATGTGTCTCAGGAGCAAAATGGATATAATTTGTGATGTCTACACACATGATCTGAGACATCGCCACAGAGTACTGTGTTCTCCAAGACGTTTCACAAAAATTCAGAAACGCAGAGAGAGGCATGATTATGGTATAGATCATTGGCAGGCCAAAGAGGCCTTGTAATTGAGGCATGGAGCTTGACCTTGAGAGATGTTCATTTTCTACTTTGGAATCTTACTTTTAGTGAGTGTGGTATATGAAACAACTCCTATGTCCTTTAAAAAAAAATTCACTCCTACAATTGTGCATAGCACTAAAATAGATTGGAAAAGCTGGATAAAACCACTGAAGATTTAAAAGTAACCCTATGGATATAATTAAAAGCAACAGTTGCCCAAGGAAACTTCAGCTGATATAAAAGTGCGTGTGAAATTGACCTTTATAAGGCCAGCCCCCTGTACACTTTCCATGACTTTCACATAAAAAAAGACTTGTTTTTTTTCAGTCCCCTTTAGATTTGTACAAAGCTTTAAACGTATAAACGTTTGCAACCACCCCCACACTCTCACCTCAATAATCAATGTTCATGTGCATTAGATTAACCCAGCCATGTCCAGGAGTGAATAATTGCTTGTGATTTCACAGATAAACTGGGTTTCTGTGGTGTTGAAGCTAAAATATCATTATCGGAGCAAGGCCCATGGTAGAGGACTGGAAAGACAGTGCCTATACCCAGGAGCACTACTCGCTTGCCATACGCTTCCTCTCTCTCTTCTCTCTTGATTCTCCAGTCTTGGAAATGTAATTTTTTTTGAAGCCTGGTGAAATAGTATTGCTAAGGTTAAAAACTCTCAGAAAAACCATGTCATATTTATGGGTTCCACAGACTTAAATATGTGTGGGTTTTGTTTGTTTGCAGAAGGAAAAAGAAAGATAATAAAAGAAAAACAAAAATCAAACAATAAACATCAACTCCTGAGAAAATAGGAAATGAATGTGATGCGTGGGCAGAACCAGGCCATGGGATTAGACAAATGAAATTGGGTTTATACTGTAGAAAAGAAAAAGGAACATTCTGGGAAGGACAGTGACATGATTACATTTGTATCCTAGAAAACGCTTAAATACATGTGTTTTTATTCACTGTCTTTCAGAACCAAGACAGTCCCATGAAACATATTTCATCTTTTTTTAAATCATAAGCTTAATATTATTACTATGGCTAATGAATGTTTTTCTAAATATTTATAATTTTTTACACATATTTCAAAGTCATAAACTCTGGAAATACCCAAAGATATTAGTTTTGAAATGTGCTTTTGAGAGAAACACTCCAACACATGATTCAACAAATTTGAAAGACAAGTATGACAGGCTGAGTGGGGGGAGCTCCGTCCTCCTGCTAGGGACAGCAACAGAGTGTGTCATTGTTCAGGCAGACACCTGCCTGCAAGCTCAGACTCTGGCAGAATTCACGATCAACCACAGAAAGCAGTCAGCGGACCTAGTGAATGTTAGAATCAGCATATAAGACACATAAATGAAATTTAGGTATGAGCTCAGGCCCTTTGCCTCTAGGTGCTTGAAGTGTACTATGTTCAGGTTTCCACCAGTTCTGTAAGTTGGCAGAGTCTGAGCCTTCTCTTCAGGTTTTATTAGCTCTCCAGAGACTTACTGTCTCTTGGTTTCTTCTGCCTCCTAATCCTGGCAGATTGTGTGGATTCAGATGCCAAACAGGACCCTTCACTGTTCTCTAATACAACCATTCCTAGCATGCATTTTGCAAACACACAACGGACACATGGGAATCACGAAAAGGTGGACGTCGTTATGGAACATTCAGCCTTCAACCTTCTCTTTCAGTCTCTCTCCCTCCACCTTCTTCTTTTTTCAGGAATGAAGTGAATCCTTCTCTATGCCTCGTGCATAGCAACTAAGCAACTATTTTTATTGCTTAATAATGTCTTGGGGCCCCATTCTGCACAGGAATGACCTGTTGAAGTGTGCCTTCCATACAAATAATCTGCTCCCCAAAAGAGAGCCTCTGGGGAGTAAAATTTTCTACCTTAGTATATAAATATTCTCTATACATCGCTCAAGTATTTACTAAGCTGCTAGTGTCTGCCAGACACTCTACCATGTGCCTTTCCCTATTTTGGGCATTGGGGATGTTGTGGGGAAGAAGACAGACAAAACCGTTGCCCTCAGAAAGCTGATTCCATGTGTAGGGAGTGGGGAGGGATGATGGGTAACAAACACATACATGTGCAAACATATGTACAAATATAATGTGATTTCATGTAGTGATCACTACTCCCCAGATGACAAAATAGTGTACTGGGACAGGGGCCGACTGGGAGAGGGAGGGTGTGCTGCCTGGGGCTGCTACAGAGGCAGGGAATTGGGAAGGCATTTTCAGAGGAGGGGAGATTTCCCTTGAGATGTGAATGTTGAGGAGAAGCCAGTCGTGCAAAGGTCTTGGAGGAAGACATTGCAGGCAGAGAAGATACTTAGTACAAAAGTCCTAAGAAGGGAAAGGTTGTATCATGGTTAAAGGATGAAGAGAAGACCCTTGTAGGTGGACAGTAGTGAGCCAGGGAGAGGGAAGCACTCAAGCTGGGGAGGAAGGCAGAGGCCAGACACATAGAGCCTTCCAGGCTACAGCAAGGAGTTTGAGTTATACTCAAATTGTAATGGAAAACCACTGGAAGGTTTTAAGGAGGAACATGACACAATATGGTTGTTATTTTAAAAAGATCCCTTCGGTTGCTTAAAAGAATATAGGAGACCAAAGTAGAATCTAGGAGTCCATTTGAGGGGCTGCTACAGGATCACTTGGATGGGAATGGTAGCAGCAGAATTGGCAAAAAGTGGTCAATTTAGGTGATGCTTTTGAGCATCTTGTGAAGCTCTTATGGTCTTATGAAGCTGCTGATAGCTTGTCAGGTGGGGATGAACAGAATCGAGAGGGACTCCAGGGTCTCCCTTATATAAGACAGAGAAAGAAGCAAGATAACTGTGGCATATTTCACTCCTTGCTGTAGCAAAGCCATAGTTGTTTTTTTTCTTTCTTGAGCATCTAACATGCAGAAGATTCTGCACAGTGCTATCACAAAACCCATGACTGGATATGGTGAGTGAACACACACATGACTATGCATGTGCAAAATATAGCACATCCTGACACGAGATTTGTTTCCCAGTCTGGGGTAAGGACCCCCGATAGATTAGGTGAGGATGGCTGAACTCATGCTTTGAAACAAGAAATATATACACTTTTACTAAAAAGCCACATAGTTTAATACATACATGGACTACAGGTACCAGCTACAGAGGAAAGATCAGTCCGTCCTGACGCAGTCTGTGTTCTCTTCCTTTTTACGTCTCCACATCTTGCTGACTCCTCGTATGTGTTCATGTTGTTCCTGCATTGTAAAGATCAGGGTCCTTGCTTTATGTCTCTAACTATGTACTTACTCAACTCTCACATTAAGAACAATCTACTTTCATCGTGTTTCTAAGGGTGCTTATTTTCTCCCAACTCTTGGCAAAATTCCTCCTACCAATTTCTTATTGTCCTGTCGTGCACTTTATTGATGCATGAAGTTCTAGCCCTCACCTTTTAGTAGAAAGGCAATATCCATTTTGGTGCCCATCTGAAAACGGACTTGCAACATGGACTGAAATACTGACACTTTCTCTCAGTACTTTACCGTGCTCCCTGGCTGCCAGGCTACGGGTTTCCACTATTTAACCCTTTTCTGCCTTTTTACTGTAACTGGTCATATGAAATATATTAAAAGACTTTCTTTTAGTATCTAACTAAAGATTATACACACACAAACATATATACACATATATAGTAGATATAGATATATAGATATAGATAGAAAATTCCAATTCAGGGAGCTTCTAAATTAAAAAGAGGAGTGTACACTGAATATGAACAAACTGTTTTAACTGAAAAATCTGTGGTTATAAAGCAGCATCATGCTGCCAACAATGACTAAAAATGTCCCAGCTGTGAACTGACACCTGCTGGACACAAAAACTACAACTCGGACATGAAAACGTGATGTGGCTAACTCACTAAAAATATCGCTGACAGCAAAACAGACTCTGGAATTTTTTCACTTCAGCATCCATAAAGATCTCATTACTGCTGTTTTGACAATTGCATCTATTTCAGAGTATTGATTTACTGTTCCAGGAGCAGTTTGCAGATATTCTCTTCTTCCATTTGACAAGTTCTTCATATTAAAATGGCATTGGGTTAAAAGTTCTTGTCTCATCTTATAACTATGTACAGGAGACACTTTACTTGGTGGTGGTATTGTCTTAGGTGACTTGGGACCTTTCATGGTTTCCTTTCCACAGAGAGCTCGGGGTGGACACACTCCAGGCACTCAGAGTGTATTTCCTGTTCCTCCTCTTCCTTTCCATCATGAACCTTCTGGCACTTGTCTTCTGTGCCCAATTTCTGTCCCATTCCTAATACCTGCATTCTGTCTCCCTAACATATTCCCATTAATACAATATTCAGACTATATTTCTGGCTTTGTACTCCTAATTTTCTCTTGGGTCACCCAGTATCTTAAGGTGTACTAAATAGCTCCCCATGACCTAAATCAGGTCATCCATCCCAAGTTCATTCTTGTCTGAAAAAGAGTTTAGAAATCATATTTTCAAAGGCCTTTGGTGGGGGAGCCTCCTCTTCTCTTCAAATACTTTCCTCACAAGTTTGCTAGTATAGGTAATTAAATTATGCCACAAACATAACATTATATCATAATGTCATGACATCTTCTTGTCATTTCAGGATCTTTACTACTTGCTAGAGTTTTAATTATCCCAGGCCTGGCATTTTTAATAATCTAGGAACAAGTTCTGATAAGGAAATAGAACCTTGGGATTGAGTTGAAGGATCAATATCTAGGACACCAAGCATGAGTGTGTGCATGAGCGTGCTCATATGCACTCAAAATTGGGCTGCTGTTTCTGTCTCCAAGACACAAAGTCATCCTTTACTTTGTCACAATTTTTTATTCTTAAAAAAGTACAGAATTAAATAGATCCAATTTTTCGGTAGAAATAATTTGTACGAAGAAGCTGAAGATGGTTTAATCTAATTGCTAAGCATGCAGGCAACATCATTTCTTAGGAAAAGAGCTAGGGAACTAACGCTGATTAGGCACCTGGATGTATTCGGAGCGTCACAAACGTTATTTTAATTTTCCTAGCAATCATAGAAGGCAGTTATTATTTTTCCCAATTTAGTGAGGAAGAAACTAGGCAAGGTCACAGATCTATTAGTGGCACAGCCAGGATTCAAACCTAAATCTTTCTGAGTCCTCATCTCATGTATTTTTCACATTCTATATTCAAGAAGAGACTTAGTATAGTTAAGAGCTCAGATTCTGAAGTCAGGCAGACCTGGATTCAAATCTTCCCTCTTCCCTTATTAAATTTCTGAGATTCAGGATAACACTATTTACCTACGAGCCTTGTTTTACATTCTTTATATTTTATGCCAGTTTTACATACTTACATTGTAGCTTTCCACTTTCCATTTTCGTTTCATTTCTGTTTGATGTCCATTATTGTTTCCATTGCCCATTGTCCATATGTCATCAGAAGTTTTATTTCCTCTCTTTCTATCTATAATTACCATCATTGTGTCAAATTGAGAATTAATTGCTGGCATCTCGATGCTTCTGAAATTGAAGGGCTGGCTATTTTGGCATTACTTCAACTGTCATTTTCATTCATGCTAAAGAATATTTCATCTATAATTATTTCTTTAAAGAAAGTATCACATATTTACAGTTTTTCTGTACAACAGATGCTTATGGAGTTTGTGCATATTACCCATGTCAAAATATGGCACCTTTATCTCTAATAATCAGGGCAAGTTCAAAGTGGCTCATTCTTAAAGAAACTGATTCTTAGTTGGACTAATAGATTATGAAAATATGCACTCCCTATAAAAATATATATTCTTCATCTAAAGATTTTTAGTTAAATGCTTACTTCCAAAGAACAGGATTGTTGACATGGCATGGTACAATAATGATTAATAAATATATAGCATGAACCATATGCTGCGTACTGTTCCAAATGATGTGTATATATGTAATTTATTACAATAACCCCATGAGGAAGGTACTACTATTATTATTGCCATTTTACAGAAACATTAAGTAACTTGCCCAAGTCAGATGGCTAGAAAGTGGTAGCAGTAGCATTACAAATCAGAGAAGAAAGGAAAATTATCCAATATATGATATTAGGACCATTGGTTTTTTGCATAGAAAAAATTAAATTATATCTCTATCTTAATAAGCCCCAGTTAGATAAAGATCTATATGTGAAATATAGAATTTTAAATATTAGAAGAAAATATAAGAAACAAATTTCTAACACTGGTGACAAGAAAGATTTTGTTATACAAAACAAAAAAATTATAAAAACACATTTGATAGATTTTACATCAAAATTGAAAATGTGTGTTCAACGAAAGACACATAATCAAAGTTGAAAGCAAGGAACACAAAAAGGAGAAGATAACTATATTTATAGAATTTTAAAATTTTTTTATTTCAATAAATTTAGGGGGTACAAGTGTTCTTTGTTACATGTATGATTTGTGTAATACTGATGTCAAGGCAGAATGTATTTTATTAATAAAACCTTCAAAAATCAGGCCTGGTTCAATGGCTCACGCCTGTAATCCTAGCTCTCTGGGAGGCTGAGGTGGGAGAATCACTTGAGCTCAGGAGTTTGAGACCAGCCTGAGCAAGAGCAAGACCCCGTCTCTACTAAAAATAGAAAAAATTAGCTGGGCATGGTGGCATGGACCTGTAATCTCAGCAACTTGGGAGGCTGAGGCAGGAGGATCGCTTGAGCCCAGGAGTCTAAAGTTGCAGTGAGCTAGGTTGATACCATGGCACTCTAGCCTGGGCAACAGAGTAAGACTCTGTCTCAAAAAAACAACAACAAAAAATCAATTAGAAAAAGAAAAATAACCCCACAGAAAATGGACAAAGGATATGAACAATTAATAATCAGAACAGAAAACCCAAATGGCTTGGGAAAATGCTTAGTTATTTGGCGAATGAAAATTCAAACAACAGGAAGATATCATTTCTCATCATCAAATTGTCAGGAACTTTCAAGTGTTGGCTAAGAAGTAGGGAAAGGGGGATGCTACCCATTACTATAGAAATATAAATGGATACAGCCACTTTGGAGACACCTCATAAAACATTAAAATGAAATTCTAAATACAGGCATATATCCCAGAATGGTTCTTGCATTTATGCTCAAGAAAACTGTAGAAAGCTTATTATTATAGCAGTGCTTATAATATAGCAAAATAGAAGAGGAAAAAGGAAGCAACCTAAATGCTCATCAGAACTGACTAGGTAAATAACGTGACTCATATTCATAACATGGAATTTTATACAACAGTTAAAAGAAATGATCTGTTTTTGCATAGCTATAAATGCATGTGTAAATACATACCTATATCAATATGGAAATATTTCAAAAATCTATTCTTCTCTGAAAAAATAATTTACTGATCAACATTCACGTTTTTCATATATATTTTATTTTAAAAAGACAAAAAGTATTTTATTGAGAAGTATCTACAATAGAAATTGGATCATTGAGGTAATTAATTAGCAAATTAATCCCAAAAGATTATAATTGGATTAATTAGTGTAATTAGGACATAATATTTATAAAACACTAACTATTGTTTAGAGTAATAAATTACAGAAATATAGATATAAAATAGAATTAATCATATAACTATGAAAATTAAAATGAAATTAATTAAAGTCATTAATTAGAGTGATTAACTAGGGTAATATAACAAATAATACTAAAATTACACTGGCTTAACCCAATATTTCTTTCTTGCTCATATAATCATCTAATGCAGGTTTTCCTTATTATCACATATTCTTCCTCAATGATTGATCCAGGGATTCAGACCCTTTCAATCTTTAAACTCTAGCATCTTCTATGGCATTGTCCTCTGCATCCAGTCAAAAGGGAAAAGAATATGTTGAGGGAACACATCTGCTTCTTAAAAGCTTTGGCAAGAAGCGTCTTTCAATCATTGTATTGGTAAGAAATAGTCAGAAGAACACACCTAAATAGACAGGTGCTTATAAATATCTGGCTGAACAGCCATTTCTCAGTGGCAACTCTAATCTATGAAAGGCAAATCAGGAAGTGTAGCAAACAGCTGGCCATCTGTAATTCCCACCAAGTTTAGCATTTTCCTATAAATGGAGGTGGATCAGAGAGTGGGAGAGTGGCAGAGGGACAAAAGGATGAAAATTAAATATGAGACAGTTAATAATTGTTAGTTCTATAAGTACAGGCATACCTCATTTTATTGTGCTTTACCTTGATGCACTTCTCAGATATTGCACTTTTTACAAATTAAAGATTTGTGGGAACCCTGCCTACAGCAAATATGTCAGTGCCATTTTTACAACAGCATAGACTCATTTCATGTCTCTGTGTCACATTTTGGTAATTCTTCCAATATTTCAAACTTTTCCATTATTATTATATCTGTTATGATGATCTGTAATCAGTGATCTTTGATGTTATTATTGTAATTATTTTGGGGCACCATGAACCATGACCACATAAGATGGTGAACTCAACGGATAAATGTTTTGTGTCTTCTGACTGCTCCACTGACCAGCCATTCTCCTCCTTCCCTCTCCTCAGGCCTCCCTGTTCCCCAAAACACAATATTGAAATTAGGCCAACTACCCCTGCAATGGCTTCTAAGTGTTCAAGTTAAAGGAAGAGTCACATGCCTCTCACTTTAAATCAAAAGCTAGAAATATTTAATAATTAAGTTTAGTAAGGAAGGCATGTTGAAAGCCAAGATAGGCCAAAAGCTAGGCCTCTTGCACCAGACAGCCAAGCTGAGAATGCAAAGGAAAAGTTCTTGAAGGAAATTAAAAGTCCTACTCCAGTGAACACACAAATGATAAGCAAATGGAACAGCCTTGTTGCTGATATGGAGAAAGTTTTAGTGGTCTTAATAAAAAATCAAACCAGCCACAACATTCCCTATGCCAAAGCTAATCCAGAGCAAGGCCCTAACTCTATTCAATTCTGTGAAGGCTGAGAGAGACAAAGAAGCTGCGGGAAAAAGTTTGAAGCAAGCAGAGGTTGATTCATGAGGTTTAAAAAAAGGACCCATTTCCATAACATGAAAGTACAAGGTAAAGCAGAAAGTGCTGAGGTAGAACCTGCAATAAGTTATCGAGACGATCTAGATAAGATCACTGATGAAGGTGGCTACACTGAAAAACAGTGGCTTAAACCCTTCAAAGTCAAAAAACCAGACTTTGAAGGGTTTAAGACTTCCGTGGAATAAGTAACTGATTTTCAATGTAGACCAAACAACCTTATAGTGGAAAAGATGCCATCTAAGACCTTCATAGGTAAAGAGGAGAAATCAATGCCTGGCTTCAAAACTTCAAAGGACAGGCCAACTCTCTGGTTAGGGACTAATGCAGCTGGTGACTTTAAGTTAAAGCCAATGCTCATTTACCATTCTGAAAATCCCAGAGCCCTTAAGAATTCTGCTAAATCCACTCATCCTGTGCCCTACGAACGGAACAACAAAGCCTAAATGATAACACACCTATTTACAGCATGATTTACTAAATATTTTAAGCCCACTGTTGTGACATACTCAGAAAACAAGATTTCTTTCAAAATATTACTGCTCATTGAGGGAAGATGGCCGACTAGAGTCAGGGCTTGTCGGACCTCCCGGGTGGAGGAGTTGAGAGTCGGACTGAGAGGCGGGGAGGAGGAGTGCTGATCAGGAGTGCACCATGGGGTGTGACACCAGCAGAGTCCAGGACACCACCAGCAGGAACTGAACAGCTGAGAGACAGGAGGATAGAGGAGAAAAGTCAGCGGGAACCAAACCAAATCAAGGGAGTGCCGGAGACCAGGGAAAGGGTAAGGGATTTTTTTCCCCCTGCTTCCACTGGGGTGCCTCAGGCCTGCAGTGGAAGACAGGGCTCTCATACCGGGGGAGTGCCACAAGGAACTAGAGATTCAGCATCCCTACATCTGGACGACCCATCCTCTGCACCCCAGAAAGTAATGTTGGCGCAAGTTGCTGGAAGCCCTGTGGCCATATCTACACAATAGCAACAGCCAAGATGCATTCCCTGACTATCAGGTGGTGCAGAAGGCACAGACAGCGGGGCTTGGAGACGTTGGGGAGAGGTCACGGATTCAGGATCAGGTGGGCGAGGGTCCATAGGGAGGGCTTGGAGGTGTACAGGGGAGTAGGGATCTGTAAATGTGACCCCCCCCCTTGGAGAACCACCATACCAGAGTTTGCTAAACTAGCCCCTCCCATGAGAACCCTCATATTGAAGTTTGATGAATCAGCCCCTCCCTTGGAGAAACACCAGATTGGAGTTTGATGAACCTGGGAGACTCAATTTGCATAAGTACTGGTTCCCATAGCAACCAAATGCCTGTGGTGCCACAGGCTGAATCGGAGCAGCTGCCCCCACCACCACTCACTTTAAAAGGGAGGGCAGCTTGATCCAAGAGCTTCTTGAGTGGCCAAAATACCCCTGGGGGTAGAGTCCCCTGGCAGAGTTTTCTCGGGATAGAGAGCAGACTCTGGTTGAGCGGGGCCACATCAACTCCTCCCAGGCAACTCAGCCCAGAGACAGAGAATTGATCTTTAACCCATGCATATCTTTTAATAACATCTGAGGAGCCTGAGGGCAGGCTCACCCAACCTAACCCCCCCCAGCCTCATACCCCAACCTCCTCTGTTGTGGTGGTGAATAAAGGAGTCACCTGGAAGTCCCAGGTCCCTACCCACCACCAGGGGCATCAGAGTGCTCCTCCTGAGGAACTAGAGCTGATCACAGGACTCAAAAACAACACTGCAGCTTGCTCCTTCTGGCAAGCGCCACCTACCAACAGGGAGGTCAAATTGCACGATCTCTTTTCTGCATCTCTTCACACAGGGTGTGGTTGGTTCTCACCCACAAGCACCACCTACTGGCTCAGAGTTTAAACAGGGCGTGTCAATATCTAAACAAAAGAAAATGAAAAAGTAAGAAGCAACACCTGTCCCAGGTGAGAAGGAACCAACGAAAGAACTCTGGAAATATGAAGAATCAGAGCAAAATGTCACCCCCCCAAAAGGAAACACGAGTTCCCTAGTAATGGATACCAACCAAAAGCAAAACGTGGAAATGACAGATGGAGGATTTTGGGCATGGATTGTAAGGAAACTAAATGAAATACATGACAAAATAGAAATCCAACACAAAGAAACCACAAAAAAAATACAGGAAATGAATGAAAATTTCACTAAAGAAATTGAAGTATTAAAGAAAAATCAAACAGAACTTCTGGAAATGAAAAATTCTTTCAAGGAATTACAAAACACAGTGGAAAGCCTCAAGAACAGGTTCGATCAGGCAGAAAAAAGAATCTCAGAACTTGAAGACAACACCCTCCAATTTAAAAAGCCAGTCACAGAGATAGAGCAGAGAAGCAAGAAGAATGAGCAAAGCCTACAAGAAATGTCAGATTATGTAAGAAGGCCTAAAATAAGAATTGTAGGCATTCCTGCAGGAAGTTCTCAGAACTGCGTTATTCACAGAGAATCACAAGAAACAATTATCAATGTAAAATTACCCAAAAGCCAAAGATTGATGGCCAGATACCATAATGGCTCAAGAGATAAAACAAAAGAACAAAATTCAACTTAACAGAATGAACAAAACACCACCCCACTTATCAATTCTCTCAGTAAACATGAATGGCTTGAACTGCCCACTGAAGAGACACAGACTGGCCAAATGGATAAATATGCACAAGCCAAATATCTGCTGTCTTCAGGAAACGCATCTAACCCACAAGGACACATACAGACTAAAGGTGAGGGGATGGAAACATTTTCCAGCTAATGGAAATCAAAGAAAGCAGGAGGTAGCAGTTCTCATAGAGATAACGTAATCCAATAACAAAAGTGATGAAGACAAAGATGGTCATTATATAATGGTAAAGGGAACAATTAAACATAAGACATAACAATTTAAATATAGCACCTAACAAGGAGTACCAGATTTATAAAGCAAATCCTTCTTGATCTAAACAAAATGATAGACAGCAGCACCATAATAGCTGGGGACTTCAACATTCCACTGACAGAATGTGACTGATCCACCAAAAAGAAAATAAATAAAGAAACAAGGGATTTAACTAGAACTCTGGAACACATGGGCCTAACAGACATTTACAGAACATTCTACCCAAAAACCACCAAATATACTTTCTTCTCATCAGTGCATGGGACATTCTCTAAGATTGATCACATGCTAGGGCAACAAAACATGTCTCAACAAATTTTAAAAAATGGAAATTATACCATGCATCTTCTCAGACTACAGTGGAATAAAATTAGAAATCAACTACAACAGAAACACTCATCTATACACAAAGTCATGGAAACTAAACAACTCTGCTGATGATTTCAGGTCAAGGAGGAAATTAGGATGGAAATCAAAGATCTTTGAAGTAAATGATAATGGGGACACAAGTTACCAAAATCTGTGGGACACAGCTAAAGCAGCCCTGAGAGGAAAATTCATAGTTATAAACACCTACATCCAAAAGATGGAAAGATCACAAATCAACAATGTGGAAAAATTGAAAGCATTCCCCCTTAGAACTGGCACCAGACAAGGATGCCCTCTATCACCACTTCTATTCAACATAGTGCTGGAAGTCCTAGCCAGAGCAATCAGACAAGAAAAGGAAATCAGGGGCATCTAAATGGGACCAGAAGAGGTCAAAATATCACTCTTTGCAGATGATATGATCTTATATCTAGAAAACCCCAAAGACTCTGCCATGAGATTACTGGAATTGATAAATAAGCTCAGGAAAGTCTCAGGATACAAAGTCAAAGTACACAAATCAGTAGCATTCATATACTCCAACAACAGTCAAACTGAGAACCAAATCAAAGACTCAATACCTTTCACAATAGCAATAAAGAAAATAAAACACCTAGGAATATATTTATCTAAGGAGGTGAAGGATCTCTACAGGGAGAACTACGAAACAAAGAAGGAAATAGCAGAGGATGCAAACAGATGGAAAACTATACCATGCTCATGGATCAGCAGAATCAACATTGTTAAAATGTCCATACTACACAAGTGATCTACAGATTCAATGCAATCCCTATCAAAATACAAACAGCATTTTTCACAGATGTAGAAAAAATAATTCCATGCTTTGTGTAGAACCAGAGAAGACCTCGTATAGCCAAAGCAACCTTAATCAAAAAGAACAAATTGGGAGGCATCAATCCACCAGACTTCAAGCTATACCACAAAGCTATAGTAAACAAAACAGCCCGGTACTGGCACAAGAACAGAGACATATACCAGTGGAACAGGACTGAGAACCCAGACATAAAACCATCCTCATATAGCCATCTGATATTTGACAGAGCAGACAAAAAGATACACTGGGGAAAACAAGCCCTATTCAATAAATGGTGCTGGGAAAATTGGATAGTCACATGTAGAAGATTGAAACAGGATCCTCAATTCTCACCTCTCACAAAAATCAACTCACAGTGGATAATGGACTTAAACCTAAGAAGCCATGAAAACCATAAGAATTCTAGAAGAAAATGTTGGAAAAACTCTTACAGACATCAGTGTAAGCAAAGAATTTGTGAAGAAAACCCCAAAAGCAATCTCAGCAACAACAAAAATAAACAATTGGGACCTGATGAAATTAAGAAGCTTCTGCACAGCCAAAGAAACTATTGCTGGAGTGAATAGACAACCTACAGAATGGGAGAAATTGTTTGCATGCTATACATCTGACAAAGGACTAATAACTGAATCTATGTAGAACTCAGGAAAATCAGCAAGAAAAAATCAAACAACCCCACTAAAAAATGGACATGAATAGAAACTTCTCAAAAGAAGATAGACTAATGGCTAAGAAACATATGAAAAAATGCTCAACATCTCTAATCATCAGGGAAATGCAAATCAAAACTACAATGAGATACCACTTAATTCCAGTGAGAAAGGCTTATATCAAAAAGTCCCAAAACGACAAATGTTGGAGATGTGGAGAGATAGAAACACTTATACATTGGTGGTGGGACTGCAAACTAGTACAAACTCTATTGAAAGTAGTCTGGAGATACCTCAAAGAACTAAAAGTAGAACTACCATTTGATCCAGTAATCCCACTACTGAGTATTTACCCAAAGGAAAAAAAGACATTCTATAATAAAGACATCTGCACTCGAATGTTTTTAGGAGCACAATTCACAATTGCAAAGATGTGGAAACCCAAATGCCCATCAATACATGAGTGGATTAAAAAAATGTGGTATATGTATACCATGGAGTACTACTCAGCCACCAAAAACAATGGGGAACTAACACCTCCTGTGTTACACTGGATGGAACTGGAGCCCATTCTTCTAAGTGAAGTATCTCAAGAATGGAAAAACAAGCACCACGTGTACTCAACATCAAGTTGATACTAACTGATCAACTTTTATGTGCACATATAGAAGTAACATATTAATTGATCAACTTTTATGTGCATATTTGGAAGTAACATTCATTGGGTATTGGGCAGGTAGGAGGAGATAGGAGGGGATGGGTAAATTCACACCTAAGGGGTGCAGAGTGCACTCTCTGGGAGATGGGCGTGCTTAAAGCTCTGACTTGGGCAGAGTAAAGGCGATACATGTAAACGTCTGTACCCCTGTAATACTCTGAAATAAATAAATAGATAGATAAATAAATAAATAAATAAAACCAAAAAAAACAAAATATTACTGCTCACTGACAATGCACCTAGTCACGCAAGAGCTCTGATGGAGATGTACAGGAGATTAAGGTTGTTTTCATGCTTCCTAATACAACATCCATTCTGCAGTCCGTGGATCAGGAGGAATTTCAACTTTCAAGTCTTTTTATTTAAAAAATAAATTTCAGTTTTACCATTCAATCCAGCAATCCCACTACTGGGGATCTACCCAAAGGCAAAGAAGTCATTTTATAAAAAAGACATCTACACTCATATGTTTATTGCAGCACAATTCACACTTGCAAAGATATGGAAAGATTTTGCAAACCTAAGTGCCCATCAACTGACAAATGGATAAAGAAAATGTGGTATATATATACCATGAAATACTACTCAGCCATAAAAAAGAACTTGCAGCAACTTGAATGGAACTGGAGGCCATTATTCTAAGTAACCCAGGAACAAAAAAACAAACACCACATGTTCTCACTTATAAGTGGGAGCTAAACAATGGGTATGCATGGTCATACAGAGTGACATAATGGACACTGGAGACTTAGAAGGGGGAAGGCGGAGGGGGCAGGATGAAATATTACACTATTCAGGTGACGGGTATACTAAAAGCCTAGACTTCTCCACTATATAATTCATTTGTGTAACAAAAACCATTTGTACCCCCTAAATCTATTAAAATAAAATTTTAAAAAGAACAAAAATAAATAAAAATAAATAAATAATGAATTTCATAAGGCTGCCATAGATAGTGATTCCTCTGATGGATCTATGCAAAGTCAATTGAGAACTTTCTGTAAAGGATTGACCATTCTAGATGCCATTTAAAACATTTGTGACTCATGGAAGGAGGTCAAAATATCAACATTAGGAAGAGTGTGGAAGAAGTGATTCCAACCCTCATGGATGATTTTGAAGGGTTTAAGACTTCAGTGGAGGAAGTAACTGCAGATGTGGTAGAAACAGCAAGAGAACTAGAATTAGAAGTGGAACCTGAGGATGTAACCAAATTGCCCCAAGCTTATGACAAAACAGTATAGTGTAAACGTAACTTTTATATGTACTGGGAGAACAAAAAATTCATGTAACTCATTTTATTGTGATTGCTTATTGCAATGGTCTGGAACTGAACCCACAGTATCTTCCAGATATGGCTATATGTGAATGTGGTTAAATATTCATGATATTTTTCTCAATTTTAAAATTTTCTTTAAGGAAAAAAGGTGGTCTGTAACTGCCAATGTAACATTATTACATAGGAACATCATTGTCATTCTATCCTTGGGTTCAATGCAGTGGCACAAGTCACAGTAGAGGTTGTACTATTCTGGAAGGCAGCATGGTGAGACAAGGGGATAGAACTTGAGATCAGACCTGGGCTTGAATTCTGGCTCTGCTACTGCACCAGGTGATCTTAGCCACATTATTTGACCTCCCTGAGCAAACAGGAATAGTAATATGTATTTTATAAGTTGTTGGAAGGACCCGGTGAGATTTTTTACAGAAATTGCTTGCAACATAGTAGGGATTTAAAAATATCAATCCCTTCCTTTTTGGTCTGTCTAGTAATCACTTAGAGAGTAGCAATAAGGGGGGTAGTAACATCTCTGCATTTCTTTTGTGTACCACAGCGCTGGGGGTACAAGCTCACTTGCACAAACTGTTCCTGTTAAATTGCTCATGTTTTGCCACTTCGAAATCCAATTTTCTTAATATTTGTGTTGTCTAGTTTAATTTTTCTTTCATTTCCTTCATGTGGTCTGTCTTTATGCATTTGGTTTTCATATTATAGTACTGAGTTGTCCTCAGTTGTTTAGTCTGATGTCTCCTGTGTTATTCATGCTGATAGCTTTATAGCTCTTGCCTTGACACATTTCTCTTTTTTCATTACTTAAAATTGTCCTGTGTCTCATGGCCCAATGTTCCTCATGTGCACATCCCTGTTGTCCAGGCTGGAAAATACTTGTGTCTACCCAAGCCAAAAAAAAAAAAAAAAAAAATCACAGAGGTTTTTAGACCCTAATTACTTGAAGGTCATGTGAGGTATTCAGCCCAGGTAAGCTCTGCCTTTTAAAGTTAGCTTCCCAACAACTAAGGTAGTCAGTTGGAAAAATATAATAAAACACAAATAAGGTCAACCCAGGAAGGCTATCCCAACTTCCTTTGTGTTGTCGGGGACCAAGGAGTTCCCCTTAGCCCTGTGAAGATTCACTGAAAAATCAACTCACAAAAGGCAGACCAATTGGAGAAAAGTTATACAGATTTATTTAACATGATCACAGGAGCCTTCAGAATGAAGACCTAACCCTCCATGAGGTACAGAAGCTTATATACAGTCTTGAGGTTACAGAAAGAATGAGAGCTTGGATCCTGGCAAAACAGGTTGTGGGAGGAGGAAGAAGAGGAAGTCTGTTCAGGGGCAATAAGGGATTACTAGGGAGAATTCAATGGGCTTGAAGAACATACAGTGGTCTGGAGCAAAGTCTGTCGGGCCCACACAGTGGACAATGGTTTGTAATAAAAGTCTGTCCAGGTTTGTTGGCAGACTTTAGTCTTCCTTCCTGTGATATGGGTTCGGTTAATGAAAACTCCGGGAAGGGACCAGAAATAATTTTTTTCTTCTTTGTGGGTTCCAGGCTTTAAGCAGATAAAGGAAATTCAGGGAATCCTATGCTTTGGGAGAGCTAGTGGGGGGCCTAGAGGTCAGAGAGACCTTGCAGCTTCTTTCTCAGCTCAGCAAGGTACAAAGCACTGTATTTTAGGGTATTGGTTTCTGAGCCCCAACAGAGTCACCCAAGTAATCATTTAGAATCAAAAGCCAAAGTAGTCCCGTGTCACCCATAGTACTAGCCCTGCCTGACCGTGCGGATAACCACAGGAGGCTCACGAAACAACCACGCCCAAAGGAAGACTCCAGCGCAGGGAACGGAAGGGAGAGACGAGATACCTCGCTTCCTAATTCTGATTTCCTCTCCTCGCAGCTTCGAATGCCTGGGAATATATTTTTTGACACATTCATTCTTTCGTTTATTCATTTGTTCTTCATTTCAAGAAACACACAGTAAATACTAATCATAGGCCAGGTCTCAGGGATTTGCAAATTATCAAACTCGATTCTGTGTCCTAGATAAACTCAGTGAACTGGAAAGATAAGCAAATAAACCGATGGTGGTCTTGCAAGCATGGGCATTTGAAGAGGTAGGAGAGAGCAGGCAGCAGGGAGGTTCTAGAAGAGCTTGGCAGAGGGGAGGCCGCTGGCGATGAGCCTGGGGATGGGTAAAGCTGGAGGAGAGGAGGAACACCAAGGGCAAAGGAATGCCGGAGGGAAAGGTCATCACATATTCAGGGAGAGTAAGGGGTCTGCCGTGAGCAGAGATGGCATTGGTTCATGGGGTCAAAGAGGGAGGATTGTAGAAAAAGTTAAGCAGGTGATCCTGGGAAGTTAGGTACAGCCAAGTTTTTTTAAACGTCCTATACATACTAAGGAATGTACGGCATGCAGGGACGGTAAAAAGGTCATGGTTTTGTGTTCTAGCTCTGCTTCGTAGCTGTGCGCACTTGGACGTAACATCTCTACAGTTAATCTCTCTGAATCCTAATGTCTTCACTCGTCAAGTGAAGATAAGCCTCAAGATTGAGCTAGAAATGAAAGATAATATTTTCATAACAATTGGTTATAATACTATACCTACTATTTATTGAGCACTTACTATATAAAAAGTCATGTGCTTTACATGGATCAACTCATTCAATTCTCAGAGAATAATGTTATACCTTAGATATTATTATTATTATCCATATTTTATAGTTGGGGAAACTGAGATTAAGTAATTTTCTAGTAAGTGGCTAGAGTGTGATTAAAACATAGATCTGTCTAACCTAAAGTCTATGTTTTTAACCAGTGTATTATATAAAATGCTTATTGACTAGCACACAGTACATGCTCAATAAATGGCAGATAGAAATCATAGTAGTGATAGCAGTAGTTAGTAGCAGTAATTTTAGTATTATAGGTAGCCAAGGAAAACTAGTTGTGAAAATTGTAGTAATGGCAGGAGTAGTGTTATCCTACAGGAAAGGAGAAACAAGCAAAGGGGAGAGGCTTGTTGTTTGTTTATTTATCTGTTTACACAGAAAAACAACATGATCAGGTTTGAGTTCTAAAACATAACTTTGGGGAAAGTGTAAAAAAAAACTCATTTTGAGAGAAAGTTCCTAGAACTTCAAAGGCTATCATTTAGAACTTCAACTTTCATTTAGGAAGTTGTCTGATATTTTGTGAGAGATTGTGAGCCCTGTACATCACAGAACACATTTAAAAATATTTCAGAAGTGTAATTAAGATGCCTTAGTAAATCATTGCACATTGGAATGAGGTAAAGAAAAGTTGATGCCACCAATCCAAGAGGAGGAAAACAAAAGGAGGATCACATAGAAGGCGATGTTTTCATTTAATAATGAGTGGGACATTCAGGTGACTGTCCAATGGACAGCAGACCCTGGACCAACAAGCGCCAGGTAAATATAATGCACAGTCTTTCTGGGGTGGTAAAAAAGAGCACCCAGGGCACGTAGAGTGAGGACAAAAGAGGGCACAGGACCAAACCCTGAGGAGAGTCATCCTTTGTGACACATAGAAAGGAGTTCACAAGGGAAACCAGGGGTGGAAAAGCAGAAAGAGAAACTGGAGAAGGTGAAGACAGATATTACCTATGTCCAGTTTTGCAGGGACTGACACTAGCCTCAAGTGGGCACTAAGATTTTTCTTACTCTTGGTGTCTGCTCTCATATATCCCATTTCAGGGAATTATGATCCCTATGTATAGTAAATACATATATATACACACACTCCCACATATATATAGACCACAAATAGAAACTGAATTTATACATTTAATTTTTGATGCAAAGTTAAATTTAAGTGGCCCCATGTTTCTAGTGGCTACCACATTGGGAAGTGCAGCTTTAGAATGAACACTTTTAAAAAGTAATGCAAAGAGCTATAGCTAAAAAGTCAAGAAAGAAAATGAAATGGAATGGGAAAAAAAGTGTTAACTCAAAATAAGGAAGGAAAAAGGAAATAAAAGAATAAAGAACAAATAGGTGAAATATTTTAAAATAGCAAATTAGTTAACTTAAATTCATATTGGTAATCATAAAATATAAATAGGTTAAACACTCTAATTAAAAGACAGATATGTTCAGATGGGATTTCTTTTTTTAATAGATTTAGGGAGTACAAGTGGTTTCTCGTTACATGGATGAATTGTACAGTGGTAAAGTCAGGGTTGTAGTGTACCATCACCCAAATAGTGTACACTGTATGTGATCAGTAGTTTTTGATCCTTCACCCCTCTTTTACCCTCCCCCCTTGCAAGTCTCAAAAGTCCCTTATACAATTCTGTGTGACTATGTACACCCATCTTTCAGTTTACACTGATAAGTGAGTATATGCAGTATTTGTTTTCCCATTCCTGGGATACTTCATTTAGGATTATGACTTCCAGTTCCATCCAAGTTTCTGCGAAGACATTATTTCACTCTTTTTTATGACTGAGTAGTATTTCATGGTGTACATTAATATATGCCATGTTTTCTTTATCCACTCAGCAGTTGGTGGGCCCTTAGGTTGATTCCATATCTTTGCAATTGTAAATGATACTGCAATAAACAATCAGATCCAGGTATCTTTTTGATATAATGACTTCTTTTCCTTTGGGTAGATACCCAGTAGTGGGATTGCTGGATTGAATGGTAGGTCTACTTTTAGTTTTTTGAGGAGTCTCCATATTGTTTTTCATAGAGGTTGTACTAATTTACAGTCCCACCAACGGTGAATAAGCATTTCCTTTTCATCACATCCACACCAACATGTATTGGTTTTTGATTTTTTAATAATGGCCATTCTGATAGGGGTGAGGTGGTATTTCATTGTGATTTTAAGGTGAATTTCCCTGATGATTAGCAATTTTGATCACTTTTTCATATGTTTGTTGGCCATTTGTATATCTTCTTTTGAAAAAAATCTGTTCGTATCTTTTGCCCACTTTTTGATGGGTTTATTTGCTTTTTTCTTGCCCATTTGTTTGATTTCCTTGTAGATTCTGGATATTAGTCCTTTGTCAGATGTACAGTTTGAGAATATTTTCTCCCATTCTGTAGGTTGTCTGTTTACTCTGTTGATTATTTCTTTTGCTGTGCAGAAACTGTTTAGTTTAATTAAGTCCCATTTATTTATTCTTGTTTTTGATGTATTTGCTTTTGGGATCTTGGTCATAAATTATTTGCCCAGGCCAATGTTCAGAAGAGTTTATCCTAAGTTTTCTTCTAGAATTTTAATGGTGTCAGGTCTTACATTTAAATCTTTTTGTAATTTTTGTGTGTGGTAAGAAGTAGGGATCCAGTTTCCTTCTTCTGCATGTATCTTTCCAATTTCCCCAGCACCATTTGTTGAATAGGGTATATTTTCCCAGTGTATGTTTTTATTTGCATTGTCACAGTTGTAGCTGTATGATTTATTTCAGGATTCTATATTCTGTTCCATTGATGTATATGTCTACTTTTATACCAGTACCATGCTGTTTTGGCTACTGTAGCCTTGTAGTATAATTTGAAATCAGGTAATGTGATGTCTCCAGATTTGTTCTTTTTGCTTAGGATAACTTTCGCTATTAGGGCTCTTTCTTTCTATTCCATATAAGATTTAGGATTGTTTTTTCTAATTCTGTGAAAAATGAAGTTAGTATTTTGATGGGAATTGTGGTGAATCTGTAAATCACTTTGGGCAGTATGGACATTTTAACAATATCGGTTCTTCCAATCTATGAGCATGGGATGTTTTTCCATTTGTTCATGTCATCAACAATTTTTTTCATCAGTGTTTTGTAGTTCTCCCTGTAGAGATCTTTCACCTCCTTAGTTAAGTATATTCCTAGAGTTTTGTGTGGTTTTTTGCAGCTATTCTAAATGGTATTGAGTCCTTGATTTCATTCTCAGCTTGGCTGTTATTATTGTATAGAAATGTACTGATTTGTGTACATTAATTTTGCAACTTGAAACTTTACTGAATTTATTCATCAATTCCAGGAGTCTTTGGGAGGAATTTTTAGGGTTTTCTAGATATGAGATCTTATCATTGGCAAATAGGGATAGTTTAACCTCCTCTTTTCTGATTTGTGTGTCCTTTATTTCTTTCTCTTGCCTGATTGCTCTGGCTAGAACTTCTAGTACTATGTTGAATAGAAGTGGTGACCCTTGTCTTGTTCCGGTTCTTAGGGGGAAAGCTTCAACTTATTCACATTCAGTATGATGTTGGCTGTGGGTTTGTCATATATGGCTTTTATTATTTTTAGGTATGTTCCTTCTATGTCCAGTTTTTTGATGGTTTTTATCATGAAAGGGTGCTGGATTTTAAATGCTTTTTATTCATCTGTTGAGATGATCATTTGGTTTTTGTTTTTAATTCTGTTTATGTGATGAATCACATTTATTGATTTGAGTATGTTGAACTATCCTTGAATCCCTGGGATGAAACCCATTTGATTGTAGTAAATTAATTTTTTTAATGTCCTGTTGGATTTGGTTTGTGGTATTTTGTTAAGGATTTTTCATCTGTGTTCATGAGGGATATTGGTCTGTAGTTTTCTTTTTTTCTTTTGTCCTTTCCTGGCTTTGGTATCAGGGTGATACTGGCTTCATAAAATTTGTTAGGGAGGATTCCCTCCTTCTCTATGTTATGAAACAATTTCAGTAGGATAGATACCATTTCTTCTTTGTAGGTCTGGTAGAATTCAGCTGTGAATTTGTCTGGTCCTGGGATTTTTATTCTTGGGAGATTTTTGTTACTGATTCAATCTCACTATTCAATATGGGTCCTCTCAGGATTTCTATTTTTTCCTAATTCCAGCTTAGGAGGTTGTGTGTTCCCAAGAATTAATCCATTTCCTCTAGATTTTCTACTTTGTGTACAAAAAGGTGTTTGTAGTAGTCTCAGATGATCTTTTGTATTTCTATGGTATCAGTTGTAATGTTTCCTGTTTCATTTCTGATTTAGCTTATTTGAATTCTCTCTTCTTTTCTTTGTTAGTCTAGCTAGTGGACTGTTGATTTTGTCTATCTTTTCAAAGAATCAACTTTTTGTTTCATTGATCCTTTGCATTTTTTTGTTTGTTTCAATTTCATTTAATTCTGCTCTGATCTTTGGTATTTCTTATTTTCTGCTAGCTTTTGTGTTGGTTTGTCCTTGTTTATGTAATTCCCCAAGGTGTAACATCAGTTTGTTAATTTGTGATCTTTCTGTGTTTTTGATTTGGGCATTTAGAGCTGTGAACTTCCGTTTTGCATTGCTTCTTCTGTATCCCAGAGATTTTGGTAGCTTGTGTCACCATTGTCATTTAATTCAAAAAGTTTTTTGTTTTCCATCTTGATTTCATCTTTGACCCAAAGATCACTGAGCAGCAGATTGTTTAATTTCCATATATTTGCATAGTTTTGAAAATTCATTTTCAACTTGATTTCTAGTTTTATTCCACTGTGCTCTGAGAAGATACATGGTATGATTTCAATTTTTTTTAATTTGCTGAGACTTGTTCTTTGGCTTAATATATGGTCTATCTTGGAAAATGTTCCAAGTACTGCTGAGAAGAATGTATATTCTGCATTGTGAGGGTAGAAAGTTCTGTAAATGTCTGTTAGGTCCATTTGTTCTAGAATCCTGTTTAAGTCTAGTGTTTCTTTGTTGATTTTATACCTCAATGATCTGTCTAATTCTGTCAGTGGAGTATTGAAGTCCCCTACTATTATTATGTTGCTGTTTATTTCATTTCTTAGGTCTAGTAGTATTTGTTTTATGAATCTGGGATCTCTGATGTTAGACGCATATATATTTAGGATTGTTATATCTTGTTGAATTGCTCTCTTTATCATCATATAATGACCATCTTTGTTTTTTTTTACTTTTGTTGACTTAAGGTCTGTTTTATCTGTTATAAGAATAGTGATTCCTGCTCTCTTTTGGTTTCCATTTGCGTGGAATATTTTTTCCACCCCTTTGCCTGAGTCTATGAGATTCTTTGTGAGTCACATGGGTTTCTTGGAGACAACAGATGTTTGGGTTTTTTATCCATTCTGTCAATCTGTATCTTTTAAGTGGAGCATTTAGACTATTTACATTAAATGTTAATATTGATAAGTGAGATACTCTTCCAGTCATGTGTTGATTATTACTCAGTTGATTTGTATTCTCCCTTGTGTTACTGTTTTATAACAGCTGTGAGTTTTTGCTTTCAAGTATTTTTACACTGGTGAGTATTGACAGTTCTTTTCAGTGTTTAGAGAACTTTTGAGCATTTCTTATAGGGCAGGTCTAGTGGTGACAAATTCCCTTAGTGTTTGTTTGTCGGGAAGGACTTTATTTCTCCTACAATTATGAAACTTAGTTTTGCAGGATACAAAATTCTTGGCTGAGAGTTATTCTGTGTAAGAAGACTAAAGATGGGGCTGGGAGTGGTGGCTCATGCCTGTAATCATAGCACTCTGGGAGGCCAGGGCTGAAGGATTGTTTCAGCTCAGGAGTTCAAGACCAGCCTGAGCAAGAAGAGCAAGACCCCATCTCTACTTTTAAAAAATGGAAAAATTAGCTGGGTGTCATATTGTGCACCTGTAGTCCCAGCTACTTGGGAGGCTAAGGCAGGAGGATCACTTGATCCCAAGAGTTTGAGGTTTCAGTGAGCTATGATGATGCCACTACACTCTACCAGGGGCAACAGAGTGAGACCTTGTTGCAAAGAAAAAAAAATGAGAAGACTAAAGACGGACCCCAGTCCTTTCTGACTTGTAAGGTTTCTACTGAGAAGTCTGATGGGTTTTCCTTTGTAAGTAACTTTATACTTTCATCTTGAAGCTGGTAGGATTTTTCACTATCACTTTGACTTTTGCCAGACTGATGACTATGTGCCTTGGTGATGTCCTATTTGCAATAAATCTTCCAGAAATTTGATGACCTTGTATCTGGAGATCTAAATCTCTAGCAAGACCAGGGAAGTTTTCCTCCATTATTCCCTCAAATAGGTTTTCCATGCTTTTGGCTTTTGCTTCTTCCGCCTCAGGAATACCTATGATTCTTATGTTTGGGTGTTTTACATAATCCCATATTTCTTGGAGACTTTCTTCATTTCTCTTGATTCTTTTTCCTTATTTTTTAGCTAACTGGTTTAATTTAAAGTCCTTATCTTTGAGCTCTGAAATTCTTTCTTCTGCTTGGTCTGGTCTGTTTTTATAACTTCCACTGTATTTTGAAACTCCATGAATGACTCTTTCATTTCCAGAGGTTCTGTGATTATTTTTAAGTATCTATCTTTAGTGAATTTTTTATTTTGTCCTGAATTACTTTTTTTAGTCTCTTTGTTTGGCTTTCAACTTTCTTATTGATCCCATTGAGCTTATTTGTCATATGTATTTTAAATTCCATATCCAACATTTCAAAAATTTCTTTTTGGTTGGGGTCCATTGCTGGAGAGCTCGTGTGATCCTTTGGGGTGTTGAAACACCCTGCTTTTTCATATTGCCAGAGTTCTTCTGCTGGTTCCTTCTCATCTGGAACCTCTTCCCTCAGTTTAGATAGCTTTGCTGTTCACCTGCTTTCTTTTGCCAGGAACTCTGCTGCTCAATGTAGGGAGACAGAGGTACTCTGCCTTTCAGCTCATGCAGGGAGGTACCCACTGAATTTGGGTCAGTTGGACCTTACACCCTTTGGAGAGTGTTCAGGTGCCAACAGTGGTAGACTAGGTTAGGCAATCCCCAGTTCCCAGGCCCTTGTGTGGTATGCTTGAGTCCTGTGGGGATCAGACAAAGACCAAGCTGGCAAACTTGCTCTCAAGCCTCCCTGGGTTTGGGCACTGGCTGTGATAGTGTGGAGTGGGGTGCTCTCCTGCTCCAGAATAATTCTCAGGCAGGAGAAGGGAGGATGTACTGTGATCCTGTGACAGGAGGGACAGACCCCTCTTGACAAGATAAGCAGAGTTGGAGAGCTGTGAAACACACAAGTCACTCACACCTCTTTGCACAATGACAGAGGTTGCTGTCCTTCAGGGGCATAAAAGTGCCCAGATTCCCAGCACCCACCCTGGCTCACCTGCAGCAGAGGTGGTAGAGGCAGCTCAACCCACTGTGTGCAGGGCTGCCAGACTGGCTGTAGGCTGTGGCTGACATGCTCCAGGAGGGAAGATGCGGTTGTGTCAGGGACTTGCCTCCAGGGTTAGTAAGCTCCTAGCAGAAGGGACAGGCAGCTCGCAGCTCAGGGAAAGAACTGCTAACCCCACCCTCCTTCAGAGGAGGTGGTAGCTTTTGTCCTTGGGCACATGAAAGCACTCACTGCTTCTTTTTAAAGGGAACGAAGTGAACCCCAAGCTCTGTGGAAGCTGGGTATGATAGGTGCTCTGTCAGAGGCAGGACAGCTGCCCCCAAGTGCCTGGGCTTAATCATCCCCTGTGGGACCCTCACCAGTCCTGAGTGGAAACAGCCTTTCAGCTGCAGCTGCCTCAGCAGCAGTGGGCAGGAAGGGGAGGAGGAGGAAAAGGCCCCAAATAATGTGGAGCATCTCCATTAGGAGGGATGCCAACAGCTTCGGATTATGAGCCAGAGCCCCTCTGGTGCAAAAGAGTGTGTGTTCTGCCTTCCCCTGTCCTAAAAAGTGTTCATGGCACTTTTCAGTCTCCTTGGGGCAGCCCACCCCATGGGTCAGAACTCCGAGAATACTGCTGCTCTCCTGCATCTCCCCATTCCTTTGTGGTTCTCACAGTCCAGGTGGGTGCGGAGGAATGTTTGCATGGGATCCAGTGACAGGGAGACTGAGAGGCTGTGAGTTTCCTGGCTGGATAGAGGCACCCAGCATGGCATGTGCACAGGTGATTGGTGCCTGTTGTCTCCACTTGGGTCTGTGGTGAAGAGAAGCAACTATGCACTGGCCTTCAGCCTGGTGCTCTGCTCCCAAGAAGCTCTCAGTTCACCATTGGCAGGAGCACCTGGATTTGTCAGGGCAGGAAGGCTCCCCCACAGATCGGGAGCTGACAGCCACAGGTGTGAGGAAAGGAAAAGTAAACACTGCCACCTACCCTTTCTGATGGGCTCCTAATCCCTCAGATGTTGGTCTCCACCAACATTTTGCTCCTTCCTGTTCTGCTCCAGCACTTCTTCCCATGGGATCTCTAGTAAGAGTCAAGATTTCTGAGAGGATCCAAAAGGCTGGTTTTACACAAAAGGGACTTGGTGATTCACAACAGCTCCCCTCATGAGATCAGATTTTTTTAAAAAAACAGAAACAATTACTTGCCATTTCAAGAGGTGTATTTTAAACATAAAGAGACAGACAGTTGATAGAAAAGAAAGTATAAAAAAACTACATTGTACATGTGCTAACCATAAGTAGCAGAATTAGAAATATTATTAATAATAACAATCAAATGAGACACGAGGACAAAGAATATTATTGGAGATAAAGAGAGGCATTTCATATGAATAAATGGTCCAGTTCACCAAAAAGACAAAAAACTTATGTGCATGACTTAAAAATATGAACTAAAATATATGAAGCAAAAATTGACAGAACCAAAAGGAGAAATAGACATGCTGTAATCATAGCCAAAGATTTTAATACTGATCACTCTATAATTTACAAAGGGAGCCAACAAAGAATCAGAAAGGATATTGACAATTGAATGATACTATTTACCAACTTGACCTAATTGGCATTTACACACCACCTTACCCAACAATACTGCAGAATATACATTATTTTCAGGTGAAGATGGGACATTAACAAAAACAGACTATATGCTGGGAAATAAAGCAATTCTCAATAAATTTCAAAGGACTAAAATCATACAGAGTATGTTCTCTAACCACAATGAAATTAAACTAGAAATCAGTAACAAAAAGATAACTAGAAAATCCCAAAATATTTAAAAATCAAGTAATACAGTTCTGAATAACCATGAGTTAAATTGAAAACCACAATGAAAATTAGAAAGTATTTTGAACTGAAAGGTAATGAAAATATAGCATATCAAGATTAGTGAGATACAGTTTAACTGGTGATTTAGAGAAACTGTTCTCTTTAAATGCAAAATGAAAAAAGAATAAATTTATATAATTAATGATAAAAGCTTTAATCTCAAGAAGCCATAAAAAAGGAGCAAATTAAATCTAAAGAAAGTTGAAGAAGAAAATGACGAAAATAATATTAGAAATTAATGAAATAGAAAAATGTCCATCAAAAGGAAAAGATAAAAACCAATGGTGGTACATTCATGCAATTGAATTCTATAGAACATTAAGAAGGAACTATTGGTACATGTGTCAATGTGGATAAATCTCAAAAATACTATTTTCAGTGAAATACAGCTGGCACAAAAAGCAGCCATTCTATTATTCTATTTATATAATGTTCAAGACTAGGCTAGCATATCATAATAGAAGTCACAAAAAGGTTACTTATAGAAATACTGACAGGAAAAGAGGCATGAGGGCACTTTCTGAGTTGACGGTGTTCTGCATCTTGGACTGGAAGGTGGATACAAACATGAATGTGTAGGTAAATATCAAATATGCAGTTAATATTTGCATATTTTATTGGCTATAAATTATAACTCAATTTAAAATGAAAATTCACTAGAGCAGTTAAGCAGCATTTGAGAAACGTGTTTCACATGGGAAAAATGGGAAATATATTTGGATGTGTTAACTTTGAGATACCTAGTAGATGAACAACAGATGGGAATGTTGAGCAAGTCGTCAGTAATCATTTCAGTGGAATGGCAAGGATGCAATCCATAGAAGATTCAGTTGAAAAGAAAATGCAGAGCCACTAAAGAAACAACAAATGCTGACTACACTTTGAGTTTTGCCATACTAGGGAAAAGAAATACGGGATAGGCATGAGAAAGAGAGAGAAGAGAGGGAGAATTTTATGAAGGGCAAGAGAGTATTAATTTTGGGCTTGTAGTCTTCACGTAGGTGAGACAGGGTGGGATCCAAGTGGAGGGTGAGAGTTGAGGTAAGAGCAGCAACAATTTTCCACTGTAACAGGAGAGACACTCTGGTAAATAGGTAAGATGCTGATTTGCCATTGGAAAGATGATGTAATTCTCATCTGATTGCTTCTTCTTTCTCGGTGAAGCATGAGATGAATTCATCAGCAGAGAGACGAAAAGAATGTGGGAGATTTGAGGAGAGAGAAGAAAATGTAAAATAATCATCTGAGAGTACAAAAGTAAATTTATTAGAGGAATGTTGGACTTACTGGCCCATTTGAGATCAGTGATCATAAAAATTTTAAATGATGCACAGTTGTGCAGTTTTTTTCCAACAATGCTCAGCTGCCCTAGACTGTGTGTTGTTTCAGGTATAAATTGAGTGTTCTCTCATAGAATAATTTTACCTTAATGGATTATTCAGACAATTTCATGTTGAGTCACAAAATTCAGAACAAGTTTTAGTCTCCATTTTAAAATATATTAAATGCATTAACTTAATTTGTCATCTTCATTCCATTTTTTTAGGTTATTTGTTCTTTTTTTACTGGGAAATGTAAAACTGAAGTATCCTAAATCTGTTAATTCCTCTTTTACATCAAAGGAAACTTTATGCTTGATTTTATATTTTGAGTAAAAAAGACTATTTAAAATGGAGTTTTAAAGGATAAATATATTCATAAATGCTTTTTAACTTGATATATAGTAACATAATTTGTTTTAAGCTTTAATATTTGCAAGTCTTCAATGTGTTGGAAGAGTGTCTGTAAACTCAATTCATGTTAGAAGTAGAAGAAGTGTAACATGATAACAAAGTCATCTCGTAGGAAACCACAAGGTCTTTGTGAAATAAAGCAAATTTTTCAGCCCAAATTCCATATGGATGCTATGAACAAAAATGAATTTTAGTGATTATTTAATTTAAATGTCTGTTAAACAACTGTACACCAAAGAAAAAGATGAGATTCAATTCTCAAAAAGCAGGAGAAAATGGACAAAGGGAGGAATTAACATTTAGCAAGCTCCTACTTTGTCTGAAGTACTATATCAAGCATATTTAATAGGACTTTCTAAAAGCTATTATTCATGATTCATCTCATCAAAGTGCAAAAAAACAGGGTTTTCTCCTGAAAATTGTTAACATTTGTGCTAAAGCATAATCTGACGTGCATTTTTCTCTATCACGCAGACGTATAAATCAACTCATTCAACTAACTATTGTAAAAAGACTACAGATACTTTTATCCAGAGAAGCAAATGGAAAGATCAAAAATGTCCAATTTATTTGAACTATTATTTTCTACATAAAAATTCAGCTTAATCTGCTTTGTTATATAACAAACTTGAGTTGTTTGGGATAACTCTTACATAAGTTCCTCTACATTGCATGCCATACTACATATTGCACTTTAATATCTATGCAGCTATTAAAATTTTAAGTGACAACAAAATGGAAAAATTAGGATATTATGTGGTTTGGTTGCTCTGCATAAAACACTTTACTCCTTTTAAAGAAATCATAGTGGTAAACATGTCCTTCATAAAGCAGCAGTGTGTATTTATTGTGAGAAATACTTTGCTTCAAAAGTCTTTAAAATGAGGCCAAGAGGAGTTTAGATATAAATTTTGTGCTGGTTTCAAAGACTTATAAAACCAGTCAGGAACTTTAGACATATTTTTCTCAGCTAAAGTTTGGTTTTATGAGTGTGTATTAACAGCCTGAATCAATGACGTGTGCTATAGCAAACCTCTGTATTTGAAGTAAAAATCCATTAAATCAATTTCACTAAGACAAATTAGATTCAATATGTAAACCTACTTGTTCTTTATAAAAATTCTAAATTTTGAAAATTATCAACATTATCTTTCAGCCAATTTGTCAAGATATTAGTGACAAGATAGCATGATTCATGGATTCAGCAAGGTAAAATAGTTTAACAATGAAATGCTCAGAATGTATTTTAGGTACTATGTTGCAACCAGCAATCTTTGACCACCATATTTTCTAAACTAAAAATCATCCCATTTTAGTTTCTGGGGAAATGCCTTTTAGTAAGTGTGAATGCTAACAATCCCAAAGATTCGGAAATAGTTAAAGAAAATATCACCTGGCCTGTGATAGTCATTAATTGTAACAGCTAAATTTTAAAACATTCAGGTGAGCCATAATGCATGGCAGTGGCCATTTTTAGAAGAGGTTATGAACAACTTTAATGTTTGATGCAACATATTCTACATATATTTTATAAAATTACATAGATATTGGGAATATTAATATGTATATAATGCTTTACAGTTTACAAAGCATTTTTTTTCATAATTAACTCATTTGTCCTTCACAAGCACCCCATGGAGTAAATGTTATCACCCCCATTTTTCAGGTTAACAACACAATTAGTAAGTTGTGGAATTGGGACTCAAACACATATACTCCACTTTCTGAGTCCTGACGTATTCTTACAAAACAACAGTCCTAAACATACGGCCCCGTTATATTTCTTTAATATCTATTGTAAATTGATCTATTTGTAAAGAGAATGAGACATTGGCATTAACCTCTTTCTCCTTACAAGTTTGTGAATTAAATGTTATTTCTTGAACAATGGGAAGAGTTCTCTCAGAAACACCCACAATTAGCTTGCAAGTAGGGAAAAAAAGAAAGAAACAAAGAAATGCCCAGAGAAACTGGGTGCTGGAATGTCTTCAGTTGTGTGGCTCCACCTCCTGGTTTCAAATAGCTAAAAAACAAGCACGAAATTCACAGAAAGGAAATATAAAAAGTATAAGGAAAAATTGCTGCACTGTCTGTACTGCATGTATATTGGTTTTTCTCTTGCTTAAATTTGGTATTTGAGAAGTCTCTTCCTGAAGAATGGATAACATGTACTTTTACAATGTAAAAAAATTAAGTTTTTGTTAATGTTGGAATGCTTGATAGTTTCATTCAATTAAGCACATCACAAAATAGTGTTTCATTTTTAAGTTTGCCATGAATAGAGAAAAAAACAATTTTACTTCCTCCCAATAAGTTCTTTCTCCCATGTGTTTTGGGGATTAGAATTCACTTTAAAAGAGATGTTGTATTATTACTGGACATGTGTGGCAGACATTACTAACTTGTCAGCAATATGGGATTCCTCTCTCCTTTGATCACACAAGAGAATCATAATTCCCTGCCACCACGGCTGAGTGACTTGCTTTGGCCAATGAACTTGAACAAGGTAACATATATCATTATGTATAGAAGTATTTAACTGCTGCTACTCAATGCTCCACTTCACTTTTTCCCTTGCACTGGAGGGGTAGAAGCCCCAACATCTCAGGGATCTGAATGACTAATGAGGAGGTCATTGTGCTGATCCTCATTGAACATGCAGCAGGGGCCAAAAATATGAACTTCCGTGGTTTAAGTCATTGAGATATTGAAAGATGGTTGTTACGACTGAATAACATGATTTATTTTAACTGATATAGATATGTGAAAGAGCTCTTTTACTAAATATTTATTTCTTGTACAATAACTAATTTTAAAAATTTGAGGATGAGAGGAAATTTTCCTTCTTTGCTTCTTACGTGTTGACACTGGACAATCTCAAAGATGATAAATAATGCTGTGATAGAAGAAAGTACTCATCTTGACACACATATGAACAAGTGTGGACATCTCTCCTAAACTGATGAAAGCAACCTATGAAAAGACAACAAGTGCTGGCAAGGATGTGAAGAAATTGAAACCCTTGCATACTGTTGGTGGGAATGCAAAATGGAGCAGCCACTATGGAAAACAGGAGGTTCCTCAAAAAATAAAAAATACAACTACTACATGATCTAGTAGTTATCCAAAAGAATTGAAATCAGGATGTTGAAGAGGTATTAACACCCCAGTGATCATTGCAGCATTATTCATAATAGCCAAGGTGTAGAAACATCTAAATTTCCATCAAAAGATGAATAGGTAAAGAAAATGTGGCATATGTATACAATGAAATATTATTCAGGCTTAAAAATAAGGAAATCTTGCAAGGTACAACATAGATGAACCTTGAAAACATTACACTAAACAAAATAAGCCAGTTATAGAAGGACAAACACTGCATAATTCCACTTATATGAGGTATCTAAAATAGTGAAACTCAGAATCAGCAAGTAGAATGCTGGTTACCAGGGACTGGAGGGGGAGGAAGAAATGGGAAATTGTTAATCAATGGGCACAGAGTTTTAATTATGCAAAATGAGTAAGTTCTACAAATCCGCTGTACAACATTGTGCCTATAGTTAACTTACTTAAGTATACTGTATTATACATTTAAAATTTTAAGAGGGTAAATCTCATGTTAAGTGCTCCTACTACAATAAAAAAAAATTTAATTTAAAAATTTTTAAAAAGAAAAAATGCCTTTTGTATTTCAAAAAATATTTCAGTTATAATATACTGAATAGTATTGGAGGTAATTAGTTTTTTTGTTTAAAAAACTACAAATACCATACAATATGATTAATATGCCCATGGATAATCAGGGGTAAGTTTATTGACTATAGAAATGATATTTGTGTCCATATCACAGTGTACATTCACATGGTGTATATCTTTTCTTGTTGTCTACATTTAAATTTGATACAGCCTGTTACATTTTTCTTCAAGGTACCCAAAATATTAATCAACACCTACTCTAAAGAGTCAACAAGAAAAAGGTAAATCATAACATTTAAATAGGTTAAATAACATCCTATGGAAATGAATGTCACTACAACTAAAAAAACATAGATTTTACCTTTCCTTCTAGAGCTTTTAGATGCAATTTTACAGAGTCTATTTGAACGTATTTCATTTAATACAATATGAACACACTCCCTAAAAGTTATTTAAGAGAATGTTTTTTCACGTTATAAAATGTTCTTGGACATTCTCATTTGTTTGTTCATCCAGATGATTTTAGAAATGATTATGTCAAACCTTAAATGAAAAGTCTATTGAGACTTGTATTAGAATTATATTAAACATACAAATTACTTTGAAGAGAATTACAATCTTAAAATAATTGGTCTCCTGGGCACCCTTACCAGTATTACACCCTAAGTCATCTTATTCCAATTCAGGACTATTTTTAATCTACAAGCTTAAATTGAAACTTCCCAGGGAATATTTCATAGTCCTGTTTCCCGCCCTAATAAACATGGCCATTGCCACGTACTCTCCATAACAGCAAAGGATAGTAATAAATCATTATAACAATAATATGGTTTTATCTTTATTTTTGTATCATCCAGGTTGGCTTCAATGTCCTCTATCTAACTTTAAAATGCAAAAACTTTATGCTCTTTGGTGACAAATAATCTAATATGTAAATAACATATCAAGTAGCTAAAAATCTAAAGTCAATAAGCATTTCTCAGTTCGGAGAATTTTGAAAGGCACTAGCAGTCTCCTTTTAGCTTTTTCCTACATATAAAACTTGGAAAATTTTTATATTTTTTAATTTCCCATAATCACTATAGTTTCCAGTCTCATAGCTTTATGTGGTGTACATATAAGATTTTCCCATCAAACAACCTGAAACACATTTGCCTTATTGTGAGTCACAGAAGTCTAAAAAAATTAGCAATCCAGAATGGGATGTATAGCAGACACAATTTCCCTGAGGAATAACTAGTATTGCCAAATCCATAAAAAGAACTTTCCAAGAATTGGGGTCCATAAAAGTCCAAGAATGAATGAGCTGTCTGCTTCCCACATACCTCAAATCCCTAAGCATCTTTGTGGGTATATGACTTTGTGGTTTAATAAAGTCATTAAGTTGTTGTGTATAATATGCCTTCACGTTTTAGACCTCTATTACATATGTCTCTAGCAGAAAATGAACTGTTTAGTAGTAAGGCAGGACTTCCTAAAGAGTGTTCTGCTTTAATATGTACATAAAAAGGTGGTTCTATAGTGAATGAGTTTGATCAAGTCAGATTTTAAGTTAAACAAACCTCTTCACAATGGGATTACTCAAGACCTTTAATACACAAATGTGAATTGTGAAACTTCAGGACAGAAATAGAGTCTGCAGCACTTCCCTAACAGTTGACACCGAACCCTTTTTAAGGTAGTCACTTAAGGCTCCAAGGAACATTTTCAAGAATACTATTACAATAAAAGCCATGATCTCTACATTAGAAAGTTTCCTATTTTTCCACCAAAAAATAACAGCTTTTATTCGTAATAATAAATTTTCTCATAGAAAACAAATGTAATTACACATTAGTTGGATTCATTGCTGGGTTTCGTCTCTGAGTTTGGGTTCCAGCCCCACTACCTACTGGCTATCTGTGAACTTTTGTAAGTCAGTCTCTCTGAGTCTCTATTTCCTCACCTATAAAGTGAAGGAAATGATACATCTCACAGAACTTGTGCAAAGACTAAGTAAAATAACAGATGGAAAAGTGACTTTTTTTTTTTTTAGGGACAGGGTCTTGCTCTGTCACCCAGGCTACAGTGCAGTGGCTAGATCACAGATCATTGCAGCCTTGGACTCCTGAGCTCAAGCAATCATCCAGCCTCAGCCTCCGAAGTAGCCAGGGCTACAGGTTTGAGCCACCACACCTGGCCTTAAAAGTGACTTTTTAAACTGTAAAAAAGTTATATCTGTATATACTGTATTATCATGAATAGAACACCTATTTACCTGATAGGAGAGAAAATAGATACTTACACTGGAAAACTGCACATGATGGTTTTCTTTCATGAATTGATTAATGAAATCTACAAGGAACAATAAGGGTAGATACATTTTAAAATCTGAAAATGTTTCCATTATATTCACCCTCTACTCCAGTACTATATTGATCATCATATTGTTCTATTGTATTATTGTATTCATTGTATTAATCATTATATTAGTTCTATTTTATTAACTACTAAATCAAAACTCAACATAACAGAGACTTAAGATAGAAGTTTATTTCCCTTTTATGTAAGTATCTGAGCCAAGCAACTGAGAAATAATACAGTGTCAAAGCCTGAGGATCCTGCTTTCTGGTTATTCTTCCAGAACTTGAGTCATCTTCACCCCCAAGGACCCAGTAGGAAAGGAGAAGATAAAAGCAATTGTATACATCACTCCTGTTCATATACTATTGGCAAAACTTAGATGGCCACAACTAGCTGCAAAGGAGGTTAGTAATTACGATCTTTATTCTGGCTGTCTATGTGTCCAGCTGAAATTTGAAAGGTCTATTATAAAAGGAAAAGGGAGAGAACAGATAGCGAAGGACCACAGCCATTCTGATACAATCATATTATCTAATTACAATTAGTATTAGGATCCTGAAAATCTTTTTTTTTTTTTTTTTTTTTTTTATAATTTATTTTTTTAATTTCAGAATATCATGGGGGTACAACACTTTGGCCATACACATTGCCCCTGTTCTGCCCGTGTCAGAGCCACAATCGTGGTCGTCTCCCAAACTGTGCTCCCCACATCCATTCAGTGAGAGTTTTTCCCATCCCTTCCACCCCCCTCCCGCCCGCCCGCCCTCAGATGAATGTTATTGCCCTGTGTGATGTAAGTGTTCATCAGTTAGTACCAGTTTGATGGTGAGTACCAGTGATGCTTGTTTTTCCAATCCTGTGACACTTCGCTTCGAAGAATGGGTTCTAGCTCCGACCAGGATAATACCAGATGTGTTAATTCACTGTTGTTCCTTATTGTTGAGTAATACTCCATGGTATACATATACCACATTTTATTGATCCACTCGTGTATTGATGGGCACCTGGGTTGTTTCCACAACTTTGCAATTGTGAATTGTGCTGCTATGAACATTCGAGAGCAGATGTCTTTATTATAAAATGTCTTTTTTTCTTTTGGATAAATACCCAGTAGCGGGATTGCTGGGTCAAATGGTAATTCTACTTTTAATTTTTTGAGGTATCTCCATATTCTTTTCCATAGAGGTTGTACTAATTTGCAGTCCCACCAGCAGTGTATGAGTGTTCCTACCTGTCCACATCCCCGCCAACATTTGTTATTTGGGGATTTTTTGATATGAGCCAATCTCACTGGAGTTAAGTGATATCTCATTGTGGTTTTGATTTGCATTTCCCTGATGATTAGAGAAGTTGAGCACTTTTTTATATGTTTGCTGGCCATCATTCTGTCTTCTTTGGAAAAGTTTTTGTTCATGTCCTTTGCCCATTTTTTAATAGGGTTGTTTGATTTTTTCTTGTTGATTTTCCTAAGTTCTGTATAGATTCTGGTTATCAGCCCTTTATCAGAGGTGTAGCATGCAAATATTTTCTCCCATTCTGTAGGTTGTCTGTTCACTCTAGTGATAGTTTCCTTGGCTGTGCAGAAGCTTTTCAATTTGATCAGGTCCCATGTATTTATTTTGGTTGCTGCTGTGATTGCTTTGGGGGTCTTCTTCATAAATTCTTTGCCTAGGCCAATGCCCATAAGAGTTTTTCCAACATTTTCTTCGAGAATTCTTATGGTTTCATGTCTTAGGTTTAGACCTGTTATCCATTGTGAATTGATTTTTGTGAGAGGTGAGAGGTGTGGGTCCACTTTCAGTCTTCTACATATGGCCATCCAATTTTCCCAGCACCATTTGTTGAATAGGGAATCTTTTCCCCAGTGTACGTTTTTCTGGAATTTGTCAAAGATCAGGTGACTGTATGAGGTTGGTTTTATATTTGGGTTCTCAGTCCTGTTCCATTGGTCTACGTGTCTGTTCTTGTGCCAATACCATGCAGTTTTGGTTACTATAGCCTTGTAGTATAGTTTGAAGTCTGGTAGACAGATGCTCTCCCATTTGTTCTTTTTGCTTAAGATTGCTTTGGCTAGACGGGGTCTTCTCTGGTTCCACACGAAGCGTAGAATTATTTTTTCTAGATCGGCAAAAAATGATGTTGGTATTTTGATAGGGATTGCATTGATTCTGTAAATTAATTTAGGTAGCAAAGCCATTTTACTATGTTTACTCTGCCTATCCAAGAGCATGGTAAGGTTTTCCATCTATTTACATCCTCTGCAATTTCCTTTCTCAGTGTTTCATAATTATCTCTATATAGGTCTTTGATCTCCTTATTTAGATATATTCCTAAATAATTAATTTTCTTTGTTGCTATTGCAAAAGGTATAGCATCTTTAATTTGTTTCTCGGCTTGATTGTTATTAGCATATATGAAGGCTATGGATTTGTGTGTATTAATTTTGTATCCTGAGACTTTGCTGAATTCATTTATCAATTCCAGTAATCTCTTGGTTGAATCCTTGGGGTTTTCTATGTATAATATCATATCGTCTGCGAATAGTGAAAGTTTGACCTCTTCTGCCCCTATCTGGACGCCCCTGATTCCTCTGTCTTGTCTAATTGCTGTGGCCAGGACTTCCAGCACTATGTTGAAAAGAAGTGGAGATAGTGGACACCCTTGTCTGGTGCCAGTTTTAAGGGGGAATGCCTTCAATTTTCCCCATTCAGTATGATATTGGCTGTGGGTTTATCGTATATGGCTTTAATAGTTTCTAGGAATGAGCCATCTATGCCTATATTGTTAAGAGTTCTTATCATAAAAGGGTGTTGGATTTTGTCAAAAGCCTTTCTGCATCTATTGAAAGGATCATATAATCTTTGTTCTTGCTTTTATTTATTGGTGAATTACATTTATAGATTTGCGTACGTTGAACCATCCCTGCATCTCGGGAATGAAGCCCACCTGATCATGATGGATTTATTTTTTGATGTACATTTGAATTCGGTTTGCAAGGATTTTATTGAGAATTTTGCATCTATATTCATAAGGGATATTGGTCTGTAGTTTTCTTTTTTGTTGTGTCCTTTCCTGGCTTTGGTATCAAGGTGATATTGGCTTCATAGAATGAGTTTGGGAGGATTCCATCCTTCTGGATATTTTCAAATAATTTCTGCAGTATAGGCACCAGTTCTTCTTTGTAAACTTGGTAGAATTCAGGTGTGAACCCATCTGGTCCGGGACTTTTTTTTGTGGGTAGATTTTTAATTACTGCTTCAATTTCGGTGCTTGATATTGGTCTGTTTAGAAATTCAGTTTCTTCCTGGTTGAGCCTAGGGAGGTAGTGTGTTTCTAAGAATTTGTCCATTTCCTCCACGTTTTCGTGTTTGTGGGCATAGAGATTTTTGTAGTATTCAAAGATGATGTTTTGTATTTCCATGGTATCAGTTGTGACTTCTCCGTTTCATTTCTAATTGAGCTTATTAGAGTCCTTTCCTTTTTGCTTCTGGTCAACCTGGCAAGTGGCCTGTCTATTTTGTTTATCTTTTCAAAGAACCAGCTTTTCGTTTCATTGATCTTCTGTATTGTTCTTTTGTTCTCGATTTCATTTAATTCTGCTCTAATTTTGGTTATTTCTTTTCTTCTGCTGGTTTTAGGATTGCTTTGCTCTTCCTTTTCCATTTCCTTAAGATGATTCATTAGTTTACTGATTTGTGACTTTTCTGTCTTTTGGATGTGGGAATTTAGGGCGATAAGTTTTCCTCTCAGGACTGCTTTTGCTGTATCCCACAGATTTTGATAACTTGTGTCCCCATTATCGTTTAGTTCGAAGAATCTTTTGATTTCATTTTGAATCTCCTCTTTGACCCAATACTCATTCATCAATAGATTGTTTAGTTTCCAAGTTTTTGGAGGAAGATGTGAGTTTCTGTTGGAATTGATATCTAATTTTATTCCGCTGTGGTCTGAAAAGATACATGGTATGATTTCTATTTTTTTGAATTTGTTAGATCTGTTTTGTGGCCTAGGATGTGGTCAATTTTAGAGAAAGTTCCATGAGCTGATGAGAAGAATGTATATTCAGTGTTATTTGGGTGGAGTGTTCTGTAGATATCTGTTAGGCCCAAATGTTCTAGAGTCCTGTTTAGGTCTTTTATTTCTCTATTTACTTTTTGTTTGGAGGATCTGTCCAGTTCTGTCAGTGGGGTGTTGAAGTCCCCTGCAATTATGGCATTCCTGCTTATTATGTTGTCTAGATCTAGCAGCATTTGCTTTATGTACCTGGGTGCTCCTGTGTTGGGTGCATAAATGTTTAGGATTGTTAAATCCTCTTGTGAAATTTTTCCCTTCACCACTATATAGTGTCCATTTTTGTCCTTCTTTACTTTTATTGCTTTAAGTTGATGTCATCTGAATGAGGATGGCTACTCCAGATTTCTTTTGGTTTCCATTAGCCTGAAAAATTGTATTCCATCCTTTCACCTTGAGTCTGAATGCGTCTTTGTGTGTAAGGTGTGTTTCCTGAAGACAACAGATACTTGGTTTGTATCTTTTAATCCATTCAGCCAGCCTATGTCTCTTCAATGGGCAGTTCAAGCCATTTACATTTATTGAGAGAATTGATATTTGGGGTAAATTTCTGATTATTCTGTTGGGTGGTATCTTTTGTTTTACCTCTTGCATCATTGTGGAATCTGGTTTCTGGGGTTTTAGCCTTTGCATAATTTTACATAGGTGGGTGTCTGTTGCGCTGGTTAGTGTATAATGCAGGTCTAAGCATTTCTTGCAAGGCCGGTCTGGATTTCGCAAATTCTATCAGTGATTGCTTATCTGGAAAGGTCTTTATTTCTCCCTCATATAAGAAGCTTAGTTTGGCAGGATACAGAATTCTGGGTTGACCTTTGTTTTGTTCTAGGAGATTGATGATGTCTCCCCATTCCCTTCTGGCTTGTAAGGTTTCAGCTGAGAAATCTGCAGTTAATCTGATGGGTTTCCCTTTGTAGGTTACCTCCTTTTTTTGTCTTACAGCTCTGAGGAGTGCCTCTTTTGTGTTTACTTTGGTCAGTCTAATAATTATGTGGCGTGGTGAATGCCTTTTCACGTTGACTCTCCCAGGAGTCCTGTGTGCTTCTTGTACTTGGATGTTGAGATTTCTGGCTAAGCCATGGAAATTTTCCTCTATTATTCCTTCAAATAAATTTTCCAGCCCATGCAAATTTTCTTCCTCTCCCTCAGGGATACCTATTATCCTTATGTTTGGCCTCTTTACATAATCCCACATTTCTTGTATGCTTTTTTCCTGTCTCTTGTTTTTGTGTTCTTTCTCTTCAGCTGATTTATTTAGCGCATAGGAGCTGTCTTCTAGCTCTGAAATTCTTTCCTCTGCATGGTCCAGCCTATTCTTAAGGCTTTCCACTGTGTTTTGTAGATAGGATCCTGAAAATCTTGTAATTATTTGCACTGAATTTCAATTTCAATAACCAGTTCTCAAATAATTGTCATGTATACGGAAATTTGGGGATAGAAATATTATGGGACATAATGTTTACCCTCTTCAAAACACTTCAATCTAATTTCCTTAATATCATAAATCAGAAGTCACTATGTCATTAATTTTCTCATCAATTATGTTGCTGATAACCATCTCAGATAACCATCTGTTGATTCTAAGTTGATTTTGATGTAAAGACATATGTAACCCAAATCAGTCAACATGACCATCCCAACATATGATAACAGTTGAGCCGCTAATGATCTGATAAATAGAAAAGTTTTTTCTCAAGGATCCTTGCTATCTCTATTACTATGTTTGTCATCAGTTCTATCTCAATAATAATAAAGCTGTCATTTAATAAGCAAGTACTATATTTCAGGTATTTCATGATCATTTATTCTCATAACCTTTCCACAATGACTGCATTCAACATACTCATTTAAAAATGAGAATGAGTATTAAAAAATTAGTTTGCTAGGCTCATCAAGGTTCAATATTTTGCCCTCACACAATAAACAGTATAGCCACGATTTGCAATAGATCTGTCTTATTTCAAAGTCAATACTTACAGCTCCACCTAAAGGGATAAATTCACCCCAGTTGGCCAGGAACTTTCCAAGTTTTAGCACTGACCACCCCACATGGTGAGAAGCCCACTTAGTCCCAGGCAAACTGGAAGAGTTGGTCACACTAGAAAATTCACCACATTAGCCAACCCAGCCTGTCATTATCCCATCACCTGAAACCTGTTCACTTTGAAGAAGCAAGAAGTAAATTTTTTATAACAAAATTTGAAGATCTTTGCTCTACAGCATGAGCTCATACAATTTACATGATAGTAAGTATGTTAAAAAGCTAGTAAATACATTAGTAAGCTTAATGTATTTTTTAGAAATAATTCTATAGATATGTCCTCTAGGATTAAGGGAACATAAAAAGTAATTAATAATTCTGTTTTAATAATGCTGGGTTTTTTTTTAAAAACTGCTAATCAGATAGTTCTCTTATCAGCACTGTTGAATAAACCTTTCTAAAAATGTTCTGTATCTGTGTGGTTCAATAAAGCAGCCACTAGACACATGTGGCTATAGAGCACTTGACATGTGGCTAGTGTGACTAAGAAACTGAATTTCTGATTTCATTTTATTTTAATTAAATAGCCACAAATGGCTATTAGCTATTATATTGGGCAGTACAGCTCTTGATTAACAATCTTTATATAAATGCTTAATGCCATGTATCACATGGAACATTTCTAAGTTGGGGAAATTTTGATAGGCATAGGGAACTTGAATGGAATCCTGTTGCCATGTAAAAATGACAATTCAAGCAATAACTCTGAGAAGACTTGTGTGTGTTGTTTATATCCAGAGTGTTAATATCGACTGCCCAAACAAGGAGGAACAACATTATCTATCACACTTCTCAGAATCAGAAAGTCTTTATTTAGTTTCATTTGTTCAGAGAGAATGGTCCATCACTCCAGAAAATAAAACTGATTCTATAATAAATGAAAAGTAATATAATAAATGGAGAAAGTTATATTTCATTAATTCTCAGCAGAGGAGGAAAAAATAAAGAGTTCCTTGGTCTCCACTGTTCTAAGACCCAGAGCAACTAGAGGGCACGTGTCGCTAAGCCCTTAGAACACCTAGAAATAATTCATTATGAACTTTAGGAAATCCAGCAGTTCTCTGAAAAGAAACTCTCCATTGGGTTATCGGAACTGGCTATTAAAAAATTAATGAGTGGGAAAGAGAAACACTTTATACATAAAAGTTTGTTATTTTGTGTATATCACACTTACTAATGCACGTCAAAGAAGCCTTTATTACTGTTAGTTAAAAATCATTGGGAAGAAAGAAGCATCATTCACCTTTTAATTCTAAACAAGCCTTCCATTTCCTGCTTTTTGATTGAGACAGGCTGGTTCTTTGAACCATCTTATTGCCAACTTGGCACAGGTTTTACTTTTCTATTAGCTATCGGCTCAATTTATTAAAACTTTAAAAAATTGATAGATTCTTCTTAATAACCCTTGTTCACATTTATTAGATTGTGCCAGTAGAATTTAGGAGTAGTTCTAAAGTATTACATTTATATAAAATGGAGGATACAGAGAATTTTAAGTTTAATATTTGATGAAATGAGCAAATTTTTTTTCCAAGATTAGGCAGAAAAGATTTACAAAAAGAACCAGTGGAATAAGATGAAAGTACTTTATACCAACGTTAGGAGAAAAAGAACTAAGGCACAAAATCTCAGCAATCGTTAAGTAACCAAACCAGAATTATTTTATTACTTTATACATATTTTTTTAATCAGAAAATAGACAAATGGTTTTCCAACCCTAAAATTTCTATGTTCCTAGAAGCCAGAGAATGAACCATGTTACTTTCCAAGGCTACCTCTCACTATCATAAAGCTATTCTCCCACCTGCCTAAAGTAGGTTAAAGTTCTGTGAAAGCAAGACTTTGGGTATTATGTTCACTTCTACATCCCCTGCTCATGGTGAGTATTCAGTAAATACTTGTTTCTGCAAGTTTACTTTGTTTCCTCTGGGATAACTCTTTTGTGGAGTCAACTAAACTTATCTAGAGTTCTGCTTATTAGTACAAGAAATTTTCAGTGACCGTTCACACTCTGGAAAACAAAAGACTAAACTACAAAGGTGGAGAAAATATTTTAAATCCTGTCTAGCAATGGAAACTATATGTAGTTTATCAGGAGTAGCCCATGTAAATAAATATTACCAAAGAAAGCCTGAGAAAGGGTAGAACAACTTAAGATGGTGATTTCTTAACCTAAGCAGTAGGAAGATGGGGAGGATTCTCAGAATATTGCCAAGAGGACCACGGACATGAAATAAGAAAAGCATATTTGATACAAATTCAAAGTTGGAAATGAAAGAAAGGCAAATTATAGACAGCAAATCTTGCAAATTCTTAACCGATGTTGAGTGATTGGGAAAGAAGTCAGGGATGAGTGTGAGTCAATGTGTGGAGATGTTTCAGAAACATTTACACATTTTTAACACATGGATATGTTGCCCTCTGAAAACTGAAGTGCAACCTTAAAGAGGTAGCAGGGTGAGGAATGGAAACCACAAATTAATTAATATTTGCTAGTCATGTGTCAGGTGTTGGAATTTTGCCCTTCCAACTTCACCAAATGTTGGGTGGACCCCTTTATCCAGCCACATGCACATCAAGATCTGATCCTATATCTATACACTTTTGGTCCCAAGAGATATAAAAGCAAGAATGCTCCAGCCAAATGCACACTCTTTATTTCCTGCTAAGGCATCTCTTGAACTGGCTTTCTACTCCAATGAGCCAGATTTCACAACACAGAAACCTGCAGAATATCTTTGACCTTTCTCCCATAAAGCCAGATCCTCTCCGTTTTCTTTCTGATGGGTTCCAACACAGTCCTACTGAGCCCTCCAAAGCAAATTTCACACCCTGTTTCCACTACCTAAAATGTTCTTTCCCTACAGACCACGTGGCTGCTACCTGTTCTGTTCTCTCACTTCATTCAGGCCTCTGCTCGAATGTAACCTCATTAGAAATGTCTTCCCTGACCACCTTGCTTAAAATAGCACCTCTTCACTCTCTGTGTCTATTCAACCCTCCGACATAACCTCACTCTAGTAACACCTCTGTATTTCTCTTCATAGCATGTATCACCACCTAACACTCTATTATATTGTATTATGTTATGATATATGTGTGCATGCATGTGTGTGTGTGTACATGTATATGTATGTATTTGCTCTACTAGCTAGTATGTAAATCCATGAAGGTAGAAACTTTGTCTTGTTCTTATTATATCCCCAACAGTTCCAGGCACATAGCAGACACAAAATAAATATTGGGTGAATGGATGAATAAATGAATTTTATTTTACCAGTTCATAGCAAGATATAAAAGAGAAAAGGTACAGTTTTGTTCCTACTTCCAAAATCACTACTGTTAGGATGACAGCACTATTATATGTCCTTGAAGACTTACACCTAATTTTGTAGAAAAGGAAACTATGTCTACCAAAATGGACATAATTTTTGAATAATTAGAAATGTTTACCAGAGCAATCAAAATATAGAAAACTCTGCAAAAGATGAAATCAGAGCATCGATATTTTAAGTATGTTCTGTTATCAACTTTTAGTTTATAAAACTTTGACTCTCTTAGGAAAAGTGGCATTAAAGAGAAAGTCCCATGTACTAACAGGCTTTTTTTAAAAAATGTATAATGAGTATTTTCTGGTAATATAAAATCAGGAAAAATGATGGTCCCTGACCTGCAAAAAGAGGACACATTAGTGCTGACTGCATGGGTCTGCAAAGATAAGAAATCATATTTTCCTTTTGCTCACTAAAGAGAAACACTAAATTGCCATCATGGTGGGAAGAGTGAACTACAACATTCCTTCTTTGGTATTTTTCTTTTTTCATCAACGATAGTCGTGAAAGCAGTGATCCCAGCATTATTCTACATGGTCAACTCATACCCAACTCTTTGTCATTCTGCAGCTTCTTTTAGATGGCAGAAAGAATAAATTTGAGCAGTTTTCATTATAATGCACGTGATGAATTCTGCATTATTTACTGTCACATGCAGGTATTCTAAACACAATTTATTATTGTTCAGACCAATGCCCAAGGAAGAGAACTCCTCTGTATTCACAATTCATGCACCTTTGTTCTTCATTTAAGCAAATACAACCAATAACTCCTCTGATGAAGAAATATCAGGGCAGAAGTGCCTCAATTTTCTAAAAGTTGAAGTCCCTAAAATTCTGGGCACACTATTTTACATGTCTGACCCAAGATCCCACAGGAAAAAAAAAAAGAGTTGTATATGAAAATTATTATTATGAACAGCAAGGTACTGAGTATCTTGGTCATAGAGAGAAATCACCTGTCATGTAATTACTGGCTGACACGTGGACTCTAACAGAAGAGTGGATATCTGTGCCTTAGATCAGAGGTCCCCAACCTTTTTGGCACCAGGGACCGGTTTCATGGAAGACAATTTTTCCACTGACCGGGGGTGGGAGGATGGTTTCAAGATGATTCAAGGGCATTACATTTATTGTGCACTTTATTTCTATTATTATTACATTGTCACTTGCCACTCACTGATATGGTTTTGAGTCTGCAAGCAATTGATTTGTTATGGTCCCTGTGCAGTCAAACCTCTCTGCTAATGATAATCTGTATTTGCAGTGGCTCCCCAGTGCTAGCATCACTGCCTCAGCTCCACCTCAGATCATCAGGCATTAGATTCTCATAAGGAGCATGCAGCCTAGATCCCTCTCATGTGCAGTTTACCGTAGGGTTTGCACTCCTATGAGAGAATCTAATGCTGCTGCTGATCTGACAGGAGGCAGAGTTTATGTGGTGATGCCAGCGATGGGGAGCGGCTATAAATACAGATGAAGCTTTGCTCGCTCATCCGCTTGCTCTCACACATCTTTGCTTTGGCTTTGCATTCAGCCCCGGATGTAGCCCTTCAAGCCCTCATCCAGTTCGGCAATGCAGTCTTCCATAGTGTCCACTCTGCTATTTAGCTCAGCTACTTCTTTCTCTTTTTTATCAAAAAGTTTTGAATTTCCAAGAAAATTACTTCTTTCTCATAACAGACTTTTCTTTTTGATGGGCAAAATATACTTCAGATCTCTAAAATACCTCTTTTGTTTATTCTAAAGTTTTCTTTTTTCCCTGTATTAACTCTGATTCCTTGGGGCATTTTTCTCTATTTTTTGAGTCTGAGCCTCTTTTTCATGACATTGACTTTTTATAAAATAACTGTTATTTTTAATCACCTATTCCCATTTATATATTTGTAGATGGACATTTAAATTGTACAGTGAGGCTTGAGCACTCTCTCTGAGAATCTCTGCCATCAAAATTCCCACTTTAGAGAACTTTTACTAATAGGTTTTGATCTGAGAGTAGGGGAATAAACAACTGTTCTTCCATTCTTTAATTAATTATTCCATTCTTTAATTACAATGCTGACTGCCCATAGCCCAGGTCTTTATCCATACTCAACTGGAGTTGGGGTTACTTTGGGATTCTTCTAGGAAAGTTCGCATTTTCTTTCCTTTTACTTATGCAAAATTGTATGTTCCTCATCTGTTTTATATATCTTCCAGAAATTGCTTATTGTTGTGGTCTTTTCTCTCTTAATATCATAATAACCTAATGAAATAAGTATAATATCATGCCCACTTTTAAAAGGAGGAAACTAAGGAAAAGAAAGTTAAATGAGCTAGCCTTAGACCACAGAGTCAGTCAATGTCAGAGCCAATATTTAAAATCAGATCCAGAGAGCATGCTCTTAACAACTTTCACCAACCATTCAGAGCAGGATTAGAAAAGCTTCCCAGTGTGTTTTATTTAGCTTTTGATTATGCAATAATATTAGGGAACATTATTGGGAAACTTAAAGTGACCTATAGTCCACAAAGTTCAGAACAGCTGACCTTTCTGTAGAAGTCTGGGGAAAATAAACATCCCAAGTATCCACTAAGATATAAACATATTTACCTAAGACAAAAAAAAGTGTAAGTATTCTCTAAGACTTGCACAACCTGATAAACTGTATTTAAAGTTTGAAAAATATCGAGAATTTTTTTCCAATGGTTCTTAACTATCTGGGAATTTGCTTATTTGTTTACATGGGAGTTCTGAAATAGTCACATATGCCATACTTGGAACTAAAGCCAAAAACATACAGGAAATTGACAGTCAGCCATCTCGTGAGAAATTTCAAGTGTGTTTTTCACAGTGAGTTGAGTATAATGAATGGATTGAATATGTACCCAAAAAAATGTAATGAACGTAACGGAGTTAACGAACCTCCAATGTTTTTAAGTATCCTTTTTCTCATAAGCACATGTTTTGTGCTTTTCTTACCAAACATAATTTTGTATTCTCTATACTCTCACTTCTCTTTTTCAAGTGGAAATAGTTATATTGGGTTTGGGGGATTATGTTATATATTTGTTTGTTTATGTTACATAATATAATGATTGTATGATGTTGTTAATGTGGAAATGGTACAATTAGCTCTAAACATAGTACTCAGAGATAACCGTGTTAAGATTTATTGAATATTCTTCCAAATGTTTTTTAATACATGGATGGGTGACAGATAGTTAGATGAATTATTAGACAGGTAAAATGGCTACTGTTTTTACAAAAAAATGTATAATAGCTATATATATACCTATATAGCTTTTGCAAACTTTTTTCAGCTACAGCATATTTTTTCATGGCACAAATAATAACCCACATTATAGTTGCTGTATACTATTCCATCTTATAGTTGTATAGCACAAATTAGTTAAACTATACCCTCCTCCTAATAATCATTTAGGATAGTCCTAATTTTTCATAAATTTAAACAATCCTGAAATACATATCCAGGATAACTGTAGAAGAATGTTTATAACAGCATTATCACTATATCAAAAAATGACAATTCAAAAACCATCAACAGTAAAATGGATAAATAAATGGTGGTATATTCTACAATGCAATACTACACAGCAATGAAAATGAACCAACTACAACTATGTAAAAAAACATGGATTAATCTCAAAAATATAATGTTTATATTAAGAAGCAAGACACAAAATACAAACAGCATTATTTAATTTATCTGAAAATAAAAAACAGACAAATTAAGCAATATTGTTTAGGAGTGTACACATAAGTAGTAAAAATATGAAGAACTGCTAGAAATGATGATCATGAAAATCAGAGTAGAGGTTAATTCCATGGGGAAGGAAAGGTACTATGATCAGGAAGAGGCCTTCTAGGATAGTGGTGAAGTTCTCTTTCTTGAATTGGGGGAGGGGTCTGTTGAATGTGCTTCTTTTTATGATGATAACAGTGTATATAAATGTAATATGCACATTTCTATATCAATGTTTTGATGACATTAGTGCTTTTTTGGTTTGTTATTTGTTTGCTTTGACCAGTATTTGTCCCCATTCATCTATAATTCTCCCTCATATTTCAGACACTGGACACCTAACAACTATATTTTCCAGAATCCCTTGACAGCCGGATTCCTTTTAGATTCTGCTAGTGAGAAACACCCATGAAATGTGGAAGGCAAAAAAGAAGCAAAAGCTACTGTTACTCCTATGGAGCAGTGGACACATGCATGAGCTTCAGTAGACAGCCAACATGAGGTTCTGCAGCAGGTATCAGGGAGTTTGTGAATCACTCACTTTGATGCTACTGGCCACCAAGATTATTCATGACAGTTTTCAATTATCTCTGCAATTTTTTGATTTTCCAAAAGCTGACTGCAGCTTTCTTTGACTAGCTTCATAAATCTCTCTGAGTACTCATCTCTTAAGGCTTCAGTGTTCTGTAAATTCTGTAATTAGAGGGTTTTATCACTTTGAAAAGTCAAGTTGTTTGCCAAAGGTGTTGGGAGATAATTCTCAATGTGCTTCTGTTAAGGAAACTGCAAGGGGGGTTCTCTCTGTTGCTCATTGCACAGAAAGCCAATTACCGAGACAACAAGGATTGTCCAGGAAAAGAGGATTTATTGCAGAGGATGCACCAACCAGAAGGTGGGAGGAATGGACAGGCTCAAATCCACCTCCCCAACCAACGGGGTCAGGGGTTTTTCTGGAGGTGAAATGAATAATGCATGAGGGGATGAGCATCATTACATGTTTGGGGCGGAGTGCAGGGCACGCAAGCACAGTGAGAGATTAGGTACATCCCATGATCAAAAAATGGCAGATAAGTCCCTCCCAGGTGGGGATTTTAGTAGTATAATGAGCTATGGGTTAATATTGGTCATTCTCGCAGCCTGTGCGCAGACAGGATGTGGGGAGTAGGCTGCTCAGTGAGTCCTTGGGCACAATCTGTGGTGGGGTGTTGTTCATCTTATCTTCTCCAGACAAACACGTGGTGTAAGGTTCTGTAGTTATCTCGTGGCTGCAAGGAGGTTCTGCTGTCTCTGGGAAAGAAACTCAAAAGGGAATATATCAGTGCAACAGAAAGTTACAAAGTTCTGGTCAGCAAATCGTACTGGCCTGGAAACTTGAAAGATAAGAAAACCGTTAAAAAAAAAACTATAAAAAGAAAGTCTTCTTGCTTGTGGAGCTGGTTACCTTTCTCATAGTTCTGCATGTCTTCTGAACAGAGGCTCTGACAGCATTTGTTCCAGACTGTCTTTTTGAGGATGTTTGTATAGCAAACAACCTTGAAAGTTAGAGATAGTATCTTCCTCTGAGGCAGAGGGTAGAGTTGCTAGCTGTTCAGGATAACAAAATTAATGTCCTTCTCTGGGGCAAAAGTCTGCTTTCTGGCAGCTCCGTTATAAAAGAGTCAGGTTTCCTAAGCTCAGGATTCCTCAGTTATGACAAAAACTACTGTGGTTGCTATGTCACACCCCTGGGATTGGGAACAAGGGGAAACTATTAACATGAAGCTCATACTGTCTGCTCGCTGTGAATAAGAAAGTCCTTTGTCTCTGGTTCAGGAATCTCATGTCTTCTGCCAGTGTCCATAAAATTGTGGCAAGCTGACTTGTTAGCTTGAAAGTGGCATAAAACCTCAAACCTTCCACAGTTCTTGACACAACGTTGATCAGTTAGTAAGTGGTGTGATTTGAATTGAACCTAGGCTTGTCTAACCCAAAATCTGTGCACTTAACCAACACATAACACTATTCTAAGATGACAGTAATATAAGTAAATTGACCAGTATATATACATGAGTAGTGAAATAGTCCTGGAAAATAATGAAGTCACTTAAAATTTTTTTACTTCTCCTTGGGATTCAAGTGTGTGCCCTTAAATGCAATCCCCTGATGCCATTGACTCCCTACAGCATTCAGGAAGGATTTCCAGTAAATATCACCTTGACTGTGCAATGAACCCTCACTTTTCCTGTTACCTATGAAGTCCAAGTAATCTTTTACTAGGGTATCCTTGCACTGCTGTTTTGTTGTTGACTTTTTTCCTGGAAAGCCCTTATCTCCCATTTAGACTCTAATACCTTCAAGGGGAAGTCTTATTTCTTCTGTTTTATATTTTCCTTAATGCCTAACATAGTGTCCCACATAGAATGGCTTATAGATAACTACTTGTTAATTGATAAGCCTCCAACAAATACGATTTGAGCATGTTCTTTAGTTGTCTGTGAACCATTTGCCTTCTCTGTTATTCATATTTGAGCATATGAAAATAGTTGTCAAAAAAAAACCTTACACCTGAGTAAACCGTTTCACTTCACATTAGTCATCTCAAATCTCATACAGCTATCAGATTTATCCAGCAATCCTACTATATCTCTCAAGTAAGTTTACTCTCTTACTTTCCTCACACTAGCTAGTTTTCTTTCTCCTTATCCTCAGCTAATAACTCTGCCTCTAGTCTACATCATTATGAAAACTAAGGCCGTAAGATGGCAATTCCTTCATCTTTCAACCAATAATTCTACAAACTTAACCTACAATTGAGCTCATCCTCTCCATTTTTCTACCTATTACATCCAACAAGGAATAGTATTCTTATTTTTTAGAACTCATCACTCATATCCTTTTTAAGAATGTTAAACCTTGGGTCACTCTCTTCTCCCCCATGAATTATCAGTCTTTTCTCTCTCTCTGATGGACCATTTCCATTAGCATACATATGTGCATTAGAATCTTTATCATTTATTAATCTTTCCAATGAGTTGTTGGCTTCCTTCTTAATCATTTTTAGAAAGTTTATATGTTATGAGTCTTTGCCTTTCCTCAGAAATGTCACAAATATGTTCTCTGTTGTTTGCCTGTAACTTTGTTTATTGAGTCTTCTGACATAAATTTTTTAAAATTTTAGATAATCAGAAATTTAGGTTATTCCCTTCATTGTTCAGAGTTGTGTATGTTGTTTGGTAGGATCTTTTTCCAATCCAAAATTTGCTAAATATTTTTCTATTTTATTTCAACATTTTGGGGGGTGGCTGTTATGTACAGATTCTCTAGAATTCATTAATGTGTATGGTATGTTAGCAGTCTATTTTTGCAATTTCATTTCAGATCTATACCTAATGTTTTGATGCCATTTGCTAAGTAATTCACTGCTCTATGCCAACATTGTCATATACTTAACTTCCGTATATGTAGGTGTGTCTCTGCACACTCTAATTATTTTCTTCATTCATCTATTATCTACACATACTTAAACAAACTTCTAGCTTTATGGTACATTTTGCCACTTCCTCCTCATTCTTTTTCACGTTTCAGAATTCTCTTGGCAATTCTCAGACATTTACAGATGACCTTTAGCATCAGCTTTTTAAGTTCCATTTTAAAATCCCTTCAAGCTTTTTTGTGGTTGCATTTAATATTATTTTGAGAAGACCTGACATTTACCCTAGTAAATCTTCCTATCCAGAAACATAAATTCATTATGGATCCCCATGCAAGTATACTTTTTTGTCCTTTAATAAAATTTTATAGCATCTAGGAAGAGATGTAAGAGGAACATCTTATAGTGCTTTCACTTCTGCTGCCATTATTCATTAACTTAGATTACTCAAATTTAAATCAGAGTTAGGTACAGTATAATTTCAGAAGTGACATAGAGAATTGCTGAGAAATCCATCCTTTGAAAGCGCATTTCCTGACCAGAGAACAGAATTGGAAGAAGCAACATCTTTTAGCCGGCCATCCTTCCTCAGCACTCCTAAAGTAGGTCCCACTTTATAGAGTCAGGGATCACCTGGGCTGTCTTCCTTTGCATGCTTTGCTGTTGCCATCAGTTCCCAGGTCTCCTTTGAACTACTTCCAATTTTTAAAGGTGAAAACACTTATAGGTTCCAGAGATTAGGACCTAACATCTTCGGGTGCCATAATTCAACCTACTACATCTACTCATGTTCCATGCCAAGCAAGAGAAAGACAAGAGCAAAGGTAAAGATAGATTTTTCCTTAAGACACTCCCATTTGGGGTATGAGGAGAAGGACTTCAGTCCACCAAAATGATGGGTCAAGGGAATTATACAGATACCAAAAACTCCCAGAGGTCAGAGACACGTTGTTTGCATTAATGCCAGAAAGTCTCAGCATTTAGCTTAATACTTGCATATAGGAGATACTCAAGAAACATTTGTTGAATTAATATTTATAAAACATGTGGAAATGTTTAAATATAGCTAGCTAATTATGCTACTTATTAATGGACAATTTTAATTTTTTGAAGAGAAAAACAATACTAAGAAATAGGTTTAAAAGATAATAAAAAAGGATTAGGAATTTAATGATCTATAAAATTATAAGAATTATTAGGTTTCCTCAGCAAAAAAAGTAATGTGATTTTTTTAGTCCAATAAATTATTTTAAAGAGGTAATAATTTGATTCTCTTGCTTAAAAAAGAATTTTAAAGAAATTTTTGGAGAACGAAAAGCAATATAAATTTCCTTCTACAGTTTAACTTGATAAATAGAGTCAAAACCGTATCCTCAAATCTCGATTGTTTTACAAAATTGTTTGAAATTGACATGTATAATAGCACAGCCATGTCCAAATAAAATACTAGGCCATGTGGAAGGGAAAATATCTGACAAATATCTAGGTTATCTGACTTGTTAGCACTGAAAAAATATTTATTTCCCTTAATTTATCATTACTGATCTTTAAAGCAAATTTAAAAGTGTATTAATTATGTTGACAGAAGAGTCTATCTTGGGAGATGAGACTTTGTACTAGTGAAAGCAAAGAAACAGTAACACTATTTTGTCCTAAGTAAGCAGTAAGTATGGACTGCGATTCCATTTTTAAAATGTAAATCACTAAATAATCTCTATCGGTCTGGGAGCAAGATAATACATCTGCTGCAACACAATTGATTAAGTCAGCTAAGTAATACGAAATTTTAGAAATCATGATTTGCAATATGATGCTGCTTTGCAGACATTAACATTTTGCACCTTATTAGTATAAATTGAATAAGAAAAGGAACTCTACTCTAAATGACTCTGATGAAGCTTCACAGGAATATTAAATTAGGGTTTGGGAAACAAAAGGGGGCAGAGGGAGAGAAAGCCCTGGGGGAAAAAAATCTTCAAGGCAGCCTGATCTGAACTTTTGTCCACCACTTACTCACAGTTATAAGCAAAACTGTCCATGCACAAAGTAGTACAAATAGGAAATCTGGAAGATTAGAATGATTCAGAACAGACTGAGATAATAACAGTACCTGTAATAGGGTTGCTGTGGATATTAAATTTGATTATACCGAAAAAGAACTAAGCTCAGTGTCTCAACATCCGCAAGTCACAGTAAATGTTAACTGTTGTGATAAAGATGTTTTCACTCCTCACTTAGGATATTTAGACCAGAGACTTGAAGTCCTGGAAGAGCTCTGCTGCAGCAGAAAGTGATGAATGTAAATTCTTGCTGATTAGTTTCTGGCTTTCAGAAAGTCTTTCACTTTCTTGGGCTTGAATACCAGTTGCAATAATTTATCTGACAGTGAAATAAACTAGATAATTTGATGACTCCCTTCCAGCTGTGATATTCCTAAGTAGATGCCATCAGGCAGAACATGAATCATTACCATATCAGTGAAAACAAATAAGTTAGATTACACTTTGATTTCCAAGAAAATGTAATTCAGGATATTAAGAAAACGGTTACAGAATAAAGTAACAGAGATCATTTAGAAAGTTTAACAGCAAAACATAGTCTTTAATCATAGGTAGACTTTTGAGGGAAAAGGAGGCATACCCAATTAGGAAGAATTGTGCAAAAATGAGAACAGAGACCCACAGTTTGAATCAAGGCCCAATTTTTACATGGTCCAATAAAAAGATGTGTTTGAGAAAATTCTCAGAAAAGGTAACAACCCCTTAAAAAATGTATGACTAAATATTTACCAGTCCACAGACTTCTTTGCAAAGAAGTGTTGGTCTGCGCAGAAGGCAACAGCTTTGTCCTCCTTTCTTTTCTTTTTTATTTTTTAACCTCATATACTTATCATTTATTTTGGTGAGAACCCTTAAAATCTACTATCAGCAATTTTCAGGTATATGATACATTGTTATTAACTATAGTCACCATGTTATACAACAGATCTCTTAAAGTTATGCCTCCTGTCTACCTGAAACTTTGTATCCTTTGACCAATATCTCTCCAATCCCCTCACCCCTAGCCCCTGGTGACTACCGTTCTTCTCTCTGTCTCTGTGACTTTGACTTTTTTAGATTCCACATATAAGTGAGATCATACAGTATTTGTCTATCTGTACCTGGCAATTTCACTTAACATGATGTCCTCCAGGTTTCATCCATGTTGTTGCAAAAGAATTTCCTTCTTTTCTACAGCTGAATAGTATTCCATTGTGTATACACACCACATTTTCTTTACCCATTCATCCATTGGTGGGCACTTAGGTGAATTTCATATCTTGGCTATTGTGAATAATGCTGCAATAAACATGGGAGTGCAGATATCTCTTCAACATACTAATTTCATTTCCTTTAAATATATACCCAGTAGTGGGATTACTGGATCTTATGGTAAGTCTATTTTTAGTTTTTTGAGAAATCTCTATACTGTTTTCCACAATGGCTATGCTAATTTACATTCCCACCAACAGTGTACAAGGGTTCCCTTTCTCCACATCCTCACCAGCACTTGTCTTTCATTTTCTTTTCTTTTCTTTTTTTTTTTTTTTTGATAATGGCCATTCTAAAAGGTATGAAGTTATATCTCATTGTGGTTTTGATGTACATTTCCCTGATGATTAGTGATGTTGAACATATTTTCTTGTGTCTGTTGGCCATTTGTATGTCTTCTTTTGAGAAATGTCTATTCAGATCCTTTGCTCATTTTTTTACTGTAAAGCCACTAGAAGAAATCATAAAGGAAAAGCTCCATGACATTGGTCTGGGCAATGATTTTTTCGATTTGACCCCAAAAACACAGGCAACAAAAGCAAAAGCAGATAAACGGGATTACATCAAACTAAAAAACTAAACAAAGTAAACAAGCCAAACGAACTAAAAAGGAAACAATCAACAGAGTGGAGACAACCTACAGAATGGGAGAAAATATTTTTAAACCATGTTTCTGATACTGGGTTAATATCCAAAATAGGTAAGGAAGTCAACTCATGAACAATAAAACAAGTAACCAGATTTTTAAAATGAGATTTATCTGCATTTCTAGTGAACTAAACCAGTACATCTCAAACTTGAGAATTCTTTGGCCTTGAAAATATATCCACTCACTCCAGTGACCTGAAGAGCCTACTCCCCCATTAAAATTTAAACATTATGTAAGACGATCAAAGCCACAATGTGAACAGGATACTTGAAATAGATTTTGTGAGAGTGGCCATGAGTGTCAACAGTATTTGGGCTGGTGATAATTAGTACTACACGCTGATTTGCCATGGAGATACGCAGTCATCCACTACACCAGTTTGTCCATCCTTAGCATTTATAAAAAACATTTCACAAAGATATTAATACCTCAATTTGTGCTCTGCTTATTCCAGACCAATACAAAAATGAAAACTTTTGATACATATAAGTTTGCAGGTCACTAAAAAACAGTGCTTAATGGAGCAGGACTTTTAAAGCAAATTCCCAAAGGTAGCATAATACAGAATGGAATTGAAGTTGAAGTAGATTTCTTCATTTGTGAATAAACTCAATCTGGGTATTACCCCAAATCTTGAACTGCATCCTCTTTTTCTTGTTGAATTGAATTTTTATATGTTAGAGAGCTCACTTATGTCATTTTAACGTATTAAAATTGGGTATCTATTTACTAGCAGAATTGCAAATAAATATGGCACAATTAAGATCATTAGCTTGACCTTCAGAGCTATTTTGTCAGTATTTATTAAAAACATAAGCATATTAGAATGTGTTGAAGTATTAAACTGCACATGGTTGGATTTAACTATAGAAGTCTATATGCTTCTTTAACTATAGAAATGAATCATGCTACATCTACTTTGAAGATATGGAAAAACAGATACCTATGTGCTGAACTAAAATTATTTGCTTTTCATCCTGATTTTTTATCTAAAGTGCACCAGAAAAAGGACTAGCATATTTTACTGGAAGAAAATTGTGGTGTCCCTGTAAGATTCTCAGTTCTCACTTTCCTGTCTGTCACTTACTAGTTGTGAGAGATTAAGCTAGCAATTTAACTACTGTAGGTCTAAGTTCCTTCAGAAACAAAATGGGAATAATGGTATCTGTCTAGAAGCATTGGACTGGATCAAATATGCTTTCAAGAACCCTTTCAAGGTATAGGAGTTTTAGTTCATGGACTTTCCTAATAAAGCTGAAGTTACTCTAACCTATATAAACACCATTAAGAAATTAAACCATTCCACATCAAAATTACCATTGTAAAATTTAATGTAGTGTGATGGTTTCAAAAAGTCAATATAGAATGCTCACTATAAACAAAGATTAGTCTAGATCCCTTAGCCTTGGGCTCTATAAGTAATCTGAAAGATTTCCAAGTAAAAATATGAGCACTTCAAAAGACCAAATGCTTAATTTTAAGAATTTGCTTTTAGGTTTTTGGGGGGTTTTTCTTCTTTCTTCCTTGTATGTATAATAACCCAAAGTCAAAGTAGGATAAATTGAGTTTGAATATATGATACAATTCTTAAAGTACATTGGGATAGAACATAAATGACTTCATTGACAAATAACTTCTACTTCAAATTGATGTTAACAATTTTTGTTCTTAATTTGAAGAAAAGAAATGTTAGTATCACCATTACTTTTAAATATATCTTTTACTAAATTCCAAACTAATAAGGGGGAGACTAAAGAATGTAAAAAAAAGTAATAAATCTAGAAGAAGGCAAGAAATGACACTAAAAGAAACTAGAATGAAATGGTACAGAAAAGAAAGTACAAAATTACATGGTAGATTTAAATCCAAACATATCAGTAATTTTAAAATTTTTCATTAAAATGTTTCTTCTTCAAGTCCACCCCAATTATCAATGAACTTTTGTATTGAGGTACAATACAATTTCTAAACCACTCATTCCACCTTTTGTATTCTTCACGTTTATTAAACTTTTTTATTTACTCTTCTACTTCTGAACTTTTTATTCCAGAGATCTTTGGCAACAATTCTTTATCCAAGTAATGCTTCTTTATTGGATTTCCTATCTCATATTAATTTTATCAGCAATATTTTAATGAGCTTCTTATAACTTTGTTCTATATTCTTTTTCTTAGTCTCTTGAATTCCATTTTCCTCAAAATCAAAATGTAATCTACTAACGTGAAGAATATACAATTGCAGCTTTTCTGCACAATGGTTTTGCTGAAACAAAATCTTTGGTGTGTCCATTCTATGTCAGTAAGAGGATGCTTAGAACTGAGTTTCTGTTTTAAACTTAAAAGCTAAAGCCTTCTTTGTTCAAATCTTATTTCATCCATGTGTTTTAAGGTTTATGATAATAACAATTTTCTTTTCCCCCTTCATTCTCATGTTCCTTTATAAAATTAATAGTATTCTTTTTGATATAATAATTTGTTTCTAATATCTGAGAGACTATTCTTAAGAGTTCCTTTATATTCCTCTCTGCCTTTGAAAATAGCCTTCCATCATATAGACACTAGAATAATATCAAGGATTTATTTTTATTTTCAAAAATAGTTGCAATTGTTTTAATAGTTGTACATGGTTTTTAGAAATCAAATACTACCAAAGATACACCCAAGAGAGCACTTCTCCTCCCGAATACGTGCTACCCCCCAGTTACTGCCCCCAGGGGCAACCATTTTCAACTCTTTTGCTCTTTTTTATATCCTCTGCATTCCTAAATATATGTATGCTGCTACTTCCAGATTTATCAGTTTTGTCATTATTTTTTGACTCCTTGATATGGACGGTTTCCTTCACCTCATCACCTTTCCCCTGTCATCCCAATGGGGTCATGTTTGGTGCTTATAGTATCATGAGCTATTTTCCTTATTTAGAGAACTTCAACTCTTATTCTCTCCCCAATGCTCAAACATATCAAATAATATAGCAATTTCACCTCTTTTTTTCTTGTTGTCTTCCCTCCTGGAACCTTCTATCCTACTTCACTCAGGACTTTTTTCTGAGACTCAGAATAGCTCTTATCCTGAGATTTTCTTTGCTATTTTCATGTGCTAAATTCTCTGTTTTCTTCATCCCAAGTCTTCCTATTGCATAGTTTATTCTCTCATTTTGCTAAAGTACATAATCTAGTAACTCCTTGGGTACATATGAAGTTAAATTTGAACTTTTTACACATATAAATATTTTTTATTTTCCCTCATTACTCTTGTATAATCATTCCTCTGAATATAGAGTTCAAGTTTGGGAAACATTTTCTCTGAGAATTTTGAAGACTTAGCCCTAATGTAATAACAATTAAAAGAATAATTAAAAATTTATTCTCTTGGGCATTTGGTATGCCCTATCAACCTTGACTCAAATGCCCTTGAGTTTTTTGGAAATTTCCTTGTTATTTAATTGTTTTCTCCTCTACATTTTCTCTGTTCTTGCTTCCTATAACTACTAGTGATCAGCTATGTGGCCCTCCAAGATTAACCCTCAAATTTTCCCATCTTTTCTCTCTTATGTTCCAATTTATTTGACTTTTTGTCTAGCTTTTGAGAGATTTCTTCAATTTTATCTAATAACCATTCTATTTAATCCTACATTTTGTTTCTTATACTTATTTCAATTTCAACAGTTTCTTGTTCTTTTTAAAAATTTTTATGGACACACAAAAGCTGTACATATTTATGGGATACGTTATGATTTGATACACAGTTGCAATGTGTAATGACCAAATCAGGGTAATTGGGATATCCATCACCTCAAACACTTATCATTTCTTTGTGTTGGGAATGTTCCAAATCCACTCCTCTAGTTATTTTGCAATACACAATAAATTATTGTTAACTATACTCACCCCGTTGTGATCCCGATCACTGGATCTTATTCCTTCTAACTATATTTTTGCACCCATTAACCAATCCCTCATTATCACCCTCATCCCCACTACACTCCCAGCCTCTGGTAATCATCATTCTACTCTCTACCTCCATTAGATCAATTTTTTAACTTCCATATATGAGTGAGAATACACAATATTTGTATTTGTGTGCCTGGCTTATTTCATTTAACATAATGTCCTCCAGTTACATCCATGTTGTTGAAAATGATAGGATTTCGTTCTTTTTAATGGCTGAATAATATTCATTGTGTGTATATACCACATTTTATTTATCCATTCACCCATTGATGGACATCTAAATTGTTTCCATATCTTGGCTATTGTGAATAGTGCTGCAATAAACCTGGAAGTGCAGATATCTCTTCAATATACTGATTTTCTTCCTTTTGGATATATACCCAGCAGTGGGATTGCTGGATCATGGTAGTTCTATTTTTAGCTTTTTGAGGAAACTCTACTTTCCATAGTAGTTGTACTAAGGAGTTTCTTGTTCTTTTGTTGTATTTTTTTTTTCAGAGTACTCTGTCTTTATTTTATGTTTACAGTATTTTTATTATCTCTCTGAGGACATTATTTGTAGATTTATCTGGAGTTTTTCACAGTAATCTAATAATTATAATTTTCCACTTGTTTTCCTGTTTGTTTTAATCTACCTTTCAATCTGCAGTCATTCCCCGAATTTATAGTGATATTTAATTTAATGTTTATATTTAAAAGTGAAACATTTAAACAGCATTTTGAAAGTTCTATCTCCATGATGGATGGCTTTTGCTAACCCATGGACTTTATTACAGATTGAATGAGAAATCAGCCAGTCTTTTCATTGAGATACCCTAAATATCTGAAAGTCTTTTCTCAAGAAAATAACACTGCAATCTCCTGTCTGGGTATAGTTGGCAGGGGAGAGCATGTACCTTCCCATGAAGTTCCGAAATCAAGAAGGTAGATAACAACTAAAGATTTCATCATTCAGAATTTGGTATTCTCAAGTCTAGAGCATCTCTTGTCCAATAAGCATCTATAATTTTTGGTAAGGAAAGAAACCTGGGATACCAAATGTTTTATATACAGGTTTTCAATAGAACATATATATCTGTAAAACCAATAAAAGAAAAGAAAAAGAAAGAGCAAAGAAAATTTTAGAAATTAATTTTTTATAAAAAATGTTGTTTTGTTTGTTGTTTAATTTTTAAATCCTCCTAGATTTATTTTTCTTTTTGATGGAATATGTACTCTAGTAATTCTAGTAACTGGTTCTTTGAATGATTTAGAGATATTAAAAAAATTTTAAAGACAGAAAGTAGATATAGAACTAGTAACTGACTTAGTAGAGAGGAAAAAGCTACAAATAATGATTACGAACCAATATGGCTTCCTTAGTTCTGCTCTCTGGGAAGATTGCCCTTGTCTGTTGCTCTTATAGGTCACTTCCAAGGAAGGAACTGGGGAGAATTCCTCTTAACATTAGCAGCCCCTTTCTATTGTTATTGATTTGGGGTATCTGTATAGAGGCTAGAAAACTAAGCCTTTGGTTTCCAGGGTTTATTAACTCAAAATGACAATGTTATAGGAAATGGCAATCCAAAGCCAATAAGCATATGATGCTATCTCTGGACCTTAAATCTCCATGTCAGTCTTGAAACTTTTGTCTTATAGCAGTAGGCTTCAATATTCTGCCATTGCCCTAACACCCAGCTCTTGTGATTTCATCTTGATTTCTACCTCAGTACAAGATTGAAGTAATGGATTAAAAATAATATTCCCTTTCCCAAGCTGCATCCCAGTATTCTTGCATACATTTTTTATATTTACATACCTACAAATGCATCCACTAAAAATGTATTTATATGTGTGTGTGTGTGTGTGTGTGTGTGTGTATGTAACATTTCTGAATATCAAGGCAAGGAGAGTGTCCTGAAGATTTTTATCTGTAGATAGCTTATCTATAAAAGTAGAAGAATCACATTTTCGTTACACTTCTCAACAGTAACAGTGTACGCAAGATGTTAGCAGAGCAATATTCTCCAAGTGGCAAAGAAAAACACCTACTACATCAGATAATCAACTGCCACAAATATGTTATGTATGGAACCACTCCCTAAAACAGAGCCTTAAAACAATAAGGATTTATTTAGCTGATCAGTCTACAAGTTGGAAATTTAGGCTAAGCTCAGCCTAGTGGTTCTTCTGGTCTCAGCTGGTCTCACCCATATATCTAAGGGTCAGCTGGCTATTGGGTAATCTAGGATGGTTTCATCTGAGGTAACTGGAGTGAGTTGGCCCAGGCATATTCTCATGGCAATGGCTGAGGACAAAAGCCATAAAGCCACATAAGACAAGTGATTTTCAATAGTCTGTTTGTGTTGTATTTGCTAACATCTCATTTATCAAAGAAAGTCCAAGCCCAGAATCACAGCATGGATACCAGTAGGAGTAAAGAATTAGGGCCATTTTTCAATCTACCGTATCTGTGAACTCAAAGTTCTATACATTGCCAAACTATTAGTCAAAATAAAATGCAGACATTTGCAAACATTTAAATACTATTTAATTTAATATCCAAAGTTTGTCTTTAGAAACATTATGAAGAAATGTTTTACAGCAATAAGAAAAATACCCAGGGGAGGAAAGGGTAGTCACAAGTTAACAAATGTCAACAACTCATTTTAAGGGGTGCTGATAACATGTATTGAAAAGGGCTGTACTGTTTGTCCAGTAAAGCATAAGTGGTCTGTTATTTGTTGAGACTAGCTTTATTTCTCTAGCATGTAGGCTAGGTCATGTTTAGTATCTCTTCTGTTTTGAGGGGGGTAGGGTTGTTGCTCCATCTACCCCCCCATGGCTACTCAAGTCACACATGAGTACCTGTGTATACGTGTGCTACCCATGCTCTACCCAGTCTATCAACATTCATCATCAAAGCAAAAGACACTTGAAAGAGAGGAACATAAGAAGTCAGTTCCTCAGAACTTTCCCAGTCCTTATCAGAAGTCGTAAGTTTATTTGAAAGAATCTCCATATAGTTCTCCAGTATTCCCTCTGCCCTCAGTCTGTGCAGATGCCAATGGGAATACTCTTTCCCCTCTAGGCTGAAACCACCATAAGGAGGTGAAAATCTGAGGGATCCCATCTCATTCAAATTTAACTGGAAAAATATACGCTTTGAGCCATTGGCAAATTTTTACAATAACTTTCAAGGAGCCTGCGAACAATATTTGGTCCTATTTGCAAACAATTAAAAACATTGCAATGTTATAAACTACTTTTATTAATTTAATTTTCCTTTCAACTACTTTGCTCATCAACTAAAACCTTTTTAAGTACCAAATAATAGTAATGTATCTAACAAATTAAACTTTTAATAAGCTGAATCTAAACCTCTGTTATTTTTATAGCATGCAGATTGGTTTCTTTGACTTAGTAGTATGCATTTGAGTTTCCTCCATGTCTTTTCATGGATTGATAGTTCATTTCTTTTTTGCACTAAATAATGTCTATTGTCTGGAAAGCTTCTTGTTTTTAATTTTGATTTTTCCTTACAGAGCCTAAGATCTTTCAAGGTTTTTCAATGGAGTGTTATTGGCATTTTATATATTTTTTTGTACAAATTTATGGGGCACATGAGCAATTTTGTTACACGCATAGATTGTGTAATGGTCAGGTCAGGGATTTTAGGGTATCCATCACCTGAATAATGTACATTGTACCCATTAAGTAATTTCTCATCATCCTCCTGCTCCTACCCCTTATGAGTCTCTCTTGTCTATCATACCACTTTCTACCACTATTGGGTCCCTCCTCTCTCATTGCCACTGAGGTCATCTAATATTGTTCTATCCAATAGTAATACTCTTACTACTAATACATCAACACCAATACTAATTTATTAATCTAATGCTAGTATCTAACTTAATATCTAATATCTTACTAGTATGTAATCTAATACTAATCTAATACATCTAATACCATAGTCATTACGAATATAGCTAATACTAATACATACTCTCATCTAGTGGTTTATACAGAGTACACACAAGACATCCATCTATGGGGTGCCAGGGACTCTTCCATAAGATTGCTTCAGTGCAAAATTGCTAAATTCCCTGAATCCTCAGGAAGATACATCTTTAAAATGCTGGATTCAAAACACCCAGAGTACCCTTCAAACAGAAATCCTCTTCTCTAGTTGAGGTTGTCGTTTTCATAAGTGGGCTAAAGACTGCTTCCCAGGAGAAGTCTATTTTACTGAAAGTAACTCCTCCACTGACCAAACCTTAACTTCGGTAAGTGGAAATTGAACAAAATGGAATAAGTTTTCCCTTGGAGTAAACCTGCATTGCTAAAAACCATAGGTTAGAGCATCATTTTTATTACAAGTAAAAAAAAAAACCCTTATGTACCAGGAGGCAATATGTAGAGACTGACATTTAAATGTGTATAACTGTAAGCAATTCTTGCACATTACGTGGTATTTGTTTTACACATTTAAGCATTTATTCTGTCCAAAATGTCATTGAGTGCTGTGATTCATACAGGAGTATTACATGTTTATTGAAGTAGGCACTTTGTTCAGAGGGTTCAGGATCTCAATAATATCAGTCTCTTCACAAAGACACCCTTTAGCAAATAATTTTTTAAAAGGTTTAACTAAAAACATGAGGATTTTAGTGAAAAAACATTTTAAAAAATTGTATTGAATTCAATTTTTTGTGTATGAATTACTTGAAAGGGTTTTTTGTGTGTGAATATCTATTTCCAGAAATATATAATATTAATAATGGCATGTATATTTTATGAAGCTAAAAATTATATGAATTAAGTGTTTCAAAGCTAATAAGTCTTTTTTTTTCTGGCTTAGTCTTAAGCACAAAAAGAGGAGTTAACTCTGGACTGATAAGAAAAATGTCTAAGGAAGTGCTAAAAGCTTCACTGCTCCACAGTCTAAAGGTTAAAAATAAAGATGTTAGTTGAAAACTATGCCTAATACCAACAGCTACATTCTAGAAGGACAGAGATCAAAACAATCACTCTCCCCTTTTCCTTGAAAATTAAAAATAAAAAAATATATATATATGCATTTCATTTTTCTCAAAATTATTTTTCTATAGTGGAGTCTTTTCAATTAAATTTCTCTTATATTTCAAAATATAATAAGAATATATAGCAGAATAAAACTGGGAAATATAATGGTTTTATTTTTTAAGTTGTTTTGTTTTGTTTTTGGTGAGGAAGAGTCTTTGAGGTAGTTTCACAATCACTCATGGATACCTCTGTAGAAAGCAATCGAAGATCTTGTTTTTCTTTTGTAAGGGTTATATTCCCGCAGATACCACTATTCCACTTAGCCAGAATGGAATTTTCCAGATTTTCTCTTAGATGTTTCCTAACATTATGGTCCAGGAGCCATCAAGAAGAAACTGTAAGTTCAATGTCCTAATATATCACTACCTCTTGATTTTACTATTAGTGGCAAATTAGAACTTAAAAACTGGTGATTCAAGCACTTCAGTAAATGGGTTCAGAACTGTCAGAGCTACAGAAGCATAGCAACAATCTGCCTTCATTCTCCGACAGTGGACCTCGTGTTTTCTAGAAGGTTCACACCAGCCCTTCAGCTATAGAATTTTTATTTTCAATTGAGGATTCATAACTGGAGATAAAACTCACAGTCTTGTCATTCCAAATAATTTTTTGGCTTTCACCCAACACACGTCAAGACCTGTATTGTCAGCTTAGGGATTATGATGGAATATAAGGCATCCACATATTTACAGAAGGATATTTACTGACTTGAAAAGATGTGTGAAATACATTTTAGACTGAAATTACAAATAAAATTCACCCTATGATCCTATTTTTAAGGAAGTATGTCAAAGCCAAAATGTCTGAAAATGTATGTACTAAAATGAGTTTGTCTCCCACCTCCCGCCCTTAAAAATTGTGTGACCTTGAGGCAGTCACTTGACTACTCTGAACTTGCTTTTTCATTTGAAATATAGGCCAAGAAAAGGTAAAGTCAGAAAAGGCATTAACTATGGAACCAATTTGAACAAAAAGCATGTCGTAACCTTTTATTTTTCTTTTGGTGACTCATACATAGCTAAGTGTTAGAAGAGCGTCAATAAATGTTGTATTACATGTAATTTAATCATATTAAATGGATACATTTGTCTAAGCCATCTTATATTAAATAAGATAGTATAGCTTATTATCTTATTTTTGACTATGATACAGTGTTTGACACAAAGAAAGTGGACAGTAAGCTTTAGTTATGATTATAATCATCCTTATTACTATTACAATTATACAATCCATAAATATTTGTAAGGCTAAAATCACTACAAAATTTCCAAGTCAGTTTGGAAATGATAACTAGAGGCAAGATGTCTTAGCCTGATTCTTAAAATAAAAAACAGCTTAATTAAAACCTAGCAGCCTGAACATCTAAAAAGAAGAAAAAAATTAAAACTTTCCCGTTGTCTAATGTCATTCTTCTTGAATTCAAGATTTAAATTAAATGCCTTGGAGCCAAAGCATTTTAATAAGCTTATCTATATATGAGATTTTATTTAAGCCATAAATCAGTAAAAGCAACTAATTACCATAACCAGAAATAATTTTTGTGTAAACACCTGTAACTGCTATATCAACAGGCCTGCCTTCCCCACAGAGAGACTTGTTAACAATGAACAGCTTCCCAAATGCGCATTGGAATGATATGTTTCCAAGGTACAGAAGGCAAGAACAAGCTGCAAATGAGATTCAGTAGGTTAGGTTTTGTTTCCCATATTTGGGCTCTGCACATATTCTTGGCTATTGATCAGTTTCTGGGAGAGATGGAAAGTATTTTGGATAAATCCTGACAGCTTAGGTCTGTTTGAGAGAAAAAGTAAAATAAACATGGAGTTCAATGACCCCAGAGAGGTTTCAGGAATGTTTATCTAATAGAATAACGTAAAAAGTTAAATCTCTAGGCAGAAAGAGGAAAAGGCACAAGCCCAAGTGTATTCCTCAAATAAGTGTTATTAACTGTCATAAAAGTGTCCTTTCTCTATTGCTATTCTTGGGCATTAATACCACTACAAAAGGAATCACTGAGTCTAAGAAGAATCAACTCATCCTTTCACAATACTTAATTCCATAGGAGAACTCACTGGGAATTATATAAAGAAAGAAATAACAGCTTTGCGAGATGGAATGGTGTTGAAGAATCAAACCACTGTAGCCATCACTACCTTCACAGGCTTTGTGAGAAGAGAAATCAGAAGCTGTAATAAATCTCTTAAAAGCCTTACGAATACTGTATTTGTTCTAACGAACAAAAAGAAAGTATTTCCGTTCCACCAAAATTGTCACTATGAAAGTAAAAAATAACAAAGATGACAGAGGATTGCATTTTTCCTGAGATTAGGAAAAAGAATTATAATAAAATGATGATGATAATATCTATTGAATAACTAGCATATGCAAGGCATTGTGCTCATTTATTTTAATCCCCACCAAAGTCTTATGCTACAAACATTATTTGTTCCCACTTTTCTGAAAGAAATGTCAACTCATATAGGGTAACTGTTTTAGTTAGCATAAGTAATTACTACTTGCCTGATAAACAAACCCCAAAATCCCCATAGGTTAACACAATAAAAATTTACTTGTATTTCATATCACAGTCCAATGTAGGCATGTTGGTTGAGCAGTCTTCCACATGGTCATGCAGGGATTCAAACTCTTTCTATCTTGTGATATTGACATACCCCAGGGCCTCAGCATCTATATAAATCACATCACTTCCACGTATGTTCCATTGGCCAAAACTCAGTAACATCTAAATCCAGGAGAGTCTAGGAAATTAGGTCCCCTGCCCAAAAGAAAATGAAAGGAAAGGAACATGATTCTGGCATCAAATAATTTGTCCATGGTTACGAAACTAGTGGGTTGCAGAGGTGGGACTTGATCAATACAAAATAAGTAAATAACGAGAAAGAACAGCACAGCCTTTCCCCTCATGGAACTTATAGTCTGTAAAGACAAGCATTAATTACACAGAAAAGTAAGGTTGCAACTATAAGAAGTACAATAAAATAGAAGTGCATGTGCTGTGAAAGCTTATGAAAAGGGTTGCGTGGGGTGGGGTGGGTATGAAGAAACGCTGGAACTGAAATCTGAAGGACAAGTGGAAAAGGATTCTAGGCAGAGGAAGCAGCATGTGCCAAGATCCATTAACAGCAAGGAGCCTGATGAGTATGAGGAAATTTAAACAAGTCCTTGTGGCTGAAGAGGAAAGCAAACAAGACAAAGAGTCGGGTAAGACCAGGCCTTGTACGCCGTGTTAATTAGTGCTGTCTCTACCTTCAGAGAGAAGTGAATGATTTAATATTTTTAAGCAGGAAGTTGAATTGATTGTATTTGCTCATTTAAAGCATCAGTCTTTGTACATTATAAAAATTGGACTGATGAGGTGCCCAGTAGCTGCACAGAGACCACTTAGGAGGCTATGGCAACTGGTCAAATAGAAGTTAATGGCAGCTTTACCAATGGTAGCTTGAACCTGTGGTGGTGGTCGTGGGAAAAAATAAAAAGAGAAAAAAGGATTTGAGAAACATTTAGGAATGAAATATACAAACCTTTATGACCAGTTGGATATGGATTCTGTCTAGAGGATGACAGAGATTTGCAAATACTTGCTTAATAATCCCAACAACATTATAAAGTAGCTTCACTCAAAGAACTTGTGAAGGTATCATTTATACAAACTAGAAATAATTATATGCCATTTTAGAATCTGAACATATCATGATTTTTTTTAATTAAATACCAAGATTTTAAAGTAAAACTATTCCTTGCAAGTCCCTCTCTTATGTTTCTTTTAAATATCAGGTTAGGTTCCCCTTATCTCAGTTACCTCCTCTTATTTCATAAGAATCTAACATTTTTTATTTAATGTGGGAAGTTCACATGGGCTCTAAACACATTTACTGAATCTACTTGCGAAAGGAAACAGCATTCTTTACTTCCCTCTGAATGTCCCAGTCAGTTAAAATGGGACAATTGTGTGAAAGGAAAATTGGATGGGTGGAAAATTTCTCTAACTTTGTTTTGATTACCAAAATTAAATTTATTATCTAACCTGTTCTTCTAAATGAATACTACAAATGACCCGAAGAACAGTGTTTTTGTTGTCTTGGCAGTGAATATGCATTAGTCGTTCAGGTCATGGCTATGTGATTCAGAAGTGGTTCCCAATTTGATTGCACTTTTATATTAACACCTGAACTGCCTAATGACTTCTATTATTTTTTCCCTCTATAAAATTAATACATGCTTACTGAAGAAAATTCATAAATGATATAAGAAAAATGTAAAAAAATATATTGTTATGGTCCATTTAGGTTATTTCTAATTTTTGTTCTGATAAAAATAATGTTGGAGCGAATATCTGGGGAGATAAATCTTTGTATTACTTCATTAATTTCTTAGATTCCAAGTAATAGAATTATTTCACAAGAATCTTTTTATATATTCTCAAATTGCCATCCAGAAGACTTGCCACAATGTGTAGACCTAGTAGCAACATAAAACAATGGCCCACCCTTGCAAGCATTGAATATGATCTTTGCTCAGTGTCTGCCAACTTGAAACATGAAGAATGCTATATTTCATTGTGGTTTAAATCTGAATTTCTTTGAACACTAGTGAAGTTCAACAGTTTTCTATTTTTTTCTCTCCTCATGCCATACTTGTCTGGAGATATTAAAAGGAGGCCATATTACTAATTCATGTCTATTGGAGGACCACAGTTCTTAAATTGCTCCCAGAGATGACTCATGAAAGAAGGGACAAAAGGCCTACTGACTACCATTTGGTACCTGCCATTTTCTTCTCCTGACCTGACTTCTTTCAAGGGTATCTGCAGTCCCTATTGCCTGAGAAACTGCATGTAGGGATTTTGCCATTAACTCTGGTTTCCACAAAAAGCAATAGCACTATTGTTGGACTCCACTCTCAAGCCAGGGAAACTTCCTCCTTAAGTTACTGCTGCCACTTCCACTGGGTACTCAGTCTGTTTACGTGAGCAGTGAGGAGGCTTGCAATTGCTGCTATTTGTTCATGGTACCACCACCTCTGCTGGTCACCCTAATACTGATGCACTGAAGCCAGAGATGCAAAACTTCAAGGTATTCCATAGTTCAGGGGCAGAATCCTCTGTCCCTTTATATTGAACAATATATAAAAGTAATGGTGCTAAGCCTCTTTTAGCAAAAAAGCCCGTTGTCATTATCTACATTGTTCACTTCCTCCCAGCTATGTACATTATTAAGAATCAGACAGGAAGCCCCGGAGAAATAAAGAGAGACTTAACCATCGAAGCAGTAATTGCAATGCTCAGAATTGCCTCTGCCCCCCTCTGATGACTACGTTTTTCTTTTGTAGTCAGGTGTGCCTGTTCTGTTCCCTAAAGATGAATTCTTCTCAGTTCTTCCTTCCCCAAGGCTCCTCCCCCTTACATAAACCGATAATGGCTGATTCACCTCATCAACCCGCCAGGTAGTTCTAACTCCCAATGGAAACAGTTTAGGTGTAAGCTGGATGCTCCTCCTCATATGTATTTATATGGTTTATAAATATATTTATAAATGTATTGGTCATTGAAATTTCTTTTTTAATTAACTTATTTTTATTAATACATAATAGCTGTTACATATTTTTACAGTATATGTGATAATTTGATAAATTCATATAATCAAATCAGGGTAATTGGGATATCTATCACCTTAAATAATTATGTTTTTATGCTATGAACATTTGAATTATTCTCTTCTAGCTATTTTGAAATGTACTATCAGTTAGTGTTAACTATTGTCACCCTACTGATCTATCGAACACTAGGTCTTATTTCTTCTAGGTGTATATTTGTACCCATTAATCAACCTCTCTTCCTCCCCCTATCTCCACCCTTTCTGGCCTCTGATAACCACCAGTCTACTCTCTATCTTCATGAGATCCACTTTTTTCGGTCACACAGATGAGTGAGAACATGCAATATTTGTCTTTCCATACTTGGCTTATTTCACTTAATGACCTCCAATTCCATCCATGTTGCTGCAAATGACAAGATCGCATTATTTTTTATGACTGAATAATATTCCAGTGTGTGTATATACCACATTTTCTTTATCCACTCATCCATTGATGGGCACTTAGGTTGATTCCATATTTTGGCTGCTGTAGATAGTGCTGCAATAAACATGGGAGTGTGGATATCTCTTTGATACATTGATTTCCTTTCTTTTGGATATATACCCAGTATTGGAAGTGCTGAATCATATGGTAGTTCTATTATAATATTTTTAGTTTTTTGAGGAACCTCAATAGTTCTCCATAGTGGCTGTGCTAATTTACATTCCCACCAACAGTGTACAAGGGTTCCCCTTTCTCCACGTCCTTGCCAGCATCTGTTTTTCTGTGTCTTTTTTGATAAAAGCCATTCTAACTGGGATGAGGTGATATCTCATTGTGGTTTTGATTTGCATTTCCCTGATGATTAGTGATGTCGAGTATTTTTTCATATACCTGTTGGCCATTTGTATGTGTTCTTTTGGGAAATGTCTATTCAGATCCTTTGCCCATTTGTAAATCAGATTATTTGGTTTTTTGCTGTTGAGTGCTTTGAGCACCTTAGATATTATAGGTTTTAATTCCTTGTCAGATGGATAATTTGCAAATATTTCCCCTTCTGTGGGTTGTGTCTTCATTTTGTTGATGGCTCCCTTTGCTGTTCAGAACCTGCTGGGCTTGATGTAAGGCCATTTCTCTTTTGCTTTTGTCACTCCTGCTTTTGAGGCCTAATATTGATACAAAAAATCTTTGCCCAGACCAATGTCCCGGAGGGTTTCCCCAATATTTTTATCTAGTAGTTTCATAGTTTCAGGTCTTAGATTTAAGTTTCCAATCCACTTTAATTTGACTTTTGTATATTCTGCTCCACTGGTCTTTGTGTCTGTTTTTATGCCAGTACCATGCTTATTTGGTTATGATAGTTTTGTAGTATATTTTAAAGTCAAGTAGTGTGATGCCTCCAGCTTTGGACTTTTTGCTCAGTATCGCTTTGGCTGTTTAGGGTCTTTTGCTAGGAACATTGTTTTTCTATTTCTGTGAAGAATGTCATTGGTATTTTGATAGGTATTGCATTGAAACTGTAAATTACTTTGGGTAGTATGGTCATTTTAACAATATTAATTGTTCCAATCCATGAGCCTGGAATATTCTTCCATTCTTTTTGTGTCCTCTTCAATTTCTTTCATCAGTGATTTATAGTTTTCCTTGTATAGATATTTCACATTTTTGGTTAAATTGATTCCTGAGTATTTTATATTCTTTGTAGCTATTGTAAATGAGACTGTTTTCTTGATTTCTTTTTCAGATTGTTTGCTGTTGGCATATATAAATGCTACTGATTTTTGTATGTTGATTTTATATCCTTCAACTTTACTAAATTCATTTATCAACTGTAAAAGTTTTTTGGGGGAGTCTTTAGGTTTTTCTAAATATAAGATCATGTTGTCTGCATACGAGGCTAATTTTTTTATTTATTTTATTTTATTTCAGAATATTACTGGGTCCAGACGTTTAGGTTACATGTATTGCCTTTGCACTGCCTGAGTCAGAGCTACAAGAGTCTCCCTTCCCCAGACAGTGGGCACCACACCCATTAGGTGTGAATATACCCACACCCCCCACCCCCTCCCACCTGCCTGACACCCAATGAATGTTACTTTCATATGTGCACATAAGCGTTGATCAATTAGTACCAATTTGATGGTGAGTATATGTGGTGCTTGTTTTTCCCTTCTTGTTATACTTCACTTAGAAGGATGGGCTCCAGCTCCATCCAGGATAATACAAGAGGTGTTAGTTCACCATTGTTTTTTGTGGATGAGTAGTACTCCATGGTATACATATACCACATTTTATTAATCCACTCATGTATTGATGGGCACTTGGGTTGTTTCCACATCTTTGCAGTTATGAATTGTGCTGCTATAAACATTCAAGTGCAGATGTCTTTATTATAGAACGTCTTTTTTTCCTTTGGCTAGATGTACGCAGCTAATTTGACTTCTTCCTTTCCGATTTGCAAGAAGCCAAAAATTGTATATAAAATTATACTTGTGCCGAGGTAGGGCAGGGGAAAAGTGAGAAAAAGAACCCTGTATTTGGAAATCCTGTATATGCATACATGTTGGTGTGATATTATATAAGTGCAAGGCAAACTGCAGATTGATTCACTGGATTGATTCATAAGGTTCATTGGAGTGATTCACACTAAGTTATTAACATGGGTTATCCTGGAGGTGAGTGGAGGAGCTAATGTAAGGAGTACAGGGAGAGGACTGATAGGAAAATCCAAGCCCAAACAGAAGAGAAAGAAAAAATATACTGGCTTTAAAAAAAAATCTATGAAATGATCATACTTTTATATTTACACAAAATTATATGTGTGAGGGGAACTGTTTTTTAAGGTATATAAAGCTTTTTCATGGATATCTTATTTATAAAAAAAATGCATTCTTGAAAATGGAGATAAATCCAATATTATAATAGTTATCTATAAAATGTCATATAAAAATATAGACTACAGTCAAGGGGAAATTTATTATACTCTGTTTGATATCAAAGTTATTAAATGGATCAAGGTTCAAATATAATTGGTCATAATTTATCATGGTGCTAGTTAACACTCTGTTTATGTCAAAGATTAATACAGACTATCCCCAAAAAAGTTTAATATAATTTTTAAAGAGAGGTACTATAGAAGAAGGTATAATATGAAAGTTTCCTAAAGTAGTTCAAATCTCTGGATTAAAAATCTTTAAAAAATGAACATGTAAAGCAAAAACAGAATGGCATTTATAGTACTAACTTAATAAATAGATCATTTATAGTTTGTTCATAATAATAAAACTGAAACAGTAATTAAGAATTTCAATAATAAGCTTTAGGTTAAACCATGCATGGCATTAATCCCAGATTTTCTTAGAAATCAAAAAAATGTGTTTAGATTTTATATGTCTGAGTTAATTGGTATTTTCAGTGAAGATACTACTTGCCAAATAAGATACGGTAGTAATAAAATTATGGACAAAACTTTAGCTATAGAATGATTTGTCTTTAGAGTGTCCCAGATTATTGAAAACAATATGAAAAGAAAATGTTACTGAGAACATCAGCAGAGCCTTCAAAATGTGCAAAACGTGTTCTGAGAGATGAACCTGCAGAAAGAAAGAGTATTGAGAAGCAAAGCTAAACTATGGATCAGGGGGATGAGGTTTAAAAGAGTCCAGAGTATAATCAAATCTCTGAAATTAAAAAAATAGTAGTAGTAATAATAATAATAATAAGGTTCAATTTCCAAAATTTACATTCAACTCTCTCATGTTGAAAGAGTTAGCTATCTCCACCTCCAGGACTGTATTTATTTAGCAGTAGAGGGTGTGAAATATGACAGAAGCAGAAAAAAAAAAAACATTTTTCCCACTCCTCTGTCATGGGATGACTGCCCACTTCCACCTGACTTGAAATTCCCAAAATTGGAGTCATTGGTGCCACCGCAGCAACTAGGCATCATATTTATTAATATTCGATGGCCAAATCATTTCCTCATGTCTGATTGTTTTCTATATTTCCTCATTCTCACCTTGAAATACAAAGAGAGGATTCTTTTAAATGGACATTCTGACTTGTATGTTAATAAAAAGAGAAATGAATACCACCTCTTCTAGAACAGGAAGGTATGGCCGAAAGCCAGCTTTTTGATCACATATTAAGTTTGTCCAAGTCAAGTGGTCCTCAGAGGTCACTGAACCCATCCTGGAGATAAACGGTTAGTAGATATTTGCTTTACTTTCCCCTGGGGTCAGTGGAAGATGGATAGGGAGGAGCACTCAAATGCTGCTATACTTCCTTTGGACAAGTTTCCAGCAGACAATCTCCACTAGTTAACAATTTCCTTTTGTAGGAATCGTCTTTTGGTAGCAGTAACTCTCCTGCAGTATACAAACCTGTATCCCTAAAATTGAACAAGTGCAACCCATGGCACCTATTCAAAACTTACTTTCACTTTTGCCACTGTGTTTCAGTGGGACTAGGTATTTCTCTGAATATTCTGAATACTAGGTATTTCTCTTGAAAAAAACTAGGGCAAGTTTCATGACTTCGATGGTCATTTATAGGTAATAAAAAGTTTCCAGTCACGTAGGCAAAATATAGACTCAGTTTAGTAACTGATATGTACAATCTAGGGAAATAGTCAAAAACTTCAAACCTTTAAGCTTCAACTGTCCCTGAGTTTGGACTGTCCAGGAAAGGGAAAGGGGACAAGCTTGGCTTCTCCCTCACTTCAGACAGACTGTTAATCAAGTGTGTGGCCTTCAGAGGCATGTGGTTTGAAGGAGAAATAAGGAGACAAAAATATCTTACTTGGTTGATACCACTTATTTTCTCATTGAGCATTGAGTGGGTTCTTTTGGAGGCCATCACAGGAACTCTCTCGCCTGTATCTCTTTCCTGAGAGTGAAACAATTCTTCCGGTGGTCACCTGCAACTTTCTCCTCAGCCCCTGGGCATCTGCCATATATCTCTACTTCCTTTCTCTCAGTTCTCACACCTCTCAAGGCAGCACTCTTGGACAGGATAAATGCAATCCCAGAGCTGAAAAAAAGTCCACACACATACCTCCGCCTTAGAAGAACAGGATATGAGAGCTCCCAGGACAAAACAGCTCTCCTACCATTCTCTAATCTCCAAACTTCTAAGTCATTTATAACCTTATTTGGAAGAGTAATTTAAGCATCATGAAATGAGTTTTTGTTCATCTCTGTGGCAAGTCATGTATCTCACATTTCCTATTGGAATGTACCCTCTACCATCTTGGAAATTTAGCCAGAACTAAAACTAAAATAATTTAGACAACTTATTATCCTTGTTTAATTAAGCAAGTTTCTGAGTTAAATGTTAGTACCTGCTGATTATGCTTTGACGCCTGTATATAAGGCCTGTAGGTATGTTTTGAAAGTTGGTTTGGGTTTTGTTTGGTTTTTTAATTAAATTTCGCCTTAGATTAAACTGTTCTATATTTTAAATTCTAACTATTTTATTCATAAAGTTACAATCACCATTGGGGCAATTCATTTAATCTCTGTTTATTAAATAAATGGTTGCTTATACGTGTTTTCCATAAGTACCATTTTTCTCTATTTAGTGGCTGGCAGTCAGCAGGGCTTTTGATATTATGGCAAACTATCTGGTATCCCATTTATCTGGAAATAATATAGAATATGCAATAAATTATAAAATATAGCAAGGCATTTGGAGTCTATAGATTTTACGATTTATTTTTGTTTTCAACAGGTAAAGAGGGAAGGAATACAGTAAAGAAAACTGTTGAGTATCTCAGTAGTGGGGTTATGGACCCACTATGACTAGGTGTTAACGTTAGAGCATCTGGACATTTGAGGCAGAGGAGGAGGTTAACAGGCCGGGGAGGGTCGACTCCTGAGCATGCTCCCGATGATGGTACTCACCTCCAGGAGCCCCATCCCTTCTTCTCTTTCCCCTGAGCACCATGAGATGACCATCTCATCCCTCTGAGTACCACCAAACGGCCAGAAGTCTGGAGAATTGGTAGCCTCTGTTTTTTCAAATTCTTTGGAAATATTGGCTGCCTTGCAGTACTCAGTCTTCCTCCACTGATTGCAAATATTTGAAAAATGAACAAACAGAATCAAAGGAAGGTAAGAATCATTTATCTTAAACTTTTTTTCTAAAACTCATTAAATCCATTTTGATTACTGTTAGACTTCAACCCACAGGAAAATGTTTTTTTGCATGGTAGTTGGATGTGAATCAATGATTCTCAAATTTTGCTACACATTAGAATCACCTGGGAGCTTTTAAAAATCCCAATGCCCAGGGCATATCCCAGACAAATTAAAGCAGAACTCCTAGAAATGGAACCCAAGCATCAGTATTTTTTAAAACTATCCAGGTGATTCCTACATAAAGCCAAGTTTGAGAACCAGCTGCGGTGTAAATGGCTCTGGGCCGTGGTCGAATTAAAGGAAGGGTGCATAGGGAAATCCTTTAGCTCTTACAGGTGACAATCAGTTAACGCTACAAGTTTATGCTACTTTCAAAAATCGTAGAAAGGAAAACCAAAATTTAAAAAATAATGATTCGCATAAAAATACCTTTTTAAGCATTCACCAAAGATTCCTTGAAAGATTCCCAATAAATGCAAATTTCCATTAGATATACAAAAGTAGCATGTTCAGGAAAACATGTATATTCTACTATTATCTCAACCAAATATGGATGTCTCAAATCTGAATTTGTTAATCTCCCCAAAATTGGATCCCCTTCCTGCCTTCAATAATTCTATCAACAGTGAAACACCCGTTGTTCCCTGGTCTTCAATTCAGAAGCATGTTAACTTTATTTTTTATTTTATTTATCATTCTTATTTAATAAAGTTCTGTACCCATCTCTTTAAAATGATTCTCATTTTCTATTTCTAGTATTACTTCCTTAATATAGGCCCACTTTTATTCCAAGATTATTACTAAAGCCTCATGTGTCTCCCTGCTTTCTATGTCAGCTAATTTTTTTAAATACCACTTCTACCATGCTCTGCTTTTCTCAACAAGCTCCAGTAATTTCCAATTACATTTAGAATAAAGTTTATACTTCTTAGCTCAGCCTACTACCACTTCTGCAATTTTATCCTACAATCCTATCTAGTGCCTATCTAGTGCTATGTTTTCATTACTAAGTTTTCCACGTGTATAAAAGTCCCATCTTCCCAGCTATGGTGTAAGCTCCTTGAGGATAGTTATCTTCCACTTCTCTCTTACTGCAGATGCTAGATTTACTCCATCCACCTCTATTTTTGTAAATCTCTGAAGAATGCCCTCCTTGCTGCATTCTTCCTATTCCTATTTTACTCTCTTTTGGGCCTCTAATCAAGTCCACTGTCCTCCAAGAAGTCTTCTGGCTGAACCACCTCCGTCTATGGAAAAATCTCCCTGTCTCTGTCTCTCTCATAATATCTCTGCCTGTCTCCATCTCTATCTCTCTATCTCTTTCTCTTTCCCTCTTATTAATTATTTACTATTTTTATGGACTGATATTTATGTCTCCCCAAAATTCATGTGTTGAAATCCTAACCCCCAGGGTGATGGTATTAGGAGGTGATACATTTGGGAGGTGATTATGTCATGAGGGAGGAGCCCTCATGAATGGGATTAGTGCCCTTAGAAAACAGGCCCGAGGGAGCTCATTCTCCCCTTCCACCATGTGAAGACACAGCGAGAAGGTGTGTCTATGAAGCAGAAAGCAGACCCTCACCAGACACCAAATCTGCCAGTGCCTCCAGAACTGTAAGGAACTAATTTCTGTTGTTTTTAAAAGCCACTTAGTCTATGGTATTCTGTTATAGAAGCCTGAACAGACTAAGGCAACTGTCATGTGGCCTATCTAGTGCTATGTTTTCATTACTAAGTTTTCCACGTGTATAAAAGTCCCATCTTCCCAGCTATGGTATAAGCTCCTTGAGGATAGTTATCTGCAGTGTTTCCTCCACATAGCTTAATACTGTGCTATCCAGAAAACAGATGTTCAATAAACATTTATTGAATACAACATTTCATAAGTAATATATACAAACACCAATAAGTAATATATACAAATACCTATCCTGTTTCCTGAGTAAAGAATCTCTGTGCTTTAATCTTCCTTACAGTTGGAGATCTAAGTAAATTCTCTTCATGATATCCTTGGGACAAGAAAAGAGAGAAAAGATAATGTGTCTCCAGTTTCCTTTCACACTTAAATTTTTCTATTCCTAACACTGACCTGAGGCCTCAGATTAGAGATAGGAGGAAGACTAAAGTTAAGGAAAACTGTAAATTCCTAATAATTTATTTTTAATCAAATTAATGGAAAAGAATACCATGTTCCTGCTTGGAAAAAGTAAACATTTCCAAGCTTTCAGTTCTTCCAAAATAAATAGTAGATTTAATAAAATTCCACCTATTCAAATGGGAGTTTTGGAATTTAACAAAATTATCCCAAAATTTATTTGAAAGATGAACATTTACAAAAACAAAACTCACAGAAGATTCCCTGTAGGAAAAAAAGATAATTCCTAAAACAGTAAGTTTTAAAAACATGTAAAAATACTTATTTTCACCAGTAAAAGAAGTTTGTTCTACCAAATTATAGTTGCCAATGTTTAAAACAACAGGGTGCAATTGGTATGCCCGTTATTTCATCAGTGGGAAAATAAGCATGCAAAACTCATTTAAAAGCAATATATTAGGTAATATTATTGTAATATTCTACCCAGGACTTCCATTTGCAGAAATGTATTCTAAGAAAATAATTCTAAATCTGAGAGAAAAAAAAAAGCATACAAATAGTTCTTCCCAGCATTATCTGTAATAGAGAAAAACAAAAAGAAAAAACAATTTAGACTGGGCACGGTGGCTCATGCCTGTAATCCCAGCACTACGGGAGGCCAAGGCAGGAGGATTGCTTGAGCCCAGGCATTAGAAACAAGCCTGGGCAACATAGCCTGTCCCTACAAAAAGTTTAAAAATTAGCTGGGCATGATGGCATGCGCCTGTAGTCCCAGCTACTTGGGAGGCCGAGGTGGGAGGATTCCTTGAGGCCAGGAGTTTGAGGTTGCAGTGAACTATGATCACACCACTGCGCTCCAGCCTGGAAAAAAAAAATTAAATTTCCATAGAATAATATTAACTATGGTATATCCACCTTTTTATGCACTCACTAAAAATACTGTTTAAAAAGACAATTTCATAAAATGGAATATTGTTAAGCCACAAAAAAAAATGAAGCACTGATTTATACCACAACATGGATGGACCTTGGAAACATTGTGCTAAGTGAAAGAAGCCAGACACAAAAGATCACATATTGCATGATTCCACTTACCTGAAATTTCCAGAATAGACAAATCCATAGAGAAAAGAAATACATTAGTGGTTGCCAGGGTTTGGAGAAAGATGGGAGTGGGGAGTTACCACTAATAGACATGAGATTTATTTGGAGGGGCTGAAAGTTCTAGAATTAGATAGTAGTAATATACTAAAAACCACCAAAATGTACACCTTAAAAGGATGAATTTTATAGTATGTGAACGATCCCTTAATAAATTATTTTTAACTATGCCAATATGGAAGATGTTTATGACATAATGTTGAGGAGAAATGTAAGGAACAAAATTATATAAACAGTAAAAAAATTTCTTAAGTATAAAAAGAATTTTTAAAGAACACAATGTAGGAAGAAACACCTATACGGAAAAAGAATTGGCAAGTAGGTTACACAAAATTAGGTGAAATATTTTCATTAATGCAAAACCATGTTAATGCAAAACTGTGTCTTGGTAGGGATTCATGGAACCATCCCATAATAGGCCTGACTTAGTCTCCTTGAACAAATGCCAGTTTATATTTAACTTTACTTCCCTGGGCATCACACACAAGTACTCAGATGACAAACTGGCTGAAAAAAACTTAATGATGTAGTTGTCTCAATTTAAACATCTGTTCTGTGTTTGAAGCATAAGAATACAATTGGCTTTCACTATATATTTTTAAAGAACTGATGATTGTGCAACCATTGTACCTGGACAGACAAGTCCCCAAATGTCTGGATAGTCTAAAGAAGTATCAGGAAGGATACTTCCTCATGGGTCCCATACCAGGTATGCCTGGAGGCCACACTGCTGGTAAGCCTGAGACAACAGGGCCCACGTCATGTCCACATCTTTAGTGTCAGTCAGTGCTTCTCCATCTCTGATAAAAATGACTCCACTGAGCCAACTAGGAAGTCTCCATTTCCTTTAGAGACCCATAGGCTGCCAAAAGGACCCAACCCTCTTCTTCCACACCAGCATGAGCTAAATTCTCCCTGGAGTAAAAAGAAACTGTAGCTTTTATCTCCCCTCTTTAGCTAGCACTTCCATCTTCATTTTCCACTGGATCTCAAAGATGATAGCTGAAGCTGTAAAGCCTACTCCTTTTATTCATACCTGTGGGTTGGTATTTCTGAGTAAAGGCGTACTCATTTAAGGGGAGAAAAAGAATCTGCCAAAAAGAATAGCCAAAGCCACACTGAGCAAAAGGAACAAAACAGGAGGAATCACATTGCCTGACTTCAAATTATACTACAGAGCTGTAGTAACCAAAATAGCCTGGTACTGGCACAAAAACACATAGAGACACATAGACCGATAGAACAGAATAGAGAACCCAGAAATAAATCCACACATCTAAAGTGAACTTATTTTCAACAAAGGTGCCAAGAACATACAGTGGGGAAATGACAGTCTCTTCAATAAATGATGCCAGGAAAACTGGATATCCATATGCAGAAGAATGTAACTAGACCTTTATCTCTCACCATATACAAAAATCAAATCAAAATGCATTAAAGACTTAAATCTGAGACCTGAAATTCTGAAACTACTTTAAAAAAATTGGGGAAATGCTTCAGGACATTGGTCTGGGCAATGATTTCTTGAGTAATACCCCCAAAGCACAGGCAACCAAAGCAAAATTGGACAAATGGGATCACATCAAGCCAAAAAGCTTCTACACAGCAAAGGGAACAATCGACAAAGTGAAGAGACAACCCACAGAATGGGAGAAAATATTTGCAAACTACCCATCTGACAAGGGATTAATAACTGAAATATATAAGGCGCTCCAACAACTCAATAGGAAAAAATCAAAAAATCCAATGAAAAAATGGGCAAAGGATCTAAATAGACATTTCTCAGAAGAAGACATACAAATAGCCGAAAAGTATTTGAAAAAGTGCTCAACATTATTAGTCATCAAAGAAATGCAAATCAAAACTACAATAAGATATCATCTCATGCCAGTTAATATGGCTTTTATCAAAAAGACAGGCAATAACAAATGCTGGTGAGGATATGGAGAAAGGGGAACCCTCATACATTGTTGGTGGGAATGTAAATTAGTGCAACCACTATGGAGAATAGTATGGAGCTTCCTCAAAACACTAAAAATAGAACTACCATATGACCCAGCAATCTCACTGCTGGGTATATATCCAAAGGATGGTAATTCAGTTTATCAGAAAGGTATCTGCACTCCCATGTTTACTGCAGCAATACTCACAATAGCCAAGATTTGAAATCAACCTAGGTGTCCATCAACAGATGAATGGATAAAGAAATTTTGGTACATACACAATGGAATACTATATAGTCACAAAAAAAGAATGAAATCTTGCCATTTGCAACAACGTGGATGGAACTGGAGAACATTATGTTAAGTGAAATAAGCCAAGCGCAGAAAGACAAATCTCACATGTTCTCACTCATATGTGGGAGCTAAATATTAAAAACAATTGATCTCATGGAGACATAGAATAGAATGATGGTTACCAGAGGCTGGGAAGGGTAGCGGGGAGAGGGGAATAGAGTGGGGATGGTTAATGGGTGCAAAAATATAGTTAGATAGTTAGATAGAATGAACAATATTCAATAGCACAACAAAGTGACTATAATCAACAATAAGTTAGGGTGTACTTTAAAATAACTATTTAAAAGAGTGGAACTGGAATGTTCCTAACACAAAGAAATGACAAATGCCTAAGATGATAGATACCCCAATTATCCTTATTTGATTAATTCACATTGTATGCCTACATCAAAACATTACATGTACCCTATAAAGATATACAACTATTATGTACCCATAATAATTTAAAATTTAAAATTTTTAAAAATAAAATCCATGAACCTAAAAATAAAAACAAAAACAAAAGACCTGCTGCTAACTTCCACCTCTGTTAGTAGAAAATTAATTGTTTATCAGAGTAATACACCTAAACTTGCCTAACCCATAGATGTATTGATAGAACCTGAAATTAAGAGCCACATGTTTGAGGCTTGCTGTTTTATTTTAGTTGATAAAGCACCTTCATTTTAGAAGACCATTTCCATTAAGAGAGTTCTCTCAGGAGCTTTCTGGATCTGTTGTGATTTGTAAGGGCCAATGAGAGAAACATTTGAGTCAATATTTCCAGGAATCACAAAGTAAAACTGTTCATACAGTGAGTAATTTGACAAGTGAATGTACAGCATGTGCCATGTTATTTCTATTTTTAGAGCTTGTTGAGAAGTTGTTACAACCTCAAGCAGTCATCAGAGGTATTCCCAAGCATTCATTTGCTGAGAATAAATTCATAGATTTAATACCCTTATGCTGTTTTAAGGATCCAAGATGTATCTTAAAGGATGAGAGAGTGAATCTTAAATATAAAATAGAAATTTCCCTAGGAAATATTTTTTCCATGTACTATTCCTCATGTGTATTGCATCCACTATTTGCTAGTAAGTAAACTGCTCCTTGTTCAAATCAGGAAGGATAATATTCTCCATCAGAGATCTACTCTGGAGTCAGACAGACCTAGATTCAAATCCCCAATCCACCATTTCTAGCTGTGTCCTTGCATAATGTACTTAACCACAAGTTTTCAAGTTTCCTGGCATAAAATGGGAAGTTAATTTTTTTCTTTAGGGGATACACATACACACATTACATATACTTGTGTGCATTTGTATGTGTGTGCTTGTATATGTATAATTTCTTAGGGTGGTGTATTAGTCAGGGTTCTCCAGAGAAACAGAACCAAGAGGATGGATGAATAGATAGATAGATAGATTAATTATTAGGAATTGGCTCATGCAATGGAGTCTAGGTCCCAAGATCTGCAATCAGAAAGCTGGAGACCCAGGAAAGCCAATGTGTAGTTATAGCCAAAGTCCAAAGTCGTGAGAACCAGGAGAGCCAATAGCAAAGTTCCAGTGTGAAAGCTGGCATGTTTGAAACCCAAGAAGAGCCAATGTTTCCATTTGATTCTAAAGGCTGGAAAAGACCAATGTCCCACCTCAAAGCGGTCAGACAGGAGGAGTTCCCTCATATTTAAGGGAGGAGCACACTATGTGTATTCTATTCAGGCCTTCAACTGAATTCAGGCTATTCAGGCCACCCACATTAGGAAGGGCAATCTTCTTCACTCAGTCTACTAACTCAAATGTTAATTTCATCCCAAAACACAGACACTTAGAATAATGTTTGACCAAATATCTGGACACCCCCTGGCCCAGTCAAGTTGATGCATAAAATTAGCCACCACAAATGGAATATATATTTTTCCTTTGGGAAAATTGATGTATATATTCACTTCTCTAAATCACTTAAAACTATGGCAGAGAAAAGCAATAGTCAAAAAATGTTAGTTATAGATTGAGGTAAGAGAGTGACTGTGGGGGGGTGCGGGGGAAGTACATGCAGTACTAAGAACCATCTGTCTAGGCAGAAGGCCCAGTACAGAGCAAATGGATGGAGTGGTCCCATGCATAGATGAGGATGGAACCCCCACCCAGGCTGGAGGGCCCTAAAACTGGGACTACAAGCACAGTCTTCTGGCTATCACTTGACTTGCTATGCACATACAGATGAGAATATTTAAAACTTTGAGCAAACCAGCCCCAAGATAGAGCAGTTTCATCACTTAATTATGCAAGAGCCAGTGGAGAGTTCTATAAACTTCCTCCTCCTTTTCTCTCCTCTCCCTTTTTATTCTCCAAATGTATAGAAGAATACATTAAAGCCCACATTCTCTGCCTTTGTTCTGAATACCTCTCAATTTTTTTTGTACAGAACTGTCTTTCAAGGTGGAAACAAAAAGAACCTTAAGTTCAGTTTTAAAATTCAAATCCAAAAAAAAAAAATTCAAAACCAATGCAGTTGACAGGAGTATTAAATGTAATAATTCATTTAAAATACTTAGCAGTAGGCGAGGCATGATGGCTCATACCTGTAGTCCCAGTGCTTTGGGAAGCCAAGGTGGGAGGATCTCTTGAAGCCAGCAGTTCAAGGCTGCAGTGAACTATGTGCACACCACTGCACTCCAGCCTGAGTGAGAACCTGTCTCTAAAAAACTAAATAAATAATAAAGCCCTTAGCAGCATGTGTGGCTAAACATCGTGTGGATGCTAGTTGTCTTTTGTTTTTTTCACTATACTCAGAGTCTTAAGTAGTATCCTGGTCCTTGAAGAAGCTAAGTTCCCTATCAAGCAGTAGTTATTTGTTTTCTTTGCATCACAGAGATGACACAAACATTTTTCTTTTCCCATTCAAAACCCTCAGAAAATGAACTCTCAGATAGGTGGGTTAGGAAATCTAAAGTTTCAGGTGCGAAGATTTCTTCTAGTAGAGATTAAAATTGTTAATTATCTGTATTGAAATGTCTGTAAATAACAAAATCTATTTGTACAAATAAAATTGTTTTGCCCAGACACTTTGGATGGCAAAGTCTGTCATAACAGTTTTGTGGTTTGTTTGAAGCAATTTTTAAATACTGAGAAAAGTTCTTTTTTCCTTCTATAGAATCAAATATATATAACACTTAACTTTCTCATATGGTATATTATTTATGACTAAATCTATAATAAGATTATCCTTTTATTTCTTTCATGTAAGTAAGTTACCACATGCTATTGACTACTATTTTTTTTCATTGCAGTCATTTTCTATTTGGCTATCGGATATATTTTGTAAGTGGAGCAGAATGGTGAAATGTGCTTTGAACCATATTTTTTCAATTCATAATTAAGTTATAATATAAAATCCCCTAATATTGAGACACAGAATGATTTAGTAAGAAAAGCCTGAGATTCCTAGCCTCGGTTTGAATCTGAGCTGAACTGCTTAATTTCCGAGTGGCCTAACACAAATTCTTTAATCTTGTTTTGCCTCTGTTTTCTCATTTGTAAAATGAAACTAATAGCACCGACTGCTTAGGGATTATATAAGATAACAAATATAAAGCACCTAGCTCATTGCCTGGAATACAGCATTTGCCTAACAAATTATAGTTATTTTGATTATTAATAGAGGAAGTCAATATGATAAATGGTAGAACTTAGATTAGAAATCACCTCCATTATCTGAAATAACAGCATAGTTTCAACCAAATTAAATGTAATGCTGCTTTTAGCATTCTCCAAGCACATTTTGTATGGTTTAAGATCTGGGAAAATGAAGACTAAAGATCTAGAAGCTCACATTCTTGAATATTTTTAAATTAAGTTTTATAGACCCAGGTTGTTCACTATCCATACTCCATATTCCAGGATCCATGCAAAATTAAAAATGATTAACAAGGCATTTTTAAATGATTCAACTAATCAATTGTAGTGGACTGTTTAGTCTGTTTTTAAAGGCTGAAGAGTGGCTTCCCAGCACCTATTTCTTCTTTCTAACAGCATCCAAATGTCATGTTAAGGAATCAATTCTACCCCAACTAGATATGGTCTGGTAGAACTGCAATCAGATACCCAGCTTCCCCTCGACAACCAACAGACTCATGCCCCAAGATGTGCCATTCAAATACTCTCTCCCTAAAATACAATTCTTGAGCTGAATGACATAGAAATTGAAAATGGTTAACAGTTGATTTTTCCCTAAGTAGTAGAGTCCTGACCACACTTTTCCTGTAATAAACCCAAAGTTGTGCTTTCATCTCTAGAGCAGCCTTGGATAAACCTGTTTCCAGCTCAGTTCCTCAGCTTCTTATGAATTATGTGAGCCCATAAGAGCCTTTCAATAAATTCCTTCATCCATTTCTGCTGTTTACAACCAAAGAGTCCCCACTGATATGTCAATCCAATTTTACTAAGTGTTTTCTAAGAGAAGGCACTAAGCTAGGACATTTTGGGAGCTACATAGATTCATAAAGCTTGGTGCCTGTTCCTGCTGTTGTTTTTCGGGGAAACAGAACATAGATCCATAAAAAGAAATTACTGTATAAGGCAGTGGGTAACAATTGCCAAACGAGTGGTGAAAACATTTCATAGGAGTTCATAGGAGGAATATGTTTCTGAAAGACAGTGCTTTATCATGGTAAAAATATGAAATTTGGAGTCAGACAATGTGCTTTCGAGTCCTAACTCTGCCACATTTCTCATTGACTCTAACCCTTCTCTCCTGCTGTATCAAATGAGTTAGCAGAGTTGAAAGCATGCTGTAACCTGGAAGGCACCACACAAATACTAGTTACCAATGATTGCTGTGAGCCAGGCATGGCCAGCAATTTCATAAGGTGAGTCATTCTAGAAAACAGCTAATATTCATCGCATGTCTAACACACACCACAGACTGTATTGGACATAAAATGTGAATATTACAACAATCCTATGAGGTGGGATTATCTCCCTTTTACATATAGAAAACTAAGACCTACGACCTTTGGTAATTTGCCAAAGGTCAAGTAGCTAACAACTGCCAAATCCTGGCTTTGAACTATCTGACTTCCAGTTCTACCTCATTTCCACAAGATGCTACTTCCCTTATAGTACTTTCAGAAAGGACTCCAAGAAAGTGAAATACTGTGAGCAAAGATATACATATGGGCCTCTCTGTTCTCATTTCCTACACATGTTAACAACATCAAGACTTTCACTGACATCTCTCAGAGACCTGCAGAGAAGTCCTGTAGTTTGTCAAGCACATGAGCCATGAACTTTGTGACAAGGTCATTTGGAGAGAGATGTAGTCTAGATTTCCAGGTATGCCAGTGGACACAGATGGTGTGTCTCCTTGGAAAATACTCCATTTTACCCTGGTAAATACGTGAGACATGGATTCAGCAATGCCACAAAAGTTACGTGCTGCCAAGAATATGCTACTTTATTTTCCCTTCCCTCCAATTGAAATACAGCACAAGCTCTAATTTCTAGCAAGTTGTGCGAATACAAGATTCCCATTGGCAAAAGTTACTTGATTAACTAAAAGTGAACTACTGACTTGAGATCTCTCAGCTCAGATCCAGAGAGACACCACAGGAAGCTTCTGCAGCACCAATTTAAAAAGACCCAAGGGAGAGTCCAGGTGTCTTTGGATCCTGGCAGTCATATTTCCACAGGTTATTTTATGGAGCCAGGGAGCTGGGCTTTCCTGAGAAAACTTGATGGAATAAAATTCACATCTTGTCAAGGCCAACCAGTGCAAATCTCTTCGAGCTGATTGAATAATATCTCACAGCGTCTTCTCATTTTTTTCTCCTGGAGCAGTTTTACATTGGTTCCAGTTAGATGCAGCACTGTTTCCTGGTCATTAGAATACCTTAAATGGCCAGCAATATGGTGATTAGGGTACTTATCACATTAACTGTATTATCCTGCTTATTACTTACATGTTCACAAAAATCAATTATTTAATGGCACAAACTTTTTAATTACTTGTGTGACACTGATTGTACAACTGAATGTGGTAATCCATCATTGCTTAAATTTTATGAGTAATGTTGAGTAGCTTAATGATTGAATAAGTCAGGATTATATTACTACAAAACTTAGCATAAATATTATTCACTCATAAAAATATCCAGTAGCTGTGCAAGATAACATAGTGTGGGCACTGACCTGAAATTAGTAACCGTCTGACCATGAAAGGTATTAGACCTCTTGGGAATAAAATAGGATTTTTAAATCTGGCATCTAATAATTGTTGAAATGAGACAACATCCATACATCTGATTGTCCTCTTCAGACCTTTTGGCATTGCTGTCTAAAGCAGTAAATTAATTTTTGAATAAAAGCACAATCCTTCCATGTATTACTTGCACAGGAAAAGATGAAATATTTTTATCTAGTCTACCTTAATAATGTGGTCAATAATATTTATTTGTTCTTAGAATTTATCTTCATAGGTATAAATGATGGATGAATTTAAGAGTTTATGATTTGGCCTAGAAAATATCACTTATACCAAGGAATTACACAATAATTAGGCAATATAAATGCAAGTTGTGTACTTGCTGATTTCCCGGCCTAGACTTCTTCATGACTTCAGGACCATCACGTTGCACACTCCTAGTCATGCTCTCAATAGTCTTTAATGTACTCTTTAAAGTAGCATTCATCTATGAAAACAATTTCAAGAAAGATATTTTTCATTTACATTTAATATCCCACCCTTGATTCACCTAGATGTGTGTAGCCTTATAATCTTCAGCTTCCCATCTATAATTTTATCCACTGTCTTAGTTATCTATTGCTGCTTAACAAATTACTCCAAAATCAGCACCTTAAGTCAACTAACATTTTCAGTGGATCAAGAATCTTGGTGCTCTCACAAAAATCAACTCACGATGGATAACAGATTTAAACCTAAGACATGAAACCCTTAAGAATTCTCGAAGAAAACGTTGGAAAAACTCTTATGGATATTGGCCTAGGCAAAGAATTTATGAAGAAGACCCCCAAAGCAATCACAGCAGCAACAAAAATAAATAAATGGGGCCTGATCAAATTAAAAAGCTTCTGCACAGCCAAGGAAACTATCACTAGAGTGAACAGACAACCTACAGAATGGGAGAAAATATTTGCATGCTACACATCTGATAAAGGGCTTATAACCAGAATCGATACAGAACTTAGGAAAATCAACAAGAAAAAATCAAACAACCCCATGAAAAAATGGGCAAAGGACATGAACAGAAACTTTTCAAAAGAAGACAGAATAATGGCCAGCAAACATATAAAAAATTGCTCAACTTCTCTAATCATCAGGGAAATGCAAATCAAAACCACAATAAGATATCACTTAACTCCAGTGAGATTGGCTCATATCAAAAAGTCCCAAAACAACAAATGTTGGCAGGGATGCAGACAGATAGGAACACTCATACACTGCTGGTGGGACTGCAAGTTAGTACAACCTCTATGGAAAGTAATATGGAGATACCTCAAAGAATTAAAAGTAGAATTACCATTTGACCCAGCAATCCCACTACTGGGTATTTACCCAAAGGAAAAAAAGACATTCTATAATAAAGACATCTGCTCTCGAATGTTTATAGCAGCACAATTCGCAATTGCAAAGATGTGGAAACAACCCAGGTGCCCATCAACACACGAGTGGATTAATAAAATGTGGTATATGTATACCATGGAGTATTACTCAGCAATAAAAAACAACAGTGAATAACACATCTGGTATTATCCTAGAGCCCATTCTTCGAAACGAAGTATCACAAGAATGGAAAAACAAGCACCACTGGTAGTCACCGTCAAATTGGTAGTAACTGATCAACACTTACATCACACATGGCAGTAATATTCATCAGGGGGTGGGCAGGCAGGAGTGGGGTGGAGGGGATGGGAAAACTCTCACTGAGTGGATGCAGGGAGCACAGTTTGGGGGATGTCCACGATTGTAGCTCTGACACGGGAAGTGCCTGGGCAATATATATAGCCAAAGTGTTGTACCCCCATAATATTCTGAAAAAAAATAAAATAAAATAAAGGAAGAAAAAAAGAATCTTGGTGCAACTTAGCTGGGGCCTCAGGCTCAAGTCTCTCACAAGGCTGCAATCAAGGTGTCAGCTGGGGCTGCCATCATCTGAAGGTTCAACTGGGGAAGGATCTGCTTCCAAGCTCACTCACGTGGCTATTGGCAGGATTCAGTTCCTCCTAGGCTGTTATCTTGAAGCCTCCCTCAGTTCCTTGCCACTTGGGCCGCTCCATAGGGAAGCTCACAATATAGCGTCTTGCTTTCATAGGGGAAAGTAAGACAGCAAGAGAGGGTGAGATGGAAGTAAGACTATTTTTGTGCTCTAATCTCGAAAGTGACAGCCCATAACTTTCTATATTCTACTAGAAACAAGTCAATAGGCCACCCACACTCAAGGAAAGAGGATCACACAAAGGCATGAGTATCAGGAGGTGGGAATCTTTGGGAGCCATGTGGGAAGCTGCTTCCCACATCCACCAACAGAAATGGGCAAGGTTTGCACAGCTCAGTTTGTGCTCTAATTATACTGAAAGCCACAAATACAATTCTTAATATACTGTAAAAAAGTGAAATTTTAATTTAATATGGATTCCCTTGTACTTCAAGTATATTTGTCTCTCTGATTATTTCTTGCTAACTACTCCAACACCCTATTAATGGATTTTGATCAAACTCAATGCATTACTAAGAAGAATCAGGATATAACTGAAGCATCTTCTTGAGGTAAAATGTTAATAAAAGGGTTTCAGAGATATAATGATAGCACTAATGCAGTTTAAGTATGGTTTATAGAGTCTTAGGTCTTTCCACTGCTTTAGTGTTTATTTTTTTGTTCTTCCCTCTAGTCAATTTTAATTCTTCAACTTTAATGAAAATAAACAAGGGCTGTTTAAAGGGATGGTATAGAAGAAGCAAAATATTTTGAGTAATAAAATGTTTGTTTACACAATAAAGAATACTTTCCTGCTACCCAAGGAAGAGGTGAAGATGACATGGCAAAAAGAAAATCATAAACTCAGCATCTTTTAGGATTTTCAATGCAGCCTTTCTTCCAGATAATTCTAAAATTGGCCATAGATGTCACATGTACCTTCTGGATTACTTTCATCAGTGTCATCTATGAATCAGGCTACTCCTAAGGGAAAATAAATATGTATAAGATGTAGGCAACAGACAGTAATATTTACTATACATGTACACACACACACCCCTTCATTCTTGGCCAATTTCTTTACATACGCAATTCATGAAGCTCTAATGATTTACTTCCCACACTAGGAAATGAAGAAAGCATGACCAATCCTCACCCTAGTCTGTAAAACTAGGTGGTGCATGAGTCAGAGTATCCTGGTACCTATAACAAGTAAACCCAAAAACTAAAGTCCTAACTCAATAAAAGTTTATTTCTTCCTCACACTGGATGATTTTTGTCACCTCACTCAAACTAGGACAGCCAAATCCTGCCACTAGAATATTGTCACTGTTGGCTGCCTTAAGTGAACCTTTCCTGCATAGTGCTTTTGAAGCAGCCAAAGAAACAGAGCTAAGACTTTATCTAACATACAGAACAGGTTGTAGAACTGTCTTATGCCAATCTGCAAATAAATATCAGTTAACGTGGCAGTATTGGTTTCGTTGTAATATATTACATAGTAGAAGAATGGGATTGGAGAGGAGACCTATAGCTATAGCCCTTACCTATCTTCAAATATTGAATATAATCTATCTCTACCAAAAAGGAATCTAGGAATTATTAATGCCCAAAAGGCTTGTATCAGATTGCAAGACAATAATGTACACTACATGTTTATTTTTAGACAGGGCAACCTTCTCAGCCTTCTTTACCCATGTGCAGTTTTAATAATACAGAGTGTGTCCTCTACTTATTAGTCATTATTTAATTGTTCTGGACAAGAAGAAAATAATTAGGAAACTTCTGGAAAGTTAGCTATTCTGTTAATTGTTTACTATACAGATTCCATAGCAATAACTTTTAATGTGCACTGGCACTCAGATTATTCAGACATTTTAATAACAATATTTTACTTTACATGACTCCAAAAGATTTTGCATCAGTCTGTACTCTTCTGAGAAAGGTATTATCATAGAAATAACAACAATAACAACAGTGCAATTTCAAAAGCTTTTTTTTTTTAACTGAGAGTGAAATATTCATCTCCATTAAATATTCATCACCAAATCCAAGAAAGACACAGATCAGATATATTCTGTGGCAGTCTGATTCAATTTCTCTTTCTAATACTGGATATATTTCCTTCTTGAAGAAAAACCAACATGGTAATATATCTTTCACTATAGTTTACTCATAGATTCAAAGAAAACAAAATTTACAAACTGACTTTACAGTTTTGAAAGGGGGAGTAAATGAACAATATGTTATTTCTACTGCATTCTAAAGTAATGGAAATCAGAAATTCTAAACATTTAAAAATCAGATTAATAATTGTCTTGAGGAAATCACTCCAAGAAAATCTAGCTTTCTAGCTTTTCTTTTGGCAGATCATATCTTGTTATTTATTAGAATAGTCATCATAATTCATGAAAGATAATTTTTTATACATTTACACTTCTGCCGATTTTATTTTCATGGTGGTGAAGGATTAATAACAAAGTCTGTGTAGGCCCACTGGAGACATGAGTCTTAAAATCCTCTTAAAAATCTAGACACAATCACAGAGTTGTCACTTTCTGTTTAATAGGTATTCATTTTCATGAAGGCTTCTGACAAGCATTTTCACCCTTTGTACCTAAGATTTTATGTGATCCATATGATTTAAGCAGATAAAATAGGTGAGTAAAACGAATTCATTTTCTCTAAAGACAGGGTCAGCCATTCAGAATTACTTTTTTCCTCTTGCAATTTTATCATATTTACTTTAGTATCCCCATGGAAAAGTTAATTCAAAAAATATGTTGCTATATCTTTCAGTCCAATTCTCCCTTGTGTTTCAGCAAAGGGTGGCATACACACCACGCAGCAACAGAGGATAAAATTTCTTTCTGTATCTCCTCTCTTTTCCTCACATACATCTTCAGAGGAATTAGGGGCTGGGTTTAAATTTTTAAATCCTAAGGTTCTCAATAGTGTGTTTTTTAAAAACAGGTCGTTTTCTTCAAGTCTACGTAGGAATTAAGAACAAAACCAGAAACATTGCTTTTCTAAAAGATTGCTTTATTTCTTCATCTGTCTCCATTAACCAAGAAAAATTTAATACATAGGGAGAGGGAGAGAAAGGACAAAGGGTCTTTTTTCAGGGCCATGGCACAAAAGACAGAGCCCACCACCACCCCTCCTCACGCACACCCTAAGCAGCTCCCTGGTGCTCACAGGCAGCAGAGCAGGGAGAAGGGGTGCCCGCTCAGAATCCAAAACAGAGGGGTCGTGAAGCTGCTCTACTTTTGGGGCGGTTCACTTACTGCTTTTATCCCCTCAAGTGGTTGCAGTTACCCTCCCTCCCAGCCACACGGGAATGCTTTGCCTCAGAGACTTTGCATCTGCTTTCCCTTGCCTGGAATACTTTTCTCTCAGATCCTCTCACAGCTCCCTCCATCAGCTCCTCCAAGTCTTTACGTAAATGTCACAATCTTGTGGAGGCCTTTTCTGGTCTCCTTATTTTAAAATGTCAATCTGAAAGGGGGCAAGATGGCTGACTAGAAGCAGCCTACACATGCTGCTCTCAAGGAGAGGATCGAAACTTGCAGGTGGATGCCCACTTATGGATGGGCCTTCTTGGAGAGAGCATTGTGAATCACTGGAGAAGTGACAGGGACATTCAGAGTGAAGGAGAAGGTGATAGAGTGATTCATTCAACAAGATCAGAAGGTACCTGGAGGAGGCATCAACACATGGGGAAGGACAGGAGGAGAGAACCCTAGGGCTCTGCTCCCCCTGCAGACACTGCGGCTGAGCTGTGAGGGGTCCCCCACCACAGACCTCCAGACTGATCAGGGAGCTGCTTGGAGTCTGTGCAATGACATTGCAGTGGAGAGCAAGCACAACAGGGACCTAGTGGCTCCCATTCCTGGGTTGCTCCAACTGATGCCTTTCTGAACTCTCAGGTCCAGAGTGCCAGCTCTATACAGGGCTTGGCTTTGCTGCAGCTGTGTTCACATTGCCCCATCGGGCTGGGGAGGGAGCAGGGACAGCAGACATTCTCATATTCCCCGTGAGTAGAAGCCAAGCACCCCTATCCCCTACAGAGGATTTGAGAGAACAGGCACCACAGACACCACCTGAGTAGCCCTGCAGTGACTGCCTCTGCAGGACCTGGGCAGGGGGGGAGCCCCAGCCACCCAGCAGTCCAACCCCATAGCCTTGCCCCGTGACACCTGTGCTGCCACCCAGCCCCGCAGCCATACCTCCAAGGTTCCCCCACTGCTGCTGGGCCCTGCGCCCCACCCATAGACAACATAAGAAAGGATACAGCATAACTTAAAGAAATGAAAGAGTTATTCAGGGAAGTTCAAAATACAGCAGAAAGCTTCAACAGCAGGCTAGACCAAGCAGAAGAAATAATCTTAGAGCTCAAAGACAAGGATCCTGAAAAAATCCAGTCATTCAAAGATGCAGAAAAAGGAATGAAGAAGAATAAACAATCACTCAGAGAGACATGGGACTATGTGAAGTGAACCAATATACAAATTCTAGGTATCCCTGAGGGAGGAGAAATAAAAGCAAAAAGCATGGAAAACCTACTTGAGGAATTATTGAAGAAAACTTCACTGGGATCACCAGAGATTCACATATCCAGATACAAGATGGTCATTGAACACTGGGAAGATTCATAGCAAACAGGACATCTCCAAGACACACAGTCATCAACTTGGCCAAAGTCAAAATGAAGGAGAAAATTCTACAAGCTGCAAGATGAAAGTAACAACTAACCTACAAAGGAAAACCCATCAGGCTAAAAGCAGACTTCTCAGCAGAGACCTTACAAGCCACAAGGGACCCATTTTTAATCTTCTTAAATAGAACAACTGCTGTCCAAGAATTTTTTATCCTGAAAAATTAACTTCCATAAATGATGGAGAAATAAAGACTGTTCCAGACAAGTAAACACTAAGGGAAATTGTCACTACTAGACCTTCCCTACAGGAAATAGTCAGAACTATATCATACATGGAACAGCACAATAGATACCCACCAGTGTAAAAACACCCAAAAGTTAAAGCTCACAGCTCTTATAAGACAATAGCATGAGAGAAAACAGCAAGGTATCATCCAACATGGTGAACAGAATAGTATCCTACATATCAATATTAACACTGAAGAAGTCTTAAGACCCCACTTAAAAGACATAGACTGGCTGAATGGATGAAAAAACACCCCAAGTATATGCCATCTCCAAGAAACACATCTAACTTGCAAGGAGTCACACAGACTCAAAGTAAAGGGACGGAAAAAAAATATTCCATGCAAATGAAAACCAAAAACGAGCAGGTGTAGCTATTCTTACATCAGATAAAATAGACTTTAAATCAATAATGGTAAAAAAAAAAAAGACAAAGATGGTCATTACATAATGGTAAAGGAGCAATTCAACAAGAAGACATAACAATCCTAAAAATATATGCACCTAACATGGGAGCTCCCAAATTCATAAAGCAAATTCTACAAGATCTAAGCAAAGAAATAAACAGTAGCATCATAATTGTCGGGGATGTCAACGCACCACCGACAGAACAGGATAGATCATTGAAGTAGAATTCAATAAAGGAACACTGGATTTAACAGGACTGTAGCACAAATGGACCTAACAGACATTTACAGAACACTCTACCCAAGAACTTCAGAATATACAATCTTCTCATCAGCACATGGGACATGTTACAAGTTTGATCGTATCTCAGGCCAAAAAACAAGCCTCAGCAAATTCAAAAAAATCAAAATTATACCATGTATCTTCTCAGATCACATTGGAATAAAACTAGAAATCAATTCCAAGAGAAACACTCAAGTCTACACAAAGTCATGGAAATTAAACAACCTGATGCTCAACAATCCGTGGGCCAATGATGAAATTAAGATGAAATCAAAAGATTCTTTGAACTGAACAATAAAGGGGACACAAGCTTTCAAAATCTATAGGACACAGTCAAAGCAGTCCTAAGGGAAAAGTTCATAGCCTTAAATGCCTACATCAAAAAGACAGAAATATCACAAATTAACCACCTAATGTCACATCTTAAGGAACTAGAAAATGAAGAGCAAACCAAACCCAAAGCCAGCAGAAGAAAAGAAAGAACAAAACACAGAGCAGAACTAAACAAAATGGAAACCAAAAAAACAATGCCAAGGATCAATGAAACAAAAGGTTGGTTCTTTGAAAAGATGAACAAAATCAATAGACCACTAGCCAGATTAACCAGACATAGAACAGACTCAGATAAGCTCAATCGGAAATGAAAAAGGAGACATTACAACTGATACCACAGAAATACAAAATATCATCCATGAATACTACCAAAACCTCTATGCATACAAACTAGAAAACATAGAGGAAATGAATAAATTCCTGGAAACACATAACCTCCCAAGCCTGAATCAGGAAGAAATAGAAATCCTGAACAGACCAATAATGAACAATGAAATTGAAGCAGTAATAAAAAATCTCCCAAAAAAAGGCCCTGAACCAGAGGAAGTCACAGCTGAATTCTACCAGACCTACAAAGAAGAACTGGTAGCTGTCCTACAGAAATTATTCCATAACATCAAGAAGGAGGGAACACTCCCTAATTCATTCTATGAAGCCAGTATCACCTTGATACCAAAGCCAGGAAAGGACACAACCAAAAACGAAATCTACAGACCAATATCCTTTATGAACATAGATGCAAAAATCCTCAACAAAATACTAGCAAACCAAATTCAACAGCACATCAAAAAGATAATTCACCATGATCAAGTAGGTTTCATCCCAGGGATGTGGGAATGGTTTAACACACGCAAATCAATAAATGTGATTCACCACATAAACAGAAGCAAAAACAAAGACCATATGATCATCTCAATAGATGCAGAAAAAGCATTTGATAAAATCTAGGCCCCTTTCATGATAAAAACCTTCAACAAATTAGGCATAGAAGGAACATACCTAAAAATTATAAAAGTCATATATGACAAACACACAGCCAACATCATACTGAATAGAGAAAAGTTGAAAACATTCCCCCTAAGAAATTTGCCTTAGGGGCAAAATTAATTCAAGATGAAAAAAAGACTTAAATGTAAGGCATGAAATCATAAAAATTCTAGAAGAAAATGTAGGAAAAACTCTTCTAGACATTAGCCTAAGAAAAGAATTTATGCCTAAGACCCCAAAGGCAAATACAATAAAAACAAAAATAAATAAGTTAATAAATGGGACTTAATTAAATTAAATAGCTTCAGTACAACAAAGGAAATAACTGACAGAGTAAACAGACAACCTACAGAATGGGAGACAAAGAGCTAATATCCAGAATCTACAAAGAACTCAAACAAATCAGCAAGAAAAAAACAAACAACTCCATTAAAAAGTAAGGAAAAGACACGAAAAAAAGTTTTTCAAAAGAATATAGATAAATGGCCAACAAATATGAAAATATATGCAACATCACTAATCATCAGGGAAATGCAAATTAAAGCCACAAGATACCACCTTACCCCTGACAGAATGGCCAGTATTAAAAAGTCAAAAAACAATAGATGCTGGCATGGATGCAGAGAGAAGGGAATGCTTATACACTGTATGCAAGTTAATACAACCTCTATGGAAAACAGTATGGAGGTTCCTCAAAGAAATAAATGTAGACCTACCATTTGATCCAGCAATCCCACTACTGGGCATCTAACCAAAGGAAAAGAAGTCACGTTATCAAAAAGACACCTGCACTCGAATGTTTATCCCATCACAATTCACAATTGCAAAGATGTGGAATCAACCTAAGTGCCCATCAATTCATGAGTGGACAAAGAAAATGTGGTGTACACATATATATCAGGGAGTACTACTCAGTCACAGAAAGAAATGAAACAATGTCTTTTGCAGCAATTTGGATGGAACTGGAGTCCATTATCCTAAGTGAAGTGAATGAAAAAACAAATACCACGTGTTCTCGCTAATAATTGGGAGCTAAACAATGGGCACACGTGGAGAACAGCGATGTAAAGGAGGGAAGCCAAGAAAGGGGGAGATTGCTAGGGGTGAGGGGTAAAAACTTACCTATTGGGTACAATGAACACTATTCTGGTGATGGGCACACTGACAGCTCCAACTTAAGCATTATGCAAGATATCCATGTAACAAAAACATTTGTACCCCCTTAATATTTTGAAATAGAAAAATATGTTGATCCCCTACCCTGTTTCCTCCTTCTCTCCTTTTCCTACTTTATTTTTCTCCCTAGTGCTACTGCCATTGCCCTGGATGTCTTCCAGTCCCTGCTGCACTTCTACTCCCCTCTCCTCAGCCCTGCCACATGCACTGGGAGGCTGACCGGATGGACCCCCTCAACAAGCTCCCTTGTCCTCTGGCTTCCCGTTGGGTTTGACCCATGGAAGGCAGCAGACGGAGGTCTGAGGGAGGAGGAGAAAGGTTAGGGATTTATTCTCCCAGCTGCACTCCTGCCAAGTCCTTGTAGGCCTGCTGCCCCCGTTTTGTGAGGACGGCAATCCTGCCCGGTGACCCTCTCCCTTCAGCTCCCCTCTCTGGGTTCTGATAAGCTCCCTCATCCTTACTTTCAGGACTCTCCACTGTTACTAGCTCCAGGGCACAGCATATCCCTTGTGCTCTAAACCACTTTATTAACTATTAACATGTATTAAACTCTTGATTAACTTAATTATCTATTAACTATATTAAGTTAATTAAACTCTTCTTTCACTGCCTACTTTGACTATAACATTTACTTTCTTAACTGCTGCATCATCTGACATCCTATACATTTTACTTAATTACCTGTTTATTGTGTGTCTCCTTCCACTAAAATGTAGGCTCCATGAAGTCAGGAACATTTGTCTCTTATGTATATATACTGCTGCATTCCCAGCACCTACAACAGAACATGGCACATAGTAGCTCAGTAAGTAATTGTTGAATAAATAATTGAATGATGGGTGAATGTGTGCTTAGGAAGGGACATAGAGAGTGAAGTCTGTAGATCCCCATATTCTCTGTCTACTGAATCCCTGACTTTACAGATGGTGTCCTTCCCTTGTTTCCTTCTTTCTTTTCTTCTTTCTCTCTCTCTCTTTTGTTTTGTTGTGTGTGTGTGTGTTTCCGTGTGTAAAACAAATGTTTTCTCTGAGCATTATTTCAGCTCCCAATTTATATTGAACATTTTTATGTAACATCATCTGGCAACATCTTGGAGAAGTCACACAAATAAACCCATGTAATTATAATCTGACATTGTTTTCTACTTCAAAATATTCATAAACAACATCGCTAAGCTAGAGTTGGAGTCATTTTAAAACGAAGAAAAGAGCAGTCTGACAAGAAGTAGCAGATTGCCACCAAACCTAACTTTGCGACGGGCAGTAACAAATAATCCTGCAGGATAGGTTTCAACATGCTATTTTTAAAATGTTAACTATAACATAAGCCTCATGAGAAAAGGCCTTTTCTGTTTTGTCCACTGATGTAGTCCAAGCACTTAGAACAATGTCTGGCATATATCTGTTGCTCAATAAGTATTTGTGGAATTCATGAATGAATGACTGTCACTCTGTACTAAGGAAATATTTTGAAATGACAAAGCTATTTGTGGTATATTGGATAATTTTTTCCAGCTCCTTACTCCCTATTTGTAATTATAAGTTGGGTACTATGGAAGAAGAATTTCTCCCCACCTCATTGATTTTTGAGGTTGGCCTTGTGACATTATGATATACTTTGGCCAATGGGATATGAGCAGAAGTAGCAATGTGCCAGTTCTGTGCAGAAGCTTTAAGTACAACTGCTTGATTCAGCACAGTTTGCTGTTCCTACAGTCTGCCATGAAAGAACAGCATGTGCAGATAGGCATGGCTCTTTCAGACCAAGTTCCAAACTAAGAAGACATATAGAGCTAAGGCTCAGTCTACCTGCAGCCTAGAGGCAGAAGCACAGCTGACCAAAAGCAAACATGCAATGTGAACAATAAATACACTTAGGTTGTTTTTCATGCAGCACTACCACAGCAAAAACTGACTCATCCAGAATCTGATACCTAGAAGTGAGGTGTGACAGAACAAAATTTAAACCATGTGGGTGGGGGAGGGGGTCAGGAAAGTGTTACAGGAAACAGAAAAATGGCAACTCGCATTAAGTAATGACAAAAATTTGGTAAAGTTATCACATATATTCCTTTCTGTCCCAAAGTTGCCTTTTGTGGTAGGGCCATTGCTGCCATTTTTATACCAGTGGCTCAGCCCTTCATAACACCATTTGGGGGCAACTTGATTTTCTGTCTCTGGCGGTACTATTATTTGATGAGTATATGCAAAATAGTGATAGTATAGTGTGTTATTTAGTCTGTCACTGGGATTGGAAGTAGATACATGATAATTTTCCATCCCATGAAGGCATTTTTAATCCTCACAAAAATCCATTTTTCTGCAGTATTCTAGAAGCAATTCATTGCAGTAGGTGTTTCCATCAATTTGAAGATGCTGAATATGTAATAGTCTCTTTAAGTAACTTCTCTTTCAGAGTATGTAGTGGTAAATTTGGGGACATTTACTTTTGATTTCTGCTAGATAATAATGTTTATGAATATCCAACTAAGGAGCTTGTTAGAACCATAGTGTCAGTAAATGCAGGATCATGACTACTTCATATACCAGCTTGCCACATGGCCTCTCATGGAACTTTCGACATTTTGTCTCCTTCCTTGATTTTCCAACTTCAGCATAAACTTATTTGAAGATAGAGAAGCTGCCAAGTCACAACTATTTTCCACTGCATGTGATTAGATTTTCTTAATCTTAATTTTCCAGTGAAATATGACACTATATGGGGGATTCATTTCAGTCATTTGACAAAAGGAGCTTGTATTTCTGACTCATGACTTTGCTCTTGGCACTTTCTCAATCGTCATTCGTGGTAATTATGTAGCTTTTCAGACACCCTGGATTCACATTTCATAAATCTTCTCAGAACAACTTCAGGTCTTCTAATAGCCATATCTTGGCCTAGAAAAAAGATTTAGATACAGATCCAGGTACAGGTACAGGTATACATATAGGTATAGACATAGATATAAAACATATATACATATATGTACATATATTTTATATATAATTTCTATTTTTTTCCTCTTTTAGCCCCACTCCTACCCCCTTAGCCCATCTCCTCATTCCTTACCCTTCCTTTATTCTCAAACTTTGCAAAATTTACACAGGCTACTTTTGTTTTGTCACCACCCATTAGCCCCACAGCCTGGCTCTTATACACATATATGTCATGGAACTGATCTCTTAAAGCTCCTAATCACACATCCAGTGATCTTTGTTCTGTGAAAGAGCTTGGGTATGAAACATTTGAAAATTCTGGCCACACAGACTGATGTGGAGAATGAGGAATTTGGGACTAACAAGCTAAAGAGGGATGGGGTGGCGAAATGGAAACCTAATTTCAGGCCCTACTCCAATTTAAAAGTTGAATCCAAGCCAAATGCTGGAGTGATAAAAGAAGCAAAAAATGAGGATAAAGTCTAAGTAGAATATTGTTTCAGTTAGCTATTGCTGCATAATAAACCATCCAAAAATTTAGCAGCTTAAAACAACAATTTTATTGCTCACGATTGTGTGGGTCAGCAATTCAAACAGGGCTCAGCTGAGGTGGCTCTTCTCTACTCCCCGTGGTACCGTCTGAGATTGCTCAACTAGGGATAGAGGACCCGAGATGCCTCACTCACCCTGGGGGCTGTGGCATTGGCTGTCAGCCTGGGCCCACGGTTTGTGTTCTGCATGGCTTCTGATTCTTCACACAGTCTCTTATTCTCTGTTTTCCTTCCCTTTGAATCTGGGCTCACCTGTGACTTGTTTTGACCAACAATGTAGCACTAATAACTCAGTGCCAGTTTGGGTCCTTCCTTTTAGAGACCTGGCACCTTCCATTGTCACTGTCTTAGGATCCAGCCAGCACACAAAGAAGCAAGAGTCGGGCTATTAAATAATGACAGATTTCCAGGAGACAGAGAGAACCAGCCCTCAGGCATTCCAGTCACCCTTAGCCCAGGACCACGTGCATGAAGCCAGCTTAGATGTTGCCCCAGCTGCGCTCCCAGCTGAATGCAATAGCCTATGTGACCCCCAGCTAACACCACATGGAGAGGAGATGAGACATACCCAGTGAACCCCAACCTAATTCCCAACCCGTAGAATTGTGAATGATAAAACTGTTTTAAGCCACTAAGTTTAGGGGTGGTTTGTGACAAAGATTCTCTCCTTGACCAAACTTAGATCAGGCTCTTCTGAACTCTGTTTTTGATTAAGCCAGACTTGGACTCCTGCGTCCTCCCTTGTAGAATGCAATTCTAACAAGAATCCTGCTAAGTCAGTTTAGCTAGAATCCCCCACCCTCAATATCTGATCAGGTTCTTCCCGCTCCACAGTCCCCCAGGTGATGTCTGACCACCGTGGCCTGCCTTCAGCCAGAATCCTGTAGGTCAGTTTAGCCAGAATCCTCCTTACCCCTGATGTTTCCTCTTAGTAATCTTCCACCCACTGACCTGCATCCTGCTCCTTGACTATAAGTTCCCACTATTCCTTGTCATTTTCGAGTTGAGCCCAACCTCTCTCCCCCACTGCAAGAACCCATTGCAGTGGTCCCTACACCTATCATGATGAACCTGGAAAAAGTCTGCTTACTGTTCTTTAACAAGTGTCATAAATCATTTTTTTTCTTTGACATTTGTTAGGCAACAATAGATAACTGAAACAGATATCATCACTCTAACCAAATGAACTGGAACTCCTGACTTCAGTCTTGGTGAGAAATAGGGTGCTAAGCAGAGAAAATGATGCAGAAGTTTAGCCATGTGGGTTTGGAGAGGGGTTAAGGAAGGCTGATATCAATCTTACCTTCCTCCACACTGAGGGTCCTATGCTAACTGTTCCATGGCTCTTACTGCATAGCAGGTGGGTTCATCATGAAGCTAATGAGGCTAAAGCTCACTTCTACCAGCCCCTTTCAAGACCTGGGGAGTGGTTCTAGCAATGTGTTCACCTGAACAAATACTTTTTTAGACTTTGCAGAATTTCGTATTGGGTGGTATAAAGGCAACCAAAGGAACTTTGCAGATCTAGATAAGGGGAAATTGACTTAGGTATATATTTAGTTTCTGTTCAGAAGAATCTATGTGTTTTGCAATCACTGTCTTGTAAAGCTAATCTATTGCTAGTCACTGGTATAGGACTCACCTCATGGAATTCTCCAACTGCCCAACATGAAAACTCACCAGGCATTGTAACATGAAGTTGCAGGCGAGAAATCATATCCTGATAGAGGTTTTCCCAAATTTGACAACAATCCCAAAAATGTGTATGGCACTGCCAATGAGCTGTGAAGCAGAAATAAACATTTCTAAATGATTAATAATAAAAAAACAAATTTTAATCAACTATGCTAAAGATTAAATTATCTTTCTATTATCTCAATAAATGATATTTAAAATCTTTTTACATAAAAAAGCAATCAAAGAACATATAGCCAAAAAAGAAAGAAAAAATATTATAAAAGTACATTAAGCTGTAAATTTTCTTAAGGTATTTTGCTACTTTTCTGTATTCTATGATTTTTTTTGTAATTTGTCATTCTTCCTTCATTTTAAATATATTTATTTTCAGGGCCAAGTGCCGTGGTTCATGCCTATAATCCCAGCACACTGGGAGGCTGAGGTGGGAGGATCACTTGAGGCCAGGAGTTTGAGACCAGCCTGGACAACACAGCAAGACCCCCATCTCTACAAAAAATTAAAAAATTAGCTGGGCATGGTGGTGCACACCTTTAGTCCCAGCTACTCAGGAGACTGAAGCAGGAAGATCCCTTGAGCCCAGGAGTTTAGGGTTACAGTGAGCTATGATCATGCCACTGCACTTCAGCCTAGGCAGCAGAGGAAAACCCTATCTCTAACATATATGTATTTATTTATTTTCATACTAAATTTTCTTTTCTTTCTCTTAAGGAGTGCTACAAAATTGTTTAAACTTTAGGCCTATAAAACTTGAATTTATCCCAATTACATATAGTCATTCATTTAATCCTACACTGACAAGATGCTGTTATTAATGTTTTCATTTTATAGCTGAGAAAGGTGAGGGAGAGAGAGATTAAGGACACAGAGATAGCAAGTGGTTGAACCTGGATTTAAACCCAGCCAGGTTGGCTTCTGAGCCTGCTTACTTACTCATTCTCCACCCTACTGCCTTTGGGGATAAATGAGGTCCAGCTCCTGTCCTTAAGAAATTTGCAGTTCAATAGTGAACTCAGACAATAATTCCAAAACAGTACCAAAATCCTCCCAAGAGTTTCAAAAATCCTGTGAAGCCCATTTATGGACATGGGTCCACAGATACGTGGGTTAATGACCTATGTTTTAGGCAAAAGAAGTTATCAAATGCAAGAAACATTATTTTTTGTTCAAAATCATATTTTTTATTATCTCTGTCTTTCTCAGTCACTGATTCATCACCTTCTAATCACAAGGACTACTGATCCTTGGTATCATTCTGCAGCAGAAACTGCTAACTATCTAACCAATATCCATTCTCAGTTTCCTCTGATTTTATTCCGAACAGTAATGGGTCCAACTAAAACACTACATTTCCCAGCCTTCTTTGCAGCTAGGATTGGTTGTATGACCAAGTTTGGCCAAAGACATGCAAACAGAGGTTTTTGGGTAGGCCCTTTGGGACTCCCCCACTCTTTCTCCTTCCTCCTTCCTGGAAATGTGGATATGATGGCTGGGGAGCCAGCAGCCTTCTGGACCAGGGATCTACTTTAAAGAAGAAAACCACGTGCTTTCTTGAAGACTTCATGAAGCTGCCTCACTCGCCCTGGAATGTCTGTTTCTGAACTTTTTTTATGTGAAAGACTAGTCTTTATGTGTTTAAGCCACTGTAGTCAGGTCTCTATTACCAGCAGCTGAATGCCAATTTCTTCTATTTCTGGCAGTGGTCAAGAAAACACCAGCTACATATTACTCTAACCCTATTTTATGGCAAGGAATGTGGGGAAGGTATTTTCTTCTTTTAGGAAACGCTGTGAGAGACAGACTTGGGATGGCTTCCCCAGGCCCATTACTAGACAATAGTTCTCATTCAAGCAAAACAGAGCACAGAAAGAGGTTCCCCAAAAATGTAAGGGACGAGTCTCTCATCCACTAAAAAATAATAACTCTGTTTAGTCCTCACAGTTCTCTAAAAGTATGATGAACATTTCTCTTCACCCATATGGAAAAAAGTGTGTGGAGTATGCCTCACAATGTTAACCTGATAGCCTCCCTTTAAGCCCCAAATTGCCTAAAGAAGATTTATTTTTCTCCTGGGGTTGTCCAGAGCAGGGACTTTTATGGTCAGAATGTTTCTTGGCCTACTTCTCATTTCGGTAGCTAGAGTCTGGAGTCTACGAGCCATTTCCACTCGTATTCCACAGGTACTTCAATTTCAGTTCAAAATGGAACCTACCTTCCCGTACTTGAATGGCCTAATTATGGTACTAGATCAGATATCTGGAGTAACCACACTCCTCTTTCCACATCCCATTGGTTGCTATGTCACTGTGATCCTACCACCCAAATTTTTCTTGTGTCCTCTTATTCTTCCGCTCTCATCGTTTGTCACCTAGACTATAGCAATTCCTAAATAACTATTGACTTGCCCTCATCTAACTCATATTCCATGATGTAGTAAGATTAATCTTTCAAAATGAAAAATTGATGAGTTTAATTCAAATCTCTTAGCAGAGAATCAAAAGCCTGTTAGGATCTATCCTACGATTGCCTCTCTAATGCTGTCTCTTGCTACTTCGCCCAATATTCTACATAGCAGCTGAATGAAGCCACTAGCAATTTACTGAATGAGTCATGCTCCATCATACCCTAAAAAGCACTTTCCTATCTTCACCTGGAAAACTACCATTCACGCTTCAATGCTTAATTGATGCATTACCACCTTCAGGAATACTACCTAGATTCTGTCCCCAAAGAAGCAGTATGACATGATATTTGAGAACATGGGCTCATGAATTCAAACTGCTGGCTCTATGACCTTTGTCAAATAATTTAACCTCTCTATGCCTCAGTTTCCTCATCTGTAAATTGAGGATAATTTCTCATAGAGTTATTGATAAAATTGAACAAGACACTATTTATAAAAGTGGTTTGAACTGTTCCTGGAATATGGTAAGCACTCAATATGTGAGCTTGTTTTCTTCCCAAGATTAAGAAAAATTCCTTAGTTTTATGGTTCCAGCCTCCCAGAACCTACCCAAATGTGATGAAAGTTGTGGATTGACTCACAAACTCTTTTCCACTTGTCTTGTAGTTGGACAAACCGGAAAGCTAAAAATATTAAACTGACTCCCTTGCAGCTAAAGCTCTGCATGCAAGCTATGCCTACAGGCAAGATTTGAAGGGCAGAAATCATTCAGAGGTCATCTTCTGGTCAATTACTAGCACTCTCTGCTAGCAAACATCACCTCGGAAATGACTATGTTTCAGATTCCTGGGTACTGAAAGGAAATCATGGCTGAGGCAGCAACATCTTGAGCTGGTTCTCTTCGAGCAGTTGTGAGTATCTATTCTTTGGCTTCCTTGGTGTCCAGAGGCAAAAGGTCAGTGGCAGTAGAGGTGTTGGTGGAAGTCTTGACTTTGGCACGGCCTTTATGTGCCCTCAAGGGTGCTGACTCTGTTGTCGGTGAGTTCTCTATTGTTCTGAAGACATGGCTGGAGGCCCAGCCTAAAATCTGCTCCTTCATTCCTTCCAAAAAATTTGTAAATATCTAATTCCTTGTATTAAATTTCTAACTGCTTCAACTACCAGGGTGGTTTTTGGCTCCCAAACCAAACCCTAATAACAATCTAACCAACCCCAGTATTATCTTTCATTTCTCCCAACAGAAACTCTGCAATCCAGTGAGGGTGCTTCCTTACTTTCCAAATACTCCATGCATTCCTCACCTTCCCACTTTTCTTATGCCACTTCTACCTCACTCCCTGTCACCTAGAATCACTCCTGTAATCCTAAATCTCTGAGTTGAAACTACCTTTTAGAAAGTTCCTTAGTCCTTATTCAGTTATAGCTCTAACATAAATACTTTTTATTTTGCAATTTTTGACAAAAGCAATCTGCAACAGTAAAATAAGAGTTAGGAAGGTTTACATACACATTCTCACAATCTAGCCAAGAAGACTTCATGAATCATTTTTAGATTTCCATAGATGTCATCATTTAACTTGGAGATCTTTTTCTCAGGACTTTGTAGGGCTTTTCAAAATCAATTTAATGTCCTTTATTTCTGGTAAACAAAACTTTTACAGCCCCAAGTTCAACATATAAATAGTTTTAAGTTAAGTTACTTTACCCTTGGGGAATACAAGATTTTGAATCAATGAGAGCCAGTTTAGCCCAAATACATAAATGCTTCAAGATTTAAAATTTTAAAGTAATGCTGAATTTCAACACCTTTTGATTTGGATAGAGTATGGACCACAATCCATATTCAGGTCATATATTTTAAGACCTGGAGATATAGGTTTTGATACCACCTTGTTCAGTGATCTTAGGCTTAAAAATACTATAACTCTAAAGCTGTTGATGTTGTCATGGATTCAACAGGAAGTCTAGAAATATGTTCTAATACTGTATCTTCTCTGAAGTGACTCTTTCACTGCCCAAGCCACTCTGAACATTGTGGGTCCCAACATGCTTCAGTAGAAACCTTCCTGTGAGGAAAGAAACTTTAACTCAGTCTTTTGCTAAACTCTGTAACCTGTACTATTTTAAAAAAAAAAAAAAGTTGCATTTGATAGTTTCAACATCTTATGTAAATTATTGTGAAATAGCTCAAGAGTGTTTTTAACTCCCTCTGTATTGAAAACTATGTGTTCAGCATGAGCGCAAGGGGCTGACCTGGCAAGCAATTTGCGTAGACACACAGAACTGTACACTCAAAATTGTCTGTATCTTCTGACACTGACACACAGTCAAAGGAAAACGCTAAGTACCCCATCTCTATATTCTCTTAAGCCCAGGACATTCCCAGGAAATATCTTAGTCATTGACATACCTGGTAGTCTATCCTTCCAACCTCCACACATGAACAGTAGATCCGCTTTCTATTGCTGCTATAAAAAAATTACCACAAATGTAATGGCTTAAAACAACACTCATGTATTATCTCTGTTACATAGGTCAGAATTCCAGGGGAGGCTCAGCTGAGTCCTCTGGTCAAAGTCCCATCAAAGTGCTGGCTGGCCTGACCTCTTACCTGGAGGCTCTGGGGGAGAATTCACTTCCAGGCTCATTCAAGTTGCTAGCACAGTCAATCCTATTTCCTTGCTACCTGTCAGCCAGGGACCATTCTCAGCTTCCAGAAGGCACCTACCGTCCTTTGGCTTATTCCTCCTCCATCAAAGCCAACAACAAAGCTTCAAATCCTTCTCATATTTCAAATCAATTTCATTTCTTCTGTTGCATCGAACTTCCTGTTCTGCCTTCCTCTTCTGCCTTTTTCTTCTGCTTTAAAGGTTTATGTGCTTATATTGGTTCTACCCAGAGAATCCAGGACTCTCCCTATTTTAAGATCAAATAATTAATAACCTTATGTATATCTGCAAAGTTCCTTTTGCCTTGTAAGGTAATATATTCATAGTCACAGAATTAGGAATTACAGAAACTTCTTGGGGGCCTTAATTCTGCCTACCAAAACCAGACATTTCTGAAACCAAGGCTTTCCAGCAGGAGCACCTGCTTCTTACAGCATTCAGTGGACCAGGGGAAAAAATCTCTTTATCCACAAGCATTCACTTCAAATCCCTGAAGGATAAAACTTATATGTTAAATGTTATAATTATGGCATAACAATAAATGTATTTATACTCTCCTATCCAGTGTCTTTTATCAAAAAATGTGGAAATTTTTTTGGTGATATGCAAATTACAATCGAAAGGTCAATATCCTGGATAAGACATTATGTGTGTTTGACTATGTGTGACAATCGGACCACATGTAAGTTTTTGCATCTGTGTGTGTATAGAGATATAGATAGTCAATGTGATATAATGGGAGAAAAAACAGATTGGACAGACTTCTAAATTTTAGCATGAGTTCTGCTACAAACTACCTGTGTGACTTCAAACAAATCATTTAAGGAACTCTAGTCCTAGTCTTTTTTATTGTTAAAGTTGGGTGTTTCATTAGTATCTAGGTTAACACCCAGCTGAAGATTCTATATCTCAAGTTATTTATATTTATATAAAGTAAAATGGCACATAAACCATAGATCAACTTGTTAAAAATATTCCTTCATAGGAGGGCTTTGGAGAATTGAAATTTTTATTACAATTTCTATGAATTATTTTTTATTTCTTCCTAGAAAAATCACCAAACTTCAAGTCATCTTACTATTCATCTTTCAAGTCATCTTACTGCCAACAAAAGGGAAATTTATAAGTTACAAATCTGTTCCTTAAGAAGCAAAATGAAATTTTAGCTGTAAAGAAGTTCAACATCTCAAGATTCACAAAAATCCTAATGCAATACAGGTGATTATCAAAATGTCTTCCTAAGAAGGCAACATAAGCACAGCAAATCCTGTAAAAGACTTTACCCATCCTTTTTTTTTTTCCTGTGATGAATTCTAAAGCGTCATCACTCTTCCCCTTATGTTCACAGCAAATTCCCTTTGCTCTAGTTCATGGCATCTATTTTCCAGTACACCAACAATTGCACAATACATATTTTTAGTAAAACATGCGTAATACATGTTTTGGGTACAAGAGTCAGCTCTTATTTGTGGACCCAAAACCCCATCAGTTTTAACAACACTGACCTCACCTAACAAAGTTATCTACAGTTAATGTGAAAAGTGTTTGTTGAAGTAGTCAAAAGTGTTCACATTAACAGAATCTCAGATTTTTTTCCTCTGAAAGAGATTCATGGGTTCAAATGCTCTTGTAAATCAGATAATCTTACAAGCTTACATTTTCTGTCACTTGCTTTAATTTCCAACTATCTAAATGACACTTATTTTTGTTTAGTTGAACTATTACAATTAATTTCTTAAAAAGTAGTTTGTATTTCCCAATAATTGCTGCTGATACTCAGAAAGTTTATAAGCTATTCATAAGTAATAAGGCAGAAAAGTACAGTGCCTCTGATTTATATTGTGTTCCATTTCCATATGACACATCCAGATGATTTCTATTATGGTTATGTGAGGATATTTCAAAAAGTAGAAACCATCTCTAGTTCTGATAGCACTCAGAGCACGGTACTCTGCACATTGTGATTGCTTAACAAATATTTTTGCCCAATTTATTAATCAAATTCATGGAACTCAGTAGAGCACATAACAAAGTAAAGAACAGTCCAATTCTACCTAATGCTAATTAGTACCAATGCAGCATGTTTTGTTCTGTTCTGGGGACCACATTTTTTAATCAATTTTTTATTTAAAAAATTAAAAATTTTTATTCAGGTACAATTTACATACAATTAAACATGCTCATTTTAAGTATTGATGAGTTTTGACAAATGCATACTCCCAAGCATAATTTTCTAGCATAATCAAGATATGTGTGCATGTATGTGTATATTTATTTATTTTTTATTTATATGTATACATATGCAAGGGTGTGGGGGGTGGGCATTAGGAGGATATGGGTATAGATTTGGAAGGATATTTTTGGTATACAGTTCTATGAGTTTGAAGACCAATATAGACTCAAGTAACCATTTCCACAATCAAGATACTGAAAAATTCCATTACTCCAAAACATTCCCTTATACTGCCACTTTGTGGTCAAGTCCTTCCCAGACTCCTTGACAACCACTGATCTGTTCTCTGCTCTTACAATTTTGCCTTGTCCAGAATGTCATTTAAATTCAATCACACAGTGTAACCTTCTGAGACTGGCTTCTTTCACTCAGCATAATGCTTTTTGAGATTCATTCATTTGTTTGCATCAATAGTTCATTCCTTTTTATTAAGTCATACTCTTAATAAAAAGTGGTATACCATAACGAATGTACCACAGTTTGTGCATTCACCCACTGAAAGGCATTTGGGTTGTGTTCAGTATTTGGCAATTATGAATAAAACTGCTGTAAACCTTTTTGTACAGTTTATTTGTGAATAGAAGTTTTCATTTCTCTGGAATAAATATGAGGGAATGAGGTTTCTGGGTCACATAGTAAATGTATGTTTAAATTTATAAGACACTGCCAAACTATTTTCCATCTTGCATTTTGCATTCCCAACAGCAATGTATGAGATTCTAGTTACTCCACCTCCTTACTAGCACTTGGTATTGTTTGGAGTGTTTCTGGTTTTGTTTTTGTTTTATGTTTTATTAGTCATTCTAATCAGTGTGTAGTGGTATGTGATTGTGGTTTTAATTTGCATTTTCCTAATTGCTAATGATGTTGAGCATCTTTTCACATACTATTTGCCATCTGTGTGTCTTATTCAATGAAATATCTATTCAAATCTTTTGCCCATTTTTAATTGGGTGTTTGTTTTCTTGCCATTGAGTTTTGAGAGTTCTTTATATATTTTGGATACATTGTTTTGTCAGATATATAATTTGTAAATGTTTTCTCCCAGTCATTCTCTTAATGGTGTCTTTTTGTTTTTAATTTGGATGAAGTCCAATGTATCAATATTTTTTAGAGTTCATGCTTTTGGTGTCATATCTGAAAACTCTTAGCCAAACCCAAGCTCATGCAGATTTTCTCCTATATTTTTTTCTAAAACCTCTAGAATTTTATATTTAAATCTATGATCCATTTCAAGTTAATTTTTGTATAAGGTATGAAAATTAGCACTTTTTTACACATATGGATGTACAATTATTCCAATACCATTTGTTGAAAAAATATACTTTCTTTGTTAAATTGCTTTTACACCTTTGTCAAAATCAATTTACTATATCTTTGTGCATCTACTTTTGGACTCTCTATACTATTCCATTGATCTATGGGCCAATGTTTTCACTAATATCAAACTGTCTTGATTACTGTGAATTTATCAGAAGTCTTAAATCAAATACTGTACTTCCTCTAACTTTATTCAAAATAAAGTTATTTATTTATTAAAGTTTTATTAAAGTTCAAAATAAGTTATTTATTTATTAAAGTTTATTTCTTTTTTCAAAATTGTTATGGCCATTACAGTTGCTTTGTCCTAGAATCAACTTGTCTGTTTCTACAAAGTATCCTGCTTGGATTTTTATTTGAATTTATTTAAATCTACATATCAATTAAGCAATAATTGATATCTTAATTACATTAAGTCCTCCAATCCATTAACACAGTATCTCTCTTCACTTATTTAGTCTTTTTTTATTTTGTTCTTTACTGGTTTTTAGTTTTTAGTATACAGATCCTGGATACTTTTTTAGTTAGATTTATACTTAAATTACTTTTTGGGGGAAACGATCGTAAACTGTGTAGTTTTTTTCTTCATTTACAACCATACATTGCTAGTATATAGAAATATCAGATGCCATATTTTATAGTGAAACTTTTTCACAAGAAAGTATAGGATGGTGATTAGATTAGAAACCATGCCCTAGGAAGAGAAATTTTGGCTCATATAGGAGAAGATTCAGGGAGATAATATAGACTGATGGCTGACTTCAAATATTTGAAATACTATGTGTAACTTCAGGAGTCATATACTTATTTTATGAGTATAAAGTCCCAAAGCACTTAATATTAATAGGTGATTACTGAGAAAATCAGAATTTGAAAAACCTAATATTTTTAAAAATTAATTTGTTGCAAACTGAAGCCCTCTCAGAAAAAAAGATCTGTGGATATTTTATCACAGTTCTTTTGATCAGAAATCAACCAACAATTAAATAGCCTACTTATCTCTAAGCTTTTAGAAGCATGAATGAATCTATATTTATGCACTATTATTTATAAAATCTTTCATATTGTCTTGATTTTCTTCAAAAGGAATCTTAATGCTAAGACACTTACATCTCCTTCTTTAAGAAAGAATCAGGAACTGTTTGAGATTTTCCCTTACTTGTAAGCTAATATATTAACCTGCCACAGTTTCACAGATGCTGGGAGAAGACACAAGACTCCTGGGTCAGAGACAAAGGCACAGCAAGTAGCCTGAGGGTCATATTTGTACCAGTTCCCCTTGCTCCTACATCTCACAGGGGCAACCCTGAGGGGTCCAAGTTGATGTGCAGTGGGTTTGTGTCACATGGGAGGATCCTTAAGCTTAGGGAACCTAAATCTTTTATAATGGGCAGTAAGCCTGCTTGAACTTTTTCATTAGAAAAAGAAAGAAAGTCATTATCTTTATGACACTAACCAATAAATAATTCTGCTTTTTTCTCCAGAGGAAGACATTACCTCCATCTTCCAAAGCTGTTTGCTATACAAACATCCTTTAAAAGATAGTCAAGAACAAAAGTAGCCCAATGCTTTTGCCCACAACACATGAAGAAACATGACAGAACCAAGAAGAACTGTTAAAAGGAAGGAAGGAAGGAAGGAAGAAGGGAGGATGGAAAGAAGGGAGAAATGGAGAGGTTACAGAATTTGAAAGTTTTTTATATACACATTCCAAAGGGAAAAAATTACCTCTAGAGATGAATGTCACCTAAATTGAACTTGCTCATATATAGAGAAGAGAATTAGTATGAAATCAGAGAGCAATATGGCACATCTCTGTTTGTGTATTTGAATGGCACAAAAAAAAAATTTAAAGAGAATAAATTATTTCAGGAATGGTTGCTAAAGATATATTTATCCTCACCTCCATGAACAAGTTCTGACTAGATTATATTATCTTAGTATAGGGGACTGACCCCCTGACTTTTGCAAAGAATGGTAATACAATTGTCCTAAAAAAATTTTTCAGATCCAAGCTTGATACTAAACTGACTTTATTTATGTAGGCAAGACTGGGCATAGTTTGATGCCTGATTGAAATAAGACAAAAGAGATCTATTTAGGATGAAAAATGAATAGAGAATAAAGGAGCTGTACATAAGCAGCACTGGGGACAATATTTGGCATAGTCTATGAATACCATACCAGCAATATTGGTGGTGAAAAGAGACCCTTGGCACAGATATTAGTACCACCTATAGCAATTTGGCCAGGCAATATCAGTGTAGACACTGTCCAGCACCAGTAGTGATGGTGCCTCTGCTAGGCTTTAGCTAGGTATTACATACAGTAGACATCACCACAGCAAACAAGGTACAGGAGAGGGCCAAGAACAAATGCCACAGGTCATGAGACATTTTTAGCAGAAGTATTGAGGAGGAGATAAGTGTCCATGCAAAGCGGATGGTGGCAGAGCTGGAAAAATCTATCTCTTTTTAATTGTTATTATTATCTATTTTGCCCCCCAGTTAGTATAACCTGGGAAACATGGTTTACTTATAAAAGAATAACCTCATTTGTGAACATAGATATCTTTACTGACAAACCCAAAACTAACCTTATGACACTCTTTTTTTTAATCCCCAAACATCACCAATTCATAGGTACACAAACATGATTTTTATGTGTAATACAATTTTTAATAATATGACTATTTATATTAGCTATATCAGAAATATTTAATATACCAATTATTATATGCATTAGTTAAAATTTTACCTGCAGCTCCCTCCTCTGTTCACTTTTTTAAAATGCAGTTTCCCTTCTGCCTTTTAGAATAATTCATCTTGACAGTATTATTTTATCCTAAAATTTTCAGGGGATTGTTTTTGGACAGTTCCATCTCTATTAACTAACCTTTTTCTTTTTGCTAACTTACGCAGCTACAATGTCAGAGCAAAGACAAAAACTCTTATTACAGAGATTACTTAAATTTCTCAAAACCCCCAATATTTGTTTTAACCATAAGATAGATTTCAAGAGTATAATATTTTTAGTTTAAACTGGAAATTGGCTTGTATAATTCAGATGTTTTTCCAGGCTGTGTTACACATTTTGCACATAGCTCTGTACATATTTGTGGAATGAATTATACCAACTGTTGATCAAATATTTCTCATAGTAACTTTTAAGGCAATAAGCAAGGATAGTCCTGTCAGAAACTATTGAGTTGACTGTGCTGGTATTATAACAGTGTTGGAGACATAGTTTGTCATTTTGCCACAAAGAAATCTCATGAGAGCAGGAACTCTGTTTTGCTCACAGCAGGTGCCCATCACTAAAAATAGTGATGAGCACATAGGCATTGTTCAATAAATATTTGTTGAGTGAATAAATTTATGCTTAAGACCACCCACCAGATTCCCACTGTCTTCAGGGTCGAGACAAAACTCTTAATTATTGAATACTTGACTCTCAAGAACTTCTATAACTCTATCTCTTGAGGATACCACTAATTTCTGTCTTGGGAAGCAAAGTTGCTTTGCTCTGTGACAGTTCTTGGATATTCCAGAAACACATTTACAATCTCTTGCTTGACTACTACAATAGATCACCACATTGTGTGTAGATTTTACTAGATTAACTTTCTGAGGGCAAACACATTCACAAGCTGTTGTCACACACTTCTCCAAACATCCTTGTTTCAGTCAGGAGAAGCTAAGTAATGCTGAAGTAACAAATTATCTTAAAATCTTAGTGGCCTATAAAAACTGAGGTTAATTTTTCTCATTCACGGCATATGTCCACAGATGATCAACAGAGGGCACTATTCATAATAGTCACACTTGGACCAGCAGCACCCAAGCTGAGGGAACAGAAACCTTCTAGAACACAGCATTCACAGTAACAGATGTAAATGAGAGTATGTACGGCAGAGCACATGCTGGCTCCTAAAGCTCTGCCCGGAAGTGCCACATGATGCTTCTGCTCAAAATTTCATTTGCCAAAGCAAGTCATATTGCCACATCTGAGATCAATCAATAGGGCAAGCATGTATAATTCTCCTGTGAGGAGGGGACACAAATATTGTAAACAGTAATACATTCTACCACTGCCGTGTACTGAAAAATAGAATGTATAATGTCAAGTCAGTAACTTAGTGGCATCTGGGTCTAAACCCAGGTTATCCTCACAAAGAGAAGAAAGAAAAAGATCAAAATATACCATTTTGTTTTTATTTTGATAATTAGAGAAATATAGACTAAAAGGTCTTTTCACTTAAGGCAAAAATTACAAAAACTATTATAGAATTAAAAGTTACAGAGTTCCTTCCAAATCACTGGAAAAAAATAAAAGCAAATTAAATAAAATTTATGTAGCAAAACATCAAAAACAAAAGAAAGAGCAAAGATACATAAAAAATAGAAAGCTTAACAAAAGATAGCAGAAGAATACATACAGCAATAATACCCACAAACACAAAAGGCTTAACATCCTGTAATGAAAGACAAATCCTAGTTAAAAAGTGGGAACCAACTATGTGCTGCTTGAGAGACAAACCTAAAGTAAAATAAAACAAAAAACAGAAATAAAGCAATGGAAGATTTACAATGTAAACACAAACAAAAAGAAAGCTGTCCTAGTCTGTTTGGGTTGCTATAACAAACCACCATAGACTGGGTGGCTTAAATAATAAATATTTATTTCCCAGTTCTGGAGACTGGGAAGTCCAAGATGAAGGCACCAACAGATTCAGTGTCTGGTGAGGGTCCACTTCCTGGTTCATAGATGGCCATCTTCTCACTGTGTCCTCACATGGCATGAGGGATTAGTGAGCTCTCTGGGGTCTTTTTCATAAGGGCATTAATCCCATTTATGAGACCTCCACCCTCATGGTCTAATCACCTCCCAAAGACCCCACCTCCTAATACCAACACATTGTGGGTTAGGATTTCAACATATAAATTTGGGGGGACACAAACATTCAGTCCATCACAAAAGCCAATAGAGAAATATTAATTCAAGTAGAGTTTAAATTAAAAAATAATTAAATAGAATAAAGAGGATAATTTTAAAATAATAAAAATAACAATTCACAAAGGAGAGAGAGTAGTTATTAACTAATACATATCAGATATGTCACCTATAGAACAGGAGATATGACTTCAGGCCTGTGCAAAGCAAGAGAGTAGAACTGAACCCCATGCATAAAGTCCAGAATATCAGTCTGTCCCATTCATGAAAAATAGGAAATTATGCCCATATTACTAGGAAGCTATGAATTAGTTTGTTAGCTGCTCAGAAACTTAGAAGAAAATAAAAGCCATCTAGAAAAATAAAAAGACCTGCTTAGAATAAGAACCAAAAGCTAATAAAAATAATATTAAAAGTAATCCAGGTAAATAAATTGTGGTATCTTCCTGCATTAAAATACTATACAGCAATGAGAATGAATGATCAACACCACCACACACAAATATGAATGAACCTCACAAATACAATGTTGAATTAATGAAGCCATTCAGAAAACCATATAAGGTTTATATACAAGCAAATCTAGTCAACATTGTTAAAAGACAGGATGGTGCTTACACTTGAGCAAGAGGGGGTGGTATTGACTGAAAGACGACTCAGGCTGGCTTCTGAGAGGCTGGTATGTTCTAGTTCTTGATCTGGGTACAAGTCACAGAAAATGCGTTGCGAAAATGCGTTAAGGTCTACATTTACGATATTTCCCTTTTCTATATGGATATTACATTTTCTACTTTAGTAAATATGTATATTAGATGCTGTACTTCAATAAAAAGAGAGGAAAACTGGTCCTGATCTATTAAAACTCAATGAAAAACAAAAGCTACTTTTTAGAGACACTTAAACAACTCAGGGCAATTTTCATTTGTCCTTAACTCAGAACAAATGAAACTCCCTCAGGAAAGAGTAAACAACCTTTACCAATGATGAACTGACAAGAAAAAAATTACAAACATTCAAATAGGACAAATACCAACAGTGGTATTGATAACAGTGTTTTGTAAACAAAAGTTTTCAGAGGTTTTCAGGTCCCAGAAAGAACACCCGAAAAACCTGTTGATCAATCAAAGCTAAGTTTATCAGGGTTACTACAGTAAGGAAGGATACAAACTTGATAGTCTGAGTAGTTTCTCAGGACAGGAAAATCAAGACAGGATACGTACAGGGTTTTGGGGTCTGGGCTAGGTGATTTTAAGGTGAGTCTTGGGGGCACGGAACAGGTTGGGGTTGGGTAGAATTCATGACATAATAGCTTTGGATAAATGAACACAGTGAAACTAGGATCTTGAAGCAAGTTCTTGATAAGTTATTTTAGTTGGCTTACAGTCTTAACTTCCAGGATCCAGTATTTGCTGGAGCAAGTAGTTAAGCTATATTGGACTGGTCCCATTATTGTTTAGTCAAAAACAGGAAAGTATGATTTGGTTCAGAATTGATTAGCACAGAGGCTGGAAAGTATGTTGCTTTCAGTACTGTATATTCATATTTTCAAATACAAAATGATGCATATTTATATTTTCAAATATAAAAATATTTAATAAATACAAAAGAATATTTCAAATACAAAATGGTATTTTCAAATACAAAAAATGAATAAATTTGTAAACACAGTAAGTAAAAATATAAATTAACAATAAATGTTAAAACCTTCAATTATAGATTATTAACATATAATAAAGTTTTCAGAAATAGTAACTTAAACATTAAATAAAAATAGTTAATTTATCATGAAAAATTGAAAATGAAATATTACTTCATCTTTTTTGAAAAGTGTAATCTTAAAAACCAAAGTGTGTTAAAGTTATTACAATTGAGCATACTTTTGTGCAAGTTTTCTCCAGCGCTGAAAAGACTCTCTTTGAATGTACACTAGCATAGGGAATGGTGAAGAGAGAGCAATCAGATAACTCTAAATATTTTCATATAACTCCGCGGTCATGAGCATAAGAAGATCTTCCTGAATACCTTTTGGATTTTGCTGTTGTGCAACAAAAGATTCAAGGATTGCACCTTTTTATAAATAGTGAGCTGTAGTTTGTTTCAAAGAAAGCCTTTCTCACTTAACTTTATCTCTCTTAGTTTCATCGTGAAGAGGTTAAGATTCCATTTCAGTTCCTAGGATCATTTTCTGTTCTGTCATGTTGATATTCCTCTCGCTCAGAAAGGCTTTCGTTAAAGTACAAATTATTCTTGCCATAGAAACTTTCAAAATTGTCATTTTTTTCTCCCTCCTCTTCAGGGTTATGGAGTCTGTGTATGTAGGAAAAAACCAAACCCAAGTGTTTTGGGTTTTTTTTTATTCTCTCACTCAACAATCAACACAGAAGACTTCTATGAACTCTGGTCACCAAGAAGTAACCAACCAATCAATTCCGCAGCAGACACCAGCTGGGTGTCCTCCAATTCAATTCCAACACTATCGACATCTGACCCCCCCTCTTCTATTGCCAATGGGAAGCACCAGGTTGTTTTACCTGTGCTTCTGACCAACTGGCTGAAAATCTGGGTTCCTACCACCCTCTCGTCTGGTTTGGCTAATTCGTTAAAGAAGCTCATTAAAACTCAGGTAAATACTTACTTACATTTACTGGTTATTATAAAGGATACTACGAAGGAGACAGATGAAGAGACGCATAGGGCGAGGCATGTGGGAAGGGGTGGGGAGTTCCTATGCCCTCCCTGGGGCACTGCCCTCCAGGAACCTCTTCGTGTTTAGCTATTTAGAAGCCCTCCAAACCCTGTCCTTTTGGGTTTTTATGGAGGCGTCATTACATGGACATGATTGATTAAATTGTTGGCCATTGGTGATCAACTTAACCTTTAGCTTCTCTCCTCGATTAAAGGTTGGGGACATGGGGCTGAAAGTTCCAACCCTCTAATCCTGCGTTGGTGTCTCCAGTGACCAGCCTCCACCCTGAAGCTACCTAAGGGCTACCAGCCACCAGTCATCTCATTAGCATTCAAGACGTTTATTCCAAGGATTTTAGGAATTGTATGCCAGAAAACTAGAAAAAGACCAAATATATATTTCACTGTATCACAGGAGACAAGTGAAGGATTTACTTCACTCAAAACTTTAATGGAGCATGAAATAGATTTCTGTTTTGTTTAAGTCACTGTTATTTTGAGTTTCTACTACATGTAGCCAACCCTATTATGGAAAATCTGATAAAAGATATGCAAACTGTGTGGATAAAATTATAAAACTGTATTGAAAGACATTAAGTTGGACCTAAACAGTATCTTACTATCCATTTCCTTCTGTGACTTATATCACCCAATATAATATATGTTACATTTTTCCATTCACATGTGTATATCGGGAGCTGTCCCCTGGAGGATATCACACACGGGCACGAGAAGACAAACACAAGTGTATTCCCTGCACCATTGCTTGTATAAAATTAAATCAGGGCCGGGTGTGGCGGCCTGTAATCCTAGCACTCTGGGAGGCCAAGGCAGGAGGACTGCTTGAGCTCAGGAGTTTGAGACCACACTGAGCAAGAGCGAGACCCCGTCTCTACTAAAAATAGGAAAATTAGCTGGGCATGGTGGCGCATGCCTGTAGTCCCAGCTACTCGGGAGGCTGAGGCAGGAGGATTGCTTGAGCCCAGGAGTTTGAGGCTGCAGTGAGCTACGCTGATACCACTGCACTCTATCTACCTGGGGCGACAGAGTGAGACTCTGTCTCAAATATAAAATAAAATAAGGCACAATTTGAATGTCTATAAATACATTAAAAGAGTGAATATTATATAAAAAGTCAGTTATCCCCAGAATTACTCTATAAATGCAATAAAGTTCCAGTTACAATTTAAGAGTGTATTTTAGTGAAACTTGACAAGCTAGTCCTAAAGTGTACAGGGAAAAGCAAGTGGCCAAGAATAGCCAAGACAATTTTAAAAATAAAATAAAAGAGCAAGCTGGGGAGACTTGCCCTTCCAAATATGAAAACTGATTATAAAGTTATAGTAACTAAGACAGTGTTCAACTGAGACAGGAAAGGCAGAAAAATCAGAACTAGACCCACACATACAAGAAAGCCTGATGTTGACAAAGGGGGATTGCAGACCAGTCACTGAAGGATGGTTTATCAACAATTGTTGCTGGGATAATTTGTAATACATATGGGTGGAACAACTCAATATTGTAACTGGTCAGATTTACCCAAATTATTCTATAAATTCAATGCAATTTTAATTAGGATTCCAATAGGATTATCCAGGCATGTTTTTCTTAAAGAATACACATATGCACACACACACACCCCAAACTATAAAGGAAAAGATTGATAAATTCAGCTATATTAAAATTTAGAATGTCTTTTCAATAAAACGTAATGTAAATAAAATTAATAGACAAGCCAAAAATTGGAAGACTATATTTCAATTATATGAACAAATGATTGCTATATAAGTAAATACAGAATTCTACAATCAAAAGTAAAAGATATACAATGACTAGAAAACTATACAAAACATATGAACAGAGGAGAACAAAAAAGAAACCAATAAATATATTAAAAAATATTCAACATAACTATTAACCAGGGAAATGAAAATTAAAACAAAATATCATTTCAACATTTTACATTGCTTAAAAATGTAAAAGCCTGATCCCAACAAAAACCTTATCCCTTAGTAATTAAAATACCACACACTCTCTCTCATATACTCTCTGCTGGGTCAAATAAGAAACCGAAATAGCAAAGAGTAGAAACACTGCACTTTTAGGATGTAGAGGTAAATTAATAAGGTTTGTATGATTTCATTATTAAGAAGGAATGATAAAATGTTAAACCAATTGTCCAATTAAGCAAGTTAGGAAAAAGATCAAACAGGAAAACAGAAGGAACAAAATAATGAAAATAATGCACAATCTAGTAATTGCCAAATAGGCACACAGAATTGATAAATAAATCCAAAGATGGTTGGAAGGGGAGAGGAAAACAAATAATGAAATAATAAAATCAAATATAAAATCTGAAATTTTTAATATAAAAAATAAAAACCCAAAAAATGAAATTAAGAATGAGTGAAAGTATAAATCTGAATTTTTTTTAAATTCTAATAAAGTAAACTTCAGTATTGGAAAATGAAAATTGCCAAAATATACTCAAAATATATTACAAACAAATAAACCAATGAAGTGTTCTCAAAGAATTACGTCCAAAAATAGTTCTAGGGCCAATCAATATTAACAAAAAGTGCAGTCAGACTTTCAAGGACTGAGTATTTTCTATGCTATATAAACTGTTTTAGGGTCTACAAAAAAGCTGGAATGCTAGCCACCAATTCATTTAAGACAACTAGCAATAACCCTAACGTAAAACACACATAGCAGAGTTTATAAAAATAAAGATAAACCTCAGATTATTGAAAGTACATTATTAATTAGACGAGTCTATACTGTTGGAAATGAATAAATCTATCAGGGTGAGTTCATAGAAATGTAAATGCGTGAAGTTGATCGATTCAAAGGAATATGTATAAGCCATCAAGACCTTGTGATGAGAAGTCAAAATTAAGAGAGGGAATATACCAAATGTTTACATTCTTGCAACCACAAAAAATGAAGTGAGCAGAAAGCACAGAAAGGCTTCACTAAATGAGGTTAAAAGAAGTTGAAACACATTTGCATCACTCCTGGGGCCCTGCAGTAGGTTCCTTCCCCAGACTGATGATAACCTCCTTAGAAAAACAGCATATGAAAGTAAAGTCAGTGGTAAATTAGAGATGGAGCCACGTGGGTTCGAGCTGTCTTGAGTCACTCATTGAGGCTATCACCGATGGTGCCCACTGAAAAGGGCTTATAGGAGAACAGAGTCCAGACAGACATCTATTGCATTTATCAATATAGAAGTAATAATCCTACATAGCTTTTAGTCAAAGCTGGTGGATAACATGTAATATAAAACAAAAAATATGTGATGAAATGTTACAGCAATGATGCAATTGTGCATAGGGCTTAGAGGCTGTGGGGGTGCAGGGTGCAAGCAGAGAACGGGCATGAATGAGAGATTTACACAGGAAGTGATACTCACACAGAATCTGTTTCTCTTCATCTGTTTCACCTCAAGGTCATGCTGTCTTTAACCTTTATATCCTAGGGTTTTTTTAATTGGTTATTTATTGTTTGGTTGGTTGCTTCAAAAAAGCATTACAATTTGTTTACTGTTTTCCAGTGCCAATAATTTTCTGTAGAGTTTTATCACTTATTTTTGATAGCATCATACTTGCATAGAAAAGAAAGATGTATCTTCTTGGGATTGATTCTTATAAATTTAATATAGCTGTAGTTAATATCTTACACAGCCAAGCCCTACTGGAAGTATCTTACAAAGGGTTTGAAACAAAGACTTGGAAGCTGTGAAAAATCTCTCAAAGTAGTTGATATACTTCTTTCTTTTTTCTTTTTTTTTTTTTCTCTCTGTTCTTTGGATTCTACCAGTTGTGTATACTTCTTGAGTATTACTAGAAAGTTGATAAACTAAGGGGGGAATTTTGGCCGGGTATCACAAGAAATTTGTACTTGTGGACTTCTAACAATAGACACGTATTATTTTATAGTCAGCTAGCAGAAGGTATTCGGGCATTAGTGCCATTTTATTAACATCTTGTTGATTAATAGTTCTCCCCTATGCAGACAGAGAAGAAAATTTCACCAAATAAAATTTTTACCCCTGCGTTAGTTTAATTCAGCTCATGATCCTTTATCTATACCCTCCCTGCCACATTTTTCCTTCCCAGGTCTGGTTCCTTGTACCTGGAACTTCAAATTCCAGAGGATGTTTACCTGGTCTCCTCCTCCATACTGCTGCATTCCCCAACTTTTCTCTTTCTCTCTCTCTCCCTCTCCATCCATCAATGCCAACCTGAGGAGATTAATGTACAGAAAGTAGCTCTCCACTATAGTTCAACCATTAAAAACAAAGAGAAAGGAAAATAAACTTTGTCACTTACATCAATTAGAAGATTCTTTTGTAACCTAAATACATAACAAAAGCTTATCATCAAATTATGCAGTCATTTGTAGTTCAAAGACAGACAACACCTTTATTTCCATGGACCTCTCCCCTACTCAAGATGACGCTAACCCCATAATAGTTGTACCTTGAATAATTTTCTCTGTGGTAAAAACACTAGTAGCATTCGAGTGTACGTTGATACACTCAAGTGGGTATTTTGTGGTTATTATAAAACAATACGCCCTATCCTTAAATGATTGTCATTTCCACAGACAAAATAGGCCAAACAATAATACAGTCTACCTAAAACAATTGCCATCTCCCCAAGAGACCACCAGAATAACCTGTTAATCAAGGAAAGGTATGTTCATTAAATCTGCTACAGTAAAGGAGCACAACACTTTGACAGAAGTTTAGTAGTCTCAGAAGGGGAAGGATGGGGGTGATATAGGATTTGGGGGTCTGAGTACACATGGTTTAGAACAGGTCTTTCAAGGCAGAGAACTGATTTGGGGATCGGGCAAAGTTTTTGACATAATAGTTCAGGGTTAGTAGTAGAGTGACCAACTTTTCCTGGTTTTCCTGGGACTTTCCCAGTTTTAGCACTAGAAATCCTCTAACCCAAGAATCCTTTCAGTCCTGGGCAAACTGGACAATTGGGTACATCACTGCAAAACTGCCTGATAATTTGAACAGCAATACCAAACACTACTGACAAAAAAATAGTAACCCAACTTCACAAGGCTTGACACAGAAATTTTATTGACAACATTCAATTTTACACCCTGTACTTGACAAAATACTGCACATCTGTGTGCATTCAACTCCCATCATTGTAATAAAGTTTAATTTTTAAAATACTTTCATTGCGCTAAGGTATATATAACCAAGTTTCTCATTTTAACTGTTTCTATGCTTACAATCGAGCAGCATTAATTACATTCATAAAGTTGTGCAACCATCACCACTTCATTTTTTTTAAAGGACGTTTCTATTCACTTATCCATCAATATAGCAGGCCCTGTCCTAGGCGCTAGGGATTCCATGTTGAACAAAAAATGACATAATCCGTGCCTTCACGGACCACGGTGGGTGCTGCTTTGTCCCCAAAGTCTTTATGTACACGGGGGAAAGTGCCCAGGGCTGAAAGGTGCAGTGGGTACACTGCAGGGGTCGGAGAAGATCCCACCGAGCCCGGCGTCTGGAAGCAGCACCGAGGAGGGCCCATCCTCCAACCCCCTATTCCAGAGTCCAAGGCAGGTGGGACTCGCCCCTTGTCTGAAGGGGCGGGGCCTTGCCTGGCGCCGCGGGGGCGGGGCGTGCCGGGGCGGGGCTGCGTCGGGGGCGGGGCGGAGAAGCCGTAGGCGGGGGCGGAGGAGCCGTAGGCGGGCACGGTTCTCCCTCCGCCCGCCTGGGCCTGCACCGGACGCCGCTGGGGCCGGGCCGTTGAGCCGCGGCTCCTGCGCCCGGCTCGGTGGCGGCGGCTGTCTGACAGGAAGTCTGAGTGGGATGCGGCTGATGCGGAGGCGGCTCTGCTCGTTTCTCATCGCCCTGTACTGCCTCTTCTCCCTCTACGCTGCCTACCACGTCTTTTTCGGGCGCCGCCGCCAGGCGCCGGCCGCATCCCCCCGGGGCCTCAGGAAGGGGGCGGCCCCCGCGCGGGAGAGGCGCGGCCGAGGTAGGACGGGGGCGGCAGCTTCCTTCCCCGGCTGCGCGGCTGGCCTGGGGGCTGCGGGACGGCGGGGTCAGCCGCGGACCCGCTCTCCGGGCCGGGATTACTCCCGGGGCCTGGGGTGCGGTTTTCCTCCTTCAGCCTCGCCAGCGGCCCTGGGCTCGGGATTGGGGGCTGTTCTTATCTTTACCCGAATCTCACGCGCGGGCCCCACTCCCCATCCCGGAGGCTGACAGGCGCGCACGCCTTCAAAGCACGTGTTAAATATCCAAGAAGTTGTCTCAAATGCCAGAGGTCTGTGGGAATGCTGCTGGGAGGAAGGCCGCAAATCGCCGCTGGGTTTAAGACATCTGTTTCCATGTTTAAAGCAAGAGCAGTGACTTCGGAAGGCGAGAGCGCTTTACCTCCAAGTGTCCTGCATTTTAACGCGTGTCAGGATCAGACTCAGCTCTCTCTGCCCCTTCATTCAGAATTTTGCACAGTAGTATCTAAAACTGGTGGACGCTACACTCTGAAGTCAGGTTTTTATGCATAGGTTACATATATACAATCGATAAAGAATTGCAAAAGTTAAACATTTAACTTGATACGTATTATTCGGTTATTTTTTAAAGTTTTGTTTTGGGGGAGATAATTTTCCTGTCTCAAGTTAACATTATATTTCTAAGATCTTTCAGAGTAAAGGTTCAATAAAAATTAAGTTGCTGATTTTCTTTTTTGTGTGTGTGTTTAACTAGTTCAAATTCTATTGCTTTATCTCTGAAAAATTAAAATTGGGATGAAATTAGAACTAACATCTAATTAAAGTGACTTGAATTTATCTGCCCTTATACCTTACTGGTAAACACTGTTACTCTTTTTACAACAGAACAGTCTACATTGGAAAGTGAAGAATGGAATCCTTGGGAAGGAGATGAAAAAAATGAGCTACAACAAAGATTTAAAACTAGCCTTCAAATATTAAATAAATCCACAAAAGGAAAAACAGACCTCAGTGTACAAATCTGGGGCAAAGCTGCCATTGGTAAGTTAATATGTAGAAGAAAGATACGTAAAAAGCATTGTAAAATGCACTTTATTGATATTAAATGTGTTTTAATATAGCTTGTTTTATCATTTGTTAATGCATCATGATTTTTTTGGTCAATATTTCATTTCTCCTTTTCATTAGACAATATCCGTATGCAAATACACACACCTTCCATTGTTGGTCTTTAGCAGAGCACAGCTTCATTTGTAGTACAGTGAGTAGGTTATGTAGCATCATTATATTGAAATGCATACATCAACTGAATTTTCATGAATCTGTGTATTTATTGGACACTTGATACACAAGTATAAGATGTGGCCCCTGCCCTTGATGGCCAGACAAGTTTGGGAAACACTGAAGAGAACAAATTTAAATGAGGTTCTTCATTACAGGCCTTTCTCAAAGCCTTTAATATGCCACTGTTCATTGTGAGTGTCAAAGACGGGGATGTAGTGTGTATTTGAGTAAACTCGATTGACCACAGAAGCATTTTGCTCTGAGTGTCATGAGAATCTAGTGTTCCAAGATGTATATTATGCTCTATTAGAGAGCAGGGCCCTGGGGGCTAGAAGAGTCAACGAATTTAGTGATTTAGAAGGGGCCTTATTCAGCCTTTGGACATAACTTGGATTTATGTACGAAAAGGGATATGGATAGAAAGTAGCAAATGAGAAGAACTTATATAGTACATAACGCCTGGCTTATGGTGTTTCGTAAATTCATTCATGCTTACATATAAATATACATCCTTGAAGATTACTACTGACCTCTAAATTTCAAGTACCTGAACCCAGGCTTCAAATCATCGAGTTCTAACAATTTTTTTGAAATAAAGTCTCTAATATTGATTTCTTTCTTTAAATCTCCTCTTCACCATTTTAGTTTTAAATTAATTTTACATCTTAATAGGTTTTCTTATTTCCAGACTTTTCCCTTTTCAATCCAAAAGCACAAAGTTGCCAGATGAATTTTATCAAATGTTACTTTCATCAACCTGTTCTCCAGACACAGTCATAGGATGCCAGTTATAGACATTCCCATTCAAAAGAGGAGAAAATGGAAGTAAAAAGGAGTCACTGGTCCAAGCAATTTTGAAATCCAACCAGGCAAGCTCCATTAGGTTTTCAGGCATAGGAGTAATCTGTGGCTTACAGCTTTGCCTTCTTGCCTTTCAGCTCCCCCATTGGAGTCATCCTTTCTTTTCTCACGAAGGGTGATACATGTTGGCAGCTTGTTAGTTTTATCAGCCTGTTTCCTGCTGGTAGAATTTTGGGAGCACAACAGCTTTCTTTGATTTTGACCTCTCTCTGTCTCTTTCGGTCCAAGCTGGCAGTGTTTCTGCTGATATAACAGTTTGAAGAACTTTGTGGGTCTCCTGTGTATGTCACAGGATTCACTCCATTAGATAAGAAGCTTCTCCACAGATCTTTCCTGAGTAATCTCATCTCTGTTTCTGGCTTCTGCTGAGATGGTTGAGGAAACCCATGAGTTACATGCATAATCTCTTCAGGGAGCCCATTGTGTGAATGAATATTCTGATCTTCTGAGGCACTAGCAAAAGGTTGTCCAGCCACATCCTTGGCTTTCTTTTCAGAGCGTGCTTTCCTGACAGTAAATCTAATTTTTCATCTCTTTTTAATCTTAATAGTCTGAGGATTTCCAAAATCATCAAATTCTGGTTCCTTTTTGCTTAACAGTTCTCTCAATCTCTCTTCTGTTACGTTTTACTATAATCAGGAGAAAAAACCAGTCCATACCTTTAACAGTTTGCTTGGAACCCTCTTCAGCTAAATATCCAAGTTTATCACTTGCAAGTTCTTTCAACTTCAGGACACAATTCAGCTAAGCTTTTTGCTGTTATATAACAAGGATCCTCTTTCCTCCAGTTTCTAATAACATGTTCCTCATTTCCTTCTGAGCCTTCACCAGGAGTGCATATTAAAGCACTGCTTTAATACGTGTATTTCTACCATATTTAATACACAGTCTACTTATGACAATTCAGGTATTCTCTAAGATGATACAGATTTTCTCTACTGTGTGCCTCACTTTCTTTTGAGTCCTCATTAGCTGAGCTGTTAACCTCCTTATTTCTGCGTTCAGTCTATTCAAGGCAATCTAATCTAGGCTTTTTAAATCATGTTTCTCAAAATTCTCCCAGCCTTTTCCCATTACCCAATTTTAAAGCTACTTCCACATTTTTAAGTATTTGTTCCAGTAGCACCCCATTTCCAGGTACCATAATCTGTAACTATATAATCCATAGTTTCCTATAGCTGTCATAACAAATTACCACAAATTTAGTGGCTTAAAACAACACAAATTTATTATCCTACATTTCTGAGGACAAAAGTCTAAAATGTGTCTGTGGGGCTGTGTTACTTTTGCAGGCTCTAGAGGAGAATCTGTTTCCTTGTCTTTTAGTTTCTGGAGGCTACCAACGTCATTCCGACCTCTGCTTCTGTTCTCACATCTCCCTTCCCTTTGACCCTCCTGCCTCCCTCTTGTGAGGACTCCTGTGGTTACATAGGCCCACCCAGATAGTCCATGATAATCTCTTCACTTTGGCATCCCTAACTTAATCACATTTTAAAAGTCTCTTTGCCATGTAAGGTAACATAGTCACAGGTTCTAGAGATTAGGACATGGACATCTTTGTGGGGGCAAAGGGAGACACTATTCAGCCTACCACAGTTGGAAAGCTTTGTCTAATTGGCCAAGTTTTAAAACATGTTTGTTTTGGTTTCCTTTAGTACCAGAGTGTAATGAGAATGGAACAAAACACGTCTTTCAATGTAAATGAAACAGGGTTCCCAGAGGTGTTGTGTGGTCTCCATATTACCTCATTGTGTGAGGCTGCTCTCCTCTACTCTCAAAGCTTTCATTCAGTTGAAGTCATGATAAAACATCAGGGGCTACTATAAGGAGAACAGATGCAGTGGCATTTGTCTGTAAAGAGCATCATGCAGTCAGGGATGTGTGTTCAAGTGAGGAGGAGGTGGTATCCTCTTGACACATTGAATGTATATGTATATCCATAAGTTCCTCTGGTTGTGTTTGGCATAAAAAGGTGAATCGCCCTGGTTTGTTATAATATGAACACAGTTCTAATCATGTAATTTGCTTTGTAATATAATACATTTGCTTTGTAATATAATAACATTTCATTTCAGAATAAGGTAATAAAGGTACAGTGATAATTGGGGAGTTCTGGAATCCAAAGTAAGAGAGGTTATTGTCTTTAATATAACTCACATTTTGCCACATTTCACGCTGACAACTTCTGAGTTCATCTCTCATTAGCTGCCATATTGATGATTTTGCGCTATTGCTTGATAGCACTGCCTGCCAGTGAACCAAAGGGGAAAAGTTCTGGTTTCAAAGTCAAATGATTAGAGGAATAGAACATAAGCTTATCTCATGTACCAGGGTGGACAAGGCAATAAATGTTTTTTGTTTTTGTTTTTAATTACCAGGCTTGTATCTCTGGGAGCATATTTTTGAAGGCTTACTTGATCCCACTGATGTGACTGCTCAGTGGAGAGAAGGAAGGTCAATTGTAGGAAGAACACATTACAGGTATTAGTTGTACAACGTTAACCTTTGATATGTTGCTGTACAATATTTTATGTGAATACTAGAAGAAAAAGAAGAGGAAAATATACATTTTCCATTTTAACTTGTGAAGGATAGAGGAATACATCTCATGAATATGTATTCATAGTTAAAACTTGGACATTTTCTTATGAAATTGGATGTTACAAAATATTCCTTTTTTTGGAATCGTGTCTGTTTTCTTTTTATCTGATTTGTGACATTTGGTGATGAGCATTTATTAATAATTCTATACCTTGGGGGAATAATATGTAAACCTAAAAGTATTTTTACTTTTCTCTTTCATATAATAGTCGTGTTCATTTTTTATAATATTTAGGTGGTATCAAAGCTGTTGCTATCACTATTAAAATTCTTGTTCATTAAAACTTATTTCATGTATGAATTCTATCATGATTAATGGTATAGATTACCAATTTCCTGCAATACTCAGAAATATTTACCTTTTTTTTATGTAATTAATTAATTTTCTTTTGAGATAGGGTTTCCCCAGGTTTCCGGGGTTAGAGTGTAGTACTGTCATCATAGCTCACCGCAACCTCAAACTCCTGGGCTCAAGCAATCCTCCTACTTCAGCCTCCTGAGTAGCTGGGACTACAGGCATGTACCACCACGCCTGGTTAATTTTTCTATTTTTTGTAGAGATGGAGTCTTGCTCTTGCCCAGGCTGGTCTTAAATTTCTGGGCTCAAGCAATCTTCCTGCCTCAGCCTCCCAAAGTACTAGGATTACAGGCATGAGCCACTACACCCAACCTTTATTTTTATTTTTTTTTTTTTTTAGAGATAGGGTCTCACTTTGTCACCCAGGCTGGAGTGCAGTGGTGTGATCATAGCTCACTATAACCTTGAATTTCTGGGCTCAAGGGATAACTCTCACCTCAGCCTCCCGAGTAGCTGAGACTGTAGGTGCACACCACCATGCTCAACTAATTTTTCTGGGGTTTTTTTTTGTTGTTGTTTTTTTGGTAGAGACAAAGAGTCTCTCTCTGTTGCCCAGGCTGGTCTTGAACTCCTGACCTCAGGTGATCCTCCCACCTTGGTCTCCCAAAGTGTTGGGATTACAGGTGTGAGCCACTGCACCCAGCCAGAAATATATATATATTTTTTTATTCAATAAAACCAATGTATTGCTAAGACTTTTTTGGGCTTTTGTTTTTTAAAATTCTTATCTATGACTGCATATTTTCTGAATATTTTTAAATAGAATTGAGATTATTTTATTTAGAAAAACTGTGATAATTTTGTCATGTGAAATAATGCTATTTTTATTAGATATTGCTTATTGAAATAAAAACATTTTTAAATTATTGTAAAATGTTTATTTTATGTAACAATTGTATTAGGACGGAAAATGTGAACTAAACATTCTGGTTTCTATTAGGATTTCATTCTTTTCTACAAAAATCAAGAGAGGAAAAGCTATAGTTAATTTCGTTTTCATTTTTACTGTAAATTTAATTCTTTATTTACTTTATATACACTTAGAAAGCAATTTCATTGCATATATCTTTTCAAAGTGATCATACTTGAAAAGTAAACAGGTTTTTAAAATCGTCATTGGTAATAATTGTATTCCCTTTCATCTCTAGGCTTCTGTTGAGCTAATCCCATTCAGGAGCTTATACATAGCCCTAAACTTAAAGTAGTTGGATTTGGGTGTTTGAAAGTAAATGTGTATTATGTGTATAAATCTAATATTTTGGTTTTTGAAAAGTAAATATGTTATGGGCATTAATTAGTCTAATAGTTTTACCCATAATATATAGAATTTTCAGAAAAATTACTAAAAATTCACAAGTTAGCATCTTTAAGCTTAAAATTTTATAATGATAGTGAAGGATTTGAGCAAACAGCATTAACTTCAAAAAGAAAGCCAATTTATCCTTCCCTTCTGAATTTTTTACATGAGATTTTATACAGGCATACCTTGGAGATATTGTGGGTTCAGTTCCAGACCACCACAGTAAACCGAGTCACAAAATTTTTGGTTACCCAGTGCATATAAATGTTATGTTTGTACTATACCATAGTCCATTAAGTGTGCAATAGCATTATGTCTGACAAAACAATGCACATACCTTAATTTAAAAACACTTTATTGCTAAAAAAAAAAAAAAAAAGTGCTAACAATCATCTGAGCCCTCAGCAAGTCATAATCTTTTGCTGGTGGAGGGTCTTGCTTCAGTGTTGATGGCTGTTGTCTGATCAGGTGGTGGTTACTGAAGATTTGGGTGCCTGTGGCAATTTCTAAAAATAAAACAACGAAGTTTACCTCATCAATCTTCCTTTCACAAAAGATTTCTCCATAGCATGCAATGCTGTTTGGTAGCTTTTACCCACAGTAGAACTTCTTTCAAAATTGGACTTAACTCTCTCAAACCCTGCCACTGCTTTGTCAACTAAGTTTATGGAATATTAAATCCTTTGTTGTCATTTCAGTAATGTTCACAGCATCTTCACCGGAAGTAGATTCCATCTGAAGAAACCACTTTCTTTGTTCATCCATAAAGAGCAACTCCTCATTCATTAAAGTTTTATCACAAGATTGCAGCAGTTCAGTCACATCTTCAGATTCCACTTGTAATTCTAGTTCTCTTGCTATTTCCACCACATCTGTCATTACGTCCTCCACTCAAGTCTTGAATTCCTCAAAGTCATCTATGAGGTTGTGAATTAACTTTTTCCAAACTCCTGTTAATGTTGATATTTTGACCTCCTCCTATGAATCATAAATGTTCTTCATGGCATCTAGAATGGTGAATCCTTTCAAGAAGGTTTTTAATTTACTTTGCTCAGATCCGTCAGAGGAATCATCACTATCTACAGCAGCTATAGCCTTACAAAATGTATTTCTTAAACAAGAAGACTTGAAAGTCAAATTACTCCTTGATCCATGGGCTACAGAATGGATGTTGTGTTAGCAGGCATGAAGACCACATTGATCTCCTTGTACATCTCCATTAGAGCTCTTGGACAACCAGCTGCATTGTCAATGAGCAGTAATATTTTGAAAGGAATTCTTTTTTTGAGCAGTAGGTCTCAACAGTGGGCTTAAAATATTCAGTAAACCATGCTGTAAACAGATATGCTATCATGTAGGCTTTGTTGTTCCATTTGTAGAGCATAGGCAGAGTAGGTTTAGCATAGTTCTTAAGGGCCCTAGGATTTTCAGAATGGTAAACAAGCATTGGCTTCAACTTAAAGTCACCACCTGAATTAGCCCCTAGTCAAGGGTTTTTCTGGAGGTAAAATGAATAATGTATGAGGGGAGTGAGCATCATTACATGTTTGGGGTGGAGTGTAGGGCATGCAAGCACAGTGAGAAATCATCTTAGTACATACATCCTGTGATTAAAAAATGGCAGATAAGTCCCTCCCAGGATGGGGATTTTAGTATTATAATGAGCTAGGGGTTAACATTGGTCATTCTTTCAGCCTTGTGCTCAGGCTTAGTGGGTCCTTGAGCAAAATCTGTGGTGGGGTATCACTTACCTTGTCTTCTTTGAATAAGACTGTAGTTTTCTCGTGGCTGCAAGGACGTTCTGCCATTTCTGGGAAAGAAACACAAGGGAATGCGTTGTACAACAAAGTTACAAAGTTTTGGTCATCAAATCTTTCTGAGAGCTCTCTATTTTCTGCCTACTTTGAAACTGCAGTTGCTAAGCTGTCAGTGTTGAGATAAAACTCACTGTCAAGGCCACTTAGAGCACCCAGCCCTAGCCACAATGTGAGCACTGAAAACTCATTTGAAATATGAGGGAACTAAAAACACTACTATAAAAACACTTCTTGTTTATGGTGCCAGTTACATTTGTTTTTTTCTTGCTGAGTTGTTTGAGTTCCTTGTAGATTCTAAATACTAGTCTTTTGTCAGATGTATAGTTTGTGAAAGTTTTCTCCCATTCTGTAGGATATCTGTTTACTCCATTGATTATTTTTTTTGCTGTGCAGAAGCTTTTTAGTGTAATTAAGTCCATTTATTTATTTTTGTTTTTATTGTATTTGTTTTTGGGGTCTTAGTCATAAATTCATTGCCTATGCCAATATTGAGAATGGTTTTCCCTAGGTTTTCTTCTAGAATTCTTATGGTTTCAGGTCTTACATTTAAGTCTTTAATCTATTATAAGTTAATTTTTTTATATGGTGAGAGATAGGGATCCAATTTCATTGTTTTGCATGTGGCTATCCAATTTTCCTAGCACCATTTATTTAATAGGGCATCCTTTCCCCAATGTATGTTTTTGTCTGCATTGCCAAAGATCAGTTGGTTGTGGGTACATGGTTTTATTTCTGGGTTCTCTATTCTGTTCCATTGATCTATGTGTCTACTTTTATACCAGTACCATGTTGTTTTGATTACTATAGCCTTGTAGTATAATTTGAAGTTGAGTAATATGATACCTCCAGATTTGTTCTTTTTGCTTAGGATTACTTTGGCTATCTGGGCTCTTTTTTGATTCCATATGAAATTTTGGATTGTTTTTTCTTCTTCCCTTTTCTTTTTTAGAGGCAGGGTCATGCTCTGTCACCCAGGCTGGAGTGCAGTGGCCTGATTATAGCTCACTGTAACCTCAAATTTCGTATTTTGATAGTAATTGCATTGAATCTGTAGATTACTTTAGACACAATGGACATTTTAATAATATTGGTTCTTCCAATCCATGAGCATGGGATGTTTTTCCATTTATTTGTGCCATCTACAACTTCTTTCATTAGTGTTTTGTAATTCTTGTAGAGATCTTTCACCTCCTTGTTAAGTATATTCCTAGGTTTTGTTTTTGTTCTTGTTTTTTTTTTTTTTTGCAGCTATTATAAATGAGATTAAATTCTTAATTTGATTCTCAGATTGGTGGTTATTAGAGTATAGAAATGCTGCTGATTTGTATACATTGATTTAGTAACCTGAGACTTTACTAAATTCATTTATCAATTTTAGGAGTCTTTGGAGGATTCTTTAGGGTTTTCTAGGTATAAGATCTTCTCATCAGTGAACAGAAACAGTTTGACTTCCTCTTTTCCAATTCAGAAGCTTGTGGAGCTCCACACAAACTCAAGCAGTGCCTCTGTGCGATACCCTGGCAGCTTCCTGTTCCACTCTGGAGGCCTGTGGAGGTCAAGGAGCTCCCCAGTAGCCAAAACTGCAAAGGTCAGAGGCGGGAGTGCAGAGCCTAAAAGGTCTCCTGCTTACCCTTTCCCTGGGTCCTGGTCCAGGGGCCACTGAAGGCTCTTGGCACCCTGCGCAAGTGTTTTAGCTTCTGTCTTCACCCTAAGTGTTTCCCTGTTGCCTGTTATCCTCAAGTGTTCTTTCTCTGATGATCTATTCGAAATATGGGTGTTTGAATGTCCTGATTGCTCTCTGAAGAAGAGATACACGCCATCTGCCTCAAGTCAGGCATCTTGCATAACTGAAATACTATTTTATAAAATTGAAGTTTCTCAAATAATTTATTAACCAAAAAAAATACATATATAGAATTCAATGGCTAAAAGCCATGTAACTGCTTAGATTGTGCATTTATCTTTTATTAAGGCATTTGCCAGACTACTAAGGTATTAATACTTTCATATCAATATTATTATGATACAAACATACAGGGTTTGTTCAGTAGTACTTGCTGAATTTAGAAAGAATGAAATAATACAATCATCCCTTGGTATACACAGGGGAGATTTGTTCCCAGGGTGTATACCAAAATCCTCACATACTCAAGTCCTGCAGCAGGCCCTGCAGAACCTGCATATAGGAAAAGTCAGCCCTCTGTGTACATGGGTTTCACATCCCGCTAATACTGTATTTTTGATCCACATTTGGTTGAAAAAAATCCACATGTAAGTGGACCTGCACAGTTCAAACCTATGTTGTTTAAGGGTCAACTGTATATTGGCTTCCAAAAATATATGGTTTCCCCAATCAGCATTAGAACTCAACATTGGAATGATTTCTCTGGACTTTCTAAGTATTGGAAGTATTTATTGGGAGGAAAATTTTTAACTGAACCATGCTGCAAAAGAAAAAATACTGAAAATTGTAAATTTGAACAATAATATATGCCAAGACATCTAGAAGAGCAAATCACTGTTTTAAAATTCTGTATATGAGCTCTTAAAATACATTTATTCTTCAGTTAATGGAATTTTATGATTGATGCTTAACTACTAATCTTAGAAAACTAAAGCATAGCATTCATCGTGCATAAATATACTGTAATATCTCATACAATAAGCCTCACTTTACAAAATAAATGTGTAGCAAGAAAGTTACTAAATTGAATTTTTGTAACTTGATTCATATTTTAAATGCAATAGGAGAACTTAAATAAATTGGGACAGCAAATAACTTCCTTAAAGAAAATTACTGCTTACTCATTCAACATTTATTGAGTGCCTACTATTTATCTCATAGTAGGCTCTGAGGATTTCAAAATGAATAAAATGCCTTCCCCTAACCCCAAGGAGTTCACAGACTAGTCATTGAGACAAACACATAAATTATTTTCATACCATATAGAAAGCATAATAAGGATATGCATACTCTATCATGTTAATTGTTAGGCATATACAGAAGAAATGTAACTAACTCAATCTGAGTAGAGGTGGGGGTGCAGGGCCTATTGAGAAAGCTTTCTCACAGGAGGTGATAGCTGAGCACAGTCTTTAAAATGAGTAGAAGTTAGCAAGGCAGAAAAAGGAGAGATTATATTCCCAGCAGAGATGACATCAGAGGCTCATAACTGATAAACAGCTTGGTTTGTGAATGGAATTGCAAACTATTCAATATTCCTAGAACATGAAGATGAGGGTAGGGTAGCTGAGATTGGGAGGACTGGGCAAAGGCCAGATCATGATGGACCTTATATGTACCATGTTAAGGCTCTTGGACTTTATTCTTGGGCAGTGAAAAGCAATTGAAAATGATTAGACAGGATAGCAGTGTTGTCCATACTTCTTTTTTGTGTAGATTTCTGTAGCAGCTATGTGGAAAAAATGATTTAAAGGAGAAAAACTGGGTGCAGGCAGAACAGATAAAAGATTGGAAGTATCTGGCAGAGATATAATTAAAGGATGAAAGAAGGAAGTGGTGGTGGGGTCAGAGCCAGGGGCAATTTTGAGAAATATTTGGGTGCAAAACTATGAGAATTTAGGAATTAATTAGATGGGAGGATGAGAGAGAGAAACAAGTGTAACAAGTCCCTGGTTTCTAGTTTGCATGACTAGGTACCTAATGTGTCATCAAGATAGAAAATACAGAAATAGGAGCAAGTTTGTCCCCTCTTCTCTGGCCCCCTACCTACCTACCCCGTCTTTCTTAGCAGACAACCTATTTCATCAAGAAAATTGAGGACATCATTATTACCTCCTTTAACTAGCTGCTCTAACGTTTACATACTCTTTTTAAAAATTTTTTATAATATAGAAAAATGTAAAGTTTAACTTTTCTGACTAAATTATAAAATGTCTTCTTCCATCTTAATCTATTTTTTACTTACTTAAGATTTTTAATTTATTTAAAATATTCAGAGCAGGCACAGTGGCTCACGCCTATAATCCTAGCACTCTGGAAGATCGAGGCGGGAGGATCACTTGAGCTAAGGAGTTCGAGACCAGCCTGAGCAAGAGCAAGACCCTGTCTCTACCAAAAAAATTAGCCAAGCGTAGAAAAAAATTAGACAGGCGTGGTGGCATGCGCCTGTAGTCTCAGCTGTTTGGGAGGCTGAGGCAGGAGGATCACTTGAGCCCAGGAGTTTCAGGTTGCAGTGAGCTGTGGTGGCTCAACTGTACTCTACCTGGGGCGAGGGTGTGAGACTCTGTCTGGAAAAAAAAAAAAAAAGTAAATATTTAAAAACATTTAAAATATTCAGTACTCAATTTGTACAAGTTCATTTGTTTTTAAAATTACAGTTTTTTAAAGATAAATTTATAATAAAAATATTAAAATAAATGGTTATAACTTGGAAAATTCAGAAAAGATAAAATTTTTATCACTCATAGTTCTATTAATATTTTGCCCATTATTCTAAAAACAAACGTTTTACCGTTAGCATTTTGTCATGTCTGCTTCCAGCCTTTTTTCTATTTATATTATTATATAATTAAAATTTTATACTATAGGCACAATATTGTTCCCTGCTTTTTCACATATTAATAGCTAACATTTATTGAGTGGAGATTCTGTGCCATATATTGTGTTAAGTGCTTTACAAGCTCTTTTTTACTTCCTCTTATCCTTATTAACCCACTGTTTCTCCCCAGCTAAATTAGTTCTACTACCTATATGCAATTTTATTATTATTATTATACATCTTTGAATCACAAGTGTACCTGCCTGTCTGCCTTTTTTTATATTGTTTATATTTCCTGAATACATTTCAACCTTTCCCCTTTCATTTGAACTACATTAGTGATTTTATTCTGTATCACTTAATGTAGCATTTAATATATACTCTCATGCTAGTGTTTATTGAACTATAAAATACAGTACAGGTGTTTATTATCTATATTATGCTTATATAAAGCAACAAACAGATCTATACCATTTGAAAAATACTTGATGCCTTCAAGTCTTAGCCTATAAATAACACTTTAAAAATGATATCAAAGATGAGTAATAACAGATAGATATACTGCTCAGGGCATAGTTAAAGACTCAGGGTATTTATTAGTTGCTTTTATTATAAATTCCAATAAAAACATTTTTAGGCACATTCCTATCTTACCTCATTAGAAATTAAAATATTATTAGATAATTGTCAGGTTTATCCTTAATAAAATGTTTTATTTCCTTAAAAAATTAACACAAAAGTTAGTACGTCACTCTTTAAAATTGGGTACATGACTTATGTGGGCTTAATGTCAAATAAGTAAGTCTGAGTCCCATCTCTACCATGTCCTGTCTAGTATCCACTAGCTTTATGCAAATCATAGAACCTCTCTGAAAGTTTCCTTTTCTTCTTTCATAAAATTGACCTAGTATGAGGAAGGAGGACTAGAAAACTTCCCATGCTCTAAGAATTAAACCTGCCCATAATTCTAGAGGAGAAATACTCATATACTACCAATAATAAATATTTTAAACATATCATAATTATCAGTAACATTCCTAAAGTGTTTTCTAGCCCCTCAGATTCTGCAAATTGTCTTAAATTACTAAACTTATTGAATCATTAGCCACCTTCAGTGCTAGGTACTGTCCAAGGCAAACTCAAAACATAGCCTTGATCCTGTATGTAGGTTATTATAATTTTAGAATTGTGTCATATAAATCATATGGTACATGTACATAACAAAATATATTAATGTATTTAGGTTTTGTGTTTTAACTAATATCTACTTACTCTAGTATTCTTTAACCACTGTGGTGTGAAAAAACTTAAGGTTTGAAGTTAGACAGAACTTGGTTCAAAACTCAGCTTTGCCATCACAGGCCATGCAGCTAAAGCCTGATTTCCCAAATGCAAAGTGGGGGAATAATGTACTCTGCACACTATTGTGGGAGTTAAATGATGACCCATTCAAAGTGCTTATGTATCATGTATATATAAAAGGCATTTAACAAATACTAGTTTTTTTCCCCTAATAATAAGAAGCAATAAAAGCAGGACTTGGGCATATTAGTGCTGAAGATCAAAAGATTCTAGTAAAATATAAATAAATGTTTTGAGCAGCATGTAAAGAATCTAGGACCAGTGTGACTAATTTTAAGATGAATTAGGCTGGGCACTGTGGCTCACACCTGTAATCCTAGTACTCTGGGAGGCCGAGGCTGGAGGATCACTTGAGGTCAGGAGTTTGAGACCAGCCTGAACAAAAGTGAGACCCCGTATCTACTAAAAATAGAAAAAATTGGCCAGGTGTTATGGCATGTGCCTATAGTCCCAGATACTTAGCAGGCAGGAGGATCACTTGAGCCCGGGAGTTTGAGTTTGCAGGGAGCTATGATGACACCACTGCACTCTAGCAGGGGCGACAGAGTGAGGCTCTGTCTCAAAAAAAAAAAAATAAAAAGATGAATTAAATGGTATTTTTACATTTAATACATATTAATGAAAAAATATTTCAGTGGTATTGGTTGTTCTAGGACAGCAGTCCCCAACCTTTTTGGCACCAGGGACTGGTTTCATGGACGACAGTTTTCCCGTGGACCAGGGATAGGGGTGGGCGATGGTTTCAGGATGATTCAAGTGCATTACATTCATTGGGTACTTTATTTCTATTATTATTACATTGTAATATATAATGAAATAATTATACTACTCACCATAATGCAGAATCGGTGGGAGCCCTTGTTTTCCTGCAACTAGATGGTCCCATCTGAGAGTGATGGGAGACAGTGACACCTGAAGTGTGTTGCTTATGTCCAGTCTACTCCATAGTCTTGTTTTGGTTGCTGTCACTGCAGAAAACCCTGCTTCACAAAGATAGGATGTTGGAAATGGAAGCAGGCATTTCAGTGCTTTTGTGGCAATCTCGGGATATTCTACCTTGACTTTGTCCAGAACGTATGGAGATCTGAAGTTGTCTCAAACGTACTTCTAAGGCCATTTGCGATCTCAAACAGTTGATCATCTAGTACGGACAAAGTCGATTCACCTGGCTTATTCACAGATGGGTTACGGAGCCATTCCTTCCCAGTTGGGGGTCTTTTGTAGTTGGGAAGTAATGTGCAAACTCTTTTGAAAGCTGAGATAGGTGATCATGCATGAGCTGGGAGAAAGGTCCTGGCTCAGTCTCTTTCAAAATCTCTGCTAATGTTTGAAACATGTCAAAAATCCCAATGTTCACTCATCGCCCCCATAATTCTAGTTTGACTTTGAATGCAACCACTTTATCTGCCGACTTGAACACAGTTGTTGTTCTCCCCTGAAGTGACAGATTGAGTTGAGCAGGTTGAATATGTCACACAAGTAAGCAAGTTTTGCAACCCATTCTTTGTCACTGAAATGTGCTGCCAGTGGTGACTGTTTTTCTAAAAGAAATCTCTGGAGTGGCTCTCATAACTCAAAAACTCTGGCCAGTGATCTACCTTTAGAAAGCCATCTCACTTCTGTGTATAAGAGAAGACGTGTGTGCTCTGCATCCATCTCCTCACAGAGCCGCATGAACAGATGTGAGTTAAGGGCATGTATTTTAATGTGGTTGATAATTTTAATCATACCCTGCAAAACGTTGTTTAGTTCAGGTGACATTTTTCAGCTAGCCAGCATTTCTCTATGGATGACGCAATGCATAGACTCACATTCAGAAGCAACCTTCTTGACCTGAGTATTGAAACCAGAAAGTCGTATAGTCCTGGCAGCCGCTCCGTCTGTGCGTATACCGACACAAAATGACCTATTCAGTTTTTCTGATGAAAAATTGGCCAGGTGTTATGGCATGTGCCTATAGTCCCAGATACTTAGCAGGCAGGAGGATCACTTGAGCCCGGGAGTTTGAGTTTGCAGGGAGCTATGATGACACCACTGCACTCTAGCAGGGGCGACAGAGTGAGGCTCTGTCTCAAAAAAAAAAAAATAAAAGATGAATTAAATGGTATTTTTTACATTTAATACATATTAATGAAAAAATATTTCAGTGGTATTGGTTGTTCTAGGACAGCAGTCCCCAACCTTTTTGGCACCAGGGACTGGTTTCATGGACGACAGTTTTCCCGTGGACCAGGGATAGGGGTGGGCGATGGTTTCAGGATGATTCAAGTGCATTACATTCATTGGGTACTTTATTTCTATTATTATTACATTGTAATATATAATGAAATAATTATACTACTCACCATAATGCAGAATCGGTGGGAGCCCTTGTTTTCCTGCAACTAGATGGTCCCATCTGAGAGTGATGGGAGACAGTGACACCTGAAGTGTGTTGCTTATGTCCAGTCTACTCCATAGTCTTGTTTTGGTTGCTGTCACTGCAGAAAACCCTGCTTCACAAAGATAGGATGTTGGAAATGGAAGCAGGCATTTCAGTGCTTTTGTGGCAATCTCGGGATATTCTACCTTGACTTTGTCCAGAACGTATGGAGATCTGAAGTTGTCTCAAACGTACTTCTAAGGCCATTTGCGATCTCAAACAGTTGATCATCTAGTACGGACAAAGTCGATTCACCTGGCTTATTCACAGATGGGTTACGGAGCCATTCCTTCCCAGTTGGGGGTCTTTTGTAGTTGGGAAGTAATGTGCAAACTCTTTTGAAAGCTGAGATAGGTGATCATGCATGAGCTGGGAGAAAGGTCCTGGCTCAGTCTCTTTCAAAATCTCTGCTAATGTTTGAAACATGTCAAAAATCCCAATGTTCACTCATCGCCCCCATAATTCTAGTTTGACTTTGAATGCAACCACTTTATCTGCCGACTTGAACACAGTTGTTGTTCTCCCCTGAAGTGACAGATTGAGTTGAGCAGGTTGAATATGTCACACAAGTAAGCAAGTTTTGCAACCCATTCTTTGTCACTGAAATGTGCTGCCAGTGGTGACTGTTTTTCTAAAAGAAATCTCTGGAGTGGCTCTCATAACTCAAAAACTCTGGCCAGTGATCTACCTTTAGAAAGCCATCTCACTTCTGTGTATAAGAGAAGACGTGTGTGCTCTGCATCCATCTCCTCACAGAGCCGCATGAACAGATGTGAGTTAAGGGCATGTATTTTAATGTGGTTGATAATTTTAATCATACCCTGCAAAACGTTGTTTAGTTCAGGTGACATTTTTCAGCTAGCCAGCATTTCTCTATGGATGACGCAATGCATAGACTCACATTCAGAAGCAACCTTCTTGACCTGAGTATTGAAACCAGAAAGTCGTATAGTCCTGGCAGCCGCTCCGTCTGTGCGTATACCGACACAAAATGACCTATTCAGTTTTTCTGATATTAATCATTCAAAGACTTGAATAGTTCTACACCTGTGGTGTTGGTTGGCAACAAAAGTGCACATAACATGTCCTCATGCACATCCTCCTGAAAATATATCGCACTAAAACCAGCATTGTTGTCTTGTCAATATCGGTAGACTCATCAACCTGGATTGCGTACCACAGTGACTCATTAATCCTCTCTAACAATTGTGCCTCAGTATCCTCTGCTATTTAATCAATTCATCTAGTTACGGTGCTAGCCGAAAGAGGAACACGTGCCACCTTTTGAACTGCAACTTCTGAAAGTTCACAACTAATGTCCTTAGCAGCAGGCAGGATCAACTCTTCACCAATATTAAAGGGCTTCTTAGCTTCTTAGCTTTAGCAATGCGATTAGCCACTAAAAATGATGCAGACACATTTGATGAAGTGGTGGCCTTCAATAATTGCTTCTGTTCTTTGTGTTCACATTTTTTTCTTTTGAAAAACTCCAAAGGCTTGTCTTTTAATGAAGGGTGCTTGGTCTCCATGCAGCAAAGCAGTATTGAAGTTTTCATGGCTTTGTTGGATAGCCAGTTGCTACAAATTATACAAAGTGGGCTTGGAGAATGTGAATCACCTGTTGCAATGTACCCGTAATTTACGTAGCACTCTCTGTATTTTATTTTAAATGCAGCTTTCATTTTGTTGGCAGTCTTAGAGTCTTCTGCTGTCTCATCATTGGGTCTTTCCCCCTTTTCAAAGAAGCTCTCCAGTGATGTTTGTTTTTTACTCATTTTTGCTGGGGTTAGGTTGTGCACTTACCAAAACTGTGACTGAGACAAGTTCACAGTGCAGGAAAGAGGTGCAGACAAAAGTGGTAAATAAAATAATGGGTGGGCCATGTGTGAACTAAAATAAGTGTCGGATTCTGACTTACAGCCTGCCACCAGATGCAGCTGTATAATTGAAGTACATCAACTCACTTGCCACTATAAAGCCTGCCACCAGACGCAGCTTAATTGTCATTTGCCACTCACTGATAGGGTTTTGATATGAGTCTGCAAGCAATTGATTTATTATATTCTCTGTGCAGTCAAACCTCTCTGCTAATGATACTCTGTATTTGCAGCTGCTCCCCAGCGCTAGCATCACCACCTCAGCTCCACGTCAGATCATCAGGCATTAGATTCTCATAAGGAGTGTGAAACCTAGATCCCTCACATGTACAGTTTAGAGTAGGGTTTGTGCTCCTATGAGAATCTAATGTCTCCACTGATCTGACAGGAGGTGGAGCTCAAGCAGTGATGCTATCAATGGGGAGTGGCTGTAAATACAGATGAAGTTTAGCTCGCTGGCCCGCTTCTCACCTCCTGCTGTGTGGCCCGGTTCCTAACAGGCCATGGACCAGTACCAGTCCATTGCCCAGGGGTTGGGGACCGCAGTTCTAGAAAGCATATAATTAAAATATGATATATGGCTTTTGTAATTTTGAGATATGTTCCATCTATGCCTATTTTGTTAAGAGTTCTTATCATAAAAGGATGCTAAATTTTGTCAAATGCTTTTTCTGCATCTATTGAGAGGATCGTATGGTCTTTGTTTTTGCTTCTATTTACGTAGTGAATCACATTTATAGATTTGCATATGTTGAACCATCCTTGTATCTCTGGGATGAAGCCCACCTGGTCATGGTAGATTATTTTTTTGATGTGCAGCTGAATTCGGTTTGCTAGGATTTTCTTGAGAATTTTTGCATCTTTATTTATAAGGGATGTTGGTCTGTAGTTTTCTTTTTATGTTGAGTCATTTCCTGAGTTTGGTATCAAGGTGATACTGGCTTTGTAGAATGAGTTGGGGAGGATTCTTTCCTCCTCAATGTTATGAAATAATTTCTGCAGTACAGGTACCAGTTCTTCTTTGTAGGTCTGGTAAAATTCGGCTGTGAAACCATCTGGTCCGAGACTTTTTTCGTTGGAAGATTTTTTATTGCTGCTTCAATTTCCTTACTTGATATTGATCTGTTCAGAAGTTCTGTTTCTTCCTGATTGAGCCTAGGGAGATTGTGGATTCCAAGAATTTGTCCATTTCCTCCACGTTTTTAAGCTCATGTGCATAGAGATTTTTATAGTATTCAGAGATGATATTTTGTATTTCTGTGGTATCAGTTGTAATATCCCCTTTTTCATTTCTGATTGAGCTTATTAGGGTCCATCCTTTTCTGTTTCTGGTTAATCTATCTCGAGGCCTGTCAATTTATTTATCTTTTCAAAGAACCAACTTTTTGTTTCATTAATCTTCTGTATAATTCTCTTGTTATTAATTTCATTTAGTTCTGCTGTGACCTTAGTTATTTCTTTTCTTCTGCTGGGTTTGGGATTGGTTTGCTCTTCCTTTTCCAGTTCCTTGAGCTGATTCATTAAATTGTTGATTTGTGAACTTTCTGTCTTTTGGATATAGGCATTTAAGGCTGTGAACTTTCCTCTTAGGACTGCTTTTGCTGAATCCCACAGACTTTGATAACTTGTGTCCCCTTTGTCATTTAGTTCAAAGAATCTTTTGATTTCTATCTTAATTTCCTCCTTGACCCAATAATCATTCAGCGGTAGGTTGTTTAATTTCCATGACTTTGTGTAGGGTTGAGTGTTTCTGTTGGAATTGATTTATTCCACTGTGGTCTGAAAAGATAAAAGGTACAATTTCTGTTTTTTTAAATTTGTTGAGACATGTTTTGTGGCCTGGGATGTGATCAGTCTTACAGAATATTCTATGAGCTGATGAGAAGAACATATATTCAGTAGTTCTGGGGTAGAATGTTCTATAAATGTCTGTTAGGCCCATTTGTTCTGCAGTTCTGTTTAAGTTCATTTGTTTCTTTGTTTATTTTCTGGTTGGAAGATCCGTCCCATTCTGTCAGTGGGGTATTGAAGTCCCCAGCTATTACAATGCTGCTGTTTATCATTTTGTTTAGATCAAGTAGGGTTTGCTTTATGAATCTGGGCCCAACTGTGTTAGGTGCATAAATATTTAGGATTGTTATGTCTTCTTGTTGAATTGTTCCCTTCACCATTATATAAAGACCATCTTTGTCTGTCTTTAACTTTTTTTGATTTGAAATCTATGTTATCTGATATGAGAACTGCTGCACCAGCTTTCTTTTGGTTTCCATTTGCATGGAATATTGTTTTCTATCCCCTCACCTTGAGTCTGAATGAGTCCTTGTGGGTTAGATGTGTTTCCTGGAGACAGCAGATACTTGGCTTGTATTTTTTTATCCATCCACAAAATGCGGTATATGTTTACCATGGAGTACTACTCAGCCATAAAAAAAATGAATTAATACCTTTTAAATCTGGATGGAACTGGAGACCATTCTCCTAGGTGAAGCATTGCAAGAATGGAAAAACAAACACCACACGTACTCACTATTAAATTGGAACTAACTGAACAGCACTCATGTGCACAATAGGAGGTAAAACTCAACAGAAATCAAACAGATGTGGGTGGCGGGGAGGGGGATGGCCGAAATCATACCTGATGGGTACAGCTTAATAAGGTTAACTTTCTTCCATCTTTTATATAGTAATCAGGAAACTGATGTTGATGGAGTGAAGGAAGTAAATTTGGAATAATTTATCTTGTTTTTAAATAAACGAAGAGTTTTTAAATGAACAAATGGAGTATAAGGCAGAGAGAGTCATCAGGGAAGTAATGCCTAAAAAAGTCCGTCTAGATCTAGAAATTTATTCTTTTAATTTTTTAACTAAAAGAATTTAATTTTTTAATTGTAGCAGGTACTCTCTTCTAGAATGCATAACTCCCAACTCTGTTGTTAATGTAACCATATTATATTCATTCAGTCAACACTTATCAAGCAATTGCTGTATGCCAGAAACTGTTTTACCCACAGTAAATACAACAGTGAGCAAAACAAAGCCGATGCCCTCCTGGAGCTTAAATGCTTGTTGGAGGAGACAAACAAGTAAAATACATCGTGTGTCAGAAGAAGATAACTGCCATGTAAAACATTAAGCAAAAGAGTGGCGTAGAGAGGGCTGGAGGTTGGGGGTGGAGCATTTGCTGTTTGGGGGCAATGCCAAGAAACACATTACTTAAAAGATAATATTTAAACACAAGGCTTGAAGAAGGTACAGGGATGAGCCTTGTGTATATTTGGGAGAAGAGTATTCTAGGCAGAGGAAAGAAACAAATGCAAAGGCCCTAAGACAGGAGTGGAGGAAGAACAGGGGCCAGTATGTCTGGAGCGGAATGAATGAGAACAGTGTAAAATAACAAAAGTTGATTGTGGGAATAGAATTATTCTTAAAACTCTTCTCATACTATTGAGCCAGAGATCGAGTAGGTGTCCTCCTTGCTTCTTATTCTGCTTCTAGACCATTCTCCCCTTTCCCTCCCTAATACCCCCAATTTTGAATCTCATGCCAGCAGACAAAACCATCTATTACCCTTACTCTCTGAAATCATATACTGACTCTCGGGTTTATCCCCCTAATTCTTTGAAGAGTTTAGCTCCTGGTTCAGTCTCACTGTGTCTCTGACACTACTCTGGTCTTAATTCTTGGTGATTTCCAAATCTACGTAGGGTCCTTCTACCTTGATCTTCTCAGTTCCTTCACCTTCTCTCCTCCGGTGAGCTGGGCCTGCACCTGCCCTCAGCCATTCCCTGTCATAGTCATTTCCTAGACCTTGTCATTACACATACTGCATCTTTTCAACATGATCTCAAGTCTCTGCAACTACCACAATTTTTCAATCCAAGTCATTTCCTGAAATAATCTGACTCCAGCAACCCATTGTTCCTACACCCTTTCATTGTCCCTCACTGCCCTCTCTTCATTTTATTCTTTACCCAGCTTAAATTTCATAGTCAATCACAGGCATGACTGTGATTTACCTATATTCCGTCAGCTCCCTAGTTCCCTAGTCTGGCAAACCCAAACCGTGGTTAAAGCCAGCTCTCTGCCTACTCCATACCTGCACCCATGCAGCTAAACACATTTGGAGAAAGGTGCTAATCAATGTTGATTTATATACATGTCCTTGAACCTCAGGTGCCCAGCAATCTTGCATTTCCCTTGTCCACGTATTCTCCCACTCTCCTAGAAGGCTGTTTCATGCCTTCTCTCCTAAACATTAATACCTCTTCCCTCAACCTTTCTTGCTTTATGACCCTATTGCTTGCTCACTGAGAAAACAGGGCCAGTCAGGAGGGAACACCTAGCTTTTCAGTGATCTCCCAGCTTCTACCTTTGCCCCTGTGCAGTGCATTCTAATGCAACAGCCAGATTGATTCTGATAAAACCTATGTCATGTCATGTCCCCCTGATCAAAACCCTGCATGATAGAGCCCCCTGTGATGATTTAGACCTTATCTTCTGCACCTGTTCCCCTCAGTTACTCTGCTACAGTCACCCTCGCTTTCTGCTGCTCCTGAATGTGCCTGGCAAACGCTGTCTTGTGGCCATCACTCTGGCTTGCTCTACACTCAGTCCTCCCCCAGGTCTGCATAGTTTGCCCCTCATCTCCAACTCCGTGCTCAGATGCTGCTGCAGTGAAACGTTCCCTGGTCACTTATTTAAGATTGCGACCCTACCCTCTCAGAAATGCCCTCCCCACTTCTCTGCTTTATTTTTCCTCACATCATTTAGCACCTTCTAAATAATTTACTGACTTGACTTGGTTACTGTCCAGCTCCACCACTAGAACTAGAATATAAACTGCATGAGGGCAAGGTAGGGAAGAGAGGACCTGGAAGGGTTGAATTAATGTTATTCATTCAGAAATGTTATGGTGATCCCTAGATTTTATAAACATACAGCTGTAAAATATTCAAATTCTTAAATATTTTTAAGAAATCTGTTTGGGCCAAGACTTCAGATAGCTCTTATACCTATGATCTCTGTAATTTGTCCACCATTCCTGAAACTGGTTTTATTAAAAGATAAGATCTTTTCTTTCACAAAATAATATACTTAGTAAAGCGAAAGCTACAGTTGTTTTTCTGATCTTCTAGGTGGCAACCCCAGGAAACAAATGAAAGTCTTAAGAATTACCAAGATGCTTTGCTTCAGAGTGATCTCACGTTGTGCCCAGTGGGAGTGAACACAGAATGTTACAGAATCTACGAGGCTTGCTCCTATGGCTCCATTCCTGTGGTAGAAGATGTAATGACAGCTGGCAGCTGTGGCAGTACGCCTGTTTACCACAGTGCTCCTCTGCAGTTGCTCAAGTCCATGGGTGCTCCCTTTATCTTTATTAAGAACTGGAAGGAACTTCCTGCTGTTTTAAAAAAAGAGAAAACTATAATTTTACAAGAAAAGATTGAAAGAAGAAAAATGTTACTTCAGTGGTATCAGCACTTCAAGACAGAGCTAAAAATGAAATTTACTAATATTCTAGAAAGTTCATTTTTAATGAGTAATAAAAGTTAATTGTTAATTATATTTTTAAGCTAAGATGTGATTTTTAAAATCAGTGCCACTGCTGAGTATGTGAGGGTGTTTGTGTGTGTGTGTATTTATAAACGTTTTTTTAAGGTAGCCTCGTAATAATACCATATAAGGTACCCTAGATTACATACATAACGTTGACTGAGTGCTCCCTTATTGGGCCACTCCTCCATACAAGCTAAAAATGTATGTTACTCAGATTCATTTCTACAAAGGCAAATGATTCAACATTTATCAACTTTTCTGACTCATTCAAACCCATTCTATAAAATGGTGGCTTCCAGGGGCTGGAGTGGGGGGCTGGGGTGGGTATTGGTCAAAGGGTACAATATTTCAGTTAGGAAGAATAAGGAATAAGTTCAAGAAATCTGTTGTACAACATGGTGACCATAGTTAATATATTGGTTTTTTTTTTAGAGACAAGAGTCTTATTCTCTCACCCCAGCTAGAGGGCAGTGGCATCAGTGTAGCTCACTGCAACCTCCATCTCCTGGACTCAAGTGATCCTCCTTCCTCAGCCTCCCAAGTAGGTGGGACTACAGGTGCACACCACCATGCCTAGCTAATTTTTTTCTATTTTCAGTAGAGACGGGGTCTCGCTCTTGCTCAGGCTGGTCTCAAACTCCTTAGCTCAAGTGATCCTCCCACCTCAGCCTCCCAGAGTGCTAGGATTACAGGTGTGAGCCACTGTGCCCGGCCTTGTATTCTTGAAAAATGCTATGAGAGTGAATGTTAAGTGTTCTCACCACAAAAATAGTTATGTGAGGTAATATATATATGTTAATTAGCTACATACAGTCAATCCACAATGTATATATACTTGAAAATATATTATACATGGTAAATACACACAATTTTTCTGTCAGTTTAGACAAATAATCAAAATCAAAATAAACACACTGTAGGAAGCATCATTATGTAGTCAAAGTTGGGTTTTGGAATCATACAAAACCTGTGTTAAAACCTTGCCTCTACACCTTCTATTTGGGGACCTTGAGCAAGCCACCTAATCATTCTGAGTCTTGGTTCCTTTCAGTGTAAAATGGTGATAATGCTATCTCACAGGTTTAGTTGTAAATATGAAATGAAATAATACATTAACTAATATACATATGTGTGTGTATATATATGCACATGCATGTGTATATAGTGATTTTTAATCCATTTTTCTTACTAGTTACTATAGTGTTAAATTTGAATATTTGAACACATGCTCATTTACATAATTTGGGAGTAATCATATGCCATATTGGGAATGTATGTAGACAAATCTTAGAGAGTTAGATTTTTAGATTACTTGAGATTATGTTGGATCTGGTTGAGGCAGGGGCCTGGCTATCACAATTCATATAAAACATGGACTGGAGCAGTCAGAACCAGAATATTAGTGCCTAAACTTCACAGAAATGGTCATTAAAGTATGGAATAAAACTTTAGCCAGCTCAAATGAAGGGACTTCAAGCAAAGCCAGTTTGATACCCTTGGAGAGAAGTGGCTTTGGATGAAGCCTGAGTGAGTGGTGTTTTATCTTCAGGTCCTCAGGCACAATCAGTTGTTTTGCTTTTTATTATCTCAGGAATCCTTAACTGAGGAATCCTCAATTAAGCCTATCCCAGGGCTTAACTCCTATGAAATCAGGGAATGTAACATCATGGTTCCCTTCCAGAAGCCTTTTGTTGCCTTATCATGTGAATGCCATAGATATTCAGCAATTGTAAATTCCTCCACACTTTCTTAGACCTGGAGCTCCCACGAGTGTGTCCACATCATCGAAAGGTCTGGAAGTCTGGAAGTAAAGGACCTTAACTATCAGAGAGTCAGGGTGCCTGCCACAACCCTATCCAGTTCTAAGGGAAACTGCCCCATCTGCAGCCCCTGCTAAAGGCACTGCATGTACGCAGTCACATTTTAGACCATGTGACTCTCTGCTTTTGTTCCCCACCTCAGGTCACAGCTATGGGCACTTGATTCAGGGCATCCTGTTTGTAGACTTCCTAGTGACTCCAGATAGTAAAAAAAAAAAAAAAAAACTGAGGCAAACAGCTAGTTCAAGGCATCTTTGAATTAGGAAACACTGAGAACCTGGGAGTCAACTGTAAAAACAGAGCAGAAAGGATGCAATGGAATAGGAGCTATGAACCAGCACTGGGGCCATGACAGAAGCAAAGATGCTAAGAACAAGCTCAAGGAGAGGGACAATCCTGTGCCCAGAGATGCCTCCATGGGTCCTGATGGGTTTACAGCTCCAGCTCCCATGAGTTTTGAGATTGCTTTTTTTGTTTCCCCCATGTGTATCCTCAGAATTGTTTGTGTTCTTCATCCCTCATCCCCCTTTGCCCTGGTTACTCAGCTGACTTCCAAACCAAAAGAGTCTAACCAGGACAATAACCATGTTCTTCCAGAGTCCCCATTTTGCCTTGCCCTGCAACAGGGTTGCATGTCAGGTCCAAAGTTATAATACAGTTCTCCTTTGACTAGGAGGAGAAATCTGCACTGTATTTTACCAAGACTGTACATACCATCTTTCTCTTTATGTGGGACTTACTGTTGCCCATAATTCTTTCAAGAATGCGTTCTGCATTGATGTATTTGTTGCCAGCAAAGCCTTTGGAATGTCAAGACCATGGGGCAAGAGAAAGTGAATCATATCAAAAGAAATTTCTCAATGTTCTCCAACATCCTTTATTACCATCTGGAGTTCTCAGATAACTTACTAAGAGGCCAATTCTAGGGCCATCAGTTGCCTCTAGAATTAGTAAGAAATCTGGCTGCATAGTTTTGGTGGTTTGTATTACAAAGTTGGAGTCCATAAAGTTTGAAGCCCCAAACCCTAACACGATCTGAATTTAAGAAAAAACAAAAAAAACAAAAACCTAGTGCTATCCTCAAGGGTGATCATTACATAAGTAGTTACAGAATGTTCATGCTAAGAATTCCAGGAGACGTTTACAAAGAGCTATGGGAATTCAGAGAAAGGACTATTCTGGGGTACAGCTTTCAGACTTGTCCTGAGTGGAATTTAAACAATGGATAGATACGGTAGCATCTTCCAGTACCAGCAAAGGGATCTTGGAGCAGCATTTTTTCTCTTCTCTAAACTCAAATGGGACTGAGAGCTTCCAGGCACGTGAGATGAGAATAGAGTACTCAGGTTAGCTGCCTCTAGGTCTACAGAACCACTGATCTGTGCGGCCACAGGATTTCAGTCATCTCCATCCGTGAGGATGAATTTATCACAGAGCAGATCACCGAAAACTGGTTCATTGTGGTAGTCCAGTTGTGCACTACGTAACAACATTTTGGTCAACAATGACCCACATGTACAACAGTAGGGTAGTATAATCCCATAAAATTATAATGGAGCTGAAAAATTCCTATTTCATAGTGACGTAATAGCCATTGAAACATCATAGCTCCATGCGTTACTCACGTGCTTGCGGTGATGCCAGTCATCCGAGTAGAGCACACACAGTTATGTACAGCGCATGATACTGGACAATGACAATAAATGGCTATTACAGATTTATGTATTTACTAAACTATCCTTTTTACCATTATTTCAGAGTATACTCCTTTTACTTATTAAAAAGAAAAAAAGTTAACTATAAAACAGCCTCAGGCAGGTCCTTCAGGAGGTATTCCGGAAGAGGTCATTCTTATCGTAGGAGATGACAGCTCCAGGCGTGTTATTGTCCCTAAAGAACTTCCAGCGGGACAACATGTGGAGGTCGAAGACAGAGGTATTAATGATCCTGATCCTGTGTAGGCCTAGGCTAATGTGTGTATTTGTGTCTTAGTTTTTAACAAAAAAGTTTAAAAGTAAAAAAATAAAAATAAAAAATTTTAAAAATAGAAAAAAACTTACAGAATAAGGATACAAAAAAGAAAATATTTTTAGACAGCTGTACAATGTGTGCTTTCAATAAAGTGTTATTACAAAAAATCAAAAACTTAAAATTTAAAAGTTTATAAAGTGAAAAGATGCAATAAGCTAAGCTTAATTTATTATTGAAGAAAGAAAAGATTTTTTTTAATAAATTTAGTGTAGCCTAAGTGTTTATAAAGTCTACAGTAGTGTACAGTAATGTCCTGGGCCTTCACATTTACTCACCACTCACTCACTGACTCACCCAGAGCAACTTCCAGTCTTGCAAGCTCCATTCATGGTAAGTGCCCTATACAGGTGTACTGCTTTTTATTTCTCATACCGTATTTTCATTGTACATTTCCATGTTTAGGTGCACAAATACTTAGCACTGTGTTATAATTACTGATAGTATTCAGTACAGTAACGCGCTGTCCAGGTTTATAGCCTAGGAGCAACATAAATCCTATCAGGCCACAGTCCTAATTAAAAGCGTCTACAGCATTTTGTTGCCTATAAAATGAAATTAACATTTTATAAATTGCTATTCCAAGATCCTTCACAATCTGAGTTCGACCTCTTTCTCCAGCCTTACCTCCTTCCATCCTGCCAAGAAGTGCTCTAGCCTTCATTCACTGTCTGTTCAGTAAACATGCTTTCTTCCTCATACTCTTATATGACCTATTTTTCCTTTCTGGAATGCTCCTCACTCTGTCTTCCAAACTCTGTAGCTTCCCAAGCAGCACTAAAAATATGTCATCCATACCTCGCTTTTTTTTTTTTTTTTTTTTTTTGAGACAGGCTCTCACTCTGTCACCCAGCCTGGAGTGCTATGTTGCGATCATAGCTCAGTGTAACCTTACACTCCTGTGCTCAAGCGATCTTTCTGCCTCAGCATCCCAAATAGCTAGGACTACAGGCATGAGCCATCATGCTCAGCTAATTTTTTTTTTGGTACAGACAGGGTCTCGCTATATTGCCCAGGCTGGTCTCGAGCTCCTGACCTCAAGCAATCCTTGTGACTTGGCCTCCTAATGTGCTAGGATTACAGGCATGAGCCACAGTACCTGGCCCTCATTCATACCATTATTTTAGTAGCTAAATAATATTTATTTAATTCAACTACTGAGACTATTTGTTGGTCTACCTTCTTCCACCATAATATAAACTCTATCAGAACAGGAGCTTAGCAAATTTTTTTTATTTCTGTCTTGTGTAAGCCACTGTAATTTTGAGTCTCTAACAACGCAATGCAATCTATATCCTAACTAACACATCTAAAAAAAAGATTTAAATCAAAATGGTGCCAGGAAGGTGCGTCTGCACTGTGAGTGAATTCTTATTTCACAACAGAGTCTATGTTTTGTACTGGAGTGAAAGAATGAATCAAACTCTCCCTTTTGATTCTTTGTAATAAGGAAGTTAGGGAAATTAAATAGTGCCCTTGCTTTTGTTCAATACTTATACATTTATATTAATGAGTCCTTGTACTTTTACTACTTTTCTAATTTATTTTATTTAGGCAAATTTCTTAAATAATAATCTTTTTTCAAGTAGCAAGTTTCTACTGCAAAAACAATTTGATGTTACTGAGAGTAATTGCAAATTTAAGAAACTATGAAGTATGTGTAAAGGAACTTACCTCTGAGATATATTATTTGCTCTATAAAATAATTTGAGATTGAAAGCCATAATTGGAAAGAACTTCTGAAATATAAAGTTTACTACAGTATCAAAAGGGAGCAAATTATGCAAGTGAATATAATACATTTTTTACAGTCTGGTGTGTGGCAAATTTCCACTAAAGTTTCACTTAAACACACTTTTAACATACAAGGGCTGTCCAGAGAGTATCCAGCCATTGTTAATATAACGAGAACAGTTTGTGCAACATCGATGTAACCTGGCAGCCAAGGAGAGTGGACTGGGATGCGCATGTGTGAACGATGACACCTTCACTGTACTAGTCAGTGGGGCGCTAGATGTGTGGCTGTTGCATTCAAAATGACTGCGCGAGTAGAGCAATGAATCTGCACCAAATTTTGTGTTAAGCTTGAACATTCCTCCTGGAAAACTATTCGGATGATTCAAAAGGTTTTTGGGGACAATGCAATGAGTGCGGCACAAATAAAAGTGTAGCAGAAACGCTTCAGAGATAGTCGAGAATCTGCTGAAAGTGATCCATGTTCTGGAAGGCCTGCAACAAGCAGAACACCTGAGAATGCTGAACATGCGGGTTAGGTTAAGAGATGCTGGGAGAACTGTGTGAGATCCCAAGGTCCCTACCTTGAAGGGGACTGAGGTGTCATTATCCTATGTACAATGTTTCTTGTATCTTCTATCTTCTTCAATAAATGTCTCTATTTTTCATATTACATGGCTGGATACTTTCCAGTCAGCCTTCATATATCTGTTGAACACCTACTGTGTTACAGGCACAGTTCTGGGCAACAAACCACAGATTCTAGGAATTCATCTCACTGTTAGCCTTTAAATTTTGCAGTCTGTAATATGTTAAAAAAAAAAAAAAGTCACACATTACCCACTTGAAAAATCTTGTCAGATGGCTATCTTTGTCCTTTATTTGCTTTCTAGAGTACACATTTTGTCTTTTCATTATGATAACAGCAATTATAGGTTTTATCAATCACAATGCAAATGACACATTCTCAGACTGTTTGCTGAGAGAAGTTAGCAAACAAGCTTTAGTTTGTTGATTGGTCGAAATATCCAGATGGCTAAATCAACCTTATCTTCAAGTTTAAACTTATCTTCAATTCCACCATGATTTCTATTACGGGTCTGCCTTGCTTGAAATAGATTTGAGTTGTTTTAAATATATTATTTACCTTTCTGAAGTGAAAATGAAAAACACAGTTGTTGCAACTTAACTTCCTGGGTACACCTACAGTGAAGCCTTGGTTTGAAAACCACACAACAGGAAAGGAATTCCCCTGCCAGGCTGGAGGGGCTTCATTAAACCACAACTACCCCTCCATCAAATTAATCCTTTCCCAGGAAGGTACAGTTTGGGCCTAGATTTCTCAAATACCTCTCATTTGGTTTTTTCTCTTTTTGATTTGCTCTCCTTTTGCAATCTGTTGTTTGAGATGCTTGATGTGTTTAAAGCTTTTAAAAAATTCACTGTAAACAAAGCAGAAAACATAATAATGGATCATTAATTCAGAAGCAGGTTTCTAACTGATGCTGAGATTTTATTCATTATATCCTACCGGCTTTCTGTTCCTTGCCTTCTCTTGCTAAAACTCCTGCTGAGGTTTCCTTTAATTGCATTGAAACTCTTTTCTTTTTTTTTTTTTTTTTTGAGACAGGGTCTTGCTCTGTTGCCCAAGCTAGAGTGCAGTGGCATCATCATAGCTCACAGCAACCTCAAACTCCTGGGCTCAAGCGATCCTCCTGACTCAGCCTCCAGAGCGGCTAGGACTACAAGCACACACCACCACACCTGGCTAATTTTTTTGTTTGTTTGTTTTTGTAGAGACAGAGTCTGGCCATGTTGCCCAGGCTGGTCCCAAACTCCTGGCCTCAAGCAATCCTCCCAGCTCAGTCTCCCAAAGTGCTAAGATTACAGGCGTGAGCCACAACGCCTGGCCAAAACTTTTTTTTAGTGAGCTTTTGCTGGGCTGTACTGCTCATCTTGTCTTGATTCATACTTTTGATATTTTGTTCATCATGGATTCTTTTGCGTTACTTTTGATGTTCTAAAAAATATTGCATGAAACTATCACTCACCTTGATTACTGAGTCGTTTGGCACCCCCTGAAGTTTGCACCCAAGGAGAGTGCTTCACTCCATCACCCTAGTCCTTGCCCAGATAATGACCAACTTCAATATCTCAGTGGCTTACAACAACAACTACTTATTTCTTGCGTAACATTAAAGTTGCACATCAGCTGCAACTCTGCTGGGCTCAGCTGAGCTCTACTCAACTTGGCTCCATATGCCTTAGTCTTTCCAAAACTCAGGATGAAGGAGTAGCCCTTCTCTGGGATATTTTGTTTTCATGGTGGAGGGTCAGACCAGGAAGGGACAGTTACTGACTGTGATGAATCATGCCCTGATCTTAAAGCTGCTGCCTGGAACTGCCAGCCTGTCACTTCTGCCCAGGTTCTAATGACCAGAGCAGTCACAGGGCCAAGCCTGAACCCAAAGGGGTGGAAGTGTGTGTTAGGCCAGAGCCGAGAGGAAAACACGAGAAGCCCAAAGATATAAAGAATTGTTTATTTGAGCGCCTGGGTGCAGGTGGGTGGAGGCCGAAAAGGGCGTCCACCCCGAAATGGGGTCTAGTGAGTTTTTTATAGAGGGTTGGGAGGAGGGAGTGGAGCTGGGGGGGGCGGAATTAAACAATAATCGCAGTGTACAGCAAGCGAGTCCTTGAAGTTTGGGAGGAAGTTGTGCCGTAGCAGACGCTAGTCCTTGAGATATCTTTGTTTTCAGCCACCTCCCCCTTTTAGGCTTGCAAACCTTCCCCGTTTTGCCTGCTCAGCTGCCTTTTATCTCCCCTCTTCCCTCCCATCCCCTTTTCTGGCTTTGCAAACCTTCCCTCAGGGTAAAGACCACATACCTAACAGTGTGTAATCTGTCTTCTAAAAGAGAGAAAATCTTAGGAGTAGTCTGGTGTGCCACACACCACTTGGCTGAAATCTGAACTCTGGGAGACACAGTGTTGCAGTCCCGGGGGCTATTCACAAGCATTCCAGTTCTACCCACCTGGGCACGTGGTAGGATCACACTCACTGGGCCCTACTGAAGCAAGGTGTAGCTATGTGGTTTACTCTGGCCAACGGAGTGTAGGGTAGGCAATGTGTTTCACTTCTAAGCAGGAGTGTTAAGAGCCAATGCACAATTCACCTCTTTCCCTTTTTCTGCCTCACCAGTTAGGGAAGCCTGTGTCAAGATGCACTTCAGTCGGCTTACGTCCCTGAGAGAGCAGAAACCCCCTGGCAACCCACAATGAACTCAAGAATGAGATAAACTTCTGCTGTGTTAAGCCACTGAAATTTGAGGGTTGTTTGTTGTCTCAGCATAACCTAGTGCTAGTACGTTTGGCCTTTAGGGATGATTTCCCTTCTAGTGGTCTGGCACATGCATTTCTAGGAAACAAAAGATAATCACTCCTCCCTGACAGGTTAACCGGTAGTCAAAGTCTGATAAGAAACAGGAGATTTACATAGGTTCAAAGTATCCCATTACAATAATACACTTACTAGTTACAGAGGAAAAAATATAAAATTTTACATTGAGAAACCCTGGTAGACACCAACTTACCAAGTGATCAATACATTATCAGGAATGGGATAAATAAATATCATGTGCCTCCTAATAGGATGTATTGAAAAAGATATAACATCACTTCTGTGGTATTCCTGGTAAAAAATACATATCCTGAATCCAATCCTGAGAAAACACTAGAAAGAACCAAGTTGAGGGACATTATTTAAAATATCAATGGGTCAAGAGTAGCTAAGACACAAATGAGTAAGTATAAGGTATGAAAACTCATGTGACACACAGACATTGGAGATCATTGAGAAACAATGTACATTTCAGTAAATGGTTCTGGGACAACCACTTATTGAAATGTACATTGGGAAAAAATAAAATGAAAATCGCACCTCATAGCATACACAAAAATAAATTCCAGGTGGGTTAATGATAAAAGTATGAAAAGCAAAATCATAAGCTATAAATTTTATTTTAAATATATGAAAAATAACTTTATAACTTTGGGATAGGGAAAGATTTCTTTTAAAAGACACAGAGGCAGAAGCCATAAAGAAAAGCTGATAAATTTGACAGTATGAAAATGCACCATAAAGAGAGAGAAAAGATTAGCCACAGGCCAGGGACCCTGGCTCACTCCTGTAATCCCAGATCTTTGGGAGGTCAAGGCGAAAGGATCACTTGAGGCCACAAGTTCAAGACCAGCCTGAGCAACATAGCGAGACCCCATCTCTACAAAAAAATTTAAAATTAGCCAGGTGTGGTGGTGTGCACCTGTAGTCCTAGCTACTAGGACTAGCTACAGGTCCCTAGCTACTATGGAGGCTGAGGCAGGAGGCTCACTTGAGCCCAAGAGTTTGAGGCTACAGTGAGCTATGATCACGCCACTGCACTCTAGCCTGGGCAACAGAGTGAGACCCTGTCTCAAAAAAAATTATACACAAGCAGAACACAAGCAGAAGATGGATTTAGTGAATATAACAGACAAAGAATTGAAATTCAGAAAATATGAGTAGCTGTGATTCAAAAAGAAAAAAACCTAATAAAAAATGGGCAAAAGAAATAAGTAGTAATATCTCAGAAGAAAAAGATAAATGGCCCATAAATCTCATTAGTAATTAGGAGGGCTTTCGAAGCTTGGCAGATCTACGTATCGTGCCCAAGAGTTCACTACTATTGCCCAGAAGAGCCTGGATTCAAACCCAGAAACCTGGGCTCCAGAGCTTGCTCTCAACGACTATACCCTACTTCATCCTACAAATCAATCTTGAAATACAATTATTTTTTTACTTAAATGAAATAAGTGATGCAAATTTCCAAAAAGTTTTGGAATGGACTAAAAAGAAAACTCTGAACCAAATGTTTGCTTTTATAGAATAAAAGTGGGTAATTTTATAGTCAGATACTTGCTTTATAGTAAAAATACAACCACCTCAGAGCTGCATGGCCCCTTTCTGCTAAAGCATCTGAACTCATGTTCAGAGGAGTTTTCATCCATCACAAATGTGTGTCTTTGAGGTGGTTGGAAACAAAACCAATTGTTTTCTTTTATAGATAGAAAACAGAAGCAATTGGCAGCAAGCCCCAGTACAGAGGCAATTAAAATTGATAACACCAACAGTTAATTATAAGGGTCTCTTAGAAACACCGTAGTGTTAGAGATTAAAGCCCATTCATAAAAGTGCTAAATACTGGATGCTGTAGTTATCCTTTAAGACCATGAATACCATCATTTCTGGATACCCTGTAGCCTTGGTTTTCCATTTGTTTAGTTGCTCAGTGATTGACTTACAGTATGATCAGCACATTGCTGATGTAGCTCTGCCCATCTGTGATAAATGGTTGAATACTCACTCGAAGCAGCAAAGGGCCTATATCCATTCACTCATTCATTCACCCTACATTTTGACCTCACCTACTGACATTTGTAAATCACTGAAGATGCTTAGTGCCTCTTAGGAAGACACACACATAAATAACCAGGGGCAGCAGCATGGGCCCCAGAAAGTGCACTGACCTAGGATTCCAAACACATTGGTTTTGAGACCTAGCTCTGCCAACAGCCAGTTCCTTTCCTGGAACAAATAACTTAATTTCTTTGAAACTCAGCTTTCTTACCTGTCAAATGGGAGTAAATGTTGGGCACCCAAGGCAGCTGAAACAGTATGAAAAGGCAGACAATCAGAAAAGCTTGAGATGCAACAAAACTGGGCATGTATTTCAGTTAGGTTAGACCTGACTTGTAATGCTAGCTGCCCAGTAGGGTTACCTGAGGGAATCTTTTATTGACCCCACCACATTTGAGATTCTATTCATTAGTCCGGGTTGGGGCTCAAGCATTAGTATTCCAATGCCATGGTTCTCAAACTTTAGCAACCATCTGAATCATCTGAAGAGCTTATTAAAACACAAATGGTTGGGCTCCACCCCCAGGTTTTCTGATTCAGTAGGTCTGGGGCAGGGCTAAGAATTTGCATTTCTAACAGGTTCTCAGGTGATGCTGAGATGCTGTTACTGGAGACCTACCCACTTGAAGAACCATTCAGAGTGGGCAAAAAGGATTAATAGAGCCTGCGAATAGCCACTGCACTCCAGCCTATGGGGTTAACATAGCAAGACCCCAACTCTTTTTTAAAAAAAAGAAGATGTAGGAAGTGTTGAAGTGTTTACCAAAAGAGCCATGTTCAAGTTTCTCAGAACTTCAGTAGTTTTAATTCTTCTTGATGTGAAAAAACAAATATGACTACTTGTATTTTACTAAATGTAACACATACATTAGTTCCCCATGTAGATTTCAGTGAAAGTTACTTAAATTTAATAAATCCTACTTAAATAGCCATCAAAGCCTATGAGCATCCAATTACATTTTCACATGTGGCATTGTCCTGTGCAAGTCGGGCCTGTCTACTACATTGTTCCATGTTATCCAGACAATTCAAAGAAGAGGAAAGGCAAATAGCCAATAAACATATGTAAACATGTTCATCCTTTCTAGTAACCAGGGAAATGCAAATTAAAATAAATAGGAGATGCCATTTTAGACTCATCGTATTGGCAAAAATTTTAAAGTCAAATTTGAGTTTGTAGGAAAATGGGCACCTTCACATACTGCTGGAGGAGTTTACATTGGTAGAACCACTTTGGAGAGCAATTTAGCACATATAATAAAGTTAATGGTGCATATACCCTGCAATCAGGCAATGCCACTCCCCTTAAATTGAAAACCTGGCTGCCCATTAGACTCATTATCCCAGTGGGTTATCAACCCACCACCCTATGAGGAGCTCTTACACATGTACATAAGGAAACTAATTCAAAAATATTCATAGCAACATTGCCTATAATAGTGAAAAATTGGAAACTACATAATGTCCATCAACAGCAGTATAGAAAAATAAAATGTGATAGTCCTTCAATAGAAAACCAATGAAACTGTGCAAACTACATATACATGCAGCAACATGATGCAGTCTCCCAGATATAATTTTGGGAGGTAATAGGCAAAGAACACATACAATGCAATTCTACATATCAGTTTAAATGAATGAACTAAATCTTTGTATAAATCTTTTACTACTCTTTATGGCTGCTATAAAAAATTAACTTAATGGCTTAAAACAACACAAATTTATTATCTTACATTCCTAGAGATCAGAGATCCAAAATGGAACTCACTGGTCTAAAATTAAGGTGTCAGCAGGGCTGTTGCTATGGTTTGAATGTGTCCCTCCAAAAGCATGTGTTAGAAACTCAATCCCCAGTGCAATCTTGGACTTCCCAGCCTCCACAACTATGAGAAGTAAATATCTTTTCTTTATAAATTACCCAATCTGTGTTATTCTGTTATACCCAGCACAAAATGGACCAAAATAGCTGTGTTCCTTCCTGAAGGCTGTGTGGGAGAATCTGTATCTGTGCCCCTTCCAACTTCTTTGGCTGTGGCCCCTTCCTTTCATCTTCAAAGCCAGCAATTCCACCTGCCACCTTCATTCCAGTTTGCCATGTAAGGTGACATATTCACAGTGTAGGGCAGGAAAAAATTTTCCTCTACCCTCTTAGGCTCAGTGGCTGAGCCTGTGAAATAAACTGATAAAAGACAGATTAACAGGAGAAAAGCATAGAAATTTTATTTGAACTCAAACCTGCTTGCAGAACAACAATAAAGGGAAATTTGCTAGCTCACAGAAACCAAACTCCAGCAATTTGGGTGAAGTCAGGAATGGATTGCTCTAGAGGCTCAAACCATGGCATCAGGTAGAGCTGCATTTCTCGATTCTACACTTCTGTATCTGAGCTTTGTCAGGCTGGAGCTCCTGCTGGAGGCATAATGGCATTAGCCCCTGCAAATCTTACAGCCTCAAGCCACTGAATCCAGCAGAAGAAAGAACAAGTTTCTCGTCCTTTCCCTTTTCACTAAAATATAGTCTTCTAGGAATCTCCTTTCATGACCGGATCTCTCACATCTACAACAATATCTGCACATGGAATTTGTTCAACAGATCATTATTGAATTATAAAAAGTAAATCTCATTAATTCTAAATGAATTAACTGCCCACCCAAAGAATCAATACTCCAGGTGAGATATGCTACTTGGCTTCCTTCAGTTAGACCTCTCAAGCTGTAAACTAAGAATGGGAAGTGATAGTTTCTCAAAGGAAATTTGGGCCATTATAAGCAGGAGGAGGGGGAATAAATGTTGGGGAGGAAACAACAGAAGTTGACTACATGGAATATTTACATTCCAACATGTGTTGGTTTAGACTCCTCGATTAGGTGTATTGCCCCAGCAGTTTGTTTTTTTTTTTTTCTTTTTTAAGAGACAGGATCTTGCTCTGTCACCCACACTAGAGTGTAGTAGCACCATCATAGCTCACTGCAGCCTGGAACTCCTGAGCTCAAGCGATCCTCCCGCCTCAACCTCCTGAGTAGCTGGGACTACAGGTGTGAGCCACCATGCCCAACCCGGACATTTATTATAGTGCCTGATACATAGCAAGATCTCCATAAATATCTACTAAATAAATGGATGGCTGAATGAATTTTCTTCAACTTATAAAAGATATTGTCCTTAATCCAGTCACTGATAGCTTGGAGCAAGAGGTGACAGGTATTTCCATGAGTAAAAAGGTTATTCAGGCTTTCATATTTCATTTCCATCCTGACCAGTTGAAGAGAATTCTAGAACACCCTTCAACTCCCAATTCTTACTCTTTATTCCTTTTCCTCTCTAAAAATCTCTCTTTTTACTGTAATAGATTCAATTTAGAAATGAGTAATTGCAATATGTAATGAAACAAGAAAATTCCTCTTTGGTTTTTCCCCATCTCCAGCTCCAAATTTGCAGGCAGCTCTGTCGGTATGTCAGGATTGCACAGCAATCAACAGCTAAGATAAATGGTCGTCAAATCTTCTGGTACAAGACAGCAAGCCGGACAACAAGCCAAAGGCCCCAAATAAAACACATGATCAACTATGTGCCTCTCAAAGAAAATGCCGAGCAGACAAATGGTTTTTCTGACAGCCCCTGTACTTATGTTTTCCTGAAATTTTATTAGGATAAGCAACTCTTTGTCTCCTTATATAAGTTTCTCAAGTATGCACCATCATCCTAAGCCCGCATTATTAAAACATCACATTCAGGAGAGGAAGAGAATTAAATTTTAATTCTGTCCAAATCCAATTTTCAATTGTACATGAGTGTGTGTGTGTGTGTTTGTGTCTGTGCACTCGTGTATGTATATCAAAGATTCTCCCTTTTATGTTGTTTTGGACCTATATATCCTAAGTCTTATCTAATGTTGATAATGACAAGAACTTAAATTTGCAAAGAGTTTCATGTACATTATTTCATTTAATTTGATTTATTTTAGACAAAACGACTTCAAGGCAGGCCCACCTAAGCCCTTGAAGGATGAGAAGGCTGACAGCAGCCTCCTCTGGTCCTGAATATGTCTTCTTTGCGGGTCGAGTCAGCTTGCTGTCAATGCCTAAAAAACAGCCAGCCGAGAGTCTACCCATAGCTGCTCTCCAGGCAAAGGGCTACGCACCAGGTCTGTCCTCGCCTAGAAGACTTTGTAGTCTTCACTGATAAAAGAATTACAGTTAAGCTGTAATAGTTATGAATAGTTGTTATGGCTTAGTGTGTTGCTCCTTTTACTTTGACAAGGAACTTTTATGCCTTAATTTAAGTATTTCAGAATCTGTTAGACTTAGGGGTGACTTCCCACTCTGAGCCAGACCTTACTTTGATTTTTTTTTTTTGAGATGAAGTCTTGCTGTGTTGCCCAGACTGGTCTCGAACTCCTGGGCTGAAGCAATCCTCCAGCCTCAGCCTCCTGAACAGCTGGGATTACAGGCACATGCCACTGCACCTGGCCTAGTTTGATTTTTTTAAATTGCAGATAGATAGACACAAAAAGGTACAGACTAGACAAAAGTTTTCAGCCTCCCTTTGTTTCTTAAAACAAGAGCACCAAGAATCCCAGGTATTACCTGCTCTGCTCCTGCCCTCTGCCTCCAGTGATCCAAAGGATCTGGTGCTCAGGCTCCATTCATGGGGTCTTTGGGGGCAGATGAGAGAAAAGATGTCCTCTACCTGTCCCTGAGCCACCCATACAAGTGGGTGACCACTCAAAAGGAGGCAAACTGTTGGAGGTTGTGGAGGGAGGGAGATGTTCTGGCCTATTTATTGCTTTCTTCAGAGGAGGCTTCATGAGCTAATGGTGACATGTAATCACAATTCCCCTATTTTACTGGGAGCACTGAGGGGAAGAGTTATTTCCCCTCCATTCTGTAATAAAAACATTAAAAAGCAAGTAAATACAATTTCTTAAATAAAAAGGGGGCGGCAGGAACCAATTGTTGACAGGGAATCAAACGATTGCATATTCTGTTCCATTGTCACAAATACATGGCCACAGTGCCCGAGTGTTAGACTCCAGAGCTAGATTGCACTGGTTCTGATTCTAGCTTTGCTACTTGCTAGCTGTATGTCCTTGGGAAAGACTTGTCACACCCTGTGCCTTAATATCTTCCTCTATAAAATGGGAATGATAATGATAACACCAAATTCAAAGAGCTGTGATAAAGATTAAATGAGTTAATGTGCATAATGGCTCTTGGAACTGCACAGGTACCTATCCACATGTCTGTATGAGTGTTCTCTGTTTTTATTATTGTTGTTGTTCTGGGAAGGAAAAGACAGATCCCTGTGGAGCTTTGGTTAAGAATCATAGGTAATAGTCTCAGATTTCTAATTCCAAACTGGATGTCAGGCCCCATCAAAGAGATTAAGCAATGTAGGAATTCCAAGCACTTCAGAAAGGCCAAAAGAGGAGCCATTTTGGCCAAAAAGCTTCTCAGGGGCCCTAGAGCTATAACACTTGGGCAGTTATTCACTCCACCTCCTTCTACGCTACCATGATCTCTGGTGCTAATCCCCAGTTTATGGCTGTGCCCACACAGAGTAAACAAATGGAACTGGACAGCCCGGTTTCACCCAGATAGCCTGCCCTGGGTTTATGCAACTCAAGCAGAATTTGCAGCAAGCCAGTGATTCTGATTTAAATTGGAAGAGTACATTCCCAGCGCGTGGACTGCTGAAGGGTCTGATGTCCCCCAGGTACTCTCACAGGAAATGCTCCCTTGCCCGGACAGACTGGGCTTTCTGCCTCTGGTTGAACCAGGTTCTCCTGTGCTGCCTTCACAAATCACTCCACACTCTGTACAGAGCTCTGAAGTTTACAACACCATTTCAAATACATTCTCTCTGTCTACAGCTCTTAAATTATATATTCTTTCTCCATTTTTCAGGCAAGAAAACAAAGGATCAAAGAAGTAAAGTGACAGAATCCAGGCCTAGAGCTTCTGCCTCCAAACTAGGAGTCTTTCTACTATACCTCAGTTGTCCCAAACTTAATAGATTTTACTCTCAAGAGACTTCAGCTAAAATGTAATCCATCTTACTTTCATCCTAAGTGTCATAGCTCTTTTTCTTTTACTTTTGTCCATAATTCTTCATTTTGATATATTAACTCATCAATTAATTAAGGGAAAGACTCTAGGAAAATGGCAGAGTAGGAAGCTCCAAGAATCTGACTCCCTTCCTACATGACACTGGCACTGTCTACCCTGGTCCGACACCACTCACAAAACTAACTTGAAATGGATTAGAGACTTAAATGTAAGACCTGAAACATAAAACTACCAGAAGAGAACATGGGGGAAATGCTCTTTGACATTGGTCTTGACAATGGGGTTTTGGATAGGACACCAAAAGCACAGGCAACAAAGCAAAAATAGATGAGTGGGACAACATCAAACCAAAAGCTTCTGCACGGCAAAGGAAACAATCAGCAAAGTGAAAGGGCAGCCTACAGAATGGGAGAAAATATTTGTAAACCATATATCTGATAAAGAACTAATATCAAAAATATATAAGGAACTCATACAATTCAATAGCTGGGTTTTAATGACCTGATTAAAAAATGGACAAAGGACCTGAATAGACATTTTTCCAAAGAAGACATACAAATGACCAACATGACTATGAAAGAGTGCTCCACATCACTAATCATCAGAGAAATGCAAATCTAAATCAAAATGAGATATCACTTCATACCTGTTAGGATGGCCATTATCGAAAAGATAAGAGATACCTGTTGCTGAGGATGTGGAGAAAAGGGAACCCTTGTATACTGTTGGTGGGAATGTAAACTAGTACAGCCATTACGAAAAACAGTATAGAGTGTCCTCAAAAAATTAAAAATAGAAATATGATCCAGCAATTCCACTTTGGGGTATATACCCCAAAGAATTGAAAACAGGGTCTTAAAGAAATATTTGTACACCCATGTTTATAACAGCATTATTTATGATAGCTAAAATGTGGAAGCAACCCAAGTGTCCATCATCAGATGAATGGATAAACAAAACATGGTATATGAGGGCTGTCTGGAAAGTATCCAGCCATGTAATATGTTCTCATTATATTAACAATGGCTGGATACTTTCTGGACGGTCGTAGTATACATACAATGGAAATTATTCAGCCTTAAAAAGGAAGGAAATTCTGACATAAGCTACAATGTGAATAAAACTTGAGGACATTATGCTAAGTGGATAAGCCAGTCACAAAAACACAAATACTGTATGATTCCACTTATATGAATTACTTAGTCAAAATCATTGATAGGAAGTAGAATGGTGGTTCTCAGAGGTGGGGGGAAGGGAGAATAGGGAGTTATTGTTTAATGGGTATGGAGTTTCAGTTTTATAAGATGAAAAGAGTTATGGAGATGGTTGGCGGTGATAGTTGCACAATAATGTGAATGTACTTAATACCACTAAACTGCACGCTTAAAAATGGTTAATACAGTACACTTTATGTTATGTGTATTTTATTACAATAAAAAAAACTTGGCCGGGCATGGTGGCACATGCCTGCAATCCCAGCTACTTGGGAGACTGAGGCAGGAGGATCACTTGAGCCCAGGAGTTCAAGGCTGCAGTGAGCTAATGATCACACCATTGCACTGAAGCCTGAGTGACAGATTGAGACCCTGTCTCTAAAAAAAACTGGAAAAAAATTAAATAAGATTTTCAAATAAAAGTAATTTCCTCTGAAAAGGAATCTAATATTCAAATTATTCACTTTACCAAAATGATGTCACCATTCTGTCTATCATGTTTTCAACAGACATATATTGCGTATCTGCTATATGCCAGGAACAGTACTCAAGCATGCTGTATCAACTTACAGGTCATAAGCTAGACCAGACAAATAGATAATAAAAACATAGTATAGCAAGTGCTCTGACCAAATGATGCAGGAGTCAGGAGGGGCAAGGGAACGGTACTTAACGTGGCCTGGGGAAGATGGTTAAGGAAAAGTTTTCCCGGGATGATGTTATAACTGAAGTTTAAAGGTTGAGAAGACGTGAACCAGGCAAAATGACGGAGGTGGTGTGGGTGTAGTGTATTGTGTGCCTGCATGTGTTTGTGTGCGTGTATTCTGTGGGTACCATTCAGAACCCCAGAGTTGGTATGAAGATTAATTTACGCTGAAGACATTTTGAGATTCAATAGATGAAGAAAGAAGCTTCTCAGAGCTTCCCTTCTTTGACTAAAAGCAGCAACTTCTGGGAAATTGGGCTACTATAAATCCCTTCTCCTGGGGAGTTTCATGGCTGTGAAGAAGATGGAAAGACCACTTGCACCTGCAAAAACAAATGTCATCACAAACGTTCTTATTTCCCACTTGCTTGCCCAAAATCCTGTGTGTAAGGATAGGAAAGCCTAAGGAAACCTCTTTGTTCTTCGCAAAGACTTTTCTCCCCACTTCCTTTTCCCTACTAAGTTAGGTATATAAGCCTCTAACTTTAACCATTAGGGAGCTAACGACTTCTTTTGTTAGCTCAGGTATGCATACGAATAAACTTTTTTCCCTACAGTTAATCTGCATTTTATCAGTATAATTTGCGCACCTCCAGAGAATGACCCTAAGAGGGTAGAGGAAAAGTTTTTCCCCTCTGAATGTTAGAAGCAAAGGACCAGCCCTGCAGAAGTGTGAAGGTGTGAGGAGGGACACAGGGCCTCTGGGGAGCAGTAAGAGTTGAGCGCAGCTGAAGCAAATAGGAGGGGGAGGGTTGTGGCAATAGCTGAGGCCATGTTGCCAAGAAGGTCAATCATGAAGGTCCTTGTGTCTGTCACAAATGAACCTTACCCCAGATAAGAAGAATCGCTGCTAGTACCTCAGGAATCTGAAAGGATGTAAGACATGGCCAAAGCCAAAGACAAGTTGTGCTGCCACTCTGCATCTGATTGTATTTACACATAGGGATCTGCACATTTTTTTTTATTATAACCCCATCAGTAAAAAATTTTAAGCATGCAACCTCAATATCTGCATATTTATTTTTATAAACTATATGTATGTACTACAGTAGTAATGCTTTGTTTACAAAATACAACATAATTAAATATATATTAAATATATATTTAATATATTTAAAATATATATTAAATATATATTTAAATTTTTTAATTTACTAAAAAATATAAATTAAAAAAAGAGGCCAGACGCCATGGCTTATGCCTGTAATCCCAACAGTTTGGGAGGTGGGAAGATTGCTTGAGGCCAGGAGTTTGAGACCAGCCTGGGCAACATAACAAGACCCCATCTCTACGAAAAAATTAAAAAGAATAATAAAAAAAGAATATAGACATTGTAACATTGTCTTTCCAAACACCAACAGATCGTCTAACACACTCCCTGGGGGGAAGGTTCATCACTATGGAGAATGTTGGCCCACAGCTTATGATATAAGACATACATGTAATTCTGAGGTCTTTTAAGACACATTCAGAAGATGGGCCAGGAAAAACAATTGTCCAGAAGAAAAAGCCCCAGGAGGACAATAGTGATACTAGTCTCTATAGTTGCACTGGACTTTTAAGAGCATGGATTTCAGTAGAAGCTGAATTGCTTCTTAGAAGCCAAAAGAAGCTCAATGGCTTCTTTCGGATATGTGACAGGATATTTTGGTTTGTCTCAGTATTTGAGGAAGAGGGGATATTAGCATTTAGTAGGGGGGCCCAATGCTGAATGTCCTACATTGCCCAGGCCGGTCTCACACAATGAAGAATTATCCCACCAGGCATTCATTAGTGTGAAATATCAGTTTCAATTATCTAAACCTTTAGACTTAGTCCATTTTACATGTTAAACACAAGTATTTTTTGCAAGGTTTTGATATATATTGAGTATATTAGTTTTTATTCTAATATTCATGCATGTCTCTGTCTTTCATTGTCTTATACATCTTGTTTGAAATATCTTCTGGCCTTATTACTTTTTTTATATCTAAATTAATTCATTATAAGTAGGTGCAATCCTGTGACTACTTCACTAGGTCTTCTAGTGTAGTTGGGTCTGAGTATTTACATATTGACATAAACAACGGCTGTCCGGAATGTATCTAGCCATGTAATATGTTCTCGTTATATTAGCAATGGCTGGATACTTTCCAGACAGCCCTCTTATATCATTTCATCATGATTTACTTTCTTTTAACTTCTCTATATTACAGTCAAGGTATTATATTGACTTTATAAAGAAAAATGCAGGACAGATACAATTTATTTTCTATAAATTTTCTTTAGGATAGTTAATGAGGTATTACAAAATTTTTATTATAATAAGGGATTTCAAAATATTATAAAAGTAGGGAAGGGAAACTATTCTGTATGATACTGTTTTGGCAGATGCATGTCATTATATATTTGTATACAACACAAAGAGTGAACCCTTACATAAACTCTAGACTTCAGTTAAAAACAGTATATCAACATTGGCTCATCAATTATAACAAATATACCACAAAACCACAAAATGTTAATAATCAGGGAAATGGCACAAGTGAGAGAATCTATGGGAACTGTCTGTACTTTTTGCCCAATTTTTCTGTAAACTTAAAACTGTTCAAAAAAATAAACAAAAAAAAATTTTTTGAAGGAGGCATTGGTTCTGATCGGTTTGAGAACTACTGCTTTAAAGAAGATCTAGCTTATAAAAATTCAAACTTATACCCCAAAGCTAGGACAGGTGATAATTGTTTTCCAAAAATGTTCTTTGCTTTACAAAGGGCAATACCATGAGATTCTTTCAAATAGCAAATGTCTCTATTATATTTAATTTTTTTTTTAAAAGATAGGGTCTCGTTCTATAGCCCAGGCTAGAGTGCAGTGGTTCGATCATAGCTCACTGTAACTTCAAATTCCTGGGTTCAGGTGATCCTCTTGCCTGAGCCTCCTGAGTAGCTGAGATTGCAGGTGTGTGCCACCTCACCAGCAATTTTTTAAAATATATATTTTGTAGAGACGGAGTCTTGCTATGTTGCCCAAGCTGGTCTTAACTCCTGGCTTCAAGTGACTATCCTGCCCTAGACTTCCCTGTGCACTCACCAGGAGCAAATCTATGTGTAAAATGAGGAGTAACTCCACAGACTTGTTTTTCTGTAGAAGAGGTGAGAAAATTAGGCAGCCTCAAAATGTCTCATGTCAAAGTATGATGGCAAGAAAAGGAGGAGTCATTTATATTCTATAATAAAAGCATTAGAGAGATATGTGTATTTCTTGGTATAATAAATCTTTTGTTACAGCTTGCTTTATCTACCAATCCATGTCTGATCCTGACAATTGAATTGCAGCTGCTATTTCATGCCTAACTCTGGCTGCTTTCCTCTGAATAATAATAATACAATCTCTTTTTTTTTTTTGTATAAGTGATGGGATTTAATACTTTCGTCAGGATGGGTTGATTGAATATTCATATTTTGCTTATATTGTGCAGCAGCCACATGGGAAGCTGTAGTAGGATTTCAATAGCAGAAAATAGTAGCTCTGATGAGAAGGCTGTTATGTGTGGGTGTTTAGAAGTTACGAATATGAAATTAAACAAAGCAAATTCCGTTTTAATAATGATTTGTGCAAAATAGAAACAGGTGATTTTGAGCAGATGGCTAAAAATATTATAAAGCATCTTTATTGAAAGAAAATTAAAGCGTTTAAAGCCCTGATTTATTTTAGCTTTAAACAGTTTCCTTGAAAATCCGAGACAGGTTTTTTTAGGGGGGGAGAGGAGTTAAATTAGACAATCAAATGCTTTAGAATAACCATTCACGTCATTGTTCTCCGTCGCCTTTTATCCCTGTGATGTTCCCATTTCTTTACTTCTTTCTTTTCTGTCCTTTCTCTCCTCCTGTCTCCCATTAGTCCCTCCGGAACCAACACTTCCAGGGCTTCATCTAAACTCACCTTTATTGTTTCATTCTGTCCTCTTCCCTGCCAGGAAAAGTGCATCAGAATGAAACTGGCAAGATCATTTGACAGCTTGTCTTTACTACTTTGCTGCCAAAAGTGGGAAAATGGATATTTATACAGTCCATTTCAACAAGCTGCTGTTAAACCATGGGCCAAGTTTCTTTTAAAACAATAATTAATATTTCTTAATTGACTATCTGGCAAACTGCACTGGACTAATCCAACCTATGAATGAGTGGGATTTCCCTAGATTTGGGAAGTGTCCAACTGAGCCTTCATTTTGATATCAGGAAGAGGGTTTTTATTGTTGGATTTTGTTTACACCAGTCACAGAGTATGGGGCTTACTGTATTGGGTTGAATCATATGACATTGCCATTTTTATGTTGAAAATGATCAAATATTGGCAATGTCATACGGTTCAACTTAATAGATACTCAATAAATATTTGTTCATTAGAATTGAATAGACTATGGAAATCATTCTATAAAAGATTTGGAGCAGTATATAGGAACTGCAGACACACATTAAACTAATAATAATCTGCAAAATAAGCCCCTTAAAATCAAAGAAATTCTCGATTAACATAGGAGGTTCCAACAAGGAAGTAAATAGGACACAGGTAAATAAGCTACAAAGTCTTCCACATTTGCAAAGATTTTGCTATAAATTTAGACCTTAGCTTTCTATAACAAAATAATAATAATGACAACACAATACCAACATTTATTTAGCATTTATTATGTGGCAGACTTGATGTTAAGTGCTTTATATACACTTTGCATTTAATCCCTAACACAAACATATTTGGGTAATTATTTCCATCTTACAGATGAAAAAGTTAAAACAAAATTTTTATAATCTTTGAGAAATACTCCAGTATCTTAGAGACATATTAAATTGAAAAAAAGTGTTGACAATGGCCTTAATGTTACTTAAGTAAACGTAGCAATCTTTTATAAGGATATTCTTTTAATATCCCTTGGCTTGAGCAAAGATAGTCATGCATAAGAATCATCTGGGGACCTTCCACCCACCCAGACTTCAGACCCTGTGGTTCCCTTGCTCCTCAAAGTGTGGTCTTTATGACAGTATTATTGATACAGCCTAGGAGCTTCTTAGAAAAGCAGGGTCTTAGGCCTCACTACAGAAGAAATCAGAACTGCTTTTTAACAAGATTCCCATGTGATTTGTATGCACATCAAAGTGGAGAAGTGTCACTTTGGGAGTAAAGTAGGTCCCATGTGTCTGCGTTTTAAACAGACTCCCAAAGGGATTCTGATGTAGGTGATGAATGCTAAGATCATCCCAGAACATGATACCAAAATGCAATCCACTGACAGCAAAACTGCAAGTAATTTGAGAAGCTAAGGGGTTCAGAGTCAAGACAATACAAGATATGTGTGCAAAGCAGTCTGTGTTCTGATGCTCTGGCTAGATCCAAAAATAAAACCTAGGATACTGGCAGGGCTTCACCTACTTTTCTGTCCCAACAGGCAGGGGAAAATGTATCCTTTATGTTAATGGGAGTAGCAGAATGGCCCACTTCAGACATGAAATTCTTAGAAGATAAAACTACAGTTAAAAAAATCTGTGTGACTTTGGCATTGACTCCTTAACATATTTGTGTTTAATTTTTTATTTTATTTTGTTTGATTTTTATTTATTTATTTATTTTTTGAGACAGAGTCTTGCTCTATCACCCAGGCTAGAGTATAGTGGCATCATCATAGCTAACTGCAACCTCAAACTCCTGGGCTTAAACAATCCTCCCGCCTCAGCCTCCCAAGTGGCTGGGACTACAGGTGCACACTACCATGCCTAGTTAATTTTTTAAATCTTTTTGTAGACACAAGGTCTTGCTAGGTTGCCCAGGCTGGTCTCGAACTCCTGGCCTCAAGTGATCCTACTGCCTCAGCCTCCCAAAATGCTGGGATTGAGCCACTGCACCCTGCCTGTGTTTAATTTTTAAAAAATGATTTAAATTGTTTACCACTGGGCCAAAGTGATACTGCAATAAGGTGCATAATCTATTAATATTTTGTGCCCGCAAGGACGCCAGTGCATACTCTTACTTACTCCCAGGGTCAGGTGGTAAATTAACTTCTACTTATGGGAATTCAGGTGGACCTGAAAGTACAATGCTAGATAATAGGGGAGATTCATATGTAATAGGGATCTCAACCATGAGGCACTCCAAATTTCTCACAACTTGTCCCTGGGAATGGTAGAGTTGCAGGAGAAAGGCAGGCTTTAGGGGGCAAAGTGCCGTGATCTTTGTTTTATAGCTAAGGAAACAAACAGCTGCCACAAGGTGGAGCAAAATCACAGAGAATGGGTGTATGAACCAGAATCAGGGTTGCTTGTCTCCCAAACTTGGGTCACTCTGGTTTTTTGGATTTTAACTCACAGGCATTCTCCATCTCCAACTTTGTGAGGTGAAGTGGGCTCTTAAATATGGGAAAGATAAGGAGTATCTGAAAAAAGAGAACTATGAAAAGAATAATTCACTCATAAACTACATTGAATGGCTGGATCAGAAGAGATCCATCAACAGAAAACATGAATCAGTCACACATTTTACTGTATTTGAACCTACTTCACAAGTTTAAAGGAATCCTAAGTTCATAGGAAGCAGAATGGAAAATTGGAGAGAGCAGCCACTTTGGAGGCAGTCGGAGGTGGACTGGAAGTCTGGCCCTCCCAGGTCAGACATTTACTGAACTTTCTGAGCCTCCAGATTCTCATGTGTAAAATGAGGACAGTGGTCTCTACCTTGTAGGGTTCTTGTGCGAATGTATGTGAAATGCTTGCCTTAGCGGGTAGTACCCAATCTTCAACAACAATAAAATGGTGGCTTACAAATACTAAGGTATTAATATGCAACACATTTTTATTGACTGTTTATTGGACACCATGATGAAGTTAAAAATAATTAAGATTATCTCTGATTTTTAGATCGCTATCAAGGAAGATTAAAACAGATAATAATAATAAAGATAACTAACATTCACTGAGTATGTACAATGGCTTATAAGCCTTTTTAAGGGATTATCCTATTAGGTTATTAAGTATGGAATGTCTGATTTCCTTAAGTACTAAGTTTGACAGTTGATATCTCTGACATTTCACTTTGACACTTCTTGTTTGTTTGTTTGTTTATTGTGAAGGTACATCCTCATTCTTTCAAATGCATGTCTTGGCTTGTGATTATCTTTCAAAAAAAATTTTTTAGAGCAATTTTTGTGAAACCATGGATAAGTCAAACATTTGTGTTATTTTTTAATATGAGTTCTGTCGTGGAACCAATGCAGTGCAGACAGCTTGAAATATCAACCCAGTGTTTGGGAAGGATGTGGCTAATGAATGCCCAGTATGTTGATGGTTTGAGAAGTTCCATTCTGGTGATTTTAATCTTGAAAATGAGCCATGTGGTGACCTGAGCCCAAGGTGGATAATGATGAGCTGAAAGGTGTAGTGGAAGCGAATCCATCTCAACCTACACATGAATTAGCAGCAAGGTTTGACATTACTATTCCAACAATATTGGACCATTTGAAACAAAGCAGCAAGGTAAAGAAGCTGAATAGATGGGTTCTGCATTAATTAAACAAGCATCAGCAGAGAAATCGTCTCGAAGCTTACCTTTCTTTGCTGTCACAACATAAAGGCAAACCATTTCTATGCTGTATTGTTACGTGTGATGAAAAACGTGTTCTTTTTGACAATCGCAAGCATTTGGCACAATGGTTGGTTAAAGATGAAGTACCAAAACACAGTCCAAAACTGAATATTCATCAAAAAAAAGCTAATGGTGTCTGTTTGGTGGTCCAGCGCTGGTATTATCCACTACAGTTTCATGAGGCCTGGTCAATCAATTACAGCGGATGTTTACTGCGACCAACTGGACGAAATGATGAGAATGCTTTCAATTAAGCAGCTGAGATTGGTCAATAGAGAGAGGCCAATCCTCTTGTAAGACCACATTTTGCACAAACAGTGCTGGTCAAACTATAGAAGCTGGAGTGGAAAACTCTCTGTCATCCACCATATTCACCAGACCTTGCACCAACTGACTACCCCTCCTTCCAGGCTTTGGACCACTTCTTGGAAGGAAAAATATTCGATTCTCAACAAGCTGTGGAAAACGCCTTTTGCGATTTCATAGCCACTTGCTCTCCAGGCTTCTTCACTGCTGGCATAAATAAGCTACCGTTAAGATGGCAAAACTGTGTCAATAGTTTAGGCACATACTTTGATTAATTGTACTGCTTCTTGTTTGAGATATAATAAACTAAACTTTTGATTCGAAATCGGACATTTCATATTTAATGACCTAATAGTAAGTATTTATAATATCCCAGGAGCTAGGCATTAACCCATTTTACAGATAAGGAAACTGAGGCCTAGAGAGGTGCAGTAATTTCTACCAGATCCCTCAGGAAACAGCAGAGCTAGGATTCACCTCTAGGGCTTGTTTGCACCACATTGTTTCACATCTAGAGTCAACCAACAATTCATTTCTAGGGGCTGCAATCTCTGCTGCCAAGTTGTACTTCCCAGGCACACATATGAAATAAATCCCAGTAGCACCATGCATATGAATTCCATTTAGATTTGAATGAATCCCATCTAGGTTTGACTATGATTATCACCTAAGTGGTCTGCCTGCCTCTGGTTTCTCACTTTCCCCATGGCTAACCCAGCCTCACACACTGCCAACAGCTATCTTTATAAAACACAAATCTGATCTTGACACTTCTTTACTTAAAAGGCTCCCTGCTGTCTGCAGAACCATGTCCAAGAGCTCAGCATGGCACAAGAGGCCTCTCCCAGCTGGCCCTGACTTTCCTTTCCACCCTATGCTTTGGACTTTCTAGCTCTTCACTTCTTCACCTTAGCTTTCTACGTAAAATGTGAAATTTCATGCAAAATTAGGCCAGCCAGGGGTGCCATAGTATAACCTCCTCGGAGGTAAGATGAAAAAAACTTAAAAAATTTTTTGACATTTCTTCTTTACCTTCTATTCTATTGTTATAAAGTAAAAAGACTTGCTAAAAATTAAATTTTAAAAAAGCTGTACAATTAAAAACAATGTCCACACACTAACAGTTGACACATGCATATACACATATCACAATTTTTAAAAATTATCTTTCAGCATCTATCAGGGATCTGGTATTTTAGTGGGAGATACCTTGTAACTCTATTTGCAATACCCCCAGGGTATGATGCTCCTCCTTCTGCCTGGAATGCAGCCCTTTCCCTCCCTAAAGTAGTCAGCTACTTATTATTCATCCTTTAAATCCAGCTCAAATACCACTTCTCTGCAAACTCTTACTCCCCAAACCTCTTATGCAGTTATGTTTTTCCTGCCTCAGGCCTCCCAGGGCCAGGAGTATTTCTCTCACTTACAGCATTATTGTATCGTCTGTAATTATATATATTTACACAACAATAGACTGTGAGATCCTTTAGGGCAGTGTCCTAAACTCCCAATCCCTAGTTCTTAGCTTGGTGGTTGGCCAACAGTCAAAACTGGAAAGTTGATCACTGGTACATGAACGACTCATCAAAGTCTAAAAGTCCCTACTTTCTTTAAATCTTGGAGGGAATATATTTTGACACTGGATACGCCTTTGGACACATAATTTTGATAAATCAGGCCCATAATATTTGAGAAGTGATTTGAAAGGAGCCAGGAAATAGCCCAAGCTACTGTCTTGTCGGTCAAAAAGCTAGGGAAGACGGATTTAAAGTACTTAACAAAAATAACATGCGAACCATGGGAAGATGACAAAAGTAAAGTCTTCATTGTATTGTTCAAAAAGAGGCTAGACACGACAGATCTTGTCAAAGGTGCATGTTGAAAACGTAAGGGTACCAAATGCAATGTGGTAGCCTGTACTGGATCTCGGAACAGAAAAATGACACGAGTGGAAAAATTGGTAAAATCCGAATAAAACCTGGAGTTTAGTTAATTAAAAAAAAAAAAAAAAAAAAAGCCAGCGATATGCTCATTGCGACCTGTTCCCATGCTATGCCTTTCCCACCATCCTAGCTCCCGGAGCTACTTCTAGGATAGAGAGGATATAGTGTTCAAGATGGGTGTTTTTCTCAGTCTCCATTGAGAGGTTCGCTCTCCCTCTTCGGTTTTTAACAGCCAGGTCATTCACAATTCAGTGTTTACTTTTACTACTGGGGTCCAACATCTCGGGGGTCACATCCCTTTCCGTCATGGAGACATCCAACTCTAGACTGTCCCACTGGATTCTGGAAAGTACCCCAGCAGATCCCCCACCCTCTCCCGAAGACGGTCCCCGTGGTCGGGAAGGGGTTTTCCAGCTGCTGGAGCCGCGAGCCCTGCCAGCGGCGGAGCGGAGCCCCAGGGAGGCAGGCGCGGGGGGCGCCGCCCACGGCCGCCTGGGCTCCGCGCACGGGGCCGGGTTGCGGTTGGCCACAAGAGGCATCCATCTTCCCGGACGAGACCGGCGTTTCCTCACCGTGCAGGGGCGGCGGCGAGGGCGGAAAAGGGCACCGGCAATAGCGCCGTCCCCTCCCACCAGTCCCGCCCCGCCTGGTCGAGCCCGGAGCGGCCGCCCTGGCCCCCGCCGCCCGCGGATCGCTGGCTCGGCGCCCGCGAGCCACCGGCCGCGTGCGCACCGACAACTTTGCGGCCGCCGGGGGCGCGGCTCTCCTGGTTAGTGTGCGAGTGTGCATGTCACCAGCCGCCTCCTGGGGGCAGCAGCGGAAAGGGGGACGAGGAGAAAGAGGCAGCCTCAGCGCACAGTGGCCAAGGAGGCAGAGGCCCCTCGCGGCGCCGGCTCTGGAGACCTGAACTCCGCCGGGGCTGCGCCCAGGGCGCGTTTGAACGTCGCTGCGGCCGCCCTCCTGGCCAGCAGCGGGGACTCGCGTGAGGATTGCCATTCCTTTTGCCTGCCCGGACTGAAGCAGCAGTGTTTGCAGGCGGAGGAGCGGCGGCCGTGGCAGCAGCATCCCCAGTCCGGGCGGGACCATTGAGTGCCGGAGCCGGCGGCTGGCGGCAGGAAGGGAGCGTCGTGGCGCCAGAGCTGGGCGCGATCCCCAGCGCCTGCCCTCCTCAGCTGGCCCTGTCCCGGGCTCCCGGTGCGGGTCTCTAACAATGGTGCGGAGCGCCGGCGCGAGCCCCGCGTCCGCCCAGCGGTCGTAGAGGAAGTGGCCGGCCCCCGGCGAGGTGGGCAGGGAGACGCCCCCCGCCACCCGCTCGCTGGAGTTTTCCTGCGCGTCCGGCCTTTCGGGGCCCCGACCCCGGGCTCCCCTCTGGATCAGCGACGGCGGCTCAATCCCGAGAGTATGGTGCCAGCGCCCGGGTTAATCTAGTCTTCTGCTCGCTCCTTTTTTCCTCCTCCTGCTCCTCGTCTTCCTCCTCCTCCTCCTCCTCTTCCTCCTCCCTCCCTCCTCCTTTCCCTCCTGTCGGTGCTGCCTCTGGGTTCCCGGCGTGTGGGAGTACAACTCTCCGCCTCTCCAAGGAGACCGGTTTGTGACCCCTGAACAGAACTTGCTCATTGAAAGCAAACCCGGAACAGCTGGATAATGTCCACCCCGAGCAGATTCAAAAAGGACAAAGAGATCATAGCCGAGTATGAAAGTCAAGTCAAAGGTAAGGATGGGAGCGGCTGCCTGGCTCCTTTTGTGTGCCTTCTTGTCATTGTGCTCGTGGAGTTGCGTTTCTAACTTGGTGTCTGCGTTGGAGGAAGGTGGTGAGGGACAGCTCGAGCCCTGGCTGAGCCGCCTCACAAGCCAGTCCCCAGTTCCAGTCCTAGTCCCGTCAAACCCACAGGGAGCTGGAAACTGGGTGACTTCCCCCACTGCCTGCCCACACCTCCAACAAGGAGAGCACTGGCTTTAACTTAACCACCTTCGGCTGGGCAGTTTACACGGGGAGACAGGCAGCACTGGTGGATCCTGCCCAGTTATCATCATCATCATTATTCTTTTTAAATGATACCATTGTCACAACATAATTTTTTTTTACAGAGTCTTTTGTAAAGTCTGAACACCAAGTGGTCTAGAGCCTCATAGAGTGCAGGCTATTTCAGACATTTACACGGTTCACTATTCATTTATTAGGGCGAGTTCTCCTTTTATAAAATAGCTCCCCAAAAGCCTGGCAGTTAAAGCAACAGTGACTAGTGGAATCTGACTCCTCCTTTATAGTGGGCCAGAATTCAGTGCCATCTTTCACACCCACATGGGAATATTGCTTTATCATTTGCTGGAAGCCACTTGCATGTAAAATGAAGGTTTGAGTATTTGAGTAGTAGTTTCAATCCATTTACATTGTCAGCTAATGAAGGAAACCTAATTAAGGTTGATTAGTCATTTTTATTTTCCATGTCTTGTGGTTTAAAAAATAATTTTTTTCTCCAATACAAGTATTTTGTTTTGCCGCTGAAGTGTTTAATAAACATATATGTTTGTTGGGTTTTTCCCTCCTCTTTTGTGGTCTCTCTGGGGTAGCTTTCTTGACTGAGACAATGGATGGAGTGCTGGGATGTCTACTATTCTTTGGCATGTTCAATGCAAAGTTCGTAAAGATTGTTATGTAGACACCTGTCTTTGTCTATATACAATCATATGAAAGGGCTGCTGAAAAAGGTATTACTGTACTTGCCTTGGGCAAGGCAGGAGCAGCCTGAGTGTTCTTTTGTGTGGTCAAGTTGTGAGAATGCCTGGAGTCCTGTGAGAGGACCCAGTAGGGGAATCCTGTATCACGGAGTGTGAATCCGGACCAGCTCATCATGGCCACGGACAGCACGGACAATGTGCAAGCTCAGGGACTTAGATTTCCTTTAGGCTGACCCTTATAATGGAGTTAAGCTAAACGTTGTTCAGGAAACACAGATTTTTATCTGCCTGGAATTAAGATAATTTATGCTTATAGGAACATGTTAAGTTGATATGGAAGTTATATTAGCAGAGAAGTAATTATTTTCTCAGAGCCAGGTAAACTTTCTAATGAGGGCACCTTTCTTTTCTTAATGAGCCCAGCACAGCCTAAAATCTTTCATTCTAAAGCTGTACTCTTGTTCACAATCACCATTTCTCTGTGCAGTTTTTCCACATGGCTCTTTGTGGCAGGTCTTCAAGGGGTGGCGGTCTGGTTTTTCTGCTGCCTGAAGCACTAATTGGCAAATGCATTTCCAAGTGCTGGTGTAGTTATCTCTGCTTTAAGGTCATTTGCCCATGATCAAGTCCTTATTTGAAAAATATCCTCTTGATTAATTTCTTCGAGTGTTTGAATTTTGCAGATATGTGGTTACTTGTATGCTCCAGTGTATAGGCTCTCTACATTGATTAAAAATCAAATGAGATGTGTTACAATGTGTCTATCAAATCCAGTCCAAGGAAAAATTATGAACATAGTGAAAATGATTTTTGGAACCAATTCTGTCCCACAGAAAGTGACCTTCTCTCTATTTCCTTCAACTCTCCTCCCTTACACACACCCAGGAGAACTTAGGCTGCTTTAGGACTCTTCACTGTACCTGCCCTGCCCTGTGTCCAGACTTTTCCTCCCCCTGCAATATTTGCACATTCAGTGTCTAACCTAGATCAGTACATCTGTAAGCAAATACGGGGATAAGGCAATACAGTGTCATCAGATCATATACACATTAACTACCACAAATTCACCTGTACTTCTGGGCAAAAACAAGAAGGAAGTGGGACGGAAATGACAGGTAGTCATTTAGTGCATGAGGCCAGCTGTCCTATGCAGGGAGAGTAGGCCCCTTAGTAAGGAGAGCCTGGGAGACAAGACTGGTTTTCTAACTGTTTATTTCCTCAGTGCCTCTTTAAGGGTGAGCATCTTACCCTCACTGAGTGCTAGTCCAGTATTTAAAAATATGTATTTTTGGAACAACCTATTCTTTTAATTCCAGCCAGCTACTTCAAAACTGGTCCATTCTGTTGTGAAAGGAAAGCCTGCCTGTGTTGGACTCATCAAGACATAGGTCTGTTCCCAATGAATAAAGACATATTGGATTCTACAGGTGACTTAGGTGTGTGGGTGATTTCAAGAGTCATTTTAATTATATGTAAATGTTTAGCCTTCCAGCTTAGAACCTAATAGTCTCCAGTATTCTCCTTTCTTACTCTCTCCCATTTTCCCTGATACCAATTGCATTTACCTCAGAATTTCTTTGATCTAAAGGAAAGACTTCAAATATGGGATTTTGCCACCGTGGCTACTTGCACAGGTTTTGGGAACAGATTTCATGCAGATATTCTCAACTGTGAAAAGAACCATCCCTGGTGATAATTTGTAATTGTATGCATAAGACCATAAATGTATTTAGTTAGTTGTATCATTTTGGGAAAGTCACTTAGCTTCTCTCTGGGTTTTGGTTTTCTTAAAGGAGCTTGGATTCTCTCAATCCTAAGGGTCTTTGAATATAATAGAAAACATCATATAAGTTTATATTAATCGCTTCATAAAATTTTCAAGCTTTTTGAATTTTCTTTTGGCTGCTCTGTTTTGCGGGAAATCATCTTTGCTTTCACTTTTTTTCATAAGTTCACAAAACTATGTATCAATTGAGTTGTTGGAGAATTACAACGTAATACAATAAAGAATACAGAAAAATAATAAATCCATGTTCAGAAAAATATAGCACAGAATTGTAAGACAGAGAAGAATTGGAAATTATACAAGTAGTTAAAGAATAGATAGGTTTAAATCAGGGATAAAAGGGAACCCCAAGCAATAATTTAAAAGGAATGTATTAACCAGCAGTAGAGAGACTGAACATTTCATTGCCTGTTGGTCAACTTCGCAAAGACTTAGAATCAAGAGAAATCTCTTGTTTGTATGGGCCATTAAAAACCAAGCGTGTCTGGAAAAGTATATGAAACTCAAACCAGTTGACTGGGTTACTTGTTAGCATCTCTGGCAAAAAGCTTAGCAGTGGAAGAGATTGAACACTTGGCTAGCAGAAGGTTTTGAGATCATCTGTGGATTTTAGTGATCTATGTAATTTTTGTATTCTGCAGCAAAAGTATTGTGGAGCTACACATATGGGAACCAAAAGACTCAAAAGACACATTTTATGAGGTGGAACTTATAGAGGAGAGGTTGTGTTTGTTTTTAATAATGTGCTGTTAGTTGCTAAGAATTGACAGCTATTATTTGCAATATTTTCGAGGGATAGCACCATTCTCGTCCACATGCACTATGTACAGAAAGTGCCAAGAAAATCTGTTGTCCTTTGACCACTCTGTTGTCTGAAATACGAACAGTACATTTTGGTAGCAGATGGAACATGAAGAAATGCCAATTTAATTTGATATGACCCTATGTCACGCCATATATTTTAATAGAGAAATTATAAGTGCTGCTGTCACTGATGTGGAACCTGTGTCTATATCTAATGTTCTTTCATCTAACCTGGAAAAGAAAGTGACAACAATTTAAATTATGAATCAAAACTTCATAATCGAGAGCGACTTTAAGCCCACTCATTTACCTGATGCAGGAAGGCTTAATGACAGACTTGCACAATGAACTATGACATACCTAGGACTAGAACCCAGGTCATCTGCTTTTCAGTGGCAGTGATTTACTTTTATATTCTTCACAAGGTAGATATCTAAATAGGAGATAGAACACTTATCTATTTACACTTTACATTCAGTGAAGGAATCACAGTTGGACTTGAATAGAGAGACTAGCAAACCTAGTCTGTGAACAGGAGTTAATTAAATTGATTAACTATAACCAAGTTGTTTTTTTCCACCAAGATCGTTTCAAGGGACCACAATGCCCAGGCAGCAGTTCACATGGTGGCCTTTAAGGTCAAGAAAAACAACGTGGTGAACGTGTACAAGTGTAATTTGCTCGGTGTTTTGGTGAAGCTAATTGCAGCTACTGCAACAAGCCCTCCTATGTTGCCCTGAAAAACCTGATTAGTTTCATGAACTGCAAAATATATTAAGGAATGGTTTTGGAGAAATTTTTGAGCAAAGCATGTCCTTCTGAAACACATGAGGGTTGGAGTATAGTACAGGGTGGTAAATCTCAGCACCAACAATTTAAATTGGTTTGCATACTCCTATGTTATGCACTGTGTTTAGGAGCCAGACATCTCCAACTTTCTTCCAGGTTTTAGAGTCTACTTTGTAGATTGGCCAGGCTCTTTTTAAATTTCATTCATGCTGTCTATTTTCGCTTCAATTCAAATGACTAAGAATTAAGATAAAGAAAAGGGAATAAGTTGTATGTCTAACTCGTGTATTTATGTTTTAGTAGTTTGAAGGCAGAAGTTGGGATTAGAGACAATTATGGGAAGGTATTTTTATTTGTCCATCCAGAGTTACTTTCTAATTTATTGACAGCATATCTATGCTCTCCTGTTGATATCTCAGAATGGGAAGAAAGAGAACACAATATTTAGGAGCAGGGACTTTGATGTAAGCCATCTAGCCTTGTTACTAATTAGATGTGTGACCTCCAAGACTCAAGTTCTTCATCTGTAAAATAGGCATAATAATAGTACCTAACCATAACCTTGTTATCTTTGTGAGAGGGCCATGGGGTGATTTGTGGAAAGCAATTATCACAGGCTTGGCACAAAATAAATAGGCAACAAATGTTAGTCATTGCTATCTGTTTAATTTTGGTTTTCATTCTATCTCAACTGTTTCTTGTTACATTCTGATTGAGGTAAGTCTTTTGAAATTCAAATACATAATCGCCAATCTTGCTACCTGAATGGATTGCAAAGTGGGCAAATCTTGAATTATCCTGAGAAAGCACCATATACTTTTAGAATGGACTGAGTTTCATAGTAGAATTAAAAAGAGAAATACAATAGGTAAAACAGATTTTCAGCATTTTATAAGGTGGATTTTATATTGTGTCGTCATTTTTTATCCAAGCACAAGTAGCAAAGCCTAAAAGCACATTTCGTGCCCCTAGGTTGCTGTGTGTTTGCTTACAGCTTTTGTTTTAAATTGTCTCTACCTTTGTTCAGTGATGGTATGTGGAAAATGAAAACTATAGTCCAGTCAATGAATTTTATTTACCTGTGGGTAAAAATGACTCTTACGACATCAGATAAAGTCAGTGACCTAATTTCATGATCTTGAAAAAAATATTTTCTTTTAAAATCAATGTAGAAATGAAAAATTCACTTACAACTGTTAATTTGCTTCTGCTTTACTAGAAAGCACTTTAATATTAGAAATCATTGTCTATGTATCTCCCATGTCCTGTAGTACAGGACTTCACTAAACCTTTATTGAATGAGTCGAGTAATGGTTTGGAATAGTAATTCATTTATAGTGCAAATTAACATTGTGATCATTCAGAATTACCTAGGGTGTCCAGTCAAGTATTACCACAAAATTAAGTTAAGTGTAAGATGTTTGTAACTTCTTTAGAAATTCAGAAAGCTGGAAACAATCTAAGTATACAACAGTGGGGAATGGTTAACTAAATTCCATTGGTAAATCGTTAACTAAGTTATATACATGGAATGTTATGCAGTCATTAACAATGGTTTTTGAAGAACACTTTATGATATGGTTAATTATCTTATAATAATTGAAAAAAAGAGAGACTGTAAAAAGGGTGGTGAAATAATAATTAAAGGTAATCACAACCAAAGCTAACAGTTACTGAGCTTGGCTGCTTTGCCTGGCTACACCGAACCTTACATGTACATAGCAAGCTATCATGCATGGTAGGAGGAATTTCTAGTTATTTCTCCTGCTTGATATAGTTTTTACTTCTTATATCTTTGCACCACAGTATACCTGGCCCTTGGTTAGTTTTCAGGCTTAATGCAGCAATAATTTCACTTTCAACTCCATCCGCCTTGAGGATGGGAGTGGTCAAGGTAAATCCAAGCAAAGTTTAGTTAAAAAGTTAGTTAAACCTCTGATGATCAGATTTGTCCAAGGGACAATTCCAAACTTCCTGTTTGCTTACAACTCATTGATATACTTTAGTTTTTCCTTGCTTTGAGTTCAGCTATGGGGGGGGGGGGTGTTTGGGGAGCAAGCTTTTCTTTCTTTCTTTCTTTCTTTGTGAAATATACATACAAATGGGTACAGAAAATGATTAAACATCTGGGTATCAGCCACCCAGGTTAAGAAATAGAACATTACCAGTGTCTTGGAAACCCTCATATATGCCTCTTTCCTGACAAATCTCCCTTCATCCCACTGCCACCCAACAACAATTCTGAATTTAGTATTAATCATTCCATTATTTTCTTTAAAGCTTTACTATAGTTTGATAGTATTCTTTATAGTTTTGATATATGATGCATTCATATATCAAGTATACAGAGCTATTTGAACACTTTCTGGATTTTTAATAATCTTGAGGAATTGGTGTAAATTTTAAAAGTTAGAACAATAGTATTTTGGCTTGTATAACAAATCTTTGTTTTAAAGATACACACTGAGGTATTTATGGGTGATTTTATAACACCTGGGATTTTTTTCAAAATAATCTTGGGGAGGCAAGAAATAGGTAGGGATACAGATGAAATAAGATTGGCTATGAATAGAAAATCCTTGCATGCACGAGGTTCCTTATATTATTCTCTTTATTTTTGCATATGTTTGAAATTTTTCCTAATAAAAACTCATTGGTATTTTGATTAAAACTACATGAAATCATAAATCAATTAGGGAAGAATTGGCATCTATATGATATTTGTTCTTCCTACCCATGAATATGAGTATTTCTCCATTTATTTACTTGTTTTAAAATATCTTAGAGTTTTATATTTTTTATGTTTTTTGTTAGGTTTAATATCCTGATACAATTTTTGTTCCTAATGTTCATGAGATCTCTTTTAAAATTGTTTTCTAGTTGTTTCTATTAAACAGAAATGTGGTTTATTTTTGTATATTGGTCTTATATTCAGCCACTTTGCTAGTCTATTATTATTTCAAGTATTAACAGTTTCTTTGTTCTTCTGTTAAAAATTTTTATTATTTACAAATAAAAATAATTTTATTTCCTTTTTTATAAACCCTATGTTTTTTCTTCTTTAGTCTGTTAATGTGATGAGTAATATTTATGGATTTTCTAATATTAAATATTACATCTTTGCATCAAACCTGTCTTCATCATTGTATTTTGTGTGTGTAGTGTGTGGGTTTATATACACATTTGGATTCTGTTTGCCAATATTAAGTATTTTTGTCTCTAAATTCTTTTTAAAAACTGGGCTTTGGTTTTCCTTTCTGATAATGCCCTTGTCTGGGTTCATATCTAAGTTATAGTAGCCTCACAAAATAAGTTGAAAAGTATTGCTTCTCTTTCTATTTTGTGGAAGAGTTTGAAACTTTGGAATATTTCTTTTACTGAAAATTTGGTAGGACTGTTTATCTAGATCTAATTATTTTCTTTGCATGAAGAATTTTTAAACTGCTAATCAGCAATCATTTTCTTTTTTAGTTATAGGATTGTTTATATTTTCTATTTTTTTTCTCTTTCATTTAAAAAAAATTTTTTTTTAAATAGAGAAATGGTCTCCGCATGTTGCCCAGGCTGGCCTCGAACTACTGGGCTCAAATGATCCTCCCGCCTCAGCCTCCTGAGTAGCTGGGAAAACAGATGCAAGCCACTGCACCCAGCTTATACTTTCTATTTCTTCTGGAGTCAGTTTTGATAAATTATATTTTTCTAGAAATTTATCCATTTTGTATGAGTTTTTAAATATATTGATATAATATTGATGATAGTATTTTCTTATTTAAAAAATATGGGTTGGTCTGTATTAAATTTAAAATACTTATTTTTGCTTTATCTCCTTTCTTGCTGAATTTTAACAGGAGTTTGTCTATTTTTGTTAGTTTTTCTTCTCTATTTTGTTGATTTCTGCTATCTTTGCTATCATTTTTCAAATTTTCTTTGAGTTTGTTCTATTCTTCCCCCATTTTCTTAAGTTGGTAACATAGCTCATTCATTTTTCATCCTTCCTTTCTCCTATAAACATTTAAGGCAATGGATTTAGTTTCTAATATAAGTGCTATTTCTAATATAAGCATTTAGAATATAAGCATCTTTTAAAATATAACATTTCCAACATGAGTACCTTTTCCCTTTTTAACATCAGCATTAGAAACAATAAAATTTCTTTTCTTTTCTAACATAATTATTCTTTCTTTCTTTCTTTTTCTTTTTTTTTTTTTGAGACAGTGTCTCACTTTCTCACCCCAGCTAGAGTGCAGTGGTGTCATCATAGCTCACTGCAACCTCGAACTCCTGGGCTCAAGCCATCCTCCTGCCTTAGCCTCCTCCTGCCTCCTGGCTAATTTTTCTATTTTTTGTAGAGACAGGGTCTCACTATAATTATTATTTCTGATGTAAATATTTCTTCTAATATAAGCATTATTCCTAACAAAGGCGTCTGTTCTTCTTCACTAATAAATATTTATGATAATTCCCCTTTAAGTACCACTTTTACTGCATCTCACAAGTTTTGATATGTAAAGTTTATTAGAATTAAGTTCTAAACATTTTTTAATTTTCATAATGGTTTACTCTTTGACCTTCGAGGTATATAAGAATGTGTATTTACATTATTTTAATGGGAGATTTTTTTTTTTCCTTTTAATATAATTACATTGTAAACTGAGAGTAACAGTGTTTGAAATTAGTAGAGGATTGTTTCCTCTTTTCCTATTCTCTGGAGGAGTTCATGTAAGATTGGAATGATCTGACCTTACATGTTTAGTAGAACTCATCTGTAAAATCGTCTGGGTCTGGTGTTTTCATCAAGAAAAAGAAACAATCTGTTATTGCTTCCAACTTTTCAAATTTCATGATTTACTGACATAAAATTGTTTATAGCATCCTCTTTATCTTTTTAATCTGTGCCACATCTTCAGTTATGCCTCTTTTCTATTAATAACAATTGTCTGTGTGTATCTTCTCGCTTTGTTTCTTTGATTGACTTTGCCAGACTTTTGTTTATTTTATTAGCCTTTTCAAGGAAGTAGATTTTTGCTTCCTTGATTTGCTGTATTGTATTTTTGTTTTCTGTTTCATTAGTTTATCCTTTCTATTATTTCCTTCCTTTTACTTTTCTTGTTATTTTTTTTAGAGACAGCGTCTCCCTATGTTGCCCAGGCTGGAGTGCAGTGGCTATTCATAGGAGCAATCATAGTGCCTCATGTTCCTGGGCTCCAGTGATCCTAGTGCCTCAGCCTCCTGATTAACTGGGACCACAGGCATGAGCTACCATGGCTCTTTTACTTTTTTTGTGGGTGTTTATTTGATCATCCTTTTTAAAGTTCTTATTTCTTTTTTAAGTTCTTATTTTTCTTCTTTTCTAATATAAACATGGAAGGTTATAAAATTTTCTCTAAGTATGTCTTTACCTGCATTCTACACATTTTATATGTAGTATTTTAAATCTTTCAGTTCTAGGTATTTTCTAATTTTCATTATGATTTTTTATATGACACATGATCTGTTTAAAAGTATGTTTTTAAATTTCCAGATATATGGAGTTATTTCAGTTACTTTTTTGTTACTCATTTCAAACTTAATTGTATTGACATCAGAGAATATGGTTTGATTTTACTGATCTTTTGAAATTTTTTTCTTGACAAGGTCTTTCTTGACCATGCATTTAAGATTATAAGCCTCAACCTCTCTGGCCCTTCCTATCTCCCTTCCTCTGCTTTATGTCTCTCCATAGCATTTGTCATCATTGGATCTGTTTTGTACTGACTGTCTTGCTTTTGGGCTTTTGAAGTTCCTTACCTATGTGAAAGCTTGCTGATATGGTTAAAATCATATTTTAAAAATATTTTATCTAGCATTTTAGTTTCAACCACAAGGGTCATGCAGCAGTGTGTATCTACATTTATTACCGGAAGTAGAAGTCTAATATCCACTGGGGTTTTTTGTTTTTGTTTTTTAGCCCATCAATAATTACAATTATTTTTAATTTATCCAGTATCTATTTTAGCAAGAGAACCCTGTAGTATATATAGTCCAAGTTACTATGGGAAGAATAGGTCTATGTTTTTTCCTAAAAACAATCACGTGTCTCTGGTCCTGGCCATCTAGAATGATGTTTATGATCCAAGAGCTATACACTGAGAAGGAGACATATACTGGAGAGCTGACAAATGTTACATGAACACTTTTAAGTTTTTCATATATAGGTTTGTGTCTTCACATGGAAAAATCCAGGATTTATGGGTTTTAGGAATGAAAATGTGTAGTAAGGAGTAGTGAAGGGCTCTGACAGGGGCAGAACATGAAAACATCCACATTTTTCTGAACAATCTGAGATGCTGTTGGGAAAGCTCTGGGGTCTTGCTGTTGCAGCCATCCAGAGTATGCTCTTTCATTCTTGCAGCTTGCAGATAACTTTGCTTTCCTTGTGGAGCTGTTTCTACCAGTTTATCCCTTGTGATTTTCTTCTACTCCGAGGTTGACTATAGAGGCCCTAAGGGGGGAGGGGACACCTTCCAGGCTTCTTGACATCACAGCAGAATTGCTGATGTGCTATAACCAGAATATTTACAAAGGTTCCAGTTCTTTTATTTATTTATTTATTTTAATTTTTTTTCTCCCTCTGTCTCAAGCATCCAGCAGTTCTTAAAGGGCTTGATGTCCCAGTTCCTGGAGTGTGTCATTTCTAACTCCCTTCTCTGTTGGTCTGTGGAAGACCTGTGGACTTTGGCCCTTGGCTTTTATTGTTCTGAAGGTGAGGTTTACAAAAACAGCTCCCTCCTACTGACCTCTAGCAATTAAGATAGAAGAATAGGTGTCTGCTTATCTTAAGTCAGACCATTTTCACTTCTGTGGACATCCAAATTTTAGTCTGGCTGTGAAATTAGCATGTTTTAACAATGGAATTAAGCCTTTAAACAGTATTTACCGAGGAGAGAGAGTAGGAGGAGGTCAATTTGTTTTACATGTGTAATGGCTGTGTGCATTGTCTTTTGATGCCTTGTCAATGCAGCTCACAAAAGTGTTCTTTCAAGAGTCAGTGATGGCTTTACACTTATGCTCATATTGATTGCCCACGGTTAAGTACAGTTCAGTCAAATTATAATTCCTGAGCACCAGGAAAAAGTCCAGAACTCAGTGAACTAAAGGTTTGATCTTTGCTGAGGGACTGAGTTCTGCTGGTTCCCTGTCCTTAGAGGAGAGAGAGGCTTAAAAAAAAATGTAGGTAAAAAGAGCACCTTTTTACAAGGTGCAGGATGAGCAGCACTGTTTTCTTCGGCTGACCCCAGGGCTTTGATTAGTTTGCTGTCATTTCCGTGGCTGTGCCCAGTTTTTACCTTTATTTTCATCATTACAGACAAGGGAGGCATTCTTTGCTAATAATGCAGCAGAGAAAGCAGGTAGGTTTTGAAAATTTAGCAAACAGAATTTGTTAGGTTTTGTGTCCCTTAGAAAAGAGAGTTTTCTGAGTACAGTATTACAAAAAAGGAAAGTTAATGAATGCCTTTTCAAGTGGATGCTTCATTTTTAACTGAACTTCTACTGTCATTGTATTGATAGTGTTTATGGAAACTCTCAAATGTGTCACCGAAAGTCTATATTTGAAAGATTTCCAAACTGTATTTTTTAGAGTTTAAAGTTTTGATTATACACATCTGTCTGTATTCTCCAAATACCTAATCTACAAATAAATATCTTCTGTGAAGCTGGGAATTCTGCTTGCCTATAGTTAGACTCTTTTCTGTCAGGCATCTAATTTCCTCCAGTGATCCTGGAATTACCTTGTGGAATAAAGTACAGAAAGTGTGCACTGCGCAACACAATAAAAATTACTTTTATTATCTTTGTGGCCATTCATCTTTTGGATGTTTCTGTTATTCTCATAATGTCATGCCCCATTTTCAAATACTGTGTAGCACTTTGAAATAAGCACACTTGCTTAGATTTACATATGTTTCATGTAGTATAGTAGTTTATATCATGGCCTCAGAAATCAGACTGCTGGGGTCTGAATCCTAGCTCAGCGGCTTTATGGCAATTTAACTGTGGGCAAATTACTTAATCTTATCCTGCTTCACTTTCCTTGCCATTAAAATAGTGATAATAATGGTACCTACCTCAGCATTGTTGAGATAAGTAGAGTATTGGACAAACTGTCACACAGAAGTGCTCAAAATATGTGAATATATTACCACTTTTATAAACTCTGTCACTGAAAGCAATAATAATAAATTTTAAGTTACAAAACACTTAGTAGCCAATAGGAGCCTAAGGAAGACAGGGCGACTAAATGTAATACAGTATCCTAGATGGGATTCTGGAATAGGAAAAGGACATTGAGTAAAAACTAAGAGAATTCAAATAAAGTATGGACTTTAGTTTTTAAAAAATTTAGTAACTGGGAAAATAAAACGTTTTCTATTTTAGAAAATCTCATGCATATAACTTTATGGTTATAAAAAAGCCTGTTGGCTAAGATACAGAATTGATAAGGCAGAAGATGGAAGTTCTCCCCTTTCCAGAGATAACCACTCTAAATGGTTTGGAGTACATCCTTCAATGGCATCATTTGTATTTATATTTATCATATTTAATCTATTTATTGACTTACTGAACAAACGGGATCATTTGCAGAATAGTCAATAAAGACTTTTTCGTTTGTTTGTTTTTTTGAGACAGAGTCTCACTCTGTCTGCCTGGCTAGAGTGGGGTGGTGTCATAGCTCACTGTACCCTCAAACTCCTGGGCTCCATCGATCATCCTACCTGAGCCTTTTGAGTAGCTGGGACTACAGGCATGTGCCACTATGCCCAGCTGATTTTTCTATTGTTTGTTGAAGCAGGGTCTCACTCTTGCTCAGGCTGGTCTCAAACTCCTGACCTCAACCAATCCTCCCGCCTCAGCTTCCCAGAGTGCTAGGATTACAGGCGTGAGCCACCACACCCAGCCAATAAAGACTTTTTATTTTTTATTTTTTTGCTCAACATTATGTCATCTATACCAGTGCTACTTATATGTGGTCCATAAACCAGTGCTGGTTATCAAACTCTTCATTATTAGTCCATGAGGAGATAAGGGAACTCATGACATTGATTCCTTATCCAGAAAATCTTGCTACAAATCAGCAAAACTAAACACTGCTTAGGGATGTGATGCTTTAGATTCTGGCCCAAGCTCCTTATCTTATTGTAGATCTGTAATGAACAGTTCACTGACCTTCATTTGAGTAGTATTGGTCTGCACCATTTCATATAAATATATAAACAGCTACCATATCCCTTTATTGGCTATTACTATTACTTGTTTTTCTTTGTTGATTTATTAATAGAAACAAGATTGTCCTTCAAATGGAATAGTGGTAGCATTTACCAGTGGCCACCTCTGTACTTTTATATTCATCAGTTTCAGTGATTGGGCTTTCTTTAGAGAGACAACATAGTATAGAAGTTGAAATCTTGGATAAAGCCAATTCAAATTATAACTACTCTGGAACCTCAGTTTTTTAATTGGAAAAATGGGTATGATGATCACATCTATCTTAAGGTGGTTGTGATGATTAAATGAGATCATACCTGCAAAGAGTTTAGCACTGTTTTTGGCATGTAGTAAGGGCTCAATGACAGTGAGGTGCTATATTATTTATTACCACCAGAAGCTATGGTCTTAATTAGTGACAATTTTTTTTTCTTAAAAATTTAAAACTCATCTCCAAAGAGGTTGAAATAACTTAACAAATTTAAATCTTACAAAACAAACACTGAAAATGTGGATTTTAATGGTTCTTTAGAAAAGCAGTAGGAGACATTTAGCCAATCACCAGAAGCTATACTTTGTCCAATGTTAAAAAGAATTGTGTTGGTAGGCTTCCTATGACATTTGGCTACCAAGAAATACTTTGTTATAATTTCTTACATCATCATTGTTAGAAAACCTCGAGGGCTAATGAATTCTATTTCCTGTGCAATGGGAGAGCACTATTGTAATATGGGGAGAGGGAATATTGCAGTAAGGACACCACTCTGACCATAAGATAAGCAAGTGCCTGCTTAAATTTTAAATGATGTCAGTCATTTGAAAAAGTCAGGCCACTTCATTATTCTCTTGATACTGGATGTTGCCTTCTCCATTGATATTATTAAGATGTAGTTTTAGTATCATTTTGAAAAGCGAATTGCTGTGATTTTGTTGTTGTTGTTAGTATTGTAGCTATGGATGTAGATTTCTCTACCATTAACCTGTGCTAGTTGTTCATGAAGGGTTGCCAGAAATAAATCATCTGCCAAACAAATGAAAAGAACCAATAGTTATTCCATCTGGCTGTCAAAGGCATAATCCTCTCATTTGCTTCCAGATAGGATATATACATATGGTGTATTCATCTGTTTTGTGCTGCTATAACAGAATACCACAGACTGGGTAATGTATAATGAACAGAAATTTATTGGCTCACAGTTCTCAATGCTGAGAAGTCCAAGCTGGAGGGGCCGGCATCTGACAAGGGCCTTCCTGCTGCATGTCATCCCATGGCAGAAGGGCAAAGAGAGAACGCGAAAGAGGGTAAGAGGGGGCCAAACTCGTCTTTTTATAAAGAACCCACTCCCTCGATAATGGCGTTAATTCATTCATGAGAGTGAAGCCCAAACCGTCTGATCACCTCTTAAAGGTCCCGCCTCTTAACACTGTTGCTTTGGGGATTACATTTATAACAAATATTTTTGGGGGGACACGTTCAGACCATAACATATGGTTGTATGTGTATGTGTGTTGTGTGTGTGTGTATGCTCCTTTCCTTCCTTTGAGCAGGGCAGCACTCTTCCTAGGGAACACCCAAGATAGATGCTCATTGAATGGCCTTGGTGATCAGCTTATTCCCTCAAGTCTTCCGTAACTTATCTCTGATTTTTCCTCTGTATTCACCTATAGGTATTCATGGTGCCATTAAAGTCTTTAAAATTTGATTGTCTCTTTAATAATGAATTAGAAGAAAGCATGGGTCTAGACTCATACTGTTGATCTAATGCAAAATGCCTGGTGCCCTGTATAAATGTTTACCAGTTACAATATAAATGTTGCTAAGGGATTTATTAATATCACTGTCTATAGTACCAGCAGCCAATATTTACAGTGTGTTCTTTTTAAGGGAGGTCATATTGGTGTCACGTTACAGATGGGGAAAATGAAACTCAAAACTTAGAAACTTGAAGTACTTTCCCCAAGATCACACAGCTACTAAATGATGGAGCAACCAGCATTCAAACCTATGCTCCGACCATCCTGCAGAGCTACATAAGGATGCCACTTTAAGAAAGGTTAAATGTCTAGATTGCATGTCATTCACTTTGTTTAAACTTCCAAAAAACAGAAAGAATGATTGCCACTTTTGTCTTAATAAACAGGGTTTGTATCAGTTGAGATAAAGTCTATTTTTTGTTGTCCAACAATTATGTGCTAACATTAAACTGTTGCTTTATTTTTACCTCAGTGGATTACTAGATGAGGAAACTCATGGTGGAGCTGCCTCTTTATATACATTAGAAAAGGCAGTTAGGGGAGAAATATTTTTTAAATCCTAAACTGGAATGAATACTCTCGCTAAATGTAGTGCTCTGTTACTGGTCATCATAAGAATCCCTGCCTCCGCTCCTTTGTTACTCCCACCAATGGCTTTGCTAGTTTCGAACTGAAGAGGCCCCTCCCTATCTTGATTTTGTTGGGAAAGAAGTTGTATCACTTTGGCTTGTTCGCTTGATTTTATTTAAGGCCTCACTTTTTGTTGTGGTTCCTCTGTGAATGGTGCTAGGACTTCAGGGAGAACCACTTACACTGGTCAGAATCACCTAGAAGGCTTGTTTAAGCAGTTTGCTGGGCCCCATCCTAAGCCCCCAAATTTGCACTTCTAACAAGTTTCCAGAAGATGTTGACGTGGTGTGTCAGGAACCACACTTTGGGAACCATTGCGGTAAAAATCAAAGCAATTTTGTAACTTCCTTAAATTAGCCAATTTAGATGCTAATTTTCCTCCCAATTTCTCTAAGATCTTTACCTTTCTTATAATTGCTCTCAATTCCTGTAAATGGACATCAAATCGTGGCGATTTACACTAAGATTATAGAAAATGCTTGCAGCCCCCTGCTTCTTTTGCTTTGCCTTTTTTCATTCATTTTCATATTTGTTACTTTCTCAGATTATAAAGAGCCTTTTCACATCACACCTGGGTAAATTAAAAACTAAAATGGGAGCGTGATGAAACTTTGAGGAATAAAGCTTCAATTTCCCTGCAAACCTGCATGTTCTTTTGAACTAAGGAAAAAGAACACAGGGCAATATACCCTGCACAGGGTCTGCACTAGCACACTTCAGTTTCCTGGTGACTACCAACTCTTAGGGCAGTCATCAGGCTTAGCGCCTGGTGCTGGAACAACTGAAGTGCAAGTTTCTTGTGGGTCATGGCTCATGCAAATTAGTGTAAGAACGGGAGTTTTTCTCTAAATAGGACATCTTGTTATGTTTCATTAGAGCTTTTATTTGATTTTTTTTTTTTTTTTGTATCCTAGGTCTACTGGCAGTTCATGAAATTGCTTTTGCAATAGTTACATGTGAACTACACCTTATGTGAGGGTTAGGATCTCAAATCAGACAGTAGGGAGAAAGTTTTTTTAAAATTACCCTTGAAAATCCCCAAGTCACCAAGAAGTACATACATAAAGCTCAGAAGCCAGAAATTTACTTAAGTTTCTCTTTGCTTATAGACTATGGCCTCACACTTCCATGTGGCCATGGTCCGGTAGAAAGAGGGAAAGGAAGCTGGGGAAAATAGGATTTTGTTCTTCCCTTCCCATCCCTTCCAAGTAGACATAGACATGTAGCTAAACTCAAATTGAATGTACTTGTACTGTGACTCCATTATATTGTTAAGATAATTGAAACATTTGATTCTGGATCACTGGTTTAAATTTTTTTTCTTTTTAAGAGATAGGGTCTCCACTCGGTTGTCCAGGCTGGAGTGCAGTGGTGCAATCATAGCTCACTGCAGCCTCAAACTCCTGGGCTTAAGCGATCCTTCTGCCTCAGCCTCCCAAGTAGCTAGGACTACAGACATGTGCCACCACACCTGGCTAATTTTTTCTATTTTTAGTAGTGATTTTTAGTCTCACTCTTGCTCAGGGCTCAGGCTGGTCTTGAACTCCTGAGCTCAAGGGATCCTCCCGCCTTGGCCTCCCATAGTGCTAGCAATATAGGCATGAGCCACTGCACCTGGCCAAATTTTTTTCATTTTTTTAAAGACAGGGTATCGCTATGTTTCCCAGGCTGGTCTCGAACTCCTGGCCTCAGGTAATGCTCCTGCCTCAGCCTCCAGAGTCTCCTAGCTGGGATTACAGGTGTGAGCCACCTCGCCGGCTGGGTTTAAATTTTTTTTACTGTCATGCTGGAATTAAATATCATATGTTCATCCATTCATTCAACAAACAGCTATTGAATACTTTTGTATACTTCCCAAGTGCAATGATTTGTTTTTTTTGTTGTTTTTTTTTTTAATCATGGAGCTTGATTTGTCTTAACAGTAGTTGCTCAGGCCGCATTTGTTGAATGAATAATTAGTGAAACACAGTGTATGCCTTTTTGCAGTTCATTTTAGAGATGGAGAAGTAAACAAAGATTTGCTATATAGTGTGTTAGAGGTGTCTAAAATATATGGGAACATTGTGGAGGAAGAAATTAGTTCTGCTTGGAGGAGTACGATAGACTCATAGGAGAGACATTTGATCTGGACCTTGATGGATGTGTAGGAGTTTCCCAGGAAAGGAAGGGTATTCCAGGTGGAGGAAAGACTCCTTAAATGATTCTAATGTGATTCCTTTTTAGGAATCATTAACATAGTGTTTTAAATGCTTTGAGCAGAGTAATAAAGAGATAAGAATAGAGGTAATACTAATAATAGGTAATAGTTATTGGGCGTATATTATGTGCCTGGCAGTGTAAGTGAACTTTACACACATGATTTTGCTTAAATTTCTTAAAAAACACAGGAAGTAGACCCTGCTAATCCCATGTTCCAGATTAGAAAATTGAGGAAAATTTATTTTGCCAAAGGTGACATAGCTAGTGAGATGACAACCATTACGTTATGTATATACCTTGCTTGAATGCCATGTAAGCAGTTAGACTTTGTCTGTGGACAGTAGGGAGCCATTGAGGGCGATATACAAGTGTGTAGGATAGATTTAAAAACGCTGAGTAGAGGGAGGCCAGTTTAAAAGTCCTCTTGTACTCTTCAGTAGCATGTTGAAGGCCTCAGTTCAGTCCTTGAGCTTGAGAGACATGAAGGAGATATAAGAGGTGGAATCAAGAAGACTTGATGAGCTGGGTGTGGTGGCTCATGCCTGTAATCTCAGCCACTTGGGAGGCTGAGGCGGGAGGATCGCTTGAGGCCTGGAGTTCAAGACCAGCCTGGGCAACATAGCAAGACCCCATCTCTACAAAAACAAAAAAATTAGCTGGGCATGGTGGCATACGCCTGTTGTCACAGCTACTCAGGAAGCTGAAGAAAGAGGATCACTTGAGGCCAGGAGTTCAAGGCTGCAGTGAGCTATGATTGGGCCACTGCAGTCCAGCCTGGTGGAGATTATGGACACACAATCATGTGCTGGAAGAAAATGTCATCTATTTTTTATTGTCTCCTTTTAAATCTTGTGTTTTTGTGTGTGTGTATTTATAATATATAAAATATAAAATATATTAGCAGAATAGTACATGTACATAATTTATAAATATAGAAATAGACACACACCCGAGATTATGCTCATTTTTTCTTTATTGGGGTCTGCCATCGTGAAAGTTTGGGTGCTACTGATTCAAACATATCCAAGAGACCTGTGACCATCCAGAGGTAAGTAAGCCTCTGGGGCAAGAAAGATTGAAGGGATCAGGTGAGAAGATGACCACCTGCACTTTTACTTCTGCAGCTGATCATTTTAAGCTTCTCTTTTGAACCATTTTTTTTTTTTCCATTTCTGAATAACCCAGAACATTTTTAAAGTCAGGATAAAGGTACTAAAGGGAAAAAGGTATTCCTTTCCTATGAGGAAGATTCTGTTCTAATCTGTTCTTGGCATTGGAAAATGTTGGAAGTGGAATGGATGGGTAATAAGATCATCTAATCCAGCTTCTTCCTACCCATCCAGAATCTCAGACAGGTAGTCATTGGGCTTTTGCTTGAATCCTTTGAGAAGTGGCAGACCAGTCCTTCACAAGGAAGTTTGGACAGATGAATTGGTACAATTCTTCCTTTTACAAGGCACAATCTGCTTCCATATGTGCAACTTTTGTGCACTTCTTCCCTTTTAGACAGTTACAGAACCAGTAACACTGTGAATTTTCCGAGATACATGCACAGTCACACTGGTGCTCACAACTGTTATGGAGCGGGCAGACATATGTTTGTTCTGATTAAATAAGTGACGCAGTTGAGACTGTAGTCCAATGGAAGAGCATCCTAGTTATTTTCCCCATAAACATTTGTCGTGCCTGATTTGCACATTCTGTATAGAAGGCATTGTAGTAGCAGGAGTCAGCTGACCTGAGTTTCAGTTCTGGTTCTACCACTTTCTAGTAACAAGACTTTGAGCAAGTTATGTTGCCTCTCTGAGCTTATTCTCTAGCTTATCTATAAAGTAGGAATAACGCTCTCCACCTCAGAATGGAAGATTAAATAAGATAACTCTTGTAAAGTTGTTGTAGAAACTTGGCTTAGAGTTAGGTATGCAACAAATTGAATTTCTTGCTTTTCTTATCTTGGTTTTTAAGTTTTAAAAATCCTTATACGGCATGATGTTTATCTTTGTTAAGTTGTTAAATTTTCTTTCTTTTTTTTTGTAGAGACAGGGTCTTGCTCTGTCACCCAGGCAGGAGTGCAGTGGCTGGATCCTGGGCTCAAGTGATCGTCCTGGCTCTATAGGCACATGCCACCACACCCAGCTAATTTTTTTTTGTAGAGACAAGGTCTCACTACATTGCCCAGGCTGTTCTTGAACTCCTGGGCTCAAGCAATTCTCCTGCCTCTGCCTGCTAAAGTGCTGGGATTACAAGCATGAGCCACCACTCCTGGCCTTTGTTAAATTGTCTATTGGGGGTTCAGTTCCATCATATCAGCTAATGGAGGTTACTTTAGGACTTAATTCTGTCATTTGTCTTTTTAGTTATGATAATCATTAATGTTATCTTGATTTTGAGAAGGCAGGAAATTTATTTGATTGTTTCAAAAGTCATGAAAAGATGCATTACAGAAAGAAACTTAAGCTATTTCCATTTTGATAAAATTGACTCGAGTATACATTTCATTTTATATGACATGAATTGGGTCTCCTTGCTGCATTGCAGCCATATTGGTACTGAATGGGAAGGAATGAAAGTAGGTTTTCTTTTTCATTTGGAATTTTTCCTTCATGGAGTCAGGTAATAAATGTTTATGTGTGTCTTTGGAATTAAGTATTTGAAGAGGAAGGATCAGTTCCGTTGGAATCTCTTTTATCTTTTTGTTCTTCTCATATTCTGTCTGGAGAGAAAAAAATACTTTATTTTTATACTGAGAAATCTGCCACTTTCAGGGGTTTTAAATCTTGATAGACGTAAAAGCTCTTTGACTCCTGCTAGCTAATGATTAAGTGTCTATTTAATCTGCCAAACTGTGAGCTGGGGACTGGGATCCAGTCAGATTTTCTTTCTGTGTTACTGACACGTGGCACAGTGCTTGGCACTTACAGTGAAATAATAGCTCTCTGTGGACTGAAGGAAATGTTACTTATTGCTGTATCTATTGAAATTTAGTGAATGCAGATTGATTAATACATCCTGGAAGTTTACTGCTGCTGTATCTTTTAGTTAGAAAAATAGACCTCAAATGAAACATATAAATTCAGGGAAAAAATACTTTTTTCATAGATACACAGAATTATATTGAGTGGCTTTCTCTATGCAGAGACAGTGAAAATGTGGGAAACGCTTTGTTACCAACAACAATCATTCTTCAGGATTCCCTAGAATTTTTCCTCTGAAGAATGCATATTTTCATTTGTCCTCTCACACTTTGGGGATGGGTTGGTGCCAGGGGCCCTGACGGAACTTAGACCCCGGGACGTGTGGGATGTCGGTGTCCAGACTTCCAGTCCTGCAGAAACTACTTTTAGCCAACAGTGAACAGCCATGGGTGCATGTGTATGTGTGTGTTAAGCTCTTTTCATATCTCGTCTTCAAGTTTAGTCCAATATCTTATTTCTCCAGAGATGAAATCTTTCCCCATTTCTCGTTTTAAATTCTTTTTCTCCCAGTAACTACAGCTGTGCAGGGAGTCTGTTATCTGTTGTATCCATTTTCTAGCAACTTCCTGGGCTCCTGAGGGACATTAAGCTGGGAAGAATTCAAGGCCAGACGCTGTGGGTGAGGGTATCTCCGGTTATGACTCTGACATTTTTCCAAAAGTAGTAATGAATCATTTGGGAATGATGGATTATGCATTCTGTGTATTTCTTCTCTCCATGGTGGAATTGTTTGTATATATAATTTCTGCTATGATAAATTCTTCTCTGGTAATGCTCCGTTCTTCATTTTATTTCATTTCAGTCATTATTTCTAAATCAGTGTGTTCGGTGTGCTGAATCACAAGTCTTTCTGTTTTCTTCCACCGTTTTGGTATTTAAATGCTTAAATATGAATTTATCTGAGAAAAAACATCCTAATGTCCTGACTTCTTGCAGGAAGTATTTGCATTAAGGAACTTCAGTTTTACTGTCTTTTTCTTAAGTTCTAGAAACATATGTCTGATATTAGCCACTTGAGGGTTTCTAAATATAAATCCTATGTGATGTAGACTATCTTCTTTTAAAAAATATGTTACACATCACCATAGCTGAGGAATGTTTGCTGCACAGGTTAACCATACACAATGAGACATGAGTTTACTTTTCAGCTGGAATTTTTTTTTTAAGGATAATATTTGATGCAGTTGAGGGTGTAGTATTATAAACATAATTTCTCACTAGGAGTGGGAGTGTAAATTGATATAGTCTTTCTGGAGTGTAATTTGATCCCACTATAATCTCATTTTTAGAAGTCTGTCCAAAGGAAATGATCAGAGATGAGGAGGAAGATTGTGCATAAGAATGCTCATCGTAGTTTCCTAAAAATGAATATTAAAAGCTCCATAAATATCTAAAAGTCAAGAAATAATCAAATCAATTATGGTATGTAAAAGTGTTAGAATATTATGTAACCATTAGAAATTATGATTTTGAAGAGAATTTAAGGACAAGGACAGCTGGGCACAGCAGCTCACACCTGTAATTCCACTTACTTGAAATTCTGAGGTGGGAAGATAGCTTGAGGCCAGGGGATCGAGGCCAGCCTGGGCAACACAGGGAGACCCTGTCTCTAAAAAAAAAAATTTTTTTTTAAATTAGGAGGCTGAGGCAGGAGGATCGCTTGAGCCTAAAAGTTTGAGGCTGCACTGCATTCCAGCCTGGGAGTCTCTTAAAAAAAAAAAAAAAGCCAAGGAAATGAAGATATCTCAAGTGGGAAAAAAATATATGGTGAATAAAATATGATATACATCAGAATACTAAAATTGTTATTTCTGAGTATATGGAACAGACAAGCTTTTAAAAACCTTCTTCTTTGTGTGTTCTTGTATCATCCAAATTTTCTTTAACAAGCATATATTACATTGATGATTAAATGAATGAGTACATATAAAGCACTAGAATGGTGCTTGACCTCATAGTGAACTCTCAAGTATGAGCTTTTACTGTTATGATATTACTACTTTTATAATAAAGAAAATATTTTTTAAACTCACTCTAATTATAATTAATTATTTGTGTAACCAGTTGTTTAATGTCTATCCTCCATAGATTTTGGTCCTTAAAGACCACATCTGTCAAATACATGCCGGCTCTCATACCTAGCATGGTACCTGGCATATAGCAAGTGCTCAGTCAATGTTTGTTTGGACCCTCAAAGATCAGATTTCTAATAGTTTCTCTTATTTCAGTTTCCTAGCAGGAAGGTAACCAATGAGAAAGTTTTAAAATGTTAGCTGCTCCCAATTGAGAATTTTTATGTTTTTATGAGTGTTGAAATGTATGTAAATGAAGAAATTGCAGGGTGTTAAAAGGTATGTTGTTGAACCAGATATATGTTTATTGACATATTTTATGTACAAAATGGCTCTGTGGTGTCTTTAAAATTTTTTCAAAAGTTACAGTTTTCAAAACTTAGAACATGAAGGACTCGATAATTAAGATTATGATAAAGGCATCCTTTTTGACTGGTCCTAAGGTTACAACTTTAAGCAAGAATATGCACATTTTTAACAGCCTGGAAGGTATTTTGATGGGACAATAGGAGTGTGTTTGGTTTTATAAAGATCCACAATTCTATTAAAGGACATAATTTGAATCTGTAGTTGATTACAGGTTTAAAGGTCTCTGCAATATACAAAGTTTCTTAACTGTAAATAGTCACTTCCCAAGGCTTGCTGATCATCACTATGAGGAGGTAATGAAACTCAGCAAGAATTTCCAGCTGCTGTTTGTAAAACCAAATGATAAAATTCACTTAATGAAAGTAATGTGCTGACAGCAGTGTTTATTGTTTAAAAAATAATAATCATGTTTATTATATCTCTTTGAGATGGCTTTGCAGAATATATCTTATGTGTAGCAGAGAAAATTGAGAGTAACATGCTTTCTTAAAAATGTGTGATTATTTACATGAAACCAACATAAAAAACTCTGAAGAACCCTTTGTCAGAGATGTGTTTTCTAGAGTTAAACTGGAAAGATTGAAGAAGTGGAAAGTAACTATCATTTTTAGAAATGCAAGAAGTTCAGAAGTACAAACTCAGAAAACACACTTGGGGAAAATTTTAATACCATGAAATCTAGACCTTGTGAACTTCAAAAGACCTTAAAGTCCACTTTATGGTGATTTTTGGAATCTCAGAAATAGTATTGAAATATCATAGGATAGAAAAGAATAATTAGGGAGCTTAGTGCTGTCAGAATGTTAATCGCATTTTATCAGCCACTTATACTACCTTTATTACATAATTTGAATATTTGTGACCCTGGAAATGGTTTAATGGTGAAATTACAGGGTTTACGGAACTCAAATTTCAAAAGCATACAAACCTTTGGTGGAAAAGAATTATGTTTAAATACTACTACAAAATTTAAGATGTTCCTACCTTTAGCATTAGCCTATGTCTTGCCGGACAAGCATCATTTCTGACTAAAACACTGTGACAAACGGAATGATGTATGCCAAAATTGACTTCAAAGATGAGCATATGATTTTGATAATTTTCACAAAAATGATCACCAACTAGAGTATTTTACCTTTTTAGGATCAGGTACAATATGAACCAGGCTATGGAATTGAACAGTTCCTCCTAAAGATGCAATAATATTGAAAATGAAAATAATGGCTGAAAATTCTTCTTTTGTTTTGCAATATGTACTTAATTTTGTGTGTGTGTATGTGTTTTGAGGAAACTTGACTGTGTGCCAGTACTTTCTATTTCTTTGCAAGCATAAACCCATGAAAAGTTATTTTTCCCTTTGGAAGGATTTAAATGTGTATCGTTTTTCCAAAAAGTATAGTCTAATAGGAAAATACAGTTCATATTAGAACAAAAAAAGCCTGTAATTAAGATGTGTCTCAGTCACATTTTCTTTCCGTCTTTTGTTAATATGGAAACATGGACTCATTCAAGTAAATAAAATTGTTGTGTGGGTGAAACATTGTTTTCAAAGGTTATAGTAACGTTACAACTATCTGGTTACTTCATCTTGATGGTCTAAAATATTAAATTATCATTTTATTATAACAAATTATTTTATAAAATTAGAAAATTATCATTTTATAAAATTTGGGTATAAAACTTTTTTTATACTTTACTTTTCGAGATTAATTTAGATGTGTGTTGTCCGCTGGCGACTCTAGAGACGTGATTAGGAGGGTGAGCGTCAGGGTCAGAGAGTGTTGGGACCAAATTCTAGATCCAGCACTCACTTAGCTTATATGCCGTCAGGTTACTGAATCTCGCTGAGCCTCAGTGGCGTCACCTTCATGAGATCGTTGGGAGGATTTCCACAATCCTCACAAATATGTGGAAAGTGCCAATAATGTATGCCTGTTGTCAATGATAGTTTGTATACGCTGCTATTACAGAGTTGATGATGGAGGCTCTTTATGTTGTGGGTTACTTAACCTTTTCACCATCCACATTTGGGAGAATTACACTCTCGTTTAAAGAGTTGACAAAGGGAAAAATATCAGGAATGCAAGTCAGGCTCTTTTTGTCTAATAATAATGTTAGAGAAGTTGATCCTAATGCCTAAAATAAGAGTGAGCACTTGTTCGTGGATATCATTATCTGTGCTGTTGCCTGCCTTATTAGCATAAAGCAGGGGTCAGCAAGCTTTTTCTGTAAAGAGCCAGGGAGTAAATATTTTAGGCTTTGTGGGCTCTACAGTCTCTGTGACAACTTCTCTCCCACTATAGGCATGACCAGTCATAGACAATATGTAAGTGAATAGGCATGGCTGTATTCTACTAAAGCTGTATTTGTAAAAACAGATTGTAGTTTGCCAAGCCCTGGTGCAGATAATTGAGAGTATGTTGGTATCTCCTTTTAAAAAAATCCCAGGTAAATTATTGCCTTCAAAGTTGTAATTGTACATTATTTGGTTCCTCTGTTCGTGTGTGTGTGTGTGTGTGTGTATACAGTGTTTATATGTGTATGTGTATATATATATATGAGATAAACTGTCAACTTTTGATTTCTGAAGCTGTGTGAGAATTGACTTTTCTAGTCAGTTTCACCACACATCTCTAGGAACAAGGTAGGGACAATAGGGAATGCTTTGTGATACTAGATTATTATACCTTTTAATTAATAATTGATTAGATTTTGAGTTATATTGGACAGTGTTGAGTCCTGGCTTTGCAGTTTGATAGTTTCCTGCCGTGGCTCTGCCCACCTCCTAGCTGCAAAGTTCTTGGCTGGTGATGCAGCTTTCGTAGGGATCCGTTTTCCCACCTGTAACTTAGTGTTAATCCTTACTTTGTTGGGTTGCTGAGGATTGAATGAGCCAATGCATTTGAAGTACGGGGGCTCAGTGCCTGAAACAGATAAACCCAATAAAGGGTAGTTCCTGAAAACTTGAGTGAGAATCAACTCCTGAAGGTTAAATGCTACTTTAAAAACTCTACTGTTATTTTACATTCTATGTTCTTTTTAAGAGGGAAAATGCACCTCTGTGTACTTAAATACTGAAAATTATTTGGAGCTGTGCCTATTTTGTTCTAATCTATCATGAACTGCTGCTTTTATATTAATGAAATACAATACAATGAATTATTACAAAAATGAAATAAATAAAGACATACAAAACACATACAGAGCCCGTATTCTTTTTAAATGAGATAATAAACCCATAAAGTTTCTAAATGCTTATTCTCAATTTCTCTGCTTATTTCTTTGGGGGCCAGTAATAAACAGTTGGCAGATTGGTACTGGTCCATGGGCTACACTATTAGGAGCATTGGGTTAGTGGGAAAGCAAGTTCATGGGAGTTCATTAAAAACACTCATGTCAGTCACACTTGAGTAGAATTAGTCCCTAAATAGACAAATGAGTTTGTCCTTTGTTCTTTAAAAGTAGTTATCAACTGTAAGTGAAAATTATTTACTTCCTCAAATCCATGTTCAACACATGCCCACCCACCCCCTAATGCAAGATTGTTCGGTTTGAGGTAACTGGAGCTCTCATACAGGGAATAAATCTTGATGGTTTGCTCCAGACCAAGATGGCCCTCAGGTGGGGTATCCCCATCCATACGGGCTCCCAGGGGCTCCATCGCTGACCCCAAGAGCCCAGACCTCACAGGGCATGGGTTTAGGAATCTCAGGTCCTCAGTTTCCCCTCCATCCTCTGCAGCACCTCCCGTCACCTCTATTAATTCATGTATTATATTTTCATTGTATTAGTCCATTTGTGTTGCTATAAAGAAATACCTGAGGCTGGGTAATTTATAAAGAAAAGAGGTTTATTTGGCTTACAGTTCTGCAGACTACAAGAAGCATGGCACCAGCATGTGCTTTCTGGTGGGGGCCTCAGGAAGCTTCCACTCATGGCTGAAGGCAAAGGGGAGCAGGCCTATGCAGTTCACATGGCAAGAGAGGAGGCAAGAGAGAGAGGAGGGAGGTGCCAGGCTCTTTTTAACAATCAATTCCTGAGGGAACTAATGGAGTGAGAACTGTCTCTCACCACTAGGATGGCTTGGTTCATGAAGGGTCCACCCCCATGACCTAAACACCTCCCACCAGGCCCCACCTCCAATATTGGGGGTCACATTTCAACAAGAGACTTGGCACAGCCGAACGAACCACAACCAAACCACAGCAGCCATTATTTTCTCTGACACCTCCACAGAACTGTGGGCTTTGCAATAAGAACTATTTTTTTCTCTTATTGTCTCTCTGGCTCCTTGCACACCCTAGATGTACCTTGAGAATGTATCGACGTGTGGATGAACGAGTGAGTGATGCTTCCCAGGCCTCTCACCAGCCTGCCATTCTTTATCTGCATGCTCTTCACTTTGCTGGGGTCCCTCTCAAAAATATGACCAGATCGAGAATGGGGGAGGGAAAGGGAAGGGAGTCACTGTAGAAATGCTCTCGACATTTTTCAGTGCCCATAACCCAAAAGAACATGTACTGTACATTTGGGGAAGTCGACTATTTTTCTCATCCCTCATTTTTTTGTTGCTGATTGTATAACAGTGTTACAGGAAAGCAGCCAACAAGGGTGCTACCACCATCAAAGCTGTCACATTGACTTTCTGGAAATTGTCAGGGCCACACCTTACCTTAGTTGAAATTCAATGGCATTGAGCTCTTGAGATGACAGATAGTAATTTTCTGGAGTAGACACAATGGTGTGTGAACATATGACTGGGCTGGAGTATATCAAAGTGCTTGCATGGGATATTACAGATCATTGATGCATTACAGTAAACCATTTATGGATATTTTATGATATGTATACAGAATAATGTCACTGTATGATGGGGATAGAAAAGGGTATCAGAATTTCATTTGCATATAATAATCATTTGCAAGGAATAAGATCTTATCAAAAATAAATTAATGGTCTGTAGTAATGGATTAGGTGTTTGGTGGTTGCATATTGTTTAGGGAACCAGTAAAGTTAATAGCATATTGACTAAATGCTGACTTTGGATCGGGATGTCTGGTTTCCCATCCCAGCTCTGTGACCTCATTCAAGTTACTCACCCTCTTTGAGCCTCACTTTTCTTATCTGTAAAATGGATGTAAGAATAGTACTGAGGCAGATGTTATTGTGAAGATTAAATATGATAATTTGTGTAAAGCACTTAGTGGTGCCAGTATTTTTATAAGCACTCTTTATTGTCACTTTGATGTAGATAGATTATTTGTCAGTGTAGTAACACTTTTGGAAAGAAGTGACACCCTTTAGAGTACCAATAACTGTTGTATTTGAAAACTATATGTGAACGGTTCTAATGTAACATATTTCTGCCCTTCTTAACTATTTTATATACATTAATTTATTCCTCTGGAAAATCCTTCTTAAAATAAAAGTTAGTTTTAACTTTTAAACACTTAAAATTGAGAGGTGATTTACAGTTTGTTAAAATAAATTACTAAGACCCTAGTAAAATAATAAACTGTATTAAAGTTCTGCTAATTCAGTGGAATACAATATTAGGAAATACATTATGAAAACCAGCAGTATAGAAAATAAATGAAAAATTAGAGTATAGAGTTGTATATACAGCATGAATATAGTTAAGTAAATATACACATTTTAAGATGAATAGATAAACAATAGCTATATTATCGTGTTGGACTTAAGGGTGACACTTTTATTCCCTCCACTTTCCAATGTTTATAATGTTGCTATAAGGTTTTTATAATTAAAAATTTTAAAAGACCAAACAGGTTATTGATTCTAATCACTCAGAATGATAGACATTAAAAAGTCATATTGAATCTAAGTATGTCTTTTATTATAGCTAGCAAATTTATTGAATTTATTTACAAAATGCTAATTAAAATCAAGTAACTGCTTTGTAAATTAACTAACTTCCTAGGTGGATAAAAACAAACAGGGTCTCTTGGTTTTATGTTTAGGTACCCAGATATTAGTTAGCTACACAGAGCCAAGCACAATTACCTTAAAACTCTCAGTCTGTGACATTTCGTAGACATTTCATAAAGGAACTTTTCAAAGCCAGTGAGAATTCAGCAGCACAGACTTCTTTTGTGATCAGTTGAGGGGATCCCCAGAGATCATCCTGGTTCCTGAAGCATGTGTGGAGTATCCAGTTACAGCTCAGGGAAGGAACAGATCTGGTTCATCATGTGATTGCAGATTTCCCCTTCACAGTCAGCGGTGACAGCCTGCCGAGCTCACATCTGCCTAGCAGGCCCGGCAGGCCCCCACCTGCCAGTCCCCCTTATTCTCACTTAGGGTCAGGCCAACAGGGACCTTTCTCATTTAACCCTGAACGTCTTCATTTTCGTGAAGTTTTGAAAGCAGAATGAAAGACTCAGCAGGGCAAATGGTGGTATGATTGAACCCACCTGGCTTTGTGAAATAGCAAGACTGTTTCTAGGTTACAGATGGGCCTGCCCGTGGTCTATCCCAGACCATCCCCAAATTTTCTCTTGAAACCGAACACATTTTTACAATAGCAAAGGTAATTTATGTAGATAAGTCTTTTCACCAGAAAGTAAAAAGGAAACCTGTTTTTTGTTTGTTTGAAGAGTCCCATATGGTAGATTCTGACACATATCACATAGCAAATGTTCTTGTTCTTAAGACCAAACTTCCTCCTAAATCAAGTTTTTCAAAATAAATATTCTGAATAAAAGTGGATGACATTTTGCATATACAAAATTGTTGAACATGTAAAAATGCCTCTGGTACCGGAATCTGCCTTCATGCTGGCAGCCCTACCCAAGACTTGCTCATCACTCCACAAGGCATACCTCTATTTTGACATTTCCTTTAAAGGGAAATCCTTTTGAATGCATACAATAAGTATGGAGAGCATTAGTCACTGAGATTTTTACATGTCATAGTTGAATATCATTGTTAGTTTCGATTTCTACATTATTTGAGTAGATTTCTTAAAACTTTATTTGACACATTGTAATTATACATCTTTATGGGGTACAATTTGATGTTTCCAGACATATCTATGTTTTCTAATGATCCAACCAGGATAATTAGTGTATCCATCACCCCATTGCATTTATCATTTCTTTGTGATGAGAACATTCAAAAGCCTCTCTTCTAGCTAGTTTGTAATATACACTATTTTACTGTTAACCATAATCACCCTACTGTGCGATAGACCACCAGAATTTATTCCGTCTACCTAACTGTAACTTTGTACCCATTGACCAGCCTCTCCCCATCCTCCCTTCTCCCTTCCCTACTCCAGTCTCCGGTAACCATTGTTTGTACTTGAGCAGATTTTTAAAAATCAGCTACAGTTTATGGAGACCAACAGGGAACTTTCACTTTTCTCCTGCTATTGTGCTTCATAGAACCATTGGCAGGAAGAAAAGCATTTTGCTATTTCAAATATCCTGATATCCAAACTGATTTTGGTAATATATTGTTTAGGGAATGGTGGTCTGGCTCAGCAGATTAAAATTGGCTGCTTATATTTTCTATATCATATAATACAATGACAATAATTTAAATGATCTCTTTTCAATAAAATCTGCCTAAAATTTATATCAAGTAGTAATTGGAGCAAAAGTAAAAACACTTATTTAGAAGAGTTTTGTTTTGTTTTTTATTAAATACTTCAAAAATACTTCAGAAGAAACAGTAAAAAGCAAAGTGATCTCCCAGAAGTATTTAAGGATTTTGACCAGTGAAGTCATTGGGGGGAGCTCAGTGACCCCAGATGGTAGCTCATTTCCAGAAAATCCAGCTTACAAGGAGGAATAAGGACAAGAACCCCTCGATGAAAGGCCAGCTCAGGCAGCCATCAGAGGATGGGTAGTGGGGGACTACAGTTACCCACGCTTTCTGAAGGAGAGGGAAGAAGAAGAAATCCTCTTGCCATAAATTCCCCATTTGGATCTACTGGAAACACTGGATTTGGCAATGGAGGAGGAAGGGAGAGCTTGTCAGGCAAGAAAAGAGTCTGAGGGGAAGGATGTGAGACCCTCCCATCTCAGAAGTGACCCAGTGCCCAGGGATCGGGGAGCAAATGCTCCCTCTCTCCTGTGCCACTTGGATCATCAAATGCATGAGATCCACTTCTAGAACCTTGAGATTAATAGCTGTTTGAATTGTCTCAGGTCTGCAGCCTCCTGAGGAGGTTTTGTCCAGGCTCCCACGCTCTCCCCCAGTGATCATGAGCTTTTTAGTTCAAGGAACAAAATCTGCTTTGAGAAGAAGAAATGGTTCTTTCCAGCCTTTCTTCAAGGTCTTTGAATTGCTTTTTAAGGTTTCCAGCTCTTTATCCTGATGGTTCATCTTCTCCTTTGCTCCATAAGTTTCCTTCTCTTGCTGTAAATTGTGATCTGCCTTGACAGGTAATATCCTGAGTGGCTCCGTTTCTTTGTGACAAACATCCATCATTGCATGTCCCCTCTCCTGAAGATTTTGAACTGCATTTTCAATTGAGGCTCACTCAATCTAAAGACTTTTCAGGTATCTGTCAGGTCAGCTTTTGTGTCCTCCTCTTTAGAAATGTTGGTATAAAATTGATTTTTCTCTCTCTTCTTGGCGTTGAGATGCACGCTCAACTCTGCAGCATCAGTTGGTTTCCTCCTGGCTTCTCTTGCCTGCTCGTCAACGTGGTGTCCAGCTCCTGTTTCCAAATTATCACCTGTGTGCTCTTCTCCAAAGGGAACTACCAGGTCTTTAGCTTTTCACAGTTTCCTCCAGAGTCTTTGTCTGACTTTCCACAGAGACTCTAGAGTCCTGCGTTGTTGTTTTTTTCCCCCTTAACAATGTTAAGTTTATTGTAGTTTTTCCACTTGTGTCTTTGTAGGTTTAGTTTCTGCTTATACAGATTAGCTCTTTCTACAGATCAGTTCTTTCTTGCAGTATCAGACATCAGCTCATCTTAATCTGAACATGGTGGTTTTTCTTTCCAAATTGGTTTGTTACGGACCTGATCACAGGGTTGGACATGTCCAAAGCATCTGGCATTCTGGACTTCCACCTTCTTCTATCACAGGGTAAAATTTGACAAGAACTTTAAATTTACTAGAATTAGTGCTGAGCTTTAATGGCATGTTTCTCTTCTCTCTATGTAGATGGGCTTTTTCTTTTTTTTTTTCTACTGACTAAAAAATTCTGCCTAAACTAAGGGGATTGTTAACACACCAACTATCCCAGCAGACACCACCAACTGCCATTAATATCAAGGGTAAGACTTGGGCCCACATCAATAGGTAATTCTATCACGCAACAATTTGTGTCACAGGTTGGCTAAAAGTACAGCTCATGGCAGGACAAAGTCCCTCTATACTATGCCAAGCTGCCGAAAAGCCTCCCGCAGCTAGGCCATGACACACCATGGTGAACACCGGGCAGAGATCTGCCCCAAACTAACCTTGCACCTGGCAGCCAGGATGAGCCGTGAGTGGAGGGGATCAATGGGGGTGCAGGCCTGGTCCAAGAAAAGCTCGTGCCCCTAACCTACCCGTGGCTCCTCCTTCCCACTTCTTAAACTTTGTTTTCTAGAGCCCTTGAGGCTGCACCCCATCCTCTGTACATACACGCTGTTACCTCTGCCTGGAAAGCCCTTCCCCTCAAAGTGCACATGGGGACAACATCCATTCTGTGACCTTCTCGCCCAGTGACCCCAGAGCTCAGGGCAGGGCCGGGCACAGAGTGGGGGCTCAGTGTGCCACGCGTGTTTGTGGAAGAACAAAGGAGCAAGTAAGTGGATGATAGAGGGACCAAACCACTTTTGCCATCCCGGAAGGTTCACACATGACACCCTGTTGACTCAGCAGGCCATGCCTAGAGGAGAGCTTTAGCTCCTTTCTGGATTCTGCGCGGGGAGGGGGAGAGAAGAGGAGCGGTGGCAGTTCTGGCCTGGCCCAGCCTCCTGATCCCCTCCCCAGCCCTCTACTGATTTGAAAGCAGTGTCGTGTCTCCTGTGAATTGCCCAGTCTAAGTAATGAGTCACAGGAGCAGCTGCAGCTGCCGCTAAAAAAGGTAATGCCATACAACTTTTGAGAGATTTGCTGTGTAGAAACAATGGAATGCAATGCAGTAGAGCTTATGCTACAGAGAGAATATCAATGGCCTTAAAGGACTTTTTAGAAAAAAATTTTTGTTAATTGGGAGTGAGTGGGTAGGGTGGGGAAGAGTGCAGTTAATAACCAGCCTGGCTTTTCCCTATAAAGAACCTTGAAACGCAGTGCATATCATGTTTGTATCATACCAAATGGTTGCACCTCAGTCAAGCATCTAACTTGTGCATGGCACAGAGTAGGTATGGAATGCCTGTTTGTTGAATGAACAAATGTGGTAAATACTACAGTTCTTAGTTACAGGTAACAGAAATAAAAAGTATAAGAATGTCGAATGGTTATTCAGTGTTTATTTACCATGGGCTAATCATTCATGTGCTTTGCCTGTTTTTTCCATGACATGATGTTTCTTACTAACTGGCCTATAGTTTCTCTCCCTTCGTCTCTTTTAGATGGCTGCAGGTTCACGTTTATAATTACATTTCTTGACTGTGCAGGTACTTCTGGTGTACTCCAGGCCCTGATACCTGGCCGGGAAGAGGGGAAGAATAACTCAGCATTAATCTTAGATCAGCCCTCTCCTACCCACTCCCAAGAAGCCAGTGCTGTTTTTACCAGAAAAGAGTGAAACAGTTTGTTTTTGAAAGAATCATGCTTATACCTAGAAACAAATGTTGACAAAGAGAGAGGCCAAAGGACAGCAAAGCAGAAGCTGGTAGGGTGAATGTAGGTGAGTGGAAAATATGAGCAGATGTTTCTCTTTAAGGTGTCTGCTTTTCCTTCCTTTATGCCATTAGCTGTAGTGGCCACTAGCAAAAGTTTGAGTTTTGGTTCTACAGTAGAAAAAAAAATCCACATGAATTATGAAGGTTGCATTTTTTGATTGTCGGAAGTTAGAAAAGTGGCCAACCACTGAAATTGAAGCTATTTAGAGGAATCCATGGTGTGAGCTGTGCAAGGTGAATCTGGGGGTGTGGCCTCTGCCCCCAGCTGTCACTCACTTCTCCCCCCCCCCACTGTAGCCGCATGTAGGATAAGGGTGACAGGGAGAGCAGGCCTGGCTTAAGTTGGACCAACCGAGCTCCCCTCACAGGCCTGTCTGAGCCCCCATCCCTGTGAAACAAAAGCTCTTCACCTGGGGTCCAGCAGGCCCCATGAAGCAGGCAGTTTCATCCTTGGCCTCAAGGCACGACACCCTCTTCCCCACATGCTCTCTGCCGGGTCCCTTTCCTGTCCTTTTCCACTGGGCTCTGTGGAGAACTGGTTATGTTGTAAGCTAAATGCCTCTAAAAGCCTCTTGACCCTTTTCAAAGACTGTTCCTTCAAAACTTTGTTTCTACCTTCTTTTTCCCCCTGCCCAAAGGAGAACACATCTCCTGTAGCCTTCTCTGCAGGAAGCTCTGTGCTCTCCCAGGCTGGGAGGGAGGCAAAGGCCTTGCCTAGCTCCACAGTGCTGATTCCAGACACCTTCTTTTCACTCCCTGTACAGAAGCCCTTCCTCTTCAGGGGTCAGGCCACCTGACGGACCCCACCCTCTCTCCTTCCTCACGACTCACATATGTTCTGTATCATTCCTCCACACTCAGGGAGGCCTCTGCCACCTCTCTTGTAGACTCTTCACTGCCAAGTCCAGTGGACTTCACCTCCACACGTGAGTTCTTGCTGTCCAGGAAGCTCCTCCTCCGCTGCTATAGAGCAGAGCTCTGGCACTCACTGCCCATCCTCCCAGCTTCCTTGCTCACCGGTGCCCAATGCCTATTCTGCAAGAGATGGACCTGCCCAGTCTCTTGCGTCCACACTCTTCTTTCCTGCCGTCTCCACACCACATGGTCGTGACTTCACCCGTTTCTCTTGAAGTTATTTTTGACGTGCATCAAAGCCGATCACTCCCTCGTCTGAACCACTTCTGTGTCTGGCCCATATTTCTCTTACTCAGGGCTCATTGGTTTACAGCTGGTGGGGATTTCTCACCATCTGGATGTCCTTGGATCCTTAGCACCTAGTAAATCTCTTCAGGTAGAGCAGAGCTGGTGTGGAGGGGCTGCTTTGTCCAACCGATTGAAACTGTTGATGAGTTGTTAACATTTGAAACATACTAGTATATTCAGAAAAAAAAATATTGGCAAAGGAGGTCATCTGTGCCTCCCTCAAGAAAAAAAGTATGCTATAGCTGTGAAGATTGTAGAAAAAAAATTCATTCCAGAAATTCTGCTGTAGAGACTCTTCCCAAATTGTCATGTAACTTAAAAAAAAAAACCTATCAAAGTAATATATGCATATAATTTAAAAGTAAAATAGATAAACAGGCTTATAAGGAAAAGCAATAATCCCCTCTTTCCTTACCTCCAGTCTTGAATGACAGGGTCAACCATTTGTAAATGTTCTGTTTTTAGTTTTTCTCGTGGTTACTGCCATGTCTCTAAACACTATAGCTTAATCTCAAATACGGCTAGTGAAACACAGCCCCTAAAAATAATGAAGTGTCATAAAATATGTAACACTGAATCACTGTTCGCACTGAATCATTGTTACCAATTACATTATGAAAATCATTAAAAAATATTCTAGACAACATTTTAACTCATGATATTACTGAATCGAAATGTTCATCTCTGATTTTTCTCTTTACCTTTTAGTGTTAGGAAGGGAATGTTTTTTGAGTGCTTGTTTAATAGAATAAAAGTGATTTCTAGCCCCTACCCTTTCCTTTCTCATGTTCTCTGCCTCTTGTGGGGATACAGTATGAAAAGTTCACAGCATCTGATTTACAAAACCACGATAAGCACTGTAGGTAGCCCTTTAAAGCTATAGCTTACTCTATCTTTGAATCCTGTCTCTGAAGCTGGGCTTAGACAGTGACTGTCTCTACTCTAAGCCAGCATTACAGGAAATGTTACTGGGGGGTGGGGTGCTGGGGAGGATGCATTTTTTGAAAAAGGACACAACTCGATGCCTCAATTCAATGCAAAATGGCTGCCTGTAGTTGAAAATAAGTTGGTAGGTAGAGACTTTAGCGCATTTAATTAGAAGTACTGTGCTAAAAAAATTGTAGCAATTATATATTATTAACCTAAGTGGTACCGAGACTTTGAAGTTGTTTGCTATGTCCCATTATTTTCCTTGATTGCATGCCATCTGAGATTGAGCTGGGCTGTTCAGTTACGTAGGTATTTAGAAGAAGAGCAACACAGTAAATCCAAGTACAAAATTAGGATGTTTGGAGTTCTATGTTGCATATTCTAAGCTATTGCCAGGTGAATTTAATTTTTTGCTGCTATAGTTATTTTGACTGTGATTGTGCTGTTTTCCCAGCCCACTCCCCAATCAGACATTGTTTAGTTTATTGGAAAATACATGTTATATATGTCAACTAAAAACAGGGTGTCATTTTGGGGCTTTAATGGGGGATGCTTTTATTTCAAGCTTAAGCAAATGAATAAGGAAATTGAAGATCTGAGAAGACCTATGCTGGGTCCAGTATTGCAAGAAAACCAAGCCTTGCAAATATAGGGCTTAGTCATTACATGTATGGTAGGTGGCAGGGGCCATCCTGGCTAAGAAGAAACTGGAATGTACTTTGCTGTATTAATAATTCTGCAAAGTGGCAAGGATTTCAGTGAAAAGAATAAGTTTCTGGATCTGATTGTATCTTTTTAAGCTGTTCTTAGCTACAGTTATCAAATAGAAAAGGTTTACTGAGTGCCTATGACATGCCTGACAGCTAGAATTTGACAGCTGAAAATGGCTGGGCATCAGTGGTCCAATCCCTTCCTTTTACAGAAAAGAAAAATGACAATAGAGATCCCAAAGGACTTGCCCAAAGTCCCTCATAAGTGACCTTGGACAAATCCCTGTACAACTAAGTCTGCTACATTTTACTTTATTAGATCTGAGCATTTCAATACATTTTAATATCCACTATTCATAAGAACTTTGTTACTGTAGCTATATCAGAGTTGTTATAGAGTTCTTTTGCATGTTAGCAAACAAAGCCATCATTTGTTTACTGAAGTAAACATTTGTTGAGCACTTTCTGTATTCAAGACACTCTGCTGTTTTTCAAGATATGGCTTGGTAGCTTAATATAAAAGTTAGTGTTCAAACCAAGACTGGAGCTTTCTTTGGCCACTTCTGATCAATAGCTTATCCCATATGGGAATTATCAAGCCTTCAGGGAAAATTTATTTCTTGGTACACATGTAGGAAACACATGTGGTTGGAAAGGTTTATGGAACTCTTAGCCCTGTGCTGTGTACTATAGCAGTAACTAGCCACATTGTCTATTTAAATTAGAATTAAAATTAGTTTAAAATAAATGTTATTAAAAATTTAGTTCCTCAGCCACACAACCAAATTTGGATATGTATTTGACAGAGCAAATATAGAACATTACCATCATCATAGAAAGGTCTATTAGACAGCACTGTTCTGTCCCTATGCATGCTGGAGTCACTTACTAAGTCTAGATCTGGAATTCAAAGACCTGAATTTGAACTCCACATTCACCGCTCACCTTGTTATATAAGCTGTAAGGTCTCAGGCAGGTCCTTTAACCCAGAAGCTTCTGGTTTCCTTTGGGTAAAATGAGGTTACATCTCCTACAATGTCTGTGAAATGCTTCACATTATACCCAAAGTGCTTAAATAGACAAAGGTAAAAGTTGGAGTTGTTAACTTGGTTAACAACTAAAAAATACTTCCACTTGAAGGTTTTCACCTCTTTGCTTCATGGGGAATTCATTCACCCTGTGGAAGAATCTTTTTTTTTTAAATTTCAGAATATTACGGGGTACATATATTGCCTTTGCACCACCCAAGTCAGAGCTACAAGCGTGCCCATCCCCCAGAAAGTACGCAGAGCACCCATTAGGTGTGAATTTACCCATCCCCTCCTGTCCCCTCCCACTTGCCCAACGCTCATGATTGTTCTGCACCCTGCAACTGCAGGTATGCCTTCATTCGTTGGTATTCGTTGGTATATCGTAAGGTGAGACGTTGCCTTCCACCAAACTTCTTGCTCAGGTTTGTTCTTCACTCAGTCTAGTTTTCTCATAAGACTTGGTGTGGTGTTATGGTTAGGACTGTGGGCTTTCAAAACAGCTTGCTCTGACGGCTCTGCTACAACACTCATTATGTGATCTTGGCAAGTCTAACCTTGTTTTCTTATCCAGAAATTGGGGGTGGGGGTGTAAATAAAAGGATATATGCCATAGAGTTGCTGTGGGAGTTGGATGACCTATTACCCATGTACTTAGCCCAGTGCCTAGAACTTAGTAAGTGCTCTGTAAATTGTCCTTGTCAATAGTAAGAGGATGATGACATATTGATAATTTAGTGAATTATCTGGTAGGAGTGTAAAGTCCAGCAAAGATCTTGAGCACTGGCTGAGAAGGTATTGTTACTGGCACAGGCCCTTGGGCTCACTATGTAATAGAAATTAACAAGAGTCACAGGCAAGGCTTTATTGGGACTCCTGTTCAAAGGTAAGGGAGGCAGCACAAAGAAAAAGCCCTCAGGCTGGCTCCCCAAGGGGAGTTCAGGGAGAGTTCTGAAGAGGCTAAGGTGGGAAAAGGGTGCTATGTTGGCATGTAGAGGTGGAGATTTTCTTGCACCTGCGTAGTTCTATTACATGCTTCCTCCTGCGTAGTATGTTTCATTAGCATGTTAAATCTCCACCCCTGGGTGTGATTTTTATCATTAAAATGAGATTATGATGAGAGAAAAGTCAGGGTAAGGTCAGTGTGGGGGTCTTTTCTGGCTTAAAGTGGTTGGATCCGGATAGATCTGGTTCTCTTGCAACCAGATGCCTTGTCAGCCTGTGTCAGTATCTTGCCCCAGTGGCTCAGAAAAGCATTACTCATAAGGTTGTGCTACCCCATGTTGTCTCACTTGGTCAGAAATGAGGCCCGGGTCCTGTCCATATACTGTCTCAGTGTGACATCAAAAGTTTCAAGGCTTACTAGAGATAGGCCTTCTCACTCTATCTATAGTGATCAGCTCAGGGGAACAGGCATGTTGTTTTTCCTCCATGTTCCCCTATCCTCTGCACAAGGTCTCTAAGGCAAATAAATGCCTAGGAGAAGCAGACAGGTAATACCTAGGCATAAAGCAGACTGTGCGTAACAGATTACAGAGTGTGGAAAGGACTCCATCAAACTGGAGAGTGTGTGTGCCCTAAGTGGTCTAAATCCACTGCTAAGCTTCAGCCAGTTGTGACCATGTGGGAATGGAGTGTTAGTAAATCTAGATGTTTATGTGAAATCTTCAAATGCCCAATATTGGTTTAATTTTTATTTAAAACTCTGTATACACCAGACAAATATGTACAATAGGTAGGAGCTGGCCCATGACTACCACTTTCTGCTTCTCCAAAGTAACATTCCCCAAGAATATTAACTCTGTGAGTTGATAATTTGGAATTGCTTGAAAAGAAGGTTCTGTATTCAAATAAATTTGGGAAACGTTGGTTCTGTGACCAAATACATTTAGAAAATACTTCACACTGCATTTGATTCCCAGAATTTATTTGATCAGAGAACTCTGTTCCTAAAGAACGTCTATGCACGTCTTTATGGGACCACACAGTGTAGGTGCCAATATTCTGGAGAATGTCAGTAAGAGTGGAGTGATCTGCTGGACCTCTCTTTATACAATAGATATAAATAGAACCTAAGTTAATATTTAGGAAGAAATCATTACCTTAAATTACTAACCCTTTTGTAATGCAAATGGAACCTGTGAATTGTCCATTTTGACAAGGTCAGGTTTTAAAAAGGTCTTATCACCTGAAACCTGTTGCTAGAACTTATGTGCTATTTGATGTGGTTTCTATAGGAATAAATATTGAGAGGATTGCTTTTGTTGGGGAATTAGGCTAATGTGCTAGCATAAGGATATATGCAGCCAAATGTAGGGTAGATCATAGTATGAGAACCAGAGCAACTAAAGCAATATTTATGAGAATGATGTTTGGACATGTCAACTGTACTCTCAGATTTTCTGCTCCTACATTATTTTAATGGCTTGGTTATTTGGAACAAAGGAATATTTTCACTTTCATCAATGAAATCTGTGCATAATCAATGGCAGGTGAAAGAAAATTCCTCTAGGAGGAATTCAGTGAGACTTCGATTTAGGCAGTAACTCTTTAACATGCTCTCAAGAATTCCTTTGGTAACAACCTCAATTTACCTTGCCTGCTATTTCAGATGTCTTAAAATAGCATGATTTCCCACAGTCCTATTGAAATTGTGGTGCTTCTCCACTTAGTAAAACGTTTCTGCATTAGATTTCATTTAATTGCATTTTCATGTGCCTTTATTCAGAGGCTCCAATTCAATTTGGGAACACAGTGACTAATACAACTCTTTCTGGGGATTTCATTTTGATAAGCGTTTGGATTTGGGGGAGGGAGATAGATTTTTTTTACGTGATATTTTTCAAAGGTATTTCTGGATATTAATATAGAAATCAGAGAACAAGAAGGCACAAAAGACCCACTCACCTGAAGCTGAATCTAATTCACACGTTGGGAAAAAGAAAAGTTTGGGTACATTGAATGGAGGTGGCTTATACCCTCAGCACAGCTGCTTCACTGTGACGAGAAGGCCCAGCTCAATTTATGCCGACCTGGTATCCAACCAAAGTTTATCCTGCAAACTATTGGAAGAAAAAAGGAAGAACTTCCTGTGAAATACAGTTAATCTTGGTCATTCAAAATACACAAAATGAAAAACTGTGAGCATGACGCATACTTGCAGGGGGGACTCCAACAGGATTTCCTGTGCAGGAAAGGAAGCTTGTTGGAAGCCTTTTAATTCATTCAGAAAAGCAGAGACCAATATGACTGAGAGCTTAGTTTCGCAGTTAGAGAATCTATTATAATATAATACAATCAATTCAGGACATCTTATTGCTAAGTTATAAGAGAATTATGTATTCTGTGTTCATTCTAAACAGTCTTTTTGTTATCTTGAATGAGAACATTTTCCTTGAACATTTAATGTGTTCACTTCTGATAATTTTAAAGTGTAATTCTGCCAGATAAAATGGATACTTCATTGGGCACTTCAGTCTCTGTTCCAGTATGGAAAATTTCCTCAAATTAATATTTTTAAAATGCCAGGTTTTAAGCTGGATGTGTTGCTGAGACTTTTAGGAGGTTTATATTACATAAATATAGAACTGAAGGAGACACTGAAAACAGTCCAGAGTTATTTGGTCTCGAATCATTTGAAATAATAGTATGAATCAAGACTGAAAGCAACAGGTATGAGCCTATTAAATATATATTGATAATATTTTAGTTAATCTCTTTGTCTTCATATTTTCCATAGTTAGATACTGTTTGATATTTTTAAAAAGGCCTGGCACGGTGGCTTACGCTTGTAATCCTAGCACCTAGGGAGGCCAAGGCAGGAGGACCACTTGAGGCCAGGAGTTCAAGACCAGCCTGGGCAACATAGTGAGACCCCTCATCTCTACAAAAAATAGAAAAAATTAGCTGGGCATGATGGTGCATGCCTGTAGTCTCAGCTACTAGGGAAGCTGTGGCAGAAGGAACACTTGAGCCCAGAGGTTGGAGGTTACGGTGAGCTATGATTGGGCCACTGCACTCTAGCCTGGGCAACAGATGGAGACTCTGTCTCAAAAAAAAAAAAGTTTAAAAATTAAGAAAACGTATGGGTATGTTTGAATGCACATAGACCTTTTGGCAAAGGAATGCTAAGGAAGACTCACCTACTTGACTATTTTGTTTCAAATTGGACCAGTTTAGTGGCTCTTGGAAGAGGTTTGACATATATTTCATTTCCTTCCTTATTGACCTGTGTCGTTGGTTAAGTTTCACTAGTGTTTTTGCCAACTTATTTGGAACCAGCTGAGTTACCATGATTACATTAAAAATTACTGAAATATAATATGCTATACCTTAAAACTTCCTCAAGAATGAAGTTTTCTTTCTCAAAATCAGAACCAGGTTTGTTACATAATAGGAATATTGCAGATCATATTTTTATTGGTATATACACATGATTTTTATTAATCTCTATATTCTGTATGTTCATAAGAGTTTAAATAGGAGCTATGAAATGACTCCTTATAATAAATTTAAAATATCTTTGTTCTAGTATGTCAGACTTTAGAAATAAATGTGAGGCACTGAACTCAATGCATAGGAGGTGTTAATTTCAACGGACTTTCTAGAATCTTGATAGAGCTCTTAACAGGTTTGTTTCTTTGTTTATTTTGGGGATTGGGAGGCAGGTTGGGGAACAAATATGATAAATGAGGGTTTAAACTGATAAGGACTCCCTGATACCTCCAATGGACCATTCTCCTTCTTGTTTGGTAAACAAGTGATGCTGATAACAATAGCTTTGCATCTGTAGTTATGAACTAAGCGATGCCTCATATATCCATTTGCCTTTGTTTTTTTTTTTTTCTGGTTAAAAATAAACTAGGGCCGGGTGCGGTGACTCACGCCTGTAATCCCAGCACTTTGGGAGGCTGAGGCAGGAGGTTTGCTTGAGGCCAGGGGTTCTAGACCTGCCTGAGCAAGACCCAGACCCCGTCTCTACAAAGTTAGCCGGGCATGGTGGCACACCGGTAGTCCTAGCTAGTCGGGAGGCTGAGGCAGGAGGAGGATCACTTGAGCCCAGGAGTTTGAGGTGGCAGTAAGCTGTGATGAGGCCACTGCACTCTAGCCCAGGTGATAGAGTGAGACTCTGTCTCAGCTAGATAGATAGATAAACAAAATTACAAAGAAGTTATTATTTAGAATTTTTGCACTATCAACTCTGAATAAGAAATCTTGCATACTAAAGAAGAGGCTTTCTTGTTGTTGAGGCAGAGTCTTGCTCTGTTGCCCAGGCTAGAGTGCAGTGGCATCATCATAGCACACTGCAACCTCAAACTCCTGGAGGAATTTGAGATCCTCCTGCCTCAGCATGCCAAGTAGCTGGGACTACAGATGTGCAGCACCATGACCAGCTAATTTTTCTATTTTTAGTAGAGATGGGATCTCGCTCTTGCTCAGGCTGGTCTCGAACTCATAACCTCAAGCGATCCTCCCACCTCGGCCTCCTAGGGTGCTAGGGTTACAGACATGAGCCACTTCACCTGGCCAAGAAGAGGCTTGAAGATAACAAGAGTGAGTGATAGAGATGATGAAACACATCTATTTGAGGATGTTTATAGATTGTGAACTATCAACCACACTTGTGCGCTTTTTTTAAATTAGAGACAGTCGTGGCCTGCTGGTTTGGGCTGTTGTTATGTGGCTGTTCAGTCATTTATTTGCCAGGCATTTTGGAAACACTATGTGCCAGTTACTGTCCTAGATGCTAAGAATTCAAAGATGAATACAATTAAGGTTCTTGCCCTGGAGAAATGTCATAGTTGCTCTTCAAAAGCACCACTCCTAATATGGTTTGTTCTTTCTTCTCCACCCAGAGATGAGGAACCCCAGGACAAATAATTCCAATAGTGGATAAATCTTTAAAGAAAAAATGAGCCATTCAGTCTAGTCTCATGTTTATGCAAGTTTATTTTCCCACTTCTCCAAAATGTAAACTCTTCTTGTTGAGTTGTCCTGTCTGGTCTTGTTGTGGTACACACTGAACTCCCCCCGTCTTTCTGCCTTTACTGCAGCTTGTTCCTCTTTCCCCGGTGATCTGAATTGTACTTGTGCTTTAAGGCTAAGCAAAATCTTACTTTGTCTATGCACCATGCCATTTCTTTCTGGTTGTTCTTGCTCAGAGCTTGAACTCTAAGTTAGAATTTTTAAACCCTGTAAGTTGCTGAAGTTTATTTTAACATTATCTTTATGCAGTAAGTCACCTAACATTGTTCTTCATAAAAATTTAAACCAGGTATTGGTAGCTTGCAAACATGCCTTGTTTGGTCTTTATGGTGTTTGAAAAATCAAGAAAGTTTACAAAAATTCAGACCTGTAGTTTGTCTGAAATAACCTTCCCCACTCCATTGAATTGTAAGGGAAAGTAACTATTAATATATGAGATCATTTTCAAAGAGCCATGGAAAAGGCAGATAACAATGGTAACAACAACAATGTATTGAATGTTTACTACATTCTGGGCACTGTTCCAAGAACAGTATTAACCCTCACAGTATCTCTAGTAGGTAGGTACTATTATTTTCCTTATTTTATAGATGAGGAAACTGAAGCACAAAGAGATTAAGCAACTTAATCTCCAGGGTCACAATATTTGCAAATTGTAGAATGGAGATCCAAACGTAAGCAGGCGGACTGCAAATACTTGACTACCTTTTCAGGGGAACTGAAGGCATCTGTTCAAAGACTTCCCTAAAATGATGGACTAGATTTGGTGATAAAGTAACCACGTCCATTTTAATGTGTGAAAGTGGAACAACAGATTATTTTTCTTCCTATTAATATTTCCTTGGTTTGTGTTTAACTTGATTCTAAACTTTGAAACAAAGTGACAGCTGTGTGAAGAGGCCGGCACAAATCTAATTGCTTAAAATTAGTTTGCATGTTTATTATTATTTTGATTAATGACTTACTATTTTTGTCACATTTGCTCATTTCCTCGGGTTATGGCAACCTCATTCTTCCGAACTCAACTGAACCGATCTCTGCTTTCTCTGGATTCTGTCTGTACTTTTCATTTGGTCACTTCATTGTATCTGTTATTTTAGTCTTGACCTCCCAATTAGATCATAAACATTTTAAGGATCTCCCGGTCCTTTTCTCTCATATATGTGGAACATAACACAACGTTCAGGATGGTAATTTTTACAAAGTACGTTTTTAGTAAGGACTGTGTGTCTGAAAGGATATTAGAATGAAACTATTATGTATGTATACAAAATGTATGTGTGTATGTGTAAACTTTTTTATTCTGGAAAATTTCAAGCATACTCAAAAGTAGAGAGAATAGTATAATTAATCCCCATGCTTCAACAACTATAATATTTTTTAAATTCTAAAATATACATAATGAATATTTTGTGTGTGTGTATATATGTATATATAAAGGAGTAAGACTGAAAAAATAAACTCCATGTTGTGATCGCTTGGCTTAAGACATTAAATTTTGTCCATACTCCTCAACTCCCTGGAATACATTCCCTTCCCTCCCACTAGAGATAACCCGTAGCCTGAATTTTGTATTAATCTTTTGTGGCTGAGATCGCCACATTTGTACACCAACACGCCTATGTTCCTTTCTCCTTTGGTAATACAACTCCACAAGTTTTAGCTGGACATATACCTTCTAAAGACTGTATTTCTCATGTTCCCTTGCAGTGATATATGGTCATGTGAATAGGGTCTGGTCACAGAGATGTGAACAGAAATGGTATGTGCAACTCCTGTGTTGCATCCTTAGAAGGATTGTGCTCTCTTCTCGCTCTCCTTTCTATTGATTGGAATGTGGACACGATTGCAGGAACTGAGGCAGCATCTTAGAGACCATGAAATGGAAGTCAGGTGTTGAGGATGGAAAGCAAAAAGATTGAAGAAGTAGGTCTTGTTCTCTCCAGCCCAAAGTGGGCCTGTGCGTGGCACTACCCTGATCATTTGGCTTCTGATATGCCCTGGTAAGTTTCACTTATATTATTCAGTTTTAAAAAAAGATTATATTTATTTTGACAAAGAAATACAGTCACATGTTCAAATCCAGAAGGAGTTAAAGGTTAGAGTGAAAAGTTTCCCTTTTACCCCTGCTGCCTGCTGCTCTCCCCCAAAAGCAAACAGGGCCGTCAGTTTCTTTTACATCCTTCCAGGGAAACTTGTGTAGCATCATGTATTTTAAATATAATTAATTAGGTTATAAAAATTAGGAAATAGCTATAGTTCATAATCAGAAATGTCTGAGGGCCATGGTTCTAGGTTTCACCTTAAGCAACAACTCTGATATTGTTAGTGTCTTAGTAAAGGGCTGCTGAAAAGAATTCTGAGGCATGCTGTGTTCAGTTAAAAACCAAAACGTTATGATCATTTATCACAGTCTGCTTTGGGCACAGGAGGGGGTGGTGGCCACATGTGTGCAGGTTATCTGATAACTAAACTGCCATTCTCTTTGAGTTCTGTAAGAGTTTAGCTGATGAGACCTGGACAAAGAGGAGTCTCAGCACAGTAATATGGGGAGGTCCAACTATCTGAAGTGTAGTCAAGGACCAGCATCCTTTGAAAAAGCCAAATACATGCACCAAATCTCATGCACTTTACATACTGGGGAACCTAAAAGCACTACTCAGAACCTCTTTAGTCTTGATTTATACACAGCACTAAACTAGCAAGTTTAATAAGTCAACTTCCTCATTCACAGAACAATGGAGTCAGTACATTGGAAAGGGGGAAAAGGATGCTTGCTGTAAGCAGTGAGAAATAACAGCAGACAGTATGACAACACAGGAAGAACTTAAGCCACTATAGCCTGGGGCCATTTAACGTAGGGGCAGATACTCTCACATACCTCAGTAAGCCCTTCTGCTATGTTGGAGCTATAGCCCAGCCAAATGCAATAATTAGTGTTTATGGAGATGTGCCTGAGTCATCAAGATAGTGTGCACAGTGCGCTGTACTTTAAAAGGTTAGAGTCAGTCAGGCCCGTGGAGGAATGATAATTTAAGGCCTTGAAAATATAGAATAGACAACTGAGAAAACTGAGATTAAATTATGTCAAAATTAATAACTTCTATAGTTAGAAAAGAGAAACCAAAATAAAATAAGGGAAAACTAGTTTTACTATTTATAATAGGCAAAGGGTTAATACTATGACGTGGAGAGAGAGGTCCAGAGTTTTCACTAGAAGAGGAGGAAGGGGAAAATTCATGCAGCTGACATGTTACAAAAAAAGAAGAAAAGAAAAAAGTTTGTACAAAGGCAGTAGAACTATAAGTTATATTTAAAAACATGTATTTTTACAGTTTTTATTTTATAATAAAGGCATATGAGGATAAATGAAAAGTCAGAAGAGACGAAGGACTTGGTATGAGGCATTCTAGAAAGATTATCTTCAGACTGAGTATTGAATATGAGACATTTCTGATTTTTTGTTTGTTTTGTCTTTTTGTATGCATGCGAAAAGGGTAAGAATATTTAGGTCCCCAGAAAACTTTGCCAGGATTATCATCCCCTTGGGGCAATTTTTCCTCAATAAACCACATAGGAATCTAAGAGGGCATTCTCAAAGGTCTCTGAATTCTATAGAAATTTTAATTTAAATACTTTAAAAGTTTTCCCTATGACCAAAATGGCGTATTTTGATCATCTAGTGACCTCCTGACAGACCGTTGCCTCACATTTGTCTTCAAAACAAAACAAAACAAAAACCCTTTATTCAGCTGTAATTTACATACCATAAAATTCATCCATTGTAAGTGTACATTTTGGTGATTTCAGTAAACTTATACAGTTGTTCAGCCATTACTGCAGTCCAGGCTTAAAACATTTCCAATACCCAAAATGTTGCCCCCCTATGTTTGTATACAGTTAATCCCACCCCAGCCCTAGGCAACCAATGGTCTGTCGTGGTAAATTTGCCTTTTCTAGACATTTCATATAAATGAAATCAAACAACAGGTAGTATTTTGCATCTATTAATAGCTTCTTTCACTTAGCATTATGTTTTTGAGGTTTATCACATTGTAACGTGAGTCAGTAGTTCATTTCTTTTAATTGCTTATGTAATATCCATTGTGTGGATTTACATTTTGAGAGCTTGTTTGGAAGTTCTAGCGGGGGAGCGCAGCTACTTGTATACCCTTGACTGAAGAATGGTCCTCCTCTATCGGGGAAGGTCCTCTTCCACTGAGCGCGCGACTTCGGGAGGGATGCACATGGAGCAGTGAAGGAGGAAGGGGACACCTGCCTAGCCAGCTCGATCAGCCGAATCAACCCTGGCAATCAAATGGGGTGACAGATGTCGCACCCAGATCACCCTCACATCCTGGATTTACATTTTGTTTATCCATTCACCCACTGGTGGACATTAGATTGTTTCCAGTCACATTTGCTTTGTGTTTACAATTAAATTGGTACCAAGTAACAATCATGAAGCTGAAATTATGATATAGGATTTCTCAATTTAAGGTTGTTAGAATTATTTCTCAGGGCTCTTGAACATTAGAAGATTCTGTTACTGAACCGAACTGGGATCCAATCATCTAGAGTAGTAAAGCCAGACACTGACACCAATTGCAGTGGGAGAAAACGGCATTTATTGTATGGCACCAAGCAAGGAGAATGGGCAGCTAACGCTTAAAACTGGAACTCCCCATTGGCTTGTAAGCAAGGGTTTTTAAAGGCAAGGGTACGTTTCAGGAAAGTAGAAGTTGTAAGCAAAATTGTAAACCAATACATGGAGGTTACAGATTGGTTTGGCTCAAAATGTCAGGATATCTTGAAGCAGGGCCTTCCGGGTCACAGGTGGATTCATACATTTCTTTGATAAGCAGTTGGTTAAGGAAGCAAAGCCTTGTCTAAAAACTTGGGGTCAGTGGAAAGGAATTTTAAGGTCTGGCCTGTAGTTGTGACTCCTTCCAGGCCCCTTGGGAAGAAATTTAGAACAAAGAACATTAGGGTTCAGTCCTCAGCTGCCCCTTATCTACATTTTCCATCTGGTGAGGGGTTCTGAAAAACAATTTAAGAACATATGTTAAGAGGTTATCCTTTAGTTTCCGTAAGGAACTAAAGCACCTTGTGACTCTGGCTTGCTTGGGAGACTGTTGTTAGTATCTTCTTGCTTATCAGGTTGTTCATTTACTTTTTAAGGCTAGCTAGGTGCCTATAATTTCTCTTGAAAGGACTCAAGATTTTTCCTTTTTTTCCATGCTTGGGGGACCCAGCAGGCCCTTAAGAGGGGTCCCTGCTCTGTCTTAACTCCATCCAATATTCAAATTTGAGAGATACTGTTTAGGTCTGTAAAATTTATCAGGAGTGTCCTAGTGACTGGACTCACCCCCTTTTTAAAGTGTTAGATATAACAATATTTATATCTTTCTAAATTTATATGGTTTACTTAAATGCACAAGGAACACCATGTTGCTGGGGGTAAAAAATCTCCTGGTCTCTGCCTAGTAATGTTATAGGGAACAATTTGTTACAGTAATCTATCAGTGTCATTAGGTGGATCCCTAAAGGAATATTTATTTTGTGTAGAAGTTCTTAGGGAGGGGGATTAGTTTATCTCTTGCACTTTGCCTCAGCAAATCTCATTGTACTTCCCTAATTATCCAAAAGAATTTATCTCTTCCCAACAGAAACTGCTTTGAGATAACTGAAGCAAGAAGAGGAGAATTTATTGCAATTACAGAATTCTAATAATGGAAAACAGAATTAAAGGAGAGTTGAATGTAGGGGCCAAGGGAAAAAAATCAAGTCACAAAAGGCAGATGAATTGGAGAAAAGGCATACAAATTTATTTGATGTGTATACATGGGCGAATTGCAGGGTGCCCTAAAGGGGTTCAGAATTCTTATATACCATCCTGGCAAAACAGGTTATAGGAGGGAGGAGAAGAGGAATTCTGTTGAGGGGCAATAAAGGATTACAAGGGAGAGTGAATGGATCCGGGAGCAGAGATTAATTTGTAAATAGTTCTCTTTGACAGTGAAAGGGTTTGTTCAGGTGTGGCTACATTCTTGGTCTTACTGGGAGGGGAAGAAAAAACAATTGTTCTCCTTGGTGGGTCTGGATCTTAGGCACATAAAGGCCTGTCCTGTGGGAGAGATGGGGTATGGGGGTGGGAGGGTCAAAGGGACCTTGAGGCTTCTTCAGTTAAGCATGTCAACGAGCCATATTTTAGGGTTATCAGTTTCTGAGCCCCAACATAAACAACCAGGATCCAGGGCAGCTCTGGGAAGCAGAGTTACCAGAATTCAAGGACATTGTCTCTTGGTGCTGGCATTGAAATAACTCACCTCCAAATGCTTTCAGTTCTTGTGTGACTCTGTGCAAAATCAAATTCCTGGGAGATTGGGTTACCTGTTTGTTTCTGCAGGGTTGAGCATGGAGAGTGGCCCCAAGAGACCCATTTTGTGGAAACATTAAGCCCCCACAATATGTCTCTTCTTTTTCAGTAGCACCTCACCTTTATCACATCTTTTGTATTTTGAAAAGATTTTTTATTTAAATCAGCTGGATCATCCATCTACTTCCCTCTGCTCTTTTTACAGCTTTATTGAGCTATATTCCACATACCATAAAATCCGCACATTTTAGAAGGTTCGGTGGTTTTTAGTATATTCACAGAGTTGTGCAACCATCACTACAATCTAATTTTAGAACATTTTCCACACCCCAAAAGGAAACTCCTTGCCTCTTAGCAGTCACCTCAATTCCTACTCTCTCTCCACCCACCGTACTTCTACCCCAGCCCCAAGCAATCACTAATCTGCTTTGTGTCTCTATGGATTAGTCCATTCTGGATATTTCACAAAAGTAGAATCATACAATATGCGGTCTCTTGTGACTGACTTCATTCCCTAAGTGTATGTTTCCTGGTCCATTCATGTTGTAGCATGAATCAGTACTTCATTCCTTTTTATGGCCGAATAATATTCCACTGTATGGATATGTCAGGTCCACAGTTGTCTGTTCTCGGTTCTTGATGTGGTCTTGGCTGAAGAATGACCAGACACACCAAAACAAGGTAAGCATGAAATGAAGTTTATTGAGGAAGGGCTAGATAGGTTTATAGAGCAAGAGCAAGATACATTTGCCACAGACTGTGAACGTCCCCCCCCCCCCCCATTGTATCAAGAGGCTCTGGTTATGGTCTGGGGTCCTGTTTTATACTGTCTGGATTGGGCCCTCCTCGTGGTTCAGACATCACCATGGAACCGCTTTGATGGACAGTTAATGACATGGTAATCAGCCTTAGGTTACTCTAGGTCACTTTCCAGATCCTACTGTGCCTGGGCCACCTTGCCCTGCTGGCTTGGGAATTCCCTGCATTCTTTTGCAGATTGACAGGGTGTTTCTCCTTTCACCAGGTGTGGCAGTTGCTTGGGGCAGGATCAAGGTGGAGCAGCACCCAGGCCAGGTGTCCACCTTTGTCCCTAGGATAGCTGGAGGTCCCTCCCTATCTACCTAACAGATAGAGCACATTCTGTTTATCCATTAATCAATTGATGGACATTTGGGCTGATTCCATTTTTTTGCTATTACTATTATTTGCTACATAATATTGTAAATGGGACTGTTGTCTCATTCATAAAAGAATGGAGCTGCTACGAACATTTGTGTACATGTTTTTACATGGACGTGAGTTTTGAGTTCTCTTGAACATTTACCTAAGAGTGGAATTTCTGAGTCACATGGTAATTCTGTTTAGTATTTTGAGGAATTACTAAACTGTTTTCCAAAATGGCTGCATCATTTTATGTTCCCACCATAATATATGAGGTTACTAATTTCTCCACATCCTCACTAACATTTGTTATTATCTGATTTTTTTATTTTAGCCATCCTAGTGAATGTGAAGTGGTATCTCATTATGGTTTTGATTTGCATTTCCTTGATGGTTAATGATGTTCGGCATCTTTTCATGCACTTATTGGCCCTTTGTTGTATCTTCTTTGAAGAAATGTATGTTCAAATTTTTGGCCCATTTCTAAATTGAGTTATTTGTCTTTACTGTTGAGTTGTAAGAGTTCTTTGTATCTTCTGGATACAAATCCCTTGTCAGATACATGATTTGCAAATATTTTCTTCCATTCTGCGGTTGTCTTTTCACTTTCTTGATGATATTTTGTGAGGGATAAAAGTTTTTAACTTTGATGAAGTTCAAGTTACCTATTTTTTCTTTTGTCATTACAGTTTTGGTGTCATGTCTAAGAAACCATTGCCTAACCCAAGGTCATAAATATTTATTTGTATGTTTCCTTCTAGGAGGTGTTTATAGTTTTAGCTCTTACATTTAGGTATCTGATTTATTTTGTGTTGATTTTTGGGTAAGGTATGAAGGAGAGGTCCATATCCATTTTTTTGTATATGAATATTCAGTTGTACATCACTATTTGTTGAAAAGACTATTCTTTCTCCATTGAATTGTCTTGATACCCTTGTTGAAAATGAACTAACCATAAATGTGAGGGTTTATATCTGGACTCTCAGCTCTATTCCATTGATGTATATTGATATATATATTTAGATCCATATGTCAATACTATACTGTCTTGATTACTGTAGCTTTGTAGTAATTTTTGAAATGTGAGTCCTTCAACTTTGTTCCTCTCAAGACTTTTTTTTTTTTTTGCCATCCTGGATTGCTTGCATTTCCATATGAATTTCAGAATCAACCTGCCAATTTTTGCAAAAAATCAAACTAGCTGAGATTTTGATAGGGATTGCATTGAATCTATAGATCAATTTGGAGACCAGTGCCTTCTTAACAATGTTAAGTTGTTTGATCTATGACCATGAGATGTCTTATCCATTTATTTGAATCTTCTTTAATATTTTTCAACAATGTTTTGTAGCTCTTAGTGTATATGTGTTGGACTTCTTTTGTTAAAGTTTTTCCTGATATTTAATTCTTTTTGCTACATAATATTGTAAATGGGTTTGCTGTCTTAATTTTGTTTTCAAATTGTTCATTGTTCACATATAGAAATAAAATTGATTATCATATATTGATCTTGTGTCATGCCACATTGCTCAACTCATTGTACTTCACCTTGTGACTTCATATCTTTACAATAAGAATCTTAATATAATCCAATAGTATTTATTTATGCCTTTGTGGAATCAACAAAAATTAATTTAACAGCTATGAAATTTATGAGGGCATTAAACAATTTGGACCCTGTCCTCCAGGATCTTATGATCTGTCTCACATGCAGACATGGCCCTTCCTACCTATGCATCCTACTTTATCTCTTACCACACCACTCAGTCTCTCCATCCCATCTTTTCCCTTTATGCTCCAACAGATATACTTTTCCTTCTAACATCTCTTTTTAATTGTAAATGCTTTTCCCTTTCCCTGTAACAAATTCCCAATGTGTCCTTCTTTCAAGTCTTAGGTATTGCTGACTGTCTGTGATTGCCTCAGGCAAATATAGGCACTACTTCTGTGTTCTTATCATCTTTTGTACATGGCTCCACTATAGTAATTATACTATATACCAGAATTGTCTGAGAGTATGTGTACTCTTGGGCATAACTTTAATAAGGCATCTTTGAACCAATTTGTTCTTCCCATCTACTATTTGCTTATAAGAATGTGTATCAGTCAGGGTTCTCCAGAGAAACAGAACCAATAGGATGTATTTTGGCAAGTCCAAAGTCTCCAGAAATTCAGGCAGGAGTTGGTGTTGCAGTCTTGAGACCGGAATTTCTTCTCTCCAGGAAACAGTTTTTGCTGTTAAGACCTTTCAACTAATTTGAATGAGGCCTACTCACATTATGGAGGTAATCTGCTTTACTTAAAGTCAACTGATTATAGATATTAACCCCATCTACAAAATATCTTCATAGTAACACCTAGAGTACTATTTGATTAAATTACTGGATACTGTATGCTAACCAAGTTGACGCATAAACCTGACCATCAGAGTGTAAATTTCTGTAGGAAAGGGTCTGTGTCCTCTGTTTTTCTTTTCTTTCCTCCAGGGAGTCAAATGTAGTACTATATAATCAATTGGTGTTTTATAAATGTTTGCCTGAATTGAATGACTCAGACAAGGTTAAGTCCAAAATCCAACTTGACAACTTGAGAGTTATAATTTTGGCAAGATTATTTCTGCTGAGCAGGTGTTTTTTATTGTCAGATATTATTAGCAGGAAATTGTTTTTCCCAATCTCTTTGGCAGCCAAATTATTTTAACTAATATGCCTATGCCTTCTGTTCTGGGTTTATTATTCTTACTTCAAGGTCACCAATATATAAACTACTATTTTATTTCCATTAGTTGACTATCCTTCCAACTCTACTTAACTATTAAATATATTTAGCATTCAACAGTAACACAGGGTACCCCAATTTCCTTCCCAGTCTCTTCTGACCCATTTTGAACTTGCAAGCATTGGGATGCCTCTGCCTGCCTACATGGGTCTCTTTGCAGGTACAGTAATACTTAGGTATTTTGAAACACATTAAAGTTTTGGTAATTTAGGGGGGAAAATGCATGGAATCTTACAGTAGTGTTTTGGTAATATCTGTAAGACAATGTAGGGGAGCGTAAGGAAAGCAAATATAGAGTGGAGAGTTTGTTGGCCATGGTTACGGGTACTATAATAATATTTTCTCTTGTGCATTTATTCTCTACAGGTGACAGTAAAACCAATATAATATTTTGCCTTTAAGGGATCATGCCTTTTGGGAGGTGGGAGCAGGGGAGAGGTCATCCCAGCCTGGTCTTAAAGGGCCTTCTCCAGGGTTGAAGATTTCCTCCATTTGTCCTGACAACTCCAGGGTGAAGAAGTGGAAGTGTTTGGAGAATAGAGGGGAGAGGAATAGGTCTCCGAAACAATACACTTGACAACAAATTTGAAGTATAAGAAAAAAAAACCTTAATAACTTTAAGATGTCCTCTTGCACAGTATCTTAAAACTCTGGACTCTGGATTTCTTAAAGTTTCAGCTGATCTATTAAGTCAGCCTTGGTTCTCTTTCTGTAATTTTGGCCCTATTGGAGAGCCTGTGCACCCACCCATGGAAGGATAGTGGTGTTTTGTCTAGACGGCTGTGCCCCAAGCTGATCTCCTTGAAAAGACTTCGCTAGATTTGGCTGCCGCTGTCACTATGCTGCTAAATTAAGATAAACTCTTACATTCCTGACCCAAAATTACCATATCCCCTTGCTAAGCCTTCTATGTGAAGCGGCACCATGTTGCTTATTCTGTAGTCCCCAGTTGTGGTCAAACTCTCAGTGAACTCTTGACAACCATCTCAGACTTTAAAATATTTAAGCATCTCTCTGATTACTTTACATTGCTAAGAGGTGCTAAATGTTTTAAATAAAGCCTGCCTAAATAGTCTTGTCTCATTCTGGTTTCCTCTCACAGAGGAAGTGCTTTTCACTAACCCAAAACTACTGGCTTCTAATTTTAGGGATAACTAAGGTGGGATCAGGACAGAAAATAAGCTCTCCTCCATTGATTTCCCTTAGTCATTTTACTCCAGAGGCCTATAATTAGCTCTGTTTTCTCCACCTGTAGTACATGTTTAGCTTTAAAATGATGTTGGAGGAATAGTGGATGATGTGCAGGGTTAGAAATTAGGGAGCCTACTTGGTCCTACTTTTGGATACTCATATAATGACATGGGGAGGGGAAGAAGGGGGATATTATATATCAATTCATTTGCATTTCCTTTTATTTTTAATGATCTTAATAACTCAGGAACACATTGATCACCTGCTATTTGCCAAGCACTGTTCTGAGTGCTTTACTTGTATAACCTCATTTAATCCTAATAGCCCTATGAGATGTAGGTCCTGTCACTATCCCCGTTCCAGAGTGGTGGAAACTGGAAGGGTAAGTAATTTGTCCAGGGTCACAGAGCAAGTATAAGTCAGCACTAGACAGATCCCACACTCTTTGGTGCTATGCTGTTCTGCAAGGTGAGATGGCAAAATGAAAACAAAAACAAAAATAAAAAAAATAATAGGGGAAACATAAACCCCAGCCCTTCCCATCTGAAAACACTCACTGGTTCTGGCATGATGGGGATTTTTCTCTAGCATTTCAGAGGTGGTCCAGCCCTGCAATGCTATGATGAGGGTTCATGACCAGCAACACTAATTCTAAAGAAAGAGGAAGTCATATAAACATAAAGTGGTGTTTAATGAGCTCTACCTAGAAGGATTATGTTCACTTGTGTCACTGGAGTTGTTGTTTATAACAATATTTTAAATACCCAATGGAGGAATCAACTGCTTTCTTAGTCTTCTTTATGAAATTTCACCAAATGGGAGGGCTATTCCACACATAAGGCTCATATTTAGCTTAAAAGGCCCTCCTTAATCTGTTCCCTTCTCTTCCTTATTATGTAATTACATAGAAATTCTTGCTTTTCCTACTTCTATGTTTTACTACTCCTGCCTGGAATGCTGTTCCTTCTGCCCCTCACTGCAATTTTCTGGCAAATCCTTTTCCCTTTTTTTTTTAAGATGCAGTGCAAGGGTCACATTTTCTATAAAGCTTTTCCTTAGATTAATTCTTTCCCTGTCTCCATAAACTGATCGCTTCCTCCTTTATGATGACAGCATGTATACTTTTATTTTAGCACCTGTAATACTTTATTGCAGTACTTGTTCTTGGACTGCAATATATGTCACTGGTCCTCCATGAAATAAGCACAAAAATTGACGGTAAGCATTTAGGAATTTTATAGCAATTTGACAAAGTGATTTTATGTCTCTGGAATTTAAAAATAAAAATTGGAGATTGCATTTTTATGTCTTTACTTTTTATTTCATTTTTCTAGTCTTAAAAAAATTTACAAAAGGATCAGTCTATAAAGGATTCAAAAACTTTTAAAACTGGTCCTGTATCACAGATAGCTTGAGAAACACTATTCTTTTTCCTTATCTGTCCTCTGTGCTAGACCATAAGCACCTGAGGTCAAAGTTCATCTTTGTATGATTAGTATTTTTGTATCAACAGCAATGAATTTGGCATTTGGAGCAATGACACTGCAACTCTCATAAAACTGTTTTCATACCTGTCATTTGTCCCTTTATATACAGACTGAATTATACTCTGTTTTATGCCTCAGTCATTGTACTTAACATACTGTAATCATCTGTTTATGGTTCTGTCTTTCCCACTAAATCCTTAAAGGTAGTTGAACCCAGCTCTTCATCACTTTTCTATCCCAAATGCCAACCATACTGCTTGGTAACAAATGAATACTCAGGAAGCTTTGTTGATTGAATAAACAAATGAATGAATTCCAGCTGCTTATTTGTTCCTTTTTGGTTTTAGTAACCTTACTTGATTCATTAACTCATAGCTTAAGGAAATGTTTAAAATGGGTCCAGAAGAATTCGTTTCTGATATTTAACTGTATCTACTATTACAATTTAATATTGTTAAAAATAAGAATTAGTAGCATACATTTAGGTAGCACAATTTTTTTCCTACCTGAACAAAATTGGATTTGCATTCGTTTGTTTATTGTGCTAATAAAAAGTCCCTGCATTGTGCACGCCCTCCTTAGCAGGTTTGAATTTGGGTATTTGTCCCTGAGTTGCTCCTCTTTTCCAAAAATATGGTATAATAGCTAAAGGAAAACTCTACAACTTCTGTCTAAAAACCATTCCCTATGATTCATTTACTATTTTTTTTTCCTTTTTTTTTTCTAAATGTGTTCCCTATTCAGCAGATCTACATAATTAGGACTTTGAAAACTCCCAGAAGAGCTCTATTTTGTAATTTACATTTGAATTTCAGATTTCAACAAAGAATCTAACCTTGCTTGGAGGATGCTAAGACTGTTTTTGGATGTTGCTTTTTAGCTTTCTCTGGTTATTGGACAATCATACTTAAAGTTTGTTTTAGTCTACTCAGCTTTTCAAGTTCTTTTTCCTCTTATATATTTGTAAGAAACTCCCATCATGAAATAATTCATATGTTTGAAATGTAAATAATGAATGTAGAATCAAATAAAAGTTTATTTACATTAACTTCAGTAAAGAAGGGAAATATAAAAGTTGCGTACATTTAAAAATAAATCTTGAGATATTCTAAACCAAGAGTTTGTTAAATAAGCAACATGAAAAGCATCAACCAGGTTGGGTGTTTTTATTGTCAATATTTAAAGTTTCTTCCAGGGCAGAGTAGTGTTTTTGAAAAAGGGGTAGGCAGGGCCGCCTGTCATATGAATAATCTACTTTCAGGGAACCAGGAAACATAAAAATATAAATGGTATTTCTAATGGACTGCCAAATGGTATAATCCAAATAAAAGCATTTCCAGAGGAACCAAAAGAATGGGGATATTCTGTTCATATGGAATATAATGTGATAAAAAATTATGAGCAAATTGCATTCATAGAGAAATGAACTATGTGTGAGTGAAAAACTGCTAATAAAGAGGAGACAAGAAAGAATAAAAGCAGTGATCCACATTTTGAAGATGTTTAGCCGGGGACATGGAGCGATCATAGCAACCATCTCCAAGGAGACCTGTGGAAATGTGAAAAACGCTGAGGTCACACAGACGTCCAGAGAAATTCCGTGTTGATTCAAAATTTCTAGTTGTATCTTTCTCTCTTCACCTTCAATGCCTCCAGCCTTTTAAACAACCTTTATTAGAAGGATAAAGAAAAAAACCAAATGTGATTTGCCCTGAAGAGAAAAAGTAATTCTCAGGACAGAAACTCTGCTGAAAACGCTGGGAGCAGCCATTCACTCACCTTCAAAAGCTATTCAGAAACTTGGATATTAATGAAGTGAGAAGTCCCCAGGATTAAATACAAGCTTAGGTCATAGGTGGTAGTAGTGGTTATTGTTTTATTGAAAACGATGCAAGTTTAAATTCTGGGGCTTGGAGGCAAAGTGCTCAGAAAGGGTTCTCTTGCAATTCCTTCATTACCAATCAAGCAGGAGACAACTTCCTTTTCAAATTTTTCCATCCCGCTCATTCTGCAAGGGCATTGCTTAGGAGGATGGAGAGAAATTATGGGCCATCTATGAGGAGCAGTGGTTTCCTTAGTTCATTCAGCAGTAAATAAATATTTATTGCTTGTCTGCAGCAGCCCAGCCAGCTTTATAGCAGATGCTGGGAAAACAAATGTCACCCATGGTCTCCAGATGTTAAAAGTTTAAAGGGGAGATGGACAAAATAAAATAAAAATAAAAACAGTAATTACATGGTGTAGGAAACATGCGCAGAGTGTTCTGAACATACAGGGACTAGAGGGAGATGACAGGGAGACCTCTGAGTCAGGAAGAAATTCCGAGAGGAAGTTATAGCTATGTTGAGAGCCAAGACCGGGGATAAGGTATCCTGGATGATGTCAAAATCATGGGACTTAAGAAAGGTCTGGGAATTGCACGCAGGCCAGCAGACTTAATGAGAAGTCATCAGGGTATGAGATGTGACAAAAATTAAGTACCCCTTCCCCTCTCCCCCATTTATTTCTACTTGATTAATTCTGGAGAAGTAGCAGTTTGAATTGCAGAGAGGGGTGCCCCCACATGATGAAACCATGAGGCCAGACCATTTCCCGGTACTACCGGGGACCATTTGGCATAGACCGCTGATATCTGCTCTGGTCTCACCTTGCTCAACAATGTCAGATTGCATATAGAGATTACGTGTTCACTTTCAGGGGTCTCACTTGTGGGATTTAGTCATATTGCAAGCTTTATACTCACCTCATGGAGTAGTTATGCAGATTAAATGAGCAAATATATGTAAAATACTTAGAATATATACTGCCTGATATATAGTAAGCACTGAATAAAAGGTTGGCATTATTGTTATTATGAGTCATTATTATTAATCTAGGATTCTCCCAAGTCATTGGAACCCCTGGGGTGTCCTCTGGACCTCAAGCCTGAGCAGAGGTGGAACAGACTCCCAGAAGGATCCAGGGCTCTCTAGGAAGGTATGGTCCATCTAGAAGGAGGGATGCTGGGACCTTGGCTAGAGTCTCGAGTTCACTGAAAGGTTCATTTTTATTGTGAGCGTGCTGGGAGAAGTGTGAGCCAGGAGTACTGCAGAGTTTGGTGCTTTTGAGGTATAGGTGGTGCTGCTGTCATTTTTAGAAGGGACTGCGTGGGTTTCACAGCAATGAAGGCCATTTTACTATTATAAAATAAGGGATCATTTAGGGTGTGAAAGATTTTGCTTTCTGTGATTTTGTTGTGTTTTGTTCTTTTAAAAAAATGTATTGTATCTGATAATGCAAATCTACTCTCAAGAATTGCTATTTGAATGTGGTCTCCATTGCAGAACCTATTTAGGCCCAAAGGTGAAAACAGCTTATAATAAACCTGCTTTCTGGAATTCTTGTACACCCCAACTTCCCAAGGTAGCTGTGAGGAATTAACAGGATGATATGTCTGTTGTTTATCATACAGAAAGCCTTCAATAAATGACAGGTGCTATTTTTGTTATTCTCATCTTGCTGATTTCCGAAGCTGGTGGCTAGTGCAAAGACGAGATTGTATTGCACCATCCTCCCTGGAAGTTTGGTGGTTAAAAGATTTCCCTGATGCGTGTCCTTAGTCTGACCAAGCTGTAGAAATAACTATAAGATTCCAAATTGGTCCATCTTTTAAAATTGGGTGTGGAGGAAATCAGTCATAGAAAAACTGCCTGAAGAATTCAAATTGCCCAAAGCCGCCAAGAAAAGACATCTTTTCTGAGGAAATTATGTTGTTGCACAATAATAATAATGTTGTGCGGGACGAAGTGCTGAATTCTTCCTTCAGTCATCACAACCACCCCATTACCATGTTTTATAGATGAGAAAACTGAGACCCAATGAAGTTAAATAACTCACGCAGGGTCACCCAGCTAACAAGACTCATTAGAGCCTGGACTTGAACCCAGAGGTGTCTGACTTCAGAGACCACGCATGAAACCTTTTATGATGTATACCTTTGCTTGTGCTATCTAGGCCATTCGTTCATCCTTTTACTCATTTATTCCATAAATATTGTATATGCCAGGTACTCTTCTAGTCCTTGGGGATACTGTGGTGGACAAGATTGTCAAAGATACCACAGTTATGGAGTTTATATTCTAGTAGGAAAGACTTAAAATTAACAAGAAAATAAGTGTGTGAGTGTGTGTACACGTGTACACACACACATATATTTGGGAGTGATGTGTGCTATGAAGAAAAATGAAGTCCGGAGAAGAGATACAGTAGCTATTTTATATATTCAGGGAAAAAGTACCTAAAAAGTTACCTAAAATAGTAACCTTTTTCCCTCATCTTATTTTGGCTATTACTTTTTACTTTAGTTTTTTCTAACCTAACATTTAATATATACATGCTGACATGTTTGTAAATTATAAAGCATAACAACACAATACCTGTGAACCTATCACCTAACCTAAGGAGTAAAGCATTTCCAGTCCTGCTGCACCTTCCTGTGCACTGCCCGTCCCATCTACCTGCCTATCTTTTGAAACAACTACTTCCTAAATTTTTTGTTTATCTTTCTCTTGTCTTTTATTTTTTAAAAAAATAGTGTTTACCCCTTATGGATGTATGTATAAGTACCATATTGTTTAATTTTGCATGCTTGTTTTGAATTGTAAAAAAATAGTATCACTGTTCCACATTGTTTCATGTAGCTGTAGTTCATTCATTTTAATAGGTGAATTATGTTCTGTTGGGTTAATGGGCAAAATCAATTAATTCACTGCCCTGTTGCTGGATATTTGGATTGTTTCCAGCTTTTTTCTATTTGAACAGTGCTGCTAAACATGTTCGTGCGTGCCTGTTGATGCACGTGTCCAGGAGTTTCTCCATGACCTATTGCTAGGAGTGCTAGGAGTGGCATTACTGGGTCAGAGGGTATGTCAGTCTTCAGCATCACATGATATCACCAAATTGTTTTCCAAAAGGGTGGTAGCGATGTACATTCCCACCACAAGTGATTGAGAATTCCAGTTGGTCCACTTTTTATTAGTGCTTGGTATTTATAAGACATCTTAATTTTTGCCAATTTAATGGGTATAAGATAATATTTCATTGTGGTCTTCATTGACATTTTCCTGGTAATTAATTAGTTAGAGCCTCTGAAGGGGTGATTTTTGAGCAGAAACCTGAATGAAATGAAAGACCAAATCAGGCACAACTGTGGTGGGAGAATGTTCCAGGGCAGGAGTCAGAGGCTGAAACTATCCGGAGGTGTCCACAGAGCAGCAAGAGAGCCCTTGTGAATAGAGAGAAGTGAGCCAGGGAGATGAGGGTGGGAAGGAAGGTAGAAGCTAGTTCTAGGCCCTGGGAGGCCAGGTAAACACTGTACCACTGACCCTTTAACAATTCAAGGGTTAGGGGTGCCGATCCCGCTACACACTCGAAAATCCTTGTATAGATTTTGACTCTTCAAAAATTTAACTACTAATAGCCTACTGTGGACAAGAAGCCTTACTGATAACATAAATAGTCAATTAACTCATATTTTGTATATTATATGAATTTTCATAATCTTTCAGCCCCCAAATGTCAATATTATTTGTATTACATACTATATTCGTATAATATGGTGACCTAGAGAAAAGAAATTTCTATTAAGAAAATCATAAGAGAAAATATATTTACTACTGATTGAGTGGATCACCATAAGGGTCTTTCTTCATCCTCATCATCTTCATGTTCAGTAGGCTGAAGAGGAGGAAGAAAAGGAGGGGTTGGTCTTGCTGTCTCCGTGGTGACAGAGGTGGAAGAAAAGCTGCATATAAGTGGACCTGTGCAGTTAAACCTGTCTTGTTCAGAGGTCACCTGCACTTTAGACTTTATTCTAAGAGTTATGGGAAGACATGAGAAGGATATTAGAAGGGAGGAACATGATTCAGTTAACATTTTAAAAATATCACTTTGGCTTCTGTGTGAACAGACTCAAGGGGGCAGTGAGAGTAGAAACGTAGAGAGAGTTGGACATGCAGAATTTAAGGCGAGAGGTGGTTCTGGCTTGCCTCAGAGTGTTGGTGGGGAAGGGAGAGAGAAGTTGCATTCAGGGCATGTTTTAAAGGCAAGGCTGGTAAGACCCGTTAATGGCTTGGATAGAGGTGTGAGAAGGAGAGGGGTTGAGGGTATCTCGGTTTGGAAGTGAATAACGGAATGTAGGTCCCTTGACTGAAATGGGAAAGACACTGGGGGGAAAATGAAAAGCAGCATTGGGGAGGAAATGAAAAGGTTCTTTATTACACAGGTAGCTTCCTACTGGACATGCCATCTGTTGATGTCTCAAAAGTACCTCCAGTTAAACATGTATAAAACTGAACGGTACTTTTTCATCCCACCCTTGAACTTCTTCCTTATCGCTGAGCAGCGGCCCATCCATATTGTTGGACAAACCAGAAATCAGAGAATCATCTTTGATGCCTCCCCTTAGCTTATCACCATTATCCCTCCATCACCACTGTCTGCCAGTTTTACCTCTGAAATATCTCTGGAATCTGTTCTCTCCCTGTCCATCACAAACACCCCAGTGCCAGCTAGCACCAGTCTTCGCCTTGAGTGCTGCCAAAGCCTCCTAACTGCACTTGTTTGGGTCCTTCCTCCAATCCATTGTCCGCTCTGGAGCCAGCTCACTTTGAATTCTCAAGTTCAAAGCCCTTCAAAGGCTTTTTTGGTGCCTTTAAGATAACTCCATAATATGACCAAAGGCCATGGATGAGCAGGCCCCTGCCCCTATCTTGCGTCTCATCTTTAGCTATTCCCCTCTCTCTGGCATCACTTTGTTCCTAGAAGACACCAGACCGTCTCCCTTCCTGGGCCTTTGCACAAGCAGTACCTGGAGTACAATTCTAAGTAACATCGCCCTTCAGATTTTAGCTCAAATGATACTTCCTTAGAGAAGCCACTTGCAAATCCCCACCTCTCCACACACACACACACACACACTCTTCTATGACTGCTACAACTAGGTTAGGTTTCTCTGTTCTATGTTCTTAAAGAATATAATTTCATACTTTTCTTTCATAGCACTTATCATTGTATATATGTATACATTTGCATAGTTATTAATATCTCTATTTTTCCCTAGAATATAAACTCTATGAGGCCCCTAAGATTCTATCTTGTACACTATTGTATTCTTAGGTCTAACACAGTGCCTGGCACATAGAAAACATTTAATGAACATTTGTGGAGTAGGGGGAGACCCTTGCTCAAATATCTGAACTGATTTTATAGGCCTTTCTAAAAGAAATCCTTTTTTCATTATGATAGATAGACTCTTTCAAACTTGCTTGAAAATATCCTAGTTCCATTTTAGATTTTCTTAGCAGTCACAACTGTGCATCTACTGTTTACTATAGATGAAATCAAGATTTGATCATTTCTAATCTAAGGAATTTGATTTCTAATCTAGCCCAAGGAATTTGTGGATAGGAACTTTAACTCAACTGGGAATATCCTGTTCATTATTCCAAAGCCAATGCCCAGATGTAAAGGGAGATACTTGTAAGTAATAAGCATTTCAAAAGCGTTTACAGATTACACATTATTTTTGCATTAGGGATACCCTGGAGTAAATGGAGTTTCTCTTCATGCAGCATGTTACCTCGCAAGTGAAATCTTTCAAATACTCACCATTATCCACACAAAGTCTTAGTTCTTTACTAAGGTAGCTTAGGCCTCCATGATCCTACACCAACCTAGTTTTCCAGGATCAGTTTTTGCCCCTTCTTGCACTATTCTTCACATTCCAGCAACACCAAACTGCTTGTTGTTGCACAGGTTAGATCAAGTGCTCCTCCAATACCCTGGGCATGTGTTGCATGGTAGGCATCTGTTTGTCTCTCTCAATGAACGTGAGCTCTTCGAGGGAAGAAACAGTATCATTTCTTTTTACATACTCGCTAGTACAGAGCAGGGACCCAGTCAATGCTTGATGAATGAATGATCCAATTCGTGGTCAACCGCGAGAGTAGGTCTGTTTGATTACTAAAAGGGAGTATACACATTAAGACTTGCTACTTGCTCCACAGTTCACTGAAGACTTATATGATAATCAAGAACTTATCCTGTGTTCTGTTCTGTCTGTCTCTACTCCTCATTTGTGTTGCTGAGGTTAGCCTTTGCTCTGGGCTGTGGGACTAGACTTCAGTGAGATCCTATTTAGAAAGCAGATCAACCAGGATAACCCACAGGGTGACTGGATAATAGCAAAACATTTGGTGGCATCCCCTCTAGGACCTCTGCACTGCTTTTGCAGCCACCTTTCCTAAGGGCACTGGTGGTACAAAGGAAAAGAATTTCATCATCTTTCTACTCACCTACTTAAGTCTGAAATCATATACTGACCAATCCATAAATTAAAATGCTAATTCTGTCACTCAGAGGTAAACATCATTAATGTTTGTAATATACTACCAGTCTTTTGTACCTATATGCCTATATGTATTATTGTCCTAAAATTGGTCAAACTATGCTAATTGTAACATTCTCTCTCTCTCCCCCTTTCCCTCCCCCCTCCTTCTCTCTCTCTCTCTCTCTCTCCCCCCTACCCTGCCCCCCTCGTTAGATAGCTATTATCCATGTTACTGTATATTATTCTGTACTTATAACATCATTCTACAAAAGCTTTGAAATATTTTCTTTATACTCTAGTATTTTAATTTAGCATTTTTAAATTTAAGGGGTGATTAAGATAAGGAAATAGTTCTCTCTTAATTTTTTTAACCGGTCATATGAATGACTGGTTAAATCACATGATTTTATATAAGGGAAAGAAAAGTTCGAAATCATAGCTACTTCAGTACATAATTAAGATGGTATTTAATAGCTAGTCTTATTCTGTCTCTCTAATCAAAATTATCTACCTCCAAATGCCCATTTTAAAATTCCTTGGTTGCATAATATAATCAAGATAATTTTCTCTCCTATTAGACTAAGTAAGATGCTTTGATAACAATCTCCTTTGAGTTTCTTTGTTTTATACAAGAAGTATACACAATGGCTGTCAAAAATTTGTTAATTTCAGTAGGAAGTCCGTTGAGAAAAGGCTGCAGATTATACCATTGGGTCTTAAGGAACTAAACCAATTAGTTGGTAACTTGAACACTAACTACATAAGACATTTATACAATTTGATATGTGACCCAAAAAAGTATGAGCTCTATAAAGCCTTTGTCTTAAGATTTTTGTCGTCGCGTTAATTTTCCTTCTGAGGCTCTTCATTTTATTAGACTTTTCAATTAGGCCTCCAAAAAAGAAGGTCTCATCCTTCTTTTCATCTGAGTTATTGATGAGTTGGGTTTCAATAAAGCACCCCCCGCCCCCACTTAGTGTTCTATTGATCAAGGATAAAGCAGATCACAAACAGATTCTCCATTAACTTTTCATGATTATACTGCCTTCTCTGATGCCATATTTTAGTAGATCATCTAATTTAGGCATTACATGAACAATTTTTTGGAGGAGCTTAAAGATTTTAAAAAACACTGATAGCTGATTTATTGTATGATTTTTCAAAAAGAATATTTACAGTCATTCTGACAAGAGAAAGAATACAGGACTGAGCAAATTCATACCCTACTGAACTTTATTACTTAAATCACTAGGGGCTTCCCTGGCTTTATTCTTTTGGTGATGTCACCTTTTATTGAGGATTTAGGAGGGAGCAGTTTGGGGAACTCCCAGAGGGTTCATCCTCCTGGGGGTTACTTGGTTGCTTTGTGGCTTGGTCTTTGAGAAATAGCCTGTTTGAGAATGTGAAACAAAATGTATGAGTATCTCCAAGAGAGTTCTCACCTTATGTTTAGGCAGTGCCTGGCACACAGTTCTGGGGCAATGTATTATATATTTGCCAAATGAATGATTAAATTAAGGAATGAATTAATTTGAAATTTTTGTTTTAAAAAATGAGATCACAACTTGAGCCAAGTCATGCCATCTGGTTGAAGGCTATTTATGGCTCTCAAGTGGTGTCATTTTGGCATGGTACAAGAGAGGTGACTGTCACTGTATTTGATGTTACTGTATCTCTCCATAATGTTTAAAAGAACAGATGATTTAAAGTGGGTATGATTTGTTGCCTGGATCCTGATTTGCCAGCAGAGGGACTTTCAGAAGAAGTGACCCACCTTCTCTTGCCCAGAATCAGAGATAGTCTGCTTTAGGTACAAATCATACCAGCATTCATATTCAAGGTGAATCTGTTGTTGACATTACTCTCTCTTTATTGTGAACTATTTACTTCCTATGTCAATGACTTAGTCTCTCATCAGGGTAGGCCTTTAAACTTTATGATCATTTGGAAAAATAAAAGAGATGTATAGTATCTTACTTTTGATAAGGGCTTTGAGTTAAATTAGGGGAAGATAAAGTAGTTAATATTTGCATACATTAAAAATCTTCATTATTAAAATTATGCCAATTAGGAGGATATACCTGCAGTGCAGAAATTAAAATTTATAAGTGACATCATCCTATCACTTTCAGTGTCCTAGAATTCACATTTTTAAATGGGAAAATGTTACAGCAAAGAGAAATTGAGGAAAATGCTAACATTTACTGAGAATTTACATATGTTACTTAATTTTCACACTCACCAACTTATGAGTGTCAAAAGCAGAACCATCTAGCCCTGAAGAAAAGAGAATGAAGGGAAGTTAATGGAGACAAAAAGAAAAGGAGTAAGAATAATTTTTTGCATGGAATACTTCATGCATAAATAAAATGTCCCTTGTGGCAAATGAAAAGTCAGTTTGGATTAAGGGGGACCATCAAACTTGGCCAAGGTTTCAAGATAATTTCCCTTTCACCCTTTTCTCCAAATCCACAATTTTTATTTCACATTCTAAAAATTATTAGATAATGTATATTTATAGCACTTTGAAATTGTACTAGTGTTTTAAGGACTTTGATTCTTTCTTCCTCACACCATCAATTATGTAGACTTTCTGGATGTTCCAAAATTATCCTTCTAATTTAATATCTTAACAGCAAGCAAATGTGGATTTTTTGATGTAAATAATAATAGCTAAGAGTTGCTGAGCCTGTACTATGTGTTGGGTACTGTGCTTTTCTAACTCATGCAGTCTTAATAGCATTCCTGTGGGGCGTATGAATACAGTTGTCATTCTCCTTTTACAGGTGAGGAAGGTAAGGCTCAGAGAGGTTAAGCTCCTTGGCCGAGGTCACCCGAGTTGCAAGTGGTCCAGCTGGGATTTAGGCCAACTTTGTCCACCTCCTGAGTCTGTGCTCTGCCTTTTTTCTGGGTAGGGCTTATGTCTCTTTTCTGTTTGTTTTTTGTTTTTTTAATTATTAATAATATTTTTGATTGACAACTCATAATTGTCTACATTCATGGGGTGCAATGTGATGTTTTAAGATATATATACATACACACAAAATGTAGAATGATTAAAATACCTACTATTTTTTATGGTGAGATATTTGAAATTTACTTTCTTAGTTATTTTGAAATATACAATACATTTTTATCGACTATAGTCACCCTGCTGTGCAATAGGTCTCCAAAATTATTCCTCCTGTCTGAAACTTCCCATTTCCTCCCTCCCCATTATATCTTTTTTTTTGTTTACAGAGTCTAATATTAGTATGGTTTCCTTATGATTTAAATATGAGTTATCAATAATACTGAAATTATTCCATTTGTCATATTGTGTGTTAATAAACCCAAACCTGTCATTTAGAACTTCATTCTATTTCCCAAGCATCTCTACCTGGATATTTTTTCAATACCTCAAATTCCTCATCTCAACACACCCTCCCCCTCCCCTCCCCTACCAATATATTATGTAATAAGGAGGGGTCAACCACTATATACATACATATTTCATTTTTATGTCTCTGTTATTTTCTCCTGAAGTTCTTGAATTGAATAGACTCTGCTCCCATGGAGTAGAGTCAGAAGACTGGATGGTCATCTATTCCTATTCTAGAGTTCTAGAACTTGCTCTTGGTAAGCATCTGCTCACCCCTGCTACACTGCAAACTTCACAAGGGCCGACGCTGTGTCTGTCAGATTCTCACTGTACGCCTCATGCCTGGTGCGGTCCCTGCTGGCCCAGATCAGGTACTTGGTGAATATCTATTGACTGATTGCTACCCTTATACTGTTGCCAACCATGAGCCCAGCCAGACAACAGATAGAGCATCCTCACCACTGCACGGGAAGCTGCAGTTCCCCATGTCCAACCCCACTTTCCCTTAACCCAGTTGTAGTGGCCCAATCTGTTAGGGCAAAATTTTCATTTATACCTTTCACATTTCACATTTTGTTCTTTAGTTCACACTCTATCCTAAGCCTAGGATGAGCACCTTTCTTCTGCTTTCTCCTTCCATTTCCACAGACTAAAACCTTACTGTCCAGCAAGACCCATATAAAATACTGTTTCCTTTGGGAACTCTTGTCCAATCCCAAATGCTATAAATGCTCTATGGTTGGTGACACCATAATCTGCCTAGTATGTCTTAGTTTAGAGAACTGGGGACTCTTTGAAAACAGCTGGGTTAAACGTGATTCATCAGTTTACTGATTTCCTTACTGACTTCCTGTAGAAATCCTTTACTACAGGACTTCTCAAAGCCAATGTGCTTTCAGTATGCTGGAATGCATCGCGAATCTTCAAGTGAGGGGTATGCTGTATGTTTAGTGTTTCTTGCCCCTTTGTTGGGCCTGCCTTGATGTCTAGCAGAACCAGTGTTTTCAAGTGACCACTCAGGATATGCTGTTATGGGAAGAATACCTGTTTTGTTAGTAGTCATTATCGTGTTTAGGTTGTCTTTTCCTTGTTCAGTCAAATAGTCATTGTCAAATTCCAAACTTCACCTCCTTCTAGATGAATATACTATGAAAATTGCAGCATATTCCTCCTAAAAACCACTCTGTGACATGCTTTGCTGATGGGAGTCTAAGATGGTATAACTAGTTTGAAAAATAGTTTGGGAATTTCTTATAAAGGTAAATATATGCCTACCCTATGATCCAGCAATTCCACTCCTATGCATTTAACCAAGAGAAATGAAAACATATATCCTCAAAAAGATTTGAACAAGAATATTTCTAGTGGCCCTATTTATAATAGTCAAAATATGGAAACAACTCAAACATTCATCAACATGCAACTGGATAAGCAAATTCTGGTATATCTATACCAGCATGGCCTATTTCTCAGTTCAGAGAGAGAGAAAACAACACTACTCATACAAGCACCAGCGTGGATGATCTCAGAACCATGAAAGTGTTCTCAGTCTTGTTTTGGGTGGTGGTTACATGGGTATGTACAATTGTCAAAACTCATTGAACTGAACACTTAAGGTCTGTGCATTTTATTGTAGGTAAATTATCTCTGGAAGAATCAAGCTAGCAAGGTATTCAGGAGCCTGGAATTTGGATCCAAATGCAAATCCTGGTTCTACCACTCATTGTCTCTGGGACCTTTGGCAAAGTGCTTAATTGTTTGCTTCAGTTTCATCATCTGCCAAATGTGAATGAAATTAGTATCTACCTCATAAGGTTGTTACGAGGATTACCTGAGTTAGATTGTTAGTGCTCGTGAAGTTCTTGTTAAAGAAAATGTAAAACACTCTGATCTTCATGACAGTAGCTCAGTGCTCCTCATCCTTAGCTGCATATGAGAATCACCTGGGAAGATTTTGTAAAACAACAATACCTGGGCTCCATTCCCAGGATTCTGACACAGTTGGCCTGGGATGGGTTCTGGAAATTGTGGTGTTTTCAAAGCTCCCACAGGAGTTTTTTAAAAACTTGGTCAGGCGCAGTGGTCCATGCCTGTAACCCCAGCGCTTTGGGAGGCCAAGGCGGGAGGATCACTTGAGCCCAGAAGTTGGAGACCAGCCTGGGCAACATAGCAAGACCACCCCCTCTCTACAAAAAAAAAAAATACTAAAAATTAGCTGGGCATGGTGGTACACGCCTGTAGTCCCAGCTACTTGGGAGGCTGAGGCAGAAGAATTTCCTGAGCCCAGGAATATGAGGTTACAGTGAGCTATGAATCCTGCCACTGCACTACAGCCTGTGCTACTACAGTATACAGTTTTTAAAATAAAATTTAAAAACTGTGTTTTGCTGAGTAATGCTATATGGTAGGTATCATAATTATATTCTCAGTTGCCAATAATTATGGCACTGTGTAACAAGGAGATTACATTTTCAATAATATTAAAAGCCTTTCTAGAGAAAACTAAGATCAATTTAGTAATAAATTTTCATAAGAAACATTGATGTTCACTTTTATTTTTACAGAGAAATAACATAAAATCCTAACATTCAAGAGGGAGCCCCCCATTTTATTCAAATCATTTTTTCTTTTATCAGAGAGAAATATTGAATATCTAAAGTGCTTGAGGGGAACAGAAAAGCACTACTCAAGTTGGGGTGATAAAGCAAAGAAACTTTTTAAAAGATGGCAACAATACACCAAAATGCAAATTGTGATACTCCTGACCCTTCTATTCAAATCTCTGTAAATGCTAGGTGTCACTTTTCTCTCTTTTCAGTTGTGAATGCAGGCAGCCTGCAACAATAAGTGCCTTTGATTAATATGTAGAAATAAGTTACATCAACTTTTTGTCTCTGAAGAATGAAACCAAATGTACCTCACATATTTGGGGGAGTGACTTAGTGAATTGTTTGGGCTTGCACTAATGGAAAAGATGATTTTATTCATTTGGATCAGAAGGAAAAAATTCAAAAAACATCAAGAGCGTCACCAATGAAAAAGCCACATATGCCACTAGACTAATAGACACTTTGGGTTATTATTGTAATGCTGTTTTTACATTAGAAGATTAATATGGCCAGGTCAGTTTTCCCATAAATGTCTAATTTGCTTCTCTTTATAAAACCTTTTCTTTTCTTTTCTTTTTTTTTTTTTTGAGACAGAGTCTCGCTCTGTTGCCCCAGGTAGAGTGCAGTGGCATCCTCACAGCTCATGCAACCTCAAACTTCTGGGCTCAAGCGATCCTCCTGCCTCAGCCTCCCAAGTAGCTGGGACCCAGCTAATTTTTCTATTTTTAGTACAGATGGGGTCTTACTCTTGCTCAGGCTGGTCTCGAACTTCTGAACTCAAGCCATTCTCCCACCTCAGCTGGGATTACCCACGTGAACCACTGCCTAAAACTATTTTTCTTCATACTTACATGCTTCTTACTGACAATTAATTGCTAATAGCTCGGTTTATGATTCTAACTACTTAATCCCATGCATTAGTATAGTCAGTGTGTCTCCAACCTCCCCACCTTTGTTTTTAAGTGAGAAAGAACCCAGCCATGTAGAGGAAGTCTTTTATAATTGTTAAAATGTGTTTCTTCATCAATAATGAAGTAATGTGGGTAGTTTTATTTTTGTAGTTTTTGGCAGATGATTCATATTTGTACTGTAATGTGGGTTGACTCAAAAATTCATCTTTAATGTGCAAGAAGCGATAGAGTATAGTAGAGTAGTACATTTGAAAAGAGACTGGTGGTCCTTCCCTGCTTTTCTTCTCTCTGAACCTCAGTTTCTACATCTTTAAAATGGATTAAAATCACTTTTATTTTGAGCAAAAGACGGTAATAGGCAAAGTACCATTGATCAACTGGTGAAACCATTTCAATGAAAAAAGTGTTTTCTCTTGTAATTAACTGTTGGCACTCCTCCTGTTTGAGTACATTTGTATTCTGTCCTTAAAAGACAAATTAGGGCCAGACACCATGGCTTAGCCTGTAATCCCAGTGCTTTGGGAGGCTGAGGCAGGAGGATTGCTTGAGGCCAGGAGTTCAAGACCAGTCTAAGTGACATAGCAAGGCCCCCATCTCTGTAAAAAAATTTAAAAATTAGCCAGGCATGGTGGTGCACACCTGTAGTCCCAGCTACTTGGGGAGGCTGAGGTGGGAGGATCACTTGAGCCCAGTAGTTCCAGGCTGCAAGGAGCTGTGATCACACCACTGCATCCCAGCCTGAGCGATAGAGCAAGACCCTGTCATAAAAAAAAAAAAAGAAAGACAAATTAGTTGAATTTTTTGTTCAGTTTTCTCATTCCTTTAACAAATATTTATTGAATGCACACAACTACATATGGATGAAGTGCCATGAACAAGACATGTCAGTTGAGAGATTTTCTGCTTGGATCACCAGAATTATTCATATCCATTCAGCAGATATCATCATGCCTACCATAGACAAGACATGATGCCAGGCGTGTGGGTCTTATCAAGATGAATAAGGCCAAAAATACTGTATGTTCAGAAAAATAGAGATCATACTTTATTGGGGAAGGCTCAAAGTCAAGGAATATTTCACAGGGTAGAAGACATTTGAATTGTGTCTTACAATAAGGTAGGTAAGATTTTTACAGGTGTACACAAGGAATTCTTTCTAGGAGGGAGGAAGAGCATAGGCAGATGAATGAGGGCTGGAAGCAGGGCACTGATTGGCAGTCTAGTGTGACTGGAGTTTAGGGTGTATGTAGAACAATGTAGGGTTAGGCATGAAAACAAGAAGAGGCCAGATTATTGAATGCTTTGAATGTGGTCAGTGCACAGAGTTTGCATAGATATCTGCCTGTCCATGTGAGATTTAACTGAAAGCATGGGGACAGGTACTAGCAAATGTTCTGAGTTTGAAAACAGTTGACTGTGTCAAATCAGATACATGTGCTAATCTAACCATATATAGTTTTGAGATTTGTCTTTAGATCTTCCGAACTTATTTTAGATTTTCAAAAAGACCATACAAAGAAATACAATATGCAGGTATGAGTATTTTCCAACAGACGTTATACAATTTGAAATTAAGTTTCAGTCTTTTGCTGGTATGCATGGTGGTCATGCTGAAAAATATTTATCACTAATTCTTTTAATGAGTGAATGAATTGGTTTAGTAAAACATAACAAGTAAATAAATTTTTAAAATTAGTTCTTTTAAGGACTCTTTTGGGTTGTGTTCCAAAGTCCTTCAAATATATTCACAGGGACCTAACACACCGATGAATTTTGATAGTCTACTAGTCAGCAGCAGACCCAAAGAACTTGATTTTACTGTTGGTGTTTAAGATTGCACTGGCACTATGCTCTGTTGAATCTACAAGGGAAAAGAGCCTGTATTCTTTGCTCCTGATCACTTCTTTTTGCATTTTCTTGGCCATTCTGATATGAGCCTAGTTGAAGTGGAAAATCACTTAGCACCCAACTGTATGCCTATGTTATTGCTAGAAAGAAGCATACTTACTGACAGACAGAATGGTACTTTTGCCATTCTCAGGAGATCATATTTTGGAAGAGGAGTTGATTCCTTGGCACCCAAAGAATGCACGAGTAGAGGAAGTGGTAGGGCAGTATAACAGTGGGGAAAAGGAAACCACTTGCCATTTAGTAAATTGAGGGTATGAGGACTATTAATGTCTATGAACCCAGATCACTAGCTGGCATTAGAAGCATACCCAAAAAAAACCAAAAACAAAAAAACCACACATATACACAAAGCTGGTTAACCAATATTGAGTATTGAAAATATCCTAGCTAGTTAGTGCTATTTAGAAAATACAGAAAAGAAGACAACATTTTGCCACATTTCAGGACTATTTAAAGGACCATGTTAAAAGAGCTGTCTTTTTCTTCCATTTCTTTTTTAAAAGGATACACAAGTACACTAAATTGAACCATTTAGAACATCAGTCCCCAGCCTTTTTGGCACCAGCAACTGGTTTCACAGAAGACAATTTTTGTGTGGACCCGGGGCAGGAGGAGGGGTGGTGGTGGTGGTGGTTTTGGGATGATTTAAGCACATTACATTTATTGTGCACTTTATTTCTATTATTATTACATTGTCACTTGCCACTCACTGATAGGGTTTTGACATAAGTCTGCAAGCAATTGATTTACTGTGGTCTCTGTGTAGTCAAACCTCTCTGCTAGTGATAATCTGTATTTGCAGCTGCTCCCCAGCGCTAGCATCACCGCCTCAACTCCACCTCAGATCATCAGGCATTAGATTCTCGTCAGGAGCGTGCAACCTAGATCCCTCGCAGGCACAGTTTACAGTAGGGTTCATGCTCCTATGAGAATCTAATGCCACTGCTGATCTGACAGGAGGCAGAACTCAGGCAGTGATGTGAGAGATGGGGAGTGGCGGTAAATACAGATGAAGATTCCCTCGCCAGCCACTCACCTCCTCCTGTGCAGCCTGGTTCCTAACAGGCCAAGGACTGGTACCAGTCCGTGGCCCAGGAGTTGGGGTCCACAGATTTAGAACAAAAAGCTTGAGTAGTTAGAGCTTTAATCTAATGGGAGGTAACCCATGGAACTCATAAAACTTTAATAACTAGTCCCAAGTTTAATGAAGCAGTCTTGCAATTTTAAGCAAACCAGTGGTAATTCATAGTTCTTAGTGTTGCATAGGATGAAATTGAAATCAACAGTGTCATATCAATGTTAATAAAAAGGACAAGCCACTTACTATAAATATGAGTAATTCTGGCACATGTGGGAAGGCACCCAAGGAAAAAAGCCATCATTGCTACTTTAAAATAATCTTTATGCCAAACTAAAGCCTCACACAGAGCAGTTGTGTCCAGAGCTCTTAGACATATTGTCTTTTTGCCCTGAGATGTAACACTCATGAGGGTGGAAACTGTAACCTGAAAAGACAGGGAGGAGATGTTTTTACTCATTTCAGTTAGTTATTGCCCACGTGGAAGCTCTGCACATGGTGAAGCACGGACACTGTCAGAGAGCCCATGCCTTGTGTTGCTTCAGCTGTCATCTCTCTGCCTGTGCCTCTCAAGTCGGTAAACCCATGTCTGACCTGCTGACTGAGCTCTACTCCCATTTTGCCAGCTGCTTTTGAGTCCATTCCATTGGGTTGGCCTCACCAGGCCCTCCCGCCTGCTAAGAGTGGCTTCCTCATCTCTCTACCTGCCTCCATTCTACCTATCCTAAGAGACCAGCAGCTATTCTACTACTTTCGTTAGGTCCGTGGAGTATGCACTGGCTTGCTAGAGTCCTTCCTTCCTCTGAACTTTCAGAACTCTTTACTATTCCCTTGTTTTGCTATAGGCATGGCACACTTTGCAACAACTCATATTATTGTCTCTTCCCATACATTATTATTTCAAGCTTATGTTGCCCTTTAGTGTCCAGCATCTCTAATTCTTCCAAGATCTGAGCTCAAACCCCTCCATGTGCTCAATAAATGTCTGTAGACTGGCGAATTCCTACATACCTTGAAGATACCAACCATGATAAGCTACCTAACAAGAGTGAAAGGGGAGTGCAAAGTGTCTTTTGAGATCCTGCAACTGTTACTGGGGGTTGGAAAGACACATGGAGAATCCCAGCTCTCAGTGAGCTGGGATTTAAAATTTAAATTTTAGTTGGGAAAGCTAGGAACATTTATATTTTTAAAAAACCACTTCTCTCATATAAAAAGACACAAATACAAAAAAGGAAAAAAAGATGGAAGATAATATTCCAAAATATTAATATTGGGTATCTCTCCTGATGACACAAGGAGTGATTCTTATTTTCTTTATATATTTCTGAATTTTCTTCCATGAACATACATTATAGTATTATAAAAAAATTGTTTAAAAAAGAAACTGCCTAACGGTGTGTAGCAAGTACCAGATGAGAGATATGGATAGTAAGGACTGTAGGAATTCAGAGGAGAGTAAACTCACTTGGGCTTGGGTAGTGAGGATAAACAGAAGAATTGGGCCTTGTGCTGGGTCTTGAAGAGTAGGTGATACCATAATAATGATATTTTGAATTCATAGGTTACTATTGCATGAGAGACTAGTTGCCTCCCCAGTAAACATTGTCCCTTTCTCTATTGGAAGAGTTCCAGTTTTGTTCAGCTGTGGTAGTCCCTTTCCAGTTTCAGGAATTGGTTTAAGTTTGGATATATAACTCAGTTTGGGCCAATAAGACAACAAGAGGACATTGGGGAATACTCAGGTACTTCTGTGAGTTTCTTTAGATACTGAAAGAGATGAGCCTTTATTGCCTGTGGACTTTATCTGGTCTGATATGACACCTAGAGCTGCACAAGAGGAACCGGTAGCGTGTAGACAGTAGAGCCAAGACACAGAAGAAACCAGAGTCATCAATGCCATTATTTAGCCACTGTGTTTGAGTGAACTACTTTCTTCTTCTCTACTTATATGTATGTAAGGTAACTAATTTCCTTATTATTTAAAGCCAGTTTGAATTAGGCCAAAAGTATCCTCACTGATATAACAATGCTACAATTTGCTAACCTGTTCATATCTAGTATTGACTTTGATCTGAACAACAACTCCGTGAAGTGGCTAAGATGCACACAAGTATCCCCATATACTGATGATGAAACTAAAGTTAAAAGGATGAACCTTGTCTAAGGACTTAAATCCAAGTTTACTAATTCCAAATCTTTCTGCTTTCTCTATGCTTTTTTAAATGGATATCTCCATATAAATAGAGAGACGTGGTGCTTATAATCCATCAGTTCTGAAGTGAATGCCTGTTCTATGCCAAGCAGCATTCTAGGAGGTAGGGTCCAAAGCAGAGGAGAGGCAGGAAAAGGCAAGTGAAGAGTAAAAATGTCCTCACTATTTGGCATATGAATCTCATGTTGGAGTTAGTGGATGTTGCACATTGATTCTAAGTAGTGACAGTCAAAAAGTGAAGTTGGGACCAGATTGTAGAGACCTAAGAATTCCAGACTAGAGTGTTAATGTCTTATGTAGTGGGGAAAGCTGTGATGTTGATGACAATGCCCCAGAATCATACAGCACAAAAAAAGGGGAGAATCTTCATAAGTCCTTTCATCTTGGTGACAAATTCTATGTCTATATGCATACTATTTTGTATATCATCTACCACAGAACTTGAAATAAAGGAAATCCAGAAACCAGCAAAAAAATTCTTTTTAGATATGGATAATTTAGCATTATCCATACCTCAAAAGAAATTTAGTATTATTTTATGAATTACTTAGTTCAAATCAAACATGTCTATGACATCTGGGCCCCATATGGTAGATTAATTAAAGCAGGGATGCTGAATTTGGATAGTTTGATATCCTCTTCAAAGACTGATCTCCCTTAGGACTAAGGCAGGAAAATCCTGACATTTGGATTTCTCTGTGTACAGGGACCTTTAGCATGAGAACAATAAATAGCCTTTTGTAGCTTCTTAATGAGACGTGTAGTATGTTATATTAACACCGGGAGCTTGTCTAAAACTGCTTTCCCTCACTAATAACTAATAAAAATGCAAAGCCACAGTGCTTTCTTGTTCTTTGTTCTTTTTACCCACATCAGGAGGCTTTGTTTTTCCCCATATTGAGTACCCCTTCACAGAGTATGGAACCAGCACACTGTGTCTAGAAACACCCCGTGGCACAGTTGGCCTGGATTCTGCAACAATCTCCCCACACAGCAGTAGGCATCCCTGGACAACCAGGTCAGCCAAAAAGTAAGTTGAGTGTTTTGCACATTAGCACACTACATATGTGGACTAAGCAATGTGTGATAGTCTCCAGAGAGGAACCCTCAGTGCTTTCTACTGAGATGAATGCACCTGGCTGTGTGGCCTAAGAGGACCACATTCTTAAAGGGTCCTCGACAATGGAGATGCAAAGAAATTACAGATGGGAGCTGCAGGGCCTCATGGAAGGCCTGTTTTTGCTTGTCTAAGCCTAGCTTGGTGCCTTCTCTGCTTCTAAATTTAAATGCTTGCATTTTAGCCAGTTCACATTTCACTTCTCCTTGAGCCACATAAATTATGTAGGGACCTTTAAGAGCCCTTGTAGATGTGGAAGAGCAGATGCCCCCCTGGCTTGGGGTGGAATCTTGCAGGCTTGAAAAGGTGTGTGCTTGTGCTCATCTGCCACCTGTTACTGCTGAGCCATGGTGTGTTCTTACTTTCTGGTTGTTTGTGTCCCGAAGTGTGAGAAAGACCCCCCCACCCCAAATCAACCCCAGCCTCACAGGAAATTGGATAGAAAAGAACTTATTGGTTAACCCTATTCCTCTTTCTTTTCCTTTCTAGGTAATAGTGTCTGAATAAAAATGATGCCTTGGGCAGTTGAACAGCAGGAAGGTGGTAGAAATTATTATGCTGTCTGCACGCCTATGGAAATAGAGTGAAATAATAATTTTTACCATGTTGGCACCTTCTCCTACTGTTTGTGAAATTCCTTGAGAAATGTGTTTAAGGTTTTGTTTTCCAGCTTGAAATTTCTTTAATTTGAACAAAAATATACCTTAAAGGCATAAGGTCTGCTAATATGCTTTTCAATTTAATCTGAGCAAAAGGTGATATACTTTTTCGATATAAAAATCTGGCCTGAGTGGTCAATTAGTATACCAAGAATTCTTACTTTGGGGGAAGTATATTCTGAGAAGATACGTATAAGAATGCCAATCTCAGGCGGGGTGTGGTGGCTCACACTTGTAATCCTAGCACTTTGGGAGACTGAGGTGGGAGGGTAACTTGAGGCCAGGAGATTCAGACCAGCCTGGGCAACATAGTGAGACCCTATCTCTACAAAAAATGTAAAAAATTAGCTGGGCATGGTGGCATAATCCTGTAGTCCTAGCTACTTGGGAGGCTGAGAAAAGAGGATCGCCTGAGGCCAGGAGTTAGAGGTTACAGTGAGCCATGATTGCGCCACTGCACACCAGCCCGGGCAACAGAACATCTCCAAAAAACAAAACAAAACAAGAATGCCAATCCCAAGACTGATCTCAGATTCTCAATGGGACAATGTAAAGTAGAAGAGTAATACTCAATTTCCTTCTTCAATAAGTTGCAGTGAGACTATATGAACAAATGAAATATGCCAGGTTCCTTGGAATGGCAAATGTTTTATAAGGTATTTGCAATATACTGTTTTTGTTCCAGAAAGGGTTTAAGGGAACTTGCAAGGACTCCTAAAATACAAGAAAACAAAAATGTTAAATGGAAGACCTGAAAGAAAGGGGGGGAGTTAAAAAAAGAAGGCATTAAAGTAAGCTCGAAATGAGTTTAAGAGAAATGCGCCCCATCCTGCCCAAAATGGAGGCTAATGAGTGGGCCCCAGGCTTCCCAGGAAGGTTTGTTTCTTCCAGTGAAAAGGGAAACCCGGTCTGTTAAACACATCACAGCAGCCATGAAGTAAAAAACAAGTTGTTTCTCAGGAGAAGAATAATTATCCATAGTGTTAAGATGGCATTTTCTCCCAAGGGTGCTCATAATGAGAGAAGCTCTAATTATGATAACAGCCCGACATTATGGCCCTGGGAAGGTAACTTCGTGGCTCTAAATCTTTACTCCTTTCTATGAAATGGAGAGAATGAGCTAAAAGATCCATAAAGTCCCTGCAGCTCTCAAGTCCAATGAGTGTGCTTTCTTCACTCCTAATCATCTTCTCTTCAAGAAAATGAAGCTGCTTTTCCTTTCTGCCGCCCATTTCTTGGTCTCCATCTCCCTCTGCAACCTGCCCTTTTCTGTTGCCCAACCTGGAACTCTGTCAAACTTGTCTTTCCCATACAGCCGCTTCTCTTTTCCCCTAAAAAAGCCGAGCAAAAGAGCTATGACCAAGGAGTGTCTGTGTAAGCTGAGGAAGGGGGTGGGCCACGTGTTGATGGGGTGGGGGAGCGCTGTCTGGAATTGAGGTCAGCCAGGAAATAGGAAGCAGTTTTTATACTTCCTTCCTTTGCAGGATGGTTGAGGATTCCGCTCGGATGCTTGGCTTTTTGTTGAAAATACAGGCCACAAGGAGAACTGTCTGTGGTTGTGCCGCTGAATGGCTAATTGTTCTTAATTGTATTCTGTGTTTAGCAGACCACTAACTACAGTATATGCTTAAAAACAGTGTTTAGGGAAATTGTTTGTGCCTCTGATTGTTTCTTACATTCCAGTATTATCATAGTCAGAGGCAACATGCCCCAAAGTGTCACCAGAAAGGCTCACAAGGGCACCCGCTTCAGGCAGCATGTGGCAGCCACTGTGAATTATGCATAGTTGGCATATGGAGAGTGGAGGCTGCCCAAGGAAACAACTAGCCCCATTATTGCAACAGTTGTCCACTACCTCCCCGTGACCTGATAAAGGCAGTTTTACCCTAGATGAGAGCTTTGATTGTTTCTTTCAGGTGTTCTCTAGAGACCAAGTGTCAGAAGCTTAATGGTTTCTGAATGGAAGTGATGTTTCAGCATCATTTAGTGTCACCGGTCTGTGAAAGTTCATTGTGGTAAATAATATATTTGAGGTAGAGTTAATGCCTGATAAATATATATTAAATTAGTCAGCTTTCTTTCCCTCAAACACCTTTTCTCTTACTGTTGGCACTTTTGCAGTTTAGTACAACTGCTGAGATTAACTGTAAGCCCTTGTCCTTCTGTTTGAATAAAAAAAGGAATGGCTGTTAGCTCTTGTCACCATGCCAAAAAAATGAAGTAATTATCTTTTGTAAACTGGAGACCTGGATGATAGGATAGGGCTGTTGTGGTTTAAAAATATCGGTCAGGTCTGTTGGATTTGAAGTCAGCTGGACTGGTAATATGTCTTGATGTCTGTGAACCACTTGATCTGCAGCTCATAACAATAAGCTACATACATAAGAGGTGAAGCTCATGGTTGTCTCTAAAACTGTAATTGGGATTTCATTTCAGAATTTTACTTGAATTTCACCAAAGCTGTCCCTTAACAGTGAAATGTGTGAACATGTTTTGAAAAATCCTCAATGTAGCCTAGTATTTTAAAAGAGAAGGGCTTACAGCTCCTCCTCCTAACATAGCAGTTAAAAAAAAAAAAAAAAAGAGTTGATCCTTTAAGTGGAAAGCCCTTTCTAGCATATTTCTAGCATTTCCTTGCCTGATATTTTAAATTTTGCTGAAAGTACTTTAACCCTATACTCTCATATAGCGATGCCAGTGATCCTAGGTTCTGTTGAATGGCATGACCCCACCTGGCTGTGATTTTTCAGTTTTTCTGTCTGCTTTTCTTAGGAAATGTATTATCATGTTATCTTTCATTGTTGGTACTTCTTGACTCTTTCCACATTTAATTCATTATTTCTACTAACAGGTTTGGGAATCGGATCTCTGAGTATATTAGAATTCTGTGTAAAATAAGAGGAAATGTGTCCTAATAATGACCTGAGGGGAACTCCTTTGAATAAAGAACCTGAAATTCTGTGCATTTATAACCACTCCACCAATTCTGTAAATCTCTCTCCCTCTTAACTCCCTTTACTTGCACTAAAGGAAGAAGAGATGAAGGTAACCTTGTTGAAAAAATTCTTTATGGGCAATTGATGTAATTCTAATAGTCCTCAACACTGCTATTTACACTCTAAGAAATGCACCTTACTGTAGTTCTTTAATTTAACAGAAAAGACATACTTGAGAATAACTATACACGATAAGACTTATATGTAGACTTGCCATGCAATTAAGTTAGCCATGTGCATTTAATGGCATATACAGTATGTCTAAATGAAGCATATAATTGTGAATTAAAATTTTACTTATTACCCTTTATTGCAAACCATCTTAAATTATTTAGAAGATTTGTTAATAGTTAGATAAAATGACATTCTTTTTTCTTGTTCATTGCTCCAGATTTCTGGCGATATGCTATTGTTGTCTTTCAGTCCTAGTTGGGCCCAGTGATTGGTCAGCTCGATTGGCCTAAATCACCACAAGGGTTTTTTCCACTTTGCAGTGAGTGTCATAGTTGTTCAGCAAACGTAACGAGCCATTATTATCATCACTGAAACGTTCCACCTTGTGAGTACACTTTGCATCTGCTGCTTTTTCTTCTTCTCTGAGCCTGGCCTCTTGCCTGTCCTCTGTGCTATTCCACGTGCCTTCCATCTGTTTCTTCTCCCCGTGCCATCCCCCAGCATGGACTCCTTCCTTCGTTCTCCTCCTTGTTCATCCATTCGTTACTGTTATTACACAATGCTTGACATAAAAAAGTGCTCACTAAATACATAGACAGACAGCTTTTTAAAAATGAATGGATATGTCCAAAAATTATTCTAGTGCATTTCCAATAAAAGCATTAAAATTAAAAAAATAAAAGGAAAAAGGGCCCCTTCAAAGTAACTAGGGGGATTAATAGGTACCAGGAAATGTAGGCTAAGTCTAAGTTACTACAAATGAGTCCTAAATTTAACTGTGTTTCTTGAAGATTTCAGAAAGGGAAGCACAGTGAGTTGTGCCTCACCCACTATCTGGTGGAAGGAAGCATGCCAGTGAACCAGGAGAAACAGTATTTTTCTTCTTAGTTCTTATGTCTGTATATATGGTCATTCATGCAACAAAATAATTGACAGTCTCTTTCATAGTAAATTTATAATAAATTGCAGAAATTTCTTCTCGGTTAAAAAATATAATGAGCATCTAATATGTGCAAGGCACTGTGCCAGGAACTGATCATACGAGGATGAATAAGAAATATATGGTCTCTGCCATCAAAGAGAAATCTTTTTATGTCCCACTGCATGAGTTAATAATAGTAATAAGTAACATTCATTGAGCTCTTAGCCGTGCCAACCCCTATCCAAGTGTATGTGTATTAGCACGTTAATTCTCATAACACCCTATTGGCACTATTATTACTCCACATTACGTTTTTACACTTAAAGAAATTGAGGCAAAGGGAGGTTAAATAATTTAGGTTACATAGCTTATAAGTGGTAAGAGCTAGGATTTGAACCTCAGTAAGTCTGGTTGGCTCTTGGGCCCAGACTTTTAACAACTGTTCTATGTTTCTTTTCTAGGGGTATAAGAAAAGGAAGAAGAATGAGTTTATGGGGGCTGGAGGTGGACAAAGGTGATTGGTTTGGAATATACTGAATTAGAGTTGCCTGAAGGCATAAAAAATGGAGATGCCCTGTGGGCCATGGGGGATGCAGATCTGAGCAGAGACATCTGGGCCAACCTTGTGATTTTTTAGGTGCTAACAGCACATGGTTGTTACATGAAGCCACAGGGAGAAAGCCTATGAAATGTGCATTTTAAAAATATACCCTCAGTGAAACAGTCCAAGAACATATGTTAAATTATAGTTCAGTAAAGATATCACTACAGGGAGTTCAGGATAAAAATAGGTAGCACTTTGGCAATTGGATGTATATATACATCTTAGGTGCTGGGATTGAGCTCAGCTAATAAGGAAGAAAGGGTGGTAAGCATTTGTCTCATTGGGTAATAGCCAACCATATGTTGGGGGCACATTACCTCAGACTCTGACAACTCTTTCCAGGAAGGCGCTGTTATTCCCATTTTACAGTTGAGGAAACTGAGGCCCAGAAAATTAAGTAATATGTCAAGGTTGCACAGTAGTAAGTGGCAGAGTTAGGGTTTTGTCTTAGTCAGTTTGGGCTGCTATAACAAAATACCATAGACTAGGTGGTTTCTAAACAACAGAAATTTAATTCTTCTTGGGGCTGGGAAGTCCAAGATCAAGGTGCCAGCAGATTCGATGTCTAGTGAGGGCCCATTTTCTGGTTCATAGACGGTTGTCTTCTCAATGCAGCCTCACATGGCAGAAGGGGGGGTAAGGGAGCTCTCTGGGGCCTCTTTTATAAGGGCACTAACGCCCTCATGACCTAATCACCTCCCGAAGGCCCCATCTCCAAATACCATCACATTGGGGGTTAGGATTTAACACATGGATTTGTGACTGCCCTATGCTTCTGCCCCTGCTGCACGGTTGGGCCACAGGAACAGCAGTGGGTGTGGAAACTTTGCTGTGTAAACAGGTTTGGCTCTACTCACAAACATGCATGTGGACATGCAGCCGAAGGCCCACAGTTGCCTTTGGTAGTGCAGGGAGGAAATAATCCAGTCGGAAAAGATTTTGAGGACCAATGTTAACCAGCATTCCGCCACTCTCATAAAAGAACCCTAGAACAGCTAGGAAGGGAAGATTGGCTTTGGAGCCAGGCAGGAACCCAGGTTTGTGCTGGGTAAGTGAGCCTCAAAGTGCCCCCAGGTTCCCCACCAGCTCTCAGGCTGCTGTCATCCCAACCAGGCAGCAAGCCCAGCTTCGTAAGTAGGCCGCACTGCCTTCCACCCTCCCTGGCTGTGCAGTGACATGGATGGGTCACTGATAGACTTCTCATGAAATCCAGTTATTCTGGCAGAAAAAATGACTTCCTGGCAGAGCCCTCAGGAAGAGTCCCCCAGCCCCAGGAAACAAAACAAATACAGCTCTTCCTATTATTTTGACATCCTTTTTTACCTCCCCCTCCCCCTCCAAGATAGACAACAGAAATCTGGACTCAGCAGTTTTATTTTTAACTCTTTATTGCCATTAACATTAATGGGTGATTCTTCTTGGAAGCCAGAGGCTTCTCTCTCTCTCTCTCCCTCTTTGTTGTTTCAGGTGTTCAGCTGAGTCCCTAATAGCCATTTTCTCCCTGGTACCTTTACCTTCCCACATCTCAGAGGACTTACCTTATGGAAGCTACAACTTCAGGGTGTCCTTATCCTTATTATTACTCTAGGGATGTGTCAGTGTTGTAGGATACTGTCACTTTGTGGTGCATGCACACTTATTTTAGTGGGTTTGGTTGTTATTGTCTGTCCATTATAATAATGATAGTTTATTTTCTCTATTGAAGATGGTGCTTTCTGGAATGCTTTCCCTTTTCTCTGACCAACTTAAGAAAATTCTTCCTTTCAATCTTTAATCCTCCCATAAGCCCTCACCCACTGAAGATAATGCAGTTTTCTATATTAAGCTGCTTTGAGGAGCTGCCTTAGGTCCAGCTCCCTGGGAAACGTGGAGATGTGTGTGCAGGTAGTTTACTGGGAAGTACTTTGGGAATAGCACTTCTTAAGAGGCTTGAGTTGATCCCACAGGGGAGCTCTGGAACTGGGATGGCCCTAGGGAGGGAGCAGAATCTTGAGTGAGGTGGTTCCCTTTAGCCAAGGACAGTTACTGGGGAGGGACTCTGCTGTGAGCCATCCACAACCAACACTCTCAGCAGCCAGAAGACTGAGTGCCTCATTCCCAGAGCAGTGTCCTCTGCAACACCCTTTCTATCTGGTTCCCTCACACCCTGATCTCTTCAGGTCTTTTTTGCAGAAGTCACCTTGGCAATATAAGGAGCTTTATTCGACTAAGAGTATCTCCTGTGTTCTTTTGAGCTAAACTGCATTGTGAAATGGAGGTCTTTATGATGAACATTAAAGACAAGCCAATGTAATAATGGGAAAGATCTGGGTTCCATTTTCTCCTTTATATTACCATTGTTATACCATCCTAATTTTGGCCTTAGTTATCTCTATTTGGATTTATGAGTGGTTTCTCTTTTTTCTTTATTTACAGTTTATTTAGGTATAGTTGACAATAAGCTACACAATTTAAAGTGTGTAATTTGACAAGTTCTGGCATATGTATACAGCTATGAAACCACTAAGACAGTGAACATTTCTCATCTGTGGTGTTGTGCATATCAGTAGTTCCTTTTTATTGTTGAGTGGTATTCATTGTATAGATATGTGGCAACCATTGACCTATTTGATGAACATTTGAATTGTTTCCAGTTTTGACTACTACAAATAAAGGTGCTGTGAACATTTGTGTACAAGTCATTATGTGGGCATCCCCTTTCATTTGTCTTGGATGCTTAGAGTAGAATGGCTGGATCACATGGTAGTTCTATGTTTAAGTTTATTAAAAAACTGCCAAATTGTTTTCCAAAGCAGTAGTATCATTTTATAATTTCAATAGCAGTCTATGAGAGTTACTTTTGCTCTACATCATCACCAACACTTGATATCTTTTAAATTTTAGCCAATAGGGTGACTGTGTAATGGTGTCTCATGATTTTAATTTGCATTTTCCTAGTCCAGGTTCACTAAAATTTTTCTCCTTTCTATTTTTCTAATTTTATATTATAGCTCTACATTTAGGTCTATGGCCCATTTTGAGTTAAGTTTGGTTTATGGTGTTAGGTAAGAGTTTAATATTTTTTTTTATTTATGTGGATACCTGTTGTTCCAGCACTATTTGTTGAAAAGACTTCCCTTTACCCCTTAAACCTTTATCAAAAATCAATTGACTGTATATGTGTGGTTCTATTTCTAGACTCTATTCTGTTGCCTTGATCTGTATCTCCATCTTTCTATATGTTGATGCCATACTTTATTGATACTGTAGTTTTATAATAAGTCTTAAAGTCAGATAGTCCTTCAGCTTTTGTTTCTCAAGATTATTGGCTATTCTGGGTCCTTTATATTTCCTCATTAGTTTTTGAATCAACTCATTGCACTGTCTAGAACCTCCAGTTCGATATTGAATAGAAGTGCTGAGAGCGGCAAGAGATCCTGATCCCAGGGAATGAACATTCAGTCTTTTGCTCTTAAGTGTATTAGCTATAGGTTTTCCATAGATGCCCTTCATCAGGATGAGGATGTTTCCTTCTATTCTTAGTTTGCTGACAGTTTTTTTCCTGAATGGACTTTAATTGTCAAATGATTTTTTTCTGCATCTCTTGAAATGATCATACAGTTTTTCCACTTTATTCTGCAGACATCACCTTAGCAATATAAGGAATCATTTCAACTGAAAATACCACCAGGTTTCTTTTACCCTAAATTGCATAATGAAATGGGGGTCTTCATAATGTAAAACCAACAATGGAGAAGACCTGGATTCCATTTTCTCCTTTAGTTACAGTTGTCATCCACTTCTAATTTTGGTGAATTGACTGTCTTCTTAACTGTTCTTCCCACCGTGTCTCTCCCCCTACCTATCATGGTTTGAGAAAAACCTTTCTAAATAACACCTCTGGCCGTGGTGTTAGTTGTTCTCTTAACAAAAACCGTCACTGGTTCATCATTATCCTCAGAATAATCTGCTTGGTAGGGAAGCCAGCGTCTTCCACAGTTCAGTGTCGCATACCTCACCCATCCCTCTCTCCCTAGGGATAGCCCATTCCTGCCTTTCTTGATCGAATCAAAATATGGCCACTTCCATTTCTATGTTATTGTAACTTTGGATACTTACGTTTTATTTTTTTCTATATGAGGATACAAGCCATGTTGCATTTATTCTTGTATACCCATAGAACCTCCCTGGTATAGTGCCTGTGGATGGCGGGCATTTTACGTGTGTTTATCGAATGGATAGATGAACATAACTCATACATTTTCCTTGTGTGTGTGTGTGTGTGTGTGTGTGTGTATATATATATATATAAAAACCAAATAAAAGAATACGTTGTTGGTACAAATGAGGAATATTTTCTCAATTCCACTTTTATAAGTGCCCTTTAATTATATGATAGCTGCTGGGTCAGTGCTTTTTTTTGCCATTGGTTTTTAGGAAACCTAAAGTCTTGCATCAGATGTTTTCATTTTAAAGGCTATAACGTATTCTAGAAATATGATAGATCACATACATGAAGATGAAATTTTATGACTTTGAAGAAGTTTTTCATTTTGTAAGTACTCATAGTTACTAACAATTTACTTTTCTGACCATTACCAGAGAAATCCAATTACTTATTTTTGGGGGGAAAAAAGAAGGACGGAATGCAAACTAGCACACACAAAAAAATTCCCTTCACTCTCATGCTGATTGAATCTAATAGCTCTTGTTTTGAATTTCATAATTCTAGAAGAGTTAAACTTGAAAATGTATCTCTAAACAATGATCCTCTGTTTTCCACCAAAAGGCAGTGATTGTGTTGAGCATTTTAACTGGTTATCAGACCTCAGGCTGCTGGTTTGAAGAGTGAACTTTGGCAATAGGAACTTGGCTCTCAATCCTGTTTTGCAGCTGGCTAGAATGTGAATAAACTTCTTATTGAAAGAGAGACATATCTTCTCAAAAGAGAGGAATAAAGCCCTCAACCTAATAACCTTCCTCCTTTCTGCCAGCCCCTAGCCTCCACTTACCTTTTAGAAAGCATCTTCAGTGAGAGATGTTTTCAGATGTACAAAAACTCAGAAAAGAAACTAGACAGTTCTTGCTTCCCTTGTAATCCTCATCCTGAGACATTTATTCTTCGTAAAGTCCCTGCATCAAGAGTGTGGTTTCCTTTCTAACTTCTCCCTTTTTAAGGAGTTGTGCAAAAACTGCAAGCTTTGCTGCTTTGTAGACACCCGTCTCTTTGCTGGTTTTCAGGATTCACTCTGTTTTCCTGCTGTGATGATGGCTTTAATGTGCAGCCCATGGTGTCCAGGTGGACCCCTCATGACATGCCTGGGGCTTTCTCCCACATCGGTGCTTTTGGGCAGCATCCTATCAGTCTCAAGAAAGGTTTACTCCTTTCTGTATCCCTCTGTGCCCTCCCTTCACCCCAGAGCTCACCATCTTAACCAAAGTCAATAAGTTTTCAAGTAAGGAGGTGATAAAAGCTGTACAAACCTTTCCATTCCATAGAATTATTGACATTCTATAAATGTAGCAGAAATTTGAGATGTGTTAGAAGCCTGGGATTGATGACTTCCAACAGTGACCTATTCCTGCACATTCCTTACTCAGTGTCGTCTCCTAGAAGTGTTCCTGCTATTCCTGCATTCTCCCGCACTTTCCTGCATTAGCGCCCCAATTGTTTTCTTGCAATTTTCTGTATGTTGCTATCTTGGCACTTACCCTACTGTATGCCAGTTCTCTGATTTTTTACAATTAGGAGTCACGGTGAAGGTGGAGGATATCATCCTATTCATTCAGGTGCTTATCAGTACTTGACACCAGAGGTATAATCAGTGTGAATGACAGTCTCCATAGAACTACTTTAATCACGCTTCCTTGTACTCTGGGTTAAGAATATGCTCCAGCACCCACAACGGTGAAACTAATCTGGAAAACAATTCTGTTTATCAAAGTTCGTACAGTGTTCTTGCCCCAATTTTGGCAGATATTTTTAAGAGTGTTGTATATTTTACTTACAAAAAACAGATTTAACTTAAAAAAGAAGCTTCTTCTACTGTGGTTTTATATTTTGTCAGATTTTAATTTCTTTTTTAGCCTGGTTTTTAGAATGTTTATTTTGATGGAATGAAGATGAATTTTCTTAACATTATGGACACTTTAGTTCCTCAGCATGCTCCTTGTTTTCTCCTTTAAAGGCTCTTGCCTGTGTATCCCTGGTAAACCAAAACTGACAAATCAGGATGGATGAATAAAACCTGCAGCAATGAGCCTACCTTCTGATTTCTGGATGAGAATAAGAAGCCTTTGGCACACCAAATGGAAGTTAGCCCACAGTGATCCACTTAGTGGGCCACAAACACAGTTTGTGTTACATGACTTTGGGGATAGGAAATATATTGATTAAGCCCTTTACAAAGAGCCCTACGTGGGATATTGAGTAAAGCTAAAGTAAGTATTAACAGGGGAAAAAGAAGAAGAAGGTAAAGATGCTAACGTTTAAAAAAATACTTTGAATATATCATCTCATTTAATCTTTAAAGCAACCTTAAAGGCAGGTATCATTCCCATTTTACTGAAGAAATATCCAGACATCAAAAGGATAATTTGCCTGTAGTCAGTACAACTAATAAGTGGTACAGGCGAGTTTCAGACTTAAATTTCTGTGACTCTAAAGCCTAACGGTTTATTGTTAGCAGCTGTTGACAGTATGGTGAGACCATATTAGAAAGGATGCCTCTGTCAATTAGTGATGTCTGCCACAAGGCTCGGGAGACGGAAGGCAAGCCATATGTGGAGAATTTGACATGGTACATCATCTCGTTAAACTTCAATTTTTTTCATCTTCATAGAAAAGGAAAAGATGCCTTATCATTTTTTGAAGTCTTTGCTTTATTCCGTTTTGCACAAGTCTTCGTTGAAGTTTCTTGATTGATTTAAAATCCATGTTTCCATCATCTGGAAGGGTGTAAACTGTAAAGTTAGAGAACTTTTCCTCCCAGACTTTAAATCTTATTGCTGCCATCCTGGTTTTTAAAAAAATAACATGCAACTGGTTTATGTCAGCACTTCCAGCAATGATGCTGTTGTTAACAGCATGAATGCATTTGGGGGCTTTATCATTGGCTTATTTCTGAGCCCTAAACTATCACTGACCAATCTTCCTAGCGTATGAGAAAAGTTACATTTTTTTCACTGTCAACCATTTATTTTTTGTTATATAAGACATTTCACTAATTCTTTTTACCATACTGCTGACATGTCATCTTGCTAGCACAGGCCCTCACATATATCACTCCAAATGTTTCTTCTATAAAAGTTTGCAAAAATATTTTTTCTTCTTTAGTTTGCTCAATAAGCCACAGTTTGAGAGTAGCTCCATAGTAAAAAAGTTTTTTCCTCCTGTCTAGGAGAAGAAGGATGTAGTTTTCTACATCTCTATGAGGAAGATGCCTTAAAAGATCAACATATTAGTATCACAGATAATTTAACATTTTAGCCTTTTGTTTACATAATTAATTGCTTTTCCTGAAAAACCTTTCTTGGCCTAGCAATTTCTAGACTAAATTGCTTTTATTCTTTGCCCTATTTTGATGGGATTTTCTCCTCTCTTCCTCATTAAAGAGAAAAAAAAGCAATATGCAGTGTTAGTAGAAGCAATTTAAAGCAATGGAGAGAGAGATTTCCAGCCACACAAGCGTAAGTTTGAACTCCAGCCCTGCTGCTTTCTAGTTTGTGGGACCTTGAGCAAGTCACTTATCCTCTTGGAACGTTGGTTTATTTCATCTGTGAAATGAGTATAGTAACTACCTTCAACGTTGTTTTAAAGAGTAAATGAGGTGTTGTATGCAAAGTATTGACATGTCAGTACATTTCCTCCTTCCCTTTTCCCTTCTTTTAAAAAAATTAAACATTTAAAAATTATTTATTTTTATTTGTTTTATGTTTTTTCCTCTTGCAGCTTTCTATTTTATTTTTATTTATTTTAAATTGACAAATAAAAATTAAATATATTTATGGTGTACAACATGATGTTTTTTATTCTTTATATATATAGAAATTTATTTTTATTTTATTTATTTATTTTTTGGAGACAAGGTCTCACTGTGTTGCCCAGGCTGGACTCACACACCTGGGCTCAAGTGACCTCTTGCCTCAACCTCTGGAGGAGCTAGGACTACAGGCATGCACCACCGTGCCCGGGTATGACGTTTTGATATATGTGTATGTTGTGGAACGGCTAAATGAAGATGATTAACACATGCATTACCTCACATACTCATCATTTTTTTGTGGTCCTTCTTCTTAAATACTTAATTTAGTTAGACTCAACGCTCTTTGTAAGAGGCGTTATAATTACCTACTTATTGAGTAAGTTAAAATGTAACTTTAAGAGAGATTCCATTGAGACATAAAATAAGACCAACTGGCAGAAAGGGTGATAATCCTGAATGTTAGGTTTCTTCATAAGCAGGCTGCTCTTCAGGTACTATGTTAACTAACATGATGTTCTTAATTTTCTTTTTTCTTTTTGAAACTAAGTTATATTTGAATTCAAATAATGAGCTGCATGTGGATATTTGAGTTTGAGATAGGGGGAAAAAAAACCCTTAAAATAGAATATTAGCAAATTCTTTTCTTTTGGGGACTATTAATTTGCCTGGATCCATTTATTTAAAATCATTTGAACAGTCACAGTTCGATTATAAATCGCTGCCCTAAAAGAACTTTGTGTTCTCAAAAGGCACATCTAAAAGTGAACATGTGCTTCAGAGTTTGTTATGACTGAGCACTGGTTGTGCAACATGACTTTGACAAGTCACTAATGTCTATTAGCCCCATTTGCATGACATAAGAATGATTAATACTCTTAGGCAACCTAGGTTTATAAGAAATGAGAACCACTAAAAATGTTATGCTATTTCATAAACATGTAACATGCTTTATAAATTTTGATAATGTTTAATTATAAACCAGGAGATTAACTAGAAATCTCTCTTGAATACCAGCAAACTTAAATGGTTGAGATTCTCTATAAAATGTATTATTCAATCAATTTATTTAGCAAATATTTATTCAGTGCCTACTATGTGGCAGGCAGTGTTCTAGGTTCTGGGGAGAGAGCAATGAATAAAATAGACAAATATCCCTGCCCTTATGGGATTATATTCCAGAGGGGGGAAGATAGACAATAAACAGATGTGTAAGTAAAATATACGGTGTATCAGATGGTGATAAGCCCTGTAAGGAAACATTAAACAGAGGGGAGGGGATAGAAAGTCCCTGCGGGCAGCAGTGTTGGTGCATTTTTAGATATGATCATCTGTAAAAGCCTCACTGAGAAGGTAAGATTTGAGCTGGGATGTTAAGAAGGTGGAGGCACTTGGGGAGGAGCATTCCATGTGAGGGAACAGCTGGTACAAAGGCCCTGAGGTCAGAACATGTCTGGCATGCCGGCATGGAGGGAATGAGGATGGAGAAGAGGGAGGAGGAGGTCACAGTAACTGGTGTATTAGGGTACATCTTGGCTTTTCCCCTTGATGGTTTGAGTTTTGAACAGGAGAATGACATGATCTTATTTTCTGTTTAAAAGGGTCACTTTGGCTTTTGTGCTTAAAATGGACTATAGGACAGAAGGACTGGAGAAGGGACACTTTCCTGCTTTGCTAAGTACAATGACAGTGAAAACCATTTCTTTTGTGAAGTATCTTTGTAGAATAGGCAAGTGAGTTTAAAAAAATTGCAGCACCTCATGATGATCAGTCTGAAACTCAGTTTTCATAATGCATTTGTTTGTTTGACAAGTTTTTATTGAGCATATACTATTTGCTAGGCATCATGTTAGCCTCTGAAGATACTCACGGGTGTGGGATGTGGAGAAGATGTAAGGGTTGAGATGAGTTTGACTGACTACAGGACTTCCTGGAAGGTGTTTTGGTTCTTTTTAAACTAAATTTTATCAATTTGTGAAATTTAGATTTATCATTTCAGAAAGTGAAGTGCAGAAAAAATAAAATAAAATTGAAGATCTTTGTTCATTAGTTTTAGTCAGTCAAGATTCCATGATATATTCGTGAATTAAAAGAGCTTATTTTTTTTAACTTGCAGGTTGTACATCATTCATGAACAGAAGTGGCACAGCCATGTTAATTTAACAAGCTTTTGCAGAGTTATCACTGTGTGTCAGGCACTGTGTCCGATATGGAAGATATACAGATGGTTGAGATGTAGTTCCTGTCTCTGCGGAGCTCAGAATTTAGGAGAGGAGACACATGCACGTTAATTTCAACCCACAGCAACTTCAATACAGGCCCTCATACAGATCCAACTGAAGGTTAATGGGAGGAGATTCACAGAAAGACATTATTCAAATTGGGAAGATCACAGATGACCAGGATCTATTCTAGTGTGACATTTATAGATCTTCATGGACCAAAACATTAGGCCATTTTTCACAATATAAAAGTCATTAAAAGTTTGATCCATTATGTAGGCACTGGGTAGAACTTCCATCAGATTTTCAAAGATACAGATGCATTAATTGTACAAGGGTTCAAAAGGGTCAGTCAAAACCAAAGTTATGAAAAAACCAATACCCACTGGTAAAAACTGATTTAAAAAAGAAAAAAAAGATTGTTCAAGATGATTAGGTACTGGATAGTAGAGAAGCATATGCCAGAGAGGTACGGAGAGAGAAACAGGGAAATTATTTTAAAAATATTATTTCCCAGGCTCCTGTAATTGAGAGGATATGTTTGCTTTTTGAGGATTAATAAATAAGGCACAATAATTTGGGGGGCAGCTTTATTGAGATATAATTCATCTACCTTACCCTTCACCATTTCCAGTGTACAACTCAATGGTTTTTAGTATATTCAGAGTTGTGTAACCATCACCACAGTCAATTTTAGAACATTTTCATCATCCTAAAAAGAAACCCTGCACCCATTAGCCGTCACTCCACATTCTCCCCTCCTCCCAGCCCTGAGCAAACAGTCATCTATCTACTTTTTGTCTTTATAGATTTGCCTGTTCTGAACACTTCCTATAAATTGAATCATGTAATATTTGTTCTTCCTGGCTTCTCCCACTTTAGCATGATGTCTTCAAGGTTCATCTGTGTTGTAGCATGTACCAGTACTTCATTCCTCTTTATTTCCAGATAATATTTCATTGTGTGGATACACACATTTTATTTATCCATTCATTTGAGTCACTTTCACTTTTTGGTTATGATGAATACTGCTGCTGTGAACATTTGAAGGCCCAGTATTTTGCCAGGTGACATTATCACTGGGGATAATGAAGGATGGGTTTCTACCCGGCTAGAGTGATAGGCCAGGGTCCTTACCATCACCCTAACCAGTCCAGATGAGGAGCTGCACACCAGGCAGGTTGGCACCGGCGACCTTCCTGGGCTTCTACCTCCTTGGCAAACTCACATGTGTAGGTCTGCTGCCCACGTTCAGGCCTCTGGCGGTAGGCCCCACGGACAGGAACAAATGCCCACAACTGGGGCAGAGAGCCCGTAATTGCGCCTGTGATGGAACACCCAGAAGTAGTGCCTGACCCTGGGGAGAAGACGGAAATAAGACCCAGAGTCAGGGGCACACCGCAGCCTGGCCGGGCCTCTGCTGAACCCAGCTTTCCTGTCTAGGATGTTCTGGGATACTCGGGGTCTGTGGCAACTTTTACAGAAAGAAAGTAAACCATGCTCATTCCTGCCCCTCCCCCACCCCCAATTTCATATTGAGAAAGAAAAACCATATGGGAGCTGAGAGCGAGCATATGGGTGTGAGGTAAAACATGCGGGCCTCGGCGGCAGGGCTGCGCTGCCCGTCTGCTTGTCTCTGCCACTTGTCTAGTTGCTTCTTAATGTGTTCTCTTTCCTTTCAGCGATTTTCTTCCAGGAAGGTTTGCTTTCTTTTCTTCCCCTGTGCATGATTTAATCTCGAGTCAGACGAGTGATGTAAAAAAGCTCCAGACACGGTTTCTCGCTTAGACCTGCATCTCCATTCTACATGCCTAGCGGGTGCTGAGTCTTGGACCAGGAGGACAAAGGGCTTGGTGCCATCCAAGGCTGCATGGTGCCCCAGCAGCAATGAGGACAGCAATCTCAGCGAAAGAATGCAGAGCAGTCTCTGAGTACCTCCCTGACACCTTGGAAGCTAGCTTCTTTTCTGGCTCCGAATTTATACCAGGATAGCATTAAGATAAGGGGACTGAGTTTTCCCAAAATGTTACTAGAATGGTTCCGCACATGCTTGGTAAGAGGGAAGGTGAGTGGCAGCTCCAAGAAAATACCCTGGCACCCAGTGGCTCTTGGATTCCTTCTCAGAAACTTTGAAGAGCCCCAGAAAGTTACGCTTGCCCTGTCCCCAGAGCACCACCCTCCCCTGTGCAGATGTGCTCAGCCGTCTTGCCTGGATGCTTCAGCTTACTCCCCCTGCCTCCCTTTTCACTCCCCAGAAGATTTAGGAGTTAGAGCCCTCCTCACCAAAAGGCCACATCCCACGCTTGCTTCTAATTACAAAATTGTCTCTTAGGTGTTGCAGGCTGGTTTTCATAGTGACCATTGACTATGATTGATAGTCCTTGTGGAACGACTTGACTTTATGAGCAACTTCACTGAGTGTTTAACAAGGTGAAGTAGAGTCCAGAGGATATCATTTAAAATATACTGTTTGTGGGCAGTGACAATCAGCATTTAATTTGGTATCTAGGTAATTAGGTTTGCACATAGGAGGCTGATTGGCCAAATTGTGTTACTTCAGGCAGCCCATATCTTAAGTTGTTTACCTACTTTCTGCAAGTGTTACTTTGAAAAAAGAAAAAAAAACCCCACAACTATGAATTTGAATCCAGTCCTAAAAATCATACACCACACCTTACTGTAAGTATTACCAACAGAGTGCTGGTTTTTAGTAATTTCTTATATTAAACTCCAGTTTTCACCCAGTCTTCTTTCCCTGTGTCTCTAATGGTGTGTCTGTTCATAAAGTTGTCCCATTTATCTAAAGCATTTATTTAAATTGGGTAATTGCTGTCTTTTATGTAAGTGAAATTTTATGCCCCAGGAAGGTAATATTAATACAAATAAATGCATTGCATTTTAGATAGACCGTCTTCCAGTTTGTCAATTACAGGATGGGATATTTTTTCATTACCAGAAGATGGGGATTACTTTGTCACTGTAGTCAAAATGTGACCCTATCAAGACCCAAAATTTAATGTGGAGCAATCTGTTTAATTTCATCTGTGCCAGAAAACCAAATGCCATCTATCTAATCCTATGGCTGAGTCCAAAAAAAAAAAAAATGTACATATACACACACACACACACACACACACATATATATACATATAGGGAAAATAAGTTTGGTTCTCAAAATCTAGTTTGCAACATATATATTCTTTCAGGAACATAGCTGGCTCATAAATTTAGGACATTTGTGCATTTTTTTTTTCTAATTCAGTATTGATGCCATGACAGCTGACTAAACTTGGGGTGAGTTTTACTATGTTCCTTAAAACAGTAATGAAGTACAAGGGAACACCTAAAGCTGGACGAGAAACTAAAGAAATCCAATTCAGCTGCTACTGATCCTGAAGATTTAAACCCTTGTCATCAGATTACTCATAGTTATTTTATAAGGATTTGCTGAAGTGTTTCCTTCCAGATTAGAAATCCTTACTTGTGTAAGTTTTTTTTTTTTTTAGGGGAGCCTTATTAGATTTATTCATAATAAATAGTATGTTTTTCTGATTATGATTCTTCCAAACAAGGCTTTCTGTTACTAATAATAATTACCTTTATTGATTATCTACACTATATTGGATGTGAAATAGGGTATCATTTAACCCTTATAGCAACCCTATAATATGCATTATTATCTCTCTTTTAAAGGTGAAGAAACTAGTGTTCAGAGAATTAAGGAGGTTCCTCAAGGGTCGCAAAGCTAGTAAAGTGGCAAAGGAGTATTTGAACCCAGGTCTGTGAGATATCAAAGCTCACAGGCTTAATCACTATACTATATCCAGATGAATTCATCAGATCTATCTTCTGGCTTTGACACTTCCAAGCTCTTTGCATTATACCTTTTAAACTTGTTGTTAAGGTGAAATGACCACAAAACCTCTGGAGGCCAGACTGACCCTCTTGCCGCCTTGTACAGCATATGCATCCACATCTTCGAACATCCGATGAAAGTTCTCCATGGTGCCTACATGATGGACCAACTTTTTATAGCACTCATGTTGTGGAAAATGCCTTCATGTTTTGGTCCATCAGTGGAATCAATTTAAAGTGACATCAACAGACAGGAAAATGACACAAATATTCTAAATCACCAACTGGAATTCCTGGAGGTAGAAATTCTTACTCTTCTTGTCCTTTCTACCAATGTCCTCTCAGGCCAAGGGTGTTCCCTCCCAGAGGTTCTGTGGGTTCTACCTGCTTAGCCCTTCTCATGTTTGTCCTTTCTTCTCCCTGCCTACTACCACTAACTGGTTTTAGGCTTGCCTTTTCTCCTCTGCTCTTTCCTTCCAGTGAGCTTATTCACTCGTCCCCCTGTCGGTCTGATTCCCCTCCAGTTGTTCTGCTACCGGCATGATCTTTGTCATGTAACTTTCCTGATGAAAATCCTTCTCTGCCTCTCTTACTCTTTCAGTTTTTTTATCTCCTGTAGCACTCAATAGCCTGTGGTAGGCTGAATAATCCCCACATCCTGATCCCCAGACTCTGTGACTGTTACTTTAAATGGCAGAAAGGACTTTTCAGATGTGGTTAAATTAAGGATCTCGAGATGGGGAGGTTGTCCTGGATTATCTGGGTGGGCCCAGTATAATCACAGGGTCCTTATAAGAGGATGCAGGAGAGTCAGTGGGAGAGAAGATGGCTATGTGACCATTGAAGCAAAGATGGGAGTGTGCTTCTGACCCAGGGCCGAGGAGTGGCAGCAGGCTTTAGGAGCTGGAAGAGGCAAGGAACGGATTTTGCCCTAGAGCCTTCAGAAAGCACTAGCCTTCCTGACACCTTGATATTAGTCTCTTAAGACTCATTTTGACTTCTGACCTCCCGAACTATAACAGAATAAATTTGTGTTGTTTTAAGCCACTAAATTTGTGGTAATTTTTTACAGCAACAATAGGAAACAAATACAAACTCTACTGTAATCATTGATTTTCTTTTCTACTCGATTTGTGCTATCTTATTCTGCAGACACTAGCCACATGTGGCTAGTTAAATTTGTCTTTAATTAAAATTAGAAACAAAAATTTAAAATTTCCATTCCTTAGTCATAAGTGCTCAGTAGCCACAGGTGGTGACTGCCTGCTGGATCGGACAATGTCGACATAGAACACTTCCATAGTCGCAGCACATTCTATTGGATAGCACTGCTTGGGATAGGAGTCGTACCTTGTGTACCCAGACCCATCCCAGCATTGGTAGGGACCAAGCTAGAATTTCCTTGCTCGGAATAATGGAAGCCTCACCCCCTTCTCTGCTTAGCCCCAGCTCTGTCCCTCACGGCACAGGGCCTTGGATGGTGTCTGGAGCCGAGGATGAGCTGGCCCCGGAAGCAGGATCAGGCTGGGTGGATGGGAAATTCCAGAATATTGTGGGTGCAGTATCTGGCCTACACTCCCTTGGCCCTCAGGACCCCTCACCAGGACAGACCCCCCGTTTGCACAATTCTGAGTATGTCCTCTGTGCACCTATCACAATGCCTGATCATGGATGGTGGATGCATAGTTTTGTTGAATAAACAAATTTATTGAAGACCTACTAAGGCCCTGCTTTGTGTGAGTACTGGGGTTCCACAGAGAAAACAACTTTCCTCTCCTCATGGAGCTTAGATTCCAGAGGGAGCAATGGCTAATTAGCCAATGAATAGATGTATATTCTAGCGTCGGGGAGTGATAAGTGCTGTAGAGAAAAATAGCCACAGTCACGGGTTAGATTGAAAGAGGTCGGGGGCTGGTGCGTATGTTTTAGACAGGTGATGGCATAAAACCTTTCGGGGGAGGAGACATCTGAGGACAGACCTCAATCAACAGAGACAGGGAACGTGGGAAGAGAAGAAAGGAAAGGAGGGAATTAATTGACGTGAGCTTCAGTTTTGGTCCCTGCCGCGCAGAACCCCACGCGTCCCAGCCGCGCTCTTCCCACATCCCCTCCCAGCACTTCCCTCTGGCTGGTGGTCAAGATGTTATTGATCATTATGATTTAGATATTGACAATGGCGTGCTTATCTCTCCGTCTAGATAGTCTTTTTCCCCAAATACAGCATTGCATTATAATATTGAATATTCCTGTTCTGAACTACATCCTGCAGGGATCCCGACGCATGCCCCGTACTTCCCAGTGAGAGGGTCCTCTTTTTACAATCTGGGCTGTTCCTTAAATTCTAGTGGAAGGAGACCTTTATGCTAAAACACTATATATCTCTTAAATAGTGCAGAATTACCAATTTGTTGAAGCTTTTCTCCTTGACCAATGCTTTGGTGATTGGGGGTGAGAAACTGCCGACTTTCTGGTCTTCATTGTACTTGAAAAACTACTCTGTGGAACTACACTGTCCAGTGTGGCAGCTGCTAGCCATATGTGGCTATTCAGGGCTTAAAATGTGGCTAGTCCAAGGTGAGATGTGTTGTAAGGGTTAGATATACAACAGATTTTGAAGACTTAGCCTAAGAAATTGTAAAAATATCTCATTAATTTCTTTATATTGATTACATGTTGAAACTCTAGTATTTTGATATGTTGAGTTAAATAAAGTATATTATTAAAATTAACTTTACCTGTTGCTTTAATGTGGTTACTAGAAAATTTGAAATTACATATGTGACCTACACTTATGACTCATACTCTATTTTTGTCTGCTTACTGTCTGAGGGTAATTGTCTATAGTGTGGGCATATCATTTGCGCGTGATGCCTTGGAGAGAAAAATAAACATATATGGGAGGAATATGTTCACCAACAGCCACAGAGCAATATCTATCTCATGTGATATTTAACTCCACAGGAACCACTATTTAAGAGGAAAGAATCTGAGTTTCTTTTAACTATGAGTGTTATCTACTTTATAATTTTATCTCCATGGCATGGCATATTTTTCTCAGAGCTGAAATTTATTTAAGATAGCAAGTGTCTTCCCTTTAAGAGCAAGGTATAATTTTTCAGGATCATTAGGGAAAAGTTTTAATAAGAACCTTCTTTAAAATAGTGGTATTCATTTTTCAAATTTTTCATTTCTTTGTGTTGGGAACATTCAAAATCCTCTCTTCTAGTTATTTTGAAATGTGCAGTAAATTATTGTTAACTATAGTGTCACCCTTCTGTGCTATAGAACACTTGAACTTATTCCTCCTTCTACTATACTTCCCAGCCTCTGGTAACCACTATTCTACTCTCTCCTTCTAAGAGATCAACCTTTTTAGCTCCCACCTATGAGTTAAAAAAAATCAAAGAATACAACAAATAAAATAGTAGTATTCAATATTTGAAAGAATTATAAACCCTTTTAAAATCTTCTTATGAAATCACCCAGTATGCCTAAATATAATATTGCTGAAATACCCAAAATCTTTTTTTTTAATCAACAAGTTTGTCAGAATAGCTTCATGATTATATTCTTGTTTTGTTTGTTTTATAAAGAAAAGTTTATAACTGGAAACAGCAAAAGTTGCTGAAAGAATAAAATATATTTTGGTACCAATTTTTTCCCCTGGAGGTCTGGGGCAGGCATCCTTGGAAGTGGGAAAAGAGGAAGTAAAGGATTCTGGGAACCTCCTTTTCATGTAATTAGAAAGCTCTGCCTGGAGCCAGACTGCTGGACTTGAGCACCTGGCTTCACCTGCTGGCCAAGAGACCACAGGCAAGTTCTTAATCTCTCTTTGCCTCAGTTCTCATCTGTAAAATTGAGATGATAACAATAGTATTTACCTACTGGGACTGGTATTAAATGAGTTAATTCATATAAAATAAAATAGTGCCTGACATAATATAAATTCACTCAAATTTAGCTATAGCAATATAGTATTATTGTAGTTGTTATTACTGTTATTAGATATTTTATATTTGAATGGAAAATTTAAATTTTCTAACCCTTTGTCATACATCCCTTCATTGTTCAAGCAACAGTGGTGTGAGTCCATGAGGGTGAGTATTTACTATACTTGATTTAAGGATAAAGTCACTTGAGCCCTACAGAGGGTCAGTAACTTGCCCGAGGTCACTTAGGTGTTTAGTGACAGAGGTGGGAATCCCATCCAGGGTTCCCAATTGACTCCTCCCAGTAGCCTGAGAAGCAAGACTTTATAAAGCCAGGTTAAGTTGTTACACTGTGGTATACGTTGAGGCCTGTTTAACTCCCTAGTTACATTGTGGGTTTTTCTCTTTGAATTATACCCCAAGAATAGCTCACCAGTGATTACTTGTGGATGGCTTGAGACTGTGTTTATTTTACCTAAAATCCCAACAAACTCTAAATTTAAATATTTCACTGTAGTGTTAGCTCTGTATTAAAATGATGGTGTCCTCATCTGCCTTAACTGTATTTAGGACCCAACTCCCTGTTCCCCTGTGTAATGTTGAGTTACTTTTGTCCATTTATAAAATGAGAATCATAGCACTTTGTTCCCGAAGTAAGGATCTGGATCAATTGAGCTTCTTATACCATTTTCAGATATAAACCCTATAATCTTTCTTAACTTTAGGCTGGTACAAGAGAAGAAAATATGGGCTTTAGAGGCAGACAAATGTAGACTGAAACTTAGCTCTGTCACTTAACTTTTGTGGCCTTGGATTAGCCACCTGACCTTTTTGAATCTTAGTTTTCTCATCTGCAAAATAGGGATGTTGAAATGTATGTTTTGGGACTGTTGTAAGGATTAGAGGTAAGCTGATGAAGAGCCTGGCCCTTAGGAGGGGCCCATGACGGTGGTTATTGATGCTCTGGAAATTCTGCCTGGGTAGACCAGTAGAGCTGTACCTTCCACACCAAAGATAGTGTATGAATACATCGTTGGGTGTTGGAAAATCAAAATGAATGTAACCTAGAGCTTTGCATATTAGAAAAATATTTGGAAAGATAAATAACAAAATGGTACGGTATTAATCTTGGTGATAGAAAATCAAGTTGTTTTTGGTTACATTTGCTACCTTTTTACAATGTATATGTCTGCTTTTATAGCAATAAAAGGTTATTTTTAAATTTAAAGAATCATTCATATTTCTTTAAAACCATGGAAAGTAATTGTACCATATTAACAGATATATTCTTTGAATGGGTGATTTTCCCCTTTTTTTCTCCTTTTTAAATTTTCTACAATGAATGTTTGCATGAATAATGGAAAAAATAAAAGTGCGTTTTTAGTAGACATAATCACCACCCCCAATTGGAATCTACAGTGCATTAGAACTCTCAAAAATATGGATTCTTGGGAAATGTGTGAAGATGTTTTAGGACCAATAGACGTAATAAAAATATTAACAACAATAGGTACGATTTATTGAGCATTTTCTATGTGAGGCTCTATATTTGAAGTTTTTACATGCATTATCTAATTTAATCCTTATAACAGGTTAATGAGATTGATTTCAGTTGAGGTTTAAGATTATCTAAATTACCCAAGGCAGGACTCAGAATTTAAATTGGTGCTTTTAAAGAAAAAAAAAAATCCCAATCATAGTAACAGAGGAAATCTTCACTTATGATCAGCTGGAGAAACAAAGCTTTCCACAGAATTTAAGACCAAATTCACATTGAACCAAGTTTTCTCAGCTGTTAGCTGTCACACAAACCTAAACTACTACTATATAGTCTGAATTTTTTTTCTAGAATTTCTTTTAATTGGGCAACTTGGGGGTGGGGGAAAGAATGGGAATTATTTTGATAGAATGTCTTTTCCTAATTTAGGCTTAAGGGACAGCATAGGAGGAGAAGGGGGTCCAGTTATCCATAAAGGGAGAGGTTTGTTAAGTGAAAACAGGTGGTAATGGTGTAACTCGGTTTTGTATACTCCAAATCTGGAGGTTATGGGTGAGTACATCTGCTCCCTTTCTATAGTGGGTAATGAACTTGGCAACTGTCTTCCTCTCCCAGATTAGGAAAGGATGGTAGGTTCGTTTTGAAGGACGTTTCATATATGAGTATTCATAATTATCAGACCATTGGCCATTCCTTTCTTTTAAGAATCACCATATTCACTTCTCACGAGTTACCTTATGTCCTGGGCTTTTTGAGTGGTTGGCTTTGTCCTGTCTCCCGAGTGTACTTACTGATACAAAGTTCCCCTTTGGAAGTTTGATCTTAATTTAAAAATTATTTCTGTGAGCTCTTTGGGGGGAGGGTGGGTGGTGTCCTAGCTTATTCATCTTTATATAAAAGCAACTAGCATGAGTCATATTGTTGGCATTTGATACATTTTTGTTGAACAAATGGACGAGTTCTTGTTGCAGTGCAAGGAGACTTTTCTAGGGTTGGAGTTGCTGGATGGCAGCACAGGCTCCTCTGGGAAATCGGGGATTCTGGGCAGGCATGGACTTGGGGAAATTTGACCACTAGACAGTAGATAGAACTAATGATGTCTAAGGCTTGTTATAAATTTGAGATTCAGTGATTCTTCTATTTCTCTAACATGTTTCCAAAGAGTAGAGACACGAAAAGTTAATGGAACTGGAGATTATCCTGTTAAGCCTGTGTTAGCAATGGGGGTTAACAGGTTTTTGTACTGGCACTTGGGGCAGAAGGGCTTTTCTCTGATTTCTTGAGTCAGCATGAACAGTGTTCATGTTGAAAAACAGTTCCAGTAAGATTGGACTTCAGATCATCTTCCAGACTTTGTATGAGCCCCAGGAGAGAATGGTGAGGAGGAGAAATTGTTCTAGTACTTTCAATGCTGAGAAAACTAGTGTGAGAAGTTTTAGAATAAGTTAAGTCATTGGTATCCAAGATACAAATAAATTCACTTAAGAGCCAGGAAATAATATGACTTGCTAGATATGTCACCTTAAATTATTTTAATTGGTTTCTACACACCATTTACATTGCTGCCTCATTGATGAGGCCCCAAATGTTATCATGATCTGAATTTTGTTCCTCTTATGTTATATTTATGACAATTAAAGAAGGTATTAATTTTGTCCAATAAGCTTAGAACTTCTCTATGTCAGAAGTTGCAAAATGATAGGCCAGAGGCAGAATCTGGCACAAGAATGTGTTTTGTATAGCTGCAAAGTGTTTTGTTTTAATTTAACTAGTTACTGATATTCAAAATTTTGGAGATTTTACCTAAAACTCCAGATTTCTGGCTTTTATTTCAAAAAACAAAAATATCAGATTTGGCTTAACTATATCAGGCTTCCTGCATAGCAGCTGTTATCTGGAGCTTGGTGGCTAGATGAGGCATGTGCCCCCACTTAACCAGAGTCATTGCCTTGCCTTGTTATTTTATACCCTGCCTTCTTCTCTCATTTGTGGGGCCTATCTGGCCTCTGGGGGCATTTGAGTTTGTGACCCCTTCTCTATATGTAATGCTCACAGGCAGATCTTCAGACTATAAGCAGCTATTTCAACCCCACGAGGGGAACGCTGAACAATGTGAAGTGTTTCACTGGATTTGGGCAGAGTGTTCTGCCTTTGGGATGATCTTAGCCAGCCAACCCTGTAACCAGAGTGAAGAAAAAATGTATTCATGCTGTGCTGTGCTGCTGGCATTCAGGAGAGCCCTAGTCTAGGAGACAGGGCCTGAAGTGCCCTGCAGACTGCCTGCTTGCCTCAGCTCATGGTTACTTGGCACCTGTGCTTGGGGAAGCGTCCAATGGAGTGGCAGAGGCTCAGTGCCACCCATTCAGACAGCTTTCTGAATGCCGGCAGCCAAGAGCACATCAGCTGTGCCTGTGAGTAGCGTGGGTCCTCGCCAGAAACATCTAAACTTCAAAGGGAAAAAAAAATCGTACTGTGGGTTGATGTGGAAAGCCTTTGGTCTTATTGAATTGGGCTCATTTTTACAGAGAAGGAAGACAGTGCGAAGCATTCTGACGGACTCTACCTGTTTTTAGGTGCCAAGATAATTAAGAAGCTAGAGTAGCTGCATTTAAAAACCTAACCACGAAAATAAAACGAATACAAAGAATTTCTGTTTGGTCTCTGAGCTACCTTAGAAATAGGGAACTGCGAAAGATCATGGATGAATCTTACGACAGATTTCATTAAAATTGAAGTTACATGTTCACGACTAATTGTGATTGCACCTGGATTTCTAAGGGCTTACAAGGTGGGAAAGGGGATCTTGAACTGAACAACCTACACTTTGGTTCTAAGAGAAAAACAAATCATGCTTTATGTTTGACTTGAAATTTTATTCTCATGCTGGCCCAAGACTGAAGTTTGTTACCCAGAATTTATTAACAGCAAAATGTACTCTTAAAAATATGCGAGCCTGAAGACAAGCATGCAAAGACTAAGGCTCTCTCAAAGTCCCTCTTGCGTCCAAGTCTCGTTCAGTGACTTGGGTCCTGAAGAAACTTCCTCACTTACTTTACATTTGTTTCACCTTCTTAACCTGCTCCTTTTACTCACGTGTCCCTCCTTTCTCCTTTTTCTAATTTCGCTTGCCCTCCTTGATTCTTTCCTGCTGAAGCCATGTTTCCCTTTATCCTGTTCCCGCTGCCACCCTTCCTCTTTCCCCAGTCCATCAGTCCCTTGTCTTCTGCATTCGTCTTTTTCCTACTGGCACGTCTCACTCAAGACACAGCGACATTTAACAAAGAGGAGCACACAGTGTGGGCCGGGGGCTGGAGAGGAAAGTTTAAATGAAAAGGCAACATTGAGATTGTAGGCGCATAATTAGGGGCGAGGTGGTGAGAGCTGTCCGGTGCTGGGGATTTGGATGGAGGAGGACAGTATTTCTCCAGCAGTGCACGAAGAGCTATTTATGCATCTGATCATGTTTAAAAATGAAACTCTTCCAGATAAGAGCAGCTATGTAAAGGAGTGGGCATAGCAGAGGCAATAATACTAATGTTGTATCTGAGACCTTATAAAGAGTTTTATGAAGAAGTAGAGGTATAAGACTAGAAAATGCTAGCATTTTCACCATGGTATTTCTGCAATGCTGCTTTGTTAGACAGATTTAATGATACCATATGTTTTTAAAGAAGTGTACCTTTTCAAGGTAAATTGCAAGTTTTATAGATCACAAAATAAACAGAAAGGTAGACGATAGGTGTTTAAAATAATTTATAATTTTAAGCCACTTTCATTCAAAAATTTAAATCTAATTATACTGAAATAAAAGGCAACTTTGATTGCATTATGGTACTCACAAATCTTCCATTCCATACCCTTGGTATTCTATTGAATATAGCTGATGTTCCCCCCCTTATCAAAATTAGCATAAAACAATGTTAAAAATCTGTTGTCCAAGATTTGGCAGGAAATATCATATCCTGATAATTTCATTAGTTAAAACATAGTTCTACAGCTAGCTATCTTTTCTAAATGTGCATCATTTGCATTTGTTTTTAACTTGTTAAATAAATTGAAGCATTCCCTGTAATAAGTGAATGAAGAGCTGATTCAAGATAGCATCCCTTATCATTTTAGAATATTTACTTTAAAAATCCCCTAATAATTGGCTCAGCCTCTGCCTACCTAACCATCCTGCAATACAGAGTTGCCATCCTTGTAACACCCTGCACTCTCTGGACACTCTCAGCTCTGGGTCTTTGTACAAGCTACTCCTTTTGCCCACAATGCCCTTCTGGAACCCACTCCAACCTAGGCAAATTCCTGCTTAGCTGCTAGCTCCAGTGTCACCCCTGAGCCTTCCCTGATTTACTTGGGCAGAATTTGTTGTTTTCTTCCTATGTGTTCTCATAGTACTTTCTTCATGCTTCCATGATAGGGCTTATTACATTGCATTGTAAATGATGGTAATTATAAAAATAATAGTTGTATGTTTTCATATCTATAGACCAGCAGCTAACTTGGGAGGTCCCAAGGGCAAGACACAATGGGTTTATCTTTGTATCTCCCGAATCCACCACCTGGAAGATGCTCAGTAATGTTTGTCAGATGAGGAACATAAGCATCTTTATATTTACTTATTCCTTGTTGAGTAGACATTGTTGAGTGAAAATTGTTGAGTTAGATTTTTTTTCAGATTATGGAGGTAAAAGCTAGATATTTGTGCAGGACTAGAAGTACACTTTTATTATAGAGTTTGGCTCATATCTGAGGATAAAATAGAAGACTGTTATTTTTAACACACAGGTTGTTTATCACATCGGACATTTTCTTTGGTACTTTGAAAAGGTAAAATAATGAAGAAAAGAAGTAATATTTGTGACAGTCTAAAGCTGGTTGATGTTCAGTATTTGCTAAGGCCTAAAAAAATCTTAACAGGTGTGTGTGTGCGTGTATACTTTTTTTTTAGCTGACAAAAAAAATTGCCATCTCTTTAAGCATTTTATAGGCTAAAGCTTGAAAGGCATTTATTTTATGATCTGGAATTGTGGCTTTAGCTATAAAATGGATGTTGAGGAAGCATGGGTAACTAGACTACTCTGGCTGCCTTTTCTTGGCTCCTGAGCCAGAGTCCGGGTGGATCACGGGGAGTCAGAGGTAATTGGAGGTCTCATTTATTGAAATGTAGTTAAAATCAACATAAGAAATAAAGTTGCCGATAGAACTCCAATCAAAGTCTCTAATAGAGGTCTAAAGAAAATTAAATGAAATGTTTAATGTTTCCTTTGTCAATTTCCTACATTAAGGTATTCACTTATGGTAGAAGTAGACATATTAAAATATATCTTTATTGGAGAGATGTTTAAAACATTATGATATTCTATGGATTTAACTGGAGTTCTTTTCCACTGCTGACCAAATAAGATATTGTTTATGGGAAAAAACCTTATAAGGCTGGGGGCCAGGAAGACCATATGGACCAAAGAATAAAGTAGAGGTTGTAATGGGGTGGTGGATTGCAGGGAGAGGGAGAAGGAATACCATTTTATGAATTAGCAAAATTTGGTGTCTAAGTCCAGAAGTATATAATTGAGCATTTTGATAACTTATTATCTTTACTGAAACAGACATACAGCAGAGATAGTTATTGAGTACCTACTATGTGCTATGTGGAAGTTTAGGAACATATTATTTGTATTCAAGGAGTTATAATATAGTAAAAAAGTTTATGGTAATTAGAACATAATAGCAATAGTACAATAAGGATTTTCAAACAAAAGCAGTACATAATTTCCTAGAAAGCCATGACATTCAGAAAATACCAGGAAATTTACTTTAGGCATTTAGCTAGTTTTTAAAAAAATATTTGCGTTTTAGGGGGTCTTTTGGCTTTCTCACTTTAAGTTAATGATAGAAATGATGCTAGACACTTGGCACTTAAACTGTTACGTAATGCATGAACTCTTATTTAATAAATAGTTACACATTCTAATATATTCTAAATGTTCTAATAAGCTATCTAGAAGTCCAGGCCTGGGTCACTTCAGATTGCTGTGTGTAATTACACACTGTATAATTGTTGAACATTATAATTTTGCATCATGGACTTGGAATCAGACAAACCTAAATGGAAATCCAAGTTCTGGTACTTATTAATTATCTGACTTTGAACAAAATAGCCGTTTCTGCTTTAATTTCCTCATCTCTGTAATGGAGGTACCACTTAATAGGATTGCTGAAAGAATTCAATGAAATAAGCTGTATCAAGTCCTTAACACAGAACCTGGAACATAGTAGCAACTCAATAAATATTGTCTTATTAGATGTAAATGGTGAATTGCTTAGGAGTCTAAACTGTTTTCTAGTAGACACTTTAAAATTATAATTACTGCAATAAGAGAAATAGCTTTAATTTGAAAAAAACTCAATTTGTAATTAGCTTGGTACAAAAGATTTAAACTAGTTTAAAAGTTTTCCATTCTTAAACTTATTCAGGGAAAAACCTGTGTAATCTTTGATGTTTACTCCATGAGACTTCATGTTGAATTATATCAGGAAAGAATGTCAATGTTTAGCAAATGCCTTGAACCTTTGTCCGTAACACAGTCATTCCAAAATGTAAATCTTTGTACTCTCTACAGATCAGTGATTTCCACACACTGTCTTTTTCTGGTAATAAAAATCAATCTCCTAATAAGGTCTGAACAATGTGCTTGCTTAATTATGGGGACGTTAATGAAACCCTGCCTCTTGTGCATTCTAAATAAAAGTACTGTAGTGGATCATTCAGATCTGCACTTCCTCAAATTGCCCTTTCCTACAATGTAGTTAAACTGCAATTATTGATCACCCTGATTTATTGCCTTTTATCCTGGCTAGCTTTCATGTGGAAAAAAAGTGCAAATTTGCTCTCTATACTTTATCTGAAAATATTATCTAGGCCAAAATATAATATTCAGCTTTCAAAAGCTATGAAAAACTGATACTTTCGTAGTAAGCTTTTATTCTAAAATAATACTGAGATTAACATCATTTTAAATGAAGGTATTATAATGAAGACTTAGATAGAAAAATGACTACAGCCTCTCTTTGTGTCAGAAATTTTGTGAAATTGACTACTTTCACATCATAAATAATGAGGATTAACCGTACTGAGAAGACAGCTTCTTGCCTTATTTTAATCCAAAAGAGTATTTTATCGTAACTCTATTCCCCCCAAATGTTCCAGATATCTCTATAGTTCTAGGATGAGACTATGGTTTTGAGCTTGGAATGGAAGTAACTTGATTTCATGTATGTCTGTTGTGCTATTTGGTTTGCTTTAATTTCTGGTGATACCATAATGCCAAAGTAGAAAAAGACCTTAGGGAGTCATATTTTCCTTGAGGCAGTGACCTGATAGGTTACATTTGTTCAACCACCCTAAACTTCCTAGAAACTAACTCTTCTGGGCTAAGGTATCAAGAATATCATTTTGAGTTTATTTAAGAAGCTACATTTCCATTCCCCAAATTTGCACAGCCTTCCACATCCTACACATCCTTTAAAGGCAGTGCAGGGCCAACAGCCTCTGAAGCCATCCTAATGATGGCCCCAGTTGCCCAGGGTTCTTTCCTTCTCTGAAAGTCCTTTAGCCTGTGTAGTCTATACCATCAAATCTAGAACTTGTATTTTTCTTTCTTCATTACACATTTAATGATAATTGGCCAGTACAGTGCTTTACAAGATGAGAAAGTATTTTCCTGTCTCATCTCATTGAATTTTTCTACTACCTTTGGGAGGGGAATATAGCAGTTATTTTTAGTGACCCTTTTGCAGTTGAGGAAACGTGAATTCCATAGAGAGAGTTACTTCTCCAATGTCACACCTGCTCTAACTATAACCAGTGTCTAGATACTGTGTATTCCAGCAGTCCCCAACCTTTTTGGCACCAGGGACCGGTTTCATGGAAGACAATTTTTCCAGGGGCAGGGGTGGAGCTCAGACAGTGATGTGAGCCTTGGGGAGTGGCTGTAAATACAGATGAAGCTTCCCTAGCTCACTGCCACTCACCTCCTGCTGTGTACCCTGCCCCCTTTACTAAGTTTCATGGAAGACAATTTTTCCAAGGACAGAGTGGGGAGTGGGAGGACAGTGGAGCTCTGTGGCCTGGTCCCTAACAGGCGGCCGAGGGTTGGGGACCGCAGCTATAGTATTCTATACTGTGTTTGCCTTGTGCATAAGTCTTGTCTTCTGATCAAGCCTGCTAACTCTTCAAAGACCCATTCTGATGGGAACTCCACATTCCAGATTTTACTTATGAGAAATTCAGTTGCTAATTCACTCATATCTTAGGGGAGAATTGTCTAATAGATGAACCACATTGGTAATTTTAGATTTTTTAGTAGTTACATTTAAAAAAGTAAAAGGAAATGGGTGAATAGGTGAAATTGTTTGAGAATATCTTTTATATAATACAATATGTCCAAAATTTTATAATTTTAACATTAATTAATATAAAAATTTTTGAGACATTTTATGTTCTTTTTTTTCCCCTCATACTAAGATTTTGGAATCCAGTGTGTATTTTATACTCACAGCACCTCTCTATTCAGACCAGCCACATTTCAAGTGCTCAGTGTGGCTAGTGGGTACTTATGGGGCAGGACAGCACTCAAGATTTCTCCACAAATCCAAAACTTGAAAATCAGTTTCTACTCTCTGATAACAGATTAAATGGAAATGATCATTAGTTCCACACCAGAAGACAGAAATGAGTGATTCATAAATAAGTAAAATAATAAGAGGTTTAGGGGAAAACATGAATACCATTCATTCTTGCAAGGGTTTTGTTTGTTAGTTTATTTTGCCTAGTAATTCATCATAAATATGGGGAATCATATAACTTACAAAGGAAACTCTTTTTCGTGTGATGTAGGATGCTTAGCATTTCACTTATTATTCATTTGTGTTATTTTCTGAAATGCAAATCTGATTATAAATCTTCCTTGTTGAGAATTGTTCAATTTCTTCCCACTGGTATTTCCCAAAGTTGCCTGGTTGAAAAGATTCACCTGAGAACTTAAGAAGAATCCTCCTATCCAGGTCCTACTAGACCAACAAAATCAAAATATCCAGCTTGGACACAGGTATTTTTAGTATGTACCCCAGGTGGTTTTTTATCATCATCCAGTTTGGGAAATTGACCTATGAAATAAAATCTTACTCCTTAGCATGCCAAATGGAGTCTTTTCTGACCCAGCCCATGACTAGACCCCCTACCGATCCAGAGTTAGATTTCAGCAACAGAGTAGCACTTGTTATAATACTCTCCTTCTTCTCTCCCACCTCCGTCAGCCTAGAATACTCTTCTCCCTTGTGTCTGGCAGCAACTTCTGATAAGTCAATCTCAGGGTCACCTCCTTGGGCTTGCCTCTTTGCCTAACCGTGAATGCTTTCTCTCCACACTCTATTGCTGCTTAACATTCTTACATTGAGGCTCTGAAGGTCGCTAGCTCTCATTGTCTGTGTTGCCTGTGCCTCCTCACTGAGGATGGGGCTCGTGACTTCAATCTGTTATTTATAGCCGCTAGTAAGGGGTCTGGCACAAGGAAATATTCAATAAATATTTTTCTAATGAAAGCCTGCTGGTACTAGTAATAATAACATGTCCATCAGTTTCGTAGTGGTTTACAGGTTGCAGCATGCTTTTCACTTTTATCATCTCATTTAATTCTCAGCACAACCTTGTGAGGTGGGAATTACTATTTCATAAGATGAAACTGAGAAGTTGAGGGACTTGCCCCATGTCGCATGACTTGTAGTAGCTGACACTGTAACTCCAACCCGGGTCCATCCTCATACCACCTAATTTCTGTGCAGAGTATAAGAGAAACATATATCTTGGGTTCAGATTTGTAGTGAAGTGGAGAAATGGCCTTTGCTTATTCAGTCCACTTGCTAAAAAATAAAAAATAAATAAACCTCCTTTCATGGATTTTTTTTTTCTGCTCCAAATTTTTGACCTAAAAAGCATAATTCACAAAATTTGCACCTGGTGTTTAGTTAATCTACAGTCACTAGGTTGTATAAATATTCACATGAGCAGTGAGCAGTGGTGAATAATCAGTGGGACCAGTTAGAGTCTCATTGGGCTGTTATTCTCTTAAAGGCATTTCAGCGGCTCTTCCCTGTCATTTGGGAAAATTCCTTATATCCTTTGATAAAGGTACTAATACATCTTAACAGAATGTAGACTCCTTTGATATTGTAAAGAAAATCTGACCAAATGAGAATATGAAAGAACTGAGGTAGTTTGTGATACTTTAGAAATATTATGATGTTATTATTTGCTAGATAATCATGAGTCTATCAATTTCATGTCTTAGAAATTAGAGAAACATCCCAGGCTGGATCAATGTTTCCGTGAACTATGTATCAGTCTGTGGTTTCACACAAATTTATTTTAAGAGTTAGGACTTCCCTTTATCAGAGCAATAGCAAGAAACTCCTTCGTTTCCTCTGTTTCTAGGCAATTCCATTTTGTTTGGTATTAGTCAGCAGATTTTTATAGCTTAGAGGAACTATTTCAATTTTTTTTTTCACAAATTAATTGCAGTAGTTTGAAAGCACACTCTTCGTGTATATTGTTCTTGTTGGATTACTGATGTTGATTAATTCTATGGTGCTTCTCTGGTAGAACAGAAATGAAATAATAGTCATTTTAAAAACCCAATAAATCTTAGCCCCCATTAAAACAGCCATTATGATTATTTAGTAGGTCCTGGCCTAGATTTAAATAATAACTGCTTAGAGCCTCCTCAGAGATCACATTTTTCTGCCTAAAAGAGGTTGTGCGGTTTTATGCAGTTGTGTGGGAGTCATGGTAAGAAGCCTTTCCTAATATTCTATTATGTGAATCTCTCCTATACCATTAGAAATTGTAACAATTGATATACAGGTGATGCTAGCCAGTAAGTTAATTTACTATCTGGAGTATAGATAAATTCAGGACAAATTAAAAATATTGAGGTAAGAATCATTTTGTGCAGACATCATTTTATTTAAAAACATTTTTTTCCCTCATCAAAATGCCTTTATCTAGGATAGGCATCATGTGTTCTATTGGCCTCATGAAATATTTTTAAAGTACTCATCCATATGTTGTCTAATTTGACAAAAAGTACCAAAATGTAAATTAGGTATGGAAATGTGAGTTTTGTGTTGTTACTGTTATCATAATTGTCAGAAATGTAATAACAACCAAAATTTCACGGAATTGTGATATAGCTATCTTTTTAAATATATAACAGCTGTTTTAAGATAAATTCACATATCATACAGTTTACCATTTAAAGTGTAAAATTCAATAGTTTTTGGGGTTATTCAGAGTTTTGCAACCATTACCACTATCAATTTTAGATCATTGTCATCACCCTAAAAAGAAACCCTGCACCCATTTGCAGCCACTTCCTATTTTTCCCCAATCCCCTCAACCTTAGGCAACCACTAAGCCACTTTCTGACTCGATAGAATAGTCTATTCTGGAACTTTCACATGAATGGAATCATGTGGTCTTTTGTGAGTGGTTTCATTCGCTAAGCTTATGTTTTCAAAGCTCATCCATGTTGTAAATCAGTACATCATTCCTTTTTATGACTAAACAATATTCCATTGTATGGCTATACCACATTTTCTCTCTTCATTGGTTGATAGACATTTGGGCTGTCCCACTTTCCAGCTATTATGAATAGTGTTGCTATAAACATTCATGTACACATTTTTGTGTGGAAATATGTTTTCATTTCTCTTGAATATATATACCTAGGACTGAAATTGCTGAGTCACATGGTAACTCTATGTTTAATCTTTTGAGGAACTGCCAGTCATTCCAAAGTGCCTTCACCATTTTACATTCCTACCAGCAGTATGGAGGGTTCTGGTTTCTCTACATGTTCCCCCAAAACACCTGTTTTTTTCTGTCCTTTTTATTATAGTCATCCTAATGAATGTGAAGTGGTATCTCACTGTGCTTTTGATTGACATCTCCCTGATAGTTAATGATACCAAGCAACTTTTCATATGCTATTGGCCATTTGTATATCTTCTTGGGAGAAATATCTATTGATATCCTTTGCCCATTTTTAAACTTGGGTTTTTGTTTTTATTATTGAGCTTTTTTTAAAAACAGGCTTAATTCACTTTATTTTTCTTGTACAAAGATGCTATGTTGTAGCCACAGCTGGAGCCTGGGTCCTCTGTACAGAGACTCCGGTGTGGGTCTTGACAAGATGGTCAGTGAATTCCTGGTAGGGAGACTTGGTGAATACTGTCTCTTTCCAGAGGTCAGGAGTCAGATAAACTATAGGTCTTGGAGATGGCATCAAAAGTGGCCTTGGTGAAGTTGCCCAGGATGGCAGTGCAGCCCCTGGCTGAGGTATAGCAGTCATCGATACCAGCCATCAGCAGCAGCTTCTTGGGCACAGGGGCTGAGACGATGCCGATTCTTCCAGGGGCAGGGATGAGACAGACCAGCACAGAGCCGCAACGGCCTGTCACCTTGCAAGGAACGGTGTGGGGCTTGCCGATCTTGTTCCCCCAGTAGCCTCTCCGCACGGGGACAATGGAGGGCTTGGCCAGGATGATGGCCCCTCGGATGGCAGTGGCTACCTCCTTGGAGCACTTAACACCCAGACCGACGTGGCCTTTGTAGTTCCCGATGGCAACAAATGCCTTGAACCTGGTCCACTGGCCAGCACGGGTCTGCTTTTGCACTGGCATAATCTTCAAAACCTCATCCTTGAGTGATGCACCCAGGGAAAAATCAATGATCTCAGACTCCTTGATGGGCAGGGAGAAGAGATAGATCTCCTCCAGGGATTTGATCTTCATGTCCTTGACCTGGCAGCCCAGCTTGGTGACGGGCATCCACTCCTTGTCCGTGGCCTTGCCTCTGCGAGCTGCGCGGCCTCGCCCCAGCCCGGCCACAGCCACGACGCCCGCACTGAATGCCGCAGCTTCCCATTCCAGGGCTCCGGGGCCTCCCGCTGTACCAGTGTCATCTGCCATTTGGAGTTTTCTCGGAGAAGAAGTTTTTTTTTTTAAAGAGAAGAAGTATTATTGAGTTTTAAGAGTTGTTTATATGTTCTCTATACATCAAGTTCCTTATCAGATATATGATTTGGAAATATTTTTTCCCAGCCTGTGTGTTGGCTTTTCACTTCCTTGGTGACTACATCTGTGTATCTTGTAACCTCCTTATCCTTCAAGGCACTGTGTCTTCCAGACTCTTCTAGTCTGAATCAGTTCCAGCTCTTCTCCGTAGCTGCATTCCTTTATTAGAGCACTGAACATAGTGTATTGATGTGATCAGTTTAGGATCTGTCTTCCTTACCAGAAAGTGCTGTGGCTACAAATCCTTGAATCTCCAATGGCTAGGACCCTGCCTAACACAAAATGGGAGCTCAATAATTTCTTGTTCAACTACACTAAAATGAGCCTTGAGTCTGAAAAAAATGATCCTGGTCGATATGAATCTAAGACAGTTAATAGAAAGGGCCTTCATAGACTCAAAGAATCTGGGGGTGGGAGGGAAATTGCAATCTCTTGTACAGAAATAAGGCTCACAATTTTTCTAAAAGCACCTCTTAAAGTTTTGCTTTCACCAATGCCAGCCCTAATGATTCTGTAGCACCCGTGGTAACAGTGGTGCTTCGAGCTGCAGCCATCTGTGGTCCCATCACAGGGTTCATACAGTGTGGGGCCCAGTGCACTACAGGCTTCTTTGATCTGTTCTGAGCAGCAGATCAAAATTTATGGAACCAAGTATTTATTTTACTCATTTATTTGTTTGTTAAAAAATCCTTTAAATTCTTTGGTGCCATATAAGGTTAGTGAAATCATATTATTGCATATTAATGAGATAGCCATGCCATTTGTGCAGGGAGGTGACCCACTATCTTGTGCTGCCTTGTGGTTCTGGTGTTGTGTAAGGAATCCAAAGGTTTTCTCTTCCTAACAAAATATTTCTTATAGTAGTACTTTTCTATTGATTTTTTTAAAATGATCTTTTTTATGATCCTTTCCTCATTTGTCCTAAGCTTTTCTAAACTGAAGCAGTAAATGGCTTCTCCTCCATTTTTTAGAACATATTTTCTCACAATGATATTCTAGATTCTGTCTCTGTTCCTTTTCACTATTGTTGAAAATGCAAATGTCCTATTTTGATTAGAAAATTACAGATAACATAAAGTAATAGTTACTCTCTGTAAAATGCGGATGAGGATTTAATTGTCTAAATACAGTCCTTCTCAGAACTCCCTAGTTATTGATTTTAAATCCTGATGGACATGAGTAAGAGAATATTTTAAAGTAAGACCCAAGAAGGAAGCCCATATAATTATTGTGTGCCTGTGATGAGATTTGAGATTTGTGCTCTCAGACACTTTTATTTTTTATTTGGCACTAAGGCAGCTTTAAAAAAAAGAGAGAGAGAAAAAATAGAGAAAACTAGTTGACAGCCTACAATGATTGATTTATTTTCTCTTAGCACAGCAAGATGTGCTAAAATTACTTCATCTTAAAAGACTTACTGGGATTCCTGAATGAGAAATACCCCCACCCTTGATATTTTTTCCTTTATGAAACAAAAATAGCTCTATTTTTGGGACAGAGAGTTTGGCAGACATGCTGATTATAATACTATATTGGAAAACACTTACTTTGATTGACTAAAAACCAGATGCTGTTCATGGTAGTTAAAAGCCTATAATAATGTGTTCACTCTGGTGTTCATCACACTGCTGTGAGATTAATAATAAGATCCTCCAATCTAGAGTTGGAGAAACCAGGAGAGGACACTTGAGAAATGCTTCCCTATCTTCCCCCAGGGCTCCCCAGAAACAGCATTGTCTGGAGTATGACCTTATTGAGGACAGAGATCTTGTTTCATTAGCTATTGTGTCTTCTTTGCCAGGACATAGGCCTAGCACGGTATAAAAGTATTTTTGATGGATAGAAGGAGAAGGGGAAGTATTTGATTAGTCAGACTGACAGGGTCCCCAGGGGTACCACTTACTAACTGAAGTCCTTAGATAAAGCATTAATCTCCTTAAACTTCAGTTTATTCTTTACAAAATGGGGGATAATACCATTACATACTTCTTTAGGTTATAGAGTAGTAAACATTGCATTATTATTAGCTATTATTAAATCGAGCAAATTTCTTGACTTCCCATTCAAAACTTGAATGGCACTGATATTAATGAACTTGGTTAAATAAACATGGTCAAGTTTATGCGTATATATTGCCAGTGAAGTCCTTCTCTATTGAAGAGGAAGAAATTGAAGAGGTGTTATTTTGACTTTGATTTCTACTAACTCTACTGAATTAGATTTGACCCTCACTTTTAGAGAATTATGCTCCGACATTGGGGAAGATAAAATACAGAAGTTTTCCATCTTGATATTCTTGTCTTTGGAGGTTGGCCCTAGTTCTTAGAACAAAAACAAGTCAGTAGTTATTAGTTACTGTATCTCATTTTCCAAAACACACATGTTTCTTTGTTACAGTCATTTACAGATATTTTTGCATGCCACATTTTTGCTTTGGTGCTCTTGCTAAATCACTAAATGACTAACTTTCATGTTCCTAATGTATTAAAATTGTCAAAGGATTCTTTCAGGATTACATGTGCCGATAAGGGTGTTAGTTTAAACAATGTGTAAAAAGTGAAGGCCAAGTGAAGGGGCCTTGATGCTGTGAACAGAATAATAGACTGGACTCTGAGGATTGCCCTGTTATGAATGGATTATTGGATATAGAAAGAAGTTATTTTTAGGAACAACATCCCTATAAGCCCTGAAGCTTGTGTTTTACAAACTAGAAATTTATGCACTAAATAAAAATTACCAGATGTCAGTCTCTGTGTGTGCCAACTGGCAAATGTGTAGTGGTTCAGAGTCTGGAAGAAATGATACCCATTTCTTTGCCATTCAAACTCAAAAGGGGTAGTTGAGGTAAATTGCTGTTGAAAAAATTAGTGTTCTCAGCTACCCAAAGATGTCACATGTTATGAATTGTTATCTGAAAGGCTTTAATTTTTTCTCCTCATGACTCCATGCGTGTTTGTGGCATTACAAATGTAACCCATGTTTCTATTCTAATTTATTACATTCTTTCCTGAGGCTTGTCTTGTTCTTTTAAAGGGTGAGCAGATATCTTATTTAAAGAACCAACCTGTACACAGCATTCTATTAATAATAAAGGTCTAATACAGAGCTAATTATGTAATAAGATTCATGACTTATATCTTACACATACCAGTAAAACTCAGTAATTTTCATGAAATCATCAAATGAGTTCTCTTCTCTTCTTAGAAATTCGAGCTCAACTGGTAGAACAACAAAAATGCCTGGAGCAGCAAACAGAGATGCGAGTTCAGCTTCTTCAGGACCTGCAAGATTTCTTCCGAAAAAAAGCCGAAATTGAGACGGAATATTCTCGGAACCTAGAGAAGTTAGCAGAAAGGTTCATGGCAAAAACAAGAAGCACTAAGGATCATCAGCAGTACAAGTAAGATAGACTTGACTCAAATTCACCTTTCCAAGGTGATATCCTCCCTTTTGCCACCCTTACTGGTTTTAGATTTTCCCATTTTTGTCTGAGAAGTGATTGGTGGGCATATTCCCAAAAATAAAAGGAACCCCCTACATTTATATATAATTTATGCTCATCAATTTATCATTTTAAACCAATAGTATTCTCTTGACATTTTTCTCATTCATATGTGTGTGTACATATATCCATATATATATATATATATATATATATATATAAATAAAACTTTATATATAAGAAGAGAAGGTGTATGTTTGTAAAATTCTTGATTACAGAAAACTGGGAGTTGATATCTGCCCAGGTAGGGCAGATATAAAATAGCTGCTTCTTCAAGCAAAGGCCTCAGGATTTCTGTAGTGATTTTATATGAAAATAAGCAATAAGGTTTCTTGGGTTTAGTGTCCACTGCATCCCCCACCCATCATATTTGTGGTCGTTGCCATTGAGACTGATTTTAAAACAAGGGTATTTAGTAAAATGCTTATAAGTGAGCATAATTAAGCCTTACGCTAATTGTAATTTATTTGTTTAAAAAATACCTATAGATTGTTCTGATAATTAAATTTACTTTATAATTTAAATCCTAGAGACAGAGACAAGTAAGCAGACAACTCCAGTGGAGTGTACAAATGCTCCAACTGGGGTAAGCGCAGGAGGCCCTGGACAGACCTGGCTGAAATCTGTTCTATAGTAGAGGTGGGCAGGGGAAGGTCAAGGGAAGGTCTTAGAAAAAGTGATACCTAAGCAAAGACCCTGAAGGACTAGTTGGCCAGTAAAGGGGAGCAGAGGGGACATTGCAGGCAAGGGGAACATCATGGGTAGGGAGCCAGCAGGGAAGGAGCGTAGGGCAGGTTTGCAGAACAGAAGTAGTCCAGTGGGAGTGAGTAGTGAGGTGGTGAGCTGGATGGCTGCAGATGTGAATTGGAGCAGGTCATGGAGGCCTGTGGATCTTCCTAGGCAGTTTGGATTTTATCCTGAGGGCATGAGAAGCCTTTAGAGAGTTTTAAGTAGAAGGATGGCCTGCTGACATCTGCATTTTAAAATGATGACAAAGACTGGCTGGGTGCCATGGCTCATGCCTATAATCCCAGCACTTTGGGAGGCTGAGGTGGGAGGATCACTTGAGGCCAGGTATTCGAGACCAGACTGGGCAAGAGTGAGACCCTGTCTCTTAAAAAAAAAAAAGATGACAAAGACCATAGTTAGGATTGTGGACTAGAGGAAGACAGAGTGATGGTGTGAACTAGCAACACTGCAGGTAGAGAGAAATAGACTTGTTTGGGAGACAGTACAAAGACAGGACAGACTTTCATTTCTGGAAATATAAGCAGACCAGATAATCTGAAAAACATGTCTGCCACAAAACTCCCAGAAATGCTGGTTAAATATATAATTGATACCATTTTTAAATGTATAACAACTAACAGGAAAGTAAGGGAAACTTCCTGGGGCCGAAAAAGGAAGAGGGAACTGAAAACCTAAGTGGCAGTTGTATCCACCCGTTAAACTGACATGGGAACAGAAGATGAGGTCTGTGCAAGGTAAAGACTTGGAACTAAGGGATTCCCACCACCAACCCTATGGCATTGCATCCTAGGACCAAAAGAGCTGCTATCTTAGTGAAATGGTAAAACAAAAAACTATTAATATCTACCCTCCTGCACAGGGCACAAGGAGACTACTTGTCTGCTCAGCCTGGGCTCCAGATTGGAGGGGGCTGTTGAGAAGCATGTCTTTGCCTTGCTTCACCATTGGCTTTGCAGTTTCATTTAACATTGCTCCATGACCTTGGATCCTATGTAAAAAGTAGGTGGGAACTCTCCCTAGGGTACTTTTGCAGAAGCAAATGCAAAACTATTCTGGATAAAGAATACCTTTCTCTCTCTCCCTCTCTCTCTCTCTCTCTCTCTCTCTCTCTCTCTCTCTCTCTTTCTCTCTCTTTCCCCCTACCACCACCCCCCACTCTCAGACGCCTTTAACCTTTAGCATTGGCCCAGGGTAGAAATAAATCTTCATGAAGATTCCCAGGGTGACAAATGTCAAATGTACTTGACAGAGACTAGGGCTGGAAAGAGGGGACTGGAGCCAGTACTGTATTCACATTTATGGTAACTGCTCCTTTTTAAAAGCAATTGCATATAAGCAGACAGCCCATTCATCCACTCCACAAATATTTTTTGTGTTTTGCACTTGGCAATTTGTTGTGTTATGGATGGGCCCATGAACCTTAGTTTGGTCCCTCAGTGGGTCAAAGCCACTTTTTGTTTATCCTGGTTTGTTTGGTAGTTTCCTTCGAAAGTGAGCAGTTTGAAATTTTCTTTGACTTGAGTAAGTTTATTATTGAATAAGTCTGTGGAAAGGATAAACCAGGATTAGGAAAAACTCAATGACATGCTTTATTAAAGAGTCAGCCAGACCTGGATATAAGTACTGGCTCCACTGTGTGGTTTTGGTCAAGTTACTTAAACTCTCTGAGCCTTGGTTTCCTAACTTTTAAAGTGAGGTTTTATGACCATTGAGTGAGAAACATGACAAAGTCCTTAATATGATTGATAGCTGGCATGGAATATACACTGAATATTCTTTCTTCTCTTTGCCAAACAAATGTTATGTGTTCAGCATGATAATGTTACCAATCATTTAAGCTTGACTATAGAGTCTAGCTCTCATTCAGTTTGGGGATGCTTACTGTGTAGAACAATCCTTGGGCCAAAGCTGCCACTGTATAGTGGAAAGACCAAGGCTTAGTTCAGCCTCCCTGGACCCAAAGACTCTCCGACACTAGCTTTGGTCTTTATCAAATCATTGTACCTTGCTAAGCCTCACTTCTTTCATTGATAGAAAGGATACAAAGAATCTCTGCCTTAAACGGTAGTGGTAAGGATTAAGTAGCGTTAATGTCTATAAAGTCTTTAGAGCAGCCCCTGGATTAAAATAGCTAACTTTGTATAGCACTTACTATGTGCCCAAAGCATTGTTGTAAGCATTTAAAAATATATATTAATTCAAATAATCCTCATAATAATCTTATGAGATAAATACTGTTGTTTTACCCATTCTGCAAAGTAGCTGAGGCACAGAGAGGATAAAATAATTTGCCCGGGATCACATGGCTAATAAGTGATAACTCTGGAATATGAACCTTGACAGTGTAGCTGCACAGTCCACATTCTCGACCTGTGTACCCCTTCTCACAGAAGGTGCTCAATGACTGATAGCTGCTATTATTATTATTGATGTTATTATTATTACTACTACTATTAAGGGAATAATAATAATATGTTTATTCAATGAATGAAATAACACTTAATGCTTACTGTGGGGCGGGGCACTGAGGATACAAAGAAGTATGAAATGTTCTCAAAGAATGTGTGGGCTACTGCAGCATGAAAGATGTACATAAAAGTTAATGTAAATAAGGTAACATTCACCTCTGCAGCTGGTGAATAGAAAATGTCAGTAGAAAAGCTCCAGTTACCCACTGTAGAACCACTGTTGGCTTTGGGAAAAAAGGGGTTCCCGGGTAGAGGGAATAATTGTTATTGTGCCAGTGGGGAGGACAGGAGGTTGCTCTGATAGGTGCAAGTGCTAAGACTCTAGATCAGGCATTTCTCTCCCTATTCCTGCTTTCGTCCTCTGCTTTCTTTGTCTTCTAGAGAGGGTTTTGACTTGATGCAGTACTAAATCCTGAATCTGAGAGACTTAAAGGCAGAAAGAGCTAACTTAATCATTTCTTTCCTAACTTAATTAATATTCAGGGTCATAAATGATCATGAATAATAGAAGGATAACACATTTGCTTAAATGGCACTTGTGTCCTCATGTTAGGATAAACATTCTGTGCCGTTTTCCCATTTTACAGTTAGTTTTTATAGTAAAAAACAAAACTAAAAAAAAATGCACTTTTTTTTTTTAAGTAGTAACATCCTAGTTGCTACTGGGATGTTTTTGTTTGTAGTTTTTCTTTAAGATTTTGTAAAAGTCTTCTTTTGTGGTTCATATTCACTTTTACCTTTATTATCTAGAATAGAATAAGGAGCAGTTATAAATATGAAATAGTTTACTGGGTCTCATCAGGATAAGTGACAAGTCATAAGCCAGCAAACTTCTTGGTTCTATTTATGAGCCTTTAGACAATGCAATAAAGTTCTGATTCCCAGGAATACTTTTTGGGAGGCTGGAGTTATATATCAAGGGATTAATAAATAACCCTCAAATTTATGTTCCATGGAAAGCATAACTAGCCAAATTTCTTTTTCAGCAACAGACTGAACCTTCAAAGCAGACTTTGTGTGCAGTGGCTAACCACAGTCTGTCTGAGACAGTAGTCAATAGATTTTTATGTAAACATAAATTGCTTTTTTCAATGGGGTGTTTAAAGCCAAAGGCCTGCCTGAGCACTCCGTATGTAGGGTCCCATGGCCTTTGTCAGTAGTGTGGGTTTTCACCAGTGTTCTTGGTCCAAATTTTTCCTTCCAAGCCTGGAGAATTGCTGGCTCTGTGCTGTGCATAGGCAGGAAGGCTGTTCTTCTGGCTGTCAAGTGTCCTGGTCTGAGCAATGCTCAGAGCAGAAAGAACAGTGACAATATCCATCTGTTGTGGCTCCTTAATTTGCCTTGTTGACTTTACTCAGCTGATTGGGACAGCTTTGAAATTGATGGTAATTCTGTCTTTCTCCACTACTTAGGAAAGACCAGAACCTGTTGTCTCCAGTGAACTGCTGGTATTTGCTCCTGAACCAAGTAAGGAGAGAAAGCAAAGACCATGCAACCTTGAGTGACATCTATCTGAACAATGTGATTATGCGGTTCATGCAGATCAGTGAGGATTCCACCAGGATGTTTAAAAAGGTACACTCCATAAACCCTGCCACGGTGTGCTTTCTGATAACTGCTTTGCCTATAACCAGGACTAAGAATGGTGTCTCAAAAAAATTAGGTGAATAAATATTTTAAAGACACAGAATAAAAAGTTAAACCTGAACAGGCATACTTACAGAGTTATAACTCAGTGAATCTGTGAGCTGAACAATGTTAGCAAAATTTTGAAATAAGATGTACCTGCGAGTTGCACCTCTGTCCTTACAAATGGACTGCCTACACTTATGAAAAATCAGACCAGAGGGGAAAAGCCTCAAATTCTGTGTTTTGAGCTCACACATGATCAGAGACTTGTGAAGAACAAGATTACCACATGTGCTGCTCTCTCAGAAAAATATTATCACAATTTTTTCTTACTCTCACCAGACCAGCAGTAGAGGCTGTGAGAGAGCAACATGAAGAAAATTCCCCAGGGCATAGAAAATTCAGTCCCTTGCACACCAGAGAGCTTCTTCCTTCCCAAGTCCATTAAAAAATAAGAACTGGGATTTTAAGGCTTCTTATCATCATTGCTAGTCTCGGCCAACTCTCAGCAATTTTTTTGTTGTTTGGACATTTTTGTTGAGAACAATAATAAAATTGGACCATTTCCTGTGCAGAGAATGCAGCTACTTGCCCAGTAAGCCTGGCTTTTGTTTTTTATGCTTATGGGATGAGGTTCCCCCCGCCCCCTCAGCGTTATACTAGTAGTTAGTGTTTGTTGCCTGTACCTATTCCTGTACCTCTGTTTAGTAAGTAGTTATTAGTTTCAGAAAGAGGGGGAAGTGGGGGAAACACCCTGTAGATTAATAACATATTTATGTTTCAAAGGGGCCCCTTAAAACAAGGACATAGTGTTAAGCAGGCCAGCTGGAAAACTTCTTAGTCATGTTTGATGTATCCACATTAGATTTGATTTCTGACCTAGAAATGGAATTTAGCAAGCTCTAAGTCATCTTGTATTCTATCAAGTAGAAAAAAAATTTTTCAAAGAAAGGAGAAATTTTAACAATTGGAACTAAGGAACATATTAATTAAGAAGATAATACATAGAGAAATAGCCTATGTGTCTTCAATAATAGAGCTTTAGAAAAACAGTTTAGACTGAGCCATGAAAGTGAAATAATTTTCTTGTACGTCAGCCCTTTCTGCAGAGACCTCATTTGGTTCAGCAGGTTTTTTTGAGCATCTCTTATGAGCCGGAGACCACGCTGATAGGTCTTGGGAAAGCTACAAAGATGAAGAGTCCTCATGCTCTAGGAGGTCACAATTTATCCCAATTTGGGTGGCACTCTATGATGCTTCCCATTTAGCCAGGGCCTCTGGGACCAGCACCTAAACTGAGTTCATTTGTTTATCCATTCAACAAAACATCTTTAAAATGCCTGACTGGGGAAGCAGAGTTAAAAGGCATGTCCCTGCCTGCAAGGAGCTCATTACAATAATTAACAGTTACCATGCTAAATGGATGTACAACCCACTGTGGGAGCTGGAAGGCTGGAGATCTTAACTCTACTTAGGGGTCAGGGAAGTCTCCACAGAAAAGGGAACACTTGAAGTGAGACTTGTAGGAGAAGGAGGCGTTCACCAAGCAGAGAAGGACAATTAGCTATTCCAGGGAAAGTGAAAGCATGCCATATTCAGGGAAAAGAAAGAGTTTGATGTGATTGGACCAGGGATTGCATGGGAGTGGGTGATGGGATGTGAAGCTAGAAAAGATGGGCAGATATGAAGGGACTTTGTATGTCTTGCTAAGTTGTATGGATGTATATTTTGTAAGTCAAAGGCAAGGACTTGATAAAGTTGATAGAAATCTAGGGCTAAGAGTCAAATAGATTTGGATTTGGATCCCAGCTCTTCTGTTTGCTTGTTTTTTGATCCTGGGAGATCATTCAAAAGATCCAACAGAGTGCTCTCCAAAGAAATGAGAAAGGCAAGATTGGGCAGAGGGAGAGGCTGAACCTGTGGGAGCTCTGGGGCTGGAATGGCCTTTGGAGTGGTCTCATATCCAGGCAAGGAGGCCTGGTCTTGTTTTGCAGTCAGTAGATTTGGGCTGCTCTTGGGGAGGGATTAAGTAATCTTGGGGTGAGGCAGCTCCCTTTGGTGGAGGGTAATTCCCAAGGGTAATTCCCAGAGAGGGATCAGCTGTGAGTTGCAACAGCCAGCAGCCAATATTCCTAATGGTTGGGGGAATGAGTTGCTGGCTCTTGAGGAGGGGGGAATGCACAGTAAACACACACATACAGAGACAGACAGACAGACATGCCCGCTTGTTTGCTGCCTAGGAGTTCTCTTCTTAGCCAGATTTTCTGGGACTCAAAGAAGTACAGTCCTTGGAAACTGCTTATTTACAGTGGATTCCTGGCTATTTTGGCATTAAGTAGGGTGAATGCTTCATGCTTCCTGAACAGCCTTCTCTCTCCTAACCACTCCTGACCAGCTGGAAGTGATTATAGTTACAGGTATCAAATTCCACCTGCCTCAGTCAAACACAGTGACTACACACCTCACCTTTCCATCTGTGTTATTGCTGGAAGGAGAAAGAACAAGAGAAGCCAAGGGCTTACTGAGCAGCCAGATCAACCCACTAGGATACATTTGTCATCGAAAGAACAGGAAGCCAGAACCTGTATCTATCAAGTCCAAAGAATTTCAGGTCCCCTTAGATCAGAAAGCAAGACTAGTCTTTTCTGCCTTTTTTTTCCCCATCATTGGCCTTCCTCTTCTCTAGCTCTTCTTTCATTGTTTTCGTTCTTGGTTAAAAGCCTATTTTTTGTCAAAATGGAAAGAAATCATCAGAGTCGGTCCAAAGCGGCCTTTAGAACTGCTGTGGAGTCCTTAGTGAGTTAATGCTTATCTTTCTTGGGAGAAGATTTTGAGGCTTCCTCATTTTTCAAAAATATCCCAATGTCTGTGTTGAGATCCAGATAGGTGCTGTGCGCTTGAGAGCGTAGTTTGGGCCTCTTACATGGCTGTATCTTATTCAGTTTAGTCAATGGTAGAAAATCCTTTTACCCAAACTGTTCTGTCAAATAAGGAATTTGGAGCAGGTAATTCCAGGAGTGTTTTGTACCCAAATGGATATAATAATCAAGAAGACATTTGTAGGAATACCTAATTCCATGCATAGTTATAGAGAATAGCTTCAAGACTTAAATCCTAATTACAACAGAACCAGTTATAGACATAGGTGCCTAAACTTGACAGAAAGTTTTCAACGGGTAGAAAAAGAGAAGCTTTTTAAAAACAACAGTACCCAATTATTCAAATATTGTGTCTTTCAGATTTAGGGCTTTAAAACTCTAAATGAAGCCTATTGGTTAGAATAACATAGTAATTCAGCTTTTAGGCTCTGAAATCAGATATTTGGGGTATGAACCTTGACTTTGCTGCTGTTAGTAGCTATGTGGACTTGGAAGTATTTGTAAACCTAAGATGCAGTTTCTGCATCTATAAAGTGGGTATAATAACCTATTAATATAATAAACTATTCCAGACAGTTGTATAAAGGATTCATGACTTATACATGGAAAGCAACTTATTCCAGTTTCTAGACTTAATAAGTCCTAAGTAACTTTTAGCTAGTATCTTTATTATTATATATGTGTGAACACTTATTCCATATACCTACAATAGTTATATAATGTGAGATTATACTAGATATTATACTAAATATATCCTCATTCTAAGGAGACTATATGGCACATATATATGTGAAAAACACATCCAGATGATCATATTTTATCACTTGTTACGAAGTTCCAAACCATATTTATAAGCAAACTTTGACAAATGCCCTCACAACATCATTGCTCATAGCTGAATTAATTGATTTCTCCATTCATTCAACAATAAGAGTTATTTAATTCCAGACCCTCCATTAGGTGTCGACAATGTAAACATGGACAGGAGAGGACTCTGCTTTTGCCTTCTGAAGTTCTGCTTAGCCATTTTAGGATAAGGTCAGAATTTGGGGACTCCTTGGACACAAGGCTTTATTTCATTATCAACCCTCACTTCATTCCCAAAGAACAAGGGCTGATGTGCCTCTTTCCCCGTTCTACAGCCCTGTCTCCCGCAGTCATGAGATTTTGCTTCCTTCTTTCCATTACTCATGCTGAAAGAGGGTGCTCTGCATCTGGTTTGGTGCTACAGCCAGAAAATGTGCAGTTCATATGCCACACATAAAAATGTAATTGATGTCAGCAGTCACAGCTGTAGGACACGCTACAGGCAGCTTGCACTAATCACTTTATTCAAGCAACTAATCAAAATATCTTATTTACCAATTTTAAGAACATTAATGGAAGTATGTAGTTTAGAGGGAGTGCCTTAAAAATGGTGGCATTTGAATATATTAAATTATCTCTGTGTTTTAAATTCTCTTGAATCCTGTCATTTTCCCATGGATAATTTTAAAATTATTAATATGTTTTTATCCTTCCTTGGTTTACACAAATGTGCATACAAGTATAATTTATTTTGTTTTTTCACCAATAATAATGACATCTGGAAGCTCCCACTTACCAAGCTTTAACTGTGCACCAAGCACTGTCCTCACTCACACATCCTCATGGCTGCCCAGTGAACAGGTATTATAATCCACACTTCAGGGACAAGGAAACAAAATGTTCAGGGATATAAGTGGCAGAGCCAGGCCGACTAGTGTGTATTCTTGTCTTTGCCCATATGTCTTAGATAGTTCACAGCTACTGTAGACTCTGTTGGTATTTTTTGGTGGTAATTGGAGAGGTCACTCAATGCATAGGGTCAGAAACTTCTGAGAAATAGGACACTGTGGTTCTTGGCACTATTCATTTCTTATGAAAATCCTGAATAATGATATTCCTGAGACAAGGCAGCAAAATCTCCCAGGTTATAGGGAGGGGCCCAAAGCAGCAGAGACTGGCCCCAAGCCACTGAGAATAATCCCCCTTTGCCATAAGTGCCACAGGTTATCAGAATCACACTCACGGGATAGTTAACTCACTTTTGATATTGCTGATTGTGTGGCTTAATCTGAAAGGAAGGAGAGATTACTAGTAAGATTTGTAGTCGTTTTTTATTTTGATCAAAGGCAGCCAAACCAAAGATATTTCATGGAGTAAAAAGCTGTGCTTTCAAATAGACCATTTAAAATAGGTTAATATTCAAATAGATGCTAATAAGTTAATAAAAGATACCAGTCTACTACAGATCTCTAAGGCTCTGACCTTGTTTTGAAAGAAAAGGTCCATAAGTTTTAAAACATCTGAAAATTACCTATCTATATATGCACAGAAAGAATCTATTTCTTTTTTAATATAAAAATATATACTTGTTGCAGAAATTTAGAAAACACTAAAAAATATTAAAAGAGAAATAATAAATCCCCATATTTAACCCTACCTACTGTTAATATTTTGGGCTGTATCTTTTCAATATTTATATGTATACACATACACACACATATATATATAATACACAAACATACATATGTACTTCACAAAATTGAGATTTCATTGCATATGGCTTGGGAATCTGCCCTTTCATGTAAAATATTATTAGCATGTCTCATGTCCGGATGTAATCTTTAAAAATAGGATACTTCATGCGTGCATGGTGCTTCACTATCTGTTATTTTTCTGTTTTTGGACATTTGAATCTTTCACACATCTATGATTTTTTTTTTTTATGCTACATTCCTTGAAGTAGAATTATTGGGTCAGAGGGTGGCCTTAGAATATTGTTAGAATTTTATGTCTTGAATGAAGTTCTTACCTTTTGCCTTTCTGGAGTAATGATGGTCATGGCTATGATTTACTAATGAGTAATATATTCCCTGAAAAATAAATTGACTATTTTATTAGCAAAGAGCTACTACATGTGATTTAGTATGCTTATGCAACAGTAGTAAATAATATAACAAGAGGAACCTTTTCAAAGCATTTTAGCGCAGTGTAGCAGAAGAATTAAATGGTATTCTGGTGGCCTCAAGGGACAGCTTAATTATTGATAGGGCCTGCATAAATAAGAATAGTTCAAGCTAACGCTGCTAGCTGGTTCTCTTGTGTTTCATCAACCCTATGGCTAGCTTTTTTTAAAGAAATAGATCAAAACCAAACTATCATTTTGTACAGTGATGTAATTTTATGAAATATTTTAGCAAATCTTTTTAATTTGTATTTATAAATTGCTTATCAGGATGGTAGGCACATAATAAGTACTCAGTGAATAGCACTCATTGGTGCTGCTGTTCTTGGATTTACATTGTTGTCTTTATTATTTAATAACAACAGCACGCATGTGATTGGCCTGGTTTTAAATTTAGCAGGTAAGGTACTATATAAGAGCATTCACCATCAGTACAACCTACTTCCCAAGAGAAAGAAATCAGAGGAGGTCCTAGCAGTAATGCACCATCAGTTCAGAAGCTTTATCAAAGACTTAAAAGGACATTAAGCAGATGATATATGCGTGTCTCCTTGAAAACTTGATATAACAATTTTAAAAACACAGCTATGTCAGCTAAATTGAACATTTTGTCCCAGAGTTTGATACTTTGATACCAACACTCTAATGTTTGTATAGTCATGCACCATAAAACAACATTTCAGTCAATGATGGATTGCATATATGGCAGTGGTCTCATAAGGTTGTAATGGAGCTGCCCTATATAGGTATACCATTTTTTTTGTTTTTCATACTGTATTTTTACTGTACCTTTTCTATGTTTAGATATGTTTAGATACACAAATACTTACCATTGTGTTACAGTTGCCTACAGTACTCAGTACAGTAACATGCTGTACACATTTCGAACCTAGGAGCAATAGGCTATATACACCATATGGCCTAGGTGTGTAATAGGCAATACCACCATACACATAGGTTTGTGTAAGTACACTCCATGATGTTTGCACAACGACAAAGTCATCTTAACAACACATTTCTCAAAACATATCCCTGACGTTAAGTGACGCACGACTGTAGTTGAACTCACAATTACATTGAGAATAGTTGTCAAAAAGCACTTGAACTTATTTTTTAGTTAAAAAAAATCTAGAGGTGTAAATTATTTTAAATGGGTATTTCTAAGTTACTTTTATTTTCTCTGTTTGCTTAACTATAATTTCTGATTTTATACAATGAACATATTATATCACAAGACACACAATAAAACAATTATTTATTGTAAACTAAAACCTTAAGGAAAAAACTTGGTCCAGAGTATATCAGTGTTTACCATAAAGAAATGGGAAAACTATATCTAGTAAGTAATTCATCCCCAATTGCTGTTTATTAATGGAGAATCAGCCTGTTCTCCAGGTCTCATTGAAAGCTATACACTATGGATTATAGTGAAATTTGATTATACATCATTAGGGTGATTAAAATGAGAAGACATAAAGTAAGGGGACTTCTGAGCAAGACAGCAGCTTGTACATGGGCTCCAACCACCCTACTTCCCAAATTGTCTATCAAATGTCCAAATACGTAAATAGGAAAAACTAGAATGATCCTTTTAACTTTAAGCAGATCCCATCACCCCTTTGCTCAAACCTTCTAATGGCTCCCACCTCACTCAGAGTGAAAGTCTACACCCCCACCTCCCTTCCCCAGCTTTATTTTTCTCTATAGCCCTTATCCCTTTATGACATATTATATATTTACCTAATTATTTGTTCACTTTCTGCCTCCCCTCAATCCCAGTGTAAGTTCCTGAGGAAGAGACCTTTGTGTTGGTCACTGAAATTGCTCTTAGGATTATTTACATTCTTTTTTCATCAATTCCTTGAGATATCTGCAATCCATTCCGTGTAAAAACTAGTCAAGAACTGTCTCTCAAAATCAAGCTCAGCCTCCTATTTGACTCTTAAGACAATACCAGGCAAGCAAGGACTTTCTTAGAGAGAGAATTATGCACATAGTTACAGAGATAAGTAGGAGTAAACAGAGAAGAATCATAGTTCCTTTAAAATTATGCTGTGGTTTTTAAGCACTTATTGAAGACTTCTCAGGCACGTGTCAAGATGCTGAGGATATAACAGTGACCAAGACAGACATTGTCCCTGCCCCTTGGATCTTACATTGGAGGGGGGTGCAAATAGACAATTAAAATCTTAATTACAGAACAAGCATGTTAATTGTACAGATCCATAGAGAAGCCCCTTGCTTCTTATGACCTGGGTGTCAGGAAAGCCACAGTTTGAATAGATTATTAATAGTTAGCTGGAAGGGGCCAGAGAGAGCAAGGAGGTAAGGGGGCGGGAAAGAAGTAGAAAACTGTTCTAGGAAGAAGCAGCATATGTGAAAAACCAAATGTGTGAGAGAACATAGATTTTAAGGAAAAAAGGGGTGTCCTTTGTGGGTGAATCACAGAATGAGAGAGAGGGCAGATGGCAAGGGATGCTATTGGAGCAGTAAGAAGAAGTCAAGATTAAAGGTTATGTTGAGGCGTGAGAATTTATTCTAGGAGGAGTGGATAACAATTCACAGGCTTAAACACGGTAGTGACGTGATCAGCTTTCAGTGTGCCTGGAGCATGGAGAGTGGATTGAAAGGTGATAAGACTAGAGTCAGAGACACCCATTTTGAAGCTATTGGACTAAGTCCAGATGAGAGATTAGGATGCTCTCCCTTGGTTGTGCAGTGGAGATGGAGGAGCAGATAGAGTTGAGCAGTGTGTTGGGGACAGAATCGATAGGCCTTGGTAATTGATTGGCTGAGGTGGCAGAAGAGAGGGGACGCGGAGGGAGCAGAGGAGGTACCACCCAGATTTTGCAGTTGTCAGGGTGATAGACCTCCCATGAGAGGAGGAGGTTTGGGCACAGAGGCTGTGATGGGAAAGGGATTGTGGAAAAGACTGTCAGTTTAGTTTGGATGTGCCTGTGGACAACTGGGTAGAGAAGTCCCATAAGCAGATCAAGAACTTCAGGAGAGAGATCAAGACTGGAGAGTTGGGAATCTTCAACAAGTGGCTGGTAATTAAAATCCTGGGAGCGGTTGAGGTAAACCAGAGAAAAGATACAGGGTAAGAAGGGAAGAATATCCAAGAAAAACTCTCAGCAAAACCAGCAATTAAAGGATGAGAGGAAGAAAACTATCCTGTAAAGTGACTAAGAAGGATCAGCCAGGGAAGTGAGGAGCAACCCAGAGAGTGAGGTGTCTGGGAATCCAAGTGAAGAAAATGCTGCAAAGAGGAAGTGGTCAGTATGATAGGGTCTGAGACATGTCCACTGAAAGTGTCACCGGTAACCTTAGCAAGAGCTGTGGAGCAGAATGGTAGGGATTGAGTAGTAAGAAGGTGAGCAAGTCAGGACAGAAAATGTGGACAATGCTGTCTGGAAATTTGCCTGTGAAAAGGAAAAGAGATATTATAGGTATTTGAAGGAGAGCATGGGTCAAGAATGGGGGTTTTTTGGTAGCTTTTTTAAAGAGCCAGTTAAAAATGTTGAGGGTCATCCTGGGCAACAGAGTGACACCCCATCTCTACAAAAATAAAAAAATTAGCCAGGTGTGGTGGTGCATGCCTATAGTCCCAGCTACTTGGGAGGCTGAGGCAGGAGGATCACTTAAGCCCAAGGGTTCAAGGTTACAGTGGGCTATGATCATGCCACTACACCCCAGCCTGGGCAAAAGAGTGAGACCCTGTCTCAAAAAATAAAATAAAATAAAAGTGTTGAAGGGAAGAAGCCACAAAAGGGAAATCTCAAAATGTTAGGAGAGAACAGGTGTAATTGATTGATCCGATACCCTCAAAGGTGGCAGAGAATGGGACCCAAAGGACAGGCAGAGGGATTAGCCTGTGGCGAGAGCCTCTGTTTGGAGAGAAGAGACTCTGTTTGGTGTGCATGCAGGTCGTTTTGTAGGTGGGGTGGCAGGATGTTGGGGGATTTTCTGTTTCTGTTCCTTTGTGACTTTGGAAGTGATGCCATCTGATGAGCAAGAGGAGAAGAGTAGTCTGTGGGGAGCATAACGTTTGAAAAAAATAGAGAAGATTCTAAACAACCCCTGGAGAGACTGAGAATTAAAAATAAAAGAAATGTAATAGGAGAAAAATTTCCCACTTGAGAAAATATCACAATCTGAAAATAGAGGATGAGTTTTCAGACAAACTTACTGAAAAGAGAAACACATAAATATATCTTAGTAGTACTTTCCAGCTTCAGGCTTGAATGAATAATACAAGCATCTCATAAAAATGTCCTCTTTCCCAAAAGGAACACAGATTAAGTCTTAGATGGAATGTTAGATGTCAGAAGACAATGATGCAAAACCTACAAAAACAACTGAGGGAAAGTTATGACCCCAATATTCTCTATACAATCAAGTTGTTACTCATTTTAAAAAGCAACTGAAGAACAATCTTATATATGTAGTGTACTTTCCTGAACATACACTTAGTTGTGGTACACTGTATGCAAAATTGGCCCAAATAATCCTCTTTCCTCTATCCACTCCCTTAAGTCGTCCTCATCCACACTGGCTTGGGGCTTGGCCACATGGCTTGCTTTGGCCAATGGGACAATAGTAAATGTGAGGCAAGCAGGTGCTAGAAAAGTGCTTTCACACTGGGGCTTGCCGTCTCTGGATGTTTTTGGAACCGTGAGACCAAATATAAACAAATCCAAGCTAGCTTGCTGGATGAGGAGCAAGACCCCATGAAGGGCAACTGTCCAGTAAGTGATGGCCAGTCAGCTACTAGACACATCATTGAGGACATCTTAGGTCATCTAAGACCCCAGCTGGACAAAAATGCACGAGAGGACACAGCCAAGCCAGCCCAGAACAGAAGACTCTCCCAGCTGACCCACAGAATTGTTAGCTAAGTGAAATGTTGGTTTAAGCCACTAAGTTTTAGGTGCTTTGTTACACAGCAAAAGCTAAGTGGTAACACTAAGTAAGACCTGTTCCCTCTCCCACCCTCAAAGTAAGATGAAATCAAAAGATAAACACAGGTTCCAGGTAAATGGACTAAGCCTACTCCACCATGTCTTTCCCACTGAATGTATCTATAAAACCTGGACAGAATGCCTGCAGCAGCAATTTGAAAACTAAAAATTAAATAGTGGCAGGTAGACTAGGGAAGACCATATCTTTAAATCCTACCAAATCAGCAGTAAATTTCCCGTTTGTTCCCTAGTATCTTCCAGCCTAGATGCAAGGCAGCTAGGAGCCTGGAAGCAGACATCAGATTTACATAAACATAGAGGGCTATAGGAAAAGCCTTTAGTTGTGATGGAAAAAGCAAAAATGGGAGAGTAAAGAAAATCCCCAATTTTTCTTTTCTCTTTCTTCTCTCCACTTCCTCATGCCCAGTCTCCAGACAATTCCAAAATGACAGCAGTAGCAGTGACAGCAATGGGGGCCCACAAGCACATAAAACTAGAAAAGAGAGGAACTTTCCTCCTTGATCAAAGAAACTGTGGTCCAAGAAGGTGGGAGAACACCTGTTGTTTTATTTTCTCTCTCTCTATCCTGTTGCCACTTGGCCCCAGATGTGGGCACAGTCATGGGAAGTGTATGGCAGAGTAGAATAACTAAAGCCCCAGCTTTCCAGTTAGAGGACTGAAACGGGAGCCCAAGGAACCAAAAAAATACTGGGAAGATTACAGAAAGGGTAAAGATTGAGAAGGCAACCCCATAAAGTCCTTAGTGAACACCTGAACCCCTAAGCTGCACATGAATGGGTCTGATCTTAAACAGTACAATTACCAAAGACTTTGAGAACTGAACTAAAGGAAGGACCACTGCCTGGGTTCCACACTGGCCACCGGGTGGTGCATATGCAGGACAGATCCAAATAGCACTGCAGAGGTGTTAAAAACAGAATGGACATTGAAACCACAACCCAAAGAAACGGGTCAGAATTTGTATCCTGAATCCAACCAGATTGATTTCCTGATAAAACAAAAATATCAACATTCTGTTTGTGGATTATACAACACTAAGAGTCTCATAACATAATATTCAGAATATCCAGAATACAATCCAAAAGTATTCAGTGTACAAAGAACCAGGAAAACCTCAACTCACATGGGAAAAACAATCAACAGACACCAATTCTGAGATGACACAAATGTTTGAATTATCTAACAAAGACTTTTAAAGCAACCATGATAAAAATGTTCCAAGAAGTAAGGGCAGATACTCTTGATATAAACGGAAAGATAGAAAGTCTCAGCAAAGAAATAGAAAATATAAAGAAAAACCAAATGGAAATTTTAAAACTGAAAAATGCAGTAACTGAAATTTTAAAAACTCACTAGATGGGCTCAGTAGCAGAATGGCGATGATAGAGGGAAGCAACAGTGAAGTTGAAGTTAGATTAACAGAAATTATCCAGTCTGTTAAAGAGACAGAAAAAAAGAAATTTTTTAAATGAGCAGAGCCCCAGGGACCTTTGGGATGATACCAAAAGGTCTAACATTCGTGTCAGCAGAGTTCCCAAAGGACAGGAAAACGAGTGTGGGGCAGAAAAAATATTTGAAAAATAAATGCAAGAAAACTTCCCACATGTGGCAGATGACATAAACCTACACATTCAAGAAGCTCATCAAAACTAAACTAGATGAGCCCAAAGAAGTCCATATCCAGACACATCATAATCCAACTGAAAATTAAAGACAAAGAAAAAAAATATTGAAAGCAGACAGTGAAAAATGATACTTACGGGGGAAGGTCAATTCAAATGACTGTGGAATTCTCAACCCTCTACGTGCTGGCAGCACCTCACAGGTTGTAACAACCAAGTATGTCTTCAGACATGGCCAAATGTCCTCTCAGGGCAAAATTGGCCCCAGTTGAGAAATATTAATCTAAATTAATTTTTATTGTTGTTGTTGTTTTTCTTTTTTAAGACAGGATCTCACTCTGTGGCCCAGGTCAGAGTGTATTGGCACGGATCATAGCTCACTGCAGCCTCGAACTCCTGGGCTCAAACGATCCTTTCACCTCAGCCTCCCAAGTAGCAAGGACTACAGGTGCTTGCCACCATGCCTGCTAATTTTTAAGTTTTTTGTGCAGATGGGGTCTCACCATGTTATCCACGATGGTCTTGAACTCCTTGCCTCAAGTGATCCCCCGCCTTGGCCTCCCAAAGTGCTGGGATCACAGCTAAATTAATTGAGTCCTCCGTCTTCTCAGATTTCTTATTTTAAAGAAATATTCCAGTTTGGTTTGTTTGTCAATCATAGGGTTTACAGCTCTAAATTAAATGAACAAACGGAGTAGGTCAAAAGACACCCAGTCCGTCATGTCCCATTAAAAAATTTTTTTAAATATTGTTTAGAGCCAGGTTTATTCAGGTTCAGTTATTTATAAAAGACCAGCACTTAATCAAGTTCATTTTCAAAAAGCCATAGACACACTGAATCCTTACCCATTCTTTTCATCCAAGAAGGAAGTTGCTGCCTTCAGAAAAGAACTGATGAGGAGAGAACATTCCTACCATATGTCGAGGTGTCTGCAGTTGAGATCAACAAATTCTAAAGCAACCTAAGAACAGTATCCTGGTTGCTAGCCAAGATTTCTTACCAGTGGAAGACTGTGTTTAATTCCACATGGTAGGATTCTAAAAGATTATCAGCAGCTGCAAGAAATGCCATATTGGGGGAGATTGCACATATAGCAAATATTTGAATTTGTGATACCTTGGATTGTAGCAACCCAAAAATATGCATTTGCAAAACAGATACTGAATATGGCTGTCAGATTTATTTCAGTACCTTTTAAATCTCAATCAAAGTAAAAAAATATTTCCTCATTATTAGAGAAGCAGTTAAATAAAACAAGAAGAAATTTTACCAGTTAAATACTTTGTCAGGTCAACCTAGAAACCTATAAAAATAAAAGATTTTGACACTGGAGATATGAACTATTTAGATTGAGAAAAAACAGTAATGTTCTATGATCAATAGTAAATAAATTCATGTGCCATTTTTACTTTTTAAACTCTAATAGTTCCAAATGAACACATAGAACAATAATTAGCTAATGCACTGGCTTTAATAAACATGTCCATAAAATTTTTATCTCTTTAGCTCAAAAAATGTAGATCGCAGGGGTCTACTAAAATAATCAACTTTTAATATTCAACAAGGTCCAATCATTGTACTGAGTAGTCATGAAAAATCCATTGTAACTTTTACTTCCCTTCCCTTTTCATTTTTTCTGAAAGATAGATTTTACTGAAATTAGCTTTCTTTTCCAAAATAGAATAGACATTCTGTTTCATTATTCATTGAACAAAACTTTATTGATGTGATAGGCACAATGGTGGTGATAAGGTCACAAAAGTAAGACACAAATCTTCAATTGGTACCCCACAGGGTCTTAGAATCTAGTAAAGGAAGGACATGTAGACTTAAAAATCACATTCCAAATTGGTAACTGCTCTTACAAAAATAGGACCTAAGACCATGAGAGCACAGAGGATTGAATAAGATATGCTGCCTAGGAGAATGTCACTCTCTTCTGTCACAGAAACAATGATATTTGATCAAGCTCTTAAACTTGGTGGGGTTTTACAGAGGAATTGGAAGAAGTACATTTTTCTATACAGAGAAACCAACAAGGACAATGTCCTGGGTTTTTTATCAAGCCTAGCACCTATCTAGGAAATGATGCCAGGGGAAGATATATGGTGGACGGGACTCTTGGTGGCCCCACCTACCCACTCCTTAACAGTAGTCTGTTGTAAAGATGTGTTAGGCCACTTTTTCTTTGCCTAGACCAAAAGCTCACATCTCTTACATAGCTGGCTGGTGTTACGACTGTAGACTGTAGCATGGTGAATGGTAAATAGTGGGGTAATAGCTATCTGAGGTCTAGAAAGATTGTGGGGGAGGAAGTGCAAGAATTTGAATCTCAGTTTGAGAAATCTGTATGTGTCATCTAAGCAGTGATAAGACATAATCGGCTTTGTTTTCTTGAAAGCATTGTGGTGAATAAATTGGAATGAGAAGAAACTTTTCTTGGGGAACCTCCTAAGGAAGCTGTTGCATTAGTTGTCTGGGTGGTAATTTTTACCCTATCATGTGAATTATGGCCAGAGCATAGTTCCACACTTGTAACGACATTGTCTTAAAAAAGTTCTCATCCATGTACATTAAGAATGAATCGAATGGATTTTTGTTGTTGTTGTTTTATAAAAGCCCTGTCAGTAATTTAAATCCAGAATATTGCTATTCAGTCCATACTAATCAGATTTTCTTAAAGCTTCTACCTCTTTAGCTGATGGTTCTTTGGCTTGTTGGAAAAAGAAAAAGAATCTAACTCTGATTCCAAGATTCTTGGGTTTGCATTAACCATGCAGACATGGGTTTGGACTGACTCACAAAACAGGGCAATCGCAAGTGACTGCGAGTTACTGAGAGGTGTGTGTTACTGCTTCCTAATCCTCCCAAGATCTTAGCCTCCACCGTTGAAGAACAGAAAAAAATATATATACTATTACCATTAGCTGCAAAACAATGAACAATTATCTGGGAGGCAAGGAGAATTCACTCTGATTTCTTTAAACTGTGTCATATAAGGAACAGTGAAAGACACTAAATATTTAGTACAGAACAAGTAAATCTTAGCTAGGACACAAAAGCTGTTTTCAATTTGAAGATCTGTCATCTAGAAGACAACATTGTCACACCTACTCTGTAAGGCTGTAGGAGTTAAGACCAATTGGCAGAACTTAAGTGAAAACAGGTTTACTTTATCCTAAGAAAGACCTTCTAACAGTTGCTGCAGTCTGAAGTCAGCAAGGGCTCTCAGAATTAGAGTTCTGCTTTGTTGTAGCTATGCAATACTCTCTGGAATGGACTTTATCCTCCTTGATATAGTACCATAAACACAATTAAGTATTCTAAAAAGCAAGTCTTAAATTATGTTGAATTGTCTAAGACATTCTGATTTGAAAGCTGATATTGATAGACTGTTGCATTAGCATTTAGAAAGAAAGTGACTTCATGAAATGAAACAAGGATATGATGCTGAGTTGATGTTAGCATCATAATGACAGTAAGAACTAACATTTATGGAATGCATAATATGAACCAGGTACTTTATTAAGCACATAACTGTGGGCATCTCATTTAATCCTTATAACAACCCTATGGAGTATATACTGTAATCTTCCCTATTTTACAGATGAGGAAACAGCTCAGAAAAGTTAAAGATATTTAAATAGTCTGATCCCAGAACTATTTTAAAGGTTTTGGGTTTTTTTCCCCCAAAAATAGGCTGTCATTCCATATACAATTGCCCACTAGCCACAAGCATTTTTAAAATGTCTCTAGTTGTATGTAGTCAGTGAGCCAAGTTTTTGGTGAAAAGGACGCTTACTCCATAGGAATTTCTTTTTCTTTTTCTATTCCTTAGGGTCCCTTTACTTGTATCCACCGGTAGACTGATTAACCAGCTGTAGTTCTCAGATGGTGCTATTAGGTTAAATATCAATCTTTAAAGGAAGTTTCTGATTTAGGTTAAATCCTAATGATCAATTAGATTGTTAGAGAATTAGGGGTTTAGTTCAGAAGTTATATAAACATAGAGATTTTCTTGGTTTACATTGTTTGAATAAGCATAAATCAGACAAGATTGAAATTGTTTTGTTTACCTGTCTCCCTCCTAGACTGTAAGGCCATTTTTCTATCCTTGGCACATAGAAGGCACTCAGTAAAAACTAGTAGAATGAATGAGTGAATGCATGAGTGACTATATGAATGAATGAACTTATATCAATATCTCAAAGAATCTCTGCCTTTGCTTGCTAATTCAATGGATGACTTATAGATAAGCAAATCTCCTACTTACTGATTTATTTTTGTAAATAGTCCCTGGATTTTTCTTACTGCAGTGCTATTAAGACTAAGGTCATGGTTTCCTACACAATGTGGCCTAGTTTGCTTCACCACAGAATGTACTTGTAACCCCAGCTACCTGTGCTGTAGATGTGAGCTTTTGGTCATACTGAGGAATAGTGTAGCTTTGGATCTCTGCACAATCGTGACTGTCACAGGAGAGAAAGTCATTTGGCTTTGCTGGTAAATTAGTAGACTCAGGTTCATGTACTGAAGAAGATTATATTATTATGGTAATAGTAAGATACTGTTCATGAAACTGAATTATTACATTTTTGCAAATTTCATTATATTAAAAAACAGTTTGGAAATATATTTCCGGTTTTTTTTTTAGTTAATTATATTATACTCTGAGCCAGAGTTTTATAACTCATTCTGATGTTAATTTAATTGAGAATTTGTCCTTAACTGGTTATTCATTTAGTGACACTGAAAAGTTATTTTCAGTTTATCAGCCTTTTGAGTAGAGAAACAATTCTTGCATGTGTTTCTTGAAGAGTAAAAGAAATGAAAGATGAAAAGGAAGACACTTGTGTCATCTACTTAATTTCATGTAGGATTTTAAATTTCAACCTTGAGTTACTTGATCAGTCTGTTCAGGTACTGTTCTTGCCTGGGAGGTTATGAGTGATTTGCACCTTTCAAATTGTCTGCTTACAAGCTGAACACAGCAACAGCAGACCTTTTTCACCTGGCTGTGGAATGCCACATGTGCCTAGCAATTACATTGGTAAGTATTCTAGGAAATGCCCCAGATAGTTTTCTTTATGATTAAACTTTGTCTTGCTTTAAAATGCAGCTCTGGTTTCCCAGTATCTATGATTCCTTCTAATTAGTGGCAGGGAGCTTTGTCTAAAAGAATACTAATTTTTTTCCTCCTTAGGATAAAGTGGATAATGAGGCTAATTCCATGCTCTGATATTTAGTTGTGATTTCAATAAGTACAAAACCACGTCCCTTGACAGATAGAAGGGGAATGTGCAAAAACACTAAATATTATCCAGAAACTTGGTTCAGACCATTAAACCCAACTCAACTTTTTCCATTAGGCATTTTGGAACACTCCGTCTTCAGAGTGTACATGAATTAAGGGAAGGTATTATTATAAAGACATATGAACATGAGCTTTGGAAACTTAAAAGCACACGCTATGGAAGTATGGCCTGACCCCTTTAACCAGAATTTATATACAAAACCAACTGAGCGTGAGACACTAAAATCGTTTGAAACCCTCTCATTAAATATTTAATCTGGTTTTCCTCTTTCTCTCCTACTCCCACGCTGACTCAGCATAAGGTCAGGATTCCTTGACTGGTCATCACAATTGATTTACTTTATAAATACCTCTGTGAGAGGCCAGAGGCCCTCTGAATTGGTCATTTAATCCAAACACACCAAAGATCACTTGATCAATTGCTCAATATATTTATATGTGGTTGTATTAATTATGCTCTTTGTTCTTTCTCTCTCTCCTTTTTGGGAGGTTCAGGGAGCAAGCCTGCAGGCCTCCAGGAGCAGAGATCCTGGCCAGGGCCCCCCCAGTGTAGCACTTACTACAGCACTCCGCATAGAAAGCTGGCTCGGCATGTCTGGCTCCTCTGTGACACTGTGAACTCGGGAGGGCAGAAACCAGGCCTCACTCACCTCTGGGCCCCATTCATTCACCAAACGTATATCCAGCACCTACAGTGCGCCAAGCACCAGGGCAGGCTCTGGGAATACAAAGATGATTATTAGGATGTGGTCCCTGCTCTCAAAGAAACTCTGTTTGAGGAGAGAAAGAAATGTGACAAGCATAATGACAATGTTTTGTGTTAAGTGTCTAATAAGGACCATCCTAGTAAAACCCTGTGACGTAGATTATTCGCATCTCTCTTCGCCAACGAGAAAACTAAGGCCTCACAAAGTTATGTGACTTGTACACACACTGTGACAAGCTAGTTTGAATACAGGCAGTTCGATTTTAGAGTTTGAACTCTTAACCGCTAAATTATACAGCCTAGGGGTGGTAATAAATGAATGTATTATAAAATCACAAGAAAGGGAGGATCTGATTTCTTTCTTTGGGGGACAAGGTGAAGTTACGGGCAAGTTTTCACAAAGTAGCTTGTAGGATTGTACCAGGCACAGAGCAGGAAGGAGAGTCCAGGCAGAGAAAATGGGAAAAGCACAGAGATGGGAAAGCTGGATCTGAGAGTATATGACCAGGCTGAAGGATATGGTTTGGGATTTGAGGAAAGTGAAGTAGACTAGTTACCAGGGGAAGTTATGGAAGAATTAAAAAATGTGAACTCTATCCTAAAAGTACAAGTCTTTAGAAGATTTTAATCAAAGGAAGCCTAATTGGATTTATTTTTTTTAATTCTAGTGGAACCCCAGATTTCTGACTTGAGTGACATTGTTGTCCTGGAAGCAGTATAAATTCATTATAACCCTTTTAAAAAATAATCTTCCAGCATGTATCAAGGGTCTTCAAAATGCTCATACTTTTATCCTAGTAATTTCATGTCTGGGAGTTGGCTTAACCAAATAACACAAAATGCCTTTAGAACAGCATTTATGATAATAGTTCAGAATGCTTAAGACATACTGGTAAAATTGAATGAATAAATAAGTAAATGACTGACTGGTAGAAAGTAGTAGAAACATTGTAATAGAATAGTTACTGTACATTTACTGGGTAGTTGTTATTAATTCAATTGTGGTGGTTCTGAAAATTATATAAGTACATGGAAAAATTTATGATAACTGAAAAAAGAGAATAGCAAAATATACTTTATCATTATAATAGAATGATTATAACTCAGACCTATGTTTAGATAAATAAACTTGAAGGAAATACATCAGATCATAATGGTGGTGATTTTTGTCCTATTCTCTATTTTTCGATATTCAATATTAAAACTTAATTCATTTTCATAATGGAAAAATATAAAAACTTAGGAACTAAATGAATGTAATTTTGGGCTTATGTTTGAGGTATCTGAAACATCAAAGTGACAATAGGTAGTAAACAATTGGAAGTAGGCTTGGAATTCACCTCTGAGTGAGTACGCTGGAGACATTTCAATAAATGTTGACTAAATTGAAGTTCTAACCATTTTCCTTCCCCTTGGGTCAGAATCCCAGAATCCTAATGAAATGTATTAGAATTTTACCATCATTTGAACTTACATAGGCTCATATTAATGGGGGGAAAAAACCTCTTCCCTTTTTCAACTACGCACCTGAAGCAGTTGAGAGGACTCTCCTTCCCTGTATGAAAGTAATCTTAATCAGCTAATCTCAAGTAACATAGAAAATACTTTATTTCAAACATGTATCATTTCATAAAGTTTTTTTTTCTTGTACAGAAGGAACATTGATTGCTTTCCTTAATATTGGTATCATTTTTCTTATGTAGTAATTCTTATTTAAGGGTCAAGGCTTGCTCTATTTTCAAATTTTTAATGAAATAGAATTCCAGAGACATATTCAGCCTATTGAATTTTGATGGACTTTTGACAATCTAGATATTTTCTAATTAGAGGAATTCAGTTCATTAATCTAGTGTACCATATGCTAACTGTGCCGTAGCAGGTATGGTTTGGTTTAAAGATTGCTTCTTTGGGGGTCCAGAGTAGTATTCAGAAGAGATGATTGTTTCTCGTTGTAACTGTAATAAATTGGAGACATATTTAAAGTAGGGGTAAGGGGAACATGAGGTGATCCTTTCATTGTTCCCGTGCCATGAGGACAGGGTCCATGCGCCCATTATGCAGACTGGGACTTGATGTTGTGTCCTGTCCAAGTATCTGTGAATACAAGGATGTGTGAATTCACATTTCACACATTAGTCATAGGAACTAGTGCTTTTCAGAGCACAGTCCAGTTCTTTTGCAACCTTTTCAGACTAAAGGAATAGTAGTGGGAAGAAAATGGTTAATTTCTAGGTTATTTACTACACCATGGTGTAAAAAGTCTCCACCAATTTTTCACAAAATCTGAAATTCCCACTGGAGCTTGGCTCCTCAAGGGCCTCTTTCATGAGTTTATGTAGGTTATTATGTTGACTTGAGGAATTCTTCATTTCCTAATGGGTGTTTCATTAATTCCTTCAATACCACTAGTAGCATGACCCCTAAGAAAATGGAACATAGGAAGGCAAGTTAGTATACGCACATGACGAGGGAGTATGGAAGTAAGAAAAGCCCAAGGACTGGAGCATAATACGTGGGGGCCCCTCAGAGTCAGGGGTCACCTGAAGGAATCTAAAGGCCAAGGCAATGGGGAGGGACATTAATCAACCAAACCCCTCCTGCATGGAAGTCAATGGAATAAATGCTGTAAGAGACCAAAAAAGAAAGGAAAATGTGACATGGCCTTTTCCTTCAAGGGAGTTGCCGCTGCAAACAGTGTCTGGAAAAGAATTAAATATTATAACAATTATGGAGTATTCATTGTGTGTTAGGTTCCATTCTAAGTGCTATATATGTATCATCTCATTAACATTCACAAAAACTCTATGAAATAGGTATCGTGGCTGTATTTATTTTATAGATCAGGAACTGAGGCACAGGGTGATCAAAAATTTTTGAGCCTTCAGACCAGGCATTCTGATTCCATAGCCCTCACTTTTGAGCGTTATATTATACTGCCTCCCAGACAAACCTTTTATATTGCAGGGCCTCTGGGGAAAGGAGAAAGAAAAATCTAAGTGTATGCTTGGCAGAGCACAGTCTGTCTATGATGCCGTATTTCTTCTACCTCATTACCTGAAGTCTTACAAAATATGGAACTTACAAGGAATTGTCTTGCTTGTTGTAAGGTATTTGGCCTAGGGTAGTTTGGAGGATCCTTATAATCCCAAACCTAAATCTTTAATCTGACCCTAGAATGTTTTCTTGGGTCGAGGCTAATTGAACCTAAGGGATTTGATTTTGTTATTGTTCTGAAGTCTTAGCCAAGAAATATTTTCTTTTTGGACTTGCTACCTGAAATGTGGGTAGCTGAGCAGAGTTACTTGGTGGCCTTTGATCCCATTAGAGAGTTCTCAATTGGTGGCTCAATCCTTGAATGAAAGCTGATATTAAAATAACACCAAGCTGAAGTCAAAGGAGATTTGTAGTGTAATGTATACATTCACAATAACCAAGACTTGGGGAAAATAAAATGAGTTTCAGTTGGCTTCATTTGCTCACTTGTGACTTTCCTTTCACTCTTGAGTGGTTCTTAAACCCACATCTTCACATATCAGGGACACAGCAAGACATAAAATCCCTTACTCCAATTTAGGATTTTAGAAGCTGTCAGAACTTGATAAACTGCAGCACTCTCTTTGATACTCCAAGAAAATCCAGTGACAAATGCTGCTAATGAATTTGAATTTCTCAAAGTTCAGGTACTACTCTAATTTCATCTTCTTACACTATTTTCTCTTCCATGAATCTTCATTTCATCACATTTGGCCTTTTTTTGAGGCCTGACCCAATGACCTCATGTTTACACATGCACTTGGGCCAGCACTAGGGTGAGATTGAGAGCCTCCTCGAATCCTGCATCACAGGGGCCCACTTGCCCACGCACCATACAGGACACCGAGGGATTGTAAAACTGATGAAGATATGGCCCTTAACCTCAATCACACAGTCCAGTAGGAGACACAAACATGAACCAGTGTATGTTGTTAAATTGTCTCAAATTGTCAATTAAGCCATGCTACACATTTTTTCTGTTCCCTGTAGCCAGTTACATAATGAACTCAAGAAATAAAGTAATAAGTCATTCGGATATATGATATCCTTTAAAATAACTTACAGATTTTGCTGAAAACAATATTCAAATATTCCTCTATCAAACTCTCAGAATTAGCCTAAAGAAGAGTACTTTAAATGCTGTCTTTTACCAACTGGGTGGAAGAATGAAACTCTTTGCTCTTTTGTCTCAATGAAAAAATAAATAAATGCAAAGGTAAAAGTATGTGGACCTTGAGTGGACTTACCATCTTACTGCTTTGAAAGTGCTTTGTCAGAGTTAATTTCCCCTGTGGCTTCTAAGTTAGCTTTTTGGGAATCACACTGCAAAATTCCTTTGTGACGAAAGTAAGGTAGGAGACTGGATGCTCGAGTTCACCAACTTCTAAGCAAGCATGATGCTTCACCTTGCTTACTTTCTCTCTCATTTTGATAAGGTCTGATTTGGATGGTGGGGGAGCTAGTCCCCCAAGGTTGTCTACTCATTTGCTTCTTTCCAGCTGTGGGGCCATCTGTACTGTCTAGGGTTTAGAAAGGGCCATTCAACTGAAGATGTTTATTATATCAGGGCCATGTTGGTTTTCTATTGTGTTGCACACATTTTTCTATTTTCATTCAGTGGATTTTTTAAGATGTAAATAATTTAGAAACAAGTTTCTATTAATGCTTTTAAATATTCTTTTTTAATTTTTTCTTAATTACAGAGCAAAGAGATTGCATTCCAACTTCATGAGGATTTAATGAAGGTTCTTAATGAGCTTTATACGGTAAGCACACAATCTTTCTTCTTTTACAAGAATTCTTGGTTTAGAACCTGGTTACTGGTAGAAACACTGCTCATTTTAGAACTCATTCGAAGCCAGAGTGTCAATGGATACTCATCTGGTTGAAATGTGACCAAGTGGATAGATGCATGCTACTATTAATATATTCCTTTGCAACTCTGCCCAATTTACAGAGACTATATTCAAGTAAATTTTATATATACATGTGTGTATATATACATGTATACACACACAGACATATATATGCAGTTAGCTCACATTAAGAAACTAAAGTATAGATATCTCAATAAGACATGTTTTTAACTGTTTGGATTATATGTGATCGCTTCTCGGCCTTTTGGCTAAGATCAAGTGTGGATTATATGTGATCTGTACATATATTCAATTCCAGACTATTTTATTTAAAATTGTTGCCATACTGGGACTTGAGCCGTTTAGAGTTGCTTTATTCTGGTACTTTAATTTCTTTCCCCCCCCCATTTTAGTTCAATTAATTGTTTGATTAATGACATATATTAAAATTACTGAGGGTATCTATTTTTCCTTCCTTACAATAAATTGCTTTTTTTAAACTTACATTTTATTTAGGGTACTGCATACAATCATAAGAAATTAAATAATTTAAAACTACTTTATTTTTAAAAAAACTAAAACAAATGATGTTGTAAGTTGGAATTAGTAATATGCCCATGTAAATATTTTTTTTACATGTAATGATCAAATTATTAGATACAAATTTCTTTGGGGGTGTTTGAGGAGTTTTTATTTTAAAAGAGAATAAAATAACATAATGAGAACTGAGTAATATTAACTTATACTAATGATAGATATTTGCATTTTCATTGTACAAGATTATTTGAATTTTCCTTTATAGGCCGACTAAACCTGAGACTTATTATTGAAATATGTTTCTTGATCTACCAATTCCATTTGTTCCTAAAAAGCCATGTATGTAACATACAATTGTGTGAATTACATTTTTAATGCTCTATTGACACTTCCTGATTGAAGGTACCTGTAAATTAAACTTTTATAAAATGAAAGACATCTTTATAAAGTGAATTCTATTTTTTGTGTGTGTGATAAATCTGTATTTTTATAGAGCACATTTGCAACATCTGTACATATGAATTGAATTGATGGTTTCTATGTATTAATTCCTTCTTCAGAAACTTTTAACTCTCCATGCAATCTGCAAAAGCCTCATGTTATAAGGTGATATCCACATACCAAATACCTAATGAAGTTGAGTTTTAGATGATAAAGGCCAATTACTAGCCAACACTTTATGTGATTTGTTAATTTCTGATAACCTGAGGTATCAATCATTTCTAGAAGCCCTGTTATTTAAAAGTTAAATGAGCCTTGTGCCTCTGAGACTTCCAAAGGAGAACATGCAGAAATTCTATGTCATCTTTCATTGAACTATTTTCAGATGAGGACTTTGTGGTACCTTCCTTATGGTTCCCTTGGCTTGGACATTGTTTTACCCAGGAATATAAATCAGTCCCTGATACTTTAAAAAATAAGGCTTCTGCTTGTCACAGCATCATGTACAAGAGCCTGTTGATTATGGTCTGAAACTAGTAGTAGTCATCAAAGCAGCAGTGGCAAAAATAAACTTGATTACTGAATACAAGAAAAGTCAATAGAATGTTATGAAAATTTTATCTCAGTGAGGGATATATATGATACATATAAAGAAATTTCTCCTAGATCCAGCCTATCAATTGGATTTAGACATTTAGCAGACTCTATGGAGTTCAATCAAGTAAGCAGACATCTCCTCAAAAGTCTTATCAATGTCAGCCTTTCTAAAAGCCTAAAGGAGCCAGGCTCTACAAAAGGGCACTAGAGTTTGAGTGACCCTGTTGGAGTCATTTAGCCTCTCAGAATCATTTGAGGAATTGGGGATAGAGGAGACAGGCAATGAGGTTTTAATTATATCGTCTGTAGATCACTTTGAGCTACTTTAACCAGAGAGCGTGCTCAGCCAAGGTCAAAGGTCATGTTCTGTGGGGAGAGAACTTCATATCATTCACACACACACACGAATTTTCTCTCTCTCTCCTCTAAAAGGAGATGCTGTCTGGTCTCTCTTGTACTTTATATTTAAATACACAAATTCTGTCTTGTTCAAATAAAATCTATCCATTATACATATTCAGTTTACATTAGGAAAGAGTGAAAGTGAGGCATATTTGAACGGTGGACCAAGAGTTGAAGGAGTGTGGTTTAGCTTCCTTATTCAACCACTGAGTGGTATTTTGGTCATGAATAAATAACTTCTAGTTGCATCGTGCATAGAGTCTTGTACAACTGATGATGTAATAATGATTGCTGAACTAACAGGTATAAAATATGTAGCTTTGGGGAATTGCAGATGCTATTTAATTATCTTTTCAGACAAATATTCACTCCTCACTTTCTCTCAATCCTTGAAACTCCTTGGGAGTCGAAGGTGAACAGTTGAGAAGTATATTAACTGCCATATGCCAGTGGGGTACTTTATTTTAAGTTACAGTCAACCTTTGTGGTGGGTAACAGCCCTATATGTGGACTTCCTGATCCAAAAATATTACTCCCATAGCAACTGCTGATTATTCCAGACATTCCCTCAGAAGACTTTGTCTCAAATAAAATACACATGTCCAAGAGGGATGCCTATGGTCACTTATACCTTAGAGTGAACTAGGTTTCATCAGCTTAGGTTGTGTGGATGATGTGATAGTTGTGGTATCATATAAAGATATGATAGATGTATGATATGATAGAGTACAGATTTTGTGGATAAGGCATGAATCCCTGGACTTCTGAGCAAGAGAAAGGATGGTGGCATCAGAATGGCTTCTGAAAGGGGAGGAGAGGCTCTGAAGACATGCAGCTCCTTTTCTATATTTTTGCCCAGTCTTGCCTTTATTTGCAGAAACAGGGCTTCAAAATGGTTTTGAGCCTCCATTTGGATGCTCAGACCACCACAAAGGACAGCTAGAGCAGTTAAGATTAGTTTGGCCTTGAGTAACAGAAGTACTCAAAATAATGGCATAAACAAAGTAGATGTTTATATTCTCTCTCACATAAAAGAAGTCCAAAGATTGGCAGCCCAGGGCTGGTATGGGGGTTACATAAAGCCATTCAAGACTCAAGTTCCTTCTCATCCCCTCTTCAAAGACTACAACCTTTGTCCTGAGAGTTCAAAATAGTTGTTAGAGCTCCAGCCATTATATCTGCATTCCTGGCAACTAAATGGAGAAAGGAAAGAAGGGCAGACCCCTTATCTTTTAAAGAAACTTCATAAAAGTCCCCACACAACACTTTCACATACATCTCATTGGCCAGAACTTAGAACATGGTCCCACCAGGCTACAAGGAGGTCTGGGAATTACAGTCTTTTAACTAGGCAGGTCGTTGCTAACCAGTTAAAAAATGGGGATTTAATTAATTTGAAAGAAAAGCGGAGTTATTTGCAGGCAACTAGCCATGCCTGCCAGAGTAGCTAACATTTATTGGATGCTTATTCTGTATGTGCTAGATATTGTTCTAAGCACATTACTTGCATTATCTCATGTAATCCTCACAACACCTCTATGAGGTAGTTACCTGCGTTATCCTCATTCGACAGATGAGGAAACCAGGGCTCAGAGGGGCTTGCCCCAGGTTGCACAGTAAGTAGTAGGGCGGGATCTTGAGTCCAGGTCTGGCTCCAGAGCCTGTGCTCTTTGCTGTCACTTTATCTCTATTGCCATAGTTTTGGCAAACCATTTTCTAAATAAGATCTCTAAATGTTAATGCCTCCCCCACAACACAGAGAACTTAAGCAATTTATCGCCTGCTCATTTGTATTTTTTAGAATCAATGGCATTAATGTTGCTTTAATAAAATGTAGGTGAAAAATTGAACATGTGGTTCAAGAGCAACCTGTACCTCTTAGACATGTTTATTTAAATGATCTAACAGATGGAACTCACTGGGCTAAAAAGTGGAAGGGTGAACCAAGATCCTCAGACTCCCTTTCTCAGTCTAATTTGCTAATTAACTTCTTTTTGAGTTGAACATTTGAAAACAAGCTAAAGGATAGAATTAGCAAGTTTGGGAGTATGGTTAAGAAACCAGGGAGAGTGCTGTGCCATAATGGAACAAAAATGACTGCTCTGGCAGTCAGCAAACTTGTGTTTGAATCCCAGCTCCAGTAATTGCTGGTTGAGTGGTATAGAGAAATCATTTAGCCTCTCTGGGCATCTGAATTAATCTGGGTTCCCTAGAGAAACAGAACCAATAGGAGGGATGTGTGTGTGCACAAAGTGATTTATTATAAGGAGTTGGCTCACAAAGTTATGGAGGGTGAGAAGTCCCAAGATGTGCAGTGTGGAGATCAGGAGAGCTAATGGCATAGTTATAGTCTGAGTCCAAAGGCCTAAGAACCAGGAGAGCCAATGGTACAAGTTTCAGTCCAATTTCAAGTCTGAAGGCAGGCCTCAAAGACCTGAAGGTGGACCTCAAAGACTACCACACAGAGAGAGCAAATTCTCTCTTACTCAGCTTTTTTGTTCTGTGCAGGTCATTGATGGATTGGATGAGGCCCACGCACATTGGGGAGGGCAATCTGCTTTACTCCGTCTACAGATTCAAATATTAATCTCATCCAGAAACACCCTCACAGACACACCGAATAACGTTTGACCAAATATCCCCGTGGCTAGGTCAAGTTGACACATAAAATTAACCATCATGGCATCTGACAAGACATCAGAGCATAGTGGGGAAGGGTCAATGCTTAAATCACAGCTCTGCCACTTTCGGGCTGTCTGTGACTCTGTGCCTCAGTTTTCTTATCTGTAAAAGGGAGAGCATAGTGATATCTAACTCTTAGAGTTGTTTCAAAGAGTAAATTTTATGAAGACTAATTTATTAATTAACAAGCATTTTTGAATGCTTACTATGCTAGGCACTGTTAGATGTGCTGGGGATACAGCTGTGAATAAAAACAGACCAACTACTTCCTCTCAAGGCAATTTATCTTCTAATGAGCAGAGAGAGACAGTAAACAAATAAATGTATAATATGGTGAGTATAAGTACTAAGAGGAAGAGTAAAGCTGAGTTAATACAGGTAAAGCATTGAGAACAGTGCCTGGCACATAGTAAATGCTTAATAAATGTTAGTAGTTAGTGGTATCCTCGTCATCCTCCTCCTCTTCATCATCAGTGGGTGGGGATGGTCACAGCCCTTTGTCTGCCTCACAAAGTAAATGTGAGATCAGGGATAATTTTAACAGTAATTACAGTTGGTTTTTACATATATTTGTACATGGTTTCCTGCTACAATAAATATATGTTACATTTGTACAAAAAAGACAAAAGAAGGTAACTTCTCTAAGAAAACCAAATCAATAATAAATATTAATAGGGCCGTGATAGGGGAAGTGGAAAATTTAATGGCAAAAACAGAGAAAAATGGTGACACAAAGGTTAGAGGAAACATTCAAAACAAAATCTGCCTTCCTCAGCCCGGTAAAGGGCTCATGATAAAACAGTGGTTTAAAGTATTAAGCCTGTCCCAATACCAAAATCTCAAAAGGTTATGCTGTATTTTAGTAGAGAAAGAATTATTTGCCCTCTATTAATATTTCTTTACTTTGTCAAGGCTTTACAGCATTATACTCAGCATTTTACAAAACAAGGAGTTTACCCCCCTCAGGAAGCTAATTCTAATAGAGATTAACACAGACGTCGTGATAAATCCGTGTGAAATTGATTGTTAATTGTGTGTAATTGATTATCACACTCTCTGTACATCAGTGGCATACATGGCTAGCCAGAGTCAAGAGGTAATCCATCCTCAAGTTCCATTAAGTCAAGAAGGAAAAAAACTGAGAAAATGAAGATTTATCCAACCCTTACCGTGAGGCAAGCACATCATCCCAGTCATCTCTCACGGCAGCCCTGTGACGCTGGTATTTCCAGTCTCATATGGAAGTAACGTCAGGTGTCGGGCAGGTGGGGGGGGAAGGGATGGGTAAATGTACACGGAAGGGGTGCAGAGTGCACTCTCTGGGAGATGGGCATGCTTGAAGCTCTGACTCAGGCAGAGTAAAGGCAATACATGTAACCTAAATGTCTGTACCCCCGTAATACTCTGAAATAAATTAATTAATTTTAAAAAAAAAGATTTACATATGGGAACTGGGGTTTGGAATAGTGAGCGTAGGATCACCCAGACAGTAAGTGACTGATCCAAAATTGAAACCCAGCTCTGTCCCCAAGGCCAATCATTTCCCACTGGACAGCTGCCTTAGGGAAGGATGCGCAGGGGAGGTGGCAGGATGGAGAGTGGACTTGAACTAAAGAATAAATAAAACTCTCGCACCCCATTCTCTGATTGACACTTGTAAAAACTTGATTGAGCTTTCCGGACTGTTGTAGGGGTTACAAAATGGGCAAACCCAGATGGCTTTGTGCATTTGGCTTTAATATCAGGATATGTTCATTTTGAATGCCTCTTTAAAACAATCTTTCATTTAGCTTTAGTATTCTCTGTGCTGACACCTCCTGTTAGGTGTGCATTCAAACACAGCTAAGTATCCATGTCTTGCTCCATTCTCCTTTGTTTTCTTCCTTCTGAGTGCTAACTCTGATTTGCCTAACAAATGTCAATGAAGGGTGGAAGCTGTCCTGGTATAAACCCAGAGGCTGCTAAGCAACTTTGCACAGGAGCTATTTGGAAAAACAGAATTGCCGAATGAGCACAGACTCTACCCCGGCCTTTCCATATCTTGGAAGCACTTATCTCTTTAAAATGTTAAAATAAAAAGAACTAATTATTTTTTAGAGGAATGAAGGAAGACACTGTTTATTATTTCAAGCCCTTCCTTGAAAACTCAGTCTCCGAGGACTGCCAAGGAAAGCTTTTTTGGCTGGCTTTGTGAGCCTCCCCCAAACCAGGAGCTGATACATTCTTCTATAAAGAAGAAACATGCCCAAGGCAAGGTTGAAAAGTCATTCCAAAAGAGCCCAAGATACTTGCCACCTCATATCGAAAGATTTTTCTCTGAGTCTCAAAGAGGTTTTTGATTTTGGAGAGAAGGGAGGTTTAAGTATTTCGCTCAAGGGCATTTTCAGCATTTGAAATATATATTTCTGTAGTGAAAATGAAAGTTCATTCCTTTGAGATGGACTACAAAGAGGTCTGGGTCTCAAAACAAAACACTGAACAAAGGGAAATAAGGAGTAAAGAATATGTAAAAAGCTTCCAAATTTAAAAACTTTTTGGAATACCACATTCTCCGTGATGCCACCTGGAAAACTTTTTTTAAAAGCAGTCTATTTGGAGACCTTGGGCTGACCAAGTGTTTCCATGTGTCCTTCCCCTGGCTTTGATTGCTAGACACACGGATGGAAAGAAAGAGGTTCTGGGATCATATGACTCTGCCAACAACTTCTGAATTCTAATCTTGGCTTTGACACAGAATGACTTTGGAGACTAGGCTAGCTAATTTAACCTGGCTTCATTTCCTGCCAAAATGATTGGGATTAATCAAATTACCATTTCAAGGATCTCTGAGGACAGCTGTTTGATAAGAACTTTATATGCAGATATCTTTTAGGACATCCTGCTGATTAATGATGCCACTGCTCCCAAGCTCCTGCTTACAGTTACATTTTCTGAGATTTGAGAATTAGTTATGATTGGTAATTATGTACCACAAATAAGACTGTCTTTTAAAAGAAGTAAGAACTTATATATATATATATATGTATTTGGTTTAGAAATGAAAAAGTGTTAGAAAGTACAGTTTAGTAAAAACAAAAAAGTTTCTGAAGAAAGTTTCATATCAAGAATCCTTCTCAACAAAGTATTTTGTCCAAACTATTACATTCTGAAATACAGTATTACAACTTTTAATTGATTAGAATGCTTTAATGACAGATATCTTAAGCAGAATGGTTTATTAGGTAATTAAGGTGCTTGGCTTTGTTTACCATTATTCAACAAACCAATCTATGTACCATATGATAGAATTAAATATATATGGTACTTGCTAAAACATAGAATAAGTTATGGGCATTTTCCTTGGATTCACTGTCTCAAATTGGATCAGAAATGTTGACCAGTAGGAATGTAAAACATCATGTGAAGAAAATCCAGATCTAAATCAGTTGTATCTGGTTATCCATTTCAGCATATCTTAACTCACGTGATGCTCTGAATTTAATCCTATCATAGTCTGATAGTATTTTACTACTGAATGAACCTTTAGAAATGGTCAAATTAACCTCCTCATTTTAGAAGACTATCACAAAGACCCAGAGAGAGTAAGTGATTCACTGAAGTCCCAGACCTAATTCATGGCCAGGTTGGAACTGAAACCCAGGTTTTATTTTAATTCAAATTAGCAAGTAGGTTCCTATGAAGTGTATACTGCTGTGCTAGGAGCTTCAGGTAAGACAGTACCAGGTCAGGAGGCTTTTAGTCTAGCAGATGTGCTAAAGGAAGGACATAATAACAGCTAACCATTGTGCCAGGTATTATTCTAAGCACTTTACATAATTGGCACTTTAAATTTTCCCAACAGCCTTAATGAGATGGGTGAGGCACAGAGGTGTTCAGTACCTTGCCCAAGGTCACACAGCTAGGAAGTCTCAGACCAGGCAGAGTCTATGCTCTTTGCCCACATACTGTACTCCCTTTTTATTGATAATTATAACAGAAGGCAGACTGATAGGTTCAGGCAGGGTGCCATGGAGATTCAAAGACAGAGAAGTCCACATTGAGGCTTGAGAAAAATTACAGAGAGAAAAGGGTCTGAAAATGGACTTCAAGGGACAGCAAGATTTCAGTAAGAAGACGGATGAATGGGGGGTGTGAGTGAAGGAGGCAAAAGCAGTGTGAGCATACAGTTGGAAAAGCACAAGGTACATTCATAGAATTTCCCTCTGGAGCCATATCTAGGGAGAAAGGAAAAATCAGGAGTTGAATGATTTCAGGACAGCTACTAAAATGAGATTTCAAAGAACATAGGCAGCAAAAGAATGGCTAGACACCTCGTCAGAAGCAGTTTGAAAACTCAAAGCTCTCTCGCACAGATTAACAAAGGCGTCTCACCTTGCTTCTTTTCCTCTTTTTTTTCTAATAAATGGAATGAGAAGTATTGAATTTGAGGCAGGAGTATATGTGTCAAATTCCAATCCACTTTTCATTGAAAGAAAAGAATCCCACAGCATCCTTTCCATTTTAGTTGATGCTGCAATTCTAAGGGTGTGGGCTTTTATGATTTTAAGGCCAAGCGTCTTGTGTCCTCAGTTTAAATATTTCATATTCTAAGCCTTGTAACTTAGAGGTCTAATACACACATGCAATGTTGAAGGCATGTGAAACATTCCCCTGAAAAGAATTAAATATTTAAAGTTGCAGATGACTTTGAAATTCTAGTAAATTTAGTGGCCTTTCATTATGCATGTGCTTTTCCCTTAACATTGCCAACTACTTGAAACTTTTCCTTTGCCACCAAAGGCCTAGCTTCTGCTGCCACTGTGTTGTTTGGTGTGGCCCTAGTTAATGTGTGTTCCATGTGCAAACTCTTGGATTTTTTTTTCAGTAGATTAAACTTGTATTTCGGTGCCTCTGAAGACTTTGTATGATAACCCCTTTTGAAATAAGAACTTTCTGAATGACCTTCTCTATCACTGACTTTCTCTGTTGACTCTTGGGCATGATTAACTCTCTTTGCAGCTCAGTTTCTTTGGTGCATCAAACAGAGACCATCCCTCAGCTCCCTAGCCTTTTAGGTGTGTGAGAATAAACAAGTGAGCATTGCCTGAGCTAGGGCTATTGTAGGTTTAAAAGATATTATCTTAGCCTGTTCAGGCTGCTATAATAAAATACCTTAAACTGGGGGTCTTATAAACAACAGAAATTTATTGCTCAGTTCCAGAGGCTGGGAAGTCCAAGATCAAGGCACCAACAGATTCAGTATCTGATGAGGGCCTGCTTTCTGGCCGCTAGACAGCAACTTCTTGCTGTGTCTTCACATGGTGGAAGGTGCAAGAGGTCTCTCTCAGGCTTCTTTTATAAGAGCACTAATCCCATTCAGGAGGGCTCTGCCCCTATGATCTAATCATCCCATTGTGTCCCCCTAATACCATCACCTTGGGAGTTAGGATTTCAACATATGAATTTTAGGAGGCCACAAACATTCATATCATAGCAGATGTGATAGAAGGATGGGGTATTTTATTAATTGTCATAGCATTCATGAAGCATTCACTGTGTGCCAGTTAGCACTGCAAGTGCTTGACATGTATTACTTCATGTTTTTTCTGCACAACAACCTTATGGGTATTATTCTTATTCCCAATTTAGAGGTGAGAAAATCAAGGAACATGGCATAAGGCAAAACTGTAATAGTATTTGAACCCAGGCAGTCTGATTCTTGAGTTTAACCATTAGAGCCGTTCAGAAATGGAATGGGCTATCTTTTAAGACCGTGCTCTTCTTCTTTGGAGCAAGTATGTGAAGAAGGATTGCAGCTTGTAAGGTTCTGTGATTTATAGAATGCAATTATTCAGCCTTTGTCCCAAATCTCAGAATTTGTGCCTTATCTCTAAGTTGAATAAATGGAAAGTACTAAAAGCATTGTTGCCTCCACTCAAAAATTGTTATAGGATCATTTCTATTGCGTCCAAGTCATACACACTGAATGGCTGGGCAGGGGGCCTTTCAACAAGTACATAAGTCCTGGGACTACATGGGTGACTAACACATGGTCCAGTCATCAGGGGGCTAGACTAGTGAGACATGTCCACATGCAGCGTTGGTTGCCAGGTTAGCTAGAATACACAGAGTCACTCGGGGGCTTCCTGAAGAAGCTGACACCTGAATTTTTCATGATAGAGGACAGTTGGGAAGGGCGTTCCAAAAAGAGGAGTGTGTGAGGAAAAGCACAGATGTGTGAAACCACATTGCCTGTGCAGGGAACTCTGTGCACCTTGACGTTACTGGACCATTAGCAAATCATTGGTGTATTAGTAAAAATAAACATAGTATTAAGCTGGGCTTTCTTAAAATCCGTTGCCCTCACCACTGGCTCTTTACCCTATGACAATGAGTACTTGAGAAACAAGAAGGGAAAATAATCTTTTGCAAAATCAGAATTTATTGGATAAAATGAAATTTATTTCATGTTAGAAATCTCTGAGAATTGTGAAGTGGGCAGATATTGTAGTATTACACCAAATTGTTAATTACATTTATGAAAAATGATCTAATGATCTAGCATAAACCAATACAGAATAAAACATAATTGAATTTCTTAGTAATAGAACACTAATGAAGTCAAATAAGACAAGGCCTGTTTGTGGTACATAGTAGGGGTCTTGAGAAATTTTTGGTGAATATGAATGCCCATCAAGAGTTCTTTAGAGATAAATAAGACCAATAACCCCTGTCTATGACTCAAAGACTTAAATTAGAAACTACCTCCAATAAATGCTGGAAATAGAGCAAGCACAGATTAAGAATAATAAATAGAGTTTATTCTTGCTACAAATAAAAGCATTTTCTTTTTAACAAGGTATAAAATGATTTATCCTCTTTAGGATAAATTAGCCATTTTTCATTAAATGGTTTTATTAAAGTAGGAAAATCTTATGAAACTAGTAATTTATAATAACATTTAAAAATTATTGTTAAATTTAGCATTTTGAAAAAGATAGCTAATGCCCTGCTTTAACTTAAATGTAACAGTCAAAAATAGAAGCACGTAGCATATCTGTAAGTATGTCAGCCCCACACCTACCAAATAATTCCTGGGTTTTCCTTCTTAATGAGCACTTGATGATTGATCAATAATCAGTTTGAGAGCTAATTAAAGTCACTAGAGTGATAGATATCCCTGTATAAGGTTCATCAATATAACAATGTGCTAGACAGACTACAGGGGCATTGTTCCTTTCTAGGTAATTTCTGTGCAGCAAAGCACATGAGTTATGGCCTCAGAGCCCATGGAGAATTCTAGGAGGAATCTTATATCCCTGGCATAGCATGGTGTACTACTTGCTGTCCAAAGTCAACAGACACAGAAGGAGATAATTAGTATAATTTGTTGTTACCCTGGCTTTTCCTTTTGGGTAAAATTTACCTGCCATCTACCCTGACACTGAAAAAAATGAACACTGTTAGCCACTGAGAAGTATATTTATTATATGTTTCCCCAAATAACAAATTCTTACAGTGTTTAGTTGGTATAAGATTAATATTTGAAATCATGGACTCCATAGAGTTTCAGAGCTGGAAAAGGCCGGAGAAAGCACACGGACCAGCCACCTCCTTTGTAGGTAAGAAAGCCGTGGGCCAGCTGAGTCAGATAAAGCCTTGCCTCAGGATCACACAGCCATGCGTGGCAGATTGAGGGGTCACACCCACAGAGATCTAGGACAGGAAAGGTCCTTCCACCAACACTGGCTCCTGAAGATGGGGAAGAAAACAGTCAATCTCCAACAGAAAAAAAAAACTAACTGGAATGACAGTATGGATACTCTTTTCACGTACTACTCCTAAATGCCATCCTACACTCTTTCCTCTGAGCTTCATCGAATACTCTCCTTTTAGAAAATACATTAAAATTCTCTTAGAAGGAAGCCTTCTGCATCCAGAAGTTATGCGATTAGTTTTTCCTTCTAGGATCATGCCTCTACTTTGTCTTTCATTCCACACTTTTCAAAGTGCCCGAGGGGTATAGTTTGGTTCGATGGTCTCCCTAATTTGGGTCCTGCAGAGAGACCTCATGTTGTCATCTCTAATGACAACAGGCTCATGTGGAGGGTCAGAAAGGCTGAGGTTACAGAGCTATTTTGCAGCAAAGCCAGGACCAAAATCCAGGTTGGTTGTTTCATAGACCTTTCCATTAAAAACGTTATGCTATATGATTACTCCTGAAGCAAAATCTTTAACATGACACTGAACAGAATATAATTATTTTTATGATTCTTTATGAGCTATTTCCTCCCTCGGCACATGTGTTCTCTATTTTCCCCTTTGTTTTGTCTATTCTCTGCATCTCCTTTACCCTGTCATTTGGTTAGCTGGCAGGCCCCAGCCAGCAGAGTCCACAGTCCCAGACAGCGCCTTTTGTTCAAAGCATTTGTTTGGATTATAAATATAATTTGATGATAAATTCAGACTGTTATGCTGCTTTCATTTCAATGGAATCACAATGTGCCTCAAGTTTTCTTTGCTAAACCAGCTATAAAAACCATTTCTCATGCTATTTAATTGTTCATCTTGGTCTATTTTCTCATTCTAAAGAATTTTACTATATGCTAAAATTCTTAACATATAGATAAATGGAAAGATTGATGGTTTTCCTCCCCTTATCTCTGTTAGAAATGATGATCCTTCCAATAGTGGAGAAATAATTACCTATTATTAAAATGAATTATCTTATGGTATTTTTTTCAAGTATCAGTAGCTGACATTTACGGTGCCCGTATTATACGCCAGCCCCTTTCTTCTGTGCTCCTTATATGTGTTAACACATACAATCCTCCCAACTGCCCCCGGCAGTGAGTAATATTGTAATTCTGATTTTACAATAAGGAAATTGAGGCACAGAAATGTTAAGTTACTTGCCCAAGCTCACACAGCAGTTAAGTGCAGAGGTAGAATTTGAACCTAGGCGGTCTGTCTTATGAGTCTGAGCTGTTAGCCACCAGGGTAAGGCTTTTCAAAGCGAGTTCTATAAATGTTACTTTGCAAATATAATTAAGTTTTGTAAACTCTGCTTTCACTGGCTTATAAAGAGCCATACAGGCCTAGGAAGAAGAGGTGGGTTTGTGAAAGTTCATCATTGTGACAGTCCTACTGACCACTTATGACCTCAGGGATCAGCAACTTTTTCAGCCCTGATGTCACAAATGAGAATAAAAAATACTTTCTGGTGTCACTCACAGGCCTTACATGGGAGGTGGAAGATGGGGGATGGGAACTGATAGAGATCCATTGTAGGTACTGGCTGAGTAGCATTAATGTTAAGGGTTGGCTTCTCCTGCCTTTACATTCTTTATATAAATAATCTATATTCCTTACTCCTTTTCTCCCTAAATGGGTTCCCAGACTTAAATATAAGCTGATTAAAAAGAAGCCTGGGCCGGGCCCAGTAGCACACACCTGTAGTCCCCAGCTACTTGGGAGGCTGAGGCAGGAGGATCACTTGAGCCTAGGAGTCCAGCCTGGGCAATATAGCAAGACCCCATCTTTGATGGATGCATCCATGCCTGGGAATCCTTCTTCACTTAACTTTTATTCAGGCTACCCTGAAGTTTACCACTGCCCCACTCCCACTTTCGCATCTAACCACCCCCTAATTGTTGTACAGTAAGAGTAGGCTTGCTTTTGTGTCTTCTCTACTAGATAAGGATTATGTCTTTCGTCTCTAGCCTCAAGGCCTAGCTCAGCGCCTGGCATATGCACATTCAGTGGCTGTTCAGTGGATGAGTAAATGCGATCAGTATACATTGCCCCCGAAACCTGGGCTCATGTCTGCCTAATTTTACAGTAACTGTCACCTATGTTGAAAAGGATGCTAATAATAAGATGTACATTGTAGATAGGCTAGAAGCTTTTTCAGAGTGTGAAATTAGGGTAATGTGTTTTATGAGCATGTAGGTAGAGGTAGCTATGCAGCCATCTCCTAGGACCTAGGCCTTCCTCACTGGCGTAACATATATCAATTTTAAGAGGTTTGGGCTAGCCTGGCTCTGGATGTGAAAAAGTGGGAAAGGCCTCCATTGGTCTGCTTTTGTTGTACCTCAATTCTCCCGGCTGCTTTGCCTTTAGGAGACCTGCACGTGTCTGCTTAGAGCCTGGATATGAAGCCCCAAAGCCTGCACCCTTCTATATCATACCTTAGAAACTGTCAAGAATGAGGACTACCCACCCTGCTGTGTGCTTACATGCATTCTGTCATTTAATCCTCATTTTACCTTGGAGGAACTGGGGCTGGGGGAAGTTAAGAAACTTGCCCAGTTAGGAAGTGGTGGCACCAGAACTCAAATCCAAGCCTGCCTGGCTTCAGAAGCTGTGTTCATCAGCGGGGTTGGCCCAGTATACTAAAGAGCAAGGAGGCTAGAGATTACAGGTGTACAGATCATGGCATTCCGTATTCTGAGTGCTGTCTTAGAGGGAGTTCCTGCTGCCACCGCTGTCTGGGATAAGCTCCAAGAGACACAGCATGGCCAAGCGGAGGCCATAACCTCGAAGGAGGGACTGAGCCTGTGCCAGGCTCCTTGCAGCACAGCTCCTGGGGCTCAGCTGAGGGTGGCCCAGTGGCACTGGCACTGCTTTCCCCATGAACCTGAGAGCTTCCTAGGAAACCATAGCAATGGGCTTCCAAGGCTATGGTCCTACCCTGATGCTTTTGTTAGCCTGTCACTTGCAGAAACTCAGTTACAATTAGAGCTCTCTTATGTATTGATTGCAGAAAATAGATCTTTATCTTAGGTTGTTGACAATTAAGGAAACCCAAAGCATGTAGTTTCTCAGAAGAGCTTTTAGTGACTGGTTCAGTGAAGCAGCAGGCTATGGAGTTAGGAAATACTGTCACTAACATATTGTTTTTCATACCCCTCCCCCACCAAACCACCACATCATTTTTTTTTGAGGGGCCATAAATTCTCACACTAACTATATTTCACAAATGATTTAGAACTATTTGTCATCCCATTAGTCCAATCCCAAGTACTTATTGGTGGTGCTATTTTGGATGCTGGGGATGGAGAAGAATAATGCCAGGCACACAGTAGGTGTTGAATAAATATTTGTTAAATGGATAAACGAATAGATGAGCTGACTATAAAATGGGTCCTGTCCTCCATTTGTTTCTCACCACATGTCTATTTTACTCATACTATATGTAAGGCAATGTCAAGGCTCTGAAGGTAAGACACAGTGGGTGCCCAGCTGATCTTATGGGACAGTCCACAGTACTGGGTGGTACACACGTGCCTGTGACACATGGCAGAGAGTCTGAAGTGCTGTCAGTGCTTGTCTTGGCAGTCAGAAGAAGAAGATCACCCTGGCAGGGGAACCAGTGAACACTTAGCAGGAGGTGCAATTTTAGCTTTGCCAGTGGTGGATCGGTCAAATAGTAACAGGCGAGGTGCTGAGGGGGGCCGCTCAGGCAGCAGGAAAGTACAAATTCTGGGGAGCCATCAGTGATTGACTCAGAGTGGTACACGAAGAGCTGCCTGGACAGCTGTCGAGACCAATCTGAATTCCACGGTGGAGGGAATCGTGTCAAGTTTAAGAAAAGGTCAAAGAGAACAATGGAGAAAAGGCCCTGTCATTGCCATTGTGCGTTCTTTTTCTTATTTTCCATTCCCTCTTCTTCCACACTAAATGAGGCCACTTCACACCCCCAGGCATCCTGCACGTCTCCATCACATTATGACTAAGGTACTGCCTTGACCATACTGTCTGCACCTCTGTGGATTCACAAACCCCTGGAGAATACATTTTACACTTCTTAGTTGGGATTTCAAGGCTCTCCTGATCTGGTCTGTGCCAACTTGTCCAATCATATCGTTCAGCTCTGTTACCCGACCATCCACTTTCCAAGCTCTTCCCTGGACCCCCTTCTCGGCCATCTTGGTCTTCTCACGCCCACCTCACCTGTGTGCTCCCCAGCCCTCACTATACCTTTGCTGATACCATCCTTCCAGCCCGGACGCCTCCTCCTTCATCTGTGCTCGTCAGAATATCTAAGGCCTACTTTTTAGTCTCCAAAATTTTAAACTCTTAGAAGATGGGAACCAAGTCTGTATTTTTACATCCATCAGTGCTTTATGGGTGTTAAGCACCCAGCAGATGTTGAATAATAAGTAATTATCTCTTATCCCTTCTTTTCATCCATTCCTACATACATCGAAAGTAACTGTACTCCTTAGATAAACAGGCCTTCCAATTGTATAATATTTTAGACTTTCCAAAGGTTATGGCATAGCAGTCCAGCACACCTAATGTGAAGCCAGACTGCCAGGGTTCCAGCCATTGCCCTGCCAGTTACCAGCTGTGTGACTTTGGGCAAGTTACTTAACCTCTTTATGCTTCTGTTTGCTCATCTGTATAATGGGGAGAATAAACGTACCTACCTCATAAGAGTTCCTAGAAGGATTAAATAAGTTATTATTTGTAAAATGCATAGAACAATGTCTAGCACATAGAAAACTTGCTGAACTAAATATGTACATATATATGTACATATCTGTATTGGTGGTTCTGTCTATATTGTATACATAGATATACACATATATAGTAAGTACTCAGTGAAGTTTAAGTTAAACACACACACAGGGACACACAATTTGGCATCCACAACAACCTTGTAAGGTGAGCAGAGGCATTAAATAACTTCCCCACATCTAGTAATTGGTAGATCCATTTTTGGGATCCATGTATTCTAACTTCTGAGCCAGAAGTTAAAGAGTAGAAATGATAGCCTGCCTTCATCCACTGAACTTCTCAAACACATATGTAGTCTTCAGATACACAATGATTTCTTCACACTGACTACTGGAAATTTACTACAGGTATTTTCATTATTTTGGGTTTTTTGTTGTTTGTTTTTAGAGACAGGGTCTCACTCTGTCACCCAGACTGGGGTGTAGTGGCATGACCATAGCTCACTGTAACCTTGAACTCCTGGGCTCAAGTGATCCTCCTGCCTCAGCCTCCCAAGTAAGCTGGGACTACAGGCACAAGCCACCACGCTTGGCTAATTTTTTTTTTTTTGTAGCCATGGAGGTCTCACTATGTTGCCCAGCCTGGTCTCAAACTCCTGACCTCAAGCCATCCTCCCACTTCAGCCTCCCAAAGTGCTGGGATTACAGGTGTGAGCCACCACATCAGGCAAATAATTTTGATGAAAAGCACAAGAGTAGTGTCAGATATATGATATTGGCCTGTCAATAAGAAAAAAAAATGTTAACAGCTTCCATGCAAAAGTTATCATGCGAGATATCCCAGTCTCACAAAGATATCCATGATGTGAGTCACTTTCTACTTGACTATATTTTTCCTGCAGCTGAGGAAAGATGGAGCAAGAAAGATGAGTGTGCTGAATGGAGAATTATGCATGAAGTTTCAGTAGAGAAGAAATCAAATAGGAAAATATGCTATGGGAGTACATTTGAATGGATGTATGCCTATGACATCATTTGGTATGCAAAGACTTGTATTTGCATTACACTAATGGTGAAGCTGTTATTTTCTTTGCAGTATGTACTCAAAATGCACCTTTAGAAAATAAAAGTTTTCTTTTACTTCTCTGAAAAAAGAGAACTGTCTGTTATTTCAAATACAAAACACATTGGACTTCTGTCAACAGCTTACATTTTAAATAATGCAGTTTGTGCTTGCATTCATTATCTGCAATTAGAATTCTCCAAAAGCTTTTAGCGTTTTTTCTCTCCAACTTTTAAAATTCATTCATTATAACCGTTCACATTTTAGAGAACAGTGGGAATCCTAAGTCAAATCAGAAAACTGAACAAAGAAATTTGTTTCCTGGAAATTACCATTCAACTGGGTAGAGAATCCTCAGCTATTGTGCTGAACCACATTGTGATGAGATACCTATACCCTCTTCTTGCTAGTGTTAGGTCAGACGCAAATGTTTTTCTTTTAACCCAGACTGGTTAATAAGAAACACCCTGCTCGCAGTCAGCTCAGTATCTTTGCTCTTTTACTAAGGCTTATTTGTGTAAATTACCTGTTTATACTAGTCCTCAGTATCCACGTAAAGCAAGAATCAGGAGTTCAGGTCTTTTCTCTGTGATATATTTAAAAGAAGTATTTCTCAAATACCCGGGACTGTCTGGGATACCTTTTATCTAAGTATGATGGGAGTCACGTGTTCTCATTTCTTCCTTCCTGTCTATTAGCAAGACGAATACAGCCAGCTGAGCAATTCTGTGTGTGTGTGTGTGTGTGTGTGTGTGTGTGTGTGTGTGTGTGTGTTTGTGTGTGTTTGTGTGTGTTTGCGTTTGGCTTTTTTCACCCTTTCATTTTAAGATGTAACTGGAACCAGGCCCCAAATGGTATGTGGGTTTGCTTCAGGCAGGGCATGTAAATAGAGCCAAGCCTAGAAATAAATGCAAGGTGTGTAGCAGATTCATTGACCTCACTGTTTGTCCAGCTGCAGGGTGACTCCCTCCTCATTCCCCAGCTGTCCAACTGCTTTCTAATGCTATTTTATATTTCTTTTAAACTGGAGTACCCAACCAAACTTCCACTGGATAGGTTCGATAATTACTAAAAACAGACAGCTTTCCAGTTACACACAGCTCAGAAAAAGCTGCCAATGCTTTGTAGTTTAGCCCTTACTTTGTTCGTGTTCAGTAATGCCTTCGACATGATTTGCTAGCTTACATTTTTAAGGAAAGACATCATCAGATTTTATGAAAATGAGTAAAGGCTCTTCATTAACCCCATGTTTTACTCTTTAAAATATTCATCTTGAGAACGTGTGTTAAGTTGAACCATAAGAAAGTGCTGATTGTTTGCCTTTTTAAATAACCTACAGAAACAACGATTACATATGCTTTAACCCGAATAAGCATATTTATTTCAGTGGTACTTCCAAGTCTCAAACTATTTCAAAACTCAGCCCTTGAAATGAGAAAAATCAAGTTCATTACTTAAATGTTACATTAATCTCAACTTCTTAACAACTACACACACCTTGGTTAAGAAATTGGCTCTGAATAACTTGTGGTTATTTGCAAATGAAGTAAAATATGTCTTCTATGGATGAGAATGATTATATTGGAAAACTACGATTTTCAGATAAAATCTCTGAAAAATCTGTGACTGTTATTCTGTATCTAAGAACATAGAGATTATATGCAGATTTATAGATATTATTATAAGAATTAATGAATACATGTAATCATTATTTGAGAAAATATTTATTAAGTGCCTATGTTATCTAAAGTACTTTCAGAGGTAACTCTCTAGATAAGTTAGTTTGTTTTAATTAGCAGAGTGTAAAATTGGTAATATATTTCTACGTCTCAAAAATGTGCATAGTCTATAACCTTGTGATTCTACTTCAAATTTATCCTAGGAAATATGACACAATTTTTGTGCACAAAGACTTTTGTGACAATAATGCAACTGAAATTTTTTAATTTTTGAGGATTCATTATGTAAGTTTACAATATACATGGAAAGAATACATTATAAAATGTTTATATTCTATGTATTCCTAAATTTATTAAAATACAAATTATATATATCATTTCTAAGAAAAGAAATAGGATATACATCAAGGGTTTTCAACACAACTTTATTTATAAAGCAAATAGTTGAAATATACTAAAATTTTCAGCAACAGGAAACTAGGTAAATTATGTCACAGTCATATAGAAAAATACCATTCAGCCCTTAATATTGTGTTTTAGAAGAATATTTGATGATATAGGAAAATGGTTTTTTGTTTTATTTTGTTTTGTTTTTTTTAAAGGGTGGGAGGAGGAGGGAAACATGGCCCTACCCGACCCGCAGTCTCCTCCTCCACTGCCCCAAAAATGTTTTGATATATTAAGTTAAAATGGACATTAGAAATTATAAATACAGGATGATCCCTGTTTTTTAAAGGGAGAATTTATATATGGCATTTTAAAATGAAGAAGTGTGTGTGTGCATTTTCATCAGAAAAAGACTGGAAGACTGTATACCAAAATCTTAACAGTGATTATCTTTGCTGGCTTTTTATTTTCTTTCTTTCTTTCTTTGGTACCATATGTTTTCTATATTGAGCATAAAGTAATATTCTGTGGTCAGAAAAACAATGTTTTTTAAACTAAAACTATGTATGAACCTTAATATTTATTTTTTTTGACAAGTAGATTTTATGCAATAAAATGCCTTTAATAAGGACTGTACTGATTGGGAGTTTGGGTTGGACTAAAATCGATTCATGAGTAAATGGGTTTTTTTCCTGCAAATTAATAATATAGAGGAGATTTTAGAGAAATACTTACAAGCTTAAGAGAACTTTTCAAGTACCTTCAAAAGCATGTGTAAGACTCTGTAAATCATTTTTTCATCAAAGCCTGTCCCCCAAGTGCTTCTTCCTGGCAGGTGAATTTGCATATTTCTGTTTGCTTTATGTGGAAGCAGTAGTCCGTAATTCACCCATTTTACTAACAATCTGCCTTTCCCCCTGCCAGTTGGAAGCTGATATTTTTAACATATATGTCCTATAATGGCTCCCATTCACTCTCCAAGTTACAGGCAGACATCTTTTACCAATTTGGGGTCACTTTTCCACAGGTGATGAAAACATACCATATGTATCATGCAGAGAGCATCAGTGCAGAGAGCAAGCTGAAAGAGGCCGAGAAGCAAGAGGAAAAGCAAATCGGGAGATCTGGTGACCCGGTCTTCCATATTAGACTAGAGGAGAGACATCAGCGGCGAAGCTCTGTGAAGAAAATTGAAAAAATGAAAGAAAAGGTAAGTAAAAATATATTGCGGAGCCTTTCTGTTCTCAGTTGAGGAGACAATACTAAGAACACTGATGTAATGGCTGATATACGCACATTGTAAATTATCGTGAAATGGCAAGCATTTCCTCCCACGGGAATGAAAAATGTTTAAGAAATGTAAAAATCATGTAATAACAGCTGGACATCATTTAGTGGTGAATGCCAAGTATTCGATACACAATGTGGAGGACTTGAATATTAACAAAGAGATTTCATTGCAAATGGGCCTGAAGCCCAACCCAAATACATTGTTTTTATTCCCCGTAGCTGGGTAATTTTAGTTTTCTGTTTAAATCAGATTCAAAATGTACTTTTGGCAAAGGATTTCAATGGTCAATTGTATATGTGGAATAAATTGTTTAGATTAGTAAAAATTCATGTATGTTTTTCTGTCTTGTTTAAAAATGACTTTGCTTTCTTTCCCAATGCCTGGATCTTCTTCATTTCAGAGACAAGCAAAATATTCAGAAAATAAGCTCAAATCAATTAAGGCACGGAATGAATATCTTCTAACGCTTGAAGCAACCAATGCCTCAGTTTTCAAGTATTATATTCATGATCTTTCAGATTTAATCGATGTAAGTACTTGAAGTTTCTGTATTTTCCATACTAAAATAAAATTAACAATAACTATATTTATTGATTGGAAAACATCATTCCTTAAGACTGTTATTTTATGTAATACTCAAGAAAGGAAAAATACCTCTAGTTGAACTATACATGTTACTAAGACACTATCAAGTGTAAGACACATATGAAAAACTATGTATCCTAAAACCCATGAAAAATAGATTGTTAGGTTCTGTGAAGCTGTGAGTGCCTGGTAAACTCAGCCAGGAAGGGGACCCAGTCATTTGTTTTTCTCTTTTTTTTAGAGACAGGGTCTCACTCTGCCTAGGCTAGAGTGCAGTGGGGTGTGATCACAGCTAAATCACTGTAACCTCAAACTCCTGGACTCAAGTGATCCTCCTGCCTCAGCCTCCCAAGTAACTGGGACTACAGGCGCATGTGCCACCACACTCAGCTCAGCCCATTCATTTTCAAGTTATGCGGTGGTACAGCCCTAACTATATTCATTGATTCAAAATGTATTTGTTGGGCCCCTACTATTGTGAGATGCTGAGGCTCTAAGAAGCCACATGCAGTCCTTACCCTGTGGAATCTGAAGGGGAGAATACAGATGTTAAGCCAATGACTACACAAATGATTGCTTTATCACAGTTGTGATAAATACTGTGAAACAAACTAGAGTGTACATAAACCACTTTTATAGATTTACCTAAGTCTCTATACTTCTCTCTCAGGATGTGATATAAAAAGCAGTAACTGGACTCATTTAGACTCTCCAAATATATATTCATTATTATATTTGTGCAGTGTTTAGTGCCATTATTTCCCCAACTTTAACCCTCTGCATCATCCATTCATTCTTTCATTCAGAAAATATGTACCAAGTAGCCCAGTCATTGTGCTAACACTGTAGGAGACTACAAAGATGAAACAGGCAAAAATCCTGTGTCCAAAAATGCCACTACCTGCAAAGAACATGTAAAAACTTACTAAGTACCATAGGAAAAGCATAGATAAAATAGTAAAGGTTCGGAGAGCTATCTATTGGAGTTTACTCATGTACTGTTTTGCATTGATTGGGTTCCACAGTTTTATGGTATTATAAAATTATTTTTCATGGCTCACAGTAGCTGTTGTAATTTAAACATATAGTAGGTAAAAACAGTTTAAGTCTCATGTGTTCATTTATTACTTTGGAGCCATAGTCTAAGACTTTTACAAAAAAAACTGTTAAGGGAGGGAATTATTTTTTCACTTAATAATACTCTGATGTGACTTTTCCCTTTTATTTTAGTCTCAAAACAATTTTATCCCATGATATCATAATTTCTGTATACAGAACCATGTAGTAATAAATAAAACCAGGGAAAACATTTTTCTCTTTTCATTCGTTGCAAATATTTCAAACAAGTAACTAAGCACTTGATTGTTTTAAATGCAGAAACTTTTTTTGTTGTTTTTAATACTTATTTCTTCCAGCACTCCGATGAAATAAAAGGCACTTTTTCTGTTATACTACTGCTAGATTTCCTGGCTAAAAAATTCTATTAGGTTTCCTGAATAAAAACAAAGACCCCTGTTTTTAAACTTAGACCTGTAAGTTTTCTACAAAGTATATGAAATATAGAATAATGAATTCTATGTAACTTCTCTACTTGTTTTTTTGCTTAGGACTTATTTTGGTAGTGATTGGAGTACTTGGCTAAACCCAAGCCAATTCTAACACAATTTTAACTCTTCATGTGTTGAAAACTATTTCTTTAATAACTACAAGGTACCTAGTGCTGTTCTTAATCGGACGACCAAAACAAAGTCCTCACCTTCATAAAGTTTATTACATGAGTTGGGAGACAGACTGTAATGACTTTATGTACATACATGTGCATATATACATACACACATATAAAATAAGTCACAGCAATGCTGTGAAGAAAATAAAACAGCTATCAGCTATAGAGGTGCTGTTTTTGACCTGGTGGTCAGAAAAGCCTGATATTTGAGCAAAGTGAGCTGGAGAGCTGTGGAGCTATCTTGGGAAGGAATCCCTCATACAGAAGGACAGGCAAGGCTAAAGTGCAGAGGCAGAGATGTGTTTTGAAAGCTCAAGATGCTCAAAGAGGGCCAGGTGCAGTGGCTCACACCTGTAATCCTAGCACTTTAGGAAGCCAGGGTGGGAGTATCTCTTGAGATCAGGAGTTGGAGACCACCCAGGCAACATAGCCAGACCTCGTCTCTACAAAAAATAAAAAAATTATCGGGGCATGGTGGCGTGGCTACTCGGGAGGCTGAAGCAAGAGAATCACCTGAGCTCAGGTGTTTGAGGTTGCAGTGAGCTATGATGACACCACTGCACCCTAGCCTGGGCGACAGAGTGAGACACAAAAAAAAGATGCTCAAGGAATAGCAAAGGAGGCAGGATGGCCGGAGCTGAGTGAGCGAGAAGGAAAGTGCTGGGAGGTAAGGCCTGCAGAAGTCCAATCAGTTAGGGTCTTTTGGAGAGGGAAGGGGTTTGGATTTGGTTCTGTGTGTGAGGGGGAGCCATTGAAGAGTTTTGAGCAGGGAAGTGACATCACTTGGTTTACATTTTAAAGACTCACTCTGGCAGCTGAGTGGAAAATAGGCTGAAGGGGTCTGGAGGACAAGAGTGAAAACGAGGAGCTCTATCAAGAGTCTTTTGCAGTTGCCCAGGGTAAAGATGATGCTGGCTTAGACTGGTGGGGTAGTGATAGACCTATAAAATTGGTAGCATTCAAAACATATTGAAGATAGAGCTAATAGGAATTTGATATAGTGGGTGAAAAAAAGGATAGAAATGACTGCAAGGTTTGGGTCCTGAAAAATGACTCCTAGGTTAATAATGATTCCACCTGTTGAGATGGGAACCCTGGAGGAGAAGCAGGCCGAAGGGTGACAGCAGCAGTCCTGTTATATCCAGTAAGACTGAGATACCTGTTGGGTACCTGTGTGGAGATATAGAGGAGCATCCTCACTATTTGGGGGATATATGGGACAGGAATGGCATGTCAGGATTGTGAGAGACTCACCATCATTAGAGATATTTATTGAGTGCTTACTATGTGACAGGCAGGTTTCTAAGCATACTCTCATCTAGTCATCACAACCCTATGAGGTAAATATTATTATCCCCATTTGATAGATTAAAAAAAAAAACCTGAGGCTTACTTAAGCTAGATGACTTGCCTAATATTACACAGCTAATCAGTAATAGTAGTAGGCTTCAAATTCAGACATTTTTAACCTTCAGATATAATTAACTCTGACCTAAATAAGTAACAGTTAAATATGTCAAGTAATTTTCGATTTTTAAAAAAGTTGGACTCTTAAAAGATCAGCCTTAAATTTAAAATGTGAACAATTCTCGAATAATATAACTTAATCATGAATTTCGAAAGAAATGACATGAAATTGGTTTGTTGTCATATGCAACTGAAATTGAGTACTCTCTTAGTGGAAATAATTTTTATGTTCTGGGACTCACTTTTAAGGCAATTACAGTGTGAAAAATGGCTGCCTATTTTGTAGGAACCCCATTTGCATATATAGTGGTGATCCTAAAAGCCATTAAGCTTGACCCTTCCCGGTGAAAAAGAAACGGTGATTATTATGCAAAGGTATCTAGAATCAGAATCCTTTACGCTTTGTGAGTTTATTTAGCAAAGTACATTTTATACTGAGCTATCTAATAATAATGAGAAGCGCTGTTATGCCTCCAGTGAGAAAAAGTCAAGACAATATTTTTAATACACAAGATTTTGTATGTGAAACGACATGAAAGGCAGTAAATATATCTTGATTAAATCAAAATATTATAAAGAGTCAAAGAATTCAAGTTGAAACCTTTTTATATAAACCTCCAGTTTCCCCTTAGCTTCCAGTCATGTCAATATGTGTCTCTATTCTAACAAATTCTCTATGATGGACCATCATGAATGGATCTATTGATATCACAAAAAAGTCACAAATTGTCCATGGTATTTGTGTTTTAAAACCATTCTTTTATTATTACAGAAGCAGTATATGTGTATTGTAAAAAACTAGAAAATACTACTAGCACAAATAAAATGATCACATTGTTACCACCCGAGATCATCACTGTTAAAACCTAGACTTTATGTGTCCACACACACATTTTTAGACCAGAAGGAGAATATGAAATCATATTTCACATATGGCTCTTCAACCTTCCTTTTTTTTTTTTTTGAGACAGAGTCTTGCTCTGTCGCCCCGGGTAGAGTGCAGTGGCGTCCTCATAGCTCACGGTAACCTCGCATTCGTGGATTCAAGCAATCCTCCTGCTTCAGCCTCCCGAGTAGCTGGGACTACAGGCGCGTGCCACCACACCTGGCTAATTTGTTCTATTTTTGGTAGAGATGGGGTCTTGCTCTTGCTCAGACTGGTCTCAAACTCCTGAGCTCAAGCAGTCCTTCCGCCTCGGCCTCCCAAAGTGGTAGGATGACAGGCGTGAGCCACCGCGCCTGCCCAGCCTTCCTTTTTTCAATCAATGATCTTCGTCCTTCCATCTCAGTAGATTTCTGTCTCATCTGATAACCAGACCATATTCCCACTTGTGACCCCAAATTTGTGACAGCTGGTGTGTCTAGGCCAGACCTGATTTAGGATCAGACATTGTATCTGGCTTATATATCCCTTAAGTCTTTTTTTTTTATCTAGCAAAGTGCCTTGTTGAAGAGACAGACAGTATTTCCTCAGAATGCCCCAGCTTCTGGATTTGTCTGATTACGCTTTATCATGTCATTTAGCCTGTTTCTCTTTCCCGTATATTTCCTACAAAGTGAACTTTAGATAAAGGCTTGATCAGTTCAAGTTAAGCACTTTGCAATAGAATACATCATAGGTAGTGTTGCTACATCTTATGTAGGCATAAAACAACATCTATTTAATCCACCAATAGTGACGCTAAAATTACTGCCTTAGGGTGATGTGACTCTGATTTCTCCCATCATGTACTTTTTAACACTTACAACAAATCGTGGATATTTTAAAACCTCTTGAGTTTGGATTTTATTAAATTGGAAACTTACTAATTTGGAATTCAGCAATGTCTGAACTATAATTTACTTTTGGTCTGCAAAATACTCTCTTACAGTATAAATTAATGATGTAAATTAAAGGGAAATAACAACTTTTAATGTTTTATAAGCTCTTCAGACTAATCAATTTACATACATAACATTGACACCCTGTTTATGGAATCCCCTTTTGTTAACTACTACAGATAAAAACTTTAATAATTCAACACTTTGATAGACTAGTTCAAGTCTTTTCTGTATATTTGGAGGTCATCTAATGGTTTTTGAAAATATTTAATAATTCTAATTCTTATTTATTTTAGATAGACTTTACTTTTACCTATCAATATTAGTTTAAATTATTAAGATACATTCTCTCTCTCTCTCTCTCTCCCTCTCTCTGAGAAATGGCTACCAATGTAGAAAACCTCTGCTCATTTCTAAATAATGGTTATTGGAGTTCTACTGGAACTTAGTTTTAGTAAATCTTAAATACTTTATTGTGCCTTGTTGGGATCAATGAACTAATATTATGATGAGTCCCATCACTGAACATAACACCTTCATTACTTACTAGGTAAATGAACTTCTTGATCAAGTCCACATTAAAAATGTTAGATATCAGAACTCTAAAGTTTATTGATATTAATTGTAATATAATGAAGAAAATGATGGTTCAATTGATAACCAAGTATCTAGTCTTTTATTTTGGCTGAAAATACTCCAGATACTAAGTTATCTCTAGAGAGAAGGAAAGGGGTTGTGATTGGGGAGGGGGAACTTGGGGAACTTCTAAAATATCAGCAATATATTATTTATTTAAAAGAAGCATATGTGTTTTGTACTGCTCTGTAAGTATGGCATATTTTATATTTAAAAAAGAAAAATTAGGGAGTTATAAAAAAGAATACATGCACACCACCTTAATTATTTTTAATCTAAAGCTTACCAATATACTTGTACTTGCCAGTGTTTAATATTATGATTGGTCTTTTTCTACAGAGTTCTGAGTAGTCTTCCTATACACAAATCACTTCCGTTGTATATTATCTGTGACTTCTAGTTCTCAGTTCTTTGGTGTAGAAGAAATGTACAGGAGCATTAGAGAGCACCTACTAGCTGTGGGTGTTCACAGTGCCATTGGTACTGGTCACTATGCTTTAGAGCAAGGGATGATAAATTTTTTCTGTAAGGAGCTGGATAATAAATATTTTAGGGTTTATGAGCCATATGGTCTCTGTTGCAACTATTCAACTCTAGTGCAGAAGCAGCCATAGATACTAAATTCGCAAATGGACATGGTTGTGTTGCAGTCAGACTTTATTTGCCATACCAGGCCGTGGGCTAGATTTGGCTTACAGGCCATAGTTTGCTGATCCCTGCTTTATAAAATGAAACGTGTTTGTTAAGCCAGAATATCACTTAAACAGAATACTGTTAAGAGGGCTTCTCCTCTGTCTTTGAAGAAAGTCCTAAATAAATTTTAGTTTGTAGAATAACAACCTCTTAGTTTGGAATCAAGTGGGAAGTAGAACAGATAATTAATTTCACAACAAATAAGGATTTTTATTATGTCTTTCTAAAGAATAAATATGAATTGTAAGAAATATGTTGCAAATATTGGGCAAAGGAAGCTTAATTGGTTTGGGAGAATAAAGGTATATTTATAGAGGGAAATAGATTGTAGTTTTGTAAATAGTAGGTTTAATATCTGTGATAATTATTATCCCCAATATTATATGCAAAAGAGCCTATAACTTATTATCATGGAAGAATTACGATGTGTTACATACAACCAGAAGAAAAATCATACAGGTGACAAATATTTGTAATTGAATGCTAAGAGTTTCAAATGATTATGATTTGCCAAGAGAAAAGAGTTAGAAGACAGTACAAGTCTTAATGCTAGGATTCCTTGACCTATAATCAAATTTACCACTCTGTAAATTCAGAATTTTTAAAACAACTGGTTTTAGGATTGCATTACTGCTGATGTAGCGACTTCCAGTTCAATTCCACACCTTCAAAATGCATTCAGAGAAACTCAAGCCTCAACAATAAAATTCTATTGGTGCTTCATCCCAGAGCATCTGCCCAGTAATAATAAAGTATTTATCATCCTTACAGTACAGTTTCATGGTCTCCAATTTCTCCCTGTAAAAGTTTGCAGGTCACTTTGGAGCTTAAAGGATAAATCTTTTTTATTATTGTAGAATATTGCCAGGGAATAATCCCCTACTCTAGCCAATTTTCTTTGTAGAGATATCTGTCACATGTGTTTTATTGGCCATTTATGCAAAATAAGATTGAAATTAGATTGCATCATACATTGCATGCCATCTTTATTTTATCATTTCTGAATAATCAGCTGTGCTAAAGCTTTTAGCCTTATCTTTTTGTCTCTTGGGACATGTGTGTAATTAAAAAGCAACTTATTCAGAGTTCGGAGTTTTCATAATTAGTTTGACTTTTCTGCCTCCATAACGGTATTAAGATTTATCCATGAAAACCTGCCAAGTTGTAATGCTGTATTCCCCATTAGACCTGAACTCTTATTAGGAAGATTATAGAGAGATCATGCTAAATGGGTTAGGATACTATAGTGATCATGTAAACTGATTTAGGCATGTTTTTATCCCTTTGTGATAGAAAGGGTATTTAAACACTGAAATGAGCTGGATGTCTGAAGCAGTTGGCTTTTAAAGTTCCTTCCAGTGGAGATGCCATGTGCCTTTGCTTAAAGGAAACTGCACCCATCTGGTTTCCTCTTGCAGTAGGTGCTGTTCTCTTTTCTCCGTCTCCAGCGCTCCCACTTGTCCTTGGTTGGACCTCTGAATGTTGAAAGTCACCCAAAACCCAGGCATGATCCTCGGCTTTCTGTCTGTTGGTGCCTTGGCTTAAATACCACTTGATGGACCCTAGATCTTTATCACCAGCCTTGATCACCTTCCTGGGCTTCAGATTTGTATATCCAGCTGACTCCTGGGCATCTCTAACCAGGTGGTTAATAGGCATCTTGAACATGTCAAACACCCAAAACACAGCTTTTTATATCCATTTGATTTTACCATCATCATCTCCACATACATAATAGCTTTCTTCTTAGCCATTTTTACACCTCAGAAAATGACACCACTTTCCACCCAGTAGCACAAGCTAAAAACCCAATTTTCTCATTCCACACATATAAATGCATCAGCAAATCCTGTCATCTCTACCTTCTAAATGTCCCAAACCTTGCCACTTCTCACTACCTACACTGTCTCCTAGATAAAACCTCTTCAGCTCTTGTCTGCACTATTGCAATAGCTTCCTCAAGTGTTTCTCAGTTCCACTTTTACCTTCCGAAAATCCATTCTCTTCCCAAGTAGCCAGAGTGTTAAAAAACATAAATCAGATATGTCAGTCCTTATTTAATAATCTCCAAAGCCTTCCCATTGTCCTTCGAATAAAATTCAGACTATTCACCAAGACCCTATTTGAACTGGTGCCCATCTGCCCATTCAGTGTCATTTCCTGCAACTTTTCCCTTAGTCTCTATATGTCAGGTACATTGGCCTTCTTTCTGTTTCACGGAACCACCAGGCTTTTTCTTGCCTGAGGCCTTTGCACTTTTTGTCTAGAACACTCTTTCCTAGAGTGTTGCAAGACTTATTCTTTTCGTTCATGTTGCACCTCAACTGCCCTATATAGAACAGTAAAACCCTTTCCCCCTAACACTCCCTATTCCTCTGACCCTTTATTTTCTCCATAGTGTTTACCATCTGGCCTGTATTTATTTGCGCTTACTTTGTTGGTTCTCTCTCCTTTCTTGTGATTTGATTCAGGCAGGTTACAGAGATTTGGCCTGGGAAAAATGAGTCCAGTAGCAGCTCCTCCAAAGGAAGTGATTGTCCATAGATAGATAGGTGGGAGGTGTATTAGGCAACAAATGGTTATTCAGCCTACTTATTGGGTCAAACCTATGCAAGGGTCGGTTTTCCCGTTTCCTACTTTGTATCCTTTCCTATCACACAGATGTACCATTTTGACCTTTTCATTGCTCAAGAGAAAACTGAAAACAGTTTGTGCTGAATGTTTGGCTACCATTGTTAAAGCAGCAGCAAGAAATTATCAGCTCTCTGTGGGCCATCGGGAACCCAGACATAAAAACAGGTATATAAAAGTTGCCTGTGGAAGTTTAGACATCCGGTTCAGTCCTACAAGATGCCTCTCTCACAAAAATGTTTGTGGTTTCTAGGGTCACGCACTGAATAGTTAGAGAGGAAAATGTTGAAGGACAAAGAGAGAGCTATGCAGAAGAAATCCAGCTCTGAACTTACCTATTTCTGGTCCTTTGAAAGCCACCCATGGTCATGTGAAAGCTGTCTGTTTTTACAATTCACTTTGCTTGGGTTGCACTATTTTACCAAAAGACTCAAAATAAAGAGTGGAATCTTTCCCCAGTATCCATGGCTCTGAAATGGTCAAAGCAAAGGTTACTGAAACCCAGAGATAAGACCCAGGACACCAAATCACAGAAGTATCTCAGAGGCCTGAGTAAAGAAGTTAAGGTAAAATGCTTCTGCAGAAAAGGTAGAACACTTCCCCCCTCGCCATTCTCATGATAAACTGTTTAATTCTGGAGTCAAATGGGAGCTTGGGCCTGCCCTCCAGGTACCTCCAGGACTGCCTTGGCAAATGACATTGGCTATTACTTTTCTGGAAACATGAATGTTGGACTTGTTTCCCATGTAGTTCCATTATGGTAACGCCCATCTTAGGAGCAAACTTCTATACCACTAGGGCTTCTCATGTCATGGAGCTTATGTAAAAAAAAAAAATATCCGCCTGAACAGCTGTGAGCCAATTATACCTAACATTGTACTCACCATGTTATTTTAGCTGACTCAGTGTTTGGGACAAGATGAAGTGTTTGTCACAGTCCTTAATACAGACAATCCCCAACTTATAGTGGTTCAACTTACAATTTTTTGACTTTACAGTGGGTTTATTGGGGCATTCAATGAATTTTTGACTTACGATATTTTCCACTTAGCCATAGGTTTATTGGGACGTAACCCATCATAAGTTGGGGAGCATCTGTACTTGGATTTCATCTTCATTTTGCTATTATTTGCAATCCTTTTGCCTAAGGAAATTAGTCTACTGTGATGAATTCAGACTAACACCTAGTGGAATCTATCTTGGCAGCACTTCACATATTTTAAAGAAAAAATACACCCTCCTGCTTCCAACAGTCTTTTCGTCCAAGTTTCAATCCATAATTTTATGTGTCCATTCAGAGTTTTTCATCCATCAGAACAATACTGCTTTGTTTTCATGAAATATTTTATTGGTTTCTTATGTATTTTCATCATTAAATGCACTTGGGCTATAACTCAGCTCTGTGCAGAAGCTAGCGTTTCACATTGTCATTAATAATTCATACGCTCCATAGAATTACTTTAGACTTTTTTAACCAAGTATCTTGAATCTTAACATATCCAGTGTCATTTCAGCTTCTTGTTTAGAAAAAAAAGATGATTCTGTGACTAGCTTTGCTGTCTCAGGAGACCTTGAATAAGAATTTTTTTCCTGTTTATTGTTTCTAAATTCAAGATGCTTGAAAACCTAGAGTGTAGAAATGCTGCATATCAGAAGCAGCAAAATTATGCCAATTAAGTGACCTTACAGACTGACAAGCGCCATGGGGTTCAGTGAAGGAAATTTCCCATCAAACCTCATCACGGAAACCTCCTAAGTGTAGCACCCAAAGCTCAGGAGACAACTGAGCAAGCTCCTAGGTCAGTTACAAAGCCACGTGCATGCTCTTGCCACGGTGAAGTTGTGTCTCTCCTGGGTCCAAACCTGCAGCATCCACCTGGCTGCACTGGGTATAGAAACTTGCCCTGATGTTTTTGTAGTCTTCACACTTATTCTCCAAAGAAGCCACACTTAAAAATTTGAGTGAACTGTTAAAGTCTAGGAATAATAAAAACTTAGTATGTATCTTTCAGAGCTCCAGGTCAGTTGGGCAGTTGGAGTTAGATTTTTTTCTTTTTTTCTTTCTTTTTTTTTCTTTCTCTTTTTCCTAAGTTGTAAGAGACCTGGTTTTTGTAGGGAGGAAAAAAGGCTTTTCTCTGGGTTTCATTCCTCTCAAATTCAATATTTTATTAAGTCCCATTGGGATCAATACTCATAAAGTAAAACAACTTGTCTCATCTGCTTCATTATAATCAAGTAGAATCTGTCCTCTTTTGGGGTGTTTTTAAACACTGGTACATCTCAAAGAAATGAGGTTGTTTCCTATACAAATTCATGTTTTCATAAAATGAGGTGTTAGTGAAAGATGGAATAATTTTTCAGTCTCTCTGATGTGTATAAAACTGCTACATAGAACCCTTATGGATTTTGAGGAGCAAGAGGAATAAAAGAGGATTTTGTTCATCTGAGACTAGAATTTCTAAATTAACCGAAAATGAATCATTCTCTATATTTGAGTCTTGCTGATTCCACCAAAAATGTATTAATGATGAGACTGATTGCTTCATTTCACAATTGTGTTTTGCTTGTATTTGTAAATGTGATGTCGCAGCGACTTGCTGATTTTTTTTAATCAAGTCATCCTTAATCAAGTCCTCTTGCCTGCTTGGGGAAGTAGCACTCCCAAAAGACAGTGTTGCAGGACCCTGTTACTTGATTGTTGTAGGGTGGTGCTTCTCAGACTTTCAATGTGCATATGCATCACCTGTGGGTAATTTTTAACCTTCCAATTCTGAATTAGTAGGTCAGGGTGGGACCCAAGATTCTGCATTTCTAACAAGCCCCTGGTGATGCTGTTGCTGCTGGACCACTGATCAAACTGAAAATAGCGAGACTTCAGAATCTTTTTACATAAAAATCCCAAATTTAATAATTCTGAAATCAGAGGGTAAAGGGTGGAATTAAATACATTGGCATTTCTAAGGACAGGTCAGTGATTGAATGTGTTACCTTCATAAAGTCAGATCTGATGGTTCACATCCTGGTGGATACATCCTTTGTACAAAAGTTGCTTCCTTTGTGCCACTTCTACTACTATTTTAGGAGCAAGCTGACAAACAGCTTCTGTTGGAATTCCTTGAGGGTGGAGATAATTTACTGTGTTCCAGTCTTCATACACCTAGAGCCTAGCAAATTTCCTGGCACCTAATCAATGGCCAATGAGTGAGTTGAATTGAATCAAATTGAATTGATTGAATTTTTTGGAACGATATAAAGATGACCTGGTTTTGTACCTTTAAAGTCACTTGTTTCCTCTCTAAGAGATTTATTCTGCTCTTATGTACAAATTTCAAATCATGCTGTCAGTAATTCATATCTAATTTCCAGAGCTATATTCTATTTTTATATCATATTCTGTTAAAATGCAACATGAAAAAATAAATACAAATACAAATTAAAAGTAATGAAGATTGAAGAATAGCAAAGCTCTTTTATTATTAGGAATACTAAACAAAATTCTGTCTCCAGTAAGGGGACTTTGGCAATCACTTCTTATTTAAGAATTTTATTCTGGGGATAAGAAGGAAGGCATTCATGGACTGTTTTGGCAGATTCGAACCTTCTCACTTCTTTCAAGAAGTGAAAGAAGTTCTTCTCAATTCTGAGAGAGTACAGATTATTTTTGAGTCCTCAATAAAATATGCCAGTCTAAAATATTACAGTTAGTATATTTGCAGCCTACATGGATTTCAATAAATTATTATGTCAATCTCGGTATTGCACAAATCAAACTTGAATGCTGTTTTTTATTCTTTCAGTATTTGGTTTGCTTCTTTTATTTTTTAACAGCTTTATTGAGATATAATTCATATACCACTCAGTTTACCCATTAAAAATCTACAGTTGGTTTTTAGTATATTGACAGAGTTGTGTATCCATCACTACAGTCAATTTTAGAACATTTTCATTACCCCAAAAAGAAATCCCACACCCCTCGGCCATCACCCTCCCGTTTCTCCCTCCCCCCATCCCTTAGTGACCACTAATCTACTTTCTATCTCTATAGGTTTGCCTATTCTGGACATTTCATATCAATAGAATCGCACAATATATGGTCTTTTGTGACTGGCTTCTTTTACTTCGCATAATGTATTCAAAGTTCATATGTTGTAGCATGTATCAATACTTCCTTTTTATGGCTGAATAATATTTAATTGTATGGCAGTACCACATTTTGTTTATTCATTACTTAGTAGACGTTTAGATTGTTTTCACTTTTTAGCTGTTATAAATAATGCTGCTATAAACATTCGTATACAGGTTTTTGTGTGGAAATATGTTTTCATTTCTCTTGGATATATACCTAGGATTAGATTTGTTGAGTCATATGGTAACTCTCTGTTTCACCTTTTGAGGAACTGCCAGGTTGTTTTCCAAAGTGGCTACATTTTACATTCCCACCAGCAGTGTATGAGGATTCCAGCATCTCCCTATTCTCTTCAACACTTGCTATTATCTGTCTTGATGATTACAGCCATCCTAGTGGGTATGAAGTAGTATCTCATTGTGGTTTTAATTTGCATTTCCCTGACAGATCAATGATGTTGAACATCTTTTCATATGTTTGTTGACCATTTGTGTATCTTCTTTGGAGAAATGTCTATTCCGATCCATTGCCCATTTTTTAATTGGGCTTTATCTTTTTGTTATTGAGCTGCAAGAGTTCTTTACATATTCTAGTTACAAGTGCCTCATCAGATATATGATTTGCAAAATTTTTTTCCCATTCTGTGGGTTGTCTTTTCACTTTTTTGATAGTGTCTTTTAGAAGCACAAAAGTCTTCAGTTTTGGTTGAATCTAATTTATTTTTTTTCTTTAATTGCTTATGCTTTTGATGTCATAGCCAAGAAACCAATGCCTAATCCAGTATTATGAAGGTTTACCCCTATGTTTTCTTCTAAGAGTTTTATAGTTGTAGGTCTCACATTTTGGTCTTTGATCAATTTTGCCTTAATTTTTGTATATGGTGTTCTTTTGTTTTTTTAAGTGCTGTGATCTTGGCTACCATGCAAGTCTGAACAGAGCCCTAAGAACATATCTCTCTGCGGAATATAACCTTGAAACCTCCAGACATGAAGGCTTAGACATTATTGAGAATGCAGTTGACAATTTAGAGCCCAGGAGTGATAAGCAGAGATTCATGGAGATGTACCCTGCTGCATTCTGTCCACCAGTGAAGTTTGAGTTTCAGTCTCACATGGGTGATGAGGTCAGTGATTATTTTTAAACTAATGAATGGTCTCTTTAAATATATTTCTCTGCACCTGCTGTGACCCAACAGTTGTAAGAATTCTTAGTTGTTTTCTCTCTTGTGCCCTTGCACAGGATCTTAGCATGACAATATGCTAAGATCAGCCACTACAGCCTTTTCAAGCAAGGGTCGAACATTCACATAACTACAGAGGCCAAACAGATAAAGGTGCAAACTTACGTGGGTGTAAGCCCTAAACTGTCCCAGAATAGTTGGAGAGTTCTTCCTCCACCTCAAGACATTCAAATTTAAATTAAAAACAAAACATTTTGCTGGCCCAGTAGAATCCGTCTGAAGACTTCTTGTAGTCTAATTTAAAGATCCCCATAAAGAAAAAGTTACAAATGGCAGGAAAATGGAAAAAAGAAAAAAAATGCAAAATTTTTTTTTTAGGATTCATGTTGGCTCCAAACTGGTAAAATGAGCATTAGAAGTTACATATTATGGCTTATATTCTTTATATGAATTTGGCTTTCTATCCTATTTTACCAAAAAAATCCATTTAAACTGATTATGAGGTACAGTTGTTTATATTAAGTTTATATTATTTTCTATGGACAGGGTAAAACAAGAAAAAACAACTAGCGGAGCATGCTACATAGCACTTGATGTCCCAGCTATGCAAAACAAAACTCATAGATAAAAACTCAATTTTAGCTTATCGTGGGACAGTCTGTTTTTTAAAATAGATGTAATTATAATATCCATGGCAGATTTCTTTAATGTCATATTTTTTCCTGAAACACTAAGTATTATGATATATACATATTCATATACATATACACATTCATATATATATATCTGTATCAATTTCTAATTGATTTTTGAGTTTGATAGAGTAAATTACCTGTTTAGAAATGGAAAGCAGTTTTTATGCCAATAGCACCTGAATTTTGACAAGCAAGATGAGTGGCTTATCCTGTCTTTCCAAAACCAAATAATTGCTGTTTTAATTTGTCAGCTGAGGATATGTTAAACATAGAATAATAAAATATCACAGACAAGTGACTTCAGTTGGATATTAATGGTTTTATTATTATTTTAATAAGGTGAGTCTTGTTGCTCTTTTTTTATGGCCAGTTCTGCCAGGGAGCAGTAATCTCTTTGATGTTTTGGAGACTCCATAAAAGGAACCCCTATCAGCCAAGAGCAATTCTATGACAAGGATGATAAGAAATTGTTTGTTTCTGATGCAACTTTAGTAATGATCTAATTTTGACCTTATCTTAATTGAGATCATGGCCAAAATATCTTCTACCAAAGCCTAAGATGAGTGGCCTCTTCAAGTTCATGGTGAATCACAGGATTTGGCTGATAGTGGCTAGAGAAGCCATGGTTGAAAGATGCTAAGAATAGTCATTCACATTTCTGAGTTTATACTAAGTGCCAGGCACTGTTGTAAATGCTTTATGTGCATTGTCTCATTTCATTCCCACAACAGCCCTGTGGTATAAGGACTCTGAATATCCCCATTTTACAGATGAGGAAACTGAGGTTTTGTAACTTACCACAGTCACCCGGCTAGTAGGTGGCAGAGCCGGGATTCAGGCACAACTGACTGACTCCAGAGCCCACATTCTAACCAATAAGCTCTGCTGCCTTCTTATGCCTGTATGGTCCTTGAATCATCCTCTGCCTTCTGCCTGGTAGTCATTAAGAATTCCAGAAGTGAGACCAGCATAAGAGCTCCATCTCAGGAACTGCCCCATTCTTAGAGCAATGCTTCCTGCAGCTGCTGTCTTCCCAGTCGTAGCCAGGCCAGGCAGCTGCGTTCTGCTCTTGCCACTTGCATAACAGGTTCGTATTTAAAAGTGAAGTTTTGAGGCGGCTGTTAAAAGTAAATATGTCATTGGAATCTTGAGAGGATCAGCGTGATTCACACAGCATTTAAATACAACCGTGCCTCTGGAGGCTGGTCGATGATGCCCTGTTATAATTGCAGTTTCTGATTCTCCATCAGGTATGCCAGGTCAGCGCCCAGCAGCCAGTCCAGGCGGAGCTTATGCTCAGGTACCAACAGCTGCAGTCCCGCCTTGCCACACTCAAAATCGAAAATGAAGAGGTGAGCATGCTTTCTGTCCCACCAGTAATCTGAATTCTGACGTAAACTAGAAGGCATTCTCACATGACCTAGGCATGTTTAATATTCTAAATGCAACCTCTTCATCATGCATTTTCAGCTGTCAGGGTTCCTACAATACTCTTTGTAGGAGATAAATGCAGAGATTCTATATTCTATCACAGATTAATACTTTACCAGAGATTCACTGCATGTACATGTAAACATGCCTTTTTTTCTTAAATTGTAATTCATACTGAAAATAGTTTCCATGGATGATCTAATTTAACATACATGTCCAAAAATATACCATCATATGTGGAATGGAACTTTTGGCTGACGGGTTAATTTAATCCTAACTTTTGAAATTAGTACAGTACTTGGGTTTTTTCCTTTGTTTTCCTTTAGTCTCTAAATTTTTGGTACTGAACATGGCATTACTGATATAATTAATGCAAAATCATATTTAGAAATGGTACTTGAATGAGGGTAGAAAAGTGTTTACTTACTGACATTAGTGTATTTAAGTGGATAGTACATAAATTATGAATTATATGTTGAGCCAGGAAGCAATTGTACAATTCAGCTGCTTGTTTTTGAAATTAACTTAATTGGATCCATGTTCTACTAAAATAGAAATATGAATCAAAAATGTTTCTTGTATTAGTCAAGGCTCTCAGTTGTAGTTTACAGGAACCCAAATCAAACTTACTCAAGTTAAAAAGTTAACTTATTGTTTGCAGTAGCCTCAGACATTATTGGATTTGTGTTTAAATGATGTTATCAGGAATCAATCTCTCTCTCTCTGTCTCTCTCTCTCTCTCTTTCATCACTTTGAAGTGATTTCTTTGGGGATAAACCCAGAACTACATGGTCCCTTACGGATGGCCGTCTCGCCCCATCCCAGCATCCTTATCTCTGAAATAGGGCTGGCTCTCTGCTGACCTGGCTTATGTTATGCATACTTCTGGACCAACCATTACATCCGGGAAATGGGATTCTCTAATTGGCCAGCCTCGATAATGTGTAACTCATAGAGCCCTTTGATTGACAGCCCCAACAGAAATCATGTATTTCTAGAGACACACAATTCCCAAAAGGAAGGAATGTGGGACAGAAAGAAAAAAATAACTCACAATGATAAAGTGAATTATCAAAATTCACATTCATACCTTGTTTTATTTTAATCCCAGTGAGATGCTTTGAACTGTGTGTGTTTGTTTCTGTTAAGAAAGAATGATGTGTTTTTAGACCAGTATAGTTTGGTCAAAACCTATTATAGTTTTCTGCTCCCATTATTCCTAGAGGAACCAAACCAGCCCTTACTCAAATATGTGTATTTAAGGCGCAACCAATGTGATCTCTATGTAAAGGCCCACAAATGAGCCTTTCCAGAGGAAAGCACTGTTGTTCTCCTTGAGGGAGTGTTTTAGAGCTTAGGGTTTTGGCTAGGCATCACAAAATTCTCGACCTCATGGAGCTTCCTGAATCCTATGATGTCTACAGTTTGTATGTCTAGTGATTTCCAATTTTTTTGTGTATCTTCCTGCTGTTTTATTTGGAAAACATTCTCTAAACTCTAGGAAAATAGTGTATCATACACAAGGTCAAAACTGGCAGCTCACAGACCTATTTTATTTGGCTCCCAAAGTTTTGACCTGTAAAAAAATTTTAAAGTCTGGCAACTCTGGCCCTGCATTGCCTCATGATGTGAGAGGCTGGGGCATTTGAATTCTACTTTGCCATAGTCATTCAACTCCCAATTCTCCTATGTTGAACTATTCATGTTATCTGTCTGGCCTCAGCAGGCCTTTGAGTTTGTGACTCTTAATGTATGTCCCTTCAGGCGTAATGTGGAGAAGCACAGTGACTTTATAAACCAATAGAGGTGGGCAGTGCTTGGTGAGGGTTAATTTTTAAAATTTTTAAAATTAGCTGAAGCAGCAAATGAATTGGGTTGTCCTGATGTTCTGCATGAGCATGACTAGTGGTTTTATGATTTGTTGGATACAGAACACAATTTACTGTAGTGGAATGGGATTCCCAAAGAAAGTAAGATTTAAATTAGATTTTTTACCATCAGTGGATTTCCATAGGAATAAAGGGAAAAAAAGATGTTTCAATATATGTCAAGGTGCCCTGGGAGAATAGAACAGTTTGGTTATCACCCAGTTCTCCTGCGGGATGAGCTGATGGAGAAGTTGAGGTCACATAACAAGAGGCTTTAAGAGCCAAGTTAGGGAGTTTTGTTACTGTGGTTCAGTTCATTTCAGTACAATAAATATTTGTCGAGCACCTTCTACATTCCAGATACTTTGCTAGGCATGGGGAGTGCAGAGATGAATAAGTCACAGTTAGCATCTGTCTAGTGTGAGAGGGAGAGACTATAACAAGTCATTTACTTGGGAGCAACGCAGCCATCATTGCTGATTTGGAGTCTCTGCGTAGCACTTTCCTCTACAATAAATAAGGAATTTGCCTCTACCTTCCACTGGTAGAAGCAAGGACAGAAAATTGACACATTGGTATCAAACCAATATATACAAGTAAGGAAACACATGTATAATTCTCTGCCTCTGTACAAATATATACATACTCATAAAGCCCAAAATTTACTGGAAAGAGTGCAATTAATTAAAAATAATTATGACTGCACAGTGAAAAAGTCAAAGTTGAGGGAGAATTTCATCCAAGTTTGCAAAAGCATGGACAGTGCAGCTAAGTAGAACATGAACCTTTTCACCAAATCTTAGACTGCTATAAAGAGTAGACACCACCTGAAACTGTAGGAGGCCCCCTTAGAAGAGAATTTCTATGCTAAGAGCCCACAGACCGTATCTGGCCCATGACAAATTTTGTTCGCTCTACAGTGCTTCGTTTTTAAATGTTTATTGCTGTCATTTAAAATTTTTAAGTTTTTATAAAAATATCAGTATTCAGCATCTAAAAAATTAGGAGATCTGATCATACTAGACCTGCATTTCTGCAGGACTGTAACTGGCTTCCCTGAGACACAGAGCATGTGCTTCCTGTTTGCCATGCTCTCCACTCAGCCCACTTGCCTCATTTTCATTACTTGCTTGGCCCTTAAAGATATTGGAGTTTGCATCATTTGCCTTAAAACAAAGAGAACAGAGCAATAAAATATTTGTAAATTGGCTTTGGTATACTTGTAGGTAGTAAAAGCTGAAAGTAAAGGCTTGAGAAGGCCTTAAATTTGTGCTTGATGGAGATTATAAATGAACTGTGACATTTATTGTCACTTCACAACTTTATATTTACCTGTTAAACTTTTTAAAATAAGTTGCATTATGCTTGCAAACTTGCATCCATGCGACTTCAGTCTCATGATTCCAACTGCATTCAATCAATCGGCCAATGAGTAGATATTAGTGCCCACCGTGTGTTGTGTAGTAGAATTAAAGCAGGACCTGCTGCTGCATAGCCTTATTCCCAATTTTTATTTTCTCTTTATTACTTAAAAGTATAACTGTTTATTAAAAGTTTGAAGTGAAACATTCATAAACATTACTCTTAAAGGCAACATGTTAAAAGCAAACTAAATCTACATAATCATTTACACCTTCCTGACTATAAGCATTTTCCAAACTCTCACCAACCTAAAGTTGGCATTTACCCTTTGTCATAGGGATTTCTGCTTAGGGGCCATTCCTGCTGCTGCTTTCTTTGGAAAGCTCGCCTCGGGCGTAATTCCCCACCTGCTCCAGTTCCCTCTTCTTAGAGCTCCTCTTTTCTGCGTTTTTCTACACACAGCCTAAGAAAGGGAAGAATGAATTACATTAAGTGGAGCGACTGTGCCCTTCATGTTCTTCAGGACAGCATTGGTTTTAAGTAGTTTACCCCATTTTCAGACCATTTGTCCCAATATTTGGTCCAGAAAATAGTTTTCATCCCCATATCACTTCTGTGCTGTGAGTAAAACCTTCTCACGTATGAAACAACTAGTCTCTCTTAAATTACAGTAGATTTACCACCCTGCGGGGAAAGGAAAAGAAAGAAGCCTGTGATTCCTCAATCAATTTGCAACAATGTTGAATGAACTGATAGCCCCGTATAAATTTTCCTAGCACCACTTAAAATCCTTCACCAGCAGCTTGCTAAGGAGTATTTAACAGACTGTTCCAAAAATATATTCCTTACACAAGATGTTTTCAACAATAATGAGCAAGATGTTAGCCAAACATTTGAGACTATTTGCCTGGCTTGGGTAATTGAGGGAAGTAAGATATATTTCAGTTATACCCCCTACCTAGGGTAGAAAAATCACATTTCCCCCCCAGATTTCCCATAGTACCGATAACCACAGCAGAATCCCTGGTCATGTAAATCAGTGATCAAACTCTCATGGGGAGTTCTCAAGTTCTTTTAAGACTTGGTATAAGATGTGGAGCTTGATAACCGCTTGATTAAAACTGATGCTTCAGATCTTCTCTGTGGCCTTGAACTCCATTTTTACTTATGTAGGTATCTCTAACTTGCCTGCAACCTGATGAGGTAACAATAAAAGCCTAAGTAAAAGAAAACTATTATTTATCTCTTAAATGACATCTTGGCCAAAATTGAAAACAGGATCAACTGTTTTTTACTGCAAATACATATTTATATTTTTTGTTTCAAATAACTTTTAATTCACTGAAGGGAGGGCCTTGATCCAAAAGAATACCAAGGGAAATGAAAATTTGTAGCAAGGGTATAAAAATGAGTCGTGGGATAGGGTACCCCAAAGAAAACGGCAGAGCTGAGGATGGCTCTCAGCAGAGAAACCACACGTTGCTGGTTTATGCTGAGCATTCTTTGGCATCCATGGATTTGAAAGGAGGATGACCTCAACTTACACCATTCATGCAGTGAACTTTTTCTGATAATTTGCTGTTTTCCCGGCACCACGCTAGTCACTGGAGACATAAAAATTAATAAGCTATCCCTCACCTCAAGTTGCTTCCTCTGTAGATGGAAACCCAGACCTCTTAATAGTGTGGCAGGTGCTTGTGAGAAATAGATTTGGGATCATGCTCCTCAGACCATACACAGGGTCAGGTCCACCCACATGGGTCATTAAATTAGTCAGGGTGGGCTGCAGGAAAACTGGTTTTCAGAGACACAGCTGAAGGCAGAGATTTTGTTCAGAGGGCCCTGGGCAATGATGATGTTTTCTTCCTTGGATTAAACTGTACCATTGCTGAGAATGAATTTAGTTCAAAAATCAACAGAGCCCAGTGTTTGTAATCACTCCCTTAAATCCAAGTACATGGATTATTAGTGTGAATTCCTCTGGAATAGTGACATAATACCCCCCAAAAAACGTGTGGGGCAGCAAAAATTGGGCTGTTTTTCCAGATCTGGTAACAGCTTACCTAGCACAGACAGGATCACCACTATCTGCGCCCCCTGTTAGGGTACAAGGTGCAAGGGAAGGCCATGGCAAGATGCCCTGCCTCTGCCCTGTCTTCTGTGGCCTGCGCTGGTTTCTGTCGCCTTGGCTCATTAACTATGGCATTGATCCAGTCTGTGTGTGTGTGTGTGCATGTGTGTATGGTCCCTTTCTGCTAATTTTTAATACATCTGAAATGATACAGTGCTATAATTGAAATACATACAAGGTCAGTGATGGCAAGAAAGAAGTAGTTAAGTGGGGAGGGAAAGGAAGGGATGAGGGTCACCTTCACAGATAGAGTAAGGAGCCTTAAAGGATGCATAGGCCTGCATCAGGTGCAGGGTGCCACGCACATTACCATAAAATAGCATGGGGGGGTGCTGAGGAGGATTGTGCCCCCCCCAATTCATACGTTGAAGTCCTAACCTCTAGTGACCAAGTGATCTTATTTGAAGATAGGGTCTTTACAGAGGTAATCAAATTAAAGTGAGGTCATTAGGGTGGGCCCAAAACCAATATGACTGGTGTCCTTATTGAAAAAAAAGGGCGGGGTGTTGGAATTTGCCGACAGAGACACAGATAGAGGGAAGATGATGTGAAGAGACACAGAGAGAAAATGGCCATCTACAAGCCAAGGAGAGAGGCTGGAACAGATCCCAATAGATCTCACAACCCCCAGGAGGAACCAACCCGGCAGACAGACACCTTGGTCTGGAACTTCCAGCCTCCAGAACTGAGACATTAAATTTCTGTTGTGTAAGCCACCTAGTCCATGGTTTGCCTTAGCAAACTAATACAGTATGTTTAGGGAACGAGACCACCCAAATGACTTTCTTGTTCTTCCCCCGATGGTAATGTCCTGCAAATGAAAAGGCAAAAGAGCCAGTCTACAAAAGCTCACAGAAGTCACCTCTCCCCATCATCTGTTTTGATCCTCAGCTCAGAGTTCAGGCCACCTGGGCGGCCCCTCCAGTGCAGTACACGCTTCAGGTTTTTCATGAATCCCTTGTCAAGTCTGGTGTCTCCTTCTACCAAACCCAGCTGGATTTTCCTGCTGCTGATCGGGGAGTTATTACAAGGCTCATGTGAGCTGTTTCATATTTGCCTCACTATGTCCCCCTGTGTCTTATTAACATGGCTTGTGTGTGTCAGAAGCCAGTGTCATTCTGCATTTCGAGCACCCCGTGGGATAATATGCAGTCCCAGCTGTAGTGTCTGGTGGCTTCAGTCACATCCTTTATTCATCCTGATGATCCCAGATTTAACTGTAACTCCATTGCTTCTGAGAAGGAAGCTGAAAAAAAAAAAGGAAAACAGTGTTGTTGGTTTTGATTCTTGAATGCCTCATGTATTCTCTGTGTGCATTTGCCAATGCTGCTGCCTCTGGTTATCCTATGCAGAAGAACATGGTTCTAGTGAAACAATGTTATGTAACCATCTGTCTCACAAACTCAATGAACTTACTTTAATTGCTGAGTTCCAACAAATTTACAGATTATAGTCGTCCCTTGGCATTTGCAGGGGATTGGTTCCAGGACCACCCCCTCCAACCCAGGACACCAAAATCTCAAGTCCCTTATATAAATAGTGTAGTGTTTGCATATAACCTAATCACACCTTCCTCTATACCTTGAATCATCTCTAGATTACTTATAATACCTAAAACAATGTAAATGCTATGTACATGGTTGTTATAATGTATTGTTTTTTATTTGTATTATTTTTCATTGTTGTATTGTTATTTTTTATCAGTTTTTTTTCCTGAATATTTTTGATCTGCAGTTGGTTGAATTTACAGATGATTGAATCCACAGATATGGAACCCGCAGAGACGGAGGACCAACTGTATTTTAAGACAAACTGCAAAAACAGATTTTTATTTTGGTCCATGATGATTTTTTGGTCTCTGTTTTGTTCAGGTGGTTTTTGTTTGGGTGTTTTTGTTTGTTTGTTTTTTGTTCTTTTGGTTTTTGGAGGCTTTTTGCTTTGAGAGTTTTAATTTCATCATTGTGTTAATTTAATTGACATTGTGTTTTAATTAGGAACATGTCAAAGCACCTTATCACACCCTATATAATTTTATTCTTTTTTTTTTTTTTTTTTTTTTGAGACAGAGTCTCACTCTGTCGGCCCGGGTAGAGTGCAGTGCCGTCACCATAGCTTGCTGCAACCTCAAACTCCTGGGCTCAAGCAATCCTCCTGCCTCAGCCTCCCGAGTAGCTGGGACTACAGGCATGCACCACCATGCTCGGCTAATTTTTCTATTTTTAGTCGAGAGGGGGTCTCTTGCTCAGGCTTGTCTGGAACTCCTGAGCTCAAGCGATCCTCCCTCCTCGGCCTCCCAGAGTGCTGGGATTACAGGCGCGAGCCACCGCGCCCGGCCTATAATTTTATTCTTATACTCCACCTCACCAACATCTTAAGAACATCATATACTTTTCAGCCTTCTACATCTTTTGAAGTTCTGCTGTGCTTTACATAGTTTCTTCCAGTAATTTTTTTTTCATTTAAGCCATTTCTTGAAAAAGATAAGCCACCGCTTCTGTTGCTTAAATGTTTTGCAAATGCGTCACATCATTTCCATTCCACTCTTACTCCTTAGATCAAAGCTCTCACCATCTCTCCAAAGAGCTACGGTCTCCTAACTAACTTTCCTGCTTTCTGTCTGTTTCCCTTCTATTGTTCATCAGCTCAGGGATCTTTGAAAAATGTAAGTCTGAACTGTCAGTCCCATTCCTTGTAAATGTCAATGGCTTCCTATTGGTTCCCAATTAACTGTGGTGTATAAGGACCTTTATTAGCATATCATCTCCACTGTACACTATATCCTCCTATTTCTCATACAAAGCTACTTCTTATACCTCCAGGAAGCGAGGGTCTCTCTCTTCCCACTCTTTCCTCTGCCTGGAATGCCCTTTTCTCCAGTGCATACCTACTCACCCTTCAATATGTGGCTCAAAACTCGCCTTCTCCGTGGTGCCTTCCCTGACCTCTTCAGACAACACGATATACTTTTCACCTGTATCTTCTTATACATTTGCAAATATCAAGAGTTTAATTCAATAAAGAAATAATAGTGTTTACTTAGGGGTATTTCAATGACAATACATAGGAACAAATTTCAATTACAATAAATAGGAACAAGGAAAATTAAAGATTTAAAAATTAAAATTTAATTTTTTAATGTGAATATAAAATTTATGAACCTATAAAATACTCAAATATTTACTTTCAATATTCAATTAGTTTACTTATGCATAAATATTTTAAATCACATATTATATAAAATGTTTTAATTTAAAAATACTGTTTTATTCTCATTCTCACAATTTTATTGAGACTGTTCACATATTCTGATATTGTGCTTGTCATTACTAGAGCCAAATTTTGAGTCATCAAGCACAGTTTTTCCATAGTATACCATCTTCAAATCTATTTGTTTGAGATATAATGCTTTTAAAACTTGTGCATAATGCTGTCGTTAGAAATTTTTTCACAAGCCTCAAGAACCTACTTGATATATATAGGATGGTAAGTCTTTTAATTCATCCATGATCTCCTTAAAGTAATTAATTACAGTATTTTTTACTTTTTTTAATGTGCATTTATTTTATTGATCACTAACATTGAACTAGGTAGATCTATATCTCTAAGTCTTTAGCAAATAACATACACAAATCTATTCATATAAACAAATACATAGAAATATTTGTATAAAATTGAATATTCATGATTTTAAATTTGACAAACATTGTCAGGTAAAAAGCAGAATATTATGCTGATTTAACATCTAATTCAATTAGTTAAAGCCTGTTAATATAGGTATATTTTCCATGAGACTATTAAAAAAGGGTAATATAAATAAGTCACTGACATAGTGAATCTGACCACTTTATTAGGTTGAGGTGGAATGGAATAACTTCTAATATCATGAAGAGAAACAAGCAATCAAGTCACATAATTCAGGTCTAAAGAAATGAGTTTATCCTAAAATGATCAATATCAGCATCCAAACAAAGTCATTTTGCCATTTCTACTTAAAGCAAATCATTCTTTTAGTATACTGTAGCTTGCTTAGAAAAACACTTCTAAGCGGTACTTGTTTAAGCAGATCCCTCTGCACAAAAACAAAACAAAACCAGTATCTGTTACTTACCTTGCACCCAGTAAAAGCCAAGAGATTTAAGGTAAGAACATTTTCTAATTTCATACCCATGCTAACATTATCACACTGCTGATAAAAACCAGGGCAGGAAAAGAAGCCCAACCAGGGATGTTGAATGGCAGAGAAATCAGTGGCTGATACATGGAAAAATCAGGAGGAAAAGTGATTTTCAGTGTAGGGGAACAAAATAGCTTTTCTAAAAGGATGCCAAAGAGTAACGAGAACATAGTCCTTATTTATTCAATGTCTCTTTTTCTTTTATGCACCTAGAAGCCATCATGCTGAATATTTTGAGCAACAGGAACAATTTAACAGACTTATGAGAAGGCATTAAGATAATACAATGTCTATTTGTCCAAAAAAATCTAAAATAGTGGTTAAAATAGAAATGCAAATTGTATTTCAAAACAATTAAATCTCTTACATGTTTTATGACAATCTCATAAAAAGTAACTTTTCTAAAATTACAATATTTTATATATGCTAAGTTGAATGGCAATATTAGATAAGATCTTCTGCAACTGTGATATCAAAAACCTGATAGCAAATTTGCTGCTCCATTCCATTTGTGACATTATATGACTTGATAAAGCATTCCAACCACAGATATGCATCAATTTTTATTCCTGGAGGACAAAACATATCCATGATCATATCCATACTTTTCTGAAGGTCATCATTGATTAGGATTTCTGATGCTGGAGTCTGGAAGAATTTGTTGGGATCCATGAGACAAGCTTCTAATACTCCTGTTCCATCATCAAGAATAAATGTCATAACAAACGCATATTGGAGGAGTACAATACCCAGTACTTCTGCCACAGAAGAAGGAATCCATGATGTTTTATTGACCAGGGTATTTAGATTTTGTATTGGTCTCAAGCTACAACACTGCTTACATGAGCAGAAGCCATGTCTTGGGCAGCAGCAAGACCAGATGATGGATCCTTGCCTAATTACAGTATTTTTTTAATGATGAATGATCTTTAATATGATTTTTGCCAACAGTATCTATCGTTTGCATTGTGCATACACCCAAGAATAATGATTAAGTCTATTAAATTTCTTTGCCTCCTTTTTAAAAAATTTTATCACATGACTTTGTAAAGCATCCAAACTAGTACTGATTGCTGTTGTTCCTTTCCCAAACAATATTTTTTTGTTCAAAAAAGAAAAAGTAATTGAAAAGATTTCTACTTCCTATAATGGTGGACTGGGTCAACCAATGATTCTTCCTTTCATTTTTCATTGCCCAGGGCAGGTACATGGCCAAGCCTGAAGCCTGTGACACAGGGAACCATATATTCCCAAAAGGAAGAATATCCAGTATTTTGAACAGTAATAAAATCCAGTGATTCTGAACTATTAGTGCCCCTAGTAGCTTGAGAATATAAACTTCATCTTAGACCTCAAATAACTCTACAAAAATGTCCAGCAAAGATAATTAGACACATGAAGAGACAAGAAACCATGAGTGGGAGCCAGAAGAAATAACAGACAATAGAGACACACCTACAGGAACTCCAGATATTGGGATTATCAGAAGTAAATTGTAAAAGAGCTATTTACATTGTTCAAGGAGATAAAAATCAAGCTTAGATTTCAGCAGGGAACAATAAGTAGTGAAATAACAGATCTGAAAATGAACCACATGGGAATTCTAAAACTGAGAAATACAGTAACCAAAATTAAGAAATCAGTGGGTGGTTTTAACATCAGATAGACATAGCTGAAGAGTGAATCATCAAAGTAGAAGACAAATCAGAAGAAAGTAATCAAAATGCAGCATGGAAAAGCAAAAGACAGAAAATACAGAAGAGAAGAATAAGAGATATAGAGAACACAATGAAGTCTAGTATACTAATTAAACTCCCAGTAAGAAAAATTATAGAAAATAGAGTCAATATTTGAAAAGATAAAGGCTAAAAACTTACCAGAGCTTATGAAAAACATCACACAGATTCAAGAAGTCAGAAGAATTCCAGGCAGAATATATTTTTAAAATCCTTACCTAGACACGTATGGTGAAACCAGAAAAACCCAAAGATGAATAGAAAACTTTAAAAGCAGCTGGAGATAGAAAGCAGATTTCAAAGTAGTAACAGATTGACAACAAACTTCTCACTCAACAGGAACATGGAAGCTACAACAAAGCACAGTGATTAATATACAGAAAGAAAATAACTGCCAACTACAAAAAATATCTTTCATAAATGAAGGTGTAATAAAAGACATGTTCAAGTCAACAAAAATAGATACACACTAAAAGAATTTCTAAAGGGTGCACTTAAAATATAAGGAATCGAGATAAAGAATATAATAAATATATAGATAAAGTTAAATGAATACTGACTATATAAAACAATAACATTAATAATGTCTTGTATTTAAATATATATAAGTATTTACATATATATCCTATTATAATACATTATAAAAATAACATAACTCTGGAGGGGTAAATGGAATTAATGTGTTCTAAACTCTTTACATTGTGTGGGAGAAGGATAAAGCTATCAATTTACGTTAGACTTTGATAAGTAAAGGAAGAATGTGACCTTTGATAAAAAAGCTCCTAAAAGATAACATAGAACAGTATCTTCATGGCCATAAGACAGGAAAATATTTCTTAAATAGGATTTAAAAAGCACTAATCATAAAGGAAAGAACTGATAAATTGATTACATGAAAATTAGAAACTGTTCATCGGGACACTAAAAGAGTGAAAAGCCACAGCACAAAGTGGCAAAGACATTTGCAACACATGTAACTAACAAAAGACTCTTTTCCATATCTACATGTCAGTAAGAAATAGACTCATAACCCAGTAGAAAATTGAGCAAGAGATTTGAACAAAGTGTTCTCAATGAAGGAGATCCAATTTACCTTAAACATATGATAATGTGCTCATATATCAGGAAAATGCATACTAAAACCACAGTGAGATGCTACTGCACCCTCAACACAATGGTTTAAATTAAATAGACTGACAATACCAAAGGTTGATGAAGATGCAGAGTAACAGGTATTCTCCTGCTCTGCTGGTGGTAATATAAATTACAACAATCATTTTGGAAAACAGTCTGACATACCCTGTGAGCAGCAATTACTCATGTATATATGGCCCAACAAAAGTGTGTGTATAGCAGCATTATTCAAAATAGCCCCAAGCTAGAAATAAGTCATCTATTAATAGTAAAATGAATGAATTACGATGTATTCTTACAATGAATATTCAGCAATAAAATACTATATACACAAGAAATGAATGAATCTCACTAAAGCTGAGTAAAAGAAGCAAGACAAAATCATACGTGCTGTAGAATTTCATTTATGTAAAGTACAAAAAAGGGAAAAACTAATATATGATGTTAGAAGTCAGGGTAGTGTGTACCTTTGGGGAAGAGAGAGGTTGTATGGTGATTGGGAGAGGCACGAAGATGCTCGTAACATACTATTTCTTGATGTGAGTGGTGCTCATATAGGTGTGTTCACTTTGCATTAATTCATCAACAGTACACTATGATCTGTGTATTTTTCTGTATATAGTTTTACTTCAATTGAAAAGGTTATTTAAATCAAGAAAGTAATTGAGAGAGTACCCAGTGATACATGAGATTTATAAGGATTCAAATATAAAGTGATATCTTCCTTAGGATAATTTTGAAGAGATCATCCCCTTATATTGGCAATATGGAATATTGTTTATCTGTCTTTCTTCCCTAATAGACTCTGAACTTTTCAGGGGCAGGGCCTATGTTCTCATCTCTGACTCTCACTGAGTGTTTGTAGAATTCACGAAATAATGTACTAACATCAGAAATGTATTTCTGTTCCCAGGTTAAGAAAACAACTGAAGCCACCTTACAGACAATACAAGATATGGTCACCATTGAGGACTATGATGTTTCTGAATGCTTCCAGCATAGTCGCTCCACAGAATCTGTGAAGTCTACTGTCTCTGAAACCTACCTGAGTAAGCCCAGCATCGCCAAGAGAAGAGCTAACCAGCAGGAAACAGAACAGTTCTACTTCATGGTGCGTCCATTGCCTCCCAAGCCACCGTGGACAGAGCCTAGATCTCGGGTTCCCAAATGCTGCTTCTGTGGCTGCATCAGAACCTTCTGGGGTTCTTTATTAAAATATGGACTCCTGTCTACCCTCAGAGTTCCTGATTCAGTTAGTCTGGGATAGAGTTTAGGAGTTAGAGGACTGTTCTAAAACGGTACTTTTAAACTTCAATGTACATACGTGTCAAAGAGCTTGTTAAAAGGCAGGTTCTAATTTCAAGAGATCTGAGGAGGAAGAGACCTGAAATTCTGCATCTTTAATAGGTTCCCAAGAGATGGCTGGACCTGCTGGTCTGCAGACCACACTTTGAGTAGCAAGAGTCTAGGATCTAAAAGATAAAGGTGGCTGGATTTTAGATCTCCTGTGAGAAGTTTCTTGATGTTGAGTAATTTTTAAAAGTTAAGAATTAATCTTGCCTTTTGCAGAAACTCAGAGAATATTTGGAAGGCAGTAATCTTATCACAAAACTTCAAGCCAAACATGACTTGCTGCAGAGGACCCTTGGAGAAGGTCAGTTGTGTGGAATAGATGGGGAGATGACCTGGATAATACATCGTGTCACGTATATATTCCAGAAAGAGTGTGAATTGTGTATTTGTGCTTTAAGAAGCAGAGAACATTATATGTTTAGATTTGGTTTTATCTGTGTCTGTAATAATCAAGCTCTCCCTGGAACTATTTTCTTTTTAAGCTTGGTGCTGACCTTAAGTGAAATCTAGGGAGGGCTAAAAAACTGTCACAGAGCTCCTGAGGAGGGATCTTCAGAGCACAGTGCTCCTGATAGAAAAGTCTGGAGGAGCTGCACCCGCCCCCCCTGCAGACCCTCAGTTACTTGTCCCTTCCCTTCTTGGACTTCTCCACCCTTCCAGCCTCACCCCTGTTTATTTTAATGGGCTGATATTTGTTGCTCCATCTATTGCCTTTTTGGACTCCAGAAACCAGCTAACCCAGTTTGGGTGATTTTTTTTTTCCTTCAGTAGGCATCGGTTGTAGTTGAGAAATAATCTAATAATATAAGTAGGTTGCTATGTCTAATAATAATAACAAAAACAACAGCAACAGCTAACATGTACATAAGGCTTTCTCTGTGCCAGGCATTGTTCTGAGCTATGTATTTAACTGGGCACTGTTAGTTTCCCCATTTTTACAAATGAGGAAACTGAGGGGGAAAAGGACTATAGGCAAAGGAGACCATGTAAATGTTCTTCTCTTTTCGTCTTCATGAAATTTAGAAGGAAAAAAATAAATACAAGCAAAGTCCCTGTCTTAAGTGCCTCGACTTAGTCTGTAACTTTAGTTACCTTGTATTCACACTGGCTCCTGCTGGAAGTTGTAAAAAGTGAACAAGAGAGTGTGGAAGGGAGCAGCAACGAGAGGGCTGAGCTGTGTCGGTAACTCAACTCGAAAAGTGATTGCCGCTTTTAGACCTAAATTCTTGCCTCCTACCATTCTGGAAACTTCCTTACCCATAAAGCAGTGTTTCCATCCTATCTCCTGGTTTCCTCCAAATAACTCATCATCCTTAGGGAATGACCACCTGGAGAAAGGTTACCATGACCTAAGTAAGACTCCACGTCCTACACACTTAGGACACCAAACTCCAAGATAAAAGGCTAATGTCACTTAGAAAAAGAGAAAATGCAACATTTAAACTACTAAAAAATGTCTTTAAAAAATAAAATAGCCAAACACAATATGTGAAGCATCACGCATTAGATTAGATTAACTTCTGAATCCAAAAGCAAAGGTTATGAAAGACATCTTAAGAGCAATTGGGAAAGTTTAAATATAGACTATATATTAAATGATATTATTAAATTAATGTTAATTTTCCTGGATATGATAATGGTATTGTGGTTATAAAGAAGAACATTCTTATTCTTAAGAAATGCTTGCTGAAGTGTCATTATTTCTACAACTTACTTCCAAATAGTTCAGAAAAAAAGATATTGGTGGGGGGAGAGAGAAGATAGAGCCAATGTGGCAAATATTAACAATTGAAAAATCTACATGAAGGGTATAAGGATGTTCCCGGTACCATTCTTTCAACTCTTCTATAGGTTTGAACTTTAAAAAAAAAAAAGTCTTTTTATCTTTGAATAGTTTTCTTACTTCGTGTCCTGTTTTTTTCTTTTTCCCTCATAGTATCGTGTAAGGTCTTTTTTTCCCCATTTTTCACAAATGCCTGATATTTCAAGTGATGCCCTCAAGGTCAGTTGCCAGCCCCAAAGCATAAATTATCCTAAGTGTAGATTAAAGCTCACAGGCACAAGGTCCTTCCCTACAAGACTGGATCCCACTTTAGAAATTGTGAGTTTGAGAGAATTAAGTAGTAGGTGAATTCATTCTTGGCAGCGCATGCAGACACGTGTGTTAATACACTTGGGGCCACATTCTGAAAGTTGTATGGTACACATTCAACATAGATTCTCTTACATCTCCCAGAGGGCAAACTCCAATGGTTAATATATTATTTTGCATGTCATTATTGGATAGGGCTATATTTTAGCCAGTTTGCTGAATTCACATGCCAGATTCTTTCTTTAGCTACTAAACTGTATAAAGCTATATTATACCTTGTGAACTCTAAGCCAGGATTTCTTTATCTTGGAATTTCTTTCTATGGGCTCTGGTTTCCCAGCGACACCAGCTGTGTTCAAGTGTAGACCACCTTCACTGGACTCAATTTATTTTGCAAAAGGAACAATTTATTCATCCAGTGGCAACAGACACACTAGCCTCTGCCACTGGTTGCAGACCTCTCTGCTCCCTAGCCCTGCGCCTCATGCAGGCTTGACAGCACACCAATTGCTGGTCACTGCCTGGGTTTGGCACTGGCAGCTTTGCCCAGAGAAAAGCTGAGCAAGGGAGACATGCCCCACCTTTTAGTTCAGCTATTGTGAGCCTGCCGGCTTTCCATGCAAGCCCTCCTTGTGTTAATAGGCTTATACCAACAGGGACCAGGAGAGTTAATGGCGCCTGTCCCACGATGAAGTAATCCAATGGTGAGCCTTTCTGAAAGAATCCAAGTCCGGATTTGGCTAAATAGGGTTAGTAGTACAGCATTCAATGGTGTGTTTGGGGACAGTCCTGACTTTTTATATAGAAATCACCTCTCTAAAGTATACTAGACTCAGTGCTGTAAAAACTGCCTTCATAGTAAAACAAATAGAGCCTAACCCAGAGATTTAGCAGTTGATCGTACACAGCTGAATCTGTAACTACAGACATGTGTTTGGCCTGCCTCACTGCTTGCTTTTTGGCAGACTACCAGTAGCCCAGTAAGTTCTTTGATTTACAACATTGTGAAGCAACTAGATTGGGCTCTTAAAGTGGTACTGTCAAAATTCAGAATTCCAAATCTTTGAAAACTATTGAAATAGAAAGAAACACATAAAGAGTCGTTAAGACCAAATTCATCATTCTCATCTTCATCCCTCAGCAACACCATTATATCTTTTTGTGATGTCATTTGTTTTTAAATCAAACAAGTTAAATTGACCACAGTAAATGAGATATACATCTATAAAACTGAGGCACTGGGATTTTTTTTTTTCTTTTTCAGTAATGAGCCTTAATGTTCATGTTGGCTTCTTTGTGTGCAATATTTGGAGTTAAGGGGGTGTAAATATCAGTGCAATTTTGCTAAACACAGAAAATCTGACATTTGGAACTTGATCTCCATATTACATCGTTTCTTCCCCTGGGCATAGGGTTTCTGACAAAGGAACTTAATAGGTTATCCTCACACCATCCATTTTCTGTCTTTGAGTAGGAGTACAAATATACTTTCAAAAGAGAAGCTGATTGTGAATAATTATGTTTTTATAGAAAGGCACTGCAGTAGTTGGTATTCTTAAGGAAGAAAAAAGGCTGGAAAGTAACACCAGGAGACATCAGTCTTTATTAGGGAACAAATCCAGACTGTCTCTGTCCGGTTTGAGCTGTGCACATTTTATATATTTTATCTAGAGTTTTTAAATCTCAAATTGCCACCAAACTATATTTTGGTTCTATATGGAGATAAAATGCATTTAGGTGTGAAAAATAATTCACTTTATAATTCTCAAGTGAAATTTAAGAGTAGCTGAAGAAAAAGTGTTTGTACCAAGAACAAGTTAATCTTGGGTCGTTTTTTCCCTCCAAAGGGCTTGTATGTAGAGGTGGGGGAGGGGAGAGGAGTTGTCTTTTGTTTTTAATAATTAAGTAGCCTTCCAAAGAAAGTGATTGAAATCTAATCCTCAGACCACTGGAAGCTTTCACATTTCTCTGGGAAGGAGAGTCTTCTAAGCTTGTGTGTTATTGATCTATTAATGATGCTACTGATTAAAAAATAAAACCTCATTCATCAGTTGAGACACACTCAAGACTATTAGCTAAAAAAACGATGGATGTGGTGGTGTGGTTATGCTGTGAATGATAACAGAGCTTGCTCTTTGTTTATTATCCAAAATGTATCCTTCATAGGTTTTTAATTTTTTATCTCATACTATTAACCATGCATGGATGGAGCAAAATAATTTTAAGCATTTTACATATCATCTTTTTCTAAATCTAGGGAATGATTTTTTGGGATATTTTAACAAAAATAGCAAAATTTCAAAGTTATAAAGCATTTCATTTCTAAGGAATTGTCATTAGAATCATTATCATTGAATCACTTGAAACTGATTGACTTGTGTTATTCAATTTAAATTCATAGATATTTATTAATTTAATAATTTACATATTATTAAATTCATTCAATTTATTTAAATGTTCTGTATTTTGTATTTGGCTTTAGCTATATGGGACAGACAGAATTATAAGCCACAATCCCTACCTTACCTCTAGGATCTTTCAAAGTATTTGCCAGGAAAAAAAGATTTACATTTTTAAAGGTGGTACAGTATAACACTTGGGAGGTCAGGGCCGGAATTAAAAGAAACCTGGACCCTGGGGCCAGGCCCATTCCCATACTAATAGTGTGACCTTGGGCAAGTCACTTTTCTACATGCACTTTTCCATATAGAGTAATAATAGGAGCTACCTCATTAGGTTATTGTGAAAATTGTGAGTTAATATATGTACTATAAAGTGCTTAAAATAGTGTCTAATAAGCATTAGACATCATTGCTGTTTTTATTGTTGTTACTAATACATATTACATCATATTTAATTATACTTAATGCTACAATAAAGTATATTCTGCAACATGACAGAATACAGTAAAGCACCAAGCCAGGTAGTTTCTCTACCCTCAGCCCTTTGCTTACTCTACTGACTCACCATCTTAGCTATCTCCTATCCCCAACACAACCTAAATGGTAATGACTCTCACATCTTTATCTCCTTCCCTGTCTCTCTCTGTGCTTTACCCTGTATAGTCTGCTCTGCTGAACACTTCCATCAGGATATCACATAAGGCACCACACACCACAATCAGCTCACCGCCTGCCCCTCTACTTTCCAATAGACTTTCTCTCCCCTTCATGAATAGCTATCAATTATTCTAGAGTTCTGTATGCACCTTCTCTTTTCTTCTTCTCTCCCAAAGTAGCAGAAGACCAGCAAGAGAAAGGGACTTATAGTTAAATGACAGGTAGAACTAGGGGGAGGAGGAAGCAGAATCTACCCTCTTCCCTTCCTCCCCATGTCAAGTCAAGGCCAAGAATTGATTCTGCCAACACTTACTGTGGCCTGGCTCTGTGTTGAGAAAGTATTCTCTGATATTAACTGTTTTCCCCTGTTTAATCAGTAGATATTAATCAAATCCTTTATGTTATTTGTTATTCAAGAACAGATAATAGAGTAAAAGGATCTGTTGCAGCCTGGGAGTGTGGATTCACCATTCCCAGCAAGCTAGCTCTCTTCACCATTGTTATATTTGCTTTGTCTTATAAGTCTGAATCACTGCACTATGATAGGATGGGCTGGGCTCACCTGTTTGTGTTGCAACATGAGCCTCCCCTGCCAGCTGTATTTTCAAGCTGTTTGAGGACCACATCATCATTTTGCGAGCAAGCCAGCTGAAGGTTCAACTATCCTACACCCCTTCCCACTGCTCCACCTTAAACATAAGAGAGCACACAGCAACCCTAGACACATGCAAACTTGAAATGAGTGCAGGTTGTGGGATCACCACAAAAATTCAGACACTGTTATTATATCCAAAACAAGTCATTAAACCCAAACGTGTAAGAAGCAGCTCGTGTTTTAATGGACAGAGAACTCTATGAAAGACTTTTAGCTTACAAATGGGTGGAATGTAGTGTAATTTAATGTCCTTGTACTTTAATATGTGCAAATGTCATTTCTGATTACAGAATACAACTTCTCTCCAGTCCCCTGACTTCCTATTACAGAAAGAATACCAATTTAATCTAAGGGAAATTGAGTTCTCCCAACCCTGTTTGACACTCCCCCTCTTCTCCCCTACCAGTATCAATCAAGACAGAAGGAATAACTAACATACAAATCTTGGATGTGTCTTATTTACATTTCATCTTTGAACTTACAGTTAGGATCAAGTAGTTATTTCTTACTTGTTTAAAATAAAAAAAAACACCCTGCCTCAAATTGCCAAGTTCAACATGTTCTCTACAGAATTTACTAAATTTTATACATAGATTTTATGAAATATTTACTTTGAATTATTTATCTATCTTCATATGCTATCCTCATGTTTTCTACCATAAAATGTGCAAGTTATTACAAGCTCAGCATCTTAAAATAAGGGAAAAATGATACAAAAGATTACCAAATACATTCCACTGGATTCCATTCAATTTACTTATTTTAATTTTTTTTTCCTGCAGGTCATAGAGCTGAATATATGACTACAAGGTAGGAAAATATTTTATCATAACTTACAGTGTATCTCACATTCTTTTCTCTTTCATAAGAAGCAACTATTTCAATGCTGCAAGAATGAACATATTTTGTTAATGAACTTGGAAGACAGTTTTGGCTTGACAAAGCATAGCAACATGAAATGTTTGAGGTTCTCACAAGACCAGATATGCTCTGGCTTAGCTAAGGGTTTCCCAATGGAATTGTAAAGCTCTTTAATTAGCAGAGACAGTAACAAAGACCTTCGTTGAACAGGCTTGGTTCATCTCATCCAAAACACTTTAAGTTTTTAGAAATCATCTGACAAGACTTTTGATTTGATAGTTTAGTTTTAAAACAATATAATGTGTATATCTACTACCTTAGTAAGTAGAAAGTATGATTACTTTCTGCTCCTACTTTCCCTTAAGTCATATAAAAATTAGACCTTTATTGATATCCTTAGGGTTTTAGCTCTCTATCTTGCCTTTTTTGGTTCACTTTAAAAATTTAACTTTTAACACCTATGCCCATACCGTACCTTCTTCATTCATGGAAGGATTTTGAAGCTACTGCTAAGAAAGAAAAGCCAGTCTGGAAGCAGATTCTAATTTGGATTGGGGAACGTTTGTAGCAACTTTCATTTTTGTATGTCACCATTTGTGCAACAGCCAGAAATTATTCTAATTAACATGGTAAGATTTTGCACTTTTGAATTTGAGTTCTCTTTGAGGTAAGAGGCATTCAGAATGCTGGTGTGCCTGTTGCCATAATTGGCAGATTGATTTTTAAGGTTCTATAATGTTACTGCTGGGCAGTTTATTCATAAGGAAGCCCCTCTTACTTCTTGGTGAACCAACTAGAAAGATCCAGCCGCTGACTTTTCTAAACTTAACAAAGAAAAAAATACCGAGTTTTTTTTTTCACATATAGTATCTCTTTGCACTATCAATTATTTTGCCTGTTATTTCTAAATTATAATTAATGTAAGGCACTTCAAAAAAAGATTTTTTTAAAAAATGCAAATATATTAATTTGCAATGAGAACTATAATTGCCAGATAGACTAGATATTCACATCAACCTGACCGGTGCTTCCTCCCATGTGGGCATTCTATATAGGAAACGAAATTATCCCAAGTTGCGTGCTAGGCACAGAACCAGACTGAGTCATACGCTTGGAATGTCGAATGGCCCTGGCGCTGTTCACCTGATGTGGGCGTAGTGGTGCCAGAATCATCCGCGCACCAGTCTGCCTAGTAACCCACCTCCGCCGCAGAAATTACTTTGATGAGCACTCAGGCAGTTCATTTTAATTCCAAATTCCTCTGACAACTTTAGTTTGTTCACATTAACTCTTGCTTTAGAACCTTTGGGAGAGGCAATTTTCAGGCCTTGGTAAAGACTCAAAAGATGTTCGTCTATTAGCCCCAGCCAGGGGTTACCCTGCATTCCCCAGTCACTCAGGGACAATTATTCGCTGCCACTGGAAGCGCTGGCTCCAGCTGCAAGATTGGTTACTCCACGAATCAATGACCAAACAAAATTGCGATCCCCTTAGCTTCGTCAACTGCACTAGATGTCACCACATGTGAAGCTCTGTTGGACCTTGTAATAACCACATTTTTCTAGTTTCTGTATTGAATACTTTGATATTGTGGGGCCTAGCTGACTGTGGAAGGACGGCCCCTCCCAGGACTAGCCAATTACTAGAGATAGTAAGGACTGGTTTGCAAGTGTGCCTTTTGTATACCAGCCAGCTGATCCAGAGCCCAAACCCCCAATCACGTCCTTTATCAGGTCCACACACTCAGGGCCACTATTCCCCTTCCCTAATTATCCCAGGGCCAGGTACCAGAGATAATCCCTATGCCTCAGAGCACACCAAGTCTACACCTCCCTGCCCTGTTTCTCCTGGCTCTGCTTACCAGCATTTTCCCCTCCTGCCCTCTGTATCCTGACCACCCCCTGTGGCCTCCCTGGGGCGTGCCCACTCCTCTTGGGAACTATGAGTAAAAAACCATCTTTTCAATGGCAGTTGTCTCCTGATTTGTTGGCCTCGCCATACCTGAATAAAAATAAAATCCACATTTTAAAACACTTACAAAATAATGAAAGGAGTGGATGAAATCAGGCCCATATGGTTAAACTCTTTGGTGGTTAGTTGCTTTGTTTTTTACATCTACTAGATTCCTTCCTCCATGGATGGCACAGAATTCAGTGTATAAAAGAGATTTCAGAAACTTCAGCTGTGGCAGGACATGATATGCTTGCTACCTGGTAGAACTAACTTTATTTGCTTCTAGATACTTGCAAAGGCTCCTTTTAACTTCTCAAGCACCATGGGACTTCAGGTGCTGCTTGCTGCACACCCCATTAGTCACATGAGCCCATCTGCTGGAAGATTCTTAGAATTTAGCTATGGAAGGTGGTATCAGTGGGTTTGTTCCCCACGTCTCTTGATTGCTGTGGTAATATATCTTATGAAGTTAGTTGGGCTTCCACATAAATTCTTGGGATTTTGTTTCTGAACTGGACTTTCTGAACTTGAGCTAAATAAACTAAGAAGGTAATTTTTCCTAGACTGTTTGCAGCTTAATGAAGTGTTTTACACAATTCCCAAGTGTGGTGTGCATCCTCATATAAGGTTTATACCTGGAAAGAATTTAACTTGGAACATCCAGAGAGAGGTCTCAGAGCTTTCCTTCCATGTATGCCATTCAGCATAGTTGTAGAAGTTAAGTCAAGTAATCCTGGCCCTCTTTCCACTAAAGGGAGAGAGCAGAAGAGATTCCCTCTCTGCAATTATAGCACAGGATGATGCAAGGTGTCTAAATATAGTACATGGTACACCAGATGTGCATATGGCAGAGAGGTGGGCTTGTCCACCAAAGCAAAGAGACAGACTGGAGATGATGAGTCCAGAACAGCATAAATGACTGCATCCTCATGCTCTCCAAATATTTGGGTGGTGGGATAGTTTGTTCTAGAGAAAAAATAATTCATGTGAGCCATTACCCTGCCCATCAGAAACAACATTGAAACCAAACTCTGATTTTCTTCATTTGTGACCCATTAATAGTTACTTTTGCATAAAATAAAGTCCCACTAAAACCTGGGGTATTGAACAGATGTGATGTTATTGGCATTGAAGAATTATATTATAACTAAAAATATTGTATTTGATATTTAATTTCTCATTTGGGGATCTGTTGGAGCCCTAATTTTTATGACTGGTGGCATCTTACTATGCGACTCATAAACCAAGTAACAAGAGCCCTGCTTTGTAACATTTAGCCAAATAGCTCACAATTCCATTTGGTAATGCTTATCATTTTTAAACAAACCAGCAAACAAACAAATGTCAGCTATAACGTACAGGAAAACAGCAGTGTGAGTAAATAGATTGTGTGTGTTTTTTGATACAAGAGTAAAAGTAAATAAATGGGAAAGGGGAGGGACGGTTTTTCCCCATGGGCAGGGGTGGGGATACCCAAGATTGCCGTGTTTTGTAATTTTGATGTGACCTATGGGTGTTTCATTTATTGTTTGATTTCTGCCATGCTCAGTAATTATATTCCCTTCCCTTAGGCCTCCAAATGTTCCCCCTAAGCCCCAGAAACACAGGAAGTCCAGACCCCGCTCACAGTATAATGCTAAGTTGTTTAATGGGGATTTGGAAACATTCGTCAAGGTACTGGCACCAGCCATCTGGGTGGCTGATCTCCATGCTTCTTACTATAATGGTCTCAGCCTCTCATAAAAGGAGGCAGGTCATTATGTCCAAGTCTGTCCTGGGGCTCTTTGCTTTCCCAGAAAATCAATATAATATTTCCTGAAGTCAGAGAGGAAAGAATATTTGGGTTGAGTGCCTTCAGAAGAGGGAATAAATGTGGGTGTTATTATGTTGGCAAAAGAGAAAGCCCTCTTTATTTTTTTTAAGCCATAATTTGTACAAAAAGGAAAAGAACAACCTGATAAGATGTTTTATTTTTACTTGTGCAAATGAGATGGCACAAAATATTTTAAATTCCATTCATTAGGCTAGCTCTGAAGCACAGCAAGAGTTTTTATTTCCCATGACTTGAGGAATTCATTATATTGGATAAATTGTAAGACCCTGTAGTCTATATCTTGTATCTCTGCTGTGTTTACTCTCTGTCTTCTTTTTCATCCTATATTTCTGATAATGCTTCTAGCCGAGGACGAAGGAACTCGCACACGAGACATCAGGTATAGTGCTAGAGGGACATGAGGGCACAGCCTCTTTCGCTGTTGGTATCATTTTCAAGTCATGCTCATGCTTGGCTTTAATTAGATTTTTAAGGTCTTTAAAAGAAAAATGTTTGCAGTTGGAAACTAGACAGGTTTATAAAGAGGCTTCACCTAGAAAGAAACTACAGAAATCAACCACTCATTTGAAAGGAAAACTCTTCTCTAGGAAAAATAGATAGATTAAATTTTTAGTTTTTACATTATGTGTTTGGCAAATGTATCAAATTTGATCAAGGGTTTTTATTAAGGCAAGTCAATGTTAAATACCAAATACGCATTTCATACTGGATTACGGACCCTAATGTAAATTATACAAAAAAGAAAAGGGCTTTATTTTTTCTTCATAGCTCACATTTTATGACATGGGCTGCATTGTTTCCGAAAACTAAATTTATGTGGGAAACCACATCATTAATAACCTTCCTTAATGATATGTTACAGATGCCTTACTTTCTTTAAAGACAGATGTTTATTGAATGTGTGCACTAACAATTTGAAAATAAGTGTGTGTATGTGTGTGTGCACGTGGCATGTATATGGACAGAAAGATACATACATACATAGATTAGAAAACTCTGGCAGCCTTAAAAAGGAGCCCTCACCCCGGAATTAAGTGAAAAGCCACTGGACAACCTAAATAGCCATCACAAATCCACTGCCTTAAGCCTGAAACCCAGAAGAGCCTTATTGACTCTAATTTAATATAAAATTACTGTGAGATTTGATTATCTAGTTTCCCAGCACATGGCTTATAAGCAGGGACAAATTAGATGGGGAGAGAGGAACGATGAAACGAAAGCACTGAGATGTGCAGCTGATGGCAGGGCAGAAGGAGAATATAGGAAAGCTCCAAGAAGCAGATGTAAGATTCTGTTACACTTGACGATACAGTACGAGAATGGCTGCTTAAGATGATAGGAAAGAACATATTATATTTTTTAAATTTTTTCATTAAGAGCAGTTAAAGGAAACCAAATTGAGGTACTAAAGAAGAAGTAAACCAGTTATCGTGGAAAATTCACTTATATGAGCTCTCCACCATCCCAGAGGGCACAGTGAAGGATCGTTGGTAATAGCAGTGACACAGAGGGCTCTCTTTACACTTCTGAAAAGTGCTTGACCACAGTATCACTGAGACAGCAAGAGCAAAACCATTTCTCCTCTTTTTCCCATAGGGAAACTGAGACACAAAGGGATTGGTTTGAATGGTAGATAGAGTGCAGCCTGTTGTTCCACTTCTTGTAAAATATTTTCTACCTGAATATCTGACATCGATGAAATTAAATTAAAACACACACTGTCATTACTTTTTGACTACAAAATTCATTATATCTGAATGAAATGCTGACAATAGCTAAAAGATGTGTAATTACCTAAGTAAATGTAAAGACAAAAATATTTTTTAAGTAATAGGAAAGCCTAAGACATTTTTATTTAGAACTTTCTTAGTGCAAACATTTTCCTTTTAATAACCTTTCATTCTTTGTTTTTCTTTTTGTTTTAATACTACATTCAGCAAAGGTGTAAACTAATATTCTTCTTTTACCACTTACATCTAAATATGTTTTGCTCTTTTAGATTACAGTGTTACATGAATTATTCCTATAAAGTTTTCTTCCCCTAAAACACACTTGTAGCTTAAAGAAAAATCCTCTCACTTATTTAGTAAGTTTTAATGTAATTACATGGCCGTTCCTGAGACAACTTGTCCACACTAAAATGTGTTTTTATTCTTAAGACTGTTCTTTAAGAAATTAACAAAAGTTATGCTCCTAAAACAAATTAAATAATTAGAGAAGCTTAATACAGGCTCCACAAGTAATTGAGCCATTAACTGGTTTATACACTGATTAGATTGTCTTAAAAGCTAAAATAAAGCTATTCCGTAAGAAGTATATTACCCATTCTAGGAATAGTAAAGAGTTTAAATTGCTGAACTGCATATTCCCAATCCTTCCCCTGCTGCTTAATTGGAAAGATTAGTGAGTTCTGAATTGTTCTACTACATTAAGACAACCAAGTTCTTCTTGTGTTTCAGAATAAAATTCCTCATGAATTAATACCTGATGTCAGCTAACCATTTTTAAACCCCATGTTTTTTTAAAGGTCTAATACCTGAAAGAGCAGAGTCTTCAAAGTACATGAATAATAATTCCATAGTCAGTAACCTTCTTTAATCCATAGAGTGCATGGCATTGATACATATTTATCTGTGACCTCAGCAGTTCCTTCATCTCATTTGTCATCCTGTACATGTTTTAAAGCATTTCCAGAATTTACATTTATTCAGTAGAGGGCAGTGACTATTTTATAAGATGTAGGGGAAGAAGGCCAGAGAATGTTTCTTCCTAAGAAAACGAGATCTAATGTGATGTACATTTGTGTAATCTTCTTCTTTTTCCTTAAAACATGAAAAAATAACAATGAAAAGTCTAGAAGGATGAGTAAGTTCTGATGCAAACTAAAACATGACACATTTTAATTGTCTGTGAAACAATTCTCATATCAGGCATCTATAGACATAGAAGCCCTTTTATAACGGTCGTCACCTAGGAGGTAGACTCTCAAGGATGTTGTTAGAGAAGATCCTGAGATGGCTGTAAGGTTGTCTTTAGTGACTAGTACAACCAATCAACCCTAAGATGCTATGATTATAATACAGAGATTGCCTTTTAAGTCCATCCAAGATTGATCACTTACATAAATAAGCTTTCAAGAAATTATTCATTTATTCATTTTGGTATGCAAGCCTAAATATAAGTAAAAGAGATGGATTAGTATTTGACATCTCTAGGCACAGCAGAGTAAATTGAAACAGGATTGCCTTAAATGTATTTTATTGGTTTGCTCCAGAACTGAAATATACCTTTGTTTAAATATAAATTCTTTCACTTTTTTTTCCTTATGGAAGATTTTAGAGGGGGTAGATTAGGAAATGATCATCTAAAAGGGCAAAAAAATCACTCTTTAATTACTGGTAAACTGTGAGCTTTATTATTATGTATTATTATGTGGGATTTATACCCCTCCTTTGAGGTTAATTGGTTTCCATCTCTTTACCCAGGACTCAGGACAGGTTATCCCCCTCATTGTGGAAAGCTGTATTCGGTTCATCAATCTCTATGGTAAGCCATAAACTACAGATTTCCTATTAAAAAAAAAAAATCACTAGAGGTGTTTCAGTAAACATATCTTTTTGTTTAACATTTAATTCCTGAGAAAAAGGGGACCTAGAGGATGTGATGGGCTTTTCATCCTCTGTCTCTTCTATCCTCTTTAGGTCTTCAGCATCAGGGGATTTTCAGAGTGTCTGGTTCCCAAGTGGAAGTCAATGATATTAAAAATTCATTTGAGAGAGGTAATTGCATGTCTATACCTATAAACAAACCATGTTAGAAAGTCATCATGTTCTGCAGACTGAAGTGGCATCCTCATTCTGCATATCCTCAAAACCTTTCTCTTTGCATTTACTTCACTGTGGATGCTAAGGTAAGAATCTATTCAGAATAGCTGAGAGATGAGGCCAAAATCATAAGTCTTTATTATTAATGGTAGAAAAGCACACGAGCTTTGTGTCCTGGTTTAAAACTGACGTTGATAGTCAGTCAACTATCAACAGTCTGCGGCACATGGGTCAAAGGTGGTGCCTGCTGGGGTTCCAAAAGGGGGCAAGGGCAGCCCTGGGCCTAGACAGCCGATGTGGGAGGCAGCTGCTCCTGCTGGCAGGAGCTCTTTCCTTCCTCTTATTACTATCCCCAGACTCCTTCCCTGTGACCCTAGTTGGTGCCTTACTCTTGTTCATATTGGCTGTCAAATACATTTTACTAAACTGTTAACTAGCACATTATGTTTGCCAAAACCACACACTTTAGCATCAGCCAGACCTAGAATCAAATCAAACTCTGATTTACTAATTGTGTGATTTGGGTAAAGTAACTCAATTCCTATTTGACCTGTTTCCTCATCTGCAAAACTGCAGGAGTGCTGTGAGGACTAGGTGTAATCCATGAAAATGCCTAACTCTTTAATGATATCTATTAGCTATTAATGCTCTCCAATTGTAATGGTTTATATTGTGTCTACTTCTGGATGCATCTCCATTTACCTCCCTTTCTCTGCTTGGAGGTCAAGGTGAGAATGCAGTGATCATCGCATGGAGATGGAGCTACCACCTTCTCTCTCTCTCTGTCTTATTTCCCCTGGCCCAGACTTGGCATAGAGCCCTTTAAAGTGTGAAGCCTTGGTTGAAGAGATGAACTTGGGGCCACATTGTATTTTCCTGTTCCAAGTTCTCTGACTGATAATGACGTGTAGAGCAGAGCAGCCTCCCGCCAATAGCCACATGTGCCAAGTCTCTTATATTGACAATAGTTAGGATGATAAGTTGCAGTGTGGTAAAGTATCAGGTTCCTGTGCCAGCCACCACAGGCAATGCGCTATTATTTTTCCTTGGAGATTCCCCTGGTATTTATTTTTTTGTGATCTGTTTAGGTGAGGTTTTCTCACAGTGGGCAAAAAAAAAATCCTAGTAAATTCATGTTCAGTGATTTCCTGCCCTGGGAGCAGAGAAAAAGGAATAATAGGTCCCTGAAAATAAATTGTCCCAAGAGGCAAAAAATATGTTAAAATGCAATGTACACTTTTTATGAACTTTAGAAGGGAAGAATAGACCTGTGAATAAAAAATGGAGTTTGATTTAAGGCTACATATTATATTGAACTTCTTATGGATTTTATCTCCATTTAATTCTCGGGGAAGTAGACTAGCCAGACTAGTAACCTAATATTTTTAAAATGCTTGCCATAAAGAACAATATAATTTTATATTTGTGATATATTTTTTAAATTTCTACTTTTTATACAAACTCCTTGGTAACATAAAGGGTACATTTTCAAATTCCTCCATCTGATTTCAGAATCTCCCACTGTTCAAGAAGGCTTTCAAATGTACCATCATGCCACTTTGGGAAACACCTACTTATTTAATTATAGGTGTTCACAATTAGGTGGTGCCTATGAAATTTCTGATAAATTTTGCTGACCCATATAGCATAGCCAGACAGACTTATAGTGTGTCTTTTTCTCAGTAGGATAAGAAACGCAGAATGTAGTTTTTGAATTCATGTCAAACTAAGATTACAGATTTCAGCTTTAAAAAAAAAAGTTGGGTAAAATTATAAATCCCACAATATTTTATTTTAAGATTTGGGTAACTTGTAAGGGATTATTTGGTAGCATAAGATTTTTTAAAAAGCTTTATTTTAGCCAACTATTTTTAGGTTAATCATGGGGTGGGATATCTGAACCAATTATTTTAATTTTAGTACCATATAATTTTTCATAAAGCATAATTAAAAGATACATGTATATATAGCAATGAGTGTGTGTATAGAAACTTATTTCTGGAAATATGAAGGAAAAAAGGAAAGGAAAAAAGAGAAGCACTGTACATGTAACTAATTTCTTTTTTTTTTAGGTGAAAATCCTTTGGCTGATGACCAGAGTAACCATGATATTAACTCAGTTGCTGGCGTTCTAAAGCTCTATTTCCGTGGGCTGGAAAACCCCCTCTTTCCTAAGGAAAGATTTAATGATCTGATTTCTTGTATCAGTAAGTGGACTTTTTTTTTAGTCTTTTCCCACCAGAATTGTTTCACTAACCAACTTCCTGGAAAAGGCAGCGGCCCCCTCCACACACCCTCACCCCACCGTTACCTCACTACCACCAAATTTCTGAGACCATTTGTTTTCTTTCTGGAACCAGCACGAGTCATCCGGCCAGCTGTGGCCTCACCCGTAGCTGAGTGGGCTTTACTCCTGAACATCCTCAGGCTCCAGGAGCCAGTAGCTTCCCACTTATGGCTGGAATAAAGCAGAAAGGCAGGTGCCAACTGCCTAAGGGAGAGGACAAAGTTGTAAGCTGGGAAACATAACGTTTTCTTGGCTTTTGGTTCTTGGTTCTCTCATCCAGTTTTAGGAGTGGAGTAATTTATCTATCTTTGAATGTTATTTCAAGCAATAAGGTAAAGTGGGGTAAAAGAACATCATTACGGTGCAGGAACACCAGGTGTAATCATCTGTCATTGGGCATCCCACGCTAATAAATAGGCAGAGTTGCACTGGGATTGGGGGTTGTGTGTGATATATTATGAAACCAGTAATCATCAGCAAAGCATTGCTGTTTACATCAGTGGGGGCTTTTGACACTATACAAAGGGTGAAAATAATGATACCAAGAATTAGTTATTAACCACAATCATACATCTAAAATGTAATGCCCCTTTAAGTTCAAGTTCCCCGGGAAATATAGAGATAACTTCAATCACATAGACTTCACAAGGATCAACCTTTACTCTTTTTTTTTCAATTATTTAATTGTTCAGGTTTGTTTTATGACCCAAGATATGGTATATGATCTATAGGTGCTTGAAAAGAATGTGTATTCTGCTATTGTTGGGTGGAGTATTCTATAGATGTTGATTAAATACTCTTAGTTGATGGTCTTGACTTCTTCTATATCCTTGCTGATTTTCTGTCTAGTTCTATCAGTTGTTGAGAGAATGGTGTGAAAGTCCCCAAATATAATTGTTTATTTCTTTTTTTTTTTTTTAGAGATAGGGTCTTGCTCTGTGGCCTGGACTAGAGTGCAGTGGTACAATCATAGCTCACTGCAACCTCAAACTCCTGGGCTCAAGCGATCCTCCCACCTCAGCCTCCTGAGTAGCTGTGACAACAAGCGTGTACCACCATGCCCAGCTAATTTTTTTGTTTTTGTAGAGATGGGGTCTTGCTATGTTGCCCAGGCTGGTCTTGAACTCCTGGCTTCAAGTGATCCTCCCACCTCAGCCTCCAAAAGTGCTAGGATTATAGGCATGAGCCACCATGCCCAGCTGGCTTTATTTTTTAGAACAATTTCAGACCTACAGAAAAAGTACACAGATAGTATAGAAAGTCTCCTCTCCCCGCAATTTCCCCTATTATGAACATCTTACATTAGTGTGGTACATTTGTTACAATTAATGAGCCTATATTCACATATTATTATTAACTAAAGTCCATCATTTATTCAGATTTCCTTATTTTTTCCCTTAATGTCCTTTCTCTGTTCCTGAATACCACACTACATTTAGTTGTCAGGTCTCCTTAGGTTCTGTGGTATAATATCAATCTTTACTCCTGATGAAGAAACCTGTCCCCAGCCCCCTTTCCCCCCACCTGAATCAACAAGTCCTATTGATTTGACTGCAAAAAAAATCTCACCACTCATCCCTCCTTCCCCATCTCCATCACTTCGGTTTCTCACTGCGGCTGTTGTTATAGTCTCTGAAATGGTCTCTACTTCAAGGTTTTGCCTTCCTTCCCCAACCCTGCCCTCCCCACTTCCCAACCTGGGCCCACATCGTTCCATCCTCCACACAGCAGCTAGATCCAAAAAAGAAAATTGGGTTACTTGCTTTCTCTCCTCTTTAAAACCTATTTCAATATTCCCCACATAAAAACAAACTCCTTGGTATGGCCAATTCATAGAACTGAATTTTTCCTCTGTCTGTTCTCTTCCCACTGCTGTGCAGTCATCTCCTGCCACCTCATCCTATATACCATATATTTTGCAATAGCAAACTGTACACAAGCCGGACCATATCCCACCTCCATGCCTTTGCCCATGCTGTTTCCTCCACTGTCCCTGGTAGCCATTCAACATCTGCTAGGAAGGGTTTGCTGGACTGGCACTCCTCCCAGAACACAGTCCTCCCCGCCACCCCAAGTGGGATTAATCACTTTCTTCTCCACTAATATTCTACTCAGTATATTGATACGTTATCAGCTATGTGACCTTAAACAAGTTTCTTAAGCTCTCTGCACCTGTTTCCTCATCTATAAAATAGGGAGAACATTAGTCTACATTACAGAGTTGTGAGAATTAAGTGAGTTAATACCTATAAAGCGCCAAGAGGAGTGCCTGGCACAGAGTATGTTCAATGAAAGGCCTACAGTTAGCTCCATAGGCCTGTGAGGTCTTGATGGACTATTCAGTTTTGTAGTCCTAACACTTGGCACAGTTATGTCCAGACACATAGTAAGTTAAATAGAATCTAAATGAAGAGTCAAGATTTCACCACAAGTTCTTTTGTTGGCATTGTGCCTAAAGTCCTGGCTGTAGTTGGGTATGAATTCTCTGGTTATAATCCTCCCCCCACACCCCAGTCAGATGTCCCATGTGGAATTTAGAAGTATGCCTGCATATTCATTCCAAGGCCCTTGCATAGCCTGAGTCATCACAACAAACCTGTGACCCAGCTGGAAAGAACCTAAAAGGAAGTGTCTCACTTCTGGAATTCTCCTTTGGCCATGTCCAAAGATTTCCCTCATATCCCAGCCAGAAAGCTTAAGTCTGGAAAAATAATAAGTACTCTCCAATGCTTAGTGGTTTTCTAGGTCCATACATCATATCAACTTTAACATTTATATGTACCAGTTGGATAAAGAGCATTGAGTCACATTGTCAGTTACCATTATAAAATCATTTCACACTTTCATTGGATGAAAAATATTATTTCATTGTGGTTATTAATGACTGAGGCCATAGAGTCAGAAAGATCTAGGTTCAAATCCTAGCTTCACCACTTACCAACTTTGTAAACTTGAGCAAAGATTAATACTAAATCTTATTAAATAGCTGTTTCTTCACCTACTTCCCTGTGTGAAGAATAAAAGAGATAATCCATAGAGAGGGTTTAACATCACGCCTGGTACATAGTAAGCCTCAAGAAGCGTTGCTAACTGTCATCATTACTACTATTACAGCTCCTCTACTATAAACTCGGGTCACACATGCCAATACCGAGGTTACTTACCGATTTTGTCTGTTCTGCTAAAAATGCGTTTCTTTGACATAATTACCTCATGTGCATTTAGAAATATTAGTGTAACCCAGAAATTATATCGGTTCCAGCATGCTTTTCCCAGCACATGAAATGCTTTGTAACAATCAATGTCAAGATTTCCCACAATCAGAGTGGGAAAAAACAAAAGTGTAAGGAAAAAACAGAAAATCCATAGAAGTATCTTTTTTTCATGCCAGTGGTACCTGCAGTGCCCAAGTGCAAATGAAGAAGCTACAAAGACACTTCCCCCTGTATTAAAATAATAGATTAATGAAAATCAGTGGATTAATAATCTTGGATTAATTTTGATGAAAATGGTCTCTATTGGAAATGAATGCCCTCCGGGACCTACATCTTGAAGGAGGAAGCAGGAGCCCTGGGGTTTAAGGCTGCAAAGGGTGCTAGGTGCACGTGCCAGTACAGATTTAATTGTGCTAGTATTTTGAATAGGATTGTTAATGTTTTTGTTAGTGCCCTAGTTACAAAGTTTCATAAATGTTGAGCAGTCTGCCCCAACTCTATTTTTCCCCAAAAGTCTTGTTATTTTTGTGCACAGTTTTGCAGAATGGGAGGTTTTTCAAGAACACATATTGGCACTAACAACCTCTTTATATAACAACCCCTTTTTCTCTACATCTAACCTCTTAAAAAAGAGGATTCCTGGATATTATTGATTTGTCTCTAGGCAAGCATTTTCTTTTACCAGTGTGACCATGATGTATCTGCATTTTTCCTAGATTTTCAATAAATTCTTTGAGAATGGCATAATACATCATTACAAACTTTTGATGATCTGAACCAAGTTGATTAATTGCCTATAATGTGCAAAACTTTCTGGAGATTCAAAGACTTGATTCTTGCATTTAAGAGGCATGAAATATAACAGGAAAGATAAGATATTTACAAGTAAATGCAGTATAAGTTAGTATATGATAGAAACACAAAGGTTTAGAAATTTCAGGAGAAAGAAAGATCTGCGTGATAGATTGTTTTTACTCTTGTCGTCTTGTAGCATTGCCATAATTGGGTTTTTCTCTGTTAAGGTAATTTCATGTGACAGTTACTTCGTATAGAAAAATCTTCTTTCTTCATCTTTTCTAAGAGTTTACATAAGTCTCTGGAGTACCCACTACTTTTTGCTTACCTATTTTTGGATTGTTTGTGGTAAGTTTTTTATGTGTGTGGTAGGTTATCTGGCCATGTTTATGCTTCATACGCTAAATGACCACATTCTTTGGAAGCTTACAAATATAAGTAGTAAAAGGGAATTTATCTTAGTACTCTTTATTTTAAATTTGCACTATTCATTCCCCAATTTACTATAACTTTCTTTTAAAAAATTACTTATCTGAATGAAGACATAGTGAAATCAAATGCAATATAAATTTGAAATGACAAACTTGGTAGTTTCCCAGTTTCTCACGCAAGGGTTATTTTGGGGGTTTTTTTGTTTGTTTTTTGTTTTTTGTTTTTTTAAACCATCCACTTTGTGAATGGTTTTGTGAATGCTCCAGGTTATATCCACAAAGTCTGGGCAGCTTCTAGAATGTTCATGTATCATGGCTTTGAGATTCCCTAGGGCGTAAGTTCAAGTGACTTGTTCTAGAAGAGCCACTCAAGTAATTCATGGTTTTTTCCTGGCTGCCTCAGTGCTGTGAGCCCAGATGAGACATTTGTACTTCATTTTGCATTACACATTATTATTTAGGTGACTACTTGGATAGGAGGCAAGTTTTTTTAGGGAAGGATTTTTTCCTATCACAAAACCAACATGTAATCATTTTAGACTACTTGAAAAATACACAAAAGCACAGAGAATAAAATATTGTTCCCCACAATGCCACTCCCCAGAAAGAACCAATGGTATTAATATATATACATTTTATATACAACAAATAGCAAATATTATGTTGTATATTAATATACAACATAATCATAATACTATTATTGTACCCTAAAAAAGTAACAATAATTCCTTAAAATCATCAAATAGGTATCCAGTGCTTTTTAAAAATAATTGTTTATTATGCAATTAATATGTGATCACTGTAGAAAAATTATAAATATAAAATTATAAAATAAACTAAGCAGCTTTATTGAGATATAATTCTCATGCTATATAATTCATCCACTAAAGAGTACAATTCAGTGGTTTTTAGTATATTCACAGGATTATGAAGCTATCACCACAATCAATTTTAGAACATTTTTTATCACCCCAAAAAGAAACTCCAATTAGCAAACATTAGCAATCACTTCCTATTTACCTATAACCAACACCACCCCAAGCCCTAAGTAACCAGTAACCACTAATCCTTTCTGTCTCTATAGATTTGCCTGTTCTGGCCATTTCTTTCTTTTTTTCTTTTCTTTCTTTTTTTTTTTTTAAGAGGCAGAGTCTCACTCTGTTGCCCAAGTGGCATGATGACAGCTCACTGTAACCTTGAACTCCTGAGCTCAAGTGATGCTCCTGCCTCAGCCTCCCAAGTAGCTGGGACTACAGGTACACACACCACCACGCCTGGCTAATTTTTTTTTCTTTTTTGGAAAGATGTTGCCCAGGCTGGTCTTGAACCCCTAGCCTCAAGCAATCCTCCCCCTTGACTTCCCAAAGTGCTAGGATTACAGGTGTGAGCCACCATGCCTACCTTTGGCCATTTCATATAAATGGAATTATACAATATGTGGTCTTTTGTGACTGGTTTCCACTAGCATAATGTTTTCCAGGATCATCCATGCTGTAGTATGTATCAGTACTTCATTTTCTTTGATTGCCAAATAATATTCCATTTGGTGGATACACCACTGCTATGTACTTTTAATAAAAATTGTATCATACCAATTTACTGCTAATGGATATGAGGTTTCTTTTTGAGTTGATGAAAATGTTCTAAAATTGATTGATCAAGTCTCCAAGAGGAATTAATAAAAAATGAAAATAAAATGAGATAAAATAAAATTGATTGAGGTGATGTTGCACAACTCTGTACTAAAAATAATTCAGTTGTACAATGTAAATGGGTAAATTCTATGGTATATGAATTATATCTCAAAAAAGCTGTTGTAAAAAATTATATCATGGCTTTTTTTAAGCCACTTTTTAAGCTTAATGATATTATTTACATTTTCCCATATAAGTATATATTTTTCAAAATATAGCTTTTAGCAACCATGTAATGATTTCTATTTTATGTAACAAATACCCTAGTTTTAGACATTTAGATTGTTTCCAGTGATTTTGCAATTATACAAAATACTTTGATGAACCTTTTAGTATATTTGTGATTGTTTCATGAAAAAAGCTTTTGAACTCTTTCCCTGGTGCTCTAATGTATGTTTTTGCTGTTAAAAATTCTTTCAGTTTTATTGACGTACGTGGTGGTTTTCTCTCTTAACTCTAAATTCCTGTTTAATGCCTTATAATAATGTTCTTACAGTTTATTTTATCCTTAAAAATATTTAATAGACTGAGTGTCTGAACTGAATAGGTAAAGCTCTACAGGCTAAGACTCAGTTTCTTTACTAACCTCAATATGATAATTCAGTAGAACAAGAAACATTTATGTATTTATTTCTATAGTGCTGTTATTTAAAAAGGAGAGAAAGGAATGGTTTGATTCACAGAAATCAGTCTATTAATAGTTAATTACAGAGGTTTCCAAGCATTTCAGTTCTTACCTAGGAGAGCAACTGGTAATTCATCTCAAGGCTAGGCTAAGATCCATCCAAATGTACTAGAACATCCCCCAGTTTTTCTCTTTCCTTCATGCACATACACCATCACACACACAATTGGTTAACACCGTGATATTGTTAAAGTGAACCTAAAAATGCCCTAGGACTGGTACATTCACCTTGAATGCCGATTGTTAGGCTATGGAGCTCAGAAATATTTGTGTGCCCACTATTAAATAAACAGTTTCTAAATGTGGCCACCAAGGAATTTCCTTCCCTGACTTCATACTTAAGGATAAATTTGCATCTTGTGATTTATTATTTGTTTTCTGGCAAACAAATACTTTAGCAGATAGAGCCACAGAAGAACTGGTATTTTCAGAGTAATGGCCATTTGAACTTCTTGCCATTTTCTGAAGTAATTTGTGTTTTGTGGTGAATTTTTCATATGCATTTACATGGAGCTCTCAAACCCCCACGCTGGGAAGTTGGGATGCTAACATGAGAGCCTTGCATTGCTGAGAAAAGAACATAAATTAGCCTAGGGAGCTTTCAGCGTGTGACCAAGATTGGATGAATGCCACTTTTACCTAATTATATAAGCTCTTGAATTGTGGAAACAAAGCACAGCTTAAAGGAAATCCAAATGAAATACTGGTTTTCCTCCCTGACAACTTTTCTGAGGAGAAGAAAAGATCCATCTTTTCATCCAGCACAAAATTGTGAAAGACCATGAATTGCCACACTCAGAGCCAGCTAGGAACGCACATTAATCACAGTGTCAGTAGCAACCATAAATTTCAGCGTGCTAACTGGACTCAGGAGAGTAAATGAATCATTTGTACCAGAGCGAAGCTCCCGTAGGATGTACGCTGCAAGCCTGTTGAGAAGCCAGCCAGGTAAAATTCTAAGTCCTGCTCACAGCCATCATGGTCTGAGGCCTTTGAGACAGATAGACTTGCTGCTACTTCAGGAAGGACAGCAATTCTGTTTTGCTTTGATTTATGTTTAGTGTAGTTGCAGAGAATATATGTGTGCCTCACATAACTTTATCTAGTCTTTTGGTATCACTCTTATATTCCTTTTGCTTTTCTCTCCTGAAATTTTTCATTTGCATCCCACAGACCCCCTAATTCTTTGTGTGTGGGTGGGTGGTAAAATATATATGACATAAAATTTACCATTTTAACCATTTTTAAGTGTACAGTTCACTGGTATTAAGTACATTCACAGTGTTATGCAACCATTACCACTATCCATTTCCAGAACTTTTTCATCTTCCCAAACAGAAACTCTGTACCCATTAAACAATAACTCCCCATCTCCCTGTCGCCTTTAGGCCCTGCAACGTCCATTCTACTTTATGTCTGTGAATTTGCCGATTCTAGGTACTTCACATAGGTAGAATCGTACGCTATTTGTCCTTTTGTGTCTGGCTTATTTGTCAGCATAATATCTTCAATGTTCATCTGTGCTGTAGCATGTGTCAGAATTTTCTTCTTTTTCAAGGCTGAGTAGTATTTCATTGTATGTACATACTACATTTTATTTATCTATTCATCTGTCAATGGGCATTTGGGTGGTTTCTACCTTATCGCTGTTATGAATAATGCTACTATGAAGTTGGTGTACAAATATCTGTTCCCCAATTCTTTTTAAATAAAAATTTGAAACTGCCTTTAAAGAGGTAGAGGGAGTGAGTTTAGAACTGAGAAATAGAAACAAGAGGATCTTAAATTAAGATGAAACCTCTTGGAAGTAATGCCTATGTCATCTTCTAGCCTCCAGAGTGACTCGTCAATAATATAGTAAGAGTGGTTCCTTCCACATCTTTTCCTTTCCTTTTCTTTTCTTTTTAACTCTAGGACCCCAAAACTAGCTTTAAATTGCTAAAATCCTGTCCCTAAAAATTGATCTTAACTTTAAAGTGAGGATTAGCTTGGAGAATCAGGAGACTGAACTCTTGAAACATCCAAGATCCTCAATGAACAATGGCAAAAATTTTTTGTTGCTATTTGAAGAATGGATCATAATATGTTTAATTTTACCTTTGAGGGTTTTTTTCTTTTTCATTTTTAGAGATAGACTTTCTAGATACAGGTGTGCTCAATCATCTTTTTACTCTTTAACTTAAAGCAGCAACAAATCATTTTTTTTAAAAAATCAGCTATTTCAGGTAATAAACTTAACCAGTGAATTTCTGATATGAGATAATAACCCAGCTGTGTCTAAATATATAGTATTTATAGATACAAAATCCTCCCTATTAAATTCGCAATGACTTGAAAATCACTTCATCTGTAGGTATTTCATCTTCTCTCTCTGTATAAAGTGGGTTCCCAAGTGTCACACGAAGTTGTCATGGAAGATAAACAGCTTACTCTGGGACATGTTTTGATCGTACTGGGACTCTGGGACTGAATTGGGTTGAAATGTTGATAACTTAATTATTGAGTTCTTGTGGCCTGAGTGAATTTATGCACCTGTTTAATAACTTTTTTTTAAAAAAAGTATCTTCCTCTTAAAAAAAAAAAATCAAGGCCATTGCCTAGAATGTATTAAACAAAGTACTTATACTCAATAGATGTGACCCTAACCTGCCTTGTTCATAGTGTTATATTTTTTCATTTTGAAGTACTTTACAAATAAAAAGGCAGAATATAATATATCCAATTCAATATTACTAATATCACACTATTTCACACTATTATTAATTATATGTTTATATTGAAAGAATTAAAATGTTACAGGAATGTTAATTGCATGATAATGTTTTACTTATATTCTGGTTAGAGAGTTTCTGAAATTGCATTTTCTAAATGATGACAGAGCTACAGTTCCAACTAAACTATGGCATACTTAAAGGTGGGAATGGAAGTATTTTTTCCCAGGAATCCTGATTAATTATTGGTTGTTTTGCAAACTCATTTATGGTAAAGCAAGAATATTCCTAATACATTTTTCAGACCTTTTCAGCTGTGCAGAGGGAAAAATAAAATGCCCAGTTTGATAATAAGTGGAAAGCAGCTGGGGTTAGCACTCAAGATTCCAGGGAAATGAGCTTGGCATGAGTAATCAAGGCAGTGGTTCTCAACTTTGGCTGCATAAAAGGCATCAGCATTTTTAATCTCCCCAAATGAATCCAAGTCAAGGTAAAGAACCACTGGCTTAAGAGGAATTGGAAAGGGAAACTGAGTTAGGAGAGTATTATGATGGCCCAAGTTAGAATTAATAAAAGACTTCAATTAGGAAATTAGCAGTGAGACATCCAGAGGTAGAAACAGGCCTTCTAGACAAGGGAGAAAAATGAAGTAGAGATACCATCTTAGAAGTGATGTTCATAACCTTGAAACTGGATGAGGTTGCCATTGAAGAGAACCAGGTAGAAATCTTTGAAGGACATCCACATTTGTGGGTGGGAGACAGTAAAAAAAAAATTAAGGAGAATCAATTGACTATGGTGTCAGGAGCTAAGGACTGAGAATTTTCAAGTAGAATGCATGAATATCTCAAGAGCAATTAAGAACAAATATAGTGATAGGAAACTTCAAAAATGTTTTCAAATTTTTAAAAAAAAATATTTTCTAAAATATATGCTTCTTGGGTGTCTTCAAAGGTGTACTTTATTAAAGGTACTTTGAGATCCAAGAAGGACAACCAGACTTATGAAATAGAAAACATAGGTCCTAGTCTCAGCTATACACCTTCTAGCCAGCTGACTTTGGGTGGGCCACTTACACAGGTCTCATCTTCCTAATCTGTTAAATGGGGATGGCAGTGTGTGCCCTACATACTCCACAATGTTGTTATTCCCATTAAGTTAGATAGCAAATGTGAAAATGTGTTGTAAAATATATATACAATTATGCAAATAATGGATAAAAGTAGTAACCTTTTTGCTCTTGTTTTCAAGCACTTTAGTATTGAGACATTTTGGACAATTTGTATTCCTAGTAAAGAGGTAAAATAATACTAGGAAGTCCCAGGTACTCCTCTCATCAGGAAGCTCACCATCCCACAGGAAAGACAAGATAAGGAAATAAATAACTATAAACACCAGGGTGTACATTTTGTGAGGGTAGAAATCGTATCACTGTATATTCCTAATGCTTAACTCAGTGCTTGAAACCCACTCCTAAGGTATTTGTTTAAAAAATTGATGAAATAATACAATACAAGGTAAAAAAAAAATCATATAAATAAAATGCTGTGGTAGTTTTGAGAAAAGAGAGATTCAAAACCTGGTATATTGCCTGGATCATTGAATAAACAAATAAATATATGATGAGTTAATGCATAATGGTTGGAGGAGGGGTGCTGTGTCCCAGAAATCTACTTTTGTTAACATGCAGCAAAAAGGAGTTACAACCATATCAGAGGCAAAATTTAGAATAAGCAGCAAAGGAAAAGTGATTTTTTTAATCTAGAAGACTCTAAATTACTCAAAGCCAAGACCAAGACCACGAAAATCAGAGGAAACAGTGAGGGTCAGAGTGCTACACCCAAGCAATCACTTATTCACTGTATTGGTTACAATTACATCTCACCCAAAGGCAAGGTATTGTTTATGTTCAGATGTGTACCTGTAATATGTATACTGCAATGTTCTGCTTTAAGTGTGGCAAGTGAAAGGCCCCTGACCATGTCATCTTCTGTCTGTAGGAATAGATAATCTCTATGAGAGGGCGCTGCACATCCGCAAACTCCTCCTAACCTTGCCCAGGTCGGTCCTTATAGTGATGAGGTACCTCTTTGCCTTCCTCAATCAGTAAGTACTCTAGTGCTCTGCTAAAATACCCATCTGAATTCCCCCTTTGTTCTTGGATCCTGTAAAATGTACGTTGGTTTCCATTTATCAGTGGAGTTGAAGAGAAAATGATTGAATGTTGACTGAAGATACATTTTTCCTCAGCAGATCAAGGTCATTGTATGATGGATGAAAGCTCTACCCCAGAAGCAGAAATTGTGGCCATAAAAGCAAAAATATTCAAATACTACTAAAAATAACACTTTTCGGTGAAATATGTGTTTTTCCAACTTCCATCCAGAACAAATGTCATGAATTTTTTTGTCAAAATGATGTAAACCAGGTGCTCAATGCAGACAATTTCTGTGATTTTTAATGTCGTAGTCAGGGATAGAGGGAAATCGTAGGTGAAACTTATACACAGATCCATAAAACAACTCCTGGAAATTCACCATAATAAGACCTTGTGAAGAAGAAAATACTTCTAAAATATTCTCTTAAATGGTGTAACAGAAATCTTAAAAATCACTACATTATTTTCAAAAAAACTTTACTCTTTTAATTTAAGCAAATTGATTTTCAGTTATGTTATTTCCTGATATATGGGCTCCATTATAAGGACATCTTCCCTAAGTTCTATCTAAGAGTCCCCTCACTATTCAACAGTTCAGTTAACCAGTTGAAAATAAAGAAATCCAGGGAGGTCAACTTACTTACTGAGTAGGCTTGTGGCAATGCCTTCTCATCCTGGGTACGGACTCTCCTTTTCTAAAATTAGGATGTTTTCTCTTCTCTATTTCATGGGATGTTTTGAGTTCTCAAAAGCCATGGAGATTTATTACAATCCCTCTGACTAGTCCTGAAATCATACCCTCTCAGGTCGACCCCAGGTGCCAAGCATCAGACAAAAGGGAAATGCTGGGAGGGAACCATATAGAATGGAACTCTACTGCTGACCCTGAAGTGCCCAAAACATTCGCAAATGACAGTAGGAACCCATTTGTACAGAAATCACCATTGGAAATAAGCAGTATCTAGAGACATGGGCTTAAACTGTGTTTAGGTTAGAGGCTGTACGTTTTTACCTTTAAATAAACCTGGTCACCCAGGCAGTTGTAAAACTTCAGAGGCTTGCCTGTGTCCCCACCCCCCTATGATTTAGTACCTTGCATTCCCACTGGGCCTCTCTCCAGGCTGTTTCTACCAAATTTTCCTGACACACCTGAGCAAAACCCATTGTGAACCAATAAACCATAATGGATTAGGGAAGCAGTCTGTTAATTAAGAAAGTTCTCAAAACCTGAATCTAACTCATCATGCATCTCAACAGAATGGCAAATGCGCCATGGGTCAGACAGCTGGCATTGCTTTTCCAGTGGATCTGCCCAAAGATGCCCCCTGGCTGCCTGCATGTCTTCATGCAGACACAGGGTCCAGCCTCTAGGGCAGGATGCTTGGGACAGGGTTTTGGGAAAGAAAGATTAGCTGTTATTTTTTATTGTAAAATCAAAACTTTGAAACAACATTTTTATGTCAAGTTTTTGCTTTTCAAGCCAGCACTAAATTAAAGACCCAGAAAGATTAACTGTGACTCTCCCCACTGAGCCGAAGTGTGTCTTTACAAAATTAGATCATTCTTATTCTGAATCTCCCTTTTCAAGATGATCTGTAACATGATCCTTTGCTGTTATTGTGAACTTTTTTTAAAGATTGTATGTTTGAGAAATGGCAGAAGGGAAAGACATATGTTAGCTATGAAAATTATGCTTTTGTATCTTCTACTTTCTAGACTATCTTATTTCTGAAAAAAGGGTAAAGTATCATGCCATGTGGTATCTCAGTTTCTTTGTATCTGTCATCATCTCACAAAGGTACTTGAGTCTCCTTTGTCTCCTTCCATTTGTCATCTGTTCACCTGGATTTTACATTTCCTTTCAAGATTGACATTCTATACACTGAAAGATAATGTCTCCAAACTCTCCCGAGAACAGCAACTTGCCTATGTGTCAGAGGCAGAGCAGTAAAGAGCTGGTTTATTTTGAGTCGCCTGTGAAAATATTTCACAAATATCCATTGGATCGAATTTAGAAATTAGTACTAGACAAACAGAAATCTCCTCAAAGTTTGCCAGCCTAAAATGGAATTAAGAGAATTAAAGATTCTTTTCCCCTTCTCTTGCACTTACAATGTCTTTTGAGACACCGGTTGTCACCTAGTGTTGGTAGTCTTACCCAGAAGTAGATTATGAAGCCTGGAGTGGTTATTTACTTCCTTTCAATACTTACAAAGAAAAGGTACTTTGTTTTCTTCTAGGCTTTCTTCCAGATTTTTAGAATAAAACTAAAATCTGAGATATTTTTGAATGGAGGGAGGACAATTTTAAAGACATCCATAAAGCTTTATGGAAATCATTACTGTCTATCCCAAATTTGCCTGAGCAGCATTTAGAGCATAACCATAAGGTTTACAAATGAAACTCCCTCACTTGAGCCTGGTCTCCATTGTAGTGGATATTATATTAAACTCCCTTGTGACTTTGAAAAATGTCACTTAATTAAACAAGAAGGACTTACATTTCCCTCTCAGTTTCTAAATAGTTGAAGGTCATAAGTCATTTTACTATCTTTGGTGTTCACCAAATAGGATGGAATATCATTTTATTCCAATCATAAATGCCAAATAGCATATTTTAGACTCCCATTTTCAGAATATGAGATGTCTTATTAAACACCTATTTTCTTTTTCCCCCTTGTTTTTTACAATTCATCTCTTGCTTTTTTACAGTCTTTCACAATACAGTGATGAGAACATGATGGACCCTTACAACCTCGCCATTTGCTTTGGCCCGACGTTGATGCCTGTCCCAGAAATACAGGATCAAGTGTCTTGCCAGGCTCACGTGAATGAAATTGTCAAAACCATCATTATCCACCATGAGACTATTTTCCCAGATGCAAAAGAGCTGGATGGCCCTGTTTATGAAAAATGTATGGCTGGTGATGACTACTGGTAAGTCTAACAATTTTAGTCCTCCTCCCCCCCCCAAAAAAATTGTGGAAATACAGATATCAATTTATTTAGGAAAAAGAATTTTTCAGAAGCCACCAATACTTCCAATTTAAAAAAGAAAAAAAGAAGAAACAAAGAAGCAGCAGCAGTAACACTTGAGATAAGTTAGAACACTAAGACCCTATCAGCACTCACTTTTCAGTATGGAAACTCATATTCCTCCCTCTCTTTTACCCAAGGATTACATCTTTTTAGATAAATCTACCTTATCATGACTTCTGTAGAGAATAAACGTTTGATGTTATATAGAACTATATTCATTTTTATTATTACATTAAATCAAGAAAAGATAACTGATTGAATTGACAGATTTCATTTTTCATTCTGAATCAGACAGGTTTGATTCCATATAAAATATTTTTAAATTCTCATTTTAAAGGAGCCCTGTCAACCAAATGTATTTTCATTCTTACTTATGGTCATTTTCACTCTTACTAATAAATATTATTCTAACCAATTATAGTAGTAGAGATCATTTTGAGCAAATTTATCATATTAACATGTTGTTGGGATAAAAATGTTTTAATATGGCAGTGTAGCCTTCAGTTCTATCCATGTTGCTGCCAATTATAGAATTTCATTCTTTTTTATGGCTGAATAATATTCCATTGTATATATACACATCATATTTTCTTTGTCCATCTATTGATGGACATTTAGGTTGATTCCATATCTTGGCTATTGTGAATAGTGCTATAGTAAACATGGGAGTGCAAATATCTCTTTGATATACTGATTTCTTTTGGATACATACCCAGCAGTGAAGTTCATTATGGTAAGTGAAATAAACCAGGCACAAAAAGATAAATATCACATGTTCTCACTCATATATGAGAACTAAAAAAGTGGATCTCCTGGAGCTAGAGAGAATGGTGGTTGCCCGAGGCTGGGAAGGGAAGGAGGAGGAGTGGATGAAGAGAAGTTGGTTAAGGAGTACAAAAACGCAGTTAGAAGGAATAAGCTCTAGTATTCTATAGTTCAGTAGGAAAATTATAGTTAACCATAATTAATTTTGTATATCAAAATAGCTAGAAGGGAAGAATTATAATGTTCCCAACACAAAGAAAAGATAAGTGTTTGAAGCCAGGCGTGGTGGTATGCAACTGCAGGCCTAGCTCCTCAGGAGGCTGAGGCAGGAGGAGCACTTGAGCACAGGAGTTCAAGGCTGCAGTGAGCTATGATGACACCACTACACTTTAGCCTGGATGACAGAGACCCGGTCTCAAAAAAAAAAAAAAAAGATATGTTTGAGGTGATAGATATCCCAACTACCCTGATTTAATCATTACAGATTGTATACAGGTATCAAAATATCATATATACCCCCAAAATATATACAATTATTATATGTCAATAAAAAATAGCAAAGAGGGCCGGGCACATTGGCTCATGCCTATAATCCCAGCACTTGGGAGGCCAAGGCTGAAGGATCACTTGAGGCCAGGAGTTCGAGACCTGAGGTTCCAAAGTGTATCCAGCAATCTTACACATGAAATTCAATTCAAAAATAGTTACTTGAGGCCGAGCATGGTGGGTCACACCTGTAATCCTAGCACTTTGGGAGGCTGAGGCAGGAGGATCACTTGAGGCCAGGAGTTTGAGACCAGCCGGAGCAAGAGCAAGAAGCCCGTCTCTACAAAAGAGAAAAATTAGCTGGGCCTGGGCGCACCTGTAGTCCCAGCTATTTGGGAGGCTGAGGCAGGAGGATGGCTTGAGCCCAGGAGTTTGAGATTGCAGTGAGTTATGATGATGCCACTGCACTCTACCCTGCGTGACAGAGCGAGACCCTGTCTCCAAAAAATATATGTATGTATATATTTATTTGAGTACTTATTATATGCAAGGTATTGATTGAGCTTGGCTCTGAGAAGGTAAATGAATAAAACTCAGCCCTGCTGAAATACATACTTTTATTTTCATAGTCATATTTATTTTAAGGCCAATGTCAAAGGCGTGTTTAGCATTTCCAAATATTAATATTAGGGCTACATCAGTAAACTCTGCTGTCTTGTTCATTTTATCAATAGGCAAGTCCATAGATGTCTAGTCAATATTATTTGATGTGTCATATTCTAGGACATTTTGTGGTCACTACTCTTTCCAAACAGGATAAAAGCCCTATAATAGTCTTGCAGCCAGAAACATGAGCTTGACTATGTCCATCTTCTTAAACATAGTGTTCTGTGTGGGTATTGCCCATTTTATGCAGAAAGTCAACAATACAGAAGTTATCCTCAACCCCCAACACCAGAAATATAAATGGGCTTTTACGGTGATGTCAGGTTTGTATTAGTGACCAATGCATTCCATTTATCAGCACACATTTGAGGAGAGGTGGTGGTGGTGGTGTTAAGGGATAAGTTTTGAAAGAGGATAAAATCATGATTCTCATATAGATATAAAATGAACATGTGTCAATAAAAGTTGGTACAGATGCTACAACCAGTTCAAAGGAGAAGTCAAAAAACCATCAATTTATATGTAGTAAAGGAATGGTGAAATGAATTTGCAAAAACTGGTGTATCCATAAGGCAATAATTAATCATATTATACCAGAATTCAACTAATTTGTATTTCTATGGATAAGAATTATTTGCAATGCTATCCGTTTTCTACAAGTTAACTTCTGTCTTTATAGAGTTGTAAAATAACCTAATCAAAGATGAATGCACATCTATGTATGTATACACCCATAGGACCAAACAATCAACAGAAACACCAGCATTCCATTGACAGACTATCCAGTGACTCTTTCGCCATTGCAAAGTCTCTCCATTTTGATTTCATGTGAATTTCCATTTCCATTCTACAGTGACAGCCCATACAGTGAGCACGGTACATTGGAGGAAGTGGACCAAGATGCTGGGACAGAGCCCCACACCAGCGAAGATGGTATGCCCTGTGCTCATGCTATTATAAAGCCAGTCTTTATATCCTGATTTTAAACAATGGCTTGTATTAAAAATTCAGTAGAGGCCCAGCACAGTGGCTCACGCCTGTAATCCCAGCACTTTGGGAGGCTGAGGCGAGAGGATCACTTGAGGTCAGGAGTTCGAGACCAGCCTGGGCAACATAATAAGACCCTATTTCTACAAAAAATGTAAAACATAAAAAAAATTAGCTGGGCATGGTGCCATGTGCCAGTAGTCCCAGCTACTCAGGAGGTTGAGGTGGGAGGATCACTTGAGCCCAGGAGTTCAAGGCTACAGTGAGCTATGATTGCACCCCTGCAGTCCAACCTGTGCAACAGAGTGAGACCCTGTCTCAAAAAAAAAAAAAAAAGAAAAGAAATTCAGTAGATACAAAGAATATTTATAAAATATATGTAGGGTATAAAAATATTACAATGAAAACCCATGGAACCACCACCAAGTTTAAGAAAAAAAGACATATCATTACTTTTGCACTGCCCTGATCGCACTGCCTTACATACCCCCCAGGGGTAACCACTGTATGTTTGCATTTTCAAACAGTTTCTTATTTCCTTTTCTATTTTCTTGATCTTTCTATAAATGGAATCATACTGTATATATTTTTCATGAGTTTTTTCTACTCAATATTATATTCCTATGATTTAGCCACACAGTTTGCATGCAGTTATAATTGTTTTATTTTACCACTATATAATATTCCATTGTAGGTATCTATTCCATTCTTGATGAATAATGTGAGGTGTTTTCTTTTTTTGATATTAAGAATAGTGCTGCACTGTTAGGAACATTTTGAACGTGTCTCCTACTGCAAATGTACAGGAGTTTCTGTAGGATATATACCTAGGAGTAATCATGTCTTCAATTTGACTACATATCGCCAAACTATTTTTTTAAATGGTTGTAATAATATACACTTCCACCAGCAGCATATCAGCCTTCCATTTATACATATTCATCAACACTTGATTTTACCAAATATTTTAATCTTTGCTAATATTGTCAGTGTGTAATGGTATCTAGTGATGACTTTAATTTGTACTTCTCTGATTACTGATGAAGATGCTGTTTTAAAATATAGTGTACTAATAGGAAATTTGAGATAGAGTAAGGCCAACAGATCAGGAAACAGCTACTGTTGAAAAGATAGTTTGTTACTCACAGTTCCCAAGAAAAGGGGGCATGCCATACCACCGGGGGCCACATGGGGGAGCTGTGGGATCTGTCAGGTGGCAGAGGGAGCGTGAGGAGCTCATTGTGGTTTCCACAGGAAGGAACGGGTGAGGCAAGGTAAGCGGGTTTAGGGTTGGCTAATTTGAATCATTTCAGCAGGCTCTGGGGTTTAGGGGCTGTCTCGAGTAGTCTGTTACGTGCCTGGGGTGATAAGAGCAGGGCAATAGTGGCCCAGAGTGGGAGAGCCCGTTAACATTGTTGGCTCCAGTTGGTTGGTTTGTATTTGAAAAGCACGATTGTGGGTGAGTTTTTTAGTATCTCTAGGAAGTGGCTAACCCTGGAGGGACAGTCCCTCCAAGGTCAGCAATGCTCCAGATGTCAGAATATAGAAAATAAAGACATGGTTTATACAGATGTATACATGTTTAAGTGTTTAGGTATCTTCCTTTTTGAAATTCCTATCAAGTCTTTTGCCCATTTTTATACTGAGTTCTGTGGGTTCTTTTTGTTTGGTTTAGTGTGGTTTGTCTTGGCTTTAGTTTTTTTTACTTGATTGGTAAGAGTTCTTTGTGGGTCTGGATGAGGTCCTTTATTGGGTATATGCTTTGCAAATGTCTTCTCCTGCTCTATAGCTTTTCTTTTCATATGCTTATGATGTCTTTTGCTAAACAGAGGATCTTCATTTTAAAGTAGTTGAATTCATGAATCTTTTCCTTCATGGTTATTTTATTTTGTATCTCCTTTAAGAAATTCTTCTGTGCCCTGAGGTAATGAAAATAATTCTCCCATATTCTCTTACTTCATTTCATTTCATTCCATCTTGGTAAGAACATTTAACATGAGATCTAACCGCTTAACAAATTTTTAAGTGCACAAAACAAATTATTGTTGACTACAGGTACAGTGTTGTACAGTAGAGCTCTAGAGGTTATTCACCTTGCTTGACTGAAACACTATTCCCATTGATTAGTAACTCCCCATTTTCCCCTCCCCCCAGCCGCTGGCAACCACTAGTCCAGCCTTTGATTCTATGAATTTGACCATTTCAGATACCGCATATAAATAAACTCATGCAGTATTTGTCTTTCTGTGACTGGCTTATTTCACTTAGCAAAATGTTCTCCAGGTTTATCCGTGTTGTCACATATGACAAGATTTCCTTCTTTTTAAAATATGGATAGTATTCCATTGTATGTATATATGACATTTTCTTTATCCATTCATCTGTCCATGGACATTTAGGTTGTTTCCACATCTTGGCTATTGTGAATAGTGCTGCAATGAACATAGGAGTGCTAGTATCTCTTTAAGATTCTGATCTCAATTCTTTTGGATAAACACCCAGAAGTGGGATTGTTGGATCATATGGCATTTCTATTTTTAAATTTTGAGGAACCTCTATACTATTTTCCAAAGCAGCTGCACCATTTTGCGTTCTACCAACAGTGCACAAGGGCTCCAGTTTCTCCACATCCTTGATGACACCTGTTATCTTTTTGTTTGTTTGTTTGTTTTATAATAGCCATCCTAGCAAGTGTGAGGTGATACCTCATTTGTTGTTTTGATTTGCATTTCCCTGATGATTAGTGATGTTGAGCAATTTTCATATACCTGTTGGCCATTTGTATGTCTTCTTCAGTCCCATACTCTCTTTTAAATCCTTTTAGGTTTTGCTTTTCACACATAAGTCTTTATTCCACCAGCAATTTATTTGGGGTACGGTGTGAGGTAGGGGCCAGTTCCTTTTTTCTCCATAAGGATACATAATTGTCACAATTGTCCCAGCATTAATTGTCCTTCTCCACTGCTCCACATCCTTGTCATAAATCAAGTGTCTTCTATGTGTGAATTTCTTCCTGGGCTCTGTTCTTTCCCACTAGTCTACTTGTCTATCCCCACACCACTGTCTTAATTTTGATACCTTTTAATAAATCTTCACAGTTGGCAAAGCAAGACCTCAGACTTTGTCCTTCTTAATAATTCTTGGCCCTTTACAATTCCACTTAAATTTTAGACTCAGTTTTTCAAGTTCTTAAAACAAAAAAACTCCTAAAAACCTGTTGGGATTTTGATTGCAGTTGTACTGATTCTATATGTATTAATATGGAGAGAACTGATATCTTTTAGAATATTTAATCTTCCAGTCCATGAACATATTTTCAGTTATTTAATATCTCCCAATAAACTTTTATTATTTCTCCATAGAGACCATTTCTTTTCTTTTTCTAACTTCTTAAGTTTAATGCTTAGCATTAATTTTCAACACTTTTTTTAATATAAACATAAGGCTGTCAGTTTTCTCTTAGTACTTCTTTAGCTGTGTGCACAAATTATTTTCTTCTTTCTTTAGCTGTGACTAATCTGCTTTAAGCACATCCATTGACTTTTTATTTTTAATCATTTTTTTTTATTTCTACAAGTTGTATAAGGCATTCTTTCATTTCTGTTATTTGGTCATTTTTTATAGCCTCTTGCTGTTTACTTATATCAGTCCTTTCCACTGTTTCAGATTATGTGACTGATAATTCTAATGTCTTCCCAGATTTGTTTTGTTGACTCTCATTCATTGTCTGTCTTATTTTCCAGTGCGTTTGTAAATTTTTTACATATTTCTTGGCACTTCAGGCTCAGTTGAAGGTAGGTTCTTTCAGAGACAGTTTTCATTTACTTCTGCCTAGGATACAACCAGCCTGGGACAACATTGAATTTTTAGCTTGAGGTTTTTCAGAGCACCCAGGTATTGTGAATTTAAATGGCAAACCCACCTGAGAACTGGAATGTGGTTGGGATTCTCAGAGATGATTTGTTCCAAGGTTTAAGATAGATGATTTCCTTAAGGGGAGGTGGAGGGTTTCGGGGAGATTGTTACAATCTATGGAGAGGTATGGAGGGCTACAGGGGAAGAAGATTTCTAGAACTAGATGTCCTAGAAGAACTAGAAGTCTTCTGGAAACTTCTAGAATGCTAGAATGATGTTCACTCTGAAACTGAGAATGTGATTCTCTAGGGATGGCGGGGGGGGGGGGGGGAGGCTCAGATTGCTCATTATGAGCAGGCCCTGGACTAAGGCTTTTGTGAAGAAACTTAAAAGCTTGAGTTAACCAGGCTAGGAAAATGCCCGTAAGGCAAAATCTGACTCACATGTTCTAATGTTCTATTTCCCTCTCTGGGTTCCCCTTTTCATTGAGTTTTTGGTCTGTAGTATTTCTTATTGTCTTGATAGCTTATTAATGTAATTACAAAGGTTGTGGGTTCTTTTAATCCAACATTTTTCATTGATTTTTAGCAGGAGGATAATTAGGGTGTCAAGTGTCCATCATCTGCTAAAGAAGAAAGTTTCTTTGTGCTTTTAAAAAGTAAGATGATTTGACATTTTCTGAACTTAAGTTAGAAGACAATCTTTAAAGTGAGAGCTTCTATTTTTGTGATGTTGCTTTTGAAAGTTTCTGAGTCCTGCCTCTTCCACCATCCTTTCTTTTATTTTGGGTTTCTTTGTTTCTCTATATGGTTTATTTCTTTTTCACTGCTGACTTCTCTTAAGTGATTCCTTGCTTTCCCCAGTGGCAAGAAAAGCCAGGACAAAGCTCCAGCCATCTCTCTTCCCAACATTCAATATTAACCGCTGTGCCATCTGTCAGTTGTTCTTACCTCTTGACTATAGGAGAGAAGCTTTGCTGAGGACTCTGTGTTTTAGATAACATTTTGATCATGTCCACCTGATTTTGCTAGAAAGAAAAACATTGCTCACAAAGGACAGATATTCTTGCCCACAGCCAGCCTCCAAAGTCCTGTAACTAAATTAACTAGAGTGTAGATTATCTTTTTGATTGCCCCGGTATTGTATTTTCTTTCCTCTGTCATGGTAAAACTAGAGAAAGCAGCTTTTGTTTCCAAAAGACAGGCTGTCACAGCACAAAACTATCCTCTGCAAGGGCAGTGGGTAACAGATCTAGGAGGAAAAGTATCAGCAACAGGAAGGTCCCAAAGAGAAAATGAGATATGTAACATTTTATATAAAATTACAAGAAATGGAAATATAAGACTTGACAGCATCAGGCAGTCAGAGAATCAGTTCTGCTGAATTTTCTTCCCTTTTGCACAAAATTATAATAGCCATGCAGAAAAACTAAGTGCTCATGTTACACTCTTACTATTGTGTTATTGATATCAGCAGTAGCAGCATTCTCTGAAGTCTCTACAGGACCTCAGAGGACTGTGAGGCTCTCTATATGAAAGGGGCATGGTGTGCCATGCCCTGAGATTGATTTGCTCTCCAGTGACTAGACTAAAATGTGTGTAAATAGCTTACTGATTGACACTTGACTGTGAAATGGCTCTCATGGGAGTAGAAAGAGTCAAAATAATGAAATTGCTGAGAATTACTAGCTAATGTACTAGGATTACCAATAAAATTTTCTTCTGATTTATCTGGTCATTCTTTCATAACCTGTCCACGCTTGAATAAAATAAGCAAAGTCTGATAATCCTGTTATTAGTTGTTTCGAAAAGATAGTAAGAAGAGATGATGATCACAGAGTCATGATTACAAAATTATAATAAAATATGTATATATCTGTTAAATAGTCTTAAAGAACTCTTGGCCAACATTGACAATGTATGATTGAATGGCATTAAGAACATTAATGATTCTCTCTTTCTCTTTGACATCATGATGTAGATTGTATACCATATCATGTGCTGGTATCTCTTAATATTTCTACTAAAGCCAAATATAAATATGTGGGTGTATTCACACAGGAATTTGCAAATTATATGTTATAAAGTTCTTTTTAATAAACTAGTATGTCTTCATTCCTCCGTGGACGTGTTTATTTTTTTCCCCCGAGAAGAACTGGGGTGCAAATTTTTGCATCTGTCATCTCAGGTCAACCAGGATTTATTCTTTATCTTCAAGTTTTGAACAAACTACAAAGTCATTCTCTTTAAATGTAAATTTATATTCCCTCCTCTATGAGTCAGACTCGTAGATATTTAATAAAGCTGCTATTTATATTGTTTTAATAAAATATACTTTCGGGGAGAATACTAGAGTGTTAACATATGATCTAAAAGTTATACTCAATTGCTAAAGGACTTAAACTGTTGTTTTAAAAATTATTTTTACACCTACTTTGCTGAGAGGTATCCTATATGCAGATTATAGTGTTGTGGTTCTGCAATATGAAATATTATTCACCTCAAACATTATCCACTAGCAAAAAGATGGGGCATTTTTCTTTGTCTTTATTTAAAATGTTTAGCTGAAATTTACCCAGGCCCTTAATATGAGGTAAAACCTAAGCTTTTTCATTATGTTTGCTGGTTTTTATGCTTTTGCCTTATATGTCCCAGAGAATTTTGAATTTATCAAGTGAGAAAGAAGCTCAGCTGTCTCTCCAAGAAGTTCTCATGCAGTTATTACAATATAAGCACAAAAGATATTGAAGATATTGCAATAAACTTTGGAAAGAATAAACTCTTTTAAATGGGAAGGTCTGTTACCAAGGGAAATAGAAGAAAATTTCCTGAGAAATTTTTGACAGATAGGCAGGTTTTAATCTAACATGTGTACATATATCCTAGAGTATTTGGAAAGTAATACATGCTCAGTTTTTAGCAAATGAGGTATTGTTCATTACATAGATATATTTCAATAATCTGGCCCTTTTTAGTTCTGTTTATTATTGATCATCCTTGTTGACAGCAGGGATGAGGATGAGGTGTTGCTGGGAGACGGGAGGAAAGATCATTAGGCCTCAAACTGAGGGGCTTTTTGCATTAAGCTGAATCACAAAAAAGCACCTCTTGTAGTTGTTTAGTTTGTCCTCTTATTTGCCTTCAATATTTGTGGTCAGAATGAGATCAGAGCTGAATTCCAGCTCTAAGGCCAGAGTTCAGTATTTTTTTTAACTTTTTATTTTGAGATCACTGTAGACTCACGTGCAGTTGTAAGAAATAACACAGAGAGATCTCATATACCCTTTTCCCCATTTCCGTCAATTACGAAACTGTACTATCATTACGATCAGGAAATTGACAATGTTATAATCCCTTCACTGTATAAATGTTTCATCAGTTTTACATGTCCTCCTTTGTGTGTGTGTTTACCTAGTTCTACACAGTTTCATCACACATATAGATTTGTGTGACCACAACCATAGTCAAGATAATGAACAGTTCCACGACAAGGACCCTTCGTGCTCCCCATTATAGCCATGGCCACTTCCCCCCATCGCCTCCCCCACCCCAACCTCTAGCAACCACGAATCTATTCTCCATCTCTATAATTATGTCATTTGAAGAATGCTCTATGAATGGAATTATATGGTATGTGACCTTTTGAGATTGGCTTTTTTCACTCACCATAATTCCCTTGAATATCTTTTGATCCCTAGAAAATCAAATTTTTTAATCTGGTGTTGTTGTTGTGTTTTTTTGGTGGGGGGGGTGTTGTTATATGTGGGGGTTTTTTTGAGACAAAATCTCACTCAGCCGCCCAGGCTGGAGTGCAGTGGTGTGACCATAGTTTACTGTAGCCTCAGACTCCTAGGTTCAAGCGATCCTCCTGCCTCAGCCTCTTGAGGTACAGGCCACCATGCCCAGCTAATTTTTTAAATTTTTTGTAGAGATGGAGTCCTGCTATGTTGACCAGGCTGGCCTTGAACTCCTGGCCTCAAGCAGTCTTCCCACCTCAGCCTCCCAAAGTGCTGGGATTACAGGCATGAGCCACTGTGCCTGGCCTAATCTGGTTTTTTAATTTGGGTAGAGGGCAGTTGAAGATATACTTGTTTCATAGTCCACATCCAAAATTTGTTACTAGTACTAGAGAACAAGTTGTCATTACTGTTGGTAGTGGTTTGAAGATTTGATAGTACCCAAAAAAGCATATGAGGAAGTTAAATGTATTCAAATAGTATGTATTATGGTGATTTTACTTGATTTTTTTAAAAAAATTCAGCTAATAAAGTAGAAACTTCCTAGTGTTCTGGGATAGTGGGGTTTTTCCCATGTTATGAATGGTATAAACATGTTGCAAGGAAACTCCATCATTGTCATCCATCAATGTCAAAATAATATTGGAGCAATCGTGGAGGATATTATAACCCAAGAAGAGATTTTATGTATCATATTTCAAAGTTTAAAATATTTTTTATTAGACTGTCCCTGTATCTCTAGTGAGAGGCTATGGAAATTAAGATCCAATATTCAGTTTTTTTCTTTGCCTGAAAAATAGATGACAGCAAAAGAATGTTTTTCTATATCTTTTAAAACAGCCTCTATTTTTGCCTGCCTTGGTGATTGGTTGATTACTCTGTTCAGTCTGGATATTCAAATGGCCTTGTTTATTTCCCTAAGCCTCATGTAGACCTTTCAGATAGTGTATCTTGCCTTCCTAACAACCCCATTTCTCACTGTTTTCTGGTGTGTTCTTTGTAGAATGTGAGCCAATAGAAGCAATAGCCAAGTTCGACTATGTCGGGCGGTCTGCCAGAGAACTGTCCTTCAAGAAGGGTGCCTCCCTGCTGTTGTATCACCGCGCGTCCGAGGACTGGTGGGAAGGCAGGCACAACGGGCTTGACGGGCTTGTGCCCCACCAGTATATAGTGGTGCAGGATATGTGAGTAGTCTCCGCTCTGATTGCCTGTGTGCTCCCAATAGGGGACTCCAGCCACTGTTCTTAAACCGACTTTGGTCTTGTGAGAAAGAAACAAAAGGGATTCCAGATATAAAGCTTCTAAGCTGGGTACAGTTCTTCACCTTGATAGAGGCTCTTTGCTAACAGTCCTTCAGGACCAGAAGGTTTGGAGCAAGAACTAGGGGGAGACATCTTTTGACGCTTTCAGATTCTTAGAAAAATAGCCTGTGCAGAGAATGGCTTTAAGAGCCGAAGGGATGCTGGTAATTCCAAAAACAGCAGTACTTTTCTCTTGATGTCTGTCTCCTGTTTCAATTCCAGATTCCCAAGAGGGAGGGTACTAACCTCAAGTCTAAGGAAATCATCTCTAGGCATTTTTTTTTTTTAATTTTGCTGAGGAGAAAACTCAAATTTCAAAAATATTTAAGGACATGGGAAGATGGGCATAATATATTAAATGAAAGAAACAGGTTACAAAATGTGTACACTATAATCCCTATTTTCTGAGTATAGTGTTTCATAATGCATTACTAATTTAAAAGTAGTATTTCAAGGAAAAGAGAAATATACCACACAAAACATACAGTGACTGAATGATTCAGCTTAATTTTAGAAATGTTAAAATGTGTATCTCAGAAAAAAACGTTATATGTGTGTGTATATAGACATGCAGTCATATATATCTAAAGTATTTAAATATAAATATATTTTATATAAAATATATATTTATATATATAATACATTTATATAAATATCTATACAGTCATGTACCACATAATGGTGTTTCAGTCAATGATGGACTACATATACAAGAGTGGTCCCATAAGATTATGATACTATATTTTTACTGTACCTATTCTATGTTTAGATACACATATGTACCATTGTGTTATAATTGCCTACAGCATTCAATACAGTAACATGCTGCACAAGTTTGTGGCCTAGGAGCAACAGGCTATACCATATAGTCTGGGTGTGTAGTCGGTTATACGATCTAGGTTCACATAAGTACACCCTATGATGTTCGCACAACTACAAAATCACCTAACAACTCATTTTTCAGAACATCCTTTTTAAGCGACACATGACTGTAGTATAAATACTATACATATGTCTGTACCCACTCACAGATATGTATCCCAAGCATAGAAAAAAAGGTGTAGAAGGATATTGCCTAAAATTCTAACAGTAGTTGTCTCTGGATGTTATATTATGGGTGATTATTGTTTCTCTTTTTTGTATAACTGAATTTCCAATTTACCTGCAATGAAACTGTATTGTTTTTATAATGAAAAGAAAGAAATGATATTAGTAAAAGAAAGACTTACATGCATAAATGCTATCACTTATTTTTTGTCTCCACTCCTCTAGCAAAAGACCCTCACTCTTGACTTTTACTGTTTTAGGGATGACACGTTTTCAGACACTCTGAGCCAAAAAGCTGACAGTGAGGCCAGTAGTGGGCCAGTCACTGAAGACAAGTCCTCATCCAAGGACATGAACTCCCCAACAGACCGTCATTCTGATGGTTACTTAGCCAGGTGAGTGGGGCCTGGTAATGAGGCTCCTAAACTTTCATTTCTAGCTGGACACAGTGGCTCACACCCATAATCCCAGCACTTTGGGAGGTCGAGGCGGGAGGGTCACTTGAGTTCAGGAGTTCAAGGCTACAGTGAGCTATGATGGCACCACTGCACTCCAGCCTGGGCAACAGAGTGAGACCCTGTCTCTAAGAAAAAATAAAAATAAATAAATAATACACCTCCACTTTAGGAGCTATGAGGAGCCACCATACCCTCAGCCTTGCAGTATTACCCAGTGTAATAAGCTATTTTCTCTCTTTCTGTGGATGTCTAGACAAAGAAAAAGAGGAGAGCCACCCCCTCCAGCAAGGCGTCCTGGCAGGACCAGTGATGGCCATTGTCCCCTTCACCCCCCGCACACCCTTTCCAACTCCTCAGTTGACCTGGGGTCCCCAAACCTGGCCAGTCACCCCCGGGGCCTACTGCAGAACCGTGGCCTCAACAATGACAGTCCTGAGAGGAGGCGCCGGCCCGGCCATGGCAGCCTGACCAACATTAGCCGGCACGACTCCCTCAAGAAGATCGACAGCCCTCCTATTAGAAGGTCCACATCATCAGGGCAGTACACGGGCTTCAGTGACCACAAGCCACTGGACCCAGAGACAATTGCTCAGGTACAGCGCTTTCAATTGGATGTTGCATTTCAAGCTCTCCTGGGTGTGGTGAAGAGGGTGTGAAATATTTACTTTCTGTAGCTATGTTTTTGTATAGAACCAACTAAGAAAACAGAAAGGAAGGTAGCCCATTCTTTAATTTAAGGCCTAGCTGTGAATCTCTTTTGAAGAACCATTTGTTACTGGAAAGGTCCACGCATATTAGGTTCACATTGATTTAAATGCAGACACGGCAGAAACACAGGACCCAGGACATTCAAACCCATCACTGGTGAATAGCCAGGAAAATTTTGAAAAAGAAGAATGAGGAAAGACGAGCCCTATCAGATCCTAAATGCATTCTAAAGCTAGTAAAAGAGACAAATTGATGGAACAGAATGGAGAGTCCAGAAACAGAACAGATTTTAATACAGTAGTCCCCCATTATCCACAGGGGATACACTTCAAGATCCCCAGTGAATGCCTGAAACCATAGATAGCACCAAACCCTATATATATACTATGTTTCCTGTATATACATACCTATGATCAAGTTTAATTTATAAATTAGACACCATAAGAGATTAACAATAACTAATTTTTTTTTTAAAAATTACAAAAATATACTGTAATAAAAGTTATGTGAATGTGGTCACTCTCTCAAAATATCTTATTGTAGGTAATATTTTCAGACCACAGTTGACCGTGGGTAACTGAAAATATGGAAAGTAAAACCACAGATAAAGAAGAGACTGCTATATACAATAAAGATGACACTTTTTCAACTTAGGAAACGATGGAATGGTCAATAAGTAATGTGATCAATAATGGCTAGCCATTTGAAGAACAGCAAGTCTGGATCCTACGTACCTCCTGAGCACATTCATGTCTGCACTTCCCAACAGTGACTGCAGAAAGCGGCTATGTAGTTTTTTTCTAATGATCAGAATTGACAAAGTAAAAGTAAAACAATATCAATGAATTTTCCCATGGTTCTACCATTTTGCCCTCTGGTTCTTTTTACAGTATAGGCCATCAGAAAATATGTTCATAGCCAGTAACAGAGGAGGTAAATAGATTCAGGGTTTGCCATTTGAATAATCTAAAGCATCTTCCAGCTGTCAATGAAGTTTAAAAACTAACTAAATAGGTCCAAAAAAAGAGTGAATAAGAAATGAATGAAACAAACATGAGGAAGTATTAAAGATGGATTATTTTTAATAAAAAGCACCCAAGGAAACCTGCCTTGATATGACAAATTTCCAAGCTATTTTGAGTGTCCTAACTGAAAAGAATTTTGGATAGCAAATTAGATTGTGTGAGAAGTTTGATGTGTTGTTAAAAAATTAAACCAATTTAAATGGACAACAATTTCTCAGCAAAAATCAAAAAGGCTTTTGACCATTTTTTTCTTCTATTTAAAGTGCTTTGCAAAGCCCTTTGAGGCATATTTAGAGCCAGTGATATTTTACTGTAGCTGAATTTAATGACGTGAGAAACTTATATCACTACTTGTAATAAGCAGGTGAAACATGATTTGGGTTAAAGAGACAGGGATTTAGGTGCTTGGGGGTGGGACCATTTGCTAGAACCACGAAGTGTTTTTTATTGTACATTATAAAAACAAGAACTCAACAGATAACTAGGCTCTGCACATTCTGTCTGAGGTAAATACTTGTAAAAAAGCAAATCCATATGTTTAGCAGCAAATGGAAATCACATGTGAAAATAATCACTTGAAAAGTGATGTCATTCACACGAAATGGCTTCCAGCTTGGTCCTTTGTTTATCCTTCCATCTCTAGTCTTCAGATTTCCCCATGAGGACAAGTAAGCACGCCATCATAGTGTTCATACAAAAAGCATGCAAATTCTATTATTAAACAAATCAATGGAATCTCTGATGGAGATTTTTAAAAGACTACAATGTCCATATGTGATTGTCATGTCTTGGTTTATTCATTATCACAGACTGATTTAATATCAGTTCTTGGATTATTCATTAAGCAAATCTTTATTGAGCACTTACTGTATGCCAGTTTTCATTTGAGGCCTTGTGGACACAAAGTTAAACAGTAGTGGCTGCCTCAAAGTGCTTACCACCCAGTGGGGGAGATGGATATGGAAATCAATTACCATTATGCAATGCCTTGAGGGTGATGCTCCAGGTCAGGGAATGTAGAGAAGAAATATTTCATTCAGACTAGGGCAGTGGTTCTCCACCCTATCTCACCCAACACTTATTTTTGTGGGTTTTTTTTGTGATAAAAAACATATAAAATTTACCATCTTGCCCATTTTTAAATGTATAGTTCAGTAAAGTACATTCACATTGTTACGAGACAGCTCTCCGGGATATTTTCATCTTGCAAAACTGAAACTCTCTATTCCCCATTTCCCCCTCCCCCTGCCCTGGGCAACCACCGGTCTACTTTTTGTTTCTGTGAATTTGACTGCTTCACTTATACTGCATATAAGTGGAATCATATGGTATTTGTCTTTTTGTAACTGGCTTATTTCATTCAGCATAATGTCCTCCAGGTTCACACATGTTGTAGCGTGTGTGACAGGCATTGCTACCTTTTTAAGGCTGAATAATATTCCATTGTATTTATATACCACATTTTGTTTATCCATTCATTCATCAATGGAGCACACTCTACTTTTTTGAAACAAATATATTGTAACTCCCCCTTACTATCTGAAATAAATTGATTGATGATATCTCTAATCTGAAAAATATATAAAGCTCTACATGAAATATAAAAGAAAAATAAAAGGAAATAAATATTAAAACAAATATATTTCAGTTAATTATTGACTACACTAGAAGACAAATGAAGTGGTGAAATGCTTTCACCTACATGTATAATTTCCATAAATTACATGGAAATTATACATGTAGCTGAAAGGTGTTCCCATTAGTGATAAGATTTTTTCCAAAATACTGGACAACCCTACAACCCTTGGTCATAGAGTTCCAATCAAAGTAAAGAATAACTCATATGGTAGTTGCATTTCTGAAAAGTTTAACACCATGAAAAAAACATTTTGTATTTATGTATTTAAAAAAGAGTTAGGTTCTAACTAACTCTTTTTATGTAACGAACTTTTTATAGTAACCTGAGTTATTAACTCAGGTTATTATAAACAGTTTTCACCTATACGAATGTCTGGAGGACATTCAAAAATTGAACAAGATACAGGACAATTCATTGCATGTAAACTCCCCAGGGCACTTGCAAGATATCTAATATGTCTGGCCCCTACCCAGCAACTGCCAATAATGTAACCTCGTTATTATGACATTAAAAAATACACACACTCACCATATTACAAAAATACCCTCTAAGAGGCAGTACCACATTCATTGAAATCCATTGGACAGTCACATCAAGGGAAGACTAAAGCTGAATTTTGAAGAACTTCTAGGAGTTAGCCAAGTGCATAATAAATACTCAAAAATTATTTGTTGAATGAATGAATGAAGCCTCATTTTTTATTCCTATTCATATTATTCCTTGATAAATGGTTACGGTATCTAAATTTAAGCTTTTACCATAAGTGGAAATAGAATTCTATATCAATAAGTCAGATGCAAGGCAGAGACCACCAGAAGGCAACGTAGGGCCTTAGAATGGCAATTGTTTGATAAACAGCTCCATGAGCCACTGCATGGCAGTCTCCTGAACCAAGAATCAAAATAATTGGGTGAGATAGCAGTATGTTTGTACACTCTGCAGACTATAAAGTTAAAGTATTCATACTCTTTGCTGGCCTGTTTGCTTTGAAATGAAGTATATGGGTTTCTATACGTTAGTGTTAGTCATCAGTCTGTTCTTTCTTTCTGATTATTTTTCAACAGGATATTGAAGAGACGATGAACACCGCATTGAGTGAACTACGAGAACTGGAGAGACAGAGTACAGCAAAGCATGCCCCCGATGTGGTGCTGGATACATTGGAACAAGTGAAAAACTCTCCCATCCCTGCCACTTCCACGGAATCTCTCAGCCCGTTGCACAACATCGCCCTCAGGAGCTCTGAGCCTCAGATTCGACGTAGCACTAGCTCCTCCAGTGACACAATGAGTACTTTCAAGCCTATGGTGGCACCCAGAATGGGCGTGCAGCTGAAGCCCCCAGCCCTTAGGCCGAAACCTGCTGTTCTTCCAAAAACAAATCCCAGCATAGGACCTGCCCCGCCTTCCCAGGGTCCAACAGACAAGTCTTGCACAATGTAAAAACCAGCTGAGCAAGGTCATAAAGGGTAATTGAAAAAAGAAAACGGATTAGTGACAAAAGTCAACAATCCATAACTTTCCTTAGTTTTGTGCTTATAACTGGAGATCTTTGGCTTTTCTATGTTGTCGAATGTAATGTCTGAGACTAGCTAAATTAACACGGGCATTTGTATTTTGTAATTTTTTTTAATAACTGGACATATCTTATGTCATTTTAAAGACAATAGAAACACTTAGACTTACTTGAAAATCCAATGCTGCACCACTTGTAATGAAGGCAACACTGCTCTCTGCATTGTACAGTGCTTCAGATTTAGTGTAGCCCAGGTGAGTCAGAAATGTCTTGATCCGAAGGCAGGAGAATCCGAATTCCAGTTCTCATTGGTCTCATAACCAGTGTTGGTCTGTGGCACTTCGGGTAATGGCTGAAAGGTAATAATGGCATTGCTTGGTAGCTGACGGTGAGCGCCTCTGATTCTGTGCAGAGCAGAGGTCCAGCTCCTGCTAAAGACTTGCAGTTGTCACCATGGGATGTTCCCAGTGGGACCTGCAGCCCACGGCTTGAGTGGGTTGGATAATTGCCTCTTTCATAATAATCATTTCCCTGGGTCCAGGTTAAAGACTGAGTGGAAGGGGGTAGAACCTCTGCAGTTACTGCTTGGACTAAACTTGGGAAAGGAGAGGGAGATACGGTCTCCAGAACTGTCAATGTTACTCCTTCTGTGCGCGTGATCAGGACCGGGAGATTTCCAAGTCCCGCCTCTACATTTACAAAAGACTAGAACAGTCTAATTTTAAAGACTTTCCGGTTACACTTCTCCACAAACCCCTCCCAAGATTTGTTGTTCAATAACTGGCTGGAAAATATTTCTGTCTCCTCTAAATCCCTCAATTATAGAAATAGAGAAAGCAAGTAGCACCGAGTCCTTGGTTCACTCAGCATTCTCTTCTGACTAAATTCCCTTGGTTCCTTTAAACACGCTACAAAGGCCTGATGATCCTAAATTTGAAATTCCAACTGTCATCTCCATTTGCCTTTGAGCCACCAACCCAGAACTGGCCATGGTACTTGAGTAAGAGCCCTGCTGGGCCAACGTGAGAAGATTACCTCGTTCCAGGATGATTTCCACCCAATTTTGCATGTGACTTTCTTTCTCTTTTTCTCCTACTCCCCCTACCCCCCTTTTTTTTGTATGTAGTCTCTACATAACTCACATAATCAGCTGAGCTCTCAATTAGGGACCCTCTTTTTCTGGCATCCTAGTACACAGATAATTTTTCTTTAACCTGTAGTTATACTATATTTTCCCTCTATCTTAAAAAATTTGCTTTGAATTCAGTTGTTTTTACTAAGGTACAAATCACCATTGTCCTACCAGAAGCATCTGATAATCTGCAGACCTAGGAGCATTTTATCTACCTTATCATTGAACTTCCTGATGAAGAGATTTTTTTTTTTCTTTTAAGAAAAATGGATGTCCCAGAACTAACCCCTTTAGACCACCCTTGATTTCCTTCTAGGTTTGGTTTCAAACTGGCAGCCAATTGCATATCCACCTAAGAGTTACAGAGTGTGGATTTTAATTCGTCAGCCCATTGGTGAATCCATCATGCAGACACAAGTCAGGATCTGTACTAAAATCAAGATCATTACTTTGATCTCTACCTCAGTTTGCCATTCTAATCATCCTATTGCAGGAAGAGATTAAAGTGATGAGACACAGTTACCTTTCAAAGTGACACTGTGCTGGTTGCTTGCCTGTGGCCTGATTTCACAAATGAATTGAATAGTGATTTTTTTTTCTCAAGTATTTCCAGGAATGGTAAACTTTTAAACTTCTGAATCTTCAGAACCATCCTTTTTGCCCATTTTGAAAAAGAGGCCCAGCTCAGCACCCTGTCCAACCCCTTGCCACTTCTCCTGAGCTTTAGTGTCCTTCAGCACCTTTGGAACCATGGAGACCCAGTGGAGACTGAGCATTGAATAGCACTAACCCTTAAGGCCTCCCACATCCCTAGGAAGTTTAAACTTTCCTAAATAATCTCCCAGTTCTTTAAAATAATAAGGATTCTTAAAAACCATTTTCCTTCTTTGATGGAAGAGTAAGACATTAACAGAGGGCATGAAAAGGGCAGAGGTGTTTTGAATTTACTTTTTTTAAATGGCTTTTACAAGCTTTAGCCTTAGCTTTTCAGATCTTACTCCTGCCAGCTCATTCCTTCAGGCTTCTCCCTGGCAATCCTCCCCAGTGTGTCCTCCCTTGGGTGTTTCTACCTATCGTGGAACGAGGATTGCCTTTCTGCCCCACCAGTCCGGACTCTGCTGCCTTGGCTAGCAGGGGACATGCTGCTGCAGACCCTCAGAGCCTCAAGGCTGTGCCTTCTTTCAGGAGACAGCTCCTAATACTCTCCCATCACTTCCTCTCCTTACCTATCTCCATCTTTTCTCCCTGTACTTCTGTTTTCACCTTGAGACTTTTTTTTTTTCAATTCCAAGTGAAGGGTATGACCTCAGAGTAAGGACTTAGTGAGGACTCACCTATCCTTTGTTCAGTAAAAATCTTCAGATTCCAGGAATAAGAGAGGGTGCCCATGTCACAGAGGATCCACCATAACACCCAGTAAAGCCCATAGAAAGCTGCTGCAGCTGAGAAGATTCACCTGGTACACAGCCTTATTTACAGCCACACCTGCAGCACACAGAGGGAAGGGGGAGAGGAAAGAAAATGAGACCTTGAGACATTCTGCCCCCAGCTTCAAAGATCTTATCAGTCTTCATGTGCAGTTTGGGGAAGGGGTCATCTTGATGATGGGTAAATGATGGTTCTACAAAGATTACCTGACTCCACTTACACAAGAATATGTATTCATAGCTGATACAACTGTATGTCCATGTCGCATGCATAGAGCTCACTGAAGTAGATTTGCCAAGTCAGCCTTTAGAATTGGGTTGGGGGTTTTGGGAGTGGATTGTTAGGATAGAGAGGAAGGTACTCAGTACCCATTTTCTGGTAAGTGTCATGTAAACTGTTTCAACCTGTTGAGTGGCACTTTGTAGAGCTCTGTGTCCATGTTCAGTGTCGACACCATTGTTCAACAATTTTACACGACTTCACACAACATAATCTGGCTTTGGTGCCCCTTGAGCCATCTATAGAATAATTTATAGCAGGGTCCCACTCAATCTGCAATGGTCGTGAACAGTTATCAACGGCTATAGAGGTCCAAGTGTCAAATTGTATCAGTTAAGAATTTTCTGTCTTTGCAACTTTTGCCATTCCCAAAAATGGGTTTATAATTTAATTAAAGACAAGAAAAAAGGAGGTGGGTTGGTAATGGTGTCCTTAGCATTTAGAGATGACATAACCTCTGGAGTCTACAAACTGAAGGAATTTTAATCTGATCATTACAGCCTCTGACATCCAAAGTTAAAGAGCCTATATGGGTCCGTCGAAGGGGGGTTAGAAGACTTCGGATTTGGGATGACACTCATTTATTCCTGACCACAGCAATGAAAGGCCATGAATGCAGAAAATGGGCTTGGGACTCAGTCTTGCTTTGGATTATCCACCACTGAGGCCCTGAGACACAGCATCTTAGAACTGAAGGCTCCTCCCGTGTGTAAATAGAGTCCCCTACTCCAGACCACCCCCTGAGCTGAGAATACAACCTCCAGCTGGGCTGGAGTGTCAAGCTTGGTGCAGGATGACTTTAGCAAAGCTTTGTCAGATTGATAAAAGAAACTGGAATTTGAGCTTTCACTTACCCTAGTATACTTTCTTTAAAAAAAAAAAAAAACTATGTGATATAATCGAGATGGATACCTGTATCTTTAAATTACACGGGGAATTCTGTATGTTTAATTGTACTGGGATCCATAATGCTTATCTTAGAAACTGTTTAGTAAAAGAAAATATATAAACCGTGCATTTGTGAATGCCCCCCTTAGAGCATTCATCCAAGTTCAATGTGTAGTGTGATGGTTATTATAGATATTTGAAGTATAGTAAGTGGCTGTGTAACAGGAGAGACTGCTGTTCACCTATGTACTTAAGGGTAACTCCTGCCCACGTAATTAAATCAGTATTGTCCTTTCCTGTCGGTTTGATCAATTGCAGTACTGGTAGCTTCCTGCTTGTGACTGTTACCTAATCGTGTCAATGTACATCTGTAGTATGTACATGTGAAAGTGCCTTTCTATTTTAGAGGAGTTTTAGCCTTGCTCTTGTACCGTTGCCCGCTCTCCTCCCCGCCCACCGCCTCCTCCCGGTTCCCACCGCCTCCTCCCGGTTCCCACCGCCTCCTCCCGGTTCCCACCGCCCACCTGAGTGTTTGGAAACTTCCTCGCTCCCGGCTTCTTCTCCTGCCCCGCATTCCTGTGCCTCGGTGCTCAGTGCTGTCCCGTCTTGCAGCCTTGTCTGTCATCGGACTGTCTCGTTCTCCTCGTAGACGTGCTTGTGCCTTTCTCCACCCCCTCCCCGCCCCGCCTTGTCCTCCCAGCCCGGGTCTGTCCCGCTCGCGTGCTGCTGACTGCCACGTGTCCGCCCGTGCCCCGTGCTGCCTCTTACCGTTACATTCCCTCCTCTCTGAGGCGAGGATAAAGGGGGGTGCTTTTACAGTTCTGGAAGAAAAAAACATGTTTTGTTAATCTGTTGTGACAATGCACTTTTATGTATAGTACTGTACATTTTGGCATGTACCATTACAGGCTTCGGTATACAGTCAGGTTTGTTGTTCACGGTGTATCTTTATAATAAATAAGATAGTTCTGGCTGCTTTTGTCTGCTTCCAATTGGCTGTGATTTTCTGTGGTGTCTCCGTTCCTTTCCTTTCTTTCACCACTGCTTTCCCTGAGGGAGCTGGGTTGCATTAAATAATGTGGAACTTTTAGCTTTTAAAGAAAAAAAAGTTTTTAATCTCATTTTCGTTTCTGTTAGAGCATTTGAAAATGGGGCGTCAGGCACAGGGCCCTGCCCATGAAGCTGTGGTTTCTCAGAGTCATGGTTGGGGGACTCCTGTGCAGGAAGGGAAAAGACGTTAAGAGAGTCTCAACTGAGAGGCTGAGTACAATCCTGCTTCACACACCGGGTGGAAATCTTTCCTTTGAGAAGGACTCTGACGTGATAAACTTTGTCAGGCTGATCTTCGGTTTCATTTGAATTTATTGAAAAATAATCCTTAGGTATTGACTATGCTTAGAACTCCCCAGGTATTGATTTTTTTCTTCAGATATTAAAAAATGATAACTCTTGATGTCTAGCAATACTTTTAGTAAACAGTTTTGTAAAACAATATCAGTCATGTCCCAGACTGAATATTGATAAGAGATGTGGAGTTTTAAAAAATGACATATAAATAAAGGGAAAAAACTTTTTATTAAAGTGTAAAATACAAACAGAAAAGTTCACCAATCATTAGTGTAATAGTTTTCACTAGCTGACACACAGATGTATGCACCACCCAGATGAAGAAGTAGTACGTTATTGGCATCCCAGAAGCTACTATGTTCATGCCTCTCCAAGTTAATCAGTATATTGATGAATCACACTGTAGTTTGGTTTTGCCTGTCATTCTAGCTTTCTATAAATGGGTTCATACAGTATGTAGATTTTGTGTCTGGCTCCTTTTGTTGAGATTTATGTTTGTAAGTGTCATCATTGTTAGTATAGCAGTAGGTTTTCCATATTTATTGTTATATAGAATTCCACTACATGAAAATGCTTATATTCGTGTAATTATACATTCATGTAATTATATATATTATTATATTTACTTTAGCATTTCCTGATTAAACTTTGGATAATGTATGCAGAAATCTTTAAATGTGGAGAAATGTGTGGCAAAAAAAATAACCCTCCCTGTTAAAGGATTTATTTTTCCAAAACATGATGGAATGACGTTGAACTAAGCCATTGACTGGAAGGCCTACTTGATGGCATGGATAGTTGCTTTTATTCATTTTCAAAAAAACACTGTCCAATCTGGAGGCAAGAAATGTTCACAGATGACACTGAAACTAGTTTAAGCTTTACTTGATGTTATAGTTTTCTTATCTGACGCCGGATGCTTTTCTTACATGCCCACTTTAGGACCAGAGAGTTGGGTTTAGAGGCTACCCCACCAGGAACAAATGCCTAAATCAGACCGTAAAGATTCTTCTAGGAAAGACCCCACTGTCATACATCTCCCTTACTGCTACCCTCAAATCCAAGAGCCTCAGCCTGCCACGACCCTCTCCTATTAAGAGGCGTGCACCTGCTTCATCACATCTCTCGCTCCTGAATCAGAGTCCCATCAGGTGTGTCTGGTTGTCACCTCTCACAGTTCATATGCCTGCACCCTGTAAGAATCTTAGAAAGGCAGGGAAAGGGAGTTCTCTGGCTTCTGTCTTTTGTAGTTGGGACACCTATGGAGGAAAATTCCCCAAGTTTGATCTAGAGTGTCAAAAAAGTCCTTTAAAGCCCAAAACTATTGCAAATTCCATTCCATGGGCCATATATCCCCATTTGGATTTTGGAAAATATGATCGATATGTTTTGGGAAAACAACCACCATGAGGTTCATCAATTCTTCAGTAGCCTTTTATCTGTTTCTACAGAGTAGATAGAAAACTTGCGTTCTACAGTTTAAAAAAACAAAACAAAACAAACAAACAAAACAGTTGTTCTATCAAGGTCAGTCCCAGGGAGAGAGAGGGGACTGGGCTGGGTATCAAAACGTGCAGTTGTGTGTGTGAAAGAGTGGGGGTGGAGGAGGGAGATTGCTCCTCCTGGAGTCCTGAAACAACATGCTTTGTGCAGCATTAATATCTTGAAGAAAGTGATGGTATGATCCAGGAGATCTCCAGCCCTAGGATATTTGCAATCCAATTCCAGCAACTGGTGGGTGCATTCTTCATACCCATCTGCTCTCTATCGGGAGTGCTTCTGAAGATGACTGGCTTTCTTTTAGCTGCTTGGATGTGCAACTGAAGTAAGGACTTTGGATGAACTACCCTCTCCATGATGGTGCATTGTACTAATCTTTTGACTTTGACCTATCCAGGGAATCCCGTGTGTAAAAATCATATGCCTCTAAATGAAAGTAGATTATGTGTCTATAAGCTAGGGGAGAGGGAAACATCAACAGCCTGGTGATATATTCAAAATTGTACAATGATGTGACATTACCTTGAAAATGAGGTTTCAGGTTCTAGGCCTTTGATGGACTGCACCCATTTTAAAAAAGGCAATGTGGTCAAGATTTGTAATAGAAATTACAATTTGAATTTTGATCTGTGAGCCAAAGATTTTTATTGCATAAGTAAGTGAATATTAGCAGATACATTAGGAGAAGAGAGAAAAGAAATTTTAAGTAAGCCAAAATCTGGTGTTAATTCAAACTCATTTACTAGACTTCAACAAATTACCAACCCATGCCTCAATTTTTCAAACAGAATTAATACACAGGGACATTTTTGTATATTGTCTTCTAATCCTTATACTCTATTTTTTAGCAGAGTTGAATTCATATTCTGTATATAATTGTGCATCCTTGTTGGGTTTTTCTCCTTCACAGCAATTCACATTAGAAGTCTCAGTAAACATGATTTTTTTAATGGCTGCGTAATATTCTAGCATATGAACACATCATTATTTAATCGTTTTCCTACCATTGAGTGAGCCTGTTTGCAGGTTTTGTTTTTTCAATTGAATGTTACACTGTGGTGAGCAGCTCTGAACATAATTATTATCTGGTTTTGGATGATTAATTTAGCATTGACTCCAAAAAGTCAAATCACTAGGTCAGAGGTATCTCTAAAGCTCATGATAAATATTGCCAACCTGTTTTCCAGAAAGATTGTACAAATTTACACTACTGCCAGCAATGCATAACAGTGCACAAGTATAAAATATTAATTTTTTTGTGGCCAATGTAGTAGGTAAAATAATAGTTTCCATCTAAATTCTTGGCAGTCCTTGTTAATGTGCACACACCCACATTTCCAGAGTGCAAATCCCTATTATACTCACCTCTGGTTCCTAAACCACAGATGACTCCCTATTGTTTCAACTGAACATCAGCAGGGATTTTCCTCAGGCACCTTAAACTCAACAGACCCCGAAATTAAATCTACTTTCTTTCATTCCTAAACATATTCTGCAGCACACTCCACATCCAATCTGTTCTACCAATTTTTATCTTCACTTTAATCTAGTTCTGTGCTTATTCCCTTTGCCTCAACTGATGCGATGGCCTCCTAGACAGTGTTCCTGTGCCCATTGTACACTCCTTGCAATGATTATCTACACGCCTGCTAATCATCTTTCTGAAAACAAAACAAAGTCATTGAAAATGTTCTATGTACCAAACATTGTTTTAAACCTATTACATAATAATAGCCACCATGTATTCAGTGCCAGACCCCATGCTACAAATGTTAATTTAATCCCAACAAGAAAGCCAAGAGAGAGCTACAAATATTATTACCATTTTTGCAGATGAGAAAATTAAGCAACAAAGGCAGTTAAGCACTTGCTGTGGTTACAGAGCTAGGTAGTAGCAGAGCCAGATTTGATTCCAAGCCGTGTGGTCCTGGAGGCTGTGCTTGTAACCACTGCTGCATACTGACCCCTGTAAGGTGCCCCTGTCATTCCCCTGCTCAAAAGCCATACAGGGCTCCCCACTGCTGCAGGGCAGCATAATACTGTGTCTTATTCATCTCTGTATCTTCAAGCCTAATGCATTACTAACTAAATAACAAATCAGCAGAACTGAAATGAATTCAATGTCTGCCACCTCTGACCTCAGCCTTCCTGCACGCCACTTCCTCTTAAGAACCTTTGGTTTCCACCATACCAGGCTACCTTTCCCTGAACATGCTGGGCTGCATGCTCCCTCAGCATACCCCATTCCTCAACCTGAAATGTCCCCTTGCTCATCCTGATGTCTGCCTGTTGAAATAACAATAATTCATCCTTCAAAACCCAATGAAAATGTTACCTCCTCCGTGAAGCAGTACCCAAACCTCCCAGCCAGTGTTAATTGTCCCATTGCACTTCACTTTCATTTAAACAGGCTCTTTTCTGGGGATATAGCTGTGAAAAAGACACACAGCTTTCCTGGTCTCATGAAGTGTACCTCCTAGTTTGATAAAATGCACTGAACAAGCCAACAAGTAATTTGGGAAGATAATTTCAGGTGCTGATAACTGCTATAAAAAGCAAAAGTGAAACAGAACAGGGTGATACAATTAGAGTGTCTAGGAGAAGGACTTTGGATGGGACAGCTTGCATGTCACCTCTGAAGTGGTAGAATTGGAGCTAAGATCTGAATGATGAGAAGGAGCCAGCCACGTGAAAGACTTGCACAGGCAGAGGGAACTGCACATGCAAAAACAGGGCCATGTTCAGAGTGGTTAAGGAGTCAAAAGCATGTCACTGTGACTGTGGCACTATAAGCAAGAAGAGCTGGAGATAAAAAGGAAGGCCAGAGAGTGGACAGAGAGACCAGACTTTGCAGGACCTTGGAGGCCAAAGTAAGGTACTTAGATGTCATTCTAAGTTCAAGAAAAGTTCCAAGCAGCAATGATCACCTATGTTTTTAAAATATCACTCTATAAAACCACACTGAGAAATCACCTCAATCCCCAGAAAATAACAAGTGATGATGAGGATACGGAGAAATTGGAACATTTGTGCACTGTTAGTGAGAACTTAAAATGTTACTGTCACTATGCAAAACAGTATGGAGGTTCCTCAAAAAACTAAAAATAGAAGTATCATATGATCCAGCAATCCCACTTCTGGGTATATATCCAAAAGATTTGAAAACAAGATCTAGAAGAGATATTTGCACACCCATGTTCATTGCAGCGTCATTAATAGCTGCAAGAGGTGGAAGCAATCCAAACATCCATTGATGGATAAATGGATAAAGAAAATGTAGTATACACATACAATGGAATATTATTCAGTCTTTAAAAAAAGGAAATCTCCTTATATGCTACAACATGAATGAACCTTGAGGATACTATGCTAAGTGAAATAAGCCATTCACAAAAAGACAAATACTGCATGATTCCACTTAACACGAGGTATCTAAAGTAGTCAAACTCTTATAAACAGAAAATCCAATGTTGGTTGCCAGAGACTGGGGAAGGGGGAAAAGAGAAGTTGCTCAATGGATATAGGGTTTCAGTTTTGCAAGATGAAAAAGTTCTAGAGATCTGTTGCACAACAATGTGCATATAGATAACACCACTACACTGTACATTTTTAAATGAGTAAGATGGTAAATTTTATGTTATGTATTTTTTTGGGGGGTGGAGGGGAGAGGTTGGAAGGAAATGGCAAGAGTGAAGTGAGAGATCACCATTAAGAAGCAACAAGAAGTGGGGTGGCTTGGACCAGATAGCTGGGTAGGTGGAGAGGAAGGGATGGATTTGGAGTTCTTTTTTTTTTTTTTTTTTTTGAGACAGCGTCTTGCTCTGTCACCCTGGGTAGAGCACAGTGTGTCATCATATCTCACTGCAACCTCAAACTCCTGGGCTCAAGAGATCCTCCTGCCTCAGCCTCCCAAGTAGCTGGGACTACAGGCAAGTGCCACCACGCCCGGCTAATTTTTCCATTTTTTGTAGAGACAGGGTCTCACTCTTGCTCAGGCTGGTCTCAAACTCCTGAGCTCAAGCGATCCTCCCGCCTCAGCCTCCCAGAGTGCTCGGATTACAGGGGGAGTTCATTTTAAAGTTAACGGGATTCGCTGATAAATTGGAATTGGGACAAAGAAAAGGGTAGAATTGAGAATGGCTCCTAGATTTTTTTGTGGACTATACTGACATTTACTTAGAAAGAAAACACTGGAAAGAAGAAAGTTTGGTCAGGGGCTGGGTGCAACCAAGTATTCAGGTTTGAACTTATTTAATTTAGGATGGCTATTAGACTTCCAAGTGGAGAAGTCTAGGAGGCAGGTGGACTTGAAGCTCAGTGGGGATTTCTGGCCAAAAGATGTAAATTTGATATGTAAAGCATGGGACTGGAGGAGATCTAAAAACAGAAAGAGAAAGAAAAAAGGAAGAGAGCCCCAACTTGTAGAGCTTGGGTGGAGCGAGGAGCTGGCAGAGGAGACTGAGAAGGAGTCGAGCAGGAGGAGGAACGCCGGGAGCATGCGATGTGATCAGCACCCAGAGGAGAAATAATTGGCATTATGGCGTGTATTTGTTACCATAAATATGATGACGATGGTAAGAATACCTAACATTTGTTAAATGTTTTCTATGTGCCAGGCATTGTACTAACCACTTTCACATTATCTGATTTAACTCTGTAAGGTGAGAATCCATTATTATTCCCATTTTTTCAGCTGAAAACAAACAAAAGCTGAGGCTTATAGAAATTATCTCTTCTGAAATCACACAGCCAAGAAAGGTCAAGCCAGCACCTGCACCTAGATCTGTTGCCTGCAGTACTCCACATTTCACTACTATTATGTTGCCTCTTTATTCCTACTCCCACTACAATATAAATTTTTTAAAGAGATATTTTATTCAATTTTATATCCTCCAGAATTTATGGAATCCTGATTATTTTTTCCTTAATGTTTATTTTGTAGAATCATTCTCAGGAAGAACAATGTCAGGCAGAGAGGAGACATTGAATAAGTATTTTTAATGAATTTGTAGATGTTAACATCATGCACTTGTAATTTTTATAGCTACATAATATTCTACCCTGTTTCCACTGTTTTTGCTCTTTTAGTAGCAGTACTCTGAATCTCTGCATGTGTCACTTATTTTGTACCATCCCACTCTTTCTAATGGATACCCAAGGCCATTCATCTATGGGATGAAAGGGTATGAGCAATTTCATAACTTTGTTAAGATTATCACGTTCCTGGTTAGGGGTTTTGTCAGAGGCAAAGCTAAAAGGAAATGATGAAACAAAAGGATTTTTATAGACATTAAATCGGTTCGTCTGGCCTTAGTACACCAAGTACAACAGGGCTAAGCAGAGAGTGATAAGCTATCCAACTTATGTGTGTGGTTGGGGCCTCAAGGTAAGTAGGCTCAAGCCAGGAATGTTATCACACATGGAAAATCTAACACTTAACATTTGTCCCCTATACTTTTAGGCTGCTGGATTACTGCAATTTAATAGCAGAAAGGCTGGTGAAAATATTACCAACTGCCAGGGGGCAATGGAGAAAGAAAGCTCTGCTCTAGGAAAGATTACCTTCTCTGAAAAGTGAGAGGGGCTTAAAGCAGGGAATTCTCTGACCTGAGATACCTGCACAGCTGGCTCTGAACTGCTCATGCTTTGGGGCAGGCAAGTGGCTGATTTGGTATGATAGCTGCGCCTCTGGAAAAGGGGCATTCTTGGCAGGAGAAAGGATGCAGCAGGGAAAGATCACAGATAGTACACATGCCTCCCCATGTCGTGTGGTAGCTTTCCCACCCTTCAACACTCCTTCAGACCCCACCCTGTACCAAAGTAATGTATCTACCTCTAAGTTCACTCATTCATTGAACAAATATTCATCAGTGTTACCATATGTCTGATATTGTAGGAAGAGCTAGAGCAGGGCCTAAAACACTGTGGTGCAAATATTTGTTTATAACATCTGCATTAGAGTAATTAACACTAGCTTCTGTAAAAAACAGCCCCCCAAACTCAGTGACACAATTAAGGTGTATTTCTCCATCACATCACAGCCTGTTGTGGGTCAGGCCACTCTCCTTTAAGAGGTGACTCGGGGCTCTAAGCTCCTTCCATCCTTTGTTGCTGCTACCTTAAATATGTGGCCATGACTATAGTAACCAAAACAGCATGGTATTGGCACAAGAACAGAGACATAGACCAACGGAACAGGACTGAGAACCCAAATATAAAACCAACCTCATACAGTCACCTGATCTTTGACAAATTCCAGAAAATGTACACTGGGGAAAAGATTCCCTATTCAATAAATGGTGCTGGGCAAACTGGATGGCCATATGTAGAAGACTGAAACTGGACCCACACCTCTCACCTCTCACAAAAATCAACTCACAATGGATAACAGATCTAAACCTAAGACATGAAACCATAAGAACTCTCAAAGAAAATGTTGGAAAAACTCTTATGGACATTGGCCTAGGCAAAGAATTTATGAAGAAGACCCCCAAAGCAATCACAGCAGCAACAAAAATAAATACATGGGACCTGATCAAATTAAAAAGCTTCTTCACAGCCAAGGAAACTATCACTAGAGTGAACAGACAACCTACAGAATGGGAGAAAATATTTGTCATGCAATACATCTGATAAAGGGCTGATAGCCAGAATCTATACAGAACTTAGGAAAATCAACAAGAAAAAATCAAACAACCCTATTAAAAAATGGGCAAAGGACATGAACAGAAACTTTTCAAAAGAAGACAAAATAATGGCCAGCAAACATATAAAAAATTGCTCAACTTCTCTAATCATCAGGGAAATGCAAATCAAAACCACAATGAGATATCACTTAACTTCAGTGAGATTGGCTCATATCAAAAAATCCCCAAACAACAAATGTTGGCAGGAATGTGGACAGATAAGAACACTCACACACTGCTGGTGGGACTGCAAATTAGTACAACCTCTATGGAAAGTAATATGGAGATACCTCAAAGAATTAAAACTAGAATTACCATTTGACCCAGCAATCCCACTACTGGGTATTTACCCAAAGGAAGAAAAGACATTCTATAATAAAGACATCTGCTCTCGAATGTTTATAGCAGCACAATTCACAATTGCAAAGATGTGGAAACAACCCAGGTGCCCTCAATACACGAGTGGATTAATAAAATGTGGTATGTGTATACCATGGAGCATTACTCAGCAATAAAAAACAATAGTAAATTAACACATCTGGTATTATCCTGGTTGGAGCTAGAGCCCATTCTTCGAAGCGAAGTGTCACAGGAATGGAAAAACAAGCACCACTGGTTCTCACCATCAAATTGGTACTAACTGATCAACACTTACATCACACAGGGCAATAACATTCATCCGGGGGCGGGCAGGCGGGAGGGGGGTGGAGGGGATGGGAAAACTCTCACTGAGTGGATGCGGGGAGCACAGTTTGGGGGATGTCCACGATTGTAGCTCTGACACGGGCAGTGCATGGGCAATATATATAGCCAAAGTGTTGTATCCCCATAATATTCTGAAATTAAAAAAAAATATGTGGCCATGAAGAGGAACAAAAAGCACACACAATGGTACCTGAGGTATTATGGCTAGGTGTGGAAGAGACATGGATCACATCTGCACATGTCTCACTCACATGGCCCAGCAAGGGAGGCTAGGAAATGTCATCTTCCTGTAATTCAAGAAAAAGAAAACCAACCTGTATTTGATGAACACTTAGCAACATAGCTGTCACAATGTCTATCTCATCCTATTGGATTCAGTCCTTCAAGGGCTGGACTTGGTTTTATTTATCTTTGTCTCTCCAGGATCTCATACATCCTGAAGCATGTAGTGGGCACTCAAAAAACAATGTTACTGAATGACAGTCTCGTATTCTAATTAAGCAAAGGTAGTATTCACTGAGACTAGGGAATTCACTTTTGATGGCTAAAGATTTCCAAAGATACGTCCCCATTCACACAGGCTTCTTTGTGATTAATGGAAAGGATTGTCAAGCTTCTGGCTAACACTAAGAGTAAAAACTAAGCCAGGTTGGTTTTTCAGAAGACAGCTCATGTTACTGGCTGTGTGTGAACCGGATGAGCTAATGAAGGTAAATAGTTGTAGTTAGAAGGGGTTACAGATCTCAGATAAATTCATATCTGTAAGATCTTTTAAAAAATCAAGAATTGTGATTTGATCACTTGCTTCCAGGAAGCACTAATAGGGTAGACTCTGGCATCAGACTTGTTGGGTTTGAATCCCTGATCCTCCATGCACCAGTTGTGTGACCTTAAGCAAGCTCTCACATCTCTTCCTACCTCAGTTTCCCCATCTGTAACTTAGGGAAATTAATAATACCAATCTCATAAAGTTATAGGACTAAAGGAGATAATACGTAAAGCAACGAAACACTGCCTGGTGTGTAGTTAGTCCTCAAAAATTATGCCATAATAAATATTACTAAATTGTCTGAGAGCAGAAACTTCTCAATTAAAACTATTTCCTGCTTTGTATTTGACCTTTATGCTAAAAAAGTAAAGTTTTCCCTGGTCATTTCTGATTTGTCAAGGATGAAATACTAATGTAACTGCAAGGATTAGTGATTTCAAGTATATGAAAATTCTAAGACTCAATTGCTTTTGAAAGAGATTAGTCTAGAACAACTACCATCCTCCTAGTTGAAAGAGAAGTGCATTAAAATCACTACTGATTAAATTATTCTTTGATGAAAATGCAACTTTATTCATTTAAGTCTAGTAAGTAATTACAAAATCTTCAGACAGCCTTGGAAAAGTAAAAATATTTCCTCTCCTACAAGAAATTGATATTCAAAATGAAAAATCCCAAATCAAAATGCATGAACATCATGTGCCTTGACAACTTATGGAACACATGTCAGACATCACTCAGAGATCAGGATGATGAGAAAGTGATAAGGACCATCTCTGTCCTTATACATTTCCCATTTGCCTTGCCATTCAGTGGGGCTATGTACTATATGTAGCCAATGGGATGTGAGCAGAAAGGACCTGTGTCACTTCTGGGTTGAAACATAAAAGAGTGGATTCAAGCTTTCCGAGCGCTCCCTTCCCCTACTGTAGCAATCATAGAAGTCTCCTGTTAAGATGGCAGAGCTCTAACACTAGAAAATCATGGATTGTTAAGTCATTGCATGGAGGATGACCATCATGCAGAATTGTCTGGAACCAAGTGGACTCTACAACAGCAGGAAATAAATTGTTGTTGTGTTAAGCTATTGACATTGAGAATTATGTATTGCCACAGCATCATCTAGCCTTTTCTGACTCATAAAATTACTTTTCCTTTTTTTCCCCCTGGAGTTCATAATTATCTTTGTTTCATTTGTTTAGTTTTCTATGTATATAAGCAGATTAATTTATTCTCAAAACCTTCTACAGAAATGTTCTCAAACTCAATGCATTAAAACATGCTATAGTTTATAAATCTCCCTGGATCCATCACTCACAGAGCCACTTGGCCTGCTCCTATATGGATGAGTTGTTCTATAAGTCTGCTGCATAGTTGAGAGCCTAAAATCTCTGGGGATTCAATCCACTTTTCTCTTGAGTTGGATCAACTATTTCCTGGAACCTCATGTAGTCATCTCAGCTAGTGATGACTGACCTAGATTTAATGTACACTCTTAATCAGCTTCCTGATAGAGTGCATTTTTAGACATTGCGTGTCTAAAAAATGTCTTTATCTCACACTTAATTGTGATAGTTTGGCTGCGTATAAAATCTTGCGCAGGGGTGTTAATTTAAAGAAAATCAGTGTGATCAAGGAGAGAAAAAAAATGTATATTCTCTTAGTAATTCCCAGTGTAAGAGGTGATGACCCCCAGATTCACTTTGGCTTTACTTCTCATCACTCTAGATTTCTCAATTGAAAGGCTAATATAGCTCATATGTCAGAAGATTCATGTGCAAATAATCAATCCCACTGGCATATGGTTACTCTCCTACTTTCCTTGTCCTTCTGGCTTCACAAGAAAGCCCAGATCCTGGCTGCCAGTGCCTGGGTCCTTGGGCAGATAACTAAGCTAAACATTTGATATTAGTATGACAGGGAAGGAAGGTTTTCTCAGAGTGGTTCCTTGTCTGGAAAGTATAAGCATGAGGTGGCAAAAGATGTAGAAACCAGAGTCAAAGAGGGATTGGCAAACAAGGAGCATTGTGCCCATATTTCTCTGTTCACTCTAGCATTGTAAATAATTTTCCCTCAGGATTTTGAAGATGTTGCCTCAGTGTTGCTATTGAACATTCCAAAGCCATTCTAATTCTGTCACTTCATATGTTTTATTCTATATATCATTAATTATGTTTTTCTCCAGATTTCTGAAATTTTGGGATACCTTGGTGTGGCTCTATTTTGATCCATTCTACTGAAGTAGAATTCTATTTCAGCCTGTCCTATCCTTTGATTCTGGGAATTTTTCTTCTATTATTTCTTTGATGATTTTATATCCTCCATTCCCTCTGTTTTCTTTTCCTATAATTACTAATATTTGGAGGTTGGACCTCATGACCTGATCCTACAATTTTACTAATTTTTTCTCCAGTTTTTTATCTCTTTGACTTTTTGCTCTATTTTATAGGAAGTATTCTCAACTTTATCTTCTAACTCTTCTATTCAGTATTTCATTTCTGCTGTCATGCTTTTAATTTCCAAGAGCTCTTTTTTTAACCTGAACATTCATTTTTTGTAGCATCCTGTTCTTATTTGACAGACCTTATATTTTCTCTTATTTTGAAAATACTTATGATAGTTCTTTTAAGTTTTCTTCTGACTGCATACTATATTTCCTCAAAGTTGCTTTTTTTGACCTGTTTTATTTATTTATTTATTTATATATTGAGACAGCATCTTGCTCTGTCACCTGGGCTAGAGTGCAGTAGCATCATTATAGCTCACTGCAAGCTCAAACTCCTGGGCTCAAGAGACTCTCATGTCTCAGCCTCCCGAATAGCTGGGACTACAGGCTCACACCACCGCGCCCAGCTAATTTTTTCTATTTTTAGTAGAGATGGGGTCTTGCTTTTGCTTAGGTTGGTCAAACTCCTAAGCTCAAGCGATCCTCCCGCCTCAGCCTCCCAGAGTGCTAGGGTTACAGGTGTGAGCCACCGCACCCAGCCTTGGTTTCTTTTATGTTACAAGATTTTTTTAAATTTCTGGTAATCCTTGGCTAACTGCTTGAATTTAAAAACAAACACTAAAAAGGGGCACTAAGAAAATGATTATCATAGCAGCATCATTCATAATAGCCCTTTTGTGGAAACAACCCAAATGTCCCTCAACAGATGGATAAATGAATAAGTGTGGTATATCTATACAATGGAATATTATTCAGCAAGGAAAGTAAAGTACTGATACATGCTACAACATGGATAAACTTTGAAAACATTGTAAGCGAACAAAGCCAGTCACAAAATGTCACATATTGCATGATTCCACTTATATGAAATGTCCAGAATAAGCAAATCTATAGTAATAGAAAGTAGATTTGTAGTTGCCTAAGGCTGGGGAAAAAGGTTTGGGGGAGAGGAATGACTGCTAATGGGTATGGGATGGTCTTTGGGGATGACGAAATGTTCCAAAATTTATTGTGTGATGATTGCACTACTGTGAATATATTAAAAACCACTGAATTGCACCCATTAAAGTAGTGAATTGTATGATATGTGAATTACATCTCAATAAAGCCGGGACCAAAAAAAAAAAAAAAGCTGATTGAAAGCTCTGTTGTATAAGAAGAAATAAACCAGTAACTCTTTTAAGCCACTGAATCACTGTAGGGTCTCTTTGTAATAGCAGCCTAACTTTATTCTTACTAATGTACTGTACTTTGCTTCCTCTAGAGAGTAAATCTTCAGTCTTCTGCTGGAGTGGTGAGGAGTACATTTGCCTGGCCACATGGAGTTGGAAAAAATATTGGGACTTAACTGCTTCTTATATCTACAAATCTCCCTGTTTCAGCCTCACCTCACAAAAGTACCAGTGTAATCAACTTCTGAGCTTTTGAGAAGTTTCCTTAGTGCAAGTCAGTTTTCCAGCTTGGGATTCAACTTTCTCCAGATGGTAAATCAATTACTCTTTGCTATCTTCCTTCTATCTTACAAGAAGCTTGCTTAGATTTGCCTTTTAAAAAAAATTTGTACAAATTTATGGGGTACATGTGCAATTTTGTTACATGTATAAGTTGCATAGTGGTCAAGTCAGGACTTTTAGTGTATCCATCACACAAATAATGTACATTGTGCCCATTAACCAATTTCTCATCATCCTCCCCCCTCCCACCCCCTTACCCTTCCGTGTCTCCATTATCTATCACTCCACTCTCTATATCCATGTTAACACATTTTTAAGTACCCACTTATGACTGAGAACATGTGATGTTCCTCTTTCTGTGCCTGGCTTGTTTCATTTAAAATAATGACCTCCAGTTCCATCCATGTTGCTGCAGAAGACATGATTTCATTCTTTTTTATGGCTGAATAGTATTCCATTGTGTATATATTCCACATTTTCTTTATCCATTCATCCGTTGATTCCATATCTTTGCTATTGTGAATAGTGCTGCGATAAACATATGAGTACAAGTATCTTTTTGCTATATTAATTTCTTTTCCTTTGGGTAGATGCCCAGAAGTGGGATTGCTGGATTGAATGTTAGTTCTATTTTTAGTTCCTTGAAAAATTTCCATACTGTTTTCCATAGAGGTTGCACCAATTCCCACCAACAGCACATAAGAGTTACCTTGCTAATATCTGTTATTTTTTTGTCTTTTTATTAATAATAATAGCCATTCTGACTGGGGAAGATGATATCTCATTGTGGTTTTGATTTGCATTTCTCTGATATTAGTGATGTTGAGCATTTTTCATATATCTGTTGGCCATTTATATGTCTTCTTTTGAAAAATGTTTATTCATGTCCTTTGCCCACTTTTTAATGAGATTATTTAGGAGTTCTTGTTGAGTTGAGTTCCTTGTAGATTCTGGATATTAGTCCTTTTTCAGATGCATAGTTTGCAAATATGTTTCTCCCACTCTGTAGATTGTCTATCTATTCTGTTGATTATTTCTTTTGCTGTGCAGAGCTTCTTAGTTTAATTAAGTCCCTTTTGTTTTTGTTGCCTTTGCTTTTGAGGTCTTATTCATGCATTTTTTGCCTAGGCCAATGTCCAGTAGAGTTTTTTCTAGGTTTTCTTCTAGAATTTTTATAGTTTCAGGTCTTACATTTAAGTCTTTAATTCATTTTGACTTTATTTTTGTGTACTGTAAGAGATAGGGATCCAGTTTTATTCTTCTGCATATATGGCTATCCAATTTTCCCAGCACCATTTATTGAAGAGTGTGTCCTTTCCCTAATATATGTTCTTGTGTGTTTTATTGAAGATCAGTTGGCTGTAAATATGTGGCTTTACTTCTAGGTTCTCTATTCTGTTCCATTGATCTATGTGTCTATTTTTATATCAGTACTGTGCTATTTTGGTTACTATAGCCTTGTAATATAATTTGAAGTCAGGCAATGTGATGCCTCCAGCTTTGTTCTTTTTGTTAGGGATTGCTTTGGCTATTCAGGCTCTTTTTTTGGTTCCATATGAATTTTAGAATTGTTTTTTCTAATTCTGTGAAAAATGATATTGGTATTTTGATAGGGATTGCATTAAATCTGTATATTGCTTTGGGCAATATGGTCATTTCAACTATATTAATTGTGATCCATGAGCATGAGATGTTTTTTCAATTGTTTGTATTATCTATAATTTCTTCCATCAGTGTTTTGTAGTTTTCCTTGTAGAGATATTTACTGTTTGGTTAAATTTATTCCTAGGTATTTTTTTTTGGTAGCTATTGTAAATGAGATTGTCTTCTTGATTTCTTTCTCAGCTAGATCATTCTCAGCTAGATTATTGGTATATAGAAATGCTTGATTTCATTCTCAGCTAGATTATTGGTATATAGAAATGCTATTGATTTTTGTATGTTGATTTTGCATCCTGAAACTTCCCCAAATCCATTCATCAAACCTAACAGTTTTTTTGTGGAGTCTTTAGGTTTTTCTAGATCATATTATCAGCAAACAGGTATAATTTGACTTCCTATTTTCCAATCTAGGTGACTTTTATTTCTTTCTCTTGCCTGATTGCTCTGTTTAGGACCTCCAGTACTATGTTGAATAAAAGTGGTGAAAGTGAGCATCCTTGTCTTGTTCCAGTTCTTAGAGAAAATGCTTTAAACTTTTCCCCATTTAATATGATGTTAGGTGTGGGTTTGTTGTACATAGCTTTTATTATTTTGAGGTTTGTTCCTTCTATGCCTAGTTTGTTGAGGATTTTAACCGTGAAATGATGCTGAATTTTATCAAATCCTTTTTCTGCATCTATTGAGATAATCATGTGGCTTTGTCCTTGATTCTGTTTATGTGATGTATGACATTTATTGATTTGTGTATGTTGAACTATCTTTGCATCCCTTGTGTAAAAGCCACTTATGTTGTGTTATCTTTTTGATATGTAGTTGGATTTGGTCTCTTATTCTCTTTAACCTGTGTACTTACATCTTCTTTTAAATGTTCTTTATTGTCATTGATCTTCAAATCACCACCTTTAAACAGAAGCTTACCTTTTAGCTTCTTAACAAAATCCTTTCTGCTTAAATCAACCAGAGTCGGTTTCTGTTGCTTACATCTGAAAACCCTGACTGACCCAAGTATTCAGAAAGAATTTTCTTCCTAATAAAGGTAAAATAGTTATTCTTGAGGGTAGGTTAAACAGAGCTCTGAATGTTAAAGAGGTAAGCACTAGTCAGGATCAAGTTACAGTTTAATCAGGAAGAATTTCCCAAATTCTGCACACTATAACAGTTGCAAAATAGTACCTATGTACATCAGAGGGAGGCGAGCACCTCTCAAGAGAAGATGGTTTGAAGAAGACCCACCCAGAACTTATCCTTTCTTTATTTGGTTTACTCATTTTAGCAGTTAGAAGCAAAACAGTGGGAGAAAGTGTTTTGTTTCATCTTGGAGGTGTTTTGGTTTTTCTTAACAAAAAATATTTTTAAAAGGAAAAAATAAAGATAATCAGAAATGAGGAAAACTTGCTTAGCATGGCGTGAAGCAAAATACACATTTTATTTATTGAATAAATAAAACACCTGACCAAAACAAATAAGTAAAATGACTGCCCATTATAGCTTATAAATCTCCACTAGAAAAAAGAAAAGTTACAATACAGCTTGTTTAGAAGGAGAGCGTGTTAATGAAGAAAAAATAGTAATTGTGACCAGAGAACCAGGTGCCCCAGTGATATAAGCAGGGAAGAAGAGGTTCAAATGTTTCTGATTATGTGCCCCCCCAAATCTCCTATGGACTTTGGTTATAATTTATATTAAATAGAGGAAATTTCAAAATAAGAATTCATATTAGGTCAAATGCAGGTCATGATTTTAAAAGTCTACAGGAATTAAGAAATATATTTAGAATAAAGATATTATAATTGAGTCTTGACAATGCAGGATGAGCATAAAAGTTTCTATAAAATATTTATCAGGAAGTTCTAGACGTGGAACTATTGGTCCCAGTAACGACAGAAGGTAACTGTTAAGCCACCCAGTGTGGTGGTGAGATTCATCCCTACTACCTTTTTAGAGTTAAACTGCCTTAGCCCCAACTTCCAACTGCCAGTCACAGTAAAATTTCCAGAAGTCCATCTATTCCTTCCTTGGGTCTTACTCCTCCAGTATTATGGGCCTAGAGGTTTCTTCTTGCTTCTAAGCACCTCAGGGGGTGCAGCAGTTTTCTGGCTCAGTCCTATATCAATATGCTGAGTGTGGCAGAGAAGCACCCCCAGCTGAGTAATCGCTGCCCTTTGAGAGCTATGCCCAAAGCACAGTGCTGGACAAAGTCCCAGCTCGGAGAGCAGACAAAGGTGCTAAGGCAGCAGTGTCCTCCGAAGTAGCAAATCTAAAACAGGGAATGCTGACACAAAAAAAACAGAGGTACCTGTTGGCACGTGGCTAAGATGTCCAAACAATTTCACTGAAGAAGTAATAAGCATTTCACTCAAGACAGATGCTAAGGGCAGCATATATTAATGTGTATCCTATAACTTGGCCTACTGGATGAAGGAAGTACGTTTCCCCTCAGCATTTATTTGGTGGTAATTATTTGCTAGTTTGCCCAACTGGCAGGACACATGAGATCATTTTCTCCTTTCCAGCTATTCCAGGGAAAACCCTCAAGAAAGTTAACTTAAAATTTAATGTTATTTTACTCCTCCCCTCCTCCCCGTCCTCTCTTCTTGATTTCCAATGACCTTTACGTCTCTCTGTGCCCACGTGTGCCCATCAATTAGTTCCCAATTATCAGACAGTACATGTGGTGTTTGTTTTTCCATTCCTGAGGTCCTTCACTTAGGATAATGCTCTTGGGTGATGGGCACACTAAAAGCCCTGACTTAAGCATTATAAAAGGTATCCATGTAACAAAAACTTTGTGCGCCCTTAATATTTTGAAATTAAAAAAAAAGAAAAAATTTAATATTATTTTAAACTGTGCAAGATATATGAAGTTAACTTGTTAACATGTAAATTTTCCGTTTGTGCTTTTGTCATTATGTCATGGATATAGGAAACAAAGGAATGAATTATGTGTGCTCAAGTCAGGATAAGCACTCCCATGAACTAGAAAGTCCCTGCCTTCTTCCTGAGTTGAGGAATCTGGTACCCAGGGAATGAGTGGTAAACGCATCAATGTAAAGTTCCTGCATGCAGCTAGAAGAAAGACTGATTTCATAATAGTTCTAGACCTTTGCTGTTTATATGGGCATACTTTTCCTCTTCTTGTCTTTTTTTAAATGTGCACATTATAGATCTCTCTTTTGACTTAGCACTTAGCACCTCACGAATGTCTGCTTGTCTTAGTCCCATGGGCATCTACAGCTTTCTTAGATCTTTGCTGGGAAAAGGCTTTTACGCTGAATGTTTATACTGCACTTAAGAAAGAATTCTGTCTGCTCTGATGAGCAAGAAAGACAGTTAAATACCAAAAAAGAAAACAAACAAAACAAAGCAGTCAATAACTTCTAAAAAAAACGCACACATGTGTGAGCCCTTTAATGCAGATAAGCCTAAAACTTGATATAACCCTGAACTTAGCAGTTTTCTATGCAACACATTTCCTTTTTAAACACTCAAGGTAGTTTGAGTTGGGTTTCTATCACTAGCAAAGAGTTCAGATTAATACAGACACCAAGTTATTTCCAGCCATTACCTTCCGGTGGTGAGATTACAGGTGATTATTTATGTCCCCTTTCTGCTCATGTGTGTTTTGTTTGTTTTTTAGTATTGACACCAAATTTGCTAATTTTTCAATAAAAGATAAATTAAAGCATTATTTTAACATATGGAGGAGAGAGAAAGAACTTCACTCTGGAGAACTAACAGATGCTCAATCAATCTAAGAAAGGGCTCTGGACCCTTCCTGGCAATCTCCCCTCCCTACTCCACCTCCAGGGTTCTTTTGTGCCCCGCTTCACTCATGTTACTTGCCTAATCCACTTTTAAAAATCCAGGGATAGGGGAATGGCATTAATGATTTCCAAAAATCTCTGCCAAGTCTGTGATTTTCAGAATGACTGCTATTCCTGCTTGGGTCATAATTTAACTCGAATTAAAGCTAATGTTAGCGCTGTCATTTTCTTTGCAAAAGAAAAGCGTGGACCATGAGAAATTCTTTTTTCTTTCTAGTAAACACTTTCATATTTATGTAAAGAAAAAGAGGAAGACAGTATTGATAGGACTTTGGGTACTGGTAGCTGGAAACTCCATCATAGTTAGTGTGAACTTGGTTGCATGTTCCACTTGTAAAGAACAAAAAGAAGTGGGCTTAATTTGCTGCTGAAGGGAGTTGTTCACCTTAAAGAAAAACTCTAGCTTCTCATTAGAGGAAGTGAGGCTATTACCAAGAGGAGCTGAGGAATGATTCTTGGAACTGACTCATCTGGGGCTCCCTACGACAGGCGCTGGGTCTCTCTGGAAATTTGGAAATCAGTTTGCCTGGACCTGTGACCATCTTAAGGTTCTTCTTGTCTGTGACCAGTAAAAGCACAAAGTGCATCAGTGTTCATGATTGTAAGCAAAAGAAACTGACTCCGGACAATTTAAGCAAAAGATGGATTTATTTAAAGCTTAATACAACCTCCAGGAAAGCCAGAGAATTAGACTTGAAGGTCACCTGGGTAGGAATCCCCCCAGGGTTATGCCACAGAAATGATTAGGAGAAGACATCGCCGCCTCTTTGACGGTCCCTGGGCCCAGACCCTGCATTCTGTACCTATCATCCCCTAACACTGCCACTTGGAAGGAAGGAAGAAAGGAAGTGTGAAAGAAAGGAAGGGAGGAAGGGAGGGGGGAGCGAAGGAGAGAAGGAAGGAAACAGGAAAGGAGGACGGGAGGGAGGGAGGAAAGAAATAGAGAGTCTAACTAGAACACCAAGCCCTCAGCACACCAAGTCTACCCCAACCAAGGTGAGGAGTTCTCACCTCATCAGTACTTCACTTCCTGCTAGGACCTTCCAGCACGAAGTCACACAGTGACCACTGGCTTCACCTCTTTTGGCCGAAGCCCAACTGCCATATCTTCTTTGAAAGCAAAGAAGCTATTCTAATAAAGACCAAGGAGATTAGCAAGAAATTGTTTCTGCTCAGGAATGTGGGCTTTATTGTCAGATCTTCTAAGAGAACCTGGAAATCTAGACTTTTATGTAAATTTGCAAATTATTCTAATTCTGCATGTTGGCCTTCAGTTTGTAACCCCTAAAGGAACCGGACTGTTAGTCCAAGAAGAGGCCTTCAAAAGCTGCACTGTCTCCCATCTGCTGTCTCATCTAATAACACCCTGCTTCTCACAAATCCCTCCTGGTTTTGTCCACCTCACCAGGCCAAGAAAACCCAACTACGCTCCCAGGTACATTAAAAGATTGCTCCCCTGCTTGCCTACTTCTGTACCCTAGTACTGTATAGAAAATGGTAAAGGCTTTCTCCCTGCTTTCATGAAACTTGCCGCCATTTCTTTTACATTCCAGCCAGGGATTTGCTGGAAACAATCAACAATGAAGATAACATGGTGTTGCAGGCTGTTATGGGCTGAAATGTGTCTGCCTAACCCCTAGCACCTCAGAATGTAACTGTATTTGGAGATAGGGCCTTTAGAAAGGTGATCAAGTTAAAATGAGGCTGTTAGGGTGGGCCCTAACCCAATTCGACTGGTGTCCGTATAAGAAGAGGAAGTTTGGACACACGCTAAGGATGCATTAGGCAAGAGAAAGGGAGAGAATCTCAGACAAAAGCCCAGCCTCTGCTTCATGCAGGATTGTAGCACCTACAGTCATAGTGCTTGAGTTGGAATATCAGTGTTTAATCCAACAAGACCTACTGAGCCTCTCCACAGGATGTCATGTAAAGTAGAGTATCTGCAGTAATGGGAGGGTTACAAATTATAGCGAATGCTCTTATAGGTTCCCTCTAAACCCCCAGGGGATTTTCCTGCATAATAGAGTTTCAGAATTACTGTCATAAATATCATGTAAAAATTCTATAGTAGAAAACTCTCACTGTAAAAATACACCAAAAGGTCTTTTCCACAGAGTTCATGTTAACAAACCAAAAGTAATCTCAGAAAAATGGAGAGGTCCATGAATTCACATGTGTTCCAATATATTTCCTCTAAATTCTCTAAGAATCTCTGAATTTAGCCAAACTGTTGATATTGTCACTCATTATTTTATAGAACTTCAAAATGAGCAGCTAACTTAATTCCTTGGGAGCAGTCAAGAAAAAGGTCAATTGAGTCTGTGTAACATGTGAACAACATGCATTTCCCATTGATGATCCCATGCAGGAGGCTCTAAGCAAAAAGGAACGAAACCTCCATCAGTACCAGGAGGGGAAGAGAGCCAGGTTTCTGCTGCTTCTCAAAAGGAGCTGCCTGGCCGGGCGCAGCAGCTCACACCTGTGATCCTAGCACTCTGGGAGGCCAAGGCTGGAGGATCGCTTGAGATCAGGAATTAGAAACCAGCCTGAGCAAGAGCAAGACCCCATCTCTACCAAAAATAGAAAAAATTAGCTGGGCATGGTGGCACTTGCCTGCAGTTCCAGCTATTTGGGAGGCTGAGGCAGGAGGATCGCTTGAGCCCAGGAGTGTGAGGCTGCAGTGAGCTATGATGCTATGATGACACCACTGCACTCTACCCAGGGCAACAGAGCGAGACCCTGTCTCAAAATTAAAAAAAAAAAAAAAAAAGGACCAGCCTCAAAGTGCAATTTTAACAAACACATCAGGGAGGAAGAGGTAACTGCATTGCATTGGTAAAAATCTCCTTTATCATTTAGCTCATTACATTTATTCTGACCTATTCTATTTCACACCAGAATAACTTTGGAGGAATCCAAGGAAGTTTGGCAGAAACACTTTGGGGGGATAAAAAGGAACGTAGCTTCAGCAGTGCCATTCTTTACTACGAGCCATAAAAGACTGTGGGGGGCGGGGGTCTACTTGCATCACAGAGTTGAGAAGACTTAAGCCATGGGATCCAAGCGTAAGAAAAGGTTGTATAAATCCTGAAATGTATGCAGAGAGTATGAAAATGGACCCCCTTTAAAAGTATTACACAATTATAGTCAAGTTTTAAGGAAAGAAAGAAAGACAGGGCTTAATGAATCCACTTCCTCTAAAGAAATTGGTCCCCCAAATTTCCATTTCATTGCCATGACAACTAGTACTCCATCATTGCCATGGTAACCAGCTGAATAGCATTAGTCTAAAGACAAGCTCTCTGATTGGGTGACCAGTGGAAGCCATCAGGAGCCCCACCACAATGCTGAAAAGGCTGTTCTGCAATCACTTTGACCTATTTCTAGCTTTCCAATGTGTTCCAGTTCTCCAATGTGTTTCCGTAAAGCCAAATGTGTTTTGGAATGAGACAATTTCAAGACATGTATAATAACTGTACTCCTGCATGTCACTGCTAAATCCGAGACCATTTGTTTTCTATCCCATAGTGTGGTAATGCTTGACAGCCACACCCTTCACCATGCCTTGCAGTTTAATGATGACATCCCCTCTGCTACAGCAACCAGGCACACTAGCCACATATAAAACCAGATGTTGGTTGCTGGTGACAACAAGCTGGCTTCTTAGTTTGACGAGGCCACTGACAAGTTGAACTACAAGGAAATTTTAAGGGTGGAAAGTGCCAATCCTGCAAAATAACAGAGGAGGGGAAAGGATCCATGCATGTGGAAGCGTTCTTCTTCATACATGCACATAAACCAGTATTTACAAGAAAAGAAATGGCTTTTGAAAAATACTGTCCTTTCAAAAAGCTGTTGAGCTTTTTAAAGAAAAACATTTTTTCCAGCTGATAATCTTGCTGGGTACTTGCAAATTTCTTATGTATTCATGAACAATTCCTAGCATGCTCTTGGAAGCAGGGATACCTTGAGAAATCTATTCCACCTCCAGCCCACCCCCTGTCTTTAGTTAGACCACACTATTGCTGGGTGTGTACTATTGGAAAACTTGTTTGAAATTTCCCAACTCTGGGCTCTCATAAAATATGTGTTGAGAACGTACGGTGGGCAGCACCAGCGTTGCTAAAGCAACGGGCTTGAAAGTGCAGTCTAGTTAGGAGGTGGGGAGTTGGGGAAAGGAGGGAGGGAATTTGCCTTGGAACTGGGTTTGCAGAGCATGTACGACTGAATATTACAGATCAATGAAAATGAAGATTTCTCAAGATGCTCTTATTAATGCAACAAATATTTCAGTCCACCTGCTAGGTAGCAGATGCTCTTCTAAATGCTCAATATACATAAGTAGATGGACATCCAGCGCTGCCCTTGAGGACTTTACATTCATGTTTTACATAAGAGTGAGAAAATGGCAATTGCCCATGTCCAAGAATAGAACTATTTTGTGTGGAATGATGGAAATTATCGGGGGGGCTCCAACCCCGAACATTCCTTGGCACGGCCACTGGTGCTTGTTATGTCCCAGCCATTTTGCAAAGACTGGAAATGCAAAAGTCAGCAGAAACAGGCACAGCCCCTGGCCTCAGGATGTTTACAGAACAGAGAGGCAGAGAGTCGCTGGGGAGCGAATGGCCATCCACTTACAACAGTGATCAGGGCTCCGAAGGACAGGAGCCTCAGAGCCCTCAGCCAAAGGAGACTGAAAAAGGCTGGGCAGAGAGGGGGCTGCGGCTTCCTGGGGAGGTGAAGGCTGAGAGGAGGCCTGAGGGACACAGGGATAAGGGAGTGACATAAGATGGAGGGTGAGGAAGAGCACTAAAGACACAGAGAACAGCATGGGCTGTTCCAGGGACCCAATGAGAGCCACAGAAGACTGCGTGGGACAAGGCTGGAGGAGAGGGCAGGGTTGCACACCCCTGACAACACTCAAACTGCAGTGCTTATTAAAAAACAAATCCTCAGGGCTGAGCGCAGTGGCTCACGCCTGTAATCCCAACACTTTGGGAGTCTGAGGCAGGAGGGATTGCTTGAGGCCAGGAGTTTGAGACCAGCCTGGGCAACATAGTGAGACCCCATCTCTAAAAAAACTAAAAAAATCAGCCAGGGCATGGTGGTTCGCACTGTAGTCCCACATGCTCAGGAGGCTGAGGCAGGCAGATCACTTGAGCCCTAGAGCTCCAGAATACAGTGAGCTATGATCACACCACTGCCCTCCAGCCTTGGCAACAGAGTGAGACCCTGTGTCTAAAATAAATAAACAAATAAATCCTTAGATCATTAAACCATGTGCTAAATCAGACTATGCTCCCTAATCAATTTAATATGATTTTAGTTTAAAGCTATACATGGAAAATAATTCTTTTGGTTTTGGTTGGGGATTATAATGAAGGAAATTTGGTTTGGTTTGAGATTAGAATAAAGAAGATTTCAATTTAACAAACAATTCTTGAGCACCACTTAAATGTGCGGCACTAATCAAAAAGAAACAAAAGACCTGATCCTTACAGCCTAGTCCCACACACAGAACTATACGCAAATCCATCTAGAATACTCAGATAGTGACCAGGGAGAGAGGTGTGTACATGGAACAACCTTTACCTGAACATTTGCATCTAGACAAGCTGAGGAGAAATGTTAGCTACCATTGTTAGCCTGGCGCAGCCTTAGGGAAGTAGGCGTTCAATCTGCGGAATTACGTAGCAGGGTGCCACTAAGAAGATCAGGGTTTTATTCGCAGCTCTGTTCTGAACCTCCAGAGAAAATTCAGTTTCTCCCTCCTAGAAAGAATTTAGTAATAGCAGTTTCTTATCTAGCCACAGTAACAGGATAAAGTCATTTTAATGCAGATATGAGAAGAGAAATGGATGCACAGCTAGCACCTAGACAACAGATGAAACCCATGAGAAATGATCAAAAAGTTTAGGACTATGCCTCACAGAGAAAAAATTCAATAGCTACTGAAATGAATCTTTCTACACAGCTAGAACAGAGTCCAAGGGAAACACTCTGACCCAAGAAGAGGAATCCCACAGGTAGAATGACTGATATTAACAGATGCATTTGGTCTCCTTAAAGCCATTTAGAAATGAAAAGCATGACATGCAAATGTTTATCATCATCACTGTTAATAATTACTCTTTTGCATCCATTATCTGAACTTGACAGAGTAACTTAGATGCCATAATTCATACAAGCACAGCAAGGTAGAAACAGAAGACCTGAATGGAAACCTCGGAGCAAGCTTCCACCTCACAAAGGTATAGTCTCTGCCAAATTAATGAGATTCAAAGCATAGGAAGCAACAATACCACAGACAAAATTTCTACATGGCAAGGGAGAACGCCCTACTGTGGACCTGTTTTGTAGAGCCTCAGAATGTTCGATTTGGAAGGAAACTTACAAGCTCCTGTAGATCAACTTTCAACCTACTTAATATCTATCCTAGTCATTAGATTAAAAGAGGGAAAGGAAGGAAGGGGGATAGAGGGAGGAAGAGAGGGAGAGAGGAAGAGTGAGAAAAAGAGAGGGAGGAGGGAGAAGGAGATAGAATTCGAATGAATTAAACAGTGCAGGGATGAAATCAGAATCCCACAGCTCACCACTTGCCTAATTCTGTGTCTCCTCCCTCAAACTATTGATACTCATTGGTTAGGAGGTCTGATCAGGTATAGACAAGCTATTGTACTAAATGGCCCAGTGGGTCCATCCTGTCTTGAACAATAACTCCAGACTACTAAGTCAAAGCCTAGGCGCTCCCAGGGCTCTGACCTATACAACACTCTTCCCAGTGACCAGAATGAGGCCATATACTGTGCAATGACCACGGGCCAGTGGACATCTTTCTGAAATTTTGCTGGAGGACCCAGTATGTAACCTACTTTGTTATGTATCTTAATCAGGATAACAGATAATTCAGCATGTAGTACCCAGGTAGGATATTAAGTGAATAAACTAGGTGTCCTCTTTCATGACTAATTTCTGTGCTGCTAGATAAATTTCCCTAATAAGGAGTTCTCTATTGGAATTTCCCTCCTTCCCTCCTTTGTCCCTCCTCTCTTCCACAAATTGTAAGACATGTTTCATACCCTGAAGAGCTAACAGTCTAAAGAGTGAGAGAAGACATTTATTCCTTCATGGAGATCTAAAATATCATAGCATTTCAGTAAGACAAATAGTTTAGAAGGCTCAAGCCCAAGTGGGAGCCAGCCACTTTGTACCCCAGTGACCATGGTACAAACCAGAAAGCTAAATGTCACCCTTCCAATAGGTGTGATAAGGGAAAGCTGAACACAGAAGGTGGCTTTTTCCTGGGTCTTTCAGGAGACATAGGATTTTGGTAGGTTAAGATGGCAAGAGGTGATGATCTATTCTAGATCAGAGGTTTTCAAAATGCAATCCCTGGGCCTGCAGCATGAGCAACACTTTGGAACTTGTTAGAAATGCAAAATCTAGGACTTACCCTTGACCTCTGAATCATCAATTAGCCTTAACATTCTGTGTCTAGCATCCAGGTGATTTTGATTCATACTCTATAGATGGAGAATCAATGATCTAGATTTAAGGTTCTCAGCCTGGGGGTCTATATGGGGAAAAAATACATCTTTATTTTTCCTCACATCTAACTGAAATTAAGCATTTCCTTCCATATGCTGATGTAGGCCATAAACTACTATGATAATTATTAGGACCAATGCTATATCTTGGTATTAAATACGTTAATAAAGAAGAACACACACAACATTACAGATGTTTAAATATGTTTATAACTGTATTTCAACATAATTGGTTTCTTTTGTAATTCTGTATGTATCATTTTATGCATTAAAAACATCCTGAGAAGTGTCCATAGGCTTCACAGACTGCAAAGAGAAATCATCATGCCGAAAATGTTAAGAACCCCTAGTCTAGAAGGATTTCAGGCAAAGAAAACTCTGAGCAAAGGCAAAAAAATACAGGGCAGGGTAAGTATTCCATTTTGACTGAGACGTGAGAGAAAGCAAAGGAACAGTGGAAGGGAAAAAAGACAAAAGGCTGAATCTGACCATCAGAATTGAACTTTTAGGCTGGGTGCAGTGGCTCACGCCTGTAATCCTAGTACTCTGGGAGGCTGAGGCGGGAGAATCACTTGAGCTCAGGAGTTTGAGACCAGCCTGAGCAAGAGCAAGACCCTGTCTCTACTAAAAATAGAAAAAATAAGCAGGGTGTGGTGGTGCACCTGTAGTCCCAGCTACTCAGGAGGCTGAGGCAGGAGGATCACTTGAGCCCAGGAGTTGGAGTTTGCAGTGAGCTATGATGATACCACTGCACTCTACCCAGAGTGACAGAGCGAGACTCTGTCTCAAAAAAAAAAAAAATTAAACTTTTTCCAGTAGACTCTGGGGAGCTACTTAATCAGGACTTTTAAAAGGAGCAGGGAGCAGAGCAGAAGAGACACAACCATCTCAGGGTTTCTGAAGAATTACCTGGTAAAGATAAGAAGGATGGACTGGAATACAACAACACAGAAGGGGAGAGACCAAGTTGCAGACTAGATTTCTAATCCAGGCTGGTCTAATATCCCAAAGTGAAGTAAGAAGGTGACCATGAAAACAGAAAGGGTTGACTATGAGAGCACTGCAAAGATTCAATACTGAGTAAAACAGAAGAATCAAAGATGACTCCGAAGTTTGAAGTGAGGGCCACTGGAACAACAGTCATACTAAGAAAAAATTAAGGATGCCAAGTGGAGCAAGTTTGGGGAGGGAAAGTGCTGAGTTGCCTACAGTGGAAACATGCAACAGTTGTATTTATGGCATGGCACCGTAAACCTCCAAGACTTATTGCATCTCTTGAATAGCTTATCTGGACTTCAGCAAGGGCTTTTTCCCAACAGGCCCATGGGCTCACAGGGAGTTCCATTAACACCTGAAATTATAAAAGCAAATTCTGTTTGTGTTCGAGGACATTTGGGAAAAGGTTTGCACTTTAAATACAACTCAAAGGGAACAAGACTCCCTTTTCCCTCACAAAAATGTTAATACTCTATTCATCCGTCTAAGCACTCCAAGCAAGGTAAGCCCTCTTGTCTGAAACTTTGGGGAGGGAGCATGACTCTCAGAACAGACAAAGAATGTCTCAGGAACAGCGCAGCAGTGAGGTTACAGTCATGTGTGAGGGGCTCTGAGTCAGTAGAAGCTCACTGCACAGTCACCAGATGAGGAAAGAGTTTGGAATGTCTTGGTTAAAATTCAGTGGAAATGACAGTAGAGTCTGTGACTCATCTCTTGAGCCAACTCTTGCCTGAATACCTGCCTCTACAAGAGTGGTCATTAAAGCCCCAACTTTAAACACTAAAAATGGTCATTTTTATAACTCCTGTACTGCTCAGCTTTCCACTGTCCAAAGAAGCCAAACTACACCGATAAATTGTGCCGGGCTGGAAACGAAGCCACAGCGAGGGAGCTATGTTCTGCTTTAGTATTGCCCTCTGCTGGCTAGTTCTCCTTTATTCCCATTCCTGATCTTTTCACTGCCAAAGGAAAGATTTTGCTGCTTGTTTGACAGAGAGCCTCTCTAGAGAGCTCAGCCCCCAGAGGTCCAAAAAAGTTCAACAGAAACCTACTGTCTCCAAAGACGAAATAAACAATATGAAGATGTCAACAATGTTATTAGGAAACTTCAGCCTTGACTGATATGGTTCACTGTGGAAGCTCACTAGATATTTGTCAACTCCAGAGAATTAAGACAAAGGATGCTTTTAATGTGATGTATGTGAAGTGATAACGAATACGCAGAGGAGGCCGAGAGATTACGAAGTTTAAAAATTGCGTCCGCAGGATAGGACAGGGAAATAATAGCCTCGAAAATGGTGGTTGTTATCATTGTTGTTGCTTCGTTAAAAGTCATTACCTTTGTTAGGTTGTGTGTGCGAAGCAGTTTTCCTGGTAAGCTTAATAAACACAGGGCCAGAGACTGCGGCTGAGCACGCTGAGAGCGAGAACTGAGCGGGTTCTCCGTATCCCGCGAAGTCAGGGAGGACTTTCTTGCCCTTATTTAACTGGAAAGCACCGCGATGACAGGGTCGTGCCCGCTTACTTCCCAAGCCCGTGGCGCTGACCAGAACAGCAGAGAGTGCTTCACTACTCTCGTCTTCACTTCCTCCTTCCCCGCTTCTTTTGTTCTACTACTTTTCTTCCTCTCCTCTTTAAGAAACATCTGGCCCCACATCTACCTTCCACCACCTCACACACGCACAAACTAAGAGCTGAAAGGAAGATAGTTGTACTGAATTTACCCACTTTATTTGCTTTTCCCTTCTTTCCCTTTTTGTTTTGTTTTGTTTTAATCCAGCAAAGCACCGTACCTTTGGCTCACCTTCACATTAGCACTTAGAGGACTGATCATGTTTGGCCTTTCTTCCCATTGTCGCCTTCGTATGCAGTCAATATGTATGGATGATAAAGGTAAGTCACCATCACCATCTGATGGGTGGCAAGCCCTGAGCAGGTCATGCAATTAAAGGCTTCTTTGTTGATTGATGAAAGGACACGTTACTGTTCCTCCTACAACTTAAGGAACAGAAGGAGGAAGAGAGAAAATAGTGACCACACTAACATATAGCTTAGATGTCAACTGTCCTCACTGTTACTAAAGGTTTCTTTACAAGGGAGACAAGAGAGGTTTACATTGCAACCTCACAACTAACGCTCTGAAAGACTTCCCCCTTACGGCATTTTTCTCCTGCTTTGCAGTGGTGCACCTATTTAATTCTACCTGGCAGGGCCCATCCTCTGGGCTCCACTCTCTATCATATCCAGCAATCCTTCCCCAGAGAAGCAAAATGAAAGTCCTGCAGGTAACCAGACCAATTCTACTCTAAGTATCTTCTCAAAGTATTTCTTCCAAACATTTAATAATTTCCCTAAGAAGAATTTTCTTACCAGCTGCTTAAGTGGTTGGCATTTTTTCAATATTGTTACAATTGTCACTTGTAGGTAAAGTTTAACAAATCTACACTTTTTTTTTTTTGCAGCTAGATACCTCTTTAGCTGCTATAGGTCCCTCTTTGTTGGAAGTTAATTCCCTGAGGACATAGACAAAAAACTTCTCTTCCTTTCCTCAGTAACATTCGTCCTTTTAAAAATCAAGCAAGACTGCAGGGGTTCAACTTTCATAAGATGAAACATTATTGCTCCTGGAAATTTGTGCCAGTTTTAAAACTAAAAATAACATTTAAAATACACTATAAGGAGCACTTTCTCAAGCTTTCCAAGGACAACTATACTTGGTGTACCAGATGGTTACAAATACATTTCACAAAAACTGGTCTTATTATTAAAAACATAGTTGAAAAATTATGCAAATAAGTCACTGTGTCTGCATAAATTGTTTACTGTGGAACTGTATGACTCCACATCAATTTAGCCACATATAATTTGGTCAAAAAGTTTAACTGGCATGTGCAGACCTTGACAATAAGAGTGTAAAATTAGGTCACGTTTATTTATTAATACCCACTAAGAAAACTTCTACTCCCTGTCCTGCTTAATTGCAGGAATTCCAGGCTCTTGAAAAATTCCTCTCTTCACTATTTCTGGAAGTCAGGGACCCCACAGTCAGACCAATCCATGCTTCCTGTGCTTAGGTTGCCAGTGGCTCTGCTACAAGCCACCTCCTGGAGTCAACCTCCCCTTTACTGCTGCCCTCCCCTAAAAGAAAGCACAGACCTTTCTTTTAATTCTCTGATGATATTGCTCAGCCCAACCGCAACTTTTAGGAAAGGCTTCCCCGAAAGCTCAGAAAAATAGAAGGGAACGTTACAACATCAATATATCAACACTGTACTGGATGTGGCAACTCCCAGAGACCAGCAGTGCAGGTACAGTTCTAAGTCCCTTAAAATAGTGAACTTCAAATTGGGATCCTACTACCTGGGATATGTGAATATTTTTCATGAGATATGAGAATTAGGATCATTTTAAGAAAATCAATTTTAGATTCCTCAATTTCTATATGAACTCCTTCCCAAAATGAATCTGTGAAGGTGCCTTTACTAAGCTAAGGTGGTTCTTTCTACCTTCTCCTTTAATAACTGCCCTTCTCCCACCCCAAAATAAACAAACTCACCTTTCACCCATAAATTTACCATAGTGTATTAGCAGACAATTTTCCATGGGTTTTTCAGGTTCTGTTGGTCTTGAGAGTGAGGCACTAATTGCCCTTAGTTCTGGACTATCTTTCAAAAATTTTGTGTAGTGAGCATTCTTGGAAGACTGTTTTTCCTTCTAGAGATAGTGTCTCTAGCACAAAGAGCAGACAGGTTAACTGTTATGGGTTGAATTTCTCCCCTCCACCCCCATAAAAGATATGTTGAAGTCAAAACCACCAGTATCTCAGAATGCGACTTTATTTGGAAATAGGTTTGTTGCAGATGTAATAGTAAGATGAGGTCATCCTGGACTAGGGTGGGCCCCTAGTCCGATATAATTGGTGTCCTTACAGAAAGACAGATATGGGAAGACAGAGACACGGAGAGAATGTCATGTGATCATGAAGGCAGAGATTGAAGTCATGCAGCTTTAAAACAAGGAAAACCAAAGATTGCAAGCAAACCACCTGAAGCTAAGAAGAGACAAAGAAAGATTCCCCTACAGGTTTCAGAGGGAAGATGGCCCTGCTGACAACTTGATTTCAGACTTCAAGCCTGCAGAACTGACAGACAATACATTTCTGTTGTTTTAAGCCACCCAATTTGAGGTACTTTGTTATGGGCTCTAGGAAACCAATATACTTACTGTCCAGAATAATATCTCCCTCTGGAGCAAATGGAAGGCATGCTTATGAACCATTATAAAAGATTTGCATTTCCTAAGATCAGAATTCTTCTCCTGACATGCATATGAGCAGGCATCCATCTGAGCCCATCCACATTGGGCCTCAAAGCCCGATGTGGGAATTGGAGCTTAGGGAATCAATGCAAAAATGGTGATATCCCAGCTACTGCTATTACTGTAATAACTGTGTCATGTCTTCTGCCAGCGTCCATGAAACTATTTCAGGCTAATTTGTTAGCCAGAAAGTAGGGTAAAATTGCAAACCCTTCACAGTTCTTAATATGGGGTATTACTGCAGGGAGTAAAAATCTCTGTCCAACAAACAAAGGAACATTTAGACAATTAATTTCTTTATCCAAGTCACTATAAACACTATACTTACTCATTTCATTGAAAAATGTATCTCCAATTAAATGTAACTTTTTATGTTTACTATTTATTAAAATTTCTAATATATGTGTCATTTGGCCATTAAACTCTTAGAGCCTACGTTAACACAAAGCACATTTATATATAATATGCTAAGAAGTATTTAATAGGATGACCAATAAGACTTTTAAGCAAAAAATAAAACAAAAAACAAAACAAATTCATCTTAGGATAAAATTCTGTGGAAGAAGTAGAATGGAGTTCAGGGAGCAAAAGGAGTCATACAATATTTCCAACTGTTACAAAGTTGGTTAAGGTATTTTTAAATATGGAAAATGGTAGCTATCATATCTCTATTATATCAAGATTTCACTGGATACATTTAAAAGACGAATTAACATTTTTATCTTAAATGTCAATATTTATAATACATAATAAAATGCATCTTTTGAAGCTTTTTAAACATAATAATGATTTTAGATATCTTTTTAAAAAATTCATCAGAGTATTATGGTTTTCCAAAATTTGTAGGGAGGTGTGCAAGTAAAACAAGTTTGAAGACTATTCATTGCCTTACTGGTTACTGCCCTCTCAGCTCCTGACCACCAGGGTGGTTGCAGCCAGCTCACCTCACTACGAGCACCAACCAAGCAGGCACCATGTTGATCTTTGCTATTGTATCACTACCCTTGGTATAGTCGATGTTTAATAGTTGTTAAATGAATGAATGTTGAATATTAGAAAGAAGTCATTCATATCTTCTATCTGCTTCTGCTCTCAGGACTGCTCTAACACTGGAGTGACTGACACCAGGATGGCCTTGTGGGGTTAGGGGTGTCCTGCACTGCCACATCTTGTCACACTGAAAGTGAAATGAGTCTAGACCTAACCTGGAAGGTCAATCAGCTGAGTCATTATAAATCTCAGATTAAATCAGGCATCAGATTTTCAAATTTAATTGCATTCTAGAATTACTCTACAGTTTACCCCTAGGGGTAAGGTTAGTAAAAGTCCCAATGATTATCTTCCTCTCCTAGATCAATGCCAAGTGACGTCCAACACTTCCTGCATTGCCACTGCATGTCTGAGCACCTCATTCAGAATGCACGCCAACGCAATTGCCTCTCGTGACCTTCCCTGAATTATATTATCACTCGGAACCCGACCCTAGTCACTGACATTAGGCAGTGGGGTACAGAAGGGGGAACTCATTTGCCTCTTTCCATTTTCTAGCATTTATATCTTAGACATACTATATGGCTTTTAATTTAAAGTACCCCAGAAACAGACCTTATTATCAAAAGCAGATTGAAAAAATATTCAGACAAGTCAAAATACTTGCATTAATGAAGTCTTATGAATTTACACGATATCAAGAGAAGTCTCCAAAGGCAGAAGTGCACATCAAGCCTATTTCTTCTGACTCATTTCCTCTGTAGAAGCAGCTTAGAATAATTCAGGCAAAAGGCCACGAAATAATTGCATGGGTAACAGGAACCTGGTAGAAAAGTAGAGCAGGAGTCGCTGAACTAAACTCTGCCTGCAGGGCTTTCGTGGGGAATCAGATAGCATGTTTCTTCTCTTTCCCACATGGAAAGAAGACAAAATCTGTTTCCTTAAATTTTTACTTAAAGAAAAAAATATCAGAGGCTAATTTAATGCTTTTATACACTGACTAATTAGAACAGGCTAAGAGTGATCTTTTACATAATATTAGTAATACAAAATTACATAGTAAAAATATACTTGAAAAGATTTTAGTTTTGAGGAGCTTTTTCCACCATATAATCTGTTAGATACATACAGCACTGCTCGGCTGTAGTTGGCCGAAGGTCTTGTGTGTCCTTGAAGTGGCTAGGCATAACTGCGGTCGCCCATTAGTGTCAACACTGAACTTTTCCCCTGTGTGTACTCCTTCCTTACTGCCTGGAAAAGACTAACTGGTTATAAAAACAATCAAAATGAATACTTTCAGATGCTGCCTCCCAAAACTGGGTCAGAGACAACCGGGGTATGCCCTGGATTCCTGAGGCAAGGGGGAAAAAGTGACTAAAGTGGAACGTGTGAGGAAGACACCAGAAACTAAGGAAGAGAGGACAGGAGGAAGAGGAGGAGGAAGGAAGGGACTTGAGGAAGAAGGAAGGAGGAAGGGAGAAAGAGAGAGATGGTTGGAGGGAGAGAGAGAGGAAAAATGGTGCAGGAATACAGTCAACAGTAATTAAGAGAGAAAATTAGCCATGAGGAAGAAATAAGGAAAGGTCATAATATTTACATAAAAGTATCTATGGTAAGGGGGAAAAAATGGCTGTTGTGCATCAAATTCAGATTTAACTTACAGAGGTAGAAATCCTTATAAGCTTATGTACATTTCTTTTAAAACTCCCCAGTGTCTCTGGAAGATGCTAAGGAACTAACTCATTATTTTAAGAACTAGTAAAAAAAAAAAAAAAAAAAGTCAAAAGAACCAGAGATTTAACCAAGGATGTATCCAGCTACTCCTAAATGAACTGTACTTCAAGGTAACTAACTACATAGTTGGGGGAGAAGTTTCTCTTTGTAGCCGTAGTCTGGCTAATAAATGAAAAAGTGAATAACATAATTAGAATATCACCATTTTGTAATCTCTGATGATACATAATCCAGCGGTCCCCAACCTTTTTGGCATCAGGGACCAGTTTCATGGAAGACAATTTTTCCACAGACACTGGGGGACGGAGCTCAGGAGGTGATGTGAGCAATGAGGAGTGGCTGTAAATACAGATGAAGCTTTGCTCTTGCTAGCCCACCACTCACCTCCTGCTGTGCGCCCCCCCTTTCCTAAATTTCATGGAAGACAATTTGGGGGGGGCACGGCAGAGTTCTGCCGCTCCGTCCCTAAAAGGCTGTGGACCTAAATGGTCCACGGCCCCAGGGTTGGGGACCACAGATATAATCTATCCAGGCAATGCCACATATTAGCTGCCTCCTAATAAAATACACAACACTACTACAAAAAAAAAAATACTGAATCTGATTAAACCTCTTGCTCTAACTCCCATTAAGGGAAAAAAAGAGGACAGAAAATAAGTTAAGTGACAGTTCGAGGATGCCATTATGAAAATCCTGACTGTAAAAACCTTATAGGAGAAATAAACTAAACACTCCCATCAAAAGGCAGATTGTTTCTCTTTTTAATCAATCTTCTCTCTTTGGCTCTTTCTGTAGACACTTCAAATACAAAGCTATAAATAGGTTAAAAGTGAGAATATGGAAAAAGACAAGCATGCAAACAGTAAGCATAAGCAAGGAACAGTATTGGAGATAAAGCAGGAAACTTCATACTGATAAAATGGTGAATACATGAGCAAGATAGAAAAATTACAAATGGGTCTAATAAAAGGGCTCCAAAATACAGCATGCAAACACTGACAGAAATAAAGGAAGAAAGACACAAATCCACAACCACAAGTAGAGATTTTAACATACCTTTCTCAGTAATTGATAGAGCAACCAGACCCCTCTCCCCACTAAGATATCTTATTATAGATAATAAGATATGATGCTATCAAGCAACCATAAAAATTTGGGAACAAAGAACCACAAAGATTCTAAAATAGGAAGAGTGGGTGGGTTGGTTAGGCATTTATCTGCCTCCTCTTCTATACCAGTTCTTTAAGTACTGTTCCAACTTCATGACTAAGCACAGGTTTCCACAGACTTGAAGAGAAAGAAAAGAACAGGAGAGGTGCTGAGTTTAAGGGAAGAGTGGTCCATCTTTCATTTATACAGCTTTCAAACCCCAGGAAGTTTTCAAAGCCTTTTGTTACATGCGTGATCTTGTTCCATCCTTTGGAAAAAGCAGCTCACATTTCCTTTCCCCATTTTACAAAGAAGTGGAGCTCAGGGGCTGACTTGCCAGAGAAACAAAACTGCCAGTCTGCAGCTAGACCAAAAGAGTGGACATGCTTTAAAGATCACCTGAGAGAATTCACCGAGAGTACAGTGATATACCAACTATTTTCTTTCTTGAAAGTAAATTTTCCCCAATATGTCCAAATGTACAAAGCAATTATATAAATGGCATTGGCTCCTCAGTTAAGAATTGGGCTTTATTTTCACACTGTCCCTAAAATGACATAGTCAGATAGCAGGTGGAACCCAAGAGAGGACAAAGTTATAAACATTTACCCTGTGTCCTAACAGCATCCTAAAATGAAATACTCCTCGACGGACTCCTTGGCAAACTCGGTGTTGACCATACTCCCAGTTACCCATAAAAATTTAACAAGTTGTGGTTTAGAAGCAGATTCAAAGTAAGCAGTCTGCAGAAAATATGCAGATTTACTCTTTTAATTAGCAAAAGACAGACTTTACAGATCGTCTCATTACTGTATTTAGAGGATAAATCTTAGAGTAAAAATGACTGTTTCTTGGCTTGAACCAAAATATGGGGTTTTCTTTATAATTAGAAAACTTTATTGAAGAGCTTAGGAAATGATTAAAGTATCAATATTGAATCTTCAAAAGCTTCTCCAGTAGTCTATGACAGCTGCACAGTGATTTATGAATTTATGTTGTCTCAGATTTTCTTAATGTTCACATCTGCCTTCTGTTCTTTATAAATTCTTTTTGTGTTTATGTTTAAAAATAAATATACAATTCACATATGTTCTAGGTGAAGATGGGTTATTTAAATATTGTATGCATATTTTATTTACACCTCTCTACATGTTCCACTAAAGCACATATTCTTTCGGGTACATGGGGGACTGTATCATTAAGGCTAATGGTGGTTTAGGCTAAGGAAAAAAAAAATACGTGCACACCAAAGAATATTTTTCAGTTTCTTGACAAAACACAAAAGGAAGGAAAAATGATTTGACTGTTTTGTTCCAATGGTTTTCAATTTTTTACGTAAGGCCAATGTTGTAAAATCTGTTCAGATTTTTATAGAACCTGAGTGAATAAAATGCAGAGGTAAATCACTACTTTCTATTTAAAGCAAACTGACTTTTTACAAATCATATGACCTTTATTTTGAAAAAAAAGAAAAGAAAAGAAAAGAAAGGAAAAGCATATTTTCCCCAGAAAACAGGCCAGTGGGCTCCTGTACCAGGCAGCCCAGAATAGGTGGGCAGGCCTCCTACATGGACTTAAAGAGGCTCTCTGGTTTCGCCAATGTTGCTGGCATGCCTGCTGTGGACGCCCAGTAAACAGTGGCTCCGTACAATCACAAGAAAAAAGACTGATCTGGCCATTACATCTTACACAAGCTTTGAAGGAACTATCAAACAGTAACAACTCAATTACTCTTTGTGGCTTCTTTTTATTCTGAATCAATAACCTAGAAGTGAAGGTCTCCACAGCCCATTATGCCTTCACTGATCCATCTACGTCCCCACGAACACCTACTGAAGGAAAGGGGTAAGGCAGCATGTGCTAAGATGTAGTGCTGCTTCTAAACATAATTTGTAGGAGGCAGGCAGGAAACCCAAGTTCAGAGGAGCTTAAGTACTGAGTTGATTACTCAACTACGAAGAGGTCTTTTGAATGCACACTTGATTTTCAGCAAGTACAAGGTATCAAGACCTTCATTTTGATTTTACAAAAGTAGGCTACGTTACACGAGTATCTAAAGTGGCTGAAAAACCAAGACTGCATGCTTTTAAGCCTAAAAATAACCAGGGAGTGGAGTCAAACATGAACATACATTTCAGCGGAAAAGTGATAAACACAAAGCCAAGCAGATAATACACTAAAGAATGAAGAAACCCCACATGATGGCTTATGCTGACTTTAAAACAGTGAAAAATTCAAACTTTATAAAGGTAAAACCAAATGCAGTTAGGTGTGTAGATCACCCCAAAAGAACCCATAGCTATTAAACTTGCCATGAGAATCTTCTGAACTATTAAAACCTGATGTTATGCCACCAATCTGATTCACCTTCAATTTCAGTAACTGATAGAAATTTCTTACCAAGACCCTAATTTTGGCATCAAAAATATTAATTTGTAGATCAGAATCATAAAACTAGTGACTCCATGTTAATTTGTTAATTTATGAAATAGAAAACATACAATCCTTAATTCTAAAAAGCCCATTTAATAAGTTATCCCAATTACTCTTCCAGGAAGGAGAAGAGAGAGGGTGTTTGGGATTGCATTAAAACACAATGTTTAGAACAATAAAAAACATCTGGAAAGAAAAATCAAGGGCCAATAAATACTCAGTCTACATGAAATACAGGAAAATAGGAGAAAATACTGCAACTCCTTTGCTATACCGTGGAGATATATGGTAGCCCATGACCACTTCCTAGATTACTCTTTGGATACTTCATTCAGTTGCCCTTAATTGCTTATAAAGTGTGCAACACAATTCGGGAGGATTTGTCTTTAATTTAGCTCTGAAAGACGAATGAGTGGATTATAAACTCTAATCACAGATGACTGTAGATCATTAGAGTAATTAAGAAGTTTCTAGTCTTGAAAATCTTTCACCCAAATCACCTGCTAACCTTTGGATCCAGGTTTCAGACTTGCAAACACTTTGGGGTTCTTAAGGGTAAGTGAGAGCTCATTGAGGAAGGAAATAAAGTGGGAGTCTCTCTCAGATTTCTTTGACTCAAAAATTACAACAATGGTAAAGTGAGGTTCTGGGCGGGTTAGGAAATACGTGCTCTGAACTTTGTCATCATAGAAGTGGACCACTTTCTCCAAGCTGTTCAGGTCAGAAGTGCGGTCTGTCATGATCATGATGACATTGGGCCAGTGCATGACTGGCCTGTCGCTGGGCAGAGAGACCACAGCTGGATACTGGTCCACACCCTTCGGTGCCTCTCTGTAGGAATGGGGATGGTGATAGCCATGACCTTGAAAGCTCTCAGAACCTCGGTTGTCAAAAATTAAGGACACATTGGCAGCGTCATATTTCCTGATGAAGCTGGAAATCTTTCCGAAAAGGTCTGGGCTAGCTTTTGCAGTCAACGTTTTCATTTCAGAAGCAGTCGTTTGGCGGCTCAGTGCCTCATGAAAGTAAAAGCTAAACTTGGCAAGGAGCATGTTTTTGAGTTTCATCAGCCAAAGGAAAAGGTGCGGGGGCTGCACGGCTTTCTGAGACTGCCCTCCAAACAGATGTTTCTTGGTTTCCCGCTGTTTTTCAAAGATCTGGCCCCAGGTCTGCAGCTTGGTGTGAGCACTGTGTAAGTTAACCAGAGATGGGAGGAACTTCCACTCAGAGACCTGGGCCTGGGCCTTCAGGAGATGACTCAGGACATCGACTTCCAGCTGGAAACTGCTTTCCAAAGGACTGAGGATTGGGTGGTGAAATCTAAAGGGGGAAGGGGAATCAACAGAGATTAAGTGGAAATGTTACATGTAACACTGATGTTTTCTACCCTCAAAGAAACAATGAAGCCAGACAAATAATATTATGTTTGAGGGCAAGGGAAGTAAAGATGGAAGAATTCCATGTTGGTTTATTTAAAAATTCTGATGTTAACTTCATCAGTTCAGAATTATGTCAATATCATATTCTCCTGTGGAAATAGCCTGATGTTTTAAAAAAAAATGAAAGTAGCGGCTACCTTCTTTCCAACAATAGAAAAATTGTTAGCTATAGTTCATTTTACTTATGCTGGGAATTGCATGACTAACATAACCATCAAAACAAGGCATGCTCTTTTCAGGGTGTGGTCCTAAAGATGCAGAAGGTAAAAAAAAAAAAAAAAAAAAAGAAGGTCATTAAAACTTCTGTTGACTGTGTATATAACATATACAAACTCATTTAATGTTCACAGTATATCTATGAGGTATTATTAAATCTCTTTCACATATTAAAGTACAGATTATAAACTTATATATGAAACACAGTAGATAATAAATATTTATTAAAGAAATATAACATTTACCAGACAGTCCAGTTCAATCCTAGTCCCCAAATTCCTTTCATATTTAATCATGGTCAAAACCAAAATGGTGGCCTAATAAGAAATAGCTGGGCTGGGCACGGTGGTGCAGGTCTGTCATCCCAGCACTTTGGGAGGCTGAAGCGGGAGGATCACTTGAGCCTAGGAGTTCAAGACCAGCCTGGGCAACATAGAGAGACCCTGTCTCTACCAAAAAAAAAAAAACAAACTTAATCCAGCATGGTGGTGTGTGCCTGTAGCCCCAGTTACTCGGGAGGCTGAGGCGGCAGGATCACTTCAGCCCAGGACTTCAAGGCTGCAGTGAGCTAGGAACAGGCCACTGCACTCCAGTTTGACCAACAGAGTGAGACCCTGTCTCAAAAAAGAAAAAAAAGAAAAGAAAGGAAAGAAATAGCTAACACTTCAATCACTTTCCATTTATCTTAAGAAAAAACCCAAAATCCATAAAAAGGCCTACAAGGTATTGAATAATCTGGTCTTTTCTCAACTTAAGCTACATTTCTATTATTTCCACTTTCTCTAGATATTAAGGAAATAATTAAAAATCCAATGATAGTACAGGAGGTCAAGATAGTGCAAGTTCACTTCCATTTGTCCTAGACAAAGTGTTTTAAAAAGTTTTTGACTATGATCTATAGTAAGAAATACACTTTATATTGTGACCAAGTACATACACAAATATAAATAAGTTCTATTTTATTTCATATTTACTCTTACTGTGTACAATGTACTCTTGATATTTTCTACTATATATATATTTTTTAAATCAGACAAATTTTATAACCCATAGATTGCTACCTGCAGTTTGTAAAACTCTGTTCTACTTCTCATGTAACAGTAATACTGAGGGGCAAGAGGACAAGATGTGGGACTGTCCTCCCTTCCAGGCACAGGGGAAAAGCGCAAGTGCAAAGACCCTAGGCAAGTGAGAACACGACTCCGCTTCATCAGTACTGTACTTCTTCCTGATTCTTCAGGTCTTCTCTTTAGTCACTTTCTTAGAAAAGTCCACTTCCAGACTGGGTCAGGTCCGCCTGTATATATAACACCTGTCTCCCACTTTGGTAGCTTGACCGTGTAATTTATCAGGCAAGCTGAGACAGACGGCCACCCTAGCTTTACGCTCCACCCTGAGCAGAAATAAGTGCTGCCTAATCCCTTCACTCCTTTATCTCCAGGATATACGGCACAAGTAGAAAGTCAGTAAATGTGGTGACCAACTATATTAAGATTTGAATCCTAGTCTCTGGCTCATTGATTCTGTTGTTTATGATCTGTACCAACAGGACAGAATGGCTAAGGAGAGTCATTTCTGTAGGGACTACACAGAGCTTGCTTGCTCAGGCTTTTCCTTCTGAAAAATGCATAATGTCTGCCAGGCCTGGTGCATGTTCCTTCTGAAGAAGCCTACATCAAAGGCACTGACACTCTTCCTAAAGATCCAAAGCACCTGCAGAGGCTGAAGAATCATCTTAGCAAGTGACCCCGTTTTAAAGGTAGAAGGAAGAACTTGCATTTACTGAGCATATCTTATGTTCCAGGCACTATGGTAGATGATTTACAGGCCTGAGCCCATTTAATTTAATCATTTCACTCTTAATGAGACAGACTTCTCACACAGTTCTGTTTTGGCTCCTAGAGAAGAGGAAACTACTGATCATCAATTAAATAATTAGAAAAAAATCACCACAAGTATGTCTTTTAAAATGGGCTTTAAAAGGATTTAAATACTAATTAAAGAGATTATGATTAAGAGAGCCCATACGAGGTTGCACATTATAAGATAGAGACTGATTATCATGTGATAAATAGAATGTAGTTATTCACATGAAAATAACACATTGTTTTCATCTATTACCCATATTTTATGTCAATGTCCTTCAAGATGAAAAACTAAAACACTGATGAGGTTAAGTCTAATAATAAACTAAAAAAATCAAAAAGTTAATCAGATCTCAAATCTTCTAGCTCATGTGCTTAATTAATTAATTTGGACTCTTCAAACATTACATGTTTTGGAATAAACATTAAGAAAGTCTAACACACACAAAACCCCATTATAGCATAAGCCTCAAAATCTTCAAATTGTCAGAAAGGCTCCTACCACCTTAGCCTTTAGGCTCCTTGACACTTATAAGCATTAAGTATCACAATATTCTATAATTATGGCTATCAGGAAAATCTGCCTAGGAACTATGAACGCAGTAAGATTGGTAATCATAGAATTAATGACACAGGGTTGAAGAAAATTCTACCACAAATAACACTACTGTTATTTTTCTACTGCTTTCAGCTGGAAACCATCATTTATATCCAATACTTTCCTTAAGAGGACATGAATTCCCTGTGCAAACCTTCTGAAAGAATTCTGAACAAGCTCTTCCATAACATATACTGAAAGTGTTTAAATGATCAACATTTATTAAAGATAAATGTGAATGTTAAGCCTATTTTTCATCCTCAAGAAGAGCTAAAAATTTATGTTAATGTTAGTCTGCCAAGACCTAGAGATTAGTATTATGATGTATCATTTCATTTCCCGATTTCCACTCGGCTGTGTGCCTCGTAGCTATTCACAACTCATACTATAGGAGGATCTGGAAACGGTTGTAAATACACACCTCAGCTATGGCAGCAAGCTTGAAGGAGTCTGAATACAGGATAAATTCAGAACTATTTGCAGAGAACATCTGCTCTAAAGAAAGAAAGAAAGGGAAGGAGGGAGGGCAGGGAGGAAGGAAGGCAGTCTCCACAGAATAGAGGAAAACATAAAAATAGACACATTTGTATAATATTCTAATGAGACACAAAACTCCATTTCAGAAACACTACCTTTCCCCTTCACAAATCCACACCATGGAGTTCTTTCCAAAAGTTGTATGCTGGTCTCACGCATGTGAGAAGTCAGAAGCCAAATTAAAAATAAATCTGTAGCACAACAATGTGAATGTACTAAATGCCAAAGAACTGTACACTTAAAATGGTTAAAATGGTAAATTTTATGTTATGTATATTTTACCATGATTTTAAGAAAAGCTGTAACATCTTTTTGTTTAAAACAACTAGTTCACTAGTTCTTAGATACCAATACTTTGAGGATACAAAAAATTAGCCAGAAGATATAAAAAACTGCCCTACTGGACCTTCCATGGTAGGAGGTATTTATAATGAATATAAAGTGGAAACTAATACATTTATTATGAGGGATATATATATAAAATAACAGTTTAGAGGAAGAAACAATTCCTTTTGGTCAAAAGATTGTGAAAGCCTTAAAGGATATGGCATTTGAATTGAACCACGATGCTTAAAGAGAAGGTAGGAACAGCTAAAAGGTGGAAGCAACCCAAATGCCCATTGACAAGTGAATGAATAAAGAAACTGTGGTATATACATACAATGGGATATTATTTAGCCTCAAAAAAACAAGGAAGTCCTGTCACAACATGGATGAATCTTCAGGACATTATAGTAAGTGAAATAAGCCAGTCACAAAAAGATAAATACTGTATGATTCCACTTATATGTGGTATCTGAAGTAGTCAAACTCACAGAAACAGAAAATAGAATGGTGATTTCCAGGGGCTGGGAGAGGGGAAAATGTTGCTTAATGGGTATAGGGTTTCAGTTTTGCAAGATGAAAAAATTGTAAAGATCCGCTGCACAAGAATGTGAATATACTTGACACGAGTGAACTGTACACTTAAAAAAGGTTAAGATAAGGCGGGCACAGTGGCTCACATCTGTAATCCTAGCACTTTGGAAGGCTGAAATGAGAGGATCACTTGAGCCCAGGAGTTCAAGACCAGCCTGAGCAACATAGTGAGACCCTGTCTATACAAGAAGTAGAAAAATTAGCAGGGCATGGTGTCACATGCCTATAATCCCAGCGACTCAGGAGGCTAAGGCAGGAGGATCGTTTGGGCCCGGGAGTTTGAGGTTGCAGTGAGCTATGATGACGCCACTGCACTCTAGTCCGGGCAACAGAGCAAGACCCCGTCTCAAAACAAAACAAAAAGGTGGTAAGTTTTGTTTTTGTTTTTAACCACAATAAAAAAAAAAAAAAGGGAAAAAAAGAGTAGGGAAGATTTAGCCATGTGAAGATAGGGACTTGATTTTCTGGCTCTAATTCTCTCCCACCCCTGATTCCACACCCTTTGCCATGTAGCTTTGCAGCCCCTTCCACCAGAAGTGGGCATACTTTCCCATCCCTGGACTATGGACTGGGCCATTTGACTTGCTTGCCAAAGAGATTTTATCAGAGCTGATGCAAGCAAAGGCTTAAAATGAGTTTGGTTGGGCTTATTCTTTGGCACTTTGGACACTGCTACTGGGTAGCTGCTTCTCCTCCAACCCTGGGCTCAGAATCAACACATGTGGCGCAGACGTAAGCACAAAGCCACGGCAAAGAGGGGAGCCCAGCAAGCCCAATAGTGTTGAGCAGAGCTTCCCAGGTGAACCCAGCTCAGGTCAACCTCTACCCACAGTAGACCTACAAACCCACAAGTATGAATTTGGGGGTGGTTTGTTATGCAGATTTATTGTAGCAATAGCTATCTGACCCAAAACAGAACAATGCAAAGACATTCTAAGCAAAACAAAACAAAACAAAACAAAAAAACAGAATCCAAAGCAGAGAGGTAGGAAATGGCAATATTTATGGGGAACATATTAGACTATGGACTGTTTTTTGGCTTCTGCTTAAAATTCTCAATGATTTCTCATTGAAGCTTCTTCCTTTTTTACTAAGAATTTGCCTGCAATTCAAGGCATTTGAGGGGGGTAGTAGATGTAATTGGAAAAGGTAGGCTGGAGCAAGATCACAGAAGACCTTGCTTGACTCTTCACTGTTAAGAGCTAAGCATGGCAAATGCTAGAGGAGAATACTTTCCACAGAAATTGCACTATTATTGGTTTTGCTTATGAAATTTTCAGTGAGCAATAATCAACCTCATTGAACTATATACCTGCAACTAGCAAACTGTTCCATTAACAGTCTTATCACAAATCCTTTTTTGAAGGAAAAAGAGCATAAAGCCTAAATAAATCATTGTTCTGCTTTTGGTGAGAAATTTGTCAATTGAAGCATTCAGATCAACAAACTGTGCTTCCTAAAATGCAAATAGAAATTTGTGTAGATAAATTTTTCAAAAAAAGTTCCTTAAATTTTAGCTATAAAATGATGATTAAATAATTAAAATCACAAAATGGTATTAATGCATTATTCCCACACCATAGGGATTTTTTAAAAAACTGTCTAGAATGTATAAGTGATAACTTACTTCTTTCTCTAAAAGCATTATTTCTTAAAATTATATTCTTAATTTAGGAGAGTAAACTTAATTTGCATTTATAATCTATCTTCCAGATCTGTTTTAACCATGAAACAGAAAAGACTCATCAGAATTTTCTTTTATGCCCACTATATAAAACAATTAGGTAAATAAATTCTACCTAACTAATGTAAAACAAATTCTACAGAATCAGAAAATGTTCCATTGATGCTTCCTTGAAAAAAAAACAACCCAAGTTCTTTTTCTTCCTTTTTTTTTTGAGATAGGGTCTCGCTCTGTTGCCCAGGCTGGAGTGCAGTGGTGCAATTATAGCTCACGGCAGGCATTGAAGCCCTGGGCTCAAGCAATCCTCCCGCCTCAGCCTCCCAAGCAGCTGGGACTGCAGGTTCACACTACCACACCTGGCTAGTTTTTTTATTTTTCATGGAGACAGGGTCTCGCTGTGTTGCCCAGGCTGGTCTCAAACTCTTGGCTTCAAACAATCCTCCCGCCTTGGCCTCCAAAAGTGCTAAGATTATAGGTAGGCACCACCACACCTGGCCTATCAACAACCCAAGTTCTACCTCTCCTCAAAAGTATTCAAGGAATAGAGGACACTATGACCCTATACAAACTAAACTCATGTTTCTTCTTCTAAATGGCACACAATAAAGCTTTTATATTATTAATACAATTCAATTTGTTAATAATTCAATTTGAAATGTAGCATCACAAATGATTGTGATTCCTAATAAGAATGTAGTAATAATAATACTGTAGTAAGTTTACCAAAAGAGGAAGCCTTTCCTCTTTTGAACATCATTCTACTCTGAATACCACTAGCTTCCAGAAGAAAAAACAAAACATGCTTCCATTCATCTCTAGAAGCAGATTGGACATTTCAATAACTCACACAGGATCTGCAATTCAAATCAAGGCCAGAGGTTTCGATACTATGCTATATTCATCATGCTTGTTAATTGCTTTAATACAAAAGCATTTCATCGTTTGAAGATGACACCATTCACAAAATTTATAAGAGTTCTGACATGCATCAGCTATATTGGGGCAAATAAACATTCCTTGAAAGATAAATGGGTCCTCTGGGAAGAGGATTAACTCTTTCAATACAACAGAATACCAAAATATAAATTATTTCTCTAGAACACTAAAACCATGGAAGAAATGTGTTTGGTATAGCATAGCTGCCAAATCAAAACGTCTACAGAAAAAAGGATATTATCCTGGTAAAGGGCAAAACCATGTTAATTTAGACCTAAAGTAATTCCACTTCCCAGAGAAAATCAATATATTATACAGAATTTCAACTTTTCAGAATTTTTTAATTAATGAATTTATATTGTTCAAATTAGCCCCAAACCCCTAATTTAGATTGTTTTTAGTCTAGGATGTATCTGTGATCAGTAATTCCCTATTAATTAGAGAAAGGCAGCAGGGATGGAAGCACCTACTGGCCATGTGTGACACTGCAATGCAGCTCCATCAGACTCATCAATATCCACTCAGCACCATGAGGGGTACACCCAAGTATTGCCCTAAGGGCTTCAAGACTAAAAATCTGAGCTTTTGTGGGAAAGGGAGAAATTCCTAAGACTCTGAGAAGTGGGGTGTTTCAAAGAAGGTTCAAAGACGATAGATCTCAAATCTAATAAAATGAAAACAGTTAAATACTAATAATTATTTCTAGGAGAAATCCAAATATGCAGATACATGCATACACACCTCAGTAAGGTTCAATACCTGAGTATCCTAGTGTTGACATCTTTCTCTTACCCAATTTTTTTGTGCAGACTATGTATCAGTATCACAAGGAACTCTGAAAACACAGGTTTCTGTGCACAATCCAGAATCACTAAATTTTACCCTCTTGAGGAAGAGGAGAGGAGCCCAGAAATGGGTATTTTTCTTAAGCTTCCCAGGTAACTCAGCAAACTACTTTCACAACAGCATTTGAGAATCACTACATGACATCTCTTCCCCTTAGGAATCATATCTCCAATTGTACTTTAGTTTTTGGTTGTAAACAAAAACTATTTTATTAAAAGAAAACATATACTAATCAGATTTGAGGAAGAAATAAAAGAATATTTCCAAAAATATACAGTTGTAAATGTTTAAAAACAGAAAATGTACATATTTATCTGCATACACTATTTCTCAGGAGTGATAGCAAGAACTCACTAACTTTAATTGCCTCTTAAAAGAGAAACTAAGTAGCTATGACACAGGGGCAGGAGGAAGATTTTTCAATGTATTCTTTTGTATTTTATAAATTTTGAGCTATGTGAACGTATTACCTATTAAACAACAAATAAAAAGAAAATTTAGAATATATCATAAAGATCAAAGATATATAACAATACAAAATAACAACCAGCTATAAAAAACATTTTTTGGACAACTGCAGAAATCTGAATATGGACTATATATTATATGATGATAGAAAATCAGTGTTAAATTTCCTGAGTGTAAAAACTGTGTTATGATTATGTATGGTTCTTAGAAGATAAAAATCTGAGTATTTAGGAGGGAAGTGTCAGGATGTTTGCATCTTAACTTCCAAACAACTCAGGGAAATAAAATTATATATAGAGATAGATAAAGCAAACATGGCAAAATTTTAACAATATGTGAATCTAGGTGAAGGATATTTGTATGTTCATTTTGCAATTGTCTGGTTTTTTTAATAACAGCTTTACTGGTATTTAATTCATATACTATCCTTTTAAAGTGTACAATTCAATGGTTTTAGTATGTTCACAGAATTGTGCAACCATCACCACAATCAATTTTAGAACAATCTCATGGTCTCCAGAAAAGAAATCCTATGCCCATTAGCAATCACTCCCTTTTTCCCTCTAACTCCTGGCAACCATTTTCTGTGTCTATGAATTCGTAACCTATTTTCTGTGTCTATGACTTTGCCCATTCTGGATATTTCATATAATGGAATTATATAATATGTGGTCTTTTGTGACTGGCTTTTTTCATTTAGCATAATGTTTTCAACGTTCATCCATGTTGTGACATATATCAGTATTCTGCTCCTTTTCATTGCTGAATAATATTCCACTGTATGGCTATACCACATTGATTTATCCATTCATTCTTCAGTCAATGAACATTGGGTTGTTTCCACTGTTTGGCTATTATGCATAAAGCTGCTGTGAATATTCATGTAAATGTTTTTGTGTGTGGACATATGTTTTCATTTTTCTTGGGTATGTACCTAGGAGGAGAATTGCTGGTCATACGGTAACTTATGTTCATTATACTATTCTCACAACTTTCCTATAGGATTAAAAATTTCAAAATAAAAAATCAGAGGAAAACTTTATAAAGAAAGAATAATAACATAATAATATATTAACCAAACTATCTGGTGCTCAGAGAGAATGTATACATGGTTTTATGCAGTATACAACCCTTATTCCTACCAGGAATAAGTGCTTACTATGTTTTCTAAAGAACCAATCTTATTTATTGACTTGCAAATTGATCAAAAAAGAGAAATTATTTATCTGGACTAGATAAGAAGCATCTCAATTTTTGATACAAGCAAGGAAGCATACAGAAAAGAATATGGACTCTGAAGTCACAGAACGGTGGGTCCAAAGCTAAGTTGCATGACCCTGAGCCAACTGTGTAACTTCTCTGAGACTCCACAAAAGGAGCACTATCTATACCTACACTTCCAATCAGATAACACATAGGAGGGTCTTGCATTGCGCCTGGCACACAATTGTTGCTCAATACATGCTAATTTCCTTCAAAATAGCTATATATATAAATATTTCCCCCTTTTCCTACAAGCTGAAAAATCAATTGCTGTTTTATTAAAGAAACACTGACATTTTACTTTTTAAACCAAAAGATTATATGACTCTACTTCCCAATTGTTTTCTCTATTTCTGGCCTTTCCTCTGAGCTCTAGACACCCATTTCCAACTGCCTGCTGAATCTTCACTTGAAAATCTGCTAGCAAGTCAAACTCAACTTGCCCCAAATTTAGCTCACTACCTTGCTTCTAAACCAGCTCCTTCTGACTTCTCAGTAAGTCAGAAGCGATATTGTAAGTGATATTGTCACTGGAGGGGCAAAACCTCCAAATCATCTTTGACAGCAACTCCTCATTATTTCCACCATCCTGTTGCCAAGACTTGTAGACTTCTTATCACCATCTCCTTTCCCACTGTACTGCAACCATGTGGCCCTACTGCCCCCTATCAGGCTACTCTAACAGCCTACAAAACAAACTGTTCCTCCTGTTACCACTCCCTTCACCATCCCATTCCACACACCAGGGCCACAGTAATTAGTCTAAGATAAAGATGAGAACATGATAGTTCTCTGTTCAAAAACTCTTCATGGTTCCCCACTACTTACCAAATTAAGTACAAACTTTCAACCTGGAACACAACTATTCACTCATTCATTCAACAAACATCTACTGAGCATCTACTATGTGCTAGGCTCTGTTCTAAGTACTGAAGACACAGAAGCTGTCAGGGAGCTCACATTCTATTAATAGCTTGTGAGAAAAGGAAAGAAAAAAACACCATAAGCAAGTAACAGTGATTTCAGATGGCAGTAAGTGCTGGGAAGAAAATAGAGCAGGGGAATAGGATAGTGACTAAAAGGCGGACAGTTTTGGTAGAATAGGGAGAGAAGGCTTCTCTGACTTTTGAACCAAGGCTTAAAGAGGAGAAGATAACTAGGGCAAAAATGTGTCAGGAAAAGAGAATAGCAAGTACCAAAATCCTGAGGCCTTTTCGTATTCTGAAAACACCTTCTCATCTCAAAGCACCTGTTCTCTTCTTTCCTACCTTTGCTTTCAAAATCACATCTGCCTCTTTGAATCTCCACACTTTGCTCCCTTCTGCCATTCCATTAATCAGATGGATACCATCCTTCTTTTGGGAATGTAAATTAACACATCCACCTTTCTTTTTAAGCAAACATATCTGAACTCATAAATCCAAAGGAGTGGTATCCTTCAAATAAATCACTTTCCTTTCAGCCAACATACAATTATTGAGTGCCTACTATGCGCAAAGCCCTATGCCAGGCTCCAGGGACATAAAAATAAAAGTGAGTCATTCACTTTAATGATGTTCACAATGCTTCTGAAATGCCTTTGGTATTGTTTTGTGGGTCAGACAGTGAGCAATACATCACAACCAGCTTCATTGCTTTATAAGTAGCAATTCCCTTCAAATACAGGCAATTTTCCAGTTGATCAACACCTTTTTTAAAAAACTTAAATTTGGCTCCAAATAACTTTTTGGCTAGCCAAAAAAACTTAACTGTGCCCTCCTCAAAAGCAGATGCCTGACTCCACTAATAAAATTTAAGATGAAACCAACACCATATGCCACAAACTCCGAAAGCAATTACAAAGGAGTTTCCAACACATGTTAAATAATAGCTGTATAGGAGAAACTCAATGAGATAACTCATTGAGGTGATTACTTTGAAAGAGACAACATTTATTTAAGTAGTAGTTTGTTAGGCCAGGCACAGTGGCTCATGCCTGTAATTGCAGCAACTTGGGAGGCCAAGGCAGGAGTATTGCTTGAGGCCAGGAGTGTAAGACCAGCCTGGGCAACACAGTAAGATGCTATCTTTACAAAAATTATAAATAAAAAAAATTAAAAAAAAAAAGAATAGTAGTTTGTTAAAAAGCCACATTATTTTACATATAATTCCCTTGTTGCATGAACTCTTTCCTAAGCAGCAAAATCAGTTATTGGCCCAAGTGCAGTGGCTCATGCCTATAATCCTAGCACTTTAGGAGGCAAAGGCAGGAGGACCACTTAAGGCCAGGAGTTTGAGACTAGCCTGAACAACATAGCAAAACCCCATTTCCATAAAAAATAATTTTTAAAAATTAGCCCATGTGGTGGCTCACACCAGTAGCCCTAGCTACTCAGGAGGCTGAGATAGGAAGATCACTGGAGCTCAGGATTTTGAGGCTGCAGTGAGCTATGACTGTGCCACTGCACTCCAGCCCAGGGCAACAGAGCAAGAACCTGTCTCAAAAAAAAAAAACAGAACAGTTATAACACAACTTTAAAGGATTACTTCATTCTTAGACTTTCAGTATTGCTAACAGAAGTATCCATCCAGCAGGGTATTAACTAAGTCTAAAGAAGGTGACTAATATGTACCTACTAATTAATTAATATGTATAAAATGTAAGACAGCTATTTCTCCTTCACAGTTAGTTCATCATAGATTCTCATAAGAGTGTGGGAAAATACCCTGAGCCACTGTGGGATTGGGAGGGTTGCCCCTTTCTCACCCTCCCTCCTTGCTCCCCCCTACACTGACCTGGAGCTGTATTTCTTGAGGATAGTGTCCAAAAGGCCAACGAGCTCTTCAGCATTGATAAACTTCTGTGTGCTGAGGGTGTACATCTTCTCGTAGAAGTCTGCAATCTCCATCCGAGCCTGAACAAAGAAGCAGAGCTGCTCTGACAGGTGGGAAAGGAGTTCTTCCACGTGGGGGGCAGTCCCACCCAGGGCACTGCGGCCAGTCACCACCTTCTTCAGCTCATTATGCAGGGAAGTATAGATGGTGCGGATGGAATCCTTCCTGCTGAAGAAAGACTGGCCCCCTGGCAGGCAAATGACATAAACACATGACAAGTAAGAAAGAGAAGCCACGAGTACAAAACACCTCCCAGCATCCCAAAGGAAAGAATCCAAACCCACCGAGCTCAATGAGTTTCCATTTACCACATTCTCTGACTCCTATGACTAGGATATAATACTTTATGATTCATAATTTCACTGAGGAATAAGTTAAACAAACAGCTGATATAATTCTCTTGTGTAGCAACAGACCTGTGTATGATTTACTTACCCATGCACTGACTCCCCCCACCCCATGTCAAAGAGGATCCAGATTTACATCAGAGCATCCTTAACCTAGCAAATGACATCAACCATATCTAAAAAGCCTTTCTTTCACATAAATGTATTTAAAACAAAACAGAACACCCAAATTATGAAACACTGTTGTTATTCCTAGTATATCAGAATTTTTCATTTCTGATTTAGAATTACATCTTCCTTTGGATCTTATCATTTAAGCCATATTAGAAAATGGAATACACACATATGTAAGAAAACAGACTACCAGGATCCCAGGGGAAAAAAGAAAAGCTTAGCACTCTTGACAAGGTTGACACTATAGGTTATAATAGAATAAGCACCACATTGTGAATTACTAAGACCAGGAACCAGTAATAAACAACTGCTGCTGGCACTCAGGGGTTCTAAAGGAAATCAGCAAAAAACTAAGACCAAAAACATTCTTTACACAGTCAAAAAAGATCAAATAGCATAGACATCATTTACTTACTTCTGTATTTACACGTGATCAACTATATTTCTAATTACAGAGCCAGCTTCATGGATGTTTTCTTAAGCAGTTCTGCACCCCACCAAAAGGTCAAAGGCAAGTATCCCTTATTACTGTAATTAGGGATAAAAATTATTTATCAAGGCATCTGTAAATATTCTCTTAATCAATAATTATTTCACAACATTGATTTTGTCATTGCTTGGTTTGTTTCAAGAAATGAAGTATATCCCTTACTATTAGGGTGACCAACTTGTCCCAGTTCACTCAGAACTTTCCAGGTTTTAGCACTGGAAGTCCGGCTTCTCAGGAAACCCTTAGCCCAGGTTTTAAAACAAAGTTCTCCACCAGGCGCAGTGGCTCACCTGCAATCCTAGCACTTTGGGAGGCAGAGGCCAGAGGATTGGTTGAGGCCAGAAACTCAAGACAAGTCTTAGCAACATAGCCAGACCTCATCTCCAGAAAAAATTTATAAAACAGCCAGGTGTGGTGGCGTGGACCTGTAGTCCCAGCAACTCAGGAGGCCAAGGCAGGAGCATTGCTTGAGGCCAGGAATTTGAGGTTACAGTGAGTTACGATTGGCTACTGCACTCCAGCCTGGGAGACAGAGCAAGATCCTGTCTCTAAAAAAAGTAAGTAAGTAAAAAATAAAACTGTTCCCCATCTTGGAAACCCCTCAGGCTTGGGCAAATTTGAACAGTGGGTCTTCAAACTACTGATACATAAAAAGTGTTTTCTCCAATATACTGTCTAAACAGATTGAGTAGCTTGCACACTCTGTCTCCTACTAATAGCATCAAAACCATATGGTACAGGTGGACCAATCGTGACACCAACTTCCCATGTGGGACTGTACCCTGCAGGCTCTGCCTTCCTCCCATGCCCATCCATATTCAGTCTAGCTCTGCTGATTTTGTAGAGTGTTGGGTATAGAATAAATAGGCCTCTGTGCCTACGTCTAGGACAAAACCTCTTAGGTTAGGAGGGTAATAAGAATATCATGTAAAACCCAAAAGCTCTGTAAGTCTGAATGACTTGGTTTCAAATCCCAGCTCCCAAACTTACAAGCTGTATGACGTACTACTTAGCCAATTTGAGCTTTGGTGGTGGTTGTTTTTAACATAAAACTAGTAACAGAGCTGCTAAGACAAAATGAAATAACATTTGGTATGTAATATGCCTGGAACAAAGCACATATTCAATAATGCTAATTCCTTTCCCTTCTACTTATAACTGACATTTAAAAAAAAAAACTCCCAATAATACATAATTGAGCTTCTAAAACTCTATGGTGAATTGGGAGCTTTAAGGACTGTGAACAGAACAGCTAGCTACTTAACAGATAGCTAAGTGACCTCAACTGTGTGCTCACTTACAATGATTAAACACGGTGGCCTTGGTGAAAATTTTAACTTTGCATTGAAAAAGAGATACCATCTGTCTCTAGGACTTCTGGGGAAAAAAAAGGATAAAAAAGGGGATACCTACCTTCATCAGACTACCCTTATCTGGGGGAATGGAAACACAACATAAATACAAAGAATACCTTTAAAGGCTTATCAATAAACACCAACCAGTATGTGAAACCAAGTAAAATGAAACTACTACAAGAGAGACCACCACCTCATTTCTTTTAAGCAGTTCTCTTTTCTAAGAGCTCTAAGGAACATAATCCTATCTGTTGAGTATCCTGGTTTGCAATATCCAATGGGGACTGGCCTTCCTTCACACTGGGAAACAAGGAATCAGAAGCACCCAACTTCTTTCTCTTTTCAACATTTTCAATTTATAAAACATGATTATTTTGAATTATTTCCAGAAGGCCCTAGTTATAAATACTATTTCTCGAGATTTCAACAGTTTACCTCGTATTTATGAGATTCCAAGTATTTTAAAGGAGCATGTGAAACATCTTGGGCATTTTACTCGACTTCTTGCTAATGGTAAATTTTAAACATCAGTTCGCAAGTTAAGTAATTTTCTACTATGCTAAATTTCAGCAAGCAGAGGTTAAGGAAACTCTCCAGTAATGAAACATAAGGGAAGAAAAGTATAACCTTCTAAAATCCTCCACAGGCAGAGTCAGCACATTTTAATCAGTGATCCTTCCCCAAACAGATATTATTCTCCCCTCAAAGGAAAAAGAAGACTCCAAGAGAAATGCCCCACTTAAGTTTTTTCAGTAACTGGGCCAAGACAGGAACAGAATGCTCCCTGTCAGGTCTGTCCTTTGTCTAAAGGCCCCACTTGCATCTATAATCAGGATTCACTGCGAAGGCCTCAGATAAACACCGGCCACAAGACTGAGGTCAAAAACTCAGTTTTTACTTGAAATTTGCTAAAAGGGTAGATCTTAAGTGTTCTTACCACAAAAAGAAGGAAGGAAAGGAAGGGCAGGAAGGATGGAAAAAAGGAAGAAAGGGAAAAATGGTAACTATGTGAGGTGATGGATAATCAGCTTGACTGTGGTGTTCATTTCATGATGTATATGTATATAAAACATCAAGTTGTACACCTTAAATATATACAATTTTTATTGTCGATTATACCTCAAGAAAGCTGGAAAAAAAGACTTTTTGGAACCATGTTTTAAATTTTTTAAAAGCATGCATAAACTTGTTTTGCTTTTTAAAGAAAACCATATAAATGTTCTAATTAGCAAAGTAGCTGACAAACATGGGAATGTTTTAAACGGCAACACAGAAGTTCTTTTCCTAAGTTTTTAAGAAAATAGACAGTTAACCTGTTAATTGTGAAGTCATATTATAAGCACACTGGTATCACATATGCTCCAGTACAAAAAAACTAAGATATTTGCAAAGATAAAATGTAAATTCTGGAACTTATGTTTACTGTATGTATAAATAAGTTATGAGGCATTAAAGTTAAACATGCCATTTTCAGAATGTTTACTCAGAAGTGAGGAGATCACCTGGGAGCCTAACAGTGCCTAGGCAAGTTTCACAGAATCAAATGTGTGGGCCAATTTCAAGGCATAGCCCTCTGGCTCACCCGCACCAGCTGGGGTTCAAGCAGAACTAATCACTTTACACAATAAGGACCACTTCACAAAGCCCAAGTTAGAGGCAGTGAATATCTTAAACACACATTCTTACACACAAGGGAGCCAGTTCTGTTTACATGATAACCTAGCTCATACAATTTAAAACTAGAGTAGCATATTTTTAAAACAGAATCAATAAACAGACTTTAGAAAATACAACTGAACCTTCTCAGATTATATGCACAATTGCATGTACACATTGTATTTGTCTGGGGAGTAAGTACACAGCTTTCATCTAATTTCCATGGATGAGCTAAAAATAAAAAAAAGCTAAGAATCATGGCACTTGGGTCAATAAGCATTCTTTATGAGATGGAGGAGTCTAAAAACAACCAAAATATTAATATTGCCAGAATATTACCCACCTTCAATATTACAGCTAGAATCCTCATTTTCATATATATAAAAACACATATATGTATTTATAACATATGTAAATATATAACACATCATATGTATTATAATTCACATACACTTATTAATAAATTATATGGATACAGACTCAATCTGACAGTTCAAAAGCAGGTATTGCGGTTTGGGCTCTATCACCTACCCACACAACTGCATATACAATTTGCTAATCTGTACAAAGGGGAATAATAACACCATAACAGCAATTGCAAATTTGTGAGAAGTGCCACTGTAAAAGAGGGAGGAAAAAATACACAAGGTGGAAGTATCTGACCAATTTTTGCCAATAAATCAACATACTAAAAATAACAAGTTATTATTTGAACAGCTATGGCAGAAGTTAGGAATCTCAGAAAGCCCTGCCCCTTGAGTGTTTACTGAAAGCTCAATAAAATGTACATGGTCACCTTCAGGCAAGATAAGGAAAGGGAGGGGGGAATCAATTTTACATTTTTATTCTCTATATTATGTACATATATATCCTTCATTCAACCAGACCCCGTGCCAAAGTACTAAAAGGATCACTTTAGTAAAGGATCACCAAAGCGTCTAAAATAGGCCAAAATACTAAAAGGATTCTAAAAGCTCTAAGATTCAAACATATTTATAATTTGCCATTATTAAGTAGTATTACTTTGTATAAATAGCCCTTGGCTTTTACATCTATTATTTCCTTCTCATCTATTCATTGTTTCTACTAGTGCAAATTAGCTGAATTAGCTCTTGCAGCTTATTTTCAGGGGCAAGATTTACATGGGGGTGCTAGGAGTGTTTACTATTTTCCCCTTAAGTTTCCTTTTGCTAGTGTTAGGCATATTTCTTGCCTTTCCTGTCCAGTTCATTTATTCCTTCATTCATTAAATATGTATTGAGGCTCTACGAAGAGGGGGTAGGACTCCATAGGCAACTCTCAGGGGCCTTATCCTTAAGAGGCCAGACAATAGTGTTCCTTAATAGAACTACGTTGTATTGCCAAGTTTTGCTCCTCTGGCAGCAGCGTCACTAGTTAGGAGAACGAAGACATAGAGCTTGGTTAACTTCTTACTTATGGTATCAATCCATGCACGAAGCAAAATATTAAACCCTTCGGTTTGGGGCACAGCCCTGCAAAGAGCCTCTAACCAGTCCGCCAATCTATCAGCAGCGCAGGCCGGTGGGTGGGGCTTGTGGAAGCCTAGGGAAGGAAAGGAACGGTGGGAGGAGACCTGCGAATGCCGAGTCGAGCCTGCGGCTAGAAGTGACACAGACAGGAAACCCAAGCCACTGCCGACCGGGGAATATACGCCCTTTCCTTCCTCCTCAAGGGGCTCGGGGGGCGGGGCGGAGGTACCTAGTTTCTGCCCCAGGTAGGTGAGGCTGTGATAGACCTTCTCGGCCGCGGCCAGGTGCGCCAAGGCCGCCAGCAGCGACAGCCAGCTGCCCCCCGCGCTCTTGTTGGCTTCTCGTTCCTTCTCCACATTGTCCTTGGCCTTGTCGTAAGAGAAGATACCCAGATGAGAGAAGAACGTCTCCAGCACCGCCTGTTCCACCGGCACCGGGGCGGCCAGCGGGATAGACTCCCCCATGCGAGCTGCGCTCCAGCTCGACCCACGTGGCTCCCCTCGGCCTCGCACTTCCGGGTTCTGAGGGAGCGAGCGTGCGCACAAGCGTGCGTGTGCGTGCCCGCCTCAAGCAGCTGGCTCGTGAGCGCGTCCCTGCCGGGCCCGCTCCTGGGCCTCAGAGGAGGCGCGGGTTGGGGCCATGGGAGAAGGAAGGCAATCGCTCCGGCGCTCCTTCGGCGCTGCGGCTTCTGTAGCTCTGACTGTTCGGACCCTCAGGGTAGAATGGGAGGCGGCCAATTCGCTGCCCAGTGGAGCTGCGTTCTGAGGTGCGCTAAGAGGCCCCTCCCTGTGAGACTGCGTCACTGCTGATGACGTCACGTGTATGTGACGTCACTTGTGATGATGTCTGGGCTCGCCTGGGCCTGAGGGTCCCGGCTACAGGATGAGAACGGTGGCTGGAATTGTGCTCACTCTGCCAGCAAGGGCCCTAGTCAACCTTTATAGCTTTTAAACCAATTTGAGTAAGTGATTTATGGATTAGAAGCCTGACAGGTAAAGGTTGGTCTCTTATTGCCTAATTTTCATTCTATCACACACCATCAGTTAACTCTCACCAGTGTCTCATTCTAGTTATCTCAGGTCTGTGTTAACCAAACAACTCTCAAGCAGAGCCTCTGAACGAGTCTCTTCAGCTTGCCCATCCTACCCAAACTGCACTAAGCTTCCTTAAAAAGTTCTCAGAATGAAGGATAAATTGATGTGACTAGGTGCACTGTCATTCAAATTAATTACATGTTCCTTTGACATTTAAGAAACACCACGAACCCAGCTCATACATATGTCCACTACTTTGAAACACTACCCACTACTCAAGTTAGTTTTTTCTTTTCTCCTTCCTTGTACCTACTTATTTTATGCTACTTAGGCTGTATTTAATCACGTATTTTGCATGTGTCTTTCCCCTAGGGCAAAGATTAGGGTTTACTTACCGTTATAATCTTTTCATATTGGGTAGTGCGGCGATGTTTGTTGAACAAATGAGAGAATTGCTTATTTTCATTTTTATCTCAAACTAGAGCTGTTCTGACATCACTACGTTTTAATGCAAATCCCACTGATCTAATTTTAATGAATATGTATTGTACACCTCTTCCCTGTTCTCAAGAATATAATTGGATAAGATCAACCCTGTTAACTGTGATACCAGGCAGATTTTTATACATGATAAAAGTGAAAAACAGGAGGGAGGAGGGGGAGCAATCATATTTTTTTGGAAGAATCAGGGAGGCTTCCTGGAGGAGAATGTGATGGTTCTTGAATGAAAAGAAGTTAGTAATCAAAAAAAGTGTCGTACACCAACAGACAATGAAAGAGAGTACAAAGCTGATAATCATACCCAAGTAATATAAGAATTCCTTAGATAATAAAGGTGGTGTCATAAATTAGTAGGGAAAAGAAACCAATTAATAATGAAGGAGACATGATTAATTGTATGAAAAGACTGTCACCTTGTTTCCTGCAATGAAAAAAAATGTGTAAAAAATACCCATAAACTAGAAAAAAATACAAGTGACTGGTTGATCTAAAGATAGAGGAGAACCTTCTAAATATAAAAGAATTGGAAGAACTTACAAAGGAAGAGATTGACTTGACTATATAAAAATTTAAAATTTTTACACGTCAAAAAAACATGATGCCAACCTGGGAGAAGTATCTGTAATATATGTCAGACAAAGGTTTAATGTGCTTAACGTATCAAGATTTCTTACTAACCAGTAAGAATAAAAGGACTTGGATATTTAACTACCCAAAGAAATATAAAATGTGAATAAATTCTTTTTTTTAATGTCCAACCTCACTAGTAATCAAAGAAATGCAAAATTACTATATTCTATTTTTCATCAAACTAGCAAAAGAAACTTTTTAAGTGCTGATAAACATGCAGTGATTATGTCTCCATTTTCCCCAAACCCCCAGCCCCTGGCAATCACTATTCTACTCTCTGCTTCTGTGAGTTCAACTTTTTTAGATTCCACATGTAAGTGATAGTATTAGTGTTCCTGTATCTGGCTTATTTCACTTAGTATAATGTCCTCCAAGTTTATCTATGTTGTCACAAATGGCAGGACTTCCATCTTTTTTATGGCTGAATAATATTCTATGGTATGAATATACCACATTCTCTTTATCCATTCACCCATTGATGGACATTCAGTTTGTGTTCACCTCTTGGCTATTGTGAATAATGCTGCAATGAACATGGGAGTACAGATATCTTTTTGAGATACTTATTTCATTTCCTTTTGCTATATACCCAGGAGTAGGATTGCTGAATCATATGGTAGTTCTATTTTTAATTTTTTGAAGAACCTCCATACTATTTTCCATAGTGGCTGTACCAATTCCCACCAACAGTGTAATAGGGGTTTTTTTCCTCCACACCCTCAACAAGAATTGTTCTTGCTTGTCTTTTTTTTTTTATTTTTTATTCCAGAATATTATGGGGTACAACCACTGATGCTTGTCTTTTTGATAATAGCCATCCCAACAGATGTGAGGTGGTATCTCATGGTTTTGATTTGCATTTTCCTAATGATAAGTGATGTTGAGTGTGTTTTCATATATCTGTTGGCCATTTCAAGGTTTCTTTGGGAAAATATTTATTCAGATCCTTTGCCCATTTTTTAGTCGGATTATTTGTTTTCTTGCTATTGAATTGTATGAGTTCCTTATATATTTTGATTATTAATGCCTTATCAGATATATGGTTTGCAGATATTTTCTCCTGTTCCACAGGTTGCCTTTTCATTTTATTGATTCTTTCCTTTGCTTTGCAGAAACTTTTTAGTTTGATGGAGTTCCACTTATTTATTTTTGCTTTTGTTGCCTGTACTTTTGGATTTGTATCCAAAAAAATCATTGTTAAGACCAATGTCAAGGAGCTTTCCCCCTATGTGTTCTTCTAAGAGTTTTACAATTTCAGGTCTTATATTTAAGTCTTTAATCCATTTCAAGTTAATTTTTGTGTAGGGTATAAGATAAGGGTATAATTTTTTTGCATGTAGATATCCAGTTTTCCCAATGCCATTTATTGAAGAGACCATACTTTACCTATTATGTATCCCTGGTGCCCTCGTCAAAGATTAATCGACCATACATGTGTGGGTTTATTTCTGGGCTCTCTATTCTTTTCCATTGGTCTCTGTCTGTTTTTATGCCAGTACCATATTGTTTTGATTAGTATAGCTTTGTAATATAATTAGAAATCAGAGAGTGTGATATCTCCAGCTTTTTTTTTTTTTTTGAGACAGAGTCTCGCTCTGTCACCCTGCCTAGAGTGCAGTGGCATGTATAGCTCACTGCAACCTCAAAATCCTAGGCTCAAATTAGCCTCCTGCCTCTGCCTCCTGAGTAGCTGGAACTAGAGTCGCTTGCCACCACGCCCAGCTATTTTTTTATTTTTTGTAGAGACAGGGACTCACTGTGTTGCCCAGGCTGGTCTCAAACTCCTGGCCTCAAGCGATCCTCCCACCTTGGCCTTCCAAAGCACTGGGATTACAGTAGTGAGCTACTGTGCCCAGCCCATCATATGATTTTTGTCCTTCATCCTGTTTATGTGGTGTATCACATTTATTGATTTGTATATGTTGAACTAATCTTATATCTCAGGAATAAACCTTACTTGATCATGGTGTATGATGCTTTTAATGTGGTGTTGAGTTTGGTTTGCTATTATTTTGTTGGGGATCTGTGCATCAATGTTCATCAGGGATATTGGTCTGTAATTTTCTTTTTTTGTAGTATCCTTATCTGGTTTTAATATGAGGGTAATGCTGGCCTTGTAAAATGAGTTGGGAAGTGTTCCCTTCTCTTCAATTTTAAATGCTTGGTAGAATTTACCCATGAAGCCATCTGGTCCTGGGCTTTTCTTTTTTGGGAGGTTTTTGATTACTGCTTCAATCTCCTTGCTCGTTACTGGTCTGTTCAGATTTTCTATTTTTTCATGATTCAGTCTTGGTAACTTGTATGTTTCTAGGAATTAGAATAATACCTTCAACTTAATAGATGTTCATTAAATATTTGATTGGCTATTTATTCTTGTTTCATAAGAATGTTATAAGAAAAGATATAGAGTTAATGACTGTTAAAACATTAAAGTTATAAAGCAAGAAATTACCTTGAGTGATCACATAGTTCAGCATGTAAACAGGATATTTTGTATAGTAGCAATAAATACTTGTTAATGATGATATGTTAGATATCTATTGCTGTATAACAAATAACCCCAAAACTTAGTGGCTTAAAGCAATAAAAATAATTTATCATCTCACAACTTACGTGAGTCAGGAATTCAAGAGCAGCTCAGTTGGGCAGTTCTGTGTCAGTCTTTTTATAAGGTTGCAGTCAGATGTTGGCAAGGGCTGCAGTCATCTGAAGACTTGACTAGAGCTAGAGAATTCCCTTCCAAGGTGGCTTTCTCACATGTTTGGCAAGTTGGCACAGGCTGTTGGCCACATGGGGCTCTCCACAGGACTGCTTGAGTGTCTTCACACACGGCAACTGGCTTATCCTGGAGCAAGTGATTAAAAGACTAAAGCAGGAGCTGCAATGCCTTTTATAACTTAGCCTTAGAATTCACACATCACCTCTACCATATTCAGGGCCAGTCTTGATTGAATTTGAGCAGGAGACTACTGAAGGGCATGAATTTCTAGGAAGCAAGGATCACTGGAGGCTGGCTCCCACAGATGATGAAACTTTCAGCATAGAGAATTATCTGTCTTCCTAAAAATATCTAAAGATGGAAGCCCTTAAAGGCTTCTTCAGTAGCATTTTATTGCTCAAGAAGTTGTTTCTTAATTTCAGCTAAAATATATCCTGTTAAGTCTAGAAAACCAACTCTGCTCAAGACCATTGATTTGATACTGCTCTTCACAGGTCTTTGAAAATAACCCTAGTTACAATGCCAGTGACAAAACCATCTTAGTTATAACAACCCATTTTGGGGACAAAAGAGCATTAAGGACAGGGCAAGGCAACCATTCTTTCATTTATTCAATAAACGATGGACTAAATTTTATTTGTGGTCAATATAAACAAGGCAACATATACCAAAAATGATTTTACAATTTAATGATCATGCCAGTTAATTACTGCCTAAAGTTTACATTATTTAGATTTACTTCCCGTTTCCTGATCTCTTTTCTGGACATAATGCTAACAATAATAAAAGTGTCATTGATGTAGCACTTACTATGTGTCAGGTGCTTTATATATCACTAATCTTCCTATAAGTCTTCAAGGTAGATGTAGTTATAACCATTTGATTATGTAGAAATGGAGGTTCTGAAAAATTAAGTAACTTGTCCAAAGTGCACACAACCAGTAACTGGTAAGGCTGAGATGCAAACCAAGATTTGTCTATTTTTTCTCCATAAACATGGCTGCTGTTAGTGAGTTATCCCTACATACAGGCCTCCCACCTGAGAAGTCAAGGACTTCCACATTGTTATTCAGGCGTTGTCCAGTTGTTTCTGCAGTTATCTTCCTTGCTATGTCAACAGTGTGGTTGAAAGATACCATTTCAGTGAGAAGTCGTCTTTGGCTTACCAAGAGGAAGCAGATATTTGGTATGGAACAACCTTTTTCATGTTATTTTCAGATTACTTGCTTAAAATGCTACACAATTAGCAATACATTATATAGCTCTTTAAAATCTAACTTTCAACTAACTTACTTTTCCTTTTGTAAGTAAAAAAAAATGTCTGACAAAATACAAACACACACACTCTTTTTTACACTAAATTAGCTCTTCCCATTTTGTTTTTCTACACATCTAATTATTAATATAATGAGATTTTAAAATCAAGATCAGAGAATTATATAGAGTAGTGGGGTAGGCTTCAAGAGAGAAAGAATATTTTAGATCTGTTCTCTAAATAACCATTGCCCAGTATTAGTCTAAAGCTACACTGTCCAATATGGTAGCCACTTGCAATGTGTGCCTATTTACATTTTAAATAAATTAAAAACTAAATAAAATTTAAAAGTTACTCTTTAGTTGTACTGGCTACATTTCAAATGTTCAGTAGCTACCTGTGGCTAGTGGCTACCATATTGGATGGCACAGATGTAGAAATTTCCATCATCATAAAATGTCCTGTTGGACAGTGCTGGAAAGAATGTCGTAAGAGAGAATTTTACAGATTAGATAAACCAAAACATACAGCAGGGTCCGTGTATTGTTTTAAATCCTATTTCACACTTTCAACCTTCTTGACAATATCTACATTTATGTTTTCTTTTTAAATTATATATGTATATATATTAAGTACTCAATAAATAAATTTACCAATGATTGTTTTGCATTTCAAAAGAAATTTGTGTGTGTATTATACAAATTTCTTTTGAAATGCAAAACAATCATTGGTAAATTTATTGAATACTTAGTAAATTGCAGGAGTTGTGCTAAGTGCTTTATGTGAATTTACTCATTTAATCCTTAGGACAATAATATTTTCATTTTGAAAAATTTGGAAGAAATTTAAAAAAAGAGAAAACCATCCTTAATCCCCAAACCAAGATAATCGCTGTTGACATTTCTAGTGGATTCTGTGGTGTGCTGCCTAGATCCCAAGATAGAGCTGCCAGGAATGTTGGCTGTTGATGGCTCACAGTTAAATTCCTCTCCAGAACTGTCTTCTGTGAAGGAAACTGCCTCACCCAAGGTTATATCCCCTCCCTGGGGTCAGCCCAAATCCAATGACTGCTCAATTGTGGAGATACAAAGGCAGAGTCCCTCAATTGGGACAATCTGGGACATCCCAGCTTCAGAGCTTCAGAGAACAGTTAAAACCTCTGTGGCAACTGCCGGGCAGTTCACCTTCTCCCTCTGCCCAAGCCTGCTCCTCACAGGTGCTGTTCCTGAGAGCACTCTCCAGTATATCACCTGCATGCAGATCTCTGCCTCAGAGTCTATTTCCTGAAAAACCCAACTGAAGTCAACAGTTTTAGGATATAAGTTCTATTTTTTTTCTTTTTGCATATATCTATTTAAAATTTTTAAATCCAGACTTATTTTACTCCAAAAAAGTTGAAATTTTCTTATCTGTTGTTTTGTAAGTTAATTTTTTATTACTGTAAATTTTTAAATTTGTTACTATATGTATAATTTTGCACGTAACTAAGTATTTTTCTGCAATAGAATTTTTAACAGCCACCTGGGATTCATATGGCATATTATACTCTGTCAGTCATACATTGTTGAGTATTTTCGTATTTCTGGGTCTTCACTGTGGTAGACTCTAAAATTTAGCAGACAAACACCCAATCCTAACCTCCTCCTCACTTGTCTGCCTCACTTACAAGTTCCGACCATTGAAAAGTAAGCTGAAGTTTTCTGAGGGTTGAGGGGAAGTTCCAGGAAAGCTTTTGCCTTCCAAATAAAATGGTACAGCCAAAACTGGTGTCATTTCTTGCCTATTCTTTCTGCTTGGTATGGAATGAGATATTTGGAGGTATAGTACCCATCTTTCATCCAGGAGATAAAAATCAAGAAAATTAGAGACTTGGCCTTGACAAGATCATTGAACATTTAAACCAAGGTCAGCAAATGCTTATCTCTGGATTTCTTGTTATGATAGGTAAAATAAGTATTTTTTTTAACCTACTGTATTTCGATTTTCTGTTATTGGCAGCTTAAATGTCACTGTTCCTGACATTCATGATTAGAGGTATGCAATGATGAAAATCATTGTACATAAATACTTGAATAGCAACAACTTAACATAAAAGTCAGGAAGGGAAAGAATTAGGATCCTACAATTCCAGCATTTCTTCCACTGGACCTTATCTAGTAAGGTCCAGTAGAACTCTGTCCTTAACCTTCCCTTCCATTTTATTTTTCTTGTGGGGATCAGAAAAATTATGCACATAAGGCTTCCTAAAAGTTTGTTTCCGTGGCCAGGTTGGATAAATAATTTTATCATATGTGCTAAATCTTTTTTTTTTTTAATTTTTTTTTTATTTTTTATTTTTAATTTATTTTTTTAATTGCAGAATATCATGGGGGTACAACATTTTGGCCATACACATTGCCCCTGTTCTGCCCGTGTCAGAGCCACAATCGTGGTCGTCTCCCAAACTGTGCTCCCCACATCCATTCAGTGAGAGTTTTTCCCATCCCTTCCACCCCCCTCCCGCCCGCCCGCCCTCTGATGAATGTTATTGCCCTGTGTGATGTAAGTGTTCATCAGTTAGTACCAGTTTGATGGTGAGTACCAGTGGTGCTTGTTTTTCCAATCCTGTGACACTTCGCTTCGAAGAATGGGTTCTAGCTCCGACCAGGATAATACCAGATGTGTTAATTCACTATTGTTCCTTATTGCTGAGTAATACTCATGGTATACTATACCACATTTTATTGATCCACTCGTGTATTGATGGGCACCTGGGTTGTTTCCACAACTTTGCAATTGTGAATTGTGCTGCTATGAACATTCGAGAGCAGATGTCTTTATTATAAAATGTCTTTTTTCTTTTGGATAAATACCCAGTAGTGGGATTGCTGGGTCAAATGGTAATTCTACTTTTAATTCTTTGAGATATCTCCATATTCTTTTCCATAGAGGTTGTACTAATTTGCAGTCCCACCAGCAGTGTATGAGTGTTCCTACCTGTCCACATCCCCGCCAACATTTGTTATTTGGGGATTTTTTGATATGAGCCAATCTCACTGGAGTTAAGTGATATCTCATTGTGGTTTTGATTTGCATTTCCCTGATGATTAGAGAAGTTGAGCACTTTTTTATATGTTTGCTGGCCATCATTCTGTCTTCTTTGGAAAAGTTTTTGTTCATGTCCTTTGCCCATTTTTTAATAGGGTTGTTTGATTTTTTCTTGTTGATTTTCCTAAGTTCTGTATAGATTCTGGTTATCAGCCCTTTATCAGAGGTGTAGCATGCAAATATTTTCTCCCATTCTGTAGGTTGTCTGTTCACTCTAGTGATAGTTTCCTTGGCTGTGCATAGATGCAAAAATTCTCAATAAAATCCTTGCAAACCGAATTCAAATGTACATCAAAAAAATAATCCATCATGATCAGGTGGGCTTCATTCCCGAGATGCAGGGATGGTTCAACGTACGCAAATCTATAAATGTAATTCACCATATAAATAAAAGCAAGAACAAAGATTATATGATCCTTTCAATAGATGCAGAAAAGGCTTTTGACAAAATCCAACACCCTTTTATGATAAGAACTCTTAACAATATAGGCATAGATGGCTCATTCCTAGAAACTATTAAAGCCATATACGATAAACCCACAGCCAATATCATACTGAATGGGGAAAAATTGAAGGCATTCCCCCTTAAAACTGGCACCAGACAAGGGTGTCCACTATCTCCACTTCTTTTCAACATAGTGCTGGAAGTCCTGGCCACAGCAATTAGACAAGACAGAGGAATCAGGGGCGTCCAGATAGGGGCAGAAGAGGTCAAACTTTCACTATTCGCAGACGATATGATATTATACATAGAAAACCCCAAGGATTCAACCAAGAGATTACTGGAATTGATAAATGAATTCAGCAAAGTCTCAGGATACAAAATTAATACACACAAATCCATAGCCTTCATATATGCTAATAACAATCAAGCCGAGAAACAAATTAAAGATGCTATACCTTTTGCAATAGCAACAAAGAAAATTAAATATTTAGGAATATATCTAACTAAGGAGATCAAAGACCTATATAGAGAGAATTATGAAACACTGAGAAAGGAAATTGCAGAGGATGTAAATAGATGGAAAACCTTACCATGCTCTTGGATAGGCAGAGTCAACATAGTAAAAATGGCTTTGCTACCTAAATTAATTTACAGAATCAATGCAATCCCTATCAAAATACCAACATCATTTTTTGCCGATCTAGAAAAAATAATTCTACGCTTCGTGTGGAACCAGAGAAGACCCCGTCTAGCCAAAGCAATCTTAAGCAAAAAGAATAAATTGGGAGGCATCTGTCTACCAGACTTCAAACTATACTACAAGGCTATAGTAACCAAAACTGCATGGTATTGGCACAAGAACAGACATGTAGACCAATGGAACAGGACTGAGAACCCAAATATAAAACCAACCTCATACAGTCACCTGATCTTTGACAAATTCCAGAAAAACGTACACTGGGGAAAAGATTCCCTATTCAACAAATGGTGCTGGGAAAATTGGATGGCCATATGTAGAAGACTGAAAGTGGACCCACACCTCTCACCTCTCACAAAAATCAATTCACAATGGATAACAGATCTAAACCTAAGACATGAAACCATAAGAATTCTCGAAGAAAATGTTGGAAAAACTCTTATGGACATTGGCCTAGGCAAAGAATTTATGAAGAAGACCCCCAAAGCAATCACAGCAGCAACAAAAATAAATACATGGGACCTGATCAAATTGTGCTAAATCTTGATAGGAATAAAAGTCTTGACAGTCAGGCAGTCAGTCATTTTACATCAATATTTTTTCAGGTTTTTAAAAAAAAAGTCTTCAATATTAACAAACCAGCTTATTCAGCTTCTCCAATTGTGTACTTCCAAAAGGCAGTAGTGACTGGAAGAGGAAATAGACCTTTTATAAATCAGAACCTTATCTCTTCAAACAGGATATTTTAGCAAATGCACCATTCCATAGTGTTCCTATCTACTAGTACAGAATCAGCAAGGCTTTTTTGGAGCAAGTATTGCGTGAACTGGGTTGCATTCTAGACAAATATTGAATTAACTCCATATATTTGCTTGGGAATCATTAAGGTCTCCAGGGTTGGGATGTTTTATTTCCTCAGAATAAACATAGAGCATCAAAGAATCTGAGGTGAACTACCATTTGAAGTAAAAAGGAACAATGTTGAATTAAAAAATTAATACTGAAATTGGGTTTGATTTCAGCTTTCTAGTGGCAGACACCTGATAATGCTAAACCTGAATCTAGTGAGCCCGTCTCCATCCCTCCCACTTACTCACCCAGTCTTGAGGCTGCTTCTGATTCTGAAGCCCCAGAAACCTTGGGTTGGCTGGTTCTGGCCCAAAGCGAAGATATGGGGATGATTTGGGATATTGTAGGGGATCAGAGTGTCTAGATCTAACTGTCCAAGACAGAGATGTTTCTGGTTCATTGCCACTAGTGTCTTTAGGACAGAAGATGGCTCCAGACCTGGCTAGACTTCTAGCAAGTTACTCCAGACTGGACATTCATTCATGGGCATAGATTAAAACTGGACTGGCACAATCAGTTGAGTGAAAAAGCAACCTACAGAATGGGAGAAAATATTTGCAAATCATATATCTGCTAATGGCTTAAAATCCAGAATATATAAAGAACTCCTACAACTAAAAAAAAAAACTTGATTTAAAAATGAGCAAAGGACTTGAATACACATTTCTCTAAAGAAGGTGTACAGGCTGGGCACGGTGGCTCAAGTCTGTAATCCTAGCACTTTGGGAGGCCGAGGTAGGATCACTTAAGGCCAGGAGTTCAAGACCAGCCTGGGCAATGTAGTGAGATCCCATCTCTAAAAAAAAAAAAAAAAATTAGCCAGGCATGGTGGCTCACACCTGTAGTCCTAACTACTCAGGAGGCTGAGGCAGGAGGATCACTTGAGCCCAGGAGTTTGAAGTTGCAATGAGCTATGATTACACCACTGCACTTCAGCCTGGGCAACATAGTGAGACCCTGTCTCTGAAAAAAATTGTTAAGGAAGGTATACAAATGGCCAAACAAGCATATGAAAAGATGCTCAACATCATTAATCATTAGGAATATGCAAATCAAAACTACAATGAGGTATCACCTCATACCTGTTAGGCTAGCTACTATTAAAAAAAACAAAAACAAAAATAACAAGTGTGATGTGGATGTTAGTGTGGAAATTAGAACCTTTGTGCACTGTTGGTGGGAATATAAAATGGTACAGCCATTACGGAAAACAATATGAACTTCCTCAAAAAATCAAAAATAGAACTGTGAGCAATTCCACTTCTGAGTATTTATCTAAAAGAATTGAAAGCAGAACCTCAGAGATTCATACACCCATGCTCATAACAGCATTATTCACAATAGTCAAGAGGTGGAAGCAACCCAAAATATCCATCAAGGAATTAATGAATAACAAAAAGTGGTATATACATAAAACGGAATATTATTCAGCCTTAAAAAGGAAGGAAATCGTGTAAAATGCTACAACATGTGTGAACATTGAGGACATTATGCCAAACAAGATAAGCCAGTCACAAAAAGACAAATACTATGTGATATCACTTATATACAGTATCTAGAGTAGTCAAATTAATAGAAACAGAGAAGTGAATGGTGGTTTCCGGGGGCTTTAGGGAGGGGGAAATGGGGTGTTGTTGTTTAATGGGCCTAGAGTTTTAATTGCACAAATTGAAAAAGTTCTGGAGATCAGTTGCACAACAATGTGAATATACTTAACATTCCTGAACTGTACACTTAAAAATGTTTAAGGCAGTAAATTTTATGTGGGTTTTTTTAACCACAATTAAAAATTAAAATTATTTTTTTTAGAAAATGGACTGCGCATCAGAGTTGGGCAGGCAAGGGGCAGCTTCTTATTTACTTGAATTCTGTTGCCTCCTCTTACCAACTGTTGATCCCACCCTGGGACTTGCTGGTGTGCATCCTAGTATGATAACATCATTAACCATATCTCCAGTTTTAACAAAATTGGGAGCTTTTTCCTTCAGTATTTTAATTTTTTGACATTTCATTATGCTCTGAATACTCTATTAAGGGTCAGCAAACTATAGCTTGTGGACTAAATATGGCTTGCAGGGTTTGAGAATGATTTTTTAAATAATTTTAAAGGGTTATTAAAGGCTGAGTGTGGTGGCTAACACTTGTAAACCTAGCACTTTTGGAGGCTGAGATGGGAGGATCACTTGAGGCCAGAAGTTCAAGAACAGCCAGAACAACACAGTGAGACCCTGTCTCTATCAAAAAAATAATAAAAGGGTTATTTAAAAAGAAGAGGAGGAGAAATCACATGTGGCCCACAAAGCTTAAAATATTTGCTTTCTTGGCTCTTTACAGAAAAAGTTTGCTAGTTTTCTGACCCCTACAAACTATATTATTCATAGCACATTTTGCATTTTTGTATTCTGTTGGTATATTACATGCAAGAAATAGAACTACTCAAACCATTTTCAGCAAAAAATGATTTAATACAGGGTATCAGGAGCTTACAAAATCATTGGAAAGGTTAAAGGAATGGTCACTTAGCAGGCCTCCAGGAATAATTCCTAGGACAAGACTGCTGGACGGTCTACTGGGAGAGCTGCTACCTCTGCAACAACAGAAAGGCAGGGAGTCAGGGGCCTCCAGTGGACTGTTAGTTCATGGACATACCACTGTAGCTATGATGCAAGGATAAAGGGCCACTGCTGCCCCTGCAACTTCCTCTCAACACCCACAGAGGTAGTCCTAGACACTGAAATACTGCTGCAGAGACACCCAGTGTGTCCACAACTGAGTTTGCTAGCAGAAACAAAACAGATGCCTGCAGCCTGGCATCCAACTTCCAAGTGCATCTAATTGGCGGAAGCATAACCCTAGCTGCAGGGAGATGGGGGAAAATGTGGTTTTTCCTTCTTTAGACTCTGCAATATAATAAAGCACATGAGAAGAGTGGAATGGATGCTGAGACCCAGAGCCAGTTCAGCATACCCACCACAGCTAGTTTGTGACTTTAGACTCTATTCAGCTCTGCTCATCTTTGGCCAACTCCTTATTCTTTCATTTGAGAAACACTCCCTGATGCTCCCTTCCCTACCTCTACCCTTGTTGGATTAGATGCTCTTTTGTGACCTGCGATAGCTCACAGCCCTGGCTCTGCAATGTACCTATCACTCCATGTCATAATAGCTTAGTTGCTTGCAGCTTCCTCCACTAGACTGGATCCTTGAAAGCAGAAACTCAGTCTTCTTCATCATTGTGTAGGTAATTGGTGTGTATTTATTGAGAATGATAAATAGTTCCTATATTACAACATCCCGAGTAGCATTTCTTCTCTTATTTTCTTTGTCTCACACTATTGTGAGCTGGTATCCGTATACAGTGAAAGCTCAGTAAATGTTAAGTCTGAGTACCTATTAAGTTAATAAGTGTAGTGGAACAGCTAGTGTTTCAACATGCTAGGTAATACACTAAACACTTTATATATATTATCTCATTTAACCCTCACAACTCTCCTATTTTATAGGTGAAGAAACTGGGACTGAGAGAAGGTAAGCAGCTTATCTACAGTTACACAGTAAATGAGAGACTGGGATTCACATCAAGGTCTGGCTAATAACCAAATTTGTATTCTTAGCCATTATGATGATGACGGTAGTGATCATGACAGCTGATGGTTCCAGACATTGTGGTAGCCATTTTATTCGTGTTATCTCAAGCTGCGTATTTCCTTGCATAGAATTGATGCGTAATAGTTGTTACATGCAGTGAGGTAGACAAAGCTCTTAATGTCTGTGATTCTTGGTTCTGCCACTAGTTCACTTTGTGACCTCAGGTAAACTACTAACCTGTCTGGGCTCTACTTTTCTCCTCTGTAAAACAGAGAACAATCTCTAGAATATAATACGTCTAGTTCTAAAATTCCAGAACTCTATGAATCAATTCTACCTTGTTTTTCATTCCATAATTATTACTTCTGTATAGTAAGACCTTACCCTCTAAATTCTAAGCTCCTATAGGATCTCAACGTTATTTTATAGTTTTCTTCCATAGTACCTAGTCTGGTGCTCTGCACGCTACATAACAGACTCATGATAAGTGTGTATAAAGATATATAGGTACAGGCCAGGCGCGGTGGCTCACGCCTGTAACCCTAGCACTTCGGGAGGCCAAGGCGGAAAGATTACTTGAGGTCAGAAGTTGGAGACCAACCTGAGCAAGAGTGAGACCCTGTCTCTACAAAAAATAGAAAAATTAGCTGGGAGTGGTGGCATGTGCCTGTAGTCCCAGCCACTTGGGAGGCTGAGGCAGGAGGATCGCTTGAGCCCAGGAGTTTGAGGCTGCAGTGAGCTATGATGACGCTGCTGCACTCTACCCCTGGTGACAGAAAAAAAAAAAAAAAGATATATAGGTATAGATTGAGATCTGTCCAAGGGGAAATACCCGTCCTCGCAAGAATCTGTGCTTATTGTCATATGTTACCTTCCTTTGGGGATGACATTCAAATGTAATTTAGGGCTGCCACAGAGAAACAGCACTCAGCGCCTTTGGAAACGTTTTTTTTTCTGTAGTCACAGATAAGAGTCTTATCCTTAAAGCAGAGCTGCAGTCACTGTACAAGCAGCTATTCCTGTGACTGAATATGGAAAGGTTTCTTTTGTGAAAATTGTGTGAGGGTATTGACCTGTGAATAATGACGGATATAGTAAGGAGTTTTCTACAGGGAACCAGTTCTTATTGTGCCCCCTATCTCTTATAGGGCAATCAGAGAATCCCAAATCATTCCATCGCTTTTCCAAATGACATATGAAGGCTTAAAGCCTGATCTCTGAGCAACAGGAAAACCCCCAAACTGTTCAGGATCAGCATGGATAGGTCTACATGCTCTTGGTCCAGTTTTCTTTAAGTACTTGAATATAGAGAACCCACAGAGGTAATTGGAAACTGATATTAAGAATCATTCATCTGATTGGAAAAACACTACATATTAAAAAAAAAAACAGAAGTCTGTAACCTGTTCATATGTGCATCTGTGCATTTCTTAGTAACTGTTACCATGGTAGCAAGTTTGACAAGGGTGCCTTTTTAGCATAGTACATACAAGAGAGAGATTAACAGCTAGTCATGTACTTACTATCTTATACCTTTCTTTCTTTCCTTCCTTTATTTGATTGTGTTGATCCTATATCCACAACTGTTAGCCTCTGACACTTCTCTTTCTCCTAGCATCAAGTGCAGTGCTAAGAATGTATTCGGCACTCAAACATATATAGTTATTGACTGAATTAACTAAATTGTATTTCTGCTGTGTCTTTGTTTCCAACCTAGACAGTCATCCAGAAATTTGATTTTTTAAAGTGGCTCCTGTATTTGTCTGGGGGATCAAAACTAGGCTGTTTTCCTGACTGGGCTGGCCAAACATGGATTTCAGGTTGAGAGCATAAGAGAACAGCAATTAGGTACCCTGAGACACTGTATTATTAGAAGGCAAACATGTAAGTGGTAAGTAGAATAGTAAGTAAATTCACATTCATCATTGAGGATGTTGAAGGCCCAGAAGCTTTGCATAAGGACTTGTGGTGACAAGCTTGGCAGCCTGGGTTAAAACCCTGAGGACAAGGAGTTCTACCACTCTTGGGGCTTCAAACTGAGAAAGTGTTTTAAGCCCCTACATCCACCTTATACCCAATTAACACTCAGCCTGAAGCTGCCTTATTTTAACTCCTTGAGTTAATGATAATCTTTTATTGTAGCCTTTTCCCAAATGTATTATTCTTACATTTCATTGTAATTGTCAGCTATATAATTGCTCTGCATTTCAGTTACTTCCATTTCTATTTTTAATGTTTTGTTATTTCACGTTGCTTTTTACAAGAGTTTAAAGATAGACACACCCTCTTTATTTTAATAGCCAGCACGCCCATGCTTGCCACTTTAAAATCTGGGTTCTTGTAGTTTCCACAGATCCTCAAGGTGTGCCACCTCCAGCTTATAGATTGATATTCTAGTCATGTTCAAGGCTGAAAACAGCTGCAAGGATTTGTCCTTGGAATTCTTTAGCAGTAGCTTCCAGTTGCTAAAGTCCAAATTTGGCCAGTCTGGTGGATCAGCCACTGGGACAGGATCATCACCATATTATCACTCTCACTGGGACAAACTGAACAGGATCAGCTTCTGGGCAGAACAAGTTGCAGAATGTGCTTTTCCTAGAAAGGAATGGGTTAAATCCTTCCAAACCTGCTAAGGAATTTGACCTAGTTCCTTGAAACTAGAATGTAACTTGACAGTATAATTGGTTGCAAATGTGTTTCTTTCTTCCTCAAAATTACTTTTGAACCCCTGTGAGACAAGGAGAAGGCATTTTTTTCTCACATGGACTCAGACTACCACCATTGATAAGTTTGACTAATTCAGTAGGAAAGTCAGGGAGCAGTCAAATAATATGACTTTGTTTTATCAAAAGAATGTTTAGGTCTCTACTTGTAAGTCTGTGGATACACAGTTATTGTGGTTATAACACTCAAGACCCCTGTAATTTTTTTGAGATGGGGTCTTGCTGTGCTGCCCAGGTTGGTCTCAAACTCCTGGGCTCAAGCAATCCTCCCACTTCAGCTGCCCAAGTAGCTAGGACTACAGGGGCATAGCACCACACCTGGCTCCTTTTTCTTTTTTTTTTTTGGCCGTTGTTTTTAACACAATGCCAGGTGCAAGTACTCAGTGAGTATTTGTTGAATGAATGAGTGAATGAATGAGTGAAAAGCTCTTCACAGTATGACTCCTATCTACCCTTCCAGTTGTAGTTCCTACTGCCCTCCTTCCCAAACACGTATAGTTTATACTCTGGCAAAATAACTATTGAGTTTCCTACAAATATCTCCTGCTTTCCCACTTCTGTACCTTTGCTGTTGCTGTACCCACTGGCTGGAATGCTCTTCCCTCATGTCCCAGACTATGAATATGTTACTATTTTTTAAGCTTTATCTCAAATGCTACCTCCTTCATGAAAATGTTACTGATGGTCTCAGGAAGATATGAGTCTTTTCTCCTTCTAACTCTCATAAAACTTTGAATCTCCTGGTCATTTATTATCAATGACCTTATATTGTAGTTATTATTTTTGTGGTTAACTTATTCCCCTTGCTGTATTGTAAGCTTCTTGAAGGTAGGCACTGGGTCTTATTAATCTTTATAGTGCCTAGCACATAGTTAACACTCTCTAATTAGCTGTTGAAATAATTATAGTAGTCAGTTTTGCTACTGCTATATACTATAAACCCCAGTAAATACACTAATTTTTATCCTTTTTCTTAAGATCTAAGTGTCCTCATACATAGACATTATTTAAACTCCAGAACTTGATTGGAAATATACCTTTGTCAACATTTTCTTTCCAGTTAATTCTGCAGATTGGAGCACTCAGTAGGACTCTCCCTTTGTGCCTTGTGGACTTGTTTCTTTCAGTGGTATCATTGGCATCATTAAAATTCATGTCTTTGTGCACCTCAGAGAAGATATTTTGAGTCTTTTTTCTTAAGTATGGATGCGTCATTAAATTCTTAATTCATTCCTGTCATTCTTGCCTACTTTACTAAAAGGTGGCATTTCCATCCATTCATCCATTTACATATGAGGCAAAGGTCTGCATGGTCCCTTGGGGCTGTGCTTTCTGCTTGTTATTAAACATTTCTTTCTAGAAATGCCCTCTTCCTGACACTTAATGATAAAACCAAAGATTCTCTTCCAATTTTTTTTAATTACCTATCACCACCCCGGCAGCATAAAGAAAGTGGGGATGAATCACAAATTATCCTAGAATTAAGCCTGGAAGTGAATTATTGAGAAACTTCCCTCTTGAAAACAGAAAAACTGCTATGTGCTTTACTACCTAAAACTTCTAGCCCTCCTGAGGAAGGTTTGTAATCTCTCCTTTGGGAGAGTCTAAGGGTTTAAGACAAAAGACATAAAGAGGCCTGGCACAGTAGCTCATGCCTGTAATCCTAGACTTTGGGTAGGTCGAGGCAGGAGGATTGCTTGAGGCCAGGAGTTCGAGACCACCCTGAGCAAGAACAAGACCTCGTCCCTGTCTCTACAAAAAATAGAAAAATTAGCTGAGTGTGGTGGCGTGCGCCTGTAGTCCCAGCTACTTGAATCCTTGAGCCCAGGAGTTTGAGGTTGCAGTGAGCTACGATCGCACCACTGCACGCTAGCCCAGGCAACGGAGCAAGAACCTGTCTCAAAAAGAAAAAAAAAAGAAAGGCATAAAGAGGTGGACAAAATTGTTCTTTACAAAATTTGGGATACTCTTTAGTCTGACTAGTGTGGGGGTAGCAGTCCTGGATTTCAATTTTCCAAGACTCCTGAAAGTGTTCCTAAAATAAATGCTCCTCCAGTCAAGCCATCACCAGTTTTTATTTTAAATAAAAGTCTCTCTTTTCCCCACCCTCCTCCTCTTGCAATACAGCTGTGATTCTGCCAATTTCCTCCTGGTCTCTTTGTCACTCTCTCCCTTCTCTCCTCCCTGTCTAATCATATCCCTCTTTTTTCACTCTTTTTATTCTAATTTACATTATGTAATAGTATTTAGCCATAAAATACTTTTCCATTCTTTCAGGTAATTTCATAGTCTTCTTGTCCTAATTGATCTCCTTTTTCAAAACATCCATTTCTCATTGAAAACATCTATTGAGCATCTACTATGAGGCAGATCCTGGGCTAGGTAAGGAGATATAGTAGTAAACAAATCATACATGGCCCTGCTTCATGGAGCTAACCTCCTAATGGAGGTGACATTAATTAAATAAGTAATAACATAAGCATGTAATAACTAAAGGAATGTAATAGGGTGGAATCAGCGATAGCCTTTCTGAGAAAGTGACACTTAAGCTGAATCTTGTGGATGTAAGTGGAAATAAACCTGGTGATGGTGGGGGGAGCATTTCAGGCAGGGGGTCACACTCTGTGTAAAGGTTGTGGTGTAAAGGAGGTTGGCACGTTCAAGATAAAGAGAGAAGACCAATGTAGGGGGAACATTACAAGCCAAGGATAGAGTGATTTGAGGTGAGGTACGTAGGGACCAGTACATGTGGTGCTGCCACAGGCCAGGTTAAGTATTTTGGACTTGATCCTAAGAAAAATAGAAAAGCTATTGGGAGGTTTTAAATAAGGAAAGGATATGATCAGATTTGATTATTTTAATAATTATGGGGCAATTGAAGATTCAGGGAGATCCATACAAAAGCCATTCCTGTAATCTAGGTATGGAATGATATTGGCTCAGATTGGTAGAGAGAGAAGTGGGTGTTTTTTAACTATACTGTGGACAGAACTCACAGGACTTAACAGTTCAGTCTTGGATGAGTTTGGATCTATTCTGCCTAGAGGTAGAGGTGAAATGATCTTTCATGGAACACAGGAGTCTGATTCAAGACTAATCCATGATAGTAAGGTATAATATTTTATTATGGAAAGCAGATAAAAGAAGGGTTAACTCTATCTTATTAGAATATAAACCCAACAAAGGCAGGGATTTTTATTTCTTGTCCATTACTGTATCTCTACCACCTGGAATAGTGCCTGACACTATTAGGCACTAATTATATATTTGTGGAATGAATGTGTAAGATCCCAATTGCCGTTGCCTTGTCCAGGAGTCTGATTACAAGAAAAATTTAGATTGAGCTCTACCATCAACCCCTCATATTAACTCTTCAAAAGGACAGTGAGATGAAGCTTTGTTTTTCAAACCTGGGAAGTTTAGGTATTTAAGCTAACTAGCTACTATAGACTGAATGTTTGTGTCCCCCCAAAAATTGATATATTGAAACGTAACCCCCAATGTGACAGTATTTGGAGGTGGGGCCTTTGAGAGGTGATTAGTTCATGTGGGCAGAGCCCTCATGAATGGGATCAGTGCCCTCATAAAAGAGCTCCAGCGAGTTCCCTCACTGCTTCCACTATGTGAAGACACAGTGAGAGAGGACGGCTATCTGTGAACCAGGAAGCAGGCCCTCAGCAGACACCGAATCTGCCAATGCCTTGATCTTGGACTTCTCAGCCCCTCAGAACTGTGAGCAATAAATATTTGTTTATAAGCCACCCAATCTATAGTATTTTGTTACAGCAGCCTGAACAGTCTAGGACACTAGCCAAATGGTCTAGAAGAAGAGAGATATACAAAATGACTACTTGCCTGGGAAGCTTGGCTGGGACCAAGTAAAGGTCCTTGCAACCTGGTGGCTATGCAGGAACCCTATACTGGAAACCACAGTGAGTTTGAGTGTATCTGAATTCATGGGCTGAATTCCTGGCTTTAATTACAAACCACCGGATGGCTAGGAACTCATCATTGTTTACATCACACATCTATAAGACAGATCTTTTCACCAGCAAGACCTGGGAACAAAGAACTTTCTGACTACAGCCATCTTCCAGCTCTCCTAAATTGAATCTCCCAGTGTAAATAGCTGAATTCACTAGTCAGCTTCTGAAAGGAACCAGTTCATCTGGTGTCCTGCACCAATATTTATCTCTACAACAGAAGTTGCCAACCAACCTACTACCTGCAGGATCAATTGGTCCATAGCCTATTATTGTTTATTTTTTAACAGCTTTATTGAGATATAATTCACATACTAAGCAATTCACCCTATAAAGTATACAGTTCAGTGGTTTTTAGTATATTCAGAGTTGTGCAACCATCACCACAATCAATTTTATAACATTTACATCACATCACCAGCCCCTAAAACCCACATCATTAGCATTCATTTTCTCTGTCCCCACAACCCCCCCCCCAGCCCTAGGTAACTACTACTCTACTTTCTGTCCTTATAGATTTGCCTATTCTGGCATTTCTTGTAAATGGAATCATAAACTATGTGGTCTTTTGTGACTGGCTTCTTTCACTTAGCATAATGTTTTCAAGGTTCATCCATGTTCTAGCACATTAATGCTTCATTCATTTTTATTGCTAAATAATATTTCATTATATAGATATGCCACATTTTGTTTATCTCCTCATCAGTTAATGGACATTTGGGTTGTTTTCACTTCTTGGTTATTATGAATAATGTTGCTACGAATATTCCTGTATAAGTTTTTGTGTGGACATATATTTTCATTTCTCTTGTGTATACCTAGGAGTGAAATTACTGGAGCATATGGTAACTCTATATTTAACTGTTTGAGGAGCTACCAAACTGTTTTCCAAGGCAGCTGTGGCATTTTACATTCCCACCAGTAATGTATGAGGGTTCTAATTTCTCCATATTCTTGCCAATACCTGTTATTATCCATCTTTTTTAATATAGCCATCCTGGCAGGGGTGAGAAGCTGTGTCTCGATTTTGTTTTGCATTTCCCTAATCTTCAGCCTGTTTTTATACAGCTTAAAGACTAAGAATACTTTCTACATTTTTTAATTGTTGAAATAATCAAAAGAAAAATATAACACATGAAAATTATCTGAAATTTAAATGTCAGTGTCTATTAATAAAATTTTATTGGAACACAGCCATGCCCATTCATTATGTATTTTCTATGACTGCTTTTCTTGCTACAGTAACAGAGTTGAGTAGTTGCAATAGAATCTGTATGGCCTGCAAAGTCTGAAATATTTACTATCTGGCCCATTGTAGGAAAAGTTTACCAACCCCTGGTCTACAATATAGTTGGATGAGACTACAAAGGATCTGGTGTAGGAAGGAGGAAATGTGACTGCCCAGTGGAAATGTATGGATTTGGGGTTTTTGTTTTGGTTTGGTTTTTAAAATAAAAACAATGCAAACAAGCAGAACAAGGAAGGAAATCAGGATGTTATGGGGCTTTGGTATACCATCATTTTCACCTGAATCATTAATAAGATCCTTCAACTCTGGGCTCTCCCAGTTCTCCAAATTTCTCTTAAGGTTCTAATCCTAATTTACTGCTCTGGTCATTATCTTACTCATCAGAAACCTCCAGGGATTCCCCACCACCACAGTCCTCTCCATCAGAACCACTTAGCCGGGCTCCTGCATGATCTGACCTTGTCTTACCTTTCCAGCCTTATTTTCCAGCACTCACCTTCATAGGACCAGACACCCAGCCCTGAATTTCAGGATTCTGTGCTTCTGCTGATACTTTCTCTTTTACTTAGAATGCTTTTCTCTTCTCAAAATTCTAGACATATTTTTATTATTGTTATTGTGAAATGTTTTAAGCATATAAAGAAATAAATAGACTAATATAGGGAGGGATATCTGTGAACTCACCACGAAGCTTTGTCAAATCTTATCATTTTGCCATGTTGCTGTAGTTCTTTAAAATATTACTGACTTAGATATTTTTAAAAAGCTCCTCTAATACCAAATCCTCTAAGTAGGCCTCCTTGACGTACCCAATCAGAATTAGGCTCTTTTTCCTGTGACTTCCTGTGATGCTTTCTTTGTACCTCTGATATCTGATGTATTTTGCCTCTGTATAATGCTTTCTCTGAGTATTCCTTATTTTGTCACTTCCACAGAGTAGTTCAAAGATGATTTTAGGTAATCCAAGGAAGAGACATTTAAAAAATTTTTAATTGTGTTTCTTCTTAAATGTACATTAGAAATATGTACACACAAACATTGAAAAATATATGTTAGAACATCAAATCCGTGATTTCCCAGATATTCTTTAGGACAAGGCTAAGGTAGGTAGAGATATTGGAAAATTATTAAGTAATATTAGAAAATATTGAGTAAATATTAATATAGATAATATGGCAAAAATTTTGAAGGCTATACTCAAATAATTTAGCATAGAAAACTTAGTTTATTAGAATGTAAATCCTTAACAACAGAGACCCAGTTTTATTTATTTTTGTATACACTAAGCATCCAACAGACTCAGAATAGATGCTTATTGAATTGATTTCTCTCTGGAGCAGTGAGATCCTTGAAGATCATATGAAACCTCCTAAACCTTCTGACAGACAACTTTTAAGACATTTTCCCCGTGCTGAGTGCCAGCGCAGGGACAGATGGTGCATTTTCCCCTCTTCCTTCCCTGCCCATTATGACATGGTGTCCCAGTTGGGGCTTGATAAATATGAAATAATGCTAATAATAGTCACCCTGTCAAGGAATGAGGACTTGAGGTTGCCAGGATGCTCTCATTAGTTTTGCTCCAAAAAACCAATCTCAGCACATTTCAGTTTGTTCTACTTTGATTCTTGGATCTGGTCCAATACACACACACACACACACACACACACACCCATACCCATATATACCCACACAGACACACACACACTTTCTCTCAAAATACTTCATATATTTTTTAGAGAAATCTGTCTTAATCTCCTTAAAAATCACTATTTCATGTCATTTTTTCATTATTGTGAACACTGAATCTGAAGTCATGTTGGCAACTGGATTTAGGCTTGAGACTTGCCATTGAGGAATCATTTTGTTGTGTAACAACTCCTACCCACAATGTCAGCCAAATTATGTCATATGGTTGCAAAACTGCTGTCCTGTCTTCCAGCTCTTCTGAGTAAATGTGACCCTTTCATAAGTTTTGCTCATCCTACCCTAAAATGACCTTACATGCTCTCAGATATCAGAGGATCCAAATTATGATAAAATCTTTCATTTTATTTCCTTTCTTACAGCCTGTGTTTTGAGGTGGTGTTTTAGGGGTTTGGGAGTAGGAGGAACCACTGAGGTCTCTGAGTCACAAAAGGAGATGCAAACAATGTATCCGAAGTTCGGTTTGACCCTCAAAGCTTCACTCATATTGGACTAGGTATGCTTTTTGAGGGAAATCTATGAAACTTCTATAAATGACATTGACTTCTCTGTTTCCTGACTTCTTCCTCTAAGGCACAGGTCTTTCCTGATCCTAAAACCTTAGGCCAGAACTGCCTATAACCAGGGTGTATAATCTTATACTTTATCATCCAAATGAGGACACTTTTGAAACTGAAAGGGGGTATTGGGAAAAAAGGGCCCACATGGGTAAACCATGGCATTAGCTCACCCTACCTAAAGCACCTTGAGCCCCTTATCCTGTATTAGCAGAGCCTCTCAAATTAGGATCTCTAGATTTCAACTTGAAAGTCTGTGGAGTTTATTTGATAATTTAAAGTTTTGTTTTCATTTCAATGAAACTCCTGTGATTTAAGTGTCTGTGTTTGTATTTTTTACATTGACCCATTGTTTGTCCCTGAATGGGAGAACTTTAAGTGTCCCTGGACAAAAAGAAAACAGAAGTAGCCTTCCCACATAGTGAACTGTTCAAGCCAAGTGAAAGTCAAAAGACAGCATGGCCTGTAAATAGACTTGTCGTGGCTCTGAAAGATAAAAGTGAACTGTGATCGGAGAAGGATGCTGAATTCAAGAGTCTTATGTTGTAGCATTCTACCTTATTCACCTGCAAGAAAGATGTATTAATAGTTTCAGAAAAACATCATGCATTACATTGATATTAATTTGGACTTAATTTAATAAACTTTTAGATTATAAAAATTTGTGTTGATTTTATAAGAGCATAGGGGTTTTCTTACACCTAGATTTATGTTAATACATATTAAAGAAACATGACAGTGAAAAATCATTTAATTATTTTGCAGGAATTTTAAAAGTTTAAGAATCAATGCTGATATAACACCAAAAACATAGGGAACAAATGGAAAAATAGACATGTGAGACTACATCAAGCTAAAAAGCTTCCACATAGCAACAAAATCAAGAGTAAAAGGCAACCTATGGAATGGGGGAAAATATTTGCAAACCACGTAACCCCTTATCAGTAAGGGGTTAATATCCAAAATATATAAGGAACTCATACAATTCAATAGCAAAAATACCAATAACCTGATTTAAAAATGGACAAACGACCTGGATAGACATTTCTCAAAAGTAGACATACAAATGTTTAACAGGTATATAAAAGATGCCCAGAGTTACTAATCATTAGTGAAATGCAAATCAAAACCATGATGAAATATCACCTCACACCTGTTAGAATGGTCATTATCAAAAAGACATAAAATAACAAGTGTTGATGAGAATGTAGAGAAATTTGAACATTTGTGCACTATTGGTGGGAATGTAAAATGGTATAGCTGTTATGGAGGTTCCTCAAAGAAATTAAAAATTGAACTATCATATGACCCAGCAATACCACTTTTGGGTATTTATCCAAAAGAATTGGAAACAGGATCTTGAAAAGATATTTGTATTCCCATGTTCATTGCAGCATTATTCACAACAGCAAAGAGGTGAAAACAAACTGAATGTCCATCAATGGGTGAATGGATAAACAAAATGTGGTGTATACACACAATGGAGTATTATTCAGTCTTAAAAGAAGGAAATCCTGTGACATGTTGCAACATGGATTTTGAGGACATTGTGCTAAGTGAAATAAGCCAATCTCAAAAAGACAAATACTTCATGATTCCACTTATATGAGTATCTAAAGTAGTCAAACACATAGAAACAGAAAGTCAAATGGAAGTTGCCAGGGGCTGGGAGAGAGGGATACTGGTTGCAGTTTGATGGGGTAGGATTTCAGTCATGTGAGATGAAAAAGTTCTTGAGATCTGCTGTACAACAACGGGGATATAGGTAACAATAATGCACACTTAAGATTTTGTTAAGAGGGAAAATTCACATTATGTGTTTTTCACCAAAAAAAAAATCAATGCTGCATGGTTAGACCCAAGTTTTGCCTTTCTTTCTTTCTCTTCCTAATCCAACTATGCCCTCTGGCGGTTATAGTTGCTACTAGAAGTAAAATACTCTATTCCCTTTATAATATCCTTTCCAAATTCATTTGTAGGTCAGCTGTGTGGAAGACAGAATAATTTCCCGGTAGAGACAATGTTATAAACAATGGCAGATACTGCAAGACAGCCCACCCAAACCCACAGAAATAGTACTTGAACTAGTGGTGATAGCAGCCCTAGGTCACTTGATTTGCTCCCTCCGGCTCCCTCCTCCATAGCTCTTCTTGTTGCAAACCAAATGAAAAATCACCATATCCACAGTCACTACTACAACCACTACATCTCTGTCCCCCTCACCATCAGAAGTAGAGAGAGGAGAGGACAGGAGGGAAGGGGGTTAGTGCTTGGGTCAAATCTAACACCTTTATTTATAGACACACCTTCTTCCCTGAAGCCCCATGCCCATCTCAGGGCCTTCAAGGGAGCAGACCACTTGAGAAGGAAACTAAAAGATCCTCTTTGCCTCTTGGGGTGAATACTAAGCAAACCTTGCTTTCTTTCTCTTGCCCAACCCATAGTCCCTCTTAGCTCCCCAGAGTCAGAGTCGCCTTCCAAGTAGAAGGCAACAGGAAAGGAAAAGGAGATCAGAACCGGGAAAAAAAAAAATGGAAAGAAAAACGCCCTTCTACCCAAGGTTCAGGATCAAATCAATCTCTCAGCCAATCTCTCACCTATATAACCAACAAACCTCCAAAGATTTCATCTCTTCCCAACTTCCCCCACCAGCCCCTTCTAAGAGCTGGCTGGAAGGAAGGGTTGAGGGAAGGTGCAAACTCAGTCTAGTTGTTGTACATCGTATACCATCAACACTTGATTGCCTTATGTGTCAGCTACCATGTGTGCTGTACGATTCCTACAGCCCCTGCCCAGTAAGGGACTGTGATGACATGGATGCTGCTGTGTCTAAACATACAGTTAAAAAATCAAATCCCATTTTGAAGGGACTAGAAAAATTCTGTGGAATATTATCAAATCCATTTGAAGTGACAAAAGGGAAAATTAATCTATATTACAATTATAGCAATGTAGGAAAAAAGAGCTGGAAGAGCATATAGACAAGTAAAGCACTTGGACTGTGTAGAGTGGCCTGATGTTGGTGAATTATTTAATTTGGAATTACCCTAATGTTGCTATAATAAATAATTTTGTTTAATATAATAAATGAAAATGTTCTTGACTGTTTTATCTATTGCTACATAATAAACCACTCCAAAACTTAAGAGGCTTAAAACAACCCTTTATGTATCTCACAATTCTATGGATTGGATGAGCTGTTCTTCTGTAGGTCTCACTTGGAGTCTCTCACGAGTTTGCTGTGAAGTGGCAACCGGGGCTGGTACTCTTCTGTGTGGTCTCTTTCTGCATATGATGTCACCCTCCAGGGCTTCTTCATATGGTGGCTCATGGCTCCAAAAGGGAGAAACAGAAGCTGCCAGACCTTCTTAAAGTCTGAGCTTTGAAGTCCTAGAACTTCACTTCCTCCACATTCTGTTAGAGTGTCACAGGCCCAGCCCAGATGAGAAGTGAAGGGACACAAACTCTACCTCTTAATGGAAGTAGTCACATGAAACTGTAGTGAGGGGCGGTATTGTTTGGGACATCTTTGGAGATCAGCCATTACATTGACTTTTTAAAAATTCATAATGAAATCTTAAGCCAGTAATTAATCCTCAGTCTAATTTGTATTTTCTTAGTCCATTCATTTATTCAAAATAGATGAGGCAGTTGTGCCAGGCACTATTCCAAGTGCTGGGGATATGGTATTAAACAAAACATAAGAGCCAAAGCCTCATGGAGCTTACATTCTTAAATTCTTACATTGCAAAGAATAAGCAAGTAAACAAATACACTAAAAGGGTGGGGGGATACTTCAGAGTGAACAAAGAAGCTCTCTTTGAAGTGATATTTGAAGATCTGGGGAGAAAGCATCTACTACTGCAAATTTCCAGAGCCTGAAAGAGCGTGGGGTGTTCATTTGAAGTAACAGCACAAAGGCCAATGTGTGTGGGGAGTAGGGAGTGAGGACAATGATTTGGATTAGGTCACAGAGGTAGTCATGGGTCAGGTCATGAAGGGCCTTGAAGGCCAGGGTTAAGGACTTGGGACTTAATCCTGGGTATTGGGAGACAATATAAAGGTTTTAATTCATTAATTCATAAGTGTATTGATTTCCTTGTTCAAAAGATCACTCTCACTTTAGAGAATGAATTGTAGGTGTCAAAGGTAACCAAATAGGCTATTACAGTAGGTGCTGGAGGTTTGAAGTAGGGTAATAGCCAAATTATGGGAAGTCAGTGGATCAGGAGTAAATTTTGAAGACATTGTCAATAAGCACTGCCGATGGATTGCATTTGGGGAATGAAAAGAAAGGAGAAAACACAGAGATCTCATGGATTTCTCCTTTGAACAGTGGAGTGGAGAGAGTGCCATTCACTTAGAGGGAGAAGACTGGTGGAAGAACAGATTTTTATTGTTGGGTAAGGCAATCAAGAAAATTAACAATTCCATTCTGAACATGTTTAACTATGTTATACCCACACAATAATTTGTAATTGAACTATATGACTTGATTTATGGTTTATCCAAATCCGTGCAAGAATAAGCCATGTTATAACAAAGTGTCAAACTACTTGGGAAATGAGAATAAATCATATACTATATATTTAAAGCACAAAGTCACTAAGCAAGTTAGTGTTTCTGTTAAGGTAATAGCTACCATTTATTGAGGGGTTTCAATTTGTTTGAACCACATGGAATTGTGGATTGCAACAGTTTTGGACTTGAAAATGGCAATGCTATATGGTTCATCCTAATATATACTAGCCACAGAACTAGGTGTTTATGTATAAATTAATGAATATTCATAAAAACTCTTAAGGTAGGCTTTTCATTATAATTTAAGATTTTAAATAACCTGCCAAAAGTCTAATGACGAGTAAGTAGGTAGACAAGATTCAAAACAAGGTCTGACATAACATCTTATCCACAAAGGTTCACTAACCAGATTTCTAGCCAAGGGATCATGTTGCTTTCCCTCAAATGAGAAAAGCTTCAGATCCACAAGGCACAAATATCCAGACACAGAAGTGCTTGGTGGACTGGATGGAGAATTGCTGACTGTCTCCCTCCTATAGACAGCCAAATTCCAGTTGAGCTTACAAGCCTGTACTGCATTTTAGAAGTAAATACAATGAACAAAGAGAAATCAGACAGTGATCTAACACCATCAAGAGTTGTTCAAAAATTCCCATCACAAGCCGGTGTGGTGGTGTGCACCTGTAGTCCCACCTACTCAGAAGGCTGAGGCAGGAGGATCACTTGAGCTCACAAGTTCAAGGCTGCAGTGCACTATGATCACACCTTTGAATAGCCACTGCACTCCAGCCTGGGCAACAAAGCGAGACCCTGACTCTTTTAAAAAAAGATCCTATCAAATTTATCTCTTCAAGAAATTTCAGCATCTCTTCCATATTTATCACTGAACCTCTAATCTGCAAATAGGTTAAATATAAAACAAGTGGTTCTAGCCTCAGAAAAAAATATAATGCCACAGGTTGGAGCATATCAGTAGCCAACAAGCTTTGACCACTCTTATCAAGTGCCTTACAGCACATTTATTAACGTATTCTCAAGCATCCCTATACACAATAAAAACTGGTACTACCAATGAGTGGGATTCAATATGGAAATATGTAAAATATTATCAGTTATAGGAACTTCAGGCTTTTTCCTTTTTACATAGTATCTAGAGTGTCTATATTTCAATAAAATTAAGAAACTCCTTATGCATTTTCTTTAACACTACCTGTGAATCAATTAAGAACTCTCTAAGTACAGAATGGCTATTTCAGTTTGGTCAGTTAGCAATTAGTTGTTTAAGTCAAAGGATGAAAAAAGTTTATGTGACTAAAAAGCTTTCTGTCCACCCTTGAGAAGAATATTTTCCCATAGATCTTGCATTGATGGTTATCAATTAGAGCTAACAGCCCTTCATGGTGGTAAGCAGTAGAAATAGTCACTTGTCAATTAAATCTCACTCTTGCTAAAGCAAAGTTGAATTTTCATGAATCTATTCTCCAATGCTATATAGATCAGGGGTTCTATAAGTATAGTGACTGATCCCCAGATTGGTCCAAGAAATAAGGGCAGTACTTAGTCTCTAAATTCCCATCCGGCTTTGTTATTCTAATAGTAAATAAACACCCTGAGTCCTTACTACATGCCAGACATGATGCTTTGTGCTTTACCAACATCTTTTCATTTATATCTCCTAACAACCTATGTAGTAGGTCACATTATCTTTGCTTTAACTGAAGCTAAGAGATGTTAGTAACTTCCCAAGGTCCAAAACTAGTGCAGAGCTGGGATTTAAACTCAACCATTCTGGTCTCAAAACCAATGCTGTTACTCCCATTATATAATATATATTTTTAAATTATACGTATTTATATATGATCTATACATATATCATTTATATATTTTTTTAAATTGTAGAGCTGATTACTGTGGAGGTGGTGAATGGCAATGCTTATACTATAAAGGCGGTCAAAGGGTCTAGAATCTTGAACTCAGCCTAAAAACTATGTGTGCTTATCTTTTTGGTGATCCTCTGTATTCTTAAAAGGTTATTTATGTGATTTTTCTTTTAAATTTCAGAGTATTATGGGCGTACAAATGCTTTGGTTACATAAATTGCCTTTGCACTGCTGACAAGCGTGCCCATCCCCCAGACAGCACGCACCGCATCTGTTAGGTGTGGATTTATCCGTCCCCTCCTCCCCTGCCACCCTATGTATGTGATTTTTATATTCAAGTCTTTTCTACAATTAGATTTCCTAAAAAATAATTATTTTGCAGTTGAGGTCAAGAGTTAAAATGTTAATTGTGTCTGATCACTAATAGAGATGGATTATTTAGTGATCTTCTTGCCTTTGGCAACAATGCAAACAGAAAACAGTAGAAAACACAGTAGGATAATCCTTCAAAGTGTTAATTTCTGGTTACCGCCCCCCGCCCCCCTGCCCGCCAGACTGTGCAAATGAATAGACATGAATCATACGGAGTAGACTGAAGAAAAGCAAGGTGACAGATGTTCAACCATTAGCTCTCCAAAAGCCACTCTCTTTAGCCCTGCAGGAAAAGATTCAGGTACATTCTGACAGAGCTTTTGTTCTCAGAGATTAAATAAAGTAAGATGTCAGGGCAAAGAGAGGAGTGGGGCAGGACAGGCAATCTGGACAAGAAGACACATGGGAGAGAAAGCCCAGGCCCTCACCAGAGCCTGCCCTGTGATCAGCTCAGAGCTAGGGCACCACCTTGAAGCTGAGGCAGAGCTGAGCTGATCTTCTTGTCACCCTGTGGGTTGCACCATTTGCCCAAACATCGTTTGTCCAGTTTGAAGTGATGCTTGCCTGTGTCCCAAGAATATTTTCATATTCCTTTGATTGACATCTCTTGGGAATAATCCCCCATCTAACAGCCCAAGACACTCATCAACACCATTTTGCTCCCCTCTCTGCCCCCAGCGTAGAGGGAGAAAACTTGGATCCTGGTTGGGTGATGGCAGAGAAGGCTTCAACACTTTGTTGGGTGAGGTTGGTGACAGGTGAAAGGGAAATCTTGGGTCCAAAGCAAGTAGGATTATTTGAAGTCGGTGTGAAATCATCCGCTGAGCCAGGAAAGCAGAGGCACACACGTTAAGTGTCTTGTCACAGGCAGAGAATATTAGAACTGGAAGAGGATATGGAGACCATCTAGCTGCACCTTCCTCACAGCAGAGGAGGCCCAGAAAGAGGCAGATGAGGTCTGGAAAGGGGACCTGACTTGCTTGAAGTCAAATAGCTGGTTATTGTCAAATAGCTCAGTCAGAACCAGGAAAAACATGTCCTGAGTGAGTTTAATTCTCTCTCCCCTGCACAACACAGGAAAATCTGGCTCGGGAGCACTTTCTTCAGAGGTAAGATATTTCTCGGATCGTCCTCAAGTCATAAATTGAATGAGAGCCCAGTTCTTGTGATCTCAGAAGTCCAAATTCAATAGCTCACAGTGATACCAAAGTTAAGTACTTGTTGAATTTAGCTTATTGCCATGAAATATAGTGAAGACATTTTTTTAAGTCATTATGGGAGAGCCATAACTGCTCATGGACAATTTCTCTTTCACAGAGATACTACGGGACTGCTCAGATTAGCCCACAGGTGCCTGAAACAGAGTGGCAGAACGCACTTAGTTTTCCTGAAGAAAGTCCAAACTTCCTTCCTCATGATAAAAGGGGAACTGACACTCCACACAGCTAAGCCTGTGTTCTCCTGCTCATTCTTCCAAGAACCCTTTTGTCACTAGAATTTTTACAGGTGGAGGAGGGTGTCATCCTATTGCTCAGCGTTTCTCAAATGATCACTTTGTGGTTTATACTCCCCACAACAATTGGTCTTGGGATGTTTCAGAGGCTTCACGCCCTCATCATTATTACACCAATGAAACCTATCAGATTATATTTTCTGCATTTGCTCCTCATGGGCTTCTGTTCCCTTTAGGAACTTTTTTCCTGGAGAAACACTAGTTTTTAAGCACCACTTTATGTATCCGAATGGATTTCGACAGTTTGGGGTTTTGGTGGGGTTTTTTTTTTTGTGGCAGGTAAAAAACTTTAAAGACTTCTCTTAGAGAGGCATTGATGGACCATTCAAATAAAATCTTTGTTTATAAGACTTGCAGATAGCCAGATATAAAATAAATCAAAAATGTTTCTCATAAATATTAAGTTGACTCCTGATTAACATTTTGCACTATTAACATTTTACACATTGTTTCTGTTCAACCAATTTCAGAACTTCATGAAAAAGTTGAGTAGTAGGTTGAGTAATAGGGTAACACAATGGGAGCCTTTTTTCCAAGGCTGGCATGTGAATAAAGTACCTGCAAATCATAAAGAGAAAATAGAGAGCTTTCAATACAAGAATTTTCACATGGGTCACAGCAGTGCATTCACGCTCGCTGGGGAGGGTTGTTGAGTGTGGGAGCCGAAGCCACAAGACGTCGTCAGCATTTTCAGCCCCCCAATCGCCCCCATTTGTCACCTAGACAATCTCTGATAGGTGTGCCCTTCAGCTCACTCAAACACTTTACTTTAGCAAAGGAAGTAAAGTTCATGAATAATATATCAGTCATCAAAGCATTAATAAGAAAGCCAGGATGTCCTCACCACAGTATGAGCTGAGGCTCCTGCTTCTTGGTTTCCCAGGCAATGCACGGGGTGGGGGGTGGGGAATGAAATGAGAGGGTCAAGCTGTGCTGACTACTTGGGCCAAGTCAAGAGGGACGAGTAGGGTCATCCCCACGGCCTCCGTAAATGTAGAGCAGCAGTCCCCAACCTTTTTGGCACCAGGGACCACTTTCATAGAAGACAGTTTTTCCACGGACCAGGAGGTGGGGAGTAGGTAGGGGGGGATGGTTTCAGAATGATTCAAGAGCATTACATTTATTGTGCACTTTATTTCTATTATTATTACATTTTAATATATAATGAAATAATTATACAACTCAACCATAGGCTGGGGACCCCTGACATAGAGGAAAGGCCACGGGACAAGACAAAGGTGAGAAGGGCTTCAACCACCCCCTTGGATGACTTAAAAGAATGGCTCTCAACCCTGGGTGCACATCAGAATCACCTGGAGAGCTTCTTAAAAAACGTCACTGCCCTGGCCCCACCCTAGACAAGCTGAAACAGAGTCTCTACATGTGAGATGTGGGTATCAGTATTTTTTAATACAAGTTGAGTATCCCTCATCCAAAATGCTTGGGACCAGAAGTGTTTCGGATTTCAGATTTTTAGATTTTGGAGTATGTACGTTATACTTCTTGTTTGAGCATCCCTAATCTGAAAATCTGAAATCCAAAATGCTCCAACGAGCATTTCCTTTGAGCATCATGTTGGTGCTCAGAAAGTTTCAGATTCTGGAGCATTTAGAATTCCAGGTGTTTGGATTAGGGATGCTCAACCTGTAGTTACTCAGGTGATTCTAATGCAAAGCAACTTGAAAATCACTAGTTTAAAACAAGGATTGCAAACATAAATGCCCATAAGTAATGTCAATTAGGGAGGTTAGCTAAGAGTAAGCGAGAGAGGAGGAGATGGCAGCAAACTGAGCAGTGATGAGCCGCCGGAGCGGGTAGCTGCTATTCAGCCCCACCCAACTGTTGTCATCTAGGAGGGTGACACCGTTTGTGCCACTTGTTCTAATTTTTAAATGTTCATAACTGAGTTTTAAAAATTGGGTTGTGTGATACATGCTACAACATGGATGAATCTTGAAAACATTCAGGTAAGTGAAAGAACCCAGATGCAAAAGGTCACGTATTATATAATCCATTTACATGAAATGTCCAGAATAGGCAAATCCACCAAGACAGAAATTGGTGGTTTCCAGGGGCTGTGGGGAGGGGAGGATAGGGTATGACTGCTTAATGGATACTGAGTTTCTTGTGGGGTTAAGAAAATGTTCTGCAATTAGAAAGTGGTGATGGTTGCGAAATACTGTGAAATGTATTAAAAGCCACTGAATTGTACACTTTAAAATGATGAATTTCATGCTATGTAAATTTTACCTTAATTTTTCTTTTAAGTGAGGAGGTAGGGGTCTGAAGGGGTGGGAATTGGGTTGTTTGGATCAACTCAGAGCCAGATAAATCCCTTTTATGGGAGCCAGAATGGAACCTCCAGTGTAACACCACATGGAAGAAAAACAGAGTCTACAAATTGGGCTGAAATTTTTTAAAAGGCCAATCTAACACCATAATGTATGCCTCTACATCCTTTTATGTCTCCATCGAAACTAGTGACAAAGCTATGTCTGCTGCACCCTTTGCATCTTAAGTCAGACACAACCTGAGTTTCTTCCTTAATAGGTGCTAATGCAGGGCTGTACCGCTAAGTACTTGTGGCTTTGCCAGCGTGTAAATAGAAGTGCTCCTGAGGGGCAGGAGCACAGGCTGGCTGAAGACACCAATGCTGGCTTCCGCTCTTTCTTAGTGTCCTGTTACTGAAAGAGACGGGTAAATGAAACAAACAAAACCTTCCATAACCATGTTCACTAATTGTTCCTCCTCTATCAATTGTTTATTTCCAATGACCCAGTTGAATTCACAATCCATAATTTATCATCCCCTTCAATAAAGTTTGTTACTCTTAATTACTCACAGCAGGTTAAAATCATTACTGCTTCTGTGAAATGCAGCTGCAATAAAGCCAGTGAGAAACAGTTCCTCAAAGAGAGTTTGATGTTTTATTAGTGTTTTCTGGCCTGGAAATATACTTCAAATGGCAATGGTTCTTAGAGGTCCCCCAAATCCTACCTTATCTTAGATCAAAGTGAAATATTATTAAAAACAAAAATAGAATTGCCTATCAACTAATCTTCTAAATATTGGGCCACATTGCAGGTTTGCATGAAAATCATAAATGAGTGGAATTTTACTGCAGATTAGATTCAGAATTTTTTCTTACCTGAATTCTTCTCTGTAGTCATTCCTAATGTACTCAGCTAGAGTCTTGCTGTACTGCAGGCAGCTCTTGAGGATGTAAAACTGCTGGTACAACAGGACCGCTTGGCAGGGACTTAACAGCTGAAATGAAGCTGAAAGCCCCTTCACCACTTGTTTCACAATACTGGCCACAAAAGTAATCTAAACAAGGAAAATGCAGTTACATGTAGGCTGTATGCCACCCACAAAAGCAACTATTTCAGCTGGAGCCTCAGCTACAAATCTAGACTGAAGCCCTCATTGCCCTTACACCAGTGCACTGAGAAATTTTGCACTATTTCTTATTGAAATAGTACTCAGCCATCTTTACCAAAAATTAAAAAACTTATTCAGGCATGGTGGTGTGTGCCTGTAGTCCCAGCAACTTGGGAGGCTGAAGCAGGAGGATCGCTTGAGCCCAGGAGTTTGAGGTTGCAGAGTGATCTAGCCCGGACGACAGAGCAAAACCCTGTCTCAAAAAAAAAAAACAAAAAAAAACAAAGAAAAAAAAAGTACTCAGTATCCAATAAAAATTTATAGGAGGCCAGTATTTTAAACTAAGCTTCTGAACTAGGCCCCAACAGACCAGACTAAAAATCAAAATGGAGTCACCTATGCTAAAGTTCCAGGTCACCAAACCCAAACTAAGTTGTCTGACCTTCAGACACAGATAACAGCCAGTTTCCCAAACAGGCCAGTTTAAAATCTTTAATTGGCACGATAATGAAATTCCCTCTGCTTTAATCTTTACACAAAAGAAGTAGCCTGATATTAATTAATCAGTTATTTTTGTATTGTTCTATCTCCCTGTCCCTGCCTTACAAATGACTAATACACTTTGTTCCTTGCCTTTACTTTCTTCAGCCCTTCTCTGTCTGTAAAGCCAACCTCTTCTGCTCAGCTTATTAGAACACTTACTCTGTTCTAGAATCACAAATAAAGCCAATTGGGATTTTAAAACTAAATTTGTTGTAATTTTGTCTTTTGACATCAAAGAGCACCGCATCATAGGCCAATTTGGGTTTACCAGTTGCCCCCCTACAAGCAGGGCTGGAACTGGTAGTGACTTTCAAAGAAATTTGGCTCCAAAGTGAAAGGGGCATATTGGGAGCAGGAATGGGGGTGGAAGGGGAACTTGGAAAGGCTATAGCCTCCTCCAGTCGTGATATGGTTTGGACGTTTGGCCCCTCCAAATCTCATGTTAAAATTTGATCCCCAGTCTTGGAGGTGGGGCCTGGTGGGAGGTGTTTGGGTCATGAGGGTGGATCCCTCATGAATGGCTTGGTGCCTCCCCATGACAAGGAGTGAGTTCTCCCTTTATTATTAATAGTTCATGCAAAAGCTGGTTGTTTAAAAGAGCCTGGCATCAGTCCCTCTCTCTCTCTTTGCTCCTTCTCCCGCCCTGTGACACATCTGCTCCCCCTTCACTTTCTACCTTTTCTGGAAGCTCCCTAAAGCCCTCACCAGAAGCAGATGCTGGCATGATGCTTCTTGTGCAATCTGCAGAACTGTGAGCCGAATAAACCTCTTTTCTTTATAAATTACCCAGTCTTAGGCATTCCTTTATAACAGTGTAAAATGGACTAATACAAGTAGGGAAGATGGTTTATCTTCTTTTCTACAGGTAAGAACAAACGGCCCAGAGAGAAGGTTCCTACAAGGTGGTGGTTCTCAAATTTTAGTATGCATAAAATCACCTAGGCAATTCGCTAAAAATGCAGAATACTGGGCCCCACCCTCTAGGTATTTACCATAGACAATTCTGATTGTTTTGTTCCCTGGAGCACACCTTGAAAAACACTACTCTAAGTCAGAAAGCAAAGAAAACCAGGCCTCACACAAGCAAGGGATGTTGATGTCACTGTTAGCTGGGGTTTTCACCAACAGCACATCTGGTGTCATTTCTCAGGGAGAAATTAAAGTGGAAAGGGTAGCCATCATGTGAAGTTATTGGATTCCTGCTTCTCCCCAAAAAAGGTCTTATTTACAACGAAGCCAAATAATCAAAAACGAGAACAATGGATTCCATAAGTTGTTTTCTGTTTGTTTGTTTTGGTTCTGGTATTTTCAAACCATTATCCATAAATGTAGGCTAGTGTGAAAAACAGAAAAGGATGCTAGTGCCCTTTCAAGCTCTAACCAGCAGGTCACCCTGCATGCCCATTAAATTGGCATCAGTAAGAATTTATTGCCTTTTCTATTGTAATGTGTTGCTACTGACCCTCCCCAAGTAGAGCAAGTGGTTTGAAGTGGGTTTTTTCTAGTCCAGATCCATTTACATATATCAACTGAACATATATTTATTGTCTGGCAAACACAGCTTGAGGTTAGACAGTCTGGGCAGTGGAACAGAGCAATGCTAATTAGCCCATTTAGGGATTAAATTTTTATTTTTATTTATTTATTTTTGTTGGCTTCTTACAACTGAATAGGATTAAAATTTTAACTTCTTTTAGCACCTAGCTCTATCCAGGTAAGATAATCAGAGCTGACTGACATGCAGGTACGTGCAAATTTGCTTGCAAATTTTTCTCAAATAGTCTGTTTCTGCCCATACTGTTTAGAACTGGGTTGATATTGAAACTTTCAACAGGATTGGTGATCCTTTTGCCTTTTTCCACCCTTCATCTCAACACGCTTCGTGGTCACAGACTGGCCTCATACGCAATTCTTTTGGTGAACCAACTCTAGAGGTTGATAAGGAAACTTCCCTGATACTTGGAGTCCCAAGGACCCAAGATGTCCACACGTCAGTTCATATGATAGGGTCTGCAACCACTGCATAGAAAAAGGAGGGGCCTCACATTTTGCACATAAGAGCTTCCATTACTGTGAGTGACTATAACTTTAAAACATTCCTTGAAGTGGATCTGAGACCAGTTGGCGTCTGTGTGCTACTGAAGGAGCCAAGTTTATGGGCTCAATCTCTATATAAGACAGCTGGCTGTTCTACTGACACGTGTACCCCCTGGCCTCAGCCATCTTTTAGTAAACATGTCACAGGGATCTGACAAGAGAGTCTAGATTCCATAGGACAGACTCAACATCACTCTAGAAAAACAGCTCAAAGCAGGGAACCACTGATGTCAACAGAGGCATGATCATATATAGAAAGACAATACATTACTTCATGTCAAGTCCTCCATTAGCAATGAAAATTTAGTTTGGATTACTACCCTTTGAAGATATTTCCAATTAAATGTATGTTGATTGAATGTATGAATACATGAATGAATAAAGGGAAACTAAGTTTGGGGAAGTGAGAAGAGATTAAGGGATAAAGCTTTTATAAGAATTAATTCAGCAGATATTTTATTGAACATTTTGTTTGCTTGTGTGCCTAGCACAACTGACATAGCTCCTACCCTCATGGCACTTGCAGTCTGCTGGAAGAGAAAGTGTATCAGTCATGATGGACTAGGTTATGGTATGGTAACAAACCTCCCAAAATACCAGTGTTTTGCTTAAAACAACAAAGGTTTACTTGTTCACACTGAATGTCCCTGATGGGTTAGTAGGGGCTCTGGTCACTGCAGTCGCTCAGGGCCATCAGCTGGTGGGGCAGCCACCATGTGGAATGTTGCTGTCACCAACCCAGAAGGAAAAGAGAACGTAAGGAGGCATGCACTGGCTCTGAAAGCTTCTGCCAAGAAGCGACACAGGCAACTTCCCCTCACATTTCATTGGCCAAAGCAAGAACAGAGACTACCTAATTTCAACAGGGAGGGAAGTCCAATCCTGCCATGTGTCTTGAAGGAGAAAGCCAGAACATGCGTGAGCACTCGTGGCCACGACAGGGCAGAACCAAATAATAACACAAACAAATATAAACCGCAACAGTGACAACTATAAAGGAGAGGAAAAGTACACATGGCTATGCACTAAGTGTGCCTATAATGGGGGACTCTGACTCGTGAGAGGGGTCAGAGAATCATCTGCAGCTGCCCCATCCCGGGGTAGGAGTAGGAGTTGACCAGGTGGGAAAGGGCAGGAAAGGCATTCAGACAGAGAGACAGAGGCAATGGTAAAGGTCCTGTGATGGAGTAGGAGTGGGGCTGGGGAGGGAACAGTGAGGAAGAGACCCACACGGCTGGGAGGGTGAGGGACCAGCGGAGGCTGTAGGGCCATAACAGGCAGAGCCTTGTAGACCATATTAAGTCTAGTCTTTATTCAAAGGGAAAAGCTGTTGAGAGTTTAAAGCAAGGGATGACAATCAGATCCCTATTTTAAATAGATCCCTTGAGCTGTTATCCGGTGGGAAGATAGGAACAGACCATTGAGATGGGCTTCTACTGTCACAGACAGAAATGGTGATAGGGACTAGGATGGTGGCTGCCAGGACAGAGTGCACAGATGACCCTGAGTTATATGCATACTGGCTATTTAAAGTAAATGTCAGTCTTTTTACTTAATTATACAGCTAATAATTGAATATTCTGTTTTCTACATATATCTTAGAGTTTTCCATGAAATAAATATCATATTTAAGATATCATTTCAGCACCTTAAACATTCAGGTCCAAAATGTAAAAACATTTTATTTTAATTAAATAATAAAGCTGTCAAATTTACATTTTGCTTCTGATTGATAAACTTGACTACGTCATAGAGAAAATTTGTGTTTTATTAATTAAGCACAACAGCATCTGTTTAATTAGGCTTGCGTGGTGATTTTGTTTTTGCTTCTAGGTACTTACTATGGGAGGACAACTTTGTAGAAAGGACATCATCCAGCTAATAGCAAACTTTGAGGAACCCAATCCAAGATTTCCCTAAAAGACTCAAGGAAATAAACAAGTCATATTCATGAAGTTCAAATTGTTTCTAAAAGGATACTCATTCTCAAATACATTTTTATCCTGATTAATTGAATCTTTCAAATCAGTATTTTGGAAAATAAGCCAGATGAGCACTTGAGAGCAAAGGTAGTATCATTTAAATCAACAAGTTTTGGAAACTATCTCTAATATAAGCATTTTTGTTATATTATTAATCATATAATATATAATAATAAAACGTACATATATCATAATATATAATAGTCACATAATATATAGTTACATAATATATATAATAAACAAATATATTGTACCTGCTGGAAGACAAGAAGTATCTCATATAAAAGTGCTGTAGCTGTATCTGTATATTCCAGGATAAGCTTCTGTAACTAGAATTTTCAAGAATAATCAATACAATATCACAGACTGAGACAGAAAATAGTAATTTCTCTTGATTCCCTTTAGGTACTTAGAATTTTTAGTTAACTAAAAATATAATTAGTGTAGTCCATTTTCGTGTTCCATTTCATTCAATCATTCTCAAGAAAGTGGCTCTCATAAAAAGACTATACCTTTAATAATACTCCCAAAAGTGGGTCAAGAAAAGAAGATACAATGGGCCACAGAATACTAACACAAAAAATTGCATACTTGATTTACAAAATTAATCAGATCAACAACCTTACTTACTTTTAAGAATGTAGAAATATGCTCCCCTGAGTTGAGGTGACAGATTCTCTGGGGCATTTAGGCTTATGCCCAACTTGAACTAAGATTTCTTCTGTGGTATGGGTGTATCTAGGCCTTAGAGACATTTTGTTGCTCTCAAGAACTCCAACCAGTTGGTGAGCCTGTCTTCTGGCCCATAAGCCACTTGGTGCATGAGAAGTGTCTGTGGGCATGCTACAAGCCAACACATTCTGCCTAACTGTATTCTTTGCAAGAGAGAGCTCTAGTATGAAATCTCCCACTCTACTAGATCTTGGAACCAAAATTTATATTATCTCCTGATGGTCACACTAATAGCCCAAGTATAACAGACCAGCAAGTCCAAAAACAAGAAAACACAAAACCCAGACATATCTATTCTGCCCACAGGATATTTTCAAATGGAAATACCATAAGCAAATCAAATCAACAAATCCAAAACCGAGCTCATTATTTCTCCTTTGAACCTACTCTTTTTCCTGTAATTCTGTCTGACTCTCAGGCCTGAATCTAAAAGTCATATTCTAATCTTCACACTTTATTTTCATATCAACCTATCAACTCAACTTCCTAAAAATTTCTGGAATCTATCCTCTTTGCAACTACTATTCTTTTTCTTCTTTTCTTCATTTATTTATTCAACAAATATGCATCACACACTGCGCTGGGTGTTGGGGATACATAGGAGAATGACACAGACATGGCACCTGCCCCCATGGAATATACAATCCAGTTGGGGAACAAATATCAATCTAACAACCAAATAAACAAATGCATAATTATAAACTGAAACAAAGGCTACGAAAGAAAGGTACAGGATGTTAAGAGGGCTCTAAAAAGGAGGACTAGTCTCATTCGGGGGTCAAGAAAGGCTTCCTTTGGCCCATATTATTTCTCACCTACACTACTGCACCAGCTTCTTAACAGCCCTGTTTATCCCAGTTTTGCTTCCATCTCACTCTATTTTTATGTTTTTATTTATTTATTTTTAGCAACCTGAAAGGCTCCAAAACCATCCCACTCTTTAATCCCTAACCCAGTCATTGGATCATTGAAGGTGGTACTGGAGACACTCCATATACAGTCTGTAACTATATATTCATGGGTATATTTGATTAACATCTGTCTCCAGATTATAAATTAATGAAGGCAGAGACTGTGTCTGTTTACTTCCTGTTTCACCCTCACCACCTACCACACTGTTTGCCCATAACAGATGCTCAATAAATGAAAGAGTTTTCTGAAACATAACTCTGACTGCATGTTTAAGAACGAATCATGTCCCATCCTTTAAAAAAAATTCTGTGTTGTCCTGTCTCAAAATAAAATAATGATAAGCTGATTTATTCTCTCAGAAGACATACTTTCTAGGCAGTTTGATATTTCTCATGTTTTAGTAGAACCTTAGAAAAACAAATAACTCTCACTGAGAGTTGACTGTTCATACAGGTAGGGAGATGGTAAACTAAAACATGAGAACTAACCCTAAATCTCTAAGACAGTGATTTTTCACCCCAATTAGACCCCTACTATGGAATTACATATAAATCAATATTTTGTATAGAGATGGACATAGAACAGATCTAATTTATAAAGAATGCTGATTATTTTCCTTAGTATACACACATTAAAACATATAAAATGAATATATTAATATTGACACAATAGTTATCTAAGTTTTGAGGTTAATGACAAAACATTTACTCTTTGATTTAATTACATTTATATATTCTACAATGTCATGGTCCACATTAAAAGATAAGATTATAGTTTACCCCAAAAATTCTCATCTCACCTTAGCATCAAAAGACATTTCAACTAAAGTCGAATCAGCCACCAACTGGATATCAGACATGGGACAAGATTTTGGAATCTGAGGTTCGCTAATTAAAATTATCAAGAGATTAAATAGTGTTCCCCTGAAAAAATAAATAAAAGGCATTTAATGAGTAAAGTTTTGTTTTCAGGAAAGCCAAGTTTGCAGACACAATATAATTGTACTTAAAAGAATGAAGAATTGCAGACCATCCTTTACTGAACTTCTGGACCCTTGGACATACAAAGCAATGTATAGAGATAAGAAATTTAAATGGAAATACAATGTCTTGGTCTTTTGGCTCACAACAGTTGTGGTTCTGGAAGTACACAAAGCTTGGAAAGCTTAAAAAATCTGCATTTAAGGGAGATTTGGATGATTTCAATTATAGCAATGTTTTCCAAAGGGCTTTTTATGGATTACTAATTCCAGACAATATTATGGTTAAAATAGATTCTGTGGCCAAAACAGGTATGGGAAACACTTGATTAAACCAAGCTTATTGTATATCTTTACTATAGGACTTCTTAGAGGCTGTAATATGCTAATGTGCACTGTCTACCTCCAGGACAAAGAAACAGTATGCAGCATTTCTCTTTTCTTAAAGTTTTTTTTAAACTGACAAATAAAAATTGTATGTATCGTGTACAACATGATATTTTGAAATATGTATACATTCAAAAGACATTTGTATACATATTTCATAAATCGAGCGAATTATCATATGCATTACCTCATAAACTTATTTTTATATGTAGTGAGAACACTGAAAATATATTCTCAGCGATTTACATGTATACAGCACATTATTACTAACTATAGTCACCATGTTGTACAATAGATCTCTTGAACTTATTTCTCATGTACAACTGAAATTTTGTGCCATTTGACCAACATCTCCCAATTCTACCACACCCGCCAAGCCTCTGACAACCACCATTCTACACTCTCTGTTTCTATGAGTTTGACTTTTTTAGATCCCATATATAAGTGAGATCATGCATGATCACAAAAGTTAAACTCATATTTATCTTTCTGTGCCTGGCTTATTTCACTTAGCATAATGTCCTCCAGGCATAACATCCTCCAGGTTCATCCATGTTGCTGCAAATGACAAAATTTCCTTCTTTTTATGGCTGAATAATATTCCATTGTGTATATATAACACACTTTATTTGTTCACTCATTGCTGGACACTTAGGTTGCTTCCTTTTCTTGGTTATTGTGAACAATGTGCAGCATTTCTTAAAATACTTATTTGATGCCAAGTTTTTTGACTGCAGAACCTTTTCAACAGAGCATTTCAGGGGTTTACTGCTCCACTGAACACCACTAGCTATTAATTAATAAAACTAATATTAATCCTCAGGTCTTTTGCTTTCAAATGCAATGTACTATCCATTGACCTACACTGATAACTCACTTAAATATTACTAAGTGGTGAACAATATACCCTGTTATTTCAAAATAAAAAGATTAAAAAAATCACAATTCAAAATATGCATCCCAAGGAGATGGGTTAATAACACCACCTTCATATGTCAAGTCCAACCCACATATGTTTGAAAAGGGGCTGAGGGCAGACCTCTAGAAAAATCAGTTGCCTAATTGAAGACAATCTCAGAGTAGATTTGAGGGGTAGGAGTAGTAAAAGAATTTAAAAGTAGAACCCTACAAAAATTCTCCATAACCATTAGCATTCCTTTCATAATGGAATAAAGAAGACTATAAAAATCCTTGTTTAGTTATATCTGAGGCTTTCTAGTCTTTCTACAACCACTGAAACCATTATGATTAGAAGCCCATGATTAACCTAAATTCTAATAAAAATACAATTCCAGCCAGGCCCGGTGGCTCACACCTGTAATCCTAACACTTTGGAAGGCAGAGGCAAGAGGATTGCTTGAAGCCAGGAGTTCCAGACCAACCTGAGCAAGACAGAGACTCCCATCTTTACAAAAAAAAGAGAAAAAAAGAAAAATTAGCCAGGCGTGGTGGCGCACACCTGTAGTCCCAGCCAGTCGGGAGGCTGAGGCAGGGGAATTGCTTGAGCCCAGGAGTTTGAGGTTGCAGTGAGCTGTGATGACACCACTGCATTCTAGCTCAGGTGACAGAGCAAGACCTTGTCTCTAAAAAAAATTTAACAAATTAAAAAAAAAGACAATTCCCCTCCTTTCCCTAACTCAAAAAGCAAATCCAGTTCTCATATGTGGAAAAGAATCATATCAGTTAGTACAGTTCTCAAAAAAGCAGGATATAGCCTACAAGGTATTTACTAATGTTTTATTCAGGCTACTTAAAATGGCCAATCTTCCTTTTAGAAGACCCTTTTGAAATCAACAGAACACTTTCTTTAGAAGCTTTTCTTGATATTAAGTTAGAATTCACGTTCCATGGGCTGTTATATTTAATTATAGTCCTTTATTTTCTTTCAGTAACAGCTTCTTTTCAAAGTATCATATATCCAAGCCTAAGAAAAGAAACTACCAAATTCTGGGTCACTTGCTGTGATAATATATAAATGCAACCCTAGCAATACTAGGATATGAAAGAATGTGGCACATTTCAAGAAGAATATAGCAAAATGGGTTTATTAAAAATCTCCACTTATGAAAATAATAAAGAGGAAAATGCTGAAATGAATAACTGCTTTTATATTTGCTCAAGTGGAAATTAATTTAAAATCCACCCGTCCTGCCAACTCAATTTAAAATCCGCTAGGCCAATAATAGATAGAAGAAATTTTAATCAAAATGATAGTTTCATCTTGAAAATAGAGACTTATTATAGGATTGACATCACAGCCTTAAAAATAGTCCCAACAGTTTAATACTTTTTTTTATACCCTAACATCAAGTTTCAAGAACGGGTTTTTTTTTGTTTTTGCTTTTGTTTTTGAGACAAGGTCTCACTCTGTGGCCCAGGCTGGAGTGCAGTGGCATCATCAAAGCTCACTGCAATCTCAAACTCCTGGGCTCAAGGAATCCTCCTGCCTCAGGTTCCTGAGTAGTAGCTGGGACTACAGGGACACACCACCACGCCTAGCTAATTTTTTTAAAATTTTCTTTTTGTAGAGACAGGGTCTCCCTGTTGCCCAGGCTGGTCTTGAACTGCTGGCCTGAAGCAATCCTCCTGCCTTCGCCTTCCAAAGTGCTAGGATTACAGGTGTGAGCCACCCTGCCCGGCCCCAACAGTTTAATACTTTCAATGTTTAGATTGTTATTATTTCCAATGTATGAATTTTGAATGTATTACAGTGTCTTTTAAAATACACACTTTGAAGGGCAAATTTATAGTCTTATAAGTCGATCTATGTTATTGTGGTAGGCAGAAATCTAATATGGATTCCAAGATGCCCAGCCTGCTGGTATACCTACCCTATATAATCCCTTCCCCTTAAATATGGGCAGGATCTCTGAATATATTTGACTATCATTCTTGTGATTATGTTATATTAGATGGCAAAGGTAAAGGGATTCTGAAACTATAATTAAGGCCCCTATTTAGCTGACTTTTGAGTTAATCAAAAAGATTATCCTGGCCAGGCTCTGTGGGTCATGCCTATAATCCCAGCACTTTGGGAGACTCAGGCAGGAGGATTGTTTGAGCCTAGGAGTTTGAGACCAGCCTGACCAACATAGCGAGACCCTGTCTCTATAAAGAAACCAATTTTTAAAAATTAGCCAGTCACGGTGGCATGTGCCTGTAGTTCTAGCTGCTCAGGAAGCTGAGGTGGAAGGATCACTTGAGCCCAGGAGTTCAAAGCTGTAGTGAGCTATGACCGTGCTACTGCACTCCAGCCTGGGCAACAGAGCAAGACCCTGTCTCAAAAAAAATAAAAAATAAAAAAGAGATTATCCTGAATGGACCTGATCTAATCAGGTGAGCCCTGTAAAAGAGAATTTAGGACCTCTCTGAGCTCAGAGATCATTTCCCACCAAGAAACAAATCACCTGAGTTCTATAGCTGTCAGGAGATGAATTCTACCAACAACCACCCAAATGAGCTTGGAAGAGAACCCCAAGCCTCAGATGAGACCACGGCCTCTGCCTACACCTTGATTGAAGCCATCTTGTGAGACCCTGAGCAGAGGATCCAGTTAAGCTGTGCCTAGATTCCTGATCCACAGGCAATGTGAGATAATAGATGCATTTTGTTTTAAGTTACTGAGTTTCTGGTAATTTGTTATATGGCAATAGAAGACTAATACAGTTATATTAGACACTGACTGTGCTAGTTAATACTATGGGTAACATGACTTGACCCTAGGCATATCAAAATTGGCTGAAAAAAGACAGTATTACAACCAGACTCTACTACAGCAATATAACATGCATTGAAGGACTTGAAAAGAATTAGTCATATCAGAAAAGAGGCTTGATATAGTAGGGCTGATGTGATCATGTCAAACTAAAACAAAACAATTAAAAGCAACACTTTACGACAGAGTTGAGTAAGGGTGATTTTTTTCAACTTGGATATAGAAAGGTAGGGACAAAAAGGTGGAGAAAAGGGGTAACAAGATGTAGCAATAGGCCAGGTGCGGTGGCTCACACCTGTAATCCTAGCACTTTGGGAGGCCAAGGCAGGAGGATTGTTTGAGGCCAGGAGTTCAAGACCAGCCTGAGCAAGAGCAAGACCCCCGTCTCTACAAAAAATTGAAAAATTAGCCGGGCGTGGTAGCGTCTGCCTGTAGTCCCAGCTACTTGGGAGGCTGAGGCAGGAGGATCCCCTGAGCCCAGGAGTTTGAGGTTGCAGTGAGCTGTGATGACATTACTGCACTCTAGCCAGGGTGACAGAGCAAGACCCTGTCTCAGAAAAAAAAAAAAAAAGACGTAGCAATAATTTAAATCTAGGGGAAGACAGAAATATCAGAAATAATCTTGAATCTCCATCCTGGAGATTGGGGAAGAGGCAGTACTACCAATTGCATAAAGAAGTATTCAGAGAAAATAACAGAGTGTATTTTCTTGTTTGTTGTAAAGCAGGGGTCAGCAAAATATGGCCTGTAGGCCAAAACCAGCCCACAGCTTGTTTTTATAAATAAACTTTTATTGGAACACAGCTGTGCCCATTCATTATGTACTATCTATGGCTGCTTTTGTGCTACAGTGGCAGAGTTGAGTAATTGCAACAGGGACTGTATGGCCTGAAAAGCCAAAAATATTTACTATTGACCCTTTACAGAAATGTTTGCTTATCCCTGCCGTAAAGCATAGTATGCCCATAATCCCTGGCACATAAGTTTCTTAAGAAATATTAATGAATATTATCATTAAATTTATTTTTAAAGGTCTTTAATAAATAGCCTGGAATAATATACTAAATGTTCTTATTTCTTCCTCGTGGTTTGAGTGTTTTAGAGTCCACGGCCCTAATCCTTCCTCCACCTTCTAATACAGCAAATTTAGATGAGGGTAAACAATTGATGAGGGTAGAAAAAAATTAAGATTTTAGCCAGAACATTGCCTAAGGACATAATTCATAGTCTATAAACACATACTCAAAGGTCAAGCAGATAATATGCAAAACTGCAAACACACACTTTCTGTGGCAAAGACTGCTACTGTCCCCTACTATATATTCTTCCATTCTTTTTTTTTTTACCCAAAGTTACCATTTATTTATTTATTTACTTATTTTTCCATTCTTCCTTTTAATAACAGATGTCCTCGCTGCCATCCAGAGTTTAGGTAAGCCCATAGCTGTGCAACTACATACATATTTTCCAACCTCTCTTGCAGCTGGGTATGGCCATGTACCTAAAGTTCTCACCAAAAGAATATGAGCAGAAGTGCTACATGCCTTGCTTAAAAAGGGAATTTACTTGCCCTTTACTTGTCTTTCTGCTTCCCATAGGGTATAATGAAGTCATGAAGATCAGCCAGCTTCAACTATGAGGACAAAGACAGCATGACAGAAGATGGCAGAATAACAAAAGGGAAGGAACCTAGGTCCCTGGCTCACCTTGTGGAGGAAAGCCTGTCTGTCTACTCTGGACTGCTATGTGAGGAAGATGTAAATTTCTATCTTCTTTGGGCCATGTATTTCAGAGTATCTTTATTACAGCAGCTCACCCCATGTGTCAATAAACCCTCCAAGGTCATTCACTCCAAAGTCACATAATTATATAGTGAAAGAGGCTACTGTAACTCCTGCCTTTACAATTTTTCTATTGTGTGGATATAAAAATACTCTGGGAAATTCTAGTGGAGACCCCTTGGCTTTTAATGTACAATGACTCATTTGGTCTTTTTCTAGTTCACCACACTAGGACAAAAATAAAATGATGCTAAGAAAATCTTTGTACCCTTAATAATCCAAAGGGACAGAGAGAACTCAGCATGTGCCAATTAATCTGTTCATCACAGAAGGAAGTAGAGAAACAAAAGCGTGTAATATACTTAGGAGGGGGTTGAACAGAGAAGTTAGAGAGTTATGAGTTTTCGAAGACACTCAACAAGAATAGTTAATGGGTTGCAAGTACCAGGTCCCAATGTCCTCTAAAAGACTTTACTTTTTAGCTGCCAATGTGTTCAGGCGTGATGACTCAGTTTCTGTTTCTCTGAACATCAGTCCTAGGGTCTGTATAATTTCGATGCATGCCCTAGAAAACAAAGAGAAAGAAGGCATGGAAATAGTATGATTTTATTAGAAGCTCAGAATTCCACAAAAGCAGTGATCCTTGCTGGAATTGCTTTGAGATATCCATATAGAAAAAAGTACAGGAAATAATTCTGTACATCAAATTGTCAACATTGGTTGAGTGCCTATGATTGCTACATGGCAAGCACTCAAAAATGTTTGTCGAATGAGTGAATGAATAGCTGAATGTTAGTTAAGACATTTATTTTTTAAGAGATGGGGGTCTCACTATGTTGCCCAGGTTGGAGTACAGTGGCTATTCACAGGCCCAATTATTGCACACTACAGCCTGAAACTCTTGGCCTCAAGTGATCCTCCTGCCTTAGCCTCTCGAGTAGCTAGGACTACTGGCATGCACCACCACACCTGATTAAATCATTTTTATATTCTTTTTGGGTTTTTCTTATTTTTTTTTTTTTTTTTTTTTTGTAGGGATGGGATCTCACTTTTGCTAAGGCTGGTCTCAAACTCCTGAGCTCAAGCAATCCTCCCGCCTTGGCCTCCCAGAGTGGTAGGATTACAGGCGTGAACCACTGTGCCCAGACTATATTCTTTTTGTATGTATATTTTTTCCACAGTTTTTAGGATAGTCAAGCACTACTTTATTTTTAAATTATCTTTAATAATTTTAATTTTTAAAAATAGGTAATATTTGGCTGAAAGTGTCAAAGGTAAAAAAGAGAATACAATGAAAGCTGTCTCTTCTCCAGATGCCCATTTTTCCCCCTTTGGGGAAACCAATATTACTAGTTTCTTGTGTATTTTTCCATTAAAATTAAAGCAAAGTGAATGCCGTTTTTAAAAATCTATGTGAAGCAAAACTTACAGCCCCATTAATCATTAATACAGCATATATTTTGTCCAGTGCTTTCCATTTATCTTTAACACCCTACGGGAAAAAATATCTGTGATTATCTAGTTAGTACTTACACCAGCTCATCAGCCCTTTGCCTTTGATTTCGAAGTGCATTCTTATCCCTAGATTCCGGCAAGTACTCAAGAAGTTTGTTCACTAGGAAATTGAAAACGTCACTGGTCTGTGAAAGCAAGTGGGAAAGAAGATGGTAATTAAGGTATCAGTTGTTTTGTTAGTTTGTTTGTGGGTATCAGTTTGTCACCCAGGCTTAGTGCAGTGGTGTGATCATATCTCACTGCATCCTTGAACTCCTGGGCCCAACGATCCTCCTACCTCAGCCTCCCCAATAGCTGGGACTACAGGCACATGCCACCACACCTCCTAATTTTTAATTTTTTTGTGTAGCCACAGGGTCTCACTATGTTGCCCAGGCTGGTCTTGAATCCCTGGCCTCAAGCCATCCTCCTGCTTTGGCCACCCAAAGTGCTGGGATTACAGGCGTGAACCACTGCCCCTGGCCAGTATCAATTGTTAAAATTCTCTATCCTTATGTAATAAAAGCATGAAGAAATAATTTGTTCTTTGATTAAAGAAGTGAATTACAATATCTCTCCTTAATACTAGCATAACCCAAATTGAAAACATACTTTTACTTACAACCAGGAGACCACTGTCCTGGTGACCAAAGCAAGAACTAGGGGCGATGCTGGGAGATGCCATTTAGGCCTGGCTGGACCATGAACATTGAAGATCATCCGGAAGTTGGTGTATAATCTCAGGTGAGTCATTCAGTCACCTTGGAAAATGTGTCTACTATAATTTCTGCCTTTCCAAAGTAATTTGGCCCTTGTGAGGATGTAATGAAATAATGAATAGGAAATCTCTCATTTTAAAATGTTTACTAACACTAAAAACAAACATACAGCACTAGTATAGCCTATGAAAATGGTGCAGAACAATATTAATGCTTCTGGTAATGCAGTGGAGATGTAGATTTCCATTTCTGTCAAAATAAACACCGACTTGGAGCTGGGGAACCCATTTTTTTGTGTTCCTATCCAGTCTCATGACATAAATTGAGCATGAAAATAAGCACTGGCCCATGAGATCAGGCAAGTTGGTAATAATGAGAGACATAATTGCTTCTCTTTTCTATTCCTGTATTGTTCATACTCCCCTCCCAGAACTTTTGTTTACTAGTGAACTTGGGCTCTTTGTTTAGATAAGTATATGTGTGCCCTTATTCAGGTGATATGGCATGAGAAGAGGCTGAGAAAGGTGTGGAGAAAGGGAAAGAGTAGGAGAAGCAGGTCGTATACCAGATACTCTCAGAAATGCTTGGGTCTACCCAGTGCCCAATAAATTAGCACAGTAAAGCAATTTTATACACTGACTCTTTTGAGTTCAAATCCCAGCTCTACCACTGGTTAGCTGTACGACCTTTGGCAAATTACTTATACTCCCTGTGACTTGGTTTCTTCATCTCTAAAATGGGGTTAATAATATCACCTCATGGTGTTGCTATTAGGATTAAATACGATAGTATGGATTTGTAAAGCTTGATCAGTGCTGAGCACATCCTAAGTGCTTAGTAAACATTAGTTATTATGATCTCCCACCTGCTCACTGGTTCAGGAATTTTCACTCTTAAAATATCATCCACCTACCTGCAACAACATAGAAGAATCTCAAAAATACTATGCCAAAAGAAGCCAGACACAAAAGAATATATTAATGTAATGCCCAGTTCCATGTAAGTGGAATGCTAAGAGAGGCAAAATTAATCTACAGTGACAGAAATCACATCAGTAGTTGCCTGAGGCCAGGAGTGTGAGGGAACTGACTGCCAAAGGGCACAAGGTAAACTCCTGGGGTAATAGAAATGTTCTAAATCTTGATTGGAGTAGTGGTTCCAAGGATATAGACATTGTCAAAACTTTTCAAACTGTATGCTTAAATATGCATACATTTTATTATATGTAAATTATATCCCAAAAATTTCTTTAAAGAAGATAGACAGTTTATCATGTGTTTATGGCCAATAAACACATGAAAAGATGCTCAATATCACTAATTTAGGGAAATGCAGCTCAAAGCTACAATGAGATACTACCTCACTCCAATTAGGATGGCTACTGTCAAAAACCCAGAAAATAACAAGTGTTGGTGAGTACGTGGAGATATTGGAACCCTTGTGCACTGCTGGTGGGAATATAAAATGGTACAGCCACTGTGGAAAACAGTATGGTGGTTCCTCGAAGCATTAAAAGTAGAATTATCAGCTGGACACAGTGGTTCACACCTGTAATCCTAGCACTTTGGGAGGCCAAGGTGGGAGGATCGCTTGAGGTCAGGAGTATCAAGACCAGCCTGAGCAAGAGCAAGACCCTGTCTCTACAAAAAATAGAAAAATTAGCCAGGCCCAGGTACTCTGGAGGCTGAGGTGGGAGGATCACTTGAGCCCATAAGTTTGAGGTTACAGTGAGCTATGATTGTGTCACTGCACACAAGCTGGGCAATAGAGCAGGACCCTGTCTGTTAAAAAAAAAAAAAGAATAAAAAAGCATATTCGAGAGAGGCCCACACAGGACCTCAGCAATTCACTGCCCAGGGCTACCTTGGTACTCTGCTCCCCACATCCCAGTGCAACATTCCTCAGCCACCCTAGCTGTGGCTCAGATGGGTCCAGGTGTGCCAGCAGTAGGCCTTGGCAGCATCCATATGGTGCTGACTCTGTAGACACAGAGTGCAAGAGCTGTAGGGCCATGGCGGCCTCCACCTAGAGTTTAAAGGATGTATTAGAACCTGGAGACTCAGACAGAGACTCGTCTCTGCCAACACAGAAAGCCCTCACTAGGGCAATGCCCAGCAGAGCTGTAGGAGCCAGGCCACTGCAGAGACCGCAGAACTGTACAGCCTCCAGTGTGCAACTCCAATGTGTGAGACCTGCTGTGTGGGCTGAGCCCAACAAAGCCACAGGGGTGGGGCCAAGGCCTGGGGGGCCCAAACCCCATTGTCTCCAGGAGATGGCACAGGAGTGAAAGATTATTCTCCAGCTTTAAGACTTAATGTTATTTTTTCTTTTGGGGTTTGGACCTACTTACGGGACCAGTTACCCTGTTCTTCTTGCCTATTTGTTCCTTTTGGAATGGGAATATCTGTCCTCTGCCTGTCCCACTGTTGTATTTTGGGAGTGGATAACTTGTTTGATTTCACAGGCTCACAGCTGGAGATAATTTGCCTCAGGATGAATTGATCCTTGAGTCTCACCCATGTCTGATTTAGATGAGACTTTGGACTTCTGGGTTGAGGCTAGAGTTAAGACTTTTGGGACTATAGGGATGGAATGAATGTGTTCTGCACGTGAGAATGACATAATTTTGGTGGCCAGGGGCAGAATGCTATGGTTTGAATGTGTCCCCCAAAGTTCATGTGATAGAAACTTAATCCCCGGTGTAACAGTGTTGAGAGGTAGAGCCTTTACAGGCTGATTAGGTCATGAAGGCTCTGCCTTCATACATAGATTAATGCCATTATCTCCTTATCTTGGGAGTGGGTTTCTAATAAAAGTTTGAGTTTGGCCCCCTTCTGCCTTTTCTCTCTAGTGCTCTTTTGCCCTTCTGCCTTCTGCCACTCAATGGCATAGAAAGAAGGCCCTTTCTGGATGCCAGCACCTTGATAGTGGACTTCCCAGCCTCCAGAACTGTGAGAAATAAATTTCTATTCTTTATAAATTACCCAGTCTGTGGTATTCTGTTATAGCAGCACAAAATGAACTAAGACAATGCTACTAATCTCTCTACCCAGTATGGGTTCCTGAGGGGAGCTTCACACAATCTTATGTTTTCAAGGAAGCCCAGCACAAAGTTGGAAAACGACTGCTTTACCTTAAGGCTATGATAACCATTTAAATAAAAAACTCCTAAAAGAAGGAAAGAATGTTGACTTTTTAAAATTTTGAGATGGGGTCTCACTGTGTTGCCCAGACTGGTCTCAAACTCCTGAGCTCAAGTGATCCTCCCACCCCAGCCTCCCAAAGTGCTGGGATTACAGGCATGAACTACCGCACCTGGCAGAATGTTGACTTTTATTAGTCATATGTGCTAACTTTGTATAAACGAATGTGAGAATAGATTTTCGTCGTGGATTTGAGAGAGAGTACATAAGGCTACTGGGTCTTGATGGCATGGTGGTGGGGTGGCCATGGGGTGCTCCACTAAAGTGTGGAAAGAGCCCAAGTAAAGAGACCACCCATGTGCCTTTATTTCCCTCCCCATTCACCTTGGCCTTTCATTTTTGACAACTGAATGAGATCTCCTATTTTAGTCCAGGTAAAGACGTTACATTAAAGAATGGCTACAGTATTTTCAAGTGTGAAACAGATCATGAATGTTTTATCCGTAGACTTCTGATTGGGTTAATTTTTCACAAGAGAATAAATTTGGAATTTAATATGAATAACTACGGGACCTATTATATCCATATATTGTGTTGAGCCTTAGGGAGAATACAAAGATGAGTAAGATACATGCCTGAAGTTTATAGCATGTTATGATAAATAATAAAAATGTCCCAAAAACTATAGTAAAGAAGAGAATATCTGTGCTAATTCTTGCTGGTAGGAACTGTATCATAATCATGCTTGATCTCTAATGCCGATTACCATGCCTCTCACAGATTAGGCATGCAATCAATGTTTGCTGAATTGTTAAAGAGAAAGTGCTATGAGAGATGCCATAGAACTATACTGCCCAATGTGGTAGCCACTGGCCACAAGTGGCTATTTAAATTAATTAAAATTGAATAAAACTAAAAGTTCACTTTCTTAGTCACTAGCCACATTCAAGTGTTTAATAGCCACATGTGGCTAGTGTCTACTATATTGAATAGTGCAGATTATAAAACATCAAAGTGACCAGGTGTAGTGGCTCACACCTGTAATCCTAGCACTTTGGGATGCCAAGGTGGGAGCATCACTTGAGGCCAGGAGTTCAAGACCAGACTGAGCAAGATAGCGAGATCCCATCTCTACAAAAAATTGAAAAATTAGCCAGGTGTGGTGGTGCATGCCTGTAGTCCCAGCTACTTGGGAGGCTGAGGCAGGAGGATTGCTTGAGTCCAGGAGTTCGAGGCTGCAGTGAGCTATGATTGTGCCACTGCACTCTAGCCTGGGCGACAGGCTAGAGACTCTGTCTCAAAAAAAAAAAAAAAAAAGAAAAAATTAAATAAATAAGTAAATAAATAAAATTTTTAAAAGTCAAAGAAAGTTCTATGGCACCGAATTGCCACAGAAGATCAAAAGGAGGAAGGTACAAAAGTTCCCCATTAAGGATAACAGGAAAGGCAGAAAAATGGCATTTCAGCTGAGCCTTGATGAATGGGCAGGATTTTAACAAGAGAAAATAGAAGGAGTATCCTAGTTTCAGTTTTCGGCTCAGAGACAGCCAAGGTGCAACTTTCTTCAGTTGTCCCAAATCCGGGTTCATCCAACACCAGCCACCTCCACCATGCCACCTAAGTTCGACCCCAAATCAAAGGCATGTACCTGAGGTGCACCGGTGGCAAAGTCGGTGTGGCGTCTGCCCTGACCCCCAAGATTGGCTCCCTGGGTCTGTCTCCAAAAAAGGCTGGTGATGACATCACCAAGGCAACCAGTGACTGGAAGGGTCTAAGGATTACAGTGAAACTAACTATTCACTCAGACAGGCCCAGATTGAAGTGGTACCTTCCGCCTCTGCCCTGATCATCAAAGCCCTCAAGGAACTACCAAGAGACAGAAAGAAACAGAAAAACATTAAACATAATGGAAATACCACTTTTGATGAGATTGTCAACATTGCCAGACAGATGCGGCACCAATCTTTAGCCAGAGAACTCTCTGGAACCATTAAAGAGATCCTGGGGGCTGCCCAGTGTGTGGGCTGCAAGGATGATGACTGCCACCCTCATGACATCATAGATGACATCAACACTGGTACAGTGGAATGCCCAGCTACTTAAAAAGTACAAAGGAAAATATTTCAATAAAGGATCATTTGACACTCCCCCCCCCCAAAAAAAAGAAGGAGTGTCCTAGAGAAAGCAAACAGCAGGGGGAAATATGGAGGGCTGGAAAGGACAGGTGTCCAAGTCATCTCACATGGCCCGAGCTTGCAGAGGACAGAAGTGAGAGAGAGGATGAAGAGGTGGATTGGGCCTGGGAGGCCTAGATTTCTTCTCTTTCTCTGCATCCTTCTTCTGCGCCACAGCCAAGGCCATGGGTATCAGCCTGTTTTAAGATTGGAGATGCTCGAATGACCTCCAGACCAACACTCTGGTATTCAACATCAACACCCTGCTTCCTAATCTAACCTTTAGGTGGTATTTCAGTTCTCCTACGTAAACATCTACTTTAAATCCAATCCCTGATTGTGTCCAGTTTGTCTGAGTGGACTTCCTCTTTGGGCACTGTCCTCAGTCCTTTTCCAGTCCTCTCCCAGCTACTGGCTTTACCCTGTGCAATCTTTATGTCCCTGGTACCCACCCCCCCACCTCAGACCTCACATTCCATGAAGACCCTGTTCCCACATCCTAAACAAATAGATCTTTCTATTGCCAAATGTTTGTGCAGACTTCCTGGTGTAATTCACCCACGTGCTAAAATACCCTAATATTTAGTTTTGCCCATTCCTATGTAGAGATCACTCTCACTTTTGGGCACTGTGCCTTCTCCACAGTATTTGCAGCCAGATGAGTTCTCCCAGTGCCTGCCCTATCCAGATGATGGCCCTTTCCTGAGAACCCTTCCCTGCTAAAACAAAGGCCGTGCCTGTCTAGATTTGAAATCTGTGACAGAGACCATTACTGGAGAGCCTTAACTGCCAAAGACAAAATGTTTGTACTTAATTTATTATAGCAAGGAGAGCCACAAGAGGCTCTTGAACAAGCAGGCCCACATAAGAAGGGTCATAGATTAAATTCATACCATGTGTGGGACGGGCTGGAGAGGTTTATCTGGGTGGGAGACAATCACAATTTCTTTAGCCTTTCCACATGAATTCTATTTTCATCTTCATAATCAAATAGTTGATCATTTTGATGCCTGTCTCTTCCACAATCCTCTGAGGTTCTAGGGTCAAAACTCGGATGGTGTATTCCTACCAGGATTTATCCAGTACCAACCATTTTAGGCTGTGCAACACTACATCATCCTTACCTGAGTCCCAATATTGTGGGACATTTGACATATTTTTTCCTTTTTTTTTTTCCTTTGTATTTCTATTTATTTATTTTTCTTAATCCCATCCACTGTAAAACATATTATTTTCTATAGCTAATCTGGCCTCTAATTAGGATGATCAACCATTCTGATTTGCTTGGAACTGTCCTAGCTTTCCCACGTCCAGGGAACTTCCTCTGTCTCGGGCAAACTGGAACAGGTAGTCACCCTAGTCTGGGCAAACCAAGATGGTTGGTCATCCTACAGATGAAACACCTAAGAAATGGCCGGGACTGTCTTGTATCATTGGGAATTTGTGTGCTTCATAACTGTTCCATAAAACATTGGCAGCTATGTACGAGACGAGTGGCCAGAATTAGGATACAAGATATAGCCCAGGCAGGGCTTGCCCCGTCGCCTGGGCTCATTAGCACCACACCATTACTCACCTGGACTTCATAACACCTTCACCTGAAACTGAAAATGAATTATCTATAACTTCCTGAGTGAAACAGGTTGCCTTGACTCCCCAGGAGTCACATTTTTAAAAATAACAGTCCTACACTCAAAAGTAATTTTTAAAAATTGTATTTTTACTATAGGGGAACCTGCACAGTAAAACTTCTTGAAATCTACTTTCTCATCTCACCGTCTGTACTAATATGTTTTGCATGCCAAAAACTTTCCCTCTAACATCGTCTTGGACTCTGCCAACCAAGCCCATGTGAGCTACTTTTTGCCAGACTCCTAATCCCTTCCCATTTCCCCACAACACACACATACACATTATTGATTACATCACACATTTTCAAGCCTCGAGACACGACTGAATTAAATTTAATCAACATTTTAAAATACACCATCAGAACACAAGACATTTATTGATATTTTAATTTATGCTTAAATTGGGTAAACAGGTAAAGCAAGCTTTAAAGATTAAAAATAAAACAAAACACCTACTTTCCAGAAAAGCCTCTTCAGAATGAAGTTTTTCTGGGCTGCTACTTTAAGTTCTGTAATTAAACAAAGTATCTTCCTCAAAGTATTGTCTTTAAGAAAAAGTTCAGATTTAAGTTGACTGAAGTGCTTAATTTTCTCCTCAGATCTACAGGAACACAAGAAAATTTTCCATGTAAGAAACAATAAGAAATAGCAGTTATGAATATCAACGATTATTGACAGGTTTGTAAATACTTCGTTACTAGTGGAATTTTAATATAGTTTTGGTACTTCTAGCCTTATTACTTATCAGTAGTGACTTCGCTCCCTCCAGATTGACCTGTTTATTGCTCTCCAAACACACTTTTTACTCATGCCCCTTTCCTAAAGCCCACACCAGGAATACTCTCACTGTCCCTAGTAAATTTCTGTCCCTCTTTGATAGCTTAGCTCATACCATTTACCATAATCCATGAACCATATGTAATATTATTTGCTTAATATTTTTTCTTTCAAGCAACTTACTTTTTTTTTTTTGCTTAAAGTTTATAAAGAAAACTTTGTATCACTACATCACAGGGGAAAACAGCAGCACTTGGCATAAATAGTGGGTAAGTGTAAAAACAGCATGAAAGCAACACAAATTTTAAGTGGATGCTCCACATTCTGAGCCTGAGGCCTGCTCCCTCTGTGAGGAAAAGGCAGATGAACATGTGTCTGAGAGCTGTCACTACTGGCCCCAAGTGGAGAGGTTCTCTTTAATGAGATCAGACTAGCTAGAAAAAGGAATCGTAACTTTTCCACCACGGAATTCAAAGTTCCTTCACGCTGTATCAGAGTCCCACCTGAAATCATCTCCCATCACTGAACCAAGTGCGTTCCACACTTCAGGAAAAGCTGGCTTAGCTAAAAAGAACTTCTCCTTAGATCTTTCCCTAATTTCACCAATGAATGCAGCCCCTCTCTCACTGCAGTTTTTTTCACACTCCTAGTATCATATTAATCCTCTTTCATTCCCTTGTAGTTATTTGTGTATGCATCCTGGCCCCTCAGCTGACTTTTAGCAACTTGAAAAAAAAATGTTATCAGGTTACATATTGTTTCCAGCTCTCACTGTGCTCAGTCATAACAACTTGCACTTAACTGGGCACTGACAATGTGGTGGGCTCTGGCCTGGGTCCCTTCCGTAGACTAGCTCACTCACTGAGCTGGCTGCCACTACGGGGTCTGACCTAGGAATTACTATGGCATTTTATAGGAATTTGGAGGGGTTATGTGACCTGTCCAAGCTCACACAACTAATGATTCAGAAAGCCAGGGTGCAAAGTAAAAGTAAAAGTAGGAAGGATATTTCATGATCTCCGTAAGTCGATGGAATCTTAGAATTTCTGACTTGAAGTAAAAACGTTTTTTACCACCTACTCCAGAAATCTGTGATACCAGCCATTTATCCCACTACTACTACATGGAATGTTGGCTCTTGCCCACTGCTTTCCCCTTTACCTAAAAAACATCTAAGATATTCTCCTCTATCTAATCAATGAGACTCTCTTATTAACCCAAAAATTAATACCTCTGAAAAAAAGGTCTCTTTTGTAGTGGAGACACTAGAGGGAAAATGATCATTTCCAATTCAGCAACAGCAATCAGAGAGGCAGTAGAACGTAATGATCATGAGCATGAGGGCTGAGGTCAGAACCCTCGATCTGCCCCTACTTGGCTAGGTAATTACCTTAGGCAAGTTACATAGTCTCTGTGCCTCAATTTCCTTCTCTATAAAATGGGGATGATGATAGCACCTATCCAATTATGCGGCTTTGATACTTTAGTTAATTCATGCTCTTAGCATGCAATAAGTGTTTAATAAATGGTCTCTAAATGAAACAGGAATAAGTTTGAGATCCTGCTTCCCTATTTATCCACCTCTAATTATTACCATGTTTCATTTAAAAAGTAACTATAAAATCCCCCTACACTCTGAGAACTCCCAAAACAATAGAAATGTAGTTCTCACAAACAAACAAGCTTAGGAAAGCAAAGGCTTAGATAAAATACAATATCAGCAGAATTGTTTTGAAACCAATTTCCCTGTTTTTCCCATTTGGCGTCAGCAATTTGCTATGATCCACGATAGAAACAAACTGTTTTTCATCCTTTGCCACCTAAGATAATAGATTGCAATGCCAAACTAATTTTTTTTAAAGCAAGAAAACTTTTCATAGGAAAAGGCACACTAATCTCCTCATACTAAAAATCAATTCATATGTAAATTGAGGTCTCATATACATCATAAATCCAAGTTAGGTTAGGTATTCTATATTACCACAGATAAATTATCAATAATTATAATTTCTTTGGACATTTAGAGAATATTTCCTTTTACATAGAAGAAAAAGTCTAGCACTAGAAGACTCCATTAACTTAGGAGTAAGGGGGGAAATCTATATTAATGTTAACAGATACTGTATATTTTCATCAGCTAGAAAACATAAATACACCAAAATAATGTTGCAAGAAGGATTCTTGATCTAATGATAAGTTCTATTTTTCCTATATATTTTCATTTTTCTAGACATTTAGTATAAATAATACCTCACATTTGCATGATGCCTTACAGGTGGAAAAGGCTTTTCCTATATTATCTCAGAAGCACTGTGTATTATGTTCACAATGGTCAGGCTACAGAACTGTCACATCTGTGATAGAATTATAATTTGAAAACCCAAAGGATATGTATTCCTTTTAAATTGAAGGTGCCCTGCAGGTAAAGACTATTTCTTGTGCATCTTTGCATCCCTCACAGTGCATTTGAAGTCCCTGCATTTTAAATACGTTGCCTTCAGGAATTAATTTTATAAGAAATATGCTTGTCCTGAGTCAGGGTATTGGCAGAACTCTTCCTCTTGCCTTCAGAAATATATTTCAAGCCACACATGTACAAAGTTCGAGTCTGTTTTATTAGACAGTTAGCTTTAAAATTATTTCAAACAAAGCACCAGAATGAAAACTGATACTTTTTTAGAGTAAATGTATGAAAACATGTAGAAATTTTAAGCTATCTGTGTAATCTTTTTTTTTAAAGAAATCCCAAGCATTATGTCATTTAACCCCTACATACCTCAGAATGGATCTCTAAACAAAATGAACATTTTCTTACAAAATTATTATCACTCCCAAGAAAATTATCAAAAATTCTTTGGTATTGTCTAATACCCAGTTCATTTTCAAATTCGTCTCTAATCTTAAATATGTCTTTTTATGTTTGGTTTGTTAAAATCAACATCTAAATAAGATACTTCTCGTATTTGCTTGTTAAGCCTTTTAAAATTTTTTATTATGGAAGTTTTCAAACATAAACAAAAATGGAGAAAACTGTATAAGAAACCTCTGTACCCTATCTCTGGATTATGATCAAAAAAAAAAAAAGAAACCTCTGTACTCATCACCTAGCTTCAATAATTTTCAATGTTTTGCCAATCTTATTTTATCTATTCCCCTACACACACACACATTTTTAAAAAATTTTTTTTACAGGCTAGTCAAGTGATGGCATTGGAAAAGCAACAGAGGAATCTGTAACTGGTTGTGATTAATTAGTTGTAAACACCACTGCACTCGGACCAGCCACACACACATTTTTAAAAATTGAGGTAAAATATGCATAACATAAATTTACTTTTGTAACCATGTTTCAGTGGCATCAAGTGCATTCACAATGTGCCACCATCACCACTGTCATTTCCAGAAGTTTTTCATCTTCCCAAACAGCACCTCCGTACCCATTAAACACTAACTCTCCATTCCCCACTCCCCGCAGCCCCCTGTAACCTCTATTCTACTTTCTGTCTCTATGAATCTGCCTATTCTGGGTACCTTAACATAAGCGGAATCATACAATATGTGTGCTTTTCTTGTTGTCTGTCTTTAAAGTTCATCCATGTTGTAGTGTGTGTCAGAATTTTAAGGCTGGTGCACCCATGCTTTTAAGTCAGATTCAGGTTTAACTGTTTTAACAGAAATACTTCATAGGTGGTGCTGTGTGTTTCATATCACGTCAAATAATGAGGCACATGAAGTTGTTCTACTTAAGTGATGCTAAGAATAATCAATGGGTTTAGTTATTTACAACATGATCCTTCCATCTTTAAGTTCCGCTTCACCTTTCTATCTAATGGTTTCATCCACTGAGGATTGCCACATGAATCTATTGTTTCATTAGAAGTTCCAAAAATAGTAATTTTCTAATTCTATTAAACCTTCCACATGCATTAGCTGAGATTCTGTTTCAATCACCTCATTCCTTATTTCTTTCTGATGCTAGGCTGTTCCATCTCTGCCTATTGGGAGCCCCTTCATGAGTGTTTCTGTGTCCTTTAGTTAGGGCCCATTGTCTTTGATTTCTGGTATAAGCAGTTTCAGATTCATTTTGTATGTTTCCTGCCCCAGAGGTAGAATCAGCCATTCTTCTAAGGAACTTTGGTTCCTTTTAGTGGGGGGTGAATATGCGTCTTTTAAAATTAATTTATTCCTAGCTCATTGGCATTACTCCCCAGTATACCTCACTATTGTAAACCTATCAAAACTTGCCCATGACTTACTTGACATCGAAATTACTGATATCGTAAATTCACTGGGTGCTTACTATGTGCACGGCACTGTTTCAAGTAAGAAAAATACCAAAATTAAAAAGACATATTCCTTGCCTTCCAAGAGCTTACTATCTAATGGAAGAGACAGTCATATCACAAGTAACTAGTACAATATAAGGCCAACCTATGATAAAAACATAATAGAACTCTGAAGTTTGGATAAAATCCAAACTGCTTAGCCTGGAATAGAAGGCCTTGTATGATCTGGTTGCAGCCTCTATCTTATTTATTCAGTCATTCTAAGGTTCCTGCCCTTAAGGAACATACTACATAATAGGGCAGCAAATAATCAAACAAGCAATTATAATATAGATTGGTAAGTGCTACAAGATGTGCAAGCATAGGATGTTATGGAGGGGTCTCTCCTATCTTAGTTTTGAGGGGTCAGGAAAGATCTTTAGAGAAAAGAATAGATAAGCTAAGACTTGATGAGTTGAAGTTATTCAGGAAGGGGAAGAACAGTAGAGAGTAGGGTTCCAGAATAGGAGCCATCATGTTAGGGCCCAGAGAGAAGAGAACAGGGAGCTTTCTGAGAATTTCAACTTCATCTGGAACAGGTGCTTAGGGCAGGAGCGAGGAGGGACACAATAATTGAGGATAAAAAAATAAAAAGAGACATCATGAACATCTTTTTAGGCTGTTAGAGTTTAGACTTTCACTTAAGGGCAATGGGAAGCCATTCAAAGGCTTTCAGGGAGGAGTTGCAGATCAGATTTGTGCTTCGGAAATATTCCTCTGTTGTAATGGAGAATGGGCTACAGAGAGGCAAGAGTGAAGTCAGAGAGATCAGCCAGGAAAATACTATAGGAGCCCAGAATAGAGATAACTGGGCCTCAGCGAGTGGCGGTGGAGAGAAGCGGATGTTACCCGGACATATTCGAGATGCAATAAATCACATGATGATTGGCTGGTGAAAGGGAGAAAAGAGGTAAGGGTGACATCCAGAACTCCAGCCTAGGTGATCTGGGGATAATGACATCATTCCCTGTGTTAGGAAACACAAGAGGAAGGTCAGATTCCAGAAGGAAGCTGCTGAGTTCTCTTTGAAATATGCTGACTTAAAGTTCCTGTGAGACATACATAAGATGTCCAGTGGATACTTGTGTTTGCAGACCTCACACCCAGGGCAGACAGTTGAGGCAAAGACATAAGTGTGACAGTCAGCCACACATACAACACACAGCTAGGAGAGGCAGAGGAGAGAAAAATCCCCCATGCAACTCTATCATATCATCTCTCCTTACCTATATGGCTTTTGACTTCCTGTAGCAGAACTGAACTCACTAGCATATAGGGGATCTTGTAAAAGAGTAGCTTTCTGAAAGAGGAAAAAAGTGGATATTGTTAGAATTTTTGTTTACTGAAAATCAATTCCCCCTACCTTTAGTCAATATCATATATCAATTGTTTAATCCTTTCTATTGTGCATGATTTGTTTATATAACTCATTCCAGTGTTTGATAACACCACAGGGAATTCTTTCTTTATCTAGTTTTTAAAAAGTTTTAAACATAGCATTTGCTCATTATAAAATAAAATTATTCATCAAAATCAAACAATACAGAACTGCATAAAGTAAAAGATAAAAGTTCTCTCTTTTTCCTTACTCCTTCCATCCCATTATTCAAAGTATCTGACTACTATCAATTTGGTTTATGTCCTTTCAGGCATATAAAGACATTAATTATAGCATATACATTTATAGTATTTATATATTATATATTTTTATAATACATATACTTAATCCTAGACAAATTATATCACATATATTAATCTGGACCTTGATTTTTTTCACTTAACATATGGTGGGCAGTTTTCATGTCTGTATATATAGATTTACTTCAATCTTTATGATTACCTGGCATTCCACAGCACAGATATGCAATACTTTTGTTAACTATTCCCTTATTAATGGAGTTATTTTCTCCTTAAATCTTTAGTGTTGCCATTTCCCATTTATTCTGGGTCCTCAAAACAGACATGTAGTGTTCAGCAACTTCTCTAAATAATCTTTTCTTTATGTTGAGGCTTAACATACAGGTCAAAAGGAATTTCTGAAATGTTGCTGATTTGCAACTCCCAACAAGCTTAACCCTCTCTTATTCTTAATATCAGAGCAGAGTAGTGGGCAGATGATAGAAAGGGAAATGTGTGCTTTTTCTTACTACTTTTGTCATAGTTATATGTTAAAAAAAAAAAGCTGCCCTTTGTTCCCTCTCCAAATGTTTATGCTTTCTTTAAATCTAGAATTTTAATTTGGGGTATCCCTTAGTTATTTAGCTTTCTAGCAGCTATCTTCACAACATATAAAGGGCAAAGAATTACTACATTTCATCTTTATAGAAGTTGAGATGCTAAACAACCCAGATGTAATTATTTTTGGAGAAAGTTACAGATAAAATGGGCTACTGAAAGAGGCTCAACTCTCTGGAAATCCTTAAAATCCGGATGAGTGCTAATAATTTCTATTTGGATGGTTTGAGTTAATTTTACTTAAAAGAATAGAGAGATTCCCTTTCTCAGGAACATTTCTCTGCTTCAACATGAAGGATCATTCTGGATCTCAAGGAACAAGAGATCTTAAGGAACAAGAGTTTACCCAAGATAAGTTTCACTGACTTAGGACATGATTTTTTTTCAATTTCCTAAAATTTATAAATTTATCACCAAGACTAACCAAAGGTGACCAACCTGATAAAAGAATTCAACAGTGTCACAAAAAAAGTTACAACTCTTAAAGAGCTTATTTTGAATTAGTATAATATTATTACTAGAATGAACGCTAACTTGATTTATCATTTACATGTGAAATACTTGCTTATTCCTTTTCCATCTTTCAAGGGATAGAACATTTTTAAAAATTTTTTTAGAAGTTTTTAGAGACAGGAGTCTCATTATGTTACCCAGTCTAATCTCAAACTCCTGGCCTCAAAGGATCCTCCCGCCTCAGCCTCCCACAGTGCTGGGATTACAGGCGTGCACCCCTGCGCCCAGCTCATGTTAGTTACTGCTATTGCATTTATTACTGGAAGGACTATATATAGCTTCAAGGTAATGAGTTGGCCAATCTGACTTGTACCAGCCATGCCTCTGCTTGAAAACTTAAAAAGTAGTACTAAAACTTGAAGCTGATCAATTCAGGGAAGCATAAACAGTTATTTTGAATGAAATGCACAGATTTTTTTAAAGTCAATTAAGTTTTGGCTTTTCTATTTGAATATATGAGATCTGGTGTGTTTTTTTAATTTCTTTTTTTTTTTTAGAGGCAGGGTCTTACTCCATCACCCAGGCTGGAATGAGGTAGCCCAGTCATAGCTCATTGCAACTTCAAACTCCTGAGCTTAAGCAACCCTCCTGCCTCAACCCCCTAGTAGCTGGGACTACAGGCATGAACCAACATGCATGGCTAATTTTTACATTTTTTGTAGAGACAGGGTCTTGCTATGTTGCCCAAGTTGAGATCTTTTTTTAATAGGCCAGGATTTTCCTTTATTTATGATTTGTTTACATTTTTAATTTGAAGAAAGCTGTTTAAAAATTTAGAGAGGATTTTTAAATATTTGAAGGCTTCTGAACTGTCCTATGAGAAAAAAATGAGTTGCCTTGTAATCTTTTACAATTTTTAGCCATTTATAAAACCCCCATTTCTTAGTTTCTTCTGAGTTAAATAGTCTTTCATATTCATTAATATTATTATGTTGAAAGTGTAACCAAGGCCATGCTCATACCATTCACTGCAGGACAGCCAATTCATCGAGAGGCAAGGTGCTGGGGCTGGGAAAGCAACTTTTATTCAGAGAGCCGCAAACCGAGAAGATGGTGGACTAATGTCCCAAAGAACCATCTTAAGTTAGTATGAACTTTAGGCTCCTTTTTATCTTAAGGGAAGAAGAAGGAGGGGGATTGGGTTGCAAGAATTAACCAAGGATCTCAGACATCTGGGCATCTGTGAGGATCTGATGAGGTTGTAAAACTTCTTTGTTCTTGGTCAGTTAACTCTGGAGGACAAAGGTCAAGATGTTCCTAAAAATCTTTAACATAGCACTGTCACTCATATGGGTGTCTTCCTTTTCTCCTTGGGAGTTAGTTTTGGAAAAGGGGTGGTTGTCACCTTTCTTCTAACCTATGTGCAGAGCTAAGCAGAAGCTTCTAACTGAAAGAATATTACCACGGGGGGCAAAGCAAAATGGAGCTAGTTATGGTAAGCTTCCCTTCCACCCTTACAAAAGATCAATAGCAGAAATTACATATCACTGAAGATAACTCAAAAGGATTATATTATTCTTTTAATAAATTACTTATTTTTTAAACTGATCATGATATAATAAAAAGATCCCTAAATGTGAGTTTGTACACTGCCCCTAAAGTTTCTACACAATCTTGAATAAGTCACTTAAATATTTTGAGCTTGCTTCAGTTTCCTCATTTATTAAATAAGGGACTTAAAATAGTAATCTCCAGATAAAATTATCTGATCTTATAATATGACTCCCATTAACCTATTATACTTTCAATAGTGCAGCTAAGAAATACAGAAACATTAGTGACATAATTGAACTTTATCTGAGGTCTGTGACACCCTAGAGAACTGCAAAAGACCACCTGCTCACAAATATTCCAAGATAAGACCTGTTTCCCCTCCTTCCTCAGGACTCTTGGGAGACCCACTGATGACTACCATGTTAACCTGCCTCCACGAAATCCCAGGTTCTTCTCCTTTTCTGTAAGACACTCCTCATTAATGAGCATTTTGCCTATTGCAACAGCCTGAATAAAATCATCTCCTTAATTGTCCAGTGCATTTTGTTTTTCACAATATTATTAAATTCCAAGGCTAGATTTCCAAAATGGGAAGAAGAGTAGGGACAGCATGTTTGCCCTTAAAAAAAAAAAATTCAAGTCAAGGTTAATTTATGAGGACACTTACTATAATATAATTTTTCCATGAACTTTTTAAGTGCAGAAATATTGATGAGGTTGTGGAAATAACATACAAATGAAGTTCTGACTCCTTTTTCTCTAGGTTTGAGTTGCTCTGCAAAGGGGAAGCTAGGAAGGAATTTCCTAAGTAAAGCTCATTTCCGTTCCCGTTGCTCTTAAAAGGAATTTCACTTAGAGAGTCTTTGTGATCTGGAAGTCCCTGGGGTTCTCTTGTGTTTGTTGTGCAAGACGGCTCGCTGACAGCCTGGCAAGTAGCTGGTATGGAATGACAGCTCCTCCTGGAGGGGGAAGGTAAGGGTCGAAAGGCACCTTGGCCTTGAAAGGACAGCTTCTTGAGGTCTGACTGAGGGCGGAGAGTAGAGTCCTTGGACGGAGTGTTGCTCTCCTGGTGGTACCTGTTAGGTAGAATGTAATGTTAGACATGTATTCAGAATTTAACAGTAAGAAACCAAGAGAAACTGATGGCCCAAATGCAGCAGTTTGAGACTCTGGAAGCAAATGTTTTCAAGTAAAAGGAATGCTTGTTAAGAGAAGGGAGTGATTTAACCTCACTTGGGGTTTATTACCCATTGACTAAAGGAGATATGATATAGCAATCCTTTAGTATACTTTTCTGCTTTCAGAAATAACAAACTACCCAAGGTCATATAAAGAAGCATGTTTTATATTGAAAGTGTTGCGCCTGTCCTTTCACGGAGCCCCAATACTGCCACTGAAGGGACTTTTTCATTCTAGTCTTGAAACCTGATTGTCCTTTCATTGTGCATTGCTAATGGGTCCTATAAAGAAAAAACTATTCAAATGGAGATACAAAGAGATTTTTTAAAATAGTGTTGTTACCAACCTCTGGGTTCTTGGTCCCCAAGTCAATAGAAATTGGCATGAGAAGGAGAAAGGAATTTATATAGGCAAGGCTTTGGGGTGGGAGTTGCTCAAACAAAAGGGAGATAGTGCTGGTTAAGTAGCAACTAGACTGGCTCTCCAAACAAGGGGCTGGGGAACTTTTAAGGGGTAGAGAGAGAAAGTTTCATGCCAGCATTGAAATCATAGCATGAAGAGGCAGAGTTTTGTGGGCCGCTGTCTATCCTTCGATCATGCTTCTTCATACATCACATGTCTTGTTAACATGTTACATCTCCACCCTTAGGCATGATTTTTAGCATTAAAATGAGGCAAAAGGCCTATGAGTGGTCAACTTTGGGATTCATCTCGGCAGTAACCAGTTTGTGCTGGCTTTGACTGGGGCCAATGGACCCCTGCTCCAAAGGTTGCCATGTCCTCTTAAAGAAAGCAGAACTACTTTCTGTTGAAGCTGGGTGTTAAGCATTCTCAAAGCTTTTGTTCAGTATTGTAAGCAGACTTAAGCTTTGGCTCAAGGCTCAGGCAGGTAGCCAAAGTCCACCTCCTAAACTATCTCAATGTTTTCTTCAATTCACCTCTTGCTAATACTCTTCTGATTTCCCAAATATCATCCCAATAGCATCCACAATTTTTTCAGAAACAATGCTGTGTCCCATTCCTTTTCCTTTCCTGTTCTCTCCAGCTAACCACAGCCTTTCTCCACTCTGCTGCACAAGGAAGCAAGCCGGAGAATCTGAGAAGTTGCAGAGTAGGATGAGATCTAAATTCCAACCCTAGCTCTGCCACTTAGTGGTTATGTGACCTTTGTTAAAGTTTATGGAGGCTGTTGTTTTGAGACTAGGCACCAGCAGACCAGACTAAACCAGAAGGGAGTCACTTGTGCTAAGTGCCAGCAATCAAACTGAACCTTAAAACCCAGTTTTCCAGAAAAAAATAGGAGATTCCAGTCAACCTGAGTCAGTAATGAGGAAGTCCCCACTGTTTTAACCCTATAAGGAAAGTAACTTTGAAACGACTGTCAACTGAAAAGAACCCAAACTCTGTAAAATAATTTAAAGAACTTTATTCTGAGCCAAATATGTGTGACTATGGTCCAGAGAGCCACACCCAAGAACCCCTGAGCAAGTGGTCTCACCGCTGTTGACTTATTGTTTGGTTTTATACATTTCAGGATAACGTTCAGGACGAACGTTTAATCTTCTCCTGAGACCAGGGCTTTTAAAATCATTCAACTCTTGAATTGACTCAATGACACTTGTGCTGTCAGTGACTGAAACTTGCCCAATGCTTTCAGAGTTCAAAGTTCAAAAAAACTGACCCAAGGCCAGACATCAAACGGGCAGAAATATGTTCTTTGCTGTTTGTTCTCTATTATCCTGAAACAGAATTGTCTGGATAAGGATCACAAGGTAATAGTCACCAGATAAAGTTGAGATGGCCCAAGACCAAAAACACCCATTGTAGTTAAGCAACAATAGCCCGAAGCCGAGACATGTGACACTGGTCAAGTAGGCCCAGCCCTACTGCAGAAACCCTCCCTTTAAAAAGCACTGTTCTTCTGCTTAAAGGCAGAATGGTGTCTTTTGAGATGCTAGTCTGCCACCCTCCTCATTTTCCTGCAAATTAATAAACTTCTTTTTCCCTGTCCTTAAACCACTTGTCCTTGTTCTTTGTTCCCACTGATTCGACCTCAGGGACAAGTATCTACTCTTGGTAACAGTAATTGATATTTTGAGATGCTTTGGCTTTATTCCTAATAAATTTAATTGATTCTAATTTAAATTTGGCTATGGTTCCTAACACTTTTAAAGTTTTCCTGTTACACTCTAACCCTCTACCTCAAATGTATGTGAATGTTTGATAGTAACTTAAATTATATAAAGGAGTTTACTATTTAAAGGAAGCCCAGGTGGATTCTATTTGTGAATTCAATAAATTGGTAATACTAATAGATGAATTAAAAAAACAAAAATATCTGGCTGGAATTGAATATTACCTGTTTAAAATTCAGGAGGCAACCATTTTTAACAATATGGCAGTTATGAATTTGTCACAAAACGCCTTCTCTTAGGTAATACTGTAAATACTCAGTGCTGTGTCCAGGATGCGGAGCTCCAAAGTGGGGTTTAAGAATATGCTGTCAAGTAAGCAAACACCATCTAACTCCTTGGAGAACGCTTGGCATTAACACAGTGGCTGGATTCCACCTTAAACCTTGTCCTTTCACTAAATGATTACTTATTACTCATTTTCTGAACTTTTGTGTACAGCACACTGACTGCCCCACTATTAATGGAGATGTGGTATATATAAAAGAAAAAAAATCCCCATCCTTGCCCAAGTTGTTTATAATTATTGGTAATAATTAGAAAAAGAAAAAAGAAAGAACTTATAGTTGTCAAAAAGGAGATGAAGTGTCTGTCTTCTCTGTTGTTCTTGTTGTTGTTCCTGTTATTTATTTCATTGATTTCTGCCCTTATCAGTATATTTTCTTCTTCTTTTTTTTTTTCTTTTGAGACGGGCTTGCCCCATCACCCAGGCTGGAGTGCAGTGGCACAATCACAGCTCACTGTAACTCGAACTCCTGGGCTCAAGCAATCTTCCTGCCTCGGTCTCTCAATGTGGTGGGATTACAAGTGTGAGCCACCACACCTGGCCTTCTTTCTTGTTTCTTTAAGTTGCTGTGTTGACGCAGGATTTGCTTGCAGTGGAGGCTTGGGAAAGAGGAAAGTAGCTGAAGTAGAAAAATATCTGGCCTTCTGAACAGCACTCTTCTATTGTTAGTACGGAAGACAGCTGATACCTCTACTAAGATTGCCTGTTATCTTAGGGTCAGCCCTATTGGGTGTGTTGCATTGTGCTCTGGCATAAAGCCATCACAGGTGGAACCAAGGCAACTTGATGTTGGAGCGGGAGATTAGATGTGCTAACCAAGGTTTATGTAGGGGTTCTCTGTGATGTACAACACACACTACAGGGACAGGGTCACCATGCATTTCCACTAGTTATCATTGAACAAATACAGTGCCTACTGCACTGATTTAGACACTAGGGATATAAAAGTGAAAAAGATAGAATAAGTCTCTATCCTCATGAAGTTTATATCACGAATGTTGAAATTACATTGTCTCTGGCACTAGACCATGTGTCAAGGTGGTAAGAGCTACTATCTGGGAAAGACAAGATATTCATGTCTGAAGTAAACATTGAAAGCACCATATATGAAGAAATCTATGTTTATTTATATTTCTGTTACCACATTGCATGAAATCATATGTCACATGACCTATTTTTGCCAAATTTAGAGAGTGTGTCTGGGATAGTCTGTCTTGAAATGTATACAACCTTATGTACATGAAATTCACATGATTTTTGCTGATAGCTCATTGCACGGAACTTGTCATATGGCCATCTCTAGTTACAAGAATATCTAGGAAGGTATAATAGATGTTTTAAACTGAGCACATTGCCATCCCAAACAAAATCGAGATTCAGTTAATAAAGACTGAAAGAATTTGTTTGTTCATTCTGTTGGCTTTTCTAAGTAGATGATCATAATAGTGTGTAGATAATGACATTTATATATTTTTTTCTTCAAATACAAATGCAACATATTTCTTTTTCTCTCTTTATTGAATGGTCCAGAACTGTCAGTTTTATGTTAAATAGCAGCAGTGAGAGTGGCCATCCTTGTCTTATTCCCTATCTTAAAAAGAACACATACAGATTTTTCTCTAATAAGTATCATGTTTGCTGTAGGTTTTGTTATATAAACTTTACCACATTAAGAAACCTCTCTTCCATTTCTAGTTTGCTCTGAGTTTTTATCATGAATATATATTGGACTTCATTAAATGCTTTTTCCTTACCAATTGAGATAATCATATGATTTTTCTCCTTTCATCTGTTAATGTAGTCAATTACAATAGATTTTATGATGTGGTATCATCTATACCTTTCTGGAATAAATCTTTCTTAATTATGTTTTTAATATACTATTAGATTCAGTTAAATGTTATTTTATTTAGGACTTTTTTTTAATAAGAGACAGAGTCTTGCTCTGTTGCCCAGACTGAAGTGCAGTAGCACAATCACAGCTCACCGCACCCTTGAATTCCTGGGATCAAGTGATCCTCCTGCCTCAGCCTTCCAAGTAGCTAGGACTACAGACGAGCACCATCACAGCTGGCTGTTTTTTAAATTTTTTGTAGAGACGAGGTCTCGCTATGTTGCCAAGGCTGGTCTTGACCTCCCAAAGTCCTAGGATTACAGGCCTACTTGTCTTTCTTTTTTTTCTATTGTCCTTATTTGGTTTGGTGAACAAGATTATACCACTCTCAAAAAGTAAATTGAGTAGCCTCTATTCTTTCTCTCATTTTTGAACAACTGTTCCTTTAAGAATTGATAGAACTTACCGAAAAACTATCTGAGGCTTTGTTTTATTTGGGGAAGGTGGTCTTTAATTTCATTATTGTTCTTTGAAATTTTATGTAATTTCTTGTGCCAATTTTCATATTTTATATTTTTCTAGGGAATTATGATTTCATCTAAGAAGTGAAATTTATTAGCATATATGTATTTATAAATATATTTCTTACAAATCTCTTTTGTCTGTAGTTATTTCTTTTTTTATATTCTGTAATTTATTTACATTCTGTTTATTTGCACTTTTGTTTTTTTTCCCCCTAGAGACAGGGTCTTGCTATGTTGCCCAGGCTGGTCTCAAACTCCTGGCCTCAAGCAATCCTCCTACCTCAGCCTCCCTAGTAGCTGGGACTACAGGTATGTGCAACCACACATGGCTTATTTGCATTTTTCTTAATCTCTTTTGCCAGAGGTCTATATATCTTTTACATCTTTTCAAAGAACCAAGCTACTGGTTTTATTAATCTTATCTATTGTTTTTCTTTTTTATTGTAGGTGTTATTTCATTGATTTCTGTCCTTAACATTATTATTTTCTTCCTTCTTATTTGGGCTTGTTCAGATGTTCTTTTTACAATTTCTTTTTTTTTTTTTTTGAGACAGAGTCTCACTTGTCACCCAGGCTAGAGTGCTATGGTGTCATCATAGCTCACTGCAACCTCACACTCCTGGGCTCAAGTGATCCTCCTGCCTCAGCCTCCTGAGTAGCTGAGACTATAGGCCTGTGCCACCACGCCCAGCTAATTTTTCTATTTTCTGTAGAGATGGGGGTCTTGCTCTTGCTCAGGCTGGTCTTGAACTCCTGACCTCAAGCAATCTTCCTGCTTCAGCCTCCCAAAGTGCTAGGATTACAGGCATGAGCCACTGCTCCTGGCCTTAATTTCCTTTATTATTTTCAGCAGTTTGATAATGATGTGTCTGGGTGAGTTTATCTTGTCTGGGGTTCACTGAGTTTCTTGAATCTGTAAGTTCATGTCTTTTGCCAAACGTGGAGAGTTTTTGGTCATTATTCCTTCAAATATATTTTCTGTACTACACTTTTTCTCCTCTCCTTATGAGTCCCTGAAGACATGAATATTAGATCTTTTCATATTATCACAGAGTTCTCTGAGATTAGTTCATTTTTTTCTTCATTCTTTATTCTCTCTGTTGTTCAGATTGGATAATTTCTATTCATCTATCTTCAAATTCAATGACTCCTCTGTCATCTCTGTTCTGCTAATTGAGTTCATTCAGTGAATTTTTAAAATTTCAGTTATTGTAGTATATTTTTCATTCTAAAATTTCCCATTTGGTCCCTTTTTACATCTTCTATTTCTCTGCTGAGACTTTCTATCTTTCCATTTGTTTCAAAGGGGTTCACACTTACTTGTTGGAGCATGGCTATAATAGTTGCCTTAAAATCTTTGATAATTCCATCTGCATCATCTTGGGATTGATATCTGTTGATTGTATTTTCCTTCATAAAATGTTGAAATTTTCCTGGCTCCTCAAATGTTAAGTAATTTTGCTTGCATATGGGACATTTTGAATATTATGTGACTCAGGGTATTGTTTAAATTCTATGAAGAAGGTTGATTTTTTTTTTTTAATCAGTCAATCAGTTGCTCTGTGTATTCTGTTCGGGATTTTTATTTGCATTCATTGGGAAAGGTGGGGGAAAGTGTGTTTACTCTAGCTTGACCAGAATCAAAACCTTCTTGATTAATTTTATTACATCAAAATTAAAATTATATTCAATAAAAACACCACATAGACAAAGCTAATAGGTAGCTAACAAAACAGGAGGTGATATTTGTAATATCTAAAACCAACAAGCAGGTTAATATGTAGAATGTACAAAACAATTTTGCTCCTCACTATATATCTCAGGGAAATTTTCAAACAGATCTATAAAGAGAGGAAGGGAGTAGAAGAGAAGAAGAGGAAGATAGAAGTAAAAGGATGGAGGAGGGGAGTGAGGAGGAGAAGAAAAAGTATTGACTCTACCCCAATGCTCAATCATTTTTTTCATATGTTTATAAATATCAATAGATAGTTGATGAATGAATATTTGTTAATAATAAACTCTGAGCAAATTATGTACAAGAGAATATATCTAATATTTTCAGAGTCAATTTTGAGATATATCAAGAAATAAAGACTTATATGAACAAATGTTGGAGGCCCTGCATGCTTTCTCTTGAGTCTCTAAACTTCCTGGATTCATATGCTTACACACACAGTATATTTACATAAACATAGGACTTGGTCCTGTAATAGAACTAGAACAACTTATAGCATAAGAAATTCTCAGAAAATTAATATAGATGAGGTACCTCATGCCATATTACTGCCCAACAGCATTTTCATTTTTTAAATAATATAGTATTATTAGTGAGAGTAGAAAAAGAGGAAAGTCATTTTGCCCCAGGGCTTGATCAAAGATTCTGAGGATGCTGAAATAGATTATTGCTCAGTGATTGACTTACTGATAATCAGCAGTAACAAAAGAGCTAAGTTTTAAGAAGGATGCACTAAATGCCATACAGAGTTTAAGCACCTTATATGTACCTGATTTAGTCACTACCTATAATGCCTGTGAGATAGGTACTATCATGAGCCCCATCCTATCTATGAGAAGAATGAAGCCTGGAAAGATTAAATAGCTAGCTTAAGTCAGAGTCAGCCAGTATGGCTCCAGGGCCTGCATGTTTACCTACTATGCAGGGAGGGAGAACCCAGCTCCCTTTCTCTTCCTTCTGCTAAGAAATGCTTTTTGTTAGAGAAAAATGTAAGCTTCACCTTCTTGGGGTTTTTTGTGGGTTTTTTTTTTTGTTGTTGTTGTTGTTTTGCTTCTATTTTGCTAATGATGTACAATTTAGTTAGTGCAACACATTTTGATTTCATAAAGATGCCAAGTTAGTCAACTCTAATTCTGTTTATTAAACAGATCAGTTTTTTCAAAAGCTCATCCCTTTATTTTCCATGTATTGTGATTAGAAAATCTGCTTTCAAACTTTCATTAGCTAAATACCAGTAGAGGCTACAGATAGATGTAAACTCAGATCAAATTCCACCCTGGTGGGTATGGGCTTAATAGACCTAGATTGAAGGCTAAGCATTGTCACACTATTTCTTTCTTTTCCTCTTCCATTATTTAAGGTGAATTCAATTTTATATAACTCTTACTCTGCGCCAGCCCTATTGGTCTCAGTCTTCCTCTATGTTTTTTACTCTCTCAAGCAATAGGCAGTCTTTTTTTTTTTTTTAGCTTTAGGGAACTCTTAAGTAGGTCACGATACACTTTTCCTAAGAGAACATTTTGGTGAAATATCTACTTGTGTTTTCTCCTGTAAAATGCGTATGAATACGTGGAACTATCTAGTAATGAAGAGTTACACTAAAGAGAGAGAAACCTAAATATTGAATCTCATTATAAGAGATCACTAGTCTATTTTCTATCCCTTAAGTGTTTAGAGGCCTACTGTTTACTATTACCCTGAAAAGTAATCATACTTATGTAAGTGATGTCCCAAGATAACAGCAGCCTTCTTATGACCTGCAGCTTCTCATAATTAGGCCTAAAACTTTACACCTAGGAGGTGTTTCAAACCTCTGTACATGACAACATCCTTTAGTCCTGTTATTAGTGTTTTCTATCCTGGCCTGCCTTTTGTTTAGACTTCTGACTCAAATGTTTAATTATGGAGATGACAGTGCTAGAAAACTATGGGATAGTAGACCCAGCTCCCTCCCCACACCCTTTATTTGGAAACTGTTCCTTCCCTCCACATATGGAGCACACAGAAGCTGCCATGTTTTTAAAGACCCTGATGTCTTAGCTGTGGTGGGTACTTTTCAGCAGTAAGTCATTTATTCAAGCTGAGCAATCAGAGACCTTCGGGATTTTTAAAATTTGATATAAGACAGTATGTGTGTTAGCCTTTGGTGGTAGGAGCTGAAAAAGGTGAGTTTAAGACAGTTGGTGACTTTGTTTGCTGCCCCATGCAGGTCGTGATATTCAGTGAGAAAAAATGAAGATGACACACAAACATCAGAGAAGGAGACGGGGACAGAGTTCCGTGACACTCAAGCCCCACGCCGTGCCAAAGTTCCAGCTTCATTCATTCTTATCATTCCAACATTCCCATTATTTGGCTTCTAAAATTTGCTGAGTTTGCTCACCATTGTACATCTAATATCAAACACAGAGCCCAGCAATTCAAATAATCCAGAATAGATAGATCTACATCTGTATCTGTCTTTCTCTATTTTTATACCTCTCTATGTGTATCTGTTGAATGAATGTTGAATCACATGAGTTGCACCAGTAATTCCAATACATTCCCCTTTTAACCTAAGCTGGATTTCTGCCACTTTTAACAGAGTTCTAACCTCCACAGTAACCTAAAACAACAACTGCAAACATTACTTAGAAACCTCTTCTGTTTTTCTAAATTGGAGGAAAACAATTGGAGATGATAGTGGCTTATCCTTCGGTATTGGCAGTGGAGATAGAAGCTGATGAACTAGAGATGCATTATGGACTTAGGAGTCTCAATAATCCAGGAGAAGACTGACATCATTGTACATTGTCTAGGCCAGTAGTCCCCAAACCTTAGTAGCTAGCTAACAGAATCATCTAGGGAGCTACGAAAACAGATTGCTGAGGATTCAGTAGCCTGGGGTAGAGCCCAGGAGTCCAAGAGCCCTTGAAAGATTCTGATACACCTCCAGGCTTGAAATAACTATAGATTTTTGCCATTATTCCAGGTCAGCTTTATTTCCACACCCCAGAAGATCTAGGCTAACTCCTGACATGGCCCAGTCAGCACAGGTTAAGGGCGTGGACTACTCTCAAAACAGTAAGAGCACCTTAAGAAGCAGCAATGGGTATCTGGGATTCTGGCCTACTGACAAGCAAATTCACGCCCTGCAGCCAATCTAACCCCAAACAGGGGGAGTGCTTGGGGGAAATGAGATCTCGTTACTCAACTGACTTCTCCAACTAACCTTGTTTTGGATACTTTACTTTGTTAAGAAAGTTTTCTAAAATTGTGTGGTTTTGCCTTTTTGTAAAAGGCAGAATAGTAGGCATACATGAATCTTTGATAATTGGGGTCCTTCTTGGCTTCAGGATTGTCTTCATTAATATAGTCTGGAACTAGAATTGGTGAGTTGTCCTGAAACAGCAGGATCCCAAAACAGAAGCTGAGGGGAGGGGGACTTTAGTGCCCCCCACTCCCTAGGATCCCCAATAGTCCTCCCCCAAGTGAGCCACCACAAATAAATATATATGCTGCATAAAAATAATGGATTTGTGTCTGCTAAGGGAAAAAGGGTTTCAAGCTACCCCAGATAAGCATACAGTCTAAGTAAAAGAGTTCCCTAATCTCCCCTATTGCTGTCCCCAAAATCCCCTTTTATGGAAATTCTAAAACCATCACTGGCTCCAGGAAGGATCTGATGCTAGTCCAAATTCTCTGCCATACATACTGGTATAAACTTTCTTCTGCTTCCAGCCAAGATGGGAAAATAGAGACCAGATATACCCTCCCATGTGAAATAACCAAAACTGGACAAAATATAGGCCCAAAAAAATAGCTTTCAAGACAGTAGACATCAGGCGACAAAAGACAGTGAGCCCTAAGAGGTGGGAAATAATCAAGGTGAGACCTAATGATTGCCCCAGTTTACTTCCTTGGAAAAGTTTCCAGGCCACAGTGTAGGGAGGAAGTGATAGATACTGATTGTGGTGATGGTTTCCTGGATGTATATATATGATAAAACATTTATGTACAGTTTCTCCTATGTTAATCATACCTCAATAAAACTGTTAAAACAAAATTCTATGGACAGAGCTTCTTTCCTGGAGCTACTAAAATAGAAATCCTGAGGGAGTAACCATTTTAAATCTGTATTATTAAATTATCACACTGTTGTGTCAATAAAAATCCAAGCACAAAATTTCATAGGGAGAACAAAGATGCTTCTTAGGTGCTATGGTTTGATTATTTGTCCCCTCTAAAACTCATGTTGAAATTTAATCTCTAATGTGGCAGAATTCAGAGGTGGGGCCTTTAAGAGGTGATTGGGTCCTGTGGTCTCTGCCCTCATGAATGAATTAATCCATTCATGGATAAATAAATTAATGGGTTACCATGGGAATAGGACTGACTTTATAAGAAGAGGAAGACAGACCTGAGCTAGCACGCTCAGCCTCCTTGCCATGTGATGCCCTGCATCCCCTTGGGACTCTGCAGAGGGTCCCCAGGAGCAAGAAGACTCTCATCAGATGCAGCCCCTCAACCTTGGACTTCTCAGCCTCCATAACTGCAAGAAATAATTTCCTTTTCCTTAGAAATTATCTAGTTTCAGGTATTTAGCTATATGCAACAGAAAACAGACTAAGATACTAGGGAAGGCTAGAGAGAGGACAGCACAGAGAAAGGAGAAAGAGCACAGGATGGAGAAAATGGAAACAAACTTGACCACTTGACAAGTGTGTTGACGGTTGGAACCAGCAGGGGTGGTTTGCTGGAGAGGGCCCTTTTCTCGCTGTACTTTCTCTCATGCTCACCTTCTCTCACTGTTTGAACAAGAGGACCTATAAGGTGGTGGTGTTTTTTAGTTGCCACAATAAGTGGGAAGCATTACTGGCATTAGTGGACAAGAGCCAGGGAAGCTCAAGTCTCACAATGTGTGGGACCATTATGAATGACCACAAATGGTGCCACACAAAATGCCAGTAGCACTCCGTTGAGAAAGCCTCCTGGAAGGAATTCAGCTGCACAGGCTGTCGGGCCCTTCCCCAACACCAGCATTATAAAGGAGTCTCAATGTGTGTTTAAGGCTACAGTTTGCAATGCTAAATAGAACACTTACTAGTCAACCCTGTCTTGCCCAGTAAGCTTTTCTAATGTTTTAGCTTCAAATATAATCAGAACCCCCAAAGCCTTGAGAACTCTGACAGGAACACAGGAACAGAGAGACCATTTTTATAGCTAATTGCTTAAACTCTAATTTAAGCACCTTTAAGAAAATTACAGTTACTGTAGCCAACTTTCCACCAATTTTCTTGTCCAAGATAATTGGTTGTGTGGTTACAATTCCATAAAGCACATTGGCAATATGTTCCCAGTAGGGAAAAAAACACCTTCCTAAACCTTTTTTTTTTTTTTTTGGTGAGACAGGAAGTTATAATAATGAAATTTATGTTTAGAAGACACCTTGTAGGTCCTCCTGTTCAAACAGTGAGAGAAAGTACGAATGAGAGAAAGTACAGTGAGAAAAGGCCCCTCTCCAGCAACTTAAGCAACGCATCGGGGTACACAGTAGGTTTCTGAATACTCGCCAGTTAGGAGTTCACTTTTCCTGTACAGCATTTTGCTTTCCTAACCTGGATATTTCCCCCTGGCCATGAACTCCCTTTCAGGACCCCAGTTCACATTAACTTTCCCCATGCCTATATAGTCCTTGACTGGCAGCTCCTAGAATCCTATGCTCCTAACTTAGTAAACTCCTTTTTAAATTTACACCCAGACTTCATTCTCATCTTCCAGACTGAAATTTCAACTGCCAGATGAACTTCTCCACCAGGTGAGGCCCACTAGGACCTCAAGCTTAATTTGTCTAAACCTGGGCTTTATTTTTTCTGAAATAAAAAAAAAAAAAAAAAAAAAAATGATTAAGGCAGAGATCCTATCCTTGAGAAGCTGATTCTAACCAGAATATACAGCCTTTGCAAAAATAAAAATAATACAAAGTACACATGCTAAATGTCCTAAATGGGTTTGAGCAATTTGTCAAAGAGATTTAAAGAAGGTGAAGATGATGTTCAGTTGTGGGAAGTCAAGATGCCAGAAGACCACTGGTAAGGGAATAGCACACATGGTGATGGGATATTGCAGTTGGAGGGAAAAGCGGAAGAAGGGTAGAGGCAGGAAGCAAATGGAACATGTATTAGGAACAGTGAGCAGTCCAGTGTGATTTAAAAATAGAACCTAAAAGTGAAATTGGGCCCATACTTTGGAGGGTCTTAAAAGTCCACATGAAAACTTTACATTTCATTTCATAGGATTTGAGAAAACCACCAAAAGTTTTCACCAGGAGGATGATATGATAAAAATCATTATTACAAAAAAATGATCTGATGATTGTGCTTAAAATGGATTGAAGTGGGTCAGGCACAGTGGCTCATGCTTGTAATCCCAGTACTTTGGGAGGCCAAGGTGGAAGGATCACTTTAGGCCAGCAGTTCGGCACCAGCCTGGGCAACGCAGCGATATCCTATCTCTACAAAAAATTTTAAAAATTAGCTGGGCATGGTGGTGTGTGCCTGTAGTCCTGGCTTGGGAGGCTGAGGAAGGAGGATCTCTTAAGCCCACGAGTTGGAGGCTGCAGTGAGCTATAATCGCAGCACTGCACTCTAGCTTGGGTGACAGAGAGAGACCCTGTCTCAAAAAACAACAACAATAAAAAAGATTGAAGTGGGGATAGACCAAAGATTGGTGGGAAGCCCTAAGAATCTGAATTGGGCATGCTGTAGCAGGAATAAAGAGAAAGGAGTGGATTCTGGAAGAGACACTTCAGAGGCGGAATCCACAAGACTGGAGATGGATTGAAAATAGGAGAGATGGAGAAACCACTGTGGTTTCAAGCTGGGGTGGACTGAATGGTGATACCCTTCAAAGAAATAAGTATATCAGGAAATATTATGGGGGTACAACACTTTGGCTATATATATTGCCCATGCACTGCCCGTGTCAGAGCTACAATCGTGGTCATCCCCCAAACTGTGCTCCCCGCATCCATTCAGTGAGAGTTTTCCCATCCCCTCCACCCCCGTCCCGCCTGCCCGCCCCCTGATGAATATTACTGCCCTGTGTGATGTAAGTGTTGATCAGTTAGTACCAATTTGATGGTGAGTACCGGTGGTGCTTGTTTTTCTATTCTTGTGACACTTCATTTCGAAGAATGGGCTCTAGCTCCAACCAGGATAATACCAGATGTGTTAATTCACCGTTGTTTTTTATTGCTGAGTAGTACTCTATGGTATCTTTGTATCTATTATAGGGCCTAACATGGTACCCTACACAGAGCTGGAGCTAATAGAGGTTTTTTAATTTAATTTTAATCAATTATATATCTATATTATAGCATCTATATATTCAGCTGAAATGAGAAAAATTATACTTTACTGTTTAACTAACTGGATTTGAATTTGGAAGAAAGTTCTCTCAAAATATCTTCATTATTGCATGTATGAGATTACTAGAACTCAATCCAAAGCCATTAGTAGAGAAAAAGCATTAAGAAAAACAAGTCACAAGGTAAGATAAGTTTTGATCAGCAAGTTGAAAACATACTCCAAACAACAATCTTACCTGACAGAGGATTCATTCAGACTTGTAGGCTCTTTGCCTCTCCAAAAGACAGGGCCATTATTCTCTTCCTTGACTTAAAAAAAAATGTTATTCAGTCATTAATTAAATAACTTGATTGAGTTTATGAAGAAGACCTAGTCACATGTACTGATTTGATTACTATTCCTAAATCCTCAAAACTTGGCAAGGCCAAAATTATAAGCTGGGCAGCATGATGGAGCAAAAAAACACCGACTTTGACACTAAAACATGTGCTTACGTTCAGACGCTTCCAATAACTTTATTGCTTTGGCCTCAGAATCTTAATTTGTAAAAATGAGGATAATTCAGTGAATGAAAATGAGATTAATGTATATAAAAATAACTTACGTGATGCCTGGCAGAGTAGGTATGCAATAAACACTAGCTTAATTTAAAGTAAAAATCAAAAAACCAGTCATAACATACATCAAGAAAACTGTCATATCCTTCCCATTATGTGAGTGTATTTTGTTTGTTTATTTTGGGGAATAAGTAATAATAGTGTCTAATAAGTATTCTGAACAAGAACCAAATTTACATTTCCATAAGCCACTGCAAGAGGTCAGTATTCGCTACACAGAGTCAACCCCCAGTGGAAACTCGAGCGTTCCCTGCCTAACCTCCTTCCCATGCCTGCGGAAGAAGAGTCAGGAGAGTCAAGGATGCAGAAGCCGTCCACAGAGCAAGGGAGGGAAGGGTGGAGAGCCCTTGCTCCCACAGACGGATCCTTTTAGAGATGTCCCTGGCTCTCTTACCTGTTTCCTGTCTTGGCTTGCTTGCCTCCCTTTCCTCCTCTTACTCTTTTTTTCAGTTTAATTTTCTTATGAGGTAAAATTTACAAAAAATGAAATGCAAAATCTCAAGTGTACTTTTACTGAGTTTGACCCATTTTCTTTTGAACCGCTCTGTGCAGCTTTTATCCCTTCCTTTCGTGTGTCTGAGAGGAGCCCAAGACACCTCCATGTTTGGAAGAAAGAACTCCCTCACTTTAGAAGATCAAAGACAATGCAGGGTGGGGTCTATAGAGACACGAGGGCACAGGCCATTATGACTTGCTCTAGACTAGGCATAAAAGGTCAACCCAGCCCCTTAAAGTGTAGCATAGCTTGTTAACATCAGAGACCACCTGGGGATTTGAGGCAAAAGGCCTGACAGAAAAAAAGCATTATTGGGGAAACTGCAGCTGCAGGAGGTGGCTGTTGAAGGAGTCAAAGTATAGTGGTTGCTATGGTCTGAATGTGTGTTTCCCCCCAAAATTCATATAGTATTAAGAGGTAGGGCCTTTGGGGAAGTGATCAAGTTCTGAGGGCTCTGCTCTCATAAATGGGATTAGTGCCCTTATAAAAGAGGTTGCAGGGAGTGCCTTAGACTTTTTTGCCCCTTACACAGTGTGAGGACACAACATTTGTCCCTTCTGCCATGTGAGGCAGCAAGAAGATGCCATCTTTGTGGGGTTTTTGGCTTTTTATTCAAAGAGGTTTATTCTGAGCTGAATGTGTGTGACTGGCCTGGAGCACATGGCCTCAAGATGTCCTGAGACAATGTGCCCACCATAGCTGAGTTACAGTTTGGTTTTATACATTCATGGAGACAGGAGTTACATGGAAGGCATACATTGATTCGGCTGGAAAAGGCAGGACATCTGAGGTGGGGGGGGTGCTTAGAGGTTATAGGTGGGTTTAAAGATTCTTTGATTTGTGATTGGTTAAAGAAATTAAGATTTGTCTAAAGGCTTGGAATGTTTTAACTTAAGGTATGTCTGTTAATCAGAGACATATACTCAGACTCAAATGATCTGTTAAGTAAATTGATGGCTTGCAGGTGTGGTTTAAGCTTTATCTTGTATAGCCTTAGGCCTGTTAATGAGTTACAAAGCACAGCTCCAAGAAGGGAGGGGGGCATGATGGAGGTGTGTGAGACCTCCCTTCTCATGGCCAGCAACTCAGATTTAGGGTTTTTCTGCGGTCCCATTGGCCAAGAGGGGGTCCATTCACTCAGCTGGTGGACTTAAGATTTTATTTTAGTTCACAATTTCCCCCTTTTGGCCAAGATCCACCAGAGGCACTATCAAAGGCCAAACTTTTATTTTGTCCCATCATTGCCAGGGTGATGCAGCTACCTGCCCTGGGTCCTTCCAGCCCCCCAGTGGGACCCCTGTGGCCAAGGGGACTTAGAGTCAAAAAGACTTACAGCCAAATAAATGTTCAGACAGGACTGGAGTGGACAGGCACTCATCAACCTTTTAAAACCTTTTAGGAAGATGCCATTTTTGAAGCAGAAAGCAAGCCTTCACCAGACACTGAATCTGTTGGTGCCTTGATCTTGGATGTCGCAGCCTCCAGAACTATAAGCTATAAATTTCTGTTGTTTATAAATTAGCTAGTCAAAGGTATTTTTATAGCAGCAGGAATGGACTAAGACAGTAGCCATCTGTCACTTTGTCTTCCCAGCACCTCCCATTTTTTGAAGAACTACCCTCTTCCTACAGTTACCATAAGAGCCCTCATCCTTAAAAAAGAAGAAAAAGACTCAAGCTTCCATGCCCCTCCCTTGCATGAGTTCCTTCCAAAGTCTTAGGAGAGGCCCTAACAATGTGTTCACATGGCCATGTGATTTTATAAAACATGCAAAGGGAAGAATTTCAACCACAATCATTTGCCCTCTTGAGAGTGACATGGGTACTTTGTATTTGTGATTTCTTCTGCCTAGAAGTGGACCACTGGGCTTGGAATGCTGCAGGCATTGTATTTGGTGTTTTAACTCTTTTTTTAAAGGTGGGCTCTCCAAATTGTATGTGTTTCAGTCACCACAAAACCTGGATCCACTCCTGCCCTAGCCAGAGCTGATGGGTCTAGAGGTAGGCATCTGATCCAAGCTGGGCTAATCAATGTCTTCCCCTGGAGTTGTGACATTTGTACCTAAGAGACAGAGCTGGGAGTCTTTGAAGCTGGCTGGACCCTAGTAGAAGGTCCCCCACAGGTTGCTCAGGTTCTAGAACAGGCCTCTGGGTTTCTGGTCTTCCACTATTTGGCTCTTCTGTTCCCTTTTTGATTCCCCAAGAGACTCCAGAATCTTCCAGCAAATTCCCCTTGACATTAAGATAGGCGTAATCAGTTTTTTTCTATTTGCAAGCTAAGAACCTTTAAGACCCTAATCATCACAGTCACTTCTAACAGTAGGCATTTCACAAACATTGGCTCCAAATGTGATGCAAATAATGCCTTTGATTATTGCTGGAATTGAGTGGAACATACCAGCACTTGTGACCCATAGATCAGACAGATTTGAGCTTATCTCTTGCTTCAGGATCACATATTACAGAATGCCTAGGAGGTGACCCACTGGGTCCTGGCTATACAGCAATACCCAACTCAGGGAACAAGCGGCTTGGAGGAGAACAGGAAATATAGAACACACCACTATTAGATAGCCAGAAAGGGGGAAGAGATCACTAAGCCTTATCTATTAGGAAGGTGGTATTACCTAAACAATCATCCTGTACCTCGCTGTAAGTTGTGTCTTCAACCTACTTTCATACAAGTTCACTAACCAAACTTGAACTCTCTGTTTTTTATATGAGGTCATCAAAAGGTTATGACAAAACAACTTTGGTGTCAATGTCCCTGCCTCTCTCTATGTTATCTTTAATTTTAATTTAACAATGGTGTGGAGAATCTTAGGATCATCTGTCCTCTCCACTCAAAAATAAAGTATAGTTCAACTTCTGTTTCTACACTTGGGGAAACATCTGCCTCCTGGACACGACTGACCAGAGTTTGGCAGGTATAAGGCAGTAACGACAAGAGAGCTAGAATACGGAGTTATCTGCTACTGTGTTCTCTCGTGTGCATGTAGCAGTTCACACTCTTCAGTGGCTTAGATATGAAGTCCTTTGATCACTCAGGACAACGCATATCTGATGGAATATTTGGTACTACTGTCTAGCTGAGGAACATTTTTTAGAAGGAACACTACAAAAATAATACATCTGCTTTCTCCATTGCAAGAGGCACAATTACATTTGTCAAAATCCTATTCCTGTGGAGAAGACTGTCAAGCTTCCATGGGTAAAAATAACCACTAAATCTGAGAAACTCATCAGTGCCTTGTGATTTTAGTTTAACTTCCCATCACTAGTTTTAGAAAATGTCTGGGTTTTAGGTTAAAAAAAAATACACACACACACACATTATATGTATATGCTTGTTTATTCACACACACACACACACACACACACACACAGTCGTCCTTCGGTGTCCATGGGGGATTGATTCCAGGACCTCCCACAGATACCAGAATCCAAGGATGTTCAAGTCCTTGAAGTAAAATGGTGTAGTATTTGCATATAACCTATGCACATCCTCTGTATACTTTAAATCACCTCTAGATTACTTATAATATCTAATACTAGATAATGTAAATGCTATGTAAATAGTCATTATACTGTATTGTTTAAGGAATAATGACAAGAAAAAAAGTCTGTACATGTTCAGTACAGATGCAATTTTTTTTTTACAGACAGGCTTTGGCTATATTGCCCAGGCTGGAGTGCAGTGGCTATTCATAGGTGCGATCAAAGCACACTACAGCCTCGATCTCCTGGGCTCAAGCCATCCTCCTGCCTCAGCCTCTTGAGTAGCTGGAACTACCGGCACACACCACCACACCTGGGCATTTTCTTGTACTTTTGATCTGAGGTTGGTTGAATGCATGGATGCAGAACCCACGGATGTGGAGTGCCAACTATCTATCTATGGATCTACTCAGTTGGCCCTTGAACAATATGGTTTGAACTGCACAGGTCCACTTATACACGGATTTTCTTCTGCCTCTGCTACCCCTGAGACAGCAAGACCAACTCTTCCTCTTCCTCCTCCTCCTCAGCCTATTCAATGTGAAGATGATGAGGATGAAGACCTTTATGACGATCCACTTCCACTTAATGAATAGTAAATACATTTTCTCTTCCTTACGATTTCTTAATAACATTCTTTTCTCTAGCTTACTTTACAGTAAGAATACAGTCTATAAAACATATAACACACAAAATATGTGCTAATCGACTGTTTATGTTATCAGTAAAGCTTCTAGTCAACAGTAGGCTATTAGTAGTTACATTTTTGGGGAGTCACAAATTGCATAAGAATTTTCGACTGTGCCAAGGTCAATGTCAACCCCTACATTGTTCAAGGGTTGACTGTAGAGATATACATATATAACTTTGGTTCAGTTTACATTTCACTAAATTGTTTCATTCTGGTTTGTGGGTTCATCTATTTAGCTTCATGCCAACATTTTATTTAATAAAATATACCACTAAAGCCTTTAAGGTCTTTTCTATGATTCGAAAGCTGCAGTGAATATTTGTTAATAGTAGCCATTAGGCACCTGTGGCAATTTAAATTTAATTAAATTAAAATTCAGGCCAGATGCAGTGGCTCATGCCTGTAATCCCAGCACTTTGGGAGGCTGAGGCTGAAGGATCACTTGAGGCCAGGAGTTTGAGACCAGCCTGGGCAACATAGTGAGACCCCCATCTTTACAAAAAATTTAAAAATTAGCCAGGTGTGGTGGTGTGTGCCTGTAGTCACAACTACTCGGGAGGCTGAGGTGGAAGGATCACTTAAGCCCAGGAGATAGAGGTTACAGTGAACTAGGATCACACCACTGCACTCCAGCCTCGGTGACAGGGCAACACCCTATCTCTGATTAAAAAAAAAAAATTAAAATTCAGTTATTCAGTAGCATCACCCACATTTCAAGTAGTCAAGTAGTCAATGGCCACAGGTAGCCGATGGCTACAGTATTAGACATAATTAGACCAGATACAGACTATCACCATCACTGCAGAAAGTTCTATTGGATAGTCCTGTTCTTGAATGCACCTGAAACTAAGTGGTTAATAACCCAATCCATTCAAAAGCTCTAGCTACTAATACTGTTACACTACCGTCACTCTATTCCCATCAGCATTGTTCATTTAGAGTTTAATAACCATCCTCTTTCAGCTAAATGTAAAAAGTACAATTCATAAAGTGCTAATTGTGGCCCATATAAGAACACATATATACTAATAAGAAAAGCCTGGTTTTCTCTACATCTCCAGAAAAACTGGGCCTAATTAAGAAAGCTGTTAAAAGTATGATGATTTAAACTAAGTATTTTTACTGTAAATGATTTGTAATTTTGAGCTTTCTTTGTTCAGATGATCAAGCTGATTGCAATGTGGGCACCTTTGCCACATGATAAAAATATTCCCTAGGCTTTCACTCAAGAGGTTTAGAGTTAGTCCTAATAATTATCTTTACTTAAATGCTCAGTCGTTAATGCATGCTGCTTCTACAGGCATGACATCATCATCATTAACATTAAAGATTTTAGTAATGACTATTGTCAAATAGATGGTCAGACAGGTTTGAGACTATCTCTTGCTTTGAGACCACATATTACAGAATGTCTAGGAGGTGAACCACTGGGTCCTGGGTAAACAGCAATACCTAACCCAGGGAACAAGCAGCTTGGAGGAGAACAGGAAGTATAGAGCATCACTGTTAGCATGATGGAAAGGGGAATGTTTTTATCCTGTAATGTGTGCTATGGATCCTTGTGACAGTGGCAGTTTTGTGTTGTCAAAAGCCCCTGCATAAAAGTGTCAGATGTACCTTTGGGGATAAAAGCAAAGGACAGGTTGGGGCAGGTGTAATCCTATGAATAGCCATGCCCATGAACACAAGATGAACTCTTCACTGCTTTTAACATCATTTGCAAAGCTTCTAGGAACTTAAATTTTATAAAACTTCCACCTGTTTTACTACATTCTTTTCATGTGTGTATTCATCTTCCTGTATATGTTGGAAAAAACTCAAGAATAATTATGCTTGTGGATGAGGATAAATATGCATTTAAGGCAACCAGCACCAGTTAGATATCCTAATTAGTATGACAAGAGACCTGGTGAGCAACCAGGGATTTAATAAGTCTGCTAATTACAACAACTTCTACAAACAGTTTCCATGCCATAGCGTGTCAGCGTGGGAAGGTGCTCTTCCATGAAAGTGTACAAACACTACACGATTTTCTCACACTTTTTAGCTATTCAATACTCCAAGAGGCTCTGGGTCTGACTTAGAGTGAAGTCTAGTGGAGAGTGAATGTGCTGCTGTGGGCTGGTCTAGCTACATGGCTGGATGCCAGAAGCAGAAGGGCCTATCCAGGAGCTTCCTCAAATCTTCGTTCTTCCCTTCCTCCATGCTAAGAGTGCAATCTTAATGGCTGACCCCATTAAGTCAGCTGTCCCCGCTATATGCCCAGCACTGCCCACATTATTTCATGTAATACAACCACTCTGTGAAGCTAGTAATGGAGATGAGAAACTGTGGTTCACAGTGGTTAAGTGACTTGCAGAAGGTCACACAGCCAGGAAATGTGAGAGCCAGGATTTAAACCTGGACTTAGCCGAATCCAAAGTCCATGCTCTTTTTCTCTGCTTTTCACCAACTACCAATTACAGGGATAGAGAACTTAAAGGTCTTATATACCTGTATCTATAAATATGTAGATATATCTGAGCTGTTTTTACTCATAACACTTCTGGTACCAAATGTGAGGGGTTTTCCCTCCACCCAAAAATCAATTCTCTAATTCTCTGGACACCAACTGGGTGTCCTTCAATTCAATTCAGTTCTGACACTGACTACTTAGAGTTAGCACAGACCCCACAGGTTAAGGGCTCAGTCCCACAAGACTGCCCCAATTTCAGATGCCAGTTGCAAGTCCCAGATTTCCACCTGTACTCTGACTAGCCAGCTATAAATCAGAGGCTCCTCACGAAGGGGATAAGAATATGCCACCCCAAAATATGTGACTTTGGCACATGGGTTATTTTGAGCTGAAGGCACTTGAGAAACAGCAGATGCAGGAAGGGCTCTCTGATCTACCACTTTCTACCTTAAAGCAGGGCATAAATTTCCCACAAGAAAGGTGACCTCCCTATACCAGGAAGAGGAGAACATTCTTATCTCCAGAAATGGGGAGTTGACACTGAGATGAATCTGTATAAACTTACTAAGATAACCCTGATCTTCGTTAGTTTCTCCCAGATATCTGCTAGTCACCCACAGTTTACTGCCCCAAGCCCAAACCCTTTGCCTTTGTCTTGTCACAGCTCTACAATCTATTGTTCTTTGTTGAAATGGTGTATAAGCTCCCAGGCCCTTCTGCTTCTCTTTTATGAAGGTTTCCATGCTATGTAAAAATGTTAATATCAAATAAAATGTGTGTGCTTTTCTCCTGTTAATCTGCCTTTTGTCAATTTAATCCTGAGGCCCAGCCGCAGAACCTAAGAGGGTAAAGGAAAAGTCTTTCTTCCCTATACCACAACCCCTTCCTTAAGTTCAATAATTTTCAAGAACAGCTCCTAGAACTCAGGAAAGTGCTTTATTTACTATTACCAGTTTGTTATAAAAGATACAGCTCAGGAACAGCCAAATGGAAGAGATGCATAGGGCACCGTATCAGGGGAGGGGTTCAGAGCCTCAGGGCCCTCCCCTGGTGCACCACCCTCCCAGCAACTCAATGTGTTCACCAACCTGGGAGCTTTCCAAATCCTGTAGTTGAAGAGTTTTTATGGAGGTTTCATTAGGTAGGTATGATTGATGAAATCATTGGTCATTGGTGATTGGCTCAATCTCCAGCCCCTTTCCTCCTCCCTGGAGGATGTTGTTGGGCAGGGGGAGGGATGCAGGGGAGGATTTAAAGTTCTAACTCTCTAATCACATGGTTGTTTCCTCTGGCAACCAGCCCCCATACTGAAGCTATCTAGAGGCCACCAAGTGTCACCTCATTAGCATAAACTAAATAAATTGAAAGGAGCTTATTATAACAAAAAACAATGTTCCTATCACCCCTGTCACTCAGGAAATTATAAGGGTTTTAGAAGCTCTGTGTCAGGAACCAGGGACAAAGGATATATTCCTTATTGTATCACTATATATATAAAATAAGACTATGAAAATAAACAGCATATTACTGAACTATATATTATATTCTATTTTAATGCATTTGTCCTTGGAGTTTTCAAACTTCTTCACAGGAAAGCTTAGAAAAAGCCCAAACTGTGACCACAAAGGCAGGGCAGTACTGTCAGAGTCTGGTGAGCGCCAGGAGCGCTGACTCCTCATCATCCCCTGCTCCTCTAGATCTCCTTGGGCACAGTAGGAAAATCACCTGCACCAGATGCTGAGCTCTCTAAGGGCAAGATCTAAAGGTGACTTTCCATCTTTTTATCTAGGTGTGTATCTCAGTTCTTGGATGGTGACAAAGATTCATTCCTTGACCAAACTCTACTCAGGCTCCCCTGAATTCTTCAATTAGTCCTCAATTTTCGGAGTCCTGTGCTCTTCTATGCATTGTCCAATTTTAGCAAGAACACTGCTAAGCTGGTTTAGCCAGAATCCCCCATCCTCCATACATGATCGCTGTCTATGTCTAATTGGGTTCTTCATCCTCCATCATCCCCCAGGTGATGTCTGATCACATCCGCCTGTCTTCAGCAAGAATCCTGTTAAGTCAGTTTGGCCAGAAAACCCCTTACCCCTGTTTCCTTCTAGTAATCTTCTATCCACTGACCCCCACCTTGTTCCTTGGCTATAAATTCCCACTTGCCTATGCGTATTCAGAACTGAGCTCAGTTCTATACTGAGGTCTCTTTTCCCCTATTGCAATAATCCTGAACAAAATCTGTTTCTAGCACTTTACTATCCAGCTATGGTTTTTCAGACAGTGGATAGATTCCCCAAAAATATTTTTGAATAAAGAGTGAATACTGTTAATAACCATAATAAACCATAATTTTGAGGGCAGAGCCTGTGGCTTTCCTTGCTGGTGGGAGGCCCAAGGATCACAAAGATGCCTATCAAGGGGTATCCTAAAGCCAGGTTCACAATCCTTCCAGTTACCCTCTGCACTTCTTCACCAGGTTTTTCATTAAAATCTGTGGGTGTTAATAAGATTATAAAAATTAAACAAGAACTGACCAATGAAATCCAGGTTCTAACTCATTCTTCTTTTTAAACCAATGTTCCATGAACACAGTTCTTTCTCTCTTTCTTTTTCTTTCTTCCTTCCTTCCTTCCTCTACTTCCTTTCCTTCCTTTCTACATACCTTTATTCATGGCAAACTGTGCCCAGCCACCGTGCTACTAATAATGTATTTGTTGGTCAGCTTATGCTCTAAAGATCTACAGAACATTATCTTTTTTATCTTATGAAGAAACTTATTTTTTCTTACATCATTTAAAGAAATATATTACATACCTTTTTTCTTAGCTTTGGCATAATGAAATGGAAATAGGAACTTCCTGACACCGTTTGACTTTTCACACTCTTTTTTCAAAACAGTTGAAGAATAGGTGATACGAATGTGTTGGTTGATTCCTCTATCTGGTGAACTCAAAAATTCTGGGTAATCATCAATCTGGAGAAAAAGATTAATTGATCTCATTGAAGACAAACACAACTGCTTACTTATTCTGGGATAATAAATCCCCCAAAGCAAAGGGTGTTTAAACTGCATTCTTTTTTTTTTCCCTTTTCTCCACTGGTATATATTTCCTCTTGTTGTTAGGCTTCCCAATTCTTCCTCTATTTGTTTTAGTCCTTACTAAAAATGTGCTCAGCAACTGAACCCAAGAAACTATTTACACTATAGAATTGCTGAATAAGTAGTAACAGTGTTTTTATTTGTTAAACTATATCCCTCCCCACTTCCATTTTAAAAATAGATTTTTTTTTAAAAGTCTCAAAAATGTATAATTAATTGGGTTTAAACGAAGATTTTTCTATGCAGGAGACAATGTCCATTTACAGATTCCTGAATGCAAACATCTAGGTTTAAACTATTGCAAATGTTCTTCTCTCCAAAGCGCTCTGTTTTATTTTCTTGATTAAAAATGGAAAAGGTCTCCATAAACACTTAGCACTTCTACATCTTCTCTTTAATAACCTACTTCCCTTTTTATAACAAGTAGCAATAGCATGTGATTGAAAAGCTAAGACTGAGATGGGTGAGGTGGTGCGGGCCTGCAGTGCCAACTACTTGGGAGGCTGAGGTGGGAGGACCACTTGAGCCCCGGAGCTCAAGGCTGTAGCGCGTGATGATCGTGCCTGTGAATAGCCACTGCTCTCCAGCCTGGGCAATACAGTGAGTCTTAAAAAAAAAAAAAAAGAATCAGGAGGAATTCCTCTATAGACTTTTTGCAAGTATTTAGAATTTAGGTAAAAGTGTTTCCTGTGATGGTACAGTTTCATCTTTCCCTTTTCACAAATATAACAAGTATCAAATAATAAAATTTTAAAAATCTAATTCAGAGTAATTGAAGATAGGAAGATGGATTAGTAAAAAGCCATCAGGATCTACTCAAATTCAATTTTTAAAAATTATTTTCAAATATATAGAGTAATTCAGCTAGCTAATGAAGCATAACTCAATGGAGGTCTTAAAAGGATGTGCTTTAGTTAATAATAAAGTTTTATAGTTAGTAAAAAAATTCTCTTCTGCACAAAAGAGTCTTCAGAAATGCCTTAAGTTATTTCAAATCTTTTCATTCTCTAGAATTTTTAAATAATGTTTTTCTTATTTATATGTTCTTTATAAAAAGAAATTAGAAAATGCATGTAAAAATAGAGAAGAAAATAGAAAATCACCAGTGACTCCATTACTCATAGAAAATTGCCATGAGCAAGATATGTAAATATTTCCAGGATTTTTTTTCTTCCAAAGGTATGTTTACAAAATTAGAATCATACATAGCTAAGTCTTTTGTTTGTTTTGCATGACTCTGTATTATGAATATTTTTCCCTTGCTTTTGGAAAAATTTGACCGAAATGAATAAAAAAGATTAGCCAGCTTTTCTGTACCTTTTATTGTCTTTGAGCTGCTTTAAAACTCTGTAAATTATAGAAAACTGATGATAATGAAAATGATTCTTGTCCATATTGATACAAATTGATCGTGTCCAGTGGAATGCAACTGATTACTGCTTCCCAGCAGACAGTAACTCTTTGATATCTGCACCAGTGAGATTTTGTGTTCCTATGTTTACTGACCTGAAACTATAACTTCTTTCTGTAGCTACGTGTCAGTAATTTAGAAAACCCTTTATCTATTATTGTGTTAGTGTATAATATTTTCCTATCTCCAGATGGTATTAATAAATTAGATAACAAAAACTCTTAAAAGAACTCTGTTCTAATGGCTCTTAGAGATAAATAAGCACTTACGTAAGTAAAATATTTCCATAATTCCTAGTAAATAAGGAAATTTAACATCTAATACTTTGTGTGCTGTAACTAAAGAAAATTATTCTTACAAAAACTCAGAAGTTTTGAGACTATAAGTTTACATAATTAAGTATGTGATTTGGATTTAATAAAAGTAGATTATGTCTTATCTGATTGATCAGTGTTACATAAAAAAGAGTATATATTTTATTCTACTAGGGTTTGTTTTTCCTAAATGTATACAGGTTTACTAATCTAATAAGCTAAAATTACTCTTATACAATGTCAAAAATTATGAAAAAAGTAAATTTGTGCCCAATAAAATGGAATCATTATTCTGATAAATTTTTATTTCAACTTTGTGTTTTATAGTATCTCAGATTGAAGTTAATTTCTAAGATCTTTAGGTAACTTAAAGTCTTGGGATGATATTAGACTAAGTTAATTAATAAATAATCATCAGATACCAAGATAATTTCTAAGAAAGAAAGGATACTGAAACATTGGCTATTTAAGCATCATTTTAAGTATTTTTGCTTCTTATTTTTATATTCTATAGAGAGGCTATATATTTTGGTAATGTTCATGAACATGCTTATTTACAAAGTTTCCATATTTGTGGAGAGGGGTTCTTTCCAAACATGTTACTTTATGTCTATTTTTAAATGTTTTATTGTCAATTTGATCAAATAGGTAACCAGTTATTGTTTCTCAAACACCCATGATTCTCTCTTCTGCAAGAGTCCAAATCTCCTCTAATAAACTCTTGATTTTTGCCTTTCCCAAATAAGATCCTAATTATAAGAAATAATTATATAAAACTTTCAGGGTATCTTTTATACCTAAAGTATCTTTGAGATTTCTCAGAGGGCTCCTGAACAAAACCACAAAGACTTGTTCTTTTACCTTATAAAAAAAGAGGTTTGAAATAATTAGGCTTATTTGGTCTATTTATTACTGTAAATTTCATGGGAAGAGTTGTCAAATCAGAAAAGATGTTCAGTGTTCCTTAGGTTAAATCTGTATAGGTAAATTGTTATAACATAAATATTTCAGAAATTGTGTTTCGTGGGAGATTTGTCAATGCTCTTGATGCCCATGTGTCAGTCTTGGTGGTGCTTGGCATTATATCAGACAATTGGAATATGTTTTATCAGTCATAACTTCAGACATGCAAAATGTTGACTTGGCCATAGCCTTACTTTTAATTTGAATTTACCACCTTCTAAACCAGTAAATTTTTAGTGGAGAATTATGTCAGTCTTACCTGTGCAGCTTGTAAAAAATACAGATATCTAAGACCTACTTCAGACTTAACTGCATTTTTTTACTTGCTATTCTTGGTTTATGCCTGCTATATTCTTGGCATATTATGTAAATAGTATAGCTCAGTATTATTATATGTCGTTGCTCAAGACTTTCCCTCTATATAAATTATGTTCATTCATTTTTACCAATCAGATTTAACATTTACTGATTTTTTTTAAAAAATAGGCTTAATCACTGTCCTTAGAGACAGGAAAGTTTTCTTGCAATGGCTTTATATCTTTGTTTTGCATGCCACAGGAATGCCCAAATATTCTTGTCAGTTACCTTATTCTTATTATGAAACTTCATCAGATCTTTCACAATTGAAATTTCTCAGTGATAAACTACAGCCATTTGAAGTCTCTGTCTTCTACAGACCATTTTTGTTTTATTCTGATGTTTGCTTTAAGATTCTATTATAAGCTAAAAAGGTCAGTTTCAGAGCCTCCTGGAAAAGGTACTTTAAACCACTAACACTTCAAAGCTGAGCTGACAACTCTCAGACAACACCAGTGGACTGAGTCAGCATTTCCAGGATTCTGTTAGGTCAACAAGCAAATGGCTTCATGAGACTTCTAACTCAAGAGCCAGCAGAACAAGATTTAACTTTATAAGACTTAATGAAACTGATAAAGAAAATGTTATTGCAGTTGTTTGTTTGGAATATCATTAATGTTGTTTTAATGTTTTATTTTCTGGATATGTAAAGAAGCCCCTTCTCTTTCTTCTTAAATCATAACTCACATGTACCCCATAACAATTTTGTAGATTCTGTTTTTGTAACCGAAAATTTTTAAACATCTAATTTCCACTGACTCTCCCAGAATTCAGAAAGTCTTAACTAGATTTGTTACCCAGTGTAACGCCTGTGAAACGTAGCCAAGTATTTACCTTCCCCTCAAGCTCTACCTAACTGTGATTATCTTTAAGGAGCAGGATGCCTGGGACCTTCCTAACCAGACTGGTTGAAACTGGCTAAGACTGGTGGGATCCAAGATGGTGTTTCACTTGACCTCCAAACACCGCTGCCTTCATTATAATCTAATTTCCATGCTAAATGACACGCCCACGGCAGGCACCTTGACAGTTGACAATCACCATGGTGACCACCGGAAGAGACCATGAAAGGATAAGGAGAAGGTGGTGTTCTGGTTTTGAGAAATTCTCCACCCATTCCCAGAAAACACATGAATATTCCACCCTCTGCTTTTAATACCCAAACCCTTCATTGAGAGAAATCCTATATTTTGAAACCGTAACCTCTCACACAACAAGAAGTCGATTTGCCAGCTATGCTCCCGCTTCTCCTCCATTCCTTGGCCAATGGAATAAAGCCCGAGCTGCTTAACGCTCGCGTTTGGTTTCATCCATTGGCTTCGGTACACCGAACCGGGAAGAATCTCACCTTTGCTGGGGAAAACTGATTATCTCCGTAACAGATTCAGTAAGAGTCTGCCTTCTTTTTTACCAGGATATGATTGGACATTGATTATATGATGTGTCACAGTAAGAATAGTGTTCATTTAGCCAAGTATGGCAAGTCATTTTAAGGAGCAAAGGTTGGCTGTACTTATGGAGCCAATGCTTATAAAGTCATCTCGGGAAAACCGTCCTGGTGCCTGGCTTGTATGGTCCTAGCCCGAGGAGTTAAGAAATTGTCAGGACCGCAAGAAAAAAAATTAGGACCTCAAAATTCACTCAAATTTATAGATACTGCAGGAGAAATCTGGCAGAGTTTCTTTGTCTTGGTTTCCTAGCCTTGGGATAGCAAATAACAGAGGCTTTTGAAATTCTAGCTTAATATTCAACATGAAAACTTCTAGACAGAAGTTAAACGTATGTATACAATAGTTGTTCAATACTCTAGATTTGCAAATTATATTTAAGGAGGCTTATGTGGTAAATTAACACTGTTTCTTACCTATGTAAATAATCAGGCCAACCTTAAAAAAAGCCTTTTTTTTTTCTATTTTTAATTATTGTGAATACATAATAGTTGTATATTTAAGAAAGCCTTATTCTGCAATTAAGAATTATCTTTTCTTTGAGATCATTAGGATGGTGGGGGTGGGAGGGACTGTTAGGAAAAACTGTGAAAGATTTTGAATTCAGATGGGTGAGGTGGCTCACACCTGTAATCCCACACTTTGGGAGGCTGAGGTAGGAGGATGGCTTGAGGCCAGGGGTTTGAGACCAGCCTGGACAACATAGTGAGCCACTGTCTCTACAAAAAATTTAAAAATTAGCCAGGTGTGGTGACGCATGCCTGTAGTCCCAGCTACTCAGGAGGCTGAGGCAGGAGGATGGCTTGAGCCCAAGAGTTGGAGGCTGCAGTGAGCTATGATGATGCCACTGCACTCTCGCCTAGGCAACAGAGCGAGACCTCATCTCTGAAAAAAAAAGACTTTGAAGTGAGAGATAAAATTTTAGTCAATATCCTATTTAGCTCACCCATCCAGATTGTACACACTTTTCATTGTCTTTGAGCTATTTCACAGTGCTGTAATTTGCATAAAATTTTTTGTGTTTTTTACAAATATATAGAAACTTAAATTTTCCATGTGGTAAAACTACCAACTTTTGTCCTAATTATTTCTTCCTTTTTGCAGTCTCTTTTCTTTTCTTTTTTTTTTTTAGAGATGGATCTCACTCTGTCACCCAGGCTGGAGTGCAGTAGTGTGATTATAGCTCACTGTAACCTCAAACTCCTGGGCTTAAGGGATCCTCCCACCTCAGCCTCTCCGGTAGCTAGAACTACAGGTGCGCATCACTATGCCTGGCTAATTTTTACATTTTCTGTAGGGACAGGGACTCGCTATGTTGCCCAGGGTGGTCTTGAACCCCTGGCTTCCTGGACTCAAGCAATCCTCCCGCCTTGGCCTCCCAAAGCGATGAGATTATAGGCATGAGCTACCATGCCTAGCCTATTTATTCCTTTGATATATGCCTAGAAATGCACCAGGGCAAGGTGGCTTACACCTATAATCCCAGTGCTTTGGGAGGCCAAGTCAGGAATATTGCTTGAGGTCAGGAGTTCAAGACCAGACTGAGCAACACAGCAAGACTTTGTCTCTACAAAAAATAAGAAAAAAAATTAGCTGGGCATGGTGGTGCACACTTGTAATCCTAGCTACTCAAGAGGCTAAGGAAGGTGGGAGCATCACTTGAGCCCAGGAGTTTGAGGTTATATTGAGCTATGATCATGCCCACTGTATTCCAGCCTGGGCAACAGAGCAAGACCCTGTCTCTTATTAACAAAAGAAAAAATAAATGCCTTATACACCCTGAAGTCAAGTAAATATTCACCTGTATTTTATTATACTCCTGTCTCAGTCCATTTTCTGCTGCTATAACAGAATACCACAGACCGAGTAATTTATAAACAACAGAAGTTTATTCACCTCATGGTTCTGGAGGCTGAGAAGTCCAAGAACATGGTGCTGGCATCTGGTGAAGGTCATACCACAGCAGAGGGCAAAAGGGCAAGCAGTGGGTGAGACAGAAAGAGGAACTCAAGCTGAACACATCCTTTTTATCAGGAACCCACTCCTGAGATAACAGCATTAATCCACTCATGAGGGCTCTGCCTCTCAAAGGTCCCACAACCCAATACCATTATACAGGCAATTAAATTTCAACGTGAGTTTTGGAGAAGACATTCAAACCATAACAACTTCCTTTACAGCTTTCTCTTTTACATAAATTCTCCAACCCCTGTGAAATCCATATGGAGTATTCCTTAGGACTTTGATCTAACTAGCTGTCACTCCAAGTGTATTTAGTATTAATCTGATGAAAATTATGCTTTAAGTAGAGAAAATGCAAATAAGCATGTAAATATTTCTGAATCAAATTGCTTTTTAGTTGTTTTGGGGGGACAAGATATTTACAATAATTTGAATAATAATTACACAGTTTATGAAACACAACACATAGATCATTTTATATAATCCTTAAAACAAACCCATGAGGTAATTATTATTAACCCCATTTTGCAAACAAGGAAGCTGAGGTTCAAAAAGAGTTAAGTTCACAAAACTAGTAAATGGTAGAACTAGAATTATAAGACACGTGGTCTGTCTCCAAAGCCAATTTTTTGAAAACAGCTAAGATTTAAGACCACATCTCTATTAGTAGTCAGAAGTCAGAATTTTATCTGGGAGAGATAAAAGGTTTTCTTCTAAAAGCAACAGTGGAATCCAAACAGTAATCAAGCAGCTGGATTCACTATTGTGTCAGAGTTTCAACCACATTATGCTAATTACATTAATTCCTTTATTTTGAAGGAGGTAGAGCCAGACCTCTTTTTTAGTTATAGTAATCATTGAATTTGGTAAGCTTTGTCATTCAAAAACACAATACCTTCCTTAAATACGCTATAGCTGGGTATGGTGGTACCCCTGTAATCCCAACACTTTGGAAGGCCAGGAGTTTGGGACCCTGTCTCTAAAACAAAACACACTGTCTCTAGAACAAAAATACACTATGGTAGCATTCATATAAAGCATTCATGTAAATTTTTTCCATATTCATTGGCACAGAAACATGTCCATGATATACTGTAAACTGAAAAAAACATTACAAAACGTTTGTGGAGTATGGTTCCATGTGTATGTGTGTGTGTATGTATTAATACATAGAAAATATTAATAGTTTGGTATGTTGTACATCAAATTTTCTTATATGTGACTAGCTGTGGTTATCTCTGGATGGTGGGATTGTAAATATATATATTTATATGTATTTTTAATTCTAAGAATGATCTACATGATATGATAGAGGAAGTTGTTTGGCTAATTTTTTTGTTGTTATTGTTTTCAATGTTTCAACCAGTGATCCTGGCATCTCACAGTCATCAAACACAAATATGTGCATTCTTCCCTGAAAATTTGTCATCAAAGAACTGAGGGGCTGGGGGGCAATAAGGATACCATCTAACGTGACTCATGAAGACAGTTTATGTTTACAGCAATCTAACTTTTAAAAAGCCACTTCTATACACCCTACAGGGCCTCCATCACTGCAAGGAGGTGAGAGATGATAGAGGAAGTTGGCTGTCACGCAGCCAAGGGGACACATTTGTGTCTGTGAAAGGAGGGATGATGACAGACAGGATAAAGAAGAGAGTAACTGTGGATAGTGGTAGTGCCAAAGTGATCCACCACTTTTCATTTCCCTCATTGCCTCTCATTGGTTCATTTAACAAGCATAATCGCAGTTGCAAAGCCCATGGCTACAAAATTGTAAACAGATCCAGATTCTTACAAAAACTTTTAATTCCACTTGGACTTGAATTAAAAGCACAAACTGTTAAAGAGAGGAAGATGGTTTCTTACTCTTTCTCTTTTCTATTTGGTTTTGATGGCGATCAGGACATACAACCCCAAAATATGACACCTTGCCATACTTAATATTTTAAGCTGAAGGAATTTGAGGAATGACATGTACAGGAATGACTTTTTGACCTTCCCCTGAAGCAGGTCATAAAATCTAGGAAAGATTTTCTGATCTGCCTTTGAAGCAGGTCATAAGACTCTCATGTGAAAGTTGCCCTTTCCATAACCACAGGAAAGGAACAGGAATCTAAACAAGCCTTGCTAAGTTTCCCCCAGTTTAGGACACTTAGCTCATACTTTTTCTTTGTGCTATCATATTTCTCCATGACTTTCCACTCTTCATCAAGCCTAGCATAAAAACATTCAGGTTTAACCACTTCTAAGGGTCTTCATTTCCTTATGAAGATGACTGTGTCACATAAAACTTATATTAAATAAATTTATATGCTTTTCCCTTGTTAATCTGTCTTTTGTTACAAGGGCCCCAGCCAATGAACCTAAGATGGGTAGAAGGAAAAGATATTTTTCCTCCCCTATACTTTTACAATAAAAATTTTTTCAAAAATCAAAATCTTTTCATAAAGATCACAGCACATTTGTGAAATTTAAAAGGACCACAGAGAGCTAAGCAAGCCTGATTTACACATCTGTGGGGGGTAAAGGGTTTTCTGAAAGCTTCTCCACTGTGAGCACTGAACAGGAAAAGATAGCTTAGTCCAAGAACATGCTTCATTTTAGACATAGTATTATTTGAAAAAATTTTTTGCGTTTACGTCAGAGACATCTTTAGAAAATTCAAAAGCCAAAACTTCCATTTCACCTCAAAGCATGAAAAGATAGATGATATATAGATAGATAGATAGATAGATAGAAAGGATATTTTAATGGCCCTATAGAACCATTTTGTTTAAAATTTTCTAATTTATGTCTTAAAATAAGCTCAAAATATTTTGAGTAAAATTCTATTTTGTAAATGGATATTTAGCTTACTTAGATTAGAAATAAAATTTTTCATTATTTCATATAGCGTTGAATTTATATTTTTAGGACTATTTATCAAAGTTGAAAGAGCTGCTTTTATCCAGACACTTTCTAGCACAGGCAATAATATCTGAGTAATATCTATATGAAAATAATTTATAAGTACAAATCAGGACACATAACATTTTTTTCTAAGATTTGCTGACAAAAACTTTTAATATAATAATTAAATCACACTATTTATATATATTTGATGAATCACCTCTTTTAAATGTAATTGCATAAAATTATTATTGACCCAATGCTGTACTTGTATGTCCCACTAACATAAACAGTAACTTTAGCTGTCTTTTCTCATTAGAAACTGAGGCTGGGGAAGTTGGAGTTATTTGCAAATGGCCTCCTAAATTCTTACTCCCGGTCAATATTGTAAAAATTCTCTCAAACAATTCTTAAGTTATAGCACTTTCTAATATTTGGCCTGAATTTCTTTGCCTCTAAGGAAGGTGCCTACTATGTAACCCCTATCCTACTACATAAGGATGGTGGTTTGGAGCCAAATGGTGCACCAACTGTTCTTCTTTCAGTAAAATCTGGGCCTTGGGAAAAATCTAAAACAATTACATTACTTTTTGTTACCTGGAAAACAAAGGAAACCATGCTGGCTCACTAGCCAGGTGCACCTTCTCTCAATCTGTGAGGTTACAAGGATAGGGAAGTATGCAGGAAAGGGTTAACTCAGGAGGCCTGAGTTGCTCAAACCCTGCACATTCTAAAGAAAGGCCTGTCTTCAGGACTGGCCCTTGACCCACTCTGGGGAGATAATCTCTGAGCCTTGGAATATTCTGCCCCATAAGAGTGTTTTTGTATGTCTGAGACCTTGGGCCATGCTGTACCAGTTTGACCAGATAAGTTTATCCTGACAATGTGATTTATGGCAAATACCTGTTTTTGCTCAAAGAGGGGGCAGTGAAGAGGTGAAGGGGGCTGCAGTCTGAGTAGCTGAAGTCAGTAAGTCAGTCATGCAGGCACTGCATGCCTATGTGACTGATCTCCAATAAAAACTCTGAACACAAAGTCTTGGGTGAGCTTCCCCGGTTGGCAACACTTTGCACATGTTGTCACATGTTGGTGGGAGAATTAAGCACATCCACGCTTCTCCACTGGAAGAGGACACCTGGATGCTTGTACCTAGTTTCTCCTGGATTTTATCCCATGCACCTTTTCCTTTTGCTAACTTTAATCTGTGTCCTTTCTCTGCAATCAATACAACTGTGAGTATAATAGCTTTTCTGAATCCTGTGAGTACTTCTAGTGAATCATCAAGCAGGATGATGGGCTTGGGGGCCCCCTACACAGTAGGACAACCATACCCAGGCATAAGGCCATTGGCTGCCTAGACCACTTGCTCTGCCTCCTTTGAGCACTGCATGGCCTCATCCTATCCCAGGCTTTAAGTCAGAGAGGGGCCAGTCCACCTTCCTCTTCCAAGGACTCATAAAGATTCTGATTCTGTGGCCAGATTCTCCCAAGCATGAAGATGGGGAAAGGAAAAAAATTAAATGTTCCAACAATGTCACATAGACTATAAGAACTTATTGAGCATTCACTACATGCTCTTTTAAGTGCATTATAAGTATTATCTCACTGAATCCTCATACAACCTCATGTGTTGTTAAAACTATTCCCATTTTACAAGGGAATACAAGGAAGCTAAGGCTCAGAGAGTTAAGTTACTTGCTCAAGGTTCCACTGCTAGTAAGTGGCAGAACAGAGATTCAAAATGAAGCTTGTCCTCTTAATTTGTACACAATGACACACAAAATATAAAACACACAGATATCAGGAAACTAAAATTCTATGGGTCTAAAAATAAAATGGCTTCTATTATGAGATAGGACAATGTCACAATAAAGTGGATTTAACATACAGATATCAGGAAACTAAAATTCTGTGGGTCTAAAAATAAAATGGCTTCTATTATGAGATAGGACAATGTCACAATAAAGTGGATTTTTCTATTCTCACTATGAAACAGTGCTTAAGGAGAGTTACTCTACTACACAGATATGATTACTGTGATAACAAATGTTACACAACCCTTAAAAATTCCAAATTTCCTAATTACTGAATTGACCCATTTTGCTCAAGTGGTTCTCATTTCTTATGCATTCTCATGAATTGTCCACCTACAGAGTTCCTATCAAAGAGGGATTGAAACATCAAAGAGAACTTCAGACTACCAAAGCCTAAAAAATTAACTTAACACAAAATAATGTACACAGGTCAGGATTACAAGCACTTAGATAGAAATCAGATTTCTGAGGGAACAGTATTAACGTGTCCTAAAGGAAAGCCATCAGGCAAACAGCAATCTAATTAACTAATATAAATTATTCTAATTAAATTCTTATGGATCAGTTCATTGTTTTGTGCTCTAATTATTAAGTACATTATCATCAAACTAGGTAATCAAAGTCGACATCTTGACAGAAATTTGGAAGGGAGGGGAAACACTATGAACCAGCAGTCTGAAAATCTAATTTTTGGTGTGGCCTCCACTACTAACTAGCGGGGCAACTTTGGTCAAGTTACTCAATCTATTTTGGCTTTGATTTCCTCATGTATAAAATGAGGACATAAAGAATAGGTTTAAACTCTCTTTTAGCTTGAATGAGGTTTTCTTTTAAATATAAAACTATATTATAACTTTATAATATTAAAACTTAATTGTGCTAATGATTATATTCAGGAAATACATTTGTATGATCAGAAAGAACCAGGTGGGCATCTTTGCAAAGATGCAGACAAAGAGCATCTGCAGAGCCCTATTTTAGAGGATGAGGGTTTATCTACATAAATATGTAATTACCTGTATGTTTCATTAAGAACATTCCTTATGAAGAAATCAGAATATATCCCAAAGAATCTATACTTTTTGAAAGATACTGGCACTAGCAAACCTACAAGAAATATCAAAGGGAGTCCTTCAGGTTGAAATAAGAGAACTTAGGGAGTAACTTGAATGCAAGTAAAGAAATAAAGAACACTCTTAAAGATAATTACATAGGTAAAAATAAAAGACAGTGAAAATGTATTTTTTGTTCGTAACTCTTTTTATCTCTTATATAATTTAAAAGACAACTGCATAAAGCAATAGTTATAAATCTGTGTTGGGCACACATGTATAAAATGTAATTTGTATGACAATAGCAGCACAAAGGAGGGGGAGAGAATGGAGCTATATAGAAACAAAATTTTTATATTAAATTAAGCTGATAATAATCCAAACTAGATTGTTACAAATTAAGATGCTAATTATAACAATTCTAAAATTCTTAGGGAACCAAAAAAGACTCCGAATAGCCAAAACAATCTTGAGAAAGAAGAACAAAACTAGAGGCATCACATTTCCTGATTTCAAAATATATTATAAAGCTATAGTAATTTTAAAAGTATGGTACTAGCATAAAAACGGACACACTGACCAAGGGAACAGAATAGAGAGCTCAGAAGTAAGCCCATGCATATATGGTCAATTGATCTTCAACAAGGATGCCAAGCAAACACATGGAGATAGAATACTGTCTTCAACAAATGATACTGGGAAAACCAGATATCCAAATGCAAAAGAAAGAAACTACACCTTTATCTTACACCATACACAAAAATCAACCCAAAATGGATTAAAGACTTAAATGTTGACCTGAAACTGTAAAACTCCTAGAAGAAAATATAGGAAGAAAGCTTCATGACATTGGTCTTGGCAATGATTTCATGGATATGACACCAAAAGCACAAGCAATAAAAGCAAAAATAGACAAGTGGGACTACATCAAACTAAAAAGCTCAGCACATCAAAGGAAATAATCAACATAGTGAAAAGGCAATCTACAGAATAGGAGAAAATATTTGTAAACTATGTATCTGATAAGGGGTTAATATCCAGAATATATAAGAAACTTCTACAATTCAACAGCAAAAAAAAAAAAAAAAATCAAATAATACAATTTAAAAATGGGCAGCCAGGCATGGCAACTCATTCCTATAATCCCAGAACTTTGGGAAGCCAAGATGGGAGGATTGCTTGAGGCCAGGAGTTCAAGACCAGCCTGGGCAACATAGCAAGACCCCATCTCTACAAAAAAATAGAAAAATTAGCTGGGCACGTGGCACGCACCTGTAGTCCCAGCTACTCGGGAAGCTAGGCAGAAGGATCGCTTGAGCCCAGAAGCTTGAGGTTGCAGTGAACTATGATGATGCCACTGCACTCTAACCCAGGCAACAAAGCAAGGCCCTGTCTCAAAAAACAATAATAATGAACAAAAAATAAAAATTAAAAAAATTAAATTGAGCAAAGGACTTGAATTTCTCCAAAAAAGACATAAAAATGTCCAACAAGCATATGAAAAGATGCTCAATGTCACTAATCATCAGGGAAATGCAAATCAAAACTACAATGAGATACCACTTCATACCTGTTAGGATGATTATTATGAAAAAGACAAGAGATAAGTGTTGGTGAGGGAGAAAAGGGAACCCTTGTTTCCTTTTCTGTTTGGGGGAATGTAAATTAGTACAATCATTATGGAAAACAGTATGGAGGTTTCTTTAAAAATTAAAAATAGAACTTCCATATGATCCAGCAATTCTATTTCTGGGTATATATACAAAAGAATTGAAATAGTGATCTTAAAGAGGTATCTGCACTTCCACATTTGTCGCAGCATTATTCACAATAAGATATGGAAACAACCTAAATGTCCATCAACAGATGAACGAATAAAGAAAATATAATATATACATATAATAGGTTACTATTCAGCCTTTAAAAAGAAGGAAATCCTGCCATGTGCAACAACATGGATAAACCTGGAGGACATTATGTTAAGTGAAATAAGCCAATCACAGAAAAACAAATACTGCATGATTCTATGAGGTATCTAAAATCAGTGGTCCCCAACCTTTTTGGTACCAGGGACTGATTTCATGGAAAACAATTTTTCCATGGACGGGGGAGCATTTGGGATGGTTTCAGGATGATTCAAGCACATTACATTTATTGTGCAGTCAAACCTCTCTGCTAATGATAATCTGTATTTGCAGCCACTCCCCAGTGCTAGCATCACCACCTTGGCTCCACCTCAGATCATCAGACATCAGATTCTCATAAGGAGCACGCAACCTAGATCCCTCGCATGTACAGTTTACAGTAGGGTTCGAGCTCCTATGATAATCTAATGCTGCCACTGATCTGACAGGAGGCAGAGTTTATGTGGTGATGCGAGTGATGGGGAGTGGCCCTAAATACAGATGGAAACTTTGCTCACTCCCCCACCGCTCACCTCCTGCTGTGTGGCCTGGTTCCTAACAGGCCACCGTGGCCCTGGGGTTGGGGACCACAGTCTAAAATAGTTAAACTCTCATGATGGAAAAAATATAAAGTAAAAATAAAATAAAATAAGTCAAATTCATAGAAACAGAGAGTAGAATGGTGGTTGCCAGGGGCTGGGGAAAGAGGGAAATGAGGAGTTGCTACTCAACATGTTTAAAGTTTCAGTTATGCAAGATGTATAAGTTCTAGAGATCTGCTGTACAACATTGTGCCTATGGTTAACAATACTGTGTTGTGCTCTTAAAAATTTGTTAAGAGAGTGGATCTCAGATTAAACTGTTCTTACTACAATTAAAAAATAAATAAAATTTTTAAAAAATTTTAAAAGATGTTAATTAGAGTCCCCAGGGCTTAACACTAGTAAAATAACTCCAAAATATATAGTAAAAGAAATGACAAGAGAATTAAAATTGTATACTAGAAAATATCTATTTAGCACAAAAGAAGGCAGTAATGAAGGAATAGATAAACAAAAAATATAAGAGACATATAGAAAACAAATAACAAAATGACAGATAAAAACTCTACTGTATCCGTAATTATAACAACTGTTAATAGATTAAACATTCCAATTAAAAGTCAGGGATTGAAAGAATACATTTAGAAACATGATTAACTATACACTGTCTACAACAGACACACTTTAGAATCAAAGAGACTAATAGGTTAAAAGTAAAAGTATAAACAAAGACATATCCTGAAAGCAGTAACCAAAAGAGAGTTGAAGCAGCTATAATTCTAAGAGACAAAATATATTTTAATACAAAAAATTTTACTAGTGACAAAAAAGGACTTTTCTAATGATAAAGTGTTAATCCATTGAGAAGTTATAATAATTATCAATGTATATGTACCTAACAACAAAACCCAAAAATACATGAACTAAAAGCTGACAGCACTGAAGGGAGAACAGACAACTCAACAATAATGGTTGGAAACTTCAATACCCCACAGAAAAATTAAAGTAGAAATTAATGAAATAGCAAATATAAAAACAACAAAACCAAAAGTTGGTTCTTTGGAAAGATCAATATAATTAACAAACCTTTAGCAAGAATCACCCCCAAAAAAAAGAGAAGACTCAAATTACTAATATTAGGAATGAGAGAGGAGACATTACTACCAAATTTACAGAATTAAAAAGGAGTATAAGGGAATACTATGAACAATTGTATATCAATAAATTTAATGACCTAAATAAGATGAACAAATGTGCAGAAACCCACAAACTACCAAAACTGACTCAAGAGAAATAGAAAATATAAATAGACCTATAACAAATACAGAGATTGAATTTTTAAAACTTCCCACAAAGAAAGGCACAGGAACAGATAGCTTTACTGGTGAATTCTACCAAATGTTTAAAGAAAAATTAACATTAATACTTCACAAACTCTTCCAAAAAGTAGAAGAGGAGGGAATACTTCCCAACTCATTCTATGAGGCCAGTATTCTGATAACAAAACCAGACAAAGACATCAGAAAAAAAGTAAACTATAGACCAATTTTTTTTGTGAATATAGACATGAAATTTCTTCATAAAATACTTGCAAATTAAATCCAGAAACATATAAGAAGGATTTAAAAAAACTGGAGTTTGAGAGTTGTAGATATAACATACTAGCTTAACACAAACATGTACTCATTCAATTACCTGCCTTGTTCCAAAAAAATTCTGAATGAGGCATTAAGGAGGGCATGATGAAACTTGATTTTCATGATGTTGATGTTTTCCTATTTAGAAAATATGAGTTTGAGAGATTATTATTATTAGAATTGCTCTGATCCCTTCATTTATCACCTGGCCTATTCCATTTCAGTAGGAAAGTTTTTTGTTTTGTTTTTTTAATTTACAATGTTAGCAGCTTCTCTGTTTAAGCAGTGATGCCAAACAAAGAGATAGAGTTTGGTAATGATAAGATCTGTTTAAGTATGTGTTCTCAAGTAAAACAGGACCAGGAGAAAACAATCAGCAAATCCAAGAGGAAAAACACTGTATGAAAATTTGTGCCAAATGTATTCTTCAACAATTCATGTTAAAAGGGGGAGGCAGAGGGGGACATAGAGAGTAGAGGGGTGATAGTTCTAGTTTTAAAAGAGATATGAGATCCAGCCACCCACAGGTCAATCTGACCATCTCAAAAAGAGAGGCAAAAGATGTCATGTGGCTACTGATGGAAAGAAATAGAAAGTACACAGCACCAACTATGAGTATTCTTGCCCCAAAATTGAATGTGCTTTCTACCATTCCAGTTTATAGGAAATAGAGAAACATGTGAAAGGACTCAACAGAGATGCAATCAGGCAGATCCAGAATGTGGACAACTTTCCAGGACAAGTAACCTGGTTTCCCCAGCACATAAATGACAGGCAAAAAGAAAAGGAGAAGGAAGAACTGTCATAGATTAAAAGGGATTTAAGAGACAGATCAACCAAGCACAATGTCTGAGCATTATTTGGATCTTCATTTGAACAAACCCACTTGTAAAAGACATTTCTGAGCAACTGGGGAAATTGGAACACTGACTGGGTATTTGACGCTACTAGGAAATTATAGTTAATTTTCTTAGTGTGATAATGGCATTATGATTACTTTTAAAAAATTATCCTTATTTCTTAAAGATTATATACTGAAGTATCTACAGATGAAATAGCAATGTTTGAGAATTATTTTAAAATAATCCTCCAGTGGGAAACTGAGGTGGAATATAGATAAAACATGATAATTACTGAAGCCGGTGATGGGCATTTGGAGATTCATTATATTTTTCACTCCACTTTTGAAAGGTGGTCTTACTAATAACCTATCTAACAGAGGAAAATAAACCATGAAACAAAAAGTAAGAGAAATAAACTCACAGCACATAATTGCCCCTTTGGGGAAAAAAAAAAAAAAACCTCACAACTACCCCCTTTGTTTTAGTTAATTAAAACACCCGTGGTCTAACTCGTTATCTCTAAGACTTCATTTTCTCAGCCTTGAAGAGCCCTAAGCAGACAGTAGGGATGCAAACGCCCCACGCCAACTCTCTGTCTCCGTTCCTGCAGGAAACACATTTCAAGGACTCAGATAAGCTGGCTTCAACAGAGAAAAGGAAAAAAAATAGAAAAAACAAACACCGCCTCTCTGCAGCTGCTCCTGTTATCAGTCTGCTAACGCGGAGAGGGGAAAAAGCCATCTTTCCCCCTTAAAGCACCCGCAGCTTTCTCTCAACTGCGCAGCAATTTCACGCCTTTTCTCCAGTGCCGTGGCCACTCCCTCCTTCTCTCTCTCTCTCTTTATATATTTCTTGGGAAAATAAATAAACTTTGTACTTCTTTCTATCTTAAATTCTGTGAGAATTCTTTCTCCAACCCACCCATGAACACCTAGTAAGTTTCCACCCTAACAACTTTGTTTATGTCTGAAATTTTCCATAAGAAAAAGTTAACAAAAGATAGAGATAACAGTCAAATGCAATGTGTGCTTCCGGATTGGATCCTGGTTTGAACAAACCATGTGTAAAAGACATCTGGAAACAGAAAGGATATGTGGCTGTCACCGAAACAGGGCTCTACTTGGTTCTGCTGATTTGGGTTTAGATGTATTGTAGAAAGCTGATCAAGCACATGCTATTCCCTCCTTTTGGAATGCACTTGCCCTTTTTCTCTGCCTAGAAACTTCTATTCATCCTTTAAGACCAAGATTTTCACTTCCTCAGTGAAACTTTACCTGTGTCATTCCCTCAATAGAATATGTCACTCCCTCCTCTAGGTTCCTACAATATTCTATTTATTGTATCTGTTTTCACATTTCATTATAATTATCTGCTTATAACTGTTTTTCTTTTTTCTCATCTGCTTGCCTCCTTCCCTAAATTATGAGTTACTCAAAAGCAGGTACAATTTTTTATTCATTTTTATATTTTTAGTCCCTGGTAATTCAAAACATTGCTGGAATGCTCCATATAAAATCTAACATCCATTTAATAGAAGTGTACAATGTAGAGAAAGTTTGGATATCAACTGGGCCTACAGTTTGGAGATTACTTAATGGGACATTAGGAAGTGGAAGTATTAAATAATAACCAGCAAGAGCCAAATTGTGAGACATCTTTCAACTTCCACGGTCCTTTCAGGACTCAACTTCTCTGCATAGCAAGCTCTAACTCTCCAGTCTCCAATAAAGGGAGGAAAGCAAGTGATAAACTAATTATTTATTGCAATTAATACTGCCATTTAATGAGTTACCTGTTCCAATAGTATTTCACAGAAAATCTAAAGGAGGACCAACGGCAAAGCCAAAGAATTGAATCTACTGATAAAGTAGCCAATACGGAGACGTTTGAGTGGATTTCCCTCACACTAAGCCACATTAGCAATTGCCTTCTTATTGTACCTAAGCTTAGTCCTAAGTAGAAGCTATTTTCACATTTGGAACTTGGCAAATCCTCTCACTGTCATAATTTAAAAACTCACTGTAATCTCCACCAGGTGGGGTGTTTTTTTTTTCCCCATTATTCTCTACCTGGGCTTCAGGGTACCAATCCCTAAGGAAGTCTGAGTAGATGAGCTATTTTTGGAATCTATGAATATTGCTGGCATGAATGATCCATCTACAAATTCCTTTGTGAGAGTTTTGAGAATTGGGCAGTGCCCTATCATAATATTGAAGACTATTTCAGTTCTAGTCTTGAAAAATCATTGGCTCAGGGGCAAGAGCCACAGCTAAGAAAGAATAAAAGAACAGAAGCTTTCAAGTCTTGGCCTTGTGAAAAGGATGCGACACCCAGCCTGGGTCTTTTCAGCTAAAGCTGCCCTTGAACCTCATCAGCAATAGCCATGACACCAGTAGAGAGCTGTGGTGAGGGAGAATGAAAAGGTGTTTTGTTTACAACTTCATCTCCTCCTCCTTGGACAACCAATGCCCAAGAACCATGTAATTTGCCTACGAAGGTAACTATGTTGTTTCTATTGCAAAACCTAAAAACTTTTAAAGAAATATCATAAATCGACAGAGGGCCAGTTGTTGCTATGTGCATAGTGGTTAAAGACTACTGACTCTGTGGTCAAAAGACCTGAGTTTACCTTCCAGCTCGATGTTTTCTGAATATATGGCTTTCTGCAAGTATTTACCCCTTCTCTGCCTCAGTTTCCTCATCTGTAAAAGAGATAATATTGCTTCCCTTATGAAGTTAATCAGATTAAATGAGGCAAATCATTTGAACTGTTTGACACAAGGCTGGCACATAGTACATGCCCTATTAATATTTGTTATTATTAATGACCTTCGTTCATGAGAACCTCAGTAATGCACACTGAACCATATTCATGGTCCACTCAGCCCAGTATTTGTCTCTGATAATGGCAGTAAGGGGCATTTTGAGAGAGAAAAGACTGCTCTCTTTTGTTATCTCAAATGAATAAGATATGATTGTTTTCATTTATATATATATATCAATAAGAAATATTTATTTGAAAATATCCCTAATTTCTTTGAATCTTTAAGAGTAATATGAATGTATCTACACTCATGAATGTATCTACATCATTTTAACCATATTTATATTTGCAACTGATACTAATTTCTCTTACTTTTATTAAAATGCTACTTTCAAAATGCAAGAGGATACCCTTTATTTCTTGGTTTCCAATACTTTGTGAGTAAATCCATACTTACCTTATCCCTTATTCTTGATTTCATTGTTTTGATTCATATTTCTTCTATCAGTTTTTAATTTCAGGGAAAAAAGACCCCTAAGCTTTCAGTAGCTGATTGTCTAGTTTCAAATTTGTTCAATTCAATTCACCATAGATATTTTTCAGCTCCTACTAAAAAGCCCAAAATTGAAACATACAAAATGTAAGAAGAGTTTCTGTTTTCAAAGAGCTTAGAGTCTTCTGGGGATTCAGTCAACCAAAAAAAATTATTTTATGATCTACTGTGTACTGAAGCAGCTGTAGCCTAGAGACAGATTAAAGCAGTGATGCTAGAGCCAGATTATCCAGGTTCAAATTCTGGTTCTGCCATATACTGGATGACCTTGGGCTAATTGTTTAAACCCTCTTTAATTCAGGTTCCTTATCTATAAAACTGAGCTAACAATATTATCTGAGGTTGTTATGAGGATGAAAAAGTTGCAACTTAAGCACTTACAACAGCAGCCAAGTGTCATATAGCAAGCACTCAATAAATGTCAGCAATTTGAAATAGGCATCAGGACTGTTCACAAATATTCCTGTTCACCTCTCTTCCCAACACATGGAATATACATACAATAGGATCATATTTTCCTGCATCCTTTTAAGTTAGGCAAGGCCATGTGCTGACTCTGGCTAATGAAATGTGAGAAGTGGCATGTGTCACTTCTAGATAGAACCTTAAAAACTAGTACATAATTTACCAAGTTAAATTCCCTCTGCCATGGTGATTAAGCAAGCATGTGCCGAGATGGAGCCTCTGATACTACTATGTATGATAAGTATCACATATCTTGTGACTAAAATGAACAAAGTCCCTTGCTAATCTATGATGGACAAGTAGCTTGAATGAAACATAAATTTATGTTGTGTTCAAGCACTTGAGACTTTGGGGCTGTTTGTTAGTGCAACTTTTAACCTAAGCTATCTTGACCAATACACTATCATTAGAGTCACTGGGGATATAGCAGTGAATCAAACTCACAATATGCCTGCCCTCATGAAGTTTCTTAAGATTTGAATGCAATATTCAAACTATTCTACTCAAACGAACTATTAAGAAGTAGCCAAGTTGACCAATGTGGGTTTACCACTTCCTTCTGCTTCACACAGTGAGAGGTTTAAAATGCTATAAAGGAGTCAAAATAAAGGAAAAAAGCTAAAGAAGCATCCATAATATACTTTCATCTTACATAACTCTTACTACCTCTCAAAATGCATGATGCAGCCAAACACAACAGGGGTCATCTCATAGAAGCACAAACAAGTGTAAAGAGAGCTGAACACGAGCATCATGAGATCTGTAAGATTTTACTTGGGCTCTGCCACCCACTAGCTGTGTGACCCTGGCCAGTATGATGAGGGACCAGTCTCCGGGGTCCCTCAACACTTGGAAGTAAGGAAATATGAACTCTTTCTGTAAGAGGTAAATTGTATAATAGATCTGAGCATTCATTCATTCTTCCAATTGACAAATAGTTATTGACCATCTACTCTGTGTCAGGGAATGTAATGCATGGGACACAGAGATAAAACAAACAGGGACAGTAATAAAAACAAACAGATGTGACAAGTGTGATGGGGGAATGGTACTTTCAGTTTGGGTGGTCAAGGAGGCATCCCGGTGGAGGTGATGCTGAATTTGGGCTGAAACATGACATACACAAAGCAAACAACCCTCCAAGGATCTGGACAGAGAGTGTTCCAGATAGGATGGTAAGTGCAAAGGCCCTGAGGCATATAAGAGCATTAAGAGCTTGAGGAAGAGTGGTAGAAGATGAGTCAGAAAATTGCAGAGTTAAATCATGGAGGCTCTTGTAGGCAATAAGGAGTTTGGAAGCTCATGGAGATTCTGAATGGGAAGAGTGATATAATTTAATTTATGACTTATGTTTAAAAGATGACTGCAACTGCTATGTGGAGAGAAATCAGTTTGGAAGCAATTTCAATAGTCTAGATAAGAAACTGGACAGGTGGCAAAAGAACATGGAGTAAGAAAGTTAATAATTGGATATATTTTGGAAGACAAGCCAAGAGGACATACTGATGGGTTGGATGTGGGGAGTAAGAGGAAGACTGAATCAAGCATGATGGAAGATGGTATCATTTCCTGAAATAGGGAAAACTAAGGGAGGAACAGATTTGGGCGTAGAAATCAGGAATTCCGTTTTTTAACATAATGAACTTGATATACCTAGCAGGCAGAATTTTCAGCAAGAATAAATGAGATAATGTATTTTAAAACACCTGATACATAATCAGTGCTCTAAAAAGTTTTCTTTCCAAATTTACTAAATCTCCTAAAGCCAAGTGCCCTAATTTGAAAACAAGGGATAACATCAATCTTACAGATTCATGGTGAGCCTTAATTGACTTAATATATGTGAATAAAGGTTATTAATAATAGCTAACATATATATAGTTCTTACCATATTCCAAGCACTATTTATTAATCAATTTAATCCTCCTAACAACTCTACAAGGATGGTTCTGTGATCTCCATTTCACAGATGAGGAAATTGAGAGAGGAGGTTAAATATCTTGACCAAGTCTACACAAGTAGAAAGTCAAAGCTGAATAAAAATGTATTAGTAATACATGCCAAAATGTATGGTGCAGATAATAAATTCAGAAACCAAAGAGACAGATTATGTTGAATATTTAACAAATTTTTATTGACCATCTCTGCCAGGCAATGTTCTAGAAACTGGAGATATAGCTATGAACAAAACAGACCTAAAGACCTGTACTCATGGCATCAGTTAAGAAAACGCTGTTTAAAGAATGACTTGGGGCCAGGTGCAGTAGCTTACGCCTGTAATCCTAGCACTTTGGCAGGCCGAGGTAGGAGGATTGCTTGAGGTTAGGGGTTCAAGACCAGGCTGGGCAACACAGCAAGACCTCATCTCTATTTAAAAAAATTAAAAATTAGCCGAGCTGGTGGCACATGCCTGTAGTCCCAGCTACTTGGGAGGCTGAGGCAGGAGAATCGCTTGAGCCCAGGAGTTTGAGGTTAAGTGAGCTATGATGATGATGCCACTGCACTCTAGCATGGGTGACAGAATGAGACTCTGTCACCAAAAAAAAAATGACTTGGGCATAGCCTGGAAAATGTGTAGGATTTGAACCATGGAGGGAGTAAAGCAAGGGATCAGTCCAGCAAACTACAGCCACCCCTTCAGCAAGCCCTGTGATCTGTTTCTGTCCAAACTAAGAATAGTTTTTACATTTTGAAAGGAGGAGGAGGAAGAGAGGGAGGAAGAGGAGAAGGAGAAGGAGAAGAGACCGAGAACTTATGGGGCACACAGAATCTAAAGTATTTGTTATCTGGCCTTTTACAGGAAAATTTGCTGACCCCAGGAATAAAGGGCATTTCCAGAAGAAAAAATAATACAAGTTGCTAAAGTAGACATAAGAATATGAAGAAAAAAAAAATCACACAGACAAGGGCTCAATACATGAAATCTAACATGAAGCTTCAAGACTAGAAGTTTGGGAGAAGAGAATATAATATCAAACAAGAACTGAAACCACCTCCCTTGTAGAAGAGATAATAATGGGCATTTTAATAATGGGTATTTTCAGTTTCATCACTCTGTCCCTCCGTCATGTGCTAAGTGTCACCTACATGTCTGGTGATGTGCTACACGGTAAGCACACACAGCTAGAGATGGCTAGACCCCTCTACATGGACTCTCTCATTCCAGCAGCATCACAATATATTAAGTCCTAAAATAGAAGCATGAACAAGTTTCTGCTCAAGCACAAAAGAAATAGTTTTTGAGTTGAGATCAAAAGAGTTAACACATGTAAAGTGCTTAGAACAGTGTCTGGCACATAGTAGGCATTCAATAATTCTCAGTTATAATTATTTAACTTGCTTAATGAAGAAGTAAGCTGCCCATGAACATGTCCTAACAGGATGGACCATGTTCTTTCATTCATTACACACTTGTTAAGTGCCTGCTACGCGCTGGGCCCTGTGCAACATGCTAGAGAAACAGTCCAAATCCTCAAGGAGTTCCGAAGTCAGCGGGAGGTGGGGAGGTGGGCAAGCCCACACATTCACAGAAGAGAAAGTGTGAGAAATGTATGAGGGTTGCATGCACATGATGCCATGGGAGAAAGGAGATGGGAATCTGGCCTGGTTTGGGGAGTGGGCGTGTCTGCGAGGGCGGAAAGGGGGAGGTTATGGCAGGGGGCACAGCTTCTGCAAAGGCCCAGAGGAAGGAGGATCTGGCACAGCCAGGGAACTGAGTGCTCTTTCTGTGGCTGAAATGCAGAGGGGAACTGGGTGAAGAGCAAGGCTACAATTTGAGCAGGGATTGGAAAATGAAGAACCCTGTCCACCAGCTAAGATGTTTGGATTTTAATCCTGAGGGCAACGAGGATCCACTGGGTTAAGGACATCATGTGATCAGATTCAAGTCCTACAAGAAAAAATCCAATTTCTCAGCAACTCTACCCTAGTTTCATTATTTAACTGTAAATGCCATATTCAGCTCTAAGGACTGTTGATTCACTTTAGCATTTATTTGGTATTCTCTTTGCCCTTTCTTTTCTTCTAGCCTCCCCTCTCATTTGGCCACTGCTTTGCCTATTAGCATCCTAAAAGCTTGATTAGAAGATTTTAGGGGAATGAGGGAATGAACCTAACTCAATCCATTCTAGATAAACCCTGGTGGAGACAGTTAGCTAAAGGCAGAGTTTTGGGTCTTTTATTAAATTCCATCCTCTACGGATTTTAGTTTCATCCACTCTCATCTCCATTATCATGCAGAACTGTGACTTGGTGACCGGTCATTCCTAGATCTTATTTTTAAGTGTTTCATTCATTGAATATGGATTTCAAATGGAACTTTCTCAGGGGAAAATAGAGAATATTACTTTAAAAAATTTTTAAACATGAAAAATAGTACAGAGTATAATGAATACCCCTGCACCTTCCACCCAGGAAATATTCTGCCACATGAGCTTCAGATTTTTAAAAAGTAAGTCCCTTAATCTCTCCTTCCTGAACTCACCATCACCCCCCAGAAGTAACCACTCACTTTAATATTAATCATTAATGTTTTCAGACTGTTGCCAAATATGTATGTATCCCTAAGCCATGTAGTATTTTGGTCTATTTTAATACCAATGGCATCGTATTGTGTATAGCTTTCTGTAATATTTTTTCCACTTAGCATTCATTGTGTTATTGAGATAGATCTATATTGGTACAAGTGGATCTAATTCATTCCTTTCATTACTGTACAGTATTTGTTTACTCATTCTACTATCGACAGATATTTAAATGTTTTTCTATTATAAACAATGTTGTTATAAATATTCTTGAACAAAATATTTCAAGATTATACAAATTTTGGGCATATACTAAGAATGGAAATGCTAAATAGTAAGAGGTACACAATTTTATTAGATATTTCCAAATGGCTCTCCCAAATAGTTGTACCAATTTATGCTCCCATCAACAACGTAAAGGACTTCCTAATTCTCTACATCTTAGCAAACACAGGGTACGGTCTTTCTAATTTTGTCAATCTGATGGCTATGAAATAGTATCTCTTTTGTTGTTTTAATTTCATCTATAAAATTAATAAGTTTCATTCTGATTATAAGAGAGAGGACCAAACATTTATTTTTCATGTCATGGATACTTCCCCTTCCTCCCTTCATAATATAGGTAAATATGATGATAAAATGTGAAAAAAATAACTTGATTTAAAAAAATAAAAAAGGCCACAACTGTAAATCAACCAATATTAGCTTTGTCATTCGTTATACATTTACCCATTCAACTAATACATATTGAACGCCTGATAATTTGCCAGGCCTACGTTACAAAAATGACTAAGATATTGTGTGGAGACAGAAATGAGCCCAGCTAATTATAAGGCAGTGAGTTAAATGCCAAAAGAGACATAGGTTCACAACGCATGCCTGGAAAAATAGCACTCATCCTTCAAGAGTCCTTCTTACTTCTGCAAAGTAGTCACAACTAGCACTGATTACTTGTTCTGACCTATTCACTGTGCTGAATGCATCACATGAGATCTCATTTGATCTTCACAACAGCCTCAAGAGGTAGCTGCTATTATTTTCTCCATTTCACAGATGAAGGAATTGAGACAAAGAGAGGTTAAGTAGTTTTTCCAAGGTTGTGGCAGGCCTGGGATTTGAAGCCAGGCAGTCTGACTTCTGGGCTTGTGCTCTTAGACAACTTACACTATTCTGCCTCCTTAATCTGTTCCCCTTTACCTCTCCTTCCTCCTCCCCAAGCAAAGTCAGAACACACTTTGTGGTCTCAGAGCATCCTAGGAATACTTCTATTGGAGATGCTACTGTTTTGAACTATTATATTATGTTCAAGTGACTGTCTCCTCCTTTAGAAGAGGATCATATTATTCTTTTTAGACTGCATAGCACAAAGTAGGTGTTCAATCATATGTCTGAACGAATAAATGAATGCTATGGGATCACCAAGAATGAGACAACTGATTATAAACGTGGTGATCTCAACCACCTTGGAGGAGGACAAAATGTACACGGCAGGCAAACAGGCCAGGCTGTAAAAAGTGCATTCGTCGCCTGTTCAAGAGGCCTCTTGGAGCCTGGGATGGTTACAGAGCAGATATTCACTGGGAGAGGGGTGAAAGGATAAGGAGAAAGAAAGACAAGGGCTTCTAGAGTTGATAGATTTTTTTTTTCTTGGGGTTGGTAGGATGCCTCTGAAGAAGAGTGAATCCATAGCAAATTCATAGACTGTTCTGGGTATTTGTTTGAACACTTTAAAATTGTGTCTGACCTTAGAAGGGCTTAAATAGTATTTTTGGTTTTTGTTTGGTTTTTATTTTGTTTCTGTTTTGAGACAACGTCTTGTTCTGTTGCCTAGGCTAGTGCAGTGGTGTCATCACAGCTCACTGCAGCAAACTCAAGCTCCCAGGCTCCAGCGATCCTCCTGCCTCAGCCTCCCGAGTAGCTGGGACTACAGGTGTGCACCACCATGCCCGGCTACGTTTTTTATTATTTTTTTTGTAGAGACAGGGTCTCACTATGTTGCGAAGGCTGGTCTCAAACTCCTGGGCTCAAGCAATCCTCCCACCTCTGCCTCCCAAAGTGCTGGGATTACAGGCATGAGCCACCGTGCCCAGCCCTTAAATAGTATTTTGATGCACACAACTAGGGCAGAACTCTAGAGAACTCTTTCAAAAGTAACTTTTACAGAAAATGTCAGCCTTTTATAAAATCTCTGCCCAAGCAACCTTGGAAACCCTTTCTTTGAGAACCTTATCAAACACTGACTGAGATGTCCAAGTGCACTTCAAGATCATTTTTTCTGGAAGGGAAATCTCACTTGTACCCTTCTCCAAAACATGTGTAGACTCTGAACTAACTTTTTGTTGCTTTTCTTTTATATATTTTTTTTCCTTAGGGGAGAGAATAGAATTTTATCTGTATACTTGCACTTTTTTGTGGGTTTTTCCCCCCTCGAAGTTTAACTGTGACATATGACAACTAGGAACAAGGAGGGCTGGGGCCCAGAGGCATAAAGGACTGGTTTGCTAAGGGTTTTTATTGAAATTCAGCAACCACGTGACAGTAAGAGCAAAGGCAGAAAGGGAACCTGAGCCTACTGAAAGTTAAATAACAAGACAAACTTGTAGAGTAAAATGAGAAAACCGTTGAGGATAGAAAAGGATGCCTAAAAAATTGGCCTTACAAAAAGGACAGCACCCTAGCAGCAAAGGAGATTAAATAGTTTATCTTTCAAGAAAGAAGGAACTGGTTCTGAAAAAGAAAGCTGCCTGGCACTGACATAATATAACTGAAGTGACTGAGTCTGCATGGACAGGAGGATGACTACATGTGACATAACACAAATGAGGATAATTCTACATATTGTGGTACCTGGTGTCCACAGAGGATGACTAGCCAACTACATCTGTGGTTATTAACTGATACCAGGAAAAGCAATTCAGTGACACCCATTTTTCTCACACCCCATGGAGCTTAGTACAAGTCACTGAACTGTTATATAACAACCCTAGAACTATAGTATAAAAACTCAGAAAAAGTGATTGTTAAGGCATTTGTGTTTGGCATAGTTATATGTATTTCTCACTGAAACAATTAATTTTTTTTAAAAGATTACCCATTTTAAAACACCGTGATAGGAAATACTTCTATATTTGTCTCATATGTCTGTTGTAACACATTACCACAAACTTGGTGGCAGTAAACAACACAAATTTATTCTCTTACAGTTCTGGAGGTCAGAAGCCCAAAACTGGTCTCTAAAATAAATTGTGTCGTTAGGACCTTCTGGAGGTTCTAGGAGAAAATCTGTTTCTTTGCCTTTCCTGGCTTCTAGAAGCTGCCCACATTCCTTGGCCCACTTCTCCCTTCAAAACTTGTAAAGGCTGATCAAGTCTTTTCATGCTGCATCACTCTGACCCAACCCTTCCTCTGCCTCCCTCTTCCACTTTTAAAAATGTGATTACATTGGACCCACCCAGATAATCCAAATTGATTTCCCTATTTTAAGGTCAACTGATTAGCAACTTTAATTCCACTTTGCCATGTAATATAACATATTCACAGGTCCTGGAGATTTAGATGTGGTTATCTTTTGGGAGTAATTATTCTGCCTACCACAACTTCCAATGTTAAACTATATTGTGCAAGATGGACATTCAATCTACCAACAATGCTGAAAGCTTAGATTTGTTCAGCACATTTATAGACATTACACATCCTTCTTTATGCCTGAAAGGTAAACCTCATATAGAAAGCATGACCAAATTAATTGGTATGCCTTTTGGCAGGATTCTTGACTTGGGGGGCCTAAGGAGTTTTATCACACTTTTCAGATTCTGACAGCTTAAAAAGAAAGATATATTAAGGTAATAACTAACGAAATACATATACTTTCTCTTTTTGGGGAGAGTAACAATATCCTAAAATCATTAATTCTTTGTCAAAACAATAAATGTACACTGGAGATGCTAAAAAAAAGCGGAGCATTTAAAGTTTTCAAAAACATTTGGTAAAGGAAACTTTAAAATTTTTAAATTTTAGTTCAAGAGAATGGAAACTGGTTGTAAGGGAACAGGTAAGGTTTTATTTCCAACTTTTACTCAAAAAGAGGCACATAAATTTTCACAGTGATATCAGCCCAGAGAGGTATTTTAAATAGGAAAAAAAAAAGCTTTTTTTTTTCGTTTAATTTTATTCTTTTCTTACAGATGGGTTCAAAACAAGCTATGATTCTCTCGGCAAAACAGCTCCATTAAGAGTCTCGCCAACCTTTCCCTTGGGGAACAGAGAGACTTAGGCAAGAGAAAGAAAAAAAAAAAAAAGAAAGAAACGAGGCTAGACACCTGTCCCCAGTGGAAAAAGTTAGAACACACCTGGACAGCAGCTCAAACAAAGAGAGCCAAGTCTGCGGGTTTGGGGGTGAGGTGTGTTGGGGGGTGGTCATTGGAGAGGAGACCGTGCTTCCAATATGTTGCTGGTTTACAAGGTAAATCTATTCCTGAAGGAAAGGGACACAGTAGCAGCATACTAAAAACTGGGACACAGCTATGCCAGATTGTACCTCCCTCTAGGCTCAACCCTGACGACACTCTTTCCAGGAAGTTTTCTTAGCATGCCCTAAGCCCAGTTTGGATCAAGTGAGCCGCCTGAGATTGCCAAGCATCCTGTGCACACCTGATTAATGCATTCATTCATTCATTCATTCTTACTGAGCACCTAACATGCTCTGAGCACTGGGGACGAAAAAGTGAACAAAGCATAACAGCACTTAACACATGGCATTTATTTGCTTTGGTGTTGGCTTCTGGTCCCTCCTACAAACGCTTCTAGGAAAGGGCCCTATTTCGTTTTTGCATCCTCTGGGTCTCACACAGCGCCTGGCACATACTAGGTGCCTAATAAACAAAGGAATGCCTTTAAAGCGTATTTTTGATAGGGAGCTGTTTTCAAACCTGTAGCCCTGTGGGGGGTGGAGTGGGGACGGGGGACACGGGTGGACGGGTAGACACGAAGAGAATGGGAAAAGCATCTTTATTCGGAGTGCGTTCAGCAATCCACAGCTTTCCTGTGCGGCAGCTCATTCTGAAGTTAGTTAAGAGTGTGCAGGAGTCCAGGGCGGGATGGGGAAGGTCTTCCTCCTCCTCCGCGCGTGCAGGAGGGCGAGGATTGGGGGCCCAAAAGGGGGTTCTCGCTGCGCTCCCGAGCCCGCCTGCCCGCCCGCGCTCCTCACCAGGTCGATGGCCACGACGTCCCGCAGCGCCACGACCCGCTGGATGGACTTGGGCGGGTTTTCGGTCAGGTAGATAAGCCGGTCGCTGAGCACCACGTACTTGAAGGTGTGGTTCTCCAAGTCCGACACCACGACGCATGGCTCGTAGGCGCGGATGGCATCGTAGGCCTCGGGCGGCAGATGCCGCCGCAGGAACGCGTCCAGACGGCTGTTCGTGCGCGCAGGGAAGCCGGACCGCGCGGGGCAGGCCATGCGCCGCGCCCGCAGCCGGGCCAAGTGTCTGGGCAGCCGGCGCCTGCGCTCGCCCCGCCCCCGGCGGTGGAACCCGCGCGCGCCACAAAGCCGCCGCCGCTTCCCGCGTGCGCAAGGGGCAGGGTCCGCAACTTCAGAAACCACCGCCCGGGTCTGGCTCTGTGGAGCCGCTCCCTGCCCTGTGCGGCTCACCAATCTTTGTCCTAACTTCAGCCAACGATGGGCGGGGCAAGACGCTGGTCCCTCAGACCCGGGCGGACCGGCACTTGGGGTTGATCTCGGTGAAATATACCTGTGGCCCGGCGGAGGGGCGAGGGGGGAGTGCCCGCCCCTCTAGCCAGCCTCCACCCCCTCCTACTCCCCCTGTTGCAGACCGTGCCATCCCATACAAACTTTATGGATGGTGGAAGCCAGTTTTAATCTGGTTTCCAGTTGGAGAGAAACTTGAAAGAGTTGGAATTTACCGATATATTTTTAATAACCCGAGAACCCTATTAAAACCAATCACACAGATTTAGCATTTAACTGATTATAACATTGTCTGGCACAGCTGAGTTTTTTCATGAGTGTAAACGTAGGTCTTCTTTTTCCAACTACTTAAAAGCTCTCTGAAAGGATCTTATAAATTGATTTGGGCACACCCAAGCCTACCCAAAGGATATGCTTGTGTTTCCAATGCCCAGGACAGTCTACGTAGGCGGAATGAATTGAGTGGGGCTGGCGTCTTGAAAACTTGGAACCTGATAGGTTGAAGAATGCTGATTACATACCCCTGAGGCTACATGGTAGTAAAAGTACTGCTTAGTTTGTACACGCCAGGAATAACTTATAAATCATGTTAGAGAGATAAGAAGGGCACAACAGAAACACCCTTGGTGAGAACTTCCATTTTTATTTCAAGTCCTAGAAAGGTCATTTCCTGTCCCTCCCCATTCACCTGAAGACCTCATAATGAAAACCATCTCTCTCATTGCTCCAGCTACCAGCAACCCTGAATCAAATTTGATATTCTTTATCATTTATATTCTCATTTTCTTCATAGTTTACTATTGTATACTGTATACTGTAAGCAATTCCAATCCTTTGCGGAAAGAGGGTATAAATATATTAAAATCTATAAACAGATATCGTAGACTACACTGCTACAAAAGTTTAAGGGACATGAGAAATGTTTGGATCTGGCTAAATTTAAGGCTAATATCACTCTGAGGAACTCAATAACAGCAAATAAATAAGAACATTATTTCTTAGACTGTATTTGGTGAGCAAGGAGAGAAGTGCCACCTGCTGGCAAAATGTTAAATGACCTAGCATTTAAAGTTTTCTCAGGATCTGATCATACATCTGACCCTTCATAACTTCGTACCTGGGTGAAAAGTGAACGCACCACACCATCCCTTACAAACTTTATTGATAAAGGATGCTGCATGGCTATTTTCTCTAAAATAAAGACAATTCCTTATCTAAACCACTCTATTAAATAGAGTTTGTTGTTTCAAACCAACAGAAAGGCAAAGGCCCTTCACCTTTGCTGAATAGCCACATCTCACAAGAGCAGTTGAGAGGCAAATGACAACATCAGAGGTGGGAAGTGAGGCCGAAGGAGGGGGAAGGCCTCACTCCAGGCTGCTATTTTGTCTCTCTCAGGCTTCCTGTTTCACTTCCACTTTCCAGGACTAAGAGAAACAGAATGACTGGACCAAGATCAGAAAAGACAGCATAGCTGATCATCTGCCAAGAAGCCCATCATGAATAAGCTTTTGGTGACAAGGACACTAAGCTTAACAAACATTAAGATGAAGCATATAAAGAAGGGAATTTGACACAAAGATTGGTGGTTAAGATGACCTCAGTTGAACTTTTATTATAACTTTGTGGCACACAGAGAAGGCAATACCATGGTTTCCAGGCACTCAGTGTTCTACTCTGTTGCCAAGGCAACAGCAAAGTTCAGATTGCAGGAAAGGGGTTAAATATGGAAGAAAGCTAACTGGATTTGGAGTCAGCAGAACTGGATTAGAGCACTAACCCTGGTGCTCACTATCTTGTGAGACTTTTAGAAAGTCACTTAACCTTTCTGAGCCTCTCTTGCCCTGCCTCCCTCAAAGAGTTTGTGTGAGGATCAAATGCATATGAACTCTATGAACACTATAGATACATGAAGTATTCATATTCACTTATCTTTTGGTAAGCTTTACAGGGATAGTTAACCCAAATGAATCTGAGATAGGCACTTACTCCTCATCTTCTAAGTCCATCCAAGCTCAGAAGGCATTTGGTACACATCCTGCGCAATCAAGCACTTAATAATTGTTTCTTGATAAAACTATCAAAAGGAATGGAACATTACTTACCTGGAACTAATCCCCAAAGGCACTCTCCTTGACTTTCATCAGAAAACAGTGGTCTTAGGTCCAAGGATGGTCAATTCAATTAATTTGAAAGGACAGTAGTTATGAGCATAGAACTGTAGAGCCAGATGACCTGGGTTGAAATTCCAGCTGTCCCACTCAGTGGTTGAATGACCTTGGGCCAGTTACTCTATGTCTCAGTTTCCCCATCTGTGAAATGGGGATAATCGTACCAACCCCAAAGGGTTTTTATGAGGATTAACAAAGCTTCAAAAGTACTTAGAACAGATACCTGGAACAGAGTAAACACTATAAAGTGTTTAAAGAATAAGTTCAACAAGTATGTGATTTCCTGTCACATAAATGATCATTCTGCTCCCCATATACAAAGTAATACTGAATTCCTTTTCACTGGATTCAAGTTTAACCCTTTTAACTTTAGATTAAGCCTCAAGGCAAGAATCTAATCTACACACACACACACACACACACACACACACAAGAACAGCATTGCACTTTTTTTAAGTCACATTTTTAGTGAAGTAGTGACCAGTGTGGGTTGTGCCATGAGAACCCTGTAAGGATTCCAAACTAGAAGTACACTTCGTTGTTTCAATGGATCCCAAGTGTTCCCATTCCCCCAACTTCCAACTAAAGATAGCGTGCATAGAAAGATACTTGGAATATGTGGTATGTAAATAGAACCTGAATTTTTTTTTAATTGTATTTATTTATTTATTTATTTATTTATTTATTTTTTATACAGGGTCTCACTCTGTTGCATGGGCCAGAGTGCAGTGGTGTCATCGTAGCTCACTGGAACCTCAAACTCCTAGGCTTAAGCAATTGTCCTGCTTCTACCTACCAGTGCTAGGATTACAGGCATGAGCAACCACGCTCGGCCAGAACCTGAATTTTTAAAGATTTCCAATTTAGAAATCTCTTAGTGTTTCTACTTAGTATTAATGTATACTGATCATTTAAACATCTACAACAATTAGCAATCACATGACATACAAAGAGGAGATGTCATTATAATAAAGACCATGCAAATGATATGGATTTTTTAAAAATGTTTTCTTTTAGTGAATAATGCTTCAATGCTCTATTCTGCTTCTCTTGGCTTCCTGCTACATACATACTTCCTCTAAGAGAAACCGATAATTGGTCTAGGACCAGTAAAGACAATATACCTGACCTATTTTCCAACTTCTTTCTCTGCCATCAAGCCCATTATAAATGAGCTTTTGGTGACAATGCCATTAGGTTTAACAAACATTGAGAAGAAGCACACAAAGAAAATACTTTGATGCAGAACTTAGTGGTTATCAGCTCAGAGTTATATTATTTTTGGTTAAACTTAATACATTTCACAAACATTTACTGAGAAATTATTATCCATAAACAGAATCAGGATAACACTTTGTCTTTAAAAATTGTTTAATAGGTAAGACAACAATAGAAATTTAATATAAAACAAAAACATATTAACACATTCACTGCTACACTAGAAAAAAAATTTTTTTTCCTCAGGGCCATGGTGTTTTATTACGAAAATAGAATAAAAACTTCAAAAACAAAAGGATCCTTTCTAATTTAATGAAAAACTTGTTATTTTTTATTGTTTTCTGTGCATGAGTTATATGCAACTTGAAAAATATTTCTCACAGTTCCCAAGGTGAAGAGACGTGTGAGTTACATATGCTTCATGAGGCTCCAGGTTCAAAACTAGCATGAGTTAAATACAACTCACATGGCAGTTAATGTGTTAAAATATATTAATGACATTTGAGGTTTAAAAACACAAAAAAAACAAGCAATTTCAAAGAAATGATCAAGCACAAGACTGGTAGAACAAATATGGAAAGGCTTTTTAAGGAAGAGAGCATTCAATAAATGCTCAAAGAGTGAATGAAAGTATTTCTTTTTTCCCCTTATTATAGTCAGTTTTTTAAAAAGTTGTTTTTTCTGATTATGAAACTAGTACATAGTAACTATGGGAATTTTTAAAAATCCAAAAATTTATAAGGAAGAAAACAAAAATTATCCACAATCTCACCACCTAGAGATAACCATTTCAAATAACGGGTATATTTTCATCCATGAAGCTGCTTCAGTACGTCCAGGAGAGAAGCTTTGAGGGTCCAATCTAAGGTAGAAAAAGGAATGGAACAGAATGGATAGATACGGTAGACAACACTAGGCTGAAATAGAACTGGGTCACTCAACATGAAGGAGACAAAGGTGACCCTAAGCGCACTGACTTATGTTGAGAGGTTCAACACATCGGGAGAAATAGCCATATCAGGAGGAAGATAGGTTTTTTGGGTGAAGATCACGACTTTGGTTTTGGACATTGTCAGTTTGGGCTGCTATAACAAATTGCCATAGACTGGGTGGCTTAAAGAACAAACATTTATTTCTCACAGTTCTGGAGTCTGGAAGTCCAAGATCAAAGTGTTGGCAGATCCTGTGTCTTTTGGGGCCTACTTCCTAGTTTGAAGATGACTATCTTCTTCTTGTATCCCTATATGGCAGAATGAGAGCTAGCTAGCTATATGGCTCTTCTTATAAAGGCATTAATCTCATTCATGAAAGCTCAACCCTTTTGACCTTTATCCCCCAAAGGCCACACCTCCAAATACCATTGCAGTGGGTTAGGGTTCAACATATGAACATGTGGGGACACAAACATGCCTCCATTGCAGACATGTTACAGTTGAGGTGCTGGTGAGACATGTAGGTATCTGGGAATGCAAGTTAGGGGTATAGAATATTAGAAGCAGAAGTATAGAACTGGAGGTTATCTTCATAGAATTGTTGAAACTGCAGAAACAGATAATTACTGAAGGAGCAAGTGTAAGCAAAAGAAAACCAGATGGCTAAGAACACAACCTTGGGGAAGACATGTTAAGGAAGTAAAGGTAAAAGGTATGGTGAAGAACACTAAAAGGAATAGTCAAAAAAGTAAAAGGAGTTTAAGAATAATATAGAGGCCAGGTGCAGTGGTTCATGCCTGTAGTCCTAGCACTTTGGGAGGCTGAGGCAGGAGGATCACAAGAGGCTAGAAGCTCGAGACCAGCCTGAGCAACACAGCGAGATCCTGTCTCTATAAAAAATAGAAAAATTAGCTGGGCGTGGTAGCGTGTGCCTGTCGTCCCAGCTACTTGGGAGGCTGAGGCAGGAGGATCACTTGAGCCCAGGAGTTTGAGGTTGCAGTGAGCTATGATCATGCCACTGCACTCTAGCCAGAGCAACAAAATGTGATCCTGTCTCCAAAAAAAAAAAAAAAGAAGAAGAATATAGAGTCAGAAGTCAAAAGAGAGAATTTCAAGGAGGAAGGAAATAGTCAACAGAGGAGTTAAAAGAAATGAATAAATGAATAAAAATGGCCACAGGATTGGATGATTTGTAGGAGTTTTAGTCAAGTGATTTGAGAGCAGAAGACAGATTACAAAAAGTGAAGGAAAGGAAAAGTAAGCATAGACAATGAATATGGTTTACTGAGACAAGAAATCTGAAATCAAGAGTCCAGGGTTCTAGTCTACCATTTACCATCTATGTAACTTAACATAGTAGTGTAACTATGTACACTACTTAAAGTAGATCTACCTTGATTTCCTCCTCATCTGTAACATTTTAAATGGTGATAATGATGATACCTGCTCCATCCCTGCAATGTTAGAGAAACAAATTGGAAAAGATATATGAAGGCACATTGTAAACCATAATGAAATAAACATGTAGATGTTATTTATCATAATTCTTTCTAGTACTTTGGCAATTGAAAGAAAAGGAAGATATGGGACAGGAACAAATAAAGTTTTGTTGTTATAAGAAAGGGGCCTCTTCACATACTTATAGGAAGAACTGACTTAATACTCTAGTTCTACAATGTCATCAATCTGAACGGACCTTCATTTGAGAGATAGATCAGGAGCACAGACTAGTCAGACTAAGTAGGTCTGAATCCTAGATCTTTTTGTATTTTAATTATTTTTCCTTTGTATTTCAATGGCTACAAATGAATCCCAGCTGTGCTACTTAAGATCTATGCACTTCAGTTTCTTCATCTATAAAATGAGAATAATAATATTAAAAGTATGTATCTCCATAGAGGAGTTGTGAGGATTAATGTACAAACACTTAAAATTGTGTCTGGCACCTAATAAATGCTCAAAAATGTTGGCAATTAATATGTAAAAGCATTGTCCTATGCAAGTATACACGTCTTATGTTAAAATGATAATGTTAATTGTCGACATTTTGATAACTGTTATTTTATATTAGCCTGAGATGAGAAACTGCCCATCCCTTCAAGGACTGGGGAGCCAGAACATGAAATGGTCACATTTGTTTGTTTATTTGTTTATTTTTAAGACAGGGCCTTAGTCTTGTTGCCCAGGTACAGTAACGTGATGATACCTCATTGTAACCTCCAACTTCTAGACAGGAGGCGATCCTTCCTGCCTCACTCTCCCAAGTAGCTAGGACTACAGGCCACCGCTACAGGTGGCACTACAGGCGTGCCACCATGCTTAGCTAATTTTTAAAAAAATTTTTGTAGAGACGGAGCATCAGTAGGTTGCCCAGGCTGGTCTTGAACTCCTGGCCTCAAGCGATCCTCCTGCTTCGGCCTCCCAAAGTGCTGAGTTTATGAGTGTGAGCCACTGTGCCCAGTCAGAAATGGTCAAATTTAATATCCCTCTCGGGTCGTCTTCAGTTGGATTCCACTGAATGCTTGCTTATTTGGTCTGAAATAATACAAAATTGAAAGAGATTTTAATAATCCTAGGTATTTGAATTACCATAAAGGAAAGGGCCAATGTTACTAGATAAATTGTAGATAAGCTTTGTATGACGTTTAACATATGAAGTACCCCCAAAATAAATTTACAAATGAAAGTGGAAAGTGCAGACGGTTAAAATACAGTAGATTGAATCGCCACATTCTTTAGGATGAGGCAGTGGAATACACTGAACATACAGACTGTGGAGCCACTCATACCAAGATTAGTATTGGGCCTTCATGGTCCATAGTTGGCCATCACAGCTACGTGAGAATTCATGCAATGGTTCATTTATTGAATTCTAACTACAGGCTAGCACTGTGCTAGACTCTAGGATACACTGGAATAGAAAGGACAGAAATTCTATCCTGACATTTTAAACAAATTGGAAAAACATGATGCAAAAGTAAGATTTTTATATATGAAATGCGTGATGCACTGCCTTGCACATGGTGGTCACTAAATAAATGTTGCTGTTAAATTGTTACATTGGTTTTATTCTACTGCTTTTCCCATTCCTCATCCTCCCTCAAGTTTTGTTTGTTCTTCACCGTAGTCTCAGTGACTGCAGCCTAGGCTGTATGCAGTACATACTGAATTATCAACAATGAAACGTAAATACTGAGCACTTATTGTGTGTCAAACACATGTACTAACTCAATCCTCACAGTAACCTTTAAAGATCGGTATTTTGCTATCCCCATTATACAGAGGCGTAAACCGACTAAAGTAACATGCCTGAGGTCAACAACTAGTGAGGAGGAGGCATGGCATTAAAATCCAGGCCGCTGGCCTACGGTGCCTCGATGCAGTATTAATTAACTAATAAGGCTGTGACCGGATAAACGAAGTAACACTTAAGTGGCATCGAAAGAACCTATGAATAGGACTTCCTAAGAATGTTCTCCTTTTCATGGACAAAATATTAGTTCAAAGTGAATTTTTTAAAACTGTCAGCACTCATCAGCAGATCCTCACGCTCCTGGACTCCAGCCACTTGGGACCACAGAAAAGCAATTAAACAACTGACACATGTGGTTTGAACCACGTCAAAGGAATGCGCTGGGCGAACCCGACGACGCGGTTCGGCCCCCGCGCAGACACAGCGTGGGAGGTGGGGTCGGCGGAGGGACTCAGGGCCGAATGCCCCATCCCGGCATGCACCACAGGCCCCGCGACCACGCCTTCCGGCGAACGGCAGGGAGCGCGTGTGCGCCCTGCCGCCCGGAAGCGCCGCCTGCTCGTTGCATGCTGGGAGTTGTAGGCCTCCGGCCCCAGCCCGCGGGCTGCCGTCCGCACTCTCCATGAGGCTGCTGGCGCTGGCCCGCGCGGCACCGACGCGGGGAGCGCGCTTTGCGCTGACTCAGCGGCGGTGGCGGCGTTAGCCGGCCCTCGCGCTCTTTCCCTTCCTGGGGCGCCGACCCCGCCCGCCTGCTTGCTAGCCTGCCTGCCTGGCGCCACGCAGGAGAAGGTGGCAGGGGACGCAGAGCGGCGGGAGGCGCGCGGCCCCGGCCCCCTCCATCTCCTGCGTTAGCGCTGCGGCAGTGGCGGAGGACTACGGCGACAAGGACGAGGGCCGCTCTCCCGCTCCTTGCGTGCGGCGCCGCTCTGCTCTGCTGACCGGCCCCCGGGAGTGCAGGCGGGGAGGCGGGATGGAGTGATAGGGAAGGTGACTTGGGGCTCGGGGCGGCGGGACCCGGACCGAGCTTGGTCCACACGAGGCTGTGGGGAAGTTGGCGAAGGCGGACCGGCCCGGAGGAGCCCGGACGCCGAGGAGGGGTGCGGGCTGGGGACTGCACGGCGGTGCGCCCCTGGCGTGGGCGGGTAGGGGTGGGTCCGAGCTGCGGCCGCTGCCGAGGAGCTTGTCCCGAGTGCGTGGCCGCCGGTTGCCGGGTGTTTCATCACCCGAATTGTCACGAGGCTTCCTTTTGGGGAGGGATCCTGGGGAAGGATGGGAGCAAGGCCGACCGAGGAGGGTCGGTATCGCCTGTGGCTCCCCCCCACCCCCAGCCCATTTGTAGTGGTTGTAACACGTTCTACCAGTTTCAACTGCAGAGACCTCAAACTTGATTCGCTCCTCCATTCCAGGACAAAAAGGAGAAAAAGTGTTATTTTTGTGTAGTAATTGTCCAGCCCAGACACTCTATTTCTTCTCTTAACCTTCATCACAGTCCTGCAGCAGTAGTGAAGCGTGATGTTTTCCTGTAACCAGAAAAACGAGTACTTTTTGAAAGAGTTAATTAATTGTTACTGCGGGGGAAGTTACGTTTTATTAAAGCGACTTGTCAGCGTGCTGTTAAGAGGCTGGAAAGATTAAGTCCTAGTGTTTGAAACAGTCTTCAGTTGCTGTAGAGGAATTTTTCCAAATTGTTTTGATTCTTGACTTAATGGCTATCCAGGAAAAGTTAAAGCTTAGTATTTTAATATTTTATGTTGCTCGCCTTCCCCCAGAACCTTTGCAAGATGCGTAATTGAAGCGTGTACCGTATTGTAACAAATGTTTAAGCCTACACGGCTGTGTGGTGTTGAAATATTATGTGTTCGTCTACATCCTTTTAGTAGGAAAGCTGCCCCTTTTCACTAGGGGTGTAACTTTTTACTTGTTTGGACACACGTAGGTAATTTATCGTGTTCCATTACACATTGACTATCCAAGCGCTGTCTCTGCAGGGGATTCCTTCTGTACTGACAACTGTAACTAGTTTATGTTTCCTTAGGTTGTTTATTGGCCATGTTTTTCCTTAGGACCACTTACTTTTTCTCTTGGTAGGATCAAAGTGACTTGACCAAGCTTAAACAATTTTCCCTAAAGCCGTGGCAAATTCTAGGAAGCTTATAGGACTTCTCAGTCTGGAGTTCACAGAAACTCAGAAATTGTCTTTTCTCTCTGTAGATATTTTTCAGGGAACTGTCATCAGATTTTCCTGTCATTTTTGTCTGAGGGGGGGAAAAACACTGCCTTTTTTTGTGTTTTCCCATCTGTTCAAAATGCTGATAAACTAGTATGATATAAGAATGCTCCAAGTAGCTCCCATCTGCCTTGTGCCTACCCCTTAATTGTAAATAACCTATTGAGGGCCCACTATGTTCCAGGCATGCTTTGCATGCCTTACCTCATTGAAGTCTTTACCACTTTTTGAGACAGATGATCTTTTTCCCATTTCACAGAAACGGCTGTCTCTTAGGTTTTGTTAATTTGTCCACGTGGACCCAGTTAGAAAATGACGAGATTAGGATACAAATCCAAGTCTTTCCAAATCCAAAAACTGTTCCACTGTGTCCTAGGAACATAAGTGATGAATATTCAAGGTAGTCTTTACCCTTTAAGGTTAATGAGAGAAAACAAGTAAGCTGGCCTTGACAACACAGCAGTGCTTAGGAAGGGGGCATCTAATCAAATTTGGGAGGGTTGGACGATAGGGGTCAAAGAACTGTTCTTGAAAGAGATGACTTCTAAATTGAATTTCAAAGGACAAGCAGGGGTTAACCTAGTAACAAGAAAAAAGCAGTGTGTGCAAAGATAAAAGGCAGGATACCACTGGAGAACTGCCTGTGGTTCAGTATCTCTGACCTTGCCAAGTTGTGGTGCAGAATGGTGAGGAGTTACTCAAAAGTGTTTGGATCTTAATTTTGAGGGCAGTGGGGATTTACACTGCCTTGTAGTCTGTAGGTATGATACGAACCATAAGAGCAGAGGCTGAGCTTTCTTCTCTAAGGCTCTCAGTCCATATCCCAATTTATCATTTGATTCTGGCAGGCCCAGGGAAAGACAGAAAAGCATATTGTAGTAGGAATCCTATAACCTGGATCTGATCTTGGCTTTACCATTCCTAAAAGGTTTTGTCCCTTACTTCCTACCTAATTAGTCTTTTGGCCTCTTTAGGTTCTCTTTGGTTATGATAATTAAACAAAAAAATCTCACAGCCTTTTAATGAGAGTAGTAAGGCCCCATCTCCCTACTCTTAGGTCTTGAGAGAATAAATGTTATTTTCATGTCACTTAGAGTTTCTTCCACGTTTGCTCAAATAAATACACATTCTATCAAAAACTAAGCTGCCTTTTGGGGCTTATCATGTTCTTTTTTGAGAATGTTAGAACCTACATTGTGAAGAAATGGATTACTTTCCAGAGATTAAAAAAGTTCTTAAGAGTAGTCAGTATTAAGTCATTTGTGAGTTTTTGTATCTACTATTAAATTTTTTTAAAAAATATATCTCTAGAAATGGCTGGCAAGAGAGGAGATCTGTAAAAGACAAAACTGGTCCATTGTTCAAAAGCTAAATGACTGGTTTTTCATTCTATTCTTTCCTCCTTGATTCAACTTCTCTTACAGTACTTTGTAAACACTCCAATAAGGATATTGAAGTCTGAGGTCAGCCATTCTAATTTTCTTAAAAGAGGTTTGTGATAGTAGTATCTGGCTGGAAGTAGGCAAAATTTTATAATTGTTATAATGAGATAATCTGGATTTGTCAATTTTTTTACTTAATGTGGTTGCACAATTGCACTTTTAAGTACTGGAGATAATAAAACACAGCATAAATTAGATACTGCTGCTATTTAAAGTAGAAAATAATTATTTTCTGTACTTTATTAAAGGTCTTGAAGAATAAGAAAGCTTAAGAACCTTAATGGCATACTTTAGATTTTTTAGAAATTAACACATTAGTGGAATATTTAGGAGGGCCCATTCTTCTGAGATTTAGGTTCCTTTAGTTGTAATTTGTATAAGTTTCAAAAGAAGTTCTTGAAACACTTAAGCTTCTTTTGTATGATTTTATCCACTTGTTAATGATATTCTGGATAAGCATCTATTTTGTTTATCAGGTATTATTTTCTTTCAACTTTTTGTGTGCAGATGTTTGTGGATTCTTCTGTGGGATCAGAGGGCACGTCTATTGTAACCAGAAAACTCCAAGTATAGCAGCAAGGATGGATGAACAGGCTCTTTTAGGGCTAAATCCAAATGCTGATTCAGACTTTAGACAAAGGGTAAGTTAGTCTGCCTAATCATTTTTTTAAAGCCTGTTACCACAGATTTGCATTAGAGGACTTGGATTAAAAATACACCTGATGATAAAAGTCTAATTTGGGTAGAGATGAATTTGAGATATTTGAATATATTCTGAATACAGAAATAGGGAGTACCATGATTTATTTTTTAGTTGGCTGAACAAAAGTATCAAAATCTCATGTGGTTCAAGGCAGGTCTTTATGCAACATCAGTCATTATTTCTAATTATTTAAAGGTTGTAATGCAAAGGATTGTTCAAGGGACTTTCCATAGTAACAGACATGCTTGACTTGGTCTATACAAGTTTTTTTTTAAGACTTGTGTTGGTGATGTTTAACATCCTTTTTATTTAGTCAGGCAGACAGATAAATAAGCAGTTATGATATGCTGTGTCTTAAGTTATATAAAATTACATGGCAGGGAATCCATTATGAGGTACTGGGATACAGTTGGATAAATGTAAACAATTAAACATAATGTAGCCTATAACTATAATCATGACTATAGCTGAATGGTTAAAGACTCTAAAGAATATTCATATAATTAATTTTTTAAAGACATGGGCATTCTGAAGTATAGGGTAAGTGGAAGGAGAAAGCTATTTTCTTTCTTCTACTTCTCATAGCAAAGGATACTTTTTATAAATGAGCTAAATGAGGTTAACAATCTCACTAAATATTAAAGCAGTTTTCTGCTTTTAAGCAGGAATTTTTTAAAGTAGTAAAAAAAATCCCAAGTAGTTTCTTAACATAGTACCTTCTGCATGTCTCTGCTGTTAAATAAGTAAGTAGCCCTCCAGATACAGGAAAATAATAGGAGTTGAGATTTAAGTATCTGGCTAATTACAAGGTTAGGACATCAAAAGACATTTGAAGTCCATGTCTTCTGTGTATAAAGGAATATTTCTTTTCCTTGGGGTTTAAGCTGCCTACCTTTAAACATAGTTGAAGTATCATAGATTTTTTTTTTTTGAGAAAGGATCTTGCCCTGTCTCCCAGGATGGAGTGCAGTGATACGATCCTAGCTCACTGCAGCCTCAAACTCCTGGCCTCAAGCGATCCTCCCACTTAGGCCTCACAAAGTGCTGGGATTACACGTATGAGCCACCATGCTTGGCCATGCATCGTAGATCTTTACCTTTAGTCTAACTTGGTATTGCATGCTTATTATACTAAAAGCCTTTGACTATTTGTTTAGTTATTAGATGGCCTTTCCTTTTATTTTTTATGTGCCTTTTTGAAATCTTTTTTATTAAATTGCAGCATCTTACAGATTTTTAAAAATGTGTCATGATTTTCTTTTTCAGAAAAGTAAAACCAATACATTATTAGTGACAAATACAGAATTTGTATTTTTCATCAATAAAAATGGATTCAGGCATATTTTAAGCATTTAAGTCCAGGCATAATTTGATATCCTATTAAGCCTGTCTGGGTAACAGAATTAATTATGATGAAAAAGAAGAAAATCTTAAGGAAAAGTGAAGTCTGATAGCCCTTTTGTTGTAGTTCAGAAGTAGTGGGAACTTAATTCAGTTTTGGTGATGAGATAAATGACTGTCCACCAACCCCAACTGCTCAGTTGTCTATCTGTAGTTCTCTGTTATTTACATGGGCAGTAAAAGTAGCTGAACCGACTCTGTTGTCACTTAGAGGCAGTAAACCATTAGAAAAAAGGTATGGGATAGAAGAACTAGCTAATGAAAGCTAGGACTTGTTCATCAGTGCCACAGAATTATTATTATTTTTTTTTCATGCTAGTAATGCATAGATCCAGAGTACAAAGACTTTCGTTAAAAACTAAAAACTTTCAGGTAACCCTTCCCCCCCACCTTAAAAATAGAATACTCATCTTTGGGTTAAAACCTGATATTATTTAAAGAAAATGCCAGGTCAATGAAAATTTTAGCAGCTGAGCACGCCCCCCTTTTTTGTAAGTGAAATATTAGGTGGTAATGGAACATACATATAATTGACTTCTGCCTTGTCCCCTGCCCTGGCTCCTGAGATATTCCTAAAGGAAACCCTAGGTTTCATGGACTACTGTTTAAGAACAACTGAGTTCGTGTGTTTTACAGCTGCTTGGGCTTTTACAGTCTTAATTTCTAAAGATAGCCATTATTTACTCTGGGCTGTTTTCCAGCATCAACAACCAATTCTCTTCTATGGACATCAGCTAGGTGTCCTACACTTCATTTCTAACACTACCAGGAGTTACCATCACATCCCACAAGTTAAGAGCTCAGTTTCACAAAACTGCCCCCATTCAGACACCAGTTAAAAGTCCAGAACCTCTCATACTTCTGATGACTGACTGTAAAATTGGGGGCTCCCACGATTCCCTTCTCAGGTTCCATAATTTGCTAGAACAGCTCACAGAACTCAGGGAAACAGTTTACTTACTGTTACCAATTTATTTTAAAGATACAACTCAGGAACAGCCAAATGGAAGAGAAGCATAGGGCAAAGTATGGGGGAAGGGACACAGCTGTAGAGCCCTCTGCCCTCTCTGGGGGCATTACTCTCTCACACCTCAATGTGTTCACCAGCCTGAAGTTCAGGAGTTTTTATGGAGCTTCATCTCTGGTTCTCCTCCCCTTTCCGGAGGTTGGTGGTTAGGGCTGAAAGTTACAACCCTCTAATCACTTGTCTTTCTGGTAACCAGCCCTATCTTGAGGCTGTCTAGGGGTCCCACCCCTAGTCACCTCATTAGCATAAACTCCGGTGTAATCCAAGGGAGCTCATTATAAATAACAAAAGACATTCCTGTCATTCAGGAAATTCCAAGGGTTTTAAGAGCTCTGCCAAGAACCAGTGGCAAAGCCCAAATATATTTCTTATACCACATACTTCAGATAGTATTTGGTGATCTTCATCTAATCACCTTCATTTACCTGGTCTTCTGTCAATGGGAGCAGCCATTGAGACCACATATGAAAACTCACTCTCTCATTCATACAATTGCATAGTGCAGGAAACTATCGCCTAAATATAAACACAGTAGCTTTTATCTCTAACCCAAAGGAAAAAAATAATTTTACATCTTGATGCAGTGTGTATGTATATAGTTTACATATACACATATATAGCTACAGCAAGTTACAGAAAATGTTTTTGTTAGTTACAGTGCACTCAGATATTCCCCATTCTGTTTCATTTTTATTGTTCAGGATTGATAAATTGATTTCATCACTAATGAGACGCCACAGTTTTTAAAAATATTGACTAATTGAGATTAAGTTCCTCTAATGCTGAGTGTTCCTTCTACCTCATGTCAGATTTTCTGTCAGTACATAATTGCTTTAAAATCATCTAGCAATGTTTCCAGTTTATTTGTACTTTTTTTGGTTATTTGAGATACTTTTCACAAGTTGTTGAGGTTACTTTACTATTTGTCCACTGCCACATGTGAAACCTGCATCTGGTGCAACATGCTAATAATGGAAAGAGTGGCAGAAGTAGCTCCCATTTTCCAGCAGTCTGATAGAGGGCATATGGACCTGGTGCTACATCTGTTCCAGAGTACTTTCGCTCTTTGTTGGCACATAGTCCTTCTGATTACAAGGCCCTGAATTCATAAACAAAGGGATGAGAAACATTTCCTAAAGCTTTGATCTTTTGAATCATTTGATACTTTCCCAAATAGAAATTCTTATCATGCAGTTGTGCTTCAATTTTAATCTTTTTTTAGGGAACTTACATGATAGAATTAAAGGGTTGAAATATTTTTCTTTTCTGTATAACAGTAGATTAAATAATGTACATAATATGTTTTGTCTTTTATAATCACCTCTTTAATAGTAGATGTGCTATCAAATAGGAAAAGTGTCCTTCATATACCATTTTATAATTGCACATATAATACCTTAGTAGTGTTGGACTTGACAAAATACTTGTATGTTTTCACTCTGATTCTGCATAATAACCCAGTGAAGTCTGCAGGGCATTTTGTGTTATCTCTGGTGTGAGGAAACAGGTTTGAGTATCTAACTGATGGAATTTGTCTTTCATTTAACCTTTTCTCTTGGAATGATCCATAAGTTGCACATATTCAGAAGCCTGAATTCAGTGTTTTAGCTATTTTTCTATTTACTGATTTATTATTAGTTTGCTACTCCCAGAATATTTTGTTTAGTTTTAGTAGGGCATTGAGATTGACTTTTCCAAATGCGTTTGTTTTTGTTGTTGTTGTTTTGCAATCTTACAGGCCCTGGCCTATTTTGAGCAATTAAAGATTTCCCCAGATGCTTGGCAGGTATGTGCAGAAGCTCTAGCCCAGAGGACATACAGGTAATTAAAACAAAATTTGTATGAATTTTTAGAAAAATTTAAATGTCTGTGAACATGGCAGGACTGTTAAATTTACCTGTATTTGGAAAATGTTTTCATAGAAACATTTTATGACTTGCTCCCTTTTGGAAAACCATTAATATATAGTCATTCAGTGTAGAAATGAGAAAAATAGTAGACTAATAGTTTGGTCATTCCAGAATTGACTTCTTAGTAGAACTATCGTTTGCCATATGTTAGGTACCTGGCAGCAGGTCCAAGCTGGAAAAGAGTAAAAATAAAAACTTCCTTATCTTCTTAAGGGGAGTGATAATTGGTTTTCTAAAAACTTGGTAAAGGAGGCATTCATAAATGATACATATCTTAATTTTTAATTTTAACTTAAAATATATAAACATTCAATTACTAATCTTTTGATACTGGACTAAGGTCTTTGTGTATGTGCCACTAGCATTTATTTCATTCTTATGTTGATCACACCTGTAACTCATCCTCTACAATTTCTAGCTTGGGTCTCTGTTCAATGAGTGCAATGAAACAATGAGTACAGATTCCTAGATTTTTTTAGGTATTTGCTTCCACCTGTCTTACAGTTATCTAGCCCACATCAAATATGTACAAGGTTTTTTCCCCCTGCAATGTGGCTTTCTATGAAGTCTTTCTAAAGCATTTAACTTACTTTTTACAGAAATAGGAACTTTTATACTCATTTCATTAGTTTATATGATAGTTAATTGAGTTACTTTCTTATAAAAGAAATACAATTGGCATAGTGAGGGATGGGGTAAACACAGCTGATGAGCTGTCAGCTTGCTAGTGGGGGCAGAAGTGCCTGGGATTAGTAGATGGCCTCTCAGCTGGAGTACTCAGCATGCAGTGCCTATCAGTCTGTGTTTTACACCTGAAATCGAGTGCTTCAGTTTAGTTAAGAGTTGATTTGGAGAACATCTACTGTATGTCTTAGAGTAAATAAGAACTGGCTTTTAATTAAGGGCTTCCTGTAGTTTACTTTTTAGTGGAGAATCTAAGTCTTATAAAATTCAGTTAAAGGCTTCAGTGTCCTCCTTAATAAGAATAGAAACCTTAAGATCTCAGAAGAGATGTTAAATAAACCTAACTTTACAAAGTTTTAAAAGATTACATTCCATCTTCTTGCATGTGAAATTATTTTGTTTGGTTAATTTGTGTAGTCTAAATTAAGAGGAGGTCTCCATTCTTATTTGGACCAGTTACCTTTATATAGGAAAAATTGTTCCATGACTAAGCCTGGCCCGAATTGTCTGTCTTGAATGAGCAGATTGTTGGTTTCTAAAGAGTCTTCGTCAAGAGTTTGTAACAGGCTTACTGCAACTCTGCATCACCCCTAAAGAGACAATTAGAAATGGATAATTGATGAATGTTAATTTTTGCCTCCATCTTATAAGGGCAGTATATTTGTAATTGTTTCCTGTATGAACTTTGAGACTAGACTGACAGACTACATGGCCTATTTTGGATTTGCCTACAGTAGAACTCACTGGGGTTTAAGTAGGACTTGGATGACTATCTCTGATTTGACTCAGTCTCTGGCTGTTCTGCCGTTTGTCATTTTACACCTAACCTTTGTATTTAAGGTGCATCTTGATTTATTTTGATTATTTTGCTTGCCAGATTTAGTGGAAATATTGAATATTGTATAATATTTAGAGTTCTCATAGCTTTTTAAATAAATGGATTTTAATGTTATAGAAAGAGATCAGTAAGTAGGAAGCAAGCCAAGGTATAGTTTAAGAAACTCTTCTGTTGTATTATTTATTAATATTTTGCCTTTGATTTGTTTTCTTCGATATATATTTTGCTTATCTCTAATTGCCTTTTTTTCTTTTTCTTTTTCAGTGATGATCACATAAAGTTTTTCTGCTTTCAAGTACTAGAACATCAAGTTAAATACAAGTAAGGCTTTTCTCACTGTTTTGACACCGAGGTTTACGGCAAGAGGCCATTTTTTTATCTAGTTTTTCTTCTTTGAGGAAACCATAACAGGTTGTAAATTGATAGCATGTGATAAGTTATATCCAGGTTATAGATGTGTTTTAATGTATCCAAAAACCTTTTAAAAGTACTGAGATAGTTGGTTACATATAAAAATCCAGACATTTCACAGAAAAATCTAGATTTCCAGCTTCTCTGGAAAAATCAGAAGATCTAATAACACCAGGCCGGTTTTTCTACATGAAAATTGTTACAGTTAAGTGGCCACATGAGCATTTGTGTTCAGAATCCCTGACTTATTAACTAAGCAAAAATAATCACTGCTGAGAGGACACTTAGGTTGCCTATTGGTTTATTCTGTAGACCACAGACCTCAGAACATGGATATATTTCTGTTTGAGAAATTTTGTAGCTGTCATTTTGTTTCAACATGAACAGAACCACAAATCAAACCAGGATTGATATTGATACCATACCTGTCACTCTGATTCTTATCTTTTCTTTAAAGTGGTGATGAGAGTCATTATCAGTTTATTTTAGGAAACTTTAAATAATTGAGAGCTATACAAATTTTCAATTTTCCCTTTCAAATATATGAGAGGCTGTTACTTTTTATAACCACAGACACCAAATATAGCCATTATTCTTTTTCTTCTCTGTCTTGAACAGATATTCAGAACTAACCACTGTTCAACAACAGCTAATTAGGGAGACGCTCATATCTTGGCTTCAAGCTCAGGTAAAATAGTAATTTCATTCAGTACCCCAAATTACCAGATATTTAAACTTTTATTTTTGCAAGAGTTTGCAAGCTTATCTCAAAGGTTTTGATCATTTATCCTCCATTTGATCCTGTAGCTTTTTTAAAAAGTGCTGGTTTTGAAGATCATGGGTAGATGGAAACTTAGCAATAATTTAAAATTGTATCCATAACTGAAACTGTCATACTTCCCATGACACACTGTGGAAACTTTGGTTTTAAGATGTAATTTTTTTTTCTCTTTTTTTTTTTTTTAACTACTTGACAAAAGCTGCTTTTCTGTTTGGCTCTTAAAGGTGAGCCCTTCTGGACAGCCTGTTCACGAGATCCCTTTTCAAAGGGCCAGTAGAGTTCTTTATTCACAGCATGTTCTTTTTGGTTGATTTTAGCTAATCTTAACATATAATGCAGTTGTGTAGCTGGAGTTTTTATTTTCCTTAAAAAGCAAGCAGACAGAAGAAAAATAATTTTTTTTTCTTGGACGAAATTATAGGAACTATTAAAACTCTGCTTATGAAACTTTTCTGTAGAAGTATAAGAGTGAGAAATAGTAACCATTAAAACCTTTGTTCTTCATCTGGCCAGTCACTTAAATACTTTGATAATTTTGAAGCATATTTGTTACATAGCTAATCTAGACCATTTGGAATTTGGTAGAGTTTTGCCTTTTAATGATAAAATGTATTTCTGAGTATTCAATTTACATTTAATTTCGTGGACTATTTCTCTGTTTGTCAGATGCTGAATCCCCAACCAGAGAAGACCTTTATACGAAATAAAGCAGCCCAAGTCTTCGCCTTGCTTTTTGTTACAGAATATCTCACTAAATGGCCCAAGTTTTTTTTTGACATTCTCTCAGTAGTGGACCTAAATCCAAGGGGAGTAGATCTATACCTCCGAATCCTCATGGCTATTGATTCTGAATTGGTGGATCGTGACGTTGTGCACACATCAGAGGCAAGTAACCATTAATTTTTAGGTTTTTATGTGGATTTTGTATGAGATAATGGGCACATAAGAAAAGAAGCAAGAAATCTTTTTTGTTTTAATTTTTTGAGGTAAACTTTCTTAATAATTATAAATTTACCCAGTGTTCTGAATTTTGTTTTACAAAGGAACTTAATTTTTTTTTTTCAGATGTAGGTTGAAATTAAAGTATTGGATTTTTTTTAACTAGGCAAATACTTTCTCCAGTGAAATACACAAATTGATTTTCTATTTATTTGTTGGGAAATATAGTCTATATTTAACACTGCTATATAGTCCCTGAACAAGGAAGAAGCATTGCTTATGAAGTATCGATGCTGGCTGCTTTTATTCTCAGTCACATAGTGTAAGTGTTATGTTTACATATTGAGAAATAACTTAATCACATCCTTAAGATTTTTTTTTTTTAAATGGAGATGGGGTCTTGCTCTGTTGCCCAGGCTAGAGTGCAGTGGTGTCATCATAGCTAACTGCAACCTCAGACTCCTGGGCTGAAGTGATCCTCCTGCCTCAGTCTTCCAAGAAGCTAGGACTATAGGCACTCACCACTGCATTTGGCTTTTATTTTTTGTAGAGACAGGGTCTCGCTCTTGCCCAGGCTGGTCTCAAACTCCTGGCCTCAAGCAATCCTCCCACCTTGGCTCCCAAAGTGCCAGGATTACAGGCATGAGCCACCATGCCCAGCACATGCTTAAGATTTCTAAGTAATGCTTATTTGTAGTTTGTATTTAATAAGAAATTAACTCTGACACTGAGGAATAGCATGGAAGGAGGAAATACAAAGAATCACAGGATATGATTTTAGAGCTGATAAATAGGAAATAGTGGTAGGGAATGTATTGACAGTCTGAAAGTTTAATGTTGAGGAAATCACTGTATGCAACCACATTCAGATGTCAGACATTATCTTGTGAGGTAATCTACTTTGTGTATTTGGTGTTTTGTTTTGTTTTTAGGAGGCTCGTAGGAATACTCTAATAAAAGATACCATGAGGGAACAGTGCATTCCAAATCTAGTGGAATCATGGTACCAAATATTACAAAATTATCAGTATACTAATTCAGAAGTGACATGTCAGTGCCTTGAAGTAGTTGGGGCTTATGTCTCTTGGATAGACTTATCTCTTATAGCCAATGATAGGTAAGTATGCCTATAATTTTTTTTAGTATAAACCTGTAAAATACAGTGTCTGAAACTCATGAATTTGAAAATGTCATTAACAATTTTATTCCCCCATTACCCCAGGTTTATAAATATGCTGCTAGGTCACATGTCAATAGAAGTTCTACGGGAAGAAGCATGTGACTGTTTATTTGAAATTGTAAATAAAGGAATGGACCCTGTTGATAAGATGAAACTAGTAGAATCTTTGTGTCAAGTATTACAGACTGCTGGGTTTTTCAGCATTGACCAGGTCAGTAAATTAATATATAAAAAGTTTTGAAAAGTATTAGAACAAACTAGGATAGGTAGTAAGTTAAATATAATAATAGCTTTTTCTTTTTTTACCCCCCTAAATGTTAGAAATTCTTCTTGAGATTATAATAAGCTACAATGTCTAGAAAGCCATAATGTTTTCAATAACATTTGCCTTGGAGAATAGATGATGCCAGTTCTTAAACTTGAGGGTCTGGGATGGTGCCTGCAATTCTGCATTTCTTACAAACTCCCAGATGATGCTGACACTACTGTCTCTGGACCATACACATAGTAGCAAAGGACTCTACTATTTAAATGACAATGCATTTTGGCCAAAATTAGACCCACTAATCATAAATGTTGCATTTTCGTCATACTTTTGAATCTTGACTCCTTCAAGCTGTTAGAAGTTTAGCCCCAAGAGAGTGCTCAAAGTGTGGCAAAGTAGTAATTTAGAAAGATAACTTTAAGGTTTTTATTTAATTTTTGCTGTGACAGAAAAAGAATTTCTAAGACATCTTTAGTATTACTGCTACGTTGGTAATGTGGCTTTAGTGTTTTTCTTGGTCAACTGTATAATTTTCTCACATTTCTAATGTCTTATTTCGTTCCTGGTAAAAGATCTAAAATGGTGACAGTACAGCCTCTTTTTATAGGAGAATGGGTAAGGGTAATTAGTGAAAATAGTCTAAGTTTGAGTTCTGACGCTAACAAGGATAAGACCTGAGGCAGGTGATTGTAATAGCCTACATCCTTGTAGGATAGTGGAGGCACAAATCACATAGCATCAGAAAGGACTGCTGTCAATTGTTACACATACTGTAATGTGGCACCATTAACTTTATTAGAGCATATTTACCAAATACCAAGGTCAACAGTTTACAAAGGAGAAGGTTCTGAAACCACAGATCTTTTTGTTTAAGCTTTTAGAAAGCTGTTAATACGTATATGACTGTAATCATTAAGAACAGTTGCTTTAAAGAGTACTAGTGGATATTAATAGCAGCAGAAGAATTTCTAAGAAGTTCTAAGAATTTCCCCAGTCAAAATGGTAGAATTATTAAATGTCTAATGTCAGTTTAAAATTGAATCCTGCAATTGGTACTTGATCCATACTGAAGTTTAGAGTTTTTCCTCTTACTCTTGGGTAGGTGGTTTTAAATTGAGGTCTGTCTTGATTGCTTATAGGAAGAAGATGTTGACTTCCTGGCCAGATTTTCTAAGCTGGTAAATGGAATGGGACAGTCATTGATAGTTAGCTGGACTAAATTAATTAAGAATGGGGATATCAAGAATGCCCAAGAGGCACTACAAGCGATTGAAACAAAAGTGGCACTGATGTTGCAGCTACTAATTCATGAGGATGATGACATCTCTTCTAACATTATTGGGTTTTGTTATGATTATCTTCATATTTTGAAACAGGTAAATCTTTGTTTTATTCTTTTTCTCCTGTAGATAATATAAAGGAGTCATGGAGAATTGGAAAACACAGGGAAAATGAAAACAAGAAAATACCCATAATTCTACCACCTAAAGATATTTATTATTAAGTATTAATGTATTTCCATCTTTTTTTGGGAAAACTTCTTAGCCGGAAAACAAGAGTGGCTAGGTTCTAAAATTCACTAGCTTCAGAGTTAATTATAGGCTTATGTTATTTTTTCATTTTGAACTTACACTTATTTCTGAATACAGTACAAATTTTAAGCATGATTCATTATTTTAATTACATATACATCATTCCTTATAAACATTTTTTTTTTTTTTTTAATTAGAGATGGGTTCTTGCTGTGTCACCTAGGCTGGAGTGCAGTGGTACGTACAATCATAGCTCACTGCAGCCTCAAGCTTCTGGGCTCAAGTGATCCTCCTACCTTAGGCTCTTTGAGTAGCTAGGACTACAGGTGTGTATCACCATGCCTGGCTAATTTTTCTTATTTTTGTTTTTAGAGATGGGGTATTGCTATATTGCCAAGGCTGGATATAATTAACCCCTGGCCTCTAGCAATCCTGCCACCAAGGCCTCCTAAGTCACTGGGATTACAGGCATGAGATACCATGCCTGACCAATTTCTTTTTTTTTTTTGGATGCAAGGGTCTCACTCTGTCACCCAGACTGGGGTGCAGTGGAGTGACCATAGCTTATTGCAACCTCCAACACCAGGGCTCAAGCAATCCACATTCCTTGACTTCCCAAGTAGCTGGGACTATAGACGCACACCGCCACGCCCAGCTAATTAAAAAAAAGTTTTGTTTTGTTTTTTTTTTTTTAGAGTCAGGGTCTTGCTGTGTTGTCCAGGCTGGTCTTGAACTCCTGGCCTCAAGCAGTCCTCCCACCTTGGCCTCCCAAAGTGCTAGGATTACAGGCATGAGCCACTGCACCCGACCTGGGCTGCCAATTTCTTTTGAACAATTTTTTACAATTAAAAATTTCGCCCAGTTAATTCTAATAAGAACTTAAAATGTAGATGGTATTAGTTTCCATATTATAGCATGTAGCAATTTAAAGAATTGGTAACTTTTCATTATGACATAAGAGAGCCATTTCTATTTTATTTGCATTGGATTAATTGAATCAAGTCAAGCTTAAAATAATTATTTTCCAAAATGAGTTTAGTTTCTGTTTTATTGTTATAAACATAACACATGTTTGCATGCATACTTTAAGAAATTTTAGGGAGTGTGGAAAGGTATGATCACTATTGGTAATTCTACTTTGTAGCTCTTAATGGATTTCTAAACTTGTTTGCTTTGTTTAAAAACAAGATGAGATCATCCTTAACTGTCCTTATAACCTGCTTTGCTGAATACATTATAGGTATCTTTAAAAATGAAATTCAGCTGCGTGTTTTTGCCCACATGTCAAGTTATTTACTAGGAGTTCTGGAATTGCTAGATCTTAGGTTAAGTATGTATTAAATATAGACAGGTGCTGCCAGACTGCCTTCCAGAAGAGTTGTGTGCATGTTTTAAAAGATCTTACTTGATTAGAAAAATGTTCTGATATATAAGTATAACTTTAAGGAAGTCTAATAAATTATTGCTTACTTTTTAACAGCTTACAGTGCTCTCAGATCAGCAAAAAGCTAATGTAGAGGTAATTGACTTCTTTATGTTCCTTTTAAACTAATAATAGATTCTTTGTCCATAATCTGCTTTAAAATGTAGCTTAATTTCAAACTGTGTCAAATTAAAAGGAAACTGATTGACAGAGACTATTTTATTATTTATTTTAGGCAATCATGTTGGCCGTTATGAAAAAATTGACTTACGATGAAGAATATAACTTTGAAAATGAGGTAAGAATTTTTGTGTTGAGAAATCGGTTTTAATTTTATTGTTTACTTACATCAAATAAATATTTCAAGTTTTTGTTGTTTTGGGGCCCTTTAAAACAACAAGAATTTGAAAAATTAGGCTTGTTTATATTGATGTCAACCTTGGGTGAAATTAATAGAAACCTCTTAATCCTCCATTTTTTATATTTTGTCCATTGACAACCCTTAAAAAACACTTCGTAGCATTGAACTTAGTAAAATATTGACAATATTATTGGTGATCATATCTCACTTTGTATTTAATGAGAGTGATGAACCTCCCTTCACATGTCTGTATGGGAGAGTGGAAATGAGGCACTCTAGACTTGTTCCAGTTTAACCTTGTCCCGGCTTGTGAGTGGGCCAGCTTCCCATCAAACAAGGGCCGTCAGGTACTTTCTAGGGATTCAATCATGGCATGTGCTGCTTAGTTCTATTCCCCACTTCACGCATTCAAAAACTTTGGCCTGTAAAAGGATAATGGTGATGATGATTAACACATTGCACACTTAGGATATGCCTGGCTCCTAACATTTAATATCTCATATTGTGTGATATTACCATGTTTTACAGTGCACACTAACAGACGAGAATATGTAAGGTGCCAAAGGACTCAAAACCCAACCTGAACCCAGTCTAGCTCTAGACTCTTGTCCTTAACCTTCTCCTTAGACTATTTCTAGCTCTAGGCTTTTGAAAGGTCTAGGGCTATGTTGAGAAATACTTAATTGTGAGCAGGAGGGAAGAAGCTACTAAGCATAGTTAAGTTTTCCTATATAAATGAATATTGATGAAAAAATAAAAATAAATTGGTAAATGGAGAAAGCTGCTAGAGAACTGAATACATGAATATTAAAGTCTTAAGTTTTTTAAATGAGGATTTTTAACTTACAGGGTGAAGATGAAGCCATGTTTGTAGAATATAGAAAACAACTGAAGTTGTTGTTGGATAGGCTTGCTCAAGTTTCACCAGAGTTACTGCTGGCTTCTGTTCGCAGAGTTTTTAGTTCTACACTGCAGTAAGTTTGCTGTCGTTTTTGTAATAAGCCCACTTCTTTCCTTTGTTCTCTGATGGTGATCTAAAATAAGTGATTAATATGACTTATTGATCCATGTTACTTATTAAGATCTTAGGTGTATCTCTGGAAACAGTGCACTTTTCTTGTCTCCTTGATTTATCTTGATCCTTTCTACTTTTTTGATTATAAATTATGTTGCCTGGAAAAATTAGCAATTGCTGTGACTTTTTAATAATTAAAGCGGCTTCTGTTGGTGTCTTATCTTGTGCTTCACTAGTTGTATGTTCAGATCTCAATGACATATTATATCTTGGTAGGAATTGGCAGACTACACGGTTTATGGAAGTTGAAGTAGCAATAAGATTGCTGTATATGTTGGCAGAAGCTCTTCCAGTATCTCATGGTGCTCACTTCTCAGGTGATGTTTCAAAAGCTAGTGCTTTGCAGGATATGATGCGAACTGTAAGTATACTGAATATAATTTCTTTTAAACATAAAATTCTGTTTTCACTATAAGCTAGTGGGAATTCCTTAATTGTTAGAGTGTAGTATATGTTAATAGTGGAGCATTTTGATGTTGCAATAAATAAGAATAAGTTTCTTAACTTTTTCCTGCTACAGTTGGTAACATCAGGAGTCAGTTCCTATCAGCATACATCTGTGACATTAGAGTTCTTTGAAACGGTTGTTAGATATGAAAAGTTTTTCACAGTCGAACCTCAACACATTCCGTGTGTACTAGTAAGTATACTTTACTCTGGATTTTTATTTTCCATGTATTTCAACTAATGAACAGATAGTGTTCTATCTTTCTGTCCTCTGTAATTTTTCTGAGTCAAAAACTCTCAAAAACTCTAGAAAGACACTGAAACTAACCCCTCCTTCATTTCTTTTAAATGGATAATTTGTCTAATTAGTCATCTAAAACAAGTCCTCAAGGTTTTATTTGTATATAATACAGAATTACTTTTTGTATATTCGTGGTCCCTTTTAGGAGCTAAGAAATAAAATTTGATATAAACAAAAATGTGGCATAATACCAATGAAAGCCCTGAATAAATGCAGAAATAGTAAAAGTGTTTCTGTTTCTTTAGATGGCTTTCTTAGATCACAGAGGTCTGCGGCATTCTAGTGCAAAAGTCCGGAGCAGGACTGCTTACCTGTTTTCTAGATTTGTCAAATCTCTCAAGTAAGTTTAAAATTTCAGCTATTATGTTTAGCTCTTTATTTTTTGTTATTAAATAGACATATAAGTTATTTTCCAAGAGCCTGCAGTAGATTTGGTTCTTTCTGTTCCAGGGCATGCTTTGTCTTATGTTCCTTTTATGTTATGACTTCTTTGCTTATTAGCCAGGTACTTTGTTCAATACTAAAAAATGGTTGGTTTGCATGCTTTTAATGGGTAACCTGTCACCACTGATGACATTCATTGCTGTAGATCACTATGTGACTTCTTTGAAATCCTAGTGAATATAGTGCTTGAAAATCCTTTTTTTTTGTTGTGTTGTGTTGTTTTGTTTTGTTTTGAGACAGCTTCTTACTTTATTGCCTGGGCTAGAGTGCAGTGGCATCATCATAGCTCACTGCAACCTCAAAACTCCTGGCCTCAAGCGATCCTCCTGCCTTGGCCTCCCAAAGCGCTAGGATTACAGGCAAGAGCCACTGCGCCCAGCCTGAAAATACATTTTTTAACCTAATCTGTTGTCTATTATTCCTTACTAGTACATTTTTTGGTATGAAAACTACTCATTATTAGGCTTATAAGATTGTACGTCATCTTGACAATCTATTACTATAGAGCAGATAGATAGAGGTAATTTTTAAAAGTTAATCATAGCTACTCTTAATCAGATGTGACCATCCTACAACTGAACTTTAAGTTTTGTCCTAAAGGGGGATTCGGTATTTTAGCAATTTTTGAGCACTATTATTTACTTAATTTTGATTTTCCTTTTTGCCTTTTTTCAGTAAACAAATGAATCCTTTCATTGAAGATATTTTGAATAGAATACAGGATTTATTAGAGCTTTCTCCACCTGTAAGTATATGTCCTTTCAAGGTATTTTCCCTGAATGTCATTGAGTCCATACATGCCATTAGCTTCGCCTTTGTGGGCAATTTTTAAAAACTGGTGGTAGAGGGAGGTGTGTGTGCAAGAGTTCTCTTTACCAAGATTCTGCTGATGTAGTAAACAAAACATAGTAATAGAAAGGAATCAAGAGCTAATAAATTTGGCGGGATAGGGTATGGTCTGCTCTTTCTTTATTATTAAATGTTGGTGAAATATTTTATGGAGAAAAAATTCAACTTATAAATTATTCTCTATTTAGTACTACAGTTGTATTAGCTAGTCTTAGCAACTCTTATTGTTAGACTGAAGTTTTTCTGTGTAACTTCAGGCTTAGGATAAAAAAAATTTAAGTGCTGGTTGATCTGAGTATTTTGATGTCAGGTTTGGGCCATAATCCTGAAAGAGCAAAATCCCTAAAGTCTGAAAATCCCAAAAATAACAATCCCAAAAGATGAAAATCCCAAAAATATAATTCTGGAAAATTTTTTTTTAATTCTTTAAAACACATTGATTAACGTTTTTAAAAGGGGATTTATTTGAGAAACATATGAAAACATGACAGAAATACTTCATAAGCCAGTTTACAAAATAAAATAGGCAATAATAGATATTTTTGCAAGCATAAACACTCAGGTATACTACTGACAGGAGCGGATGAATTGTATTTATAAAGAAATAGGTCAAAAAGCAAAATGTATAAATACATATCACTATGATTGGTAATTGTATGCACGCAGCTTTATAACTCTGGTCATCATGTCAGACAACCTAAGTCTTTTGACAAGATCAAAAACTGCGATGGGTCACCACTGCACGTGTAGTCATCCAAAGAGCTGAGATCTCAAGAAATTTTATCTTTTACTGCAGATATACAAAAAGGGCATCTATTTATTTGCTGGGGAAGTTTCAACATTTTTACATACATGCACAATGCTTACAAAGTCAATGTGGTGGTAGTGCACGTTTGTGGAATCAAATTTATGATGTCCAAGGCAGCAGAAGAAAAGTCTCTCCCAGCTTTCAGAGAGAGACCAGTTCGCCTTCTGTATTTGTTCTTTCCAGGCCCCTGGCCAATTGGATGGTGCCTGCCAACATTGAGAGCAGATCTTCCCTGCCTGGTCCACTCAGACCCACCACCTAGTCCACTTAGACTCACTAATATCTTCTGGAAACAACCTCACAGACACACCCAAACTAATGCTTTACTAAGTACTTTTTGATCCATTCAAATCAACACTATGTCAACGTGGCACCCACACACATCTCCTTAATTTCCAGTTAAAGACAATAGCAAGGTAATAGTTCCACTTAACATGATGCAATATCTTGCTTGCAACCAAAAACACACTAATCCCTTCCCCAGAATTTGGCTATCAGGATTTTGACATTTAGGATTTTAATCTGTCAGGATTGTGATTTTTGAGAATTTAGATGATAGGGATTTTAGACTTTAGGGATTTTGATCTTTAGAGATTTTTATCTTTCAGGATTATGATGTTCAGGATTGTGTCTTTTGGGATTATGATCAGCACTGTTTGGGATCCATTTCACTAGAAAGATTTAAGTTGGGATTTTTTTTTTCTTTTTCTCTTTTTTCCCACAAGACAGCCTACCACTGAATAAGTTGGGATACTTTTAAAGTACATTTTGAATGATTTAATGAAAATCATTACCAGAGGTGCTGTTGAAAAGTGTATAAAATAATACTTTTGTTCTTTTAAGTAAATATCAGTATTTAGGTTACAAAGGTTATATGATTTCAGTGCATGAAAGGTTACTAGTGAAGTATATGGTTAATTTATCTTTGTCTACATATTACAAAAACCTATGTATTAAAGTACTTCATCCAGTTTAATGCTAGTTTTCCTTCACAGTTCACACTGACACATAAGGTTTAGGTATTAAGCCATATTTTCCTACAGATACTGGAAATTTTTCATGTTTTTCATACAGTACATACAAACAAGTATTCTATACCTATAATCCTTTTTCCATATATAAAAAGACCTGAATCAAATTGCTTTCTTGAATATTGACCACTTAATAAGGTTATGAGTATGCATCATTTTTAGAGTACTCTACATTTATACAGCTACTTTATCTTTGTGTTCTCAACTTCTAGAGCAGTGATAAGGCCTAGCAGGTACTTAATAGGTACTTAATAAATGCTTTAATTACTTTCAGATAGGGACATTTCTCCTCCCAGGGATAGAGAATTTTTTTAATAATAAAAGCACCACATGATTTATCCGTTTGAAGACTGGGTTTTTATATAATTTTTTCTTAACAGGGAATTTTAGTGGTGGACCTAGAGGGACCTCTGATTTTTCCCCCCTCCTCTTGTCTCTGAGTGCATAAATGTAAAAAATAACAAAATTTGTTAATAAAAATTGACCAGTATGTAGAACGTTTGCTTGTACATGAATGAGATCTATTTTGTTTCATTTGCAGTCTTATTTTCATACCGTCAGGTGTAACAGGTGTGCGTGTGTATATGTATTGTGTGGGTTTTATTGTTGTTAAACCCTTAAACATTCCTGAAAATATTAATTAGTGTGACCTTTGTACTAACAGTCAAAGCATTTTTGTATACCTCATGTGTATAAGATTATAATCTTATAAATAAGAGTTTTACAAAAGGAAACAAATTAGAAGACTAATAATTATATGATCATTTGCAAAGTCTTGTCAGGGCTAGAATTAGAACCATGATCTTTGACCCTCTGATTCAGTTTTCTTTTCATTACGTGGTCTTGGGAGAAAATTGTTTTTATAAGTACTTACTTGATCTATGAGTTGATGTGACAGATTACATCTGCTGTTCCTCTTGCACTTTTTCTGATTAAATGAGAGGAACTCAAGAAAGAAAAACTTCAATAAGACTAAATTTCATTCCAGGAGAATGGTTACCAGTCCTTGTTGAGCAGTGATGATCAACTATTTATTTATGAGACAGCTGGAGTACTGATTGTTAATAGTGAATACCCAGCTGAAAGAAAGCAGTCATTAATGAGGAATCTGTTGACCCCACTAATGGAGAAGTTTAAAATTCTGTTAGAAAAATTGATGCTGGCACAAGATGAAGAAAGGCAGGCATCTCTAGCAGACTGTCTCAACCATGCCGTTGGATTTGCCAGGTGAGCATAATCACAATTAAAACCATTTGTTTGGATCTTTTAGGATAGGCACACACATCTGTGTTTCCAAAGCTGGATTGCCCAGAGAATTGTCTAAATCTTTCTCTTCTAAATCCAGTGAATTAGAAGGTTTAGCTGAAGAAGGGAATAGATCACATACCATTCTGCCTTGACAACTATCCAAATCCTTAACTCCTCTGATTTCTTTGGTATAAATGGGTTGTGTATTTAAGGGGATTACCTAAAGTCTTTATATACCAATGATATATTGGGACATCTTGGGTTAGTCTTAGTTACCTCAAAGAGAAAGTCCAGAGGCTTCTCTTTAGTTGCATTGTGTCCTGAAGACCACCCAAGCAGCCATTTGAAACTTTCTCTCTACCCTTACTTTTTAATTGGCAAACAATAACAGCATGAAAGTTGTAGTGATTGCTAACTAGAAGTTATAGAGAAATTGTTCTACAGAATACTTCAGAGCTAGATATTCGAGAGGTTGTATAAATACCTTGATTCTGAAGATTGTTTCTAAATTTAAATGGGTAGTTTGCAGATTGTTTAGTACAGGCCAGTCACAGTAAGTGGATTTTTTTTCTCTTTTCTGCATACTTTGTCAGCAGGATTTTAGTAAAACATTTAGGTAGGCATATATTAGAGGGATTATATTAACTGTATCTTGTTCATTTAATTTAATTTGAGTCCTTTTGTTCTGGCATGGAAACTGGAAGCAGTAGTTTACAAATAACCATATTAGCTAAAGATAGAAGTAATTGTATGGAAAACAAAAAATTTGTTTTTTAGTTTTGTCAATTTTTAAATTTGTTGTGCATTGTTTTTGAATACTCCGTAACACTTTTAAAGAATAAAGTTGAATCTAATTGCCTGATTTTTGCTAATATAGTCGAACAAGCAAAGCGTTCAGCAACAAGCAGACTGTGAAACAATGTGGTTGTTCCGAAGTTTATCTGGACTGTTTACAGACATTCTTGCCAGCCCTCAGTTGTCCCTTACAAAAGGATATTCTCAGAAGTGGAGTTCGCACTTTCCTTCATCGAATGATTATTTGCCTAGAGGAAGAAGTTCTTCCATTCATCCCATCTGCCTCAGAACACATGCTCAAAGATTGTGAAGCAAAAGACCTCCAGGAGTTCATTCCTCTTATCAACCAGATTACAGCCAAATTTAAGGTATTACACAGGAGGTCTGAGAATCTCAACTTAAGATCTTCTCACTTAAAGATTAGACGTATTTATCTCCAGACATGTTTTGGGTTTTGCCCTTGGTTGTTTTTTTTTTTCCTCCCCCCTCCCCGTTCAGCGGTCCCCAACCTTTTTGGCAACAGGGACCGGTTTCATGGAAGACAGTTTTTCCACAGGCGGGGGGCTGGGGGATGGTTTTGGGATCGTTCAAGCGCATTACATTTATTGTGCACTTTATTTCTATTATTATTACATTGTAATATATAATGAAATAATTATACAACTCACCATAATATAGAATCAGTGGGAGCCCTGAGCTTGTTTTCCTGCAACTAGACGGTCCCATCTAGGGGTGATGGGAGACAGTGACTGATCGGACAGGAGGCGGAGCTTGGGCAGTGATGTGAGTGACCAGTACCTACTGTTCCTTGCTCCCAGGGGTGGGGGACTGCAGCTCTGTGTGATGAAAAGTTTTTTTTTTGTTTTTTTTTTTAAAGAGTTACTTGAGAGCATGGATTATATGTATTTTTATCATCCCCATTGTCTAGCACACTACCTGACACATAGGTCATGCCTAATGAGGTTTTAATAAAAACAGACCTTATCTGCTCTGTGTAGCAGAAGAACACAGTCTGCTGTTTTAGAAAAGCAAATAAAAACAGTATTAAGTACCAAAATGTCTAAAGAGGTAAATAAGAAGCACTGTAATTTGGGTGCCCTAGCAGGAGTTAAAAAGTAATTTATTATACTAAAGTCAGTTTTATATACAGGGAAATTTAAGCTAGGTAACAGCTGGCTAATAAAAATGGCTAACGATTACATAGTACTTTCTGTGTTCAAAATCTGTTCTAAGCATTTTTGTACATTAGGTCATTTGATCCTCATACTTACCCTAGGAGGTGTAGGGTATTATATGTTATAGATAAGGAAACTGAGGCACAGAGAACTTGAGGAATTTGCCTCTGGGCATGTAAAACCCAAGACTTCATTTGTAAGCAAGTGTTGAGAATATACTAGTAAAGTGTTTTTTTTACCTTTATTCAAAATTTTTTTAAAAACCCAAGTGTTTAATCATATAAATTTATAGTTTAGCAGTAGAATTCATTTCTTGAGAATTTACATTTGAAAATATTCCATGGCAATATTTTGTTGTGTAAAATAACACCTATTTTAACCTGAATCTTAAGCTATAGGAACTGTGTTGAATTTAATGATCTTGAGGCTTTCAGTAATGTATATATCATATAGATTTCTGTCTTAACATTGATATTTGTTAACCAAATTATGTAAATACATATCCTGAATAGAAACTCTGGAGAAAGTCTTTATGTAAAATTTTTTTTCTAAGTTTCATATTAATTTTCTTACTCATTTCTGAAGTAGTAATAGTTGTTTCTTATCTTCAGATACAGGTATCCCCATTTTTACAACAGATGTTCATGCCTCTGCTTCATGCAATTTTTGAAGTGCTGCTCCGACCAGCAGAAGAAAATGACCAGTCTGCTGCTTTAGAGAAGCAGATGTTGCGGAGGAGTTACTTTGCTTTTCTGCAAACAGTCACAGGCAGTGGAATGAGTGAAGTTATAGCAAATCAAGGTGGGGATGCATGCCATGCCTAATTTGTCTACTTAAGTCCTCATCACAGTTGTACATCTATATGAGCAAGAGTGAACTAAAGTAAACACAAAACTTTTGAAGTTTGTTGGCCTCTAGGAGCACAGTTTATTATGGGGGGAATCAATCACTTTAAAATTTGTATTCAGTTCTTTTTTTCCTAAGGCAGTATTCTTTAATTGATTCTTCAGCAATACAAATATCATGGTGGATACTTGCCAGAATTGACCTGACAATTGAGTCTTATGGCCAATTAGCCCATTTCAAAATTAAAAATAAATGGAACTGTATAGATCAACATAGAGAGTTCTGCTATATAGGAAATCCAAGGGAAAAGATATTAAGGAAATACTGATTTTTTTAATGTTCAATGCTTAGAATTTAAGTGCCCAGTTAATAAAAATCAAAGGATCTTAGCAACTCTATAAATGCTTTGTGACTTACTCTTGTATATGGAATGAGAACTTCAGGTTACCTTTCTAGTTCTTTTTTAAATTAAACCCAAGTTTTTCTCCTCAGGTGCAGAGAATGTAGAAAGAGTGCTGGTTACTGTTATCCAAGGAGCAGTTGAATATCCAGATCCAATTGCACAGAAAACATGTTTTATCATCCTCTCAAAGTTGGTAGAACTCTGGGGTGAGATAAATTTTCTTTTTTTTAACCGTCATTTCCCAACCTGTTTCATAAAACTCTTAGAGATGAAATGGAACCCTAGCCCACACATAGACAGAAACTGGGAATTGATTTTCCTTGGTGATGAATTAATTGACTTTCTTTTTATACAAAATGAAAATTTGAATTCTCTTGACAGGAGGTAAAGATGGACCAGTGGGATTTGCTGATTTTGTTTATAAGCACATTGTCCCCGCATGTTTCCTAGCACCTTTAAAACAAACCTTTGACCTGGCAGATGCACAAACAGTATTGGTAAGCACCTAGGAATCTTTGTTTGCCTTGTATAGATCTCAGAAATTCTCAATTCTTCTTTAATGCCAGGTTGGTTATATTGTTTATTAATTTTTTTTAAATTTAGTGATTTCAAATCAGGATTCATTTTTTTTAAAGGTTGAGAATACCTTCTGGACCTTTTGTGTATTCTTACTGAATCCCAGTGCTAAAGTTGAATATGTAAAATTCAGCTCCTTCAAGTTTAACAACTAAGACTCTTTTCATAGGACCACAAAAGGGTACATGATACAAACGTTCTTTAAAGCTTAATGATTAGTTTCCTCCTATTACTTTAATTCTAAAACTTGTGCTTAGTGGTTTTCTCTAAACATTGAAGGCATTAAATTGCAACTTTCTCCTCCTCATATGATAGTTTCCCCAAGTCTCATCTTCAGAATGCTTAATGTCAAACAGCTGCCCTTTTCTCACTTTCCTACAGCCTAGTAAAAGCTAGATTTCATAATTGTAATTTACTACATTAAAGGACCAGCCTGTATTCTGTTTTTTTCTTTTTCTATCCAACCCACTTAACTCCATCTGCCTATTACCTTTCCTTCCTCTATCCCTTCTTTGAAGGTAAATATATCCCTGGAAATATTTATTTGAGGGAAAATATTTCCCTGGCAATGGCCAGAGTAATGAAGAGAAAAGTTGGATCAGTAAACAAGAATTGACTGTATTAAAATTCTTAAACTTGTTTTTCACAGGCTTTATCTGAGTGTGCAGTGACACTGAAAACAATTCATCTCAAACGGGTAAGCTTTGTAGTCCATGCCCCTTCATTTTCATCTCACATGTAATATTCTCATTTTAATGGTGTTTGACTCATCTTGTTCTTGAAAGCTGTATCTTATATAAAATGTAATTCAGTTCTAACGTTTTGGGATGTGGGGAAGGGATTGAATGAAAGTAGCAGTATCTGTTATTGTCCTTCATATTTTGGGTAACAAGAAAGTTAACATGTAAATTTGCCAGAGGCAGGCTTCAGAACAAGGCAGTCTGGCCCTAGAGTCTGTGTTCTTAATCACAATACTATATTGCCTTTAAAGTGTACATAAATTGTTCCAATTTCTTTTTAAGCATTATTAATGTCAAGAAAGAAAACAGTCATAAGTATCTTTTAATCTTCAGGGCCCAGAATGTGTGCAGTATCTTCAACAAGAATACCTGCCCTCTTTGCAGGTAGCTCCAGAAATAATTCAGGTAAGAGCTGTCCTAGCAGATTTTGCTTTTAATGTGATTAAAGAAATGTGACTATGTAGTTCAGTCTAAATTTTGATTCAAGAATGCCAAACTAAGATTGGCACTGTGGTGCATGCCTGTAATCCCAGTTACTTGGGAGGGTGAGGCGAGAGGATCACTTGAGCCCAGGTGTTTAAGAACAGCCTGGGCAAAATAGCAAGACCCTGTCTCAAAAAATAATTAAAAATTAAAAAAAAAAAAAAGCCAAACTGCATTCAACTTTTGATGTTTTACTATGCATAGGATAGCAAGAGCACTAAGCCTGGAGTCTAGACGTCAGGGGGTCTGTGAAATTGATTGGGAAAATTTTACATTTTTATTTTCACTAATCACTAACAAATTTAATTTTCTACCAATGTGTAGGTTGACAGATCACAGTATTAGTAACATTGCCTATGATATTGTCACCAATAGAAATCACAGATATTTTCACATCACATAAGTTATTGCAGATATCGCTAAATATAGTTTATGCTTATCACTGTTTTGAAATTATTAGTTATTAGGTAATGCCACTATCCCTTGTTACCTAATGAGCTAATAAGTCTCTTTTTTTTTTTAGACAAGGTCTTGTGCTGTTGCCTGGGCTAGAGTGCAGTGGCATCATCATAGCTCACTGCAACCTCAAACTCCTGGGCTCAAGTGATCCTCCTGCCTCAGCCTCCCATGTAGCTGGGACTACCGGCAGGTGCCACCACACCCAGCTAATTTTTGTATTTTTTGTAGAGATGGGGTCTTGCTGTGTTGTTCAGGCTGGTCTTGAACTCCTGGCCTCAAGTAATCCTCCCACCTCAGCCTCCCAAAGTTCTAGGATTACAGACATGAGCCAACGTGCCCAGCTTAATAAGTCTTATTATTCTACCATACTTTAAATAGTTTGATAACCATTATTCTTTATAATTATTATTTATAAAGAATATATCTTTATAATATTCTTTATAATTATTCTTTATAATTGGCTTCCATTATAATCCCATGTATTATAGTTTATGCATTTTATAAAAACATTCTAAAAGGAATCTAATAGGCTTCCCCAGACTGCCAAAGGGGGCCACAGCACAGTTCTAAAAGTTTGTGCCAAATAGTTCATTGTACATATATGCCAACCTTATCAATGCTTAATTTGTAAATCTGAAACTATATTTTGAGGAAAGTGGCTAGAAAAGTTACCTTATACTCTTGCACTTTTACAGTCACTTGTATAAGAGCGTTTGGTTATTTTTTTGGTATATAGTTTTCCAGACTTGTCTGATAGTACATGGAGCTATCAAAGTTTGAGTTATCAAACTTTTAATTAAAACTAGAACTACAGTTTCTTGTGTAGATTCTAAGATTTGTTTCTTCATCAACAGTGTTTTTGTTTTGTTTTATCATGAGAACACTTAACATGGGATATACCTTCTTAACAAATTTTTAAGTGCACAATACTGTGTTGTTAATTATGTAGGGACAATGTTACACCTATACAACATTAAATAAATCTCTAGAACATATTCATCTTGCAAAATTGAGAATTTATGCCTGTTGATTAGCAACTCCCATTTCTCCCTCCCTCTATCCCCTGGCAACCAACATTCTACTCTTTGATTTTATGAGTTTGACTATTAGATAACTCATATAAGTGGAATCATACAGTATTTGTCTTTTTGTGACTGGCTGTTTTCACTTAGCATAATGTCCTCCATCTTCATCCATGTTGTTGCATATGGTAGGATCTCCTTTTTTAAGGTTTAGTAATATGCCATTGTATGTGTATACTACGTTTTCTTTATACATTAATCCATTAATGGACATTTAGGTTATTTCCACATCTTGGCTATTGTGAATAACGCTACAGTGAACATGGGAGTGCTAATATGCCTTTGAGATCCTAATTTCAATTTTTTTTAATAAATACCCAGAAGTGGGATTGCTGGATCATATGGTAGTTCCATTTGTAATTTTTTGAAGAAGCTTCATAATGTTTTCAATAGCAGTTGCACCATTTTGCATTTCCATCAATAAAACAAGGGTTCCAGTTTCTCCACATCCTCACCAACTCTTACTGTCTTTTGTTTTTTAATAATAGCCATCCTAACAAGTTTGAGATGATATCTCATTGTGGTTTTAATTTGCATTTCCCTGATGATTAATGATGATTGAGCATCTTTTCATATACCTGTTGGCATTTGTATGTCTTATTTAGAGCAGTGTCTATTCAGGTCTTTACCTCATTTTCTAGTCAGGTTATTAGTTTTTTGCTATTGAATTGTAGGAGTTCCTTAAATATTGGAAATTAACCCCTCATCAGATACATGGTTTGCAAATATTTTCTCCCATTCTGTAGCCATTCCATAGGTTGCCTTTCCACTCTGTTCATCTTGCTTACTTTACTGTGCAGAAGCTTCTTAGTTTGATGTAGCCCCACTTATCTGTTTTTGCTTTTGTTGTTTGTGCTTTTTCATATCTATGAAGTCATTGCCAAGATCAGTGTCGTGAAGCTTTTCCCCTATGTTTTCTTCTAGTTTTGCAGCTTTAGGTCTTACATTTAAGTCTTTAATACATTTTGCAGTGATTTTTGTGTCTGATGTAAGAAAAGGATCCAATCTTATTCTTTTGCATGTGGATATCCAGTTTTACCAACATCATTTGTTTGAAGACATTGTTTCCCCGTTGTGTATTCTTGGCACCCTTGTCGGAGATCATTTGACTGTATAAGCATGAGTTGATTTCTAGGCTCTTTTTTTTTAAAGACAGGGTCTTGCTTTGATGCCTGGGCTAGAGTGTAGTGGCTTCATTATAGCTCACTGCAGCCTCAAACTCAAGCAGTCCTTTGCCTTAGCCTCCTGAGTAGCTGGGACTATAGGCATGTGCCACCATGCCTGGCTAATTTTCGTATTTTTTGTAGAGACGGGGTCTTGCTATTCGGCTCAGTCTGGTCTCGAACTCCTGGCCTCAAGCCATCCTCCCACCTCGGCCTCCGAAAGTGCTAGGACTATAGGCATGAGCCACCATGCCCAGCCCTATGTCTGTCTGTATGCCCGTACCGTACTGTTTTAATTACTGTAGCTTTATAATATATTTTGAAATCAGGAAGTGTGATGCGTCCAGCTTTTTTCTTTCTCCAGATTTTTTGGCTAATGAGAGCTTTTAGTGATTCCATAAAAATTTTAGGATTTTTTTTCCCTCTATTAAAAAATGCTATTGGGATTTTGCTTGGGATTGCATTGAATCTGTAGATCACTTTGGTTTTTGTTTTTGGAATGATTAAGAAGCATTTTGTTGACCTGATGGAGCAGGGGTATTCATTTAGCAGCTCAGCTTTAGACACCTCTTCCCCCATGTCCTTTTACACATGTGTAAAGGGGGGGGTCCCTTTCATTGCAAAGAGATTTCCAGAGTTTCTGGGGAAAAACCAGGGCCTTCCCTGCGGCCAGGTTAACCCCATATCAATCGCCGCAGTCCATAGTGGCCTTGGGCCCTAGTCCTGGGCACTGGCTTTTGGAGTTGCTTTGTACTTCCCTGTCATCTCCTTGGGTAATGGCAACAGGCCCAGGCAGAATACCTGCCCTTTCACTACACATGCATTTCTGCAGGCCAAAGTGGGCTGGGTGAGAGAGCTGCTTTTTATCCTCCTCTTTCTTGAAGGTCTCCTCATTCCTCACCACAATTTTTTTTTTTTTTGATGTGTTCCTTGATCTCCTTATTGCTCTTGGTCTCTGCATCCACCAGTACCCACTCTTCATAATGTAAATAGAATTGCAGAAAGAGCGATAGTGTCATGTTCTTAACATCATGATGTGCACCCAAGGGTATGTTGAAAAACACAGATTTCCTGGCACCCTTGCCCAGCTCCCCACATGTGTTGTAATTCACTGTCATGACCTTCACCGGGTCCCTGAACACTACGTCACTATGGTCAAAGGTACTGCAGATGGGGAAGTGCCCTTTCACAGGTGTGGTGGCAGTGGAACTGGAACATCAAGGAGAGACAAGAGAGCAGCAGATGCTACCACCCCTAGCAGACCTCACTCCACTTCTCAGCACCAGTTTCTGCTTCTTCATCACTTTGGATAGTGTGGACATTTTAACAATATTAAGTCTTCAAATCCACGAACATGGATGTCTTTCAACAGTGTTTTTTTTAAAGGTTTTATAATGCTGTTTTTTAAGAAGCATTGAAAAAATTGAGAAATAGAGTAGATCTCACATAAGAGTAACATGATTACTGTTTTTTAATGAATTTAACTCATTTTTAATGAATTTATGATCTCAAAATACCACCTTTAACTTTAGAAATATTAATGACTTGGTTATCATTTGTGACTTAGTAAGCTAATACTTGACTGAAAATAATAAATTACTAATTACTCATGTGATCTTAGTGCCCATCAAAAGTAGAAATATACAGTTCAATTTACAGCTAATATTCTTCCAGATTGCTAAATGAAGCAAATTATATTTCTATCATATAATTTGATTATAAAAGATATAAGAAACCTCAGTTATCCCTGTTTCACATGTCTATGTCTGACAATAGTTTTTGCAGAATTTTCTTTATTAGAAATATCTCTTTTTCTTTTGGTCTAGCTCTGCTTGGTTACTCCCTTACTAAGTATGAACAGCCATAGCAATGTAGTTTTTGTCCCGCTCACTCTTCTCAGATGTGACTCCACCGTGTCCAGGAGAGCCGTGTTCTCAAAAGTGAAAGCAGCCTGTCTAATAAGTATTACATTTGAAAATGCCATATAACCTCTTGTGGTGAGGAACTGTTTGGGTTGATTTTGATAAGTTATAATAAGAATACTATGGATTTGAAGCAACTGTAATGTCTACTGACAAATGAATAAGTAGAGAAATTATGGTATATACATACAGTGGACTATTACTCAGCTTAAAAAGCAGTCCTGTCATGTGCTATAACATGGATGAATCTTGAGGACATTATGCTTACTGAAATAAGACAGTCACAAAGAGACAAATACTGCATGATTCCACTTATATGAAATATCTAAAGTAGTCAGACTTATTGAAGCAGAAAGAATGGTGGTTGCCAGGGGCTGGAGGAGGGGAAAGTGGGGAGTTGTTCAATCAAGAGGCAGAGGGTTTCAGTCTTGCAAGATGAAAAAAGTTCTAGAGATTTGCTGTACAACAGTATATATATACTAACAGTTAACACTACTGTACTGTACACAGTCAAGATGGTAAATGTTAAGTGGTTTTTACTACAGTTAAAACTGTGGATATGAATTTAGATGGATTTAACACAAATACATTTGTTCTCCTCCTTCTCCCCTCCCTTCCTGGTCCCCTAGGAGTTTTGTCAAGCGCTTCAGCAACCTGATGCGAAAGTTTTTAAAAATTACTTAAAGGTAGGTATTTGGGAAATTCATATCTTCATATAATTAGGTAATGTTTGAGAGCCAGCAGAGAATACATATATACTGTAGTTTGACCAACTGTCACTTATTTTGGGATCTCTGCTCTAAAAGCTGCTTTTAAGAAACTGCAGTTATAGATGTTTCTGTGGAGCCCCTTTCAACTAACTTTTTATGATCTTTTGTAGGCACACTCAATGTGTGCATCCCTGAGTATACTAGTATGAAAATGCCAGTTTTCTTTTACAGTTTCATGATGTAATTAAATAGGAACTAGAGGATTAGGAGAACAAGAAATGTTCAAGAACAGTTGTTCATATTGTTGAAAGGAAGGAGCTAGAAATTAAAAAATATGAGTTATTTGCTTATATCCTATTTTGAAACATTTGAATTATAAAACAGACAAAAAGAATCCTCAGATTTGGCCGTCAAGGCTCAAATTTTTTGTAAAAATTTTACAAATTTTTACATTTGTAAAATCACTGATTTTAATTGATTGCTGCTTTTAAAATTTTTAATCTTAGATACAAACTATTAAGAGGCTCACCCATTAGTTTAATTCATATTAAATACATTACCAAGATACACTGGGATTGAATTTCCCTTAGAGTTTTGCTAATTCAAGCAGTCATGGTTTGATAATTCCTATATGAAGGAATTATTTCCTCAGATATTGCTCAGGGTGGGTAGGAATTTTTCTTTTTAATTTGTATATATTCATGGAGTACAAGTGCAGTTTTGCTACATTAATATATTCCATTGTTGTGAACAGTGCATCCGTCATTGGAGCAACGCACATTGATTGTACTCACCAAGCAACCTCCCGTCATCCACCCTCCTCCCACCCCAATTTTTTTTTTTTTTAACCCTGTAGGTTGACAAGAAATGTCAAATGTTTATTTAGTATACATAGTTACAGTTAAATCCACAAGATAAAACTGTCTTGGTCTCACCTAGATAGTCATTCATTTCATACTTTTTATGTACCAAGTATTATAGTAACTGCTGCAAATACCACTACGAATGATTTTCCTTGCCCACAAGGAGCTCATGGTCTAGAATGAAAGTTAACTGTGTGACGGAGTGAAGAACTATATTTTTATCTATTATCTTCATTCAACAAATTTGAGGGCAAAGCATTATATTAAATTTCTTGGCAGCAGGTAACTTAGCATATGGCTACCTTGTACTTTTGCCCAAGACATGCAGTAGAATTTGTAAGCCAAAGGGATTTGCAGAGTAACTAATTAAATGCGCTATCCTTTGTGGTTCTAACGGTTTTTTTCCTAGTTATAGTTTGTCAGCTTAAACATATCAAAGAGTTTGTATGGAAGAGTATTGGGGATTATCTTTTTTGTTATTGGGAACCCTTCTACCCCCTTTCCCCCATAAAAGCAAAGTGCCTATGGAAGTAATCTCTGCTAAATAGCTGATCACTTAAACCAGATTAAAGGACTCAAAAAATCTTAACTCTATTTAGAGGTATCTGTAACAGTAGATCTAGGTACATTGTAGAAGGCTTGTGTTCCAAATATATTAACTCATTGGCATAGCATTTATAAAAATTCTTCTCCCAAGCCCAACTTCTCTTCAGTAATGGCATTATCTTAGTGATCTCATTGTCTCAGTGTTAACATTCTTCTTCTAGTTGGAAAAAATGAAGTTCATTCTTTTGTGTCCTCCTTTCATACCTGATTGATCCTCAGATCTTGCTGATCCTTTCCTCCTCTCTCTCTTCCTTTCTGTCGCTGCTGCTGCTGCTACTGCTGCAGGCTTCTGTTCTCTCACTCTGATCTCCCTTTGCTCATTCTAGCCAGGCTGATCTGTTTGAAAACATAAAACAGTCCTTTGAAATTTATTCCTCTTTCTCATAATCTTTCTGAACCTTTTATTTACTAAAAACAAGTTCATGTTTCTTAATTTGGCACTTAATTTTTTTTTCTTCCATATTCTGATCCTGGACTACCCTTCTGGTTTCTCTTGCAGGAATGGTCTTTGCTATTCTTGTGGTTCTTCAAAAATCCTGCCGTATTAGCAACCCAGCTCATGTATGAATTCTACTCATTCTTCTAGGCTTGCCTTAAGCATGGCCGCCTTGTAAGGCTTTCTTTTGCTTGTATAGTGATCATTCTTTTCTCTGCACTTAGTTGGTAGGTTATTTGTTAAATTAATCTCCTAGGTGCTAGGGACACAAAGATAAGTAGAGTCCCTGTCCATACTGAGCACACTGCCTACCATGTTATTATGTCTAGTACTTACTTGACCTATGCCTAGCTGTGGATGGCAGTGTGTAGTACTGGGCTATGCCCAGCACAGCCTCTAGCTGTCTCCTTTATTATAGTCTCAAATATTGACTGGGAGTACTTTTGAATCATCAAAATAAATAGTAAATTCCTTAAGGGATTAGAATTGCTGTCTTTAGCTTTGAGTTGTTTCTTCCTCAAAGTTTAATTTCTCAGTGTTAATTGTGACATAGGTACCAATCAGTAAAAAGGTGTAAAGAGCATGTTTTCCTCTGACCATTTGACTCTCATAGCATTAGAGATAATACCATATTTTCACTACTTTTCTAATTGGGTGATGTCAGCATAAGTTATATCTAGACTTTATCAAATTCTCCAGAGAGAAAGTTATTATCTTGGATTATGTGTGGATTTACGAAGTGTGTGAAATGTTTTAAATATCTGTTATAAAAAAAAGAGTGACTAGCTTTCAGAAACTTTGAGCCATTCTTCAGGTGAAAGAGGTGATTATCTTCCAACATTAGTATTGATTATACTAATACTTTATTTACAGGTGTTCTTCCAGAGAGCAAAGCCCTAAGGACTGGATCTCCCTGTGCCTACTTCATGATCAGGAATTCCAGTTAATAATTCATAAAGAAGTGATTTTTGTGTGCCATTCACACTGGTCTTTTTAATGTTGTTTTGAGCTTATTGCAGTATATGTATTGGGATTTTTCTGTAAAATGGGGGTATAATTTTCCCTAAATACAGGTATGTGACAACAAGAGAAGTTGTGTGCATGCCAACTCAAATTGTTCTATATAAAAATGCTGTTAAAAGACACAGCGGTTATCTTAGTACCTTTGTTTTTTTTATTTGAAACTTTAAGTCAAGTCCTTTATAAAGATTATAGCCATGGAAAACTGTACTTTTTAAAAAATTGCTGAATATAAAATTTGAAAATTTTAATTTTCTTTTATGTGTGCAAACATATAAAGTTTGGGGGGATACAACAATCAAAACTAATTTTTTTGTAGATAGCCATTACATTTCTTTAAACTGTTTCAATGCCAATGTGTATTCTACAAAAGAGAATGGTTTCATAAATTAACTGATTAAAAGTAGGTGCCGGTGTTATACATTTTTTAATAAAAATAAATTTTATGTAGTGAAATCTGCCAAGTGGTTTCTGGAATTATTATAAATGCTTTAGTCTTATTTTCTCATCTTAATCTCTCATTGATGTCCCATTTAAAGGTTTGCAAGTATGAGTATATGGATGCTTTATTTCATTTAATTATGCGCCTAAAAGGTTACATGTAACTTAGTTCTGTTATTTAAGACTCTTTTTAAAATGTACTAGAAAAAGGCTATGTGAATCTATGGATAGAATTAAAATCCCAATTCTTTTCCTAGCTCTTTTATTGGATGTACTTAGAGCACAGTATACCTGTGTGTGTTTATGATGTTTATAAATGGTAGCTTACCATTTAATCACTGGAAGTGCTTACTCCTGCCACCTCCCATTTTTATTCATGGCTACTTGAGAAAGCAAAAGGCAAAATAATAGTATCAGTAGTAGCATTGGAAAATCCTGAGAGAAGGGACAAAACTGAAGAGCAGAATTACTACAGACATTTAAGTTTAAATTCCAAAAGCCCAATTAAAGTTTTCAGGAAGGGTTTGTTTGTTTGTTTGTTTTACGCTTTGGCCAATGCACCTCCTAGGGGTTTCGTGAATGGGCTTCAGTGGCCTACAAACTCCCTAAAATTGTATTCTAAATTGTGCGTGTGAATCTTTTTCTGGGTTTAATTCCAGAAGAAATTTTAAATGTTTTTCTTACATCATGGAATAAAAGTACTTCACCGAATTGACGGTAAATTGTAAAAACAGGTCAGTGGAATGTATATACTATACATCAATAAAAATGTTTTTAGAAATACGTAAGTGAAAGCTGGGTGTTTCTTTGATAGGGTTCCCTTGTACTATGGGAGTGATCATTGTATCTATTGCAATAGCAGTAATTGTTCAAAGAATACTGAGTAGCATAGCGTAATGGTTAAGAGTTTATATGGCACATGCTCCAGACCTGGATTAAGTAGGTTCAAATACCAGTTCTCACTGTAACTGGTTTTAGAGCCTTGGGCAAGTCAACACCTTCTTGTCTCAGTTTCCCTGTCCATAAAATGGGGGAACTAATGGTAGTAGCTACCTCATATATAACTCATTAAGAATTCAGTGAGTTAAACGTGAAAGGAGTTAGAGTAGCTGGCACATAAAGTTTTGGTACTAGCATGTATTACTGTACTATTAATTCCATATATGGAAAGGTGTTTTCCCTAGCTTTTTAAAGCCCTTCAGAAGATGGACATGTGTTTAGAGTGGAGAGAACTCAGGACATGGAAATTAAGAGTGATAGAAACTAAACTCTTCATTATATAATCATGAATAATCATTTTCATTTTCATTCCCTGAAGTTGCCCAGAGTTCCATCACAATTAGGCAACTCTTCCATCGTGAATTACCTTATTTCCAAAAGCAAGCACCCAAATAATTGTCTCAAGGGTGAATCTCATCTGTTAAAGGCTAAAAGACTTAAGGAGTTGACTATGGAACTACAGGGTTTTATGATGCCTAATCTAGTCCTGTGTCTAACAGTTTATTTAAATCTTAATGCTAACATTAATTGGTTCCCAAGTGGCTTGACCTTTTAAGAAAATACCGTGTGATATTTTAATGTACAGCACTTACTATGTGGTAAACATGTGAATCAAGGCCTTTGGCTCAGTTAATCATTTTCCCCCACAACTTTGAGGGGTGGGTTTTACTGTTGGAAGCAACTTTGACAGGTTTTCATTCTTATCGTTACATACCAGAGAACTGAAATTGATTGGAATTGTAAGCAGTGAATAGTTTTGCTAGAATGATTCCATCACTTAAACATTGTTTAAAATTCCAATAAAGTAATTTCCTTTGTAAGAATTCATTAGAGTGGTCTTTTGCTATTTACATTGTACATTTGATAAAACTGAGGTTTAGAGAGGTAAGAAATTTGCTTAAAGTCAGCAATTGGCAGGGAGAGCTGGGACTGCAACCCCCCAGGTCTGTTCCATTCAAAACCCTCTGCTCTTGACCACTCTGCCATGGTTTCCCATTCACTCGTGTTTGCTGTGGTACTCCTCTGGGAAGCAGCTCCTACCCCTTCCCCTCCATTCGGAAATTTAGCCCTAGATTAGCATGCGTCTCTGTGTCCCTCCTTACTTTGAGAGAGGCCGCGGTGCTGTCAGTGGGCAGAAGGGACCCATTTCCAGGGAATCGCTGCTCAATTGAGATCTTGGCTGCACGAATACTGCAGGACCTAATGTTAATATTTAAGTTTCAGTTAATAAATTCTTTAGTACTTAGGTTATCCAGTATTGCCATTTTCCAAAATACAGACAAGGAATTAAGTGAACATAAAGAATTACATGTCTGAATTATTGTGAGATGATAATCTGGCTCCACTGCAGCCAAAGTGGTCCTTAAAATAGATGTAAATCTATACTTCCAGGCTATGATATTCCTCTCACGTGTCCCACATTCTGCCCACCTGTAATTATTTGTAAGGACTAGTTCAACTTCGGCCTTCACCGCTGTTACCGCGCTCTGCACTGTCTGCTGGCGCTCGCGGACAGGGCGGGATTTGCAGTTGCGGGAATCTGAATTACCGTTTGCACTGCTCAGGGCTCCCCGACTTCGCCCTCAGAGTAAGGAAGGTGGGGGGAACAGTGGACAGTGCGGGTCTCCAGACACGCCCCCACCTCCCCTTCCCTTCCCGCACAGCGGACCGGGAAGCCCGCGGCAGCTGCAGCCCCGGCGGTGGCGGCGACCGGACGGGCCGCAGTCGTGCGCACGCGCACCCGCGCGCCGGCCGTCGGTCACGTGGCCCTTGGCCAGGGCTCTAGAAGCCGGAAGTGGCCTGGGGCGCGAGGAGGCCGCGGGAGCCCGCTGGCGGTGGCGCGGCGGAGACCCGGCTGGGTGAGTGGGGCGGAGGGCTGGGGCCGCGCGGGGCGCGGGCGGTTGGGCCTCGCGCAGCCGGGAGCGGAGCGCTCCCGCCCCCTGTGGGAGGCTGGGATGCTGAGTCAGGGCGGGGGCGGGGCGGGCGACCTGAGAAGCCCCGCACGACCCGAGGCCGAGCCATCCCCGGACGCTGGTGGCGCGGACACCGCCTATTGGGTGTGTGGGGCGTCCGAAGCCGGGTGGAATGGTCGCAAGGGCCCTGTTCCCTCCGTCTCGACTCCTCGCCCCGCGTCCGGCCCTCTGATCTGCAGGCCGGGGCCCTCCCCGGTCCGGCCGCGTTGGGTACGAAGAGGACGACTCCCTTACCGGGTCTGGGCCCTGGCTGCCTGGGGAAGAAGAGGTGCTTTCTTCCCTTGGAGTTAGACTCGCCGTTTTCTACCCTACCCTCTTTCCGCGCGTTGACACGATTTGCAGTTTTTAAATGGATTGATTTTCAGAGGACTTAAAAGAGACGTTTCATTAGCGTTTCAGCGATGTTAACAGCTGAGGTTGACGCACACCGGAAGCTAGAAGTATAAGATGTTTTTAATATATAGAGATGAAATACAAATTCCCAAACGTTTCCTTGCTCCTCGTCAACCTGCTTTATGGGTTTACTTTCTAATCCATATCCGTATTAGTAGGTGGCCGCAAAATAACTTCTCTCAAGTAATCGTCAAGTGTATAACCAAAGACTGGCCTTTTTCACTCTGGAACCCCTAATATATCCATTTAATAAATGATTCACATAGTGGTAGAGTTTGGAAATCCTGGAACTTTGACCATAAGCCATGTCACCAAACTTGTTTTCATCCTTGAACAAATGGTAACTTTCGTTTTGGACGGTACAAGGAAGTAGACTTGAGACAGCATCCTCAGTAACATAACTTGTTGAGTGTCTGCTTGTATGCTTGTGAAAAACTGGGAAGATTTATATAGCAAGCACCTTGTGGATATGCTGAGTCACGTTTTAGCATGCTGTTACTGTGGGATTATCGGAAGATAGTTTCAAAAGACATTTCCCCTGACCACTATTGTGATCACTATTATGAAACCATATTTTTGTATCTGCATATAGAGAGCAGATCTTTTAGCCAATAAATCTGTTTTGTATTATCCCCGAGGTACATATAGGTACCTAATGGAACTATATGCCGTTTACAGTTATCTGATACAGCAAAGTTACATTAAATAGGAAAGGTATTTCATTAGATATTTGAGAAGTATATTACCACCTCTTGCATGGAATGCAATAACTGACAAATGTGTATTCTTATTTGTGAAAAGTAAGTCTTATTTTTATCACTTATTTCCAATAAATTGCTGTATATAAAATTCCTTATCTGAGTTAGATGGGTAGTAAAGTTATATAAAGATACCCTAGTGTACTAGAGATTGGTAAAAGTTAGACCCCTTCCAGTCTGTATGTTCTTAACCCTACTTGGGATATTATTGACAGTCATTAATTCATCACAGAATACTTAGTCCAGCATACTGCTTTTTATGCTAATTTACTGTGAAGGGATATTAAAATCTATGTTTTGATCTGACATTACAGCAGGTTTAAAGGGGGCCTGGTGTAACTAGTGTTTATGCTTTGTTAACATACCTAATTTTTATTCCGATATGGAGCTCAAATATTTTTAATATCTTTACAGAGCCATAGTTTTTCAGTATTAAAGGACAAGCCTAGTTGTGATGCTTATATTTTAAGATTTGGTAATATAGACTGCTTGGTATGTTTTTATTTTTATATTTGGAGGTTGGAGAAACTTCCTTAAATCAATTTCAGATGAGTTAGTAACTTTTCAGAACAATAATTTTAGCATACTTCCATTATGATTGTCAGACTCTGTGTAGATAAAATTTTAGATTATAGAAATGTTATGCAGTGGCAACAGTTTTCATTAGTGTTGCCCTGCCCTTGAAGGAGACAAAGTAATTTTTTCTATATTTCTGTTATATTTTACATTATTACTTTTCTTTATTTTAAAATACTTTAAAATATAATTTATCATTGGTTAATCTTTCAAAACATTGGAAGGAGTTAAGTAGCCAATATCACTCTCATTGACAAAGACAAAATTAAAAGGGAAATAGATATTTCTTTCAGCCCTTGTGATAAGTTAATTAAGTTGAATATATAAGATGTCATTGGTTAATGTTTTTTTCAGAGTCCACATGGCATAGCCTTTTATATTGCTAGAAACTCAGATTTTTACATTGGACTGTTTGTATACTTCAGTTTAACAATTAATAATGCGTGATCTTACTTGAGACTAAAAATAGTTAACATTTGTTTCTTAACTGTATTATTCCCCAAAAGCATGGGCAAAACTTTTCTTTTCTCTTCTCTTAGTATAACAAGAGGATTGCCTGACCAAGCCGAGATGCAGAGCACTTCTAATCATCTGTGGCTTTTATCTGATATTTTAGGCCAAGGAGCTACTGCAAATGTCTTTCGTGGAAGACATAAGGTTGGTACAGAGAAAACTAGGAAGGCTTTTTATCACTGCGTATATTCTCTTCTGAGAGGCACACTTACACGAAAATGTGTGACTTGGTAATTTTTATTCTTTTGTCTAAAGAAATTTTTTTAATGGTTTTTGTGATTTGATCCCTTTGTCTAAAGAATAATTTTTTTTATGATTTTTGTGGTTATTTAAGGTATAGCTTGTGTCCAGCAGTGAACATATCTACCCCATGGTGGCAGAGGTTGTGAGTTAGGGAGTGGAGAAAAACAGGTTAGTTGAAAGGAAACTGGGAAAGATCAGTTTAGTGGTCCTTTTGATTCTTTCCCCAACCCAGCTACCCTGTGGCAGTGGTTGATCTCACTAACAGAAGTTCAGGGCAGCAGTGATTTGTGGTGAAGGAAGGCGTTTTAGATGGTGGGGAGGCGGATGTGTAGTTGGAAGGGGAACCCACAGATGATTCTCATATACTCTAAGGGTTTGTGCCCCTGCTACAAGATAGACTGAAGTAAAATGAGAGTCTCAACAAGGAGCCCAAGTTTAAAGGCTATATCCTGGTGTGAGATAATCAGAACCTGGAAATGGAAGTAGAATAAAAGGGCTAATCCCAAAGGCACTTCAAGAACCAAAAGGATTTTGTGTCAGATTCAATATTGGAGGATGAAATTAAAGATAATTAAAATAATTTAAAATGAAGAAATTGAAGATAATTAAAGTTTCTATTCTGGGAAATAAGCTTGAAAAATGATGGAGTAAAAATCCTTTTATAATGCAAATAATCACTGATTTTTCAGTGCTGCGAATTTGTTATAAGCTAAGTGATGTTTGGAGCCTCCTAAATTCTTATTTTCAGAAACAGAGGCTCTAAACATTTTAGTAGGGAGGAGTTTCTTCCTATTTTCCTGTAGCCTTGAGATTACCAGTCAGTTCTCAGTGACAATGAGATAAGCATGCGTGGGGGAGGGACTGTTTCCTCTGGGGAGAGAATATTGCTATAAACAGCCCCTATGGCTCCTACAGAATGAATCAGAAGTACCATACAGACAACTGTTAGCTTTTCCCACCCCTCTATTCCTGAATTGTTCGCAGGCTCTGGATTCTCATTCAAGTTCATTGTGATCAATCTCGGATATTCCTGTCCTAGAAATTGTTTTTGTTCTGTGCTAAGAAGAGAAAATGGGTGGTGACATAGGATTTAGCATTGAGAACACATCTGACGGTCTGTCTTCCTGTGGTCCAGATTAACAAACTTTAATAATCACTTGGTATGCCTCAGGCACTGGGGTGGACCTAGTGCAGCTAATGTGCAGTCCCTGCACATTAAGAGTTTCAAGTTCAGTAGCAAGATGGTATTAGAAAGGATATACATTGGAAACGGATGGGATGACAGGTAGTCGGAAGTGATAGAGATTGGATGGGATATTTAAAGTGCCTGGCACTAGTAGATATTTCACATATTCTGATCCTCTTTTCTTACTGAGATACTCAGGGTCCTTCATGTAAGTGCCTGCATATGGTAGGAAATCTGTAAATGTTTGTTGAATGAAAGAATTAATGAATGAATGAGGACAGATTAAACTACCCTAAGACAACCTGAAGTTCTTCAAAGGAAACAAAGATGGACTCTATCCAATATAGTATGGAAACCTAAAATAAGGATTTGAGAGATATAAGAATTGACTTAAAAGATTGCCAAGGCCCAGTTCAGTATTTAGTGCCTTAACAGTTTTCCCAAAAACCATGTTCTTAGTGACATCTATTTCAAGTGTTTAAGACTATACCCCCAAAAATCCTGCTTCCACTTAACTATTTAAAGGATTTTTAACTATTATATTAGCCCTTTAGCCCTTTTATGTTATTGCTTAGAATGACCAGGTTCTTAAGTTTACTGCTTGTTATTCAAAGTATATTACCTATCTCATCTGTCTCTTTTTTATTAAATTGCTTTTAGCTACTAATGTTTGTGTTGGGGGGGGTGTATATTTGTGTGATAACCATAGTAAAGTTGCAGGGAAGATTGTTGTAGAAAGGATATGTTGATATGCACACATGTATGCACATGTATATGTAGATCTCTAAATATTATTTGTATATGCTTTGAATTAGTGACAGTGAATGATAGATGACTATGCAGGTGAATAAAGGGAAAATGGTATATTCCCACATGTATGCCAGTAATCTCGCTGGTATGATGTGGACTACAAAATTTGGAAAATACTGGCATTGATCACAGTGTGTCTATTGCAACATTGTATTACTTTCCATGCTTGCTTCTCTGTTATGATTCTCCTAATTTTAGACTGAGTTTGAGACAAGTGTCCTTATGAAAAATCTCTCTGTTGGGTGATACGTATATTTGCCAGTGTCCTTACCCTGGCTAAACAAATGGAAAAATAGTGGAATTGAACTGTAGTTAAATTGTTGTTCTCTTTGCCTATATCTGAAAATGGTCATTGGCTGTTTTCCTCTTTCATTTTACTGTGGAAAGAATATATGTCTATTTGTGTATTTATTTGGTGTGACGGGGTGAAGGGGATCACACAACTGGTGCCTTCAAATAGTGATCTTGAGGGGTGGGATTATGGAGCTGTTAAATGGTTTCTGTAATGGGGTGAGAGGAGGAGGATGGCTCAAAGTGATGAATTTGAGTGGAAAAGTATGGAGAGGGTTCCAAAGCAGGAACAGTACAGAGGTCCTGACAGACAGAGAGCCATGAAATTTCTTTAGGCAGGGGGTGCTTGAACCCCAGGCTTAAAGAGAAAATGAGTTTCCATTTGCTCTGGGGAAGTTCAACCTTGGATAAATGGGGGAGAAAGTAAGGCTACACTCCACATCTGGATTGGGCACCAGGGAGAGGCATGCTGATTGGAGTGATTGGAAAGAAGTCGGGGGGGTCTAGAAGAGTCTTAAAGAAAGATTAATATGAAGAACATGCAAATGGGACGTTTTTCTGAAATTTAAGCACGTATTTTGTACCTCTAAGATCCTCTCCTAACTACAGCTGTGCGGTGTAATTCTGTGTGTGATCTACTTCAGTAGACCATGAAAGAGTGAGAGTGGGGTGCTGCAGGTACATCAGTAGAGAAGAGGAAATGCCTTTGATCCTCTAGAGATGGCCTGTAAGGGAACAGCCTGTCCTAGTCATCTAGCTGGCGTTGCAGAGGGTTACGTGGGGCAGCAGTGGTGTAATCCAACCAGGGAGTCTTCTTTAGCCTCACTCTTCAGCTCCTGCTCCTCCCACCCTACACACACATTGTGGTAGCTAGAAAATATTTCTGAAAAGTTAATTGCATTACTTTGATATTGTTAACAAAAATTTCAAAGGTGAAATATAGATTTCAATGTCTCTCTTCATGTTTCGATTATTTAAGAATTATTAAGCCTTGGAGAAACCTTTGTGAGTTTCACTTTCTATTTCTTATCCAAAAGGTGATTTTACTTTTGATACCATTATAGCTTATCTTCTAATGTGCAACTATCTTTGCCACTAGTGTATCATAATGAAAGCTTTATTTATACTATGAAAGAAAATAGCCTTTTCTGAATTATAAAATGTACAATTTGAAAAATATTGAGCAGTTGATTGATTCATTTTAACTTTTTAAAAAAGTCAGGAGTCCTAGTACAAATTACCTATGCCTAAAAGATGCATGGTGTTTGTTAAAAAAGACAGATTGCTGTAGCTAGTTCTAATGGCACCTTTTTATCTTCTTTACAATATTATAAATAAATAAAATATGTCTCTCTTCTTTTTTGTTTTTTTTTTTTTAGAAAACTGGTGATTTATTTGCTATAAAAGTATTTAATAATATAAGCTTTCTTCGTCCGGTGGATGTTCAAATGAGAGAATTTGAAGTGTTAAAAAAACTCAATCACAAAAATATTGTAAAATTATTTGCTATTGAAGAGGAGGTAAGTCGTCATGCTTTAGTTAATCTTGTCATCACATTTATTGTAGTTATTGTGATTCAGGAGATACAGGACATATAATCTAATATTAAAAATAAGTTTAGAAAACTGGCAAAAATTAGGGTTCATACAATCAGATATTCTATCTCCAAGGATTCATGGATAAATACAACAACAGAAGTATCATAAAAATGGAATCAGAATAAGTAGTATAAGAAATAAAAGGGTATAGAATATGGTTACCAGTGTTACTACTATAAAGAAAAAAGCTAACTGAAATTAAATTGACATAATTATAAAAGGAGAAAGTGAAATAATACAAAGAAACTTTTGTAAAAGAACAGAAATCCTAGGAATCTAGAGATTAAGATATGAAGTCCAATTATTAAAGAGTTGATTTTAGGGGGAAATAGTGAAAAGTAAGAATGTCATTAGGAAAAATAACCTAGAAATAATGGAAATAGAAATTTATTTTAACCCCTTTAGACATGAGTAATGAATAAAATTATCCTTTTGAAAAACAATTTGTTAGTTTATAGTCCTTATCCTAGTGACTTCATTTTTAGTGATTATTTCTTAGGAAGTAATCAGAAATGTAAATTATAGTTTTATATACAAAGATGTTAATTGGTGCCCTGTTTATAATAAAGAATGGTTAACTAAGTTGAATAAGTTAGAATGTGTGATGGATAGTTAACCTGGAGCCAGCCAAACTCAATGTTAAGAGCATAGCCTACCAGACTGCCAAATCTGCACAAGACTTCTGATACCAGTTGCAAAGGAGTTTGGCAGACTGCACAGGGAGAACAGTCCCCACAAGACTGCCCTCACTTCATACCACCTTGCTACAAATTTGGGTGTTCCCAAGACACTCTCAGATTTGATAATTTGCTAGAATGTAGAATGACTCACAGAACGGAGGAAAGCACTATACTTATAAGTACAGTTTTATTATAGCATAAGAATACAAATTAGAACCAGCTAAAGGAAGAGACATGGGGTAGAATATGGGGAGTGTTCCATACCTGAAGCTTCCTTGTCCTCAGGGACATATTGCCCTCCTGGCATTGCTGTATGATAGTACACACGGAATATTGGCAATCCAGGAACCTCACCTGAGCCTTTCGTGTCCAGGGTTTTTACTGGGGCTTGATCACTTACTGCTTCCCTGGCTGACATTTAGTCTCCAGCCCCTCCCAGAGATGCAGGCTAATTCCTTTAGTCTCCATTTCCTCTGGAGGTCAGAACTGATATGACATGTTCTAAAGAGCCAGGCACACTGGCTCACGCCTGTAATCCCAGCTAATCCCAGCAACTCGAGAGGCTGAGGTGGGAGGATCGCTTGCACCCAGGAGTTCAAGACCAGCCTGAGCAACATAGCAAGACCCCATCTCTAAAAAAAATTCTTTTAATTAGCAGGGAGTGGTGGCACATGGCTGTAGTTCCAGCTATTTGGGAGGCTGAGGCAGGAGGATCGCTTGAGCCCAAGAATTCGAGGCTGCAGTGAGCTATGATTGCACCACTGCTCTCCAGCCTGCGCAACAGAGTAAGACCCTGTCTCTAAAAGATAAATTAATTAATTAACAAAATAAAGCCCCCATTATAAATCACAATTTAAACTGCCCAATGGTCAAAGTCCCCAGAGGAGCAAAGACAGAAGTCTGTTCTCTCAGACAGGACATTTCAGGAGCCAGAGACCACTTCGCAGTAGCCAAGGGCAAAGCCAGACTTCTCTTTGGGTGAAGTTAATTGTTTACCACACAATAGTTAAGCAATAATAAGAAGAGATATTTACTAAAATTTTAATCACTTGGGAGCATGGTTATATATAATGTTATGTGAGAAAATCAAGATTAAAAATATATATGTAATGTGATCTTGATATATACAGTATGATATAGTGTTATGTGTTTATGATATGATTTGATCCATAGAAAAAAGACTAAAAGGAAATATACTAAAATATTAATATCATTATCTCTGGAATTACGGATATTTCTCAAATTTTCAACAATCAACATATTTTATTTAAAAGCAGCAGTTTTTTTCTTTCTTTGTTTTGTTTTTTTCTATATGTGCACTTTAGTTTATATAGTTTTTTTTCTTTTACAATTATCTGTCTCTTTTTCTTTGTTTTTCCCTCCCCTGCAGGCACTGTGGTAACGTATTTGTCTTTTTTTATAACTACTGAATAGTAGAGAAATTAAAAATAATTTATAAAAGTGTTTGGGGGATATGTAGAAAAAAATTATAAAAGAAAAAAAGGATAAATAGTTAGAGATGAATAGATTTTAGGACTCATTCACATTTTCAAGTTTCTGAAATTGGCATGCATCTTATAATCATTGTCTATATGCAATTTGATAGCATTCTTTTTCCCTATAAAGCTGTTATTAAATTGATAATGCATCTTATAATCAATGGTGCATTAAAATTAAGGCTTAAAACAGGCTGGGTGCAGTGGCTCACACCTGTAATCCCAGCATTTTGGGAGGCTAAGATGGGAGGATCGCTTGAGGCCAGGAATTCAAGACCAGCCTGAGCAATAAAGCAAGACCCCCATCTCTACAAAAAATAGAAAAATTAGCTGAGTGTGGTGGCATGAGCCTGTAGTCCCAGCTACTCAGGAGGCTGAGGCAGGAGAATCACTTTAGCACAGAAGTTGGAGGTTGCAGTTAGCTATGATGATGCCACTGCACTCTAGCCTAGGCAACAGAGCAAGACTCTGTCTCAAAAAAAAAAAAAGAAAATTAAGGTTTAAAACAAATCAGCTCAAATGCAAATGAGCAGACTTGGACTTTGCTTCAAGAGGAACCACTCAGCTGTTCTGCTACTCATTTGTTTTTAAGAATAGTACTCCATTCCTTGAAATAAAAGTGCTGTCATAAGAAAAATTTTAATTGTTTAAGAGATTTGTTAGAAGAGCTATTGTCCTAAATGCACTATTATGCATAAGAAATTAAAGATAATTTTAACAGAACCATTATAACATTGTAGTGATGGTTTTATAGTTCAAATTTAGCCAGTTTTTACTGTGGTTTGTCTTCAAAAACAAATCCAACTTTCTCACTTAATAGGAATTTAGAAGATGTTAATTATATGTTTATAGTCAACAGATATTTATTGAATCCCAGGTGAAGCCATTAAAGTGCCTACATCATTGTAGCAAGTCCTACATTTAAATGAAATCAGGTAAGTATTGACATATAATCAAAACTTATTTTTCATGTTGATTCATAATCAGTGATTTTCTTTTTCAGACAACAACAAGACATAAAGTACTTATTATGGAATTTTGTCCATGTGGGAGTTTATACACTGTTTTAGAAGAGCCATCTAATGCCTATGGACTACCAGAATCTGAATTTTTAATTGTTTTGCGAGATGTGGGTACGTTTTTTTATTTATATGTATGTAAAATTTAAATAGAATAAGAAAATTAATTTCCTATATTCAAACTGAAGACCTTTATGCAATGCTTTCTTAAATATGGAACCAAAAGCACAAACACAAAAAAATAGATAAATTAGATAAATTGGACTTCATCAACATTAAAAACTTTTGTGTTTCAAAAGATGTCAAGTAAGTGAAAAGATAACCCATAATATGAGAGAAAATGTTTGCAAGTCATGTATCTGATAAGGAATTTTTGTCTAGAGAACTCAACAATAAAAAGACAAAAACCCAATTTATTGCCCAAAAGGAACAAAAGATTTGAATATCTTTTCCAAAGAAGATATACAGATGACCAAGAAGTACATAAAAAGATGCCTCAACTTTATTAGTCAGTAGGGAAATACTAACCAAAACCACAAGGAAATACCACTTCCCTACCCTCTATGGTGTCTAAAATCAAAAAGACAAAAACAAGTGTTTGCAAGGATGTGGAGGAATTCTAACCTTCATACATTGCTGGTAGGATTGTAAAATGATATAGCCACTTTGGAAAACAGTCTGTCAGTTCCTCAAAAGTTTAAATATAAAATTACCATATGACCCAGCAATTCCACTGCTAGATATATACCCAAAAGAATTAAAAATATATCCACACAAATACTTGTATTCCAGGGTTCTTAGCAGCATTATTCATAGTAGCCAAAAAATGGAAACAGCCCAAATGCGCATCACCTGATAAATGGATAAACAAAAATGTGGTGTATCCATACGGTGTAATGTTGTTTGTTCATAAAAAGAAATTAAGAAGTAATATGTGCTACAACATGGATGAACCTTGACAACATTATACTAAGTGAAAGAAGCCAGGCACAAAAGGCAATATTATATAATTCCATTTATGTGAAATGTCCAGAGTAGGCAAATCCATAGAGACAGAAAGCAGATTAGTGGTTGTTGAGGGTTTAGGGGAAGATGGTGTTGGGGAGTGAGTGCTAATGGGTATGGGATTTCTTTTTGACATGATGAAAATATTCTGAAATTAGTGGTGATAGTTGTACAACTCTGACTAAACTAAAAATTGCTGAATTGTACATTTTAAAATGATGAATGTTGTGTGAATTATATCTCAATAAACTGTTATTTTTTTAAAAAATATGACAATCAAAGGAAATACCTTCTTGGAAAGAAATGAATCAAATATTTGAGGAATGGAAAAAGCCCAGTGATAAGGAAGGTATAAGGTTAGTGGGAATTCGTGAACTTGACACTGGAAGCAGAGTGGAGATTATTTAGGTGAGGACAAAATGAGAGAGAAACAGAATTAATAGTATGCTATAGCCTGCTTAAAATTATAGATAATTGATGACTTCCTAAGTATATTGGTAGCCCTGAGTTTTAATAATTATACATTGATAGCTCTGAACTTTTTTCACAGTTTGAATTTGAACATTCATCAAACAAATGTTTCAGATTATTATATTACTCTGTGACACTGCCTGTCAGTTGGCCAAAACAGCTTAATTTCAGCAATTTAGCCACTTTGCCCTTCAAGAAAAAAAAAGAAAATGGACTTTTTGGAGTAATTCTAAGCCTATGAGAAATACATTTTTATGGAAACAAGGCACTTTGCCCTCTTTCTGTTATTTTATATTATATATAGAGTCCAGTTTTACTTTTTATAGAATTTTTTTCCCAAGGTAAAGAAAAGTAAAACTATGATGAAAGATTGCTCTCTTCCTTGGGAATCTTTATTATTCTTATGTTTAAACAGATTGCCCACACATACAGAACCAAAAGTAATTCAAGAAACCATATGCTTAAGACCATTTTGTTAAATTTTCACAATAGTATTTAAGAGACATTGGACTCTTCCTTAGACCTGATTTTTATCATCCTACAACTCCTTATAACTGAAACATGAGATATAAAATGTATATGTATCATCTATTACTTCTTTGAGCAAACTGACTTTGAACCAAATTATGAAAAAACTTAAGTTTCAGTGAATATGATGTGTTGTATCAATGAATTTGAGATGTGCACACATAACACATAGATACCTTCATTATGATTTTTTGTTTTATATTTATTTTTGAAGTGGGTGGAATGAATCATCTCCGAGAGAACGGCATAGTGCACCGTGATATCAAGCCAGGAAATATCATGCGAGTTATAGGGGAAGATGGACAGTCTGTGTACAAACTCACAGATTTTGGTGCAGCTAGAGAATTAGAAGATGATGAGCAGTTTGTTTCTCTGTATGGCACAGAAGAATATTTGGTAAGTCATGTGTCAGTAATTTCACTTAAAGAAGTTTGATACATTGCAAATATAAATGGGTAATTGGTTAGCCAGCTATCTATAAAATGTTGTAATTTTTATGACACAAATTAAATTTTCTATTCCAGTGACTATGGTGTGTAACAAGGGATTAAGGTATTGGTTTCTAAGGGTGCTACGAGTTATTTGTTAAGAATTCTTGGAAGAGGCCGGGCTCGGTGGCTGGAATCTATGATTCCAGCATTTGGGAGGCTGAGGTGGGAAGATTGCTTGAGGCCAGGAGTTTGAGACCAGCCTGAGCAACATAGCAAGACCTCATCTCTACAAAAAGTAGAAAAATTATCTGGGTGTGGTGGCACATGCCAGGGTCGTCCCAGCTACTAGAGAGGCTGAGGCAGGAGGATCACTGAAGCCCAGGAGTTTGAGGTTGCAGTGAGCTAAGATGACGCCACTGCACTATAGCCTAGGGCAACAGAGCAAGACCTTGTCTTGAAAAAAAATAATAATAATATAACGTAAAGGAAAATATTTTATAGTAAATATTTAATATGTGAAAGTTTAGGAACAACTTTACCAGCAAACAAATTAAGTAGTCATATATGCTTGCACCTAAATGTAGTATCACCTTGAATACAAGTGTGATGATAACTTATACGTTATATTAGTGAATCAGACATCATCAGTGGTGGTATTGTCATTGACATTATTTTCCAAAGTAGTGAATGATTCTTGGTAAAGTTTCTAACTAAACAAAGCAGATTTAAATATACTTACGTTCTTGGAAACACTGCGCAAAAATACTTTGTTATATATAAAATGGAGTTAGAAACAGATTTCTCACATGCACAAGTCTGGCAGAATATTCAAAAGTCATTCTGGATGTGGGAAGATTATTTTTCAGAACTGTCATATACACTGCAAGATGTCTACTAATCTGTGGTCTCTGCCTACTAATACTAGTAGTCTTTCCCAATTACTGTGATGTCCATAACAAACAAGCAGTCCTATACCAACCTTGATGAGACCACTCACCCAATACCAACTATTAATCTTTCGTGTAACCTCCTATGACCATAGTTTAGCTTTTGCCTCTAACAGATTTTTGAATTGGGAAGAACAAAACATTAAATAAACAGCCAGCACAGTGGCTCATGCCTGTAATCCTAGCACTTCGGGAGGCCAAGGCAGGAGGATCACTTGAGGCCAGGAGTTGCTGACCAGCCTGAGCAACATAGTGAGACCTTGTCTCTACAAAAATAAGAAAAATAAGCCGGGTGTGGTGTTGCATGCCTGCAGTCCCAGCTACTTGGGAGGCTAAGATGGGAGGGTCACTTGAGCCCAGCAGTTTAAGGCTGTAGTGAGTTACAGTTGTGCCATTGCATTCCAGCCTAGGATGACAGAACGAGACCCTGTCTCAAAAAAATTAATTAACTCCAAGTCCATAATGTGCTTTAGGCTGAAATTTAACTCTTATCTATTTATTTCCTATTGTAGAGTATGCTTAGCCCTGTTTTTAAGAGTCTCATGCCATACCAATTGAGCTAGCCAGGCGGACATTCCTGTTTTTAAATACAGTGCACCAGAAGTTTTAAAATGAAGTAAAATAGTATAAAGCTCAGCAATCTAGAAATATTCCATATTTAAATAAAAACCTCTCTAATTTTGAAGTTCCTAGGAATTCCCAAGCCAGATGTTAAATTCTCTCTCTTTTTGTTCGTTGAAGTTCAAAGAAAACAACATTCTTTCTTCTCCCATTTTTAATATGATAGATATCGTCTCAATAATACAATCCTGAAAACCCTGGAGTAGCTTTATCCTTACACTCCTATTCCAGATGCAGTAATACCAAGCCCTACACAAGTACAAGTGACACATTCAAGAGAGAGCCAGTGGGCACAAATATGTCGGACCAGCATGTGTCAAGCCACCATGGTCAGTCACTCCTTGGGGAATAGCTTCCAACTGTACCAATTAGGCAGTATATTATTGTACCATTTGAGGAGGTCCCCCTTTGTCTCCTTCTAGAATTGCCATATCTCCTCTTCCCAGGTTAGCAGCCTCATTCCAGAAGATAACAGGCATGTCCAGGTACTCTTGGCCTAATCACAGCACCATTTATACACTTAATACTAGCTGCTAGGTCAAAGGTTGGGCTGTTGCTTCTTTGGACAATAGTCACTTTATGTGCTGTGCCACAGAACCAGCAAAGCCACTCAGACCCCATATGTCTGGTAGGCATATGTTTGGACATGCACTTCAAAGCCTAGGTCTTACGCTTATCTCCACTTCTAATTTCTTATTAAAGAAACAGATGGAACAGTAGGATATGTGCATCTGGAGCTCAGAGCCTGAGATAGTTTTGGAAGTTAAAGCATATAGATGATATTTAATGTAATAGGTCTGAATGGGAGATGAGAAAGTAAGGCAGTTATAAGTGTGGACAGCTGTTTTGAGGAGTTTTGCTATGGTGGGGAGCAGAGAATTGGGTAACTGCTGAAAGGGCTTGTGGGGTCAATTTAGGGTTTTTAAAAAATGGGAGATAGTAAAGCATATTTGTAAGCAGAAAGCAATGATTGAGTGGAGGGGGGACCATAAAATAAATGGAATAATTGCAAGCATTGATTTCTGGAATTGGTGAGACAGTATGATAGGCTGCACAGCACAAATGGAAAAGTTGGCCTTTGATAGCAGTAGTTCATTGCAACTGGAAAGTAGTCCTGGAAGAAGGACACAATTCGGGTAGGTTGGTATTTGGTAAAGGGCATAAAGGAGAGTTGATCTGATTGCCTCCATTTCCTCATTGAAGTGTAAAGTGAGGATATCAAAATTGAGGGTCAAAGGAGGGTGGTGGTGGAGGTTTGAGGAGATAGGGGAAGATAGGAAATAGTCTTTTCAAATTGGGAAAGTAAAATTATTGGGAAAACAATAGAATGTCTAAGCATTATTGAGTACCCATTTGTGCAGTGTTTTACAATAGGTCATAAGTTCATAGTCTTTTCATCTTTTTTTCTTTTTATTCTTAGCATCCTGATATGTATGAGAGAGCAGTGCTAAGAAAAGATCATCAGAAGAAATATGGAGCAACAGTTGATCTTTGGAGCATTGGGGTAACATTTTACCACGCAGCTACTGGATCACTACCATTTAGACCCTTTGAAGGGCCTCGTAGGAATAAAGAAGTGATGTAAGTGGTTTTCTCCATGTAAAATTAGAAATAATTTTTAAAATGTATCTCTCTTATTTTGTTTCATCATATGTTAGTGGTGTATGCTAATAAAAATTAGTTTAGTAATCATTTCTGATATTTTAAGATACCTAGTTTTTAATAGGAATGTAGCCTTATAAAAGTATACAGGCATAATTTAAGGAAATGGAAAATTCCTTAATGGAAAATGTAAATATTTAAGGTATTTAAATATCTTACATACAAAGTTAAATGGTATTCGCTCTTTGGTCCATCATTAAAAATATACTGCTTTCTGGATTTTATTTCAGCACGCTGTTTATTTCCTTTGTGTACTTGTCAGCATTTTTCCTCCATACAACTGAAAAAAATAATACAATTCTGTGGAGTACTAGAACCATTATCAGATCTAAAAGAAATAGAAGTCTTACCCTGAACTGATCTGAGTTTTTTACCATTTTAAAAATAACATGTTGGCAGTAATGTAACATTAAATTTTTTTTCTGGTGTTGCAAATTTGGGCCAAAGATTGAGTGTATTTTACTTACATAGTAAAACATATATTTATGTACTGCCATAATTATTAGGAAATAATTACTGTGTATAAAATGACTTATTTATTGTAAAACCAAGGAAAAAAGAGATGGATTTCTAGATGTGAAATTTACTATGAAAGTTATCCATACATTGACCATGCTTCTTTTTATTTTAAAAGAAATTAGTGAATGACCTTGCTTCATGAGAAACAGCCAACCTATATACACATAAAACTATGAGGTGATGAATGTTTAATTTACTGACTGGTTTGGGGCAACAGCTCACTGACAGCCTAACCTGTCCATCCATTCTTCTAGGTCTTAACATATTTCTCATACCTTTATATATTTGACCCTGCCTTTTATAGGCAAACATGACTTAAAGTAATAATCACAACTGTAAAAATACAATTGTTATCTAATCTCATCTCAGAAAATTGAGGGTGAAACATATTTTTTTTTTTTTGTCCATTTGAGGAAGTAAAACAAATTCAGATGATACAATGACTTTTGCTTTGGGTATGTTTTCTAGCAAGGATAACGTACCCATCCATGGCAAGAAGACATTGTTTAACTGTACTGATGATTCGGGAATAGCATCATGTTGAGCCTGCTTTACAGCAGTGCCCTTTTTATGAAATTTCTTCATTAACACAAGCTGCTTTATCATTATAGGTATGTTTTAAAGCAATATCAGCATTTCTTGCTGCCCCCAAAATGGATTAAATCAAAGTGGTGATGTTCCCTAATAAAGGAACCTATATGAGTCATAAGCAACTAGGAGTACCTGATAATTTGGTATCAGATAGCTGATGCATGTAGGCAGATATACCCACGTATGGGCAGATATACCATTAGAAGAATTTATTGCTTTATTTGCACAGAAACTCCTTATGAACAGTGATGCTAAAGAATGTTCAGAGGTGCTTGAAGTAGTCAGTAATAATGACTGTCCCACTTTACTATGAATGATACATTCATCTCACATTATAGCAGTGTTGATCCCTTAGCATTTCATTTGCATCTTATGAATGTGTTTATATGTGGATCTTATAAAAATTTTTCAAACTTTTTCAAGAGTTTGTAAGCATTCCCTTAAGAATTTTACCATTTATTCTATTCACTTCTCTTTTGCATTAATCTCACATATCTCCACCTGTCCCTCCTCATCAGTCCTTCTCACATGAATGTGCCTTATTTTTCACATTAATTTTCTCTTCTCTGAAAAAGGCAGAAACCCTGGCTGCCTCTGCTGAGGAAGCAGCAGTCCAAATCAGTCATACTGGTTTGTTCTACTTTTTTAAAAAATATATTGATTTGCTTAGAGCACACTTATTTAGACATTAAACAAAAATTCTGCCAGAAATAATAACTGTAAGCTTATTTAAGATTCTGCTGTATTATGTTTTACATTTTCATGTGGGTGAAAGTATTCTTGAAGGCATGAAGCTCTCTCTCATTTCTCCCCTGTGTTTAGGTTTTGTTTAGGAAAGTGCTGAAACCTAAAAGGCTGCTTTCATTGACTGGCTGTATCATTGTAGTATTCTTTTACTTCCCCATCTCTCTCTGTCTTCAGTTCGTCTTTATCATCTTCATCAGGAATCAAATTAAATTTGGCTTATATTATCATTTTGTACATGCATCTATTCCTATATATGTGTATATATTTTTTCAATATGGAAAGACTCTTTCTGATCCTATGCTCTGTATAGTTGTACATTTTTTTTTTTTTTTTTTTTAAAGAATGGTATTGTTCCTTTTGCAGAAATCTTATAGCCCAGTTATGCCTTTGGATAATATGGGTAAGAGGAATTAGATGCTTTTTTTCATGGTCTAGAAACATTCTGTGACATAACTTATTTTGTGTTTGCTCGATTTTTTCAGATGGAAAATTAATATTTTTGTTGTGAACATCAAGAATGCTGTTATAAGGCACTCTGAGATCCCAAATGAAAATTAATTATGGCATATGTAAAATAATCGTACAACCACTATTCTACTTCAGTCAGTCAGATTCAAAGTATTTTGATTGTTTTATGGATCCTGTGAACATCAATCACAAAGTTTCGTCTAGTAGATAATTGTAGGTGCAATTGAGGAAATACTTTTGCAAAGCCTATTAATAAGCCATGCAAAATAAACTGCTTATTTTATTCTGCTTTTATTCCTTCCAAGGTATAAAATAATTACTGGAAAGCCTTCTGGTGCAATATCTGGAGTACAGAAAGCAGAAAATGGACCAATTGACTGGAGTGGAGACATGCCTGTTTCTTGTAGTCTTTCTCGGTGAGTATAGCATACCTAATTCTTGTCTTTTGCACTGTGGTGTTTGAAATCTTTGTTGCCTAAAATCACAGATATTCAAATACTAAAGTGTAGTTTGATTTTATTTTAACTAGATGTTGTTAAAGCATATGCTTTGATACATGGTTTTTGCCGTTGTGATAATGAAAAGATTTATTCTGAGCTATATAAATAATTTCCCCAGATCTCTTTTAGAGCACAGGGCGTATATTTTTGAGATTGCTAATCACTGGTCTTGGAGTTCTTCCCAATGTCGGGATCCCACTCAGGACCTTGGTATTTTTTGTAATAACCTCCATATTGATGGACCACAAATAGTAGTATAGACAGGAATAAATTTCTCAACTGGAGTTGTAAAAAACAAACACTAAAGAAGTTTAATATTACCCTCATTTTAAAAAAATATTCAGATTATCCAAAAGGTGAGAAATAATGGTTTTCTAGTACTTTTTCCAGCGTTTCAAATGTTCGTATAGGTCTTCATTAATTTAGCAGCTGGAACTCAAAAAAATTATATTGTCAGATAAGAATCCTATTATCACAAAGAAAGAATTAAGGTAAAAGAAATTAAAAGTAGAAAGTAAATTATTCTAGGTTCCACTCTGGAAATAAAGCCAAGACAGTCATCAATATATAGAATTTGTAATTACTTGAATTAACTTGCATTTTTCCTAAGTGTGGTAGTTATAATATAATACACAAGTAGACATAGGTTATGAGTTATTGGCTTAGCACCTGTTATAACGTGTGAGTGCTTTTTGTATTACTTTCAACATATAAATAAATAAATATATAAAGCAAGCTAATAAAATATCACTTTATCATTTTATATATTGGGTTCTATGAAAATTCATTTAAACCAAGAGTTCTACTACTACTGCAAAAACCACTGTTCTGACAGGTTTTTTTTTTTTGTGGTGTTTTAAAAGTTTCCAGAATAAAATGTGTCACGCAGCTAGATTACTAAGAGAAATTCATTGTATTGGAGAGCAGAAATTAAAGGTTATAATAGAGATTATAGTGGAAATAATCACTGCAGCAGTCAAATAATATAATAGTGATTTAGGAAATACTCCTTCTTTGGATCTCAGGCAAAACTGATAAAATGTAAGGGAACCAGGAAATGAACACTTACTGATTAATAATTGTATTGCTGAAACTCATAATCAGTAATATCTGATGATCTGAACTATAGCATATTTCTGAAGGGTAACAGGCCTTATCTATCTAATCAGTCTTTGGCATACCAAGTTGTAAATTCTTTGATAAAAATTGGTTAGGTACCAGAAAGTATATTATATAAATTTTTTGTTTTAAATAGTAAGGTTTTTTGTTTAAATAGTGGTGCGTGCCTGTAGTCGCAGCTACCCCAGAGACTGAGGTGGGAGGATCATTTGAGCCCAGGAGTTCAAGGCTGCAGCATGCTATGGTCACACCTGTGCGACATAGCAAGACCCAACTCTTTATATATATGTATATATGTAATAGGCTGCAAAAAAAATTATTTGTTTTCTTATATGTATTAGGCAATACTGGACAGCAAGTGAGAGAAACCTAACCCAGCTGGTTTAACTGAAAAAGGAAAGAGATTGACTTTGTAATTAAAAGTTCACATGTGTATATGACTTAAAGCCCAGTTGAATCCTTGCACTGAGACCGTGTCGTCAAGACTTGTTCTCTCTCCATTGTTCGTATCTGTTTTTCTCTTGATTCTTCTTCACTCTCAGTCACTTTTTCCTGGCAGCCACAAGATGGCTCAAGACTAACATTCTCCCAGTTTTAAAAGCCTAGTAGGAAGAAAGACTTTCTTTCCCAATTGGTTTAGCAAAGATTTCTGGGTTGATTCTCACTGAACTAACTTATGATACCACCTGGCCACCTCCAAGTAATTTTAATAACCAAACTTGGCTCGCATGTCCATCTGTGCACAGGGAGTGGTGGTAAGAGAGTGGAGAGGTTTGGAGATTCTAAGAAAAAGAAGGAGAATGAACACCTGTTAGGCAAAAAAAAAAAATATCCACTATATACTTTAAAAACTGTTAACCAACAAGGAATTATTCCAGTGTCTGTCACGTAGCCAAATGTATATTTTGAAGACTATTTGAAATTCCAGGATTAGGAGTCTATTTGAACATGCTTATGAAAGCTGTAAAGAATAAAGGTCCTTCCACTCATGTTTTTAAAAAGTATATAACCTTTTAATTGTTATATTATTATGGTAATTTTATTTCCTAAAGAAATATACTACATTGCTTCTCAGCCTTTTGGCTAAGATGAAGTGAAGTATACTATTCAACATATAAAATTATACATTAAAGACTATATTAAAAGGACATTAAAGCTAGGCACGGTGGCACATGCCTGTAGTCCCAGCTATTCTGGAGGCTGAAGCAAGAGGATCCCTTGAGTCCAGGAGTTCAAGGCCACAGTGCTGTAATGGTGCCTGTGAATAGCCACTGCACTCCAGCCTGGGCAACACAATGAGACCCACCTTATCCTCATGACCACCTGGTTCTAATGAACTGATCTCACCTGGATAGCCATGAATATACAATACCGTAATGTGTTTGGAAAAGTGAGGAAACTTGGAAAGGAGCAAATCAAAGAAAATAATCAGTGAAAGATAAGTTAACATAAAAATGCCATAGTCCTTGATTCATTGACAAGTGATATTAAACGAAGATTACCTGGCTTTCTGAAAAGTTGACAGATTTTAATTTTTTTAAATTAATCTAATCTAACAATAATAGCAGTTCCTTTGATTTGTTGGTAAATATGATTTTGTACCTGGACAAAATATAACATACACACTCTTCAACTAACTTTTTTCAATACTATTTTAGGGGTCTTCAGGTTCTACTTACCCCTGTTCTTGCAAATATCCTTGAAGCAGATCAAGAAAAGTGTTGGGGTTTTGACCAGTTTTTTGCAGAAACTAGTGATATACTTCACCGAATGATAATTCATGTTTTTTCACTGCAACAAATGACAGCTCATAAGATTTATATCCATAGCTATAATACGTAAGTACCTTTATATTTTCTTCTTATATCAACATATTGTGTTGTGTATTAAATATTTTCTAAGTTAGAGGAAATAGAAAAGATACCTCAGCTTCACCAAAGGCACCCACTGCACACTTAGAAAATTATCTAATTAAAGAATGGCATAATATCTTAATAGTGTAAAGGGGTTGGGCACGGTGGCTCACACCTGTAATCCTAGCACTTGGGAGGCTGACGTGGAAGGATAGCTTGAGACCAAGAGTTCAAGACCAGCCTGAGCAAGAGTGAGACCCCATCTTTACAAAAAATAGAAAAATTAGCTGGGTATGGTGGCTCATGGCTATAGTTCCAGCTACTCAGGAGGCTGAGGCATCTTGAGCCCAGGAGTTTGAGGCTGCAGTGAGCTATGATGACGCCACTGCACTCTAGCTGGGGCAACAGAGCAAGACCTTGTCTGTCTCCAAGGAAAAAAAAGAAGAAAGAAAGAAAATTGTTTAAGTGCTTAGTAAATTCCTTTTTACTTACCTTGGAGTAAAAGGATTGATTTTCTAATTTTCTAAAATTTATAGGTAAATTAGCTTGTTCTTAAACTGCAAGTTTTATGAGGCTACTTTCATTTCTGTGCCTTCTTTCAAATTATATAATCACATAACCACAGATGGCATCTACTAATAAATGAGCCAGTTTTTATTAAGAATACTGTCCTGTCACTTTAAAAATATTAAAGCCTAAGTCTTAAATATAGGTAGTATAGTTATTTGCATATGTGGCATAAAGTACTTGGTGCTAGGAAAATAATCAATGTTTATTTTATATAAACAACAACACATAATACCCATGTGATTTTTAAAAATCTACCAGTGTGATAAAACTGCATATAACTAAATATAGTTTTGTACCACATGATGACATTTTGGTCAATGACAGACCATGTATATGAGGGTGATCCCATAACATCATAGTACCTTATTTTTACTGTACTTTTTCTATATTTAGATGTACAGATACTTACCGTTGTGTTATAATTGCCTGCGGTATTCAGTACAGTAACATAGTGTACAGGTTTGTAGCCTAGGAGAAATAGGCTAGATACCATGTAGCCTAGGTATAGTAGACTATACCATCTAGATTTGTGTAAGTACATTCTGTGATGTTCATACAACAATAAAATCACCTAATGATGCATTTCTCAGAACATATCCCTGTCATTAAGCGGCACATGACTGTACATATACACATACACATATACATTTGCATGTAAAACTGGGGAAATTTGAGGAAGTTAGGTGGAGTTGTATCAATGTTAGTATCCTGGTTGTGATATTTTACTATGTGCAAGATGTTACCATTGGGGAAAACTGGATGAAGGGTATACAGCATCTCTGTATTATTTCTTAGAATTGCATGTGAATCTACACTGATCTCAAAGTGTTTTTTAAAATGAAGGGGAAAAAACATTACACCCATTCTATATGCCTCAGTTTGTGTTTTGACAAAACTCAAATAGGAGTTTTGATGCTTCATAAAACTCAATAAAAGGGATTTTTACTGGTAATTAAGGAATAAAATCAATTAGATAAAATGTTTTAGATATTAACATCTAAATAAATAAACAAATATATGAATATAAATAATATAATAATATTAATATAACATTAGATTACAATACATTGTCTTTATTTTGCTACTTAATAGCCTCAATCAACACGCATCATAGTTAGGTGCTGGCCACTATTTTCATTCTAAAAGTGTACTTAAAGAGTTCACCAAAGCTGGAGCTAGTTGATGAAATACAGTAGCACTCAAAACAGGCTTGTGGCAGAGCCAAATCACAACATTGCTGCTGAAACATTTCTTTGATTTCATAGATCTATTCGGGAGGAATCTATCTTTTCCCCAAAATGTCATTTTGAAAATGCTTAGTTTTATTAATTTATTTAACAAACATATAGTCATGTTGCAAGTACTGTTATCAGTTCTTTACATATTTAAGCTATTTAATCCTCACAACAATTCTGTGAGATAGGTGCTGTTACTAGTCCCATTTTACTGATGAGGGAACCAAGCACAGAAGAGTTAAGTCACTTACTGTTAAATAGCAAGTAAGGGGAAGAGCTGGGATTTGAACCCAGGTATCTGACTTAAGTCAGTGCTCTTAACCTCTCTGCTATGTTGGTTTCCCACCTTTAAATATTAAGAATTTTATATATTACAGAGGTATCCAAACACAAAAATATTTTTTAATTGATTACTATATGGACAGATTATGTAGAATTTTCAGTTTAATGGACTATGATATCCACATTAACAAAACAGTGCTCATATAGACTGGTTATGGTCTTGGAAATATGAATTAGAAACGGATGTTGCACTCATCATTAAAAGATCTTGCCTCTCATTTTATCCCTAATTATGTTGTCCTTTTGCATTTTTCTCACACAGTGCTACTGTATTTCATGAACTGGTGTATAAACAAACCAAAATTATTTCTTCAAATCAAGAACTTATCTATGAAGGACGACGCTTAGTCCTAGAACCTGGAAGACTGGCACAGCATTTCCCTAAAACTACTGAGGAAAATCCCATCTTTGTAGTAAGCCGGGAACCCCTGAGTACCATAGGATTAATATATGAAAAAAGTAAGCTGGGATTTTTCTTGTTGTTCTTACTAGCCGTTAAAAAAACAAAACCTGTCATTGTAGAAATGATTGTCATCTTCATAAAGTTGATGATTAATGTAGAACTTTCATAAATAGTAAAATTTTGTAAATTACTATAGTTGAAGGAGTAGTAATAAAATTGAAAAGCCTTATAGATATAATTTGACTTCAACTATTTTGTTTCATAAAATGGTAAAATAATTTATCATGTATGTTTTACCATAACTTTGCTTTAAGTGTTTTGCTAACTCTCAAAATAACCTTTTGTATTATAAATTTCAGCAAATATTTATTGCGTCCAGTATGTATATGACATTGTGTGAAGCTTTAGAGTCTAAGAAAAATTAGACCTGCATTTTAGAATCTTTTAAATTATTTATTCTACTGGTAGAAAAAAATGAAATGACCAGATTTTTACATTCCTGTTTGAAACTTTGGAATTTGTTTTAGATTTAAAGAGAATCATTGAGCTCATTGTATTAGAATATATTTAAGGAAAAAATGAAACTCCTTAGAAATATTGAAGGTAATTTGTTAGAAAATGAGCATTATTGTTTCAGTTAGTTTTTTTAAACCAGGAAAAGTACATTGAAGAGTTTTGCCACTAATGTTTAGACATTCTATTTACTCTGTATAAAGGATAAAGTAATTTTTTCAAAACTTATTTCTCATTTTAAGCATTTTACTTCATATTTCAGTTTCCCTTCCTAAAGTACATCCACGTTATGATTTAGATGGGGATGCTACCATGGCTAAGGTTAGTATTTAATTGAATTACTATGTAAATATCTGAATTTAAATTATCCTATCAGTAGTGAAAGCAATAAGATATATTGTGTCTTTATATATGCCTATGTGACTTAGGAAATTATTCACTTACATTGATACCCTTTCCAAGTTATTTTGTGTTCTTATTTACTTTTTATCCTTTCTTTAACTCATTATAAGAAAGTTCTCTTATTGAGACAGTACATGTTTAATGTTAAGGATGAAATATTTATTACAGTTACATTTGTTCTTAGCTTTTAGAAATTAGTTGTTTATTATGTTTTTGATTAACCTGATAGAAATGCATAAACTTGAAGAATTCTATGTAAAAGTTGTTCTTACCCTGTATCACAATTAGCACCAAATATTGACATTTTTAATTTCTTCATTAGGCAATAACAGGGGTTGTGTGTTATGCCTGTAGAATTGCCAGTACCTTGCTGCTTTATCAGGAATTAATGCGAAAGGGAATACGGTGGTTGATGTAAGTAATCTAATTTTGAAAATTGATCTTCACATAGATCTCACTAAAAAATTGGTAATCGCCCCATGATTGATATTTTACCTCTTCAGACTAGTTAGGGTCAGGTGCTTGGTTATCATAATACATTTGTTTCACATTTAGTGTACAAAACATTTAGCAGCTATTTTTTCATTTGAGTCCTACAATAACCTTGTGAGACAGGACAAATAGTATCTGAATTTTAAACTTACACCACACTATATGAAGTGATAGTGAATGAATTCCTTTTCAAGGACCTTGAGTTGGTTGTCATTTCACTATCTTGGAAGGCTTCGGCCTGTTATAATCCAATACAATTTGTACTTTTTAGGGTTTAAGTGCTCAGAATCTCCCTCCATTTCCTACCTTTTTCCCAAATGAAGTACACACTCACCTTTTTTTTTAATAACATTATTAAGATATAATTTACATACTATATAATTTGCCCATTTACGTGCATAATTCACTGGTTTTTAGTATGTTCACAGAGTTGTGCAACCATCACGACTAATTTTAGAACATTTTCATCATCCCAAAACACTCCCATTTCCCTCCAGACCTCCCAGCTTTAGGCAACCACTAATATACTTTATGGATTTGCCTATGCCAGACATTTCGTATAGATAGAATCTCACCTTACAGGCAATTTAAAAGCTAATTTTCTCTTACTAAATCACTTAATATAGTTATTCTAGATCAGAATATTGATCATCTATTTAAGTATTCTCTTCTTAAAAGTGACCCTAAGAAGAGATGTAAGAGGGATATGGTTTTTACCTCTTTTTACTTTTCATGATTTATAGATGTCATCTTTCCATCTGACAGAAGTGGAAAATAAAGGGATCTGTTTTGAGATGTATGCTTATCATTCTACCTCACTCAAAGCTTTTGAATTTTGTACACACATAGTAATTGTCTTGTGGCCAACAAATGCTGAGAACCGTGTTTTCTGGGCTCACCTCACTGCCCTTGGGCTTTAATGCTTTTGGCAGTTTATGTATACCCACCTCATACCCATTGCTTCTTGTAAAAATGATGAAGAATCCCTTCATAATTCTTGTTATCTTTTTTTAGGCTCTTATTTCTTTCCTGTTAGCATTATGTGAAACCCATAAATTTGCACTTATAATTGTTTTCAGTGTATTCATAAATCTAGTTTCTAAGCCTATGCTTTTCTAGATCCACTAAGAAGCCTCCTTGTTTTTACTAGTTTCTGGAAAAATCGAAGTGTACTGGTAGCTTTCATTTTCTCTTGCTGTTATCTACCCCAGTCACTGATCCATGATGCTTTTACTACTTTTACTTTATACTTTCATAAGTCATGACAAAGTAGTTTTAAGGTAGACCACTTTGTTTTTACAACCTTTTTTTATTTTTTTATTTTTTTTTAGAGACAAGGTCTCACCCTGTTGCTCAGGCTGGGGTGCAGTGGTACAATCATCACTCACTGTAACCTCAAACTCCTGGGCTTAAGTAATTCTCTTGCCTCAGCCTTCTGAGTAGCTAGGACTGCAGGTGCATGCCACTGTGCCTGGCTAATTTTTAAAAATTTTTTGTAGCGAGTGGGATCTTGCAGTGTTGTCCAGGCTGGTCTTGAGCTCCTGGACCGAAGCAATCCCCCCACCTCCCAAAGTGCTGGTATTACAGGCATGAGCCACCACACCCAGCTTGTTTTTACAACTTTTAAAAAATGTAATGTTAGCTCATAGGACATACAAAAACAGGCCTCAGGCCTTAGTCTGTTGATTCCTGATGCAGACAAAAAGCCCTTCAATTATATATTACTATGTCATCTTTCTTCTTCAGAGATCACATTACATGTTGAGCATCCCTAATCCAAAATGTTACAAAATTTGAAACTTTTTGAGCACCAACATGATGCTCAAAGGAATCACGCTCATTGAAGCATTTTGGATTTCAGACTTTGAGATTGTGGGATGTGTGAATGTAGATTAATTTTTGTATCTTAATATAATTTCAAGGCCTTAGTTTCTAAACTATTAACCTTAATAAGTAGTAATAGTTTGTGAAAATATAACTACCCTACTATGTATAAGGGTCACAGAAATGCTTTTAATAATAGTATCCCAAAAAATATGAGTTGGCTTTCATAATATATCAAGAACATTGTTATAAAATGTGGTTGAACAGTAGTACTGTAGTGTAATTAGTGATAGACAAGAAAAAAATGAATAATTCCTTAGATAAACTAACAGGAATAATATCTTTTTTTTAGTGAATTAGTTAAAGATGATTACAATGAAACTGTTCACAAAAAGACAGAAGTTGTGATTACATTGGATTTCTGCATCCGAAACATTGAAAAAACCGTGAAAGTGTGAGTAGATTACTTCCTTACGAGAAGTGGTTAAAATATTAAATGTTCCATTTCTGTTTAATTTATTTAGTTATCCTTGACACAATATGGCATACTGTGCAAGTGTTTGTATTATATTAAAGAACAGCCTTAGATTAGTAGTTACTTCATCACAAAGGCAAAAATACCAGTTTTCTCAGTAAGAAATGAGCACCATCTCTTTAGTGGTATTTTCTCCCAACCTTCGTGAAGGAAAAGGTAGTGGGAGAGAGCAACATCTCATTTTTATCTTGCAAAGCAAAAACTCTGAATAGGAAATATAAAACCTGTAATCAACAAAAGGAAATAGGAAGCAGTATTCTAGAACAGCTTTTTGGTAGTATGTTTAGAATTTTAGGAATTACTTTTTCAGTTTACTCTTACTTATTAATCTTATTCCAGAGAATATCTTTTTTTTTTTTTTTTTTTAAAGATAGGGTCTCGCTCCATTGCCCAAGCTAGAGTACAGTGGCATTATCATAGCTCACTGCAACCTCAAATTCCTGGGTTCAAGCAGTCCTCCTACGTCAGCCTCCCGAGTAGCTGGAACTACAGGCTCGTGCTACCACACCTGGCTAATTTTTAAAATTTTTTGTAGAGATGAGGTCTTGCTGTGTTGCCCCAGCAGGTCTTGAACTCCTGGGCTCAAACGATCCTCTCGCCTCGTCTGCTCAAAGTGCTGAGATAATATGTGTGAGCCACTGCTCCCAGCTGTGAAAATGTCTTTTGAAACAGAGTATTTTAAACGGCCCTCTTTCTAGACTATACTATTTGTATTGCAGATGAAATATGATAAATGAAATCAGTATTTACTATTGACCATTAATTCTGAAATCGAGTATTTTTACTATTATCCTGACATCAGATTATTTGAAATGCATTTGCCTTTTCTGTTTTATCTCTTAATCTGCAGTTGTATAAGTAGAAGTATATAAAATTCCTTTAAGGCATCAAGGTTGTCTTAGAATCTGCTGGCTTATAGACTTTGAACCAATTTTTAATTCTTAAATGGTTATGATAAAGACTCAAATATAATTTTTAAAACATCTTTAAAAATCTATGTATTCATTATACTCATTTAATTTTTTCTTGTGACTTTCTTTTCATGCAGATATGAAAAGTTGATGAAGATCAACCTAGAAGCAGCAGAGTTAGGTGAAATTTCAGACATACACACCAAATTGTTGAGAGTAAGTATTTACAAAATTATAAAAATTATAAGATCATAATTTGTTCCTTTGCTGCAAAGATTAGATTTAAACTTTCCTAAAGAGATGAAATTTCTAACTCTAGAGAAAAAGTAGCCTTTTCCTATCTTTAGGAACTTCTTTACAGTATTTAAATACCCTTACTGTCATGAATTCTTTATAACATTTCCAAATGCATGTACTTTAAACCTCTCTCCCTCTCTCCCTCCCTCTCTCTCCTCCTCCCTCCCTTCCTCCCTCCCTCCCTCCCTCCCTTCCTCCTTCTCTCCCCCTCTTTTTAAATCTATAAGGCTCTTGTGTTGTTGCTCTGGCAATTAAAGCACGTTCATAAATGTAATTTAACATGCCCTTGAAGCAGAATGCTTAAACTTGTTTAGAAATAGATGCAAATTAGGAAAATATTATCAGATCTCTTGTAAAATAAAAGAAAGATTTGGGATCCTCAAGGCGGTGAATCATTTCTGTAATTGGAAAAAGCAGTTAGGACACAAGTCTGTACTCTACTGAAAAATACAACAGCATTTCAGGTAGTCTCTGAATCTCTTATTAAAATGTATTTGGGCAGGGAGCTGTGGCTCACACCTGTAATCCTAGTACTCTGGGAGGCCGAGGCAGGAGGATTGCTTGAGGCCAGAAGTTCGAGACTAGCCTGAGCAACAGTGAGATCCTGTCTCTACAAAAAATAGAAAAATTAGCTGGGCATGGTGGGGCTTGCCTGTAGTCCCGGCTACTCGGGAGACTGAGGCAGAAGGATCACTCAAGCCCAGTTTGAGGTTGCAGTGGGCTGTGATGAAGCCACTGCACTCTAGTCCGGATGACAGAGAGAGACCCTGTCTCAAAAAATAAAATAAAATAAAATGTATTGTAAGGCCATGCATGGTGGCTCACACCTGTAATCCCAGTGCTTTGGGATTACAAAGGCCAAGGTGGGAGGATCACTTGAGGCCAGGAGTTTGAGACCAGCCTGGGTAACATAGTGAGACCCTGTCTCTACAAAAAATAGAAAAATTAGCCAGGTATGGTGGCACCTGCCTATAGTCCCAGCTACTCAGGAGGCTGTGGCAGGAGGATCGCTTGAGCCCAGGAGTTCAAGGTTACAGTAAACTGTTACTGTACCACTGCAGTCAAGCCTGGGTAACAGAACAAGACTCTGTCTCTAAAAAAAATTTTTTTTTTAATTTTAAAATAATGTATCATAGAAGTGTACGTATTATGTATTGTGAGAGCTGATTCCTAATCCCAGATCTGCCCCTATTTACCTACCTACCCCTGGCTGGCTACTTAAGCAAGGCCTTTAATTCCTTGCATCCTTGGTTTCTCTTTCTCTAAAATGGGCAATTTCTTACCTTACTCATCTCATGGGTTGTACCAATTAAATGAGATAAATAAAAATACTGTACTCCAATACTAAATATTATCCAATTTGTCCAATACAAAATACTGTACTTCAAATACTAAAAGCTTAAGCTTGAAGTATTCTTTTATAAAGTGGATGTTAAATGTGAAAGGAGCTTGATATGATACCCTTTTTATCTTTATAGCTTAGGCTGATGTTTAGTTGTTTCTATTCCTCAGTTTTAGATCTAGAAGAGTGATTTTCAAAATATGAGGCATTAGGCCAGGCACGGTGGCTCACGCCTGTAATCCTAGCACTCTGGGAGGCCGAGGCAGGAGGATCGCTTGAGCTCAGGAGTTCGAGACCAGCCTGAGCAAGAAGGGGACCCCATCTCTCCTAAAAATAGAAAAATTAGCTGGCTGTCATGGCACACATATGTAGTCCCAGCTACTTGGGAGGCTGAGGCAGAAGAATCTCTTGAGCCCAGGAGTTTGAGGTTGTAGTGAGCTACAATGATGCCACTGCACTCTACCTGGGGCAACAGAGCGAGACTCTGTCTCAAAAAAAAAAAAAAAAGTGAGTCACGAATGACTGGTAGGTTGTGGAGTATAGTGCATTGTAATCAGCAATGTTTTAAATGGAATAGAATAGAAAATGTCAGAATGCATCACATATAATATAAGGAAATCACTGTTCCGTGAAACTTTTGGTTCAGTTGTATATACACTTTAAACGTTACTGGGTTAAAACAAAGTGAATTTCTTACTATGAATCATGGTCCAAAAAGTTTGAAAAACATTGCTATAGAAAGTGATTAAAACAATTCACAATTGCAAAGTTGTGGAAACAACCCAGGTGCCCATCAATACACGAGTGGATCGATAAAATGTAGTATATGTATACCATGGAGTATTACTCAGCAATAAGGAACAATAGTGAATTAACACATCTGGTATTATCCTGGTCGGAGCTAGAACCCATTCTTCGAAGCGAAGTGTCACAGGATTGGAAAAACAAGCACCACTGGTACTCACCATCAAACTGGTACTAACTGATGAACACTTACATCACACAGGGCAATAACATTCATCTGAGGGCGGGCGGGTGGGAGGGGGGTGGAAGGGATGGGAAAAACTCTCACTGAATGGATGTGGGGAGCACAGTTTGGGAGACGACCACGATTGTGGCTCTGACACGGGCAGAACAGGGGCAATGTGTATGGCCAAAGTGTTGTACCCCCATGATGTTCTGAAATTAAAAAAATAAATTAAAAAAAAAAAAAAAAAGAAAGTGATTAAAAAGGCAGAAAACAAGAAATAGTCTTTCCCAGTAGTTGTCTGCATTTAAATATAGGTAGCTATATTGTTGTCAATGTTTTGTATTCTTCCTCTGCTTTTGTCTTAGAACTTGACTTACCACCACATAGGCCTAATGGACATTTATTTCCAGTGCCAGTATAATTTAAGAACTTTCAGTCAAAATTACATGTTTTCTTTTGGGGAGCCTAAAGTGTTTCTCATTTTCATGACATTTTGGTGAGATTTAGATTTCTCATGAGAATCAAAGCATAGATGATTAAATGGCTTAAGGTCACAGAGTCTTATGCCATCAGGACTTCTCACTTCACGTCAGTTGCTTTTCACTAGATTACATTGCTTTTCCTTATATCCTGTTGAGTTGTGGCTTTTTTCCTAATGGAGACCTTAAAAATTTTTTTCCCACTACAGAAGTAAAACTTGTAAGTAGAAAAAATACCACATAGGCTCACCACCCAAAAAACAATTATGATAAGTTTTGTTCATTGTCCTGCAGCAGTGCTTCTCAGAGTGGCTCCTGGGTCGGCAGCCTCACATGGAAATTTTTTAGAAATGCCTATTTGGGGCCCCACCTTGGACCTGTTGAATCAGACACTCTGATGGTAGGGTCCAGCAAGGGCCCTTTTTAACAAGCCCCCCCCAGGTGATTCTGATGCTGCTAAAGTTTTGGCAATAATTATTTTCATTTTCTTTTATACATATTATTAAATGATTATTACTGTACAAACATATAATTGTTATTTTTATTTTTTGCATAGCATTATAGCATAGGCATTTCCCAGGGTTTTTTTGGTAATACTATTTTTTTAATAGACATAAAACTGCAGCCGGTGGATTTATTACAGTCTTACTTATTATTTCTCTATTGTTGGTCCTTCAGGTTGCCTGTTATTTTTTGCTCTTCTCTGTAATGCTGTAAGAAGTGACTTTTTTCATAAACTATTTTCCATATATTGGATGTGTCATTTAACACATTCTAAACATTAATGTTAAAGAAAACATAAAGCATAAAAACCAAGGTATATATTTGACTATATAAAAATTTAAGATCTCTATTTATTTAAAAAAAATTGTTAGAAAGCAAGTAAGTTGGGAAAATGTGGTAAAGGGTTTTTAATAAAAATAGGTAATACAAATTGATAAGTAAAATATTAAATATGCAATAAATAGATGAGCAAGGACCATTTAGAGATAATTTATAAATGAAAATATATCTAGTGAAAAAAATTGAAAAATGCTGAAACCCAATAGTAATAGAAAATTGCTATGTTATATCATAAGTGTTATAATAGCAAGATAACATTTTTGTCTTTCAAATTATCAAGGCTTAAAAAGTTATAAATGCCAGAGCTGACAAGAGTGTGGTAAAAAGGGCACCCTTGTTTGTTGCCAGTGGCAGCACTGCCACTTACAACTTCTTCTGAAAGGCAACAATGTGTATCACCACCTTTAAAATACTTAAGACATATTTATCCTTGAAGTCTAACCTTCATCTTTCTTCTTCTTAAGTTGTACAAATACTGTACTCAGCTATGTGGTAGATAAATGGTAAGTTTACTAAGCTTAAAATTAACAGGATCTTCAATGAGGTTTCTTTTCACTTTCTGTTTTTAAGAGGAGTTACTTTTGGCTTCTAAACAACTAAAACACAAATCTTACATATCTACACTTTATCCTTGGCACTATGCTAATAGTTCTCCTGTTTAATTTTCACAACAACACTATGAAATAGAGTATTAATCATTTTTTACAGATAAGAAACAGAAGATTAAAAGTATTTTACATATTTTTAAAAGGATATTTACCCTTTTAAAATATTTATGAAATATTTTTTAAAATGTATTAATGCTAGTCTCACATTTCATTATCATATTGTACTCTTGGTGGAAATCAACCTAAGAAACTCTCCTTGTATTTAAAGATGGAAATGATTACTCTGCCTTTGAATTGAAGTAATCTACAAAAGAAATGTGGTCCAGACTTTAGACTCCATTGGCATTGTGATTATCATTTCTGACTTTTGGCAATCTGGATCTGAACCTACTGGTTTTATGTAGCTTTCCAGTTCTCAGGGAACGATAGAAACCAGCCTTCAGGATATCGACAGCAGATTATCTCCAGGTGGATCGCTGGCAGATGTGTGGGCACATCAGGAAGGCACTCATCCAAAAGATCGAAAGTACGTTATAGTCTTATGGGTACTTTCTACTCTTATTATTAAATGTCCTTTTTCACATCAATTCAGGTAATTTATTTGGGTTTTTCTTCCTTAAATAGTGTAGAAAAACTACAAGTGCTGTTAAATTGCATCACAGAGATTTACTATCAATTCAAAAAAGACAAAGCAGAACGTAGTAAGTAAAATTTGTTATTTGTTAATCTAATAAACCCACCTTAGTGATTGTAATTGTTAGTTGTAATTCAGTTGAATTAATTCGATATATTTGTAAGGGTGACTACTTAAGCTATTTGTTTCAGAGATGTGATTCTGTCAGGAGAAAGGTTGAATGTACTAAAAATTATTCTTAAAACCAAACTTTTGAATATTTTAAATTAGGATCATAACCTCCAAAACCTATTACCAGGCAGGTAACAGAAAGGAGTAAGACTGGCTAGTAGGGACTGAGGAGAACTGGAGAGTAGAGACCCCATCTAGAGGGGCGAGCCACTACTCAGATTTACCTTTCTTCCCGTTTCTCAAGAAAAGCTAGAAATACAGATTTTGATAGACATGTCCTAATTTTTAAATGTGGGCTGTTAATTTTTTTTAATGTTAACACTGTACAGACCAAATTAAAGCACCTGTGGGCCATAAGTAGCCCATGGGCTACAAGTCTGTTACATCTGCTTCAGACTCTTAGCCTTTTTGAAGCAATAATGTCAAGAGATTGTGCATGATGTTATGATTCTACATTAACAAAAGTAATATATTTTCTTTTTTCTAGGACTAGCTTATAATGAAGAACAAATCCACAAATTTGATAAGTAAGTGTCTAGATGATGTTTAATAATTGGTTATTTTTGGTGCTATTTTGGTTATCTTTAATATTCTTTTTGAAGTTGAAATTAATTACAATAAAATTACATTTTAATCTTGACTTAATAGGATCGTTACTATGTGTGCACATTTTTTGAGGTTCACTCATCTGGTTCCTGACTGGGAGGTTACCAAGATGGGGGAATGAGGGAGGAGAGAGATCACCACTCCCATTAGCCATCTTCTGCCTCATGTGCTCTAACTGCAGGACAGATAATAGAGAACACAGGCGAGGACATACTTAACCACCTTCTTAACTTTAACCTCATTCAATTGGTATTTTTTTTTTAACATTCTCCATTTTCAACCTTCTCTTTCTCCTCTTGCTGCTGTAATGTCTACCTTAGAAACTTTGGCTTTCTATTGTAAATATTCTAAAGCCACAACAGTTGTTACAGGAAACAGATAAATTTCATATATTTGAAAATTTTTAAATATTAGAAGTAGAAACAGTATAGTTGGTTTAAGCCTCGTTGATTATTTCTAAATTACAGGCAAAAACTGTATTACCATGCAACAAAAGCTATGACCCACTTTACAGATGAATGTGTTAAAAAGTACGAGGCATTTTTGGATAAGTCGGAAGAATGGATGAGGTAAGTAAACTTGTTTTGGAATGATTCATGGTTGACTGCACAATATAATGTATATTGTGTATTTTAAGGAAAACTATTTCACTAAGCTACTTATTAATCGATTCTTTTTGGATTTCAGAAAGATGCTTCATCTTAGGAAACAGTTATTATCTCTAACTAATCAGTGTTTTGATATTGAAGAAGAAGTATCAAAGTATCAAGACTATACCAATGAGGTACAGCTATCAAAAGTATCTAGAAAAAAAATTTTTTTTCCATTAGGAAAAATTAAAATAAAATTCTTCTCAGTTTATGTCTGATAATGATTGAGAAGAGAGAAACAGGACATAATGTGCCTATATTCAATTCTACTCACCCATCTTTGATATGTTTTGAGCCAAATTTTAAGAAGTTAGGTGTTTTGTAACTGAAAACGTCTGATAAACCATTCTTTTATCATCTATAAGAAAAGTTTTTTAAAAGGGTGTTGATTTAAGTATTGTATCATTTTAGATAAATAGAAGTTTAAAGCTATAAAAGACCTATTAAAAGCTGTAATGCTTGATCTAAGATCTGTAGTAAGTACTTTTGTTATATGGTTAATGCAGTTTTTCGATGTTTTAGTTACAAGAAACTCTGCCTCAGAAAATGTTTGCAGCTTCCAGTGGAGTCAAACATACCATGACCCCAATTTATCCAAGTTCTAACACATTAGTGGAAATGACTCTTGGGTAAGAATCTTATCATTTGTTAACTATAATAATTCCATTTGCTTTTATTTTAGTTTGTGATCTCTTATATTTTGAAATTTTTGAAAGTTTGTTGTGAATACAATGTTTGATAATGTTATTTAATAACTAGTTACATTTAGAAAACTAAAACATAATATATAATCCTAAAACATTTGCATACTTTTTTTGAGCAAAAGTGCTTATCTTTATTTTGTATATATAGTATGAAGAAATTAAAGGAGGAGATGCAAGGGGTGGTTAAAGAACTTGCTGAAAATAATCATATTTTAGAAAGGTGAGTAATTCAAAAATTATCCTGTATTGTGATTTTATATGCAGTTGAGTACATATACATTTATACTTGTATCAGTAGATTAAGCAGTAGGAAAGGGACATAAAATCAGACCCCTTATGTTTTTCCCTCTCAGTATAACTGTGAATTCATGATGCCTTTTAAGGGTGGATTCCATTTTATAGAAGTGCTGGTTAATAGAATTATTTGCTTATTAGAACCAAAATCTTTTTCATGATGTTTTTCATATAACACATATTGATAATATTTGGTCATTGGAATCATAATTTTCAATTTGGGAAATCAGAGTTGCTTGTAAGGTACCAGCACTCTGGTGCTAAGTAGCTTACAGAGCCCTCTGCAGACTCCTTGCCGGTGAGTGCCATAGGTAAATGCAGTCCTTTGAGTTAGGTGTCTGCTTATTATCTACAGAATCATAATAGATAAGACCAAAAGAGAATTGAAAATGTACAGAGCCAAGAAAGCCAATTTTGGATGGCTGTTTTCCTTGTCCTGATTCCTCAGAGAAGTTAAATCATATTTGGCTCTGTAATAGAACCCTCTCTTTTTTAAGCCCTTAGGTGCTCCTCTGCACGTTCTCTAACCCTTACAATGCTAATAAAAATATTTCATGTTTATGTGGTGCTTTGTACCCTTGCAGGGCACTTTCACACTGTATAATCTCACTTAACCTGCATTACAGTCTTGTACAGTATCAGAGCAGGTAGCCTATCCATGTTGTACAGATATTAAATTCATATCCTGAGGAGATGAGCTGGAGCTAGAATGCTGCCTCCTGGCCTTCCCTATTTGTTGGGCATTTAAGTTTCTAATTTTTCACAGTTACAGACCATGCTTCAGTGAACATCCTTGTGTATATATCTTCATGTACTTGTATAAGAATTTTTGAGGGATCAATTTCTAGATGTGGAATTTCTGAGTCAAGGGGTATGCACATTTAAATTTTGGTGGGTATTACTAATTTGTTCTTTAAAAGGGTTGTATATTATAGTTCTAAACAGACAAAACCTATGCCTTTGAAAACACTGAATGTTATCAGTCTTTTAAATGTTTGCCAAATTGTTTAGTAAAAACTGAGGTCTTGTTTTAGTTTGTATTTCTTTGGTTAATAGTGATGTCAGAAATCTTTTTATGTGTTTATTCAATTTTTATTTTTTCTGGGAATCACCTGTTTTTTTAATCTTTTTTTGTTTGTTTATAGAAACTACATAGTACTTTGCTAACTTTTTATAGAATGCAATTTACGGTTTCTGTACAACTTTAGCTAAATTCTAAATTTATTCTGTAAGGCTAAGATCAACTAGTAGAAGAGACTATTAAGATATGCTTTAACAAACTTCTATATTGAACCACTTATGCCTTGTGGAATAAAATCCCCACTTTCTAAAACACATCCAGTAAGTCAGTTCCTCCTATGTTTTATTTGCAGGTTTATTTGACAATATGTGAGTAATATAACATGGCATGATCTTAATTTAAATAATAAGTGACTACATAAGGATTTGTGACAGAACTAGTAATGGAAGCCAGGTCTTGTGCAGAGAATTGTACCACAGTGTCTCCATGAAGATGTCCCACAATCCCTTCAGATTTTTTTTGTGTTTAAAATCATCCATCCCAACTCAGTTTCCCCTCTAATTTCCTCATCCTGTTCAGTGGGACCACCTTTCTCCTACTCCCTTAAACACAAATTACTTTAGACATTTACTCTTCTTTACTCCCTCTCAACAAGTTTGGTAATCTTCCTTCAAAATGCTCCCGTATTCCCCTCATCACCCTCACTCAGATCTCCTTTCCCCTTCACATGTGCACTATGGGAGTAACCTACTAACCTATTTTTTCCTTAACCCCAAGCTCTTCCCATCTGTCATAGGTATTATAGCCAAAATCATCTTCCAAAAAAATTTTCTAAACTCCTTTTCCAAGTCTAAATTCATACTTCCATTCAAAGAATATAATGGTCTGGTCCCAGCCTACTTACCCAACTTTACTTCCCACTGTTCCCCAAAATAATATTCTGTTTTAGCAAGGTACCATTCCTCACTGTCCCCTGAGCATGTCACACTTACTCCCAACCCCACACCTTGGCTTACAAATCCCACCCCACCAGAAAGAAATTATTAGTTCTTACTGACATTTTCTCAATTGTACATCATTCCCCATTTTCTTCATATATTTATGATAATACCACACTGTTTCAATAAGAAATAGAACAAATCACAGTTGCTCGGATTCTTTAAAAATAACTATATATTCCTCTGAAAAACATTCTATATTTTTCTTTAAAATGTTGGGGGGCAAATAAATGAATCTTCTCAGAGTAGCTTTTTTCTTTTGTGTTTTAGGTTTGGCTCTCTAACCATGGATGGTGGCCTTCGCAATGTTGACTGTCTTTAGCTTTCTAAGACATTTGAGAAGAGTTTCAGTTTGCACAAAAAAATAATGCTGGGGCATTAAATGAATGCCTTTATAGGTGGGCTCTTGTTTCTACAATTCAGTATTTGATGTGGTCATGTAAATATGTACAATACTGTAAATACATTAAAAATATATAAATTTTTGGCTGCTGTGAAGATGTAATTTTACCTTTTAACATTTATAATTATGTGAGGAAATTTGACCTCAGTGAGCACGAGAAGAAAGCCATGACCGACTGAAATGTTGAGATCCTCTACTCTGTGAGACTAAATAAGTCATTCTCTCTGACTGCCTACTGGGAATTTTTTTAAGTGGAACCATAATTGGCATCCTGATGAATTAGAAAGACTGAGAGTTGACACATTTGTAAATGGAAGAATGGAGAGGTGGCTACTATGAGTGGGGAACAGAACCGAACCACTGTTTTACTAGGATCACAATTTTTTTGAGAAGGATAAAGTGGCATTATTTCATTTCACAAGGTGCCCAGATCCCAATTATCCTTGAGTCCATTTAATTTCAAATGAATTATTGAGCAAAATTTCTAAAGGAAATTCATTATTAAAAACTGTTCATTTTTCCTTTGGCCATAAATGTATAATTGTCATGGAAGTTTTAGGGTCATTCAACTGTTTTAAGCTGTATATTTCTTTACTTTAATTCTGCTTAATATTTCATGGAAAAAAATCAATAAATTTCTCAATTTTAATGTAAAGAGTTTATGGGTTTCTGTGTATCCAGTTTGAGAAACAAAAGTTAATCTTTTGAAAGAAACAATGTGGGTAGTAATGATAAATTATTCTCAGAATATTGGATGTACAGACAATTTTGTGTCTCTCCTAAACCCACTAATTCCAAATTTAGAAGTTTTTTCATAAGTTCATGCTATACAAATTAAAAGGGAACATTTTCTTTGAAAAATCTATCCAGCGGTGTAGACTAAAGGATTATGCTCTGCAAGAAATTATTTCATCCAACAGGATTTTTATTTGTTTTGGTTTTGGTTTCTGGTTTATCAGACTATTGAAGGGTAATTACACACAACCTGCATGTCATAAAGCTATCATATCCTAAAGAGTAAATAAATTTGACTAGCATGAACATCAGAAACAAAATCATTTTAAGAACTGAAAATGGATTAGCATTTTATTTGAGATTATTGTAGTGGGAAATTTTAGGTGTCACATGCACACATTATAGAAATAAATGCAAGGGTGAATGCCTTTATGTATATAAATAGTATCCATTGTCAGATACCTGTTTAGTCAGAGTGTGGGACAAGGGAGTGTTTAATCCTTCTTGATTTTAATTTTCTATTTGACCATCTAACAGGACTATCTTTAATTTTATAGATTAAATGTTTATATGTTTGAATATTAGGTAAAATTTTACTTAAATTATGTGATTAGTTAATATATTTGCCAATTTAGTTTTTATTTCAGCACCTCTAGTGAAGAACACCAATAAGCAAACCCTTACTGTGGGAATTGTATTTGTATTGTATTAATGGTATTGATAGGAATATACGTATTCCACATTAGTATTTTTTAAGATTTACTGGGTTTTGGTTTTGGTTTTTGGTTTTTTTTTGGAGACAGATTCTCACCCTGTTGCCCAGGCTTGAGTGCAGTGGCACAATCATAGCTTACTGCATCCTCAAACTCCTGGGCTCAGGCAGTCCTCTCACCTCAGCTTCCCAAGTAGCTGGAACTACAGGTGCATGTCACCACACCCAGCTAATTATTTTTTTTATTTTTTGTAAAGATGGGTGATCCTTCTGCCTTGGCCTCTCAAAGTGCTGGGATTACAGGCATGAGCCACCATGCCCTGCCAGATTTACTGTTTCATTCCCCCATTACAGTGACATAGAAATAAAGCGTTCTTGCTTTCAGTATTTTACTCTCAAAAATGCATCCTCATTCAAAACATTTTAAGTCAATAATTGCATCGTGATACCAGTCTGCTAATTTTCAATGACTATGTTAAGTGAAATTAGCTTTAAAATAAGTTACATCTCCAGTTTAGTAGCTTTTTTTCCAATATTAGAATGTTTCCAAAAGATAGGGATTAATGGTATAAAAATAGTGTATATAACAAATAGAATAATTAGATTTAACTCAACATAAAAGAGGTTATAGTTCTAACAAGAAATAAAAAAAGGAAATAAGTGAATAGAAAGTATGTGAAAAGAAGGGGTAACTTCAAGTAAATTAAGAGGAATTTAAGGTTAGGAAAGAAATAGGAAAAATAATCCCATTATGTCTTCTAAAATTCCAGCTGCTATTATTTTGGAAGTTACCAAATACTATATTAGTGGCTTATGGACCTGATTACACTATGTCAAATGAAATGTCTCTTCTTAGGTATAAAAAATCTTCTCAAAACATTTCTTTAAAAGTATGTCTTCATCAGTGAATTATCCAGAAAAAAATTACAATAATCCTAGATTTTGTTGTGGTTTTGGTGGTGGTTTTGGTTTGGATTTTTTTTTTTTTAAAGCAATGATGTTTACTTTTGGGGTGTTCTGTGTTAAAAATAAGGAAACATTGTTTGGACTATCAGTAGGATTAAGAACTCTCAACTGAAGTGTCAGCAATTTTTTTTCGCTTCAGAATTACAGCCACAACCAGAGCTAGTCTTCTGATTTCACCCCTCTGGTGTGTTTTATGCATTGTGCTTTGTCTTTGAGGAAGTGCTGCTGAAAATTTACAATTTCTCAAACAAGTTTTTAAAGCTGACAAGTGCTGGGGCAGACACTGTTGAAGGGAAAACATTTAAAGAAGTGTTCACAGTTTTGTTTTAGCTGGATTCTCCACCCCACATCCCACTTTTAAGAAGCCCAAGTATCTGAAAAACTCCTATACTATTTTAGTTGGACTTGCTCCCCACTTGTCACTTATAACAAGACTCAAGTCCAACTTCCCAAGAAATACTGAAAATGGAATAGAAAACAAAAACATCTGATCTGGAAATAAAAACTAGCAATGTAATAATATCTCTTGTTTCGAGTTAGAGTGTAAATAAGCTCCAAAAATTTATCATGACACATATAAGCAAGCCCGAATATTACATCAGGCTGTGTTAGGGACTAAATATGTCCCTATATGAATAAGTTTATTTTGACATAAACAGAAGGCACAAGGACCAACTGTTAGACATAGTTTCAGGAGTGATCATGGGAACCTCAGTGCAAGTTGCATAGTAGGCAACTAGACATTGGTGTCTGCTGAAATAATATTCCATAGTGCTAAAGGTCTAGAGAATTGTTCAACAAAGGGTTAAAGATCAAAACAGGACTTTGGAAAATATGTTTTTACACATTTCTTGACTCCTAAGAATCAATGAGTTTTTCTAGGACAAATTCCTGCCAAGGTTAAAATAGGTATTTTTTCAGTAAAAAATGCACAAAGCAAATGGGACCAAGGCTAGGCTTTAGGAGAGAGCTTGTCAATCACCATTAAGTCCTGCAAATTGCCATCGGCAATTCTTTTGGAGGCTGAGTTAGTGGATACTAGTTTTTTCACTCTTCTATGAAAATAATTGTGTTTTTATGAAATAGGTCAGGAAGTTCATGCTTGAAAATTACCGAGTGTTTCATTAGGCTAGAGTTTCTTTTAAAAAAAATTGAAAACTCTTTCTTTAGAAAGAACATCTATTAATACAGTTTCTAGTTATGAGGGCCAAGGTCTAAAGGACAAGCGAAAGGAATGACAGAGGAAGGGGATTTAGGGCGAACAGGTGGTCCCCAGACATATTGGCTGAAAGGAAGTTCACAGCTAAAGTGTCATATGTGGGTGTTACTGTGTTCCTCATCCATGCTCTCTGTAGAGAGTCATTCTGGAACGCTCCTAGTTCTAGCCATGGCCATAAAAAGTGACTTCAACAAGACTTTCAGAAGAATAGCCCAGCTCTTTTACTGGTTCCCCAAATCACTGACCTGCTCAAAGAATCGGAAATCCAAGTTGCTCTGGAGCCAAGGTGGAGGTAAGTTACCTCAGAAGAATGCTTCATTTCAAATACAATTTTTTCTGCTACTAAAATGGAGCCTCCCTCAAGTGGGGGAGAAAATGAAGGTCTCAAAGCCTTTAGGAAGTATTATTTAACTTGGAAAATAAAGAGAAAATGAAATTAAGCAATTTGAGAGTGAAGTATTAACATTTTTATAATTCAATTTTATGTTTTTTAGACATAGAGTCAGAAAAGTTTACTAGAGAGAGATGGAGAATGTTTAGTTTTAAAAACAACAAAAGCAGCTTTTATTTTCAGTGAACCTTAACTTGCTTCTAGTACTAAAATAGAATAAACAGAAAAGAATACATAAATCACAGTGAGTTCCCTCCTTTCCCTAGAAAACTAAAAAGGTCAATGGACCTTATATATTTTTTGTGGGGTCAGTTTATGTAGCATATTTCAGGTATTTATTGATGTGAAGGGTTTCTTTGTTTTGTTTTTTTGTTTTTTGTTTTGAGACAGTCTCGCTCTGTCACCCTGACTAGAGTGCAGTGATATCATAGCTCACTGCAGCCTCAAATTCCTGGACTCAAGTGATCCTCCTGCCTCAGCCTCCCAAGTAGCTGGGACTACAGGCGCATGCCACAATGCCCAGCTATTTTTTTCTGTTTTTGGTAGAGACAGGGGTCTCGCTCTTGCTCAGGCTGGTCTCAAATTCCTGAGCTCAAGTGATCGTCCTGCCTTGGCCTCCCAGAGTGCTAGGATTACAGGCGTGATGTGAGATTTTTAAGCACCTTAAATATGCTACTGCATAAAACTCTGCGTTTCTCTCCAGCCCTGCTGGACTGGAATGTGCAAGGGTCAAAAGAGAGGGGGTTCAAGGGGGCAGATGACACCTCCAAGTCTGGCATCTGAAGCTCCTTCTGCAGAGCCCAGCTTGCACCCTCATGCTCTGCAGAGGGACCAGTGTTGGTTGTACCACTTAGACTAATGTAAGCAAATGTTCTCCCTTCATAGTGTTTCATCTTGCAACCAAATCAAAATTCTAATTATGTTTCTTCCACACCCATGTAGCTCAGCATCTTATGTAAGTGCTTAACAATTACCCTTTGTTTGATGTATTATCAAACTTAACCTGACACTATGATAGATTATCCAGCACCAGGTCCTCTTTTAATTAAAACAGAAATAGCTACGATCTATAATCACCAAGGAAGGTATCTGATTAAGAAATTTATAAAATGTGAGGCCTAGTACATTTCAATCATTATTTTTCCCTGAGTTAATATTTTCTTTCATTCTTGTTCACTATCAAAATATGGAGAATGTAACTTAATAGTTTAAGCCTCTTAAACTGTTTATAGGTATCATCCATCAAATACGGAATAGCATAATTTGGGGTGTTAGAACCCCAAGGGAACTTAGAAATATCATCATCTCCAATTGCTTCATTTTAAAGATGAGTAAACTGTCTCCAAAGGGTTAAATACCTTACCTCCCTAAACTATTGCATGAGAACCAGAACTTTATCCTAGATTATCTAATTCTTGATCTGGTGTTCTTTTTACCACACCACAGTGCTCTGGTCCATAAACGTCAGAGGATGTGAACATATGAACCCTCAACTGAATATTTTACATATAGCCTTCATCAGTGGATAATCTATACCTAGAAAGTTCAGTTATCTATTTTCCCAAAGTAAAGCTCTCTACTATTCTCATTTGTTTGGAGATTAATGGCCTGTTCCTAACAATCTTTTTACTTATCTTATGAAAGAAAGCTTTTTGTTGAAGTATTACACTATCATAATGAGATTATTTAAATATATGCCTTAAGAATTCTATCTCCACCAGAGCAAGAGCTACCTTTCATCCTATCTCTAACGTTTAACCCAGCACTTCGTATGTGGGCAGTCAGTAACTGTTTGTTTTAGTGAATTGATTTATGAAGACAGCCATATGGGATTTTGAGGTGGACAAGTTAAAAGAATGAATTGACTCTTAGAGATCTGCAAATCCCTAGGGATCCATGCTCCACCCTTCTGTTATAGATCGATGGATTGTGGCCACCTAGAAAATATAGCTTAACGTCAGGTCATCTCCAGGATTAGGCTCTTTCTGTCACTCATCAATATCCCGCAGTCATCTAAAGGTTGAGAGAATTATGCCAAAGCTTCCCTAGGTACCTCCATCCCATTCAACCCTGCTTGAAAACTTAAACAGTCTCAAGAGAGGGGTCCCAAATGGCTTTGCCTCCTGTGACTTAACACAACTTAGCTGACTTCCTTCGGTTCTTCTCTATCTCCCCATGTCCACCTTGGAAGACAGTAAGTCATACCAAGGCATGAATTAGGAAGAAATGTAGAAGGAAAAGTCACAAATCTGAATTCAATACCTATCTTATGCACCGAGCTGATTTATGGTATGGAAGGAGAAGAATGAGGACAGGCGGATGGGAAAGGCCACACTCCACAGCCGGGGCCCGTTTCTGACCTCGCTGAGGAACCCGGCTCTATCTGCAAAAGCAGGGCTCAAGAGCATCGTCGTCTGGTGGCGCTTCAGAGTCAGACCTGGCTGCTGCTACTGAGAGCTACCTGACTTTGAGCAGATCACTTAAGTCTCCCCGGCTTGAGATTGCTCATCTGTAAAATGTGGAGATTGAACTTGATCTTAAAAGTGCCTTCCAGTTTCACAAATGCCGTGAAACTAAGATACAATAATTTAGATAAAGCAGCTCCATAGTTGCTGAAGAGCAGGAAGGAGGAAAGTTTCTTGATGTCAAATAGTGTGTCACCATGTCATTCACCTACAGAAACAGGACTGGCGTTGTTGTCATAATATCTGAAACCTTATGTTAAATCCTATTTAGGAAGCTTATGTACCAAATGCAAACATACTCTTTTTTAAAACAAATACAAGATCTAAACTCTCCATATATAGGGATGAGCCCTAAATTTTAGGCTCCTATGTACCGAACGTGGCCTTGTTTTATGTGTGACTTGCTCCAGGGCACTTTGGGGTTCCCAGTAATCATCCTGGTCATTTCATTTCTATGGCAAGGCCATCACTTTTGCAGCCCAGCTGTTCATCCATTTTCCAAATCATTACTAAATCCCAACTGAACATTATTTCCAGGATGCCTCCTTGGAGACAAAAGCCTACCTTATTAATTTGTTTTTTAAAATATTTTCTCTTTAACTCCTTCTTGTTGGGCTTATAGAACAACCAGACTCTCTCAGGATGGTCAGAAAATCAGACCTGGAAGACCTAGCTGTTTTGGTGGCTCTTTTACACTAACGATTTCTGCTTCTCCCTCTCATGCCTTCCTGCCCCAGGTTTTAGCAGTTAACTCAATGAGATTTGATGACTTCATGAAAGTCTATTGCTGCCTGTAAGGACTCAGATGTAAGCACATCTGGAGCACACGAAAAACCACCTCCCTCCCACAGGGAACAAGACAAAGCGGGGAGCCACTTCCCCGACAGCATCCCATCTGTCCCCAGTATTGCATGGCTTTCTCAAGGACATGTCTGTAGAAGAGAAGCCCTGACAGGGACAACCCCTTTGGAGGTGGAGGAATTGGCAGAGGAGAACGATGGATGCTAGTGTCTCACCCACTGGAGAGTGGGGTGTGACCTCCTGCTAGATTTATTCTCTGTATCAGTGGGGCAACAGACAGGCTAATGGACAAGACGACTTCACAAAATCCAGGCCTGTCCTGTACTTAGTGACCTATAAAAGTAATTTGTCTCTAAGTGAGAAGGAGCAAGCTTGAAACAAGTATGAAACTATCGCTGTAAAAGGCTAATTATCTTCCCTCCACGAGGAGAAAGGAGACACTTTAGACACAGAATGAAATATTCTTTCTCTCCCTCTCTCTGTCTCTCTCACATACACACACTCGAGTTCTTACCAATGGTTTAACAATAATTCAGACCCTTAACAATATCATCAAGCCATCCTAATAAAACAAATTAGTATTTATCAATCCCTGAAATGTGGAAGCAAAGGATGGGGGTCTCCTACATTAAGTGAAATTCTCGCTCCTTCGGACGAACAAAATAATCTTCCCCTTTTGTTCTAAGGCACCTCTCAAATGAGCGATCTAATTCATGGCAGTGTTCCCCAAAGTGGTCACCACAACTTTAAATTGTCTTCAGTGAAGTTCTATCAGGAGGTAGCATAAGTTTAGTGGAAGACGATCCCATGAGAAATTGGCTGACAGCTGGTCAAAAGTAGAGACATTGCTTCTGAAGGCCTCAACCACTCAACCCTAAATGAAGCTGTCCCAACTGCTGAGCCAAGAGTCAGCAGCATCCTGGCAGGTGATAAATGTAAACAGAGGCTCTCCCCCAGAGCAAATTTCTCATACATAGGCAAGGCTAAGAAACCTCAGAGACAAACAGCGCATTGGTCAAGCAGACAAAAGACTCAGGAGAGGGTGTTAAAAGACAGATTTCACCAAAGGTACCAAAGTCTGATTAGAACCCCAAAATCTCAGGAGACATATAATAAACCTAACACTGAAGGACCAAAGAGATTCTGAACAGAGTCCAGATTCAATGCAAAACCTATGCCGTTGGAGACAGAGACAGAGAGGCCTTGAGCAGGTGAGACTCAAGGGGTCTCGGATTGCACATTGCTACTGAGGTGAGGCTCCCGTCCCAGATGCAGCAGCAAGGATCAAATCTCAAGAACCTCCAAATTGTTCTGCTCCAGTCAGCCTAAGACTCCTGGAGATAAACCTGTAGACCATGCAGCAAGGGAGCCCTCACACCAGAGGAACAATGGGGTGTCTCACCAAAGGAGATGATGGAGTTATTACATGATAGAATTTGGGAGCAAGGTGGAGATAAAATTGAAATGAAGCAGTGTAGGTGCAAAGCAGGGCTGTGTGTGAAGGGGTCAACGTCAGGTCTGGACTACAGAGGGGACCCAGGCTCCTGTTTCCTTAGAAACCACATAAAGTTAAGATGAATGTGGAATGTCATGTTCAGAAAATCCTTATCCGAAGTTCTGCACCTGGATTGGAAATCTCAAGACTGCCGTTTTGTGTCAAAGTGACTTAGATCCTCTAGGCAAGAGTGGGATGTTTCATTCTTACTGATGTTATTTCAATTATTGAAGATTCTCGTAGTACATGGTTTTAGGGATTTCTCGGGGGATCATTATGACACTTTACAACTGCAGTGTGTCTTTGGGAGAAACATTAGCGTTATGTTTCCATCTTCCCAATCTGATGAATAGGACAGAGCGTAACTTTCTCGGTCCAAGCTAATTTGTACTATCTCGTTAGTAATTGCTGTTTTTTTAAAGTTTTCTTTACACCAATCTCTAATTCTTTCCTTATTTTTCAATAGCCTCTTAACGCAATTTTTCATATAATGGAAATTCTAGATAGCCACACCCCCACCTGCACCCCCACCCTCACCTCCACCCCAGATTCTTCCTTTCTCTTGCTCCAATATGGACAGTTTGCTTTCTAGGCCTGGGTGAGCCTTTATACTGGGAATTCCCTTTATGTCTTCCTTGAGTTGGATTGTCTACTTCTTGAGTCCTATTCCTTCCCCCTTCTTTATTTACTCCCTCACTTCGATGGAGAACATGTAGTAGCTTTCTGTAAAATGGGTATGTGAAAGTCATTTCATGTCTAATAATCAGAAATTTCCCGATGAAGTGCTTTGGAGTGGACCTTTTACAAATTATTTATTTAACCAGATACTCTGGGCCCTTTCAAACTGAAAAAACATTTCTTTCAGCTCTGGGAAATTTACTTGCATTATTTCTTTGATAATTTCCTACCCTCTGATTCTTCTATTCTCTTTGAGGTTGTTGGGCTTCTTAGCTTGAGCTTCTCATCTTTTCTTCCCCAGAAGTCACCTTTGTGTTCTTGTCCTACATTATATCCTAGCAACTGGTTGTGGGCTCCATGAGGATGGAGTATATTTTACTTCTCTATTCCTAGTCCCTGCCCCAGGACCAAAAAATCCTGGGCAATTATTTATGAATCTAAGAAACTCTTGAGAGACCAGAATTACTTCTTTCCTGTTTTGGAAATTCTTAATTGTGTAATTACTTAAGAAAGACAGAAATATCAGACAATAAAAGGACTGAAAAGTGATGAACATTAAAACACAGTTTATAGTAATCTCTTCTGAAATCATAGCACCTGGGCAAGGTTTCTACTTGCTTTTCTGTACGTTGTGAAAAAAGAGTTGGCTCAACAAATTATTTAAGAAAGAATGTAATGAGGACTTTAAGCTGCATAGGAGACCAAACTACTGCTAATCAAAGTGCTTGATTATATTAACCATTGCTGGTTATAAAAATAATGGTTGTCAATTTCATTAAAGAGACTGAAGTTTTATCTGTTAAAGCTAGCCACCAGAAAATTAGTTTCAGTTATTATATGTGCATAAAAGTAGGAAACCAAATTTCTTAAGCAATCTAAAATAATTCAGACTTTCTATTTGTTCAGACTGATATTATCCTAATCTACCTAACTGCAAAAATTTAGGTTATCTAAATTATCTTTGGTGTTCATTTCAGGGTGCAAATGTGGTTCCATATTAAGAAACTATTAATGAAATTCATCATATCAAAAAAATGGAAAAAGCCTATGATCTTTTCAATATATACTGCAAAGGCATACAATAAAACTCACTATCTATTTCTGACTTTTTAAAAAAATTTAGTAAAATAGAAATAGTTGGAAATATATTCCCTTGACATGATTTTATACATCCCTCAAACCAAAACCCAACATCAATGTCTGATATATTCCCATTAAAGTCAGCAGTAAGGCAAAGATTTCCACCATCACCAATATTTTGTAATACTGTTCTAAATGTACCATAAAATGCAAAAAATCAAGAGAATGTAATGTGACCTAAAAATTTTAGAAAGTAAATTTGCTCCCAACTTGATTATACATCAAGAAAACTCAAGAGAATTAATTAACTAAAAATAATTTTAAGAACAATAAGGAATTCAAGAAGGTATCTATTTGTAAAACTAGTATACCAAAATTAATAGTTTTTCTTTATAAAAATAATGACCAAGAAAAAAATTCATAACATCAATGAAGGGACAAAATACCTAAAAAATAAACCAAACAAGACATGTATAAGGCCTATAAAAGACTTACAAATTCTACTTACAAACATAAAATACAACCTGAGTAAGTAGAAAGGTATCCCTTGCTCTTAGTAAAGGAATTCAATAGTCTATTTATATTAATTCCCCCCTAAATTAAGCTATAATCTTAATGTGGTCACAATTAAATTTTTAAAAATTGAGGGGAGCAAAATAAAATAATTCTTAATTTCATCTGGAAGAATAAACATGGAAGAATGTCAGAGGAGATACTAACCCTACCAGATATTAAAATATATTACAAAGCTACTAAAAAGAATTAAATAGACCTGGAAGTATGGATGTATTGATATGGAAAGATATGAGAGAAAACAGCTTGCAGAGCAAGATATATGTATGATTCCATTTGCACACAAAAAAGTGGGTGTACTATATATATATATACATGCACACACACTTTATATAACTATAAAGTTTTTGGGGGGGACGAGGTGGAAGGATCGCTTGAGCCCAGGAATTCAAGGTTACAGTGAGCTATGATTGCACTATTGCACTCCAGCCTGGGAAACGGAGCAAGACCCTGTCTTTAAAAAAAAAAAAAAAAAAGTTCTGCAGTAAAAAAAACTGTTTAACTTCGTTGAACCGTTGTTTCTAAACTTACTTGAATTTAATTTTGGCCTCAGCGTATTTACCTACTTTTATTGTCTTTGTCTCGTTAGTATACCTCCTAGACAACAAGGACAAAGGGAGATGTGGTCCCAAGAGAGGGTGAAGAAAGATAACAGATGCCAAAATATGATGGGGATACTTTTATCACCAAACATATAATCCCTTAGAGGGAACACATTTTAGGAAATACTGGTAGAATCATTACTTTCATTCTATAAGTAGAAATTTGAAATCTCAAGATGTCACAAGATTGTGCATGGATATATGATTTGAAGACCTCTTTCCTGCCTCCCTTGTATTATTTTCAAAAATATATTAGCTCTTAGGGCGGTAGAAATCAGATCAATGGTTGCCTGGCCAGACGGAGACAGACTGGGAAAGGCCATGTGGGTGAATGTGTCGTTATGTTGCATCTTTATTGGGGCGTGTTTACACAGACGTGTGCATCAAAACTTACCCAATTGAAAATCCGTGCACTTTATTGTATGTAAACTATACTTTTTGAAATGAATCTAAGTGAATATATATATTAGCCCTGAAGAGATTTAAGAGGCAGAGTAGCGTTGTGGTTAAAAGCACAGGCGCTAGAACCAAACTGCCTAGTTTCATAAGCCCAGCCCCGCCACCTTTTGTGTGCATAACCTTGGCCAAGTTCCTCACTCTCTTTGTAAAATAGGGATAATAATAGTACCTCCCTTGTCTTTGAAGATTCAATGAGTTGATAGAGATAATGCACTGAGATCAGATCCTGGCACATAGTAAGTACTCAATAGATGTTAGCTTCTAAATCTAGTCATAATGGTGCATTCGGGAAAGCTGCTAATTTTGGATCCTCTAAAACAAAACAAAACAAAAAAACGTGTTGTAGGTTCCCAGACTGGGAGCCTAGAAACATGTGTTAAATATGAATTTAGTGTTTCAGGTCTCTGGATTTCTGTTACTGTTCCTGCTAGCTAGAAAGTATTGAGGTCACAACTGAAAGGAGGACATTGGGAAGAAAAAAGAGAGAAGGACAAAAAGGCCAAGGTGACTGAAATTAGAGGGTAGCCACAGCCTCTGCGGAGTCTACACTACAGTCTTAGAATAGAGGGACTTCGGATGTCTACGAGCCCAAAGGAGCTAGAGACAGCTGTTGTTTAGAATAAGTGAAAGTGGCGTCAAGTGGCTAAAAGAGATCCCCAAGGGCCCCTAATGTAGCCTGCTGATGAAAGAGGCTGCAGACAGGCAGAAGGGGAGTGGGCTAAGCCACATTGACTGCACTGGGCTGGAAAGGGTTTGCGGGGTCCTCTGTAGAAGGGCGTGGAGACTGGGCTACTTCAACCCGTGCAAAGCTCCCTGCTTGTAGCCTGCAAGGGTGCAGAGACTCATGCCCCCACCTCAGCCAGGCGCTGCCTCTGATGTTTGGGACCAGCTCCCATCGCCCTTTCCCTGTGGTGCCGCTCAGTTGCGCCCCTGTGCCAGGTGTGGTGCTCAGATGGACAGGTGGGAGAAGGAGCTTAGAGCAACACGAGCTGCAGTGTTCTTTGATAGAGAAATCAGCAGTGGCAGGAGAAAGAGGCCCAAAGTTCCTCCGGTGAGGCTGAGGTTGGGACCTCAATCAAAATACGTCATTTCTGTTCTTTCATCACCTCCCCTATCTGGACCACATTCCTTCTTGAGTAAGTCCTCGGTGCCTGGGAGGTGTACCAATAAGACATCGACTCTAAAAGTGGGCAAACCTCTGCCTCAGCCAAAACGAAAGTCAGAGAAGTCTGTCTCTTAACTTTGAAAGCCTTTACCTGATAATCTGATGCTGAAAAATGGCATAGGGGTCATATAACATCTGCATGAAGGAGGAAGGAATAGTTTCACAGGTATCAAGACGTGGGTAATATTTTCCTTCCGTCCATGTGTCTGTACCACTGGTTTCCAATGTTCCATCATGGTCACCATTACCATTTATTGGATGGCTGCTAAGTGTCTGAAGTCTATACTGCAAGTATTATTATTCCCCACCCCACTTAATTTTGACTAAAGGGAGGGTTTCAGAGGTTCAAAGAGGCTAAATAACTTGCCTACGTCATGCAGCTAAAAAGTGGCACAGTGAGAGGAAGTAGATTTTAATCTCAGCTATGCCTTCAGAACCCTCTGGGGTCTCTTCCCCAAAATGCTGGGACCACAGCCCTTCTGCTGGCCTGGTTGATTCATCTCAGGAGGGGGGAGTCTGTGAAATTATGCAAAGCTCGACTTGTGAAGCTTCAAAATTTTAGTTTCACACTTACAAGTTCTTTGGGAACAGAAAACTTTTTTGGAACACCAGGAGGCATGAAAGCACATGTCTTTGGAAATGAACTATGTTTGCCATGACATGGTTTTCCAGACAGATCTGGGAAGCTCAGTCGAAGGAGAACATCTCTGAAAATACCAAAAACTCTATGTTACGGGATGGATCTTCTCCATGCTCAACACTATTTTTTTTATTTCTTTTTTTGAGGGCATATAAAATAAAAAACAGAAATTGCAACAGAACTTCTGTTCTCCAGATGTCAAATCCATCATTTGCATCTCGGCTCCTGCGGGGGGCCGTGGGGAGAAATCAGCAGGGACCCATCTTCAATGTCCTTTAGCCACCAGGCACTCACAACGTGGTGGGCCCATGGCAGGACATGCTCAGTGCTGCTGATGAAATACGTGGTTAAAAATGTTTAACCCTTTGTCCTGCCCTCCCTCCTCCTCCCACCCAGCCCAGCACGTACACAAAAGAGCACAAATGTTACCCACACATACACATAAGCACCTATCAAATCTCTTGTCAAGAGCCATTTCAGGATTGGCAGCTATCAGATGGTTTGGAAGATCTACCTTCTTAGGTTTTTTTGCCAGGAGGAGTGAGAACTTATTCATGAGAATGGCTGTGAAAGTTGTGAACCAGGAGCGCCAACCCAAGAAATTAAGAGACTGGAAGTCTTCCCCATCCCCACCCTCGAAACTATCCTCTTGGCTATGATTCCCATGCCATCCTCCTATATGGTTTCAGCTAAAGGAGGTTAGGAGGACAGAAGTCCCTCTGTCCCAGCAGAGGTTTAAGGTTCAACAAGACATATACAGAACTACTCCTGGTCATCAGGCTCCTGGGTAGGAAAGGCGGAGAAAAGAACATTCTCGCTTCTATTCCCTTCCTACTACTCTGGGTTGCTGGGCCCCTCTGGGAATCCAGAAAAAGAGTATTGCCTCTAGACCAACTACGTTCCCCAAATCCAGGGTTCTCCAGCACAGGGCTGGAGGGGTGGGGAAGAGTTTTGATTCATTCCAGGGCAAGGGAATATGCCCATATTTTTTTTTAAGCTGCTGCCCTGTCCTTTCTCTGGAATGCCCTTCTCTGTTCATTTGCTTGAAGAAATGGGCTTCCTCGTACAGGCACTGGTTTGTGGATAAAGATGTCTCCTGAGGTTCCAGAAAGCTCCCTCCTTGCCCCAGAGGCCGATCAGCCTATAGCAGGAGCTCTCTGGGATGACCAGCTCCCGAATTTGCGTATGATCCAGAGTCACTTGTAAACTAAGACCGGAGACCGTGAACTGAAGGAAAGGAAAGGGGACAAAGGTGACAGGGACAAATGTTGTCAACAGAGTGGCCTTCACCACTGTGGTCTGATCTCTGCTCCGCATCTCAGTTCCTGAGCTGATCAAGTCATCAATTCAGGGGGGACTGGGGAAGCTGGTGGTGCAGAGGGGGTCCCAAGTCCCACCCTGATTGCTGTCGCCTCTTGCTAGCTACTCTTGCTCTTAATCATCCTTCCTCCCTTTTGTCCTCCAAGCTTCCCCCGGAGTGATGTTTCTGAAGTATAAATGTGCTCGTGTCATTGTCATGTCACACGATTTTGTGGCTCCCTATTACTTAAAGCTTTAGTTTTCAGCTGCTGTTCCACACCATTCTCACGCACAACACACCCCCAGGAGGACACGTCTCATGCGCAGTGATGTCAAGATGCAGGGCTCTGAAGAGGGGCGCTCCAGTTGAGAACCTCTGCCTTTTAAGGTGCACACTCCTCTGCCCGCATTCAGGGCCCGCATCAATCCAGCCCGCACGGCCGATCTCGTCGCGCACTTTCTGCATCGCACCGTCTGCGACGGCTGCACCAGCACCCACGTCGTGCTCTAGATCCACGATTGCAAACTCTTATGCTTATAGGATCCTGGGCAGACAGTAAATGAAGGAAAGGGGTCGAGAATAAGAAAAATCAGAAGTGGCGGGAATTAAGGCAAGCCGGGGAGCTCGCGTTCCGCCCTCATCCTCTCCGCCCAATCCCTGGGCGTGAGGTCTTGGAATATGACAATATTTTCATTCACTTGCTCACCAAACACGCTCTACACCTGTTTGAAAATATTCGTACTCCTTTTCTCGTACTCATTACCATTTTGTACTCTCAATTGCAGTTATTTGCATACATGTCTGATCTATTTCCAAGATCGTGGGTCTGAGGGGGAAGAGAATCAGGAGATCGCCTCCTCCTTTTTAGATGTTCTGAAAGCGTCCTAACGCTGTTCCTCTTTTTTTCCCTCCCTCTCGCGTTTTGGCAGGCCTGACCGGCAAAGCCATGCCTGGGGCGCAAGCACCTCTTTTCCTCACTGCCGCATGTGAACAGCCACAGGCCTTCCCCACCTCGCTGTCAGCCTCTGTCAGCCCTTGGCCTACTTAAGATCATAATGAGCCTCGGCTGCAGACGGGAAAGTGGGCTGGCAGGTGGCAGTGGGGAGTTGTGGGCGAAATTCCTGCAAGGCCAGAATTCGTTTGCAGGAATTTAATTTTAATTTTTCAAAGTCTACTTTCCTCTTGTTCTCTGTTTTGGAGTTTCTTGTATTACTGGTAGGGTGATCAGAAGCTGTAGACAGCAGTAGATCTGCTGTCAGAACAGGCGTGAGAACAAAGGTCACATGACTCCTCACTGCTGCTGTGATGTGTGTAAAAGGACAGGTTGGAAGATGCACATAGTCAGCACGTTACTTCTGTCCCACAGGGTGCAGAAAGCCTGTGAGTGACGAGCCAGGTGCGTGAGGGAGAACCGTCTGTGCTGAGCTCCTCTCCCAGTTAGAACTCATTACTCTAACGATTCCTAGGATTGTCTGCATTGCTCAACGTGAGACTGTAGGTCCACCTGCTTCAGAACTCCCCGGGGGGATTGTGAAAACTTTGTATTCCCACACCCCTCCAATGTAAGGGCCAGGATTTCTGGAGAAGGGGCTGTGAATCTGCATATCTTTCTTTCTTTATTTTTTTAATTGTCAAAAATTATATGTATTTGTGGTGTGCAACATGATGTTTTGAAATATGTATTCATTGTGGAACGGCTAAATCAAGCTCATTAACATATGCATTACCTCACATGCTTAATCTTTTTTGTGTGTGTTAAGAGCACTTAAAATCTCCCTCAGCAATTTTCAAGTAGACAACATATTGTTATATTAATTATAGTTACTATGATGTGCAAGAGATCTCTTGAACTTATTCCTCCTGCCCAGCAGAAATTCTGTGTCCTTTGACCAACAGCTCCCCAGTCCTCGCAACCCCCAGGCTCTGGCAACCACCATTCCATTCTCTGCTTCTATGAGTTTGACTTTTCTAGATTCCACATATGAGTGAGACCATGCAGTATTGTCTTTCTGTGTCTGGCTTATTGCACTTAGCATAATGTCCTCCAGGTTCATCCATGTTGTTGCAAATGAGAGGATTTCCTTGTTTTTTAAGGTAATCCATTGTGCATACCACATTTTCTATATCCATTCATCCCTTGATGGGCACCTAGTTTGATTCCATATCTTGGCTCCTGTGAATAATGCTGCAATGAACACGGGAGTGCAGTGAATCTGCATTTTTAATAAGTTCCCCAGGTAAAGCGCATGCTGCCCTCCTCTGAGAACTGCTAAATTACAGAATCATGTCATTGGGTCCCAGTGAGTCCTTCACACTCAACCCAGGTTGCAGCAGAGTATAAGAACAAAGAACGAGGCTTGAGGGCAGACCCCGGCCCTGCCATGTATGGGCAGACAACTATAAGAAAGCTACTTAACCTCTCCATACCCCAGTGTCCTCTTCTATAAAATAAAGGCGACAGTACCTATCACTTGAGATTATTTCAAGAATTAAATAAATTAATGCACATAAAGTGCAAGGTTCCTGGCACATAGTAAGTGCTCAATAAATGGTAGCTCTCATCTCCTGCCCAACCAGCATTTCCCAAACGTCATTCACAAACCATCTTCGTAATTTTTATCATACTTGCATAACCCTCTACTAATACTAACTTAATATTTTTTACTAAATAACTTACCCTTTTTGCTTAGCATCAGCATAAAAAGTGACATCTGGGAAATTATTTGTTATACTATTATATTTTTTACACATTAAATTTAATATAGAACTACCAAAATTTCAAAATGTTCATTTTAGGTACCACCATGATATGTCTACAAACCGTCAGGAAACACTGATCTCATCCAACTTTAGTTCAGGCAACTGAAGCTCAGAGAGGTCAGGTGGATTTTCAAAGGTCACACAGGGAGTTGTTGGAAAAGCCAGAAATAGAAGAATTCAGGTCTCCTTCTAACTAGGCCAGGGCTCTTTATTCTGTATCAACCTGCTGGTTTTACAAGTTCTTAAAGGGCACATTGAAATGTACTGAAAATGGAACATCCCTTTGTTAGCCTGACATTAGGAAGCTGAAATAAGCCTTATATATTAAATTGGCTACAAAGGAAACCTCCCTTTAGCATTAAGTAGAAGAGGAAGTTGAAAGCATAGGTTCACCTCATTTCATCCCTACCAGCCCTTGGGTGGGCGCCGGATAACAGCATACAAGACAGGGAAGGCCAAGGAACCAAGCCCCAGGTGTGCCGTGGGCCAGACCCCCGCAGCTGACACTCCTGTGACTGATAATAATGCAGACAGGAGTCTGCCTAGGGCAAGAGCAGCTAAGAGCCCAAGCTTTAGTGTGGGTTCTAATCCCTCTCACCACTCACAAACTTGACTTTGGACTAGTTACTCAGCCTTTCTGAACCTCAGTTCCCTCATTAAGTACCATCTAGACAAAATGCTGAATACAGCAGGGGTAGCTTTTATTTTTACTTCATTGTGCATTTTCCTAGACTGAACGATCATAGGCAATGAAATACAATTAGTTTTTAAGCACTGCTTAAAAAGGCTTAGGGGATAGAAAACCTGTTATACTGAGTGATTAGACCTTAAATGTCCCTTCTAATCATGTGAGTCCACAATTCTATATATCTTTAATGCAAAATGCAGTTACTTTCCAAAAGTCAAATTTTCAGGAAATAAAATTAAGCACCCCATTAAGCTGATTATTAGTTCTTTGTAGGGGTTAATATTGAAAATGTAGTAGATATCTGATTTTCCTTGGGGAGACATTTGTTCCCTACTTGCACTTGATCCATGGGTAGACACATGACCCAAGCCTGCCCAATCAGGATTTTCTAGCACCTAGACATAGACATTTGATATAAGTCTATCCAATCACAGCCAATCCTGGACCTTTCAGTAGAACTCAAGAAAACAAGCACTCTGTCTGCTAGATGTAGGCCTAGGGCTGCTGAAAGCCACCTTGCCATCATGAGAGAAGACCTTCCTGAAAATCGAACCATCCCAGAGGAGAGGACAGCAGAAAGATGCAAATAAATCAAGAGCCAATGATCTTGTGTGAGCTCCTGGATCCAGCCATAGCTGAATGTAGTCTACCCCTGCACCTATTAGTATGTGAGCCAATAAATTCCCTTATCAGCTTAAGTCAGTTTGAGATAAGTTTCTTATTACTTGTAATCAAAATATTCCCATCAGACCGGACACAGTGGCTCCCACTTATAATCTCAGTGCTGTGGGAGGCTGAGATGGAAGGATGGCTTGAGCCCAGGAGTTTGAGACCAGCCTGGGCAACGTAGCAAGACTCCATCTCTGCAAAAAATTTTGAAAAAATTAGCCGGGTGTGGTGGCTCACATCTGTAGTCCCAGCTACTCACGAGGCTGGGGTAAAAAGGATTGTGGTTTGTTTGTTTGAGGCAGGGTCTTGCTCTGTTACCAGGGCTAGAATATAGTGGCATCATTATAGCTTACTGCTACTTCAAACTCCTGGGCTCAAGCCATCTTCCTGCCTCAGCCTCCCGAGCAGCTGGGACTACAGGCGCGCACCACCATGCCTGGCCAACTTTTTCTATTTTTTTAATAGAGGCAGGGTCTCGCTCTTGCGCAGGCTCGTCTCAAACTCCTGGTCTCAAGTGATCTTCCCACGTTGGCCTCCCAAAGTGCTAGGATTACAGGCGTGAGCCATGCACCCCGCCATCTTTTCATTCCCTTAACAGTGTCTTTTGAAGAGAAGAAATTCTTAATTTTGATGAAGTCCAGCTTATCAATTTTTTCTTTTATGAATTGTGTCTAGTAAATCTTTGCTTAACCCAAAGTCACAAAGATTTACTGCTATGTTTTTTTCTAGAAATTATAGCTTTACATTTTATATTTAGACCTATCATCCATTTTGAATTAATCCTCGTATGTGGTGTAAGGTATGGATAAAAATTTTTTAAATAATATGCAAAAAGGATATGAATATCTAATTGTCCCAACACCATTTATTAAAAGCATTATCCTTTCTCCACTGAATTACCTTTGTACTTTTGTTGGAAATCAGTTGACCAAGTATATATGGGATTATTTCTGGACTCTCTAGTCTACCCAAACATTGCTTTTTAATTTTCTTATTGTGGCAAAATATATAACATAAAATTTGCCATTTTAACCATTTAAAAAATATATAATTCCGTGGCACTAATTACATTGTGTTGTGCAACCATCACCACTATTTTTTCCAGAATGATCATTTTTTTAATCTCATATTTTTTTCTTTAAAAAACTTCAGAATTTTGAGTTGCATTCCGTAATAACCTCAGTTTTGTTTTAATATGAAAAATAACGCTGCTGCAGAAAGAGGAACCATGTTTAACCCACAGCTTTGTGTGATTCCATGGCATCCCTCCCACCACAGGGCGTGCAAACACCCATTTGAGAATCTCAAAGGAAACCAGAGAATTTACAGGGATCTTAGAGGTTTTCTAGGAGCGTCCCTTCATTTTACAAATGTGAAAACTGAGAACGCGGATCAAACGGCTGGTAAATGACAGAGCCAGCTGAGAAATAAGAAATGCTATTTTTGTGCTGCTGAAGGGTTTGCACCAAATCCTGACAGCCTCTCTCTTTGAGAGCTGGCTTAGGTGGAATCAACTCTCCTCTGCCTCAGAACACCAGAAAAATGAAGCAATACAACCATCCTCAGAGGACTGACTTAAAGTTGAACCAAGGGATAAAAATGCCTCAAAGCCAACAAAACTTGGGGAGATCAGGGAGGGAAAAGCACAGCTACATGTAGGATTTCTGACCATTAGCAAGGTGGCCACGTGGGAGAGGAGGCTTAAGAAGAGTCTGAGCACAGGGCAAGGACAGCACTGGGCAGCCCTTCCTCCCATCGAGGCAGATTGCTGACTGCAAGTGCAAATAGAAAGCAGTTCCGTTTGCAGACCTGGCTGAAGAATGCCAGTGAGCAGCCTCTCCTCTCCCCTTCATTCCTGACTAGTATTACCGTGGTCCCTGTCCTCCAAACGTTGGGAATCGTGATCTAATTTATCATGTGACGTGGGCTTTCCTATATTCTTGGAAGTAGTTATTAACAGAAACCAGTACCTGAATCAATCAGCAGCGCCCTGCTCATAAATACAAATTTTCTCAACAAGAAACATCCACTAAGTGGTCACCCTGATAGAGCACTTACTATGATGCTGGGTACTATTCTAAGCACTTTTCATACTTATCCAAACTCAGGGAGATGGGAACTATTATTTTCCTCATTTTGCAGAAGAAATAAAGGCACAGAGAGGTTAAATAAATTGCCAAAGGTCACACAGCTCACCTAAAGGCCTCTGGGTCCTGAGGCCTTAACCACCACATTACAGTCACCTCCAACCAACTCTGTGGTGTGGAAGATGCTCCTTCGACCTCTTCTAATGTGACTTACGGACTTGGTTGTGAAAGCCTGATGCCCTGGGAGCAGTGTTACTGAGCATGCTGGTGGCCGGCTAGAAAAATGCGTGAAGGCAGGGAGCGGAGGGAGGCCGGGCCTCCTGCCTGGTGGGCTCTGATCACACAGGTCAGCCGAGGCTGGCCGGCTCAGCCTGTCACCATCAGCTGTTTCTCTGTGCTGCTCAGCAGGGCCGGGGCTCGGATATGGGAACTGCAATTTATAAGCTCTCAGGCAAAATCAACTTTCAGGTGAAGAAAACCCACACACCTGGTAGGTTACCCTTGCTTCGGGGGGTCTGAGGGCGCCAGGGCTGCTGGGAGAAATGAGTCTCCACGTTGGTTCAATTGTTTGTGCCTTTGATGTTACAGAAAGATCCAGCTGGCTTTTAGGGCTAGGGGTGCATGCTTCAGCCAGGCCTGCTGTTTTGGTTTCTTGTCATCTGAGTTCATTTAGAAGCCATTTCACAAGTAAGCTCTATTTCTTATAGACAAATGTGCTTTCAAATTTTGCATGAGTTAAACAAAGGATGGAGACAACAGAGCTCTGCAGCTTCTTTCTATTACAGGACAGCTCAAGAGGTTTAATTTTCCCTAACAGATGTAACATTAACTCCAGCCTTATTTTGACCAGTTATAAATATCAAGGACATGTGTTTTGCAGTTCAGATTCTTCCTAAAAGGACTCAAGAACTTCCAGGCTTCAGTCCATGGCTCCCAGGTCTTTCTTGGGAAGCAAGAGAAAATGCACACAGGCTTGTAGTGCTGGGAGGAGAACGGTGGGAGGTGCCCAGGTACAGCAATGCCTGGGAGAGCCTGGGGCTTCCTGTGGCTTCAGAAAGTGGATACATCTTTATTACCAACAAAATGTAAATGAAGCTTTAACAGAAATTAAATATTAAGTAAAAGAGGGAATTTCTTGCTTTTCTCTTGCCAGTGGCTGATAGATGACCGATCCCAAGGCTAGTAAAGACCTCTGCAAGGTTAGGAGCGGGAAGGAGGGGGCTCACAAGGTGTGTGTGTGAGTAAGAGAGAAAGACACTTAGATGGAGACAAAGAGTGTGCGTGTGTTTAGGGTGAGAAGGGTTGGAATGGATTCAGAGAGGAATTCTAGTTGATCTAAGCCATGGCCTGCTTGTTTCTTAGTATGAGTAGCAAGATGCCTGCCTTTAGGCTAAGCTTTGGAAAGTGTTGCTGGGGCTGTGTGTTTGCCACATGACCATCTTACTAATATTATATAGAGGCTCTTAGAACACCACTAAGTAGTTGCTTTTCTAGAATAGCTTGCCTGGTAGTAAGGCACGGCATTGCCATATTTCCTCATATCTAAGGCACCATCCATTGTGATATACGCCATCATTTTATGTACCACTAAGAATGGAAAAGGCTGTCAGTTACAACATGACTTATCACTGATTTTAAGATGTATGTCCATTTCAGGATTTTACATGTAAAAAAATGCCTTTTAGTGTAGGTGAAATTCAGTACATAGCATTCTAAAGTTCCTTTTAGTCTTATAATTGGTGTTAATCCTGTAAATCAGTGCTTCCTTGTAAGAGTATTCCCATTCTATTAAAACTATATTTACAATAAGGAGATAAATCTTTCCCAATGCTTGGGTTATATCTTCACTTTTTTCAAGTTGGCTTTTAATAGAAGGAAATAGTGGGCCTGCCATAGCTTGGCATTGTAGAGGTAGAGGTCAAAATTAATTATGAGTGAGAAACAAAAATGCATCAAAAGAGAAAATGTTTCTTAATTCATTATTGATTCCCTCTTAGAGTAATGTTGACTAGCACACCACTCTCTAATTTAATTTCTCTATGTTGGGTTTATTGTCAATAGGCACATATAAATAATAAAATAATAACTTAAATGCACAGTCTTCGAAGGGGAAGAATATGGAATAAGGCATTGGAATGTATCATATTTGGAACTTAAATAAGGAATTCTATAGGATTCCAGTTCTAGTTCCATTCTGGGGTAGACAAGAACAGAAGATGAGCAGACAGGGGAAGGATTCAGTGTTCTTTTCCTGTTCAATCCCATGTCTGCACTTCACTGAGTAAGAAAGTAGGTAGCTGGTGTTCACGTCTAGCTCTTTGCAGGCGGGATCTGGCCCTACTCTCCTTCACTCCCCCACTGCCCAGTAGAACACAGCTAGGCTTCTCTGGAAGAAACGTCCACTCCCGCGCCCCCACTCCCCCGCCCCCCACTCACTTCAGGGGACGTACATTGCCGATCTGATTGTTTTCTTGAAACTTCCTCTGATCTCGACTTCCTTCCCCACACTCTCACTTTTCTCTCCTCCTACCTCTCTGACTTTTCCTTCTCCGTCTCCTTGCCAATGCTCACCTTCCTCCGAGCACCCCTCCAATGTCAGCGTTCAGTCCTTGCCCTAGTTCTTACTAAACTAGAAATGACTGCCGCTTTGTGTGAGCTCCTACAACATTCTAGAACGTAACATGGTGCATCATTTAAGGCACTTAAGGCTCACAAGCACCCCGTGAGGCCCCGTGGTCCCTTCGTCTCACAAATGGTAACTTGAGGTTCTGCCTGGAATAGTAGCTCACACCAAGCCTCACAGCTAGGAAGACGGGGAGGCAGAGTTCAAAACCAGTCTGGCTGACAGACGAACTGCGTTCTTTCCGAAAGTAGGTCGCTCGCTCTCAGAGTGCTCTGTCACCCGTGTCTTCCCACACGACTCAAGAAGCTAAATGACTGCCAGTCTCCAGCCCTGTCTCAGCTTTCCCCGCCACCCCCCAACTCCAGGCTCCCAAACCAGCTACCTCCCGGACAAGGTATCTTCCCTGGTCCCACCAGCACCCAAATCTCAAACTGTCCCGACTCAATCGGTCATCTTTTCCATCAGTGTTCTTACCTGTGAAAGGCAACCTGGAACTCATCTTAGAATCCTCCCTCCCCATATCAAAATTGCAACCATCCTATTGTACAGTAAGTTCTCACTTAACATCATGGATAAGTTCTTGGAAATTGTGACTTCAGGCAAAATCGATGTACAGCAGATCCCTGAATAACATAGTTTAGTTCAATGTTGTTTCATTATAACATTGATGAGGGGGAAAAAATGGTTTCATTATACATCGTTTCACTTAAAGTCACAGTTCTGAGAACCTATCCGCAAAGCTAAGCGAGGACTTACTGTGTTAGTTTGGTAGGGCTGCTGTAACAAAACATCACAGCCTGGGTGACTTAAACAACGGAAATATATTTTCTCACAGTTTTGGAGGCTAGCAGTCCAAGATGAAGGTGTTGGCAGGTTTGGTTTTTTCTGAAGCCTCTCCCTTAGCTTTGCAGATGGCCACCTGCTTGCTGGGTCCTCACATAATAGTCCCTTGGTCTGTGTGGTGTCAGTGTCCTAGTCTCCCCTTCTCATCAGGACACTAGTCATACCGAATTAAGGCCCATCCATATGACCGCTTGCATTTTCATTATCCCTTTAAATGCCCTATCTCCAAATACGGTCACCTGTTGAGGCACTGGGAGTTAGAACTTCAGCATCTGAATTTTGGGGGAAACACAATTCAGCCCATAACACCAGTTTTGGGGGGTTATTTTGGTTTTTTTTTTTTTTGAGTCACTGTTCAGTGGTGCAATCACAGCTCACTGTTACCTCAAATTCCTAGGCTCAAGGCCTCAGGCTCCTGAGTAGCTGGGATTACAGGCACGCACCACCACACCCAGCTAATTTTTTAATTTTTTGTAGTGACGGGGTCTCACTATGTTGCCCATCCCGGTCTCAAACTCCTGGGCTCAAATGATCCTCCTGCCTCTGCCTCCCAGAGTGCTAGGATTATAGGCATGAGCCACCACACTAGCCCCATGACACTAGTTTTTAGGCATCTCTCAAATTGGACTTTCTATCTTCATCCCTAATTGCCACCGTTTTAGTTGAGGACTGTGCTATTTCTCACCATTGTAATACTGTTCACCATTATGACTACCCTGTTTTATAAATAATATTTTTTGTAATTATAAAATAATTACATGAGCTCTGTAGAAAATACAAAAAAGCACAAATAAAAAGAATAAAATGCCTGTAATATTAACCAAACATAACTGGAATTGATAATTGCCACAAAATATCCTTATCTTTTTTCTACGTATATATTTGTAAAAATTAGAGTCTGTCTTAGTCTGTTTTGCATTGCTACAACAGAATACCACAGACTAGGTAATTAATAAAGAAAAGAAATTTATTTCTTATAGTCACACGAATTTTTTGGTCTCCCAGTGCATTTAAAAGTTACATTTACTTTGGGAGGCCAAGATGGGAGGATCGCTTGAGGCCAGGAATTCAAGACCAGCCTGAGCACCATAGCAAGACCCCATCTCTACAAAAATTTTAAAAATTAGCCAGGCGTGGTGGCACACACATGTAGTCCCAGCTACTCGGGAGGCTGAGGAAAAAGGATCACCTGAGCCTGGGAGTATGAGGCTACTGTGAGCTATGATGACACCCTACACTCCAGTCTGGGCAACAAAGCTAGACTCTGTCTCAAAAAAAAAAAAAAAAGTTATGTTTACCATATATTTTAGTCTATTAAGTGTGCAATAGCATTATGTCTAAAAAAAGTACATACCTTAATTTAAAAAATACTTTATTGCTAAAAAATGCTAACGATCATTTGAGACTTCAGCGAGTCCTGATCTTTTTGCTGGTAGAGGTCTTGCCTCTGTTAATGGCGCTCACCTGCTGACTGATTAGGGTGGAGGTTGCTGAAGGTTGGGGTGGCCGTGGCAAGTTCTTTTCCTCTCTCCCTCTTTCTTTCTTTCTTTCTTTTTTTATTTTTTAGAAAATGTGTTCTCACTATGTCGCCCAGACTGGACTCAAACTCCTGGGCTCAAGCAATCCTCCCACCTCAGCCTCCCTAGTAGCTGGAACTACAGGTGTGCACTAACACACTGGCTTGCAGTTTCTTAAAATAAGACTACAATCAAGTTTGCCACATCAACTGACTCTTCCTTTCATGAAAAATTTTTCCGTAGCATGCGATGCTGTTTCATAGCATTTTACCCACAGTAGGACTTCTTTCAAAATTGGGGTCAATCCTCTCAAACCCTGAGGCTGCTTTTTCAACTAAGTTGATGTAATATTATAAATCCTTTGTTGTCATTTCAATAATATTCACAGCATTTTCACCAGAAGTGGATTCCATCTCAAGAAACAACTTTCTTTGCTTATCCCTAACAAGCAACTCCTCAACCATTCAAGTTGTATCATGAGATTGCAGCAAGTCAGTCACATGTTCAGGCTCCACTTCTAATTCTAGTTTTCTTCCTATTTCCACCACATCTGCAGTTACTTCCTCTGCTGAAGTCTTGAACCCCTTCAAGTCATCTGTAAGGGTTGGAATCAACTTCTTCCAAACTCCTGTTAATGTTGATATTTTTACCTTCTCCCATGAATTATGAATGTTTTTAATGGCATCTAGAATGGTGAATGCTTTCTAGAAGGTTTTGCAATTGACTTTGCCAAGATCCGTGTATCAGAGGAATCACTATTTGTGGCAGCTGTAGCCTTATGAAATGTATTTCTTAAATAATAAAACTTAAAAGCCAAAATTATTCCTTGATCCATGGGCTGAAGAATGAATTTTACATTAGCAGGCATGAGAACAACATTAATCTCCTTGTACATGTCCAGCAGAGCTCTTGGGTGACCAGGTGCAGTGTCAATGAGCAGTAATATTCTGAAAGGAATCTTTATTTCTGAGCACAGGTCTCAACAATGGGCTTAAAATACCAGTAAACCATGCTGTAAACAGATGTGCTGTCATCCAGGCTTTATTGTTCCATATACACAGCCCAGGCAGAGTAGATTTAGCAAAATTTTTAAGGGCTCTAAGATTTTCAGAATGGTAAATGAGCATTGGCTTCAACTTAAAGTCACCAGCTGTGTTAGTCCCTAACAAAAGAGTCAGCCTGTCCTTTTAAGCCAGGCATTGACTTCTCCTCTCTAGCTATGAAAGTCCTAGATGGCATCTTCTTCCAATGGAAGACTGTTTTGCTGTTTTGTCTACATTGAAAATCTGTTATTTAGTGTAGCCACCTTAATCAATGATCTTAGCTAGATCTTCTGATTTTTTGGTTTTTTTAAGTTTTTTTTTTGAAGACAGAGTCTCACTCTGTCACCCTGGGTAAAGTGCCATGGCATCAGCCTAGCTCACTGCAACCTCACACTCCTGGGCTCAAGCAATCCTCCTGCCTCAGCCTCCTGAGTAGCTGGGACTACAGGCATGTGCCACCACACGCAGCTAATTTTTCTACTTTTAGTAGAGATGGGGGTCTCACTCTTGCTTGGGCTGGTCTCAAACTCCTGAGCTCAAGCAATCCTCCCGCCTTGGCCTCGCAGAGTGCTAGGATTACAGGTGTGAGCCACCACACCCTGCCTAGATCTTCTGGATAACTTGTTATGGCTTCCACATCAACACTTGCTGCTTCATTTTGTACCTGTATGTTATAGAAATGGCTTCTTTCCTTAAACCTCATGAACCAACCTCTGCTAGCTTCAAACTTTTCTTCTGCAGCTTCCTCAGTCTTTGTAGAATTGAAGAGAATTAGGGCCTTACTCTGGATTAGTCTTTGGCTTAAGGGAATGTTGTGGCTGGTTTGATCTTCTATCCAGACCACTAAAACTTTCTCCATATCAGAAATAAGGCTGTTTCACTTTCTTATCATTTGTGTGCTCCCAGGAATAGCACTTTTTATTTCCTTCAAGAACATTTCCTTTGCATTCACAACTTGGCTGTTTGGTACAAGAGACCCAGCTTTTGGCTTTCGACATGCCTTCCTCACTAAGCTTAATCATTTCTAGTCTTTGATTTAAAGTAAGAGACATGTGACTCTTCCTCTCATTTGAACACTTAGAGGCCATCGTAGGGTTATTAATTGGCCTCATTTCAATGTTGCTGTGTCTCAGGGAACAGGGAGGCCAAAGGAGAGGGAGACAGGGGAACAGCTGGTCAGTTGGTGGACACACAACATTTATCGATTAAGTTTGTTGTCTTATACAGGCACAGTTTATGGTGCCCCAAAACAATTACAATGGTAACATCAAAGATCACTAATCACAGACCACCATAAAAAGTATAATAACAATGAAAAAGTTTGAAATATTGTGAGAATTATCAAAATGTGATACAGAGACACAAAGTGAGCACATGCTGTTGGAAAAATGGTGCCAATAGACTTGCTCGATGCAGGGTTACCACAAACCTTCAATTTGTAAAAAATGCAATATCTGTGAAGTGCAGTAAAGCAAAGCACAATAAAATGAGGTATGCCTATACATTCCCAAATTGCCTTCTAAGAGAGACTGTTTCAATTTGTACTCCTACCAGTGATGTTTGAAAGTAGCATATTAGCATTCTGACCAGCACTGTGTATTTTCCAATTTTCCAGGTAAAACATGTTATCTGGTTTTCACTGGATGATTATGGTACTGGCTGTCTTACAGTGTGAATTCATGTCTGTACTACAGCATCTGTGAAACGGACTGTGCACACTGGCCTAATCTAACATTCCCAGGGCCCAAGGCCTTAGACCTGCAGTCTACCCCTCCTCTTCTACCCCCAGCTTTTAGCACACAGGGCCTTGCACTCTGTCCTGTGACCCCACAGCCCATGTGTCTAAACCCAATCAACACTACAACCCCAACAGCTGCCCCCAGACCAGCATTTAGGCCTCTAGGGGAGCACACTGGCATTTCCCAGGGAAGGTAGACCCAACCCAGAGGCCTGCATGGGCACTGGGAGCAGGCTGGGGGTCATTTGGGCAGAGGAGTCTGAGTCCTGGGTTCTCAGAGGGTGAACTCAGAAGCAGCAATATTAGCTCCAGGTGAGCATGTCCCTTGATCCTCATGATGAAGGCCATGACTAAAGACCCAAGATAGGAGTCCAGGCAATGCTACATGTGGACCCTCTAGGCCTGCAAGATAATCCACGAAGGACTAAGAAGATATTAGACATTCTATTTATACTTAGTTTTCAATATCATCCTTAACATTTTTTATTCTTGTGTATGTATAATGCATTAATATAGTAGTACATGTATAAAATTATAAATAAATGTACTGCTTAATCTGCCTACATTAGAGGTACTATTCAACATTTTTATCTTTTTTTACTGATAGCAGTGTGGATTCAAAAATATTTAGAGACTTTACTGTAGAAATTGTGCTGATTATTAGTGACACTGATGAAATGAATTTTTAATTCATTTCCTTCCCTGAATCTTTATGGTTCCCTCATCCACCCCCACACTGCTATCAGAGAGACTTTTTTTTTTAGAGACAGGGTCTCATTCAGTGGTCCAGGCTCAGTGCAGTGGCACGATCACAGCTCACTGCAGCCTGGAACTCCTGGGCTCAAGTGATCCTCCTGCTTCAGCCTTCCCAGTAGCTGGGACTAAAGAGACCACGCCTGGCTAATTTGTTGGGGTTTTTTTTTGTAGAGACAGGGTCTCGCTATGTTGCCCAGGCCAGTCTCCAACTCCTGGGCTCAAGCTATCCTCCCACCGAAGTTGGCCTCCCAAAGTGCTGAGATCATAGGCGTGAGGGTGCAGAGGGACTTTTTTTATAGTACAGACCTGCTTAAAATATTTCTATTGTTTTCCACTGGCCTCTAGTTTAAGCCAGCAAGGCTTTTCAGGATCTCCTGCCCCAACATACACTTGATCTAATCAACCCCACCACAGCCAGCCCCCTGAGGTCAGTCCCCAGGCCTGCAGCACTCTCTGTCCAGCCCCCATAACTTGCATATCATGCTTCCTCTGCTTGAGATGGTCTTCTCACACCTCCCCAATCCCGACTGGCTAATTCCTAGACCACTCCATCTCAAGTGTAACCTCAAGTGAAGTCAAGCCTTCCTTGACCTTCCTAGGCTGACTTAGATGTGTGTTCTGTGTCCCCACCAGACTGTTAAAGCATTTGCCACACTGCACTGTGAGCATTGCTTCTCTTATCCGTTTCTCCCACTGAGGGCAGAGGCCGCGTCTTCTATTGCTGCATTCTTAATTGTCTACACTGGCCCCAGCATGAAGTAGGCACTAGGTCTTTTTGCATGGGTTTAAGAATGTGTACATGCATGAAGAATAAACCTCTGCACATTAGTTGAGTTTGACTCTAGAGACTGTGGCTTCTAGGTTACCTCTCGATTTCTAAGCCAGGTCCCTGTTACCCTCCTATAAATTTCATCCTGACATCAGCACACAAAACATCTGTATAATGATGATGACGTAGGTTGCTTTATCCTGGGCTAGAACAAGAACTACATGTACAGCCTCCACTCTAGATTTTCCTCCGGGGTTCTTCTTGCCCCGACACCACTTTAATATGTAAAGTTCTTTCCTAAGAAGGTTCCTGAAGTATTTCATTATGTAAGACCTCTCTTGTATGGAGTGGGCTCCATTACTAGACTGGCGATTAGAGAATTCTATTTGCTGGGGAATAGAGTTGTGGCAGTTCTTACATGTGTGTCATAATGTGGCTGAGAGAGATGTTTTAAAAATATTTACATTGGGAACAGTTTGGCAGATCCTCAAAAAGTTAAACATAGAATTACCATATGACCCAGCAATTCTACTCCCAGGTATACACCCAAGAGAATTGAAAACGTTATGTTCACACAAAAATGTGTACATGAATGTTTGGCTATTATTCATGATAGCCAAAAAGGGGAAACAACCCAAATGTCCATCAATTGATGAGTGAATAAACAAAATATGGTACATTCATATAACGGAATATTATTCAGCTGTAAAAAGAAATAAAATGCTGATATGTGCTACAATGGGTATGAACCTTAAAAATATGCTGAGTGAAAACAGCCAGACCCCAAAGGCCACATATCGCATGATTTCATTTATGTGAAATGTCCAGAATAGGCAAATCCATAGAGATAGAAAATAGATTAGTGGTTGCCAGGGAAACAAGGAGTGCCTGCTAACAGGTGTGAGGTTTCTTTCTGGGGTGATAGAAATGGTCTGTGATTAGATAGTGGTGATGGTTGCACAACATTGTTAATATACTGAAAACCACAAAATCGTACTTTTTAAAGTGATGAATTTTATGTTATGTGAATTTTGTCTCAATTGAAAAATTTCAAAAAAATATTTATGGCAGCTTAATCTCTTGTCTTTGTAAAAGATATTCAGTGATATTATGATTGGATTTAAGAGAAGGCTATGCCAGTCTAGGTTTAAATGGCTCAGCATTTTGTTGTGAACAGGTGGGCCCTGTTCATTTTTATTACTCCGGGTCAGAGGCTGGCTTTTAGGGGTAGGGGGTTAAATTTCTCTCTGCCTGTCGGATGGATAGAGACTCACATACATCTAACCAGGAACCTCATGTGCTTTATCTTTCAGAGGGTAAATATATATGTCATTCTCACTGCCGAGACCTGGTACATCTGGATTATCCACAAAATGGGAAATTACCAAATTGTATGCCCACTTCTGAAGTAAGACATTCAAGCAAAAAGAACATTCAGGTAGGCACTATTGGTGCTTGCAACATTCTGAGTTTCAGGCAGTCCCATGTGCTGTAGAATGGTCATTTCACCTCCATGGCCTACCTATGTGTCTTCAGAGATCCAGCTCGTGTTCGCTCTTTGCCATTGCGTCTTTCCTCAGGGTCTGTTGCATCAGAAGCTGATATGATAGAATATATCAAAAGTTTTATCCAACAGATTTGTCATAAGATATGAGGCTTTCATCTGCTTGATCACATGTCACATTCAGGATGCATTCTTGTTGACAGACATACTTCCTGTAGCTGAAAATAGAACATGAAATTTGCATGTGTGCATGGATTGTTTTTTCATCTGTTAAAGAACCTGAGCATGAACACCCTGCTGGGAATCCATCAGTTTTTACTGGTTAAAGCAAGGATCTCCGACTAGTAGATCCTCAGCCTGGTTTCTGCCAGCACCTCCATCCTCACTCTGTTCTCCCTGGTTTGCTGAGATTCCAGAAGGAAAGGGGTACAGCTGGCAGTGATGCCTGCTCCTCTGCACACTAGACTATTAGCACCCCCCTTCTCACGAATCAAGGTTTTTCTGAAAAAGTAGGCTATTTTGTTCAAAAGGGCGGGATGCCCTTGCACTAAATGATCTCTGAGTGTCTTGTCAGTTTCTGGGAGCTCATTGGCATGTCTGAATAGGATTATCGAAATTAGTCAGCAATATTCATCCTTCCTTCATATGTGAATGAAACTATTATTATCCACTTTGGGCCAGGAGGCTGACTCCCCACTGTCCCTGACCAATGCTGAGTACAAAAGACTAGATACATGATTTTCTACTTGTTTTTCCCCTGACAAAGTTAACACTTGATCAGAACAGCAATAGCTGTTTTGAAGAGTTTGTTCAGCGTGTGTGGTTCACGTATGCTAAATTCCCATTCGACGTAATTACACTTGGCAGGGACATGGGAAGCTAATGGGGAATCTGTAAAGGGCATGAATAATAGCTTTTCTGGCAGACTGATGGCTTCATTCTAAGTAGTGACTGATGTGAAGTTTACAAATGGAGCCAATTGGAGTTCCTGCAAGTTGTACCAGCCTTAAAATTAACTTCAGAAAATGCCTTCATCTCAGGAAGAAAAGCTTGGATTAGGGATGCAGCTTGTAATTTAATAGGATGACTTTGGAGACAGCAGCAAGGATAATAAAGGTATTATGAGACGCTCTAGGGAGAACAAATATAAGCTTGTTCAGCTTGAAAAAAACTGTAGAGTTCAACTGCAGGGTTTAAACAAATGCCTTGAGAAGTTATTCAAAAGGTACCTGAACTATTGATGCTTGACTAACTTACATTATTTTCTTATATTGATTTTTAAAAACAATACTGAGCTCTTCAATGTGGCTCAAAATTTTAGAAAATGATGAAGTAATTTGATACTTAATTTATTTTAGTTCAATTATTTAACAATTATAGAATTTAAGATTCAGAAATTGATGTCTTGGGGAGCCCCAGATTTGGTTCCCTAGACAGGGCCATGCAGATCACGTGAAAAAAGCCTTCCCAAAAGGCTGAGTATAAAATTCTTCTGGAGTAGGCTGCTAACCCCCCCATTTGGGAATGCCGCTCTAACATATACTTTCCTGTATACATATCTAGGGATAATGATATGTACCTCATAAGCGGTCATGAGTATTAAATTATATCCTGAATATTTTCTTTTCATGAAGCATACCCAAAATATGGTGCTATAATACATTGTTTTAATATTCTATCTAATCTATCTACTCTTGTGAATTGATTTGATACTGCACTTAGCTTTTTTTCCTGTTGGCTTTAAAGGTGCAAAATTATAAATGCAATGGTTCTAAGCTGTTAACAGGACTCTAAATCTTAGTAATATCTCGAGACTCAGGATTTTAGCCTTTTGGAAATGTGTATCAGCTGATTAGGTTACAAGATGTTCTCAGTCCAATTATAATCTCCAATGTTGTTGGCTTCCGCCACTGAGAGAGGGATAAACTTCAGAATGGTTTGAATTCAGTGAAGACTCTTGAAAAGAACTGTTCAAGCAGAATCTCCTAGAAGCTATAGAATTTGACCAAGAACCAAGAAAACCATTCCCTCACTCTTATTTTGCTTCCACTTTACAATATGGAAAGGACTTTGAACGATTGTTGAAAAGCACTCCTCAACTATGAAATATTTTAAAACATATTTAGTTATTACATTTATCAACTTCAGACATTGATGAAACCTGGTATTCAGTTTCTAAATTCAATATCATGAACATTATGAAACTCGAATTTGACCAACTTTTCAAATCAAATTGCTTTTGTGTTGCATATATTATTGTGATTATGAAAGTAATGCATGATTATTATAGAAATTGTGGCAAATATAAAAAAGTTTAAGAAAAACATTAAAATTGACCATACTCCCACCATACAGGGATAATCACTCAATATTTTAGTATTTTTCATTTCTCTCTTTTTTCAGTACCCATTGTCTATACATATTTCTTTGTAAAATTGGAAATCATTATACAAGTAGATATAGCTACAGATACTTCTTTACTCTTCCTTACAATGTGACCATGTTCCCTGTCACTCTGTATGCTCTGAAAATATGATCTCTAAGGTATAATATTTCATCTTATGAATGTTTCATACTTGATTTAACAATTCTGCTTTTGTTGCTGTTGCTTACTGTTATAAATAAGGCTGCAATAACATTTTCATATGAAAATCTTTTCCCACATTTCTGCTTATTCCATTAATACAGATTCCTGAAGGAGAATTACGTGGTCAAGAGCTTTAATGGTTCTTGATACACACTGCCAAGTTCTTTAACAGGAAGTTTGCACCAGTTTATATCTTCACCAGCAGTTTGTAAGCAAGCTTAGCTCACTATAAATTCACCTCTGGTTTCCTGCATAATGGATTTCACTTAAAATTTGTAAATTTTAAATCCATTTCAAAATTGCTTTTTAAATGGAATTGATTTAAAGGCAGGTTGACATTGCTGTGTACATCTTGTAATCTATTTGAAGATAATATTTTGGAAAAACTGAACATATTTTTGAAAATATTTTATAGTTGTTAAACTAGCTGTGGACCTTTGGCCAGTTGCTTAGCCTGTCTGGAACTCAAGTCTCCTCTACTGTTAACCACAGACACTCTGCAAATCATGATTCTATGCCAAGTTCTATGCTAATTGCCTACCTTATGCGGTATAAAAAAATATGATTGAGTGGTTTGGTCTATTCCAATTTTCAAAGTTATAATTAGTGAAGTTAGGACTCAGGGATTGGTCATTTTTGTAAACCCCCATCTGATCTTTCTCAAAAGGGCTATGCCAAGGGTGTGGACTCCACAATCAATCGTCCTCGAGGTCCTGAGAGTGATCTTTTCTTTTTAAAGCGGGAAAGAAAGGGAAGGTCTCAGTGAACCACCAGAAAAGAGGGCACACTAGCCCACCACCACCTGTATTTCTGATTGAGGTAAGGGCGGGAATTTAAGAGTGAAGGTGTTAGAAGACATATAAGAAATCAGGAAAACAGCCCTAATTATTAAAATCCCTGAGGGGTTCAACTAAATGTGAGGAGAGACTGTTCTTCCTTCAGCTCTAGATCCTATAGGCCACAGAGTCATTCTTAAAGTCATTGTGTGTTTTATTTCCTTTGTTGTGCATTTGTTTCCTTTGTAACTGATTTAGCACTTTAAACTACATACTCAGCTTCTTAATTACATCCCCTATAGCAGCAATTACTAGGTTCAACTACATGAAATTGCCATTTCTGTCGGTAATGGTTGAATACCAGCTAATTCCACACAATTCAACCTCATACCTAGGGAATTATTCTTAATCATTAGGAGTTGATGGCAACATTTTCTGATGAAAGCACCTGTAACTAGGCCTCCACCGAGGTCCCGTCCTTCGGGAGGTGCTCACCTGGAAGTCAGCAGCCCAGCAGAGCCTTCTCTCTCCCTGGGCCCCGTGGAGACGAAGGTGGGAACCAAGTAGCTGGTTGTGTTTGTGACAGCTGAGCCGCCAGAGGGAGCTCTAGCACCGACTCCTGTGTGTTTGCGTGTTTGCAACAGATCCCAAAGAAAAACAGTCAATACCTTAGGATTGCTCGTATTTGTACAGTCCCAAGGTTTAGGCACCGTCATATCACCACCGTTTTTATTGCTCACATTAATTAAGCTTCTGTGTGCTTGTCAGGTACTCTTTCATTTCATGCTTACCACAGTTCTATCAGCAAGATATTATTATTCCCACTTTTGCAGATGAGGAAATTAAGGTTTACAGAGGTTAAGTGACTGTACCAAGGAGGAAAGTAACACAGAGATTTTATCTACAGGCTCAGCCCTTCATTAAAGTTGTCTTTCCTGCTGTCCTTCTTTTTTCTCTTTTCCCACTGGGAATCTAAAGGAGAGAAATCCCTGCTCCAAAAGAAAGAGGAGAAGAAGAAAGAATGCATTTTATTTTCTGTAAATTATTCCTCAATATATGTAACATTAGGGGAAAACAAAAAAAGGAAGGGAAAGGAAAGGAGAGAGGAGGGAAAAAAGAAGAGAAGAGAAAGAAAAAAGAGCTGAGGCTCCCGCCCAGAAAGTGCCCGCAGGTCCCAATCCTGCCTGCTCGCGCCACCCCAGCCCTGCCCGCACGCCTCACGCTGCTGTTCCCAGGACTGCTTCCCCCACTCCCACCCCAGCTTGCCCTCGATGGCTGTTTGGCCTTGGTGTCACCCTTATTCAAATTCAGAGGGTTAGGGGTCAGAGAGACAGAGGAAGATGTCAGGAATCTCCATAACCCCCGAAGACGGCCACTGTTCTTACTTTCATAGCACTTTGCAGGATATGTACAAAGGACCTGTGCACAGTGCTTAAGAGCAAGGAGGTTCAAGGCGTACATACTTGCTGGGGAGACTTGGTTAAGTCACTTAACCTCATCCGGAAAATGTATATAATAATACCAAATTCCTAGGGTTACTGAAGAGATTTAATTAGACAATGCACAGAAAAGTACTGAGCCCAGATCTTGGCAGGAAACTTCAATTAATGTTAACTAATATTAGCATTTTCTTTGATTCTCCCATCACCATATAAGGCAGGCATTTAGCATAGAACTTGCTGTAGACCCACAATTTGTAGAGTGTCTGTGGTTAACAGAAGAGGAGACTTGAGTTCCAGAGAGGCTAAGCAACTAGCCAAAGACCCACAGCTAGTTTACAACTACAAGATATTTTCAGTTTTTCTGTGAGACTGAGAAATATCACCTTCAAATAGATTAAAAGATATATACAGCAATGTCACGAGCTGAGACTCTAGATCTGTGGTCCCCAACCCCTGGGACCAGTACCTGTCTATGGTTAGGAACCAGACTGCACAGCAGGAGGTCAGCACTGGGTGAGTGAGTGAGCTAGGGAAACTTCATCTGTATTTACAGCCGTTCCCCATCGCTGGCATCACCACATAAGCTCCGCCTCCTGTCAGATCAGCGGCAGCATTCCATTCTCATAGGAGCGCAAATCCTACTGTAAACGCTGCATGCAAGGGATCTAGGTTGCACGCTCCTTATGAGAATCTAATTAATGCCTGATGATCTGAGGTGGAGCGAGGTGGTGATGCTAGCGCTGGGGAGTGGCTACAAATACAGGTTATCATTAGCACAGAGGTTTGACTGCACAATAAATGTAATGAGCTTGAATCATCCTGAAACCATCACCACCCGCCTCCAGTCCATGGAAAAATTGTCTTCCATGAAACTGGTCCCTGGTGCCAAAAAGCTGGGGATTGCTGCCCTAGACCCACAAGACCTTGGGCAAGAGATTTGAACCCTGGGCTTCACTGTCCTTGTTTCTAAAATTAATGACTTGGATTCTACTTCTAAAGTCCCATGATTTTATGAACATTTTCTTTCTACCAATAGCCCACAGATATTCCCACATTCTCTTTTAGATATCACATAATGTTACATATGCTCAGTACCAACTTTAGAGGTCTGAAAGTTGTTAGCGTTTTCTTTTCAGTAACTTTATTAATATAATTCTTAGAAGGCCAGTTCAGTAATTACACTAGGTTAAGTCACTAACTAAAGATAAAAGGTGAAGTCATTTTGTGGATTGAAACTAGTGGAGGGCTGGGCGTGGTGGCTCACGCCTGTAATCCTAGCACTCTGGGAGGCTAAGGTGGGAGGATCGCTTGAGCTCAGGAGTTTGAGACCAGCCTGAGCAAGAGTGAGACCCCGTCTCTACTAAAAGTAGAAAAATTAGCTGCGTGTGGTGGCACGTGCCTGTAGTCCCAGCTACTCAGGAGGCTGAGGCAGGAGGATCGCTTGAGCCCAGGAGTGTGAGGTTGCAGTGACCTATGATGACTGTACTTTACCCAGGGCGGCAGAGTGAGACGCTGTCTCAAAAAAAAAAAAAGAAAAAAGAAACTGGTGGAGCACTAAATAGGAAGCATCACAGCCAAATATGTCTACGTGCTTCTTTTTCTGGGTGCAGAACTACTGGGCTGTGAGGGTACCCAGTACTGGAACAGGGTGGTTAGGATATCCCTGATCTTGGGCAAGGGAGGGTTGAAAGGGTAGTATTAGTGAAAGTTGTGGTATTCATAAATTACTGCTAAGAAATTTGGAATTTTTATTAAAAATTCCTGTAAGATAGATGCTTCAGGATAATATGTCCTTCACAAAGAGAAATATGCCATTTGGGATCAAAAAACATTTGATGCACTATCAAGGCCACAGAATCACCAAATCTCAGAAGGTGATGAGACCTTGGATGTTACTCAACCTGACTTCCTTTCCAACCAGGCTTCCAACCAGCAACAGCTGACCACCCAGCCTCTGCTTAAACATTTCCCCTGAACGGAAGTAAATTAATTGAAGAAGTCATCTGGGACATAGTTAGGACTATAGACTTTTTGATACTGAGCATATGTACTTCTCTAGGTCATTATTCCTCTTAAAATGTGATGAAAACAGAGATTCAGGGTCAATGCTGTCAAAATGCAGATGGGATTTGGTACAAAGCCTTTGTTAAGTACAGAACTCTGGCAAATATAAAAACAGAATTGAGCAGGTTCCAAGAGGTATCATGACAAAGTAAGTGTTAAGAATAGCCAATAAACTGGCAATTCCTTGAGGACCATCCTTAGGAGACGCATGGCCCAGGCTCTGACTCAATTCAACAAATATTTAGTGCATCTCCAATCTGCTTAGGGCACTAATGATTCAGACATAGGCCTGTCTTCAATGAGCTCATAGTCTAGGGAGGACTCGTATCTGAAGTAGCCCTCCCCACCTCACCCCGCTTTACTGTCTCCAAGCACTTCTTACAGTTGAGAAACATTCATTGAACACAGATCATGTGAACTAAACAGACAAAAATTTTTGCCTTTGTGGTGCTTACATTCTGCTGGGAGTAAACAGACCATAAACAATAAACATATAATTAAATCATTTAGTGTAGTTAATGCTGATATGTGCTTTGGAAAAAGCAAAAATAAAATCTGGAGTGCCAAGGGAGGGTGGTTTTCCAATTCTTTAATGTAGTCAGGGAAGGTCTCACTGAGAAGGTGACATCTGAGAAAGGCTTGAAGAAGGTGAGGAGTGAGCCATGCGGATGACTGGGGAAAGAGCATTCTAGACAGATGGAACAGCTGGAGCAAAGGCCCTGCACGGAAGTGTGCCTGGCATAGTGAAAGCCAGTGTGGCTGGAGCGAAGTGACCGAGGAGGAAAGAAGTGGGGCAGAGGTAGGGTGACCGTGGGGTGGTCACCAGGGGTAGCCCATGATACTGATTTTGGCTTTTACTCTGGGTGAAACGGAGAGCCATCGCTGGGTTTTGAACAGAGAGTGACACGTTCTAACATCTCTTTTGAATGGATCACTGGGGTTACTAGGTTAAGAATAAACTGTGGGGAGGCAAGAGTAGAATGAAGGAGACCCATTAAGAGGTTATCGTAGAAACCCAAGCAGGAGATTGTGGTGGCTCAGAACAGTGTGTTAGCAATAGATGAAGTGCAATGTAGTCTGATTCTGGATATATTTGGAAGATCTAGCTGATACCGATGACAACTGGAAAGATAGAACTGCCATCAGTTGAGATGGGGAAGGCTGAGGGTGAAGCAGATTTGGTTAGGGGAAGTGAGAAGTACAGTTTTGCACATGTTGACTTTGAGACGTTTATTAGACACGCATGAGCTGTAGAATAAATAGTTGAATATCAAAGTCTAGCATTTAGAAGAGAAGTCTGAGGTGGAGACATAAAATTGAGAGTCTTTAGCATGTAGAGATGCAACTTAAACCTAAGAGGTAAGTGAGTGTAGACAAAGAAGAGGACCAAGGATTAAACTCTGGGACCCTCCAGATAAAATGTCAGAGAGAGAAAGGGGAACCAGCAAAGGGGACAGAGAAGGGACAACCCCTTAGGCAGGAGGAGAATCAAGAGGAGGTGGGTCCTGGAAGCGAAGTGAAGAGAATGACTTAGAGAGATCATAGTCTTCAACTGTGACAAATGATGCCAAACATCAAGTAAGGAGAGGACAAGTAATCGAGTGTTGGGCTTAGCAACACGGACACATTACTCTTGACCAGAGCCAGTTCGGTATATTGGAATGAGTTTTAAGTAGAAGGGGGAGAAGAAGAATTAGAGACTGAGAGTATAGTCAATTCTTTCAAGGACTTTTACTCCCAAGGACGGCTGGAAATGGGATGGCAGTGATGTAAGAGAAAGTTTTTAGGATGAGTAAAATTACATTTGAAATGACCTTTGTATATTTGTTCACCTGTTTATGGTCTGTCTCCTCCCACTAGAATATAAGCTCAGGCAGCAGGACTTTGTCTCCTTCACCACTGTATTCTCAGTGCCTGGCACATAGTAGAGGCTCAATTAATATTTGTTGGAAGAATGAATAATACAATTTTTTTTGAGACAGGGTCTCACTCTGTTGCCCAGGCTAGAGTGCAGTGGCGTCATCACAGCTCACTGCAGCCTCCAATTCTTGGGCTCAAGCCATTCTCCTGCCTCAGCCTCTTGAGTAGCTGAGACTACAGGCACGTGCAACCATGCCTGACTAAATTTTCTATTTTTTGTAAGGCGGCGGGGGGGTCTCACTATGTTGCTCAGGCTGGTCTGAAACTCCTGGCCTCAAGTGATCCTCCCGCCTCGGCCTCCCAAAGTGCTGGGGTTACAGGTATGAGCCACTGCGCCCAACCTGAATAATGCATTTTGATATAATACCTGCTGTATTTGAAAACTGGAAGATTCTGTATCTTAAAGTTTTTTGAGTTGTTAAAAAATTTTTAAATTTTAGAGATGGGGTCTTGCTCTCAAGAGCACAATTGGTGTTTGTTTTCTCCTTCCATCCCTGCCCATTCTAAACTCCCCTCACCTTGGCTCTCACCTGGGCTGCTCTCAGTGGCTTACCTTGTGGTGTGATCAAAACCATCATTCCTGAGAGCCTGCATTCTTGGCAATCATGCCCTTTTGAGACTGGGGGTTGCCACATATGTTCATACACAGTTACAATATGGCAATGGAGTACACCAGGAGGTGCCCAACAGGATCATACAGGTTCCCTGTCCCTATGTGCAAGCACAGCCCACCTCTTCCTCCTGACCAGCATCTACTACTCCTGCCACAATGGTGACTCTTCTTCTCACCTGCCGGTCCTTAGACACAGGAGTCCACAGTGTTCTGCCAATAGCTGAAGCTCTTAGTTCAGTATTCCCTTTGAAGACCAGGACCTTCAACTCTGCAGAGCCCAGAGTGTAGGGATGGGAAGCAAAAAATCCCCCAGTATGTCATTGGGAGTGATGTTGAGTAGGGCCACTCCTGCTGCCATCCCTTGCTTCCCAGACCCATATATTCTTTCTATGGGAAACACAGCATTGTAGAGACATCTTTGATTTAATGTGTATTCCTCATCCTAAAGATTGGCACTTCATATTTCATAACGTTGCTTCTGAGCTGGTACTTTAGCTGTCTTTAGAAGGACGTTCTATTGCATCTGGTTGCTTCTGGATGGTGTGATACATAATATGACCAATGGCTCTCATGGTCATGGGCCCACTCCTTGCACCTCCTTTGTTATAAATGGGTCCTCTGGTCAGATGCTGTGTTGTATGGGATGCCATGCCTGTGGATCAGGCATTCTCTAAGACCCTAGACAGTGGTGCTGGATAAGGTTCTTTGGGACGAAAGGCAACCACCTATTCAGAATCTATCCTTCTGAGGATGAACCACTTCTAGGATGCTCAATGTAGTAGACTTGCCAAAAAGTGACCAGTTGTCTTCCTCAAGGAATAGGGCTCATTGTTGGTCTCTTTTGCTGGTAGTTGGACATTCAGCAGTCACTACATCAGCCTTTATAAGTGAGAATTCGTGCTATTGGAACCACAGACTCCATTTCTGCCACCATGGCTGCTCCATTCATGTGCACCTGCTTGGGCTGGGGGGGCGTAGCTGATGATGAAGGCTGGCTAACGTCACCTGGCTAAGTCATTTTGCCTACTTCATTGATTAGTACCTTTTCCATGGGAGATGCTTTCTGGAGTTGTCAACATGTGAAACAAAATCTTCATACTCCATGCCCATTCCCACCTGTCCAGCCACATGCTTCTGTCCCTACTTTATGACTGGTGGATCTGACAGAACCTAGTTCATAAGGGACAGTTGTGGGGGCATGGTTACTTGGAGCACCATGATCAAGCATTCTCTCTCTGTCAGAGCCCAGTAAAATTCAAGAAAGGGGCTGGCATACCTCCAGGAATCAAGGCAATTTAGACCCTATGTCCAATGGCCCATGAAATGACTGGGTATCCCCCTTTCCTTAGTTTACAGTCACCAGAGTAAATGGCCACAGGTCTGTTTGAGGAATGGCTGCAAGAATTATTACAATATATATTTACTGCAGTGTTTCCGGGTTCTTCCTTCTAGGAACCTGGCCACTTCTTCAGTCAATGGGTTCTGGATCTGAAAATTAGCTCAAGTATGGGAACTTAGAAGGGATTGTGGCTTTTCACTGGAGTGACTTCCTTCAGCCTCCATTCCTGCCTTCTGGTGTAGATATTATGTGGCACCCTTGTGGCTACCCATCACATTTGCCCCTTCAGACTCCATGCTCTATCAACTATTTCACAACTCCCTGCAGGTCAAGCCCCTTGGCTGCCCCTCTGACCTTGCTAATCGTTACGGTAATTGTGGCCTCCTGGCTCCCGACACTTAAGTGCCACCCACTAGTATCTACTACTCTGGGGCCTTGTCATCCCCATGGATATTAACGAGCCCAGCTCTGTCACTGCCACTTCTGCCATCAGCCCTGACCTACAGAGGAGGGCCACAACCAAACTCCTAGTGATGTGGGGCCACTCTCAAGTCCCGAAGGTTTTGGTGAATGGCGTGTCCTCTGGGTCCTTGTAGGTCCATTTTCATCAGATTCTTTATTTTCTCCTCTACCATTTGCCAGGGCAACTCAAGCATTTCCACTTTTCTGCATTGCCTATCATTTCTCCAGACCTCTAAGAGCCACCTTAGCAGCAAGTTTGACTCATTCTCTGGGGTCCTTATCAGGGTGTTAAATCCTGTGTCTGAACAAAAGTGTCCCCTAGTCAATAAGTCTTGCTTTCCTAGTCTTACATTCTAGCCTCCTTGATCAAGTACTCTCAAATCTGACTCTAAGGTTATTCCCCGGTTCCTGCTGGTACATGCTAGCTAGTTCTTACAGGTCCTTTGATGTAGAATCTCTTTCCTCCCTGTCAGGCCCAACACATCCCCACATCTTGATTATATTTGGTTTAGCTATTGACCTGGAAGCCAGTAGAAGAGTTGGAGGCAGCTCTGCCAAGCCAACATTATGAAGGGCATCCCTTCAGATGTCCCTATCCCATGTTTCAGAGTCCCAGATTTCTCCAAATAGGGACCTGACCTTAGCCTAATGGACTTAACCTAGCTGAGCATTTAAACATCTCTGGAGCTCTATGACTTTATCCAATCCTCAGTCTGCTGCTCAGTTGCGTCAGTTTTCCACTGCAGGAGATAAAGGCCTCTTTGTAAGTTACCAAAGAAGTTCTCTGGCTCTCATGCTTAGTCTTTACTGCTTGTGATCCCTTTGTAGGGCATCAGTACAACTTAGTAGTAACCAGCCAACTCTGCTCTGCTTGTATGCATTGTCCCCCCATGTTTCTCAAATGCCTGGAACATTGCACCTGCCACAGCATTCTCTTCCACCAGAACATTTTCCCAGGTCACCATTGGTGAAATCTTTAGCAATTGTGCCATCACCTAGTCATAGGCGCTATCCCTGCCCTGCACACTACTCAGGATAGTATCCTTTAAGCTTCTTGGGCAATGAGTGAGCCCAGTCTCCAAACCCTGTCTTACCTCTTGTTTTCTCATACCACTGCTGGTACCATTTGGGTTAGTTCAAATTCTTTGAGAAGCAGAAGCCAAGATGGGATTAGGTGTGTAAGAAATTTACTGGGGGAACACTTGTGAAAGATAAGGGGGAGGAAGCCAGAGGAGGTAGGGAGAGCCATCAGACTCAATACAGGCCTCACCCCTGTGAGGGAGAGGGGGCAGGAGGGAGGATCTGGTAGGAGAGTCTCAGGCTGCAGTCACAAGAATGGTTCAGCCTGGCAGATGGGGAGTCCTTGAGCCAAAGTCACTCAGTAGAGGAATTCTGCATTTTGTAGAGTGGGCCTGCATTAGTACCCCCTCCTTGCTCAGTCATTGGCTAAGAGCATCCTGTAGGAAGGGTGGTCTCCCAGGGAGCCTCTGGGTGGATGGAGAAGGTCTGCAGCTGGGGCCATCAGTCAATTATGCTCCATAGCAGGAGAGCTGAGGGATGCATTTTCATGGCCACAACTTCCCACCAGGTCCCCTAAAGCCTACTTATATCACTATTGTTTGTGTTTCTTGTGAGTCATAGAATAAGGAGGCTGGATCTAACCTCAGAGATGATCTCATCTAATGTCTGCATGTTAAAGATGAAGTAAGAGAGACTTGGAAATTCTAAATAAACTTTCCCAAGGTACATGCATTTGGGATTGGACCTTTGTTACTTCATGTGAAGATATTCCACGCTTTGCAGCACACTCCTGGCCCCAGGGACTAGATGCCAGTAGTCCCCCATTTCCACCCCCACCCTGCATGGTGACAAACCAAAATTGCTCCCCCCGACCCTATTTGTAAAAGCTTCCTGGAGGCTGTAAAGTCCCAAGTAGTACCACTGAACAGCTCATTGATATCGGAGGCAGAGTCACACCCAGATAAGACCCCTGTATAATGCACATCCGTAACATCAAGAGAACCACGAAAACAAAAAATGCCTCAGGAAGCCTCCACCATCCCTGCTTCAGAGAGTAGTCTGCACCTTGATGCCGTTAATCTTGCATATATTATATATAAGCTCCTTAGGCAGCCTGGTTGGGAGAGCCACCGTAGGCGGTTCTGTCATAGTTCAGATTGCCTCCTTGGTATCTCCACATGGACAAATGAAAAGCATCTCGACACCAAACTGTTGCCTTCCTATCCTTCCTCATACCGCTCCTCGCATCCTTACCCCCATGTTCCCCTCTAAATGACACCTCTCTGCAGCTGGTTGTTCAAGCTAACAGCCTGGGAACCTTGCTCTATTCTTCTTTTATTCTTAACCCCCACATCCAATCCATTAGCGAATTCAGTTGGCTCAAAAACCTAACCAATGTCTGTCTCCTTCTTTCCATGTCTGAGGCCACTGTGCTCATCCAAAGCCACCGCCTCTCACTCGCACCACTATAACAGCCTCCTGTCTGTGTTCCCTGCTTCCTTGACACACAGCAGCCAGAGAATAGTTTTAAAATGTAAATCATATTACATCACACACCTGTTTAAACACTTACTTCCCTTAAAATAAAATGCACATTCTTTACCAAGCCTGACAAGGCCCTGTGTGATCTAGCCCTGCCTCCCTCACTGATCTGGGCTCATACCACTGCTCCACTCTGGCACTATATACCAGCCCCACTGATTCCTACTTTGTCCCTTAAACATGCCAGGCTCAGTCCTGAGGTCCTTTGCTATTCACTCTGGCTAGAATATTCTACCAAATTCTCTCTCAATGGGCTTCTTGATTCAGGCCTTATTTCAAATGTCATCTCTCAATGAAGCCTTCCCTGACCACCCCAACTAAAGCAGCTCTCATTCCACCATATCCTCTAACATATTACATATGTTTTATTTTATATTTTTGTTTTTCTGTTTGTTTGTTTGTTTTTTAGAGACAAGGTCTTACTCTGTCACCCAGGCTGGAGTGCAGTGGTGTGCTCACTGCAGCCTCGAACTCCTGGGCTCAAACAATCCTCCAGCCTCAGCCTCCCAAGTAGCTGAGATTATAGGCACATGCCACCACACTCGGCTAATTTTTTAATTTTTTAAATTTTTGTAGTGATGGGATCTTGCTATATTGCCCATGAACTCCTGGCCCCAAGGGATCCTTCTGCCACAGCTTCCCAAAGTGCTGGGATTATAGGTATGAGCCACCTTGCCCAGCCTGTTTTATTTTCTTCATGTCAATAAAGGTGTTTCTTTATTTCATTCTTACCATTATCCAACATTGTTTTGTTTATTTCTTGTCTCCCTCATGTAGAATATAAGTTTCATCAGAGAAGAGGCTATGTCTATTTTGGTCATGGCCCCACCCCTAGCACCTATTCCAGCCTGGCACAGACTGGGTGCTCAAATATATATGCCAGCCTTGGTGGCACACACCTGTAGTCCCAGTTCTTTAGGAGTCTGAGGGAGCAGGATCCCTTGAGCGCTGGAGTTCAAAGCCAGCCTGGGCAACATAGCAAGACTCTGTCTCTAAAAATTAAAATAAATTTTTAAAATGTGTTAAATGAATGAGTAGGACCTTTGATGTACAGATCTCTTTATATCTAATGTCATTGCAGGTTTTTATCGTTGACTTAGATCTTTTGGCTTTCAATATACAGCATCCCAGATGCTGGTGTTGTTTTCTTCATACACTATCAATTGTTAAGTATTGACTTCAACTCTCAACTGATAGATAATAGTTGCTTTCTTCAATTGAGAGACATTTTAGAAGCTGATCTTACAATATAACAGTCTTGCTGTATTATTAAATTTTGCAACTTTTCAAGAATGTCGCATAACATTTGTTTTTACTCAAGTAATTGACCTTTACATTTTTATATAATTTTCCTATTTGCATGGCACTGTTGCAAAGCATTTGAAAAACACATTCCAAAGCAGAGCTCATTGGAAGCAATGCCATTGGCTTCAAAATTCAGTGTCCAGCAGTGACTTGCACCTGGTGGGCACTCAGTAAATACACTAAACAGACCCAGGAAATGGAAAGGGCTCTGAAAGGGGACAGTTCCCATTAGCAGTGGCTGAGTCCTGAGGCTTGTTGCTAAAATTACCAAGACTATAGGTGAAAAGGTAGGGGTTGAGTTGGTAGTGAATACATCCTAAAACAACAACACTGAGAGGTCTAAATGAATATGAATTGAGGGTTCCACACATAGACACTCAGGAATTTTCTCAGACGGAGACTAAGAGACCACAGGCTATCACTGACAGAAGGCCACAGTGAGAGTTAACCTTAAAGGGCAGGTTTACTGAGGATGAAGAAAGCATCTGCTTTTCTAACATTCTATATGCATTGCATCTGTAAAATAGAAATTATACATGCCTATCCCTATCTTCCCTAAGGGAGACTCTTGAAACTCTGAGGTGGTGTTTTCGCTGTTGCCAGGTGGGGACCAAGGGCAAAAAGCAGTTGTTCAAGTGATTAGGTGCAGATTAAGTATAGCTTTATGGGCCCAGGCTGAGACCTTGAATCCTATCCTTTGGCAGATCAGCAAAGGCTGCAGTTCACTGAGGGCAGGGATAATTGATTCTCTTGCTACCGGCTGAAGGAGGAAAGGAGCAGCTGGGGTTTGCAACTGTCGGGGCAGATCGATTTCAAAAGAGGCCTGGTTAGAGGAAATCTGTTGCAGGAGCCAGGCTAGGAGACAAAAGCGTGGGTGACCACAGCAATGCCCCATGGGAGGACCCTGGGTGACATTTTGCCTGAACCTAAGAGGGTGATAGTCACGCCCTGGTGCTTGGTTTTGCCTTTATCAGTCACAGCTACAGAAGCAGCTCTCTTGCCTGACCAAGTGCAGACACAATGAAATGGAAGGAATCTCCTCCCCATGGTCACAAACAAGCACTTCGAGACCAGACTATCAGCACTCACCAAACCCATCTTCTCCTCCTCTCTACCTTCCCTTGTGTTAAATGTGGCCGAGTGACTGAGTTCCAGCCAATGAAATGTGGGTGGAAGGGCTGGAGGCCATTCTCAGGCCTGACCCTCCAAACCTCCCGGGCACAACCGTCACTCTGTCTCCTCATTCACTGGCTGAATGGAGACGACTTTGGGAGGTTGAGGCACGGTGGGGCTATGGGGTGGAAGGAGCATGGGCCTTGAATGACTGCTCACCCACATTGGGCTGTGGCATTACAACTAGGCTTTGGGGGTTCCCTGCACCAATTAACATGCCCGGAATAATACACTGTTGGGACTGGAACTGCAAAAACCCCAATCCCCGAAAAAGTCCCACGAAGTCTCACTGATGGAGCTGCTGGCCTGGGAGAGGTGGCTGCCTCTGCAAATGCTGGCACTGTGTGGCAGCAGGACTCCACCCCGACCCTGCCGCCTGCTCAGGCAACTGTGGGGAGGCAGCCTCTGCCCCAGGCGGGGAGGCCGCTGCTCTTGCTCTAACTCGAGTTGGGTGCTGGAAGAGAGTCTTTGCATGGATTCCCCTGCCTTTCCCCTCACACCCTGAGGTGTGTATCTGTGTCTGTGTTTGCTTGTTTTTTGGTTTTTCTTTTTTTAACTTTTGTGTGTGTAGTAAAATTTATATATTCAGAAATTTTCTACTTTAGCCATTTGCTTGTTTTTCTTCTTTCTATTATAACAGAGGGCCTCAGGCCTTGGTAGGGATCATTCATCCCCATTCAAGTGGGGTGGGGCCGTTTTCCACGGCTACCTTTCCTCATGTCCCAGCACATCATATGGTGGCCATCTTCTTCCCCCTTCTCTGCCTACAGAACAGCCTCTGGAGTCCACCAGACCAGGTGCTGTGGACAGGCACCCCCCCAATCTGTTTGGGGGGCCCACTCTACTGAAAGTCCAAGAGGTATCCTGTTCCCATTTACCCACCAACACCAGCCCTAAGGTGTAATGAGCCTTTTCTGAGTTCAGTCTTAACTGCCATCCCCTCACTGAATTGGGGAGTCTCAAAGTAGAATACGAGAAAAGTTGGTGAGGACTAGGCTTTGCTTCCAGAAGACGTTTTGGCTGGGGCGAGTTTTATCCACTCGAGTGTTCAGCGATCCAGGTATACAAATGTGTATGTAAATGGCAGCTTCTCTCTTGCCTCTCCCCCACTGGTATCCCCTTCTGCCAAAATTACTCCCACCCTTCATTCCCCCTTCTAGAAAACCATCCTTTGCTGTTGCTATTGGAGCCCCCTTCTAGAAAACCATCCTTTGCTGCTGCTATTGGAGCTCTAGAGTTAGAGTTTGCACAAGTTAGCAAAAGGCATCCTTCTGGCAGACACAGCCCTGTCTTGGTGGAGGCAGGCTGGACTTCAGCCTCTGCTTAGCCTCCAGCCAGCTGCTGTGTGCAGTGCATATACCGCACACCTTTGGTGCTGGCCCCTTCCCACATGGCTGTTGAAGCCTCCCCATGATGTTGCCATGAGTTATTACCAGTTCCTCCCACCTCCATCTCATCACTGTCACCCTCGGGGCTCTAAGGCACAGACTTGGGGACCTTAGGGTGACTGGAGGCAATTTTTAGTTACACTGTGCCAAATGGAATTCTGTGGACTGATCCAAGAACACAAGTATCTTAATATTATTGTACCTTGGAGGAAATGTATTCCTAGGTCTTCTCAACCAACCAATCTAAAAATACGTCTTTAGGGTACAACCTGCCCATTAAAAATACAGGGTTTGCCTATAATGTATTTGACTTTCCTTTCCTTACCCCTCAGGTTTGTGAACATCTGTGGCTCACTCTAACTTTGGCCTTGGCTGGCTCAGATTTGACCTGGGCTCTCTCAGATTTTGCCCTACAAAGTATACAAGCTTTAGAAGATATATTTCTGGATGTAGTATTTTCTTTGAAACCTGAACCCCAACAGAGGATGTGTCTTTGTAAATGATTGATTTAATTAAAAAGTAGGCAGATGCTGATTATATGTATTTCTTCTCTTGGAATGCTTATTTTGGTGCCGTCCTAAAACTGATGTTTAGTGGCTGATGGATGAGGAGCACAGATGTTTTAGCTTGGCCTTCTCTCCTTTATATTTCTCATCTGGGCATAATAATAATAATAATATCAAGGGGCACGCAAGGCTGAACTGAACACCGTCATTTGACCTCATTTCTGATTTAGGAATTCTCCCTGCAACCACACAATTTGAGGAGAAGGCTGTCTCTGAACTGTGTTTTGAATTTTAATATCTTTTCATACTGGCCTCTTTCTTTGTCAAACCATAATGTATGCAGCTGGCTTAACTTGCTGACTAGAAAATTGAAATATACTTCTATCCAGCAGCCAGAAACAAAATTGTCTTTCTTAGAGCCATTTAGCTGTCTGCATTTCCCCCTAACCCCATGCCCTCTATTGTATATGAACAACCCCTACAAGAATCCAAGCTGCTTTTGTATTAATGTCAGTCACGGTATTTCTCGAGTAGCCTTGAAAACGTGAAGGTTCTGCCATTTCAGCGTGGTTTGCTACAGCCCAGTGAAGTGTTCCACTCTGCTCCAGATGACGAACTTGAGACACTTCTTAACCTTGGGGGTCTCAAGTCATCTGACAAACCAGATTCTGGGTTAAAAAGTGTCTAGAAAACCTCGCTAGAGGTTATGTCCTTTAGACTCTGCCTGTTTCCTGGTTCTTTAGAAGCCAACCAATCAAGATGGTTTCAAGGAGTTGGCAGTGACTTCTTCTGGAAGCATTTTCCTGAACGATGTAAATATTTGTACCTCAAGAGACTCTCTGACTTCAGAAAGGGTTACACCACTGTGAGCTCTGTGGAGGTAAAACACACCTCATGGACACTCCATGGGGAGACCAAGTTTTACCAAATTTTGAATTCCAGAGACAGAAATAACCCATCACAGGAGGGGTATATAAGAATAAAGAAGCAGGGTGAGCGTGAAACAGGCAGTACCTGAAAGTTAGCCTTCCAGATGTTAACCCACTTGTGGAAGTGGCCCCTGGGGAATGTTGTTAAGAATGACAGTTTGTCTCTGAGCTGTCGTGCTATGTGCTTTATAAAGACACGCTGCAGACGCTGGGCCCTGACATCCTAGACAAAGAAGGGGGGCCTGTCGGGTTTTTGAGGCATGGCCTTCAGAGAACCATGAGGCCACTGGCAAAAGGAAATGAGCACACTCTCCTCAAGCCCGCGCCAGAGAACACAACCACGAAGCCTTACTGTCACAGCCCGGCAGCAGAGGAGAAAGTGAGTTCAGTGAGTTCCCTCTGGAGATCCACTGGGCTGGGCGGAGGCTTCAGCACAAATGAGCCTCCTGATCACTCAGCACTTGCCTTTGCACTTTCTTTTCTTTAAGACACCTGTGTTTTTTGGCTGCTGTGGAGGTGGGGGGAAGCCAAGCTCGGCAGCCGCCTCTGATCTGGCATTAACAGCATCATCCCAGTCATTTCTGGCAATTATCTCCCTATCACAGCAGTTCTGTGGAAAGATTCATGACACTTTCTTTGTGCTGTTCCACACATTTCAATGGGGAGATGAATTCTGTCCATATGGTCTCTCCTCTCTCTTCCCGGTTCCCGAGTGCTTGGCCAAGCCCAGCTATAAATGGCTGCATACACAAACCAAGGCATGCTGGTAAGTACAGGGGGCAAGCAGTGATTTCCGAAATTCTGCTGGTGCTAGCATCACTCACTTTGATCTATTCTTTCTAATAGCTAGAGGGCAAACAAAGGTCCTCCCACTAAGTGTAGAATTCCTAGGTTATGACGTTTATAAGCTTCTCCTTACCTGGGATTAGGCCTGTGTTTCGCAGAACCTTTCCTTCCTGGCACCAATAACAATTTGTAACTGTAGATTTGTGTGTTTGATTATTTATTTTATGTCTTCCTCCCATTAGATTGTGCTGTGGGCTGAATTGTGTCCCCCTAAAATTCATACATTGAAACCCTAACCCCCGATGTAATAGTATTTGGAGACGGGGCCTTTGGGAGATAATTAGGTTTAGATGAGGTCATGGGGGTGGGGGCTTCATGATGGGATTAGTGCCCTTGTAAGATGAGGCACCAGAGAGCTTGCTCTTCCTTGCACGCTCTCTCTCCTTCTGCCACGTGAGGGCACAGTGATAAAGTGGCCTTCTGTAAGCCAGAAGGAAAGCCCTTACCAGAACCTGACCGTGTTGGTACCCTGATCTTGGACTTCCAGCCTCCAGAGCTGTAAGACAATAAATTCTGTTGTTTAAGCCACCCAGTGTATGGTATTTTAGCAAGACCCTGTCTCTAAAAAAGTCAATAATCAATAAATAAATCAAGTTAAAATCATAAAGAGATATCAGTACATATTCACTAGAATGGCTAAAAAGTTAAAAAGACTGAAAATATCAAGTGATGACAAGAATATGAAGTAACTGGAATGCTCACATACTGCTGGTGGGAATGTAAATTAGTACAAATACTTTAATAAACTGTTTGACAGTATCTACAAAAGGTGAAGATGTGCATATACTATAAGCCATTACCTCCACCTCTAGATATATACTAAACAGGTAAGCATATGTTCATCAAAAGTCACAGACAAGAATATTGATAATGACATAATTCATAATAGCCAAAAACTTGTAACAACCTGAATATTTATCAGTAGTCAAATGGATAAATAAATTGCGGTAGAGTCATATAATGGAATACTATACAACAGTAAAAATAAATTAACAACTACACTGAACAATATGGATAAATCTCACGGAGTGCTGAGTCATAGAAGCAGACTCAAAAGAACACATAGTATATGATTCCATTTATATAAAGTTCAAAATCAGGCAAGACAAATCTGTGATGTTAGAAGTCTAGAAAGTGGTTTCCTTTGGGGAGGAAAGAAGGGATTTTGACTGAGAGGGGACCTGAGTGGCTTGATTCCGCCAATGTTCTATTTTCTTTTTATTTCAAAATATTAAGGGGGCACAAATGTTTTTGTTACATGGGTAGCTTGTATAATGCTGAAGTCAGGGCTTTTAGTGTGCCTGTCACCAGAATAGTGTTCATTGTACCTGATAGGTAAGTTTTTAATCCCTCACCCCTTCCCACCCTTCCAGTGTTCTGTTTTTTAATCTAGGTGATTATATGGGTGTGCTTATTTTGTGATGGTTTATTGAGCTGTACACTAAGAGCTATGCACTTTTACGTAACTTCAATTAAAAGTCTTCAGATTGGAGTTGCTGGGACTCAGGGGAATATCAAAATCTAAATGACTAAATATTGCACACCTCAACCTATCACTGTGGCAAGGGCAATGAGAATATTTTGACTGATTTTGGACAAGTATTTTTCAACAGGGTGCTATTGCATTTTGAGAAGACAATTCTTCATTGTGCAACTATCCCACACCATCCCTGGTTCCCCAAGCACTAAATGCCAGTAGACCTCCTACCTCCCATTTTCTAATACCCCCAGGGGACATTCTGCTATGTTTGGAACCAATTCCTTTGGACTAATCTTGACCAATATTCTGAGCTGGGGTCAATCCCACCAAAGCCACAAATTTGCTACATAATAAGGAGGCATGGAATGGCTCTGGAGAGAAAACCACAAAGGCCACTGCACACCTATGAAAAACTGGGGCCAAGCAAACCACCAATCACTCCCTTCTGTCCACATCCGTTGTCTTTCATTTCGTCAAAAGGAAATTCAATCTTCCAAGTAATGTAGTGTGTTCAGTGAAAATACTGATTTAATTGCTTTGACTGTGAGAAGTAGGTAGATAGAAAATAATTGGTGAGCTGGTAAGCTTTTTCCTTTTGGCAAGATAGTCTGGTGTCTTAAAAGTCCGTAAATTTGCTTTTGCCCACACCAAAAAAGGGGAGTTAATTTGACACATATGCTTTTGTGAAATTACAAATAACTCCTGAAAACTAATTTAGATGACTTAAAATGAGTCAGTGCTTTAGTAGCATATTCACACAGTGGTCTAAGACGGGCTTAAGAATGACCTTGATGATGAAGTATAGGAACATGGAAGATTATCCACATTTTTATGCAAAGTAAAGGATGCAGGATGCACAGAGGCACGCACACTGTAATAGTAACTATAGAAAATATGAGTGCATCTGACCAAGGTCTGAAAGGTGTTTTGCAAAAATAAAAAATAAATGTCTAGGGTGGTGATTTTTTTTCTCTTCTCAAAATGATCCCTAAAATTCTTCCATGATCGTTACATGAATGACAAACTAAAAAACAAAGGAAAGACTTTCATCCCTTTGAAAAATCCCATTTTCCCCACAAATGTACTATAGGTTGTTAAGCTCTACTCTGATGAGGTTCTTGAAAGGGGACTACCATGCCCCATTAGGGTCATTATGTCAGGAACTCTGGTTTCTATGTCCAGCCCTGCTGAAAGACTGATGGTGGACCTCATGGGCGTGTCCTTTAAACTTTTCCCATCTTTGAAGCTGGGAGCAATTCCACTTGCTGCTGCCATTGATTGCTATAATGTTTTAAAGATTACTGAGGTGCATTTACTGCCCGTAGTGTTCATTAGGCATTTCAGGTGACTGTCTTTCTTTGGGAAATCAGTGTTGTTTGTGAAGGAGAAAAAAGAGTAGGAGTGCTGTTATGTTGTTATATTGAATTCTTTCAACCAACATTTATTATTGGGCACCTACTGTGCAAGGATTGTTCAGAGTTATGAGTATATGCAAAGATGTCTAAATCATGGTTTCTGCTTTCAAGGAACTCACAGTCAGGTAATGATAAAAATATCTAATGTTTCAGAGTTTTCCAATGTGATAGGCACAATGCTAAGTGCTTTATGTACATTAATTTATTTAATTCCAACATCCTAGAGAGGTGGAGGCTATCATTATCATTTTAAGAGATAAGTAAATTGAAGCCAAGAGAGGATAAATAAGTACCCAAGGTCACCAACCTTAATCGACCTCATCCTGATGGGCGCCTGACAGACAAGTCCATGCTTTGACCACTCTCCTATACTGTCTCCCAAGCATCAACCAAACTGGGAAGCAAATGCCTCCTTCAGCCAGCTTGCAATTAACAAACCTAATTAATAAACCCGATAAAATAATGTCTTTTGGGGGTACCAGTTGAACTTACTAGTCACACAACTATGGTAAAAATCTGCACCCCCACTCAGCTTCAGAAGAGTTTCTAATGGGGCAGTAATTGTCAGTTAATCTAGGCATAGAAATCATCATATCTTGGTTACAATTAAGTGTTCTAATATCTATTGGCTATGCTGAGAATAGGGTATAAAACTAGGTCTTTTTTGTGTTCTGATTCTTCTGATCTCTGCTCCATTTAGGTCCCATAGAGTCACAGACTCTCAAGTTTGGAAAGAACCTTTAAGGGTATTTCTGGTCCAATATTTTTCACACTTTGCATCACAACCCATTAGTGAATTGTGAAATCAATGAACTGAGTCATGACAAGCATTTTAAAAAATAGATAGAATAAAATTGCACATGGTAAAAGTATTTAGCAAAACTTTTGTTTTAATTATTATATTCATTTTCTAGGGCTGCCATAACAAAATTACCACAAAATGGGTGGCTTCAAACAACAGAAATTTATTCTCTCACAATTCTGGAGGCTAGAAGCTCCAAATCACAGTGTCTGCAAGGCTATGCTCCCTCCGAAACTCTGGGTAGAATCCTTCCTTACCTCTTCCTAGCCTCTGATAGGTGGGCTGTGGTCCTTGGCATTCCTTGGCTTGCAGGTGCATCAGTCCAACCTCGGTCTTTGTCACACGGTAGTCTCTTTTCTGTGTGTGTCCATGTCCAAATTTGCCTCTTCCTATAAGGACATCAGTCATACTGGATTAGGACCCATCCTAGTGACCTCATCTTAACTTGTTTATATCTGCAAACATCCTGTAATATTTCCAAATAAAACTCTATTCACAAGTACCAGTGGTTAGGACTTCAACATATCTTTTGTTTGGGGGGAGGATTCACCCCATTCAACCCATAACATATATATACATATACACATATTTACATATATATTATATAAATAAAGTATATTTACATATATATGTATGTTTACACATACACTTGTTTACATATATATTATATAAATCATGTATATTTACATGTCATGTATATATACATATATATACTATGTATTGCGTCACAATGTAAAATGTGTTTAATATTAGTGTGGTTAAGAAAAGAGAGAGAGAGCTTATAATCACTGATTTAATCTAACCACTCATCCAATTCTTGACTTCTTTCTGTAATAACTTGACAATAGTAGTTAGGTCTACACTGAGCCTACTGACAAGCGGCTGACTATCTCTGTAAATACTCCATGGGCCTATGGACAATTCTGACTGTGGGCAGGGCTTTTATCAGGGAAGAATTTATTAGGACTGTACATATAGCTCACAAGAGACCTTAAACCATCAGGTTAGTTTTTTAGCAGCAGTAGTTACAGGTAAATGCTCTTTTGGAACAAAATATAATACAACTTGAAAGCAGTCATACCTAGTGATGGAATGAGGATTTTTTTTTAAAGTTATAGGCAAATTTTTTTTTTTGGAGACAGAGTCTCCCTCTGTCGCCCCAGCTAGAGTGCTATGGCATCATCATAGCTCACTGCAACCTCAAACTCCTGGGCTCAAGCGATCCTCCTGCCTCAGCCTCCCAAGTAGCTGGGGCTACAGGCATGCACCACCACACCCAGCTAATTTTTATATTTTTTTGTGGAGACAGGGTCTCGCTCTTGCTCAGGCTGGTCTCCAACTCCTGACCTCAAGTGATCCTCCAGCCTCGGCCTGCCAGAGTGGTAGGATTACAGGTGTGAGCCACCACGCCCAGCCTAAATTGTAGGCAAATTTTAAGTGTTACATATAATGAAGACCTCATTGCCAAAGCCCAAAGAAGTCTTCATAGTTTTGTTTGTTTGTTTGTTTTAATCTGAAAGCCTTTCAAAATAGATCAAGACATTTTAGGCCCGGTGCAGTGGATTAAGCCTGTAATCTCAGCACTATGGGAGGTGGGAGGATCGCTTGAGCTCAGGAGTTCCAGACCAGCCTGGACAACATAGGGAGACCTTGTCTCTACAAAAAATTAGCTGGGTGTGGTGGTGGACCCTGTCTCTGAAAAAAAAGAAAAAGAGAGATCAAAACATTTTTTATTGTAGAGGACAGAAAAATGAACTAGGTCAAAGATCCCCCAACCAATAGATTAGAGTTCACTGTAAAATCATGAAACCTTGCCCTTCCAGATCTCCCAGCACGTTGCCCCCACCCTGCCCAGCTCTCTGAAATTTGCCAAGTTTTCCCTCTCTACTCAGAAACTTTGCGGCTAGCACCAGCCTGCTCATGCTAGTGAACACACTTCCTCCCAAAAAGATTCATTAGATTTATCTTTAAGTGATTTCTAAATAAATCATTATGCCTGTTTTTACATTGAAAAGCTTTATTTTTTCATCATAGAAGATAATTTAGAGCTGGAAAGACACTTTAGGTGACTGAATCCTTTTCTGTTGTCTCCAAGACATTCAGATTGGAAACAAAGTCATCAATCACAACCTACAACCCTGCAGAGATTCTCCAAGGTGGAACTTTGAGGGGCATGGGAGAGTTGCATCTTAGAATGAGAGCAAAGAAGGTGTGGTGTCAGAAAAAGATTTCATTCTGAAACAACCTCCCTCCCAACACCCACCTTTGAGCTGACTCAGGATTCAGTACCACCTAGTGTGCTTCTTTGAAGGAGGAATTGGGCCTGGGGTATTTAATAGCTCCTGGCTGTTTTGGGATTCACACTATATGAAAGACACAGAGGGTTGAGCCAGAGTTCTGATTCGGCTGTTATTGATTTTCCCACAATTTTGGACAGTTTTGTATGTCCATTTGTTTTCTCACTTCTCACGTGGAAAGGCTAAAAGTGTGGAAGGAGCTTCAAGACACTACTCATTCTGAAGTACCTGATCAGTCCATGTGCACAGTGGCATAAACCTACAAAACATTATTCCCTCTTCTTTTGAAAAGTTTCTGTTCATGTCCTTTGCCCATTTTTTAATGGGGTTGTTTGATCTTTTCTTGTTGATTTTCCTAAGTTCTGTATAGATTCTGGTTATCAGCCCTTTTTCAGATGTGTAGCACGCAAATATTTTCTCCCATTCTGTAGGTTGTCTGTTCACCCTAGTGATAGTTTCCTTGGGTGTGCAGAAGCTTTTTAATTTGATCAGGTCCCATTTATTTATTTTTGTTGCTGCTGTGATTGCTTTGGGGGTCTTCTATGTCACACATGGCAATAATATTCACCAGGGGGCGGGCACACAGGAGGTGGGTGGAGGAGATGGGAAAACTCTCACTGAATGGGTGCAGGGTGCACAGTTTGGGTGATGTGCATGAGTGTAGCTCTTACACGGGCAGTGCACGGGCAATATATATAACCAAAGTGTTGTACCCCCATAATATTCTGAAATGCAATAAAAGAAAAAAAAAAAAAAAAAAAGAAAACCCCTACAAAACAAGCATTTCTCACCCCTGGAGAGATCTTCTCTACCCCCCACCCCTAGACCCACCTCCCCCCATGCCCACCCAAGGCAGTGGAAGGTACCTGAGGAAGCTACACATGGTACAAAGTATTGAGTCTTTGTCCCAGAGTAGGAACAAAACGATCTCCACCCTCTGACACAGTTAATGCAGCTGCTTTGTTTGGGCTCTTTCTGAAATTAAAAAGAATCTTCTTTTGTATTCACTGTTAAAGGAGTGAAAAGCTCCAGTGTTCCGTGTCAGGTAAGGGAAGTCAGATTTGTGTTTACACAAAACCAGTGTTTCAGTCATTCACATGATTTTTGCTGGCACCAGGCACACGTTGCAACCTCTCTGCCTCGGTTTCCCTCCAACTCCTCCATCCTATCAATCCTTACCTCACTAGAGTAGAAGAAACCAAGGATCCTGGAGGAGGAGTTTGCTGGAATTCTTGTCCCCCAATCATATCCACTTCCTGTTTTCTTTTGAAGCTCATTGGCAAGATCTTGTTTTACATGACAAATATGGTGGGTTTATCTGTGCTATCAATTTCTGGTAAATTTACATTATAATCTGTCAGCCAATATTCCAGGCACTAATGTTAGTTAAATGTAGCTGCACAGCTCTTGCCCAGAAATAGTGCTGCCAACCAAAATTGTATATTCAGGCAGCTGATTGCAGACACTGACCTTGAGCTATGTTCCTGTTCTGTAATCCAAACCATCTGCACTCAACAACAATTAAAACCTTTAGATCTCTCAGGCGTTTCCTTCCTTTGATTATAACTTATGAGTTGCAGCAAAACTCAGAGAGAGAAAGAGTTAGAAAGAGCAGAGTTTGGTGCCAGCTTGATTTCTGTGGAGTTCTGAACAGAGAAATCCCCACTTTATGGAATAGCACTTTCCTCAGCTGAAATGCAAGTTCTTAACATCTAACAAACCCTGAACATTTAATATTCTGATTCTCTCTTTTGCCCAGAGGGGAATAGGGACCTTTTTTTTGCAGGGCCAGAGTCAGGCAAAATTATGAGGTAAAGTTTGTCCTGGAGACCTTCTATCTCCCCTGTTTTCCACACCTCCCTCTCTGCCTCTCTTGCCCACTTTTCATACCATCAGAGGTCTTGCTGCCTTCTACTAAAGAGGTCCAGACTAGAAAAATCAAAAGAAAGTCAATATTCCATTCCTTACCTCCTTTCTCTCCCCTCAGAAATCCCACATCTTCATGATTGTGACCTTTCCTATGAATACAATAAATACAATGCATACTATAAATACATTCTGCAGAAGTGCCCAAGAAGGACATAACTGTCACCCTGGGCAGGTAGAGGTGAGGAGAGGTGAGGGAAAGTCCTTACAGAAAATAGATTTCTAAAGGAAAGCATCCAACCCTTAACAAATCCCTGGGGAGAGGGGAGGTTTGGTTGGCTGAAGCATAGCAAGTCCCATTATACCTGCTGCAATGTTGTTCTCAGGAGCATTCCGGAAAAGCACAGAGGATTCTTTGAACTTAGCCTCTCCAGCAGGATGGAGGCTGCCAACCTCACCAGAGGAACACCAGTGGAGATTTCCTGGGTGACCACTGAGAAATCCAAAACCGTAAAGATTTCTCTCCCTGACTGGCCACCAGGCTGGGGAGAGAACTTTGGGGATGTAGTTTGTTTTCTTAAGCACTAAGATTTGACACAATAGCTAACTAGCTAACTTAACTCGGAAGCAAATAAGTGAGGAGGGAGCAAAATGACAAGTTTCTCTCTCCAGTCTTTCATCAACACTCTTGCTGATTTTGCTAGACAGGTGTTTAGCAATACTCACGGTAGGGAGTGTCTACAAAAACTTTAACATTCATTGTCTCCCTTGATTCTCTTTAGAATCTTATGAATTAAGCATTTTCCTTCTCTTAAAAAATTAGAAAGTGAAAATCCCCCATAAACTCACTCTCCAGAGATAATCACGGATTTATATTACAAGTCATATTATTGTCCTCATTTCACAGATGAGAAAATTTAAGATCAAGAGTAGTAAAATAATTTCCCCAAAGCTACACAGCTAGTAAGTCCAATGTTCTATCTCCAAATTCATGTTCTTTGAAGTCCATATTTTCCATATTTCCATATTCCCTTCCCCCCCTTTTTTGTAGAGTGCTTATAGTTGTATGTGCATGTGGTTTTTAATTTTTTCTTTTTTAATTTTCCCCAAGGAAAAAAGTGGCTAGTAGTTTGAAAACAACCAAGTATGCTGTTTTATCTACAAGACCATTATGCTGCCTGGGTAGAGTATTTCCGGATGGAATGTAAAATACATCATTTAATTTAAAAGACCTTCCTTTTGATAGGGGGTCCCTATCCATAGGATCAACGCGTCTGAAGCCTAGTGGCATCACAGTATTCCTCTCCCTTTCACTTGTGGGCTCAGGGACAGATGCACCCAGTACAGAGGGTGGTATTTTGTTGGTATTTGCCAGGCTGTTGAGCTTCCACAGGTGTGGCTTCTATACCAGGATGCAAGGTTCTGGTTGGATTTTATGATTCCAATCACTTCCAACAAGTAGCTGTTTTAAGAAAATAGAAACTGTAGCAATTCTATTTTTGTTTCTAGTTAAAAATACTGCAACTTAGACAATGGTACCTCAAAGCACTATTTTTTCAAGATCATGCTATTGGATGGTTTCATGAACTGAATGAACACTACCTCCTAGCTGCATCTTTAGGTTTCTATATTTATCAAAATACATTTATTTACTAAATTAATACATCAGGAAAGAGCAAGTTACTCCAAGTTTTGCTCACATGGTTACCGAGAATAAGGAGAGGGAATAGAGGGAAAAACGCCATAGGGGAATATTTCTTTGCATTTGGGCTTTTACTGCTGCGATGAATGGAAGATTACAAAAATGAATTATTGAATTGTCCAGTCAACTGTACATTTTGGAGGCCATTCCGCATGACACAGAGTTGCTAGGAGCTGTATATAAACACTGTTAGTAATATTCATTATTGTAGATTACAACCTGGTATACAAAAGACTTTAAAATATTTTTTCTTATCATAAATGTATAAATGAATAAAAGATATTTATTATAGAAAATTTATTAAATGTAGGAAAACATAAAAAAAATTTTAATGACCCATAATTCCACTAGGCTCAAATGATATTCATGAACATTATGGTGTATTTCCTTCTATCATTTTTTCTATGCATAAATTATCTTTAAACAAAATTAGGATCAGATTTTATATTGAGATTTGTATCCTATTTTTTGACTTAATATTGTCATGAACATTTCCCCATGATATGAAATGGTTTTAAATAAGATGATTTTAATGTCTATATAAATAAACATATGAAAATCATGTTTATATAACTTTTAATGTAGTTGAATATTTTTAATGGAGTCAAAATGCATACCTTCTATTCCTATAATTTTTTACATGATTTCTTTTTTGTTTATAATTTGCAAAAAGCTGTTATGACCCAAATTATAAGAAAACCTGAAGGAAAAAAATAAGAAATCATTACACTGCCTTTTGAAATATAATAAAACTAAGTATTCAAATAACAACAAATGTGCTACATAAATCAAGGACAATGTGGGAATTTAAGGTGGAAACCAATTATCTTTTTCATATTAAAGACGTCAGAGTAATCAAACAGTTAAAGATGATATTCCACGATTAAAGACTAAAGATAGCCTCTCCACATGCTAATATTTCTTCCACAAGCATAAGCATAATTTTAAAACATTTAGGTGTGCTGTTTAAAACCAACTTTTTTTTTTCCATAAAGAAAAAATGTTCAAGACTTAAGCTTGCTTGTCCTGTAACAATGTGTTCTGTGACTATTTGATGAATATTAACTTAGCTCAATTCTTCTTTATAGGAAGGAATGGGGCCAAAAGACAGTACAAACACATTCAGTAACCACTGTGTTCTGCCATGATTACTTTGTAGACACAAGCCCATGAACCTGACTTTCAAATAAAGAGGAAAATACACTCTTCCTTTCACAGTAGTGTTGAAAAAGGAGAAAGATGAACATACACACATACACAGGTTTTTAACTAGTTCTAGACTATCAATTACATATGAAATTTAAGGCTTAAAAGTGATCCTTCTAATACATACACTATTTAACCAGAGTGCTGGAGTAAAAGCTAAAATGTTATTAATTCAAATCTCATCTCTTGATGTTAATTTCCTCTGTAGTCTGTATATGACAGGTGGTAGCCAACTACCAACTATCAACTACGAACTGATTGCCAGTTGGCTGATAGGAAACATGAGTTTCATTATCAGTTCAACTGTGATCATGGACCCATCACTTAACTTCTCTAAGACTTAGTTTCTCATCTGTGAAGTAGCAGTAATTACAGACCCTTTAGGCTGAGATAAGATTACTTGAGAAAGTGCCGTGAGCATTTAAAAATGCATCCCCCAAGACACATCAAGCTATTATTATTATACTCCTGTTATTTAATTTCTCCAAGTAGAAATACAGCTATTAATTGAAATACCTCTCAATGACATGGTGAAGCTTCATCTTTAAGATTTTTAAAGCGCTTTGAAGATGAAAGGATGCTAAGAAGTTTCTTCACACGAATTTCTGGTCCCACCTGAATTTGTGTTAAATGGCATGAGGGGATAGTGATTGGGTTCCAGTGCAGTTACTAAAAATGAAAATTTCTGCTTCTTTTAAAACATGTTATTATAAAAGTCAACATGAGAAAGAATGAACCCCATATACCCATTATGTGGATTTAACAATTATCAGGATTTTGTCACACTTGTTTTATCCATTCTTTTTTTCTTTTTTTGTTCAAGCAAATAATGTCATTTCATCAACACATATTGCAAGACATATTTCTAAAAAATATGAACAGATAAAACAACAATGCCACTATTACCATTTACTTACTTTATCCTATAGAATACCTATAATTGTTTCAAAATGACAGTACCAATATAATACTATGCAGTTTACTTGGTGATATTTTATACTTAGAATATATCACACTAAGGGATATACAGTCAAAATATTCTATTTTAAAGACATTTAGAGCAATTATTTTCCATGTATGCCTCTAACTATTAAGTAGGTTCATTTATTTTAATTTGTTTTCAATTTCAGAAGTTGCTTTTTCCCCTTTTTGAATAAACATAGATTTTAGTTATGTAAACATTCATACAGTTTCAAAGTCAAAACTTTTATGTTCATAAAAGTTGTGCTTCCCTTTTATGTCCCTTTAACTGGTTCCCTCTATTCCCCCACAAATAACAAGTTTTTATTATTCCTTAGTTTATCCTTCTGTTGCCTCTTTTAAAAAAATATTTTCTAGGCTGGGCAAGGTGGCTCACACCTGTAATCTCAGCACTTTGGGAGACTGAGCCGGGAGGATCACTTTAGCCCAGGAGTTGGAGGACTCAGTGAGCTATGATCAAGCCTCTGCTCTCTAGCCTGGGTAACAGAGGGAGACTTTATCTCAAAAACAAACAAACAAACAAAAACCCACAAAAAACACGAAAAATATTTTCTAAGTAGCTAGCATATTATAAACACTGTTCTGCACTATTCTTTTTAAATAATTTATCCTGGAGATCATTCCATATGAATGCATTGAGAGTGTTTTGATTTCTTTTTATAGTTATGCAATATTCCCTTAACCAATTTGCCCACTTGATGGATATTTGGGTTCTTTCTAGTTTTTTGTTTTTATTATAAATAATAGTACAGCCATAACCTTGACTGGCATTTTTGCCAGTGTGTCATTGAGATTGTTTCCTACAAAAGTAATGCATATGTCATTTTGCTAGATACTGCTAGATTATCCCCTCTTGAAATTGTACCATTTTGCCTGCCAAACAACCATGTGTGGGAATGCTTGTTTCTCTCCAAACTCAGTAAGAATGTTGTCTAATTTTGGGATTTTTGCCAGTTTGATAGGAAAGAAGTGTTATCACCCAATAGTTTTAATTTGCATTTTTATGTGAGTGAGATTGAGGATCTTTTTGTATGTTTAGGAGCTATTTTCATTTATTTTTCTGTGAACTATCTGACCTTATCTTTTACCCATTTTTCTATTGGGTTATTGCTCTTCTTGATTTGGGAGTGTTATATGGGTTGTGGTTATTTGCTCTTTGTAAAAAAATTTGCAAATACCTTTTCCTAATTTGTCAATTACCTTTCCCCCATTTAAAAAATTAAGGTACATGTCAAAACTTCTTGAACTACACTCGAAAAACGGTGAATTCTATTGTACATAAACTATACATGTACCTTATTTTTACATGGCGTAACCCACCATGACCACAATCAAGATTAGAACAGTTCCTGTCATTTGCCTTTTGACTCTCCTATTGTGTTCTATTTTGCCATGAAGTTGTGTTTTTTTAGCTATCACAGCCATGATTTAACAAAAACAGGTTCTTTCAACAAATAATCTCATAATTCTCTTCTATGTTTTAAACAAACAGATTTTACAGCCTGAATGTACATTCTACCTGTGGAGGTGAGGACACATTGTTATAACTAATATAAATGCATTTTTTTTCTATTAAAGAAACCTTTAAATATAAATTTAAGCTGAATAAGATTGTTCTTTTTTACTTAATGGGTCATGGGGTAAACAGTCGATTGAGGAAGCAAAAAGGAATGTGGCAGCCTCTAAAAGACTTTTGGTAGTTTTGCTATTTCCAACATGCTACTGTGTGGAATCAGAGGATGCCATCTCAAAATATGCCACTTAGGTATAAGGATTATTTTGAGCTGAAGGTAATTGAGAAATAGCAGACTCAGGAAAAGCTCTAAAAACAGAGCATAAATTTCCCATTTGCAAAAAAAATTTACATTTATAAAGGAAATTTCCATTTGTAAAGATGTCCTCTCTGGTACCAGGAAGAAAAGAATGACTCCACACACACACACACACACACACACACACACACACACACACACACACGCAACTCTTATCATCTGAGATGACTTGAATCGTCATAACAAACCTTACCGAATAATCCTTATATACCATATATTTCCTAGTCACCTTCCCACAACCTACTTCCCTTCCACCCCTAGAAGTCCAAAATAGCATTCCCCATAACTTGTTAAAATGGTAATATGATCCCTGGGGAATATCTGCCTCTTTATGCTTTTGTTCTTTTTCTGTGAAGTGCCTATGTGCATATGTAATAGCCCTTTTTCTCCTGTTAATATGTCTTTTGTCAGTTTAATTGGTAGGCCCCCATATACAGAACCTAAGAGTGTAGAGGGAAAAGTTTCTTCCTCCCCTACACTATCCACATCACATGAACCTTGTGAATTTAGCGGGAGATTGAATTTTGTTTGTTTTTGAATGATTAGCAAAGTTCAAGGATTTGGAGCTACATTTCCCAATGCCCAATAATCACTCATCCTGTGCACTGCATGAGTCCCTCACTAAACCACAAGAAGTTTCACAAGGGTCAGAGCTTGTTTGTCTGCTCCTTTTCAGCTGGTGTTACAACACAGCCTACTCTCCCCTGTACTCGTCTTCCTGTCATGCCCTGACTCTGGTAGTTCCCAAATTCTTTGCTGATAAAGTCTTAACTCCTCAGTTTATCTTTTAAGACCTTGGCCTTCACCTATCTGGTCAACTTTTCTGAATTTGAAGTGTTTGATTCAGCCTGCAAATGGAGTGTGCTTGAGTTTTTGCTAATGACCTTTCTTCTCCCTAAACTTTCTATTCTCTTCCCCTCACCTTTCTCCTTCAGTACTCAAAACTAAATTCCACCTCCTTTGAAGGCTTCTCTGACTGAATCTTACCACATTCTTCTGACCTTTGTCTTATATTTTGACACATTCTTCATAGATTTATTGATTGGCTAATCATAGTCTATTTGTCATTATTATGTAATTGTTTCATGGGGCATATTTTTCTCATCAACTGATTATAAACATGGGCTATGTTTTTCTCATCAACTAATTATAAACTCGTAGAGGGCAGAAACCTATTTAACTCTTCTTTTATGTCTTACCCAGTTTGCATGGTGCTATGCACATAGTAAGGTCTCAGTACTTAATGTAGTGAAAGAACGGATATAGCTACAGCATTGATCCAGCACAGCAGGGAACAAGGGATAACAATTGCTGAACCATGTCCATTAGCAATTCTCCTCTTCTTTGATATGGACAATTTATGCTGTCCAGTTTAAGCTGCCCTTAAGGCCTCCATAGAAATTCTGAAGCCATCATTAGGTTTCTATTTGTATTTAGTAAGAAGGATCAATATCTCCCTAGTATGCTTTTCTTGAACAAAAAAGCATTTCTATTTACCTAAAGCTGTTGTCATAAGACACAGATTTCAAAGTCAGATATGGTCATCAGATCTCTGCCTTGTATTTATGATAAACGGCCTATATTAGCCACACTATTTCTTTCCTTCCTCCATTTCCCAACTCCGCCAGGATTAGTTAAATCTCAAGAAAAATTTCAGAAAACGTCCTTTTGTTCTTCCTAGGTTACAAAATGAATATGTCTGCAGAGGGGACACCACTTGAGAAGTGGTGGTGACTCCTCACTTTGAGGATAGCATTAATCTCCCAGCTGCAGCTCTGCTTTTAAAGGCCTTTGCAAGAGATAATGCCAATGTGAATGGGCCATAATCATGGTGAACGCTCCATGGCAAAAAAGTTCAGGTTCTCCCTACCTGTACTCAAAATAAGGGATTGAGATCTCAAACCTCTCAGCAGAAGCCCGGGCTTGCGGTGGGGACTTAAATTACTTGGAAGGATTGATCAAAATCAACGTTGGAAAGTTCAATGTTACAGTCAATTGAATAAAAATAATCTTTTCTTTCACTTAAAAACCTCGAATAGCAAATATCTGTCACACAAATACACTCTCCTATAACACTATTCACATCAATTCACTGCAAATCATTTGTGGCTGGCAAAACCTTCTGGTTTTTCCCTGCGGCAGTCTGACTCTACTCTCCCTGTAGGTTGGTTGGGCCCTGAAGGCAGTGCAGGACAGTGAGCAGTACAGTGATTGGGAAGGGGACCTTGGGAGCTGAGACTGCTTTGCCATGTGCAGCTGTTAACTCCTCCATGCTTCCCTTGCATCAGGGGAAAGTGAGGGGAAAGTTAGGAGGATTCAATGAGTTCATACAGAATGTTGGGGCTCAGAAAGTAATACCCCAAAATGAAGGCCTCAGAAGCAGCCTCAGAAGCAAAAGTTTTTCTGTGACCTCCTGCTTTTCTGTCTCTGAGTCCCATTCTCCACTGAGGCTAGCCATAGAAACCAGAATCCTTCTTCCCTACGGCAGGTCATAGCAACTAGAACCCCTTTTTCCCCAAAGCCAGCCATAAAATCTAAAAATATTACTCTAACTTTCCTTCTGCCTTTCTGTGTAAAAACTGACCATAAAGAAATTATCTGACCCACCTTGTTTGACTGTAGGTGATAAGACCCCCATTCCAGAATGGGTCCTGCCCGATACCCCAAAGGAAGGAATGCACGCTCAGGAGAAGCAAAGAAGAATCTAGAGAGACAGGCCTTGCTGGATTTCCCCACTCGTTCTATTAACATTAGATCATACCTCTTTTATCCAATCATATTTCTACATGGCTATCCATACTTTGTTCAACGTAAGCATAAAAATGGACAATTTCCCCTGTATCTTTGGGTCTTCATTCTGAAGGCTCCTGTTTATACACGTTAAATAAATTTGTATGCCTTTTCTCCAATTAATCTGCCTTTTGCAAGTTGATTTTTCAGCAAACCTGCAGAGGGCCAAGGGGAACTCTCCCCTTTCCCCCTACAAGACCAAGCACTCAGAATAGTGCCTGGTATATAGTAAGAGTTCAATAAACGTTCAGTGAATTAATTTTTTCCCTTATCTGAGGGGTCTTCTTTAGAATTAATATCTCAGAAATTAAAAAATACAGCAACTGCTTCAGTTTTCTTCCCCCCCATGGGATTTCTTTCATCGGACATGAATAAACTAGTACTTTAACGAGAGCAAACAAAGTGTGTTTACTCAGTGAAATTCCCAACTATTTGAGGAACAACCCACCTAATTAAGTTTTAGTTTCAAATGCCCTTTGGGAGTCCTGTACCTTTGCCAAAAAGATGAAAACGTTAATTTTGTCATTGTTGTTTTTGTTTGTCCTCATTTTCGGGAAGCTAGAATTCTCCACTGCTTTCATTCACCATATATGCATCCATCTTTTTAGTGTGGCTTAAACCATAAGAATAAAATTTTAACTGTGACCTACATGTAGGTAATAGTAAGTGGAAATTACCAACGAACATCTTAGACCCCAGTGGTTTTGTGTGGTATTGGGTTTTTTTTAATTTATGAAGCTACAACTTAAAGTTTTAAACTATTGTTACTATCTTTGGTTTCTCAATCTTAAACTGATTTTTGCTCTGAAATATTTCTGCTCTTTTTCTGTTTAGATTTCTAGGGGAAAATAAATTTTTAGATATAGAAGTGCTATAAGTGCTATATTTTTTCTCCTTTCTTCACAATCTTTTCTTAATATGAGTGTAACCCCCAAAATGCCCAAATCAGGATCACATTGGATTTTTATTTATATAGGCCTTATTGAAATTATTCTAATAGTTATTTCCATTTTAAAATAAAATATTTTTCACAAAATTGTTATAACAGTGCTTTACTACCATGACTTAAGTTTTCAGAAGTTTGGAGTCTAAGACCTCCTACTCTTTTTCCATAATCTACACATCGATGAAGTCCCTTGTAGTATTAAAATGTATATTTAAAAAACTTTAATTATCATCTGCCCTTCAGTTTCCTCTTACTATAAAATTAAGAAATATTCTGCACATACAAAAAATACAGATAAAACTATAAAAAATATGTATTTTCAATACTCAGATAAAATATACATTAAAATTTTGCCATATTTGCTTTAGCCTTTTTCTCTCTTTTCCTTTTTTTTTTTCCCCTAGGCTAGTCAAGTGAAGCAGTGGGAGTGGAGAAGGAATCTTTTTCTTTTTAAAGAAACAAAATGTCAGCTGGGCACGGTGGCACGCACCTGCTACTTGGGAAGCTGAGCCTAGCAGTTCAAGGCCAGCCTGGGCAACATGGCAAGATCCAGTCTGTAAAAAAGAAAGAAAGAAAGAAAGCCTTACAATAAAATAAAGACTGCTCCCCATTTTTCTTCTTCCCTTCACTCTCCCAAATTTGGGTGTAGCTCTCCCATCTCTCTGTTTTGTTTCTTTATCTTTTAAAGGAGATGAGTAATTATCACTTGATGAGAGTTAATGTTAATGTCAAGGGCTTTGAAAGTCTGAGAAGGTAATATGATTAAGTATTATAATGATCAAGGACTTTTTCATCAGATTTCCCTTGGCCAGTTCTTATCACAGTAATGAGATAATGCAGAAGCCTATGATGAAATCTACGAGGACACAGACATCTAACTATGGGATCCATTTTGGAGTACTCACACCAGGTAGTGTCCCTTTCACAAAATATTTCAGCTCATTCAAGTAGGTTCTAGATATGTTGGACTGGCAAATCTAGGGCCAGGGAAACTATTTGTTTTTCTCCTCCACCTTATCCTATAAACCTAGGTAACCTCCAGGTTACCAGGTAGCATATCATTTCCTTGGTTATTGAGGATGTGCCCAAGCATAGAAATACTATCCTTATATGTAATCATATTAGCTAACATTAATGACCTTTTATTATGTGCCAAGCGTAGTGTTTTACATACCTTATTTTATTTAATCCCTGTAAGAATCCTACAAGCTAAGTATATACTATTATGCCCCATTTTCCAGACATAGAATTGAAGTTTAACTAGATTACATAATTTACTGTGGATCATACCATTTTAGCCCACATTTGAACATAAGCAGTCTGATTTCCTTTTTTTAAATCAGTTTTTTTATTGAGGTAATATATACACATATAATCTATCATCTTTACCATTTTTAAATGTACAGTTCAGTGGTAATAAATACTTTCATATTCTTTTTTACCCACTTCATTCCCCCCTCCCTTTTCCCCTCCCTGGCCTCTGGTAACCACTAATCTACTCTCTATCTTCATGAGATCCATATTTTTAGCTCCCACATATGAGTGAGAACATGTGATATCTGTCTTTCTGTGCTTGGCTTATCTTACTTAACATAATGGCCTCCAGTTCCATCCATATTGCTGTAAATGACAGAATTTCATTCTTTCTTGTGGCTGAATAGTATTCCATTGTGTGTGTGTATACATACACCCCCCCCCCAACATTTTCTTTATCCTTCATCCATTGATGGGCACTTAGGTTGATTACATATTTTGGCTATTGTGACTAGTTCTGCAATAAACATGGGAGTGCAGATATTTCCTTGATATATTGGTTTCCTTTCTTTTGGATATTCTACCCAGTAGTGGAATTGCTGGATCATATGGTAGTTATATTTTTAGTTTTTTGAGGAATCTCCATTCTGTTCTCCATAGTGGCTCTACTAATTTATATTCCCACCAACAGTGTAGGAGGGCTCCCCTTTCCCCACATTCTCTCCAGCTTCCGTTAGCAATCACAGCTCACTGTAGCCTCCAACTCCTGGGCTCAAGAGATCCTTCCCCTCAGCCTCCTGAGTAGCTGGGACTACAGGCCCACACCACTGTGCCTGGCTATAGAAGTTTTGAGAGAAATTATCATTTTTTTTTCTTTTTTTCTTTTTACTCATACTTTATTCAGCATCAGAATCATTTTTTCCTTTTTAAAGCCAATTTAAAAACCAGCCCTTTGTGATAGGCTCCTTTTTTTAAAAAAATGTGAGAGAATGACCTTTCTGAATTATTTTCAGGGGAACAATTTAGTTATCATTTTGAAAATCTTCTTATTTTATCTGTGTCTTTACTGATTCTACCAATGTTGATGGAAGGGAACAGAATGTGGCAGAAATATGAATGAAATATGACACTTCCAGCAGGAAAACAAACTGATGGGAATATAGCAGTTAGGAAGATATGGGCTGACTCAACTGGCTTAAACAATAAAGAAAATATATTATCTCACATAACAAGGAGTCCTAATTAGGGCAGCTTTGAAGTTGGCTAATTCAAAGACCTATGAAGTCTACTTTCATCATTCTGCTTTGCCACATCTTCATTGTATCAGTTAGTTCATAATATGGCTACAGAATTCTCAGGTACCACATTCAGGCACGCAAAGTCCAGTGGAAGAAGAGACTGTCTTTTTTTGCGGGTCTTTTTTCAAAGTAAGGAACGTTTTCCCAAAAGCTACCCAACCGACTTTCCCTCTTGTCTCAATGGCCAGGTCCATGCGACCTGTCCACACCTAAAGCAATCCCTGGCAAGGGGAATGGGACCACCATAACTGACTCTGAACATCAGGCCTTACCCCTGAGCTGAGATCGGACCTCTTTCCCTCAGGGGGGGATTCTTGAACTAAAGTCCTTGTTTAGTTAACAAGGAAGAAGTGTGTAAAGGATGTTAAGCATGCAACAAAGTCTAATATTTAGGGCAAGAAGGGCTAATATTTACTTGGCCCTATTATATGCCAAGGACTTTACATGGATTCTCTCACTTAATCCTTACAGTAAACCAAAGAGAATAAAATGAAGATATTGTTATCCCCATTCTACTGATGATGAACCTGAGGCACAGAGAAGCTAATTAAATTGCTAAAGGTCACATAAGAGCCAGTGACAGTGTTATACAAATTCAGGTCTGCCTGACCACCAAGGACATGCTTTTTCCCTATCACACAGGTATCAAGGTAATAGTTGTCTGTTAAGGTAATAGTTGTCTGTCAATCTCCCTGATAAAGTATCTTAGTTTCCTGGCACATCTTAAGAATATTACCCATCATTATAATACAAAAATGTAATCATATTATGCATGCTGTTTCATGACCTGCTTTAAGAAATATTTGCCAATCTCATGAGTGAAAAATAGGCCTCATTGTTTTCATTTGCTTGAGTTTTTATAAGCCTTAACAGTCTATTCTCCACCCAGCAACCAAAGAGATCCCTTAAAAAGGTAAGCCAAATATTGTCATTCCTTTGCTCAAAATCTGTGGTTTCTCATCTCAGAGAAAAAACCAAAACTAAAGTCCATACGATTGCTTTAAAGGCACTATGGGAACAGTAACCTCTCTGTCCCTGTTACCTTTCTGATGGAAATTCCCACTACTTTACCCTCCACTTGCCCACTTCAGAAACACTGGCTTCTTTGGTTTTATTTGAACATAAGCATACTCCTGCCTCAGGACCTTTGCACTTGCTGTTCTTTCTGCCTGAAATGCTTTTCCCACAGATATCTGCATGCCTTTGCTCAAATGTGACCTTGTCAGTGAGGCTTTCAATAATCAGTGTATGTAAAACATTCTTTATCTTTCTTCCATGATTTATGTGAGAGTACTTATTACCTTCTAACATACTATATAATTCCCTTATGCATTTTGCCTGTCTCCCTCCAACCCCTAAGAAACTATAAGCTCCACTAGAAGAAGGGCTTTTGTGTGTTTTGTCCAGTGATGTATCCTTTGTGCTGAGATCAGTGTCTGGCAGATAGTGTGTGTTCAATAAATATTTGTTGACTGAGTGAATGTTTTAATATATAAATGACTGATAAGTTATTTATATTTCTCCTTTTATGAACTGCTTGTCATGTCCTTTGCTTATTTTTCTATTAGGTGTTCAACATTTTTATTGATTTGTATGAGTTCCTTATATTTCAAGTATATAGGCTCTGTCATTTATATTGCAAACATTTCCCCCAGTTTTTTCCTTGTCTTTTAACATTGTATATATGTGTGTGTGTGTGGTAAAAATATTTAAATTTTTACATAGTCAAATCTTGAAATCTTTTCCTTTGTGATATGTGTTATCTTTATTAGGACAAGTTGACAAAAGAAAAATTTTACTTCAAAATGTATTTGTCAAAGGGTGAGCTGTGTCTAAAATTTTCTGTACATTTATTATATTTGTGTTTCTACTATTTGTGGATTTGGATATATACTTAAAGAATATGATTTAAACTTTTTGATTGATAATCACGTTTATAGAATCATTTTTGTCATGATCGTTTATCTGGTGAGCAAGAAGGATTAAAATGTATTAAACCCTTCCTTTTATGTTAATTTAAGGGAAATGATTTGATTTACATGGTAATTAAAATTATAAAACATTTATGTACATGCTTATAATATTTGAATATATTTATTAAGTTTTAGCTGGGTGTGGTGGCTCACATCTGTAATCCTAGCACTTTGGGAAGCCAAGGCAGGAGGATTGCTTGAAAAAGGCCAGGAGTTCAAACCAGCCTGGGCAACATGACAAGACCCTGTCTCTACAAAAAATTAAAAAATGGCCAGGCATGCTGGTGCTTGCCTGTAGTAGTCCCAGCTACTTGGGAAGTTGAGGCAGGAGGATTACTTCCCTTGAACCCAGGAGTTAGGGGGTGCAGTGGCATGATCATAGCTCACTATGGCATGATCATGCCACTGCACTTCAGCCTGGGTGACAAAGCAAGACCCTGTCTCTTAAAAAACAAAAGTTTTAAATATATTCCCCATTTGATATAGAAGTAAAAGGTTACTAGGCTATAAATCTAAATCACTGGGATCTTGTATTACAGGACTATTTATGGTGACAGAGTCCATTCATAAGTTCAATTGTGTGTTTGACAATCAGTCCTTTCAAAACTGAACTTGGTTGCATGTATTTTATTTTATTTATTCCACCCCCTTCCCTGAATTTTAAACGTTAAAAATGCCTACTTGCTTAACATGACATTTTGAATTTTTACAAATACTATTTTCACCAGCCAAGTTTCAAATTCATAATATATTTTTTAAAAATGCTATCAGAGGCTGGGCATAGTGGTACACACCTGTAATTTCAGCTACTTCGGAGGCTGAGGTGGGAGGATTGCTTGAGCCCAGGAGTTCAAGACCAGCCTGGCCAACATAGGGAAACCTCTAAAAACAAAACAAAAAAAATACTTTCAGAAAAATATAGAAATATGATTATTATGCTGCTTTTAGGAAATGAAATGCCAATTCTTTCTTCCTTCCTTCCTTTACTCATGTATTTTGCTTTTTGTTGCTTAAAAGCAGTGCTTCTACTTCATTATTCATGCCTTTTTATTATGACTGATTCTGATGGTGCTGATGGATTTAAAAATTAACTCAGTCCTTTGGTGCTTAAAAATAATACTATGAAAAAATTGTTTTTATGGTATAGTCACTGCAGGGTGGAGAACCTGTGGACTTGGGACCACATGTGGCCTTCTGGATCCTTGAGTGGCCTTTTGACTGAATGCAAATTTTACAGAACAAATCCTTTTAATAAAAGGATTTGTTCTGAGAAGTTTGAATTCGGTCAAGGGGCTGCACTCGGGGATCTGGAGGGCCACATGTGGCCTTGAGGCCACAGGTTCCCCACCCCTGCATGGATCATAAAGTATTTTGATGTATTTTTCCTTTTAATGCTTTTCCTCAAAATATTCAGAAACTTTAAAATAATTTTTTCTGGGTGAGATTATTTCCCTCTTTCCACAACAAAACAAGGTATTTTAATTCTTTGACCTACACATTACTTTTAAATTGGAGTGTTTAATAAGAACTGTGTTAATGAAATATGATAATATTTGAATAATGAAATAATGAAAACTAAATAAGAAAAATCTTTCATAAAGTAAGTAAATTGTCCTATTCCCTTACATGAGGTTATGTGCATGGCGCACACAGGGATCAGCTTAGACTGGGTAAAACAATATAGAGTAAGAATTCCTGGCTTCCTATTATTCAGTAGCTGTGTGGCTGGGAAGAGGACCTTTAAAATGGGCTGTAACTCTAAGGCCTGCCTTCTGGAGTTGTGACTCACTTGGAGTAATATATTATTTTGCAAGCTGGATGTGTAAGCCTGAAGGAAGGTGGAGCAGGTTTCCAAGCCTTCTTTCTGCCAGAGGATAGAAGGATGACTCACAAGCCAATTCTTCTCTTTTTTTCCCGTCATCTCTGGTCCAGTTCTCCTTCCCACTAGTCCACAAATGAGCATGGCTGACGAGGACCAAGCAGAGAATCCAGAAGGGTATGTGACAACATTCAGGTCAGCAGAACGCAGAGCAGAGTGGTCCCAGCCACCTCACCTACAGCTAGCTACCTTCCTCCCTCTAAGCCTAAGCGGCTGCTCTAGGTATAAAGCCGGCATAAAATAGTACGATGCCTTACAGAGTTGCTCTGATTGAGGGAGATCACTTAAGAAAGTTTAGCTATAATGGGTGAAATTTTTCTCTTTTCTAACCTTTCTCTTCCTCTCCTAATGAAAGCTCTGCTGAAGCCTGCTTACCATAGCAGTGCTGAAACTTCAAAACAACTTTTCAGTCAAGATCTATGCAAGCAAATTAGTATAATTTAAATCATTCCAATAATACCAAGGTGTAAAAGACAGGTACCCATAGGTGGCTTTTAAAAGAGGATTAACCAACTGGAAGGATTTATGGAAACTTTTTTGGGTACGTGCGTGAACAGAATTCCCTGGTCCCCTTACCCCCACCATTTAAACCATGCCTTGTGAATGACGGTACAAGGCTGATTGTGGAAGGAGACATTAACAAAGCACATTTAATTAATAAGTACTCGGTTGTTCTGTAACTATACAACCAGTTCACCCCCCTTTTGCACTACTGGCGCCTAAGACCATAACGACCTTTGCCGTCCTTATTTGGGAATGAGCCCTCACTACAGAGAAGGGGGAAGGGGTAAGACCGAAGCACAAATGAACGACCAGAAAGGATGTTTTCATTCGAATAAACTTAATCCAGTTGCTACCTCCTTACCCATCTCCGCTAACTTTTAACCTCCAGGAGGGGCGGGCTGCGGCGGTTCAGGACCGGGCGCTACGGCTGCAGGACGCCCGCGGGTCTGGGGGCCTCCCGGCCCAGCAACCTCCACCGCCCCCCGCAGGACTCCAGGAGGGGGCGAGCAGGGCGGGGACCGCGGAGAAAGCTCCCAGCTCTGCCCCAGCCCTCTCCAAAACTCGAGCTAGGGGAGCAGAGGGCGGGCGGACGGATCGCGAGGAATTTGCAGTTTCCGGGAGGTTGGGGAAGCGACCCCGAGAACGGCCCCACCAGGACGCAGCCCTTAAACCCGGCTTTCCGGGTTCCGCGACACCGCTAGGACAGAGCCGCGCGCCTGCAAGGGGCGGGCTGCGCCTCCCCCACCTGCGGCCGCGCGAGGAGGGGCCCAGCCCGGGCCGCCGGGGCGGGGCGGCGGGAGGCGGGGTCGCGGGCGCACTCGGGCCGGGCAGCGCTGGGAGCCGAGCCGGGAGGCGGCGGGAGGGGCCCGGACGGCGGGGTTGAGCGGCGGCCGCAGCTGCAGCAGGACGGCCCGCCGGCGGCTTAGGGCCGCGCGCCGGGAACCTCGCGGGGCGGGCGGGCGCGGCACCCCCTACCCGGCCGCTTGTGCCCCGGGGAGGCCGCCCGAGCGCGACTGGGCCAGCAGCATGAGCAGCGGCTACAGCAGCCTGGAGGAGGACGCCGAGGACTTCTTCTTCACCGCCAGGACCTCCTTCTTCAGGAGAGCGCCCCAGGGCAAGCCCCGCTGTGGCCAGCAAGTGAGTAGCGCGCGGTGGGCGCTGCAGCCTGCGCCCCAGAGCTCCAGGGGTACCGCCGCCCCGGGCCCCCGACTCTGCGTCTCTCCGCGGGGCGCGCCGGGGATGCTCGCCGGGAAGGAGGAGGGGGCCGAGAAGTGGCTTCAGCCTTTCTGAGTCCCGGGAACGTGCCCTGAGCTAGTAGTGCATGTGGGCGTGGGGCTCCCCGGGCGAGGGAAGGGAGGAAGAAGGGCGGGGAGGCTGAGGGCCGGCTCCTGCCTTCCGCGCCAGATGGGCTCTGCAGCTCCGCCTCGGGCCGCCGGCTGCGGGGAGCAGTTCTGAGAGGCTGGAGGCGTCCCCGGGCCACTCCCGGCGTTCCCCCTTCGCGCCCCGGCTGGGTCAACGGTCGGGTCTTCGCGCCCGCCCTCCCTCCCTGCTGGTCCGCTCAGTGGCCCGTGGCCCCCTGAGTGGTTCGGGGCGCCGTGTGGTGGCCAGGGTGGCCGCGGTGACCTGCCTCCCGGCTGCCCGGCCCGGGCGCGCTGGAGGGGGAGGGGGCCGCAGGCCTGACAGTAGTAGGCGCTCACTAAAACCGAGTGGCTGCGGGACTCTGGGTTGTGCGTTTCCTGTTAAGTCGGGATTGTAGGTGCCCACTTGTTTTGCAAACAAACTCCGGTGCTAGGTACATACTCGCTGGCGAGAACTAACCTTTAGCCTGTTTCTTCCTTTTTTGGAGGAAGCACGCCGTGGGAAGCACGACTTGAGAAAAGCTGGCAAGGGAACTTGTGCCCATTTCGCCGACCCGGGCAGAGTTTTTTGGGGGGGAGGCCTTCCCGAAGCGGGGCGCGTCGGCTGGGCGAAGTCTGGCGCTTGGGCCCGCGGCCTCCTGGCCCTGGGAACCGCAGCAGGGAGCCGGGCAGCCCGGCCGCGCTCCCGGCAGATTACACGGGGGCCGCCATGGAACAAATTTGTTGCTCTTAAAAAACACCAGGCGCGCACCAAACGTTTCTGTCAGACTTTATCCTGGAGACCACAAGCAGGAAAAATCGTTCAGGGGACGAATGATGAGATTTTGTGTCTGTGTGTGGGGGGTGTGGGTGTGTATACTCTGTCAAGGTGTCCTTGCCAGACCTTTTAAGTTTATCTAACCACTTTCTGAGGTAAAATTTCTAAGATTCGGAAGTTCTTGTCTTTTCATCCTCTGAAGTCCCAGACCAGATGGGGGAGAGGGGGTGGTGAAGGTAAACTGAAGTCAAGTGCCATTATTCAGTAGCGACAGATAATGCCGAGTGAAGTCCTGGCGCGGGAGATGTCCGGTCTTTATTGCGTCTAAGGCTTAAGGCTGCAGTATTTTACCAGGCGCTGTGAGTGATCTCTTATTTTCAGTAGTGTGTCCTCAGGGCGTGAGATCGCTGTGAAGTTTGGAAGTCATAAATACCCCTGCACGCCCACCACCCCCCATCAGTTATGGAAAAGTTGCGTTTCCTTGTGCTTATTTCACTTTTCTTTCTTTCTTGGCCTTCCGTCTCTTTCCCTTCTCCAGTTTGTGTTTTCTCCTTCCATTTGTGTTGCTGTTACCATTTGACATGAAACTAGCCTATTCCAGAGGTGTCTAATCTCCAGGAAACTTGCTGGTTCTTGGATTCTCTAGGTGTGAGAGGCTTCTTCACAAGAACCAAAGTATCCCGGTTGGAATTGTATGAGAATCTTTTAGTGCTTTAAAAAGTAAAGACATCATTTTTTTTCTAGGTTTATTCACATATAGTATTTCTCTGTTATGTGCATTAATTTATGTAATATCTAGAATGTATACATTATACTCATGTAATATTGCTTATTTACCATTTAGAATTAATCTAACATTAATGTGTATTTTGAAGTGTTGTGTTAGAAATCAGGACAGTAAGACATAGTTCCTGGCTTGAAGAGTTGTGTTCTGAAGCTTTATCGCCTGTGTATTTCCCTTATGTATTACACCTTATTAGGTGTATTTCCTAATATACCTCATGTAAGGTGCTGAGTTATGAGAGTTATTTGCCAAGTGGAGAAAGTGTCCTAAATTCTGAATTTTAGTGGGCATTTTCATTGATTTAAAGAAGTGATGTTGAGTGTTTAAAATTCTTGATAATGTTTGTGAACTAAGGAAGTAAAATTTATCATAAATGTAAAGCAAAGCACTCTTAATATAGAACATTTTTTTTACCCAAGGTTAGTAAGCCTTTCTTTCTTCATTTTATTATGCTGATTATAAGAATAGAATAAGCACTTCTGACATATAGTGTAGTAGTAGTGAAATTTATCTTTTCTCTGGAGAGGTAGAAATACAGGTGTTGCCAAAGGATAATATGATTTTTTTTTTCATTTGGTATTGTATTACCCAATAGAAAAGCTAGGAAAATTAGATTTTTAGAACTCTTGAAAATATCCAGAGAAAGCAAGGTGTTGTAAAAGCAGGATGGGGAAAAAGAGGGGGGTAAGGACTAGATATTTCTTTCTTCTCTTGTCAGGCAAGGGAACATGTCCCAACTTCTTTCCATCCTCCACAGTAACAAAAACCTTGTAAAGGTTTATTTTGTACTCTGTTCTCTTTCTTAAAAAAAAGGAGGAAGAGGGTTAAAAACCTATCTAAGGGATATAAAGGGAATGAATATATGGTTGCCTTTTTCTGGCAGTTTGAATGTCATATGTCTTGCTGGATCCCCAGGGCCTGGATCAGTATCTGACACATAGTAGTTGCCCAGTGAATACTAGTTGAATGAATAAATGCTTTCTTGGTTTGATAATAATTGGATTTTTTTTTTTTTTTAAATAGACAGGTCTTACTCTGTCTCCCAGGCTGGAGTGTAGTGGTGCCATTGTAGCTCATTGCAGCCTGGAACTTCTGGGTTTAAGCCATCCTCCCTCCTCAGTCTCTGGAGTAGCTGGGATTATAGGCATGTGCCACCATGCCTGGCTTTTTTTCTTCTTCTTTTTTGTTTTTTTTTTTAAAGATGGGATCTGGCTGTATCACCCAGGCTGGTCTCAAATTCCTGGTCTCAAGTGATCCTCCTGCCTCAGCCTCCCAAAGTGCTGGGATTATAGGCATGAGCCACTATTCCCAGCCAATAAGTGAATCTTTACAATTTTCAAATATATCCTATCTTGCAATTCTCCCAAGAACCCTATAAAGCAGCAGTCCCCAACCTTTTTGGCACTAGTGACTGGTTCCATGGAGGGGGTGGGAGGGTGGGGGGGAAGGATCTCAGGCGGTTATGCCAGTGATGGGGAGCTATTAATGGGGAGTGGCTGTAAATACAGATGAAGCTTCCTTCATCTCCTTTTTGTCCCCTCCCCTTCCTAAGTTTCATGGAAGACAATTTTTCCACCGGTGGGTGGCCTGGGGAATTGGGGACCACAGCTCTAAAGCATTAACCTAATGAAAGGAGTGAGTTGTTGTTTAGTGATTGTCTAAGGCCCACACTTAAGATAGCAGGAACGCTGGAACTCAGGTTTTCTGACTCAGATTCTGTTCTCCTTTTTGTTACTTCTCCGCTATAAAAATAATTTTAAAATTCCATTTTCCCTTTGCAAATATGGACATCTATAATTTAGGAGTTTCTTAAAATTTCAACTCCCTGACATGCATATATTGTCGTTACAGCATTCATAATTCATATTTGTGGATTCACTGTGTTTCAGAGGATCCACCTAGTTGTTTTGCCAGAAATATAGACAGTTCTGTAATTCATAATTTGCCTTTTCTGATTTTCCAACAAAATCAAATTACCTGTAAATACAGGACACAGTCAGATTGCCAAAGAGTAGAAATGGCCTAAAGTTATTAATATAATCTATTAGAGCATGTCTTCTCACTTCTTAGCTAAGGTGATTACCTTTCTTCCTGAGCCTTTGGTAGTTAATAGGAATAAGGATATGAGACACTATTTTTGCTTTAGAGGTAGAATAGTCAAGAAGTCTTGAAAAACTTGAAATTGTCTTCTGAATCAGCCACACTTTTTAAAATCTTATGCTGAAGAATTGTTTGATAAGGTAAGCCTGTGTGACTCCATATAACAGGCTTCAAATTCTCTCTTTGGGTTTTCTCCTTCTTATTCAGCTATTTTTGTGGCTCTTTATTTGATTGTATCTTATTGCTAGAATCAACAGTAATGAGTTGCACTTTTTTATTAGCATTTCCATTAGAAGTTTTGAAGGCAGATTCACTGGTGTAAGAAAATAATAGTGGTTTACAACATCAGAGGTATTTTGGCTATACGAACTTTTAATCCCTATAATATTGGATAGAAACATTCCCAAGAGCCATTTTGACTAGTGCAAGGTGATTTGCACATCTCGTCTGCATGTCTGATATATTCTGTTCTTACACAGTATTAATCCATTGGAATTTTGTGTTTGTGTGAGCAAAACTCACAAAGGCATATTCCTTTAACTGAATTTCAGATGAAAATTAGTCCCAAGTCTTCTATAATCTCATATATGAGCAATATACTCTTCATCCCATTTCTTCTTCTGGCTAACTTGCAAGATTTGAAATTATTTGGATAGTAGTGACACAAACCATTTTTGAAAAGAAAGGCTAAAAATATCCAATAATGTGCTTATTCTTTTTAGACTTCCTTTGGCAGTCAGTGCATGTCATACTGTTAACATTCTTTTTCTGGGAGAAAAAAACTCCAGCTGACCAAATGCTTTCTAGTTTGGCCTGATCACCAGCTCTTAGCCCTGAGTACAGCCCTTGCTTCCCCCACCTCCCCAGCATAAGTAGTGTCTTTCCATAAAGGCCCCAGTTTGAGACTTGCTTTTCACTCCTAATTTGGCCCAAGGCCATTGGCTAGTATTCCCTCCACAGAAGGGACGGTGAAAAGACAGAGTAGGATATATGGTAGATGCATGCAAAAGAGCTTCTCTTATGTGGCATGTCTTGGAAAACTTTGCCTGTTTGCACCCCATCTCATTGAAGACCTTCATTGCTTAGCAGGAAATTTTTATTCTCACGGCAAGCAAGCATTACCAATATTACAAGGCCCAGCTTATTGTTTACCCTCTGATGTAATAGCCTTTATTTTTATTTATTTGTTTTTGTAATAGCCTTTAGATAGTAGCATATAACTGGGACTCTAGTCATATTAGTCTTCTCTCAGTTCCTTTCGGAATGCAAGTTTTTCCCCAACTCAGAACCATGGCCTGGAGTAACTTCCTTCCATTCTCCTTCGCATGTCAATGTAAATGTCACCTTCTCAGAGACGTCCTCCTGAACCACCAATCTAAAATAGGCATCCCTCCCCTCTTAAAGCCCTCAGTTCTTTCTCTTTATAGCAAAAATTATAATTTGTTGTATTTTGTTTAATAAGGACAGACATTAGCATGTTAACCTAGCACATAAAATAAATGCCTGGCACTTAATAGGTGCTTGAATGAATGAAAACCTGCTCATTTTGGATGGATGTCTCAGTATTTGGTACTTTTAGGGTTTTTTTTAATATGTAAGTACACACAATTTCTCTTTCTTTTCTTTTCTTCTTTCTTTCTTTCTCTTTTCTTTTCTTTCACAAGGTCTCACTTTGTCACCAGGCTGGAATGCAGTGGAGTGATCATAGCTCACTGCAGCCTCCAACTCATGAGATCAAGTAATCCCCCTGCCTCAACCTCCTGAGTAGCTAGGACTACAGGTGTACGCCACCATGCCCAGCTAATTTTTAAAAATTTTTTGTGGAGACGGTCTATGTTGCTCAGGCTGGTCTTGAACTCCTGGCCATAAGCGATCCTCCCGCCTTGGCCTCCCAGAATGCTGGAATTACAGGCATGAGCCACTGCACCAAGCCCTGCTTCCAAACTAGACCATAAGCCTTCACAACATCTTACAGGTAGTAGTCATTTAAATTGGATCATATTGGTAATATCTGTTATTACTAGCTAGGCATAACTCACTTTATATATTTTCCTCTTGATTTAAGAAAGCTCATCATTTATTCATTTATCCATTTTGTTGACACTATCTGCCAGATACTGTTCTAGGCTCTGGGGATAGGGCAGTGAACAAAACAAAGTCCCTAGTCTCATTTAGTAATATTTTTAAAACGCTTACCCAATAGACAAATTAAAAAACCTCTCTAATTTCCCTTTAAAGAGTTTGTTTCTTTAGTGTATTTAAGGAAACTTTGAACTGTTTCTAGTTTTTAGGAACATATCTATTGTGTAAAGTGTGGTAAAGCCATACATCTATTTAGATGGAAATGTTGACATGGAAGTATATCCCTGTAAAATAATTATAATTTCCTTGTTGATGTCTGTGCTAAAATGTAGCCCATTTAGTCATTTAGTAGATGACTATCTTCCAACAGAAACATAGTCATCTTCAAGGATAGAAAATGCATTAAACCAAGTTAATAACGCTCACGAGAGTTAACCAAAATATTAACCAAAAAAATTCCAAATCTGGTTTATTTTCCAGGGTTTTCTTTTTCCTTTTTTTTTTAAAAAAGATATGGAGGGGGTCTAAGGGTCTCACTATATTGCCCAGACTGGGAGTACAGTGGCTATTCATAGGCATGATCATAGCGTACTACAGCCTTGGGCTCCTGGGCTCAGGTGATCCTCCTGCCTCAGCCTCCTGAGTATTCCAGATTTTTCTTAATAATTTAAACAGTTAGTTCTGGTGTGGCTATCAGTAGCTAGTCAATGGTTTTTATTTGCTTGTTAATTTTTTTTAATGGAAAGGGCCAGATAATGTTCTAGGAAGGATGGCAGAGCCCATAAAAATGATTAAATTGTGCAACATATGTAAAAATATTACAGTTGGTTCTGAGATAGAAGTGACCATTCTAAAGATGTTCTAATTACAGTTGTCACTAGCCACATGTACTTATTGAACACTCGAAATGTGGCTAGTCTGAATTCAGATGTACTGTAAGTGTAAAATACACACTGGATTTTTAAGACCTAACTACAAAAGAAAGAAAAAATGTAAAATATATCACAGTAATTTTAAAATAACAAGTATGTGTTGAAATGATAATATTTTGGATATATTGGGTTAAATAGAATTAATTTTACCTATTTATTTTTTAACATAGCTATTGGAAAACTTAAAATTGTACACATGGCTTGCATTATATTTCTGTTGAACAATGCTGCTTGCTAAAACAGAGCTGGTAGCCCTTGCCAAGGGTTTGAATCTCCATCGACTTGGTGGCTGCAGATGGATGGATTGAGGGGGGCTGCCAAGCAGGCAGTCTAGAAAGATTTTTTTTTTTTTTTGTGAAGGGGAACTTGCCCTTTACTGTTGGGAATAGTTTCTCCCCAGCCTATCTTGGGTCACACATACCAGCACTTATGGGTTGTGAAACTTGTGTGGGGAACGTCCCTCTTTTTTTCACATATGAGCCGATAGGATAAAACTGATCTAATGGCATTCTCAATGCAACTCTGCCTTCAGTTTACAGAGAGAATAGGGCTCATATTTCATAGATTATTAAAACAGCAAGCTTAATATGCATTTTATGGACTGTAATTGCTAACTGCTGCTACGTGATTCAGTCAGCTAAGAATAATTTACTAATTATATATTGCAGCACTCAGTTCTCTCTCCAGATGCTAAACAAAGTGAGATAATTAGAGGAGGAAAAGGACAAATTTGGAAACTGGAGACCAGAAGAATAGATTTAGAAGATCTTGGATTTAACAGATTTAGAATATAATCAGCAAAGTGTTAAGTGTTAACTTGAAATTAGTGCAGGTGGGGCGTGTGTGTGTGTGTGTGTGTGTGTGTGTGTGATTGATGAAGGTAGTTTTCTTCATTTCTCAAGTATTTATTGAATATTAACAATGTGCTAGGCTAGGTACTAGGGATTTGGTGGTGAACAAAACAGATTGAAATCTGCCCTCATGGAATTTAGTAGTCTGTATAGGTTTATCTGAGTTTGACTACTCTAGATATCTCATATAAGTGAAATCATACGGTATTTGTCTTTTTGTGTCTGGCTTAGTTTACTTAGTATAATGTCCTCAAGATTTATCCATCTTGTAGCATGTGTCAAAATTTCCTTCCTTTTTAAGGCTGAATAATATATCCATGTGTATATATATCACTTTTTGTTTATTCATCTTTCCATGGACATTTGGGTTGCTTCCACTTTTTGGCTATTGTGAATAATGCTGCTATGAACATGAGTGTACAGATATCTTTTAGAGACCTTTCTTAGAATTATTTGGGATATATATGCAGAAATGGTATTGCTGGATCATATGGTAATTCTGTTTTTGATTTTTGAGTAACACTCTACTGACAAATTGAATCCTCCCATTTAAATCTAGAATTTATGGGATATTGTTGCATGATTTCAGCTATCATTTTGATGTCTACATTGTATTTTATTGAATAGGCATTATCCCCAAATATTGGAAAATTTGGATGTTTCTAATTTTTGCTACTATAAGTAACACTCTAATGAACATCTTGAGCATAAAACCTTTTCCACTATGGATTAATTTTTTAGGGTAGATACACAAAAATGGAATTTTACTGATTATGAGGGTGTGACCATTTTTATGGCTCTAGTTATATATTGCTAATTTACGTCTATATTTTTAGTCAGCTTCATTGTACTTTACCTCCATTGGATATAGTCATTAAAATATAGAAGAAAACTTCATTGAGTAAAGTCACCTCATTGTTATTTAATTTGCATTCTTTTCTTTCAATTAACAGTGAATTTAATATTTTTCTATGCTTCTAAGTACATTTTCCTCTGTGTGAGAATTATTCATGCATGGCCTTTAGCCATTTGTCTATTAGGTAACTGGAAGTCTTGAGAGAGCACTACTCTTGAGTCCTATCTATAGTTAGCTGGGTAGATGGTTCTCCTTTTTTTGTGGTCAGCTGAACTTTATGTTATTTTTTGACTTACACTGTTTGTACCAAAAGGACATGACATATTCTGGCATTTTGAAATACTTCAGAATATGTTTCAGGCTGACATCACTGAAACTCAGCAAAATGCTTTACATGTTAGTCCTGTAGTTACAACATAGGAAAGGCATTCCTAAGAAAGCATCACCATGCATAAACCGTGGAATACAGAGGGTGGGGAATTGGATGGTGTGTCTTTTACTAACCATGTAAAATAAAAAAGGGTGACTGGAAGTTCCTGTTTATCTTTGAATTTCAGTAAATTTTAGGACCAGTTTTCTAACCATTCTGGTAGAGTTCAGAAGAACCTAACTTATCTCGTAAATACACTAGGTATTGCAAAAAGGACAGTTAGACAGACTGCTAGAAACCCCACCCACCAAAGAGAATTTATGCTGTTTACTTAAAGGCTTACTGTCTTTTGTTGAAAAATTACAGTTAGAAGGGAATCTGGCATTGCCATCTACTTTAAGCCTTGTTGGTGCCTTTGTAGAAATTGTTGCTTAATATTATTCTTATACTCCGATTAACTCCTGGTTTGCCCCGATTTAATTTTTTTCTTCTTTCAGAGTATTTTTGTCAAGTGAATCTTTTAAAAAGATATGAAGAGTTCTTTCTGACTTTATGATAGATTATCAACCCTCTTTAATTCTTATATATGTGTATATATATATTTTTTGGAGACAGAATCTTTCTGTGTCACCCAGGCTAGAGTGCAGTCGTGGGAATTATAGCTCACTGCAGCCTTGAACTCATGGGCTCAACTCATGGGAATTATAGCTCACTGCAGCCTTGAACTCATAGGGCTCAATCCTTCTGCCTCAGCCTCCTGACTGTAGATGTGTGCTACCACACCTGGCTAATTTTTTCTTATTTTTTGTAGAGATGGGGGGGGGGTGTCTCGCTATGTTGCCCAGGCTGGTCTTGAACTCCTGGCCTCCCAAAGTGCTAGGATTACAGACTAAACCACTGTGCCCGGCCATTTCCTATATTCTTAACTCAAATAAGCTTACTCTGAAGATTTCCCACAAATGCTTGTTTTGAGGAATCTTTTTTGATATTTTACCAGCAGTATCATAGAAATTTATGTGTACATGATATTGTTCTCAAACAGCAAAACAAAAACAAAAAAATTTATGAAATTAAAAAACAACACTTAGATAAATGTATTACATAGGAGGCAAAGTACCAATACTAAAATGAAGTTTAGCATTCCTTAGTGTTTTACAGTTAACAGAGCATTCCAAGGGAATTAAAATTCAGTTGATTTTATTGGACTTTAATTTCAGTGAGACTTTGAGATGAGAAATTAACAAGTTTTGCGGTTTAGTCCATAAGCAGATGTAGGTTTCATGGCATGGGAGAGGTAAATTCAGGGGTACTTGACTGTAGTGAGTGATTTCCCAGCTATGGGAAAATGTAAATATTATGTAGATGGTTTAAAGAAACAATAATATTACTTTTATCCATTTAAGGTCTGTTTCTGTTTGTTTAAACAGGCTTGTGGATTGCTTTTTTCTTGCCAGTATTCCTTTCGAGGGAAGGTACTGCCTTTTCAGATCTTTCTGAAGTTTGAAAATTGTTTTCTTATTCCAGTGACCAGCTTTCTTACTTTCCTGTGGCACATTTGGTTAGCATGAGTGAGGTGCTACTGCCTGGCCGAGGCTAGATCCTTGGCTGTCCTGTTGGTCTCGGCCAGAGGAAATTTGTTTTATGAACTGTACCCAAATAAGTATTCCTGACATTTGTGGGAGAGGATTTGGACTGGTCATATAAGGGGACGGAGTACCTTTCAAAAAGGCAAACCTAGCACCAATATCAGCAAATCAACTTAAAATTCATTCCTAATGGATGTAGCTCTGTTACATTTTTGAAAAATTAACATTACATTGGATCTTCTTCATTTGAGGTGAGGGCTTAAAACTTAATATTGGAAAAGGAGGCGAATTAGGTTTTGTTAGGGGCTTAAAGGGTGTGTGTGTTCTTAATTTATTAATTGATTAATTGCAAGCAGCTATGTAGGGCAGCCTTAGTTTAAATTAGTACTAGGTATGTTATCTTGGGCAAGTCATTGTCCCTCTTTAAGCCTAGTTTCCTCATCTGTAAACTAGCGGCATGCCTGGGAGATAATAAGCATTAATAAATGTTAGCAATTGTTATTTTTAAAAGATCCTGCTACATGTGACCATGTACCTCTTTTCGTTTGAGGGTAGTAGGCTGTCTGGAGAACTGACAATGGTTGGGAGATTTGAAGCATACTAATGCATAGTCCAGCCAAAGAAAGATGGCAGGAAATTGGGTGTGTCTCTTTGGCTTTATTAACCAAAATGAATTGGGAGTCTCAATGTAATTGATCAGGAAGGAGCTTCAGTCATTCCTGGAGGCTTAATTTTTTTGGTAACTGCTTGCCATATCACCGTGGTGCCTTTGTTTTGGGATGAAGGAAGTGACCAGGCCTGAGGCCAACAAATCACAAATCTTTACCAACTGCTTTTTCCTTTCAAGCAAGCTGCCCCAGTTGAAAAAGTATGGTTCTTTTGCCCAAGATTTTATGTATAAGTTAACACATTGTACACTGGTTTTTTTCCTGTTTTTTTGTTTTTAATTTAACTTCCTCTTTTCTTCCTCTCTTATCTGCCTCTGACCACTGGATCCTGGCTGTAGAGTTCTGCTCACTTGACCCAGTGACAAATTCTGCTTCTTCCTGGGGGCTTTCCTTTTTCCTCCAGAAGGTCTTGTGCTCATTGTTTAGGGACTTAGTCACTGTTTTCTTTCTGGTTTTCATAAGATCAAATCAAATAAGGTGATATATGCAAACTATATAACACGCTGCTGCTGTTGTTAGAGTCCAGTTGCACGTGCTGTGGCTGGTTCCTAGCCCCTCTGGTCTCCCACTCACAGAGTGTCTATTTTAGCTTCGAGGGATTTCAGGGTTGCTGGAGGCTTCCACAGTTGTGAAACAAACTTGCTTATGCTTGAATGCAGGCATTAAAGAAGCTTAGTGTGAGTCATGTGATCTCTTTGGCCAACTCTTCAGAGTTCATTTATACTCTATAAAACTGGTATGAGGTTTGGAATCTGGTGGGAAACCTCTTCCTATGGGCTGGATAAGCCTTCTGGATTTTGATATTCCCTTCCCACATCCAACCTCCCCTTCCTTTGGTTGTGTGTTTCTCACAATACATTGGTTGTTGGAAACTGGCTTTGTATTAATTCCAAGTGCTATTGTGAGTATTTTTAGTAGCCTTTAAAATTTTTAATTTGAGCTGTAGTGTTATTGATATATTCTTATATAAATAATATTATCATTAACTAGTTAATTCATATAAAAGGCTTGGAACAGTACCTGGCATATAATTACATGTTCAACAAAGATTAACTTATTTCTAATGGTATTAACTTTATTAATTAAAACAATTTGGTAGGAATTTTTACTAAGGAAATGTGGTTCAGTAGAAGGGTCTAGGGATCTAGAATTGGGAGACTCTTAGTTTTGGATCTGTCATTTACCAGCTCTGGGAGCTTGAGCAGGTTCTTTAATTAACTTCCTTGAGTATCAGCTTCTTAAACTTTAAAACAGATGCTGTAGAGAGGTTAAATGAGAAATGTGTATGGAAAGTATTCCTAGGTTATAAATTGTTACATACGGACAGGCACAGTAGCTCATACTTGTAATTCCAGCACTTTGGGGGGCTGAGGTGGGAGGATCACTTGAGGCCAAGAATTCAAGACCAGCCTGGGCAACATAGCAAGACCCCATCGCTAAAAAAAAATTTTAAAAATTTTATATAATTGTAAGTGTGACAGCATTACAGGTATGTTTAGAGATTAATGTAAAATTGTTTTCTACTTTTAATCTTGTCTCATTTAAATTGGTTATAAATTCTCAGCCTATTGTAGTATTGGAGGTGATACTTGATAAATAGTTGTTGAAAATGAATTTATTCCCCCATCTCTTTTATGTCTTTTTTTATCTGCGAAGTGATGATTTGTGTTTGGGGACTTGAACAATTGATATCTAAGCATCAAGTTTAAATTACTTTATGAATTGATCGTTGTGTTGATGAAGCACTCTGATGCTTTGGAGAAAGATGACATTCCAGCTCATTGTCAGATGCATCAGGGGACTTGAGTAAATTTTGTTTTAAGCTTTCTAGATTGTCCTTTCTGTGAGCTTCACAAGGGCAAACTACATTTCTCTAGTTCACCAGGATATTTTCAGAGGTAATTTGGTGTCTGGCACAGGTGATAGACAGAGGGGGTCATGTTTGATATTTGTTAATTGATCACCTGGTTTTCATTGGATCAGACTTGTGTCAGAATTATAATCAAGAAAAAGAAGTTGGGTGAAGGCAGTGAAACAGGTTTCTTTTGGTTTTGGAGAGTAATAATAAAAAATGGTAATAGCTTCTGTATTCATGCGAAAGTGAAACATTTAGGTAAAATAGCAGGTATATTGGGCCAGGGGTGTGGAGACCTGGGACCTAGGCCTGGTCCTTTATTAATAGCAGAGGTAACTTTGGGAGAGCTGCTTAACCATATTGGGCTTCAGTTTCTTACTTAAAAGCCCTGTCCAGTTCTGTGACAAATGGTTAATTCATTCTGGAGCTGAATTACTGATTGGAGGGAAAGTAACAGTGGTAAGACTTGACAGGGAGTCATGAATGTATTGAGATGCCAAATGAATTAGTTTTAGAATTAGTTTAGGTCATATCTGCTTGTGTAGGGAGAACCCAAGTGAATTGGTTGGTGTTTGAGAAATGAGTAGAATATGTAGAATTCTTTCTTTTCCAAAAGAGGAAACGTCTTGGGAAAGAAATCAGGGGGCCTTGGGTGGTGTATTTAATTCATTCATATATAGTGCCAATAAGAATGGGTTTCATGCAAGCCAAAGGGAACACTTAATTGTTCTAAACTTTGCATATTGCAGGGGTTGTAAATACAGTATCAAGATCTATTTAAGAAAGAGCCCACCAGCAGTGCCACGTTCGTCAAAGCCTGGGCAGGATGAATGTATGAGAATCATCTGCTTGCTGAGAATGCTAGGACAGTAGGGGTAGTTTAGCCACTGTGCTTCCTGGGTGGGGTCATTACTTGTGGGTTGATACATCATTTGGGATTAAGGAAGTATGTTCATTTCCTTTGGAAGATTTAGTTTTTTCATTTGCTCATAATACCTCCTTTATTCCAGCTGGTCTGCACATACTCTTGTTAGGTAAATGTTCCTAGAAAACTTCTTTTAGTAAGTTAAATTCTATTATAAAATGCCAGAGTCTATTGTCTAATATAACATGTCCAGTCATGAGGCTTCCAGAGACTTCTGTTACCCCTTGTGTACACTGTCTGGAGTTGCCTTACCCAGCGTCTCCGTTCACTGGTTCTAGAATACCCTGTTCAAGGCTCATTTCTTATAATGTTTTGTCCTCTGATTGCTGCAGTTTTATTTAAGTATTTCCTTCCTGAAGAATGAAAACTCTTGAAGGCTAGAGACTTTTGCCTTTATAGAGCGTGTCAGATGATTCATGAGTGTGATGATTAACTTGATTCATTCTTGAGATATCATCTTTCCAGAGAAGAATTATATTTCATTTTAGCACTTTATTTTGAACATTTCCTCTCATGTTTCTAACTTCATATTTACTTCGGGAGATATTTCAACAAGACCCTATGGAGAAAGGTTGTTCTTTAAAATTGGGCTTTTAAACATTTAAGGGATTATGGATATTTAGAATGATGTAACTCCAAAAGAATGGACTAGATAGAATGGTTCCTTTTAACCTGAAGAATCTGACATTCCCTGCTATTCCTCTGGCTAGAAGGAGCATGCTTCAATGCATAGTTATACATTTTTTTTTAAAGAGACAGGGTCTCGCTGTGTCACCCAGGCTGGAGTGCCGAGGCATGATCTTAGCTTACTGTAATCTCGAATTCCTGGGCTCAAGTGATCCTCCTGCCTTGGCCTCCCCAATTTTTGTTTTTAGCCATGAAAATCATAAAAAATAATTTTTCTAGCAACTCCTGCTCTTTTCATTAAACACATCCTAGTATTCCTGGAATTTTGTGATGCATTTTGGATGTGTGATGTGATAATATGAAGAGATGGCTAATTTAGGTAGCTGCTCACATTTCGTATTTGTTTTAATTTGAAAAGTTGGCATTTGAAAATGAATATTGTGTAAAAATGCTTTAGAGGAACTAAAAGATTGTTAGCATTTTCTGGTGAGTAAAAGTACCAAATTTCCAGATCCTAAATGTTATAGTTATGAAACATTTGAAGTATCTCTGAATTTACATATAGGCATTTCATTCATTTAGGCACTCGTTGATTTTTAACAGTTTTCATGATCAAAGGGAAAATGTGGGCTGAACTACAGAAGTAATAGATTCCGTCATATGTATAACTTATGTCACCAAAAAAGGATAGAGATGTCCAGTTAAAAAGCTGCTTGGAAATACTGAACTGTTCTTTCCACTATCAGGACATGTGATATCCCATCACATGTCCATCTGCGGAATAAGTTCTAGCCAGTCCTCAGTGGCCAATTAGTTACTAAGTTGGAATGAAGGCAGCAAGAGTGGGGATAAAGTGGAGGAGGGGCTGGCTTGGAGCTACTGGTGAATTGGGAGCATTTAGTAACACTGAATATGGGCATAGGGGTGGTGAGAGAGCGGAGAGAGAGAGTGGTGAGGGGTGAGCTGTGGGTTTCTCTGGCTTGGGTGCCTTGGAAGATGGTGCTAGCAGCCATTCACCAAGAAAGGAAATAAGAAGAAAGATCAGATTTGGGCGGGGGCATTCAGGCTATGAATATATGGCAGACACCAGGCTGTCTAATAAATTTTGAATGAACAAATCTGGGCGTGTTTCTTGTCAAGAAGGTAGACCTGATCTGCAGAGAGAGCTTTGGGATTTGTTGAAGCCATGGGCTTTAAGAACAAGGGCTTTGTCATAGGACAAATGCTGCAGAAAAGTCAAGGAGGACTGGGTGGAGCCATTAGCAGGTCTCTGGAGACTTTGAGGAGAGCCTCTTCAGTGAACTGGAGGTGGAGTGGAGGAGTGAATAGTGCAGAGGAAATGGGGAAACTGAGAGTAGCTGTTCTTCCATGAGGCTTGGCTGCCAAGGAAGGGACAGTGTAATAAAAGGAGGAGGCCACAGGTCAAGGGAGGTAGGGTTGTCATCATTTTTGTTTATTTTTAATGGAGAGCCAATTGAGTGGAAAGAAAGCTGAATGTCAGGAGAGTGAGGATGCAGGTGAGGAAAGGGGAGGGTTGCAGATGTCTGCCTTTACACTGGAAAGGGGGGCATTTGGATCCAGCCGGAGGAGGACTGCTTAGAAAGAAGACAGCTCATTTATGGTTGGGCAGGGGAGGAGTTCAATCTGGAAATGTGTATATGATACAAGAAAGGGGTGACAGGAGTTTGAGTTGGTGGCAGATGGATATTGGTGGAGGAGGTGGGCATGCCCGTGGTGGGGAGTGCATGGACAGAAGCCCACAACGGCACCAGGCAGAAGGCGGAGTGCTGGGGTATTTGGTGAACCAGCTGGTGCTGTGGCTAGAGCAGGGGGTGACACCCCTTGGGGTGTGGTGGGAAACTAGGCTGGAAAGGGAGGGTTGGCAGACTCCGAAGGGCCTTGCTTGCCAGGCTGAGGAAGGATTTTATTTTCTGAGTAAGGAGGAACCACTTAGAGAGAAGTAAAGTGGTCAGACCTATGATTTTGAAACCAACAGCAGTTTATGGCAGGGTTGAGAGAGAGAGAGAAGGAGAAGAGAGAGAGGGCGAAGCAGGGATATTGTTTGGGAGACTATTGCAGTAATCTGGGTAAAGGTAATTAGAGCTAGAAATAGGGTAGTTGCAATGGGAGAGATGAGGTGAGGATTACATAAGCTGAGTTGGCACATTGGCACCTGATTGACCAGGTTGGGACGAGGGATGGAAGGAGAGGAGGAAGAAAAAGGCAGCTGAGAGGATGGCCATGCCACTGTGGAAATAGAAAGCATGGGAGGAAGAAAAGCAGGTTTAGTGAGGTGGTGGAACAGTTTGGTTTTAGGCCATTCACTGAACATTTTTGTAGTGTCCAGCTGGCAACCAGAATTAGGGTGTGAAGCTCAGGACAGACCTCAGATCTCATGGAAGCATGAGATCATCATCCTTGAACTGGAAGTGGTTAAGATTTATTTGAAGGAACAAGAGAAAAGTTAATCTTGATGTGGATATGGACTAGAAGAGTAAACTTTGCAGACCATTTGCGTATATTTTTAACTTCCTTAGAAAAAGCCTTTGATGACCAGAATGTCGTCATGTCCCCCAAATAGCTCAAAATTAACATGATAAAAATAAGTTAGAAAATAAATTCAAGAAGTTTCAATAGAAATGCTGTTATCTTGATTGGGCTCTTAGCTTTTTCCTATCAGGTTAAAATCTGTTTCTTGAATCCTTTTATTTTATTTTTTAATAAGAGACTGCAGAAGACTGATAGGGACTAGCTGGTTGTATTTTTGAAAAGTCTTTGAAGATGAAACATTCTGAGTGTGGTGCCATGCATTTTATTTCCTGCTTTTGACACCAATGGATGGATACCTAATAATTAGATACTCTAATGCAATGTCTAGGGATGGATTAAAAATCTATCTCTTTTGGGGGAAATAGGCTGATTACAATATATTTTAGCTAAATACTGATTCATAGGGCCTTCCTTTGGATTGGCTGTAAAAATCTACATTTTTCTGCTTTCCTTCCCAAAATATATTAGCAAATAATACTGCTATTCTGTGGAAATATTAATTAAACAGAGTAAATTCTTTAAATCCTCTGGAATTTCCAGCAATGTGGTGGGTGTTCTAGAGTTTGTGTAGGGATGTGTGGTTTGGTTTGTTCTCCCCAACTCCTGCTACTTTCTGTTGAACTACGAGGGGACTTAAAAGTTCATGGAAAAATGGGATTACAAGATAAAAATAAAAAATACAAACTTTTATTTCTTAACATAAAGTCCATCAAGTTCAAGACACTCTTGTACTCAGAACTGAGTTCCTGGGAGTTTAACTGTGTCAATGTAGCCTTTTTTACATTATTAACTGAAGAAAAATGGGTGCCCTTTACAGAGTTTTTAAGATTAGGAAGCAAAAAGAAGTCAGAAGGGACCAAATCAGTACTGAAAGGTGGATGCCTAATGATTTCCCATCAAAACTCTTACAAAGTTTCCCTTGTTTGATAAGTGGACTGAGCAGGATTATTGTCATGGTGGAGAAGGACTCTCCAGTGAAGATTTCCTGGGCACTTTTCTGCTAAAGCTTTGGCTAACTTTCTCAAAACATTCTCATAATAAGCAGATGTTACTGTTCTTTGGCTCTCCAGAAAATGAACAGGCAAAATGCCTTGAGCATCCCTCAAAACTGTTGCTGTGACCTTTGCTCTTGACCAGTCAGCTTTTGCTTTGACTGGACCACTTCCATCTCTTGGTAGCCATTATTTTCATTGTGCTTTGCCTTCAGGATTGTCCTGGTAAAGCCATGTTTCATCTCCTGTTACAATTCTTCAAAGAAGCGCTTCAGGATCTTGATCCCACTTGTTTAAAATTTCCATTGAGAGCTCTGCTCCTGTCTGCAGCTAATATGGGCACAATGGTTTTGACACCCATTGTGTGAAAAGTTTGCTCAACTTTAATTTTTCAGTCAGAATTGTGTAAGCTGAACCAATTGAGATGTCTATGGTATTGGCTACTATTTCTTCTGTTAATCAAAGTTCCTCTTAAGTTGGGGCACAAACAAGATGAATTTTTTCCTCGATAATTGATGTGGATGATCTGGTGCTGCAGGTTTTATCTTCAGCATGTTCTTGTGTCTTCTGAAAACGAGTTATCCATTTGTAAACTGCTGATTTCCTTGGGGCATTGTCCCCATAAACTTTTCATAAAGCGTCAGTGATGTCACCATTCGTCCACCCAAGCTTTGCCATAAATTTGATGTTTGTTCTTCAATTTTAGCAGAATTCATGTTGCTCTGATAGGGGCTCTTTTCAAATTGATATCTTATCCTTCTTAGTGCCTCAAACTAGATCCTGTTCAGCCATGTTATAACAATTTAGTACGAGTTTATTTTGGTGCCAGAAAATTTTGAAATCCATGCATAGTTTTTTCATAATACGCATTTTCCGTGAAATTTTTGAAGACCCCTCATATCTGTATTCCTGCTTTTGTGATATCAACAAACATTTATTATGTGCCTGCTTTATACCCAGTGCTGTGCTTGACTCTGGGAATTCAAAGGGGAATAAGCCAGTATCTCTGCCCTCAAGAGCATGTGGCCTCATGGAAAGTCATAAAGACTTACCATTGTTGCTGCCTGTGGAAGAGCAGTGAAGAGCTCACTGATTGTTGATAACAATGATGGCTCTCATTTATGGCACACTTACAGTGTCTTTAACCTATAGCGATTCGTTTCATTCTCACACCAACCCAGTGAAGAGGGACAGTTCTCCTTGCACAGGACAGACAGAGGTTAAATAGTAGCTGGTAATAAGAGGAACCAGGACTAGAAACTGGGCAGCCTGGTGTGAGAACCCACAATTTTAAAAAGTGCTGAACAGTTGGGGAAGCCACAGTCTAGTTAGGGTGACTGTCACATTAGCGAAGATCAGGGGATGAAGACTCAGTGCGGGGTATGGGGGTCCACGGAACAATGGGATGGGAATTTATAGGGTTATGGTTATATTAAGCCTGGATGGACTAGTCTGAAGTCAAGTAGTAGAAGGTAAGATGGAGAGGGGCATGGGGACCAGATTATGAAAATAGACAGTGTCTCCTTTTATATCAAGGGTTACCATGAAATTCCTAAAACTATATATATTTATAGTTTTACATATATTAACATTTACTGTGGACATTCGAAGAAGCCTAGGACTTTTTGAATTTCCAGAATTCTTATTTCCATACTGATTATGTTCGTTGTTATCCAAAAAATGTCCATGTATAACATGGGTGGAAATTATAATGATTATAATGAGAGTTGCTCACAACTCCAAAGAAGTTAGGGAATTCTGCATGGTTTATTATAATTTAAAGAGCAGTCTGTAATTAGTAGGCTTTGGAAATTTGTTCAAGGAATGGTAAGTGAAGGAGTTCCAGAGGCTGGTTATATACTGCTGCATGTTTGTTTTCCTCTCAGATCAGAAAGAAAATTTAAAGGACCTGGGTGAGTTCCAGAAATCAAAGGAAGTCTCACACACCCTTATTGGCACACTAGGATTGCTCAGATGTGTGTAGTATTATTGAGACAGACAATGCACAGAGCTTTGTACTAGATACAGTTGGGTCATTAGAAGAGAGTCCTGCTTCCTCCCTATAAGGAATGCTCCAGGTTTATATGGGGAGACCAACACAGTATGATGCAACTTGTGAGCAATAACAGCTGTGTAAATGAGCATAGGGCAACCCCGAAGAAGTTAAATACATTTCAGGAGACCCGTAGTACTACTTGGTTTATTTTGTTGTTGAGCAGTGAGCACCTTGGGGGCTGAGTAGAAAAGCGCAGACCTAAATAGGAATACCTCCTGAAGGTGGGAGAAGCTTGGATTTGGGTTTTGGAAGGATGGAAGCTCAAACGGTGACTGAGTGGGTGTCTTTATTTTTCTGTAGAAAAAGTACTGGTGTGTATTTTGAAAAGGCTAGGATTGCCTCAAAAGAAAATGCCATGTGTCTCTAATAGGGATTATCTCCAAGGATAGGTGGGTAGTAGGAGTAGTTACTTTCTGGAAATACTGCAAAGTATATGTGTGGCTAGGATAGTTCTAAAATTAGGATGCTCCTTTCTACTCTTTTCTATAGTTCATCAAATCAGATATTTCTACTAGAGAATCCAAGATTGTAATAGAGAGGAAATTATTTTTGAACTATTATATTGTTAAGGTTTCTTGAAGTAGGTCAAAATGTTAGGAAAGAGGATTTTTCTTTTTTTGCTATTATAAAGTTATAAAAGTAGTATGAATACCTGTTAGTTGCTACCCAGCTTAAAAGATGAAACATTGTAGACACAATTGAAGCTCATAGATCTCACTTCCTGGCCCCATTTTCTCTTTCCCTCCCTTTCCCCCAGTTCATTTTTATCATTGTCATTCATGTACTTTATATTTTTACTACAGGTGTCTGTATAAGTATTCATCATTAATAGTGTTATTTTATGTGCTTTTAAAACTTGTAGAAGTGGTGTTATATTGCATGTTTTCTTTGGTAGGTTGCTTCTATTGTTCAACCTTGTTTTTGAGATTGGTCCTTGTTATTCTAGTTCATTCTTTTGAACTACTCAACATGCCATAGTGTATCCATTTTCTTGTTGATGGACATTTAATTATTATTTCCTCCCATTTTTCTCTATTACAAATGATATTGCAATAAACATCTTTATGTGTGTGAGTGGAGTGGAATTGCTTAGTCATAGGGAAGGGAATGTACATTCATGTTCATAGGCTACAGCCTTAGGTAGATTCTTCAGTTCCATCTTTGAAATGGGAAGCTTTGAGGATTAAGAAATTATCTTTTAAACTTGGATCCTGATATTTTCTTGAAGCTATAATGGAACTATGAATACTGCGGTTTAGGGGAAAAAATAGAGTACAGAATAGGTACTCTACTTACTGTGTGTTAATGGTGTATAACTTGTGATTTATGTAAAGTTCTGTTTAATTCAAATGATACCCAGTTGCATATCTTCTTCAAGGACCATAATGAGAGACTCTGTAAAAAAGAAATTCCCAAACTGTGTTTCTTTGGTTTGTCAGGGCCCATTTGAAATTTGACTTACAGTGAATGTGGCTTAGTGGGACAGGGGAGACTTTTGAACAGATAATAACATTTTTTGTGGTCTTTAAAATTTCTGTAATTTAATAGTGGTGGCACATGCCTGTAGTCCCAGCTACTCGGGAGGCTGAGGCAGGAGGATCACTTGAGCCTAGGAGTTTAAGACCAGCGTGGGCAACATAGTAAGACCATGTCTCATTAAAAAAAAATTATAATTTTTTTTTTATAATTTACTTGAAACTCTCTTTTTAAACCCTCATGTCTCAAAGTGATCAAGTAGAGGGAACAGGTGCCTAAATTATGAAGAATGGCATAAATCATGACAGGGTCTTTTTGAAATCACCTGGAATGCTCCCCTTGGGTGAAAGAAGGTTCTGTTTTCTTATCGTCTCCTTCTGCTCAAGTTGTCCAGGTGTAGTTTGTGGTTTCCAAGATACCTGTTGGACTGGCTTTAGGCTGATAATATCAGTTCCTTTATATTTCACCACATCATTTTTAGAACTTTTATGTAACTGCCCTCTTCAATGAGGTCCTAAAACAATTTTGCTATTATGGTGTAGTTGCTTCTCCAAACATTTTTTACTTACTGGTAAGAATCAGTAAGAGAGCTACTTTTCACGGATCTTGGCCACAAGTTGTGTTGGCAGAGATCTTGAGGGAATGTAACATGAAAGATCTCCTTCCCATGCTATGATGAAGAAATGAGGGGTAAACTGAATTTATGCAGATTTAATGTAGGTGATCTATTTGATTTATCTGAGGCTTCTAAGGGTCCTTCCAGATAGTTTGACTTAGAACCGTTTAAAAAAATGGACTATATTACTTTCATTTTAATTAATTAATTTTTTACAACTTTATTGAATATAACTAATATACAAAAAACCTGCACATATTTAATGTATACAGTTTGATGAGTTTGGACATATGTGGTGTGATACCATCACCACAATCAAGGTAGTAAACATATCCATTGTCTCCAAAAGTTTCCTTGTGTCACTTTTTTGGGAGTAAGAGCACATAACGTGAGATCAACCCTCTTAACAAGTTTTTAGTATACAATACCGTATTGTTAACTGTAGGCACTGTGTTGTATACCATATCTCTAGGGCTTATTCATCTTGTATAACTGTAACTTTACACCCATTGAACAATAACTCCCCATTTCCCCCTCCTCCCACCCCCTGGCAACCACTTTTTTGATTTTCTGCTTCTCTAAGTTTGACTATTTTTAGATACCTCATGTAAGTGGAATCACGCATTTGTCCTTCTGTGACTGACTTATTTCACTTATAGTAATGTCCTTAAGGTTCATCTGAGTTGTTGCAAATCGTAGGGTGTCCTTTTTTAAGGCCAAATAATATTCTACTGTATATATATGGTATATACCCCCCCCACAATTTCTATATCATTCTTATTTAATGTTTTTGAGTCAGACCTTCTTAATGTCAGTGATCATTTGGGTTGTTTCCATGTGGCTTAGAGCTTTAAAGCAGGTGATATTAAAGTTGAAAATAAATGGGAAACCCCATGGATGTGGGATCTAGTGGATCTGTACAGTTGTCAAGACTGGATTTGAGAAGTAACTCACTCCAAGGGACATTTAAGCAGTTAATCTGTTCTTGAATACCAGCATTTCTTTAGTTGTCTGTAGCCTCCCTTGTGACTCTCTAAAGTACCTAGTTATTCTTATCCCTGTACTTGGAGCCATCTATAATAATTATAATTATTTGTTGCAAATTATGTTTTCTATTGCATTAGGCTCCCTTATAAGCAAATGTGCTCTGGTTGACAGCTTATTTAAATTGTTTGCTTTATCCTCTGACCTAGCAATTCTACTTCTAAAAATTTACCCTAAGGAAAGAAGTCAAGGATGTATATAAATATTAAATATCTCTTACAAGAAGCCTTATCAAAGCATCGTTTTTAATACTGGGAAATCTGGAAATAATTTAAAAGCCCAACCTCAAATCTGAACCACTCAGATATGTAGACATTCAACTATTTAAGATTATTTGTAGGGTGCAGTGGTTTAAAAGTATAGGTTCTGGATCTTGACTATGTGAATTCTTTTTTTTTTTGCTTTGTTTTTAGAGACAGGGTCTTGCTCTGTCACCCAGGTTGGAGTGCAGTGGTGCAGTCATAGCTCACTGCAGCCTCAAACTCCTGGGCTGAAGTGATCCTCCTGCCTCAGCCTCCTGAGTAGCTGGGTCTACAGGCACACACCACCACACCTGGCTTATTTTATATTTTGTAGAGATGGGGTCTTGCCTGTGTTGCCCAGACTGGTGTTGAACTCCTGGCCTCAAGTGATCCTCCTGCCTTGGCATCCCAAAGTGCTGGGATTATAGGCATGAGTAATCGCCCACAATCTTAGACTATGTGAATTCTAATACATATCCCCACATCCATAGGGTTTCCCATTTGTTTTCAATTTGACATCATCTGCTTTAAAGCTCTGAATCACATGGAAACAACCCAAATGATCATTGACATTAAATAAGAATAGCTTATTTAATGACATTAAATAAGAATGACATAGAAAATGTGGCACATATATATATATGTGTGTGTGTATATATATATATATTTATTTATATACACAGTAGAATATTGTTTGGCCTTAAAAAAGGAAACCCTATGCCACTTAGAGCTTTGTGACCTTGGGCAAGTTTCCTAATGCAATTTATAATTGTAATTGTTCAACAGCTCTCCTTGGGTTATTTTGACTATCAAAGTAGTTATTAATACATGTGAGATGCTTAGAACATGCCTGGTCCATAGTAAATGTTCCATAAATATTAGCTGCTATTGTTATTATTGAACTATTTGATGTACAGATATTCACAGAATTTTTTAAATGGAAAAGATTTTTAAAACAGCATGTGTAGTGTATAATTAAATATAAGAATAAAAAAAAAAACTGGAAGGATCTACCTCTTGGGTGAGAAGATAGTCTCTTTTTGATTCTGTGTTTTTTCTTTCCTACAATGGTCCTATTTTGTTTTTGTAATAGAAAAAAAATTTTGCCTATGAATTTTATTCTGGGGTTTTTGGGTAAAAACACCCAGAGGTTACTGGCAGGTTAATCCTAAAAAGGACAATTTGATTTTTCACTTTATCTCAGAGTTGCATTTGTTCCTCATTGATTGACTAATTATTTAAATAAAGTAAAGATTCATTGTGGCGTGTATACAGTTGTGTCAAAAATACATTTTCATACAAAGACAACCACCTAAGGGTAACCTTAAAATTGTATATAGTTTGTTAATCTTATTGTGGTATATCGTTTTTCTTAAATACAGTTTCCTGTTCTTTTGCTTTTGCATGTCGACGCTGCTGAAAATAAATATTTTGCTCTGCAGGGTTAGTAAGCCAAATGAAGTGGTATTTATAATTTGAGGAAATAGCCTAAACTATCATCAGTTAAAATTGCATTAAAAAGCCTGGAGCACTTTGATTAGAGTTTTTAAGGTAGGGAATCAGGAATATTCTAAATAGCCTGTGCCTATGCTGTTAAAACTGTTCCTGAAGGTAAAGGTGGAGAGAGGAAAAGAGTACCAGAGCGGCTGGGGGAAGCCTAAAGTGAACAGCAGCTGAAAGCTCAAGATTTCTCTGGAGCATCCTGTGTTATCTTAGCACAGATCTTAGTCTTCTTAATATCTGTTTACATATAAATATGTTTTCATCTAAATTTTTAAGTAAGATTGCCTTGGATACATATGTCACAGTTATCCTGTGACTTCCGGTGTCTCTGGGGATACCCAGAGGTTTGTGTGTATGCTAGTTTGAGAAGCCAGGCCTGGGCAGCATGAGGATTTTTATATTGGTTAAGGTGGGAATTATTTATGGCTTACATGCTGTGAGAAAGGTTCTCTGAATTTATTCAATAAATATTGAACAAATTTACATCCTTGCCAGCTAATTCTCTGCTGGGTTGAAAATTTTTATGGGGTGGCCTGAAAGGGAGTGAAGGAAATGAACAAATAATTACGGTGAACCATTATGAAGTGACGAGTATGTGCCAGGTATTAAGTGCTTAATTATGTTATTTCTGTTAATTATCATCAGAGTAACTCTATGAGATAGCTTCTATTATCACCCTCATTTATAGGAGGAAGTACCTGAGAGATGAATTTTTTCTTTCTTTAAAAATATTTTCATTTTGGAAAGGTTGTGTGCTTTAGACTTATATTCTGTTTCATTAAGCCAAACCTATTAGCCTTCTATCCTGTCTCCCCATCTCTTACAAAAAACAAGATAGAAAAAAAGTTTTACTCCTGAGGTTAAGAATGGGTTATGTTGTATCTTCACAGAATCATCTTTATTTGTGTAGATGTTTGAATTTTTTAAATTGAAGTATAACTTACATACAATAAAACGCATAAATCTTAATTGTACAACTTAGCGAGCCTCTCTCTGTATGTTTAACTACCACCCGGATAAAAATACAGTACATTTTTGTCACCCTGGGAGGTTTCCATGTGTTCATTCCCAATCAGTCATCTTCCTAATGGTTAGAACCACTGTTCTGACTTTTATCACCACAAATTAACGTTGCCTCATCTTGAATTTCATATAAATGAAATCATATAGTATGTACTCTTTTGCAGCTGACATCTTTTGCCCAGTGCAATGTCATGTGGTTCATCCATGTTGTTGCATGGATCAGTTATTCTTTATTGCTGTGTGGTATTCTCTTGTGTGAATATACCATAATTTATCCATTCTTTTGATGAACGTTTGGATTGTTTTCAGCTGCTTTGAACATTCTTGTAGTTCATGTCTTTTGGTGGACATAGGTCCTCATTTCTCTTAGATATATTCCTAAGAATGGAATTGCTGCATTGTAGAGTAGGTGTATGTTTGGCTTTAGTAGATATTACTAGTTTTCCAGCCCAGTTAGACTAATGTACATGCTCACCAGTAGTGTATGAGAGTAGGATTTGCTCCATGTCCTTGCCAGCAGTCTTTTTAGATGTTCATTTTAATTGTGTCTTCAAGTAGGGAGTGTGAGAGTTTGCTGATTAGTGCAGCTTGGATGGGATGAAGATAAATTACCAATATACAGCATAAAGCTTTGCTCAGCAACTTATTCAGATAGCAGTTGTTTCAATGACAACCAAAAAAAACCCACAAAAAACAAAAAAAAAACTGGTTGAACCCTACCCATCTACTTTTTCTTTAAGCCATCCTTGTCAAAATTGTAGTCTAATTATGCTTATGTTCGTCTTCTGGTATAAGAGACTTATCATTTTCCCCCTTACATTCATGCTGAACTATTAAAAATTCACTGTACTTCAGATTCCTATGGGAAACCTCATACTTCAAAAGGGATCAGTGTTTGGTTTCTCCCCTCTCCATTTTTCTTTCAAAATGGAGTGAAAGACCCAGGAAAAATATGCCTGTGTGTACATTTTGAAGATCCAATAACAATAACAACAGCTATAATATTTATTGAGGGCCTCCTCTGGGTTGGGCTCTGTGCTAAGTGATTTGTGTTCCTTAACTCATTTACTTTCCATCACAACCCAGTGAGGTATTAGGTACCGTTACTATTCCCAGTTTATAGATGAGGAAGCTAAAGCTTTGAGAAATTAAGTAATTTGCTCAAGTTTATCCAGCTAGTAAGTGTGGAAGCTGGAATTTTAATCTAGGTCTGTCTAACTACAAAGGATGAAATTAGGCTCCCTGCTTATGATTATTAGTTTCTCTACATAGTTACAATTCACCAACCCAATTTCTTATCTTTTTAACTGAACCCCTCCCCCTAAATTCTGGCAAAAGATAAATGAAACCCATATTTGTTTTTTCCCAAGGTTATTTTTAGTCTCTCAGAGGAGTATAAAACAGAACAAATGAGAAATAGGCCCAGTCTTCAATAGTACTGTATGTAGCACCTAAGGCTGGAAATGCATATGGCCAGCCATGACATAGAAAATGCAGAGAAAAGGTCCTGAGGAGGTGCTGGGGCTGTTGGTGGTACCAGGCTTTGTGCAGGAGGTATTTGGGCTGTGCTTTGCAAAGTGGCTGGATCTCAGACATGTGGGCACTAGAGGTTGGACTGGGGGTGGAGGTGGAATCTGTGCATCAAACTGCAGATACTTGTGTTTGATGGGTGTGTATGTGGCAGGCATAAACTTGGTGAGTAGGTGGCATCCAATCCGGACCAGGTCAAGGAGACTCTTGAATGTATGACCATGTGGCTTTTGAGGCATTTCCCACTTTGGGAAGATTAGTTGGGCAGTGATGTGGCAACAAGTGGAGGTGGAGAGGCGGGTGGAGAATTTGCAGTAGAATATTGGTCATGTGGGACTGAAGGTCAGGAGGTAGATCTGGGCTGGAGACGGAATCACAAAACTGGTTGTAGGAGCCATGGATGTGGACAGAGGCTCCCAGCTAGAGCTCTAGGGTAGTGGATTAACCAAGGGTGGGTTGTCAGGATCACTCATAAAGCTCTGGAACATACTCTGGCTTGGTCTGATCTTAGAACTTCTGATTGGTGGTTCTGGGAACACAGTAGCCATCTTGATTTTACATGTATCTTGGCTTCTTCTAATGCACTTTTCTTGCCCACCTTGCAGGTAAGAAGCAGTCAGGAAAGTGGGTCTAGGATACCCTTTTAGGACATACTCATGATCTCAGGGTCAGAACTCAGAAGAAATTCTGCCATCTTGATAGCCAAGGAAGCAGTGTTAAGTGTCTCGAAAAGGTCTTGTTTCCAAAGTTGTCATGCCATCCCTACTTAAACACTTCCAGAACAAAGAGCTTGTCAACTTCCAGGGCAGCCATTTTTGGGCAATTTTGAGGATCAGAAAGGCTTTTTGGTGAAATAAACTAAACTGTCTCCCAGCATAGCTTTCACAGAGTGTGTCTTGCAGGGAGCACAGGCTAGTCCACCCTACACATGCTATTCTTTCTTTCTGTCTTTTTTCTTTTGAGACAAGGTCTCTCTCTTTTGCCCAGGCTGGAGTGCAGTGGCATCATCATAGCTCACTGCAACCTCAAACTCCTGGGCTCACTCTATCCTCCTGCCTCAGCCTCCCAAGTAGCTGGGACTACAGGTGCATGCCATCACACCTGGCTAATTTTTCTTATCTTTTGTAGAAATGGGGTTTTGCTATTGCCCAGGCTGGAGTACAGTGGTGCAATCATAGCTCACTGTAACCTCGAACTCCTGGGCTCAAGCGATCCTCCTGTCTTAGCCTCCCGAGTAGCTAGGACTACAAGTGTGTTACCACGCCCAGCTAATTTAAAAAAATATTTTTTTTGTAGAGGTCTTGCTATGTTGCCCAGGCTGGTCTTGAACTCGTGGCCTCAAGCAATCTGCCCAACTCGGCCTGCCAGTGTTGGGATTATAGGAGTGAGCCAACACACCTGGCAATACTCTTCATGGTTATAAAGACAGTTTTTAGTTTCTCCCCAGTTTTCCTTTTTCTCCACCCTAAACATCCCCATTGTACTCTTGCATAGTTTTCAGAGCCTTCATTATGATTCCCTCTAAACTGTTCCTCTGTACTAGTGTTGCTTTACAAATAAGTCACCCCAAAATTTAGGTGTTTTGAGTAGCACTAAGTTGAATAGGACCATTTATTCCTCTCCTGTTATGTAGATAATACATGTCTGCATTTTTGGGAGGGGAGAGGTGAGGGATCCCCAGTGTAGACCTTAAATGTACCTTTAATTCCATCTTGGGTTCACCCTTATTTGAGCCTGTGTTATCTGGCTCACTCTCTTAGGTGTCATTTGCCAATTTGATAAGCAAATTTGATCATCTCTGTGAAGAAGAGGAAGCAGTGTCTTAAAGCAAGACCGAGGCAGCTCTGCTATGATGTCTCTATCACATGACTCCTGTACTGTGCTGTGCTTAGTGATGAGCTTACTGATAAGGCCAAACTCACATATTTAGTCAAAATCTCACTAATGAGTTGTCCTCAGCATGCTAAAATAAAAATCGCTTTTTTTTTCTTTTACTTCAGGAGCTGTTTATTTGTAGAGGAGTTGTAGGAGTCTTGCAAAAAGCCTTTTCCCGTACCTTAAATAGTTTTGATAAACTGATTTGCTGTTTTAGATGTTTTGTGTTGATTATTACACATTTTTGCTTAAAACATATCACACTCATTGGAAAATCCTTGCACTGAGTATTTACTTTAGTCACACTTTCCTGTGAAGTTTATGACTTGTGCATGTGAGATTGTGTGGCTGGCTTTTTGCCTTTTGCCTCTTCCATTAGTAACACTGATTCCTTACATGCTTATGAAGTGGTTTCCAAGAGGTGTTTGCTATGTGTGCTCTGCTGCATTTGATACAAAGAGTTTTGGTGTTGATGTTTGAAAATGCCACATAACCATATACAGAGCTAATTTACTAAGGATATACTACTGCCTTTCAGACACTTAAAGCTGTACTTTTTTCATGCTCCCTTCCCCCCTTTTAATTTTTATTTTTAAATTAATTATTTATTTTTTAGAGACAGGGTCTCTCTCTGTCACTCAGACTGAAGTGAAGTGGGGCAGTCATAGTTCATTGCAGCCTTGAATTCCTGGACTCGAGTGATCTTCCTGCCTCAGCCTCCCAAATAGCTGGGACCTCGGGCGTGTGCAACCAGGCCCGGCTCAAGGACTGTGATTTTATAGACATTATGTCCATCTTGTAGAGGAAACAGATGGGTTAATTTATTTGCTCAGCTGGTACTTGAGAAGACTCTGAGAGTGTCCAATGCAGAGATTGATGAGAACTTGTTGCTCTTCATTCAGTGTTGTTTTTTGCTTTACGTTACTTCTAGGAGAGTTCCTTGAATATATTATGGAATTATGTTGTGGTTACCATAGTAATCACACTCTTATTATTTTCTAATTGTGTGGAACTTAGAAAACTTTGATTCTGTTTCAGTATGTAATGCACAGTGTAATTTTATTTATGAAGTCTTGGTGGTTCTATTAGTTTGGGGCTGCCGTAACAAAGTACCACAAACTGGGTGGCTTAAAACGATAGAAATTTATTGTCTCATAGCTCTGGAGGGTAAAAGTCCTAGCCTGAGGTGTTGGCCCCATTGCTTCCTTCTGAGGACGTGAAGGAAGGATCTGCTCCATGCCTTTCTCATTGGTTTATGTATAGATGGGGGTGTTCTACCAATGTCTTCCCATCATCTTCCCTCTGTGCGTGTCTGTGTTCAAATTTCCCTTTCTGTATTTTGTTTTTTTTAGAGACAGTCTCACTCTGTTGCCCAGGCTGGAGTGCAGTGGTACGATGATCACAGCTCACTGTTACCCCAAACTGCTGGGCTCAAGTGATCCTCCTGCCTCAGTCTCCCGAGTAGCTAGGACTATAGGTGTGCCCCACTGTGCCTGGCTGATTTTTAAAATTTTTTGTGTAGACAGGGTTTTGCTGTGTTGCCAAGCTGGTCTCAAACTCCTGGGCTGGAGTGATCCTCCCGCCTTGGCCTCCCAAAGTGCTGGGATTACAAGCGTGAGCTACCATGCCTGGCCGAATTTCCCCTTCTTATAAGCACACCAGTCATATCGGATTAGAGGCCACCTTAATGGCCTCCTTTTTTTTTTTTTTTTAACTGGTATTTTTTTAACCTGACTTTAGCCTAAGATGGCCCAGTGAACTCAGTGAAGAAGTTTGGGCATGAATGTTTTTAAATAGTTACAATGTCAGTGAGATACAATGTGGAGGCCTTGGCCATCCCTACCTAGATCATGCGATATCTGATCTTCCCACAGTCCCAATAAAAGGGGACTGCCAATGGACAAAAGGCTGATTTCCCCTGAGCCAAAGCCCCCTAAACCCAATAGTTCCTCAGCACTTAGGCCCATTTGGTGAGCTCAGTAAAGGTCTTACTTAAAAAACCAGGCACTTGAACGCATTTCTTAGATTATCTCAATTATGTTAATATGACCATTAAAATTAATTTATAGCTTAAGCACATCATTTTAGAACCAAAAAAGAACACCCCACCCCCATCTAATGGGGTCAGACTATCAAGTAAATCGCAAGTGGGCAAGTGGTGATTAATCACAAATGGGCCTTTTGTGCATGAACTTGGAGAAAGTGCTGTGCACATAGGTGGAAACCAGCCTAATGCTTACTCTGCTAATGGTCTCATTTTAACTTGATGACCTCTGTAAAGACCTTATCTCCAAATAAGGTCACATTGTGAATCACTGGGGGTTAGGACTTCAACATATGAATTCGAGGACGGGGGACACAAATCAGTCCTTAACAATCTTTAACAACCTACCAGTAACATATCTACAGAGCACTGTCTGCAGGATGATGACCATGGATCCCAGCTCAGAGGCTGGCCCTCAAGGATCACCAGGTTGGCAGAGGGCAGTTGTTAGTGGGTTCCCTTCTCCATGGGTCATAAGCAAGTCCATTTCAGAAAGGATAATGTTGCTCCAGTGTCAGCTTGCCGGTTCTCTCTCTGTTCTCCCCTTTCTAATTCTAATTAAAATCAATCTTATAGCACTGGAAAGAGTCATTTCTACTTTGGCACAATAATCTTGCCAGTAGTCTTAATTCAGTGACGAGATTGCCTTCTCTCATCTCCAAGTAAATGATTTCAGTAATTTTCTCCTTTGTTCTTTGCATTAACTTCTGAGAATACTATCTAAAAAACTACTCATATGCTATGATTTACTGGCTGTCAAGAACTAATTACACCCATACCTGTCCCAAGGGAAATCAGCTCCAAGTGAGAGGGGGGGATTTAATTAAAAACTGGTTATGGACAAAGTATAGGCTTTCCTCTAAGCTGCGCTGGTATGGATCTGTAGGGGTTTTCAAATCTATGTAATGCTCATAGTTTTTAATTTCGTATTTAGCACTCTGTGATGATAAGTAAATAATTTACTTTCTTTTAAAGCTTGTGATGTCGCATTTCTTCATTGCTTCATTTAAGAGGATGCAGCATCACAATTTTAAACAATACATATTACTAAATGAAGTGTTGTTTAGTGGCTCGCACATACTGTCTTTGACGGGAGAGAGGCAGAAATCTGCATAGACCAGGTGCACAGATTACTCTGCCCACAGGATAGCAAAGAGAGTCTGATGCCCTGAAGAGGAGCTCTCTCCTGAAATGCATATCTTAGCCACTGTTATTTCTTTTAAGTTTTTTAATTGTATAAAACAAAACCCATAAAACAAAAAATGTTACTGTTTTAGGAACATAGCATATATCTAGTGTTTAAAAAATCATAAATTCTTTTTTTTCCTACCTGGGATCTCAAGTTAATTGGGATATGCCTAGTAACAAAATTTCTGAACACAATATTTACTGGAAAGAATTGTTTTTGAGGTTATTTGTGATTATATATATATATATATGCATTTGATGGTAGTGGACGAGTGTTTGTTGTACTCTTAAGTACTTGCTAGGTACTGTGGGAGATGTAGGAGTGTAAGAGTACCTATCAACTAGATTATAAAGTTTAAGATTGTATTAATGGGAAGGAGTGTGCTGTGACTGTTTGGGGTTTATTTTGGATTGATGAAAATGTATACTGAGATTGTGGTGATGGTTGTACAACTTTGTGAATATACCAAGGCCATTGAATTGTACACTTATGGCAAAATTTTATGGTATGTGAGTTAAAGCTCAATAAAAATGTTTTTTAAAAAAAGATCTTAATGAATTTGCAGTGCTGAAAAGATTTCAGAATTGTTTGTGATTCCCAGCTTTCCTTTTTCCAGTTTTCCAGCTCTCCCAAAGCAGTTGCAGTGAAAGATGCAGAATAGCAAACAACTCTTATCTTCTGGTGGTGGAGAAATACTGAGTGGCCCCAAATTTGTGCAGTGAAAGTTGTTTACACAAGCCTGAGTCTGTAAGCTCAGAGATAAGAAAAATTACACCAGGCTGAAGGCCCACTCAGGGAAAAACCTACCAGAGAAATGGCCCTGCCTGCCTGATGGAAAATCAGGATTTCCTGATTTTGGTCCCTTAACTTGTGGACCACTCTAGGCTATCATCAAAGTAGTAGTCTAAAGTAAGAGCAAAATTCTGACACATATGACAACCATCCTGACACATATGTTCCTCCATCCTCAATGGATGAACCTTGAGGACATTATGCTACATGAAATGAGCCAGTCACAAAGGGACAAATACTGTATGATTTCAATTATATGAGGCACCTAGAGTAGGCAAATTCGTAGAGATAGAAAGCAGAATGGTGGTTAAGGGAAAAGGGAATTAGTGTTTCATGGGTACAGAGTTTCAGGTGGGGAAGATGAAAACGTTCTGGAGATGGACAGTGGTGATTGTGGCACTTAATGCCTCAGAGCTATACACTTAAAAATTATTAAAATGGTCAGTTTTATGTTGTATATGTTTAACCACAATAAAATAAATTTTTTAAAAGTAAGAGTAAAATCACTTAGAGGAAAAGAGAGGATGGGACGAGGGTACTTGGATTCCCACCAGACTGAGCCCCCTTCTGGTGGCCTTGCCTCTGCTACTGCCCTCTGGGTGTCCGAGGGACAATGTGGATGCCCAGCTCAGTCCTTGACCGGCACCACCTCTGCGCTAGTCCTTCCACCAGTCACTCACGGGGCATCTCCTGTGTTCCAGATACTCGAGTGCCTTGGCACTGGGGCAGGATGAAAGTGTACCCCCAAGGCGCTTATAGTCCAGAGGGAGTTTGGGAAAAACGAATTTGCTTAAAAAATATAGTCAGGTTGCATTGTGCTCCTCTGTGGTTAGAAGTGCAGGTGGTGTTATTTGGGTAGTACTTGGGGAGTGACCATCAGATGTCTGGAAACCTAATGTAAAGCAGTAAAATCAACATGTGGGTGAAACTTGATATCTGTAGACATACTCTTTTAAAAGAGTGTCCCTAGAAGAATGAGACTTATCTGTAGTAAAAATTCTTCACCGGATGAAGATCCTCCCGGTGTCAGAGGAACTACAGTTTTGGTGAGGAGCCACTAGCCTGAGGTTATCTGCTGGCTACAGTTTCTTGAGGCAGCATATAAAGACACAGGCAGTTCTTTAAGAATTGATGGACAAGTCATGGAAGAGATTAAAATACAAACGTGAAACAAAACATGCTTACAGATCACTGTATAAACACGTGAAAGTGAATTTTACTAAGAACAGATTTTGGAAAAGAATCATGAAAGTCCACTGGGCCAGTGACCAAGAGCCTACAGACATTAGTTTCAAACACATTCCTTGGTCCCATCATTGTTTTTAGAGTGATCATTCTTGAAGGCAGCCTTCATCTGTTAAATAAGTTCTTTGCTGAGGGGTTGGGGGAACTGGAGAGAGAGGTGAAATGGGGTAAGGATGCAGTATTTTAAGGACAGTTTGAGATACAAAGTAATTTCCTGGTAAGATTAATTTCTTCCTAAATGAAACCTGGACTGTGATGGTTCTCTTACTAATGAAAAAGAGCAAACTGGACAAGTTTGGAAGAGCTGGGTTCTTAGCTCTCCTAGTGAATTCTGAGGCTGTGTCTTGCGCACACTTGAAAAAGTCGATTTAGGATGAGGGGGGATCCATTTTTGTGGACTACCTTGTTTTGTTTCATTGTGTTTTTAGAGAAGGGTGTGTATGTGTGTGTGTGTGTGTCTTGCTCTGTCACCCAGGCTGGAGTGCAGTAGTGTGATCACAGCTCATTGCAGCCTCAAACTCCTGGGCTCAAGTGACCCTCAGCTTCCTGAGTAGCTGGGACTACAGGTGCACCACCACACCTGCCTAATTTTTCTATTTTTTTTTGATAGAGATGGGGGGTCTCGCTATGTTGCCCAGGCTGGTCTCAAACTCCCGTCTCAAGTGATCCTCCTGCCTTGGCCTCCCACGGTGCTGGGATTACAGGTGTGAGCAACAATCCATAATATAGCAAATTTTGAAACGAAATTTAGAAGAATCAAGTGCTAACAATTATTAACCTAATGTTGCTGGAAACAAATCCCTTGTTTTTTCAAGAAGAGAAAAAGTAGACAATAATGACACTAAAAGTGATACTTCTTTATTTTCACTTGCTCACAATTCCATTATCATTAATCAATTCAGGAGCCATTGTAATAGGCACTTTAAAGGAAACTATCAAAGAGTGACCCCCATTGTGTCTAAGGGTGTGTATACTGAGGAGTTTATATGGGCTAGTGTTGTGAGAAAACTGCTGCTTGAACCTGGGTTGGTGCTATTAGGGACAAATACAACTTTATGTTTCATAAGGAAGGTTAATACTTTGTCATGCTTCTAATTTCTTGGCCTTTAAGGAGAAGGTCACAAAATCTTTAAAAAAAAAAAGGTAGTGACTGTCATTTGCCTTTTCCCTATAAAAGCAGGGAGATTTCTTTTTAACATATATTTTCCCCCAAATGACTAAAATAATATATACTCAATGTAGAAGACTTGGAAATTAGAGAAATGGAGAAGTTTCTGAAAAAATGTCTTTCTTTTAGGGTGACTGTAGGTTTTGCTTTGAGGTGAGAAGAGAGCTTTGTCCCTGTTGACTTATCTCATCCTCAGCAAACCTTCCCCTGCCTTCTCTGATCTCTTGAATTTGGAGGATTTGGGAGACAGCCACCTGGTCAGCTCTTCCCATCGACTTCTGGTCTTTTCCATAGAAGCACCAGAAGCTTTCCTTTGATTCATTGTTAGACATTGACTTCAGTGGTTCATTTAATAGAATGCCTGCCTGCAGCCCCCTACTTGTGAACGTGTGCTCCCAGGGTTTGTTTCCAAGTCTGAGGCTTGAAGATGAATGCATTGTAGAGGGAAAGAACCCTTGTTCTGGAGACATTGAGTTCAGATCCTGGCCTCAGTCGTTGTGGACAAGTTAAACTCGGTTTGTGCATATGTATAATAAGTGGTAATAATTGTTAGATAAAATTATCTGATTTACCTGGTGCATAGCAGGCTCTCAGACGGAGTTTTCTTCCTGGATGCTATACACACAAAAACCTGTTTGTCTCTTTCATTCACAAATGTGTATTGGAGGCTGAGGCGAGGCGGGAGGATTGTTTGAGCCCAGGAATTCACGTTCAGCCTGGGCAACATAGTGAGACCCGGCTTCTAAAAAAAACAATTGTATTGAGCACCAACTGTTTGCCAGGCCTTGCTGTAGATGCTGGAGACTAAAATAGAGGGGAAAAAAATCCCTGCCTTTGTAGAGTTCAGATTCCTACAGGGGAAGTAAGTATTAAACAAGATAATTGTCTAAATATATGATATGTTAGATTAGTGGTAAGTGCCAAGAAGAAAGTAAAGCTTTGGTGGGAGGGAATGTGGGGGGTGTATGTGTGTGTGGCCTTTGGATGTACATAAAGAGTGCTTAGAATAGTGTCAAGCATTCAATAAATTTTAGCTATTATATGTGTTAACACTGTATTATATCTTTTGTTATAAAACTCAGAGCTTTAAATAGAAAGTGGAGGGGCCACTTTCTTGGAAAAAGTGCTCAGTGCTGGAAGCAGTAATTATGAAAGTGCCATATTTGGAGCGTACACGTAATGTTGACCCCCACCCCCACCCCACCGCATCCTTCCCGCACTGGCACTTCTCTCTTCAAATCTCCCATCTCCTCACCCCCTCACCCGTTCGTTCCCTGGGGCCATTTTGGAGGAATAGTTTTAAGGAAGGAACCACAGATTTCTATGTAACAAAGGCCTTCTTGTGTTACTATCTAGTGAATCAATAGGCAGATGGAAGACACATTCTCAAAGCATGGTCAGGTTTCTAAGAATGTACTTGGATAAACGGAGGAGGATAAGAAATCTACTAAAGGTGTAGTGCATGCTGATTGATGGGGAAAAAAAGAGTATAGTGCTTTCCCGAACTCTAGCCATATCTTGTTTAGTGACTAAATTTGGCTTTTGGAAAATACAGAAATCTGTTCAGGGATGCGAGGTTATTCTGTGTGGTTTACATCTGCAATTATTACTTTTCAGTGGTGCATTTTAGTTTAAGGAATATAGATTCTATTATCTGTGTTGAAAATTATATTAATACTTATAAAACTCTATTGAAGGCTACTGCTAATTATCTCAGTTCACGATATAGTATTTGTACCTTGGTTTAACAGTGATTACTAAGTCATTTTAATATCGCCATTGAAAATATTAGAATTGTCCCTCCTCCCACCTCTAAAAAAATCGGAGGTCTAGAATAAAACGTACAGCGTTGTCTGTTGGTTTTAGCATTTTGTGGGTAAATCATCTTCTAAAATCAGAAAAGCAATATAGTGGAAAGTTCTAGGAGTTGGGTGGATCTGGGGCAGATTAGTCTCTCCATCTCAGTTTTCTCATGTGTGAAGCAATTATTATTTCACAGGGTTCTTGTGATGATTGAAATGTATTAGTATATGTGTGTCTAGCACAAGGTAGATGCTGAAATTAAATCTGATTGATTTGGTGTCTGTCAGAAACAGTTTGTTCAATTTTAATATTGATTTTGAGAGCCTCCAGTCAGATGGCCCAATTGATACACGTTAATTTTTACTGTTAGATTTTGAACTTAACATTATCATTAAACACCAAGTTTAATAATACTAATAGTAGTAGTACTAATAGTGACGATGATGGTAGCCAGCCAGCCATTGTAAAGTGTTACATGTGTATTATCTCAGTTACTCTGAACAGGGTCCTCAGAGGGCAGATGTTTTTATGTTCATTTTACTGACAAGAAACTGAGGTTTAGTGAGATTAGGGGTTTAGAAAGTAATGAAAGAAAAAAGTTATGTTAAAAGATCACTTTTTGTTAGTAAACATAACATGAGTTGAAAAGTCATGGGAAGTTGTTCGTAAAAGGTTGCAGTAAGAGCTTTCTTTTTGAAAAGATTCACATCTTCCGAGGCAGAACCCAAGTTCTCATCCTCCTGTCACTATAACACCTAAGGACACTCTGAATGCTGATGAAATGGAATCCTACGGGTCTGGTATATTTGCTTAGTCTTCCTGAAAATTCCCAGGGAGTTTCTAACTTTGCCTTCTTCAAGTCGAAGTGTTTACCTGGGAAATAACTGGATTACTGCTGATTATTCTTAGTTCCCACAGGAATGAGAGTCCAGCCTGTAAACTCTGTTTTGCAGGGAAGGAAATAGGCTGGCAAACCACAACAGACAGTTTGGTCACCACACACTCGGGGCAGGCCTGCATGATTTGTATCACAGGCACTTTATCTTTGGGATTCCTGATGTTGAGGCTCTCCAGGCAGCTGGTTACTTGCAGAGAATCACTTACCAAGTTAGACCTTTTGATATACCCAGTACTCCAGTTATCTGGAAGTAAAAAGGTTAAGTTCTAGAATGCAACATTACTTTTTCTGGTTGTATTTGTGCTTATTTCTCTCTTTGAATGTTGACATATTTGTGAATATGGAAAAAAGATTATTTTTTCACAGTGTTTTAAAATAAGACCAGAGAGACATAACAAATATAAGAACCTTGATTGGATCAAAAAACAACTATCAAAGGTATTTTTGGGACAGATAGGGAACTCTGAATATGTGATGGATGTTGGATGATATTAAGGAATTATATTTGATTTTCTTAGGTATGATGAGGGTGTTTTGATTATGCAGGAGAATGGCTTTTTTTTTTTTTGGAGACAGTCTCACTGTGTCACTCCCAATAGAGTGCAATGGCATTGTGGTAGCTCACTGCAGCCTCAAACTCTTGGGCTCAAGCTATTCTCCTGCCTCAGCCTCCTGAGTAGCTGGGACTACAGGTGCACGCCAGGACACCTGGCCAATTTTTCTATTTTTGGTAGAAATGGGGGTCTCACTCTTGCTTAGGCTGGTCTTGAACTCCGGAGCTCAAGCAGTCCTTCTGCCTGGGCCTCCCAGAGTGCTAGGATTACAGGCATGAGCCACCGCGCTGGGCCTGAATGGCCTTATTCTTAAGAGATTCACGCTTTAAGTATGTAGGGGTAGAGTGTCATCATGTCTGCAGTTTAGAATATGGTTCTGCAAAAATAAAGCTCACCCCCTACACGGGGGGGAGGGGACTAAATCCAGTAATGGACCACACTTGGACCAATACCTAGCATATAGCATGGTAATGTACACAGTAAATGTTTGCTGAGGGGTGGGGAGTCATTCCAAAGGAACCAGCCAGCACTGTCACCCTGTCCTTCCCCTACATTGAGGGCCTCAAGGGCAGGGTCTATCTTTGAATCTTCCCAAAGCACCTTGTACAGTGCTGGCCACTCATTAATCTCTGTGAAATGAACAACAAAAAAAAAATGTGACTAGCACAGGTAGTATAATAGTAGCAACTATTTGAAAGTGGCTGTGTTGTTTTCCTTGCAGACTTGCCAACTGGCAGGAATCCAAGGATGAGGGGCAATCTGTCAGGTTCCTTGTGGGCATTTTCAGGAAAATGAACATATCTGAAAAAGGTGTAGCAGGGCACTGGGAGATCCAGCCTAAATCTCCAAGACCAATGTATTTTTGCAGAAAATAAGCAGGTGCTATTGTGTATACTGACAGCTGAGCTTTGTGGAAGGTCCCATCCCAAACCGTGGAATTTGGTTTGGTTTCAGGCTGGGCCAGTCAGAGAAATTTTAATAGGTAGGCTTGGGGTTGCTCTCAGGTTGTGAAATGTTGTTTAAGCCCATTCTTAGGTAGTATTGTGAGAGAAAAGAAAACTGTTTTGTGCTTAATTTATTGCCTATTGCTCATATGTGTTTTACATTGTTCAATGTTTTCTCAAGATAGGCAGCGAGAAATAACAGCTGTAGTCAACTTTCTTCCCTTAGCACTAAGCAAATACTTATGGTGTTTGGGCATAGAACAGAATTATTTACGGAATGCTGATTGTTTATTTTCTGTTTTAAGATGAAAGAAATGGGGCACAAAGAAGGAAAATAATTTTTTGCTTGCTATGGATTTGAGATCGTTTTCTCTCTCTTTTCTTTCTTTTGCTTGCTTGCCTTTTTTTTGAACTACTGAGTTGTTCAGAGTGGTTAACTGAAACAGACTCTAAAAATACCCGTTAGCAGCATGCTAAAGTATTCTCTCTTTGTCTAAAATTAGCCAATTTGAGCTGTGTACTCTAGTTTTCCAAACCTTTTCATTAGGTGCTCTGGCTGCTTCTTGCTATGGTGTTATGCACTCTGGATAACATGTTTGATGGGGAAGCAAGCTAGGAGTGACTTTATCTTTTACAGAAGCATTTACAAAGCTGTAAATTTCCAGCTTAGACATCACCTCCTCCAGGGAGCCTTCTGAAGATGTTTCCTTCCTGTGCTCCCTTCTCTGTCACCTGTTACTTTTTCCTCTGTTAGTGCCACTTTTCATGTCCCACCCTGGCCTTGAAGAGCAGAACCTGTGCTCTGTTCACTGTTGTATCCCAGTGCCTCACACAACTATTTACTAAATATTTAGGTGCTTAACAAATATTTGTTGAGTGCCACAATTGGTTCATTTACTAAGCAGGAGAGGAAAATATTATTTGTTGGTGGTGCCTGCAAGGAGATTTGTCTTTTCACATGAAAATTAAGGAAGTGGGGACAGAAAAAGGAAGAAAGTGGGAGCAAAGTAGTCAAGAGCATGACAGCATGGTAACTCAGAAGCGTTGACAGGGCCAGGGTGTGGTAGAAGCCCCTTGCTGAGTAGGAGAACCAGATAAGGAGGCTCCACTGGGCTGGGGGGTGGGTTTGGAGGAAATGGGGGGTAGAGTGGAGAAGGTAACCAGCTGCTATTTGCATTTTCCTATGCATAGTGGCATTTCTAAGGCATGTTTTTGTTTTCAAAACAATATCTGTGCTTTCAAAAATCGTGGTTTATCTGCTGCATTTGGGAAACACATTTATTTTGTGAAAGCAGGTGTACCTAGTTAACAGTTTTATTTGTTAATTCCTGAAATAGTTTTTCAGTTGTTTGGTATGTGTGTTTTCTATTACAAGTTCATTGAGAGAAGGGGGGGTCGTAGCTTATATTTTAGAATAATAGAATTTCTCTTAGAAACGTTCCCATTTTACAGGTGTTGGGGTATTCAAGGAGGACCAAATTTCATCCCATTTCCCTGCCTGTGTCCTGAATCAGTTGAGAAGAAAGATGGGAGTAAGGCAGATGGAGACCAAAATTTTACTTTAGCACTGATAACAGATAGAGCTGATGTGGGGGAATGTGGCTTAGCCCTGTGGGCAAGTGGCCCTCCCGAGCCTCATCTCCTCCTATGGGATAGTGTGGGGGGTGTTGGCCATGCAAGCTCACTTTCTCCTTTCAGACTCACTGTCCTGTTAGTTTTCCTTCCCCATGGAGATGTAAGGAAAAGACACCTGGGGGGTTATACACTTTCCCCAGGTCACACAGCTAGCTGGCAACTGATTTTTCTCTTGCACTCTAGAGGCCATGTGGTATGAGAGTAGAAAGGGCGTGGTTTTGGAGTTGGCCATGCCCTGTGTTCACATTCTACCCCTGTGACCTTAGCCTTGGTTTATGCATTTATACAATGGGGTTAAAATTTCTACCCCAAGGGTTCCTAGGAGGGTTACATAAGATATAAAATGTGTTGAATAATTTGAACTGGTGCTTGGCACTCCATTTTCTCAGAATCAGCAATGCAGATCTCACCCAGCCAGCCTGGGGCATGTTCCTCTATACCAAACCATTACCAATCCTTTTGTTCTTTCTTTTAATCACCCTGGATTGGCACCTCAGAAAACTTGGTGATTGGGGGTTGGTTCTCAGCAGAGTGGGACTTGGATGTTGACTGTTCTAATTGTGATCTTTTGGGAGGGGAAAATAGTTCCTAAGGAAGTAAAGTCATAAATTGAAAGAATTTTATATATTACACACACCCTAGAAAAACTTGGGTTATACCTGGAATTGATTTTGCAGTGAGGCCTTGAACTATGTGGCCTGTTTAACCTTGAGGAACAAATGCCTTTCAATTCTAAATTGTTAGGCATGTGAGAGGACTCTTTCTGAACTAGCTCCTAGGGGAGGATATTGGCGGCTTGGGTAAAAGGGTGAAGAAGGTGAAGCCTTCACTTCTTTTTGTAAGGGATTGGCCCAGAACATGTAACATGCGACGCAGACCTTCTTGTCTTCGTGTTTCCTTAGACGTCCTGGATGAAACAGTTCCCCATGTCCTTAGGGACACTCGCTCAGGCCGTGCCACACGTGGGGATGAGGATGTGGCTCTAAGCAGCACACATCCTGTGTTTAAGGCTGTGTGTGTTGACCCTCCTTTTTCAGCATCTGCTACTTGCTTCCTGTCCAGATCTTTAGCTTAGAGTGAAATACGACTGTGAAGCCCTGTCCACATCACTGTGATCCACATAGTTGTTTCAGACTCCTAATGCTAACACAGTCATTAAATTGAATTTAATTTTTAAATTTTTCTTTTCTCCACTTCCACTCAGCCTTTTACTGTTAGCAGGTTTCCAGTCCAGCCTTGGTAGCTTGCCTGGGGCCTCCTTCCCCCTTCCCCTGGCCACTCTATGCTGACCTCACCCCTGGTGGGGGTGTGGAGGGCTGGCCGGCCCGCTAACCCCCAGCACAGAGGAAAGGTGGAGCGGGAGGGCGCTTCCTCCCGGCCTTGGACTTCCTGTGCACACCACTGGGGAGGAAAAGGAGCTGGAGGGCGTGTGAACCCTCAGGTTATACAAGCAACACTCCTGCACAACAAAGAAAATGTAAATTGCTGTAAATTACCAAAAAAAAAAAAATGCTGGCAGTTCAGTTTCCAGGGCAGCTGGGGCGAGTGTAGCTTTTATTTATAAATTGGTCAACTGATTGATTGATGCTTAAAAACTTACCTTTCCGTTTGGCACTCCTTGGTAGTAGCAATATATATTTTTTTAATGGCTAGAGAAGCCATTTTTATTTCACAGATTACAACAGTTTACCTCTACCATAAGGGAGCTCTGGTTTGCTCTCTCTAACAACTTCCATAGGTCAATTTCTGTAAGTGCAGCTGGTGTCAGTGTTAAGGAAAATGGATGGCCTTGCAGCATTGGTGCCTCTGTTCTTGGTGTGTGGCTGTTTGTTTGGAGGTGGCGCTCACCCTGTGAGCCACGGTCGGCACTTCAAAGTGGTGTTCAGTTATGCGGGCAAAGTACTGAATTGCATTGTGTTTATTTTTGTTTCCAAGGCTGTTTTGTTTTTTAATACATTAAAGCCTTTTCCCCTCCTCTAGATTTTACTTTTTTTCTGATTAACGAAGTCGTACAGAGCCTGGAAAAGTTTTTGAAAATTTTGTAAAAATTCTGAAATTTTTTATAGAAAGAAAAAAGGGGGGCCATTAAAACCTCTTCTGTAGGCTTCATGTTAATAGCCTTTGTATGGTCCTTAGGAAATGAAGATATTTAGCCATTTCCTTAATGTTGCACATATAGTTTTCTAATTTTTAAATTAATTCCTTGTGGTCCCGGCCAGATTACTGATTCCCTAATAAATTGCCATTTGTGTTAGTACCCCACCCTTCAAAATTCAGATTGCATATACTGTATCAAAATGGCTAAGCCTCCAGAAGCCAGCAGTGGGCACACATGAGGGTTTTTCAGCATGCGTTCAATGTCCTTGTCCATGGTTCTTTCCTCTTTTCTTCTACTTGCTTGGCTTTATTGGCTTTGAATCAGACAGACCTGGGTAGGAACCTCACTTAGCCCCTCCACTAACTCCATGTGCTCTTCTAAACCTCCATTTTCCTATTTGCAAAATAGGGATTCTGGTAGTACCCAACTCCAGGGTTATTGCAAGAATCCAGAGGCAGGTTGTGAAGGGTGTGGTGTGGTGTCTAGAATTCAGGGATGAGAAGATTCCCCAAGGGGAGCTGCTGCTAACCCTTCCCCCACTCCTCTGTCCCCTCCCAGGAATTTAGGTTGGCTAATCCTGACCTGTCTGGTTTTGGACAGGGATCAGGAAAGAAAGGGAAACAGAATAGGGGAGGCATAGTTGAGAAGACCCTTTTTTCCCCTTCTAGGTATAGAAAGTTTAAGTGTTTCAGGCAGTGCCTGAACCCTCAAAGACAAGTGTGGGCTGGTACTGGGCCACCTGGCTGGGCTTAGTGAGGTGGGCAAGGGTCACCAGGCCCTCAGCATTCTCCCTGCCGGGGATCTGCCCCCACTGGTCCCTCCTCTTGTGGTCTTCTTGTGAGTGTGCCTGACTCGCCCCTGACCTTCTGACACAGACCATCCTGCATTCCTGATGTTCTCCCGATGACTTACATGTTTCCCACCCAATCTACAACCGAGCTGGAGGAAAGGAAAGGATTTCTATAGGAAAGAGTATCTTCAGAAATTGCTTTTATGAGGCTTTTCCAGGCACTAATCCCCCTGATTTTTATTTGAATTGCGCTAACTTGTCTTTTAATTACTCCAGACTACTTTTACCTCCTTGATAGGAAGGAGGAAGGTGATTCTGTTATTGAATTCGGCACTTATCCCCGAGGCTGCATCAGAGGAAGGACAAGTGGCTTGAGGAGAAGGAAAGGGAAGTTTATTAATTTGCTGGCAAATGAGGAGGTTGGGAGACTCTCTCATCTTAAAGTACCAAGGTCCCATCTACAAGCAGAAATACAGAGCTTTTAACAGGAATTTTCAGCTTGAGGCTATTGCTGTTTAACTATAGTTGATGGTCCTGATCTCCTGCGAGGTGACCTCTGTCATCTCCTGTGGTAGGAAGAAACAAAGAACACTCCCTTGCCCTTCTGATTATTGGCCTCTGGGCAGGGATGCAGGTTTTAATTCCCAAAAAGAGTTGGGGCGGGGATTAAAGAGACAGCTCGTAAGACATTTTACCGTTTTTCAGGCTTTTCCCTCTGTTACAATTCCTCAGCTAAAACTAACACCTGGAGCCGTACTTCTGAAAGAAATGGCAGCTGAGGTAGAGCCGGATGTGTAGGTGTTCTCCATGGACCCATTTTGTGCATGTATCAGTGTCCTCCTAAGAATGGAGGGCAGCAGAGGAGTACCTTTCTTTGTTCTTCATCATGTATTGCCCGAGGCAGAGGAATGAGTACTTGTACACTTGGTACTTCAGCCATACCTTTTAAGGGCTATGAACAGACTTATCAAAAGAGCCATCTTGAGTGAAGCAGAGGGGAAGAGAATTCAGGACAAGAGGAGGATGGGTTAAATTAATGGGAACAAGAGTGATATAAAACACTAACCCCTTGTGGCCCTCTTCAGACTTGCAAATTTGTCTGTTTTTTTAAAGAACGGTCATGGTCTGGACATCTGGTTTAGAAGGACTTTTGGTTCTCTCTCCTACTCTGTGATGCTGTCTGTACTTCAGATGGTATGAAAGGGAGCTATATAAATGTGTTTGGACTAGTACATTAAGGAGGCTGCAGTGAGTAAGAATTGAAGATTTACAAATCCAGGCCTTAAAAGAGTTAAATGTGACTCTCTCCCTGGACACTGTCATCCCATACAAGTTGTTGTCATCTACATTTCAACTCTGAACCTGTTGCCTGAAAACAGAATCTAAGTTGGTTTTAAATCTCCTTTTATTATGTAGTAGCAACTTAGACCCCTATTAGAATTGGCAAAGAAGAAGACGCCAAATATCTTTCAGATAAGCTCTTTTCAGATAATTTTTCCTGGAGTGCTGGTCTACAGAAATTTCGAGTTTTCTAGAGTCTCTGTTCTCTCTTCAAATTAGGTTTCAGCTGGCAAAGTGGCCACTCTGTTTGTTGCAGGCCTCTGCCCTTGATTTTCAGATTCCTGCTGTTGGTGGAGCTGGAGCGACCTGGAGCTTGCTGAGTTTCCCAGATGGGCTCCACCTGCCTCCTTCTTGGTTGCTGCAGCATTCCTTCATGCTTCCTGTCTGGCTCACCTCCAAATGAGCCTGTTCATTTCCTTTCTCCGGAACCTCCCCATATCACCAAGGTTCAAAGGTTCCATAAAGGATATGGTAGTCTCGAGACCCGACCTCCTAACTTTGACCTTAGTAAAAACCTCTAGTTTTTAAAATCTGGGCCAGTCTGAATTAATGAACTGCAGCTCCGGAGCCATAGCTGTAATTGTTGTTAGCAGAAGGAAATATATGGCTGCTGGATGACCCTTAGGGCCTTGAACAGTGAGATGTTTTAACCTAGAATTTCAGATACGCATTACGTTACCACCCAGCATTGTCTTGTCAGTCTCACTTCCTGTCTGACTTCAGTGTTCTCTTATATTAACTTTTTCAGTTAATTTTCCTAATATCTGATGGACTTACTTTGTAGATACTTGATCAAGGTAGTGTTGTAGATGGTATGGAATATTAGGAAACTTACTGTTGAAAGGGACCATAGTCCAATGTCCTCTCAATAATCAGGGAAACTGAGTCCTTGAGGACTCGCCTTCCTTTGAGAAACCGAAGGACCCACTGCTTCTTCCATTGCGACAGAGATGACAGAGAGAGACCTCAGAGGACATGGGTGTGGCAAGAGTGCCAACCCAAATACGACCACATTCCTTTTCTAATGATCAAAGCTGATTAGCTGGATTTGGATATGCCTGGCTCTGAGACCTCTAACAATCTTTCCTTTCTTACCTAGCTCACCTAGAATTTGAAGAAAGTTAAACCAGTTGTAAAATGTATCACCTTTCAGAAATGAATAGCATCTTAATTGTGACTCTCTTTGAAAACATGTCAAACTGGGATTTCTGAGTCTGAGTGTAATCTGGTATGCCTTGAGGTTGGGACCTCAAGCTGGGGCACTCTGGGAGACTGGTCTACCTCCAAGTTTGTTTTCTGGCTCCAAACAAATGAGTGGCTGTTTGACTATTGGCACACTACCCGGTTTTAAAAGTACAACCATATAGGGTATGGTGGACTGGTAACCAGGGGGTTTAAAAAGTGAGGTCATGGAAGGCCCAGATGAAACTCTTTTAATGTGTATCACAACCGCAATTAATCTTATTAACATGCTGGGCCACTGCCTGCTTCGCTGGCCCGGGTGTGTGAGAATATTTAAGGGGCATGCTTTGAAGGACTCCTGTTCTTTGATGATGCACATGGATAACAGAAGCATGTAAAACGTTGTGTCTGGTATTATAAAGGCCTTTTATATGCCTCTGTAGATTCATTCAATTTTGAGAAGCGAGCAGAAAACTTGATGCAGATTGGTAAGATGTACAAAGGAGGGTGGATGGCGACTGCAGTCTTGTAGCAGTGGCTCTGTGGCCAGACTGGAATCAGTCGGGTAGGAACGGAGCCCTCTTCTGTGCCCAGTACTGAGCTGGCTCCAGCACAGAATTCTAGCTGGGAAGCAAGAGCAAATACAGGAAACAGCAAACCATAGAAGGTGCCGTGCTGCTAAATCTGAATCAGTAGGGTAGCGTGGGGGTTCTGAGGCCTGTTGTGGTTAGGATGGCTTCCTGGGTGGGGTGGGTCCTGAAGTAGAAGGATCACAAGGTGAGGAGCAGGGTGGGGAATGCATTTGGTGCTCTTACAGGAGGGTTAAGCTTGCGCTGACTGGTAGGGCGGTATGGTGGTGGGAGGTTAAGTTGGGGAGAGTTTACCGGTACACTTTGGTTTTCTGTGCGTTTTCTTGCTTCTTGTTTTTCTTTCTTAAAGTATATTTAAGAGAAGGCTAGCACAGTACTCCATCCTTATAAGGTTGCTGCCTAGTTCTATTTTTGTAGTCCATTTTTTAGAAGTCATCTAAAATACCCACCTAGACTTTCCTCTGCTGTTCTCTTTGTTGTTGTTTAACAAGTAGCCTTGGGGACAAAGAGGTTGGTTAAAATTGTCAAGTTCCATAGATTGGGTTTGGGGTGCTATTAATCCCCTAATGAATATAGAATCTGCCACTCAAGTGAATAAGAGAAAAAAATGATCTGTTGCTTTATAATGTACTCATTTGCTCATAAATAATGAATATCACATTCATAACATTAAAAGTCTATTTTCTTAAGGTTCTTCACTGGTTTCTTAGCTGTAGGATTTCTCAGAGCCTTTAGCATTCTAAAGAACACTGGGAATCTCTAAGGGGGGTGAGGCAGGAGGAGGAACAGAAGCACACTTTCTGTCCTGAGAACATCTTGGAGGATTGGTGTTCCATGGAGCACGCTGGGAAATGTGGCTCCGTGCTGTTTTGCAGTGCTATGCGCATTGCTCTAGTTCATTCCAGTTGCCCAGTGTTTCCACTTTTCCTACCCTGAGATAATAGCGATGCATCTATTGCTACAGGAGGATTGGGTGGGGTTTACATCCCTCTCTAATCTTTTCTTTGCTATTGGAAGCATGATCAGAGTGATCGTATATATACATGATCAAATGTATGGCTGCATTCAAAGAATTGCCTGCCTACAAGCTGAATTTGGGCAAGAGATGAGCTCCTGAATCCTCACATAAATGGACATATAGAGCTCCAGCTCTATATCCTGCCATTTAAAAAAATCCTCTCATCTAGCAGGGGAAAAAAATCCCAGCCCTAGAGCAGCCAGGATGAATCAGCATGCCAGGGCCATATACACCAAGATAAGCATTGAGTCTCTAAATGTGGCACCCTGGCGGATTATCAACACTGGTGCCACCAGAACAAGCAGTGGGCTGTACTTTTAAGGTCAAGAACAGCAGGGCCTAGCACCCCAGAAACAACTGTTGTGATTCTTTCCTTCAGGAATAGAATTATGTTTGCTCTAGAATGGTTGTCTTTTTACTTTAACATCCTGTTTTACACTGTTTTCTTGTGGGTTTTTTCCTTCCTTATTCTTCATTTACACCCCTGTCCATTATAATCTAGATTTGTGCTGACCAATACAGTAATTAGATGCAGTTTAAAATTCATTTCCTCGTTTCAAATGTTCAGAAGCCACATACGGCTTGTGGCAGCTCTGATGGACAGCACAGATACAGGACATTTCCATCATTGCAGAAAATGCTGTTGAATAGCCCTGATATATATCAACAATGCTTATCATAATTTGAGAACACTTTCTGGGCCCCCACAGCACCTCTACTTTAATATCTTAGAGGTTGTAGTGCTGAAAGTGGGCACCATTGGAGAGAAATCGAATGTAAATGCAAAACTGTCTCCTGTGGCCCTTCTCATGCATATTCATTAGGGTTGAGCAAGACATGCTCCCCACCTGGAAGATCCTTTAAAGCAGAGGCCCCTAACCTTTTAGGCACCAGGGTCAGTTTCATGGAAGACAATTTTCCACGGATGGGGGGAGGGACGGTAAATACATGAACCTTCGCTAGCTTGCTGCCCACCCACCTCCTGCTGTATGGCCCCTACTGGTCTGTGGCCTGGGGGTTGCTGGGGTGGGGGTGGGATTGGGGACTGCAGCTCTAAAGACTTTGCAGATTTAGCTCTGTGTGACAGCCCTTTCTGTATTCATCACAGAATCTCCACTTTGCACACCTAAAGGACATCTCAGAACAGGTTTTTTTCCCTGTTAATCATACTTTAAAATCTAGTTCGGGAGCATCTAACTTGACATGTTGAAAAGAACAGGTTTTTTTCCCTGTTAATCATACTTTAAAATCTAGTTCGGGAGCATCTAACTTGACATGTTGAAAATTTCTTTCGAGATTTTCTTTTGATGCCCCCAAACTGCGTGCCCTCTAGCTCCTGGAAATCACTTGTTTACTTAATAATACCGTGCTTCACTGCAAACCTGCTTTGTTTTATAGGTCCCTCCCTGATTGTGCTGGAATGATCTCACCCAGAGAACTTTTTCTCTCTTGATGAGGCCCACAGTAATTTATTTTGATGTCCTTATTGGAACAGGGCCTGGAAGGAAGATGTCTAAAGGAGTCAGTACCTAGATTTGGTTCAGCTTGAGCTAGCCCTGACTTCCATTTTCAGCAGGGACCCACTGCTCCAAGAAATGTGCTGCTTTAGATGTGAAGGGTGCTTGACATTTTATTTAGTACACAATTAATTACAAGACTGGGACTTGTCCTGTTTGTCTTGCACTGGGTACCCCAGTCAGTTGGAACATCAGTAGGTGACTGCCTGTTTCCAAAACTGGAGATGAGATGAAAAGTAGGAATTCATGATGTTGGAATCTAGTCTCACTTGGAGAAAGCACCAGCTGGCCTGGTAAGTTTACCCTTCTCCACTCATACGGGCTGGACCCCAGACCTGGCCAGGTGTTGGAGCACCTCCACATGAGAGTTGTGGGACCTCCCAGTGATGGCACCATTTACTGAGTGTCTGTCATGCCCTGGGATCAGGCACTATGCATATATTGTCCCCCTACAAAATCAGAGAATCTGTGCTGTTTGTTTTTTGGGGATGGGAGAGGTCAATAGATTTATTCCTTAAAAGAGGTCTGTGATGCAACAAAACAAAACAAAACAAAAAAAAAACCCCAAAAATAGCAAACCCACAAGGTGGTGGGGTGGGGTTGGGGGAGGAGTAAGGTAAACTGTACTAGGCTGTCAGCCAAGAAAAGGTGGAAAGGCCGAGGCCACAACTGTCTCTCTCCCAGTTTTAAGTGCTTGGCACCGAGCCTGGCCCCAGTAGGCACTCAACAAATAGTTGTTGAATAATGGCATGTATTATATCTTCATAACAGTTCCATGAAATAGATATTGTTTTGCACATTTTACAGAGATAAAAATACTGAGGCTCAGAGTGGTTAAGTAACTTGCCTTTGGTCACACAGCTGGAATGTGGCAGAGCTGTGATTTTAGACCTAAGTGTGTCTAAATAGTCCACGTGCCTCACTAGTCTAAATAGACAGAATGGTAGGAACATATTAAGATTTATCTTCTCATTCTCTTTTGAACAGTCACTCTCTATTGCTCTCTATTTGGTTTTTTTGGTGGTTATGTTATTTCATATTTTTAATTTTTAATTTTGATATAATTTCAGAGTGACAGAAAAGTTAAGAGTATGAACAGTTCTCAGACCCTTTACCCGGATTTGTAGGGGTGTATTCTTGGAAAGTGTGATTTGTGAGCCTATGTTATTGGGCCACACTCCTTTAGCACAGTCTGGGCCACTCTGCCCAAGGACTCCTGTGTGTCTGTGAGGTCGGGTGTGTCCCTTCTGAGAAAGTTCACTGGTGAAAAAACAGTGCTGTGACCCCACCCAGGAACTGAAGCTAACCCAAAAGCAACTGTCGAGGGCTTACTGGCTGGAAATACGACGGAGTTGTCTAGGATTCATAATTTTGCATGGAAGAACTCTCCCTCTGAGAAACTGCTGGAGGGTTTGTGGAATATAAAACAAAACTGACTTATAAAAAGATGACTTTTAACTTACCAAACAGACACTCAGGCGTGGCATCATACCCTCACTGGCTGCCAAGAACAATAACCGAGGCATTATTCACCCACAGCTGTAGCCCATGCCATTTCCTCTCCTCCCCATCACAGTGAAAGACTAATGTTTACTATTCCACGCCTGCCACACCATTTTTTAAAAACGCTTCCTTCTTGCTTTCACCTTTTTACCTGTTGTAGCTACTTTGCCCCTTCTGGGTTTCATGTTCTTTCTCTTTCCCGTGTTAATATGGCTATATTCCCAGAGGCTGTGGTTCTTATTAATATTCAGTGTATTTGGAGGAAGGAGGTGGATTCTTACCTATGTGAGGGGAAAGGAGGTTCTCTTTTAAAAGGAGTAAACAATTAGGAAGTTTTATAAGTTGGGGGTCTTTCTCTGCTCCAGGGCTTTGTGAGTTCTCCCTTGCTGCCAGACTCAGAGAAACAGTGCTTGGTTAACCATTTTGGAAATATTTTGTTCTTTGACATTCCTCATTCCACCTGTGTAGACAGGAAGCACCGTGAGGGTGGGGTGGTGTCTGCCTTGCTGGGCAGATCTCTCCACAGTTAGGTAAGTGCCTGACACATAGCAGAAGCTCAGCAAATATTTGCTGAATGGTCAGGCCTTGGCGTATAATTGCTACATTAGTTGACTTAAAAAATACAGCTTCACAGCCCTTTAGGTAGGTTTTAGCTGCTTTTCTGGGATTTATTTTCCAGGTGATCTTTTAATAATGAGATGATTAGCCTGAAAGGGATCTTGGAGATCTTTGGGTCCAGCTCCTTTCTGTTAGTGCTCCTTACTATTGCCTTGGTTTTAATCTCTGAGAAGGAAAGATAATTGTTAATGTAAGAATGTCTCAGTTATCTGTGTGTGGATGATCCAGGGAAAATTTCTCTTTCCAGACTGGCTTGGTCTTTTGCTTTTCCAAAAATCAAAAGAAAATCAAAAGAGCAAGCCCGTGGCCTGCTGGTGTGAAAGGGCCTGAGGATGGGTGTTATAGCAACAGCAAATAGCAAAACCTACAATTAAGAACTGACCAGCTTTACTTAACCTTGTTCTTTGCTCTTAATCACTTCATTCTTGGAATTCTCACTTAGGTGCTAAGCCCCTAGGGTGTATATATGCTACTGTATATATGCAATTAGCCATTCCTGTGTTTTTAATGGTGAGGCTTTGGTGATTCCTCAGATAGAACCATTTTGCCACCCTTGGTCATGCCAGTGAAAGCAGCATCAGATTTTTGCAATCAGATCCTACTAGGCCAGGAAGTACCTAGAGGTGATCTGCTCTAGTCCCTTCATTTGATAGAAAATGAAGGAACAGGCTTAGGTTAGTAAGCCCAGGGCACTAGGGTTAGTTGGTGACAGATTCAGGAAGGACTCAAGTGTTGCTGGAGTGGTGCACTTTCCGCAACACCCTTTTGCCCTGCCAACTTCCTGTTCCATATCTGTGAAGTTGTAAGTCCTCTATTATACACTTTTTAATATACGCTTTGAAGAGTGATTGCACAGTTAATACTTAAAAATGAATGAAGAAACCAAGACTACCTCATTTTCTTCTTCAGCTATGACTAGTACACAGCTAATTGTGGATTGGAGAGAGCAGGGCAAGCAGAGGTACATGTTTAAATTTTCCTTGGAAATCGTAACTGAAGCTTTTGAAAAGTTATTTTAAGGCCAGGTGAGGTGGCTCACACCCATAATCCCAGCACTTATTGGGAGGTTGAGGAGGGAGGATCACTTGAGCCCAGCAATTGGAAGCTGCAGTGAGCTGTGATTGTGCCACTGCTGTCCATCCTGGATGACAGAGCAAGATCTTGTCCCTTAAAAAAAAAAAAGAAAATAGAAAAGTTATTTTAATCCACAGCTTTTTCCCCCCTAACCAGTAACACCAAAAATAAGATTGCTTTGGGGTTTTACATTGGCAAATAAAATGCTCCCAAAAGACTTTGAGGCCTGCCCCTGAAGCTAGGAAATGAACATACTATCTTGTGCTGATATTTCTCCAGTATTACCCAACACACTGACCCATCAGACTTCGCCAGGACGGTGCTGAAATTGAAAAGTTACTGAGATAATTTATAGTCAGCACACCCCTCCCTTGTAGGGTCTAAAATCAAAGACTTGGAGGCTTGAATGGATCAAGAGACATTCTATACGCTTATGAGGTATTCATGCAAGTTCTGTTGTAGCCATTCCTGGTGTATGCCTAGCACTGGCTCACAGTGATGGGGAAAGTGCCTGCTTGGTGAATACCCAGCTGTGAAGGTGGTGTGATGTGTCTGGCTAGAAGAGTTATGTTTTCAAAGGCCATATTTTGGGGGATAAATCATTAAGTTTTAATTATTCTTCCTCTCTTTGTCTTGAAGATTTTTAGGACCCTTCATCTTTTCTGAGTTCCTACTTAGATTAGAATATGATTATGCAGCTTTTTTTTTTTTTAAGTTTTCAAATGTTTACCCACATCAGAACCTTGGGCACAAATTCAGTGTATTCATTTGTTTTGTTTTTTGTAGAGACAGGGTCTTGCTATGTTGCCCAGGCTTGGTCTCAAACTTCTGGCCTCAAGCAGTCCTCCTGCCTTGGCCTCCCAAAGGGCTGGGCCTGGCTCTGATTCAGTTTACTGAAAACAACATAGAGGACCTGGATTAAAATGGAGCTTGGTCTCTTAACTAGTTGGGTTGTCCTTGGACAAGCCACTTGACTTCTGTAAATCTTGATGTTATCTGTAACTTGGAGATGCTAACTAGCATTAATTAGCTCCTTGTTGGGAGGATTAAGAGAGAATTTGAATGAGTACTTAGAGGTCTCAGTGAACTGTGGGAGTTAGTAAGGGTTGGCAGGCTTTGGGATCAGGCTTCAGGTGAGTTCATTTGCTTCCACAGAACAGTTAAGTTTCTTTTGGCAGGTTAATTTAGTTCTTAGAAGTTGATCTCATCTGGAACCCGGAGTAGTAATGCCTATTTGGTTAGGTTGTTGGGAGAATTAAATGCTATACAAGTTAGGTGCCTGGTCAGGGTTACAAAACACTGCAGTTTGGCCCTTTGTGATCACATGTTAGCTACTGCATAATGTCATGCACTAGTCCAGCGCTTTAGACAATAAATTATTAGTGAGTTCTTCACAGTGATAAGAGGATTTAACCAATATTTTCCTGTCCAGGGTGTGGGGAGGCAGAGAGGTGGGGTGAGACTGGAGTGGGTGGGCAGGGGAAGTCTGGCTACTTGTATCTTGGCATAGGGATTAGTTTGGAAGATAAATTGCCCTCTGGTAGTTGTGTATAATTCGACAGGTCAGTGATTAGTGCCAGTCAGTAAGTAGTGCCAGTTAATATTTATTAACTACTGCACTTTTTGCTGATAAATATTGTAAAGCTATAAAGACCACACAGTCAATAGAATTTGCTAAAGAGAAACTTTTGGTGTGCCTTTAAATATTATTTAAAATAGAAATGGCCAATCTAGCAGGCACTCTGAGGGGATATTTTTGCAGAAGGGAAATTTAGCAAAGACCCTTTGCAAAATAATACTTAATGAAGTGCTGCTTCTGGCTGCTGACAAATTAGTTTTATTTGCTATATCCCCTAGGAAGACCATAGTCTGAAAGAGTGAGAACCATACGAGGTGGATAAGCCTGGAGGGGTTGAAAGTGGGAGAGGGAGAGGGAGAGTTTCAAGGTAATGTGCATCTGGTTGTTTTTGTGTGGAATGTAAAAAGAATCCTGGCTTATCTGTACTTTTTTCTATGATTGCTCACATGTGGCATGGCTTGTTTTTCTTCTAGGATGAGGAGAAAGAGAAGGAAACCCACAATTACCTCAGCAAAGAGGAAATCAAAGAGAAAGTTCATAAGTACAATTTAGCAGTCACAGACAAGTTGAAAATGACCTTGGTAAGTACCCATAATACTGTTTAGGTTGACACCTGTCGAAAGACAAAAATATAAGTCGTTGGTACTATAATCTGTATGTTTTTAAATCTCTGAGTAACATTTGCAGAAGTTTTTGGTGGTCAAGGTATGCAGGAAAATGGAATATTTCTGCAGCTTTCAAATCAAATCTGTATTTTGAAGTAGCTTTGTCTCAAAGTCAGTTACTGGGTTAACCTTAAAAAAGTGAAACACTTTAAAATTTTATTTTAAAAGATTTTTTGACACCCCGCCAAAGGATTTTTAGCATCACTGCCTAACATATAGATGGTAACTTGGATTCCAACAAAACCTCAGATAAGTTTTAACCTTGTATACAATAGATATGGAAGTTATCAGGAAAAGGACTTTGTACCCATGGATTGGAATATGGATATATATAATAGAATATATACATACATAAAATATGGCTAAGACTTTTCTCTACTAGTTGTCAGTGTAAGAAGAGGTAGTAGTTAGTATTCAGCTTCCTATGCGTTGTTGTCCCACACTGTTTGGAGCTCAGTGGGGAGAGGGGGAGAGGAGGAAGGGCTTGGCAGAAATGAAACAAGAACTGACAACGAAGCTGGGGTGTTCACGTTCCTCTAAAGCGAACTCGTCTAGGTCTCGCCAACTTGTTTGGTGACCTTCCTCATAGCGCGTGTCATCCTTGGTGCCAATTTCCAGGGCCCTTGGACCCCTGCTTCTCAGTCTCTTGACTGTGAGCTGATGGAGTTTAGTAAAGGACAGGGTGACCTGTTTGAAATAGGCCCTACTGAATTCTATGACCCTTGGGGAGGGACTTTTAAATATACACCCTTGTGATAAAGGACCCCTCCCCAGTGGGACTGTGCCAAAAGGGGGGCAGGGGCAGATAATCCCAAGATGATTATTCCACCAGTGATATTTCCTTTTCAAACACATTTTTCATCAAAGGAGAAAAATTCCACTCGCTATGTTTTTTTTTCTTTCCCTATGGAGATTAAAACATGTTTTCCTGTTTCAAAGATAAAAATTTTAAGTATTGTACAATACTTTTTTACAAGAAAGAACAAGTGAATTAGTATTGTAAATTGATCTTGTGGAAAGGAAGAAAAATAATGGACCCTAAAGGAGGTTTTTAATGTTCTACTTTAATTAAAGCATTTATATATAAAACATTTGACAATTTGTTTTAATAAAACATTACAGCACGCTTATAGCTTTGACTGAAATGGTACAAAAGCAATTTATGTAACCAGAACGTTTGTACCCCCATAATATTCTGAAATAAAATTTCTAAAAAATTACAATAAATCTTTTCTAAATATACTGAATGCAAAAAAAAAAAAGGTGAAAACAAGACCATTATTACTATTTTTGGCAACTAAGATATAGTAATTCTGCCATAAATTAAGTGTTTATAATATCTGTAGTTTACAAAGTAGCCTAAACTTGTTTTTATCTGATACTATATGGTAGAGATGCTGTATAAAAAAGTTTAAGCAAAAATGTTGATCTGGTACATATCGTAATGGCCACTAGAAATGAAAATATCCTGTTTTCTTACTGTCAACTCATTGTTGACTTAGGTATTTCACAGTCCTAATTGTGACCTTCCTTTTTTGCATATTAGTCATCAATTGAGGATGTTGTTTCCTTTGAGCATTTAGCAAAGACATACCCCCATTGTAGTTTTGCTAGTATCTGCACCACTGGATTGTAACCTCACAAATGGGCCCTGGCCTTTCACTTGTAGCTTCAGAGGCTTCTTCAGTTGCCACATCTGCCCCGCAGACCTTGCCTCTGGAAGCACTTTGCAGGGGTGTGTTAACCTCCCTCTGAGGTCACGCCCTTGGGGGAACTCTTTAGTGAAGTTATGCCACCAGGAAGCTCTAAGAGAAAAGAACAAGAGAGTGTTTCACTTCCCTGTTTTGTTTTGATATGCTCCTTCCCTAAAATGCCTCTGTCCACTTGGCTAAATGTGTGTTTTTCTCCCTGCTTCAGAATTCAAATGGGATTTACACTGGCTTCATTAAAGTACAAATGGAACTCTGCAAACCTCCCCAGACTTCTCCGAAGCCTGGAAAACTTGCTCCCGGTAGCAATGGCTGTATGAACACACTTCATATCAGCAGCACAAACACTGTTGGGGAAGTGATCGAGGCCCTGCTCAAAAAGTTTCTTGTGACTGAGAGCCCTGCCAAGTTTGCACTTTATAAGCGTTGTCACAGGGAAGACCAAGGTATGCTATTGCTACACTTAGAATGAAAATGGGCTCTCCTTCTGCTTATAGCTGGTGTCCTCATTAGCAAAAGGAAGACTAGTGGGTGTATCTGTGTCAATTGTGTCAGAGCCTGTAGTCATATTCTGGAATCGTGGCATGCACTTAATGTTTCCTGGCTGTCCCTCTTTCTGAGTTGGACAGTTGTGGGTCTGAGGAGCTTAGATCCACATGTGATGGGCTTCTATAGAGGATTTTGTGATTGGGGGGGCTTTTTATTTTTTTAAGAGGAGTGGCTTTGAATTTAATGCTCTTTAGGACACACCAAGAATGCCTCTGTGCTTGAAGTTTTAAGTAGCATATTCCACACTTGATGTGCATCTGCACATGGAGTGGCTTGGTGGGCCTGTGTTCTGTGAGACTTTGAGGACAGGGAGGTATGTGTGTGTCACAATGCATTTCACTTTACTGATGGAAATGGCCCAGCCTTGTGCTCTTCTGTTTCATTGGCTTCTCTTGCTTGGCATTACACTGGGACATTTTGGTGCCCTTGTCCCCCAGAGGCACATAAAATGAGTGAATAACATTTTGATCTGGGGTCTGTCTGTTTGAACTTCCTACCCACATTCAGGGGATAGAAAGAGAATATTAATTACTTCATGAAACTAAATAAGATATTCTAGGTCAGGCAGTCAAGCAGAAATTGATATGAAAGGTGGATAGCAGTGATTTAGTGATTCACTATGTGCAGTTTGAAAATGGTTTGTGTGTGAGAGTAACAAACTAAGATTTTTCTAGTTTTTCTGGATAAAGGCTAAAACAGCTATAAAAGAAAATATATTGACTTTGACATGATAATATTGTTCTTCAGCTGTACAGAATGAAACCCAGCTAGTTCCTGAGTTTGCATACATTTTTTGAACACATACCATGGGGCTAGATCCTGTGGAATACAAAGATGAATAGGCTAGAGTTTCTGTCTTCCAGGCCGCAGGCTTAGCAGTGTGGGGGAAGTTTTTATCTCCAGGGAAATTGGCACCTACAATCCAGTTGCATCTGGAAATGTCAAAATAACGTAGAGAAGCTCAGGTGGCATTTTTATCTTGCCAGCTGCTTTGCCTACTCACCTGGACTTTCACTGTGTAATCTGAAAGTAATAGCATCCCATTGAAATATTATCCCCAAGGCTGGCAGATCTTTCAACACTACAGGCAGTGCCAGTACACTGTGTGTTGTGTGTGCGTGTGTGTATAGCATGAGATACGTATAGCTGTGCTTGAAGCCACCAGAGCTTGTATTCTGATTGGTTTGTTTGTGACTGCTAATTCTAGATTAATCTGTAGAGAGATTTGCCCTTAGAGCTCTGATTTCATGTTCTTTGGGTGGTATATTTTTATTGTTTTTAAAGGGGTTGTAGATCCTTTTTTAGGTTTCTTATCTTGCTTTCTAAAAGGTAGAGCAGGCCTAATTATGAGCATATTTTGGGACTAATACCCATTTAAATTTATTCTTGAAAATGATTTCCTCGTTAATCAAGGCACAGTTTATATTGGGCAGATAAAACAGAAATAGAGTAGATTTCGTTCCACTGTGGGCTGTTGGTAGTAAGATGAGGAGGTTGGTGACTCGGAGGCTGGGATAACATGGACTGTTACCTTGATCTGGGGGAAGGGATCATATTTGGGGGGATTGGTCTCAGGAATGATTAAATACTCTGCAACATGCTGCTTGCTTTCTTACCCAGTTTATGCCTGCAAGCTCTCAGACCGGGAACATCCCCTCTACCTGCGTTTGGTAGCAGGGCCCAGAACAGACACGCTTAGTTTTGTTCTTCGTGAACATGAAATCGGAGAGGTAAGTGATTGTTCATTATTGCTTTGCACTCTGCAGAACAGCTGGCCCTGCTTTATTGCTCTGGTGACTTGACCACTGAGGGGGAAGGAGAGGGGAAGGAACGGGAGAGAGATTTTGAATCAGAAGTGAACCCAAAGTTAGCCTACAGTGTAATTCTCTTACAGCATTATATTGGTCTGTAATTCTCAGAGGTGGGAGAAAATAAAATTTTTTACTTGATCTCCATCCAAAGAGTCATTTTCACCCCTTCCTAGCTCCAGTTTACTCTAATTCAGCTGAACTTTGAAAGTTGACACTCTCCATATGTTTGCTACTAACAAAAGTCCCTAGGCTAATTCCCTTCTAAAGGGAAATAAAAGGAAATCCGATCTTTTTACTGTGAAAGACATTTAACTTTCTAGAATCTTTTTTTCCCCTTTGTCCAGTCAAATGATTAAGAAATTATGTTTCCATATGCATCATTTGCCATGTTCTCTCCAGGGAGGATTGTATTTAGCCAGTTCAGTAGAGGAAAAAAGCACTTGGGACTTCCCTCTAGATCAAATGTCACCTTTAAAATGACACTTGAGCAAATCTCTAAAGCTCTGGGTCTCAGTCTTCTGTCTGGAACAGGAAATGGTATGTAATGTCCCTGTAGGACATTTCGTGGTATAGTGAGAATAGGGTTTCTAGGTTAAAAGTTAGAAAACCAGGACTCTGCCTCCTTCTGTTTGTTAGATGGGGAGCATGACCTTGGGTAAATCTTCTGATCTTTTAGCCCTCAGTTTTACAATCTGTAAAGTGGGACTAAACAATTTAAAAGGTGGTTTTGATTCACAATTAGAAACGTATGTAAACATGCTTTGTAAATAGTATGTTTACATGTAAATGTTTATTCAGGGAGTTTTAGGAAGACTGATTTTAAACGTTTTTGAAGTTTCTTTTGGAGAGAAAGTTACTGCACAAGTCTACTTTGGCTTTGCAGCTAGGCAGCTTTCCCTCTGAAAGCTTAAGCCAGACACATTAGCATAATCTAGTCAATGTTTTATTTTTCTTGTTCTTGGTCTTTTAAGTACTTCACATAGCTTGGTGCAACTTGAGCTACATTGTCTGGGAAGGATTATGTCAAGTTAATTTTGAAATTTACTTTGCATGAAGTTTTAGTGTTCTAGACTGCTGTATGGGACCTCTGTATGGTATTCTTATTTCTTAGTTATTTAAGGAAGACTGAACTGAGGGAAGAAACTTTTCATAGCTGTTACAGGGTGGGAGAGAGAAGATATTTTATATGTCTTTATTTTAGAGACCTCAACGTATGTGAAAAATAAAATGTTAAATTTTTAAAAATTAACAGAATATTCTAGTGTAGAAAGTTTTGCTCCCCTATTCCATGCTCCTCATTTTCTTTAATAACCAGCCTCAAACTCTGCTCCAGGAAGTCTTCTATCACTGAGACCACGTGGTGTTTTCGTCATTGTCCTCTGTTCATTGGTATTAGGTTGTCCCATCAGACAGTGATTCTCAGCTGGGACAGGGCCCCCTTTGGGAGGGGTGGATGCGTTTGAAAAAGCCTCCCAGATGATGCTAAATACCACCCCCCCTTGATATTCATTGGTTTAATTTTTAAAACTTTTTTTAAAAAACTTATTTTGTGCCTACTAAGTACCAGGTGCTGTTAGGGAAATAGAACTCAGAGCTTCAACAGCAAGAGACAAACCCCAAAGAGTGAGAAGTACAGCAGCTGAGTGTAGGTTAAGGTGCTGGTGAGGTGGATATTAAGCAAATCATTTTTTTTTTTTGGTAAGAGACAGAGTCTCACTCTGTTGCCCAATTTGGAGTGCAGTGGTGTGATCCCAGCTCGCTGTAGCCTTGATCTCCTGGCCTCAAGTGATCCTCCTGCCTCAGCCTCCTGAGTAGCTGGGACTACAGGAGTGTGCCACAGTGCCTGGCTAAATTATTTTGTTTTATTTTTTTAGGGACGGGGGTCTTGCTGTGTTGCCTAGGCTTGTCTTGAACTCCTGGCCTCAAGTGATCCTCCCACCTCAGCCTGGGATTACAGGCATGAGCAACTGCACCCAGCCTATAATAATTTTAAAATCTTGATTGTCTTCAGGGCTACCAGTGCTCCAATGAGGGCTTCTAAGAGACTTAGTCCTGGGTGAGAAGGGAGGGGGAACGTGGTGGAAGGCTTCTTAGAGAAGGTAGCATTTAAGCTGAGGTGTGAAGGATGAGTAGGAGTTCACAGCCAGGCAAAGTAGATGAAGGGAGAACATGTACCAAGCCACTTGGGGTAGAGAGCAAGGCTCAGTGTAGGGCTGGAGAATTTAGGATCTTTTGTACTTAGCCTAAACAACCAGGGGAAGCCATTGGATGGTTCTAAGCAGAGGAGAGTCTTGACCAGATTTGCATTTTACACAGGGTATTCTGTTTGGGGAACAGATTGGGGAGTGCAGGAGAGTGGAATGAGGAAGCCAGGTAGGAGGCTGTCCCAGGGGTGCAGGAATAGATGGTGGTAGATAGTCCCTGGGGGCAGTAGAGAGAAAAGCAGGCTGAATGGAGAACCCTTTGGGAGGTGATAAGATGGATTTTGGGAGGTGAGAAAGAAGGCAGTGACAATGAGGGCTTCCAAGTTAAGGTGGAAGGAGTGTGGAGTTGTTTTTAATGCCTCTGAGGGTCAAATCAGGTGAAGGATGAAAGTGTCTAATGGACTTAGGGAAAGCGGGCTTGGAGGGTGGTAGGAGGAGCGGGCTGGGGTGGACCACGCCATCTGAGGCTCTGGGCTGGGAGGGGGAGGGCAGCCATTACTTCCATGTGCCCAGTCAGCATTCCTAAGTCCTGCCTCTGAATTAGACAACTGGCATTTTTCTTTTTGTGTTCTCTTCCCTCGCAGTGGGAAGCTTTCAGCCTTCCAGAATTACAGAATTTCTTGCGAATCTTGGACAAGGAAGAAGATGAGCAGCTACAGAACCTGAAGAGGCGCTACACAGCCTACAGACACAAGCTGGAAGAAGCCCTCAGCGAGGTGTGGAAACCCGATTAAAGGGCAGGGCTCTCTGCCAGTGAGGCGTGGTGCAGGACTCATGTACAAAACAGCAGCAAGTGCCTCAGCTCTCAGAGGGCTGTTTTCTTGCCCTGTGATGCTAGGGTCTTGCCCTTTTATCTCTAGATTTAGTTCTCCAAACCTGGTCACGCAGCATCCTGCACCTTAAGCATCCCACGTAAGGGAGTCTGCAAGCTTGTTCTGTTACAGCACCGCAGTGTTACCTCTCGGCAAGCTGTGAACCTGTAGTCTCTTCAGGAGCATTCTAGAGTGCTTGGAAGCATGAACTCTGGGTTTTTTTTGTTTTGTTTTGTGTCCTTAATTTTCTTTTGGTTATTTTAATTATGTGATGATGATGTTAAGCTTAAGGACGTGCAAATGATTTTTTAAAAGCTTAACTAGGAATCTCTCTGAATACTTGTCCTATTTTGAAACTACCTGTTTGTTTTTTTAATGTCAGAGGAATCTATCCATGTGAATCGAAAGGCACAGGAATCTAGGAACTCTTAAGAAATTTGTGAAGGATTTTGTAAGCATTTTGACAAAGAAAGTAAAAGCAAGTTTGGAAGAAGGCATGTGTAGTGGTGGAGAGCTCAGGGCTGGGGAAGGTGGCTTGGCTAATAAGTTGAGGGTAGAGGAGAAAGGGGTAGTTGCTTATGTATGAATTAAAAGCATTCAGTGTTGAGATGTTAAACCCATTTTAGGATTGCTTGATTTCCTGGTAAAATGTGGGAACAGAGCCAAAGAGGCAGGAGCTAAACCAAAAGGAGGGACCCATGAACTCTGCAGCTGACCAGAGAATGAAGCAGGTGGATCTTCAATGTCTAGGTGGAGGTGGGCCTCTCGCTGCTGGATCTGCCCCCTGATTCTGCCCTCTTGGAGTGGAAGGTCTAATTGGTGTAGCTTCTCTGCATAGGCAGGGTAATGACCATGTCCTATAACCCCTGTTAAGTTACATACAGTATGTAGTTTTTCCCCTAGAGGTTGTTTTCAAAGTTGAAAAGCAATTTGGGTAGGGGCAGCTGTTTTTCCCTTGGTTATTAGCTAAGAGATTTATCAAGTAAAGGGCTCACAACAAACTTTTGGACAATCACTCCCTTCCCTTTTTCTTTTCCTTGTCTTCCCTTTTTTCTTTCAGTCCGTTCCCTCACTCCTCCCCCCTTCCTTTCCTTCCTTCCTTCCTTCTCTCTCCCTCTCACTTCTTTTCTTTCTCCCTTTGCTGCTCTTACCTAATACAGAACAAGCCAGTCCTACCAGATCTTCAGTTCTAAAGGGCGGGCTTGACTTTGAGTCCGAGGGGCCCAAGGGAGGGAGGAAAGTTCACACCTGGCTGACCTCACCACAGGGGTTCATTATGGAAATATTTTAACAAAAGTACATGTTCTTGCCATCCAAAGAAATGCATGTGCAATAGAAGCCTTCCTTAAAACAGGCGAAATAACTTCATTTTGTGCAGCCATTTACCTGAGAACAGAGGGAAGGGAGTGCTGTGGTTCCAGAGGAGCCTTACATTCTATTTTTAGTCTAGATATTTTTTGTTTATAAATTCCCAAGGAATTGTTAACACTTTGGTGACACCTAATGGATTCTTTTTGAAATTCCAAGGTGCTTCAGTTCTTTGCCTCTTAAGGGAACTGTGCCTTTTATTGCATTTCTGTTCCCCTCTTGGTGGTTCTTCTGACTTTTCAGAGAATACCCATCTTGTTGGAGGCAGATTTAAGTGTTGGTTACGCTGTGCCACACAATTTACTGAGACAATCATATCTTTCTAAGCTTTTAAGGAACGTTTGGGGGAAAAAAGTAGAACTAGCTTATAAAATATGTATGGCACATCTTATTTAATTTTGCATGTAACTTCTTTTTAGTGCATTGATGAGGTTTTAGTGACATTGTCATCCAATACTTTACCTTTATTGTTCAGGGAATGCCTTTGTGATTTTTACTATTCAGACTATGGCTTGGGTTTGAGTATACTGTTATCAACCACCTGGTCTTTTAATTACTCATTCCAGTAAACTTATATTTTGTGAAGCATTTGTTTTTCAGATTAAGACACTGTTGGAAACTAAAGTAGTAGCTGATGGGTATCTGTGAATTTTTTTTTTTTTTACTTGAAGTAGATTGTCTAAAATAGGCATCCTCATCTATATTTATCCAGAACCTCACTCACTGTCATGTGCACTACAGGTTGCAATTTGGAAAATTTTACTGTATTGAAATTCTGTCAGTTTGTGGTTCTTGAAGACTGATATTCTTTCCCAAACACTGGTTACTGCAGCAGCATTTTTAATGTGTAAAAGAAGAAAAAAGCCCACTAAGGCCAAATATTTAAAAAAATCATTGTACAAATCCTTATGTTAAATTAAACTATCTAAGCTTTGCTGTGATACTGTTTCTCTTCAATATGTGATGGTACAGGAAAGATGTTAAATGGAGTGGGGTAGTATTGCAGGGGAGCATTTTAAATTGCAGAAGTAAGGAAGTTATAATATTTATAATTTTGATGAGTTTAAGTTTATTTTTATAGGGAAGAGTTTTCTCTCCTAAATTGTTTCTGGAATGGCAAAATTATTTCCATTATTAAAAATTAAAGTTGTTAGTTGATGTTTGTGTGTTTTTATTTATGATAATATGTTAGATAAAAGAAGGTCACAGGAATGGGATGAGCTGCTTTTGCAGATACCCCAGGACACATGCTAGAATGCAACTTTTACTAGGTTTGGGTGGGTCGTATTTATTCTCCCAAATTCATTTTTCCTTCGTGTTATCTTCTGGGGAAAAATAACCCTAACTTAGTGTCTGCTTGTACAGCACATTCCTGTTTTACATAAAACAAATGTTTTAATTGTGAAATATACATACATTCAAAAGTATATAAAGCCAGGCGTGGTGGCTTACACCTGTAATCCCAGCACTTTGGGAGGCTGAGGTGGGAGGATCACTTGAGGCCAGGAGTTCAAGACCAGCATGGGCAATATAGCAAGACCCTATCTCTACAAAAGAGAGTAAAAAAATTAACTGGGCAGTCCCAGCTACTCAGGAGGCTGAGACAGGAAGGTTGCTTGAGCCTGGGAGTTCCAGGCTGCAGTGAGCTGTGATTGTACCACTGCATTTCAGCCTGGGTGACAGAGCAAGACCCTGTCTCAAAAAAACAAAGAAACCCAAAAGTGCATAAAGCATGTGAACAGATTAAAGAATTATTATACAGTGACACCCTGTGGCCACTACCAAAATAGAACCTTGCCAATTCTTTAAAAATCCCTTTCTGCCCCCATTCTTGTCCTGAGATCTCCTGCCCTTGAAACAGTGGACTTCAACATTAATTGCGTATTTGTATTTTTGGGTCAACATGACTATCTTACACAGATGGGTTGGAGAGTGTTTGGGGGACCTTCAGTGGCTACAGGTTTCCATCCTGTGTGCATGCCAGGGCTTTCTGGCGTTCTGCCTCTGTGTCTCTTGTGGGGACATATTTTTACTACTGTACTGTCCCCTAGAGGGGCTGGTGAAATAGCAAGGCTGGCACCAAGTCATGACGGGGACTATTTTGAATAGTATAGCTGCTTTATAAGTGAAAATGTTGTGATAGAAAATTATGGCTCTATATAGTTCTCCTTTTTTGCTGAAATGCTCAGAGGAATTTACTTTGGGAGTTTAGCTTAGGTTACTACCCAAGGTGCAGGCGCAGAGTGTTTTGGAATTTTTATCCTTTACAGGGAGTTAGCTGTCTGCCCTAGGCTTCGTTTCAGAATTTGTCATCAGTTGATAACTGTTTTTGAAATAAATACTCATGTGTTGCAAAATCAGTACTCAAATTGTATACTGTATTTGGGACACTGTCAGATGATCCTCATTAGGTGTTTTGTTTTATTGGAAGAAGGGGATGAAATCTCCATACTATAATAGACAGTGCCAGCAAAGTGCTGACCATGTGCCGGGCATTATTGTAAAAAGCTTAATATGTATTAACTTATTTAGGAAACCCCCCTTGAGGTAGGCATTGTTCACATCCCCCTTTTACAGATAGGAAACACACGTTGAGGTTCAGCAGCATGCCCAAGGCCACTGTGTGAGTGAGTGGCAGAGCTGGCAACTGCCCAGTTTCTCCACCATCTTCTCCTATAAACTCTGTCCAGTTTTTCAGTTAAAATGCCTATTAATTAAAAGAGCAAGGCTGGTCTGAAGGCAGTGAATTATCTTGATTGTTCACAGTCAGTTACAGATTGAACTCCTTGTTCTCCTCTTTCCCCCTTTCTCACTACTGTACTTGACTAGTCTTAAAAAATAAAAAAACAAAAACAAAAAAGCAAAAGCCTGTTAGATTGCCTTGAATGGGCAGTTCATCTGAAAGCGGGCCTGTTTTGGTGCAGTTGGGCTTTGTTGATGTTGGAGTGCTTTCTCATCCATTGCTGTTCATTTATCATTTCATTTAGGTGATTATACATAGAACGAAATACCAACCTGTGTTTTCATGTAGAGATTCCGTTGCATAGGAGACTGGTGCAGACTGCATTGGTGACTGGACAGGTCACCAAACCCGGTGTTCTCATTGCAAGATAATTCCCTTGCACCCTCCAGAAGAAAAGCTTCAGGGAGAAGTCAGAGCTCTGTAGGAGCCACGGAATATTTAACCACCCCTCAATCAAGGATTGTCCTCTCCAAAGGAACACAAGGAACTAAGTATTCCAAGTCTAAAGTGTACCACTTGTCTGTTTTGAATCACTACTTGCTTAATTAAATGCGCAAGAAAGAAGCTCTGTATGAGGATAAGAGGGTGTGGGGCAGAAAGGAACCGAAGGCGGGTGAAAACAGCAGGGGAGGGGGTGGGGACTGGCAGGCTTATCTTACATACTAACAACTCGTGCCAAATGTATTTATTCCATCTGCTGGGGTGAGTTTGGGGTTTTATGTTTGTTGGTTTTGGTTTCATTTTGTTTTGTTTTCTGGCAGATCTTTCCTTATTAATTCTGTGAGGTGAGAATGGCAGGGTAGAAGACAAGACCCCTTGATCTTAAATAGTAATTTCCAAAAGACTGCTGTGATCCTCATGTGTTTGGGTTAGGCTGCACTTGGCAGCAGCTGGACTCCAAAAGCTCCGTTCTTCTTCCTGTTTCCTAGAAACATGAGCATTGGAACCTTCAAATATTTACACACAAACAAAACATAAGGACTCTTTGTAAACTTCAAAAGAAGTTGGGATTTGGCTTTGTTTTTAGGAGGGAGTTATTTTAATCAAGAGAGTTCATTTTTTCTCTTTCTAAACAAGGAGTCCTGATTATAATGCTTGTTGGTCATTAAGGGCATGTATCTGGTTTGTGTTTGCCTGGCACATGCACTGCCCTCAGTTGAGCCACCCTTTGTGGACATGTGGGATTAATTAAGCCCTGTGTGTTTCCTTTCTCTGAAGTGGAGTTCTAGGGGGCTCTGATCTAGGAGGCTTTTCCATTTACAGGTGCAATAAAATTTGCTTAAATTCCAGGAATTTTGGGCAGCAAATCTTGTCACACTTAGAATTCTTGCATTATTACTTTCGCAGGCGGGGAGACAATAGCTTAAGTTCAAACCTTTTACTGAGAATTGTAAGTGGTATCTTCAGATACTTTTCAGAATGGTAAACATGTCAAATATTTTTCTTGCATGTGTGATCTCTGCAAGAAAAACATTCAAAGTCAATTAATCTTAGGTAAGATCGAGCATTACCATCTAATGCCTTATCAATAAAAGATGCTTGTCTGAGAATGTAGGGGCAATCATAGAAATTGAGGAACTTGGGTTGGGTCTTCAGAAAAGTCCAAATTCTATTGCTTTTATTTAGATAAAATTTCTATGGGAGTTTGTGTGTGCTGGAAGGGAGTGGGCTTCAAGGAAGATAACCAGTTAGTGTTAGGGGTGTGAGTAAGGCCAGGAACAATGTTGTTATCCCCTTTGTCACTCTTATCCCTTCCCCACCCCCCAGCTTCTGTTTTTTTTTGTGTGCCTACTGTGCAGAGGCACAGTAGGTCTTGTGGAAAGGCATTTATGAAGCTGATTGTTAGTAACAGAAAAGGCAGTGTTTAGGATCTGCTGGAAGAGATTTCAAGATAAAATGAGGTTAACACACTATTTCTTCACAGACTGCCTTCAGAACAACGGAAGGTGCTGATTTTAAAAAGGCAGATTTTTCTTCCCTCCTACCCCAAAGCTACTGGTTCAGAATCTCCAGTAGTGGGCCCTGGGAATCTGTCATTTTAACAAGTGCCGCATAGGTTTTCAAATACTAACTACAAATCCTAGAGCTCTACAGAATGTTTCTGAGGCTGAAGGGATACATCATTGTGCACAGAGTATTCCCTCATACCCCTTGTTTTTGAAATTTAAATAAATTACTTCCAAATTGAGAGTAATGACTAGCCTGCAAAAAGGCATCATGACCTGCCTCACTTAGCCCTGGAAAGGACAATTCTATGTACAGTATGATGACCCTGTTCCCCTAGACTGTGGCTAATTGGATTTTAGACCTCTTATACAAGGCCATTGGTCAATTAGACTTTCTCAAAAATTTTTTAATAAATAAACAGGAATTCTAGTTAGTCAGTGAGGGATACTTATAGAACAGGAGCTGAGCCTAACGTTGGATCTTATATCAGGGGCAGAGAGGCCATGAGGCCTCTGGGAGATGGAGAGAGTAAATTCAGAACCCACCTGATGTTTTCCAATTATAGGGTGCTTCATGGTAACCCTTTTCCCTTAGTAAAGAATTTTCTTTGTTTACATGACCTCTGTGCTCATGTGCACATTTCTTCTATGGGATCAAGAATGGAAATAATAGAGGGAAATTTATAGCACTAAATATCTATACTAGAAAAGATTAAAGGTCTCAAATCAGTGACCTCAGCTTCCACCTTTAACTAGGAAAAGAAAAGCAAATTAAACCCAAAGCATGCAGAAGAAAGGAAGTATAATAGTAAAGGGTGGAAATTAATGAAATTAAAAACAGAAACAAAATCAATGAAACCAAAGTTGATTCTTTGAGATCAGAGGAATTAATAAGCCTCTAGCCAGACTGGTCAGGAAAGAAAGAGAAGACACAAATTACCAGTATCATTAACAAGAGAGGTGACGTCGTCACTACAGATTCTACAGATAGACTTGATATGTTCATATGTTAGGTCCTTACATTGAAATAAGTTTCATCAAAAATTACTGTTACTTTGCACAAAAAAAATGGTGGGTTCTATTACACATTTTGTCTAGCTTCTGAAAAGCTTGCGAAATGACAAATGACAAGTGCTGATTCTGCTACCAACTCCTTTGTTCCCTCAAGCATTTATAGAGTTCACAGGTGTCTGCACTATGTAACTTTAATACATATGATCAACAATATTCTAACTTGACAATTAAACTTACTTTCACATTATTGGAAACGCAGTAGGGTCTACATGTGGCCTCCTCCTTTCCTTCCTCCCATGCTTGCTCCCTTCTGGTTTGGAACTAATTGTAATCATATTTGAGGAATGAGTGTATCTTGTTTAATGTGCTTGTATTCTGTGATACCTGTATTCTTATAACCTTCTTTTTTTAAATCTTTCATTTACATTAGTGTGTTCTGCTCTTTGCACAAAAACAAACTTGAACACCAAGTCTCTTAATTTCATTCATTCAACAAATATTCATAAACCACCCAGGGACTTTAGTAACTGGGTAGATTATGATAAGTGAGAACATCATGGACTCAGTTCATGGAAATCAGAGTCCATGTATAATACAAACCAAGTGTCATAGAGATAAAATTCAGGGTGCTATAGAAATATAATATAGGAGGTCAGAAAAGGCATCCTTGAGGAAATGATTTAAAGCTGAGATCTCAAAGAGGAAGAGTTAACCTAGCAAAATTCGTAACTTACATGAATGTGTTTTGCATGATGGGGACAGGTGTCTGAGGATCTTTCTTTTTGGCAGCATGTTTTATCAGGATCACTCCTGCAGTTTTTTCTCTATGATTATGAGAAAATAACTTTAGGGCTAAATAATTCTCCCCAGGTTAAGAGTTCATCTTTGGCAAGAGCTGAGTTGAAATTTACAATGGCAATTGGTCTGAATCAAACCTAATTTTTTCCCTGTAAAATGGAGAGGGCATCACCTGGTTGCTTACAGGGCTGTTGTGAGGACCAAACAAGATAGTGGATATGAAAGTATCTCATACACTGTAAATCCTGGTATAGCGTACGGTGGTTATTATTTTCTAACTTTTTGTTTCTAGCTGCTTTAGTACTGGGCCAAGATCCTTACCTACAATGTTGACACTAAAATTCATCTAGAAGCATCCTGGGTGCCAATTTCCAAGAGAGTCATTTTTTCAAGCAGAAAAGTGTTTTGTTTTTGTTTTAAAGATACATGCTTAGTGAAGAAAATGGAGTTAAAAGCAAAACATTCAAGATTCTAGGGTAATTGGTAGACCAAGAAATCATTTAGTGCCTTCCCTTGTGCTCCCCATAAATACAGTCACAAAGTGTTGTCTTTTTTCCCTTACAAGTTAGAACCAAAATGCTCAGAGTGGCTGGGACTACGGCTGCCTGTGGTGTCATGTCAGTGTAAGGACGAGAGTGATGCTGAGTGATCCAGAGCAAAGGGCTGTGTGTAGGTACAGTCTGGGGGCCTTGATCTTTGTTTCTAGTCAATATTTCCACGCAGGTAAATTCTCCCCCCAGATAGTACAGTCTCCTTGGAGACTGGACCATATCTTCAGCTCCCTTTGTGTCTCTCCTAGCTGCAGGGCACAAAATTTGTGGGACTAAACATTTCATAGCCATGTCTAGAAACAGCCACTTGGGCAGTTTTGAGACAGGAAGATGCTCCTCTACAGGCATACCCTGAACTTCCTGCTGTCTTCATATGGTCAGTGCTCACCTCTGGCTGAACTCTTAAAGAGGGCCTTCCATGCCATTACAGGAAGAAGGAAAGGGGCCAGGATGATTGGGGGCCAGATTTTTTTTTATCCCCTGCTGTGCAGAGGACCAGACATGGCACCATGGGCTTCCTTCTCTGCAGGAGCATCCATGAGAACATAGTCTAAGGCAAAACCTGCCCTGATAGGTGAGTCAGTCAGTCACTCATTCCAGACTGCTAGAAAGAACCCAGTTGTCATGTTGATCTCAGGCCTAATAAAGTAGCTGCTCACTGATCTGGGCAATGCTGGGAGACTGGGGGTGGAGGGGGCTGAGGAGAAAAGTACACAAAGCAACCACTTTCTTAGGGACTTAAGCAGGAACAGAATCAATTTGTGCATCTGAGCTACTTACTTTCCCAGCATTGGGAGGAGGCATGGAGTAGTGACTGATGATCTTGATTTGGACAACAGGTGCCTGGGAAACCAAGCCAGACTCCTGGCATGCTGTAGCTGCTAATAAGCTGCTCTCCCCCGCACCAGCTTTTGGGAGTTATGGAGACCCACTGGAGAGAAGACTTGGATTTGTGACTGGAACCTGCTAGCCAAGAGTCCATTAAAATATTTTCCAGCATGTGCTGAGGACATGTTAGCAACCATTCCAACAAAGAAGTTTCTGCTTGGTTTTAGTAACAATAGCTGGGAACCAGTGTTTATTTATATGCCTTGAGTATGTAATTTACATAAGATTTTTTTCCCCCTTTGGAGACAAGTTGAGCCTCTATCACCGGACAGCTTTGCCCCTGCCCCAGGTACCTACAATTGGATAGGTTTTGGCAAAGGGCTCGTTCAGTTTCTCTTGGTACACTGGCTTTGGTCATTATATTAGTTATATATTGCTGCATAACAAATTACCCCCAAATCAGCAGCTTAAAACAACATTAAACAATTATTGTATCACCTTATTATATTCTGTGGGTCAGGAGTTCGGGAGCATCTTAGCTGGATGGTCCTGGCTTGGCGGGGGTCTCTCATGAGACTGCAGTTAAGATGTTGGTTAGGGCTGCAGTCATCTGAAGTCTTGACTGGGGCTGGAGGACCTGCTTCTAAGATGGCTCATTCACATGGCTGCAAATGGGGGCTGGTTGTTCTCAGGAGGCCTCAGATCCATGGACCTCAACCTAGGACTATTTGGGTGTCCTCATGATATGGTGGCAGGTTTCTCCCAGAGCAATCCGAGAGACAGCCAGGCAGAAGTGGCCACCTTGCTTACGGCCTAGTCTCTGAAGTCACACAGCATCCCGTGTGCCCTATTCTCTTGGCCACATGGACCACCCCTGGTGCATTGTGGGAGGAGACGGCCCGGGATCGTCAGGAGCCATCTTGGAAATAATAGTTAAACGAGGTGTAGAGGAGCCCTCTTCTCACTTTTTCACCCGCTACACGATAGAGCAGGACAAGAAGCCACTTGCGTGGTAGTGGCACCTCCCAGTTTTAGTCTGAAACTGTAGTTTCCCTGTAAGTACAGGTATGAAGGACAAGTTTACTTTTCATTCTACATAATATCTTGGAGAAATAGAATAATTCTCTTTCATAACCAAGCTCACTACCAGACAGAGTAGGCGCTCAGATACAGGATGAGGTGGGACAAATCCTTCACAGGTGATGGAAACAGCAAAGTTTAACGGGAAGATGGCTTTGAAGCTAGATCTTTTTTGAAATTCTGACTCTGACTAAATAGCTTTGTGAGTTTGGGTAAATTAAGCTGAGGGGAAAAAAAACCTGCCCTGTGAAACTTTTTATTGCAAAAAACGATAATTACAAGCATCCTTTATCTCTACCCTTTGACGATCTGTCATCAGAGCTGTAGGTTGAGGACATATGGATCTCAGGTTTCACCAGCACGTCATGAAATCTTCCTCTGAAAGACTAAAATTTAGAACTGTCATGTACTCTACAGTACTCTAGGAACTAGCTCCCATGTTCCACACGTAAACCTTGTCTTATATAGTGATTCCTAGGCTATCAGTAGAGGTTTCAACATGATGCTTTCAGCTTGTGACCTTTGGGTTCTCCGGTTATTGGCTCTTGCCTCAACAGACTTCAATGTCGCACACGACCGGCCCTTTAAATCCACTGGTGGTAGAGAAAAGATAAAACAAAGACTAATTCTGTAGGGAATGTGGTTGTACAGGGCAGGTTACAGTTTCAGTGGGAATAGGTGGGGTAAGTTTTAAAAAACGGATGTAGTAGAGTCTGTACTTACCCTCACTCTGTGAGTCTATGCAAATGAACATTCTCCTCATTGATGGCTTGACATTGTGATATAACCAAATCTCCTATTTTTATGATAGCAATTTGGAGACCTTATGGTTGCCCTGTACCATCTTGTTTTTCTATTTGGTCAGCAATCACAGAGACTTTCCTCTATCTTCCTCCCTTCTCCAGAATTTAGACAAAGGTCAGACTAGGTAGTTCTGGAAAGTAAGTCTGACCTGGATGTTTAACCTTATGTTATCTTTTCCCTTTTCAACACTTGAAGGTCTTGGTATCTTCTGTCTTGAAATCTGAAAAGGCCAGCACCCATTTTTCTTAGCCCACAGTTTCTTGGCCTTTGGTCCCAGGTAGAAAAAAATCTCACTTAAGCATTTGGGTCTACAATTGCTGTTCTTGGCTTGATCTAGCTCTGGCCCTTGTGGCGGGAGGAGAAACATCCAGCTAGGTGACCCCCTGCTATTAAACAGCTGATAGTCATTGGGAGAGGCAATCCACTATTGGCCCAAGCATCCCTGCACATTCTTGCTGGGTATGCCAAGAATGCAAGGCCCTGACTGCTTTTTATGCAGACCATTCCTCAGAGTTGTGTTTGCAGGAACAAAGAGCAGGCTTATTTAGTGCTAACAGCAGGTTCCCCAAGCTCAATGTTCCCTTCCTGTAACAAAACCCGCATCCCTCTGGGGCCTTTGCATCACACCTGTAGGACTTGGGGGCAAGGGTGAACTGACAGGCTTATGCTGCTTGCTGTGCCATACAAACATCCTTTGTCTTTAACCCAGAAGTCTCGTCTTCTGCCAGCACCCATGAAATAGGCTAACTTACTGGCTTGCAAGGAGGGTACAAATTCTAGACCCTTACAAATGACCCTGACATAGTGATATACCCAAATTACCTGTTTTTCTGATAGTAATCTGGCAATCATATGGGTGTCTTCCAACATCTTGTTTTCTATGTGATCTTCACAATTGCTAAGTATGAGGCAAACTACAAGGTCTGGGGTTGGCAGTTATGGCCTACTTGTTTTTGTAAATAAAGTTTTATTGAAACACAGTCACACATTCATTTATGTACCATCTATAGCTACTTCTGTGCTACAACAGGAAAAGTAGTTGTGATAACCTAAAGTATTAGTTATTTATCCCTTTAAGAAGTTTGTTGACCCCATAAAAAGTCATTTCTCTCTTAAGGCAATGGATCACATGTGGCTATCAAGACAAAGCATTAGTGAAGGTGAGCTTAGTCTGAATGTCAGCCAAGGTAAGATTTCTTTCCCCCAAAGCTGTAAATCAATAAAGATTTATCAGGAAGGATTTTCTACATGGTACTTCATTCAGGGATTATTGACCAGCAGGGACCATGTACATCCAGGTAGAGACTACAGAATCTGATGAAGAAACAGCCCATTTCCAGTATTAGGTGAGTGACTAAAACATTAAGCTACATTAGGACAAAAAAGCATCTTGTCAAAATTACTACTTGTGAACTAAAACAAAGGACACATTCTCACTAGAACAGAAATAAATTTTAATTCATTGAAAAGTGCAGCAGTGAACAGGGTCCTTTTGAAGGGCACTTTCTAAGTCAAATGACTGAGATGACTGAGAGCCAGGGCAGAATAACTTCTAGGAACAGAGGAAGCAAACAGGAATTTACAAAATTCAGTAGGAACTAAGTGGTGGTAACACTAAAGAACCCAAATATACCCATCTAACTCCATTGGGACCAGCTGAAATACCCTTTGCTTTCTCTTAATTGCTTTCTCTTAATAAGGATCCTGGGACAACTTATCTTCTTTTATTAAAAAAGCACTAATCCTTAATTTAGACACTAAAATAAATTTAAGAACATTTCTTACAGGGTAAGGTGTAACTTCCATGGCTAGCATTACTATTCTGTACAAGAACCCTAGTGTTGTCAATTAAGATGTGTTTGCAACAGCACCACCTGTCAAATTCAAAGATGCTTAAAAGGTGCTCCCTACTTTGTAACTGTATGTGAGAGAGAGCTTCTGTAATAGGAAATCTTCTATGGCAAAAGTCTCTATTCATTCCTAAGGCCTCTGCTCATTCCTAATGTTTATACAGTTCTCTACTCTGAAGGGCACAGACATGGACCTGACCTTCTTAAAAGGGAAAATAATCAAAATCTAAGGGAGTGCAACTAAAAGAACAAAGCAAGCCTCTTGCAGTGGGTCCCTTCCTTATACATAAACATTCTGAAAACATCAGTGCATTTGGTAGTCTGTTAGGCCATAAATTGAGGTCTCTTTATGAAAGTTTTTACCACAGATCCAGAATGAAGCCAGTTTGAGAGAAAAAGTAAAACTAGAGGCTATTCAAAGGTTAGGTAGGAAAGGTACTCAAAATAGAGGAGGTACTAGCAGGTCCTCGCCACATCTCACCACCAGCTGAACTGAATGTGCAAGCAGTGCGGCAGAGATGCTCCTGGCAGCTGACTTGGGTCACTCTTATCACTTCACCTGCTTTCGGGAACCAGCATCATAAAATTGAATATGACATTACAGTCCAAGACCTCATAAGAGTTGGTTTCTTTTTATTTGGAATGACTATGGTCAACTCTCATTAACGTGGAAGTTGACTAATAATGTTAAGAATAGGTGGAGAATAAAGCTGATACCCATATTCAACAATGTAGTTTGCTTTTAGTTGCAAAATTTTGAGAATTTTTTTCTCTAAAACATTCACAGCAGAGGTGTTCATTTTCACTTGCCTATTTCACTTCAAGATACCACCATAGTTGCTGGGGTCACATGAGGTAAAGGAATAAACCCAATGGCTATCAACCCACATGGCTATCTGGAATTCTGACAGAAAAGCTGCTTATAGCCATGTCTTACAAAGTGTTTAAAGCTGGACAGAAGACCTTAAATAAAGCTAAAATCACTGAGTGCCTGAGTTGAACAAGTTATAAACCACAGCTCTTCCTCCTTTCCTGTCTCACCACCAATTAGCCTTCTTGTGAAGAAAACATTGAAATGGAATTAGTTTTCAAGCCAAGAAACATAAAAATGTAGACGTTCTAAATGGTGAAGAAACCTAAATAGATTTGATTTTGACAGGGGACTACTGAATGGGGCCCTAGTTAAACAAGACTCCAAAACCTTAGGAAGAACTGAACTGAAAAGGGAGAAGGAGGTGGGGTAAAGTAGCTGATACTTTGCATCAACTGTAAGAAATTTTTATATCTTAAAACAAATAGAATGACAGCAAAATGCAGATAGAGTCAAAATGACTTCATGCATGGAACTGAAACTCAGGCTCCCTGCTGGACAGGCACTAACTTTATTAATCCCAGGTACAGGCCTTCAACCTGTCAGCCCAAGAGCCCTACCCTACAGATGGCCCTCAGAAAAACACAACCTTCACCAACTCAACCCTTGGCAGTTCTTCCCCACTGATGTGCCTAAGCCACTTTATTTTTCAGATCTCACAGGGGAAAGTCTCAAGAGAAGAGCCACTTCCTCAATTTCCTAGTGCTAATTGGCACTCCGTGTGGTTAGCAGCTGGAATTAGTCTTTACCACAGCTTACTTCTCTATTTCAATGCAGCACCAGCCTAGAATTCCAAAAAAATGAACACAGCTTGGTTGACATGTTTTAAATTTGCAACCTTATCTTGCTGTGATGGATATTATAAACAATGTATCTCTACTTCTTTAGAAACAATGGTACCTGTTCTTACTCAGATGATTCAGCTCTGATGGTTATTCTTCAAGCCATGTGATGTTAGTATCTTTGATAGTGAAGTGCTCAATCTGGAATGCTATGCAGGTCCTTTGATTTAAGTCAAGCTATATACCAAAAGGTTGTTTTTTGTTTTGCCCTAAAGTATTGCCATTTATCTGAATGGATTTACAAATTCAGACTCTGACCACATGGGGAATAATCAAGAACTGTGGTCCCAGGACAGAAAGGATATAGTGAGAACAAAAGACCTCAGAGAAGAGACCAGGGATAGCCACTCCTGACACATGGGCAGAGTTCACAGTTTAACACATTGCACAAGGGTCAGCTGATTGGGTTGCTTTTTCAAACAGAACTTAAAAACACAGCCAGTCCAGAAACTCTTCCAGGCGTGGTCCTGAAGACTAGCTATAGACCTACTACAATCACTTCATCAAAGAGAGACGTGCAGGGATCCAACTGTAGAGGCTGGGCACAGTCGCTACAGAAGGTGTTTTGAAAACCTTCGAGTCCTGACACTGCCATGATTGTTGAACATGAGACGAGGGTCAAACCTGTATCTGGGGAGGGGAAAAAAAAGAATGTCACATTAACTCTCGCTAGCCGCATTCAGAATATTATTCGGTGGAAAGGATGGCAGGAAGGGACATAAAAGGAACAATTAAATCACCAGAAGGGAATCTAGTGAGAAAGTCTATAGTACAAAACATGAGTACTTAATAGTTAAGAACATTTCCATCCAAGTCAGCAAGCACAAAATCACATAGTATAAGTTGAGAGGAGACAAAGAGAAGTAGGTTAATCTTGAAAAGCATCAAACAGTGGCAAGATTTCAACTGTTTTCTTGAGGGAGTGGAGGTGATCCATTGTGGCACTATTGTAGTGCTTGTGTTCAAGCCATACTTATTTTACTTAATAATGGCCCCCAAGCACAAAAGTAGTGATGCTGGCAATTTGGATATGCCAAAGAGAAGCTGTAAAGTGCTTCCTTCAAGTAAAGAAGTGAAAGTTCTCAACTTAATAAGGAAAGAAAAAAATCATAGGTGAGGTTGCTAAGATCTACAGTAAGACGAATATTCTATCTGTGAAATTGTGAAGAAGGAAAAAGAAATTCATGCTAGTTTTGTTGTCACACCTCAAACTGCAAAAGTTATGGCCACAGTGTATGAAAAGTGCTTTGTTAAGATGGAAAAGGCATTAAATTTGGGGGAAGACATGAACAGAAACATGTTCCTATCGAGGGCAATCAGGTTCAGTACTATCTGTGGGGTTTCAGGCATCCACCGGGGATCTTGAAATGTACCCCATGAGGATAAGGAGCGACTACTGAATTTTAAAGCAGTGGTTGGCCTACTTTTTTTGTAAAAGGCCAGATAATCAACATTTTAGGGTTTGTGGGCCATGCAGTCTCTGTCCCAACCATTCACCTTTGTTGCTGAAGCGTAAAAGCAGCCAAAGACAATACGTAAATGAATGTGTGTGCTTGTGTTCCAACAAGTGGTAGCTGGATTGGGCCCACAGTCTGCTGACCCTATTTTGAAGGATTTGATAGGCCCAAAGGAAAGAATAATCAGGGCTGAGGAATTTAAAACAGAAAATCAGGTGGTGTTTAAATAGCTCAAGCTAACATCAGCAAAGCCAGCATCTAGAAGCTGAGTTAAGCTTCTAGAATGTGGGCAATTTAGTTAAAAAACAAAACTTGCTTGGGAAATAGGAGACCATGACATATAAGTTCCTTATAGGGTGAACTCTGGGCAAATCACAACTCCACACTCGATTTCCTCAACTGAAATGTACCTATTTGGGCTCTAAGAGCTATTACGGAAATTTTATGATCGAATCCTTCTAATACTTAGAGCCAAACGTGCAGAAGAAACAAGGCAGCTGGCTGCACCTGCCTTGCACTGGCCAACTGGATGCCGGCATGGCAGGTCGGTGTTCCAGCAGGTGGAGTGGTCAGGGACTCTTTGGCCACACATCACAACCCAAGAGGTCCAAGTCCCTTGCCCAACATCTAAGACTTAGTTAGATGTTGGCTTTTAATTCCCAGAGTCAGTCAGAGAGTACATGGTTAAAAGGCATTAACTGCTATAGACATCTTAATTTAATTTGATATAACATTCTGAGCTAAGTAGCTGCTGGAACTACAAAATCAGCACCTGCCAACTGGAAGTCTTGTGCTTTTATTTTAGAAATTGAACCTCCTATTTCAAGTAACTGGCACCAAGCCAGGATCTATTTCACTAATAATTTGGAGGAAAGACCAAAGCTGGTGGTCAAAATGTTTGACCATTCTTATTGTACTAACAGGATTATCCAAATAAAAAAAGTTATTTAGTTTAAACGATATAAAATAATGATAAATATTGTCCTTTTATGTTGTTATCTAGTTTTAATTTACTATATCCATGCCTCTTTGGCTCTATATACACTATTAAAAAGAAAACATTACATTTCTTTAAGAGTCTATAATCCAGTTTCTCTATTCATTCACATAAATTTGTCTCTAATTTGGACTGATGATAAAATTTAACATCAAGATGGCTAAATCATTAAGTTACAACTTTGCATCAACTTAGGACATCACTCTTCCCTCTCTCCTACAATCAGAGTGTAAGAACTGAAATAATCCTTTCCCAGTGAAAGTTTGATTTTAACTTCAAGTCTCCAAGCAAAAAATAAATGATATGCTTCCTGCCACAGGCAGCTCAAATGCATGGTATTCTGACACCCAGTGTCACTGCTGAAAAGTTACCGTTTAAGAGGTACAGAGTGGGAGGAACAAATCCAACTTAGCAGGTGATAAACATCTTTTATACCTCCATATACTGCAGTGGGCTTATATATTTCAACAATTGAGTTTACACCTTCTATTTTCATTGTGTCTGTTTAATATATTAAATTTACTGGCAAACATTTAAGTTTCTATAATTGGAGTTTCTCAGAAATGAAATGAAGGAAACTTACCCAGGGTCAAAAACCCCTGGTGTGCGACAGGTTGGCCCAGAACAGGACTGTAACATCATTAACCGATAGTTCATCTTTCCTAAAAGCTCTGGGTCTATACTTTTAGCAATGTTAGTGATTTGGTCTGGGTCTGCAGTCAGATTATAGACTTCTACAAACACCTAGAGAAAATCAAAGGATGGAGGAAAGAAAAGAGCAAGGGTTATATTTGAAGAAATATTACTAATGTGAATTATTTCTAAATGGGAAGGGAGCAGGTAGATAAAAAACCTAGGCCCCAGAGACTGTCAGTCTAGTCTCAAGATCCTCAAAGAGCCCAACTGTATGCTTGAGACAATGGAACATCTGTTCTAGGGTGTCAGTTGCTTCTGGTCTATAGCCACATGCGGGAAAGGGACCTCCTGCACACCCTGTGCCTTCAGGCAGAGTTGGGAGGGGGGATGGGGAGGAAACTTATTACCTTCTGTAATTAGAGCAGAGAACAGAAGGCAGAACCCTCAAATGGCAAGGTCTCAGAAACAAGACTTAGTGATAAAGTTACTGAAGTGAGAGTTAATTAACATTTGAAGGCTTATTTTTGCCTTAGAATTATGAGATTCAAAAGAGAATGGATATGAAAGTACTCTGACCAGTGTTATACAAACGCTAAGTTTTCCTATTTTAAAAAGTAGTTTTAGATATATACCACCAACTGGGGAAGGATACAATACTAGTTATTATTTCTAACATTAACACATGTCTAACATCAGTACCCCCACCCCCCAGTTTGTATGCTATTCTCCAAACTGGAGTCAAATGGTAGGCTAGGAATACAGTAGGTAAATTTTGCCTATAATGGCTTCAAGCAGCTGCCCTCAGACTATAACTTATAAAGTAGTTATCAAACTGATAAACATCAGGGGAGAAGGAAAACAGGAACTGAGTTTGAGGGAGGCTTTCTTGCTTATTGTTCAAAGTGCTTATGAGCTGCAAATGGAGTGGTGAGGGACTCAATTTCTGAGAAGCACAGAAGAGCATCTGCTCCATATGGCAGGATGGGGCAGGTGAGCACATGCTGACGAACAGTAAGAAACCACAAGGGACTGGAGTCCTTGGGACCCCTTGGATAATACACACTGATATGTGTTGGCCAAAACCCACCTTCTTCCAAGGATGGAATCCTGGACCTTTGACCCCACTCTAATCTGTTGGCACAGCACTAGATTATGCTGTGGTGGGAACAGGAGTTTCTGAATAAGTCAGTTGCTGGTAAGCTTTCTAGGAAATGCTCCAACTCGTCTCACCTCCGTAGAAGTTGAAACCCCGAACTACCAGGGAAGCTAACAGACTAGGCATTATCATTCTGAAAATGTGAACTGTGCATTTTTAAAAGTATGTGTTTGGGTCGGGCACAGTGGCTCATGCCCTTTAACCCCAGCACTTTGGGAGGCCGAGGCAGGAGGATCACCTGAGCCTAGGAGTTTGAGACCAGGCTGAACAACATAGTGAGACCCTGTCTATATAAATACAAAACTTAGCCGAGTATAGTGGTGCGCGCTTGTAGTCCCAGCTACTCAGAAGCTGAGGTAGGAGGATCATGTGAGCCCAGGAGTTTGAGGTTGCAGTGAGTTATGATGATGCCACTGCACACTAGCCTAGGCAACAGAGTGAGACCCTGTCTGGGCGGGGTGGGGTGGAGAGTGTGTTTGGGCCAAGGGTGGTGACTCAAGCCTGTAATCCCAGCACTTTGGGAGGCTGAGGTGGGAGGATCGCTTGAAGCCAGGAGTTCAAGACCAGCCTGGGCAACACAGCGAGGACCCCATCTGTATAAGAAAAATTAGCCAGGCATGGTGGCACATGCCTGTAGTCCTAGCTACTCAGGAGGCTGCAGCAGAAGAGTCACTTTGCTTGAGCCCAGGAGTTGGGGGCTACAGTGAGATATGATTACATCACTGTACTCCAGTCTGGGCAACACAGTGAGACTCTGTCTGGAAAACAAACAAACAAACAAACAAAAAAAACGCGCGTGTGTCTGGGTGGTGGTAGGAGTGGAGAAAACCTCATTCAGAAAAATCACAGAGAAGTGAGATATGCATGGCCTTATGATTGTTTTCTTAACTGAAGGAAACCTAAGTTGAAGTACAGAACAGAAACATAACATCTCCCCTAGGGAACATCCTTCGATTGCTCTTATGCCACCAAGGCCAACCAACAAAGTAAGGCAACAGACAAAGGGGTAGGGAGGTACAGGCCGAAGTCCCTCTCACCTCCTGGTCATCAAACTCGCAATACTGTAAATTCCACAACGCTGATATCGTCCTCACACAAGCATAGGTGTTGTTATAAGCATCTTCGCATACACAGTCTGGGAAACATTGCTGTAGGATATTTAAAAAGTTAAACGAAGATAGTTCTTCCATAGTAACAAATATCTAGTTGCCTACAGAGGTAATCAATTTGGCTCATGCCAGGCATGTAATTTAATGGAAATTTTAAAACCTTCCACAGAGAAGCAAGTAAATAAAAAATAGACATGAGACTTTGTTCCTTACTGATAGCTAATTAAAGGTTTCAATACTTGACCCATCTAAACCAGCACCTTGCTGTGCTGCCAGTGAGAAAGCTGTCTAAGCCAATTCAAGCTATTACTCACAGATACTCCAGGACTCAGGGAAGGACATGTTGGGTCGGTGACGTTACGGCCTTCTCCCTGATATTCTACCAGGACATCTGATCGCCAGGTCAGGTTACTGGCACCTGTCTAGAAAGAAGAGCAAGGGTGGTTTCTGTGAGGCATATAGACTGCGATAAAGATCACAAAGGTATTTACTCTACTACTAAGGGGGACTTGAGAGTCAGGACTAACTGGACTGTTCATTCAGTAACTAAAGGGAATGACTAAAACGGGTGCATATAAAAAGCTACTGACTATCATGTTTGGTATTTATAGAGTCTTTACAAGTGATGGTCAAATGCTTTGAACGTTTAATAGTTTCTTCCCCAGACTGCTTCTGCAAAGCAGGTCAGGAATGGAAACTGACAAAGCAACTAAGCAATAATCAAAGTCACAATGCAAGTTGCAGAAAGTCCAGATTAGAATAAATAATACTGTTTCTATGTCCTACGTAAGAATTGTTCTAAGCTCATACTAAGGAATTTATAACCTAACACACACAAGGACAAGAAACAAATATTAAACAGGGCTGGTGTGCTAACGATTAGAACAAGTTCAAAGCACCTTGATGATCAGAATGAAGGTTACAGTACAGGCACTAACTCATCTACTCGTCACTGCAAATCAGTGGTGTGGAAGGAAAGCAGTAGCCACATTTGAAATGGGAAAGCTTAAGACAGGCACACTAATGGTGAAAGGAGGAAGAATCTAGGAGAAAGACCAAGTTTTGGATCAAAAGAACATGGGGCCAGGTGCGGTGGCTCATGCCTTAATCCTAGCACCTTGGGAGGCTAAGACGGGAGGATTGCTTGCGGCCAGGAGTTTGAGACCAGCCTGGGCAACAAAGTGAGACTGCATCTCTACAAAAGATAAAAAAAGAAATTAGCCAGGCATGGTGGGGCATGCCTGCAGTTCTAGCTATTCAGGAGGCTGAGGTGGAAGGATTGCTTGAGCTCAGGAATTAAAGGTTATAGTAAGCTACGATCATGCCACTGCACTCCAGCCTGGGTGACAGAGCAAGACTTTGTCTCTGAAAAAAATAAATTTAGAAAAAAAAACCCATGAATACAGGTTGGAAGTGGAATGCTTGGAGCAGAGTTGGTAGCATGGCTTCCCGAAACCCAGCTTCCAGACAAGGAAGCAGTGCAAAGTCAGGGCAGAGGGACAGGCTGGTAACCACACGGAAAAGGCCCTGAACATCAGGCTGCACATTCGTTCTATAAAGAATGGCAAGAGATGGGAAGCAATAGGAGATTTCTGAGCACGGAAGTAACACAATCAAGGCTGTATTTTAGAAAAGTCAGACTCCAGGGATGGAATGGAGATATGGAGAGACAGCCAGACCAGGTTAAAAGGTGCTCTTAAATGGTCTAAAACCTTACTATTCTCAAAATCTGATTGGGAGCCTGCTTGTAATGCACAATTCTCAAGCCCTACTCTAGCCCTAATAAGCCAAAATCTGCATTTTAATAGATCCTCTGGTGATTTACATGCACAGTAAAATTTGAAAAACACTGCTCTAAAACAGTGGTTCTCAAAGTGTGGTTCCCCAGACAAGCAAATCAGCATCACCTGGAAACTTGCTACAAATGCAAATTCTTAGCTCCCAATGGGGGTGGGGAGCAACCTGGGTTTTAACAAGTCCCACAAGCATTTCCAGTGAACGCTAGTTTGAGAACCACTGCTCTAAAGAACACTTAACCTGGGGGTGGCCACAGTGGAAAATAGGTGATAGCTTGTGCAAAGCCTTGAATGCCACAGCTGCCTGGAAAGGGGGAGTTTGAGATAGGAACAATTTCCTAACTCACTGTTGTTATTATGAAGCCTGAACAATCCTGTGCAGCTCAAGGTTTTGGAAATCATGAGTCACTGGAGACTTCAAAAGCTCCTGCTGTCAACCCTGAGCCACAGAAGCCACAGTCAGGGGGAAGCTTATCTGTTGGACTTGAGTGAATTTCAAAACCCCCACTTGACTGTCAAAATGTCCAGAGGAGAAAAGAGTATCCAGGAATTCTAGATCAGTGGTTCTTGAGCTTTGCTGCACATTAAAATCACCAGGGGAGTTTGAAATATCCCCAGGGCCAGGTTCTATTTCATGCCAATTAAATCAGAATCTCTGGGGGTGGGACCCAGGCATTAGTATTTTAGTTTCCCAGATGATTCTAATGTGTGACCAAGTTTGAGACTCACAGTCTGGAGGGGGTCATTAAACTTTTTCTATAAAAGGCCAGAGAGTAAATATTAGGGCTCTGTGGCTATACAGTCTCTCACATCTACTCAGCTTTGTTGTTGTAGCAGGAAAGTAGCCATCAGCAATACAGAAGTGGGTGAGTATGCTGTGCTCTAATATAACTTTATTTACAAAACTAGGGAGTGGACTAGATTTGGCTCACAGGTTGTAGTCTGCCAACTGCTGGTCCAGCAGAACTTTCTGACCGAAGTGTTCTCTATCTGCACTGTTCAATATGATGGCTGAGCATACAACGTGTAGCTAGTGCAACTGAGGAACTGAATTTCATTTTATTTTAGTTAATTTAAATAAATAGCCACACATGGCTATTTAACTGCTCTAATACATTAGTATTTCACTGGAATAACCTCCAAAAACCAAACATGAACAAGGAAAACAGCCAAGTCTTAAGTGGCACTTCCAGAACTGTGCGGAGAAAAAAGCATGATTTTTACCCTTAGAGTGAATCAAGTTATTTTTTCTCATTAGAAATAAATTTAACAAGGCACACAATGTAAAACTTGTATGAAGTTAAAAGATGTAAATTTTCCCCTAACCAATCTATAGATTAAATGCAATTCCAACCAAAACCCAACATTTTTCAGCTAATCTGAAAAGCTGATTCTAAAGTTTATATGGAAGAGAGGTAAGTAGGATCCCCATAAAAACAGTAAGGAGAGAGCTGTGCCCATACAGATAAAGATTTAATTAGACAGCTTTATAAGACAAAATGGTACCAGTATAGGGATAGACAGAACCATAGAACAGAAAAGTCAATTGAGTATCTACAGAGGAGAAAAATGAAACTGAATCCCTGATTCATACCATGCAAAAAAATCAATTTTAGATACACTAAGGACTTGAATGTAAGAGGCAAAACTATAAAACAAGTTACATGTATTTTCTTGTATGAATCATGAACTACCTAATAATACATCATAACAGACAAATCATTAAGGGTCACCTATAATTTTATGACCCAGAGACAGCCACCATAAATGGCTAAAACATTTTAGTACTGATCTTTCCAAACTTGTCTATGCTTAAACATATTCACATACATTCTTAATGGGGAAGAGATGATGTTGTGAAATGTCCTTTTCTCTCTCTGGTATGTTGGTAGGCATCTTCCCAAGTCACTGCATACAGATCTACGTCACTTAGTATTGGTTTAATATTCTGTTTAATTGTACCACAATTTAATCGATTCTCTGTTGGATATTTAGGTTTTACATTTTCTTCTATGTTAATACATGCACATTTTCAGATGGAACTGCTAGATGTGTGTACTCTGAAGTGATATGTCTTGTTAAACTGGCCTCCTGATTACACTTTTATGAAAAGTATATGGGTAATTTCCAATTTCTCAGACTTTTGCAGATACTAGGTATTAATCTTTTAAATCTTTGGCAGTTCACAGATGATAAAAGCCTCCTTCAGTTAAGTATTTCTTTGATTAGCACTAAAGTAATCATTTTGCATTTACTTTGGCCATTTTAAATTCTTCTGTGAGTTGATTAGTCAGGTTTTCTTGCCCATTTTTCTACTGGGATATTAATCTTCGCTAAGAACTCTTATTAGGACTAATTTCCCTTTTTCACATATGTTGCAAATATTTTCCCTATTTGTCACTGGTCTTTACTCATGGTGGGTGTTCTGAGGGGAGGAGGAAAGAGGAGAGGAAAGAGAACTAAATTTCATATGTGGTCCAATCTTTTCTTTTAGAAAATTTCTTCCCACCACAAGATCAGAGAAAAATTCTATTCTCTGCCCCCCCATTTTAAAATAGTATTATTTAAGATTTAAATTTTTAAGTCTCTACACAACCTGGAATTTATTTCAGTCTTGGCTCAGGCCTGATTGAGGGCTTTATACTCACCAAAATAGGCAATAAGGACATCCCATCCATCTGTGTCTTATTCAGGCTATAGCCAGCGATGTCCAAAATAGTAGGACCCAAGTCAATGTTGGCAACGAGCATCTATGAAAATGAGGAAAAAACAATCTAGAACACAACTGGTCTCATTTTCCCCTTCTAACTCTACTAAGCTCTCTTTCCCACCCCATCCATGAACAAACAGCACTTACTATTACCTTTTGTACTGTCCATACTTACTTTGCTCTTACTGATTCATATACTCAAACATAACTATGATAACTTAAAAAAAATAAAGGTTTATAAGGCTTGTAATATAGCCTCCTGGGAAGTTATATATTTATTCTACCCATACTGTTATTGATCAAAACATTTTAAAAAATTCCTTTTGGATTGAGTTTGTTATTAATCATGAGAAAAATGTTGGCCTAATTACTTTATACAATGTGCCTTCCAACTTGATTATTCAGACAAGTTCACTAATTTTGACTTCAAAGTATTCCTGACATTTTTGAAAGTCTCAAAGGGTGAATGCTTGCCACTAATGGGGATTATTAGCCATTTTTATAGTTTCTCAAAGTGACAACACTGGTTTAAAAAAAAAAAAAAGGTTTGCAATAGGCTGTGAAGGCTGAAGAAAACTTATTGGAACAATCCATCAATAAAAGTTTCCTTAGACCAGGTGCAGTGACTCATGCCTGTAAACCTAAAACTCTGGGAGGTGGAGGCGGGAGGATCCTATGAGGCCTGGAGTTCAAGACCAGCCTGAGCAAGAGCAAGACCCCGTCTCTACAGGAAAAAGGAAAAAAGTTAGCCGGGTGTGGTGGTGCACGCTTGTAGTCCCAGCTACTCGGGAGGCTGAAGCAGGAGGATCACTTGAACCCAGGAGTTTGAGGTTGCTGTGAGCTATGATGAGGCCACTGCACTCTAGCCCAGGCTATAGCCAGTGAGACTCTGTCTCCAAAAAAATAAAAAATAAAGAGTTTCCTTAAAGAGCATAAAACTTAGATTTTTTAAAAAAACAAACATTCTAGAAACTAAAGACACTGTCCTGCACTATACCTTGACTTACTTCCTTAGTTTATTAGACTATTTTCCTTCTGAATGCAATGCCTCTACAGGGCCTAAATCAGCATAGTCCAATAGAAATACAAAAGGGCACACATATGTAACTTAAAATTGCCTAATAACAGCATTAAAGTAAAAAAGAACAGGTGAGATTCATTATATATATTTAACCCAATATGTAAACATATTTGAATATTACTACTTCAGCATATAATATTTCAACATGTAAACAATATAAAAAATTAATGAAATTTTACTTTTTTTTGAACCAAGTCTTTGAAATCTGGTATTTTATAACTATAACAGATCTCAGTTTGGAATATCCACATTTCAAGTGCTCAGCAGCCACAAGTGGCTGGTGGCTACTGCAGTGGACAGTGCAGGCCTAAACAGAACCTAAGCACAGGCCTAGAAGTCACTTGGTCACAGGCCAGAAAAGCCTTAGAGTTATTAAGACAACCCATCAGGGAAGCAAAGGGGAAGTGAGAAAAACTGGGAGCAAAGCTTTGTGAACTCTGTGCCAGGTATTTAATGTTCATTCTCATTTACTCCTTACCACAAAAGTAGGACGCAGTATTTCCCCCATTTTACAGGCTTCAAAATTGTTGGGAAAACTTAGATCATCTTAGAAAAAGGCCAAAGAGGGATATTAAAAAAAAAGAGAGAGATATATATATCAATTAACCCTGATATTTTAAATTTAACAATAAAACTAAAAGTACAGACATGAAAGGCAAGAAAAAATCTTCAGAGCATTGTGCATCAGGGGCCAGGTTTCCTGACCAGGACAGCTCTTAGGGGGCAGAGTGATATATATCCTGGCTCTGAATCAATTAGTATTAACTCTGCAGCTGTCAGAAATTACCATTCAGTGGCAGACAATTCAGGGGAAAGGCAATCCATATGTTACTGAGGAAAAAAGAAAAACACAAAAACTACGTCTCCAGGGATTACACGAAACCCACTGTTACAGATAGCTTTCCTAATTCCAAGTCCCCCCTGCAAACTGAGCAGCTTGGAATACAGTCATCAAGGGTGAGTGTGAAAATGGAAGAGATCATGGCAAGAAAGGAGAGAAAAACAGAGACAAGATCTCCAGAATCAGATCAAGACAAGGCATCCACAGACCCTGGAGTGTGACTAACAGATCTTCAGTGATATCCATAGCATGAATTAATTTAAGCCAATTCCACAGGTACTACTAACATGTCCCACGCAGTTTTACAAGAAAAAGGGGGCTGGGCGTGGTGACATGTGCCTGTAGTACTGGCAACTTGGAAGGCTGAAGTGGAAGGATCCCTTGAGCCCAGGGCAACATAGTGAGACCCCATCTCAAAAAAAAAAAAAAAAAGAAGAGAACAGAAAATACTAAAATACTAAAATCCACAGAGATATAAAACAGTGACTACCATCTCACCAAAAATCGCCTCAAGAGCCCTGAGCTGTACAATGGAAGACTCTTTCTAATGTCATTTTGCTCTTGGAGAGAAAGGTCTAAGTTCCAGTATAACAAATCAAGAGTCACTAAGATTCAGCATAAGTACTATAAACACACATCACCCCAGGACTCTTTCTTCCCAGATATCTATAATTATCACATCTTCCCTAAAAATGATGGATAAATTCTCTCCTATTCTAGAGTTTTATTTGACTATGAAGCAGAGAGTCTCAAAATAAGCATACTATATCAGGAGATGGGAGACTTCTAGTGGATACCAAGTATAAGTGAAGGATTAAAGAGAGAATTATACCTACCTCTGGTTTTTACACAACCAAGAATTAGAATGGATTCTATGGACTCATCACCGTAATAACTTCTAGAAACATTCGAGTTTCAGAGTATTGCTTTTATAACTAAGTCTAAACTTAAAAATTCATTTATGGGTTGGAATAGAAAAAGCTTTCAGAAGACCAAAAGTAAATTATTTCTTAAATCATACTCTCTCAGTTTGAACATGCTCTTAGGATTTAAGTATGTAAATATTCTGATCAAATAACAGCCCCTAGAAAGCCCTGGGGCATGAAATCCAGGGGTATCCTGCATTGAACCTGCTTATTTTTAGCTCCGGAAGAAAGACAGTGCTGCACAATCACTGAAAAGAACAAGGCGGCAATGGGCTCTCAGAAGAACACATCAGCTTTCCAAACACTCAAGCCCTGATGTTAAAGAATTCATATAGGGCTATGAAAGAAAAGGCTCTAAACACACCAGAAAGCAATGCACATTTAGCAAAAAAGCACTGCAACTGCATGAGAAAGCAGAGAACTCCCCACATCTTGGGCTGCTTCAGCTGGATTTGTCTCAGCCCCAACATCCTCCTGCTATCACAACTAGGGAAACTGAGGCATATTTTGTCCAAAGCCAACAGGCAACGTTCCTGACTCCCAGTTCAGTTCTATTACCCCTGGACCATGGTGTGTCATTCTAGTTTTCCTACTAACCTTTCCCTTACTAGAACCCACTTTGCAGAACTTCTACCACCAAATCTAAAGCTGGATTAATTTCTAGCCAGAGGAGAAAACATCAACAGCCAATCTTTGGCATCCACACATGTGACCTGCCTTTGCTCTCCCATAGCCGACACATAGCTAAGTCCACCAGTCAGTTAAACATGCGCTGCTCTGGCTGTCAGGCTGTTGACAGCTCAGCTCATTATGCTCAACTCACAACCCTGTGCCAGTCACAAAGAACAGCTGGCACTGAGACAACTGTGCTGCCAACACATGATCAATCACCCACCGTCTCTTGACATTCTTTGTGCTAGAGGAAAGCCAGGGCATTTCATACTTCTCAAACTACATCTGCCAGCACAACAGTGTAAAAAAACATGGATTTTGAGAAGAGGCACAATTAATTTTCAGTCCTCACTCTGCCACTTACTATGTGACCTTGGCAAAATCCAGTCAACCAACATGGATGTCCCCCAGTGTATGTTAGGGGCCAGGTATCTCAGTTTAGATTGTTCCTTTTTTCTAGGACATCCTAGAGTGAAAAAGATAAAACTTGGCAGGGTGTGACAAGTGTGAGGCCAGCCGGGAACATTCAGGAGGGGCATCTACCCCAGGTGGGTACAGGAGTCTCAAGTGACTTCTCAGAAGGGAAACCCTTCTTTGCAATTTTAGCGTAAATTATGTATTTGCTCATTTTCTTTGGTCTCACAGAGCTAAGAATGAAACTGTGATATCAGGAAGGAGAGAAGACACAGCTGGCAGCGCCTATCAATTCTTATCTCCCGAGTGGTAGAGGACAGTGTTTTGGATCAAGGTGCCCATGATCTCTAGGAATAAAGTGCCTCAATGCTAGGTACTGAGCTTGGAAAAAGACATCAAAACCAAATGGAAACAGTCAACAGAAGAATGTGGCACGTTATGACAGTTCTAGGAGAGAGAACCAGGAAAGCAACAAAGCATTAGTAAGAAAGAGTCCTGCACTGGGAGAGGCTAATTCTCAGAGGACATGTTTTCCATAGCCTTACCCCCAAAAAGTGATGTCAGACCAGCAGCAGACATCACTGGGAAGCTGGTCAGAAATGGAGAATCAGGACCTGCATTTTAACAAGATCCCCAGGGGCCCCACAAATACAGCAAAGCCTGAGGAGCTCTGCTCTACAGGGCAGTAGGCCCCAAGCCAGGCAGCCTCTCAGAATCACCTGTAAACTTAAAAGAAAGAAAAAAGGCAGATGCTGGGTCCCTATTGCAGACCAAGTGAGTCAATCAGAATCTTTCTGGATGTTGCTCAAGCACATACCGTTTTTCTTCTTCACAATTTCAGAGGGCAATTTTGATGAGCAACCTCTGCTGAGTCACTGCTGTAGGACAAAGTAAAGATCTAGTCTTAAAAGACAAAGAAGAGCTATGCATGCTGATGTGACATGTACGTATGGGGGGAAAATACAGTTAATGGGGTGATGGGGAGTTAAAAAGAAAAAAAAAAAGGAATCACTGTTTCCAAGGCTCATAAACACACTTAAAGATCATACACTGATCAGCCTTCACCCTCACAGGAAGAGAAACTTTACCAGTCTCCTCCCAGGAGGAATAGCCTTATTTTCTCAGGCAAGTGCCTACCTGTTGGCAGCACCAGCTTGTCAGGCGCCTACCTTGCTTGTCTGATTTGGTTTAATCCCAGGCCCTCGAACCAGCAGTGGAACTTTGATGTCAAACTCATATAGCTGCCGCTTGTCTATTGGCAAAGAAAACTGTCCTAAAAACAAAACACGGAGAGTAAAGATGGAGCCACGAGTTGTTCATACTTGTTTCTTTCATTTTTTTCAATAGCAAAAACTCAAACAACTTTGTTCTACTAATTCTGGTGTTTTAATAGAAAGCTTAAATTTGCCTGGGTCTCTTATTACTACAAGGCAGGAAAACCAGTGAGTTCATCTTCTCTAAATAAATGACTCAGAAGGAATCTCTGTTCTATGATAGGACAAACTGAACAAAAATAATGACTAGAAAGTACCAAAACACAAATACATATACGTTTATGCATGATGTGGCCCTCTAACCAGAGGGTGCTGAGGGCAAGACCCTCCCCCTCTGGCATGTCCATAGCTGTAAAGGACTAGAACTCCCTGCCAGGGCTACTGATTGGGTGAAAGAGCAAAGACATGCTCTCAAAGACCACAGGAATGCCTAACCCTGCCTCTTACCTGTATGATAGCCGTTGTCTGAGGTATAAAAGATGTAAGTGTTGCTGAGCTCCCCAGTGAACTCCAATCTCTTGACCAGTTTCTCCACAAGGTCATCAACTGAGAGTAGAGTTTGCCACCTGGAATGTGAATGGAGGATGGAAACGGGACTTCAGGGGCAATGGTTGAGGTATCACTATCTTGCCAAAAAAGGCAAAAACAAAGATCCTCCTACCCCCCAAAAAAACTCAAAACCAATCTCCCCAAAAACTCAAATCCCAAATCTGTTGCCCAGACCCCCCAACAGAAAAAACACATCAGAAAATTCCAGAGCATAATTAATTCATTCCAAAGTTAACTGTTTCCAAAGAAATAAACTAGGCTTTTTATAACCAGTTACCTTTATTTTTCATTGCCACTGGCAATGAGAGTAGAGGCAATCAGAAGGGAAAGTTGTCAATTCAGTATGGAATACTACAGATCAATTCAGATAGGCCTGTGCTACAAAACAGTTTAATAGTGTAAATGAGGGGTTGGCAAACTATAGCCCATGGACCAAAGCCTGCCTGTCTGTTTTTATAAAGTTTTATCGGAACACAGCCACACTCATTCATTTACATATTGTCCAGGGCTGCTTTTGTGCTATAACAGCAGAGTTGAGTAGTTGTGACAAAGCTTGCAAGCCTATAATGTTTACTATCTGACCCTTTACACCAAAAGTTTGCTGACCGCTGGTCTAAACTAAACACTTCCTATGAGAAAGTAATGCATTTTTAAAAATTGACTTAAGAGAATTCTTGAAAATTCCAAACCGCAAAGGCAAATATTTTGCTCTAGTCTAAGCCTTTGAATCTTTTGTCAAATATTTGTGTTTATCTTTTACCAACTGACCTTTTCCTTAAACATAGGAAAAAAAAATTCTACCAAATGGTTCAAGTCTGTAATACTTTTTAGTAAGTACTAAAAATAGATGGTTTAATTAGTCCTAGGGTCCAAAGGCCACCTCATACACCTGAGTGTAAAAGAATCCCTGCTTCTGAGGCAGCAGATGCCTCATCAAAGCATCTCTCCCAGACTTGCTTCCCTCTGTTTTTGTTTCAAAGGCAACGTGGTGCAGGCCCCTGTGCATGAACTGACTTGGAGGGTCCTCAAAACCACTCAGAGAAAGCAGCAGCAGCCCTTACCTTTTCCTAAATGCATTATCTAAAAACTGTATTGAAGAATTAGTCATTGGAGTCTTGGCTTGCCTAATTAACCAGTGCTTGTTCTAAAATTTAGAAGGAAAAAAAAAAATGTTAATACCAAGTCACCACAGTCCAATAAACTACTGCATTACTAGAGTAGAAAATCAATAGGATCATTTCATTCACGCTTTAGCAAAAAGGAACTAACTGGGACCTTTTTAAGCAATGTCAGACCTTCTCTTCCTTCCCCCATGTTCCTAAAAAAGAAATTTCTGCAGATTAACCCTATCACTCATTCTTCAGCTTCCCACCACCTCCCAAACCATAAAAAGCCTTGGCTCCTTTGTTAGCATTTAAAGATTTTAGAGAATGTCACTGGGAAACTACTGGCTAAAATGAGATTAAATTTACAACTTTGATCTTATGCTACAAGTAGATGAATATTAACTTTACCTTCTAAGTTTTGTCCAGTAAGTCATCATTCCATCACCCTCTATTTTCCTACCCAAGCTACTGATCACCTTAGATCCTTGGGAAACATCCCATCACAGCAATTTCTTAAAACTTCAAGTCCAAATCTAGAGGGTCCTTCCACTTAAATAAAAACGTCATAGTTTTAAAAACAAAAACACTCCCACACACCATTAATTCTTTCCTCTCTATTCATAAAACCCTAAGCCACCATTTCCCAAACTGGGCTCCTCAAAGTGCTCTTTAGTTAGTAAGTTTCACAAATGCTATAATGCCATATCCTCCTGCTGGAAATTCACATCAGACCATGAATAACTCTGAAGAGTGCTGCAGCAGAGTGACTTATTTAACCCAAAGTTTCCAAACTTACTTGGTCATGCGAATGACTATTAACTTCTTTTGGAACACATCTTGAGAATGACCCACTAATTTAAAACCCAGTTCACTCAGCTTTAAAATCATATTTAACCAGCACATGCCTACAATGTGCCAGGCAGTATGCTGCTTCTATGTACTTTAATTCATACAGTAGTCGGATGAGGGATCAGAATTTTCCACTCTAGAGGGAAAAAATGAAGTTAAGCATCTTGTTCATGGTCAGGTCACTGAGCTACAAAGTGTTAGTGCTGAGTCTGACTTTAAGACTCATTCTTTCTACAACCTTACAAGCAATTACAATTTTTGGGTAACAGGCTTGAGGCAGTGGAGGCCTTCTGCCTTTGAACCAGGGAACTGCCTATACTCTGTGCCAAGGGAAATATAAGTAACTGACATATGAGGCAAATATTTGGGTTGTTATGTCCCCTGCTCGGGTTCACTTTTCCATTTGACTTCTCTTCCCAACCATATTGCACTGTGCCACCCCTGGTGCCAATGCCTTGGGCTAGTGAGGGCCATCCTAGAGGCTGCTGCAGGCCAGCTCAGTCCCCAGGGACGTGTCTCAGCCTCTGCCAGGAAGGAAGAAGGCCAACACAGAGGTTACCAGGAGAGCCTGAGTAATACTCTTGTCATGGGGAAAGATGGCATTTCCTCACCATTCCCTGTGGATTCTCCAGGTGCTCACCGGATGTATAACCTTATCTGTACTTGAGAAGCAAGTTTATACTATCTATTGTACTAGGGACAGGTATAATTACCTCCAAAAGACTGTGAAGGAAAACCCACTACAAAGCTCAAAGGCCTCCTGACAACTATATTCCAGAGCTAATTATATTGAGTATGGCTGAATTCAAGGATTAGGGGATGCTACCGTTCCATGGATGTTGAAGTTCTTGTTTCTTGGTGCAAAGACATTCTGGAAAGTCTTCTGGTACTGAGGTGCGGCTGTCCAAGGCGAATGAGGTGCTGGAGTGGCGATCATCATGAAGAAGGGCTCAGAGTTGGACTTGTAGTCCAGGAAGTCCAAGGAGACATTAGCCTGACACATACAAAGATTTGTCATCTCCTACCCTACCCAATAGTTGAGTACTTAATAGATAAATGCCCTCTGGTGAGAAGAGAGTACGGGGTCATATCAACTTTAAATCAATCTTAGCACGTAATCTTAGGTCACAGTCATTTGCAAGCACATTGCTGGAACACATATATTTGGTTTTTAGGTAATACTCAAAATAAAAAATTGAAAAGCATACCATCATAAGAGAGCAACTGATGATTTTCCATGATCTAGAAATTATGCTTCCCTCAAGGAAAGAAATAGAAATTTGGCCATATTAGTATTAACTTTCACTAACGGAGCTTAGAGTATATACACTTGATGCCTTAAAGAATGTAAAAAGAAAGTCAACCTAATTCCAAAAAGTGGACAAGGTGGATTGAGTTACCTTACCCTTATGAAAATATGTAGAAAGTAGATGTCATAAATTATTCCAGCTGAAGTAGCTAAGCTAAATGAATAATATTATACTCAAATACATCCCACTAGGGCTTTAATTTATATGGACTTACATTTTTCATTTGCTTATCAGAAGATACTTTTTTTTTTTTTTTTAAGAGTACTGTGGTACTATCATAGCTCACTACAACCTTGAACTCCTGGCCTCAAGTGATCCTTCTGCCTTGGCCTCCCAAAGTGCTGGGCTTACAAGTATGAGTCACTGTGCCCTGCCTAGGACATACTTTATGAAAATGAAAGCACCCTACATAATAGTGTTTTTCATTGTTCTAGTTGATTTACATCTTCATTTATTCCCAACACTAACTCAAAACACACTGACTGTATCTATTTCCTATCACTCTCCCACCTACCTAACTTTATTCCAGTTGCATCAGCTTCCTTGTGATTTCTCAAATATGCCAGTCACTCTCTTGCCTCAGGGCCCTCACACCTATTGTTCCCTCTGCCTGTGGCACTCTTTCCGCTGATCTGTACAGCTCACTCTCACCTTCAGGTTTGTGCTTACATGTTACCTGAGTAATCCCACATCCTGCCTTATTCTCCGATGACCATCTATTGAGGCAACAAATGAACGTGTGTGTGTGTATATATATATGTACATGGCATACATAAAATCTGACACTAGGAAATTGCCTTCCATAGAACCAGGGATTTTGCTTCACTTACTGCTAAACACTTGCTGCTATACAAGGTGCTGAACTATTTGGTGAATGTATGCCATGTGGAAGGTTGCCATTAGAAATGCCTCAGGACAGGAAAGTCCCCAATTCACCTTTCAGTAATTTTTATACACAAATACACGATGCCCAGAGAACCCCCATATACCTACCCCTCCATCCTCATGATGAGGCCCGTGAAGCTGCCATCTTGTAGCTTGTGAGTAAACTGGGGTCAAAAGTAGGAACTCCTACCAAGTAAAACCTCTACAAAATAATCTCTATGGTTGTAGAGATTAATCTTCAGAAAAGGGATTTGCTGCTGGAATTTTAGGAACATTAGAACTGAGCTTGGCTGATACACAAAGAAAAACACCCTCAGGAGTTTTTAATCAGCTGGAAATACTCTTTGGCAGTTAGAGCAAGTTATTATGCATTTACATTATCCAACACAAATAAATTAGACTACAGGTTTTCTAGGCAGAGTCCTCAATCATATGTGAGCCAAACCTGCAAGGACAGAGCTACAGAGCTTCAGCAACTCACCAAAACATCTGTCAAGTAGTCCACACTGTAGTTTCCACCATGCTTCCGTGCCTTCCCATTGACAGAGAGGGTATAATTATAGTATTTAGAATTCTTTTCCTATTAAAAAGAACAAAGTAAAATTTGTTAGGAGGTCAGTACACAAAATGAAAGTCTGAATTCATGCTGGGCTAAAATGTACTCTGTTTAAACAGTGATAAGACATAAAAAAGGTAACAACTCAATATTGAATGGGATTTTTTGACTAGGATTTTATTAAAGACTAACTATTTCAATAATATGTTCTAGTTTAAAAAACTGGATCAGATAGAACAGCAAACTACATTGCTAAACCTTGTGCAATGCAGGAAAAACATCCCAGAAAGGAGTGATTCACAAGTCAATAGACTTTCTTTTAAGGAGATAAAGTTGCTAATTGTAAAATAAAATAAAGTTATCTCAATATCAGAGCTACATTAGAGAGTAAACATATTTTGCATTTGTTGGGCTGCATGTAATTGTCACAAACTTTAATAATCACTCACCAAGGCATACCAGTAACTCCAGCCCAGAGGAACATGTTCTAGTCCACCTGCATCCAGGGCTCCATACTGAAAAACGAGACCAAGTGGGACATTAGAAGTCCTTAGAAATGACCAGACCAGAAAGAAACAGGAAACTTTTGGAATCTTTTTGGACCAGGGCCTGAAACATAGCAGCTGCTCAATTTTCCCAAACACATAAACTAATCAAAAAGTAAACTCTATAATCCTAGGAACTTCTAAAGCAGGAATTGGAAAAATTAAGCCAGTGAGCTGAATCTGGCCTGACAACTGTTTTGCATGGCCAGCAAGCTAAGAATTTTTTTAACTGTTGAAAACTATAAAAACCAATCAAAAGAAGACTATTTTGTGAAATGTGACAATTCCATTAAATTTAAATTTCGGTGATGATATAGAAAGTTTTATTGGAACACAGCCATGCTTATTCATTTATGTAGTGTCTGTGACTGCTTTCATGCTATAGTGGCAGAATGGAATAGTCCAAACAGAGACACATGGCCTGCAAAGCCTAAAATATGGCCTAGCCCCACAGGACCCATTCACGGGTTGAGTGCTGAGCTACTGATGGCACAGACTGAATAGTATAACTGACCTTGTGACTAATAATAGCCAAAATATTCACACTGTGAGCTATCAGTCTATTATAGGCTCAGAATCCCAAACCCAAAAATCTGAAATATTTTGAGTGCTAACATGACACTCAAAGGAAATGGTCATTGGAGTATTTTGTATTTTCAAATGTGGAATGCTCAACCAGTAAGTATAATGCAATTATTCCAAAATCCATAAAAATCTGTAATCTCAAACACTTCTGTCCCCAGGCATTTTGGATAAGGGATACACAATCTGTACTTCAGTTGTCCTGTTGATGAAATCTACTTTTGGAGCTCAATTTATCTGATGAGATGAATAAGTAGAGAGACCACAGGATGATCCCACTTTATCCTGATAAGGTTTATGACTGCCCATTTAAAGCAGAATTTAATCCCTGAAAACTAAATCTTTGAACTTTAATAGTCTCTCCCAACTTTATAGATACATTAGATGGCCTTCAATATACAAAGTAGTATAAGTTCTCTTTAGGACCCATAGCTCCAACCCAATAACCTAATATCCATATTTCCTATTCCTCATGGTTCTTTTCATACTGACTCATCTTCCTTCAAACCCACAAAGTTGCAAGTTCCCCTAATTACTGGGGGTAGGGGAGAATTAACAGAAAATTTAGATCGGATATTAAGATCTCTAACAACTACAAATAAAGTGTATAAGAGAATGTACATCTTCTCTTTGTCTTGCATCCCAAAGTTTTACTTTACTTTATAGCTTTACTATAAGAGCTAACCCCAAATGCTTCCAGACACACTACTTCCTTTAAGCCTGGACTTTGTGTAAAAGCTAAGGCCAATGTGGCGAACTTGGGTCTGTGAAATCCGGCCTTGACAGGTCATAGTGAAGTATCCCTCTATCCAGCCCTACAAGGCCAGCACACTGGCCTCTTGACCATATGCTTTAATGACCTGAGTGCCCTAGGCTCTGGATGCTTTCCCTTTATCACTAATCTCTCTATAGTGCGTTCCCACTTTTCAGGTTAGAAAATGAGATAAGCACTAAGTTGTTATAATTCAGAAAAGATTCTAAGAAATCTGAAGAAAGATTCCAAGATGAAAAAAATTCTTCACTCTGATCCTGATAAAGGGGAAATGGAAACAAAGATACCATGACAGCCACATGACAAGTAGAATTCCTGAGGAAAAACGATGTACCAGATAGCAGCAGCCTTAGGATAATTTTTAAATAAATACTCCTGGGACTGTTAGAAGGAAGACTAACTACAGTACTCAAATCATGTAAACATGTTCACGTAAGTTAGTTCTTGTTTAATGGGCAGAATTGGAAGAAACAATATATACCAAAAACCCTTTAACATGAATTGATACTAATGAAAAAATTAATGTGAATTATATTAATTCACATAGAAAAAGCTATTATAAAAAAAGGAATAGACCATTCAACATACCTCGTTTAAATATTTCCCTGCAAAAAAGGTTTGATAACCACACATTGATCTGAGAATTGCTGGGAAAGTATTTGGTTCTTGGATCTTCTGCCAAGACTTACTACTGCAGTTTCCCTCTAAAGTGTTGTTGACAACGTGATGATTATGTGGGTACTTCCCTGTAAGGATACTGGCTCTGCTGGGGCAGCAAAGAGCACTTGGCACATACTACAAAGGGAACAGAACAAAAAAGACAAAGTTACACAAGAAAGATGCACTTTTCACCATTTCTAAAGAGAATAAAGAAAGCTGCTCAATATGCTAACTTCAAATTTTTAGTTCCTCATGGAACATAGATTTTCTTTACACATGACATACTTCAGAGCTGACCTAAGTCACACAGTAGAAACATTAAAGCAGATAAAACCAACCAAGAACATAGATTTCTTTTTCAGTTGGTTTCTTTCTGTAGGATAACATAACAGTAACTCTAGTCTCATCTAGTCTCATGCCAAAGAAATAATATTTATATGCAAGGAGCACAGTGTGGTGAGAGCCGGGTCTTAACAAAAGATAAAGAACACTACTTGAATCTAGTGTAACTGAGAAGTGGAGATTCATTTTGAGGCTGATCTGTAGCTTTATACATTTCCTGTATCACTTTATACACTGGACACAGACCATTAGCTACTGCCATCAACAGATTTCCCGCATTTAACCAAATAATATTTGTATACATCACCAAGCCACTCCACAGAAAGGAAATACTAGCTCATCCTCACGCCAGCCTGAAAGGCCATTCAAGCACATATTCATGCCAAAATGAGGTATTATCCCTTTTAAATAGTTAGCATTTTTTTGGCCTTTCAAATGAGATTTGGCATTTTTAAATACTGGCAAGGATGAACGTTTTCCACATGCGTACTGACCAGTTGTGTTTATGTGAATGGTTTGTTCATGTGCTTTGCTCGTCTTTTCCTCCTGGGCTGTTGGCATCTTGTTATGTAAGATTTAAGTTAAGGAAGGACTCAGTCATCTTACAAATATACTTCCCATTTTTACTTTTGCCTCTTAATTTTATTAGATATTTGACTTCTGCAATTTTTACAACTCTTAATTCTCCCCTCTTCTTGTTTTCTGATCAATTTTATGGCCAGTACCATACTGTTTACTACACCTTCATATTACATTTTAGTATCTCTGGTAGGGCAATATCTTCCTTTAAAAAAATTACCTTGATTGTTCTTATCTATTTATCATTCTAGATAACTTTTGGAATCACTTAAATTGAGTCTTAAAAAATCCTGTTAGGATTCCAATTAGAATAAACATTTTGTAATATGTGTCTTCTCACAAAAAATGATGTGCATATCTACGTATCAAGTACTTTTATCACTCACAAAGTGTGATAACTTAAGTTATATAGGTCTTAACCATTTCTGGCCACCACTAGTTATTCCTCGAGAGTTTATATTTTGCTGTTATTATGAATGGGATCTTTTCTCCACCCTCCACCTTCTATTTCTCTAATTGGCTATACAGAAGAAAGTTATTAATTCTTTTCATCTCTATTTTACTGAATTCTATTAATTTAAAAAGTTTTCCAACAATTCTGTGTTTCCTAGATAGAAAATCCAAACTAGCAGAAATAATTTTTATTTTTCCAATAATTTTACCTCTTATTCCGTAAGAGTTATGGCAAGGACTAAACAGTCCAGAACAACATTAAATAAGGTATTAGGCCCTTGTTTCATACCTAACAACAATGCCTTAACTATGAGGTGTGCTATTTGTATTCATAATATTCATAATAGGATGCATTCTTCTAACACTTTAATAAATTATCAGGAAAGGATGCTAAAATTTCAGAGGACTTTCAAGTATCTATTGGGATGAACATTTAACTTTCCCTCTTTCAACTACTGATATGTTGGTAGACAATATAATAAACAACAGGTAGTACTTGCTGAAGTCAGGCACTGATACAAGTACTTTACATGTATGAACTCATTTAACCTCACAACAACCATGAGGTAGATTTTAGTACCCTCATTTACAAGTGGGGAAAACAAGGGCCAGAGAGGTTAAGTAACTTGCCCAAGGTCACACTGCTAGAAAAGAAGCAGAGAGAGTATTCAGAACTCGGCAGTCTGGCTCCAGAGTCTGTGCTCTCAAGCATGACACTATGCTACCATTCAGTGGATCTCCCGATAATAAGCTACCCTTCCATTCCTAGACTACCACTTACTTGGTTATGTGCATGGTTCTTGAATATGAATTAATATTTTATTTTAGATCTTTGCACCTACATTTTTATATATTCATGTTATATTTTTATATAGGTGCTATTTGTCAGGTTTGGCTATCAGGGTTAATCAGGCTTTTACTACAGAACAGTTTATATAGCATAAATGTTATTTGATTTATTTTTTTTTTAAGAGACAGGGTCCTTCTATGTTGTCCAGGCTGGACACAAACTCCTGGGCTCAAGCAATCCTCCCACCTCAGCTTCCCAAGTAGCTGGGACTATAGGCACACGCCACTGTGCCCAGCTAAATGTTACTTGATTCTTACAATCCATTTTCAAACCTCAAACAGTGAGGTTTTACATAAAATTCTCTAGTTCTGAGTTGTAAAACAGACTGGCTTAGAAAATACCTGCAATTAATCTTCAATTAATAAGTAATATTTGAATTAAAAGAGTTTGCATCACATTAAATAAAGTCTTTCCTCCAGATCAGGCATTTAACTAGGAAAAGAAAAACCACATAAATTACACCAGATTCCCCAGAATAGAGTTTCTTCTTAGAATATAAACACAGTTAAAGTCTAACAAAATTAAATTAGCCTCAAAACTTACAGCGCTGGAGAAAGTCATCCCCATCTCTCCAATGAGAGCCTTGGTTTTCTTCAGTGGTGTCTGTAAAAGTAAGTAATTACCTGTTAAATATCTGATAAATTAAAACACACAGACCAGAATTCATGTTTTGTTACATCTTACTCAATCTTTTGTTCCCAAATGGTCAGCTCTACCTGACACTAAGCAACGGCCAAGAGAGTCCTGCGTGATTCTGGAGAGGAACCAAACAGGTTCGGTTATCATCACCTGCATCCTGTGCAAAAGTGCAGGGGGTCATAATGCTTGCAGGAAGGGAAAGTTCACAGCTGATGGCATAATGCCAGCAATGCTGACTTCAATGTAATGAAATTTTGGTGCCCTTTTATCACCAACACCCTTACAAGGTAGATGGGGTGGACCTGTCTATCTCTATGAATCCATCTTTAAAAGCAAGATGTGGAAAATGATGTGAAAGGAGCTTTCCTCCCTTTAAAACAGAAATAAGACAACACTTAAGATTCTGAAAGCCAGACAAGGCCCCAAGGCTCAGAGACTGACTCAAACAATGTGTGCCAGGCATTGACCTAGGCAGTGGTGGACATAAGATAGATGGTCCCCGCTCTCATGATCCTTGGACTCTTGGGGACTTAAACAATTAACAGGTAAACAATCATTTCAGACAGTGACAGGTGCCATGAAGAGAATCAACCAGGATAATGTGATTGTAGCTGGTGGGAATAAAGGGGGAACTACTTTAGATGGGTGTCAGGAGCCAACTTCAACGCTGAGAGCCATGCAATGAGGAGTCAGTCATGCAAAAACCCAAAAGATGCTTCCAGGCTGGGTATAAAGCAAGTATTATACAAGGGCTGCCAGAGAAGAGAGAGAGGCACCTATGAGGAACAGAGAGAAGGCCAGTGTGGTAGAAGCAGCTCAGGAAGTAAAGGGGTGAATGAGGTAAGACAAGGTCAGAAAGGCCTGCAGGAGCCAGAGATGATGCAGGGTCACAAAGGAATTTAGATTTTTGTCTAAGTCAGAAGGAAGTTTACATTAACAACCATAATCTTTATACTGCTAATAGTAGTACAAATGATAACCATAATCTGTGCTTAATCAAACAAGTCCCAAACAAGAACTACATTGTACTGAAAATGTATGTGTATGTGTGTCCACGCTAATGTGAATATAAAGTGGATCCTTAAGATCTAAGCAAAGACAGTGGCTGGTCAGGGCAAGGCCACATAACAGTCTTTAAGAAGCATAAGGGCAAACATGTTACTTTGCTCATCCCAAGCAAAATCCTTTCCATTAAAACCTTAAGGAGTCATTTACTCTCCTGGTCCCATGCATAGCAGCTCTGAAATAGTTTTGACAATTCTGATAATTCTATGGGTTACTTTTAACAATGGAAATCATTTTGCTTTTAGCAAAGCAATGACATGATGTATTTATTCTTCTCCTATATTTCATCTCTCACTTCCTTGAGGTTTTGACCACACATCACTTTTTCCTGGAATGAATGATTTTAAAAAGAGCAACCAATGATTTAGTGAAGAAGTGTATCCATCACACCATAATGATGTTTAAATAAAATCAAGAAATAGATAAGAACAGTTCCCTGGGAAAAAAAGTAAAAACAAACGATACCTGGAACAAACACAGTAAAATGTTAAAGATGATGTTACTCCATGAAAGACAATTTCAAAGAAGGCTGAAAAATTCCACATTAAACCAAAATCTTAAGTGCCATCTATAATCCTTTGACCTGAATTAGTCTCAGGGAATTGGAAGGCTGACCACTGTTTTGCAACTATGGCAGCAATCTGTAATCTTTTTGGGGTCAGAGAACTCCCTCTCCGCAAAAATTTTTACATACATAGTTTTACATGTAAATCAAGGAGTTCCATTATCCCACTGGCATCCCTAAATGTCACCTGAAGAATCTCTGATCTGTTGTATAAGTGACTATGCTGGTATAGGTATGTGGAATGACATCTGATAAGTCTGTATTATCACCGTATTCTAGAATAGGAGAAAAAGCATGCTGCTCTGGGATCATAAGACACCCAAGCTTTGCCCCTTATTAGCTATGTGAACCTTGGCCAAGTTACTTAGCCACTTCCAAGTTTTAGTTTCCTTTTCTTTAGGATAATATCTGCAGCAGAGAACTTTGCTACTGGCTTAAAGAAGCAAACAGGATTAACACGCTAAGAGGAAGAGACCTCAAATACACACAGACTACTGCTGGGGTCTATAAGAATTGAAGAAACTGAATTCTGAATACCTTATATTTAAGTAATTAATTTTGTTGTCAATAGAGATAAGAAAGCTTGACCTTTTCATTAAGTACTTTAGCCACTGATAGAGATGGCTTGCTTTTTCTGGACAAAATACTCTTCAATGACACAAGTTGTTTTTAAAAAAAGGAGTTTTGTGACCAGGAGAAGCACAGCAGCTGCAATGGTGAAAGTAAAACCTAGAAGGGAAATTAAATCAAGACTCTCGGATGTCAACATGGCTGGGTAGAAACTAAAAGGCCATGAAACATATTTGGCATAGTCAAAGAAGTGTGGAGTCAAAATGAAAGTATCTTAAGTATCAGCTAGAAAAGACTCTCATGCTCTTAAGCACAACCTGAGTAAGATATTTAACTTTACAACCCAGAAATATATACATATGGATATGCTTACCTTTACCATGTCTGTCTGTCTGGCTGGCTGTCTCTCTCTCTCTCTCACACACGCGGACATTTTACATACTATGTATGTAAAAATTTTTGCAGAGAGGGAGTTCTCTGATCCCCAAAAGATTACAAATTGCTGCCACAGGTGCAAAACAGTAGCCAACTCTCCAATTCCCTGAGACTAATTCAGGTCAAAGGACTATAAATAGCATTTAGGATTTTGGTTTAATGTGGAATTTTTCAGCCTTCTTTGAAATAGTCTTTCATGCAGTAACATCATCTTTAACATTTCACTGTATTTGTTCCAGGTACTGTTTTTACCTTTTTCCTCAGGGAACTGTTCTTATCTATTTCTTGATTTTACTTAAACATCATTATGGTGTGATGGATACACCGTTCTTCACTAAAGCATGGGTTGCAAAACATTCCAAGCAAAAACGTTGGTAGCTACTCACTAAGCTGATTTCACAACTCACTCATGGGTTGGGACCAGCAGTTTGAAGGACACTGAGCTACGCGGTTACCACACAGGAAAAGTTAGGAACCTCTTGCCTGGAGTGTTTCATAGTCTCAGCAATTCAGCTGAAAGCAAAAAGAGAAATGAAAGGAAGAAAGCAATAAAGCATTTGTTTTTGAAAAGGTAAGAGGAATGCTGGATCCAAGTCAGAGGACTAGTCACGGTTTTATCCTGACTCTGCCTCAACTACTTCTGTGTCTTGTTTGGGCAAGCTGCTTTCTGGGCCTCCATGAGGAAGGGGTTGAGGGAATGTTTCCAAAGGTCATAAATTCCAGAATTCTACGATATAAAAGCAAAATTAACTCTGGAAAAGAATGGAGTCTCATTACAACACCCATTTGATATAAAATGAAACACTGACAGGATCTAATTCAACAGCCAGGTGTTCAATTAGATTGATTTTATTTTCTTGATCCTTGTGAGGCAAAACACACTCAATAGTTCGACAGCCTGCCTACCAGATGAGCTCATTTCAGCACTTATTTTATAGATATCAGGCACAGACATTGTACAGAGACACAAATGCAGAGGTGGCCTAAGTCCTTCATAAAGGGGGCTGGACTTGTCCTCTGATCCTCTAAGCCAAAAGAAAATCAATCAGGGCTTGTGTGCTCTTCGCCAGCACCTGCTCCTCATTGGTTCAACCCATCCTCCAATGGCCTCCACATGTTTCTCTTGAGATATGAACGCAAACTCCCCAGCAGTACGGTCCAGACTAGCAGCTCCGTGTGCTGCGTGCATGTGTATCAAATTCAGAGGAGGAAACAGTCCTGCGGCCACTCACATCTGCGTAACCGGCCACATGTGGCAAAACCAAACCTACCCAGGGTCAAGGCAGCCAGTTCGGGGGTGGGGGTGGGGGTGGGGACAGGAAAAGAGAGCAAGAAACCGGGGTGTCAAGCAGAGAGGTGGAGGGGCGGGGCAGAAATAGATGAGTTACCATGCCGCCGAGCACTTCGTCCTGGTCGTCGGTGAGGAGCAGCACCACGTTGGGCCTCCGAGAGGCCGCCGCCACCCGGGAGACCCCCCGGCAGCCGCCGAGCAGCAGCAACAGCAGCACCGCTGGGCTGCAAGAGGGCAGGTGGCGGGGCCTGCCCCGCCGGGGCCCACCTGGGGCCAGAGGCAGGAGCCGCATGGCGGACAGGGCTCCGGGGGGACCCGGGGCGGGGTGGAGGGACGCGCAGGTAGCTGGTGGGCTAAGGGCCGACAAGCCACGGGAAAAGGCTGTGCCGTGAAGGCCGGGGACTGGGTCAGGCGTTTTCTCCCTAGGCGCGATCACGTGAGCCGGGAACAGGGGGCGGAGCTCGCGGCGCGGTCACGTGACGGGCGGCGTGGGCGGGGCCGCGGGCGCAGCAAAGCGCGAAACGCAGGGCAGCGGCCGGAAAGGGGCGAAGGGCCCGGAGCAGCAGTGCTTACCTCGGGCGCAGGCCTGGGTGCGTCCTGGTGCGACCTGTTTCTGAGCGCTTGGCGGAGAGATTAAAATGGAGGGAAGAGAAGATGAAGAGCGGGAGGCAGTCAGCAAATACCAACCGATTAAGAGAGAAAGAAAGGAGGAATGTTCTTACCAGATGTTAAGATCAGCTGGTGGGTAAAGTCTGTTCTCTACCATATTTAATCCCTGAATCAACGAGCACTTATTCAGGGCTCTTATGTTTATACGATCTGAAAAGAAACCAGGTATCAGGGCCCTTGTGTTTAATCTTGTTTAGTTTTCTCTACAACTTGTGAGGTAGGTCTTAACATTCTCATTTGGCCCAGCTATTAAATTTGGAGCTGGATTCAAGTCAGCGCTCCTTAACTCCAAAGCCTGATGAGGTTCTGCTTTCCGCTGCTGACATCGTGGTTTCAAACAATTAATTTAAGGTTGTCCTGACAGCTTAATCCTAATATTCCTTGGTGACTTTTTTTTTTAAGACATTGTCTCACTGTGTCACCCGGCTACAGTGCAGTGGCGTCTTCATAGCTCACTGCGACCTCAAACTCCTGGATGCAAGCGAGGGGATCTTCCTGCCTCGGCCTCCAGAGTAGCTGGGACTACAGGTGCGCGCCACCACGCCCGGCTAATTTTTTCTATTTTTTTAATAGAGACCGGGTTTCGCTCTTGCTCAGGCTTGTCTCGAACTCCTGAGCTCAAGCGATCCTTCTGCCTCGGCCTCCCAGAGTGCTAGGATTACAGGCGCAAGCCACCGTGCCCGGCCCTCCTTGGTGACTTTTTAAAAGCCCTCTGGGAAGATGTTGGAGGATGTGCACATTGAACAAAAAACTTGAAACATGGTCATCCAAGCACATTATTAAGTAATCTTTAGGGGAAAAAATTCCATGAAATTAGGAGCTACAAATATTTCTGTGGTCGCTCTGGAACAACTCTACCTTACCCCCCTTGCTGAAGTCTATAAAAACAGAAATATCCCCAACTCAGTACAACAGGGTGTACCTCCTTGGTGGTAACAGTGTTTTGTCTAAGCTGGACTGTCTGCCAAGAAAAATCTTTTAAAACTTGTGAAAGCACTATAAGGTAAAAATAATTATGGAAATAATTTGAAACCTCATGTGTACAACTATAGGACTTATGCAAAAAGAAGTATTGCCTTTGTTTTATTACATTTTTTTCCACATCAGACGGCTCATGTGCTGAGTAACAAGATTTGAGGGAGGTACATCTCACATATTAGCATGAAAACCCAAACATGACGCTTATGAAACACAAAAGAATCTTATTACATTTTTTAAAAAAGTAAGTCTACGGAAGGCAAAAGAATCTTTTAAAAAAATGAAGCAGAGTTCTGCAAGAAAGAATCATGCTGGGAATATGGTCAGAGCAGTTCTCAGACAGCCAGGATACTGGGTTACAGCCTTTGTCTCATTTTTTTTAAGCTAATGGAATAACTAACCCCTGTGTATTCAGGTTTCAAGACTTCCAGGAAGACTTTCTTGCACACAAAAAAATAACCTGTTCCATCTGCAATGATGCCCCAAATTGTAAAATTGTGTCTTATTATTGTTGTTCAAATCTAGATTATAAACTATGTGAGGCCATAGATTGTGCCAGCTTTGTTCCAGATGCTATGCTAGTGCTGAGGAGACACTGTCCCTCTTTCATGGAATTTGCAGTCTAATAGAAGAGAGATGGACAATCTAATAGTCACAGAAGTATGTGATTACAAATAGACATGCTATGAAGGAAAAGTAAAGGGTGCAGTGAGCATTTAAGGGGGTGAAGGGTTGACCTAGTCTAAGGTCATTGAGGAAATGACCTTCCAGTGAAATCTGAAGTTTGATTAGGAGATAGTTTGTTAATGGAATAGTGGGGTGATGGAATGTCTGCTAGGCACAGAGTACAGCATAGGCAAAGGTCCTGAGGTGGTACATTCAAAGAACTAAAAGAAGCCAGTGAACTGTGAAGGTGAAAAATAACTTGAAGAACTCTAAAATATATTTTTGATGACTCAGAAGAGAAACTCAAACACAAACGAAATGTAAAAACTTTTATTTAAATAGTTGGTAAAATTCAAATAAACATTTTGACTGCAATTTAGAAAGATATTTGGAAAATTTCAGTAAAACAAGTGACAAATTATAGACTCCTGATATGAATGTATATAGCAGACACTTTCTTTTGTCATCTGTAAGTTTATTTTATTAAAGCACTGAGATAAAATTGAGATAAAAATTAATGGAATATGAAACCAAAGTGATAGAGATGAGTGAGAAAATCAAGAAAAATTATCCTGACATTGGGAAGTGAATAGTAACAAAAAAAATTTCCAATCATAATAAAAACAATAATTTACTAACAGGAAGAGAATAATCATTTTATAATATATACATATATTAAAACATCATGTTGTACACCTTATGTGTTGCAAGGCTTGAACACCTTTGTAATGGGCATATCATTTCATTATAATTAGACTCTTCAAAGAAAAGGCCAAGTTGTCATATATATTTAAATACTCCATACAGTAGTTGAACCTGAAAATAAAACTCACTATTGCAAAACATCAAAGTAGTTAACAACTTCAGGTACTTTGGGGGAAGCCTTTTCTCTAACAAATTAAGGAAATGAGTTGTGTATGGCTCATATTCTGCAAAGTTATTTGTAAAGAGCGTGCAACCCTTTGTCCCAATCATCATAGTGGTTGTGATCACATATGAGTGATTGTAAATGTTGTTCAACCGCAGGTTAAAATAGCCCCAATCTTGTTACTTTGTTGAATAAGTCTTAGATGTTTTCAGTTGGCTAAAAAAGTTAAAAATTGCTGATAGGATTTTCTGTCAGAAGAGTGGTACACAATAATTACCAATTGATCAGTGTTTGTCATATCCAGAATAGAATATAGCATATTATTTGGTGTTTCATTATATATTTGACTTACCACTTTTTTGTATGCATTTTCTCATTATTTCAATTTTTCAGAAATTATTTTAATAAGATGTCATTTTTTCATTTTGACTTTTTTTCTAAGAGCTTAAGCAAAAATGAATAAAATTCAGCTATTAGTTGAAAAATTCTCGTTAAATTTTCATTGTAGGAACAATACCATTTTTCATCATGTCCTCTAAAGTGTAAATCTCTTTTACTTAAACATTTGATAACCTCAAAACTTTCACCTCTGGCCATGATGGAGTAACAGTGCCAGACTAACCCGCCTGCTAAAAATGACTAGAAAACAGGGCAAAGGATATATTTTTACATGACAAAACAGAGTCAGTGAAGGACTGTGATCCATGTGTGAGGGGAAACAAACAATTGCCCTAGTTTTTTGTCTGGAGGCACATTATGAACCAGAGAGCAGGAAAGAGAATTCCATGCATAACACAGTTGTCTGGTGGACAACTTTGAAGGGAGAGAGATTGAGGCTGAGTGAGGTTAAAGCAGCTGGAAGTTTCAGGAAAGAGTTCCAAAGAGGAGCATGCTATGTAGATTAAAAAAAAAAACCCAACAACAAAAAACAAAAACAAAAACAAAAAACCTCCATAAGTCTGCATACATGTCTTTTTGAAACTGCTAAACACTGAGATGTTCATTCATTGGGTGAAACACCATAAGGCAAGGAAAAGAATGACCAAAGTGATGTAAAATAAATGATTCTCAGAGGGGTTGGAGATGTTGGAGATCCAACCAGCCAGAGGGGAAAGGCCTCCTTGATCGTCAGGGGCATTCTGTAAAGAACCTGGAAAGTAGTGGGGCTACAATAGCAAAGCTTAAGTACAACCCTCAAAAAGATCAAGCTGATCTGCAAGTAACTTAACTTGCCTTACAGAACAAGGCCCAAGACTACAAAATTCAGATAATCAATATTATGAAATTCACAATGTCCTACATCCAATAAAAAAATTACCACAGGCCCCCAAACAGGAAAATATGACCCTTAACCAGGAGACAAATTTGTTGATAGAAACAGAGATGAAGAAGTTAACAGATCTGGGTGTTAAAACACCTGTTATAACTATGTTCAGGTATTGAAAGGAAAACATGAACCTAATGAGGAGAGATTCAGAAGCTGTGTATTTTTAAAAATCTATAATTAAATAACACTGTACCTGAAAAATGTACTGCATGGATTAACGGAAGATTAAACAATATAGGGGGGAAAAGATGTCAACTTGAAGTCATAGCAATAGGAAATATCCAAAATAAAGCAAAGATAGAGAAAAGATGAGAGTAAAAATGAACAGAGCCTCTGTGAAACAAAATCATGTCATCTACCAGTCATATAATTGGAGTTCCAGAAGGAAGAAAAATAATTTTTTGAAGAAATAATAGTTGAAAAATATCTAAATTTGGAGAAAACTCTGATCTTAGATCCAAGAAACTCAATGAGCCCCATACAGAATTATACTGAGAAACATCACAATCAAAATTCTGGAAACTAGGGATAAAGAAAAATCTTGAAAACAGAGGAAGGGGAAGTCATATTACATACAAAGTTAAGAATGACTGTAGACATCTCATAGAAACTACAAAGTAGAAAACAGTGGAATGACATCTTCAAAGTGCTGAAAGAAAATAAAAAACAACCTTGTCAACCTAGAAGTCTATACCTATCAAAAATAAATTTTGAAAATTCAGGCAAAATAATGATGTTTTAACACAAAAAATGGTGAGAGACTTCATTGCCAGTAGAACTGAACTACAAAATATGTTAAAGCTGGGGTCCCCAACCTATGGTGAGTTGTATAATTTTTTCATTATATATTACAATGTAATAATAATAGAAATAAAGTGCACAATAAACATAACGCACTTGAATCATCCCAAAACCATCCCCCAGCTCTCCTGTCCGTGGAAAAACTGTCTTCCATGAAAATGGTCTCTGGTGCCAAAAAGTTTGGGGACCTCTGTGTTAAAGGAATTTTTCAAGTGGAAGGAAAATAAATCCAGATGGAAACTCAGATCTACACACAGAGAGCACAAATAATGGTAAATATGTGGATAAATTAAAGGACTTTTTCCTCATTTAAAAAAATGCCAAAGATAGTAACTGATTTAAAGCAAAAGTAATAACTTCTATTTACAATAGAAATAAAATGGATAACAACAATATCACAAAGGATGGAAAGGGAGGCTAGAAATATACTGTTATAATATTCTCACATTATACATGATCTGATACAATAAATTTCAGGTAAACTATGATAAGTTAAAGATGAATATTGTAAACCCTAGAGAAATCAATAAAAATGGTATAGCTAATAAGCTATTAATGGAAATAAAATGGAATACTAAAAAATATTCTATTAATTCAAAAGAAGTCAGGAAAAGAAGAAAAAAGAAAGTATAGAAGGCAAAAATAAAAGACAAACAGAAAGATGATAGACTTAAACCATATCAATTACATTAAATATAAATGTTCTAAACACCCCCTAATAGGCAGCAATTGTCAGGCTAGATTAAAAAAAAAAGCAAAAACCAACTATATACTGTTTAAAGTAACTGTCTTTAAATATAAAGACACAAGTAGGTTAAAAGAGAAAGATAGAAAATATTTATACTGTGAAAACACTAATCAAAATAAAACTGGAGTACTATGTTAGTATAAGAGGAAGTAAACTTCAGAACAAAGAATATTACTAGGGACAAAGAGGGTATTTTCATAATAATAAAGCAGTAATTTATCAAGAAGACATAACAATTGTAAACATGTATGTATTACACTGCTTCAAAATATAGTACATGAATCAAAAACTGGTGGAAGTCTGCATTTGAACTATTTGAATTAATGACTCATTCAAAAAATAAGAAAATTTATTTTAAAAGCTGACAAAACTGAAAGGATATTTAGATTTATACAATTTATGATAGAAAAAGTAGACAAATAATTAGTAAAGATATGGAAGATGTGAACAACACTATTACCCAACTTGACCTAATTGACATTTATAGAACATTCAACCCAACAAGAGCAGAATACACATTCTTTTCAACTTCCCATGCTGGCCCATAAAGCAAATCTTAATGAATTTAAAAGGATTTAAATCATACAGAGTATGTCCAATGACCACAAAGAATTAAATTAGAATCAATAACAGTAAGATATTTAGATAATGCCCAAATATTTGGAAATTAAACAACACACTTAAATAATCTATAGGTCATAGGCAAAATCACAAGGGAATTTAGAAAATATTTGGAACTGAATGAAAATAGAAAACACAATATTTCAAAATTTGTGACATGCAGCCAAAGCAGTACTTAGAAGAAAATTTATGGTTTTAAAGTTTATAGTAGAAAAGAAGAAAAGTATGAAATCAAAGACTTAAGCTTCCACCTTCAGAATCTAGTAAAAGAAGAGCAAATAAAAAACCAAAGTTAATAGAAGGAAGCAAATAAGATAAGAACAGAAAACAATGAAATTGAAAACAGAGAAAGAATAGAGATAAATCAATGAAAACAAATCCTGGTTCTTGGAGAAGATTAATAAAATTGACGAATTTCCAGCAAGACTCATCAAGAGATAAAGTGAGGAAATATACCAATATCAGGAATTAAAGAGTGAAGATTGACTACTGATTCTACAGACATTAAATGACTAGTAAGTAAACATGCACAAATTTATGTGAATAAAATTTTCAACTTAGATGAAACAGGCAAATTTCTCCAAAGTCATAAATTACCAAGACTGTTAGAAGAAAAAAGTAGAAATCTGAAAAGTCCTCTATCTACTGTAGAAATTGAATTAGTAACTTAAAATGTTTCCACAAAGAAGACTCTAGGCTCAGATGGCGTCATTTGTGAATTCTATCAAGCATAAAGAACAATGTAAATCCTATGCAAATTCTTTCAGAAAGGAGAGGAGGGAATGCTTCTTAAGCCATTTTATGAGGCCAACATTATCCTACTACCCAGACCAACCAAAGACATTACCAGAAAACAAAACTAGAGAACTATCATGAACATGGATGCAAAAATACTTTAAAAATCTTAAGCAAATCAAATTGAGCTATATATAAAAAGGATAGTACCCCATAATCAAGTGGGTCTTACCCCAGGAATGCAAGGTTGATTTAAAATTCAACAATCAATCAAAGTAATTTACTCTATAGAATAAAGGATAAAAATCATATGATAATCACAATACAAGCAGTAGAAGAAATTGACAAAATTCAACATCCATTCAGGATAAAAAACTCTTAATAAATGTGGAATAGAATGAAGCTTCCTTAATCCAATAAAAGACATTTTATGAAAAACTTATAGCTACTTAGCCTGAATATCGTCTATCTAAAGTAACAAGGATGTTTACCCTCAACATTTCTATTCCACATTATACTGTAGCTTCTATCCAGTTCAGCAGGAAGAAAAAGAAATAAATGTTCAAAGAGTTCCACAAATACACACATTATGGCAAAAAAAAAATGCTGAAAGACAAAGTAAAGGAGAAAATCTTGAAACAGCAAAAGAAATATGACTCATTACTTATAAGGGAACTCTAAGAAAATTAACAAATTATTTTTCATTAGAAATAATGGAGGCCAGAAGGCAGTGGAATAACATATTCAAAATTCTCAAAGAAAAAAAAACTGTCAATGAAGAATCCTTTATGCAATAGAAATATCTTTTAAAAATGAAAATGAACTAAAAACATTCCATGATAAGCAGGAACAGAAATAATTTGTTGTTAGAAGAGTTGCCTTACAAGAAATACTAAAGAGAGTTCTTTAGGCTGAAAGTGAGTGAAAAAAACCAAAGAGCACTGGTAAAGATAATTATGTAATTATAAAGGACAGTATAAATGCATATATCTTATTTCTTTTTTAAATTGATTTAAAAAGCAATTTTACAAAACAACATTATATACTATATTGTTGGGCCTCCAATATATAGAAATGTAATGTATTTGCCAATAACAGTACAAAGGAGGTAGATGGAATCAAAACTGCACTGGGGTTAGAAAATGACTGCAGATGGTAACTTAAATCAACAGGAATGAGAGAATCAGAAATGATAAATAAGGAGGCTAATTTAACAAAAGCTGTAAATATATACTTACTCTCTTTTCTTCTCTTAGCTTCTTTAAAATACATAAAATTATATAAAGTAATGATTATAACAATGTACTGTAACATTAATAGATATGTATAACAATAATACCACAAAAAAGGAGAAAGGAAATAGAAGTATACAGGAGTGATGTTTCTATATCTTACTGAAATAAAGTTAGTATAAATATTAAGCTGTTTCTGATAAGTTAAGATGGACATGGTAAGACCTAGAGCAGTCACTAAGGAAATACCTCAAAAATATAGTGAAAAAATATTAAAGAAGTAAAAATGTTACATTACAAAATATTTACTTAATGCAAAATAAAACAATAAAGGAGTAATAGAGGACCAAAAAAGACATGAGCCGTGTAGAAAAAAAAAGTAAAATGGCAAACATAAATCCAACTATATGAATAATTATTAAATGTAAATTAGTTCAGTCAAAAGGCAGAGATTGTAAGACTGGATAAAAAACTAGATCTAATTATATGCTATCTACAGGAGACACACTTTACATTCAAAGATACAATACATTCAAAGTACAAGGATGGAAAAAGATGTATCATGAAACAGCAACCACAAGAAAGGTGAAGTGGCTATGCTAATATCAGGCAAAGTAGACTTTAAAACAAAAAATGTTATTACAGATAAAGCAGGACATTTTCTAATGATAAAAGGATCAATCCATCAGGAAGGTATAACAATTATAATATAAATATATATGTACCTAATAACAAAGTGCCAAAATTCATGAAGCAAAAACTGACAAAAATGAAGAGAAAAATGGATAATTCACAATAGTCAGAAAGTTCAGTGTCTCACTTTCAATAATGGATAGAATAGGCAGAATATCAACAAGGAAGTAGAAGACATGAACAACATTATAAAACAAGTAGACCTAATAGATATCTATAGAACACTCCACCCAACAACAGCAAAACACACACTGTTCTCAAGTGCCCTTGATATGTTCTCCAGGATAGACCATATGCTAGGTCACAAAACGAACTTCAATAAATTTAAAAGGATGGAAATAATACAAAGTATGTTCTCTGACCACAATAAAATGAAATTAGAAAAATAACACAAAGAAATTTGGGAACTCACAAATATTTGGAAACTAAACAACATACTCCTAAATAATCAATGGGTTAAAGAAGAAATCAAAAAGGAAAGTAGAAAATACTTTGAGATGAATGAATAGAATACACAACGTACTAAAACTATGGAATGCAGCTAACACAGAGCTTAGATAGTAATTTATAGTTGTAAATGTCTATATTAAAAAAAAGAATAGGCCAGGCATGAGGGCTCACACCTGTATCCTAGCACTTTGGGAGGCTGAGGCAGGAGGATTGCTTGAGGCTAGAAGTTTGAGACCAGCCTAGGCAACAGCAAGACCCCATCTCTACAAAAAGTAAAATAAAAATTAGCTGAGTGTGGTGATGCATGCCTGTAGACCCAGCTACTCGGGAGGCTGAGGCAGGAGGATTGCTTGAGCCCAGGAATTTGAGGTTCCAGTGAGCTATGACGACACCACTGCACTCTAGCCTGGGCAGCAGAGTAAAACACTGTCTCAAAAAATTTTTAAAAAGTAGAAGAATGATTTTTGTATCAATAACCTAACCTTCTACCTTAAGGCACCAGAAAAAGAAAAGCAAACTAAAACTAAAGCAAGCAGAAGGAAGGGAATAATAAAGATTAGAGCAGAAATTAAAGAAGTAGGGAATAGAAAAAAAATAGAAAAATCAGTGGAACAAAAGCTGATTCTTTGGAAAAATTTACAAAATTGACAAACTTTGGTTGTCCTTGTGTCTTCATTTAAGTAGCCAGTCTGGCCCCTAGAAAGGTTCATGGAAAATGATTGAGCCTACCACAAGCTCAAACAAATATTAGTCGTGATTGAAGTGGCCATTCTGGATGTGATATCTTTGCTAGAGGAGATCAATATGGCCACAGGTAAATTGTAAGCAGCCATTGCTTTGGTGAATGCATTCTTTTCTGTCCCAATCAGGAAGCAGTTTCAGAAATAGTTCACGTTCATACGGAATGGACAACAAAAGACATTTACAATTTTGCCCAAGGTTATGCTAACTCTCCTTTATATCATAATATGTCACTATGTGTCATAATATAGCCCAAATGTATCTAGACTGTCTGTGCATCCTACAGGACATCTTATTCATCCATTACATGATGACATCAGTCTGATCGGGCAGGATGAACAAGAGGTGACTAGTATGCTGGAAGCCTTGACAAAATACATGTGTTCCAGAAGGTGGGACATAGACCCTATAAAAATTTAGGGACCTGGTACTTCAGTAAAGGTTTGTTAGGGGTCCTGGGATGTGCTAGGACAATGTCTCCAAAGTAAAAACAAATTGCTACATTTTGCATTTCTTACTAGGGAGAAGGAAGCACAGTGCCTGGTACAACTCTTTGGATTCTGTAGGCAACACATTGTATATTTAGGAATACTGCCCCAGCTCATATACTGAGTGACATGAAAGGCTGCCAGCTTTGAGTGGGGAATGGAGCAGAAAAGTGCTCTGTTACAGGCAGACATGGCTACATAATCTGTGGGGCCCAGTGTAACACAAAAATTTGGAGTCCTTTGTTCAAAAATCGGAAAAAAAGTGCAATCAAAGGTACTCAAATATAAAACTTTTCCTTAAAAATTTTTTATTACTTACAAAATGTAATAGGGGCTGTGGTGATACATGAGTAACAACATGATCTTACAAACCGCAAAAAATATTTTTGGTATCATAATTATTTTATATAATACAATAAATACTAAGACTATTAATGTGATATCTTGATAGACTATAAGATTATTTTGACTTGCTTTTCTGAAAATTCATTTCTTAGGCCATCATATACTTTCAGCAAATTCATTTTCAATCAATATAATTGAAAGCAATGCCAGTGACCTGCAAATGCAAGATTGCAAATAATTTTTGATAATTCTTTAATTTTCAGAAGGATCTTTCTTCTGGTGTAACTATTACTGTAGCTGTTACAAGGGTTTCATAGGCTGTATAACAATGAAATAAATTTCTGACAAATTATTTCAAAATAGAAATTTTAGTACATGTAGGGCTGATGATTCCTGTGTAACAATTTTTTGAAAAACATTTAACTCTTCCTACAAATCGGAATTATTTATATCTGAATTTAATTTTCAATGTAAATTATAAATTATTGTAATTTTGTAATTGTAGAATCGTAGCTGGTGTAACAGTTATATTGTAAAGTTTCCTTTGACATTTCCTATAACTTGTGAAGTTCATTCAAGAAACACCACATGGCTTAAGGCTTTTCTATAATTCAAAATACTTGTTTATGCATTCTATCACTGTATCTTCAATTACAAGGAAAAATTAATTTTAAAATAGTCTTCATTAATAATTAGTTCATCTGAAGCTTCCTATGATAATAGTGTTCTTTTCCATCAAATACAACCATCTTTAAACTTATATTTCTAAACCTGTAGATATTTGATTTGCCATGTTATAGAAATTTTCAAAACCAGAGACTCTAAACTCTGAAGAATTGTAATAGCTGCCTGATATGCTTTATCACAATGTCCGGGTGTGCTTTTATTTTGTTATAATTTACTGACAATGGGTACTGTCTGAACTCTGGCAGTTCCTGTCCCAGCTTTCAGACCTGAGAGAGTTAAGATTTGTGCAAATGCCGCAGAGATGGGATTTGGGGAACAGCCAGGCAAGCTAGACTCCCACAGCAGATCCCAGGGCTAGCTTTATGAAGAGCTCCTTTTCTCTCCTACTGCTGCTACCACTGCTGCTGCTTCTCCACTGTTGTTGGGGCCAACTGGCCAACCAAGGCTAGTCCCTACCTAGCCACATTGGGGCCCTGATGCATGCACATGTGACAATTGCATGGTGCCTGTGCTGCCTGCTGTGCCTCCTGGGCTGGCTTAACTCCACTGCTCACGCACATGCCCCGTTGTCTCAGTTGACTTCACTTACAAAACATTAAGTTCGAAAATAAAATTGTTGATCATTTCAAGATGGTGACAGTACAGCATTAAGCCAAGGGTGAGGACCTTCTAAGAGCTAGGCTCTTTGCACCTGCCAAGATCACACATCCAGGAAGCCCATCCTGGCAGCAGGTCCAAGCTGTTGTACAAGTAGTCCTTCTGCTTGGGCCATACACTCTGGCGGGCCCTTTGGTATTCCATGTATCAGTGGTGGAGAAAGATGCAATGGGGAGTGGTCCCCAGTAAGAAAATCACAAGGCAGGCCCCTAGGCTTTTGGAGCAAGGTCATGCCATCTACAGTAGGAGTTACACACCATTTGAAAAACAGCTCCTAGGGTACTGAGCCCTGATAGAGATGGAACTCTTAACCATGCAACACCAAGTAGCCATGCTTCCTGAACTACTTGTCAGGAATTGGTCCTCTTGGATCCACCAAGTCATAAAGTAGGTCAGGATCAGCATTAATCCTTCATAAGATGAAACAGTACATCTGGGACCAAGCATAAGCAGGACCAGAGGGCACAAACAAGTACATGAATAGGTAGCCCAGACCCTCATATGAGTGCATGCTAGTTATACCACTGCCCCTCTCTCAACTCACGCCCAGGGGCCCTTATGACCAGCTGAAGGAGGAGGAAAAAACTCGAGCTTGGTTTATGGATAGAACAGCATGGTGTATGGGTACAAGGTGGAAATGAATGGTGGCTGCATTACACCCTCACTCAGGCTTGGCTTTGAATGGCGGTAGTAAGAGAAAACCATTCTAACAAGCAGAGCTTTGTGTGGTGCACCTGACCATCCAGTTTATGTAGAAGGAGAAGTGTCTGAGGTTAGAATATACATGGACTCATTGGCAGTGGTGAATGGCCATGGCTGGCTGGTTATAAGCCTGGAAGGAAAAAGGTTGGAAGGTTGGAGAAAGGGAGATCTAGGATGATGGCACATGGATGAACACATAGCAAGAGGCGGAAAGTGCGAAGATCTTTGTATCACATACTTATGCCCGCCAGAAAGCTTTCACTATGAAAGAGGCACTAAACAACCAATTAGACAAAATGGCTTATCCAGTTGATGTTAGCCAGCCTTTGTCAGTGGCTACTCAAGTGCTGGCAATGATAGATACATCATTTCTTCTTAAAAAATGTCACTTTAGGTCGGGCACAGTGGCTCATACCTGTAATCCCAGCACTTTGGGAGGCTGAGGCTGGGAGGATCGCTTGACCCCACGAGCTCAAGACCAGCCCAAGCTGAGACCTCATCTCCACAAAAAAACAGAAAAATTAGTTGGGCATGGTGGCACGAGCCTGTAGTCTCAGCTACTTGGGAGGCTGAGGTAAGAGGGTCACTTGAGCCCAGGAGTTTGAAGTTGCAGTAAGGAATGATGATACCCCTGCACACTCTAGCCTGGGCAACAGAGTGAGACCCTGTCTCAAAAAAAAAAAGTCACTTTAATACAAATGAGAGACCAGAGGTTTAATTTCTGCTGACACATGTTGAGCAATCACAACCTTTCTTCCTACTATTGCAAAGGAAATAATTATATTCTGTCACTTTGAAATTTAGTGTTATAATTATTAATTAATTAAGTAGTAGTCAAATTAGATATCCAAAGTTCCTGTAAGCATCAAATTTTATAACTTGAATACCATTCCACATGAATAGCTCTTATTTATTGATCATCTACTATGTATTAATATGCATTTCCTAAGTGATGTCTAAGGTTTGATGGCTTTTCAAAATACTTAAATCCCCTTTTTACCTCTCATCCCAACTTTTGGGGTTAAAAAATATTAGAATCTTCTTCATGTATACTTATCAGATTGAAAATGCAGATTTTGTTGTATTCCAAGCACATACATAAATTGTAAAGGCAAAATTAAAGAGCAAAACTGAGTTCCCATGAGGACAAACTGAAAACCACCAATGACCTTTTGCATTTCTCTCATAACTCTGGGAATGAGTAATCCCTGAAAGATTAGAGTAAAAGGTTAACTGGTAGGTTTTAGAAATCACCCATTTCAAGAATAATCATAGCTTTCACCACAGCAATTCAGTCTTTATGTTATCTGCACATGCTGAAAAAATTATCAACTTATCAAAAATGTTGAGAGTCTTGTTAAGGTAGTTTTAAATGATGGGTGTCGGAAGGTTATTGGCAAGACCTTGTTACAGGTTTGGAAATAATTTAAATGGTCACAGCCTGTAGATTGTACACTAGGTTTACATAAATTGCATTTTAGTAAATTGTATTCAGAGACAGATGCTTCTTAGCCCCTTATACTTATAATGCAGTATTGGACCTTGTATCCCATTTGTATCTGGTATAAAATTATTACTATAATTATTTAAATATCAAAACTAAAGTTCCAAATTAAAATATTGATCATTATAAGCATCATAATTAACTTTAGTAAATTTCATTTTAGTTATTATCTTAATCATGATCTGTTTGACGGTCATGTTCTCTTAGACCAACAGTTCTCTCTTACGTCCAACTAGTTGGCTCCAGAGCTTCAGGAAACTTGCCTGGGACCTTCCAGTCACCTGGTGACAATAACGTAGGGTGGAAAAAGGGTCTGCTCTTTGCCAACACCACTTCAAGTCTTCTATTTAATGAAACTCACTTTTCTGTGGAAAGTAGGTAATTGGTTAGTCTTTTCTCTAGTTTTCATCTTATTTATTAAATTAATTCAACAAATATTTATTGAGTACCTGCAATGTGCCAGGGACTATTCTAGGTAGTGAGCATATATCAATGAACAAAATACACAAACATGCCTGCCCTTAGAAGCTTACATTTTAGTGGCAAAAGACAGATAATAAAATAAATCAGTAGATTATATACTGTAGTGTGTTGGAAGATGGTGTTGTGGAAAAAAGAGACCAAGGAAAGGAAATAGGGGAATGCTGGGGATGGGGAGCTGCAATTTCAAATAGGGTGGTCAAGGAGGGACCCACAGAGAAGACCTGACCCAGGTGAGAGAAGAGTCATGCAAATATCTGGAGAAAGATCATTCCAACGAGTACAATGACTTTAAGCCAGCTTTCCTTGTTAGTTTTTAGTTTGCCAGTTTCCTCTCTTCAGGTGATTTCATAATGATGGGGAATGGGAAATAATTTTGAATTTCTTATTATTTTAGAAATGTTGAATATCAATAAACTCTTATTTTCTTGGCCTCTTTCTTCATCCCTTTCAGCTCACTGTGAGTTTCTTTATAGTTCCTGATAAAGATACTCTAAATGAGAATAGCACTGAAGACTAGTAGTTATCACATCTTTTCTTAGTGGGTGGACATAGAGAGAAAGGGCTGAGAAGTCAACTAAGAAAAGAGATCTAACTTCAGTGCCCGTATGAAAGTCCTGCTTGTTGTGAAACCACTCTTACAAATTAATATAAAGGGGGTGCAAGGCGAGAACTGTGGTAAGGGCCTAGCTAAAAATAAGGCATAAGCCTTGCTAAAATTAATGATAATAATTAGCCACTGTCCCCCTGTTTGCGTCTCTATAATTGCCACCCTGGAGCCACATAGCTGGTGGTCATAAAGATTCTTAGCTTTCTCCATAGATAATATCACCTTTTTGAAACCCAGGGATAGTTTCTGAGATATCTCCCAGGTCCCACATTCCAGTGGAACGGCTGACCCACCCAGACCAGGGGCCCATACCAAGGAACTGACTCAACTGGTCTTGTGAACCCCACCCGAGAACTTGGTCAGCAAAGAAGACAATTTCTACAACCCTATGGTTCCGCCCTTAACCCAGCCATTTAGCAGATTCAATTGCCTATGCCAAACTCTCTTTAAAAACCCTGTCTCCCAAATTCTTGGAGAGGCAGATTTGAGAAATTTCTCTAGTCTCCCCGCTTAGCACTATGCGGAATAAACTCTTTCTCTGCCAGAAACCCTGCTGTCTCAGTGTATTGGCTTGTTCTTGGGCAATGAACCTGATTGGGCAGCAACAGTTGCAAAGGTTAGCATATGAAGGAAAGCTCTCAGGACCCATTCATTGCCAGGGACAATAGGGAAAAAGACCTCAAAAAACAAAACAACAGCAGTATAATAAATAATTCTACTCCCTCCATTTCATACACTTTAACATTAAATGATAACAGTAGTAAATGCAGTTATATTATAAAACTATAAAATAATATTTCCAGTATAATTTAAAATTCTGGATACCTAAGGAAGAGTTAGAAAATTTTTCCTTCTGTTATATTAACTCCAGTTTCAAAAAGGGCCCTTTTATTGTGGTGCTGCTGTCAAGGGACACCAGGTTTTTACGTGTAGGGTCAGGCTCTATTATGAAAATGCCTTGAAAAATAAAAAGTGTGCTGAACAAACATAAAGCACCACTCTTGTTCACTAGGTGCATCGTTGCTCCTTTCAGAAGTATGGTTAAGGATTTAATGGCATTAGATTAACATGTATTCATCAATAATAAAAGCCAGACACTTTAAGCTATAATAAAAGTTCAGTTTATTCTTTGCAAATGGACCAGTTATTTAGTCTCTCTGTGCCTCAGCTCCGACGTCTGAAAAGTGAGGATAAAAATATTAATAGTACTTACATGCTTTATAGGGTTAAAGTGAGAATTAAGTGGGATAATTCATGTAAATCACTAAGAACAGTGCCTAGCATACAATAAGCACTAAAAAATGTTGACAATTATTATTAAACTCACAAAAATATCCACACTGGAAGGGCATCTCAGAGTTCTACTGAGGTTTAGTGTAAATAGTGTAAAGAAACATTTCTCATGGTCTCCTGTAAACTTTTGGTTTAATCGTCAAAACCAGCTCCATAAATTTATTAGTTTGGTCGTCTCACGAATACTTTATTAAACCCTCATTCTATGTTACCTCTCGTGTCAGGGAATTAGTTGATCTTAAACCAGTACTTTGTTTTTCACTGGAGGAAAAACGTTCACAGCGTTATTAAATCCCAAGTACTTGCCAGGTGTTCAGAGTTTTAGAAAGGTTATTGTCAGAAACTAAAACTAAGAACGCCTTTAAAGGCGCTCAGATCAGGAGGAAAGGTGAGAAGGGCTGAGTACTGTGCCCCAACTATACCAGGAAGGAGCTCTTGGCTATTGACTGGCGTTTAGGACCCTCCCGGGCATTATTTCTAGCTGGTGGTGAAGAGGATGCAAGAGTTGCCCTCTTTTTGAGTTAAATCACGTGCTTGCAAAGTGAAGGTGGCAGCGGCCGGAGCGCCCTCCCCTCTCCCGGCCGAGCACGGCTCCATCCTGACCGCGTTCTGGCCACATCCCGCTCTTTGACGCTCGTCAGAAAGCGCTCTCGGGTGAAGTCGGGCGTCGCGGGCAGTAGGTGTCCCCAGGTAGCCCGGCGGCGTGGCCGTCCCCCTTCTCGCGCGGCCCGGAGCGGAGGGCAGCGGCTCGGGAGGATCCCGGCCAGGGAGGTCCGGACCGGCGCCTCGGGGATCCGGAGCCCGCTGGCGCCGCGCCCGGCCAAGGGCGCCCCCGGCGGGGCTGAGGCCGCGCCTCCTCCCGGAACTGGCAGGCGCCGCGAGGCAAGAGGAGCGGCGGGCGCGGGGCGGCCGCGCGCCGGGGGCCATGGAGAGCCGGACGGGGCGCCCGGGGCTCGAGTTCCGCGGCGGCGGCGAGGCGAGGCCGGAGGACGCGGAGGAGGAAGCGGCTCCTGGAGTGCCCCGAGCCCCACCCCTCCGAGGGGCGGCGGAGCGGCCGCGGGCCGCCCGGGACTCGTGGGACGGCGAGGAGGACCCGGAGCCCGGCGAGCAGCGGGGCGGTCGCACGAGCCGCACGGCGTCCCTGGTGAGCGGGCTGCTCACCGAGCTGTACAGCTGCACCGAGGAGGAGGAGGCGGCGGGCGGGGGCCACGGGTCCCGGGGCCGCCGGCGGCGCTGCGACAGCCTCGACAGCTCCACCGAGGCCTCCGGCTCCGACATGTTCCTGGGCGGCCGCGGCGGCGCCGGCGACTCCCGCGTGCTGCAGGAGCTGCAGGAGCGGCCGAGCCAGCGGCACCAGATGCAGTACCTGCAGCAGAAAGGTGAGGCCCGGGCCCTCGCCCTGTCTGTGCGCACCTGGGCTGCTCCGCCAAGCGCTCAGATGTTAAGTTTAGGGCGTCTGTTTTGGTCTGATGCTGGTGCCCAGTGTCACCGATTTGTGACTACACTTAGTTCTGAATGCCCCCACCTGTCCCGTCCCCTCTCGAGTCGTCGTGTCGAGCATCGGTTAATAAGCGTGGGCGGGTCTCCCCTTCTCCCTTCCCCCTGCGTGTTGGTGGATGCCCTGGGGAGAGGCAGTCGGATTCTGATTTCACCTGAACAGCTATTAGGACAGGTTTGGAGTTTCGGATGGGTATCCCTGAAGTTACCTAGAGGGCGCCGGGAGAATAGAGCGACTCTAGGGCGGTTTTTTTTTTTTTTAAGGCCGCCTTCCCTGGCTACACCACTTGGGTAGTGTTTAACTAGTGAAGCAGAATAACTTGATGATACGATTTCGAAGCAGAGCGGGTGAATTCCATTTCTGCCTGAATGTACGGTTCCAAGCAGCTCACTAGGTGGCTTTTTTGTTTGTTTGTTTTTCCCTTCTTTTAGGTGGCGGATTAGTGGAGGGTCCTAGAGCGTCGGCTTCATTACAGCTGCTGTTCCCAATTCCCCGGCCGGTAACGGTCTGTGGCCTGTTAGTGACCCGGCCTCAGAGCTCCGCCCCCGCCCCCGGTCGGTGGAAAAATTGTGCTCCCTGAAACTTAGGGGGGCGGGGCGCACAGCAGGAGGAGAGCGCGGGCAAGCTTAGGCTTTGCTGCTCCCCATCGCTGGCATCACCGCCTGAGCCCCACCTCCCCCTCCCCTGGTCCGTGGAAAATTTGTCTTCCTTGAAACCCGTCCCTGGTGTCAAAAAGGTTGGGGACCGCTGCATTACAGAATTTAACTGCTGGTACCCTCATTTGACTTGGAGAGGTTGATCTGAGAAAATGGCCTTGGCTTTCAGGGGGAGAGGTTAATTTGGTGTTTCTTTTGTTATCAGACTCTGATGCTCGTGTCCTAATTGAGATTTTTTTCCCTCAACTGTTCATAATAGTTTGCCTTTCAGGCACCAAAGCAGTTATTACAGTTGTCTTTTTGTATAGATATATCAAGATTTCAATTTACAAGATAAAGTGAAGTGTGGAAAGCAGATGCTGAGCCACCATAACATTTCCTGAAAGTAATGTCCTTGTGCTAAATTACCAGGAGAGGGAGGAAAAAGAGTACTATACAATGGTCTCCTGTCTCCTCTTTGTAAAATCAGTCTAGCCGGTTCCAGGAGAAAAAAAAAATAAACCAGAAAAAGAATAAATCTGTCTGCTTTCACAAACCTATGTAAACAGCTTTCAGCTTCCTCTTTTGACTAGTGAAGATTTTTTTCCCAGCTGATTGTTACAAATGACTTCCACCTTCCTCCCTCTGCCTGGAACTTTGGCTGGAGTTATGCCATTTCGTTTTATACAATTATTTGGCTGTTCTCAGAATGTCTGTGTGTGCAAAAAGTTCCATAGGGCAATAGTTCCTTCAGACTCCAGCAAAATCACTTTTGAAGAATTATGATTTGGCTTTCTCTTTTTACAAGACTGTTCACTTTTCATTACTGAGGGAACTTTGGAGATTAGTATTTCCTTTTTGAGGAGGAAAATTGGGAAGCTAAAGTTTAAAGAAGATGTAACAGTACAGCTTTGCAAGTGGGTTTCCTGTGAGTGACTATTAATTGTTCACAAGACCTGTAAGAGTCTGTTTTTCCCAAATTTCAGTCATTGCATGGCTAGTGGCCTGCTAACCTTTTCTTCCCTTGCAGTCAACCCTTGTAGGATATACAAGATGCCATATTATAATAGTCCTATACACATGTGCATGCATACACAAACCCCTTTATTGATAAACATCATTAGAGTGCTAAGATTAAAGAACCAGATAATGGATACAGCTGTCTGCCTAAGTAATGCTGCTTATTAGGTTATTTGATATTTTTCAGGGTCAAAAAATATCCCTCCCAGCGTAACTGGAAGACATTAGGAGTCTAATCTAATGCAGATAACCTGTGTATTAATTCTCTTCTTTCACTGTTAGGGGTTTTGCTGTAGCACCTATTTAGTTATTTAATATGTGTGGGTCCTTTATTTGGGTGAGACACCAAAATGGTTTCTCAGGAAATTGGGACTGTTTTCTCAGTGTTTCCATGGTTAGGGGATGAACTTTGGATTCAGATTCCTGGGTTGATATCCTGCCACAGTTCCTTACCAGCTGTGTGACCTTGGACAAGCTATTTAACCTCTCTGTGTCTCATTTTCCTTTAAATAGGGATAATAATAATACCTGTCTCAGAGGGCTATGGTGAGAATTGCATAAGTTAATGGGTGTAAAGGGCTCAATAAATGTTAGATATAATTTTTATCATATACCCTGGAACTCCTTAGAGGGGAAATTGGTCACAGTTTGTCAGTTGACAATTTCCTTATTTTCCCTCAGTTATTTAACATTGTGTGAGGGGCCGTGGCTGATTTTGTGGGGCATTCAAAGATAAAGGAGATCTGTTTCTGTTGCCAGGATGCTTATGCACAAGCAGATATTGATGTAGAAGACATTTCCTGTAGAAGACATTGAGTGTGGAACTCAACTCCGAAAATTTTTCCCATATTGAACATAAGTATAATTCAGAGAATTACAGAGTTGTAGGTACCTTAAGGGTCACTGAAAATGAGATAATATAAAAACCCTTTTGTTGAGGAAAAGTATAATTTAAATGCCAGCTGATATTTCTACTCCTTTTATTTCTAGAAGAAAAATTATTTAAACATTCAAAGAAAGATATTGGCTCTATCTGAAGGCATCTAGGAATGAAGAGCCTCTAGTCTCCTCTTGTAACTGGTTCTTGTGTTAAATCATCCTTAGAACCCATGTATTTTTATTTCACCTAAGTGACTCTTTTTATTATATCCTATCATGTTTGAAATTAGGGTGAGAAGAAGAACTGGACTTTGTCCCCTTCTTCACAGTAATTCCTTATTCTGAATGTACTGTTTATATTCATGTTTATAAAGACCATTCACATGTGTTTCTCAGCATAATCTTATATGCCAGGCGTAATTTGAGACTTGGAGCACTACCTTATCTAAGAGATTACTCAGGTAGCTGGCTGATCCAAAAGCAGTTCTTTTCTTTCTTTTCTTTTCCTCTTTGTCTTTTCTTTCTTTCTGTCTCTTTCTTTCTTATTTTTTTAAGAGACAGAGTCTTTTGCTATGCACGCTTCCTAGGCTGGAGTGCAGTGGTGTGATCATGGTTTGCTGGAGCCTTGAACTCCTGGGCTCAGGCAATCCTTCTGCCTCACCCTTGCTAGTAGCTGGGACTACAGGTGCATACACAACTAATTTTAAAATGTTTTTTAGAGATTAGGGTCTTGCTATGTTTGTTGAGCAGGCTGGTCTCGAACTCCTGACCTCAAGCGATCCTCTGGCCTCGGCCTTCCAAAGTGCTGGGATTACAGGCATGAGCCACCGTGGCCAGCCTCGAAAGCAGTTCTTTTTAACTTGAGGCCAAATGTACTTCCCATGGTGTGGTCAGGTATGACAGCTGTTTGATCATCCCCTGTACTTCTGTTACAGACCCCAAAAGTTCACTTCCCTTGACATCTAGAGTATTTTTGTTACTTTTCAGCATTCTTGTGTTCTCTTCTGATTCTCTCTAGTTTCTCCAAATCCCTTTAAAAATGAGTAGATCCAACCCCCCCCCCCCAACAGGACCTCTAAGGAGGGCTAGCCAGTGCCAGCTTGAGTGGAAGGTTTCACCTGCCTGTAGATCACACTCTCTGACTAATGATATCAAGTGTGACCAAGAAAACCTCTCCCAAATCATAACAATTATTCACAGACAATTCTGATTCCCAAGTCTGTTTTTACTTGTAGAACAACTGCTATTGTAAATATTAGTTGTATGATTGTATTAATAGAATTATCCTAACTTATCTGTTTAAAGGAAATGTGTTTTCTACTATCATTGAAGAATTTCTGGGTCTCTGAGATGAAATATTGTACCTAATAGGCTATGGGAAGACTGGATATTCAAAGTAAAACCAGTATTGCCACATTCATCTACATTCCAAAATGTGGTAGGATTATTTGCTTTTAGCTGATCATTTGTAAACAAAGATAAGTGCTTTAAATAACATTTGGTATCATATGCTAGATTTGTCATTAATGTAACAGACTCAAAAAGATTCTTTTCTTGCAAGCTTACCATCTGAGCACTTTAATGATACCAAATATACATGCCAATTTTCAGGCAATGAAAGGCAAATTTGCAATCAGAGCTAGATATAGTAAAAGTAAGAGTCTTTGCTTACGTGTTAAAGATGGTCTCAAAGATTAAATTTATTTTAGTGTCTGTTTCATGGACAGGGCAAGGAGATGAATGAGTGACTTATTTGATCAGAATGTCTTAGTTGAATATGTACATGTAATCCTGAGTGAGAACCTAGAATTAGTTGGTTTAAATGGATGTTTTAGATATTTATCTTTTGACTAGTATCACACTGGAATTTGTATTGCTCTCAAGGTATTTATTCTATTTGTATTTTTCTCTATCGGTAGACACTAGTGAACTGAAGACAATCCTTCAAGAGCTGAAGTACAGGATTGGCATTCAGTCAGCGAAGTTACTTCGGCAGCTGAAGCAGAAAGATAGGCTTCTGCATAAAGTACAGAGGAACTGTGATGTTGTGACTGCCTGCTTGCAGGCTGTGTCACAGAAGAGAAGTAAGTACTTAAATGGGGTTAGTCCTTTTGCTATGTGCAACTGGAATATTAGCGAAGCCAAGTCAATAGTCATTGTGTTTTTGAATATATTGAAAAGTTGTAAGTGCAAGCCTATACCCTCAGAATTAAGAACTAGGAACAACTGAGGCAGCTTCCTATTTTTTCAGTTAAAATGTATACTTCATGTCTAATGTTACAACTTTAGTTTTATTATTCTAGGTTTGAGATAATACTTTGCTTTGACAATGGTTATTTTTACTTGATGCTAAATAATGACTAAAATCTTTTATTTTTAAAACAGCATCAAATACCTAAAAGGTATGTCCTTGTTCTCTTATTCTCTGTGTGAGTTAACTGACTTAAAGGAGATTCTCGTAACAGGATCTTACAACTTGCTCTGAAATCTGAAGGTGACAAAATATTTTAACAAACAAAACATGTCTCTTGAGTAATCCACTCATAACTAAGAGATTTATGGTTTATTAATCGAGTTAAAAATGTTAAATTATCAATCTGTGTTAAATACCAGATATAACAGCTTTTGAATTAATTTTATAATTCTCCATGCAATAATTTTACATTTTGTTCTGCTAACATTTCCCTATTTTTGTTTTGCATTCTTTATTAACACGCAGCGCGGCAGAACAGTATGTTCAGGTATGGTAAATAGGCACAAATGATGTGTTTTGATAAAATGCCTGTGGCAGCTTTTCAGGTGCATGTGAAAGTTGCCTTTTCTTCTATACTCTGTCACATTTTATATGTAAGGTGACACCTCCTAGAGTGCTTTTAAAAAAAAAATTCCAAATTAAGATGTGTTTGTTTTCATGAAACAATTTTCAGGGCTTGATTAGTTTCAGATAATAAAATGAATGGCTTAAATTTCATTCTTATGTTTATTATTAAAAGAAAATTCTGTGTTTTCTTTTATTGTATTGCTGTTTGTTATCCCCAAACTATTATTCATGCTGTTTACTAAAGAAGGTTTCATTTAACGGGTATTAAACAGAATACTACTTGATTATCATAATAATATTAATATGGTCCATACCAAGAAGCAATGTGATTAAAGAGACTGGCTTTGAGTAGGGTTTTCTCCAGGGTCAGGCACTTGTCTGAAATAGCTAGAGAAGGAGGAAGGATGTGTGCGTGCGTGTATCTATCTACCTATAAAAAGTTGGCATATGTTGTAAGTATTTGATAGTTTTCCATGAATTCTGATCAATTAACAAATGTCAAGTAAAAATATTTTCCATGGTTGGGCACAAAAGCTCACACCTGTAATCCTAGCACTTTGGGAGGCCGAGGCAGGAGGATCGCTTGAGCCCAGTTCAAGACCAGTCTGAGCAAGAGCGAGATCCCGTCTCTACAAAAAATAGAAAAATTAGCTGGTGTGGTGGCATGCACCTGTAGTCCCAGCTACTTGGGAGGTTGAGGCAGGGATTGCTTGAGCCCAGGAGTCTGAGGTTGCAGCGAGCTGTGATGACGCCACTGCAGTCTAGCTTGGGTGACAGAGTGAGACCCTGTCTCGAAAAAAAAGAATTTCCTCTTCTATTATGAGATACCTTGATTTTGATTTTTCTCCTTTCAACTGTGTTTTTATTTTCCTCTTATAATTGTGTGTATCATGCCAGAAGCTAAAAATCCAAAATGGTAAATGCATGGGTTTTTGATGTGTGGAAAAGTATAAGGGAGGATGAAGCAAGCATCAGGAGACAGAGATCAGACTAGCACAGGGTCATGGATTGCTGGATTTTGTCGGTAGTTACTAAGGACTGATAATTATTTAGAATTTAAATTTACTTGATTGATAGAGGGATTGGCATTTATGTCTTTTTAGAAAATGTGCCCACAAGAACCCAACTTAATTTGTGAATTTGTCAATGCATCCTTCCTGTGTATTTTAGAGTTTGTCTAATTCCAGCTGGGATTTTGCATTTCAGAGAATATGAGGTTGTCTGTCTCCTTTCCTTGAGAATTCAATTCTTTTCTTGGTATTAAGACTCTGTTAAATGGAACAGAATGTTTTTTGTTAAGAAATAACTGCATTAGAATTATCATTCTCATCATATGATACTGTATTATGGTGCAGACAGTGTTAAAAAGTTGACTCAATATAGAGCTCCATTTTAGAGCTCCAGAGGTTGGATGATTTATAAGTAAATGCCTGATTCCAGTAGTTGCACATTTTGTCTCTTTCCTCAAAGTCAACTAATAATAAATACATTTAATTAGAATTCTGAAGAACTGAGGTTTCATTGTCACACTGAATAACTGAGCTTTCATTTTAGTAGTGGTTAGAAATGATGGATTCAAATAGAATATGCTGACTTGTTTGTGTTTAATATGCAAAAGTCCAAATAATCCCCATTGTTGCTTTCATATGGAGTTGATGCTTATGATTCTTTGCGTAAGTGACTTTTCCCTTTCCATAGCTATAGAATAAAACTATTTTAGTGTTGTATTAAAATGGATTATTTCCTGTTAATCACCAAAGGGAATATAGTAATTTTGAAATAAGAATCATAAGTGTTGATTATGAACCAAAATGACTAGATCATTTTTATTTCTAACACAAATGACATAACTACTTAGGCTTTATGGCTTCCTATAAGGGGCTTTATAGTAGTATCTTTTTGTTTTAAAACTGGGGTGGGAGAGTTTGAGACTAGCCTGAGCAAAAGTGAGACCCCGTCTCTACTAAAAATAGAAAAAATTAGCCGGACGTGGTCACTCACGACTGTAGTCCCAGCTACTAGGGAGCCTAAGGCAGAAGGATCGCTTGAGCCCAAGTGTTTGAGGTTGCAGTGAGCTCTGATGATGGCACTGTACTCTAGCAAGGGTGACAGAGTAAGACTCTTTTCAATCAATCAATCAATAAATAAATAAACAAACAAACTGGGGTTGGAATAAGAAAAGCAAGATCAGTATTTGTCTAATAGTGTTTCTCTTCTTTTTATACTTCTGTTTTTTCCAAAGTTTCCATGAGTGTATTACATTTTAACACTTTTTACTAAGATATAATTCACATACCATAAAATTGTGCAGCCATGACCACTATCTAATTCCAGAACATTTTCATCACCCTATTAAGCAATTCAACTTTTTCCTATAATGTTATGACTTTTCTCTTCTGCTTGGGAGCACTTCCAGCATCACTAGTGTCACTTTGTGTGGGTCCCATAGTTTTATTTAAGGTTTATGGTATTGCACTAAACACGAAGGGAAATATGTGAGAACTGTGAGAGATCACTTCTTACTGTGATATGCAATTTACTGGAGAGACACTGCTAACTGCTTGCCTGGAGATGATTAGCATCACATGGTGTTTTAAGTGAATACCCTCCACACTTGAGCTCACTGAAATAGCATCTGGAGGTGACTATGAAATTGTTACGGTAGTGCAGTATATACTACAGTTTATTTTATGCAGTTATGATTTAATATTGCATCTTTACATTTGTTTACATTTCTCTCAACTGCAAATAATGCATGCACGTATGTATTTGTCTTCGTTGTGATAAATTTTAACTTTTTGTAATGGATTTGTGTATTTTTTATGGTAGTAATTGATAAAATTTATTAGTATCTACATATATTTTATGCATTCATGACATACTTAATTTTTGCTTAATTTTTTGGATATTTCTATGCTGTGCAGTTCACCTGCGAGTTTTTTCGAATTGTCGCAAGTCTCCAAAAAACTTCCCAACATATTTTTTGGAAAAAAATCTGTGTATGAGTGGATCCATGCAATCCAAACCTGTGTTCTTCAAGGGTCAACTGTGTGTGTGTGTGTGTGTGTGTGTGTGTGTATACAATGAGAGAGAGAGAGAGGGAGAGATTGGGAACGAGTGTGTGCATGTGTACATGCTGGGTTTGGTTTGCTAATACTTTGTTTATGAGTTTTGCATTTATCTATGTTCATGAGTGAGATTAGCCCATAATTCTCATTCTTGTAATGTTCTTGTCAGGTTTTGGGAGCCTCGTAAAAGAAGTTACAGAGTGTATCTTCTTTTTCCATCCTCTGGAAGAGATTGTGTAATACATATTATTTCTTTTACAAATGTTTAGTAAAATTCACTGGCAAACACATTTGGGCCTGAAGTTTTTGTAGGAAGGTTTTATATTATGGATCCAACTTTTAAAATAATTATAGAATTATTTGTATTTTCTATTTCTTCTTGTATCAGCTTTGGTAAATCATATAGAATTTGCCATTTCACATAACTTTTCACATTTGTAGCCATAAAATTAAGAATATTTGGGGCGCTCCTTTAGTTTTTCTAGATGTTAAAACAATTTCACTGATTTAAATAGGAATTCACTTACTACTTAAAATATCTTTTATGGTAGAATGCATCATCATAAAGAAGAATATTTAATACATGTATGCATGTTTTAAAGAATAAATAAACAAAGGTCTATGCATGTGAATATTTACCTACCAAGCTTGAGTAACAAATATAACTGGTACATTAAAAGCTTCCTGTGTGCTCCTTCCTGGTTGAGATCTCCTCTCTCCCTGACATTTGGGTTAACTAACCATTATCTTGCTTTTCTTTATACTTTTTACACTTCCTGTATATATTCCTAAGCAATATATGGTTCTGAAAAACTGAGTAGCAAGCCCAAGCCTAGTTGTGTAGGGAAAGGGTAATGTTGCTGTCTTAGATAACAGCTCTCAGAAGATAAACCAAACAGTATCTGGGTCCCAGCCTGGTGTAGGTTCCTCTGAGAACCCACAGGAATCCCTTCTGGGGGAGTCGGAGGTCAAGGTTATAAATGAGCCCCGTGACATCTGCCAGGCTATGCTTTGGACTAGTTACTGAATAATCAGCTAGTTTGGAGGAGTGGCCTGCTCTTTATTTTTGACTCAAAGCTCACCATGGCCTTGCTCCTGCTGTTAGAAGTAGGTCAAAGCACAACACTTCTGTGGGCATGAAGGGAGAGCAGGCATTTCATCAATGCGTTGTAAGATAAACAAGCACAGATGAGAATCTGGACCAGCTCTCCTGGGCATTCTGTCCCTAAGTTAGAAAGACGGTTCTACAGCAGCAAGCATCTTGTGTTGACCACTCTCAGGCAACTGTCACTTGTGCCACACTGCTCCCATCCAGACTGGCTGTGCTCTACCTGGCACGAGGCTGTCATCTGGGGCTCTTCCCTCACTCTCATTGTGGAGGAGAGGCTCTTTGTCTCTCTCTTGTGTTGGATCTCTTGTATCCTGTATCCCACGTTTTCTTCTTTCTTGATTATTCTTTTTATATTATTGCCCATATACTCTTGAGAGAGGGTGCTTGTGAGGTAAATTTTGGGGAAGAATGCATGAATGAAAATGTTTTTATTTTATATATACGCACACCACACACACTCTCTCTCACACTCACTAATTGATAATTCTATACTTACTCTATTGTCTTCTTGCTTCCATTGTTGCTCTTGAGAAGTCTGAAGCCTTTCTGATTGCTGATCCTTTGTTTATTTTTTCCCTTGTGGGAAAGAGAGCTTGTGGACTATTCTCTTTGTTTGTGGTGTTCCTGAAATTCATGATCGTGTTGCTTGGTGTAGGTCTGTTTTCACTCAGGTCATTGTTACTGGGCCTAGACAGGCTCTTTCGATAGGCAACTTTCGTCTTTCAGTTCTAGAAATTTTCTGTGAATTATCTCTTCATTGCTTTCCTCCTTTCTTTTTTCTTCTTTCTGGAATTCTATTGTTTGGTTGTTGGAACTTCTGGACTAGTTCTGTAATGTTCCCTTTCTTATTTTCCATCTCTTTGTTCTTTTTGCATTACTTTCTTGGGAATTACCTCAACTTTATTTTCCACTCCTATTATTGAGAACTCTTTTTTGGGTTGTTATTCAAATGTTTCTTTTATGTGGTATCCTGTTCTTGATTCATAGATGCAATATATTTTCTTATTGCTCTAAGGATATTAATGATAGAGACTAAAACAAACAAATAGAAAGCAACAATTTGGAGGAGATAGATAACATAGGGAGGAAAAAACTTTCAAAGCTGTATTATATGTAGAGGCTTTCCTCAGAAGTCTGGTAATCCTTGGCTGTCTGCTCATAACTGAGAGACTCTGAAATGCTGACTTGAACTCTGGGTTCCCTGGCAGGGCTTTTTGACTTTGAGCTTCACTGAAAGGTCATCTAGAAGGGCTCTTTGTTGTGGACTCCCCCAGGTCAGTATGTGCAAGTCCTTCTCTGGGCTGGTCAGATTCTCCAGGGAAGAGTGTTTTAACCTTCTGCTTGGAGGGTGAAGGTCTGGCTGCTGGTATTCTGGGGCTGACTGGGGGGAGAGAGCTGGGAGTCTCAGCATTCAGTATCCATGTGGTCACTGGACCCTGTTTTAGGTAAGTTGGCTGTCCAAGGATGACTCTGTTTCAACCCTCTCCAGAAATAATACCCTCAAACTTTTGCAGGGGTGGAAAAGGGGTAGTTGCCCTGCCTCATAAAGAGGGGAACTAGGGATACAACTACTTCTCAACAGCTTTCTCCCCAAACTCCTTGTCAAGCCTCCTGGAGAACTGGTCCCTGGGGCCTGAGTCTTCTGTGTAGTATGTGACATGAGATAGGTTGGAGTTCAGCTTTCCTGTCTCAGTTTGGGATTTGGCTTTTTAGGATCCGCTAAGTCAATTTCTACTTGTCTGTATGCTTATCCAGCTTCAAAAATTCATTGCTGTTCTCTCTGCTCCTTTTTCCCCCTAGTCCTTGTGGGTTATAATTTTAAAATCTCCTTACTGTATTTTTATTGTGATTTTGTTTTTAAAAATCTGCCATCTTAACCCCGATGTGCTTATTTCTTTTCCATAGCTTATTTATTTTGATAGATGAATAGAAGTTAGCATTTAGATTAAGGTAGATTTGCCTTAAGTTTGGAATTTGGCTGCAAAATTGTGAATTTCATCACAAATTTGTTAATGTTGGTAACAATTTTAGATCTGTTTTTGATATATAATTAGCAGCTTGGTCTGCCTTGAAATAACTCAGTAAGAATTTCTAGGTGAAAGAAACTGAAATTACTTATGACATATTTTAGCAACAATTTCCCCTCATTTCCTTTAAACTCTTTAGTGTCTTATAGCTAAGAGGTATTTTCTATTTTGTCATAATTTACTTGTTCTTACACATACTGCAAATATGTACAATATTTGAAATTACAATAATAGCGCTTGAACCTCTAACTTCTGAGAGATTCCTGTTGCTTTAAAAAAAAGAGTAGATGTTTCTTGTGACCTCATTACAAACAGAACTGATTTTTAGAAGAAAAAATTTCTGAATCTCAGTCATCATAATTTAGAACTAGAAGAGAATTTTAAAAAATGATTTCTATTTACCCACAGCTTTGGTTGATCAAAGTGAGACATGCAAGGATTGAACATTGCTGAAACTCGCTTAGCTGGTTGGTGACACAGGTGGGACTTCCCTGGTTGGTGCCCTTACTACCGGTTATGAAAGAGAAAACTATACGTACGGCCAGCAGGGGGAGTTCCTTTTCTCTTCAGCTTTCATGAGAACAGCATTACAGTTTATTTATGTACTCTCTATTTCCAGAAGGGTAAGACAGCCTATAAAACTAAAAATGGTACAAACTAGGATAAATGCCATATGAAAGAAATAAATGGACCCATTTTAAAAAGTACTATATATACGTAATATATATGTAATCATGACCATTTTTGTGTTTAGTTGTATTATGAGAGAATACTTCTAAAAGTAGGATATTTTATCATTTTATATTTAAAAAAGAGGCATTTCCATTAAACCATCCCTTCTAGACTATATTTTTCAAAACTATTCTTCATTCAACAAATATTTATTCTGCATTTACAGTTTACCAGACACAATTATAGGTGCTGGGAATATAGTAATGAGCAACATATCAAGGTTAATACCTTACAATTTGAAGTTCTAAATGTAAGACTAACTTAGATACTTTTGTCCCCAAAAGAATTGACTCTTTTATTTTGTAGGACAATTAACTGCATTTTTTCCAATGCTAGATCTTCAATCAACAGCAAAATATAAGATAATAATCTAACTTAAACTGAATGCTTACTTTTAGGAATTTTATTTAAATTTTCAAATACCATCCTCCCCTGTAAAGAAATAGACTGTATTGGTGTTCCCAAACTTTGCTGCATGTTGGAATCACTTGAGGGTCTTTAAAAAGACACTAATGCCTGGCTCCCACTCCCAGACATTCTGATTTAGCTGGCATGGATTATGATCTGAAGATGGTGATTTTTCAGCTCCCTGGACTATACTAATGTACAGAAAAGTTTGGGAACCTCTGGATTATTCCCTAATATTGATGGCGTCCTGGAGACTGGCTTCTGTGAATCCCTGTTCTTCCTTTTTTGTCACTGGGCACAGCGTAATTGACCTAGCAGTGATCAACAAAGATCCATTGCTTGGTTCCCTGCTAACTCTGCTTAGGGTTTATGGTTGTCATCATCACGAGTCACTTGCATACTTATTTAACTCATTTGTCCCACCCTCCATTTGTCATTCTTTCCTGGCAAAGCCCCAACCCTGATTAAACCCAAATCTCTACACATTCTTTGTCTGTACCTGCCCAGCTGACTGCCACTGGAGGAAAACACACCATGCCGACTATTCTCTTTAAATATGTGACCATCAGCCTCGTGGACACCCTTGGTGCTGCCGGCAATTCTGTTGTATTTTCCTAGTTTCTTCATGCTCCCTCTCTCCTTTTTTACATCCCATTCTCTCCCTCACACTCAGCTGGGGATTTTTGCTTTGTATTTTAACTGAGAAAATGTAAGCAATCAAAAGAGAATGTCCTCATACTCTCACCTGTATAGGTAGCATTCCTCCTGTTACTCGGGACGAACTGTCCTACTGTCCTTGGGTACACTGGATCCATCTTCTCTTCCCAAGGAATCACCGCTTTTCTTGTCTCTTCCTTCATCAGTTTTTCCATCTCTACTGGGTCATTTCAATCAGCATATTAATACATTGTTTTATCTTTCATCTAAAAACTAAACATTAAAGTCTTATCTCCACACCTGTCCTAAGCTACCATTCCATTCTTCTGTGCCTCTGTTTGTTCACCTGTAAAATGGACAATAATATTGGCCCTACTTATTTCTTAGGAATGTTTCAAACACAGAATTGAAAGTACTTTGAAATGTTAAATATGTACATGTATATATGTATTTATTTACAATTTCAAAAGTTCTGTGTTGAGTACCTGCTGGGTGCTAAGGTGCTCTCTTCAGTGAGCTTTCAGAAAAATGAAGAGTCAGAGAAGCAAATCAAAAAATTGCAATATAATTATTGCTGTAATGGAGGTTGTGGTATATTGAAAACACCCATTTTCACACATTACGTGTTGATGCTCTGAAGTATTCCAAATCCATCTTTCTAATATGGTCAGCTGACATACGATGGTTTTAACTGTGCCATATTTCAGCCTGATGTTTGGTGAGTCTTTTAATGTTTCTAGATAAAACTGCATTTTTATGAAATTGGGGGAACATGCTTAGGAGAGGATATTGCTGACACAAGGGAATTTCAGGCAAGTCAAGGCTGATTTGATATTCTTGAAAGGACTCGTTCGAGTGGCATTAGACTACCTGAAAGACCTCCTATTAAAAATAATAAATTTTAAAAACCCCTTGAACTTTGCTGAATTATCAAAGAGAGTTATTCTGTGGATGAGGGGTAGAGAGACGGAATGAGAGTCCGAAGTGGTATGTGTGCACACAGTTCCTCTTCTCTTCTTAGTCCTCTTTCCCTGGGACCACTTCTTCAGGTTACAGACCGTGCCCCGGCATCCACCAGGCTGGAGTCTGGCTTCCGGCACCTTCCCTAAGAGCAGGAATGGAGAGAGGCGAGAGAAGTGTGGGGGAGAAGTCTGAGCTTCTGGGATGTGCCCTTGGAGAGCTGATGGGGTGTGAGGAGGGCGCCTTTGTTAAGAACATGGACTCTGGAGTCATCTCCCCTGGGCTCGAATCCCGGTTCTACCACTTACTGGCTGTGCAATCTCATGCAGGTTCCTTCATGTGCTTCAGTTTTCTCATCAGTAAAATGGGGATGATGATTATCCATCATTATCACATCATAGGGTTGTTATGAGAATTAAATGAGTTAAAGTATATAAAATGTTTAGAACATTGTCCGGCCATATTATTTACCATTATTGCCATAATTCCTGCTGTGGGGAGGTTTAGAGGCTGTCTTTTTCATTGACATTTGCATCCTTGCCTTTTTAAGGCAATTATGAGGTTTCTGGGTTTCTCACATTAAAAAAAAAATCAATGATATGGGATTATTTGAGGAGGAAGTGTTGAATAATCATAATTAGGGATTATATAATTTTCTAGCTCTTTGGGAAATGATTGCTTTTGCTTCTGTAGTTCTGTGCAAGGAGACGGCTCCTCCTCTATGTGCTTCAGTTGAGAAAATGACATGTAAACATGATTTTGGGATACATGTTGTATCTGAAAGTAGACCCGTGTGTGCAGAGGGCAGTAGGAGCGAGGGTGAGGACCACCAAAATCTGCGAAATACCAGGGAGCACTTCAGAGAAGTGGGATTAGAGAAGGCTGATAGCAATGTGCCCATCGACAGGGCTGGAGGGGTGGGGACCTTCCAGGCAGAGATGACGGCACTGGGCCTGAGTGAGCACCAGGTCTTCAGGCCACTCTTAGTAATCTACTGTTGCTGGATACAGAACTGGAGGCTGGAGGGACATGGCAGAAGTTGAGACTGGAGTTTAGATTGTGTCCTGTAGCAATATCACCGAGCACAGGGTGACATGACTGGATTTTCATGTTTCAAAGATCATTTGGCAGCAGGGAGGACGGCTGGAGAGCATGAGCGGACATGGGCTGTATGAAGACAAGGCTAATGGAATGGGCCAGGAGAGCTGATGGGCCCTGTGGGAAGGAGCCTGGCAGTGAGGGGAGAGGCAGTGAGATGTTTAGGAGAGAGATTCGACAGGACTGAGAGGGTGGTATGGGAAGAGGCGAATCTGGGTGGACATGAGGCTTGGGTGAGGTGTGGGAAGCTCTGGTAAGTGCTTGCAATGGAGACCCCCCCAGGGGCAACACGTAGGGCTGCTGGGGAAGGTGGGGAACTGTCTGAGAAGAGCCGACAAGGGAGGGCAGCGTGGAAGCAGCTGTTGGAGGCTGGAGGCAGAGTTTCAAAGAGGCGCAGTTAAGAACAGCTCTCAAGAACACATGCACATAGACATGCACATGGACATGCACATACAATTATGTAGAGAAGTCAGATAGGAAAAGGACGTGAAAAGGCATGGATTTTTGCCTTTTTAAAGTGATGCTAAAGGAGTTTCTGTTTCAGTCTATGGTGGGGACAGAAGCCACCTTACAATTGGTTCATACAGCAAGGGTGTTCCAGTCATTGTGAAGTTTCCTGGTGATGAGAAGGAGTAAGAACTGGGCTTGTTCTGTGTTCCTTGTATAGAGCCTCTTCTGCCCCCATTGTTTGTTAGAATTGATTAATCTTTCTTCCTCTGAACCCCACCATTCCATATGCTTACTTCTATTAGAGCACCAGTGATATTTCGTATTTGTTTCTTTATACCTCTATCTACTTCCCCCCCCACCACTATCCATTAGATATAGATCTTCTGAGGGAAGGGCCATATCATTCAGCCTTTTTTCCTCAACATCTATTACAAAGTTGTGTGGGTGGGTGGATAAGTTAAGAGGTGGGAACAAAGTTATTCTCTGTGTGTGTGTGTGTGTGCATGTGCATACACATGTGAAGCGGGTGACTTGGTCATGACAGTAAGAGACAGGCCAGGATAGGCTCGGAGCTTATGAACAACAGTGAGTGTTTGGAATAATCACTCTGATGAGTGGGAAAGGGATTGATTAGCACCACGGCTCTGATGAAATTGGAATTCTTAGTTTGTAAACATGCAGGAATTTTGTGGAGTAGTAACATAGAATTTCAGAACTCAAGGAAACCTTAGAATCAATCTACTGCAACCTCCTGTTGAACACAGAACACTGCTGTATGTGAACTGCCATCCTAGCTAGATTAAAAGCAATTTGAGAGTATGGCCAGTATCCACATTTATTAATTGATAATGTTAATACAATCTTTGCATGAAGATGGAATGGAGAAAATTAGGTTATATTATTGTAGTTAGGAAGAAAGCCTGAGAAATAGTTTGAAAATGTATGTATCAGGTAGGAGGAGAATAGCAAAGACAGGTCAATTCAGATGTATTGTCTTTACAGAATATCTCCTTAACAGCATTGTGAAGTTTTACCTACCCAATTCTAAATGTGCATCTAACCCTATCTCCCTCCCCAAACTGCAGGAGATTTTCCCTTGCCTGCTTCTTTGCATTTTTGCCACGATTTTTACTTTCAATGGATTATATGCCATTGAAAAATAATGTAATGTTATCTTTTTTCTGGTGATGGCATGAACAGGTAGATGTTTGTAATGGATTCTGTATAGGAATATATTTTGACGTTGTATGTTGGAAAAGAATAGTTTCTGATGAATGCATGTCATATCCCACGCCTAGCCTATTAGAGCTCTTCTTTTGGTTCCGTTCAGTATTGCCTTCCCAACACTATTTGCAGAAAGGGATATTCCAGGACATGATGCTCCATTAAGGCAGCATCAGAGTTTTCCATTTGGCCTGTGATCTCTCCCGTAAGGTTAGGGTCATGTATGAAAGTTGCCGTAGCTGGGTGTCTTGGTTTTTTGCTGGTCTGCATCCTCCAGCTCCAGCTGGAGTGGGAAAGGGTGTCTTTCTCACCTCTTGCTGCCACTCCGCAGGATGGCCAGTAGAGGGCAGGCTGGCTCCTTTCCCTGATGGGGACCTGGGACTCCCTTCTTCCTGGCTTGTGTCTGATCCCCACTGGTTTTCTGATTTGTCCTATCGCATAGACTCTAGAATCAGTTATATAGTTAAAAAACTAGTGGAAAAAGGGTGCAAAATTCATTTCCTTGTTTTCTCCGTATGACTTGACTCTGGGGGCAGATCTCTTTCAGCGCACATTGCCAGCCCTCTCTGAGCATTTTCTGCCCTAATTCTCCTAAGACCACCCACAGAAGGTATTAGGGACTCAACCCTCAGCCCCTGTAATGTGGGGAGGTTTGTGGTCTTCAGGTGTTGGCTGATGATTCTCAATAGAACTTTAAAGAGGCTTCTCATGTTTGATCCCCACGTCAAAAACACATGGACTTTTAGGGAGCTAAACAGTCTACACCCGTCCATGTTAATAGGATTTTTGTTGTTCTTGGAAAAATGTGATAATAATAAACATCCATTTTAGAGGAGGAGCTAAATTTGCAGGTAATATTGGGCTGTAAGTTCAGGAGTCCTGGGTTCTGTTTTTGGTGCTGCTGGGTTTTCCCCGAAAATCATCCCGCTTGCATTTGTTTACATGTTTGTAAAACGGTATTCTTCCCAGGGACTTTGTGGTGACTCCTCTTTAGGGTGTCCATTGAGAAAATCCATTTCCTCTTTCAAGGTTTTAGTTACTGTATTTAAGAGTGGGGAGAATTAATTCTACATCATCCTGGGGAAATGACTGTTTCTCTCTACCATCCCAGACCATTTATATAAAAATTTCATTGTACTTCATCCTTTTATAAGAGTGAAAGTTGACAATGAGTAGGTGTCTCTGTTGTAGTCATTGCTAATAATCAACCCTACCTATGGGAAGACCAGTGAAATGTAAAATTTGTGCTACCTATGTGGATCATTCAATTTCAGTATCCCGTGACATCCATGTCCTCTCTGTAGATGGCCGGGGCCAGGCTTTCTTAAACTTGCCCATTAAGTAAATGTTCCTTGCACTTGAATTTCAATGTGTTTTATTAATACTTGAAACCATATCCAAAGTATGTGTTAGTGCTGTGAATATAGTTAGGAAATGGGAGCCTCAGAGTCATTAAATGACCTGAGTTTTCCCAGAAAATGAACCTAATTCTACTCTCAATTCTCAGAATAATGAAATTTGAGATCCTTGGGGATCATCTGGTCCACCTTTCTCATTTTAGAGATGAGGAATTTGATGTCGTAGAGTTGAATAAGATGCTTACAATCACCTCACACCCATTAGGAGGGCTGTTATCAAAAAAACAGAAAATAACAATGTTGGTAAGAGCGCAGAACAAAAGTGAAACCCTTGTGCCCTGGTGATGTGATGTAAGATGGTGAAACTGCTGTGGAAAACGGTATGGTGGTTCCTCAAAAAATAAAAATGGAATTATCATATGACCCAGCAGTTCTGCTTGTGGGCATATACTCAAAAGAATTGAAAGCAAGGTCTTAAAGAGATAATCTGTACACCCATGTTCATAGCAGCATTAGGCACAAAAGCCAAAAGGTGGATGCAACCCAAGTGTACATCAATGGATGAATGGATGTGGACATACAGTGGAATACTATTCAGCTTTAAAAAGGAAGAAAATTCTGACACATTACAACATGGATGAACCCTGAGGACATTATGCTAAGTGAAAGACGCCAGTCACAAAAGGACAAATACTGTGAGATTTTATTTGTAAGAGGTACGTGGAGTAGTCAAAGTCATAGAGACAGAAAGTATAATGGTATTAATAGCTGCCAGGGGCTGGGGAGAAAGAGGACTGGAGAGTTGTTGTTTAATGCTGCGGTTCCCAATCCCTGGGCTGCAGACCAGTACCAGTCTGTGGCTGGTTAGAAACCGGGCCGCACAGCAGAAGGTGAGCCAGCTGTGGGCAAGTGAAGCTTCGTCTGTATTTACAGCCACTCCCCCAATCCCTGGCATCACTGCGTAAACTCCGCCTCCTGTCAGATCAGTGGGGGCATTAGATTCTCATAGGAGCACGAACCCTACTGTAAACTGCACATGTGAGGGATCTAGGTTCTGCTCTCCTTATGAGAATCTAATGCCTGATGATCTGAGGTGGAGCTGAGGTGGTGATGCTAGCGCTGGGGAGTGGCTGCAAATATCATTAGCAGAGAGGTTTGACTGCACAATAAATGTAATGTGCTTGAATCATCCTGAAACCATCCCTCCCATCCCCCTGGTCCGTGGAAAAATTGTCTTCCATGAAACTGGTCCCTGGTGCCAAAAAGGCTGGGGACTGCTGGCTTAATGGATACAGAGTTTCAGTTTTGCAAGATGAAAAGAGTACTGGACATTGGTTGCACAACAGTGTGAATGGACTTAACACTGTACTGAACTGTACATGTAAAATTGGTTAAGATGGTAAGTCTTAGGTCATGTGTATTTTGCCACAATTTAAAAAAAGATGCTTTCATCTTTCAGCCACATGGGTAGTTGGTACTGCATTTCCTCTCAACTCCCTATGCTGTGCTCTTCCTAATATGCCATTTGTGGCATTCTTTCTACAAAATTAATCATGGATCAAAAGCTAAAGCATCCTTCCCCCGACTGGTTTCTTACCATCCAGAAAAATAATTTTCATTGTTGATACATGGATGCTGTTTGACTCTTTCTCTTCAAATTGCTCCTTCCTACTCTGTGCTTTAAGCAGAATGAGTTACATTACATGCAGTACTTAAAATTCACCACATTCTCTCTTGCCTTATGCTATTTTCTCTGCCTGATACTCTTTTCTCCACTACCTCTATATAGTAACTTCTATTTTTAGGGTTCAGCTGAGGCTTCATCCCTTTTGGAAAGTACTTTTGCCCACATAGTCTGTATTAGGTGCTTGCCACTTTCTGGGTCGTCCTGGACACGTGGCAGTGCAATTCTCTGTTTCCTGGTCTATATCTCCCACTGAACTGTGCCTTACCAGTTTCAATGCTGTGTGTCTAGCACATTGCATGCCCAGGGGAGGTACTCAAAAGTGTTTGCCACAAGATGAACTATATTTTGGAAGATACTGCTATAGAGAGAAATATTCAAAATTGCCCAACTGATTTGCACCTCTCTGGCTTTTTAAAGGGTATCTCTTATTTTTTATTGTGGTAAAATATATATAACAGAAAATTTACTATCTTAACAATTTTAAGTGTACAGCTCAATGGTGTGAAATACATTCATAATGTTATGCAATCATCACCACAATTCATCTCCAGAACCCTTTTCATCCTGCAGAATTGAAACTGTGTACCCGTTAGACAGTAACTCCCTACTTCCCTCTCTCCCCAGCCCCTGGCAACCACCATTCAATATCTGTCCATTTGTGATGGGCTTATTTCACTTGACATGATGCCCTCAAGGTTTATCCATGTTTTAGTGTGGATAACATAACATGGTATAATAATATATCCATGCTACAACCTGGACTTTTAAGGCTGAATTCCTTTTTAAGGCTGAATAATATTTTGTTATACGTATATACCACATTTTGTTCATCCATTCATCCATCCATGGACACTTGGGTTGCTTCCACCTTTTGGCTATTGTGACTAATGCTGCTGTAAGCATGGGTGTAGCTCTGTTTTTTAAAACATGGCAAATCTTCCCTTGCACTATCCATCCAATGCCACACAAAAAACACACCTTTAGTAACTGAATTTTTTACAGCTTCCATCTTGAACTATTTTTCTCCATCCATTCTGCTTTCTGGCCTGTTCCAGTCTTTCCAGCTTTGATCTTGTGACTTGTTTTTCTCAATTAAGACTGTTTCTCCAGCTTCCCTCTGCATCTGTGGTTCATACCCTGCCCCTTGTTTGTGGCTGTGGATCAATAATGCTACAGATCCAGTCTAATGACTTGTTCCTGTACCTCATGGAGCTTGAGATCCTTAGTAGAATGTCTTCCCCTCCCTTTTCCTCCTTCACTTTCTCCTCCTCTTCCTCTCCATCAGTCTTTATCTTCCACTTGTTGAGCTATTCCCATCAGAGGAAGGATTAGCTGACAGCAGCCCTCTCATGCTCTGTTCTGCCCTCCTTCCTTACCCTTTGCCCCTACTGCTCTGCCTCCACCCTCTTCCATCTCCCAAAATCTCAAGGCCTTAGAGAAATGAAAAGTGACCTCTGGTACTGGAGACAACCAATAGCAAGGTATAGCCCCCTACTTCCAACAGCTCATAGTAGCGGATTTTTGGGAGGAGAGACTTGCTTCACGTGTGTTCTGAGTTGGGCCATCCTCCTCCTCTATTCTTGTGTTCTGTCTTCCTGCAGCACCATCTTTTCTCCTTATTCCTTCGCTTTATTCTAAACCAGTTCCTTCTCCATCATTCTCTGAAGTACTACTGACCTGAGGCTGTGAAACACTATACTGAAGCTTTCAGGGTAATATGGAGGGACTTATAGCATGGAAGAAAATAGGAAATGGCTAACTATTGAGTCGAATCCTAAACAACGTTGTTCTCAAATGTTCTTTGACGTTCTCCTCCTGAGAATTCTTCTCTGATAATCTTTTCCTTTAGTCTCTACTAGTCTATTTTGTTGCTAAACCATCCTTACTGTTAGGAAGCCAGAAGGCCCCAGAGCATAGAAGATAAACCCACATCACTGGCCTAATCTAATTTTTACCACATGGAGGAGTTAGCCGTAGATAAATTTGCTGCCTACAGCATCACTCTATGTCATTCCAACCTGCCTGGATGTTCAGGCAGGATGGAGGAGGCATTCCAAACATTCCTTTCTGACCGAAGTTCATTTTGAATCAAATTGTACACCAGATTTTGTAATGCAAGTGTTGGACGTATGGCAAGGGAACATCTAAAGTATTGACTCTATCAAAACTTCAACATCCGTAAGTGGTTAATGAGATTTTTTCCAGTGAGTGTAATATGGTACAAGAGTTGTTAAACACTTTTTTTTAAAACTTTGGGAAATTTGGTTTGAATCATCTCAAAAGTTATCTTAACTCTGAGACAGTGATTACAACAGCTGCTCCCTGCACAAGAGGGAACACAACAATGGCACAAAAATTATTCAAGACCAATTATGCTCTGAGTCTGCATCATTTAACACTTTCTCTCTATGCAGAGGGTCTTTGGTTTGTTGCTTTTTCAGCTAACTAAGCAGCTTCCTGTTTCCTTTTTCACATTTGGCAAATTATTTTTAGGGACAAATCATGTCTGCAGTTTCTTGGAGAACTTCAAAGTAGCTCAGATTTCTTCCAAATGAGTTTTATAGGGTGAGTTGATGCAGCAAGGAGTGCCTCATGAGGTGTCACCAAGCCCTATCTCTCTATGTACCCTGATTGACAACTGCATGTCCCACTGGGGCGTCATATAAAATACAGCCAGTCTTTGTAGTCTAAGAACTTATTTGCCTGGTATCATGGGATTTTTTGGCTAACTGGCAGTGCTAGGCTGACCTTGTTGATGCTGCTTCTTTGTTATTTCTACCAGCACCTTGTTTGTATCAGTAGGTAAATAATATAAAGGGAGTTTTTGGAAATGATGGACATATCATTCAGTTGGTAACATAAATGAGGCTATGAACAAGTCTACTTTCAGAACTTCCAAAATGTTTTGATCCTACTTAGATCAAAAATATCTGTCTAGGCATGGTGGCACGTGCCTGTAATCCCAGCTACTTGGGAGGCTGACGTGGGAGGATCACTTGATCACAGGAGTTCAAATCTAGCCTGGGCAACATAGTGAAACCCTGTCTTTAAAAAAAATCTGGTTATATTTTACTGACTTAGTGGATAGAATGTGGCTTTTAGAGTGAGAGACCTGGGTTCAAATCCCAACTGCACCACTTAATTAGTTGCATGATCTTGGGAAAGTTATTTAACCTCTTGGTTGGTTTGTTCATTCATTTGTTCATGCCATCCTTTCTTCTTTCCTTCTAGAATTAAAAAAATCAGAAAAGTATAAGCAAAAATACAATAATTTCCCATATTCCCACTACCCAGAATTAATTCCTTATACGACTGTATTTTCCTTTAGTCATTTTTTCCTGTGCCTAGGAAAAAATTACCCCAATAATATATGAATACACTCTCCTTTTACTTCCCGTTTCTTGGGAAATAATACCTACCTTGTTGGGTTAAACAAGATAAAATAGTTAAAGCGCCTTCTCCAGTGCCTGATCTATAGTAAACAATTGGTATGTGGTAGTTGTTGTTATTAGTTATTGTTATCCTCCTTTATTTGTGCATTTCCATTAGAAAATATAGTCCTGGTAAATTAACAAGCTTATAAAAATGATTTTTTTGACAAGCTAGTTCTCCTTCTAGGATGTATTTGCAAGCCCCAACTTGAGGAATTGGTGTTAATACATGTAGGAATGTAAAATACACTGTAAAACTTATTTATATTGCACATAATGAAAATGTATCAAAGACCAGAACTTTCTAATAAATGATGGATTGCATTTGGTAAACTTTTAAAAATAAAATGTTTGAACCAAATTTTAGAAAATTGCATGCATTATTTAAAAAGCTATAATATTGGAGGAATAGAAAGATTGAGAAGAAAATTGCTCACTTACACTTTGCAATGAAAGATTGATTTCTTGCTTGCAGTGATCTTGCAAAGCCAGTGACTGTTGGGTAATTAATGCTGGGGCTTTATTAATTTATGAAGAGCAGGAAAGGATTGGCTTGTCTGCATTGTGGCACATTATCCTTAAGTAACATGTTAAAAAGAGTCAAGATGATGAAAAATATGAGCAATTTGTCAATTTAAATGGATGTTCCTTTTTATGGGCTTCCTGGAGTGGTTTTGTACTAGATCTCTAGGTCAAATTGGCTGGTAACATAATTAAAGAGCAAAGAAACTTGAGTGACCTGGTGGCATGGTTGGTAATCTATGACAATGTTGTCATATAAGTTTGAAATGTCTTAAAAAATATTCTAAGTGCCTTTTTACTGTATATTAATGATGCAGTAGGTAATATTTGTACATAGAGTTTACTGTGTGCCAGTAACTTGCCCAAGTTAACATGCTACTGAGTGGTGGAACCAGGTTTCAAACCCAGGCAGCTGGTTCTAGAGTCTGTGCTTTTTGAGCTATTATCCTATGCTGATTGCCATTATATCTAGAATTTTGAGAGCATTTCACCTGATGAGTAGAGCAAATATGTGATATTTGAGTATCACATATTTTGGAAACTTGTTAGGGAGACTAAGAATAGTATTTGTGGATTTTTTTTACATTATACAAATGTTAGTCAAAATAACTATTTATAAACACATCTGCTAATTTCTCTTAGAGTTGGATAAAAAGTCCTTTTTTAGGGCGTGGGAAGGTGTGGCTCTCTTCTTGACATGATGAGTTCGTGATTTTCTTTCTTTTTGACATTCATGTGCTAAGTGTCAAATGTGTACAGAGCCTCATACTAGCTGCAGGCAGGGGAGGGAAGAGATACAACAATGAGTAAGACTTAGTCCCTGTACTCAAAGGAGTTTATGATCGATTGAGAGGAAAAAGTCTGTCTATAAATAATACAAGGGCATGAATGAATCAGGTGTCGGGGTGGGGAGAAGTGTAGCATATGGAAATACAGGTGTTAAGTCAGGTACCATTTTTAAATGTCAAATCAGTAGGATCCCAATCTGATATTCTTTGTGTGCCATAAATACAATTAAAAAACATTTACTGAGTGCCTACTATATATTAGGCCCTGTGCTAGAAAATTATTTTGAATTTTCCTAAAATAGATTGTGGTACTTAGTTTTCAAGCATCAGGAAGGCTTAAAATTTAGAGAAAACAGAGGTAATTTTTAAAGAAAGATATAATCTATTCCCTCCCTAGGAACTTGCATATCTGACTGATGCTGGCATTAGGCCAGACTGATGATGTACTGCCAAGTGATGCTGTGTCATAAGCACGGACTAAAGACAGTTGTAATTAAAGGTGCCAGCGCTGCTATATTAAGTACATGAGTATAATAGGCCACACTTGCACTGCTTCTAGGAGAGAAGGAGAATATAGAAAGTATATTTATTAAGAGCTGTCTGCTTCCTTAGGAGTTTTTTTCTGTTACCAAAATTTTAGGTTGACTTTCGAAAATGAGAACATAAATTTGACCATTACCAAGGTCCACCATTACTGGTGGATTCCTGTATATTTATGATAGTAAAGATAAAAAGTAGGTATTCTACCTTTTGAAATCCTGAGCCCTATAGTGACTGGAATACCGTAAAATTTCTCTGATCCCCAAATATCTGTCACCTGTATAATTCAGGAGACTTGTACCTTCCTTTTAATGGAGTTCCTTACATGATTTGAAATCCCTTTAAGTTTACTCCCCTGTGATTCACCCACAGCTGAGTGTTCTGTTAACCTGCATCTTTAGAACCTAGTAAGGAAAAACAGTGATAATTTCTGTTAAATTTTTCTTTTGAGTCAATTTTTAAAATACTGACGTTTGAACTACAATGCCAATTCTCTTTACGTAGGTCCAGGTTTTGTGGGAATTATCCTGCTTAGTCTAACTTTTTGGCTAATATTTTTTCTTCCTGGTTCTCTGAATTACCTTAAAAACAGCTTCATTTGAAGAAACAAAGTTCCCAGCTGCTTTATGGGTTTCTAGAAAAAGCAGTTAATAGAAGAGTGTATGTGGAAGCAGGAATTATAAAGATTAGCTATTAAAAAAGATGTTTTAAGAATGAACTTTGACTAAGAATCATGACTCTCTGCTTCCATTTTTTAAATTAAAGTTTAAATTGGTTTCAAAGTAGGACTACTGCAGTAGCACCTCATTGAGTTGGAGCAAAACAAATGTAACCATAGAAAATAACAAGGAAATAAATTCACAAAAAGCTCAAAGCATTTAGCTTCATACACATATACACAATCATGCACAAATATATATTTTTAACTCTCATATTTCAGATGAAAACTTGGGCTTAGTTTAATTGCATGAACTTCTAATACCAGTCCTGGACTCTTATACAATAATGATCTAAAGATAATGTAAGATTCTTATTAAATACATAAAAATTTGATTTCTTCAGTACACTCTTTTTAAGTCAAGAAAGGGGAATACGTTTTAGAAATATTCTTAATGAGGAGTGACACCAAAGGTTTAAATTTCAGTTTACCTGAACGTATAACAACCCACACTGTACTGCCCAAGCGCTGTAGTCGGCAAACATTTATATTGGATTGGGGAATTCCAGTAGAGTAATAGACTCTCTGAAAATTGGTTAAATTGATCTCAGAGAATCATAGGGTTGGAAGCCATTTTTCTGACAGTCCAACCTCCCCTCATTTTATATGTCCTTTCACAGCACCCCTGACTGCTGGGCTTGCAGCCTTTGCCTGAGAACTCCAAAGGAGAGGACATTTATAATCTCCTGAGGCTGGATATTATATTAATATTACAGTCAGAGCATTCTTAAATTTTGATGTCATCTACCTCTCTGCAACTCCCACTTAGCAGTTCTAATTTAGCCCTTGGGAGCAAACACAAAACGAATCTCAACATCTCTGCCCAGTGAGTGAGCACATGAGGGTAAGAAAGCAGAAGAGGAGTATCTGGTGAGGACCTCCGCCGGGAGTCCTGGCCAGTCAGACCTTGTGAGTCAGGGCCTGGGTCCTGTGCTGGGCAGTCTTCTGGGTGGACTGCTTGCAGTGCCATTTTAGCCTCTGTTCTGTGCAGCAACAACAAACACTAGTAAAAGAAGGACACCCAGATGTAAATGTATTGAGTGCCTGCTTTGTGCCATGACTTCCATTATGTCATTTAATTCCCACGGTAACTCAAATATCATATGTTCCAAAGATGAGGAAACTGAACTCCAGACATTAAGTAACTTGCCCAAGGACATAGAGCTAGCAAGTACTGGCATCAGAATTCCAACCTTGGTTTGCCGCAGCCAGCCCTTTAGGACACACTGCATTGCCTCCTGGAGGATCTTACCAGGAGAGGTGACCCATGTGCCTTCACACATTCCTCATCAGTCCACACATTTGACATTGTTTCTTCTGAATGAACTCAGCGTGGAGAGCTGAGGCTTCCAGGCCTGCCAAGCCAACATTATTGTTGATTCTAATCTCTCCCCTTCTTGATACTTCTCTCTTCTCATCATCAAAATTAAGCATCACCCTTCTCCTGTCTAGGGACACATGAGGTCTGTCCGGAAAGTATCCAGCCATTGTTAATATAACAAGAACAGTTTGCGTGAGGTCAGTGTAACCTGGCAGCCAAGGAGAGTGGACTGGAATGCTCATGCGTGAACAATGACGCCTTCACTGTACTAATCAGTGGGGTGCTAGATGCCGTTGAGTGAGCATGTGTACTGTGTGGCTGTCACATTCAGAGTGACTGAGCAAATAGAGCAACGAATCTGCATCAAATTTGGTGTTAAGTTTGAACATTACTCCGCGGAAACTATTTGGATGATTTACAAGGCTTTTGGGGATGATGCAATGGGTGTAGCGCAAATAAAAGTGTGGCACAAACATTTCAAAGGTGCTCGAGAATCTGTTGAAAGTGATCCATGTTCTGGAAGGCCTGCAACAAGCAGAAGACCTGAGAATGTTGAATGTATGAGTTAGGTTAAGAGACGCCGGGAGAATTGTGTGAGGTCCCAAGGTGCCTATTTTGAAGAGGACTTAGGTGTCATTGTCCTGTGTACCGTGTTCCTTATATCTTGTATCTTCTTCAATGTCTCTATTTTTCCTGTTATATGGCTGGATACTTTCCAGACAGACCTCGTATATTTCTAAGCCAAACTAATCTACCTTAGTAGATGGGAGAAACTTCTCCTTTTGTATCCCTCAACTAAGTCAAAAGAATCTTAGGATGGTTTGGTGTAAAAGGTTGGGGAATCTCAGCTAAACAGTTAATCATGACCAGGATAAACAATAATTTTTTCTTCTACAGTGATGAGTCTAAGTCTTCCAGCTCCACTCTTGTTGTGGAAGTAAAGAGCTGAATACCACAATTATAAGAAGAGCACAAATGAGCTTTGTTCTTGGCATGTTTTCAGGTGAAATTTAATAGCTCAGTGAAATTAAGCTCTGGGAAAACACTGGAACATACAATACTTAGATAGAGATAACGGTATCTCTCCAAGTATTCACATAGTATTTTAAAGGAAGTTTCACACTGTCCTTTTCACTACCCACTCAGTACACAGTAAGCTCTTTGAGGGTAGGGCATGTACTGTGTTCATATTTTTATTTCTCACAGGTCCTAGTACAGTGCCTTTCCCAGCAGCTGATCAATACATTTTTTTCATGAGTGAATGAATGAATAAAAGAAATATAAGGATGTCTTTATACGGTCAACATAAACCTAGCTCAAGTAGTAGCGAATCAATTTCAGTCATTTTGAAGCAAGAAAATACTTCACAGAAAACAACAGCACAAGAACGAATAATATGATTTGTAAAATCTTTGGTTAGTTATGTGTCTGAGGTTACATGGATCTGGCTGCAGGGTGTTAAGTACATTTCCAGTATGGCATTGTGAGTGTGATTTGGTATTGGAATTTTAAAGCCTCTCTGTTCCATGCTTGACAGAATCCTTTCTCTGAAATTAACAAAATACGAAAGCCGCACCTCATTGTCTTAAAGGATGCCTGTATTTAAATAGAGAAATTGTTTTTTTGACTAAGAAAATCATATAAAAAGCAAATATAATGTCCCATGTATGTAATGTGATATCATATAATTGTAAAGTTTTTTTCTTCCCCCTCAATTTCTTTCTGCTGCCCTGCCTCTGTGTCTCTTTTTTGAGGGAAAGCAGTTATGGTAATGAGCTGAAGGAACTACTTATTAAGGCCCTGCTTCTAGGTGGGTCTGAGGAGAGTGTTAACTTCTTATGGAACTGGCCATGGATCCTGTCCCTTTAGGAACTGTTCACAGACCTTCAAAAACTGTGGGGAGAGCAGGGGATGAATAGTGGCTTTTATGCCACTAGATCCCCACCCTTTTTATTAGCACAAGTGTAAAATGTCCCCATCTCCTGTGCAGTGGGCGACAGCATTAGATCTGATGATCTGGTAAGATCTCTTCCGACTCTCAGAGACACGTGTGCTCGTGAACACCTGCCAGGGAGCTCTGCAGCTGTAAGGATGAGTTCCAGGCCCACTGCCCAAGAGCAACGGTTTTTCTCTCTCCTCGCAGCAGGCTTCCAGGGCTTTTTCTCTTGGTAATTGTCACCACTAGTCCTGTTCGGTTCCTGAAGATAAGCACGTAGGCCCTTTTTATTTTAAGATTTCACTGTTAAACAAAAATAGCAGTATTAGGAAATTGCAAAAGTCTCAGACTCGTTTCCCTTCTGGAGGCCCCTTGGGACATAGATTTTATTCCTTATGTTGGGCTTTCTTTTCCTTCTGACTTCTTCCCCCTTCTCCCATTAAAGGAAAAGTTTGCTCTCAAGGAAGCCTCATTCCCAGCATGTAGGCCTGAAAATTCAGGGAATGCCAAATGATCCGTACTTTTTTGTTTGAGCCCAGGAGCTTGCATCTGAGGGGATGTCCCGTGGGTATCGGCTCTGAGACATTCAGAGCATTTCCTCAAAGCTCTCATTTTCTAAAGAATCCAAATAACAGTTTCTCATCCAATGTGAAGTTTGCATTGGGCCTTCCTTTCTCCAAATTCAGCTTAAATCATAAATATTCTGGACCATGCCAGTGTACAGTTTGTCCAAACGTGAATTCACTAATATTATTTGATTAGTAAAGATCACTCAATTAGTAAAGGGTGATGGTAAATTGGCCTGGCTGCTGAGAGCCTCAGGCAAAGTCCATGCTGGCTTGTTTCCTCTGTAAGTTGAATTCAGATGACATCTTTTGCTTTTGGAAAACAATATTCCAGACATGAAATAAGAAACTATGAGTCACACAATAAATATAATACTAGCCTTGTGCCGTGGCTGCTTTTAGAGTATTGTATTTTAGTGCTTGTTTAATTATCTGTTTGCTATAGAAATTGGCAGTCCAGCCTTTTCTTTCCTGTAAACAAAATAATATTGTTTAATTCCTTTGCTACTTATTGCCATAATAGTAGAAACCCTTACTTTTTTTTAAAAAACAGATTTAGGTTTTCCTTGTAATAAATCTAATGGAGGTGAAACTGAATGAATGTTCCTTTTGAAAGTAAACAAGCTCCTGTCACTATTAGTAAGAAAAGTATTATAGCTGAAGAAGAATTTCTGAGAGAGCTCTTTTTTGTTAGCCATGACACATGGGTGAGTTGGCAGTCTAGGGTCTAGACGTAAGCTTTGGAAGTCTGGAAAGCTGATTTCTTTAGCTTACTGAGCATTGAGTGAACTCAGGGGTATTGACTGCTGTTAACTTGTCAGTACATTCTTCCCTCTGCAGCAAAGTCTGTACTGGAAGCCAAATGACAATCAGAAGTTTGCTTGGCGAGCATGGCATCAGAGCCAGAGGGAGCTGGATGGTCTGAGTGGCATGTGTCCTGTGCCCCGGGAGCTGGATGTTCTCTCCACTCCAAAGACAGAGTTGTAGAGTAGAGCTGATTGCGTCTCCTCTTGGCTGGCCCAGTGCTGGAAACTGAGTGTGAATAGCCGCTCTTGTTAAAATAGAACACAAAACCCTCTAAGGTTTGAGTAGATGAGAGCTCCGGAAGACAAGACTGTGCATGCAGTTACCAGCTTGTTCTCCTGGATTTCCCTTCTCCTGCCAGTTCTCTCCCTTTCATCTTGGGTGTTCACCACCATCTTCAGCTCCAGGGGCATTTTATGGTGCCTTCTAAAAAACTGGCCAAAGGCCATCATCAGACCTCTTCCTTTTGTTCTCAGCACAGCTGAGATAGGCTGGAACAGCAATGAATATCTTATCAAAATTAAGAGAAAGCTAAAGGACACCAACATGTACCAAAACTGTAAAAGCATCAGGCTGATGGAGGATAGATTTCTGAGCCTGGTGCAAAAGGTTAGGAGATGTAAGCTAAACAGTTAATTATGACCAGGTTAAACAATGACTTCATCTTCTAATGTGATGCGTTTTTCAAAGAGTACTGCCTTTTTCAAAGTGTCTTTACCTCAGGCAGCTACAACTGAATAGCTTACATATCCTTTATCAGACTAGTTTACTTTTGCAGATGACACCTCTCATTTTAACAGTTCATTCTTAGAGTTGTACCATTTCTGATGTTGTCCTTAAATTCTGGGGGCATGTCACAAAGCCCAGAATGTACTGATTATAAAATAAGTGTGCCAGAGTCATAGGAACGACTTCTTTCTCTGTCTTGTTCAGTATGTCATTATGAAAGCATTTTAAAAATATTCAATATTTTTTCAGTCAATAGCAGCCGTTGTTTTTGATGTTCAAATTCTTTGAACATCAACATGTTCAAAATCTTTGGCCAATAGGAAGGAGCCTATTTAGTGGCTCTTGTGTCCTTTTGACATGACCCCATTAATCTTAGAACACTTCTTTCCTTTCTGAGTTCTTCAAGGTGTTTCAGATTCATTTTGTACATTTTCTGGCCCAGACCTGGAATCAGTTACTCCTCAAAAGAGCTTTTTGTTCCTTTTAGTGGAGAATGGTCTTTAGAGACCACAACCTGGGTGCTGGGGGTGTTCATTGTTGCTAAGTTGGCCCTACTTCTAAACCTATTTAGTGGATATGTGGGGTTTTTTTTGTTTTCTTGAGATAGGGTCTCACTGTGTTGCCCAGTAGCCTGATCTTAGCTCACTGCAACCTTGAGCTCCTGGGCTCAAGGGATCCCACCCAGCCTCCCAAGTAGCTGGGACTACAGGCATGTGCCACCATGCCTGGCTTTTAAAATTTAACTTATTAATAATATTATTATTTTTTAGACAGAGTCTCGCTGTGTCGCCTGGGCTAGAGTGCTGTGGCATCAGCCTAGCTCACAGCAACCTCAAACTCCTGGGCTCAAGTGATCCTTCTGCCTCAGCCTCCTAGGTAGCTGGGACTACAGGTGCACACCACCACACCCAGCTAATTTTTTCTATTTTTAGTGGAGATGGGGTCTTGCTCTTGCTCAGGCTGATATGGAACTCCTGACTTCAAGCAATCCTCCCACCTTGGCTTCCCAGAGTCTAGGATTATAGGTGTGAGCGACTGCGCCCGGGCAATATTATTAACATAACATGTTATTCCAAAATCAAAACTATAGAAGGTACATCAAGAGAAGTCTGTTTTACGTTCCTGTCTCCTCCATGCTGTTCCCTGTTCTATAACTTTTTTTAAAATTAGTTTTTGATTTATCAGTGTTTCTATTTCTAAATATTAGCATACACAAATATCTTTATATCCCCCGCACCCTTTCCTTCCTCATTCATTTTTATGGTAAATATTCCATTGGTGAAAATACTGCATGTTCTCACTTACAAGTGGGAGCTAAGCCATGGGTACACATGGTCCACACAGAGCGGTATAATGGACATTGGAGACTCGAAAAGGGGAGGGTGGGAGGAAGGTGAGGGATGAAAAATTACTTATTGGATACAATGTACACTACTCCGTGATGGGTACACTACAAGCCCAGACTTCACCACTATACAGTTCATCCACGTACCCAAAAACCACTTGTACCCTTAAATCTCTTGACATTTAAAAAAATACTCCATTGGCGAATATCGTAATTTGAGATTTTTTTTTTTTTAACCGTAATGACGCTAATAGTTCAGAACTACTGAAGTCTGGCTGGAGAGATGAGGAAACACTTCCTTTTAAAACTGCTTTTAAATAGGAACACTTTTTACTTGAAGCCCATTTTTCTAAGAGAAAGAACCATTAAAAATTGTTTTTTTATGTTCTCATGCCTCTCTAAGCCACCAGGAAAAGAGTTCAACGCAATTGGGATGACACTTATGCTTCACCATCTGCCCCATTCGTCCTGCGGTCGGCTGACGGTCCCTTCCGAGGCTGCTCGGATGAGGTGGGCAGTTGCATCTTGCGCCCTTTGGTGCCGCCTCCATCACCTCCCAGATCTTGGGAGAAGCGCGGAAATCTCTGCGGCTGTTTCTGGTCCCAGAGCGCGGTTGCTCACCCCCGCCCGCTCCCCGGCTGCGCGGCTCCCCGGCGCGCCAGAGCTCGGGCCCCGCCTGCGCACAGCGGTGCCGGGATTGGGGGCGGGAGCGCCGCCTCCGTCTCCGCGCGCTCGCTCGCTCGCTCCCGCCCCAAGCCCTCGCCTCCCTCCGCCGTGCAGGCGCCGCACTGCGGATGCCCCTGGCTTCCCTGCGCTTGGCGGCCCCCGCGGTGCCCGGCTGGTCCCCTTGACCCTCGAGCACCGGCTGTACTCTCGCTGCTCCCGAGGGACCCTCGCCTGCGCTCGTTCCCTGAGCCCCGCGAGCGAAGCGGTTAAGCCGGTGGGGCAGCGGGGACCGAGGCGGACGGTGGCCGCGCTGGAGCCCGGGGCGCTCTCGGATGCGGCAGGACAAGCTGACTAGCTCCCTGAGGCGCGGGGGAAGATGCCTGAAGCGGCAGGGCGGCGGCGGCGTGGGCACCATCCTGAGCAATGTGCTCAAGAAGCGCAGCTGCATTTCGCGGACGGCGCCCCGGCTGCTCTGCACCCTGGAGCCGGGTGAGGACCCGGGGCTGCAGATGGGGCGCTGCAAAGTCGCGTGGCGCCCCGGACCTGGTGCCGCTTGCGCCTCTGCCTCAGCTGGACTCCGCCTAGGCCGGGGAGCGCCCGCACGCCGCCCAGTGCAGGCCCCCGCGGCGGCTTGTTGCCGGCGGGGCTCGGTCGGCCTGGGAGGGCGGAGCGCGGACCAGGGCCTGGGCGGGGGCAGCGGGCTCCCGAGGCGCGGAGAACCGGCCGCTCCCGCCCGCCGTCCGCGGACGCTCACCCCGCGCGGCCTGTGCGCTCGGCCTTCTCCGCGCGCTGGGGAAGTGCGGGAGGCTGCCCCGGCCATCAGAGGCCGCGCCACCTATTGTGCTGCAGGCTCGCGGGAAGCCAGACCTTGAAAGAGGTGTGTGGGGCGGAGAGAAGTACAGGTTTGACACTAGAGGTCGGAGGGGAAGGCAGCGGCTGCGAAGGCAAAAATCGGGTGTATTTTCCTGAGAGTCCCTGCGGCGTGAATGCCGGGGTCAGCTCGCACTGGACCCTCTAATTTAAGTGTCCAGGTGGGGAGCTGGCAGGAGATCCTTTCTATAGGTGAGGTCCGGGAGCGCGCCCGGCCGTGCTAGGCTAGGCCTTTTCTGCCAAAAGCCTGTGTTTACACGTCCCTGCTTCTCCAGGCTGCATAACTCCGCGTCAGCTCTACCACCCGGCATCCCTCCCCGGGGTTTTAAGAGCCCGGCCCTGGCGCGGGCTCCTGGCCATGTAGCTTTCTGGGAAGAGGTGGCCGCAAAGGAAGCCGGCGTACTCGCACCAGTGCTTGGCGCTCACCTGTCCCTGAGTGGCACCAGCTGGGCTCCAGGCGGGTTCGTCTCTCCCCGACCCCCCCCCCCCCCCCCTCGTCCCCGTCCCCCCTCGTCCCCGTCCCCCAGCGCCTTTGGGAACTTGGTATCATAGAGCTGCGGGAAAATCGGCCCAGGGCCTGAGTCCCAAAGGGTGGAACGCGTCGCTGCCTTTCCGAACCTCGTGGTTCCTTTGTTTTTCTCCCCTGGGAAGTATCTAGTTGCAGAGGCTGTAGTATTTATTCACCGTCTTCCTTTACTTTTTTTTTTTTTTTTAAATCTCCTTCCCACGTAAAAGTGTTTTGTATTTCTGGATCCGGAACAGCTGTGATTATCAGATGAAACATAAACCTCCCCTCCCTTATACAAGTTAGAAGAAAAGGGGGTGAAAATGACCTGATTTAAGCTTTTGCATGCAGGCGGCGAATGGTCAATTCCAGTTAAATCCTCTAGCTCATTTTTGATCATGAGAGGATAGTTGTGGTTTTGGCTAACTAACCCCAGCTGGGTTTCCACACGGGCACTCAATCAGCATGACTCCCAGCAGGTGCTCTGGAAGAATCAGAGGAGCGTATTCGGTCATACATACAGGGAATCGGGGGCTTTTAGTACAGCAAGTGTTAAATCAGCGCGGGGCCAAATTTCCTGGTCTTTGTTACAATAAAGCAAACGTCATGACTCTACGCTCCTCCATTCAGCACTCCGCGTCTGGACAGCAACCTCACAACAGGGTCTTGTTTTCATCATGCCTTAAATCTTATACTGGAGCTGGAGGCACCCCTGTGAACACTGTATCACCACTCTGCACTGGGGCAGCACTTCATTAAACCATCTCAGAGAGATGAGCATCCATGGGGTACTTAATATTCCTTTGGAGAATAAAATCTTACCTATTCAAGCAGAGTATGGTTTTGACCAGGAAGCTTTGAAAAAAAAAAAAAAACAACGCATTTATTGGATGCCTGGGATTCTCTACCGCAGCTTGACTTTAGAAATCTAGGACCCGACTTGTGTATTCATGGCATTCTTACAGGGCTCTAAGAAGGGCATCTGTTGTGGGCTTGGGCAAATCAGATACATCTCTTTCCACTTTCTTGACTCCACATATATATTTCTTTAAAAAGACCAGTATACTTTACTATTATTATTTTATAAATTTTGAAGATTGTTCCTATCCATACCAACCCCTAAGCAGTGGAAGTTGTGGAGAGTTTTTCAGTGTGCCTAATCTGCAATCAACAATCTTAGAAGCAGAAATGTCATCATTTGACTTTAGCAATTTGTAAAACTGAGTGTTACTGATAACGTTTGGTATTTCTTGGTCCTTGAACATTTGAACAATGTCTTTTAAAAAGTGACCCAAAGTGTCATTTCATTGATTGTGAAGTTATAGAAAAAGAATTACAGCATTTTTAGATTTGATTTTTTAAAATAGAATTTAAGTGGGAATAAAAATTGTCATGTCATGTGTTTTCACTTTCATAACAACACATAATTCTAATATGGACTTATGAATAAAAGCCCAATATAAGTATTAAACATAGAGTCTTTATATATTTTCCTGTTTATTTACTTCTATTCCATAGATTTGGGATGCAAGTCAAAAACTTTTTATCTAAAGTTGCAGATTACTTGAAGTTAGTTCACTTCTATTTTTAGCATGTAGTCTATAATTTATAACATACTGTTTTTGTCTTCAATGAATAAGTGTATCAAGATAGAATTTAAAAATATATGAACATCTCCACATGGAATTGTTATAATGATCATCCCATAAGAGGGAAGTCAGTGATGTTATTTTATAGCTTTTGATACTCCATTGAAATTTCCGTAGTATTAGTCCTTGCAAGTGTCCTAGAAAAACAAACTCTGTAAGTAGAGAATTCTCTTCCTAAATTTCACAAATATTAATTACACTCTGCTAGGTGATTTGTAGTTAATCATCACAACAATCCTCTGAGATAGACATTATTATCCTCATTTTAAAGATAAAGGAATTGAAGCCTGGCATGGTGGTGCAGACCTGTAGTCCCAGATACTCAGGAGGCTGAGGCCAGGAGTTCAAGGCAGCAGCATGCTATTATGGCACCTGTGAATAGTCACTGTGTTCCAGCCTGGGGGATGTAGCAAGACCCTGTCTCTTTAAAAAAAAAAAAAAAAGAATTGAGGCTGGCAGGTTAAGTAATTTGTTTGAGTCTAGGAACCAAAGTTGAACGGAGATCTGTGTGACTCCAAGCCTGTGGTGGTGGTTTTTGTTTTTGCACCACTCCAGGCAGCTGTGGAAACTACCATCCTATTTGATAAACTCCATTCTATTGCCATAGGGTATTTTCCTATTTTAATATTCAAAATGCTTTTTCTTTTAACAAAACTGACTATAATTTAGTAAAAATGTTTTAGATAAATTTATGATGATTCAGTAGAATCAAGTTTTTACATTTATTTTTGATATAACTTGTAGTCTCAAAAAGTAACAGCTATTTACTTTTTTTTTTTTTTTTAGGAGTTGATACAAAGTTGAAGTTCACTCTTGAGCCATCTTTAGGTCAAAATGGTTTTCAGCAGGTAACTTTACTTTTGGTTTTGGAAACACTCTTTAGGAGTACCAACAGGGTATGTGGAGATATAGTCTCAAGATGCTAATATTAGCATATTCTTTGATATGCATATGAAGATGAGTCACTTTTGAAAATGTATTTCAGATAAAAAAACTTTTGATCTACAAGTGGCCTGGATTTATACTTGCAATGAAAAATTTTGCACTTTCTATTGTGGTACAAGTATAAAAAATTAAAAAAAAAATGTCTATTATTCTGATCCCCTAGTATGTGTTATGGTTTCTGAATCAGAGCTTCCCAACCACTTTGTGTGTGCTGCAAATGGGTCACAGGTGTGTTAAGGGTGCCTAAGGGGTGGGACGTGGGGCAGTAATAGCCCCAGACCGATCACTTCTGGCTGAAAGAAGCTTTGGCTTTTACCCGCAATGTGCGGTTCAAATTTTGTTATACTCTATGGATGTCAAGATGGGAAAAAGTTTGACAAGTGCTTATCCAGGTCAATGTTATCACTTCCCTGATATTTCTTCTTTGTTCCTAGTGGTATGATGCACTCAAGGCAGTTGCCAGACTATCCACAGGAATACCAAAGGAATGGAGGAGAAAGGTAAGGAGCATTCATAGGGTTAAAATACAAAAGGACCATCACTCTGTCCTCTTTTAAAGCCTCTGAAAGGTCAAAAAGTGTATTCTAGGTTTAGTAACTTAAAACCTGTCTCTTCATTATTCATTCATGCAGTAAGTATTTATGGATTATCTATTCGGTGGCAGGTACTGTTCTAGGTTCTAGTGATACAGCAGTGGAAAAAACCAAAACAGACCAAAGTTTTTGTCCTCATGGAGCTTACAATGAATAAAATATAAAGTATGTCAGATGGTAATGGAGAAAATACAAGTGTCATAGATAAAAATAAAGCATAGAAAGAAAGGAGGGTGTGGGAGCAAGGGGGTAAGTAGGTGGAATTTTAAATAGCAAGGTGACATTTGAGTAGGGCCCTGAAGGAGATAAGAAGTCAGCTGTGCAGCTACCTGGGCAAAGACACTCCAGACAGAGGGAACACCCAGTGCAAACACCCTAGTGGTGAGGATGGATTGGGCTTGTGATAGTGGAGACGGAGAGAAGGGGTCAAATTCTAGATATATTTTGAAGGCTAAGCAGACATGAATTCGATTGGATTGAATATAAGGTAGAAGAGGATGTCAAGGATGACTTCAGGATTTTGGCCTCAGTGACCAGAGGGTAGAGTTACTGTTTACTTACATGGTTTGTGTGTCTGTCTGTATAGTTGGTGTGGTGGTGGGTTAAGTGATTGGTTTTGGATCTGTTAAGGTTGAGATGCCTATTAGATATCTAAGTTGAAGGTATCAAGTGGGCATTTGGATGTATGATTCTGATGCTTAGGAGAGAAGTTTGGCTAGAGATATTAAACAGTGTTATTTCTGTTAAATTATGTCCAAATACCAAAAGTTGAAATGTGCTCTTAGGTTATAAATTATAAACCCAGTCTTTATACTTCTAGAATTTGAACATTGAGGATTCCTGAAAATGTACCTAAAAATGGCATTATGAAATACATCTTTCAGAAATAGATTTTCTGGATAAGATAATAAAAGAAGTAAAAATATTCAGTGACTCTTTTTAAAAAAGTTATTCATTATGGGAGCCCATCTGTCAGTTTTGTGTGTGTGTGAGAGAGAGAGAGAGAGAGAGAGGGATAACTTAAAGGTGGAGGCCACTCCATGGTGAAAAAAGGCCCATTCACCATGAATGACCATGTGGCTCTTACCCAAGTGTAGAGAGCAATTTGGACCCACGAAAAACAAGCTTATAAGATTATACAGCTAGGTCAATGAACTGAAATAAAATTTGAAAATATTTTTGGTTTGTTTTCTTAACAGTATTCCTAATGCCTTGATTGTTGCTTGACACATAGTAGGGACACAACAAATATTTATTGAAAGAGTATATGAAAGAACCTAAATGATGCAATTCAGTACAGTAAAAATTTCAGTGAAGCTCTTGTAGATTTCTATTTATGAGCTATGTCTGGTCTAGGAACAGTTCCCATTTTCTTGTTGGATGTGATAACTGTTTTCTAATAAAGGTGAAATTATGTTGTCTACTTTAGCATTCTTCTTTATCTATGTAATATTTTAGGTTTGGTTGACATTGGCCGATCATTATTTGCACAGCATAGCCATTGACTGGGACAAAACTATGCGCTTCACTTTCAATGAAAGGAGTAATCCTGATGATGACTCGATGGGAATTCAGATAGTCAAGGTAATGCTCCTGAGCTTGGCCTGTCCTAAACATAGAAGAAAGACTCTAAGAGCCACATGTTTTTTTGGACAGAGGATCAAATGACCTCTACCTTATGGTCTGAATATCTGTATATTTTATGCCTTGTCATTTCATTAGTTAATAGCTTTTTTATGGGGAACCCTGACTCTTCATAAATTTAAATGTTGCCAGTAAGAAGAAAAGGTTTGTGAATGAGCTTCCATTCATATTCATTTTATTTGCTTTCCTCACATGATAGGAGATTGAAATTGCTTTTTTTTTTTCTTTAGCATAAGTCCTTGCTGCCTACTGGATTTTTACATAAAAGTCACTGATTGAGAAATTTAAAGTTAGGTGTATTTCATATTAGAATCATTTGGCTCTTATTAGGGTCTTTGATGGTTTCTTAACTGTCAGTTTATAAAGATAGTTATGCTAACTGGTGGGTCTACTTTAAACCAAACGGTTGCGGGTTCAAGCCAGCTGTGGAGGTAGCTGTGGTTTGCCTACGGGATTATTACAGTTGATTAGAGCCTGGTGCTAGAAACCAAGGATGCTGATTCCATTTGCTCCCAGTGTTATCCTCCTACATAAGGCTCTAGCACATGGTTTTTTATTTTATATGAGTACATTACAGTGTGATGCTAAGCTGGGGTTTTAAAAGGAAAGTTGTTTCATCCAAATTTTGGCCACCACAAGATGGCTAATGTTTTAGCATATTTCAAGATACTTTTTTTAGGAAGGAAGTACTAACTAAAATGAGCTACTTTCTGATCTAACTTGGTCTGTTTCAGATAAATGCTAAAAAATTACGGAATTTTACATCGCATACTAAAAAAACTTGCATTATCCACATTTCAGCTGTTTATTTGAAATTTCAGAATATGTTTCACAGAGATGAAGTATCACATAGTTGAAATATTTTCTTTCTGTTTAACTTGTGAATTAAAGCAATGCACATTTTGTAACAATCATGTTATTAAGAGGATCTTTTATTTTCTTACTGAAGTGAATGATATGTCAGTAAAATGACTTCAGCTCCTGAAAATCGTAGTCTCTGCACGGTAATTAAATTGTAGATATTGCCCTCATTAAATACTAAAGCACAGCAAATGTTCCTGTCCTTCTTATACAAGTTCATGAAACAATTCGGATAGAATGATTTTTTTTGTCTCCCTACAATACAGATTACATTTTTTGCTATTTTGGTTTTATTCCTTAGTATTATTTAGAGTTTTGATAGCTAAATATACCATTTTTTTGTGAAAGGAATAATGTTAATATCAATACATGTGTTGAGATGACTATTGTGTCTAAGGAATATTATTAAAACTTTCAATTTGTATGAAATTATGTGATTTTTGCTAATTCTGAGTCAGTTTTTATGTCAATTCTGGAAACACTTTAAGTAGAAAATTTGCCTGACTGAAATTCCCCTTGTAAATCTCTCTTAGCATGTTAGAAAACATTAGGAAAAAGAAAACTAAAAAAAGTGCTTTGGCTCGTGTATAAGGTGCATATATATTTTTAAAAACTAAAATCCATGTTGGTAATTTGACTCTATTTCATTGTGAGCCAAAAAAATAACTAAAGGTACTTTTTTGGTAGGGAGTATTAGGAGGGTTTTTTTTTTTTTTTTTAAATATGGTTTCCCTTCCATTTTAGGACCTTCACCGCACAGGCTGCAGTTCTTACTGTGGCCAGGAGGCTGAGCAGGACAGGGTTGTGTTAAAGCGGGTGCTGCTGGCCTATGCCCGATGGAACAAAAATGTTGGGTACTGTCAAGGCTTTAACATCTTGGCTGCACTAATTCTGGAAGTGATGGAAGGCAATGAAGGAGATGCACTGAAAGTAAGTATCAGGTTTGACAGAGGCAACTGACATTCTTCTGAGAGTGAGAAATTGGAACTGTAATTCCTCTTCCTTGATGCCTCACCCTTTTCCATGGTGTTTGCGACACTTTTTAAATTACCTATGATGGTATTTCTCCCAGGTTAGAGCTGTGTCAAGTGACAGGCTAATTTAGCTGCCAATGGTGAGGAGAATGATTATGTGTTTAGTCTCACTTATAAGACATCATATTTTTAAAGCAAGATAAATATTAATTGTATTAATCATCCATTGCTGTGTAACAAATTAGATGCTTAAAACAGCAAACATTTATTACCTTCACAGTTTCCTTGAATCAGAAATCTAGACGTGGCTTAGTTGGCTTAAGGTCACGTCACTGAGGCATTCAAACTGTTGGCTGGGTTAGTGGTCTCATCCAAAGGCTCAATTGGTGGGGGGAGCATTTGCTTCCAAGTTTGTTCATGTGGTTGTTGGCAACATTTAATTCCTCACAGGCTGTTGGACTGAGGGTCTCAGTTCCTTTTTGGCTGTTGACTGGAGGCCTCTTTTAGTCCCTTGCCATGTGGGCCCCTCCATCTCACGATCTGGAGGCTTGCATCCCTCAAAGTGAGCAAGAGAGTAAAACAGAGCGAGCAAAGCAGAAGAGTTTATGTTATAGATTTGTAGCTGAATATCAGAAGGGATATCCCATCGTTTCTCCACATTTGTTAGAAGCCAGTCACCTGGTCCAGCTCATAGCCAACAGGAAGGTCTTATACAAGAATGTGACTACGAGCAGGTAGTTATCATGTTAGAAGCTGCCTACCACACCAGTTATGCTTAATTCTGGTTGAGTTGTCATATTAGGTTGCTTTACTCTTTCGTATTTGGAGCAAGGTAAGGAGGAGTTAGGCTGAGAGTGAATGTCTATGGAAGGTGTTTGCATGGAGAAATATTATGGAACTGAATTATATTATTACCTTTTAATTTTTGAGCCTAGGACCTTTATTAGTTAAAAAAAAATGCTGGAAAGACTTTAAGATGGTACCTTAGCAATTTAAACTTATTGGTCTGAATGTGAGTCAGTGAGTCACCAGAAATATTCTTCATGAGAAATGAAACGTTTTAAATGTGGAGGTTGGCCACTGCCTTCTTTGCTTAGAGCAAGGTGGGGTTGCTAATTCATATTTGAACCTTTAAACCACTGTTGATTGCAATGCTTTGTCCTGCATGAGATAGATACTTAGTCTTCGTATTCAAGACTCCTCCCCTCTGTGTTTGATTATGGTGAATACCTTACTGATATTCTCAATCACTGACTAATATGATATGGAAAAATAAACAAATGTCCCTCTTAGTTTTATACACATCATAGTGGACTTAGTTATGAATGCTGCCTGCCATGATCTAAATCGGTTTCACACTGTCACTTTTTCCATTCATGTGTTTACGGAAATAGCTTTGAAGCTACTTGTTCATCAAATAGGCAGGGATGGGAGAGGGAGGGAGGCAGTGACAAATACGTGACTTTAAGATATTTTTTATTAAGAAGCAATTTTGTTTACTCAGTCTACCAGCTTTCGTCAGGTTTTTTTTCAGATGTAATTTGGTATGACTATACAGTGGGAATTGTTCTGTTGAACAATTAGGAATAAGTGGTTCGGGTGGGGGTGGGATGGGGAAGTTTGGGGAAGGGAATGTACATGCCAATCAGGGCTCAGTGATACTTGAGAAACTAAAAACTCACATAAAAAGATGGATTAGGTAAAGCTGAGAAACTGAATATTTATATTTCTGCCCCCAAGATAATGAGCTCCATTCAATGAGATGACGTCATCATCACTTAGGAGTGTGTAGATCTTGTGATTAGACATTTAATATGCAGAAGAAACACTTCTGATGCCGAGAAAAATATTGAGTGTCAGTGTTTTTCCAGCAGCTGTTTTGGCCTCTGCAAGTTGTAGTTACTGGGGAAATAAATAGTTTATTAGAAATAGGTAAAACGTTTTTCCTGCTTTTCCACATTTACTGTTTTTTCTTAGTAACTATTTTATTTTTAACTGTTGGTAAAAAATTCAAAGCTCTCTCATTATTTATCCTAATCTTTTGTTTTTTTAGGATCTAAGATTTGGCCTTTGAAATACAGTTGTGGGTGGAGTGAGTGAGGGGGCTGTATGTCTTCATGTCAGACTTTGAGATGCCTTAGATAGAGAATTTCATTATGTCACGAGAATTACTATGATAATTGAGGAAACATTTTTTGTATTTCTAGTTTTTACGTAATTTAGAGGGATCGTAATTTCTTAGTAAAGACTAAATATTTGCTAGGAACAGTGGCTCACACCTGTAATCCCAGCACTTTGGGAGGCTGAGGTGGGAGGATTGTTTGAGGCCAGGAGTTTAAGACCATCCTGGGCAACATAATGAGACCTCATCTCTACAACAAAAAATTAAAAACTAACCAGGTATGGTGGCATGTCCCTGTAGTCCCAGCTACTCAGGAGGCTGAGGTGGGAGGATCTCTTGAGCCTCAGAGTTTGAGGCTGCAGTTGAGTTATGATGACGCCACTGCACTCCAGCCTGGTAGACAGAAGAAGACCCTGTCTCTAAAAAGCAAAACAAACTAAGTATCTTTCTCAGTACTATATATCTTATCGTTAAATGAAAAGTATAGTAATTGACAGCCTATTATCTTTAAATTTGCCTTCATGATCCTGTAAATCTCTCTTCAGATCTGTAGAGGGCTAGGTCCCTGCCAGAGCACTCTGCCCTGCTAGGAATCTGCCTTTCCCCTCAGCTGCCACCTCTCAGAACCTCCTCCCTCCACTCAGACTGAATATACTCCTTTTCTTGTTACTGAGTTCTTATTTCCAAGGTGATAATACATTTACCTGGTAAATTTTATCCTAACATAAGGCTAAGGCTCTCTATCCTTTAACAAAGGATAAGGGCCTTCTTGAGAGAATGCCCCCACCCTTATTGACTCATTTGAAACTATGATCCTCAAAAGTAGAAATCATGAGCTGGGGATGAGGGGAAAATGGGCCCTTGGCAGAGCTGGGAGATTTCTTTTGGGAAAATAGTTTTGCAGTATCCTGAAAATCAAGATGTGAGATAGCTACTTCTCCACCAGCAAAGAGCCAGCTATGTATACCGAGCCAGCTGTGATCTTGTTCTTATTTGTGTTTTTCTGGTGCTTTGGGGAATATAGTGGTCTCTTAGGGAGTGGGGCACGTACGGAACATGCAAGCTGAAAGGGGAAGGACCAGGGATTGACGTACAGAACACGTATGTGTGTTATTGGGTCATTCTAGTGCTTCTTGATGTATTAGGAAAGATAAAAAAATAAATAAAAATGAAATTAGTAATTTGAAGAACTTGTATAACCATCTTATGAAAGAAATACAGATTTTAAAAAGTACCATTTGTTCAAACAAAACCTAATTGCCTTCTCCCAGGAGAGGAAAGTGGACAAAAAGCCAACATCAGTTGCTCTAATAGCCCAGGTTGATGGTAAGTGAATCTTGAGACCGGCTTCAGTGGGGGTGTTTTATGATCGGCCAGCTCTTGGTTTTTGTATTTAGGCTGTAAAACTGTGCTAACGTCAGGGAGCCAATATTGAGCTTGCTGCTGGCTGCTGCTGAAGCTTGTGCTTTGTCATTTCTCAGGATGAGGCTGAGGGTTGTATAATCACAGCTACTTATGGGTGAACTCATGTCTGGTGGCCTGTCTAGAAATTTCAGATAGCAGCAGACTTGGGGTCTGAGTGATGTAGATAATTATGCCTCCCGCTCCTTACCCAGGGGGTTAGGTGAGCCTTGAAAATCTGGAACATTTGGTACTGATACATTTAAAGGATAGTGTGTTTTGGCTAACTGTATTTTATCCGAATATATTATTTCTATTTAGGACATGTTGGGATCCTTGTTTTTACAAAGCAGTCTTTTTCTTTATCTTTTTCTTCAGATTATGATTTACCTTATTGATAAAGTACTTCCTGAAAGCTATTTTGTCAATAATCTCCGGGCATTGTCTGTGGATATGGCTGTATTCAGAGACCTCTTGAGAATGAAGCTCCCTGAATTATCTCAGCACCTGGATACTCTTCAGAGGACTGCAAACAAGGAGAGTGGAGGTAGTGATGATTCAGTGCTATTATACCTTTGAAACATTTGACTTCTCCGATTCCATGGTACATATGAGCCTGAACCTCGAATGGGAATATATGTTTCCATGTATTTCTGTTGGGAAGAGTTTGGTGCAATGAGATAGTTAAATTTCTAGAGAGAACAAAAACCAAACTGAAAAAACATAGGGTGAACCTGCACCCTTGAGGCCACATGTGGCCTTCTGGACCCTTGAGCATGGCCTTCTGACTGAATCCAAATTTTACAGAACAAATCCTTTTAATGAAGGGATTTGTTCTGTGAAGTTTGGATTCGATTAAGGGGCCACATTTGGGGATCTGGAGGGCCACATGTGGCCTTGAGGCCGCAGGTTCCCCTTATATTGTACTCTAGATGGAGAGTGTTATACATGTATTACCACCTAGTTAAACTACTCTAAGCTGGCACCAAACGTTAGGAGTTCTTTAAAACTGAGCTCCAGGTACAACTTAGCACAGCTGTGGTTTTTGCCTGAACCATTGATGTTATGGGATAGTAGCTCTGAGAGTTGATGCTACGTAGTGGGCTTTGTCAAACTTTTGGAAGTACCTGCGATAGGTAGGAACTGTAATTATACCCACTGCTTGCATTTTCCCAGCTGTGCTCCGAATACCAGAGAGAATAGTCAGAAGTTTGTTGTGTTTCCTGTAAATGGTGGCCAGTTCCTATTGTAGCCCATGCATTTGCAGTCCAGTTTGACCCACAAATTTAAATCTAGGAAAATATTAAAGGATTTTGAAGATCTGATCTGTGATTAAAATACACTGGAAATTTTAGTGACACCCTGAGTGTCTCTAAGCATTTTCTTCTAAGCCATGTACACTCATTTAATTTGTGCAGTATAACTGTGCACCTGTGTGGATTTTATAATGCTTTCAGATAGACCAACCTTGCTTGTCCCATAGTAAGACACACTTCACTGAGCTACATGTTTTTACCCAAGTGCCTTGCACTTGGCTATGAAGAACGACTTGAGATTCTAGTCCCTGAACAAAGATACTCCCATTGTTCATAGGTAAGAAGGAAGAAAATGAATGCAGGAAAACAGATCTCTTTTTGCTAACACTTAGGTAATTGTACATGCTGACTGTAATTTGAAGTCAGTTTAAATAGCTAAATTTTTATATTTCATTAAAATGCGTACTTATCACAGGAAGTGGGAGGGAGTACTGTATTTTTAGTTAATTCAGAAATTTCAAAATGGGCTGAGATGCCAGATCTTTAAAATCATGTATAATTTAATTCAAAATATTTTTTAAATTTAATGTTTAATCTCTAAATATTTTGGGATTTTCCAGCTATCTTTTTGTTAGTGATTTCTAGTTTAATTCCATTGTGATCTGAGAACTATTATAATTTAAGAAATAGACAAATAATTTATAATGAGCAGTTTTATTAGCAGCATTTGCATAAAAGTGGGCTTTATAAAATTTTGAAAATCTGATGGCTTTTACTTTTGAGAGGCTAAAATTTTTTTAATTCTGTTTTTGGTGAGGAAAACTTGCTCCTTAATTTTCAGAACCCTACAATAGGTAGGGCCAAAGTAAGTTTTAGGATAAGATTTCTGAAGTATCATAAAGAATTTCTGAAGTTCATATTATTGAGATTTTTAAGAACACCTATGTTCTTCCAGAAACATGGAAGGAAAACTAGGAGGAAAGAATGAGAATTTAAAGATATGAAGAAATCAGGAAATATAACATATTTGGGTGGTTGTGGAAGACTAAAAGAGGATATTTGTATATCTTGCAAATTGGGATTTAGTGTGTGTGTTTTGTTTCAGGTGGATATGAGCCCCCACTTACGAATGTCTTCACGATGCAGTGGTTTCTGACTCTATTTGCCACGTGCCTCCCTAATCATACAGTTTTAAAGATCTGGGATTCAGTCTTCTTTGAAGGTTCAGAAATCATCCTAAGGGTGTCACTGGCTATCTGGGCAAAATTGGGAGAGTAAGTGATTTTCCCCCTTCTGCTCTGTTATGTGGTGTCGGGGGCCTTAAGCAATTTTGTGCTCTCATGTGTAAAGCATCGATATTTAAGTGTGAGGAAAAGAGAAAGTTGTGAATTTTTTCAGTTGCTTTAGCCGCCTGAAATCTCAGCTGGCTTATTCTCAGCAGATGGAATCTATTTGAGGGAAGGGGACAGGCTTTTTCAGGCCTGTAGTTTCTCCCTCTCCTCCTCAGTGCTTGTGTCCTGGCTGTTTCGCTCCGTCAGCATCTCTCTGGACACTAGTTGAGAAGAGGGGAGGAACTGGAAGATCTGGAGAGGAGTAGGTAGATTTGTTGGTTAAGATCACAATTTGGCACACTGTTTGGGGGATATTCACAATTGTAGCTCTGACTTGGGCAGTGCATAGGCAATATATGTAACCAAAGTGTTTGTACCCACATAATATTCTGAAATTTAAAAAAAAGATAACAATTTGGATTATTTATGAATCTTTATTTTGTTCTGCCTTTTAGGGCTGTGATATAATTAAATGAGATAACATATAAAGGTATCTAGCATGGTGCTCGGTACATAGTCGATAGTAGAACACATGGAACTTCTTTCCTTTCATCAAGAATTTGTTCTGGCCGGTTGCGGTGGCTCACGCCTGTAATCCTAGCACTTTGGGAGGCTGAGGCAGGAAGATCACTTGAGCCCAGGAGTTTGAGACCAGCCTGGGCAACATAGTCAGACCTTGTTTCCACAAAAAATAAAATTAGCTGGGTGTGGTGGCGTGCACCTGTAGTCCCAGCTACTTGGGAGGGTGAGGCGGGAGGATTGCTTGAGTCCAGGACTTTGAGGCTGCAGTGAGCTATGATCGTGCCACTGCACTCCAGCCTGGGTGACAGAGTGAGACCCTGTCTCTTAAAAAACAAAAAACGAACTTAATTCTATGTTGAAATCTGTTACTGCCAAAACATATTACCAAATAGATTGTACTTACATTCTTTACTAGTAGCAGGGCTGAAGAAGATAGGGTATTTTCACTCATCTCTGATATATTATGACTATTACATTAAAATTGTACCATTTGGGTAATGGAAGAAGCATTAGGATGAAACTGTTACAGTTAAGAAGCAGAAAAGTTTTAAATGTCTCTTTCCTAGAGCTATAAATGACTTTAGTAGGTACCCATAGACAACATGTCAGGAAGCTAATAAATCACTGGCAGTGTTTTGTTTCAAAAAACCTTTTAACTAGCTTTTTTATTTATAAGTTGTTTCCTGGGAGACTTCAGCACTTTTAACTTTTTTGCAAAGAAGGATCCACCAATTATCAATTCAGGGATTTAAAAAAATCATTATTGTGTATATTTTTAAACATCACGTAGCTATCTCCTTTGCCTTTGTTTTATTGTACATTGCTTTTCAGCTAGACAAATAAATTAATCTATATGGGATTTGGTGTGCTATTTACTTATCTTTTTTTTTTTTTTTTTGAGACAGAGTCTTGCTCTGTCCCCCTACGTAGGGTACAATGGCATCATCATAGCTCACTGCAACCTCGAACTCCTGCAATCCTCCTGCCTCAGGCTCCCCAGTAGCTGGGACTACAGGCACACACCACCACGCCGGGCTAATTTTTTCTATTTTTTGTAGAAATGGGGTCTTGCTCTTGTTCAGGTTGGTCTTGAACTCCTGAGCTCAAGCAATTCTCCCGCCTCAGCCTCCCAGAGTGCTAGGATTCCAGGCATGAGCCACCGTGCCCAGCCTACTTATCTTTCATTTTCTCCCAATAACTACCTCTTGCTGCAGCCATGTATTTCCAACCTACTCTATACCTTATAAAGCTTTTTGAGCTTTGATAGTTTTTCTGGGTGTGTGATAGTCCACTTCCTGTGTAACTAGTTTGCAAGATTAAAGTAGCAAAGCACTTTACTGCATGATAAGTCACTTGTAGTTGCCTTGTGTTCTTAACGGAGAGGGCCAGGAAGAAAAGAGGTGATCTTGGTTTTACTCCCATCTGTCTATTCTCTGTAGGATCAGAATTTATTCCTGTGACCATTCCAGGGATGTCATGCTGTTGAAATAATAATAGCTGCAGCTAAAAGCCAGTATTCGTTGAGTGCATGCAATGGACAGGCGCTGTTCTAGGTATTAACTGATTTTTTCTTCACCATCATCCTATGAAGTGTGTACTGGTATCATATCCATTTTCTAGATGGGAGAACTGAGGCACAGAGAAGTTCAGTAAATTGCCTAAAGTCACCCAGTTACTAAGTGGAACAGCCTGATTTTGAAGCCAGGCAGCCTGGCTCTAAAATCTGTCTTTTAATAATGTGAATCTCCTGATAATAAATGGCTACTGTTCATGAAGCTCAGGGATATATGAATCACACTTATAGAATTTAAATGTTTCAGAGTTGTTGCTTGTTACAATTCTACATCTTTTGAGCATGAAACTTGTTGAGGGAAAGGACAGGCAGCCAACATACATCCTCAGGTGCCTGCCAGGCCTGCCATTATGTTAGGCAGATTAAACGCATTATCTCAGTCCATTCTCCCAATAACCTGTGACGTAGGTAGGATTATTCTGTCTTTTCAAGTAAGAAAACTGCCCCAGGAAGGTGTGATTTATGGTCACACAGCCAATGAGAAGCAGAACTGGGACTTAAACCTGGATCTTTCTGACTCAAGTGCCTGTCATCGTTCCCACAAACTTTCCATTGGAAAAACCATGAGCAGCATATAGGTGATCTTCAGTTTATGTATACCTGAGTAACACATGTGCCTCATGCATGGTTATCCATGGGACCTCTCCCTTCACCTTGCTTCTGCAACTTGGAATTTCTACTTTTCACTCACCCGGAGAGTTCTTTTGGGATATGTAAGTTATAGACCATCAGCTGACCTTCGTTAGCGTCTCCTTTTGTGTCCTTTCTCCTACTGTTTTGGCTCACTCCCTCATTACCTTGCAACTGGCCCACTATGGCGTGTCCTCCCTGGTCTCCCCATTTTACCCCACATTTGCCATGCCACCTCTGGGCCAACCTTGTCAAGGGCACAGCTGTTCTGTCACTCCCGGTTAAAAGCCTGTTGGCGACTCCTGTCCTGAAGAGGCTCAGCTGGCAGGTGAGGCCTTCGCCATCTGCCCTTTGCAGCTCTCTACCTGCAGCTCTCACTGGCTTCCTCTGGCCGTATAACCATTCCCCCGACACTGGTCGTGCGTGGAGCTACTTGCAGTTCCCCAGACAGGGCCTGCTGTCACCTGCATCCATGTCTTTGGAACGCTTTTTATTCCTTGTCAACCTGAAGAACATTTTCCAAAACTCTTCTCAAGCATTATTTCTCTTCCTTACCTTCCAGGGTAAACGTAATCACTTTTTCATTTGTGCCCACATGCTCCTCTCTGTATTCGTAATAATACTTCAACAGTTTATTTCATTTGTTTGTTTACATGATTGTGGCAATGAGATTACAACAACACTCCATAACCTGATGTTTTTCCATCACCACAGTTTTTTTTAATGGCTCTATGGAAATCCCCCAACATTAGTGTATGTCAAAGCATAGATGTTATGGTTAATGGGCAGATAGAGTTATTCTACTATACAAAGAACATTGTAATAGATAAAACAGAAATACCCAGTGCTCTTTGCTTTGGACTATTCCTTTCCCCCCTCCTTCCCCCTCTTTCTAGAAGAAAGATTAAGTCTAACATGTCTCACAGGTTGCCAGGTGTTAAGATTCTTTACACATAGAACTGAATGCAAGAAACAGGGTATAATCTCCATCTAGCGGCACTGCCCTGAGAACTCAAAAAGTTTTGCCTGTGACAACATACTATTGACTGATGAAATACACAGATAAAAGTCTTATATTTTTCATTTTTTACTCCTACTGTGTAGTTTCAATCTATTAATGATATCAGTGTTTGCAGATTAAGGCCAACAGATTCCCTACAGTGGGTGATTGTTCTACAGTACCCAATTTTGTGGTTATGATTTCTGATCAGTGGTGGCTATTCTGATGTGTAGAGTGTGTCACATGGAAACAATAAAAATGCTACAGGAGGGGCTGTGAAGCTGGGGGAGCTGTGTGGGAAAGACAGGACTCATCTGTAACAAGTACCTCTAAGTTGCCTTTGATATTTTTTTAATCTTTTCTCCACATACAGTGGGCTGTACTGTGTGTCTCAGGATTTTGATTTTTGTTGATTGATAACTTGATTGATTTGATGGCAAGAGGCAACACATCTTATACCTGTAGCACGTACCTGTTATACAGCATGGGTGCCCTAAACAATTTTTCTATCTATTCTTCATCTAGGCAGATAGAGTGTTGTGAAACAGCAGATGAATTCTATAGCACCATGGGGCGCCTTACCCAGGAGATGCTAGAGAATGATCTTCTGCAAAGCCATGAACTCATGCAGGTGAGTGGGCAACATGGGCCAGCCTTGGTTCTGGGATCTCCAGGTACTGTGGGAACAACCAGTGCTGAGCAGCAGTCTTGGGAAATGTGTTTGGACAGCCCTCAGACTCAGTTTTTCAAATCAGCTTAGAGTCTATATATAATTTAATAAGAGTCTATGTCATAAGAGAAAGGAAGAAATGAATGATAGATATTTGTGGTAGCTTTCATTTCAACTGTTTTACTTAAAAATCGTAAGGTACAATATAAAAACAAACTGGAAAACAACCCCCAAAATCACCAGGTGCTTTTTCTGAATCTTGTTCTTAGCCTTCTTAAAGGGTGACTTGTGGGGTAAAATAATTATTTTGGGGAAGGTATTATTGAGGATTTAAAAAAAGATTATTTTAATCAGCATTTTGGTTTAATTGTTTTGCCCACATTTTCAACTCTAGTAATTATTATTAATCATAAATTTTATATGAGAGACTTGAAGGGTTTGGTTATATTCTGGCATGTTACTCTATCTCAGTATCATATTCATCAAGTCATTAAAATGGACAGCGAGTATAGAAAAGATGGCTGATTTATTAACACTCTCTTTTCCATTAGTTTCTATAACATAATTTTACCCTCATTCTCCTCCGATGCTTTTGGCCACTTCTTTTCCTGCTGCTTCCTCTTGCCAAGGACCAACTGTGGGTCTTGTCCAAGGTTGTCCTTGGCCTTAGTTCCTTCTTTCTCTGAGACTTCCCTCTCCTTTTTCTGGGTTTCAACTTTCCCCTTGGGTTCCATGCCTGAGGTCTTCTTTGGGTAATGGGGCCCAGTCACCTGACTAGAAAACTAAGACTCAGGCACTGATTTAGGACTTGAGAAGTGAGGCCCTTCCATTCCTTCGCTCTTTCCTGGCACCTCCAGCTGCTTCGCAGAATCCCTTGCTCTTCGCAGACAGCTGTCTGATGCATTGAGAGTGTTGACCACCTGATGTAACCTCCCTGAGCATTCGTGTTTTTATTGCGTTCTTGTCTCTCCCCTCCTCCTTCCTGTCCATCTCAAAGGAGGAAGTGTTCTGACTCCCGCATCTGTGCTCTGATTCCAGCTCTTCTGTCATATCTCTGGCCATTGCCTCATTGCTCATTCTCTGTCAGAGGGAAGCACCTTTTGTTGAGTATCATTCTGTGCCCCAGGTCCACGCTTGGCATTTTCCATGTGTGAGATCCTTTGTATCCTACAGAACGGCCAGATTCATATGCCCAAAGCAGGACTCTGTGCTGTCATCCCTTCCCTCTCATGCATGAAGCTCAGTTGCTACTCGCTGCCCACAAAACAAAGCACAGATTTCTCAGCTTCTCATCCAGTGCTCTCGACTATTTAGCATTAACCCATCTTTTCAGCCATAGTTCCTGTTCCTTGTGTACCCTCGCCCTATTCTTGTCAACTAAGACTGTCTTTCATCCTTGAAGAAATGCCTGGGAATATGCCTCTGCCACACCTTTGTGCTCTCTACTCAGTCCTTCTCTTCTACCTTCACATCTTTAAGTCCTTCTTCCTTTTGAAAGTTTCAGTTCAGATGCCATCCCCTTTATGAAGCATTATCTGATTGTCTCTACTAAAATCATCTCCTATTTCTTTGAGTCACCATAGCATTTCATTTGTACCTCTCTTCTGAGCTTTCATCATATCCTACCTTGATTTAAGATGGTACCTTATGTCCTTAGTAATATTGTAGGTTCCTTCAGGACAGGGACTGTACTTAGCACTATGTCTTTTATTAGAGTTACTCAGTACATTTATTATTTCATTAATCAAATGCTTACTGAGAAACTGTGGTTGTCTTCTGCCTTTTCTTTTCCAATAAATGTTTGCTGAATTAACACTTGTAAATGATGCCTCTCCTTCTAGATTCCTTGTGCTCTAATACAACCAGCATTTTGCTGCCGGAGTAATTGGTGCACACTTAATTGCTTTGGTCATCTCATTCTTCTACACTAAAACCTTCAGTGCTTCCTTGCTACTAACTTCAGTGAATAAAATGCATCAGCCTTGTTTTCTAGGCTCCATGTGAACTTCTCCAAATATGTATTGAGCATCTCTAAATGTCAGGTACTGTGCCAGGAGCTGGGATACATAAGAGAAGAAAGCATGGGCTGTGTCCTCAAAGAGCTTACAGTTTCCTGTAATAAGGTGTGGGAAGTGCACCAAGAGAGGCATGCACAGGGGCTGGGGGCTGAGAAAGAAAGGGGACCTGTTCCAGCCTGGTGTGCAGGGGTGGGGTGGAGTGGCGTGGGGGAGAGGAAGTCAAGAAAGGCTTCCTTGAGGGGATCCATGTGTGGATTTACCATTAAAGGTGAATAGGAGTTGGCTAGGCTCTGTGTGTGTATGAGCAGGTGCACATCGTGTGGGGGGTGTGCGTGTGTTGGAGGCACTGGTGCAGGGCAGAGGGGCAGTTTGTGGTTGAGGGAGCAGCATGGGCAAAGGCCTGGTGATGAAATGCTGTAGGTGTGTGAGGGAAGCGACAAAGAGTTTGGTGTTCGGGGACTGGGTTATGGAAGGCCACAACCCACGGGAAGGAGCTCAGACTTGATCTTTCAGGTCAGTGGTTGTGAAATTCTGCTTGCTGGAGTTCTAGGTCTTCTGTGGGCCCTTTGGAAAGGGGAGAAGGAACTGTGAACCCAAAAGACTTTAAGGAGAGGAGGAAAATGGTTGTTGTGTTTATGGTCAACTACGTGGGTAGCTCTGCAAAGGAAGGATCTGAAAGGGTTAGCTGTGACAGCAGGAAGGCCTGTGAGGGGGCAGTGACGGGTGGAACCAGCATGAACAGAGACAATGCTTATAAGGCGAAGCTGCCTGGACTTGGCCATGGAAAAGGGATATGGCATGAGGGAGAAAGAAATGGAGACAAGGGTACCACACAAATTGCTGGCTTAGGAGGAAGAGGGTGGGTTTCTGGGGGGAGGAGAAATGGGTTCTTGTTCAGACAGGTTGCATTTGGGGGTGTGCTTTGGCTGCCCCATCCCTTACCTGTCCGAAGGTATTCCCCACTGCTTCACAACAGACTATTGCCCTGGCCCTAGCTCCGTTCCTGCCCAGGCCTATGCAGGCCACATGTGCTCCTGGGGCAGGGCTATGGCTCCCTCTGATGCTCCGTCTGTAGGAGTCCCATCTGCCCACCTGGACCCTGCCCAACCTCTTCTCTCGCCCACCCCCACACAGCCCTCACTGACCATGCCGCCTCTGTCCTCCAGCAGTGCTAAAGATGTTTAACTATTGATTTAACCATAATTATAGGTTATTTTATATTGTTTGGTATTTTTTCAAGTACGTTCATTATTTTTCTCTAAGAAAATAGCAAGTTCCTTAATGACAGGGGCTTCTTATTACTCTCTCCATAGCACCTGCCAAATGCCAAGAATACAGCTGATTGCTCATGGATACAGAGTCATAGAACATTAGACCTTGAGGCAGTGGTTTTCAAATTTCACTGTGTATAAGAAACATCTCAGGAGTGTATTAAAATACAGATATGTGGCCCATGGGTGGTTCTGATGCGGGTGGCTTTTAGATAACACTTAGAGAAACACTGGCTTAAAGAAGCTTAAAGATCAACTAATCTAATTCTGTCACTTTATGGAAAGAAACTAAGACTTGGAGAGTAAGCGACTTGCCAGTTTCTTAGGCAGGCCTGGGACTGGGACCCTGGTCCTTGACTCCTAGCCTAATGGTTTTCCCCACCACCCAACACACTGCTTCCACCTTTTTCAAAAGATGTCTTCCTAAAAGCTAAAAAAGCATAAGGCAACATCTCATTTCACTTAAACATTGCCAGCAGGAGTGAGAGAGATGTTGGATACCGTCTTTGTCCTCTAGGAGCTTCTGACCATAGGTATTAGGAGAAAGAACCACTTCTTTACTCTGCTTTAAGAGAATTCTAGAGGGAGAATTGTAGGCTGTGGGTTGATTGATGAGATTCCATTTTAGTGGCATTTCTCCTGTCAAAGAAAACATCTGTGTGAAGATGAACTAGGCCTAATTTTGTACAACTTATGTTTTCAAGGTTCTTCTAAAGCATGTCAATAATGAAAAAGGAAATATAATTCCTTTATAGCAGCGCCTAAGTATAAATGCCTATTTCAGTGTATGTTGGTGGTTCAGATAGTAAATAGACTTGGTTTTCCTTGACATCATAGAATGTGAAGGAGAGAAACGGTGAATGTCATTTCAAGTAACTCTCTTTTCTGTATTCACTCTTTTTAAAAAAAAAAAATTCAGTAGCTATAATCTGGCTGTGGTAGGCCATAAATCTGTCAGCACACCCGAAATGGCTCCAGATGAAAATGTGGGCCGAATGGAAGGTCTTTATTTTTGAGCTGAAGGATGAAAGGATTCTCCCCTTTTGGCCTTTCCCCTTTCTTCCAGTCCTAAGTGCCAAACTCAAAATAAGATGCTGAGTTTTCCCCCTTGTAGATCACATCACTCTTTCCTTATTAGCAATGGTCATTTTTATGTTTGTTTGGGGTTTTTTAAATCAATAGTGTTAAAGAAATCGGGGGAATGCTGATGAAATAGTGTATCTGGGTTTCAGCAGGACTTTTGACAAAGGCTCTTGTAAATTCATTGAGGGCAATGTAGAGAAAAGTTAGTTAGATGCTGTTATTAGAAGGCTTTGTAGGTCCTTGGAAAACTTAACTCAAAGCGTTTGTTAATGATTGTTATCTGGAGGGAGCTCTCACGTACCATGAGGTGGGAATCTTCCTTTGAACCTGCTCTGTTCACTTTTTGCCATCAGTGATGGAGTGGAAATTATAATACAAGGGTGTGGATGCTTGTTCAGTAGAAGGATAATGTTTGCTTACTGTTCTGTCAAACATTGAAACTGTCTGCCCTGCAAAATAGTGTGTGCCCATAACTGGAAGTGTTTAAGCAGCGCTTCTGTGGCCATCTGTTGGAGATGCTCTAGAAGGGGGTCCTGCTTGGGAGGGAGGTTGAACTAAATTATGTTTAAATTCCTTTCTAACCCTATGATTCTGTTACTGTACCATATTTGGTTCTAAAATGATTAGTAAAATCTCTTTCTTGGAATCTGTTTAAATCTCCAATTTATAAAGTTGGAAGCCTAAAGGTTTTTGGATACCCTGAGTGCTATGTTGGCGTGCCAGGGATACTTACACCTCTGCGACCAACATGCCTTCAGACATGTGAGACCTTCAAATAAGTGAGTGAACATTTACGATGAAGTATTAGAAACAAGTTTGTTTCAGGAACGTTGATTTCTTCTTTGGAGGACTAACTAAAAGTAAGTGAGAGAAAGGAAGACCTGAAATAGAAAATGATAGCTCAGTGAAGCCAGTTTTCTTTTTGGTGAAGAATGTTTAGCTGAGTGTCCCTGAAGGAGCTTGCTTAGAGCCTAGACCGTCTGCCCTGGGGCAGGGTCTGGATGGAGGGAGGGAGGATGAACTTCCCGTTCCTTTCTTATAAACTTCATTTTTTTTTTTTTTTCCTTCCCAAGGCTGGACAAAGGAATTTGCTGATATTTTGTTACAAAATTGGCAAAAAATAAAACATAGGTGAATCTTCAGTGAGTCACCCCACTTAATGTCTGCAATAAGACATCCTGTGTCACTTGTAAGGAATTTTGACATTCTTAGAATTAATCATCTCATCTTTTAAAGTTGAATCCAAATGATATGGGTTTCTTAAATGTCTAAACCGAGTTTCTAAATTGTTAAGGAAAAACTTCACATGAGTAAGGGGCAGGTTGACTCTTGGCCCAGCTGTGGGATTGTGTTTGGGGTGTGATGGTCAGATACTGTCAGGCCAATGCTGTTCCTCCTGAGCCCGAACAGAGGTGCCACACTGTAAATCTAAAGTTGGGTGCTAAGGAAAGGATTTCACACCCCTCACTTTCCCTCAGAAGGGTGTGTGGAGCTGAGACATAAGAGCAAGGAGGAATTCTGCAGTGGCAGTGACACAGCTGTTGGATACCTTTGTGGAATCAAAGAACGTGAGCGTTCATTCTGGCCACATTATTAATAAAATTATAGGAAGTATTTCAGGCATACAGAATGTATTAAGAATAATATAACAAAACCTACATACCCACCACCCAACTTAAGCAGTAAAAATTAACACAGGTGAACACTCTCATAGACTTCTCCCTGGTCTTACTACCCTCTCTCCTCTCAGAGGTAACCTGAGTTTCACGCCCTTCCTTTTGCAGATGAGGAAAAGGTTGGGAACTGGTCTAATCTCACAGTCCAGGCTCTTGGGAGCCACAGGATTCCTTCTGCTTCTTCTGTAAGGACACAGTTTACTGTTAGTAAATTTGTACTGCTTCTCAACCTTTGGGGTATAATCAAGTATGTAGCATATGTGATGAGACAGCTTAGGATGTTTGTGGTCCCTATAAGCTGTGTATCTTTGCACAGTAAACATGGGGAATTGAACCTTGTTTGGAATCTTGGGCTGATACATTAAAGTATAAATGGATACCATGAAGTCTGGGGACAGTCAGATGTGTAGGCTGTTAGAATCAAAATTGCAGGGACCATTACAGTGGTGCACTGAGCTATAAAATGAAACAGCAGCGCGATAAATTCCTTTCAGAGCCTTCCTTTTCCTACATGCAAATCTTGGACATCTCCTAAGCCTCCAGCAGAAAAATAATCCTGCTGAAATGAAAAATACTACTTTAAAATATTTTCCTAGACAAGTGTCATCAGGATATTTGATTGGCTTCCTGGGAGAAATGAAAATTGTGATTAATATACACTTTCTGGTGAATAAGAACCTGAAGGATTGAAGGAGTATGTTTGGAGCCATTAAATTTTAATAAAAATAAGAGAGCAAACAAGATTACTTTCCTCTTGCTGATAGAATGATATATAATTTGAAATTCTGGTGGACGTGCAGGTGCTTTTCCCCATTTTCATTTATAGATATTTAATAGCCTGTGTTTTACACCCTGTCACTTTTTTCTTGCTTTTTTTTTTCCTTTAAAAATAACAGCTAACAATTTTCACCTAGAACACGTTCACAGACATTTGAAAAGGTGATATCTTTGGCAAAAACTTGCCGTTGATCACAAGATCATCCACTAGACTTAATTTTATCCAGAAGGCTGACATTAAATATAAAAATCATCAAACAAAGCTTTGAAAAATAGGTACTACACATGAAGAACATTTATGGGTGCTCTGTTACAGAAGTGATAGGGATCTGTGAACTTCTGAGTTAGCTTGTCTATGAAACGACAGGAAGTCAGACCGCCTCTGTGTGCCCTCCTGTGTTCACCAGTTGGAATGCCCGGTGCAGCTGGGTTGATCTGAGAACACACTGTTGGGTGTGTCAGCATTCTTGTGTCTTTCTCTAAAGTGAATGTTGAAGTGGAATCTTTCCCACCTGCCGTGTAAGAAGTGGTATCTGCTTCATCACTTTCAACTTCATAAAACTTTCATGTCTTCCCAGTATTGATAAGAGTTGTTTAAGGTTACTATTTCAGACTTGGCATTTTTGCTTTTGTTTTTCAGACTGTTTATTCTATGGCTCCATTCCCTTTCCCACAATTGGCAGAGTTGAGGGAAAAATACACCTACAACATTACACCATTCCCAGCCACAGTTAAACCCACCTCAGTTTCTGGGTAAGGTTTTTTCTTTTTCCTTGTTGTTTTCATGATGGGAGACTTTAATAACTTAATTTGTTATTATAAATTAATATTTGTGAAGCCCCTGAAATATGTTCAAAGTAATTTGGTACTTAAAATCTGAATGTCCCTTTCCCAAAGGTTTTGATTTAAATTCAGGAGAGATTTTTAAGTGTACTTTCCAAAGAAGTTTGGAACATAAACTGAATGGATATTTAGCAACCCCATAACTTAGGTAAATGTATCAAATATTAAAAATCTCAATAGTTAAAAATGTGGAACTGGTGCACACACAGACAAATGAGCTGATTTAAAATAAAGACCAGAAATTGGCAGGAAATATACAGGAATTTAGCATATAAAAAATTAGCATATCAAATCAATGGTGAAAAGATATACCATTTAGTAAATGGTGATGGGCCAGTGAGACCTAATCTGGATAGAAAGAAAGCAAAGAAAGGAAAGAAAAGAAAGAGAGTTATACCTCATCCCATATATCAGGATAAATTCCATATGTGTGAAAGTGTTAAATAGAAAAACGAAATAAAATTAGCAGAAGAAAAATGTGGAAGAATTCCTTTAGTTCTTTGGAATTAGGAAGACTTTAATAACTTTCTCAGAATAAAAAAACAATAAAGGAAAAAATTAAATCTAAGTATTCTAAAAATAATTTTCTGTATGACCAAAACAGAACAAAACCAAACCTTCATAAGCAGACTTAAAAATACTTGTGGAAGAATATTTTTAACATACCACACAAAATACGGATTGATATCTCTAATATGTAAAATTACCAGAAATTAATAAGAAAATGGCCACCCAGTTGAAAAATGATGAAATGATGGGAATAGGCAGTTTACATAAAAGGCAACATCATTGGTACTAAGAGAGATGCCGCTTAAAACTAGAAATTGAGATTTGGTTTTTTTACTTGTCAGATTGGCAAAAATTCAAAAGCTTGATGATACACTCTTTCGATAAGGCTATAGGGAAACAGACACCCTTATATATTGCTGGTGAGAGGTTAATTACTACAAGATTTGTGGAAGACAATTTGGCAATACTCGCCAAAATTACTAATGTGTAAATCCTTTGACTCAGCAATTCTATCCTTATAAATTATCCTACAGGTATATTTATAGATGTGCAAAACACAGTATGTATAAGGTTATTTATTGCAGTATTGTTTATAATAGCATAATATTGGAAAGCACTCAAGTGTGCACCATTAGTAGCCCGGTTCCGTAACATGGGCTGTGTACATACAATACAGCTGGAAGAAAGGATAAGGAGACTTTATGTATGAATATGGAAAGATTTCTTATGTAAATAAAAGCAAGATGCAGAAGAGTGTAGGATAGTATGCCAAATTTGTGCAAAAAGAGGAGAAAATGAAACTATATTGTTTATTTGCTTATGTATACATAGAGAAACTGAAGAATATATAAGAAACTAGTAACAGTGGTCACCTGTGGGAAGCAGGTGGGGCAAGAGCTGGGCAGAAGTTGGACAGGGATGGAAGGGAGACTTTTTATAAAATAATTATAATTACTATGGCATTTAAGCCACGCAACTGTATTATTTTTTAAAATACCACTATTTTCTTTGACTATTTCTTTTTCTTCTTTTGTGTTTTCCAAGACGACATGGTAAGGTCAGAGACAGTGATGAAGAGAATGACCCAGATGATGAAGATGCTATTGTTAATGCAGTGGGGTGTCTTGGACCTTTCAGTGGGCTCCTGGCACCTGAACTGCAGAAGTACCAAAAGCAAATTAAAGGTAAAGAGGTGGCTCTTGATTTAGGTTATCGCAATGTGTTGGTTCACTACAACAAGGGTGTTGTTATTGTGTCCTATCGATGCCTCAGTAATTTCCTGAACTCATTGTCACTATTAAAAGTCTTTATAAAAAAAATCTTCTGTTACTTTATCATTTAATAGGCTCTCTCTATATTATTTGTTGCATACATAATAGACATTTCTTTTTTCTTTTTTCTGAGACAGGGTCTCACTCTGTTGCCCAGGCTGGAGTGCAATGGCCCAATCATAGCTCACTGTAACCTGCAACTACTGGACTCAAGTAATCCTCCTGCCTCAGCCTCTCCACCAGCCTGTACTACAGGTGCATGCTACCATGCCCAGCTGATTTTTTAAAAAAATTTTGTAGGGACAGAGTTTCGCTATTTTGCCCAGGCTGGTCTCAAACTCCTGGGCTTAAGTGCTGCTCCCTCCTTGACCTCCCAAAGTGCTGGGATTACAGGCCATGGGCCACCACACCTGCCTTTTTTTCTGTATAGTGACTTTTGCTTCCCATTCATCTGATTGAACTTTATATGCTGAGTTCCTTAGCATAGAGCCTGGCATATAGTAGATGCTTAAAATATTCTATCTGAGTTTAATTGAATTCATTCCAGACCGGCTTCTCTTCCAATATGATTACCCTTTAAATCCAAAACATTATGGTAGTTTCTACTTGAATTTCTTGAGTGGCAAGAAACTCATTATTTCACAAGACACTTTGCTAGATTTTCGATTCTCCCCTTTAGTCCATGGTTTCTAGTTGCAAAAAGATAACCTCCAGCAACCAGTTCTAATAGTTCTTCCCTTTGGAACAAAAAACAACAAGTCTACTCCCTCTTCTACCTGTCACCTCTTCAAATCTTTCAGGACAACTATCATGTCTCCCAAAGCTTTCTTGAAGGCCCAAGTTCAGAACTTCTTTAAGCATTTCTCTGAAGACGTGACTTCTAGACCTTTTAATGTTGTATTAATTTACCTCTGGCTATCCTGTAATTTGGTAATATTCCTCTTAAAATGTGGTGCTCTGAATCAAATGCCATTTTTTGTGCGTTTTTTTTTTTTTTCTTCCTGCACAGAATGGACTTCCTGTGGTCAGGACATTATCAATGCTATGAACTCTTTTGAAACAGTTTGTGCTTCTCCCCCTATGTCCTTTCTCACCTTGGGTGGCAGCTCTTCCTTTATTCTACCTCTTCTAGTTTGAAGGCCATTCTTCTTGTTTAAGGAGGATGAAAACATACTGAAAGGACAGGAACAGAATAAACATGAGGCCCCTCTGCATTCTCTTTGCCATCTGCTAACTTTATACTGCCTTCTTGAAGTCATGGGCTATTGTCTTGGGTTTTTCTTCTTGTTGTTCTTATGTAGAAGGTGGCAGTGGTGGCAGCTGCTGCTGTTGCCTTTTTTTTCCCCCTTGGTTGTGATTGTTTTGAGTATTTTCCCCAAGCCTCAGCTTGTTTTGAGTTTTAACCTACTTAATGGCTGGGTTCACACTGCTTTGTGTATATGTCCTTGGTATGTGTTCTCTCATCTTTAAAATGGCTTTTAAAAATCTGTACTCAATGAGTCTTCTTGATTTCTGAATTGCCCTCCACCCCCTGTCTTGTTGCCTGGATTTCAGCTTTTCACTTCTAGCTGTGGGATCAAGATGTATTTTAATACTAAAGTTTTTGAATCTGCATACCTGTAGTCTGGGTATATGTGCCATTTTTTTCTCTATTTTTCTTTCTGTACAGTTTTGTGCTCTAGGATGAAATGATCACTTTCTCCTAAATTTTATCATTAGTATTTTTTGTTGATTTTGTTCTGATTAGCAGTTTCCCTTTTAATTTTCTTTTCCTCAGAGAAATGATTTCAATAAAAAAAATGAAGCAAATTTATGAGATGTTCAGCCTTTGAATAACACTCTTAGCAGATGTTAGGATAGTTGGAATCTCTCAACCTTTTTTTAGCTAGTTCCCATGTCAGTTTTATATATTGTGCTAGAGCAGCCTGGTTCTCTCCCCCTTTGGCCTGTGCAGTCTGTGAGTATAGTCCCACTGCAGTAGTGTTTCTCTTTCTTGGATGTAATTTCAATTTTACAGTTGTAGGTGTCATAGGAGCAGAAACCATGTCAAACGTAATAACATAGTAGGCAGGAAATATTTGTTAGATGGAAAAAACCCATTCATTTTTAGTGATACAATGGTCTGAAGTCTTGCTAATTTTATAAAATGTGTTACTATTTTTAACTTAAGAAAAACTTTTAATGACTGTCTAAATTCTACAAACTATCAATCCCTTCTAAATCCTCATGCAGTTGTGTGGAAATCTGTACAACGATTTTAGATATCTGGAGTTATATTTTTCTAAGGGAATCTTAGAAATGGTAGTGATTTTTATACATATGTAGTTGATCTTATGTCTATATAATGAACAAACTGGTAACAAAATCAAACAACGAACCCACACAGCTCATTTCAGACCCACAGGTTAATAAGAAAATGCAGAAATATTTTCAGGAGTAAATCAAAACGAGCACTAGACAAATTCTAGTGTACATTTTATTGTGGTTTAGAATTTCGTGGGGGTTAAGATACTACACTGGGTTATAGTGTAATCAATTCCTATTTAATCCTGTTCCCCTCCACCGATCATCTCCTTATGTCTCTTCCCTTGGGTGCAGAGCCAAATGAGGAACAGAGTCTGAGATCTAATAACATTGCAGAGCTGAGCCCAGGAGCAATCAATTCCTGTCGAAGTGAATACCATGCGGCTTTTAACAGTATGATGATGGAACGCATGACCACAGATATCAATGCACTGAAGCGGCAGTACTCTCGAATCAAAAAGAAGCAACAGCAGCAGGTTCATCAGGTGTACATCAGGGCAGGTAATGTGATTCTTTGTTTGAATCAATTTCAACTCTATCTCAACTTGAGAAATGAAGAACAAATGATCCTAGAGGGCCTTGGAATTACTAACTGTAGCTCAGCATCCATAAGCACAGCTGGCATGGGATAATAGCATGTTTAGCATCTCATTTTTTATTTTATTTCATCAGGCTCTAAAGAAGAAAAAGACCAGGCAGTTGATGGTATTAAACACTTCTCTACTATGTGTGCTTGTGGAGAGGGATTTACAAATGATTAGAATGTTGCAAAGCCATGCAATCCTTGGACTTGAGAAATTTTGGAGCTATTGCCTCGTAAATTTTATGCATTTGAAAATAGAATTTAGTCATCTGTGCACTAGTAAATTAAGCTATACACTAGTTATTTAGGTAGTGTTATAACGGATGTTGTGATCAGAGAAAATGGAAAACAACATTAAATAGCCTGTGCCTTGCTGGTGGTTTAGCAGTATCTTGGGAGTGTACTATGAAGAACACAATCATAATGCAATTGGAAATGCTCTTTTCCAAGGATTGTAAAGCTTCTTTTTTCTTTTTTTAATTCCAAAAATCCAAGTGAACAATCTGCTTTATTTAATATATGCTCATTTGGGAGTTGTTTTTTCTTGTTCTAAGTGACTATCCTAATGAAAATGATGCCTGTCCAGAATTAACCGAGACATAAATTTGACATGTTTTTAAGTGACTTGTGAGCATGTGACTGATCTTGCACAAAAACTGAATTTATTTAATACTTTCCACTTATCAGGGAGAAATAGGCAACTTCTTAAAGATTCTCACTTTATCCTGAATCATTAAGAAAGCAATCACAAAAGAAACTAACAATTATAGCACTTTAATTTTCAAAAACATTGGCACGTACATTTCCTCATTTGTCCTTAAAACAAAGCTATGAGGAAGCCAAGGACAGTTAGTCTTATCTTCTTTTAAATGGTGAGGAAATGGTGATTCAGGAAGGCTTAGTAGTTGTCCAGGGTCATATAGCTATAGTGAGTGGTCAGGGCTACAACCCACATTCTTTGTATAGTCTTTTTCAGTTACACTGTACAAGTCTTTGGGATGGTGAACAATCACCATTGCATACTAAATCAGCCCTGTGGCTTATACTCTCTAGTCAGGGGTCAGAAAACTGTGGTCTGCAAGCCAAATCCTGCCCACTGCCTATTTTTGTAAATAAAGTTTTATTGGAACACAGATACAGCAATTTGTTAACACGTTGTCTAAGGCTGTTTTCACACTACAATGGCTAAAATATTTATAATCTGGTCCTTTACAGGAAAAGTTTGCTGACCTCTGTTCTAGATCATGGTTTATGTGGTTCTCTTTAAGGGAGAGATTGTTGCTCAAAGGCAAAGTTCTAGAGCATTTGTTCTCAAACTTTAGTGTACATATAAATCACTTGGGGATCTGCTAAAATACAGAATCTGTTTCAGGAGGTTTGGAGTGGGGCTGAGATTATGCATTTCTAACAATGTGCTGCTAGTGCTACTGTATAGGGATCATACTTTAAGTAGCAAGATTTTAGAGGAGAGACTGTAGGGTAGGATTAGCAGCATAGGTGGAGAGATTGAACTTGAACAAAAGACCTCAGCTTCTGAGACTTAATGGAAGGTGGTGAGGAAGGTGGTGAGGATGGTGGTTGAAGTACTAGCTTTCTAGTTTAGGGAAGATGCAAAGTAGAAGCCTTTCAGACCTGAGAGCTTCTGTTTTCATAGAGAAATTGGGGAAAAAGTTATTAGCTGGGAGTAAGTTGGGGGTTGGGAGTAAATGGGAACTTAAAGTAATGCAGATTTGCACTGAAAGGAGAGGGAAAGGAGAGGAAAAGTAAGAGATTGTTTGGTGGCATTAAGGACCCAGCAAAAGAGGAAGTCGTGAATTTGAAGGGCTCGGTTTCCAAAACGAGAATGTGGATTGTGGATCCAGTGTTGGGGGTTTGCCAGTGATGTGTGACAAAGGGATAGGGATGCCTGGAGCACGTGGTTATTTGTGAGGCGGCGGTCCAAGTGGCAGCCACGCACCTAGTAGGGTCGGGATGGAAGGAAGCAGAAGGTAGACGAGGGGTTATGAGAAGGAAGCAGAGTGTCTGTGGTTCAGTACGGGCATAGATTGAGAGCCTGACAGCTAGAAGAGTCGAGGAGGAATATTAGAGTTAAATGTTTTTCACATAAGGCAGAGCTGGGTGGTAAGGTTTAGGATGGAACTGGAGAGGTTGGGGAACTATGAGAACAGGTAATGGCCGGGCCAGTCACAGTGGCAGTAAAATAACCCAGGGAGGTGCTAGGACATGGAGCGAAGAGGAGACAGTTGTCAAGAGTTTTCAGTCAATACTGGGGTGTGAACAGAGGTAAATGACAACAGTAGAGAAGGGTGGGAGGAAGTCCAGCCAGATGACCTGGACATCAAGGAGGAACGAAGTTCGCACAAAGATGGAGAGGCCTTCTCCCTGCGACTTCTGGCCTTTGCTGTCATCCCTGGGGCCTAGCGAGGTCGGGGCATGGCCTTAGCCACAGGAAGACCATAGTACTACAGCAGTGCCCTCTAGGAGAGCAAAGCTTTTGGTGCTTTCTACTTCTTAGTTGGCTTTCAAAGTCCATGGAGGACTCAGGAGTGGTTTCTCACCCCTAGGGCCAGACACTGGACAGCTGTAATTTCAGTGCATTTTCCCTGCCTTCTTATCACTTCTCTCATTCTGCTCTCTCACTCTGTAATACATGGTGTGTTCTTTTCCTACCTCTCTGAAGCTGACAGATGATGATCTTTTTGGTTATAGTGTTTGTCACAGTGTCTTAAAAAACCTTCAAAGATTTTCTAGATATAAGACCTCTGAGGTTGCTGCTCAGAGACAAAAGCTCTCCGTAAAAAACTTAAAGGAGTCCAGGCTTTAATTAGTAATGAGGGGTCAGAGACCCTGTTCCTTTTTGTATCTTCAGCCTGCTCTGCTCTTTGAAGAGGAGAGAATTGGTATCCCAGGCTCTAGGGTTGAATTCAGTTTCTGCTGTGTTCAGTCACATGATTCTGCCAATCCCTGGGAAATGCATGGGAAGGGACACAGGATGGTGGCGGATGGGGGGAACGCCATGTGATTTCTGATCCCGGACGGGTGCGTTTCTCTGTGGTATGCTTCACACTACCTTTCAACATTTCTTTCAGACAAAGGGCCAGTGACCAGCATTCTCCCGTCTCAGGTAAACAATTCTCCAGTTATAAACCACCTTCTTTTAGGAAAGAAGATGAAAATGACAAACAGAGCTGCCAAGAATGCTGTCATCCACATCCCTGGTCACACAGGAGGCAAAATATCTCCTGTCCCCTATGAAGACCTTAAGACAAAGCTCAACTCTCCTTGGCGAACTCATATCCGAGTCCACAAAAAGAACATGCCGAGGACCAAGAGTCATCCAGGCTGTGGGGATACAATAGGGCTGATAGAAGAGCAGAACGAGGGCTGCAAGACCAACAACCTGGGGGCAGCAGAGGCATTTTCCTCTAGTTGTGCAGTGACAGCGCGAAGAGAAGGCAGCAGCTCCGAGGGCAGTGCCGGCAGGACAATCGAGGGGCAGTCTCCAGAGCCAGTGTTCGGAGATGCTGATGTGGATGTGTCTGCGGTTCAGGTGAAGTTAGAAGCCTTGGCACTGAACCAGAGGGATGCTGCTGCTGAAACGGGGCCCCAGGCACACCCACCCTGCCAGCAGCACTTACCAGAGCCACCTGATACAACTGGAGAAAACAAAGCCACCAGCAAAGCTCCCCAAGGCAGCAACTCAAAAACCCCCATCTTTAGCCCTTTTCCCAGTGTCAAGCCACTGCGGAAGTCAGCCACTGCCAGGAATTTGGGATTATATGGACCTACAGAAAGAACCCCAACCGTGCACTTTCCTCAGATGAGCCGCAGCTTCAGCAAATCTGGCGGTGGAAACAGTGGCACTAAGAAACGATGATATCTCCCAGAAACTTTGTATCTAGACTCACCTTTTCCTGGTGGTATAAGGGTTCCTGCTGAATGGCTCCAAAAGAGTTTTATTTGTCCAATGAAAATAGGACAGATAGATAGGTTCAGAGATGAGCAACAGTCTATAAAATGGGAATTGGAAGTTTTACAATGGAGGAGTTAGAATAGGGAGATTTTCCCATTCACTTGATAACTGATGAGGTGGATTCTTGTGGCAAAATAAATATTGTGGTTTTAAAGTGTAAAGTTTTCCCAAGTTTTCATTGTGATCTATTTAGAAAAGACTGTAAATCTAGACTGTTAACCCTCTTCCATCCTCCTGTTCTGAGGGCCTTCAGGGTCCCTGTGACAGCAGCCCCCAAACCTTCCAGTTCTCTGAGTGTTACTAATATGCAAGCATGCACATACCAGCCTGCTAGAACAGAAACTGTAAAAAGAAAGTAAGTTTCTTTGTTGCAAAAAACTTCCTGATGTTCCTCTTCATGCTCTGTTGGAGGGGTTGTTTGTGTGTGTGAGTTTTTCCTCAGTGCCAGTCTCAAAATTGTTTTTATTCTTACGCTAAAGTGTAGGAGAAAAATCTAGATAGCCTTTCTTTAACTTTCTACCTGCGAAATGAGGAAAACCTTTAATCTGTTGAAATTTAGGTTGATAACCAACTTGAAGATCTTATGCAGAGAATACACATAGGATATGCTTTAAGCAGTTGCTCTGAATAGCTTGCTCATGCCACTAAGCTTTTCCTGAGGTTCATTTTCTCCTCTCGAGGAGAGCTTTGGTCCTCAGTGGTACAGATGAATTGGTGGGCTCTCTGTGGCACTTGACCTGCATCTTCTGCCACACCATGCAGCTCACTCACCCACCAGCTCTCCACTGCAGACGCACAAGGCCTCTGCTCAGAAGCCAGAACACAGCACCTGTGACTCTGTTACTTGAATTTTGTGCTTTTTTGATTGGAACCCTTCATTGAGTACTTTGTTACTTGAACATTGCCTTTCTCCAGAGAAGGCCCCAGTGCTTTCTAGCTTTCTCTCACCCACTCCTGCCCTGGGCCCAGCAGGTCAGAGATAGCACCTCTTGTCTCCACTATGCAGATGGGAACTCTGAGCCACGCAGAGGCAAAGTAGCACTTCAGTTACTCAAGGTAAATACTCCTAGTATTCCATGTGACTTAGCCACATTTCCTCCAGTGCAGTAGGTGTGTGTAATGCTCTTTGTACACAGATGCATTGGCTACATAGGTGTCAAAATCAAGACTGGGAAGCCATTCTCTACACTCACTCCTGACTCAAAGGACCTTTCTCCAGATGGTACAGAGTCCTGTGGTGGCATTTCACAGAACCAGCTCTGAATTCCTTATCCTGAAAAGGGAATGCATTTTTTTTTTTTATTTTTGTAATTTCAGAATATCATGGGGGTACAACACTTTGGCCATACACATTGCCCCTGTTCTGCCCGTGTCAGAGCCACAATCGTGGTCATCCCCCAAACTGTGCTCCCCACATCCATTCAGTGAGAGTTTTTCCCAACCCTTCCACCCCCCTCCCGCCCACCCGCCCTCAGATGAATGTTATTGCCCTGTGTGATGTAAGTGTTCATCAGTTAGTACCAGTTTGATGGTGAAGGGGAATACATTTTTAAAATGCTTCATGCACCTGCCATTTGGCTCAACAAAAGGCTCCCTCCTTAGTCCCCTTCTCCCCACCATCATTAGCAGAATAGACTTAACCATCTTTATCTTCATCTTTGGAAGACTTTTGGTGATGATGGCAGGAGTATTGTTGCAGTCACTATTAATTTGAGCTAATTGGGTTGCTAATTCTGAAACCAAAGCTATAATTTTGGAGAGGGCTTTTACTATGAGAGGTACTAATTTTTATAATAAAGTAGAGAATGTGGTTGTGTGGGCTTTTTTGAACAAAACATAAGAATGGCATATTCAGTGAGAAAAGCTATTTTGTCCCCTTACTGGTATTTTTACGCCCAAAGGAACTGAAGATGGAAAATATGACTAATACGTTATTGCAGTTTTGGTCTTGAATTCTGTGCCATCTGAAGTTAGCATGCAGCTTCTTAAAAAGCAGCCACACCCACAGCCTATTTCTTGGGAAAGGTGTGGGTGGAGAGTTGGGCTTACTTTGCATACCACCCCCAGGAGACCCACGGCATTTTCCAAAGTGAAGCAAATGACATGAGTCTCTTCCTTCTGCTAAACTTTACAGATAAGAATGATTCCACCTCATATTCTTTTCTTCTTCCCCTTCCCAAATGAGTCAGAATAGTCATATTCCCCTGGAGGGATGTCTGACTTGACATCCTGAAGGGGAATATGAGAATTGTTCTTTCTCTCTTGAATCAGTTCATTAGCTCCCGGTGGTCTAGGTTCAAGGAGACGGGTAATGAGGTGGAGGCCAGTTACTACCGAGTCCTTGGGATTGCACCATGGCCCTCTACCAGCTGTTCTAGTGTTAACAGCACACATTGTGCCCTGTGAACTCTCTTTGCACCCATTTCCTGGGGTTGGTCTTCCTAAGAAGGGGAAGGATGAAATGGTGCACGGTTTGGGGTAATTGTTGAATGAATGAATGAATAACTGGAAGGATGGTAGTCCTTTGAGGTAAAAATGACCTTGTTAGAATTTTGCAAATCCAACAGGTTCCTCTTAAAGCACTCTTGTACCACTAACATGCATGCATGTTACCAAGTCATCACAATGTGAATTGGTCAGTTCATGAGCCTTGCCTACTTTAGAAAATACAGAATTCTGCAGTAGCCTCTACCACACAGCATGTACAAAGACTAGTATGGACTTGCTATCTTCCCTATGTATTGGACACTGTATGCAAACACCAGAAGTACTTAGCAAGTAGCAGTATCTTGATTTTTAGATATGTCTGTAGCCTCTTGGCACTTCTGGGAGCCGACTCATTCCAATGCCTCTGCACCTCTCCTCTTACAAAAGCCTCCAGATAATCTAAACCTGATTTGTAATGTCAACCTACGGGCTGTAACTGTTTGGAATATTGTATTCCTTTTTTTGTCTCTCTTGTTCTGAAGAATTGTATTGATTACAAAGATATATGCATAAAGATTCTCATTGTTGTAGCTGTTGTGCTGTTTTCTGAGTGCATGGGTGGAACACTGTTGCGACATCCCCTTCTCCCTTCTCTTGTCTCTTCACCCTTCCCTCCCCCACTTGGTCATGTGAACGAGGGAAACAGCCCAGTAAGCTCCTCTCCCCCAATCTAATTACTGGGATGCAGGATGGCCTATGACCTACCCAGAACTTGCAGAATAGCCGGTTCCTAAATATGAGTAAGCAGAGTTTACTTAAGAGTGTGTATAAAAATTTAACCTGTAGATCCATTTTCCCTTGTCTTAATAAAATAGAACAATAAGAATACAATTTAGGTTCATGGTCTTCAGGATTCTAGATGAATAGAGAGCTGTGATCAAGTGTATAGTTGCTGCCATCTCCCCTTATAAAATCACTCTTTATGTGGTTTCTGAGTCACTTTGCTTCCTATAGCAATCATTTGAGGCAGCATTTAAAACATATTATTTTTCCTATTTAGAAAAGTAACATGTTGGAGAAGATTTGGAAAACTCAGAGCACAAGGAATCATCGATATTCTGGTATAGATCTTTCCAATACATTTGTGTCTGTGTACACACACACCATTATCTACACAAAGATGTTGAACATACTAGTTGAAGCTGCCCTTCCAGTAAATGCTCTTCCACACCATTTTTAGTGACTAGTATTCCATCATGTGTTCATGCCAGAATTCACATAATGGGTACCTTGTTGTCAAACGAGTGGTTTATGATTGCAGATAGTAGTGGAGAGAGGATCCTGATACATCTTTGTACACAGCCTTCATTATTTTCTTAGGATATGTTCATAGAAGTGGAGTTGCAGCGTCAGAAAATATGTCCATTTTTAAGACATACATCTCCAAATTGCTGTCCTTCGAGGTTGAACTTACTAGACAAGCAGAGAATGAGAATACCTGCTTCACCACACTCCGGAATAGGTAGGAGTTTCTTTCCTTCTTTTTACCCCCCTTCCTAGGACCTCTAGTGTTGAAGAGTTGATAGCAGTGTTGATAGAAGCAGTGGTAATGGGCACTCATATTTCATTCCTGACTTTTAAGAAAAACCATTAAGAAAGATGTTTGCTGAGGTTTCTGTTCAGTACCTTTTATTAGGTTAAAGAAATTAACTTTAATTCTTTTTTTTTTTTTTTTTTTTTTTTAAAGACTGGGTCTGTCTCTGTCACCCAGGCTGGAATGCAGTGGGGCAATCATAGCTCACTGCAGCCTCATACTCCTGGGCTCAAGTAAGCCTCCCACCCCAGCCTCCCGAGTAGCTGGGACTACAGGTGTGCGCCACCATGCCTGGCTAATTTTTTTCATATTTTTAGAGATGGGATCTTGCTATGTTGCCCAAGCTGGTCTCCAACTGCTGACCTCAAGTGAAACTTCAGAATCACTGAAATTACAGCTTTTACTCTTTTCTTGCTAAGAGCTTTTTTTTTTTTAATCAACAGGTATCAAATCTTATTAAATGAACTTTAATTGTGTCCTTTGAGAAGGGAGTAATGCTTGAGACTTGGTATCTTGAACTCAAGAAAATAGCCATTACCAGGTTTCTTCAAAGAATATTAGATATTTTACAGTTGGAAGTGATGCAGTAAAAGTTTTATGTGCAAAATATTCATTGAAGTATCAAATTTGTGAATGGAAATTTGAAAACAATGTAAACATCTGAGAATAGGGGAAATGATTGGGTGAATTATGATTCATCCCCAGGATGGAACTTGAATGGTCCATGAGTGTATGGGCCATTGAAATGCGAGTTATCCATTATCTACATCAGGCAGTTCAGATTAAAGTCAGCAAAATTTGGAGTCATATAGAGCCACTGGGATACAGCTGTGGGTGGGAAGCCCTTACTGGATGGTGGCTGAAAGCGTAACTGTGCATGTGGGTCACAAAGGCAGCCTGTGCTCACTCTAATGGGGACTGAATGGGCACTGGTACTGTAGGTGTTGGATCAGCTTCCATGCAGTTCCCTGTGGCCATCTCCTGATGCTGAGTGTCTTACTCAGTTCAGGCTGCTGAGACAAAGTGCCATAGACTGGATGGCTTAAACAACAGCCATTTCTTTCTCACAGTTCTGGAGGCTGGGAAGTCCAAGCTCAAGGTGTCTGCAGATTTGGTGTCTGGTGAGGGAGAACCCACTTCCTGGTTTGCAGATGGCCACCTCCTTGCCATGTCTCACATGATGGAGAGAGGGAACATGCTCTGGTCTCTTTCTTTTCTTATAAGGGCACTAATCCCATCATGAGGGCCCCATCCTCATGAACTCATCTAAACCTAACTACCTCCCAAAGGACCCACTTCCAAATACCATCACGTTGAGGTTGCTTCTTTCCTGGAGGTCTGCTCCAATCAGACCAATGGACCTCCTACAAAGTCAGCTCCATCTCATTCTCTCCATTATTTCCAGCCTAGGCAACCCTTAAATGATGGCTCCACCCTGTGCCCCAGGGGCTTCAAGAGTCTTTTTTTTTTAAAACTAACCAGGAAGTCTGTTTCTTAATATTTGCATTCCTGCTGTAACAATTCTAGTTTTCCTTTAGGCAATGCTGAATCCTGAGAAGGAGGTGGATCAATTCCCCTAAGGAGCCAAAAGCTTTTCTGGGAGGAAACTAGCTGATACCTCAATCCATGAATCTCCCTGTCCCTGGAGAGTCCAGGAATCTATATTAAAACACAAAACAAAGCAACCACAAAACAAGAAACCTCCCTTAGTAATTTCAATGTTGAACTAGTTTTGGTGACCACTGATTAACCTAACTATAGTCATGTGTCACTTAACGATGGGGATACATTGTGAAAAATGCATTGTTGTGCAAACAGCAGAGTGTACTTACACAACCTAGATGGTACAACCTACTACACACCCAGGCTATATTGCCCCTGGGCTACAACTGTGCGGCATGTTACTGTATTGAATGCTGTTGGCAGTTGTAACACGATGGTAAGCATTTGTGTATCTAAACATAGGAAAGGTACAGTAAAAATAAAGTATAATCTCACAGGACCACCATCATGTATGGGGTCCTTCATTGACTGAAACGTCGTTATGCCGTGCGTGACTGTATCTTCATGGCCTCCCGACTAGTCTCACTGCCGTCCTTCTTGGACTTTCCCCTCCCTGCCCCACCTCTCTCTGCTTCTGTGGCTACCCATTGCTGCCAGAGTGAGCTTTCTAAAATGAAAGACTTATCAGGCCGCCCTTCTGGTCAAAATCCTTCCATCGTCCTCATTTTGTGGAGGATAAAAGCTAAAATCCTTATGTTCGCGTGATTTGCCCCCTGGTTAATTTTCCAGCTTGTATTCCCTTTCCTCCCCACTCATTCCATCGCCTCGTGTCATCCTCACTGCAGTAACGTCAACCATTTGTTGAGCTCCTCTGCTCGGCACTAGACTAGCTCCTTTCCGTGTGCTCTCTCACTTGTCCCTCCCAAGGCCCCTGAGAAGCATTTAGCGCCATAATACAGATAATGAAAGTGAGCCAAGCAGTTATGCCCAGCTGGTAAGTAGTGTCTGGATCCATCTGATGCCATGGCCTGGGCTCTTCCTTTGCGATACCGTCTTACAACTTTGCATATAACTTGAAGTTCCCTGAAGGCTCCCCACGCCCCCAATACCCTCCTACTACTGTGTATTGATAAACATTTGCTTTGAGCACCCTCCTTGCTCCAGTCTGCCTGGGAAGTACCTACCAAACATCCTTTTAGTCCTATCACACACATTAATGGGGTCAAATCCAATCCATGATTTGGGGCAAATTACTTAACATCTGGGACCACATGTGGGACAATAAGAGTAATAATTTCAGCCTCATAGGGTTCATTGTGGACATCTATCTTTGCTGCCTAGAATTTACTACCTATCTTTGGCAACAATGCTCTGATTTTTCTTGGTGAACCAGCCCACCTCCACCTCTGTCCATGTACTTCTGGTGAGGTTCACGGCCCTGGAGCACAGGGCCGCATATGCAAGCACATTCACACACACACATTTTCATAAGTAGCAGCATAATGACCTTCTGACCTTTCTTTCTCCACTAAATGTGTCATGGAGACCATTCTATAACCATGCAGGCAGAGCTGCCTCATTCTTTTGAACGGCTGCGTAGATTTCCAGTGTGGATTTCCATCTTAGGTCTGTGCACAATGCATTTATCCTCTCATCCATTATTAGGGAATTTGCTTCCAGTTCCATGCCTGTAGAATATGCACATCCTTGTACATGTGTTGTTATATTGCAAATGACCAAGTTTAGCTCTGGGATAAATTCCCAGACATGGAATTACTTGCCAAAAATGTGCATTTATAAATATTGCCAAATTACTGTTCACAGATATTCTATAAATTTCCATTTCCACTGGCAATGTATGGAAGTGCCCAATTCCTCCTACCCTTACATTACTTAGTATCGTATCAAACTTTTTGATCTTTTCTGATTGGATGGGTATTTAGTGATATTTTTAAATTATGTATGAGGTTAACCTCATACATAATTATATTTAATAGTTGTTTATATGTCCTTCTTTCATAGCCTTTGCTTGTTTTCTCTTACTGATTTGTGAGTTCTTTATGCATTAAGAGAAACATCCTTGTCTGTAATATGAATTACAATATTTTTCTCATTTTGTCAATTATTTTTTACTTTGTTTATGCTAACTTACTGACATGTATGTAGATTTAAAATCATTTTTACTTAATCACACTTACCAATCTTTTCTATTATAGCTTCTTTTGTATGATACTTGGAACGGCTCTCCCTACTTTTGTTATTGTTTTAAAATTCTCTCATTTTTTTCTTCTACTTTTATGGTTTTATTTTTATGTTTAAATCTTTGATCCATATGGAATTTACTTTTGTGTAGGATGTGAACTAAATTTCCATTTTAACATTTTTTGCAGACGGTTACCCAGTGGTGCCAACACCATCTATTAAATCATCCATCTTACCACTGTTGATTTGAAATGCCACCTTTGTCACACACTAAATTCTTGTAGGTTTTAGGGTATGTATCTGGACTTTCAGAGTATGACAGAACACTGTGTTCAAACCAAATCCCCTGAGCAATATCAGAGCTACTCTGGTTGAGGTTGGGGTAGAGAGTCCCAAATCCTGCCCACTTGTTTCTTCTCTTGTTGCCTGATGCCACCCACAGATGCTGCTCTGTGGAGATCTTGGGGTTCTTGGGAGCAGAGTTTGAAAACCACTGATCTGGCCCATTCTTTCTTTTTCACTGATGACAAACTGTAGCTCAGTATAATTAAATGACTTAAAATAATGTTCTGGCAAGAATGCTGTGTATGCCCTTCCTTCCCCATGTGCATGGAGTGTGTGTACCACTGATATAGAAGCTGCATGGATATGGGAGTCACAGGAAGTTGGCCAGAGAGCCAGAGCTCCTGCCAGGGACCACTATAGGGTCAGAGGTTCTCATGCAGGTGCTTGGGGGAAGGATGTTCTAGAAAAAGGGAACAGCAAGTACAAAGTTCCTGAGATACATATATAGAGAGAGACATAGGCATAGATACAGAAGTAGGAATAGGTAAAGTATAGATAATACAGAGAGAAAGAGATAGATAGATCTAGAGATTAGTTTGTGCTTTAGCTAAAACTAGGAAAATTTTTACTTAGCATCCTGCTTACATTAATACAAATAAATTGCTATAATTTTCACAGCCAAGAATCCACACATCATGTTGTTTATCTTGTTTATATTATTTTATATATTGTTTTTATTTATATTTTCATAGCACTTCTAAACTGAATGGAACAGTTGCAAAGTGTTTCCAGTAAATGAGGATTTCTCCTCAAAGCCCTTTCTACTACAGCTGCTTCATTTTGGGTTTTGGTGCCAGAAAATCAGGGTCTTGACTGATACAATAACTTTTCAAGTTTCTAGAAATGGGAGAGTGGGGAGAATAGCCTGTATTGTAGAGATTTATAGAGAGAAAAATACAGCTTTGTACCCAAAGCCTCTGACTGAGAAAGTAGTCAGCCCCAGAGAGCCCTCGTTCTACTCTGCTTTTGAAAATTGTCTTAGAGATAATCTCTGGAACCCCCTCTGAGAGGAACTGTCCATCTCCACTGGGTGCAGAGAATGAACCATTGCTTAAATTTGCCTGGTATGTGGTTTAGAATGTCACTGGGGGTATAGTGACTGTGATGTCACTACTGTGTGTGATGGCACAGCTCACATACTACACTTAAGTAGCTCGAAAGGTCAATAAAGAATAAATAGAACACTTTAAAAGGTTCTTACTCAACAATAAAATTTATGTAAAGGCTTGCCAACTCCCCCCAATCCCAAACCTTTAATGATACAAAAATAACAAATAATGCTTAAGGCACAACCATTGGATTTCCAGATTTTAAAAAGGTACTTTCTAAAAAAGGAATTACAGTAAGCAAAGATTTTATTTTTCTTGAATTGGCTCTCTTCCAAAACAAATAACAAAAAACAAAACAATAAAAACAATCGCTAATCACAGATCCAGAGAAATGAGTGGATTTGAAAAACAATAACAAAAAACAATTGCTAACCATCAGTCCAGACAAATGGATGGATTTCAGTAACAGTATTAAATCACTGTAACAGTATTATTAGTTACAATCACATGTCATCTGTGCAGTAGAGAAATGGGGGTGTGGCCTTCTGCATGGATTGGGTCTGAGTTTCTGAACCAGAGGGAATATGGTAGGGTTGGGATTAAGGGTTTTCCTGCCTCATTTCATCAGGGCATACTCACAGTTAAACCAGCAATTGTGTTTTTACATCCAATTCCATTGGACTTATAGTCGGTAAAAATCCTCCCAGATCTGACAATGAGCTGACTTGGGACCTGCGACTCTAGCCACACTGATATTGACACCAGAAAATATGTACTGCGCTGTGCTCTATCACTGCAGTCATCAAAGGGTGGTCTGAGGACCCCTGTAGCACCATGAGGCCTTTTCATGGGGTCTAAGAGGTCATTCTATTATAATAATAACGCTGAGATGTGAATTGCCTTTTCCGCTCTCATTTTCTCACAAGTGTACAAGGAGGTTTTCAGAGGCTACCCGATGTGTGATATCACGGCAGATTGGATGCAGGAGCAGATATGAGAAACCAGCTGTCTTCTATTAAACCAGACATGAAAGAGATCTGTGAAAATGTAAAGCAATGCCCACTCTTTCACCAAATATTTTTGTTTTGGAAAATGTGGTTATTTTTCATAAGATGTTATTTATGATAATGGATATATTGTTGTATTTTAAAAGAATTAAAATAGTTTGATTTGATTTATACTACAGTAAATATCAAAAGATATAATGTATATAAACTTAAGCTCTTTAGGGTCCTCATAATTGAAAGTTTATGTAAAATTTAAAGCTTACGTAAAGGGGTCCAGAGACCAAAAAGCTTGAGAACTCTTGGTCTAGGCGACAGTGAAAGAAGATAAAGATAACAATAATTAATGTTTATTGAGTGCTTCCGGTTTGACAGGTACCATGCTAAGAGCCTTGCCTGGATTACCTCCTTTAATTCTCACAACCACCCTAGGAGTAGGTCCTAGTGTTCCTTCTTATGTGATAGAGAAACCTGGGGCTTGGGGAAGATAAGTTACTTTCTCAAGGTTGTAGAGCTGAAGAGTGGTAGAGGATGGAATTGAACCCACAGAGTGTGGCCCCAGCTCTCATATCCTTAACCACCTGGTGGTGGTGTTTTAGAAGCCTGCCCCTCTGTGACCTCATGTGGCCACCTCCCCCCAGTTAATCATTTGATATAATGAAAGGAGGTGGATTTGGTAGGCACCTGGAGGAGACGTACTACAGACAATGACAAAATCTCTCCATCTGTGAGTCAGGGTTGGACTGGAACAACTGCTGGCCTCCCATGCTGTGTTGGACACCACTGTCCTAAATACAGTGACCAACACTGGTGTCCCTCCTCTTTTAAGTTACTCTGGGAGCTGAAGCCATGATTAGTAAAAAGCAAATCATAGTTTTGTAACCACTGCCCTGTTTTTTTAGTGCCCCATATTGAAATTTTCCTGTCTGTTTCTTAATGAGGAAACACTGACCTTTACCCTCTTTCTTTCCACTGGGCACTCCCCTGCACAGGTTCCCCCTATTTAATTATGTGCTTGTTTAGAGGTTCCAGAGACTGAGTCTCGAAACCATCTAGATCCCCACCAGGAGATTACCTCAAGGCTGCAGTTAATCTGCAGATAGCCTTCGAGATAACGCCAGCCCACTCACTAGATGGAGCAATAATTCAAGATAGTCATCACACTGATTAGCACCTCCTTGCCAATACTGCATGCCCTTCATACCAAGTTCCCTTTTTAAAATCCTACCCAAGACTTCGAAATGGTTTCTTTGAGGCATGAGCCTTGGCCATTTTCCCACTGCCAGCTCTGGAATAAAGTCACTTTCCTTTCACTACACCTCATCCTTGTTACTGGCTTTTGCAAGCAGCGAGTAGCCAAGCCTGCGCTCAATCACAGTTTTGCAGGAAACGAAAGCCAAGAACCACTATGATGGCACAGCTATGGGCAGGCATGGAATATGAAAGGGACAGGGATCGTTTGGCATCATTTCCCACTCTTGGAAAAAGCTAAAAGGGACCTCAGAACAATGGCATGTTTTAGTCTAAAGAGAAAAAAAGTGTGTTTCTAATCTAAGGGAAAAATGATGATGTGTCAAGGAATGTTAATAAGCAGATGCTAAAGAAGTCTATTATTATTCACAGGGACTAATATTCACACTGATTTGAATTTGACTAGGTGGGCAGAAAAATGTTCAAATACTCCTTTCTGTACATAGCATAGATCAGGCATTATCTCCTCAAGGCAGATTAGCCTTAAATGGTCATACATTTGCATAAATTGTCATAATGCCTTTCCATCTCTTCTGCTACCTTAACTAATTGCTTTACAGTGGCTCTTCTATTGCCTTATCTTTGTTGCCAATAACACTTTGTTGTCCTATGAAAAACATCTGACTTTCCTAACTATATGCAAAATTCATTAGCCTTGGTTCTTTGAAGGTGTCAGGTTACACTTGTGGGTCAAAAGTTTGGACTAGCGTCAGGATACACCGACAGTCAAAGAAAGTATGAGTTAAGACATCATGGGTTTGCCTCTTTGGCTTCCTTAGATAATGCATTGTGTTTTGCCACATGATGGGAAGCAGTAGAACTGAGAAAGTATTCGGGAACTGGTAAAATCTTAGTTGTAGCTGAGTTCACAAAACTCGGAGCTGGAGTTGGATACCACATTACTGGCTTCTCCTGGTGGGCAGACGACCTGTGGTCAGCAAGACCTCCCAAGGTGTGACAAACCATTCTCCTTTGTATTATCCTGGTGCTCCAGTGAGCCACGACCCAGTTTTATTGACACTAAGAGTAACACTCGTAGGCCAAGCAAGCAGTCTGGAGCATCACAGATCCATAAAGCCAGGTTCCTTCCCTCAAGGAGCTTGAAGTCCAGCAGGGAAAGAGAGACGGTGAAAAAGACGCAAACACCGGATGGTAAGTGCCCCTGCTGGAGCTGAGTTCCCTTTCCTTGGGATAAGAGGGAGGGATGGAGAAACAGAAACGTTGAGAAGCTGGTATGGGGAAGTGCAGCAGGCAGAGAAGGGCGAGTGTGAAGGAATCTCTGCTGCAACTGAACAGGAGTCTGTGCTGTAAGTGAGGGAGGTGGAGGAAATCGCACTGGAGGACAGTGAGGGAGGTGAAACGCAATGGATGCGGTTGGCGTTGAAGATTTAAGTAGGATCTTAAAAAATTCCTGCCCCTCCCCCCCTTCCGCCCTCTGGTTTAGGAATAAAATGAGCACAGGTAAGCTCTACCTGGTTAACTATCTTCCTTCCATTTCATTTGTTCTCGTTTATGTTTGGAGCATTTGTATTTGTCAGATATTTCATAAACAGATGACATATGACTACAAAAAGAAAAACTTGCCGTTTCTGTAACATCTAAGTTGAAAGCTTTGAAAAGCCTCAATAAAGCTGAGTTACTAAAAAAAATGTCATTGAATAAAAGGCGAGAGAGACAACTATAAGAGAAAAAACATAAAAATCAGTGGAGGGAATTTTGTTTCACAAGTGTCTTAAGTTTCTCACCCATTTAAATATAAACTAGACATTGTAGATGGTTTACGATGGGTTGATTTATACAACATAGACTAGCAACAACTTAGCGGACTTGCATTAACGAAAGAAACCCGGGCCCTGCATCAAAGTGCATAGTTAGATGTATGTTCTAGGTTAAAGTGTTTAGTGAGCTCTGCATGTATCACTTTCACTATCTCTGTTTTAGTGACGCTTTTGATTTTTCAATCAACTCCCCATCAGGTATGGCTGGATAAGAGGTACAAAGGGAGGGTGAGGCAGTTTGTGGTTTTACCGTTTATTCCCTTCACTTCAACTGAGCTGGAGTGTGATTAACCACTTGACCACTAGATGCCACTGTTGCTTCATGCAAACATTGCCAGATACCGCAGCTCTAGCCGTAAGTTGGAAATTTTACTCCAGGTTCACAATTTGTGTGAGGAAGGGAGCAGGAAGGGTCCCATTGTTACCCCACACTCCCATACTCCCATCTTGTAAATTTAAAAAAGTATATACACATGGCGTTTGAATAAGGAGTCCACCAATACAAAATTCCCAACCAAAGATCATTATTTCTTGAAGAATGATTTCAAAAACAACTTCCTTTTCAAACAAGTAGTGTCATTTCCATGGTAAGGGAAAGCAAATGTTATGGCTGGTGTGGGACATACACATTATCTGGTATCCTGTGCAGTCACTTTGTTATAACAAGATGCCCCACTGGGTGGCTATCCCTGTTGTGCAAAGGGTAAATTTGCAGCCTGGAGCCCAGCCTCCCTCTCTGAAGACCCACATGCAGAGTAAGGGGAGGGGAGCCCTACTGTGTCCTGAGCTGGCCAAGGAGATACCTTCTGTAGGCCCTGACATCTGTCTCAGGGACCTCAGAGCTGAAAGAGCTCTTGGAAGACACCCACTTCAATCTCCTACTTAAGTGCAAGCAGTTCTTTGCTAACATCCCTGGTAGTTGGGCATTCACCTGCTGGGACACTCTCTGTGTACTAAGATCCTTGCTTTGTTGGGCATTCTGTTTCACTGCCCAGCTGCTCTATTAAAAAGTGCATTCATTGTGAAGCCAAAATCTGCCTCCCTTCAACTTCTCTTAATCATTTCTCGTATGACTTCCAGACCCCTCAATATCAGTCCAGGGTAATTCAGTACTTATTTCTTGAACAGTTTTAGGTCCAAGGTCCTATGCTAAGCAATCCTGGATATCTTCTAGAGATAGTTGGGATTATCAATTGATGTTCTTCTTACTAAGTCTTTCCTGGAATGAAGCATAATATTCTAGGCAAGGTTTAATCCATGCAATGTATAGGGACACTTACTGACTGCACTCGATCTGGAAGCTTCCATCTAATAAGATTGTATTAACTTTTTGTATATTATAACAATGCTGATTCATTTGAGTTTGAGGTAGATTTAAATTCCCAAGTCTTTTTTCTCAGGATCTGTGTCAAGCAAGTTCTTTCCATTCTGTACTTTTTAAATGGAAAATTTCGCCACAAACCCAAGTCTTCATCTTTATTCATCTATTCACTGAATTAGTGGCTATTGAGTATTTCACAGTGGTACATGTCACTTAGCTAGGAGATATGACAATTATCTACCCCTTGCTCATTTAACCAACCCTCCCAGGGTTGTGTCATTCACAGATTTGAAACGTATGTCTGCTCTGACTTCATCCTAATTGGTAAAACATGATGGCTTGTGCTTATTTGTTCTATAGGAACTTTAGATGGATCTGACCAATTTTTATGGAATCTGATTCAATACCAAGGAATATGAGTAAAACTTAGCTTGGATTTGGGATTCTATTTATCATCCTATTATAAAAATGGTGCACTAAAAAAATTTTTTTTAATGGTGACTTAGCTCCACATTTTTAGTAAAATATGGTATGTATAGATATGTGATTATGTTCAAGGAGTTTTCAGAAAAATAGTGTACATGAGGGAAATCAGAAATAGGTAATATGAAAGCATATGCCATCCTACACATATGAAGCCCTGCTGATATTTAGTTTCTGGAGCTCAATTATTGTTTGAAGGAAATATGGCTCTAAAGACCTTTTTTGGAATAATCTTGAGAAGCTTCTGATTTAAAAGGGTGATCATAAGCAAAGACCAGGCAGCCTCAGTTTTGTGGGGGAGTAAATGTTTCTAAGAAACCACTTATTTATTGTGAACTAGAAATACCCTAGGCATCTCTTTTCTTACAAAGACATCGATCTGAGTTCCAATTCTGGTTTTGTTGATGTCTTGCTCTAGTAGTCCATGAATGTCACATTGGCCAGATCAATACTAATCTGTATCACTGGAAGAAATAACCAAGTCAAGTGGTCCCAAGTACTCAATGAAACCCTTGAAATTAACTGAATAAATTAATATATTGTCTGACAAAATAATTGGTTATTAAATATTAGCCATTGCATGTTTAAAGAGTTTTGTTATGATGAAGTTTAGAGTTAGGAATAGCTCTTTCCCCCCAGTTTTAGTCCTTAGCTCTCATTTTGGTAAATGACAAGATTAATATAATTAGATAATGTTGCAGTTGTTATATTTCAGATATTAGTCATATGTATTGATTTGATATTTCTACATGCATATGCCCTATTCATATAATACCTAAGCATCCAGTTTATTTAATTAAGTTGTGGCCATCAGTAATAGGAAAACAGATAAATATTAAATGGAGATGAGAATCTGAACCACAGGAACACTAAGTAGTAATTAATAGGCAATTAAGCACAGTGATGAAAGAGATATTTGTGTTGTGCACTGCGTTTTAGTATGCAAATGGTTTGATTATACATTTCCTGGAGAAGTCCCTGAGATGAATCTAGGTTTAGAGAGAAACCTAGATTTCTCTCTAAACCTAGGTTTAGAGGTTTCTCTCTAATCTAGGTTTAGAGAGAAACTCCAGAGCTCCCTCAGAGTTCCAGACTTAAGGACATCCAGACATGACATCTGGGGTCTGATTGTCCCTTAGCTTTCTCATCTTAGGTGATGATAACTAAGAGTAGCAGATTATGAGGTCAAAGAGTAACAAGGAGCCAGATCATGTAGGCCCTTGTGGGCTCTTGTATGAACTTTGAATTTTCTCTGAGTAGGATGAGAAGACATTGGAGGGTTTTGAGCAAGAAGTGAAATTATCTGACATATTTTACAAGGCTCACTCTGGCTGCTTTACAGAGAACAGACAGTAGAAGCACAAGGATATATCCAGAGAGATCAGTTAGGAGGCTACTGCAATAACCCAGGTGCAAGGTCATGGTGACTTGAATCAGGGTAGTAGCAGTGGAGATGGTGAGAAGTGGTCTAATTCTGGATGTACTTTGAAGATAGAGTTAATAGGATTTCTTGGCAGGATGCAGGCTGCAGGAAAAAAAGAGAGAAGTCAGGGATGATGCTAAGACTTTTAGTCTGAGCAGCTGGAAGGGTGGAGTTTCCTTAACTGAGATGAGGAAGACTGCATGTTGAGTTTGGGATGTCTGTCAGACATGGAAGTGAAATGTTTGAATGGGAAATTTGAACATTCTAGTTTGGAGTTCAGGAGAGAGGTCTGGACTGGATATGTAAATTTGGGAATCATTGGCATATAGAGAGTATTTAAAACCTCGAGACTGGAAGAGATCAATAAAATCTCAAACATTTAACAAAGAATTTCCTATAGACCTAGAGTGTGGGTCCTAAACCAGAGGTTCTTCCCCTGGGGATATCTGGCAGTGTCTGGAAACATTTTTGGTTGTCACAACTGGGGGCTGCAGTTGCTACTGACATTTAATGGGTAGAGGCCAGGGATGCTGCTCTATATCCTGCAATGCATAGGACAGCCCCCCACAACAAAGAATGACCTGCTCCAAAATGTCAATAGTGTCAACATTGAGAAACGCTTGTGTTGATGGAGAAGAGAGTAAGACCCAAGGACCAAGCTTGGCACACTGCAACATTTAAGAGGTGAAGTAAAAAGAGGGGGAACCAGCAAAGGAGACTGAGGAGGGGTAATCAGACAAGTAGGAGGAAATCAAAAATTGTGGATCTTGGAAGGCAAGTGAAGAAAGCTTATCAACAAGGAGGTGTATCAAATGCTGGTGATTAGTCAAATAAGGTGAGAACTGAGAATTAATTGTTGTATTTAGCAACATGCATGCCATTGGTGATCTTGACAAAAACAGTTTCAGTGTATATGGTGGGTGGATTTAAGATAGAATGGAAAGAAAGAAATGGGAGACAACTAAGTACTGAAAAGTCCTTGGAGAGGTTTTGCTGCAAAGGGGATCAAAGAAATGGGGCAGTGGCTGGCCAGAGGTAAGTATCAGAGAGCTGGGCGTGAGTTTTGAGTGCCGACTGTCAGACCATAGCAAGGGCCCCAGAACCGAGGACAAGAAGATCCAGTGTGACACGATTCAGGACATAGGTTAAGAAAAAGGAGAAGGTCTAGAGATCAATTATTTTGGGGTGTTGGCTTTATGGGTCAGAGACAGGTCTGTTGGCTGGGGCCAAGCTAAACCAGACAGTTCTGAGACATTCTATTCTTTCTACGTTATCCTTTCAAATAAACGTCTGGAGTTGGCTATGCAAATTCTTCACAATAACTCAGCACAAGATTCCAGGTTTTCTGTACTTCTAGGGCTGGACTTATCTTGTGTTGCTCTGAGGATGCAGGTGCATTTCAGGACCACGGCTGTGTGGATTGCTGCAGCAGCTACTTATCTGACTCCAGCTTGCTTCCTGTTGCTCCCTTCTCTGTCTCCAGGCTAATCTTTCTACATGCTATCCGACTGTACCATTCCCCTGTCTAAAAACTGTTTATAGCTTCCCGTCCTAATCAAGATGAAAATCCAGGCTGTTATCTCAGACTGAGTTCCGCTTGTGTTTTCCAGCCTCCTGTCCTGCTTCTCTCTGCCTTGCAGTGTATACTGGAGTTCTCCATATCCACGGCTCCACATACCCACCCTGCAGGCTCACACCTCTTATGTGCACGTACTGTCTACCCTTCTGTAACACCCCATCTCCTTTTCTGTGCTTGGCCAACTCCCACTCATTGTTCAAGACTCGTTTCCCTTAGGAAGCTGTATAAATTAGAATTAAATTTGGTTGCAAGTGACAAAAAATAACAGTGGCTTTGCTGCTGCTCTGGAGTGAACATGAGGAAGATAGGGCAATTTCGAGGTCCATAGAGAGGAATATCAGATGCTCCCATAATCTGTTCTTGGAACAACTGTCATTTAACTGGGACTGGCAAACCTCAGCTTGATCTTTCTTAGATTTTTGAGACTACAATGTTGTTGCTGCCTGGTATGTGCCTTCAGCTCTAGGGGATTGAAAAGTCATATGTTTTTGCTTTGTTTTGCTTCAAATTTTGTGCTGACCCTTGTTTTAGATTAATTCATTAGTTCATTAATTCATTCAATGATGTCTGATTCACATGCTAGTTCACATACTTACTATATAAAAAGCCTATTTCTTCTGGCTTAATCATCAGAGTTGCTGAAAGTGTAGAATAGCAGATCAATTATCCCTCTGAAACCTCTCACATTCTTGAGATGAATTATGCATAGCATTTATTCTTTGCTCATTCATTTGATTATTTTTTAAAAAGTAATTATTGAGTGTTTGTCACTTGCCGGGCACAGTGCTTAGTGCTCAGGATGCAGAATAAAAGACGTTCCTTGTCCTGAAGGAGCTGCAGTCTAGTGTCACGGCAGGCAAGGAAAGTGACAGAGAGGAGTGTAATGCGTTCTCAGATCAAGGTACGCCCGAGTGTTATGGAGTGCAGAAGGGGGCGTGGGATTGAGACTCAGAGTCAGGGAAGAACCTGAAAAGAAAGTGACGTCTGAACTGAGGGATGGATGAGAGCCCTAGGCGTCAGCAGGAAGCCAAAGTGGGGTGAACCAGGGGCAGCTTGATGAGAATGGAGCTCTCCATAATTTCCAACAACCCTAACTCACACCATCCCAAATAAATATACAATAAAATAAAAAAAAACAATGTACTTGGGAGGTAACACTACTTTATTACAAGTTCCCTAATCTCCATCACCCCCACCCCAAGTTACTCCAAATAAATCTAAAATACCAGTTCCCCAATTTCAGCTAGATTCCCACCTGGATCCCCACCTCCAGAGATTTCTGGAGGTGTCACTACCCTATATCCTCCACCCCACTCCACCCCTCAAACTCGTCTCTATCCTTGATACCTACAGATCTGCATCATCCTTGGGCTCATCTAAAGAAAATAATGAGGGATGGGCAGAGCTGAAGGACAAGGTGAGGGAAGAGGGAAGAGGCTTTGGGATGATAAGGACCAGGCCAGAGTGGGGATGACTGCTGCACGTGTCTGCTGGTATTAAGGGTCGTAAGAGTCTGCCTTGTACCTCAGAAGAACTCTGTCTCTGCCTGTGGTGGAGGTATAGAGGATAAAGTGAGGGTCTTATTTACTAGCCAAGGAGTTATGGAAATCATCCAAGTGGGTCTTGCTGGGGGCTATTGTGATGGTCAATTTTATTTGTCGACTGGACTAAGTGATGCACAGGTAGCTGGTAAAATGTTATTTCTGGGTGTGTCTGTGAAGGTGTTTCTGGAAGAGATTAGCATTTGAATCAGTAGACTGAGCCAAGAACACCCACCCTCACCAACATGGGCAGGCACCATCCAATCAATCCATTGAGGACCTAAATGGACAAAAAGGCAGAGGAAGGCTGAATTTGCTCTTTCTGTTTGAGCTGGGACATCTTTTGCTGCCCTTGTACATCAGCACTCTTGATTTTTGGGCCTTTGGACTTGGACTGGTACTAACCCAACCCCCCCATCCCACCCCAGTTCTCAGGCATTCAGACTCGAACTTTGGACTGAATTACACCATGGGCTTTCCTGGGTGTTCAGCTTGTAGGGAGCAGGTTGTGGAACTTCTCAGCTTCCATAATCATGTGAGTCAATTTCCATAAAGAATCTCTCTCTCTTTCTCTCTCTCTCCTGCTGGTTCTGTTTCACTGGATAACCCTGATTAACATAGCTATGGTGAAGAGGGAACAGAGTTGGGAGATATCATATTATTTATTTTATAACATTCTTTTCTTCTGATTATAAAAGAAAGACATATTCATTCTACAAAATTTGGAAAATATAGAACATTATAAAAAAGAAAAAAATTACCAGAAATTTCAACACCTAGGATAAGAGCTGTTCACGTTGTAGAATATTTTTCCAGTATATTTTTTATGCATATTCATATGAATTATATATGTTACACGTCTATCCTATATAATCAAGATCCAATTTATGAACAGTTTTCTCTGGTACTTTTTTATTGTGATAAGATATACATAATATAAAATTTACCATTATAACCATTTTTAAGCATACAGTTCTGTGACATTAAATACATTTGCACTGTTATGCTTTCCCAGTACTTCTTGAACTCTTTCTACCTATCTATAGACAATGGTCCTCCTTTAATTTGAGAAAATTCTCTTCTAGCATATCTTGATTATTTCTTTGGTTCCATATATTGTATGTGTAAGAGTGTGTTTTAACCAACATGTCACACCTTGAATCTATATTCTGAGAAGAGTACAGCAATATGGGTTCTAGTGGTTTCTTTATTCTTACCATTTTGGGCTGCTTCAGAATTTAGGTGTTTGGTTTGATAAGGGTGATGACCTTTATTTTGGAGACAGATCAACAAAATGCTCTGCAGGTAGACCAGGGACTTAGTATGCAGAAGGCTTTTGGTAGCCTACACAACCAGAGCCCCACGTGGTAGGAGTGAATGTCCACAAGCAAACATGTCCTTGCTTTCCCAGGTCATTTGTGGAGAAAGAAATATCATCTCTCAACAGAGAACCGTTCCTCTGCTTGATTATGCGTGCATCCTGGCATCTGGAATTCAATGGACTGTTCTGCCTTAGGGCCAAGACACTAGAAAGTGGTTGGGAACATCAGATGTGACTCAATCTTTCACAATGGCACTGAAGTGGACACAACAACACTCAGTTAACAGGCAGCAGCCTCTGGGGGATGATGATGCAGGCTGGACACGTGTGCGGGTGTGAGTGTGGGAGAGGGCTGGGCTGGGGATTTTTATGAGGGTATTTCAGTGCCTGGCTCCGTGCTGGTCATATGTTTATTGCTTAACTCTAAGAAGGACATTTCCTTACTGTGAGTCTGATTGGAACTGATTTTCAATGAACTGTTTATTTTGATCTTCTTTCTTAGTTTTAATAGGTTGTTAGCAAAATCAGCTTAATGCTGGTTGTATACATTGACTAACTGCTTTGTTGATAATAAAAACACAAATGTTAAATATGTGTGTGTTACAGAGACAGTTAATTATTGTAAGTATATTTATACTAGAGGGCTAGATCAACAATATGTTGGGAAGGAAGCTTTTTTCTTTCTTTTTTTAAAATAGGAAGTAAATTTGATATTCAGGAGGCAGTGTGGTAGACTGGGAATACTCCTCTCTACTTTTTCTACTCATCCTGCAAGGTTTGATTGAACTATCCACTCCTCTGCAAAGCCCCATGCAGTCTTCCCAAACTCCATCATGGTTCCCTCCTCGGTGTGGCCACAGACTTGTGCATGTTCTCGTGGCGCTGCTCACGGCATTGCACATAGCTGCACATTTACCTGAGGCAGGGAAAGCGACCCTTATTTATCTTTGGCACATAGTAGAAGCTCAATAAATTCTGATTAGATTATTATTTAAATTTTAAAAGTAATAGAAGATTTAATGTTTTTGCTCATTTTACAAGTAACCCGGCTTATTGAGATGGAATCAGTCAATAAAGTTGAAAGTGAAATCACCCTCAGCCTACCACTAAGAGATAACCACTATGACTATTTTAGGATATTTATCTCCAGATCTTTTTCTATGTATATATGAACATAGAGGTAGATATTTTTCTAAATAAAAATGGGATCACACTATAGCTCCTTCTTTGTAAGATGCTCTTTTAACTCAATATGCCATAGGCATCTTTCTATGTGAATGAATATGGAGCTAGACCATCGCTTATTTAACCAATCACCCCAGGTTGCACTTTTAGGTTATTTACAATTTTTTCCACTACTATAAATAGTACTGGGCTAAATATCCCTGTATACGCATCTCTGTGCCCTGTTTCGGTTCTACTTACCCAATCACTCTTTTAAAAAATCTGTTAGGTTATTGCCAATATTTTCCTACTACCATAGATAATACTTGAGTAAACATCTTGTAGACACATTTTTGTCCCCTTTTCAATTATTTTCTTAGGTTAACTTCTTAGAAGTAACCTCTTTGGTTACCCATTGGTCAAAGGACATGTACCTATAAAAATTTGGGATACATATTCCCAAATTACCCTACAAAAACCTTGTGCCAATTTGCACAGGTATTTCTATTGTGTGAGGATTCCTCTTTCACCCTACTCTTGGCCACCCTGGGGTTTATGAATGTTTTAAAACTTGATTAGGTATATTTTGTGAACTGCTGTCAGGCTGAACCACAAATGGCACGGTTTCTCTAGGGAATTGTGTCCTACCTAAGTGGCCAACTTAGAAATAGCCTTTTTCCATATATGTGTGGTTGCCTGTGAAAAATACCCTGGCATCTTTCTTAACACCATTCACTAGAAAATGTACCAAGGTGTGAGATGGTTCCTCGAAGTTGGTTTAGTTACTGGGTAGCAAAGGACCACAAAAATACAGCCTCTTTAAGGGAGTCTTGCCCCATGCAGCCTCACGACAACACTCTCAAGTTGTTCTAGGGGATATTTATTGGGCATTAATGGTGTAAACAGGTCAGTGGATTTAGAACTATACCCAAGACCCTTTGAAAAGATTCAGGGCAGGAGATTCATTGATGAGGTCCCTCCAACTATGGCTTTTAATTCAGCAAATTATATTTAGACACCCGGCACTAGAAATATGTAGACAAATTGGAGAGAGTTCAGAGAAAAGCAATAAAAATGATGAAGGGAACCGAGGGACTGATTTACGAGGAGAGATTAAAGAAACCAAAAACACAGAGTCGGGACCCAGGAATGACTTCAGGGAGCATGGTAACAAACGGCAAATATTTGAAAGGTGTAAACCACCGAAGCGAGGACTTTCTTAGTCTGGTACCAAAAACATAAGTAATGGCAATGAGGTGAAATGAAAGAGAAGACTCGGACTTACTAACTTATTCAGCAGTGTCTCTAGAGAGAGGTTAGAAGTTTTGCAACTGGAAACATTTAGCAACAGACAGCACTCAGCCCCCCAAGGAGAGGATTCTAGACCGGAAAACAGGAAAATAGCCTCGCAGGTTAGATCATGCCAAACGTTGGAGCTCTTCCACGTCGTTACCTCATGGGGACCGTATAAATATACTGTCTTGGGTCCTGAAGGGAAAGTAATACAGCTCATCTCTTTTTCATTTCCTGACTTTCATGCCTGTTGAAGTTGGCAAGTTCAGTCGTGTTTGGACATACGCTTTTTCAATCAAGTCTCCCCACATGGTGTCTCAGCGACAGAGGTGGGCTGGAGCCGTAGTTCAGGTAGACACTGGAGATGTCCCCGGAGCCCTTCAGTGACTTTGAAATCGCCAAGGAGGACGGAGAGAGGCGCAGAGCAGCCCGGAGCGGAGCCCCCCCGCCCCCCGCCAGAGCTCCGCTCCCGTCGCGTCAGCCTCGTGGCTTCTGCCCGAAAGCTCATCCCATACGTACCAGAACGTAGAATTCACCAGAATAGCAGGTCCCAGGCGAGGCAGGGCAAGCAAGTGAGGGCCTGTTTGGGGGATACGGTCCTGATTTTGGTCTCCTTGCTCTGCTGTCCATCGTAGAAAGCTGATTTGCTTGGGTTTGCTCCAGCCAGTGCCAGTCATCCATGCAATGGGGAACGGAACAGTAAGGATAATTGAGCGATCACGCACGCACACGCACGCACGCACGCACGCACACGCTCCTATTGTTCAAAGCACTTTACCCCTTCAGAACAAGCCAATGAGTGTTTCGCAAGCGCCTGTCAGGGGCCCGACGCTCGCTGGGTGCTGTGAGGGAGGCCCAAGCAGGCTCCTTGGGTGACGGCCAGAATCCGGGCGGAGGCAACTAGAGGCAGTGCGCCCTGAGGCTGGCGGCCTGTGCCCGCGCAGGCAGGCACGCGGGAGACAGACGGCCCTCCGGCGCTCAGGTGAGGAGCGCGGGCTTTGGCCATGCATAAGGACGTCTCTGTTTGCTACCTGTGCCACTCTGGTCAAATTACTTAACTTCGCTAAGTCTCGATTCCTTCATCGGTAAAGGCAGAGGTAAGAACAGTACCTAGCTCGTAGGATTGTTGGGAGGGTTAAATAAATAAAACGTACGATGTGCTTAACCAGTCGCGTACAAAGTAAGCACTCAATAAATGTTAGCTATAATATCCCCTCTCCTTCCTGCATACACACCCATCTCAAATCCACGGGGACCTCCTGTGCCCCGGTGTGAGAAAGGGAGGGTGATCTTTACCTCTGGAGTTATTTCTTCTTTCTTTCTTTCTTTTTTTTTTGTAGAGACAGGGTCTCACTGTTGCTCAGGCTGGTCTCCAGCTCCTGGCCTCAACCCATCCTCCCGCCTTGGCCTCCCAAAGTGCTGGGACTATAGGCATGAGCCACCGCACCCGGCCTGAAGTTCTTTTCTTTACTTTTTTTTCTTTTCCTTTCCTTTCTTCTTTCTTTCTTCCTTCCTCCCTTCCTTTCCATTTTAAACATTAAAAAAAAAATTTCAAAGTATTATGGGGTACAAATGTTTTTGGGTACATAGATTGCTTTTGTATGCTTGAGTCAGGGTTAAAAGTGTGCAAACATGGATTCCCAGGGGATACATGAGTTCAGTGAAAAGTTTTACATTTTGGTTTCTTAATTACATTTTGGTTTCTTAATTTCAATATTTTATTGCTGTGTACATTAATGTTTCCATATTTTAAAAAACCTAATATAATCTGATTTTGGATCATATCTATGGCTATCTTATAACCAAGCACTGCCATTTAATTTTAGTGCCCACATTTTCTTCTAAGTTCATAACTGTGTTGAAGCCAAGTGATCACAGAAAGTGACAGCTTTAAACTTTCCCTTAAGCTGGGGTGTGAGCCCTCCCCCTTTTTTGTATGTTTCTCAAGTTTGAGAAAAACTGAGCAATGGTAAACACCATGGCAGGTAGGGGTGGGAAGATGGAAGGGCATTTATAGGACAGTCACAGAAGTACCTGCAAAAAGGAGAAAGTTCCAGAAATAGGAGGCACCATCAGGTAGCAATGAGCTGTGAGCCAGGCTGATTTGGGCTCAAAAACCAGCTCAGCCACCTTAGCTGTGACCTTAGAGCCTAGAGGCCATCATAGATAGGTGGGAATTGAGAATCATTTACGTGAAATCTGTTGCCCACCCACCTGCAGATATGGACTCATCCCCACTAATCACCGACATCCCTTCAGTGGTATAGCACAATGTAGGGGCAAAAGGAGTGGATTTTCAATGCCCTGAGAAAGACTTTGGCCAATGTACTATTTGGGCAAAAGTTGGGGGCAGCAGAGGCACTCCCAGAGTGGCTGTGGCCATGACAACATCACTCCCAATCTGCCACCATGAAGCAAAGATACTATGGAGAGGATAACTTCTGTAAAATACACACAGAATCAACAGGGGCTGGTCATTCACCTGCTGATAGGAGTGGCAGAAGAGGGTTTCTGGGAAAAGAGACACAATGCCCCATCTGAGAATGTCATAGGGAAGAAGGAAATCAGTTGTATAAAATATATAGTGTTAGGACTTGGAGCTCAAGCTTTGTAGATTTGGGGCACCTCATTGTAATGTTCCTGCCATGCCTGGCAGTCCTGGTGTACAATAATGTGAGTCTTGATTCCATGTGTTTAGTCACTTCTCCTCCATCTCCTAGAGCAGAAAGCACACCAGGTATGCTTGGTTCACCTTCTGGACCTGATCTCCCGTGGGATCCCAAGAGCTTCTCCTCCACTCTTGGACAGAGCACAGAGAAGAGCAAACTGCTGGTCGACTGAAACGTGGCCAGGAGGGCAGCAGCAGGTTTTAGAGGGAGACCAATGGATTAACCTAGTTGACTCTCAGTTTTCTCATTGGAAAAACAGGGGTAATTGTGAAGACAAGATAAAACCACCTAGTCCAGGCCCTGGACCCAATAACTTGTAGCTATCATCATAATTTAAATTCGGCACTGGATAGAGCAAGGCCTGGGGAAGCCTGACTTTCAGCCTAGGGAGCATAAGTAGAAGAAACTTCAGTTGCTCTGTCCTTGAGGCCTTTTAACCTCAGCTGGCTTCCCTCAGGGTCTCTAGAAATTAGATAACTGTTTCTTACATCAGTCACCTGTATGCACCTGCGGATTTTGCTTGCAGGGCATGAAAGTATCTAGGAGAAAAGGCCATACTCAGTGGCCAGGGACCAGCTACGCAACTACTTGGTCTCGGAGCCAACCACCATATTATTAGAAAGATAGGCTCAGGAGAATTCTGTTCTGCGAACCCTCACTTATGGAGAACAAGGGAGGGTCAGCTCAGGCTTTAAATTCCCCTTTTCTACTCTTTACCTTTGGGCTTACTCTGCATTGGTACTTCCATGATACAATGGAAATATAGAAGGAGGTGAGCACCCTATGCATAGCTGTGAGGAAAATCTTTGCTGCCATTGGCTCAATTACAGTTACATTGCATGGTGGGTTAGGTGGAATTTAAGCCCACTTGGGAATATTCAGAGAGGAAACTACACTGACCCGGAGAAGCAATAAGAAGATACAGAGCACCTGACTAAAGAGTCCTTCTTTACGTACTTGCCTCCCCAAACCAAGGCTCATGGGCTTTGGGGTAATCTTATGTCCCTTGAGAAAAATAAAAACATTTTTCACAGTCGAGTCTACCTCTGGGGATTGCTGGTACTATTGCCAGGAGGACCAACTCGGAGAACCATCCACTCTGCCTCCTGTTCTTCAACCCCTCTGAGTTAAACTCAGGATAGGGGAGATGTGAGCCTGCGAGGGATGCTGAAGCTCGCTCCTGTAGTAATGGCACCTCAGGTCCAGGAAGTATGAATGGAATCTTATGTGGGCACAGCTGGCTCTGAAGTCTGAGTCAGAAAAGCAGGAACTAGATTTTCTGTAACCTGAGTTCTTCTAACTATTTAAGGGATCTGAAAAGCTTGAAGTTAATGCATCTCAGTGGTCTTATTAGCTGCTTTGTGGAAGCAGACAGGCACATTTCCAGGAGTGATCAACAGTGAGAGATGGAAGAAGGGAGGGTGGATGTGGGAACTCTCTGTACCTTCTGATTAATTCTTCTGTAAACCTAAAACCGCATTTAAAAAATAAAGTTTATTAGTTTAAAAAAAGAAAAAGAAAGAAGGAAAAACTACAATTGGTACTGTTCACTTTAAAAACTACTGATCATTTGTCTGTATTTGCCCCTTTTTTCATTGGTACTGGGCCAAAAATCATTTTATAATTTAAAAAAATATTACATTGTATGTAAAAAAAAAAAATGGGGGGGTGGGATAGAAGGATGGTTCAGTGATTGTCTGGCTCCTGGTGGGGCCTCTGAGGTGGAGATGAGCCTGGAGCCTGACACATAAGAGATACTCACAAAGAGTATCTCATAAGAGATAACACAAAATGAATGAATGGGCAGATAAGCAAGTAAGGGAGGTAGGCAGTCTTTGTTGGGACACATGGTCTTTCTAATACTATGCCTTGGGGCAATGCTGAGGTGCAGGCTGCCTCTGGGGACCAGGCTTGTCCCTTTCCCATAGCTCAGAAGCTGCCATCACCCACTCTATCCCTGGACTGCTTAGAACACAATGCCACTAACTTGGCTTTCTCTCATTATATCTGAAGACAAATGACCAGGCCTTTTTTGTCTTAAGGATTTTGCTGTCAATTGCAGGGGAATAGAAGCAAATAAGAATTTCTTTCTCTAAGCTATTAGAATATTAAAAAAATTCTTAGTGCCCTGGGTCCTGGCATATAGTTTTTACCTTGCATCTGCATTGGCAACTGTGTGGCCCTTTGGTCTCCAGTGTTTGGCCTTTATTTGCTGTCACATCACCCTTCTTACTGTCTAACATTATCTGTGCTCTTGATTATTGCCTGCCTCGTTTTCTCTGGACATAAACTCATTGAGAGAAGGCTGCTGCCTGTCTTATTCCCACTCTATCTACAGAGCTTAAAAGAGGACCTCTGCTATAGTGGGTGCTCTGGTTGGAGAATGAATGAATGGAAACCCAAGAGTCAAAGCCAGTTTGGATAAGAAACTTGAACCTGAGTTGGGGCTGTTAGCAGCACTCAGACACATTCAGCGGGCAATTGGAAATATGGATATCCAACTTATTCATTCATCCAAAAATTATTACCTAAGCATCTACTATGCACCAGCCACCATGTGGGTGCTTTAAATACAGACTTGGATTTCAGCCTCAGATGTCCTAGGAATCGAAGCTCCAAATCAAGTTCTCAACTTCTGCTGCCAATTTGCTATGTGGGTTGGACCAAATCACTTAACCTCTCTATGTACAGAGTTGGTTAGCTGATATTCCATCACCTACCAGGGCAGTTGTAAGGATTAATTGGCATTTATAGGGTGCTTTGAGATCCAGAGATGAAAGGTCCCCTGCTTCTGCCAAATCGCATGATTACAGTAGTGTGGTGGGATAAACGATTTAGAGCTTAAGAAGGACTTTGAAGATGAAAAGAGACTAAGTCTTATTATGATTTCTCTTAGCTTCTAGGCAGTACTGACCTCGAGGTTTATGTGCCCCTGAGTCTTTCTGGCACCACTGGGATTCTGTTTTTTTTTTTCTTGTCCTTCCCAAGAAGTTACACTGGCCCTCAAATTTTTTATTTTGCATAGTTCTTAAAAGAAAAATTAAAGGCAGCATCCTGCTTTATAGAAACACAACTTCAATGAGCCTAGGGCTAAGGAAGGAGGAGGAAGGCACGGAATGGATTTTTCTCTGACACTCTTGCTCCTGGATTGTGTTCCATTGCCCACTGACTGTTGGTACCAATGAATTCTATTGAAAGACAGAGTAACTCCCTCAACAAAATAAAGCCAAATAGTAACTAATCCAAAGTATGGCTTGAGGCATCAATTTGTTTGATGTTAGATTTAGAAAATATGTTCAGAAACAAAGTCTCTGAGGACATATGAAAACTGCCTCATATGAGAGACAAAATATTTACCTGTATCCCATGCCTTTCTGGAGTTTCCATCACCCTTGGAGGCCCATAAGACCCCAACTCTGGAGGTTGAAAGATTCCCCTTGGTACTGCAGGGCCCCTGACAATCTCCCTCTGAGTTGTCAGGACTCTGGGGGAGGCCTCAACTGGGATGGACCTAAAGCCAAGGACCATACCTTGGAGGGAGGTTTGGGGTCACAAAACCTGTATGGGACCCACCCTAGATAATATCACTTGAAAGGAGTCTGCTCTGTCCTCATTTTTCAAAGCCCACTTGGGACAGAAAATTTGAGATGAATGTTAACGGTATTCAGAAAAGAGGATATGGTGCAGTACCCTAAGGCTTCCTTCTCACTCAGCCCTTCAGTGTAGGCCTGCACAGGAGGGTGTAGGGCTTAGGTGGTGGGTGCCCTCTGATTTCCACCTGGCTGGGAGGTTTTGCTGAAGACATTTACGTGGTGTTCCTGAGATAGAAGGTCTTGATCCTGGAAGCAGTATACCCAGATGGGACCTGATCTTGATTAGATTTGTAACTCTGTTCGAAAGAAACCTACAAAACCAGAAGGAGTTTTCAGTTTCTCAATGTCAGAAGGGAAGTAAAACTTATCTATATTAGCTCTTTCAAAACCTGACTGATGGACAGAAATAGTTTACTTTATTGGCTGGTCTTGATCCTTTCCCACGTCCCATATCGCTTCCCACTTAATTTGCTCAAGTCTGTGGGTCTCTTTTTATTGTATTCTTTTAGAGTGCACACTAGTTAGTAGCAGCCGGGAGGTGGGGCATGATTTCACTGATACACTGCCCCACTTTCTAGCATATTTACAGGTGAATGAGGGTTTGGCTTTTGAAAAAAACGGAACACAAAGCACGTGCAACTTAAGTCAACAACGACACAACAACGCAGAGTCTCCCTGAATCCATTTCTGGGAATACCTATCACTGTATAAAGCTCACTATAGTGCTCTGCTTAAAGGAAAAGCTGCAATTCTGTGCTTTGCCACAATGCATGGGCACTTCTGGCCAGAACAATTTTCTCTGAAGGGTGTGTATCTGTGTGCCAAGTAGAGAAAGCACCCATAAACCAGTGAGAGTGATTCCGAGAAGAAAGTTTTCATCTATGATTTCAAAGTCTTTTCGTAATTCACAAACAGGCAGGCCATTCTGTAACATAATTGAGTTTCCATTTCTAAACAGTGAAATAATAACATAGTAGTTTGATCCAAAATTCTGTCTCAGAATGTCCCATTTCTTGGCAGTTATTTTAAATGGCACAATTGAGCTTTATTGGATTTGGGGAATATTTCCCTTTCTCTATCCTGTGCTTTCTGAAGTCATAAGATTGCTTGATGAAAGGTGCCTTGTGAAAATATTGTCTTATTTTAAGAAAATATTATTCAACTTTTATGGTGTATCTGTTCTCAGTATTTGCGTTTATATATTGCTCTGGGCATATCTAGAGTTGTGTGATTTTTAAGCACAGTTTCTATATATTTATTATTACATTGTTTTTATCATCTCTGAAGATTGTTCCCAGTAGTCTTCTATATATCTTGTTTTTGTTATGTCTGATTCTAATTTTATCCAGGGACGGCTGTGGTTTGATGAGTTTAAATCATAGGAAGGACATGTGCCAAATTAAAGGCTTGTTGGTCATTTTGTTTTTTGTTTTTTTTTTGGATGTTGGGTATTTAACCCTCTCTTCTTACTGAGGAGAAGTAGGTTTTCATAAGAATGTGTATTTAAAAATATTTTTTATGCATGACTTCTGAAGAAGTCTGAAAATGCTCAGTGCAGGAAAGGGCTGGGGGATCACATGCATGAGAAACATAAAAATGAAATATTAATATGACCAGGCACCAGCTTCAAGGTGTTTGTTCTCCAGAAAATAAATGCTGCCACATTCATTTCTGTAAGCCCACTGTCTATCGTAGTTGATCTCTCTGGCTTCATTGTTTAATTATAGGCCTAAGGAGTGACTGGAGTGGGGGGCATCTGGTCTTACAATTGATTTTGTTTATTGGCTGTGGTCAGGTTGGAGACCTCTGGGAACCAGGCAGTTTCCAAGAATAGCAGATTTTAGATGTTTCTGATTCGCCTTATTCAAAGAACTGGTTCTTTCACTAGAGTTCAGTAGCTGCTGACTGTCCACAGGTGTAGCACACTGAATGTCATTATCCCTTATGGGGAGTCTACCAAAAAATTATCTGGGCACTCAGAAGAAAATTCCCCAAATTAGAGTTGGAGTGGGAAGCATGGTTTGGCTAGCCAGCTAGGCTCGACAGCATCTTAGAGTTGGAATCTTAATTTTGAGTTGAATGATAAAATACAAGGGGTCCGATATCTTTTGGAATCATAAGCAACATTTTGTGTGGCTGTGCATTTTTCTGGGGAGAGCGTGAATAGGTTTTATGAGATTCCCCCAGACAGCCACAACCCTGAAAGTTGAGAACTTTTTCTTGGGCAGCTGACTCAGTCTTCCTGTGCTGTGGATCAGCACCTGCAGTCTCTTATACAGGCTCTCTGCCAGGGAGGAATGCCAACCCCCCTCCCTCCCCCCGAGCATTATGCTGAGGCACTGAGAGCTTGAATTGGAGAGCAGGAGCCACACTCAGGTCCCCAGAGGCTGTGGCAGGTGGTATAAGTGGGTGAAGCGAGACTAGGGGTAGGATGGTGACCAGAGAGGTGGACCCCTTTCCAAAGGAGAAGGTTTTACCTTCTCCAAGGTAAGTTTTTGCCAAGTAACAATGCAGCCCACCCTCCAGATGTTTAGGTATCTCCAAGTGGTTAAATGTCAGCAACCACTTCGAAATTTAAAAAAAAATTTCAGAATATTATGGGGATACAACACTTTGTTTATATATATTGTCCATGCACTGCCAATGTCACAGCTACAATTGTGGACATCCCCCAAACTGTGTGCCCGGCATCCATTCAGTGAGAGTTTTCCCATCCCTCCGCCCCCCTCCTGCTTGCCCGCCCCCTGATGAATATTATTGCCATGTGTGACATAAGTATTGATCAGTTAGTACCAGTTTGATGGTGAGTACCAGTGGTGCTTGTTTTTCCATTCTTGTGACACTTCGCTTTGAAGAATGGGCTCTAGCTCCATCCAGGATAATAACCACATGTGTTAATTCACCGTTGTTTTTTATTGCTGTGTAATTCTCCATGGTATACATATACTACATTTTATTAATCCACTCATGTATTGATGGGCACCTGGGTTGTTTCCACATCTTTGCAATTGTGAATTGTGCTGCTATAAACATTCGCATGCAGATGTCTTTATTATAGAACGTCTTTTTTTCCTTTGGGTAAATATCCAGTAGTGGGATTGCTGGATCAAATGGTAGTTCTACTTTTAGTTCTTGGAGGTATCTCCATATTACTTTCCATAGAGGTTGTACTAATTTGCAGTCCCACCAGCAGTGTATGAGTGTTCCTATGTGTCCGCATTCCCGCAAACATTTATTGTTTTGGGACTTTTTGTTATGAGCCAATCTTACTGGAGTTAAGTGATATCTCATTGTGGTTTTGATTTGCATTTCCCTGATGATTAGAGAAGTTGAGCAATTTTTTATATGCTTGTTGGCCATTATTCTGTCTTCTTTTGAAAAGTTTCTGTTCATGTCCTTTGCCCATTTTTTCAAGGGGTTGTTTGATTTTTTCTTGTTGATTTTCCTAAGTTCTATATAGATTCTGGTTATCAGCCCTTTATCAGATATGTAGCATGCAAATATTTTCTCCCATTCTGTAGGTTGTCTGTTCACTCTAGTGATAGTTTCCTTGGCTGTGCAGAAGCTTTTTAATTTGATCAGGTCCCATGTATTTATTTTTGTTGCTGCTGTGATTGCTTTGGGGGTCTTCTTCATAAATTCCTTGCCTAGGCCAATGTCCATAAGAGTTTTTCCAACATTTTCTTCTAGAATTCTTATGGCTTAATATCTTGGGTTTAAATCTGTTATCCATTGTGAGTTGATTTTTGTGAGAGGTGAGGGGTGTGGGTCTAGTTTCAGTCTTCTACATGTGGCCATCCAGTTTTCCCAGCACCATTTATTGAATAGGGAATCTTTTCCCCAGTGTATGTTTGTGTGGAATTTGTCAAAGATCAGATGACAGTATGAGGTTGGTTTTATATTTGGGTTCTCAGTCCTGTTCCATTGGTCTATGTCTCTGTTCTTGTGCCAGTACCATGCTGTTTTGGTTACTATAGCCTATAAAATAGTTTTATATAGTTTGAAGTCAGGTAGATAGATGCCTCCCAATTTGTTCTTTTTGCTTAAGATTGCTTTGGCTAGACGGGGTCTTCTCTGGTTCAACACGAAGTGTAGAATTATTTTTTCTAGATCAGCAAAAAATGATGTTGGTATTTTGATAGGGACTGCATTGATTCTGTAAATCACTTTAGGTAGCAAAGGCATTTTTACAATGTTGATTCTGCCTACCCAAGAGCATGGTAGGGTTTTCCATCTGTTTACATCCTCTGCAATTTCTTTTCTCAGTGTTTTGTAATTCTCTCTATATAGGTCTTTCACCTCCTTAGTTAGATATGTTCCTAAATATTTAATTTTCTTTGGTGCTATTGTGAAAGGTATTGCATCTTTAATTTGTTTCTTGGCTTGACTGTTATTAGCATATGTAAAGGCTATGGATTTGTGTGCATTGATTTTGTATCCTGAGACTTTGCTGAATTTATTTATCAATTCCAGTAATCTCTTGGTTGAATCTTTGGGGTTTTCTAGATATAATATCATATCGTCCATGAATAGTGAAAGTTTGACCTCTTCTGCCCCCATTTGGACACCCCTGATTCCTCTCTCTTGTCTCATTGCTCTGGCAAGAACTTCCAGCACTATGTTGAATAGAAGTGGAGATAGTGGGCAACTTTGTCTGGTTGCAGTTTTAAGGGGGAATGCTTTCAATTTTTCCCCATTCAGTATGATATTGACTGTGGGTTTATTGTATATGGCTTTAATAATTTTGAGGTATGAGCCTTCTATGCCTATATTGTTAAGAGTGCTTATCATAAAAGGGTGCTGAATTTTGTCAAAAGCCTTTTCTGCATCTATTGAAAGGATCATATAATCTTTGTTCTTGCTTTTATTTATGTGGTGAATTACATTTACAGATTTGTGTATGTTGAACCATCCCTGCATCTCGTGGATGAAGGCCACCTGATTGTGATGAATTATTTTTTTGATGTACATTTGAATTCGGTTTGTTAGGATTTTATTGAGAATTTTTGCATCTATATTTGTAAGGGATATTGGTCTGTAGTTTTCTTTTCTTGTTGTGTCCTTTCCTGGCTTTGGTATCAAGGTGATATTGGCTTCATAGAATGAGTTTGGGAGGATTCCATCCTTCTGGATGTTTTTGAATAATTTCTGCAGTATAGGCACCAGTTCTTCTTTGTAGGCTTGGTATAACTCAGGTGTGAACCCATCTGGGCCAGGACTTTTTTTGTGGGAAGATTTTTTATTACTGCTTCAATTTCGGTGCTTGATATTGGTCTGTTTAGGAATTCTATTTCTTCCTGGTTGAGCCTAGGGAGGTAGTATGTTTCTGAGAATTTGTCCATTTCTTCCACATTTTCGTGTTTGTGGGCATAGAGATTTTTGTAGTATTCGAAAATGATGTTTTGTATTTCCATAATATCAGTTGTGACCTCTCCTTTTTCATTCTAATTGAGCTTATTAGAGTCCTTTCCTTTCTGCTTCTGGTCAACCTGGCAAGTGGCCTGTCTATTTTGTTTATCTTTTCAAAGAACCAACTTTTCGTTTTATTAATCTTCTGTATTGTTTTTATGTTCTCAATTTCATTTAATTCTGCTTTGGTCTTGGTTATTTCTTTTCTTCTGCTGGCTTTAGGATTGGTTTGCTCTTCCTTTTCCATTTCCTTAAGATGATTCATTAGTTTACTGATTTGTGACCTTTCTGTCTTTTGGATGTGAGCATTTAAGGCGTTAAGTTTTCCTCTCAGGACTGCTTTTGCTGTATCCCACAGATTTTTATAACTTGTGTCCCCATTATCGTTTAGTTCAAAGAATCTTTTGACTTCCATTTGAATCTCCTCCTTGACCCAATAGTCATTCAGCAACAGATTGTTTAATTTCCATGTGTTTGGATGAAGATGTGCGTTTCTGTTGGAATTGATTTCTAATTTTATTCCACTGTGGTCTGAAAAGATACATGGTATGATTTCTATTTTTTTGAATTTGTTGTGATCTGTTTTGTGGCCTTGGATGTGATCAATTTTAGAGAAAATTCCATGAGCTGATGAGAAGAACATGTATTCAGTGTTATTTAGGTGGAGTGTTTTATAGATGTCAGTTAGGCCCAAATATGCTAGAGTCCTGTTTAGGTCCATTGTTTCTTTGCTTATTTTCTGTTTGGAGGATCTGTCCAGTTCCATCAGTGGGGTGTTGAAATCCCCTGCTAGTATGGCATTGCTATTTATTATGTTGTCTATATCAAGCAATATTTGCTTTACATATCTGGGTGCTCCTGTTTTAGATGCATAAATGTTTAGGATTGTTAAATCTTCTTGTAAGATTTTTCCCTTCACCACTATATAGTGTCCACCCTTGTCCTTCTTTACTTTTGTTGCTTTAAAGTTTACAACATCTGAAATAAGGATGGCTACTCCAGATTTCTTTTGGTTTCCATTAGCCTGGAAAATTGTATTCCATCCTTTCACCTTGAGTCTGAATGCATCCTTGTGTGTAAGGTGTGTTTCCTGGAGACAGCAGATACTTGGCTTGTATTTTTTAATCCATCAGCCAGCCTGTGTCTCTTCAATGGGCAATTCAAGCCATTCACATTTATTGAGAGAATTGATAGTTGGGGTAGATTTCTGTTTATTCTGTTGGGTAGTTTCTTGTTCTGTTTTACCTCTTGAGTCATTGTGAAATCTGGGTTCTGGAATTTTAGCTTTGGGTAGTTTTACATTGGTGGGTGTCTGTTGTGCTGGTTAGTGTACAATGCAGTTCTAAGCACTTCTTGCAAGGCTGGTCTGGCTTTGCAAATTCTATCAGTGGTTGCTTGTCTGGAAAAGTCTTTATTTCTCCCTCATATAAGAAGCTTAGTTTGGCGGGATACAGAATTCTGGGTTGGCCTTTATTTTGTTTTAGGAGACTGAGGATGGCTCCCCATTCCCTTCTGGCTTGTAAGGTTTCAGCTGAGAAATCTGCAGTTAATCTGCTAGGTTTCCCTTTGTAGGTTACCTGCTCTTTTCGCCTTACAGCTCTGAGGAGTGCCTCTTTTGTGTTTACTTTGGTCAGTCTAATAATATGTGGCACGGCAAATGCCTTTTCATGTTCAGTTTCCCAGGAGTCCTGGGTGCTTCTTGTACTTGGATATCGAGATTCCTGGCTAGGCCATGGAAATTTTCCTCTATTATTCCTTCAAATAGATTTTCCAGCTCATGCGAATTTTCTTCCTCTCTCTCAGGGATGCCTATGATCCTTATGTTTGGCCTCTTTGTATAATCCCACATTTCTTGTATGCTTTGTTCATGCCTCTTGCTTTTGTGTTCTTTCTCTTCAACTGATTTATTTAGTGCATAGGCATTGTCTTCTAGCTCTGAAATTCTTTCCTCTGCGTGGTCCAGCCTATTCTTAAGGCTTTTCACTGTGTTTTGTGGATCCTTGAATGCTTCTTTCATTTCTAGAATTTCTATTTGATTTTTCTGTAATATTTCTATTTCTTTGGAAAATTTTTCATTCATGTCTTGCATTTTTCTTGTGGTTTCTTTGTGCTGGGATTCAATTTTCTCTTGAATTTCATTGAGCTTTCTTATAATCCATAAACAAAATTCCTCTTCTGTCATTCTACCCATTTCATTTGAGTTGGTATCCATTGCTGAGGAACTGATGATTTCTTTTGGGGGTGAATTTTCACTCTGATTTATCATGTTTCCTGAGTTCTTTTGCTGATTTTTTCTCATCTGGCCTCTTGGTCGAGAGCTGGGGGTGTTAGGGCTAGTTTATGGCCCTGTCTCCAAGCCCCTGAGGCTCGTTCCTTGGCAGAGCCAGGGAGAGGAGTAGTGGTCTGTATTGCCTTACGTGTATTTTAGCAAGTTTGGTGGCTCTTGGGTTACCTCTGACCTGTTGTCTTCTCCTCTTCTTGGTGGAGTGTAGTGAGATTGTCCTCCCAGCTTGAGCTCCAAGCTGGTAGATTGTACTTGAGGGTATGAATCCACAGCTCCCTAATAGCTAGGTATTCTGTTGTGTCTGTGGCAGACTCTGATCCCCCAGGTGGGGTATGCGAAAGCTCCAAGCTTTGGGAGGGGCCTTGTAGCTCCTAGGGGTTACTTTGACCCTGTTCCTCCTGAGGTGTGGGTACAAACAGAATTGCTTTTGGCTGCAGTGTGAGAACTGAATTAGAAAAATTCTATACACCTCAGAGGTTGCTTATCTAGCTGCGTGTGTCTGTCCCTCTGACATGTGTCTCCACATGACACTGGCTGATAGGAGGATCTCCAATTGTGCACCCCTTTTCCACCATTCGACCCCAAGGCAAGGCAGGTGGGCATCTCTATCCCCAGAAGTCTCAGCCTGGGGGATGTTCCCACGGCGGGGGCGGGGGGGGGAGGGAATAGTGGCCACTGGAGGCACTCTTGGATGGAGCGAAATTCCCTAATAAAGTGGGCAGGGTTACGGGGAGCTGCTCTGGTTCAGCCTGTGGCTCTTGAGGCATTCGATTGCCATGGGAATCGGTACTTATACGAAATGACATATCTCTGGGGTACAGGAGGGCTAGGACCTGAAGAGCGGGCACTAGGACCAGCACGTAGCAGACTCATAGGAGGCCAGAGCTGGGGTAGCAGGAGCGGCTGGATGGGCTGCAAACTGTTTCCAGTACACAAAGGTTCTGTCACTACAGTTCCAGGATCTCGTCCCACCTAGAACCCACAGATGCAGCTGTCCCTGGCTACCAAGGGCGAAGCCTGTCTCGCCCCAGCGGAAGAGCCCCCCGGGCCGGGGCGGAGCTAGAGACGCGGCTCACAGCTCCAGGCAGGAGGCTTTAAAGATGGCTGCTACTGCCAGCCTGGCGCACAGCAGGGCTCAGATCGCGCCCATGAACGCAGCTCTTCTCAACCGGCCTGGGTCCCGCGGAGACAATTGCCTGTCGCCTCTGAGGGTGTGTCCCGCTCTCCGTTCAACTCCTGTGGCCAGGTCCCGCTGACTTCCAGTGGCGAGGTGTCAGTCTGCGGATTCCCGCGCACTGTCCTGGGAAGCTGTATCTCTGCCCAGTCCCTACCTGGCCCTGAGCCGTCCCTGTATAGTGCAGCTGAGAGTTCCATATGGCTCTCACAATTGCTTCCTCTCTGCAGAGCCTGCTGTCTGGAGCAACAGCTTTGCCCCGACTCTGGGACTCTTGTCCCTGACTGAGTGGATGGGAAGTCTGTGGGGAAGGTGCATAACCGCTTGGGGGTCAGGTTGTGCTGCGCAGACCTGGCGACCGCATCCTTCCAAAGCTCTGGGCTCTATTGCACTCCCTGCGCGCTCCGGTCATTGTGAATGATTCTGTTACCTGTTTTCTTGGGCTGAGTGTCCCACGATGTTTCTCTGTAGTTCACAATGCTGTTTTCGGAGTGAGCGGTCTGCGCGCAGGCAGCCGATGGTGTTTTTCACCTCCTCCCCAGGGAGCGGTGAGGTGGGAGGACTCTATCAGACCGCCATTTTTTCCTCTCACTTCGAAATTTTGGAGAACACTGAACATATCCCACGAAAATGCTTACAGGGTAGATTTGTCTGTGATCCTTTTGGTTTATCATCTTTTTGCTGGAGGAGGCTCCCATGGCAAGTGAACTCAATGCCCCATTTTCATAACAGCTTCTTTTCTATTTTAAAATGAAATCCATAGATAATATAACACTTAATTTTTAAAAAGTGAATATGTTGCCTTAACTGTAATGCAAAGAAGGAACAGGAAAGAAACTTATAATAAAAAATGTGTATTTTAATATGTAAATGCTCAGGTGTGACTGGATTATAAGTGAAAAAAAAAAAAAAAAAGCCCTTATAAATTTCCAAAATGCTCCCTTGGGGTCAGGCTTGTCACCACCAAAAGCCACAATGCTAGTGGCTTCTTTCTCTGTAAATCCGATCTTGCCTCCTTGAGCTTTCCACTCGTCAATCTTAGCGCTGCCCTCTGGTGCCACATAGAACACATTTCGTTTTGCCTTTACAGGACAACCTTTCAAAAATATGAAAAGACTTTCTATCTTTCCTCTCACATTGTACACCGTCCTAATGCCCAGGTCTTTTCTTTTTTGGCCAAGCATTTCCAGTTCCTTCAAGTATTCCTGACATAGTTCACCTCCCAACAACCACTGTCATTCTCCTTTCATAAGCTTGGGACCTCAGCTCAGGCCTTAATCCATTCTGCATGGTAGGTCGTGTCTGAGCTGCCTTGCCTTTTCCTTCCTTACCCTCAACCAGGGAGCATTTATGAATACCTGTGTAGAATGCCTTGGATTGTGGTGTTTCATGTGGGAGCATTCTTGGTGTTCTGGTGACTTAAGAAACGAAGCCCTTGTTCTGAGGGTTGGGCTGCCCGCTGGACATTGCAGTACATTGAAGCAGGTGCAATTGCCAGGTTTGACTGTATTTGACCCATAGAATAAGCTCTAAACCTATTATTTTTACTAGTGCAGTTAACTGCAGCCACATCTCATTTGTTGGCTCATTTCGGCAGTTTCCTTTGTTGCTTTACATCACCTTCTGAGTGTTGATGTTGTCTGTGCAAAAAGTCAGCAGTTTTCCTAGTGCTCTGCTTTGCAGATGAGACCTTCAGTGGAGGCAGGGAACGCTGACGAAATCGTTATTTTTTGCTCTTTTTTCCTGATGGGCTGTTTCCATCTCTACATCAACTACGATGTGAAACTTGACCTTCTTTTTAAATCTACAACATGTTAAAACTGCTTACATTAAGAATTCATGAGTTTAGCACAGAAACAAAGTTGAATGATGGTTACCAGGGGTCGGGGTAGGGTGGGGTGGGGGAAATGGGGATGTTGGTCAAAGGGTACGAACTTGCAGTTATGGGATGAATAAGTTCTGGGGATCTAATGTACAGCATGGTGACTATAGTTAATAATAATATATTGGATACTTGAACTTACCTCTGAGAGTTGATCTTAAGTAATCTCACCACACACACACAAATGTAACTATGTGAGATGATGGATATGTTAATTAGTTTGATTATGGTAATCATTACATAATGAACACATATATTAAAATATCACACTGTACACCTTGAATATATACAAGTTTTATTTGTCAATTATACCTCAGTAAAGCTGAAAAAAAACCCCACAAAAACAAACGTAAAGAATTCGTAAGTTTAGTTTTTTGTTTTTGTTTTTAATTTTGGAGTATCAATAGGAGTTAACTACCTTGCAGAATATGTAGCCTTTCATCATCTCACTGTTGTTGTCCCTCATCTCTTCCTCTTTCCTTCCTCCTGGATTGCCCAGGATCCTTCAAAAATGCATTCGTCTTTGATGCAGAAAATTAAACTCTCATTTCTGAAGCTTTGGGCCTGCCAACATATGGGACCTAACCTGGGGAGAGGGGTGAAGCAGGGGAGAGATGAGTATTTCACTGAGCACCCCAGTCTTTGTTAAAATTATTTTTCAAAACAAAATATTTCCCCTCCTAAGATAGGTTCTCATGCCAGCTATTAATTATAAAGAAAGTATAATTATAAAGAAAATTATACCTTTTTTTGTTCCAATGCATTTGTATGCTTTATTCTATCCACCTGTGTGGAAGAAGTACACATTTATTATTTATTTGTGTTTTCTTCCCACACCCATTTATTGAGTGCGTGGTCTGTGCTAGGGAATGGGCTTAGACCTGTGTCTATGGGCTACACAGGTCTTACCCCAAGGAACTGGTGGCAGCAGAAAAGTAAACAGACAAGTCAACCTAGGGTGTTTTGATAGTGGTGTCATTGGGTGTTACAGATGCACAAAAGAGAACTATATAATCTGGTATCGAGAGATCAGGGAGTCGCTGGTAGACTGAACCAATCTTGAAAGATGAGCAGGAGTTAGCCAGGTGAAGGAGGAGGGGAAGAGAGTCGCAAGTAGACTGAGGAGCACGTGCAGATGGATAGCGTGAGACCTGAAGGGCATTTCATGGGAGATCAGTCCCAGGACATATATTAGTGACCTGTTGGGGATTATGGTAAGGGCTCTTCCTGGGAAAGCTCAGTACCCCTGACTGTCCCTCTGTCCTACAAGTAAAGGTCCATATAGATTACTGTGGCATTTCTTCAACAAAGCCTTTACCCTAGTATCATGAGATTTACTTTTCTCATTTTTCCATCGGATTGCTATCTTCCCGTTCCTGCTGTCTTGGCAGTACATAAGGAAATGGATATATGCGAATAGGCTCTTGGGAGATCTCATCTCTAAGTTAATAAAAATCAGGATTCTGGATTGTGGGTTTGCTCAAGGTAGAGCTCCTTTTTGTCATTCTCTTTTCTGAGGACTTGAAGTTGAGTAGATCTAGGTTCACATTCCAGTTTCACCATTTCCAGCTGTCTGACCTGGGGTAAATTATTTACAATCTCTGCATTTCCGTTTCCTTAGCTATATAAAATGGGAATAGACGAGTACCTACCTTATAGAGTTGTGGTGATGTGAGCTAGTACCTGGTACAGAAAAAGTATTCAACAAATGGTGGCTCTTGTCCTAATACTTGTTAGTACTTAAAATCCCGCTCATTGAATAGAGAGATAGTGGCTGTGGATTTTGTGCCTATGTAGGGACAAAAATGGTTGAGAATTGAGTAAATGGGAGGGGGGATGAAGAAAATCCCCTGAGAAAGATTGGATCTCTTCCTCTCTTTTTATCACCAAAATAAGAAAACGATAAAGGAAGTTGCCAGGCCTCAGTGTCTCCCTCTGCAAAATCAGAGTTGAGTTAAATGATGTTTTAAGTGCCTTTCAATCTATAACACTTCATTCACTTCAGTTTCCAGAATAATTGCTAATCAAGGGCTATAAATTATAAAGGTACAGGACTTCTAAGTTGTCCTTACATATTAGAGTACCTAGGAAGCTTTTTAAAAATCCTGGTGTCCAGATCCCACTCCAGACATATTAAGTTGGAATCACTAGGGGGTGGTCATTCTACAGGGCAGCGAGTTGAGGCTAGAATAGGAGTAGTGGTTAGAATAGGAGTTTTGCCTTTGATTTCAGCTTAGTGTCCTTTATAGGAAGCCACTGAAGTTGGAGAAGTAGATGTCAAAAGTTAATATTGCAAATTGCGTTTGCTGTTGTTTGTTTAAAAACTTTTGTTTTTCTCCTGAAGTGAATAATTAGGCTTTTTAGAGATGTATGTAATTGCAGCCTTTGAGTTTCCTTCACTAAAATATTCGTAGCATAAAGACGTGTGTTGCTAATTATGTTTTTAATTAGAATGGAAATGTGTGTAAAGCTCTTTCACAGAAATGTGTACTAAATCTGTTTCAGAGAAACTTACTTGTAAGACTTTTTTTTTTCCATTTAACCCAATTCTAATTCAGGCTTTGGCTTCCATTCAAGAGAAGCCACTACAATGAAATATTTTCTGACACTATGTGGAAATAGCTGTCCTTGATGTGTGTGTCCTTATTTGTGTCAGAGTTCCTAAAAACTCCCACAAATAAAATCTGTTTTTTTCAATGAAAAACATTCAAAATGGAAGAAGGATGTCTGTCATGTTGACCCCAAAATAGCAAGAACATAATGAGCCCAACATGGGAGAGGCTTTAAAGGCTCAAATATTCATGGGAAATACTTCTGGATTTTACTTCACTGTAAATGGAGGAGAAAATATAATGGAATTTTAGCATAACAATTTCTTAATGTGCATTTATTGAACTTCAATATGTGTGGTCTGTTAAAAAGAATTTCATAGGAGAAATTTAATAAATCATACATGTATATGTATAATTTTTAGAGGGATAATAACTATACAATTTGTTTAAGTTTGCTTTTTTCACTTATTGATATACAGTAGCCATTCATCCTTGTCAAAACCTATGATTTCTGCCATCATTTTAATGACCGTATAATATTCCTCATTATGGATATATCAGAATTTATTTAACCAATCCCCCATTTCTGAACATTTATGTTGTTTCTGACTTCTCCTGTTAAATAATGCTGCAGCGAACATCCTTGTTCATATATCTTCTTGTCTTTGTACAATTATTTCCTTAGGATGAATTCATACAAGTGGAATTACTGGGTCAAACAGTGTTCACAATTTTAAGGATTTTGATACAGATTGCCAAATTGTATTGAAGGCTGTATCAATTTACACTCCTACTGGAACAGTTATTTCTTATTCAGCAGATTCTTTCCAGCAATGCAGTGTTGTCATCGGCAGAGTGATTTGAAATCCGAAATAAAAATCTCCCCATATAATTCAGCAAATAATTTCCAAACTCTCCAAGCTCATTCTGCAAGGTAAAATGCTGGCAAAAGCTAAACACATATTGAAGCAACAAAAGTGGAGGCCAGCGGTGGGGGGGATGAAGAGAGAAAGACATGGTTGACAACGGGCTTGGAAGAAATTAATATTTTTTTACTTGCCGGTGCCTTGCCCCAACCTCTGGAAACAATGAGCTTCCTCCTAAAGAAAAGTTGGGGTCAAAAAGAAGGGCAAACTAGAAATTCCACTTAAAATTCCACTGGGTCTTGTGTTTGGGACTGGCAGCACTGAGGCATTCCAGATGGCTTTGTCCATTCTTTTGAACCCACCTTTTGATCTTATTTAAATTTCCTCCTCATTTCACCTGTTCTGGGTTTATTGCCTGGAAAACAAGCAGGTGAACATATTAGCTCCTCCTTAAGGCACCACTAGACTACAGGAAATTTATGTTCGGGTCAGGAATCATATAACATGACTACATGCTCCACATTTATGGGCAAGTTAAGCAATAGGGAATTTTATACTGGGATTTATGACACAAACTTGTAGCAGGCACATTGTGAGGTGGGAGGGAAATTTAAACAAGGAAAAACTCTGCCTGTAATATTGATTCAAATTCTTCAATTGATGGGAAAAACATGTGAGGATTTTATTCTGGAAATTGCCTTTGAGTTCAGACAAGAGACAGGAAAACATAAATATTATAAGCCCATCACGCCTCCTTTCCCCATATATTGGTTCTCCTCTTTCAGAAGAAGTTGTCTCAGTTTTCTGGTTAATCTGTATACAGACCAGAATTGTCTAAGAACATTTAATTAAGATGCTTTAGCAACGTTTATCCCCATTAATTCCAGGAGAGAGGGGAAAAGAAAAGAGAAGCATGTGTCGAATTGAGAGGGGAAGACTTCTACATTCCCTAAAAAACTGACCTACACCTTACGTATCCATCCTTACAGCCCATAAAAGCCAGCACAAAGGAGGGTAGCAGCTGGAGTCATTCAGCGAAGGCAATGGCTTTCAAAGACGTGGCTAGCAGCAGGTGGAATACAGATTAGGGGTCCTTTTATTCTTCAAATAGTACTTATTTTCAGTGGGAAGCAATATGGTTCTTATACAGTCAATAAAGAGCAAATTTGGGGTGTTTGCCCTTTGGCTGGTGTGGCTGATGACCTGTGACAATTCCAGCATCTCACCATCACCCAGCTCAGAGAACACTGGGCTAAAACACTGGTGGATCTGGGTCCTGGCTTGGTAGAGCTGATTCTTCAGACCCACGCTGAGGTCCACAGGCACGCAGCTCAATGGCCACAACACTTATGAATGATTCTTGGGCTGCTGGTACAGCGGTTGCTTAGAGCATTGTTTCTCCAAGCTTGCCAGGCTGCTCTCTGATCCTTGCTCGTTTGGTCAGTGTCTTAGTCTGTTCGGGCTGATGTAACAAAATATCACAAACTGGGTGGTTTATAAGCAACAGGATTTATTTAATATTTCTCATAGTTCTGGAGGCTGGGAAATCTAAGATCAAGGTGTTGGCAGATTCAGTGTCTGGTGAGGACCCACTTTCTGGTTCACAGAGGGCAACTTCTTGCTGTGTCCTCACATGGAGGAAGGGTTGAGGGGGTTCTCTTGGGCCTCTTTTATAAGGGCACTAATCCCAATCACCTCCCAAAGACTTCACCTCCTATTTACCATCACCTTGGGGGTTAGGATTTCAACATGTGGATATGTGGATTGGGGGTGGGGGCGCAAACAGTCTGACCATAGCAGTCAACTGTACTACCTTGGATGGACAGGCTGCATATGATCCAGGGGGATTTGAGTAAATTGTCTTGTTTCTCCTAATAACATCTTGGCTTAGGAGTTATAGTTCTTCCTATTCTAAATGTAGATGGGTTTGGCAGGGGTAGGAGAAGTGATGGGGAGGGGAACACTTGGGAGTTCAGAGATTCTAGGAAAGGCCAATAGGAATCCACTGCTGGGAGAAATCAGATCGTATGCTCCTTGAGGGCAGCGTTTGCCGGTTTTGTTCTCCACTGTTCTCCCATTGCCTGGACATAGTAGCAGCTTAATAAATGTATCATGTTGCCCAAGAACAAGTGGCATGGTGAGACGTGACACTACCAGTTGTGACAACAGCAAGAAGCAAAGCTTTGGTGCTCTCCAAGGAGAGAGGCTCAAGGGGCTTAAGGATATAAAAAATGGCTCCTGTCATTACTTTCTATAATACTCTTCTTCCCCACGTGCACTGTGGGCTGGAATGGGGTGAGGGGTAGCTTGTTTAAGATTCCTTGACTCATTATTCCTGAGGAGTTGGTGTAAATTCAAATTCAGAGCCCAGGGCTTTCTTCCATGTTCCTTGTTAAATACCAAATGAGGAGTTGGACCCTAATGGAAGAGGAACATGGCATAGAGCAGCGGTTCTCAAACTTGAGCACGTCTCAGAATCCCCTGGAGGGCTCATTGGTACACAGACGGCTGTGCCCTAACCCCGTAGTTTCTGACTCAGTGGGTTTTGGGTGGGGCTGAGAATCGACATTTCTAACAAGCTCCCAGGTGATGCTGATACTGCTCCTCTAGGACCAAACTTTGATAGCCAATAGTATAGAGAAAAAAGCATGCAAATTGAAGTCAGATAAATCTGGACTCCTATGCTACTTAATGTGTGATCATGGTCAGGTCTACTTTGCTTAGCCTCAGCATTCTCATCTGCAAAATGGGGATGATATCTACCTCGTGGGACTATTCAGAGGGTTAAATGAAATAAGGCAAGTAACATGGCTGGACCATGGTGGTCACTCCCTCCAAAGATATAAGATCTTCTTCCCTAACTCCTGCTGTGGGATCCTCACACAATGCAGGGCCTGTTTGAGGGTTTATGTTTGTGTGAACTTACCTTCTGTTGTGTCAACTTCACTCAACCACTTATATATATCCTGAGGTTTTTGCTAACTTACTGAACATTACTGTGTGCATGGCATAGTGTGAGATAATTTTTATGTTATATGTAACATTGGATATTATTCCTTATCAACAGATGAGGATAAATAACTTGCACATCAGCCCACAGCTAGTAAGTGGCAGAGCTGAGTGTTCAAGCCAAGATCCCTTCCACACTAGCATTTTTGACTTCTTTATTATGGTGTGGTTCCCATGATTCTCTGCAAACACAAAATGCCAGATTATTAGGTCCCTTTCTCTAATTACTCACTAACAAGGTGTATCTATCTACATAGATAACACATCTGAGAAAATTAAGCAATTATGCTGAGGATGTGGGCCAGGTGTGGTGGCTCATGCCTGTAATCCTGGCACTTTGGGAGGCTGAGGCAGGAGGATTACTTGAGGCCAGGAGTTGGTGACCAACCTGAGCAAGCACTCCCATCTCTAGAAAAAATAAAAATATTAGATGAGTGTGGTGGCACACACCTGTGGTCCCAGCTACTTGGGAGGCTGAGGCAGGAGGATCGCTTGAGCCCAGAGTTGGAGGCTGCAGTGAGCTATGAGGATGCCACTGCACTCTAGCCTGGGCAACAGATTGAGACCCTGTCTCAAAAAAAAAAAAAAATTATGCTCAGAATGTGATGGAAAGGGACAGGGTGTGTGATTCTGTCTTACTCATCCCATCATGCTGCCTTGTGCAGAGAGGAGCTCTATGTTTGTGAAATTAACAAATGAATTAAAGGTTCAGATCCAATGATACCCTCACCTGACTTCATAATTAATTTGGTTTCCTCCTTAAATGATCAATATGAATTGCCTTATTATCATTTATACCCACCAATTGGTAGTGGTCCCTGAACTTTCTCTAAGTCTTGGATCTAGAACCTTTGATGAAAATGATAAGCAGTTGTTATTAACTTCCCTTTCCTGGATAATTTCCCTTTGCTGGATAATCATGGTTTGATTTACCAGAATAATTTAGAAAAGCAAACTGGGGCCCCATCCTCATCAGGACCCATTTTGCATACTAGCAGTTACAGTTACTCTAGGATGACCTTAAGCCCTTCCATACTTGAATCTTATGCCCCCAGGGAGGTAGTTCTCAACCTTTGTTTTTTTGTTTCAATCATTCACTTGCCCCATGATCCCTTGCTTCTTCCATAAAATCCTCTAGCAAATCAGAAGAGAAAATTGCTCTGAGCAAGGAAGGCCATAGGGGTGTCAGTGTGGGAAGGGTGCAGACAGAATGCTTAGGGCAGGACTCTGGGTTGGCAATCACCTGAAAGATGTGTGGCAAATGGCCCACTCCTGCTTGTTGGCATTTCTGAGGGAGGGTACAAGAGTAGTGCAGGCAGGTGGCTTCTGTACTCTGACAAGGTGGTGACCTTTTGCTATTTTTGTCATGTGCACTGTAGGTCTCTGCTTCCTACCTTGGAGCAGACTAGGTCTCAATATTTTGTCCACACAGGTGTTCCAAGGACACGTTTTAGTTGTACCACAAATATTTGAGAAAATAATAAAATTTTTTTTTCCAAAAAATAACTATTTCCGGTAAGTAACATTCAGTCAGTCTATACCAGTTAATTGTACCAGGTGGCTGTTCTGAATGGTCAACACCTGTCACCTGTGACCAAATATTTTTGTTTTTGCCTTCATTGTATTGCTTGGGGCAGATGTGGCCTGGATTCTTCTTCTTCCAGGTTCTGTTGCTCTGATACTACACCACGCAGTGCGCTTGTCCTATGCCAATCCTTGCTAACATGGGTGTGTCCTTGAATCAAGGCTCTTTCAATTATTTTAATTGTTTGATATTGGGGGGGTGAGAATGGGTTGATGGTGGTTACACTTGAGCAACTGGACTCAAAGAGTGTCTAATGGTGTGACACAGGACACAGGTGTACAAGAGGAAAAGCTGGTGTGAGCTCAGGCTCTGATCAGACAATGACTCTCCTTCCTTGCATTCTTCCCTCATTCTTCTCTCCCACCTCCCGGTCACAGCAGCAGAGCAAAGAAGGTAGACATGGAATACTCAGATTAGAGAGGAAGGCCATTGCCTGGGCAACATGCAAGGCAGACAGCCAGTATTTTGGGAGCTATTGGAGAAAAATCATTTTCTGTTGAAATCAGTTGGTAAAGATAATTCTTAAATTGAACTTTAATCAGTTGTATTGCCTATGAAGAGACTAAGAATATTTGAAAATAATTGAAAGAGCCTTGATTCAAGGACACACCCATGTTAGCAAGGATTGGCATAGGACAAGCACACTGCGTGGTGTAGTATCAGAGCAACAGAACCTGGAAGAAGAGGAATCCAGGCCACATCTGCTCCAAACGCTAGTCTTATCTTGGTAAGGTGCTTCTCTTGACCATGGCAACAAAGCTAGCTCCATGACCCACGCACTCTGCCAGCCTGGTGGCAATCGTAGTAGACACAAAATATCCGACATGGTATTCATACTAACTGGAACAAGCAGAGCAACATACCTTTTCTGTTTTTCACAGAAGTGAGTGAAAAATGGGAGTCAAAACCATTGGCATGCAAATAAAAAGTAAATACATTTGTTTCTCAAAAGCATGGCACATTTCCCTAAGACAGAAGAAAATGGCATATTCAAATATATACCTTCATACCTAAGGTTTGGATTCACATATATAAGGCAATTAATTGCTCATGAGTTACAGTAATGCATTGCTTAATGATGGGGATACATTCTGAGAAATGTGTTGTTAGGCAATTTCATCATTATGTGAACATCATAGAGTGTATTTACACAAACCTAGATGGTATAGCCCACTACACACCTAGGCCATATAATTTGGCCTATTGCTCCTAGGCTACAAACCTGTACAGCATATAGCTATAATGGATGCTGTAAGCAATTGTAACACAATGATGAATATTTGTGTATCTAAACATATCTTAAACATAGAAAAGGTACAGTAAAAATATGTTGTTATAATCTTATGGGACAATCATCATATATGTAGTCTGTTGTTGACTGAAATGTTATGCAGCATGTGACTGTATTTCCTAGTGGGTTCTGTCAAATTGCATCCTGGCTTCAATTCTTATGGGATATTTGGAAGCAAAACTCAAAATAATAGTATGTCAAGTATTTTTTTTTAATTAGGAGAAGTGATCATATTAAAAGATTTTTATGGTCTGTCACTTTTTTGATATCTTATACAGATAGAATATTTTTTAAGTTAAACTCAACATGTGTTTATTGGATAGTTGTTATATATCTGGAATCATGTTAGATGCTGGGGTATAAAGACAAGTAAAGTACATTCCTATCAGACAAGTAAAGTACAAACCGCACAGTAACTAGATGGGAAGATTGGGGCATTCCCTGATGTAGTGAGAGGCAGCCGTGACTGCCAAGATGACACCACAGGTTATGATATGGAGGGTTGTTTTCTCAGTGTCACTTCAGCACCGTAGTTATAAAAAAATACCCGAGCGATGCAGGGGTGAGCAGAGTCAACTGGAAGACATCCTTTCAGTCTGATTGCTGCTTTACACCCGGGTCCCTTTCAGCCGTCTGGGGGCACCATGGGAGTCCCAGGCCTTAAAATTCAAGTTTCAGCTGGTTTCTTTGCCTCCACAAGGTTTGGGAGACAAACCAACTACTCCTGGGGGAACGTGTGTGTGTGTGTGTGTGTATGTGTGTGTAAGAACTTTCTTTACTGTCACTACAACTTTGTACAAATTCTACAAGATTTCTCTGTGATCATTTGGATGACAGTCTTACGCATATTTACCAACAGGCCTGGTCTCATTGCTCCTGGTTGGATACGGGACATCGTGACATGATCTTGTTCACAGCTTATGGTGATCAGATTATGAAATCATAACTCCTCAAAGAAAATCTTTGAGGGCAGGGTATAGAGTCCACTGGAAATTACTAGGAACTATGAGGAGCTCTGAGTTCTGTTCTTAATTTTTTCCAAAGCCTCACCCTATGACTGGACCAAGAGATTTCAGTGTTTCTCAGGGAACAACTTTTTGGCTTGGAGACTTAAACATTCCTGTGGAGTAAAAAGAAATGGCCTCCTTTACACACACCACCAGCACCTAAGAGTCCCAAGGCCCTGGGCCCTCTGGCAACCTCTTCCTGACCTAAACACCTTCAGGAGACATCTGGGAACCCAGGTGCCCTAATGCTCTCCTTCACTCAACCCGCATCACTGAGTATCTAATGGATGCTAGTCCCTGCCTGCGCTTCAGGGATGGGTGTGGATAAAGACCAAGAGGTGGAGAAAATGTGCTCCCTGCTTTCCTCTAGGAAGAACCACAGAAGTCTCTTGGAAGTCTCAAAACGGAAATGCAGGTAGGGCAGGACTTACTTCACAGCACACGATCAATTAATGTCAAGTCGAAAGAGGACCTGACTCTCACCATGCACAAAGGTTTCACAACTTTTTTTAAACATCATAGATTCTCTCTAGTGTATATGCTTTCTAAAAAAATCCTGGAATTATTTTTCTCTTTTTTTTCCCACCCCCTCTAAAATCCTGGAGTTCTTAGAATTCCAGAATTCTGGGAAACAAACAGAAGATTGTCAGGTTGGGGTGATTCCAATCCCTGGCTCTCCATAAATAGTTTACAAAGTGAATGGCTCTGTGGTTGACCAAACCACAGATGAGCTCCTCAGAGACCGGCGTGGGATGCATGATGGTGATTAGGCCTGTTCCAAAGAAAGTCACAGTGCTAAGTGCTGTGCCAGACGCATAGTATTATAGAAGTCTATCTTTGAGCCTAGAGTTCGTCCAGAACAAAAGACTCCCTTCGTACAGTGAACTCTAAACTGCTTTGCTGTGAAATGAAACACTCTTAATAAAGAACCGCATGTGAGGAAAGGATGCCCTTGGAACAACCATCAGAGAAGCCTCAACCGTTGAATCTTCTTGGAGCCCATGTTCCTTTTCTCCAGAGTGTGGACCTTGGAGTGCATGTAAATAATCCTCCATGTCCCCTAGGATTCATCAGTGCAGTGATTGGGTGTGTTTTGATTTATTACTGAGTCCCCAGTACCTAAAATAGTGTCTGGCACAAAGTCAACACTAAGCACACAAACAAACCAGAACTTCTGTGAATGAACTTGCACTATCATTCTAGATTTAAGAGTCGTAATATCACTGGGTCAGTCAGAATACCTGCTGCTGTTAGCTCTGTCAAGTTGCAATTCTGCTCACTCCTTCCCACTATTTAAAAAAACTAAAAGGGGTATATGTATTTATATATATGTATGTTTATATGTGCACATGTATTATATATACATATGTGTATATACACACATATGTATATGCTTCCTGTACATACATGCATATATGTATATATACACACACACCCATTATGTATGTACATATGACAAAGTCATAAAAGTAAACAGCAAATTGAGACAAATATATGCAGTCAATATGACAATATGTTACTATCTTTATTGTATAATGAGGAACATCAGTTAAGTAAAATTAAAAGAGAAAAAATTTGCTGTTTCAAAGTTAGTATTAGCCACTTTGTGTACAATATAGCTGCGCATTGGGATCATCTTGGGAGGTTTAAAAAATTTGGATGCCTGGGTCTCACCTGCTGAGATCTAATTGGTGTGGGGCATGGCCTGGACATTGAGTTTTCAAGACTTCTACAGGTATATTAGTCTGCTTGGGCTGCCGTAACAAAATACCACTGGGTGGCTTAAATGACAGGAATTTATTTTCTCACAGTTCTGGAGAATAGAAGTCCAAGATCAAGGTGCAAGCAGGGTTTGTTTCTGGTGCGTTCTCTCTTCCTTAGCTTGCAGGTAGCTGTCTCTTTGCCGTGTACTCACGTGGTCTTTGTGTGTGTGTGTGTGTGTGTGTGTGTGGAGAGAGAGCTCTGGTGCCTCTTCCTCTTCTTATAAGGACACTAGTCCTGTTGGATAAGGGCCCCAGCCTTATGACCTTATTTAATCTTAATTACCTCTTAAAGGCACTATTTCTAAATGCAGTCATATTGGGCCTTATGGCTTCAACATATGAATTTTGGGAGGACACAATGCAGTCCACAATGCTAAGTTATGAACTCCAATGTGGAGCTAAGGCTTCAAAGCACTGGTCTCGGAGCAGGCAGCGGATCCTTTTGAGGAGCTCTTATGACTTTGGTGAGAAATCATTCTGAATCTAAGGCAAGTTGTTATCCCTGCTCCAGAGAAGTGCACCAGGCGAGGGGGACCTTTCCTTGTGGTTTGACGGAAGACGGCTGTGGGGAGGGACCGAGGGTCTGGCAGGAGGAAAGGGGTTGAGATTTCGATCTCTACCTCACTGATGTTCAACCTTCTTCTAGTGGGTTGAGATGATCTCTGACGGTCCACCAGCAGGAAGAGATCCCAAAGGATCCCGTGAGACTCTCTCAGAAGAGAAGGGGGAGTCTGGCAATTTGGGCCCTATGTGAGGCCACATTCATAGCGGTGATTGTAAACACAGCGACTGATCGCTCTAGGACTCTCTTACCCAAAGTAATTTTGTTGGTCTGGCTCATGTGTTTGGCCTGCAAGTAGGTGGCATTCAGTGATTAATTGAGCAGGGTTACACGGGCCGGGAGAGCATCAGTTCTCTAACAGAAAGATGGATAGTAGGTTGGCAAAAAAACACTAGGTATGCATCCTTCTTCCAGCTGGTGTGTGAACTCCTTGAGGGCAACGATCTGCTTGGCGCCACAGTTTAAACCTTCTTTGAAGATAGTAAGAATGTGATTAATTATCAGTTCCCTGCACTCTTCAGCAGAGGCTCAGCCTTAAATGCTCAGCCTCCAAATAATTTTCTCAGACCTGTGAGTGACAACTCATTGAAATGTAGAAAGTCTTTCCACACAAGTACCTTCTATATTCTGAAAGAGAAAGGTGAGAGGCACCTGGGCCATGGTGTTCAGTCTCTGGGACCCTTAGAGCACTGGGGGCAGAGGCTGTTGGCACCACTCCTGGAAGACAGAATTCAATCCAAGTCTCAATAATCCTTGAAGGCCTCTGCATGCTCTAAGTGAGTCTGAATGAGCATCCCTTCAGATGTGGTGAGAAGCTGAAATGGAAACTATTACACCAAGACATTTCGTTTGGTGGGGGGACTGTTTGGAAAAATCCTAATTTTTTTTTTTAAAGGAACAAAGAAAAGTTGATGAAAAGATTTGAGGTTATAATGACCAAAGTCTCCACAGCCTTCCTTCCCCCCTCATTTTTTTCCAAAATAGGAGAAAAGAAATAAAGCTAGAGAAAAGTCTTGAATATTATAAGTCTGGCAGGCCAGGCTTTCAGCTAGGACAGCGTGTAGCTGTAATACCTTTTAATTACAATTGTATAATTATAAATAGGAAAGAAATTAAAAGATGAAGATGCGGTTTGTAATGAAATTACCATAAATACCAAGGAAAACTTTAAAGTCGTCATGAAAATTCATAATACAAAAACATGAATGTGGAGGTTAACTTCTCCCAAAACTAGAAATTAAAATTTTGTGGATTCGTGGTCTTCCTTGTTAGCTTGGTATTTCCTCTGGAGTACACATAAGCACTGTTAGTCATGCACACATAAACAGACCTTTGAAGAGTCGGAGTCCCGGTTGGCAACCCTTGTGTTCTCCAGGCCACTTGGGCAAGCTGACATAGAAATGACTCAGGTTCCAAAGACAAATAGTGGGAACATCAAAAGAAATCTAGTCCAACTGCCTGGACGTTTTTGATTACTTCTCCTTTGCCAAGCAGGCATGTGTTTTGTTTTGATGCAAGAGTTTATCTTTATTTAAAGACCCATTTTACTTCCCACTGAACTGAAAAATTGTCACGACAGAGGATAGGGGATCATAATTGCAAATTGCTACATTGGTCCTCCGGACAACAACCCAAGCTATTAGATTGGAACACTTACACAGGTTTCATCATCTTTCAGTGCCTTCGTTTTTCTCACACAATGGCTCCTGTTTGTTGAAATACTGCTCGTGAGATCAACATCATGAGGTCAATTTCCTAAGCCTGTTCCTTAGCTGCACACTACTAAGACATCTTGAAAATGTGAAGCCTTGATCAGAAGAGAGATAAAATAAGTAAGTCTGGCTTACTTTCTATTGCAAACCTTTTTCTGATATTGTGAAAATGCTTAACACATGTCCTAGTGATGGTAACTTGTGTCTGCTTTTTGCACATCAAAGAGATTTTTTTCTTTTTCTGAACTAAGAGCAATTAGCTTGCCATTTCTTTACTACCATTAGCTTACGGGCTAGCACAATCAATTAAAAGGTATATTTTTATTCCTCTGCTATGAATAAGAAGTTATGCTGTGATAGCTACCTAGGATTAAGGATAGGACAGCTAAGTAAATTTGAGGATGCCAAATAGAGGAAAGTACTGAGAAAAAAAGGGCAGATTAGAGGAGGTATCGTATGCTGGACTTTTTTTTTCCCTTAATACCATGGATAATGGAGACCCATTGAAGGTGTTTGAGCATGGAAGTGACATGATGAAAGTGGTATATTGGAATAAATTGAAAGGGGAATAATGGGAAGGTGGTTACTGCCTGCCCTATAGACCCTGGGGTGGGGGGCAGGAACACAGTGGCAACTGACTGGCTTTAGCTGGAGACTGTGGGAAAACTAGAACCCAGCTATTGGGAAGTGAACACCAAGGCTGGGTAGAAGGTCTGGCCCTTGAGAATTCCCTCTTCCCTCCTCCTACTGTTTCCACCTAGTGTGCTAGGAGATTTCAAGTGAGGGGTGTAGCTCTCTAAGCAGAGCAGTACCCCAGGTAGAAGGAGAGGGAGGTTCTTGGAAGGCAGGGGCACCTGGTTGGGGATGTTTGTAGCTGTGTGTCATAGTGAAGGTAAAGTTTGAAATGGCCGAGAGGGATTGGTCTCGTTTCCCCATACCCCTTTCTAAACTCTGAGGAAAGGACCTAGGTGATTTTGATTGGCCCCTCCATGCAGGGTCACGTTGCTAGCCAAGTCAGCTGGTATGCTGAATTCAGGGAAAATAGGGAGAAATTGGAGGATTTTGCCTGCTATAAAAGAAAGATAACAAGCTGAATGACTATAGCAAAGGAAACCAGAATTAATGGACCAGAGACACACGAATATAAAATAAATGTAAATATCCTCAAAGTGGGTGGAGAAAAATATCAGAAATAGCAAAAAGAAATGAGCAGTCATAAAGAAGATCTGACTAGAGATACTGGGTAATAAAAAGGCAATAGATGAAATGAAGAACTCAGCAGAAGGATTGAATAGCAGAATGTTAACCTTGGATGATCTAATAAATGAGCTGGAAGACTCCAGCCCTCAGGTATCAGTAAGGAATAATAAAGGCAAGGACTTTATAAAAAAGAAAAGTTAAATGACATGGAATATAGAAACAGAAGTTTCAATACAGTGGGAGTCAGAATGAGAGAGAAAGAATAAACAGTAGTGGAGAACTATATTGAATTAGTGACAAAATATGTAGCAATATAGATAAGAGCTTTAGATTGAAAGGGCTTTTCCAGCATCATACAGTAGGGATAAGAAAAATGTCAACACCTATACACATTATAAAGAAATTTAAGAACTTGGATGAAGATTCCTGAAGGCAAGAGCAAATGACCTTGAAAGGAATAAGAATAAGCTGTCACCACACTTCTCAGTTGCAACTCTAGATATAAGGAGACAGTGCAGTCATACTTTCAAAGCACAAGAATGTTGCTCCTGGGGTTTTATACCCAGATGAATTATCATTGAAATGCAAGAGGTGAAATGAAGATATTCTTAGGCACACATGGTCTGAGAATGTTTGTCCTGCACAGACGTGTTTTGAAATGCTATTGGAGGGCAAAAGATCATTCTAGGAGGCTGCTAAGAATATGAGAAGTGTGTCAGTCAGTGCCCCATCAGGAAGACAGAAATCATTGTAGATAGTTCAAGCTGCAAGGGATTTAATGCAGGCATTGATTCTAAAGATGTTTGAAGAAGCAAAAGGGAAAGGGTGTTCTACCCAGAGCTCAAGAGTTGGTACTACACCTGGGCTGGAGCTTGTGAGTCCGCCCTCACTGGGGACACTGCTGGAACCATGGAGCCATTGTCACCAGTGCCACTGAACAGGAGCTACCACTGCTCCCGCAGCTGAGGCACCATCAGAGACAGAATGGCCCCAACCTTCTTTCTATCTGCTAATCAGGTACAGGTGCCTCCCATTGGCAGAAACTAATTAGAATTTAGCTGTCAAGGAAGTCTGGGGAATGTGGTTTTCAGGCTTCCTGCTCACCCTTCTTCCAGGGGAGAATATAGAAGGGTGCATATGAGGTAAGACCCAACAGACAAATATGTGGCCTCAAACTAAGGGTGTGTAAACAAACTAGAAAGATTAATTCCTGTCTAAATAAGGAGAACAGAGAGAAGACAAGAAAGGCACGTCTGTTATAATCTAGAACAAAAACTGACAATACCAATATGACAGAGGAGTTCTGGGTAAAGTCACAGATACTGGAAAATGTAAGAGATTGATAGTGTTCTACTTCACTAGTCATTGGAGAAAATAAACTATAGTAACAGTGAGCTACCACCTTACAGACATTAGAATAGCAAATATTATAAAATTGAATGACTCCAAGTATTGGCAAGAATTTGGGAAAAAAAGGGATCCTCATGAATGTGAGAGTTAACTGGTACAGACACAGTCTGGTAATACTTAGAGAAACTGAGGATGTTTTATATCCTATATGAGGACGATTTATATCCTATATGATCCAGCCACCCACTCCTGGGAATATACGCCAAGAAACACTTGCAACACATCCATATGAGGCCATGAACAATGATGCCAATTGCTGAATTTTGTGTGGTAGCAGATGGGTGGAAGCTAAGAACTTAAGTGTCCATGACTAGGGGGTTGAGTAAGCAAAATATTACGGGTACATACTATGGGATATAAGCTAGGTACATGAGAACATTATGGATAGATAAAAACATAGTGCTAAGTGTAAATACAGATGGCCCCCAATGTACAATGGTTTGACTTACAGTAGTTCAACTTTATCATGGTTAAAAAGTGATACACATTTAGTAAAAACCATACTTCAAGTTCCCATATAACCATTCTGTTTTTCACTTTCAGTGGAGTATCCAATCAATTACATGAGATACTCAACTCTGACATAATGGGCTTTTTGTTAGATGATTCTGCCCAACTGTAGGCTAATGTAAGTGTTCTAAGCAAGTTTAAGGTAGGCTAGGCTAAGCTACAATGTTTGGTAGGTTAGGTGTATTAAAAGTATTTTCAACTTACAATGGGTTTGTAAGAACATAACCCCATTAAAAGTCAAGGAACATCTGTAGTAAGACATGGAATGATGTTTACCACATTATTACTTATGGAAAACAACATGCATACACAAAAATCATTACATAGCTTTTAAGAATACTGTAGTGGATTGAATGGTAGCCCCCCAAAAGATATGTCTATGTCCCCATATTTGTGAATGTGATTTTTTGGGACAAAAGAGTTTTTGCAGATGTAATTAAGTAAAATTTCAAGATGAGATCATCCTGGATTATCTAGGTGGGCCTTTAATCCACCAACAAATGTCCATATAAGAGACACACAGTAGAGACACAGAAGAGAAGATGGCCATGTGAAGACGGAAGTAGGATTGGAGTGATGCTGCCACAAGCCAAGGAGCACCTGGAGTCACCAGAAGCTGGAAGAGGCAAGAAATGGAATCTTCCCCAGAGCCTCCGGAGGGAGTGTGACCCTGTCGACACCTTGATTTTGGACTTCTGCCCTCCAGAGCTGTGAGAAGATAAATTTCTATTAGTTTAAGTCACCAAGTTTGAGATGATTTGTTACAGCAGCCACAGGAAACTAATATAGATACCCATCCAAGAACATATATTGGTACATCTTGGAGTGAGTGTCTATGGTGAGGGAAGGTCATGGGAGTGGTGCAGGTGAACACAGGGATAAAATCAATAAAATTAAATAAGAGATGGGTCTGGCACAAACTGATGAGACAGTCTGCCACAACTGGGCCATATGACCGACTCTTTGTATGCAAGGTTTTAAAAATGTACTTTCCTGTTTCAACTTACCATTTCCTTTGAATGCTAGAAGGATTATATATTTTCCATCTTTGCCAGTTGGGGTTTTTACTTCTGAAGAATTATCTGGTCATGGGCTGTATATTTGTCTATATCATTTAATTTATTTTCATGATGACTGTTTTTTAATAATAATTTCATAATTGGATGAGCTCTTCTCATTACATATTAGCTACAAATATATTAGCAAGTATGTAAGCTACAAATACATATTATATAAATTATTTCAGCTACAAATATATAGTTTTAAGTCTATTGCTTAACTTTTTAGTTTGAGGTGGTATCTTTTTGACCTACACAAGTATGGGATTTTTATGGGGTCAAACCTGTAACAGAGTATTCTTTATAAGTTTACTTGTGCCATAAAGCAAACCTCAGGCAAAGGCTGGCTTTCTGTATACATGTATATACTTGCCTGTGTACACTTGATCTATAAATCACAGTAAAAGCAATATAGTAGAGAAGGATCTGGTTGGTCTTGATTGGAAATCTTCCCTAGGAAAATTTCTGAAACAAATATTGGCCTTAAGGAGCAGTTGGCATCTGTGGTGCAAATTCCATTTGTATGTTTAGTTCCTCTCTTCATTTATTCATACACTTTAATAAAAGGTGAATCTGAGAGCTTCTCTGGAAAATACTATTGATCTTGACAAGATAATAAATAGGGAACTAAGCATTGATGGCTCATGGTCTTCAACTTCAATAATGGAGATAATTCAAATATGAGTTCCCAGAAACATGGATTTTTGTGGCTTGCAATTCTTATTTCCTGCAATTCTACTTGGCTTCAAGAATTGAGACTTTACCTCCATGCTGTTCTCTGACTTGTTCCAGATAGTTCCATGTTGGTTTCCTGTGGCTGCTGCAACGAGTTACCACAAACTTAGTGGCTTAGAACAACACAAATTTATTCTATTACAGTTCTGGAGTTTCACCGGGCAAAAGTTAAGGTGTCAGCAGGGCTGGTTCCTTTTGGAGGCTCTCAGGGGAGAATCCATTTTCTTGCCCTTTCCAGCCTCTAGTGTCTGCTTGTATTCCTTGGCTGGGGCCCCTTTCTCCATCCTCAGAGTGCAACACTCCAGTCTCTGCTTCCATCATCCCAGCTCCTTCTCCTCTGACTTGAAGTACTCCTGTCTCCCTCTGATAAGGACTTTGTGATCACATCAGGCCCACCCAGATAATCCAGGGTAACCTCTCCATCTCAGCATCCATAACTTAATCACCTCTGCAAAGTCCTTTTTGCTAGAAAAGGTAACATTTACAAGTTCCAGGGATCAGGATGTGGACGTATTTGGGGGCTGTTATTCAGCCTAGGACAGTTTCTAACCACAGCAAGGAGTACACTCTGAACCTCCACCCCACTGCCCTGTGGGGCCTAGCTTTGCCCTGATGCAATAAGCATTCATCTGGCATGTCTGGGGTTAGTATTGCGGCTTCTTTGAGCTCACAAAACAACAGGCTTCCTTTAGGACCTATCGTGTTGGCCCACACTATAGAATTAGTGTTCTTCCTTGGGTTCTTTTCTGTTTATGACCCCAGATCTCCAGTTGGCCTAACCTTGGCAGCCTTCTATCCTAGCAGGCTACATGGTGTCCTACCATTATCAGCCAAAAATGCCAGCGGACTGACTCTGAGTCACAATGATGTCACTGCAGTCACTGGATGAGACGTATCTGAATGTGGGTGCCAGCTGTCATCTAGCCCAAGTTCTTCCCACCTGCCCTTGGTCACATTCCAGTCACAATATTATTAACTGTTGGTCACCACTTCTTGAGGACCGGGGCACAGCCCACCCTATCCTGCTTTGTTCCAGCTTCTCCTCCCCACCCCATTGAGTCATTCTCTTAAAGTCCCATCTTTCCTTGAGGCCAAGTCCACGCGAGTTATGTCAGCTTGCAACGGACTTGTGAATGCTCTCCTGGGGAATATCTCTGAGGCAGAGTACACAGAGTTGAGAGGGGTCATAGGAGCCGTGAAGATAAAATGTGTTGTGAGCAGAGTTACACATTTACCAGTTCAGATCGCCCCCTTTCTTCCCGGCCGCCTCTCTGAGCTCCATTTTATTCCTCTGAAGAATGTGATGCTTTTGTTTCAGCAGGCAATTATTCTAGAAAGACTCAGATTGTAAGCTCTGTCTCACCTTCTATGTTCAAATCTCAGTTCAATTATTTAAGTCTTTGCTGTGCTGCTTTACGTTTGTCCTGCATGTGTGTGTTTTAGGGCTCAGTCTTGGGCTTATGCCGGATCCTTACACAGAATTCGGGGAGCCTCTTCTCTGGCTCTCCCCAATCCTGGATTCCCTTCTCCCTCACTGGCAGTTGGCTGTGGTTACTCACGCAACCTTTCCTGTATCCCCTTGCCAAAGGGATAGCAGGCTTTCCCTCAGAATTTTAGTCAGCAATTTTGTGCCACTCTGTGACTATGACCAACCTTCAAGGGAAAGCTGTTTGAAAACCAAACCAAACCAACCAACCAACCAACAAAGTGAGAAACTCATCCCCATGCTGAACACTTTTCCAAATTTAAAATTTTATCTTCCTCCATAAACTGTCTGCTGCATTTTACTTTCCAAAATCCTTAATAGTTATTTTTTATATTTTGTCCAGCATTTACAGGAGTTATCAGTGGGAAGGTTGTTCTGTAAGCAGCTTACATGGCCATACCAGAAGTAGAACTCTGCATTGTTTAAAAATGGATTAATGTTTGAAAATATATTACAGTGGGTAAGAAAAGGATTAAAACACCTGGGAATCACTGAGTCAAAACAAATCATGTGGGCATCCATAAAAGGCTATCTAAGGGTTTTACAACTCATTTTTTTCCACCTGGAGTAGAAAGAACATGGACTATAGAGCTTGATGGACCTAGTTTAAATTCCAGTTTTGCCACTTACTAGTAGAGGGACCTCAGGCTTAGTTTCCTCATCTATAAAAACCGGGTAACAATACGTAACTCTCTGGGTTGTACTGGAGTTAACCAAAACAATATATGGATGTTCCTTGACTTACGAAGGGGCTGTGTCCTGATAGACCCATCATCAATTGAAAATTTCGTAAGTTGAAAACACAGTTAATACACCTAACCTACTAAACCTCACAGGTTAGCCTAGCCTACCTTAAATGTGCTCAGAAAACTTCCATTAGCCTACAGTTGGGTAAAATCATCTAACAGTCTATTTTATAATAAGTGTTGAATATCTCATGTAATTTATTGAATACAGTACTGAAAGTGAAAAACAAAATGAATGTATGGGTACTTGAAATATGGTTTCTACTAAATGTGTATTTCTTTCATGCCATTGTAAAGTAAAAAAATCGCAAGTTGAACCATAATAAGTTGGGGATCGTGGGTACGTGAAATGCACACGGTAACCGCATGGTACCCAGGAGGCCTTCCACAGAGCTCTGTGCCCTTCCCTTCATTATCCAGTTATCCAGGAAGTGCCTAGTGCTGACATATTTTGGCATTTGCTAGACAATTATCCAGAGCATCCCAGCATGCGTGCAAAGAAAACAGCTCAGTGAGAATGGCTGTCTTTGTAAGCAGAGTGTAGGGCTGGCTCTCTGCCTGGGATGCAGGGGTCAGTGGGGCTGCCGCCAGCCGTCTGCAGTGTTAGCCAGGGAAATCAACTCACAGCCCTCCTGGCACCTACTGCTGGACTTGGGTAAACATAATTACAGCCTTTAGAAAGAGAAGAGGGAAAGCAACCAAGATCCCCACTCACCATGTAAACAGGATGTCCACTGAATGGCAGCGTGGAGATGTTTATGTTCTGTTGAGGGGACAATTGACAAAAGGCCTCAGGGAGCCTTTATTGCTGCCTGGGGCCATGCCTGCCAGCACTGGTGGTGGCTGGGTTCTTCCCGGCTTTGTCTGATTGTGAATGCCGAGCTTCAGCTGAGAGCTCCGGGGCTGTGTTTTCTGGAGCTGGGATGCAGTCCTTCGAGATTTGGGGTCGGTTATCACCCAAAGGCCCATTATACACAGATAAGGTCATTCCAGTGTCCAATGCACCGGCTCCAACATGCCTCCTGTGACCTGTGAAACAACGATCTGATGACAGCTAACACTTACCCAAAGCAAGGCAGCAGGTTCAATGCTTCACATGGAGGATCTCACTTAGCCCTCATGATAACCTTTGCATAATTTTATCATCTGCATTTTATAGCCAAGGAGGGCACAGATAAGCCACTGGATTTGAAGTCAGATCAGTGGGATTCTTAAACCCAGGCTGAATACTAAGCTAGGATGGCAGGGACCATCTGTCAAGTTCAGCACTTTATCCTCTAGGACCCAGCCTCTGTCTGAGAAAACATTTGTTGAATGAATGATTTTTTTAAAAAAATTCTACCAAAATGCTGTTCTCCACTGACTCCCCAGAGCACATGTGTCCCCAGGAGTGAGATTGTGTTGCAGCGTTTATTCTGCACGTTCCTGCTCCTGCCCCAGTGACCCAGGGCGCACACTGGTCAATGCTGGTTGTGGTTCAGTCTTGGGTATAGGCTGAGGCATAAAGCCTGTGGACTAATTGGACAAGTGTCTAATGGAGAAGCCAAGTCCTGCTTTGGTCCAGTTTGCTCTGGACTTCTAGGCAAGGAAAGCATCTCTTGAGGCCATCTAACCCATCCTGTTCCTGAAGCAGCAGAAACAGTGGGAGCAGATGCTGGCCTTTGTCCCAGGCACACAGTCCCTGGAGAGTGTTGTGCAGCCCCTCTTCTGGGGAATAGGTGGGTCTGAATGGAGTTGTGAAGGTAGGCTGACCAGGTTGCTCAGGAATGCCAGGATATGGTGCCTCTACCTTTCAAATTCCAAATGGAATTGGCTAAGACTTGAACAGAAGGGAGGAAGCAGGCTTGTTCTGCAGAAAGGCTTAGAACATGGACACACCCAGCTCCAGAATAGAGCGTGGCCCATCTCAAAAGTCTGAACTTGTGGATTAGCGGGAGACTCAGTCATCAGCCCTTTCCCTTTCTGTTCAGGTCCCTTGTGGGGAGACACATGGATGGTGGCAGGGACTCCCCCTGCCCGGAGCTGAGGCCATAATTAGCTCAATATTGCTAGCATGTCACAGTCAAGAGCAGATGGTTGTTTTTAAATGTCCTAAGTTGTAGGAATATCGCTGGAAAATAAAATCATTCCAAAGACTGCCCAAATTGGTGGTGTTTGTGTTGCTTGGGTGATAGTCAACTGCTGGAAATGATGAGGTCTCGTGTGTTATGTGTGTGTGTGTATCTTTGTCATTGGTGGTGAAGTTTTTGTCATGCTAACCATTACATCCTGGGCTGTGGAAGCCTCTGTCCCAGGATCCTGGACTATTTGCTGATGGTGCCCTACTGGGGTACAGCAGACCTACAGATAGGCCTGGGATTTCAGGGACCAAAGGTGTCACTCACCATCCTTCTCGGCGGTCTCTGTTCCTGATGTCCATTCATTCCCATGCACAGCATGGCTTTTCGTCATCTTGCTGCCTCCCATCCCGCAGCCCTTGGCTGTCCTGTCTAGGCTCCCCGTCTAGGATTTTGTCTCACAGATGCAGCCCCACCAACCAGAGTGGCCCTGTGCAGCTCCCCTGGCACACCAGTGTACAATATTTTATCTTTCTTTATGAAGAGAGATCCTATACTTTTTTCCACCACCGTAAATTTGGAATAGACTGGAAAGAAGTTTCCTGGGCCTCTAACCACTTCTTCTGCTCGTGTTTCCTATACAAACTGGGTTGGCCTTTTTTTTTTTTTTAACCTCCAATCTGCTTGAGCCAGTGCCAAATTTTGGGCTTGATTCTCTATATATGTGACCTGCTTCCTGGTCTCATGCCTGCTTATACAACACACACAGACACATATGTGTGCACATGCACACACCTCCAGACCCCATCTGTGCTTAAAGAATCCCCCATTTGAGGGTATAAAAAATCAAGTACCCTGAGAGGAGGATAGGGTATTTTCCTCAGGCCAGTATTTGTTGGTTTAATAAACAATATCCAAGAGACATGAAGATAATGGCCCCCGTTTGGAGAACCTCCCCTTTCTCATTCCAGTAGTTTCCCTTTGAGTTGCTGTTGGATACATACACTCCATCAGTTCTCAGAGCTGGCCTCCAACTTCACATGCATGGGTTTGGAACCAAGCTTCTGCTGACTGTCATATTGGTCAGGCAAAGGGGCATCACAGAAGTTCCAGGCGAGTTGATAAGATTTAAATAATAGTCCTGGAATTAGGAATGTGATAATTATCAGTATTTATCTTTGGTATAGGTGATCTTCCAGCTCTGGAATAAGTTTTATTAGTAGCAAAGTGATGTGACATCATTTGTCACTACCCCTTAGCCTCCTTGGCCTATGGCAACCTACCCATGTGTGTGGCCAGAAAGGGCTATACTCCTTCCCTCTGGTGTCCATCTTTCCAGTAGTTTCTACGTAGCTGCTGCTGCTGCTTTCTCCCAGCTCTACCCCCGGCTCTAACCATCTTCCCCATCACTGGTGGTTCCTGCTTCTGCAGTGTCCTTGCCATGCTGTCATGGCTCTAGAAAGCACCATAACCCTCCTACCAGGCTTGGCTAAGGATTACAGTTTTTTCCAAATCAAAGTTCAAGGACATTTTTGTCTCCAAAGGTGACAGGTCTTTCAGCCAACATTCATGTGATCATTCAGTTTTATAACTAGCTTGCTAGAGTCCCAGAGAAGCACCCCAACCACAGAGTAAGTTCAGGCTCAGGAAATGAGGCAAGATTGTTCAAGTGTTGGAGGCCTGGAGTTCTGATCATCAGCCCCCAAATTTCCTTTTCCTCTCTCTCAGGGAGCCTGGAGTCCAGTTGGCGCATTCCTTCATGGTCTTCCTGGATACTTGGGGTGCCCACACAGGACACAAAACTCCCATCAGCAGCATGACCTGTTGGGGCTCATACAGATTTTTTTCTAGGCTAGCCTCAACAATATTGCATTTTTCGAAAAATAGACATTAGCTATAGTTATGTTTGGAAGACTGGAATTATTTATTTTTTACTGCTTTTTTTATTTTCTAAGTTTTCTGCATTAAAAAAAAGGACAAAATAAGATTCAAAGAACCCAGCAGATGTTTACAGTTAAACCTGAAAACATTTCTCAATCCTATTCACTCCTCTCCCTTAAGAATCTGTACAGTGAGAGTCACGTTTTCCAAGGCCCTGAAGTATCTTAAAAATTTCCCTATTGGTTATTGGTTAAATAAACACCCAGATGTGCTATTTTATAGATCACAAGACATATCAAATGTGCCCCTTTTATCCTCTGTATTCTATGTGACTCCTCGGTCCCTGGCATTCAGAGCTGAGCTCAAGTTCTTTGCCAAGCTGAGCTGACTATGGCAGAGCTCTCAGTCCCTCTTGGCTCAGAGGAGTACAGGACAGCTGTGGGTCTCCCGTGGGAAACTTTGCCAGCAGAACTTCACTCTCCTGGGCCTGCTGGGGAATGGGATAGAGGAGAAGTAGCTGCAGGCACAGCAGCTGGGAAGACTGTGGGTTCTGCTGATGCTCTTGGTTTAGTTCATAGACGAACAAACATGAGAATCAAATGGATGCTCTCGATTGATTATGTATTCATAAGGGTCTTGGTGGACACCATGGAGGACAAAGAAAGAAGGGGATAAGATCTGAGTAGAAGGAGCCTGAAAACAAATTCAAATTCAAATTCATTAGGGTTGGTAGTGGACAGTGTTAATGATTCAAAGTATTTCTTTGGATCAGAGTCACAGAACACTTAAATTGAACGTTTCTTTATTTTTATTTTAAAAAAGGGATAGCAGACTCCTGAGAAAATATAAATTAAGCTTTGGCAGGAAACCTTCTTCTTGCCATCAGAGAGTCACGTGAGTCTCAGGAATGGCAAACATCTGTTTGAAGGACATCCTGACCTTGGATTGGCAGAGAACTCAGAAGAAACTGCATCAGGATTTGATGTGTAGTTTTCATTCAAGACAGCAAGTGCAGTGGGCAGCATTGTGGCCAAGTATTAAGAATGGACCAACTATTCGATAACTATTTACTAAATGTCTGCTGTGTGCCAGTTACTGCTATGTGCTGGGGATGCAAGTTACTAGGAAATACCTACGATCCGGATGATTTGCTGCTTCACACAGACAGTGGAATAAAAGTTCATAGTGTGTTGTCATGAATATGCTGTATTTTTATTGTGTTTTTTTCTTGTGCAGGTTAGAATATGGTGGGCAATTACAATGCATGTTATACACACCAGTGGGAGAGGCCAAGCCTAGCTCACTATCATGCCTGTGAGCTGAATAGCTAGCCATTCTTTTTTCCTCTTGACTGACCGTTTACTCACTAAAATATTGGCAGAACCTCTGAGGGTGGCAGTATTAAGATTAAAATTACGAAAATAGCCTGAGATTCGTGAGTGCAAATTTGCTCTTGCAGACTTTGCACCAGATACTTTTTGGAATTCGTATTTCTGATTTTATATAGGAAAGATGGTAGATATATCATGTATTATATAATACCCCTGGTAGGTGCTAGGGCAATATCTCTTAGCTAAGTATATTAATATCTCTGCCATTAGATGGATGTGAAATCGACACTAACTGTGATAAAGACTATAGGTATCTTCACATCACTGCCAAATGTGTTATGAAAAAGACTTGATTTTCAAAGATTTATTTAAAATTTCAGAACAGCAGGTAAAGAATGATAGACTTAGAATATTAGTGAAGATTATTCACCATGACCCAAATAGTTTACTGCTTCATAGACTCTGGAATAATAGTTCACAAAGTGTGTTGCCATGAGTATATTGTGCCTTTGCTGTGACTGTATCATCAGATCTAGATTTACCTAGAAAACAATTTTGCCTTTGCCCTATAAACAAGTTTGATTGGAGGAAAATAACCCCCCTCCCCTGAAGATCTTTTGCCATTTGTGTTTTAATTCTTTCCCCGGGCTTCAAGGTTGGTATTCCATTGGGATCACTCTGCTAGTTGACTTCTTGTGAACCATGACGTGAAGTGGGAAACAGAATTCCACCAGAGCCACACTAAAGCTTCTGAATTGGAGCCAGGAAATATTTTATTTGATGCACTAAACAACATAAAGCCAACATCCTGGCCCAAGGCCCCAGTGGCATCCATATCAACAGCTGTGTGGAAAGCAGGGGCGGGAGGGATATAAGGATTTGTGGCTATGACCACACTTGCCTTGGTTCTGTATCTTGTGAATCCCAATGTTTTCCCAGCTCAGGACCTTTGTACTCTGTTCCCTCTTCCTGCATTGCACTTCCTTATGACTTTTGAAGAACCAGTTCCTTCTCATCAGTTAGGCATCAGCTTAAATGGCATCTATGAGGGAGGCATTCTTTGACGACCCTAGTGAATGTTGTCCACCTCCAGTCAGTCTTTATATTAGTAATATTACCATATTTTATTTTCTTCAAAGTACTTCTAGAAAATGACCTTGTTATTTGTTTACTTATTTACTTGTTTACTATTTTTCTCTTTCATAGAGCAAAGACCTTTCTGACTTTCCAATTGGATCATTAGTCCCTAGAGCAGTGCCCGGCACATTAAAGGACTTAATAAATATTTGTTGGATGCATGAACGACCCTTGTGATATCACTAGTTCTCTATAATGCCTGAACCCCTCTCATCCCAACACTGATGTGTTCCTTTTGTGACAAACATCCCAGAAGAAAAAAATATTGCAAATGTGGGAAACAAGATGGAGCATAAAGCATGGTAGGAAATTAAATTAACTTCATAAACTGTGAATCATAAATCATGGTTCCATCTGTTCTGTGACAGAGTGAAAACAGCAAAATTTTCCACAAGATAGAAACTAAAAACAAAGATAATTCATAAGTTTCAACTCATGGAGAGCTTGTTACTATTATTTTGGATGATTCCCCCCCTCTACTCTTCAGCAACCATTTCAGTCATGCTGTGCCTTTCTGGAATAGGCTCAGGAATCTAGTTATTGTAGACACTGGTTTCCACCAATCTAAAATTTTTCCCCCATAGCTTAGCACATAGAAGCCACTCAACAAATATTTGTTGACTACCAACTATAAATTCCACTATTACAGATTTATTCTTCTAAGTCAATTATGTTATTTTTTATAAAATGAAGACATCCTTTAGAAAAGGTAACCTACCTACTAAAGAAAACCCATTCATTCACAGTCTAGTATTAATTGGCTTATCTCATTGACGATTTGATGAAGGACAGAGTACAGGATAGTTTGTTGAGCATGGATTATGACTTGTGCAGGAGAGGTCTGGGTGAGGCATGGTAATGGGCAGTACAAGGGCACAGGGTGTCCTGAGAAGTGATGGGATATGAGGAGGAAACAGGAGAACAGAGAAGGGTTTCCAAGATAACTGGTTCACATTGCAGTTTTGTCTAAGGCTAGTATGGTGGAGGATGCTGTTCTGGGAGAACTGAGTGCCTTCAGATCATGCCAAGTAAAGGAAGGAGGAGATAATTTATTGGTTTCACAATTACAAAATTCAAAAATCAATAAAAATCATTATCTTCTTTAGATTTTACCATATTAAAATTCTAGCTGGATAAAAATAAATATCAATGCAAATGTAATGAAATAGTAGCATGCTATGGCTTGAATGTCCCTTCCAAAACTCATGTTGAAATTTAATTGCCATTGTGACAGCATTGAGAGGTGGAACATTTGAGGGGTGATTGGGTCATGAGAGCTCTGCCCTCATGAGTGGATTAATGCTATTATTGTGGGAGTAGGCTCTTGATAAAAGGATAGTTTGGCTCCTATTTTCTCTCTGTCTCCCGCACTCACCATGTGATGCCTTCCACCATGTTATGATGCAGCAAGAAAGTTCTTACCAGATGCTACCCCTTGATCTTGGACCAGCTTCCAGAACTGTGAGCTGAATAAATCTCTTTTCTTTTTAAATTACCCAGTCTGAGGTATGTTGTTATAGCAGCACAAAACAGACTAAGACAGAAAATTGGTACTAAGAAGTGGGGTTTTTGCTATAAGAAATACCTAAAAATGTGGAAGTGGCTTTAGAACTGGGTAATGGGAAGAGACTGGAAGAATTTGGAGGAGCAGACTAGAAAAAGCCTGTATTGCTGTGAATGTAGCATTAAGGGTGATTCTGGTGAGGGCTCAGAAGAAGAGGAGAGCTGTAGGGAAAGTCTGAATCTTCTTCAAGATTACTTAAGTGGTCACCATCAGAATGTTGGTAGAAATATGGATGATAAAGGCCATTCTAATGAGGTCTTAAAGGGAAATGAGGAATAAGATATTGGAAACTGGAGTAAAGGCCATCCTTGTTACACAGTTGCAGAGAACTTGGTGGAATTGTGTCTGTGTCCTAGGACTCTATGGAATGCAGAACTTAGATGAACTAGGACAGCAGTCCCCAACTTTTTTGGCACCAGGGACCCATTTCATGGAAGACAATTTTTCCACAGACTGGGGAGTGGAGGGCATAGTTTCAGGATGATTTAAGTGCATTACATTTATTGTGAAGTTTATTTCTATTATTATTACATTGTCACTTGCCACTCACTGATATGAGTCTGCAGGCAATTGATTTATTATGGTCTCTGTACAGTCAAACCTCTCTGCTAATGATAATCTGTATTTGCAGCCCAGTGCTAGCATCACTGCCTCAGCTCCACCGCAGATCATCAGGCATTAGATTCTCATAAGGAGCACATAACCTAGATCCCTCGCATGTGCAGTTTACAGTAGGGTTTGAGCTCCTGTGAGAATCTAACGCTGCCACTGATATGACAGGAGGCGGAGCTCAGGCGGTGATGTGAGAGATGAGGAGTGGCTGTAAATACAGATGAAACTTCGCTCACTTGCCTGCCGCTCACCTCCTGCTGTGTGGCCCAGTTCCTAATGGGCCATGGACCGGTACTGGTCCGTGGCCCAGGGATTGGGGACCACAGAACTAGAATATCTGGTGGAAGAAATATGTAAGGATCAAAGCATTCAGGCAGCAGCATGGTTATCTTTAACTGCATACAGTGAGATGTGATGGGAAAGAAATGACTTAAAGGTGGAATTTATAATTAAAAGTGAAGCAGAGTGGAAAGATTTGGAGAATTCTCAGCCTGGCCAAAGTGAAAAGGCATGTTCAGCAAGAATACCAAGGGTATTGGCCAAGCAACTGCTTGCTACAAAGACTAATATGGATAGAAGGAAGCCAGGTGCTATTCATCAGGACAATGGGAGAAAGACCCTGATGACATTTCAGAGATCTTCAAGGCTTTCCCTTCCATCACAGGCCCAGAGCTCTAGGGCAGAAGGGTTTCAGGGGTCAGCCTGGAGCACTCTCCATGGGCTTGCTGCCTAGGGCCACTTGGGTCTCTGCTCCCCACATCCCAGTGCAGCGCTCCTTGGCTGCCCCAGCTGTGGCTCAAAGGGGCCCAGGTGCAGCTTCCACTCCAGAGGGTGCAAATGGTAAGCCTTGGTCACATCCATGTGGTGTTAATTCTGCAGGTGTGCATGATAAAAAAGCTGTGGGGGAATGGCTTCCCCCACCTAGATTTCAAAGGCTGTCACAGACAGCCTGGGGGCCCAGGCAGAAACCTGTTGTGGGTAGAGCCACTGTAGAGAGCCCCCACTAGGGCAGTGCCTAGTGGAGTTGTGGGAGTGGGGCAGTGCCTGAACTGCAGGGCACCAGTGTGCACCCCCAGCGTGGGAAAGCCATAGGCACAAGACTCCAACCCATGAGAGCTGCTGTGTGGACTGAATCCAGCAAAACCATAGGAGTGGAACTGTCTGAGGCCTTGGGGGCCCAATCCCCACTCCAGTGTGCCCAGGATGAGGGACATGGAGTCAAAAGAGAATGTTCTCCAGCTTAAAGATTTAAAAAAGTTCTTCATCCTGTTGTGTTTTGGACTTACATGGGACCAGTTACCCCCTCCTTTCTTGTCTGGTTCTCCCTTCTGGAATAGGAATGTCTATCTTATGCCTGTCCCAACATTGTATTTTGGAAGTAGATAACTTGTTTTGATTTCACAGTCTCACAGCTGGAGGGAATTTGTCTCAGGATGAATCATGCCTTGAGCCTTACCCATATCTGATTTAGATGAGACTTTGGACTTTTGAGTTGAATGAGTTAAGAGTTTTGGGGCTATTGGGATGGAAAGATTGTACTTTTGGGAGGTTGGGGCAGAATACTATGGTTTGAATGTCCCTTCCAAAATGCCATTGTGACAGCGTTGAGAGGTAGGGCCTTTGAGAGGTGATTGGGTCACCTCTCTGCTCTTATGAATAGATTAATGCCGTTAGTGTGAGAGTGGACTCCTGATAAAAAAAATAAGTTCAGCCCCCATTTTCTCTCTGTCTCACACATTTGCCATGTGATGCCTTCCGCCACATTATGACACAGCAAGAAGGGCCTTCCAGATGCTACCCCTTGATCTTGGACTTCTCAGCCTCTAGAACAATTAGACAAATGTATCTCTTTTCTTTATAAAATACCCCATTTGTGGTATTCTCTCATAGCAGGAGTAAGTAGACTCAGACATAGAAGAATATCACAATGGGGTTAAAATTAATATATTATTATTAGAAAAACCTTGCATTTGTGAAACACCATTGTTCATGTGTATTTTTATTAATATATCTTCTCTGTAGAATGTTGTTCAACCTTCTCAAGACATAATAGCAGTTTTGGAAGCAGACCTGGCAATGGTTCTAGAACACAGACCCTCAGACTTAAGCTTCTCTGACATACTGTCCCCTATCTTCTCATTCCATTCTCCTTGTGACTCAGTTTCCTTTTCTCTTTCTCAGATTACCACTTTAGACTGCTGCCTCTCTGAGTGTTTTGAATTTAAACCTGCAAGAGAAGAATTGGTCTGTCACTATGTAGTATTCAAGGTAGGAATAGTTTCCTGGGCTTACTCCCCTTGTATGTTGGCCGTAAAATGCAATCACCTGAGGGCACGTGTAAATGCATCTGCTTTTTTCAACCTGAAAGTTTCTAACACATACCTCCTGTACTTAAAAAAAAAATCCAAATACTAATTCCTTACATTTAGAGAACAGTGAATAGATTTTCAAGGTCTCATAAGCACTGTCCTAGTTCATCTCTAGTAGAGAGGGGACTCTCCTATTGTGATCTCCTTCTATAATGAAGGGGCTGTTTAAATCATAATTGTATGTAGGGGACGAGTGCTTGTGCCACAGGTATGAAGGTATTATGATCTGTAGCTGTTGGGAAGTAAAATGTTTTTCCAGTACCATCTGCTTCTGGAACAGTGTACCTTGTTTAGTCTGGAAGTCAATGAGCAAGCAGGGCACCATGGTTTTACCCATGCATTAGTCAAATGCTTTTGATAATTGTAGTTTGTGTAAGACAAGAATTGTGCAGAGCTTCAGTGATATTAGAGTCACAAAAACAATTTGGGGGTTTTCTTTCTCATTCTCTACTGCCACAATCTAGAAAGGGCAGGAGACTCATTTGGGAGAACTGTAGGTGTACCTTTATTTGGAGCAGAGAGGAAGACTACAAAGACTGTCAAGGTATCTTTTGGCTTGGTGGTTTTGTTCAATGTTCAATGTTTTCACAAGTTAATACTTGTCTGATTTCTCCCTCCCCCCTTTTTTTTTTTGAGACAGTCTTGCTCTGTCGCCTCGACTAGAGTGCATTGGCGTCACCATAGTTCACTGCAACCTTAAACTCCTGGGCTCAAGTGATCCTCCTGCCTCAGCCTCTAGAGTAGCTGAGACTACAGGCACGTACCACCATGCCCAGCTAATTTTTTTATTTTTTGTAGAGATGGGGTCTCACTCTTGCTCAGGCCGGTCTTAAACTCCTGAGCTCAAGCAATCCTCCCACCTCAGCCTCCCAGAGTGCTAGGATTATCGGCATGAGCCACTGCGCCTCACTGTGCCCGGCCTGATTTCCCCTCAATTGCAGTAACTTACAGCCCCATCCCCAGCCTTACAGGAGTAGTTGGTTTCTGAAAAACCCCTTGGAGGCAGACTTCTTGTAGGTAAAAAATGGAATTTTAATTGAAATTAACAATGCATAGTCGTTACTTTAAAAATTAACAACATATATGTATATATGTAATTGAACCTTGGCAGAGACCTATTTGTCCACCAAAAATTTGTTCTTCCCCTTCTATCAGGAAGGCCTGAGCTCTGACGTGTAAGATGGAAGGGGGAGTGTCCTTGAAAGGTCATTGTCCAGACAGTGGCTACATTTCTTAGCCCGTTTACCCCAGGTGTGACAATGTGGCTGCTTCTTGTCAACAGAAACAAGCCAGTATGTATCACTTCTGGGCTGGGGTTTTAAGAAGCGGATATGCATTTTCCAATGTACTTTTCTCCAGGATTCTACTGGATGAAGAGTATACTGAGGCTTTAGGGGATGGTGGAGCTATAAGATCTAAGAAGCCTGGATCCCTGAATCACTATGTGGAAAAAAGCCTCCTGTCAACCAGGGACACCTACATTGAACTATTGATGCAGCAAGAAAAAAAATCTTTATTGTGCAAAGCCGCTGAAATTTGGGGTTTATTTATTCCCCTAGCTGAGGGTCAGGAAACTTTTTCTGTAAAGGGACAGACAGTAAATATTTCAGGCGTCATGGGCCACATACAGTCTCTGTCTCATGTTTTTCTTTTTCTTTCTTTCTTCTTTTTTAACAATCCTCTAAAAGTGTAAAAACCACTCTTGTACAAAAACAGCTGCAGGCTTAACTAATACAAGGTTTTAATACAATACAAAACAACAACAACAAAATCCACACAATAAAAACATGTAAATGGTACATAAGATATCACTATTATTAATTAGCAAACCATGAGAACTCAGGGAGAAGACCCTTAGGCCAGTGGTCCCCAACCTTTTTGGCACCAGGCACCGGCTTCATGGGAGACAGTCCTTCCACAGACGGGGTAAGGGGTGGGGTTCCAGGATGACCCAAGCACACCACATTCACTGTGCAGGCAAACCTGTCTGCCAATGACAATCTGCACTTGCAGCCACTGCCCAGCGCCAACACCACCGGCCCAGCTCCACCCCAGATCATCAAGCACCAGACTCTCACAAGGAGCAACCTAGATCCCTCGCATGTGCAGTCCACAGTAGGGTTTGCCTCCTGTAAGAAACCAACGCTGCTGATCTGACAAGAGGCGGAGCCCATGTGGTGATGCGATTGATGGGGAGCAGCGGCAAACACAGATGAAGCCTCGCTCACCCGCCCGCCGCCCACCTCGCATGCACCTCGTGGCCCCGACCAGCACCGGTCCGCTGCCTGGGGTTTGGGGACTGCAGTCTTAGGCCACCTTGGCCAACCATTCCAAGGAGAAGATGACTGTACCGTGGCTCTCCCACTGTGGTGCTCAAGTGCTCTCAAGTCAATATTATCCGAACTGGTTCTCATAATGCAAGAATGAGTCCAAAGTTAAAGTTGAGGTAGTACATCAAATTACCAGAAGAGTTAAACTCCTACAAACTTAGTCAGAGTACCTTAGGGTATGACTGCCTTACTGCTTTCTCTCCCACTTTCTCAACTCTGTCATTATACAGCATTTTTTACACCATTGTTCAGTGCTGGGTCTGACTAGAGCAGGGGTGGGAAAACTTTTCATGTTGGAAGGCCGCATTAATTTACCTGTAATAAAATAAGGCTGAATTCAAGAAACTTCAATTAGATACACTTAAAAATGTAAATTATTTTGTAAAAGTCTAACTACTGTGTACTTAATAATTTCAAAAAATGAAAACTATTTGTTAATTTTAAAGTTAACTAACCTTTTAATGACTGTGTTGTGTCTGCTTTTTGTTGGAAAGCATTTGAATATTGGGTTGCAGCAGGGAGGTCCTCAGTTTCAGTCGATTCTCTAGATGGGTATGAGTCATTTGTGACCTTAAGGGCATCTTGATTTGGGTTAGGTAGGAGAATGTAGATTCGCAGCAATAAGTGGCTGAAAAGCAAGAAAGCATTTTTGGGATGTGCCAAAGCTGATTCTACTGCATTTCCTATGTCATTTGGATCTTCTTAGCATCAAACAATGACTTAAATGTCATCTACTGAGAGCTCAATCAAGTCATGTGTAGTCTTAGTATAAATAGGTGAGGCTGAATCTAAATTTGAGTGTGATTCATGATTCTCAAGTCAGTGAATCCTTTATTTATTCTAATAATCGTTTAACAGTGATTCTCAATGATTCGCATATGTCATCCTGCTCATAAATGACCTTTGCTAACTGGGGAAAATATTCATCCAAAATTTCCTTTTGAAGAAGTTTTTTGAAAAAAGATAGCTTTTTTGGAAATGTTTGCATTTTTTGCCACATATCATATACTTAGTTTTACTTTACAAAGAAATATTCAAGTTTTTTGATTTGACATGATATCCCACAGAAATGCTTCATTTCCTATAGAAATCTTCTTTCCGTAATTCACATTGCTGATTCTGTTCTTCATAAAACTTAACTATCTGTTCACGCAGAGATAAAAGTTTGGCTAACACCTGTCCCTGCAATTGCCAATGCACTTCAGAGTGATATGGCAAATCCACACTGAATACCTCATCATTCAACTTTAGCATGTTACAGAACTGATGATGCCATGTTGCATTTGCAAATATATTACATATTATAACTTGTTGCAAAGGTACTTAAATAGTAGCTTGGCACAGATTTTGCTGGTGCAAGACAATTGAAAGAATAGAACACTGGACTGATTAATACTTTTTTTTAATCTGTAATAAATCTTAATTGTTTCTGCTCAGGGAAAGTGCACTATCATGGAATACACTATACCTTACCAATTCATACTAACTTCCAAATTTATCTGAAATTTTGAAATATCTATTGTGAGTTCTTTTGCAATGAGTGCCCAAAGGATAACCTTGTGAAAAAACTCTTTGTGAGAACCCGAGTAGTGTAAAACCCTGAGCAGCCAAGTCAGTAGCATCAGTTGATTCATCCAAAGTGATTGAATAATATATATTTTCCTTTTGAAGTATTGCATGAAGTTGTTCTGGTAAGTTGAAGGCTAATTCATGCTGCCAATCAGTTATGGTTCTCCTTGGAAGAGGCAGTTGTTTGAACTTTGAAATGTTATCGGGGTCTAAGCATCCTACAACTTTGACAATGCATTCTTTCACAATTTCTACATCACTGAATGGCTTCCTTTTTCTCTGTAGTATATAAGCAACTTTTTAAGTTGCTTCAGTGGCATTATTTCCAGGTCTTATTGCTGCTTGAAAGAATTGTCTTGGCTTTTGCTTTTCATCTTTTAATTTCTGCAATACAACCTTTCGTGCCTCTCTCTTTAATTTAAAATATTTGTGGTCCTTACGAGTGTTGTAATGTTGATGAGCACTGAATTTCTTTAATGTTGATATTGCAGTATCACAAAACAAGGAAATCATCTTATCTTTAGCAGAAACAAGATAATATTGCAATTCCTAATCCTCATTAAAAAATCAGTTTTCTTCCTTCAGCGTTCTCTTGGTCTTCGTTGACATGATGGGTTGTTAAACAGAAAGAATTAAAAAATACTGTTGAGCTGTGCAACTATTCACAAATTCCCTTTCAAACAGAAACACAGTGCACCATTGTCAAAAGCTGATAACAGACTGGCTATTGACCCCTGTAAACGCTCACCAACCAGCTTTGTGTGGTAGTGGCACCAGTCAGGTGGGGGAAGTTAGAACTACATCACGAGTGTAGCAGCCGTCAATTTAGCCCTTATGGCTTACTAAAATTCTAATTGTGCTGCTCAATCTGGGAGGATTATTTCACTGAAACTCATTTTACTCTTTGGTATTTTAAATACGTTCACTTTAAAAATAAAATAAAAACATCAAAGATAACAAAAATGTACTAATAAAAGGATTTGTTCTGTAAAATTTGGATTCAGTCAAAAGACCACACTTCAGGACCTGGAAGGCCACATGTGGCCTTAATGGGGCAGGTTCCCCACCCCGGACTAGAGTCTTCCAATAGTAGATGAAGATCAACCAGCAGATCTTGAAGCTCTACATCTGCAGACCCCAACCCCTGGCCGTGACCAGTCCACAGCAGGCCAGGAACCAGGACGCACAGCAGGAGAGGAGCAAGCCAGCAAAGCCCCACCTGCACCCACAGCCACTCCCCATCGCTCGCATCACTGCCCCAGCCCCACCCCCGTCAGATCAGCTGCGGCATCAGACTCTCAAAGGAGCGGGAACTCCATTGCAAACTGCGCATGTGAGGGATCCAGGTTGTCCTCTCCCCATGAGAATCGAACGCCTGATGATCTGAGGTTGAGCCCAGGCGGTGCCCCCTGCCCCCAACCTCATTCCCTACGACCTCTCCCCCGCCCCGCCCCCTGCCTCTCGCCTCCCACCTGTGGAAAAACTGTGTTCCATGAAACTGGTCCCTGGTGTCAAAAAGGCTGGGGTTGCTGCTCTACATGGTAAGACTCCAAGATGGCATCTACATTTCCCCAAGCCCCACCATCACGCCCCTTCTCGTGGCTGCCAGGACTCCCTTTTGGGCTGGTGGTGTTGTCAGGCCTGGCGTCTTCCATTCCACCCAGCCCCTTGTCTCAGTCGGTACAGAACCCAAGACCACTCAAAACTTCCAGGAAAGTCATTGCCCAACAATAGGATGAATAAATAAATGATAGACTCTTTTGCAGCAACTACAGTGGGAATTTTGAATAATTTGTAATAGGATGAGAAAAAGCACGTGAAAAAGCATATTAAATGAAAACAGCAGAATTGTAAATTATATATTCAAGATGACCTTAATTTTGTAAAAACAAAGACTTGAAGGAAATACACCAAAATGTTAACAGTGGTATTCCTGGGTGGTGGATTATAAGTGATTTTTTAAAAAAAATTCTATTCTATGTTATTTGAAAATACAGACTGTATTATTTTTTTAAATGACCAAGAAAATAAAAAGTAGTTCTTCCTCCAAAGTGTTTGGAGAGCCCTGCTGTACAGAGTGAGTTCCCAGCCCGAGTCCTGCCCTCTGAGCGGAGCTTGGGTGATCCCGCATCCATGTTCAGAACAGGAGCACGAAAGGGAAAAGCGCAGTGAATGGCAAAGCTGTCAATCACACTCAACAAAAAGTCTGAGCCAGAGGAAATCTGGAGACCTAGAGCAACCTTTGTTTGGTGAGATCTGTGTCTTCCCTGCCTTCAACTTGTTTTAGATCCAGCGTCTTATCTCCAGACATACTCTGTACACTCTGCTTGGTCTTCATTCCCTCTCTTTACTCTGTAAACCACGGCCCCGGAAGCAAAGGAAGCAAGAGAGGCTTTCAGGCCGTGGCTGTGCCCTCTCCCTCGTTCTCGCCAGCCCACATTGAGATTCAGGGAGGAAGCCCCCTCACTCTGCTCAGGTGCCCCCAGCCCCAAGCACAGCCCCTTCACGCTGCCTCTCATCTTGCTTGAGTGAGCATTGTGGGGCTATTCTGTGACTGTCCCCACACAGCTTATCATTTCATTTCCTTGTGCAATGTATGCATGTGCTCCCTGAAAACATTTATTGGCAATCTGCTAGACATATGGTTAGGCATAGCATTCATTCATTCAGCCGGTTATCCCCTCTGCTTTGTGTAATTATTGCACTTGGGGACAAGTGTGCTGGCTGAGGGAACAGTAAGCACAAAGGCCCTGAGTCAGGAACAGGCCTGATTCCTGCCCTCAAGTTGCTCCCATTGTAGTGAAAGAGACAGATCAGTAAACAGGTTATTGCAGTGTTGTGTAATAGACGTTTATCACTTAGCATTTGTAACTAACATTTATAACATATAAAAATGTATGTTATTTATTATCTGGGCCTTCTGATAGAAAATAAGTTCCATGAAGGCAGAGGTTTTTGCATTTTTTGTTCACTTAGTATCTCTGGGACCTCAAACAGCTGGAGGAACACAGTAGGTGCTCTATAATACCGTTTGAGTGGAGTAAAGGCCCCCACGCTGGTCCCTCTGCTCTCAGTTCCCCTCCTCAGAGGCGACCAGTGTCATTAGGCCCTGGGAGGAGTGTGTTATTTAACAGACCACCATGCTCTCCACCAAACTTTGACTTTGGGGCTGCAGGTGAGTCTCTGAGTATCCCACAATTTGGGGAATTCTGCTGTCCAGGAGGTGGTGAGTGCTGTCCACCAGCTGTCATGTTGGCTGTGATTGACACTAGTCCTCTGAGGCTCTTAAGGACCCTGGAGCCCTTCTTGATCATGGCACGAGGGAGGAATCAGGTGACTCTGGCTAAATTCTGGAGATTGCATTCAGGCTTTTGTGAGGACTTGGCATTTAGGAAAATACATGTCTGCTGTCCCATGTAATGAGACCCACTCCTTCAGCTCATGGCCAAACCTTGATAAGCAGGGGACTGGGCAGCAAATATTCTATGTGTATGTGGATGTACAAAACCAGAGCTGTACATGGTCCTCAGTGCCACAAATGTCAGGAGCCTTTGCTGTTGGAGTGGATTGATGCAGTACAGACCCTGACCAAGGACCAAGTTGCAGAGTCAGGGGCCTGGTTCCCAACTCACAAGAGATGTCTTTTTCAGAAATACTCAACTATCAAGTCATCCACACAGAGTATCTAGGGAGTCAAACTGAATTTTCCATCGTTACCTTTGTAGGCAAACAAGGCCTGAGTTTTATACTTGGGGCAATTTATAATTTACAAGTATTAGGGAGGGAAGAAGTTAATAATTACTAAATATCTATTATCCTTGAAAACTATGGTCCAGAAAGTTTAAATGTGCTGAAGACCACACAGCTAGTAAGGGGGTGGTTACTTAATCAGTTTTAGAAAATTAGAGCAGGATTCCTTGCTTCCAAGCAAATCTCCCATAAAGGCAGTTTTATTCCAGTGCCTACAAGTTCCCATTTAGGTTTCGTTCTGTTCCTATAAATCTGTTAGTTCAAATTACTATGTCTTTGGATTCCAAATATCTACACAAAGCCTATCACACCACTGACTCAATAAATGTTTGTTAATAAACAGAAGCAAAAAACTTAATTAGTTGCTGTTTTATAATAGTCTTAAAAGTAAAAAACAAAAACAAAAACAGAAACAAAAAAACTTAGTCACAAACATTTCATGTGAATTAGAATTGGTCTATTGATTATTTTTCCTTCATATGGGACTAGCATATTCACCAATTATATCGGTTACCATGACTTCCCCATCTCAGTTAATGGCACCTGAATTGGCACCTGGGAATTCTTCAGATTCTATTTGCTCAGTCCAAAATCTCTGGAGTCATCCTTAGCCCTTCTCCTCCTGTCACACCTTACCTCCAATGTGCCATCAAATGCTGTTGTTTCTACCTGAAAGAGATGACCCAATCTGGTCAATTCTTCCCATCTCCCCTGCTACCTACCACCCTGGTGCCAACCACAGTCAGCTCCTATCTGGATCTCAGCAATAGCATCTTAATTGGCCTCTGGGCGTCTGCCCTTGCATTCCCCAAATAGCATCCAGAGTGAATCCTATAGAAATATAAGTCAGACCAAATGAGTCCTACACGATCTGGGCCTTGCTCTCCACCCACTTCCCGGGAAATCTCTGCTCTCATCTCCTGCTGCTCTCTCTTCTCTCTTGGGTATTTTTGACTGAATAAATAGATTTATATTAGTTTCAGTTTTATTTTCCTGTTGGACGCTGTTACTTTGAATTTGTTTAGATCCCATGGAACAATGAATTTGTAAAGATCATCCTTACTATATGCTGTAACTTCATTTAATTCAGTAGTTTTCAACTCTGTACATTAGAACCCCCTGGGGAGCTTTAAAAAGATACTAGTATCTAGATCTTATCTCTAAAAATTCTGAATTAGTTGTTCCTGGGGAACAATTGGCTATTGGGCATCAGTATTTTTTTAACAGCTTTATTGAGGTATAACTGATATACAAAACTGCACATATTTAATATGTACAATTTGATGAGTTTGAACATGTGTATATACCTGGGAAATCATCACTACATCAAGGTAATAAATATATTCATCACCTCCAAGTTTCCACATCCCCCCCCTTTTCTTTTGGCAAGAACACTTAACATAAGATCTACGCTCTTGATTTTTTAACTGCTTTTTTGAGGTATGAATGCCATATAAAAAGCTGTAGATATTTAATGTATACAACTCAGGCATCAGTATTTTTAAAAAAAATATTCCCAGGGGATATTAATGTGCAGGTGAAACTGAGACACACTTATTTAATCCTTAAAAAAATTTCATGAAATATGTATTGGTATCTCCACTTTGCACTCTGCATGGCAGGAACATCACAGATCTTTTTTCTCTGTTATAGCTTTAGTGTCTAGCCATGTGCCTTATATAAGTTTATTGCTCAATAAATATTTAGGTGATGAATGAAGAAACTGAGGCATTAAAGGCTCACACACTTTGTCAAAGGTCACACAGCTATTATAGTAAGTGACAAGACTTTAACCCACATCTGTCTCCAAAGCCAACACTCTTAGCCATCATATGGTCTTGTTAGAGACCTTGACCCTAAAAAGCAGGATTGTGGGCCGTGAGATAAAAAGGTAGGTGACACTGAAGACATATTTTTCCTATTTCACAACTGCTGGGGTTTTGATAAAAATATTGCTGCTTTGTTAAAATGGGTTAGAATTGATATTGAAGATGTTCCAGGAATATCTGGTGAGATCATATCCTTCAGGAGCAGAGTGAATTAAGTTGACAGAGAGGGCTAATAATTTTGTTTCCCCTGGAGAAAACTGACCCATACTGTATTTTAGGGCAAAAACAAAAGCTTTCTGTCGAAATTCTGTTTTATAGTATTGGAACCACAAGTCATTTTTAAAACAGCATAAATCTATGTTTCCTGAGATGAAAGTGTATGCCAGAAACCATGACTTGACATTTCATACACTGTAATGCAATTGGCCTCTGCTTTGAATCTTTTGTTATCTTAATGATAGATATTTTTTGTAACACTCTATGTGTATATGAATGTGGATGTTTGTATGAAATAGAGAAAGAGAAAGGTTACGGAAAAAATAGGAAAGGAATTGCATCAAGAACCACACAATGTAATATCTGAATACTTTTTGTCATGGACTAAATATTTTTGTCCCCTGCAAATTCATATATTAAAGCCCTACCCAGTATCGCTGAATTTGGAGGTAGGGCTTTATGGAAGTAATTAAAGTTAAATGAGCTTCAAAAAAAAATCATATAAAGCCATAACAGCTAATGACATACTTCTTCATTTGGATCTATATGAGGTATCTTTTTCACTTATAACATTATGCCACTAAAACCAATTATTGAAATGAACTAGACTTAGAACTAATAAAACTTTGATTCTCAATATCACATTGTTTCAAAAATAATAAAAATATTAAACCACAAAAAAAATTTAAATGAGGTCATAAGGGTGGGCCCTGGTCCCATAGGATTAGTGTCCTTATAAGAAGAGATGCTAGATAGCTCGCTCTCTCTCTCTCTCTGCCCAGGAAAGGCCATGAGAGGACACAGTGAGAAGGTGGCTCTCTAAAAGCCAAGGATAGAGACCTTACCAGAAACTGAATCAGCCAGAACCTTGATCTTGGACTTCTAGTCTCCAGAACTGTGAGGAAATAAATTTGTGTTGTTTAAGTCACCCGGTCTGTGTGGTATTTTGTATGACAGCCCTAGCAGACTGATACACCTTTGGAAGAAGGTCAGTGGCTATAAAGACATGAAAATGGGATTTTTTTAATGTGATTTTTGTGTCAAAATTGCCAAAGGCTTTTATTGAAGTTCACTACCAGAATCTTAATTGGAGAAAAATTGAAAAAATCAGTGTGAAATTTATATAAAATCATTTTTTCTAAATAAAAAAGCAGATTACTGCCATTTACAAGTTAACCTATTTAAATGGGGTTAGAATACTGCAGAAAGATAATGACTTTGCAGACCCATGGAAAGCTATGGGTGGAATTGCTCCCCTTGGCAGGACAGATACATGTTAGGTAGACTAAGAGTACCTTTTGGATAATGAAATTTTAAAAATTAATGTAGTAGTTTTTGTTCATGCTTAAAGTAATGTCACCCATAAAAACTTCTTAATTTGTTTTAACTTTACTGGTTTATTAGTCCTTCAATCTTCTCTTATGAATATATTGTATTTTATTGTCCTGCACAAATCTTATTTTCCAATCTTTTATTTTTTTCATATTTGGAAAACAGTTTAAAATAATGGTAAAGAACTCAGGTTTTTTTTTGAGGGGAGTCTGCTTTTGGGGGAGGATGGAAAAGGATATGAAATACCTTCTCTCCCATGGAAACAGCAAAACAAAAACAAAAACAAATCAAAAACCTAAAAAAAAAAATGTTTCCTGTGGGGCTAGCAAGGGATAGTATTCACACAAGGAGGCCTTGATTAAATGAATTCCAGAGAGAAAGAGCCCTTTATAAGTGAGCAGAGAGCAAAGGCAGCTTCACACCTGCGGTGGCTTTGTGGTCTGGCTATGAGTAGGTTTCATAGAGAAACTTTACAGGGTGAAGGGGAAATAAGCTGGGTCTTGGACCAGGTGGGGCTATTGGGATAAATTAGAGTCTGAAAAAGCCCCCAAAGCTGGGACAGATTGCTGGGCTCAGCAATTCTTCCCCCAACCCTCCCCCACTAGGGAGAGTTAACCCTGAGTTTTGCTAAGAAAGTAACAGTGGAGGAAGGGCTGTTAGGCAGAGAGAAATTGCTTAGTGCTACGCATTCCTGTGGTGTTTGGATTCTAGGTCCTATCCTGGAGATTAATCTAAGGATGAACTAAAAATATATGAAACTGTAGCCAAGCTTCTCCCAGTTCAGCTACTGAAAACATAAAAAGGCTGTGACTTAGGTTGAGAGTTGGGCTAACCACATGTGATTTCAATCTAATTAAAGCTGTATCCCAGACACAGCTCTACTTGACTCTAAAAGAAATGTGAATGATCAGCTCCTCACTCTAATTATCAGATAGAGAAAAGGGTTGCATTCTCTGAGGAAAAAAAAAAGGTAAAACAAAACTAAATACTATACTTAAGTCAGCACTGTTCTTTTACACACAATGTTGGGAATATAATAAAAGAATTATGAAGCAGGCTAAGAAATAGGAAAATAGGATCTGTAATCAAAAGAAAAGGTAGTCAATAGAAACAGACCTGTAGATTCTGCAGTTATTGAAATTAGTAGACAGGACTTAAAAACAACTATTACAGATATGTTTTTAAATTTTGTGAGAAAAAATGGATATAATGGGTGAAAAGATTGGATATTTCAGAAAAGAAATGGCAAACTTTAAGAAAAAAACAAACTAAAAATTCTAGAACTGAAAAATACAATGTCCAAGTCAAACAATTATTAGATGGGCTTAACATTAGATTGAACACCGCAGAAATAAGGATCGGTGAACTTGAAGATAGACAAGTGATGCATCTGTATTAGTAGCAGATAAAGCAGACTTTAAAGCAAGAAGTATTACCAACTGAAAGAAGAATATTTCATCATGATAAAAGGGAAAATCATCAAGAAGACAATAATTCTAAATGCATATGAACCTCAAACTATACAAAGCAAAAATGGACAGAAAGAAAGAAATAGACAAGTCCAAAATTATAGTTGGATATTTTAATATAATCCTCTCTCAGTAGTTGACAGAGTAAATAGACATAAGTTTAGAAGGGATATAGAAAATCTGAACTACCCTATCAATTATCTTAATGCAATTGACATTATAGAACACTACATCAAACAACAGCAAGAATACTTATTCTTTTCAAATGCACTTGGAATATTTACCAAGGTAGAACACATGCTGAACCATAAAAAGTAGTCTCGATAAAGTCCTCAAGACAGTTGTACGGAGTATGTTCTTAGAACACAATAGAAAAAAATAACTCAAATATAACTAGAAAAATCCCCCAAATTTGGAAATTTAACAACATTCCAAAGAAGGAATCACAAGGAAAAGGAGAAAATGTTTTGAACTGAATTATAATGAAAACACAACATATCAGAATTTGTGGAATGTAGTAAAGCAGTTCTTAAAGGGAAACTTATAAGTTTAAATGCTTATATTAAAAAATAAAAAAGCTTTAAAATCAATGCTTTCATTTTCCACCTTAAGGAGCTACTAAAAGAAAAGGCAAATTAAACACAAAGTAAGTAGAAGGAAAGAAATAATAAAGAGCAGAAATCGATGAAATAGAAAAATGAAGATAGTCAACAAAGCCAAAGTTAGCTAATTGAAAAAATTGAAGAAATAAATTTGTAAAAAATGATTATGAAAAAAGAGAGAAAACATAAGTTACCAATATCAGAAGTGAAAGAGAGGCATTATTAGAGATCCTACAGATATTACAGCAATAACAAGGGATATTGTGGTCAATGTTATGCTAATAAATTTACTGACTTAGATAAAATGAACAAACTCCTTGAGAAACACCAATTAACAAATCTGACAAAAAAAGAAATATAAAGTTGGAATAGCTTTATATCTGTTAAGGAAATTATATTCAAAATTTAAAAACCTTCCTGCAATGAAAATTTGAGTCTCAGATGGCTTCACTGGTGAATTCTCCCAAACATTTAAGGAAGAAATAATGCCAACACTGCACAAACTTATAAACATTAGAGATTGCTATTATTATCAGTATGGTTTTTGTAAGTCTCCTCCCTTAGTCATCTGCTTCTATCTTAAAGCAAATGGACAGAACTTTTCTTAGTCTTCTAGACAAAGTCTACATTTAATGGAGGATTGCCTTGTAAATCCTAACTTTCCTATCTGTGTTCCTTTGAATTAGAATTATATGTGGTGTTTGCAAAACACCCTACATTACTGTTGCCTCTGACTTTAACCTTTTCTAAACTTTTTACATAAAACCACTTGTTCCTCTGGGACTTGAGAAGAAGGTCTGCCAAGCAGTGTCAATGTGTGATCAAAAACTTTTCAGGGTCCTATCACACCTGGTTTTATGATGATTTTTAAAAGTTACTTTTTATTTTTATTTTTGTAGAGATGAGGTCTCACTATGTTGCTCAGGCTAGTCTTGAACTCCTGGCCTCAAGGGATCCTCCTACCTTGGCCTCCCAAAGTGCTAGGATTATAGGCGTGAGCCTCTGATGATTTTTTAATAACAACTAAAACTTTGTTTACTTATTTCTTCAGTACTTTTTTATAAGCCCTTTGTGGAGCTAACAAAAAATTGTTCAAATCATGTGTTTCCTGCCCTAATTTGGTTTCATATGATAGGCTCAGATTAAAATTTGTGTAGTAAATGGAAAATTTGTAAGTGATCACAACAATGGCTGGAGGAACCTTTCCTTTTTCTCTATCCTTCCTCAGAAATACTAAGAGCCAGTTAGGCTAAATCCTTCAGAAGCATTCTTTATCACTATTGTTTGACATAGTTGCAGCCACATCAAACACAGGAGCCATCCAAACTTCTTTGAGTTGAAATGACTGAGGATGCACTTTTCAGAGACCCCAGGATACTGGTAGTGTTGACTGAAGAATAGTCACTATAAGATGTCTGACTGACTAAACATTTATAACCAAGTGATGAGGCACCTGCTGCTCTGAGTACCTCTTCTGGTTTCTTAACTCTTTCTCCAGCTGCATAAAACTGAATTTTTTAGATCTCAAGATATCTGGCTTGGTAAATGACAGTTTTCTGATGGACCATGATAGTCCACTATTTACAGTACAGACTAAGTTACTATAACTGAGAGACTCTAAAATACAGTAGATTTAATAAGATAGAAGTTTATTTTTCTCTCCATCAAGTTATGGAAGTCCTTTGTATAGCATTAAAACCTTTCTTCAAATTTTGGAGGGTTTTTTTTTGCATTTTTAAGTAAACATTCATTGAGTGTCTACTCTGTTCCAGGCAAGATACTGGGGGCTGGGCTCGTGAAAATTAATCAGACAGGGTTCTTGCCCTCAAGAAGCTCAGAATCACATTCCACTGTGGGTATGGGTGTGTGTGTCTGTGTATATTACATATAATAAATAGTCTTGAAGTGTGATAATATTGTATTGTTCACTTAAAATTTGATAAGAGAGCAGATTTTAACTGTCCTCACCACAGACATACTCAAAAATAACTGCGTGGTGAGGGATGTGTCAATTAATTTGACTGTGGTGATCAGTACACAATGTATATGTGTATCAAATTATCATGTTGTATACTTTGAATAACACACTATTTTTATTTGTCAAATAAATATTTTAAAATAAAAAGGAGAATAAAGGTGTAGTGGAGGTAGAAAGAAGGAAATGAAATTCAAACAAGGGATGGAAGATAAATCTTCAAAGAGATGAAAATTATTATTATTTTTATTATAATACATGTAACCAATAAGTCATCTATCCCCAGAAGTATCTCTTTTTCACCCTGTTTTGACTTAAAAGCAGGTATCAACACTTCTCTGCAATCATCTTAAAGAATTTTTTTACTTTCAAGACAATAGTCAGAAATATTCATTTTAGTTTACAATATTCATTCATTTTTGTAAGGGATGAGGGTAATTGACATTGTACAGCTCAATGTTATTTCACTCCAGTATTAGTTCACTCCAAGAAGTCCCTTTAGACCTTTTTCTTTTTCAATCTCTCTAATCCTGAAGTCAAACTGGAATTCATCTCTGCTCTTCCTCTAGGCATCATCTAGTTTTTCTGCTCTAATTTACCTTATACTGGAATCTACAGCACCTTCTTCATGCTCCCTAACTGGAATTTCTTCTGCAGAGCAATTTAATTCTCCTCAGCAACTGCAAACCTATTCACCTACATCTAGAGTTCATTAGTATCTTCTAAGCATGGGAAAGCATATTCTTTCACAATGAATTGAGATGATTAATTTTTAAAAATTGGTTGCTACCTAAAACTTTTCAGAACATTGCTTGCTTTAGTTAAGTGAGTGAAGCAAGATGCTATAACAGAGGGTTGGGGGAGTATAGTTGGGTGATGTGATGGCTCATGATTTCGTCACCTGAGATGGCCTGTAATTGTGTACATCAGGGACTCAAAGTGATAGGAACCACCAAAGGGGTTCTTGAAACAAGTTCTGTTTCTTCCCTACTCCTTAATGCAGTACAATATTTAGGTTCATCTTTTCAATTTTTCTGGAGAAATTAACTATTGTGCATAATTTGGAAGTAAAGGGCATGAATAGAGAGGAGGCAGGAAAAGACTCCAGGATGGGAAAAAATGGCAGAAGTAATGTTGGGACATTGGGGTCGTGGTGGAGGTGGGAAAAGAATCCAGGATCTCTTCATCCCACATCGTACTTCTAGCTCTTTAAAGTTAATATAGCCAAATGTTAAATCAACTCATTTGTAGTTGAGAAGGGCAGGATGAGTATGCCTTTCTAGCTATCTCTTGAGAGGTAAATCTCCTGTAACACTCTGTCTCAAAGTCTTCATCCCCTCTAGGCTATGAGAGGATGGTCAGACCAAGGTCTAATAGATGTGAGGTCAACTTTGAGCAGAAGCTATTGGGTCAAAGTGGGACAGTACTTGTGTGTGTATATGTGTGTGTGTGATGTTTTTTAAAAATATGGCAAATTGATCTAGAGACAAGAGAGAAGGAAGGGTGGAGAGAGGATGGAGATACTAAATATTTTCTAGGTGTGGGGAGCAGAAGAGGGAAAGAGAGATTGAGTGTCCCCTTTTCAGACTTCCATCATTTAGTTCATTTTATGTTGCAAGTATTAGCAAACCTACTCAAGCTTTCTTAAACAGTAGGGTTTTCATTACAACATAGTTAAGAGAGTAGGCTTTGGAGTAAGATTGCTTGAGTTTGAATTTTTGAGTAAATTACTTAATCTTAGTGTCTTAGTTTCTTCATTCCAATTAAATAAATTCATCTAAATGAAATTATATTTTTTAATAAATATAAAGCACACAGAAAAGTGATTTGCTTTTGGTAAGCTTTTAATGAGTGTTAACGACTATTTGTTATTATCATTTTAGGAAAACCAAACTCCCAAACCTGTGCTTTCAGTTTACAGGAGCCCACCAAACAAAGGGTAATGAAAAGATTCTTTACTTTGCTGATATTTGATATACTTAGCATTTTAAATTGCTATATTCACAGTGTTAACTCTGCCATTCTTTCCATAAAATTATGTGTGTGCATATGAAGTGCTGGACTCTAATTTGAAACTGAACTATCTGCGTGTGTAGTCACTTTAACCACACAACAAGCCTACAAAATGTTTAAGTGTAAATTATGATGATGACTAAATCAGAAAAGCTGCCGTTACTGAAACCTGCACCCAAATTGACTGCACAGGATGAATAATTGGACAGTGGTGTAAAGAATGATCCTGAGGACCAGACTGCTGCTAATTAGATCTTCTGTGCTATTTAAATGTTCCCCAAGCTTCAGGGAATGCCCTGAAGGCAGCTGGACATCACCCTTGTGGTTTTTGGGAGGTAACCTACAGTTTGTCAGCACAGGGGTGGAGGTAAGCTCCATGGGACTTTTCCCAGGCAGCTGGTTAACACTCTGTGGTTTCAATCCCTTACACCAATAAGTGAGGGAGAGAGAAAGAAGCCAGACTGAAACTAGAGGGAAAGAGAGAAAGAAAGGGAAAATGGAAGGAAGAACAACATTCATGAAATGCCTTCTTTGGGCCACTTTCTAGGAACTTTCAAATGTTGTCCTTACATCAACTCTATGGGAAATGTCTTACTGTCCCCATTTGTAACAGACGTTGTTGGATGCCTATAAATAGCTATTTCTCTTCTTTTTTTTCCTTGCTGATAGAGCTTCAATTTTTTTGAGTGCTTACCTCCCAAGTATGACTTAGGTCCCTTATGTCCCCATCCGTAAGCAACAGGGATAATCCTGAGAGGTCATTGTCTTCCAATTATCCTTGAATGGGATTGTTTGGACATGAACAACAGATAAAATTCTAGTCAATGAAAGGTGATGAGAGGGCTGCTGGGAAGCTTCTGAGAAAGATGTCTTTATTCTTCAAAAATGACCCCAGAAAGAGACTGGCCTTCTGCTCCTGTTCATGGTTGTGCTGCACAGGATGCCTGACACTGCGGGAACCATCTTGGGATCACACGAGGAGCCAGCTTGAGGACAGAGCAGACACACGGAAGTGCCAGCCATCTTTGAAGGTCTGTGCATGATTGTAAACATTCTCATTGTTTAATCCTTTTGTGGGGGGTGTTCTATGACTTTAGTAAAGGCATCTTAACTGATATATCATTTTCCATTTTATGGGAAAACTGAGGTACAGAAAAGTTAAGAAACTTGCCTGTATTTGCATACATAAGGAGTAGAGAGAGTAGGTTATGCCTTCTACTATGAAGATAAGATGTGTCTCCTCTAAACAACACACACTTACACATTCCAATCTGACAATTTCTATCTTTGAACTGGCAATTTAATCCATTTACACTTATTGTAATTACTGATACATTGAATCTGTTTCTATTGCTTTGGTTATTATTTCAATTTCTTCTACTTTTTCTGTGTTTCTTTTTAATCCTTTTTACTTAAGAAAATAGACATCTATATCTTCACCTAACAAGAAGAGAAGTCTAGGTACTCTTAAGCTCTTAAAACTCTCTTCCTGCCTTTCTCCACCCCAACCCCATAATGTTGATATTATCTAGAAATTTAATTATAGAATATTGGGAGGAAAGGAGTAGTGATGGATTCTTAATGCTTAGGTCTTTGTTTTTGTTTTGTTTTTAATCTAGATAGCAATAACCACAATTATTTTGTACTTTGTTTAATGCTCAATTTATTTAACTTATGTATCTAACAAAAATTTAAAAACATATACAATAATTTAAAAACTTATAAACACATTCAAATCTACTCTTAAATATCAACAATGTGGATTTAATTAGTTTGTTGTTGTTGTCATCCTTTTATTTCTTCCTTCTTGGTTTTGTGGCTTCTGCAAACAAGCCTTTCTTGCTCTGTGTCTCCACCAAAATGAGGTAGTTATGCATTTACTGCTCACTGAAGAATTGCCTAGGTGGTCCACCAAGGTGAGAATATTCCTACTGTGACACTAGAGTATCTCTGGATTTTGTGTTTATTTTATGGACAATTTAATTTGTTAATGGTATGGTAGAAACAGTGGATAAAATTGACAACATTTTAGAGCCTGAACAGTTAAGCTGTGGGGGCCCTGTCTCTGCTTTAGAGGGGTTTATGAATTTGGAAGGGAAAACATTGCACCTTGATATTTACTTACCTGTATGTAGATTACAAAGGATCTAATTGAAATTTAGTATTTTCTTAAATTATAAATATAGTATATTAGCTATTGCTGCATAAAAAACAATCACAAACATCTCAGTGGCATACAAGCATTTGTTTCTTATGCATCCCTAGGTCAGCTGGAATAGCTCATCAGATTTCAGATAAGCTTCCTATGCACTGATGGATTGTCTAATCTAGAGTGGGCTCAGCTGGTGGATTCTGCCTTTCACTGCAGTTTTGTAGGTTGGCTAGGCAGTTCTATGCCAAGTGTCTTTCCTTCGTTCTCCTTAGACCAGTGGGCCATTCTGGGCATACTTTTCTCATGGTAAAGGAAAAAAACACTAAGAACAGGGAAAACACATGAGGCCTAGACTCGGAACTGGTACATGATCACTTCTGCCCATATTTATTTGGCCAAAGCAAATCACATGCCCAAGTCCAAAGCCTAGGGTGGGGGAGTACATTCTGCATTTTGTGGGAGGAGCTGCAAAATCACAAAGTAAAAACTGTGAATAAAAAGGCAAAACTATGGAGACAGTTAAAAACTCTGGTTGACAGGGGGTGGAGGTGAGTGGGGGATGGATGAATAGGTGGAGTGCAGAGGGTTTTTAGGGCAGTGAAAATACGCTGTATGATACTATAATGTTGGATAGATGTTGTCATACATTTGTCCAAACCCATAGAATATACAATACCAAGAGTGAACCCTAATGTAAACTATGGACTTTGGGTGATTATGATGTGTCAATGTAGGTTCATTGATTGTAACAAATGTGCCAGTCTAGTAGGGGATGTTGATAATGGGGGAGGCTATGCTTGTGTGGGGGCAGGGAGTATATGGGATACCTTTCTCTCAATTTTGTTGTGAACCTAAAATTGCTCTTAAAAAAATAAAGTCTTTAAACAAACCCCAAAAAGTGTGAATACAGAAGGGGTGAAAAATTGGGACTACTAATTCAATTTGCCATAGCAACAAACCATAGACGTTTAGGCAGTATCAATGGCTTTGTCACCAATTGAAATTACAGGTACTTTCATATCACATTATAGTTGTTTCAAATATCTCAAAATAATTTTTGCTCTTCATTACTTTGAAATTGTGATTGTTATTAAAGCTGCTGGTAGATTATACAGGATCAAATTCTACTTGTGTACCAATATTCAGTGATATAGCCACCATTCAGCCACCAAACACTGAGGTCAACCTAGACATCTGCATTGTTTTCTGGTATTCCCTTGTCAATGCACGGAAAGAGGAAAGGTAAGGACCACCCCCAAAGTCTAAAGTTCCTATTTAAATTAAGACTAACAGCCTTCACACTGTTATCTTTAAAAAATAAAATAAAATTTTAACTTACCTATGCTTTAAATGTATTGTCTTGTTATTTAAAGTACCAATAAACAAGCCCATATGTTACTAAATGACATTTGCTTTATTTCACTATTTTGCTGACTACATTTCAATATAACGGGTTTCTTTTGTTATCTTTTATTTTACACATTTAAAAACATTCTGACAAGGTGTTCCCTAAGCATCACTAAAGTGCCAAAGGGTTCCATAACACCAAAAGGTTTAAAAAGCCTCTGCTCTATATACTTATTATTATCTAGCTGTTCTCAGAGACGTCTTATTTAAACAAACCTGCCTTCTACAGCTGTGTTTCAGGCTGTTGAGGGAAGGGTTGCATGTCTACATGTGCGCCAGGGTATTTATTGAGTGGACAGGAACATGGCCTGACTCCTTACTGGCCACCGGAGTATGAGACATCCCCAAGAGGAAAGTAATTCTGGAAGAAGAGTGAGTAGTAGAGACTATCTAGTCTTCTGCCCACCCCCATGGAGAGATTCTTCTGCAAAGATAATCTTATAAGATTTAGGTTTTTATTGAGGGATGGGACTGTCTTCACTTTATACCTTCACTTTTCTCTCAGTACCTTAATAGGGCAAGTTTTCCTAGTAGGACTCTGTAGCTCTCTCTCCCCACTATGTTAAATTAAATTAAATTTGATTTGAGGATGCCTCTGTACTTGAGTCCTTAGGTAACAAACTGCAACCTAAGTACTAAACTTGGTACTAAACTAACTTAGGAATATACTTTGGTAACAAATAACTGAGTCTCACAGCAATCACAGCAGTCACAGCATCCAAGCTTCCATCCATCACAGGCTGCCAACTGATCAGACCATGTTCACATAAGGCAAATGCTGAGCTGCAACCAAGGGAGCTGTCTCTGTAATTCACTTCTGTTTTCTCTCCATAAATGCTGTCAGACCACTTTGTAGGCTGAAGTTCTCTGAACCTGTTCTGGTTTTGAGGGCTGCCCAATTAGCAGATCGTTCTTTGTTCAATTAAACTCTTGTTAAATTTAATTTGTCTAAAGTTTTTCTTTTACCAGATTGGTGTCAGAAGGGGGATCTGAAGTAGCACTCCAGTGACTCCCAGGAGGACTGAGCGATGAAACTAAGGTACCCACTAGTGCCCATTGTGCCCACTGATCTCTTGCAGCCACTGGAGTTGTGGTTGTGTTCTTTCTTGGATTCTGAGCTCCACAAACTTGTGTTTTGAGCTGTCTGAGTTTATTTGGGCGTTTTTTATATGGACTGGGTTTGGAAGTCATGACAGAAACTGGACTGGGTTCAGTAGGTAGGTAAGGTTATTAGAAGAGAATCATGGGTTCATTTGGACCCAAGGAGTCTAGAATGCCTCCATCTGGAACTCCAGCCAATTTCATGTATAAGAACTATGGAATCAGAACCTGTGCTTTTCTAGAAAAGCAGAGTTCTAGTGGCCACAATGGGGAAGTTTTAACCTAGATAAAATTGTTTGTCTATGAGATGCATTAGAAAAGAAAGGATCCAAAATGCTTCATAAGCAAAGGGATACTTTTTTTTGTTTGTTTCTTTCTTAAAAATTTCAGTAGATATAGGGGGTACAAGTGTTTTTTTGTTACATGGATGAATTGTATAGTGGTGAAGTGTGAGCTTTTAGTGCATCCATCACCCAAATAGTGCAGATTGCACCCAATAGGCAATTTGCATCCCTCACCCCTTCCCACCCTCCCCCTTCTGGGTCTCTAATGCCCATTATGTCACTCTGTATGACCATGAATACCCATAGCTTAGCTCCCACTTATAAGTGAGAACATGTGGTGTTTGTTTTTCTGTTCCTGTTTTACTTCACTTAGGATAATGGTCTCCAGTTCCATCTAAGTTGCTGCAAAAGACATAATTTCATTCGTTTTTATGGCTGAGTAGTATTTTATATATGGAAGATATGTGGTATATATACCACATTTTCTTTATCTACTCATCAATTGATGGGCACTTAGGTTGATTTCATATCTTTGGAATTGTGAATTGTGCTGGGATAAACATATGAGTACAGGTGTCTTTTTGATATAATGACTTCTTTTCCTTTGGGTAGACACTCAGTTGTGGGATTTCTAGATCAAATGGTAGGTGTACTTTTAGTTCTTTGAGGAATCTCCATACTATTTTCCATAAAGGTTTTATGAATTTACATTCCCACCAATGGTATATAAGTAATCCCTTTTCACCACATCCACATCAACAACTATTGTTTTTTGACTTTTTCATAATGGCCATTCTGACAGGGGTAAGACGATATCTCATTGTGGTTTTAATTTGCATTTCCCTGATGATTAGTGATATTGGCATTTTTTCATGTTTCTTGGCCATTTGTATCTCTTCTTCTAAAAAACGTCTGTTAATGTCATTTGCCCACTTTTTAATTGGGTTATTTGTTTTTTTCTTGCTGATTTGTTTGAGTTCCTTGTAGATTCTGGACATTAGTCCTTTGTCAGATATATAGTTTGTGGACATTTTATACTATTCTGTAGGTTGTCTGTTTACTTTGTTGATTATTCCTTTTGCTGTGCAGAAGCTTTTTAGTTTAACTAAGTCCCATTCATTTATTTTTTGTTGTTGCTGTGTTTGCTTTTGGGGTCTTCCTCATAAATTCTTTGCCTAGCCCTAGCCCAATGTCTGGAAGAGGTTTTTATAGGTTTTCTTCTAGAATTTTTATGGTTTCAGGTCTTACATTTAAGTCTTTAATCCACCTTGAGTTAATTTTTTATATAGTAGAGATAGGGATCCAGTTTCATTCTTCTGCATGTGGCTATCCAATTTTCTCAGCACCATTTATTAAATAGGGTGTCCTTTCCCCAATGTAGGTTTTCTTCTGTTTTGTTGAAGATCAGTTGGTTGTAGGTATATGCTTTTATTTCTGCATTCTCTATTCTGTTTCATTGATCTATGTGTCTACTTTTATACCAGTACCATGCTCCTTTTGGTTACTATTGCCTTGTAGTATAATTTGAAGTTGGGTATTGTGATGCCTCTAGATTTGTTCTTTTTACTTAGGATTGCTTTGGCTATTCAGGCTCTTTTTTAGTTCCATATGAAATTTAGGGTTGTTTTTTCTAATTCTGTGAAAAATGACATTGGTGTTTTGATAGGAATTGCATTGAATCTGTAGATTACTTTGGGCAGTATGGTCATTTTAACAATATTGATTCTTCTAATACATGATCATGGGATGTTTTTCCATTTGTTCATGTCATCTATGATTTCTTCTGTCAGTGTTTTGTAGTTCTCCTTGTAGAGATCTTTCACATCCTTGTTTAAATATATTCCTAGGTATTTAATTTTCTTTGCAGCAGTTGTAAATGGGATTGAGTTCTTGATTTGATTCTCAGCTTGTTTGTTATTGGTGTATAGAATTAGTACTGATTTGTGTATGTTGATTTTGTAACCTGAGACATTACTGAATTCATGTATCAAATCTAGGAGTCTTTAGGGTTTTCTAGGTATAAGATCATATTATTAGCAAACAGAGATAGTTTGACTTCCTCTTTGTCAAGTTAGGTGCCCTTTATTTCTTTCTCTTGCCTGACTGCTGAGGCTAGGACTTCCAGTACTATGTTGAATAGAAGTGATGAAAGTGGGTAGTTTCATCACTTCTATTCCAGTTCTTAGGGTGAATGCTTTCAACTTTTCCCCATTGGTATGATGTTGGCTATGGGTTTGTCATATATGGCTTTTATAATTTTGAGGTATGGGATACTTTTTTTGATTGGTACTGAGAGCCTTCCAAAAGACTAAATAAATAAAAAAATTACCTCTTAAAGACTCCTTACAAAAGACAAACAGGCACATGTCTTTACAGCTATAACAGCTACAGGAACCAAGATCTCCGTGTACATATTTTAAATGAAAACTGAAGGGTCCCAAACTAAAGGACCCTATACTCTGAGATGTCTGCCTTTATTATAAACAGGGCATTGGAAAAGAAATTGTCGATTTTTATACCAGCTATCTGATGGACCCACTCTATTTGGCCTGGACTTTTTTCCCACCAGAGGAAGCCCCCAAAGACTTCCTCCTGGGATAATAATCAACTAATCTCTTGGAAATAAAAAAAGAATAATTTTTTGTTAGGGGATTCAAATAAAGTCTTAACAGTCCCCACGTCCAAGCTTGTCTAATTGACCATTTTCAGAAAAATATTTGTAAGAATTATTGCTCTCTGTTTTTCTATGTGATCTTGCTTCTCCCATGGGAACCTCTCAGTTGACTGAAACCCTTCTTCTCAAACCCCTGCTGACTATATGCTCTGCCAACTCTGTTCACCTCTTTCTTGTGGTCGTGATCTTTGATATGCCCCAAAACCCTTTTTTGCAAAAAAGAAAATAGGAGAACTGAGTGGTGTGTCATTCAGTCTTAAAAACAAACACAAAAAGGATGAGCCAGTCTCTGACTATAAGGCAAGGTTAGAAGTATCTATGCTGGGTCCATGCATACAAAAACTTGTCCTAATCTTCTATAGGCTCTACCTACTCAGTATTCTTGTTAAAAGACACAAGCTGGGGAGGGAAACTTCTGTTCTAACTGAATTATTCTCCAAAATATACCTTTATGGCATAAAGACTATTTTCAGCTGGTAATTTTGAGACCCTTTTGAAAGAGAAATTTACATCTGTAAAGGAAAATTCCATCTGTAAGTGTGTCTCCCTCTCTGCACTGAGAAGAGAGGGAGTGACTAAGTCACTAGAAACCCCTACAATGGGGAAGGCATTAGCTTAAATTTATACAGCAAGCCTTACGTTTGTTTAAAGTGCTTTCCTTGGTCATCTTCTTAACTAGGCCTTTACCTATACCCTTCTTTCTTGTTTTGGGTGATTATGGTATTTAGGCCTGAAATCTAAGTTCTGTGTCTTTGAGATGTAAATTTACTACCTTGTTTTACCTCAGAGCCATTCCTTTGGAAATGCAAATTTAGGGTGGAAAATTTTGGTGATGATGATGTTAAAACAATATAACACTATCAAAAGTTGGGTGGGCCAGAGGGAATCCCTGCTAGTCCCCTAAGATTATGGAGTTCCAAACCAGTCTTCTCTATTTACCCCAGTTTGGAGAAATTCAAAAAGGCAAAAGGCAGAGATTACAATGAGCAACCAAACTAACAATTGTTTTGGACCATAATCAGGCAAATCAATCAAGAAAAGGGCAAGGGTCCCTTGATTCCACTCCCTGCTGAAATGGGCAAAATGGTCAGGGGGTGAAGAAAAGAGATATCCTTAGCTTAAATGGTTTTGGGGAAAGAATGAATGGGCCCTTAGAATAATAGGTGATGGTTTGTGACAAGGCCTGTCTGCCGTGGTGGACTTCTGGCCTCCTCTCCTGTGATAGCAGTTAATCTTCAGAGTACTGATGACAACTGAGTTCCTTTTGTAGGATTTATCTTTAGGCAGATGGAGGGGAACTCAGAGTGCCTTTGCATTTTGTTTTTTTCAAGTGACTTTGAAACCACAAGTGGGTTTCAGCTTATGTCTAGTTGCTCATCACACAATATGAAAGACATCTTGTCAGAAGAGGATAAGCTGCCTCAAATTCATATCTCTGACTAATGGAGATCAATGGCTTTTTAAGGGGGGGGCCACATGCTTTGGGGTAGGTTGAGGGGGGATGATGAGTCTTGGCCCAGGAAATCTTCCCTGGTGCTTTCAGAATCTCAACTCCTTTGTCTTGCAGGAAATCCACCATTTATTGGAAACAACTAAAAAAGTCAAGTAGTTCGTTAAGGGAGAGGATTATAAAAAACACATAGGGGTCATTGAAAATTGTTCTTGGAGACATGATGGCTGACCAGAGACACCAGCTGCTGGATCATCTCAGAAAGAAGGAAATGTTTTAGATGAAAAAGAAAAAACAAACAAAGAAACAAACATAGATCAGGTGTAATCCCTAGGGAAAAGTGCCAGAACCTATCAGAGATTCCATGAGAAAAAGTTGTGGAGTAGAACAAGGAGGAAGATATTGGCAGAGATCAACTCCTGAGAGGCTTGGAGTCCAGCGAAAAGGGTGTGTGCAGTGGTGTGTTTCTCCCTCCCTCACATCTCTGGCAGTCAGCAGGCCCCTGAGTTGCTGGAGAGCCTTTCTACCCTCATAAGCCCAAAAGCTGCTGCCAGCAGTGAACTGGGAGCTTCTGGAGGACAAAGCACCAGGCTGCCAGCCCCGCTGTGGTTGCTTCTTATCACCACAGACCTGAACCAAGACGGCAGGCACCATATTGCTTCTCCACCCACCATGTGCATTTGTCCTCCCCGGGGGGCTTCAGCCCCTCACTTTTGGTCTTGTTTGGTCCCATGCAAACATTTCCCAACTCCAGCCCAGACTATGGGAGCCACAGGGGGCCAGTGGGTTCTGGGGGATCTGTGTGATCCCAGAGCCTGGACATTCCAGGAGGGCTATGTTCTGGAGAAAGGGACAGAGATGACCAGAGTGCTAGCTTTCCTCCATTCAGATACTTTTCCTCCCCTTCCCCTCCTGCACCCAAGCTGCCAAGACAGATGATTGAGGTGGGGCTCTCAGGAGCAGCTGCTTCTGCTCTGTTGGGGCATCTACCACACTGAGGCATCCACAGAGAGTGGAGCTCAAGCCTTTCCTTTTGAAGACCTGTAGCAGACTAAGGGTGGTTGGACTGTGAACTCCCTGCTCACAGGCCCTCCCCAATGCTGCTTGCCTGGCTGCTCCATCAGAGCAGGCACACTCCGAAGCAGAGGGACATCAAACCTGCTTGAGCACCCTATAGGCAACTCAGAACCAGCACACTTCTCCCTGGTACAGTTAGGGATTGATATTCAGAGACCTGGTGACAGGTCTATAGGCCAGATCCTGTACCCCAAGGACATGATCATGTTGCTCAAGGGCACAGAGGGAAGATTTGTAAACTAATCTCAGGAGGCAAGGGAGCCTATGTGGGCAGAACTGAAAAGAGAATGTAGTGTGGGTCCCAGCTGCAGCACACTCATGGAGCATCCTTCCCCACACAGGAAAGCCACACTTTCAGCTCTGGTTGGGATCTTGGACAGGGAAGCTCCCAGGCTGCAGCACCATCCTGGGGGAGCTCAGCTACTTTGAGCTCCTGCCTGCTGACGGGTGTTGGAGGGAGACCACAGAGCAGGGAAAGGGGAATAAGAGTGAAACCCACTCCAGACAGCAAGATTGTGAATCTCAGATGGCCCCACCTCCACAAGCAGATTTTCTGGCTGAGTGGGTCCACCTCAGGCCCTCCTTGGCAGCTTTCCCAAGAAGCCTGGGAGTGGACCTTTGACCCCTGCTGAAACAGTTACCTTACCAGCTTCTGTGGAGTCTGAGGGCAGCTTCACCCAACCCAGCCCTGTCCAGCCTCACTCCCCCACCCACCTTCACTGTGGTGGAGAATAAGGACTCATCTGGAAGTTCCAAGGCCCCACCCAGCACTTGGGGCATTGGAGTGCTTCTCCTGAGGGGCTAGAGCTGGTTGCAGGTCCCAAAAACAACACTATGGCTTGTTCCTTCAAGCAAGGACCACCTACTGACATGGAGGTCATTTTGCACAGCCCTTTACAAGATTTACTGACTCATTCATACAGGGCATTGTTGATTCTTACCCACAAGCACCACCTACTGTCTTGGAGATTAAACTGGGCATGACAATACTATTCACACTGTTAAGAAGACCACAGGGCTGGGGAAAGAGAAAGGACTCCAAAGACCTCTATCCTCCCTTATCAACAATAGACAGTGAATCTGCCCATACACATAGCTCACCATGGCTACAGCCTACACAAAACTAGCAACTGAGAAAACCACCACACTAAGGATATCTATAACCAAGGTACCATCCAGAACCTAGATAACCATCCAAGTACCCACAAGCAAAGCCAAAGGTTCTTACCCAAAATACACTATAGAAACACCCTTATAAGTGAAGGGGGGGGAAAAGTCCCATCTAAACAAAAGAAAATCCAAAAGTAATAAGTGATAGCTGCTCCAGATGAGAAGGAATCAGTGAAAGAACTCTGGAAGTATGAGCAAAAGGGCACCCCCAAAGGGGAACACCAGCTCTCTAGCAATGGATACCAAACAAAATGAAAATGTTGAAATGACAGATAAAGACTCCAAATATGGATTGTAAGGAAGCTCGATGAAAACCAGCTCAAACAAACCAGAAAAACAATTCAGGAAATGAATGAAAAATTCACTAAAGAGATTGACATATTAATAAAAAGTCAAGTAGAACTTCTGCAAATGAAAAATTCACTTAAGGAAATACAAAACAGAGTGGAAAGTTTTAAGGATAGACTAGACCAGGCAGAAGAAAGAATCTCAGAGCTTGAAGATAATTCTTTTGAATTAACTCAGTCCGTCAAAAATAAGGAAGAGAAAATTAAGAGGAATGAACAAAGCCTACAAGAAATATGGGATTATGTAAAACATCCAAATATAAGAATCATAGGCATCCCTGTGGGTGAAGAAGAAAATGCACAAGGGCTGGAAAACCTATTTGAGGGAATAACTGAGAAAAACTTCCCTGGTCTTGCTAGGCATTTAGACATATACAGATACAAAGGAAAACCCTTCAGGCTAACTGCAGACTTCTCAATAGAGACCTTATAAGCCAGAAGGGATTGGGACCCTATTTTCATCTTCTTAAACAGAACAACTGCAAGCCTAGAATTTTGTACCCTGCAAAACCAAGTTTCATGTAAGAAGGAGAAATAAAGGCTTTTCCAGACAAACAAACACTGAGGGAATTTGTCAAGACCACACTTACCATGCAGGAAATACTCAGAACTGCATTATACATGGATCAGCACAATAGACACCCACCAGTGTAAAGCCACCCAAAAGCTAAAGCTCAGAGCTCATATAAAACAATAACACTAGAGGTAAAACAAAGCAATAAGGTACTACCCAATAGGATGATCAGAACAGCATCCCACGTACCAATTCTATCAATCAATATGAATGGCCTGAATGCCCCACTCAAGAGACATAGGCTGGCTGAATGGATTAAAAAAAAACAACAACAACCCAAGTACCTGCTATCTACAGGAAACATACTTAACCCACAACGACTCATACAGATTCAAGGTGAAGGGATGGAAAAAAATATTCCATGCAAATGGAAACCAAAATAAAGCAGTTGTAGCCATTCTCATATCAGATAAAATTGACTTTAAATCAACAATAGTAAAGAAAGACAAAGATGATCATTATATAATGGTAAAGGGAGCAATTCAATAAGAAGACAAGACAATCCTAAATATGTATGCACCTAATACTGGAGCATCCAGATTCATAAAGCAAATTCTACTAGATCTAAGCTAAGAGATAAACAGCAGCATTGTAATTGCCAGGGATTTCAGCACCCCATGGACAGAACTGGTCAGATCATCCAAGCAGAAAATAAATAAAGAAACACTGGCCTTAAATTGGACTCTAGAACGAATGGGCCTAACAGACATTTACAGAGAATTTTTACCCAAAAGCTACTGAATATACATTCTTCTCATCAGTGCATGGAACATTCTCCATGATTGGTCATATCTTAGGCCACAAAACATGTCTGAACAAATTAAGAAAAAATAGAAATCATACCTTGTATCTTCTCAGAGCACAGTGGAATAAAACTAGAAATCAACTCCAAGAGAAACACTGAATTCTACACAAAGTCATGGAAATTAAACAACCTGTTGCTGAATGATTATTGGGTCAAAAATGAAATTAAAATGGAAATCAAAAGATTCCTCCATCTGAATGACAAAGGGGACCCAAGCTATCAAAATCTGTGGAATTCAGCAAAAGCAGTCCTAAGGGGAAAATTTGCAGCCTTAAATGCCTAGAGCAAAGAGACAGAAAGATCACAAATTAACAACCTAATGACACATCTCAAGGAACTAGAAAAGGCAGAGAAAACCAAACCCAAAGCCAGCAGAAGAAAAGAAGTAACTAAGGTCAGAGCAGAACTAAATGAAATGGAAACAAACAAAAAATACAAAGGAATGATGAAACAAAAAGTTGGTTCTTTGAAAAGATAAACAAAATTCATAGACCTCTTCCTAGATTAACCAGGAATAGAAGAGAAAAGATCCAAATAAGCTCAATCAGAAATGAGAAAGGAGATATTACAACTGATACCACAGAAATACAAAATATCATCTGTGAATACTGTGAAAATCTCTACGCACATAAATGCGAAAACATAAAGGAAATGGACAAATTCCTGGAAACACACAGCCTCCCAAGACTCAATCAGGAAGAAATAGAACTCCTGAACAGACCAATAATGAACAGTTACCTTGAGGCAGTAATAAAAAATCTTCCAACAAAAAAAAGCTCCAGACCAGATGGATTCACAGCTGAATTTTACCAGACCTACAAAGAAGAGCTGGTATTCATACTGTGGAAATTATTCCATAATATCAAGAAGGAGGAAATCCTCCCTAACTCATACAAAGCTAGTATCACCTTTATACCAAAGCCAGGAAAGGACACAACAAAAAAAGAAAACTGCAGACCAATATCCCTTATGAATATAGATGCAAAAATCCTCACTAAAATACTAGCAAACCAAATTCAACAGTACCTCAAAAAGATAATCTACCATGACCAAGTAGGCTTCATCCAAGGGATGCAAGAATGGTTCAACATACGGAAATCAATAAATGTGATCCACCACATAAACAGAAACAAAAACAAAGACCATATGATCATCTTTATAGATGCAGGAAAAGCATTCGACAAAATCCAGCATGCTTTCATGATAAAAACCCTCAACAAACTAGGCATAGAAGGAACATACCTCAAAATTATAAAAGCCATATATGACAAACCCACAGCCAACATCATACTGAATGGGGAAAAGTTGAAAGCATTCCCACTAAGAACTGGAACAAGACAACGGTGCCCACTGTCATCACTTCTATTGAACATAGTGCCAGAAGTCCTAGCCAGAGCAATCAGGCAAGAGAAAGATATAAAGGGTATCCAAATCAGGAAAGGGAAGGGCAAACTATCGCTTTTTGATGACAACATGATCTTATGTCTAGAAAACACCAAAGACTCCACCAAGAGACTCCTGGAATTGATAAATAAATTCAGCAAAGTCTCAGTTTACAAAATCAATGTACACAAATCAGTAGCATTTCTATACACCAATAACAGTCAAGTGGAGAGTCAAATGAAAGACTCAATACAATTCACAATAGCTACAAAGAAAATAAAATACCTAGGGATATACTTAACCAAGGAGGTGAAAGATCTCTACAAAAAGAACTGCAAAACACTGATGGAAGAAATAGCAGATGACACAAACAAATGGAAAAACATCATGCTCAAGGATTGGTAGACTCAATATTGCTAAAATGTTCATACTACCCAAAGTGATTTACAGATTGAACGCAATCCTCATCAAAATACCAAAGTCATATTTCACAGATCTGGAAAAAAATGATTCTGTGCTTCATTTCGAACCAGAAAAGAGCCCAAATAGCCAAAGCAATCTTAAGCAAAAACAACAAATCTGGAGGTATCACATTACCAGACTTCAAACTATGCTACAAGGCTACAGTAACCAAAACAGCACGTTATTGGCACAAAACTAGAGACATAGACCATTGCAACAGAACAGAGAGCACAGATATAAAACCATCCACATACAGCCAACAGATCTTTGACAAAGTAGATAACAACATACACTAGGGAAAAGAAGCTCTATTCAATAAATGGTGCTGGGAAAATTGGATAGCCACATGCAGTAGAATGAAACAGGATCCATATCTCTCACCACTCACAAAAATTAATTCAAGATGGATAAAAGGCTTAAATATAAGGCATGAAAAATGTAGGAAAAACTCTTCTAGATATCAGACTAGCCAAAGAATTTATGAATAAGACCCTGATGGCAATCAGAGCAGCAACAAAAATAAATAAATGGGACTTGATTAAATCAAAAAGCTTCTGCACAGCTCAGGAAATAATCAACAAAGGAAATAGACAATCTATAGAATGGGAGAAATATTCACAAGCTATACATCTGATAAAGGGCTAATAACCAGAATCTACAAAGAATTCAAGCAAATCAGCAAAAAAACCCAAACCAAAACAAAACAAAAAAAACACCGAACAACCCCATTAAAAAGTGGGCAAAAGACATGAACAGAAGCTTTTCACTAGAAGCTAGACAAATGGCCAATAAACATATGAGAAAATGCTCAATGTCACTAATCATCAGGGAAATGCAAATTCAAACTACAGTGAAATATCACCTTACAACAGTTAGAATGGCTTTTATTAAAAAGTCCAAAAACAATAGACGTTGGTGTGGATGCAGAGAGAAAGGAATGCTTACACACTGTTGGTGGGACTGTAAATTAGTACCACCTCTATGGAAAACAGTATGGAGATTCCTCAAAGAACTAAAAGTAGACCTATCATTTAATCTGGCAATCCCACAACTGGGTGTTTACCCAAAGGAAAAGAAGTCATTTTGTCAAAAAGACATCTGCACTGGAATGTTTATTGCAGCACAATTCACAATTGCAAAGATGTGGATCAACCCAAATGCCTGTCAATTCATGAGTGAATTAATAAAATGTGGTATATGTATACCATGCAATAGTGCACAGCCACAAAAAGGATGAATTAATTTGGATGGAACTGGAGACCATTCTCCTAAGTGAAGTATCTGAAGAATGGAAAAACAAACACCACATGTACTTGCTATTGAATTGGAACTAACCAATGAGCACACATGTGCACAGAGGAAAGTAAAACTCAGTGGAAATCAAGCAGGAGACAGGGGTGAGGAGGGGATGGGTGAACACCTACCTAATGGGTACAGCGACCACTATCTGGGTGACAGGCACACTTATAGCCCTCACTCAGGCATTACAAAAGCAATCCTTGTAACCAAAAACATTTGTACCCCCATAATATATTGAAATAAAAAAAATTGTTCTTGGAGACGGTTGCAACTTCAGATTGGAGTAATCAATATAGCAAAAATATGTATACCAAAGTGACATATTTTGGGGTGGCATTTCTTGAACTGCTTCAATGGCTAGTTTTTTTAAGGAGCAATTAAAGTATAATTGTTAAGAATGAGTAAATTAGGTGAATGTAAATGAGATAAAAGTTTGTAAATAAACTTGTCATAGTTTCAAAACTCTTTTCCAGCAATTTGAAATCCTAAAGTCATGTTATGTTAAATTAAGTAATAAATATTTATGAAATGTCTGGGTCATTTCTAAGTTAAAATACTGAAATATTAATTGCTAAGCATGAGTTTAAAGTATATATATTTTGGGATCTTGTTTTTATATGGTATAGAGAAGCTAAATAGATTTGGGTCTGTTAGTGAACATGAAAAAATTGCTCTATGAGGAAGTACATGTTTCTAGAAATTATGAAATGTAATATGGAGATAGCCCAAAGAACTAAAAGTAGAACTACCATTTGATCCAGCAATCCCACTACTGGGCATTTACCCAAAGGAAAAAAAGACATTCTATAATAAAGATATCTGCACTCGAATGTTTATAGCAGCACAATTGACAATTGCAAAGATGTGGAAACAACCCAGGTGCCCATCAGTACATGAGTGGATTAATAAAATATGGTATATATATACCATGGAGTATTACTCAGCAATAAAAAACAACGGTGAATTAACACATCTGGTATTATCCTGGATGGAGCTAGAGCCCATTCTTTGAAGAGAAGTATCACAAGAATGGAAAAACAAGCACCACTGGTACTCACCATCAAATTGGTACTAACTGATCGATACTTATATGCACACATGGAAATAATATTCATCAGGGGGCAGGGAGGTGGAAGCGGGGTGGAGGGGATGGGAAAACTCTCACCGAATGGGTGCAGGGAGCTCAGTTTGGGGGATGTCCACGAGTGTAGCTCTGACACGGGCACTACATGGGCAATATATATAACCAAAGTATTGTACCCCTATAATATTCTGAAATAAAAGAAAAAAAATACAAAATATATGGCATTAAAAAAATATAAGATGTCATTACATGATACAGTTCAAAATTGCTTTACTTTCTGAGTTTTCACTAGATCTCAAGGTTGCTAAGAGTCAGACATTCTAATCAATATATGGTAATTATAACTAGCTATAATAGGGGAAATAACTTAATATGTGAGGAAAGTAAGATGTGCTTTTGGTAAGGAAAAACTACAACGTGGGAGAATGTTTTATTTTGTTAAGGAAAAAAAGAATAATTTTTGTCCTAAAGTAGAATGACTGGGTGTTCCAAAATGGGAAGAGGAAAAGTATAGGATAAAAATTGAATAAATAAGAAAGTTGCAGAAGGTTTGTGGAAGGTGAATCTTGTGAAAGAAATTTTATGTGTGATCAAGCTGGCTGAGATTAGAAGGGAATTATTCATAAATTTTTTTTCTAAAAATTGAGCATTAATATCGAAAGTACACTAATGAAAAACTAGAATTTGGTCCTCCCTCTTAAAACAACACATTTTCCACGTGGATGAACTTTTCCACAAGAGAATGCCTGCCTCTTGGGCTCATTCAAATTCCAAAGTGAATCATTTACAAGTTAATTTATGTCTCCCTGCTCCATTAATTCTCTGTAATGATTATTTACTGTCCCTCAGAATTGTCTACATTCTCCATCTCCTCCCCCTCCTATGAAAAAGTGTACCTAAGCTTCTGTACCCCACTAGGGGTTTGGAGTAATCGCTCTGTGATTCTGCTCATGATTAATACATTTGTATGCCTTTTCTCCTCAAAAACAACAGCAACAACAACAATAGCAAGGTTTTCTTGGAGTATTAACCTTTGCTCTGAATAGGAAATTGTGAAAGGTTTTTCTTTACCTTTTAGGTAACTGGCCTAGGAAACAAAGATTCTGTGTTTTATTAAGATAATTTCTTGTGTGTCATGATCATGTTGTCTGTTGTCTTTATTAGGTTTTGTTTTGTTTTTTTTTTTCTTTTTAGAAATGAAGTCTCACTCTGTCACCCAGGCTGGAGTGCACTGGCACAATCATAGCTCACTGCAACCTCGAGTGCTTGGGCTCAAGTGATCCTCCTGCCTCAGCCTCCCAAGTAGACATCACCACACATCTGGCTAATTTTTAAATTTTTTTGTAGTGATGAGGTCTTGCTATTTTGCCCAAGCTGGTCTTGATCTCCTGTCCTCAGGTTATCCTTCTACCTCAGCCTCCCAAAGTGCTGGGATTACAGAGGTAAGCCACCACATCCAGCCTTTATTAGGTTTTTGATCACTTAAGAAAACCAAGTACTCTCTATTTAAAAAGGTAAGGTTTTTGTACAACCATGTAACTTTCTGTATTTCACTTTGAATTTTTAAATTACCACTTTGGTTAAATGAATGACTATTGTCCATGGTGACCTGTGATCCTATTTTGATCAGGTGTTTAAACCTTTGATATTTTTGACAAACTTCCCAAAATCAAATTCTAAATTAAGTCTTTTTCTTATTCTTGAATTAACTTTGGGATTTTCTTGATGTGCCCTTAGAACATCTCAAAAAGATACTTCTCCTTATAATAAGAAAGATGTTAAGCTAATTTGGCTTATTTTATATATATCTTAAATTGTATGGGTAACATTGTCAAATAAGCAATGCTAAACTTTCTCTAAGTTATATTTGTATGGATGTGTTATATGTTTTTCAGAAATTGCATGAAATTCATAGAAATCTAATAGTTCTGGTTATTATGTTAAAATGTGTGCAGCAGAAATAACCAAATTTCCTTGTCAATTGCATCATCATCATAACAAACTCTCATCAGATCTTTAACCACGGCCATTTAAATTATATGTTGTCATTCACAGATGGTTGTTTACTCTGGTACTTTCCTGAGAAACTATAAGCCTAAAGTGTTTCATCTTCAAGGAGATTCATGGAAAGGACTCTAACATGTACAGGTTTCTGATAACTTTAAGATCATACCATTCTGGGTAAGAATTCCCAGAACTCTAATGAAGAAACTGACTGGTTCATAAAACTGCTAATCCAACATCAAGTGGAACAAGAATCAATTAAAAACCAAGGAAATGCTTTGGCATATTTTCATGCTAAGTCAGTCAGTACTGAAATTGTTAAGGTACACAATTTGAAAGAACCCCATAAGATTGATCCAAGTCAAATTATCTGTGATAACCCATTTAATAAACAGTGCTATGCACCTGAATTGGAGAAACAAAATTGGTATTTAAGAGGATGTAAATCCATTGTTAAACACTGACTAATGGAGAGCTTGGATGGCCATCTTGTCCTGCCTGAGTCCTTAAAGCTTCCATTATTAAAAGTTCTGCACCCTATAACTCATCCTAGAGTAGACAAATGATCCAAATTATGGAAAAATATTGGTATGGTGACTGTTCTAAAATTGCTAAAATGGTTTATAACTAATGTTTGGTTTGTCAAACTCGTAATTCTGAGAAGACAATCAAAATTTCAGGTGGTACTTTTCTGCTGCCTGACAGGCCAGGTGAACGTTTACAAAGGGATTTTATCCAATTACCACCTTTTATGGGATATGAATGTGTTCTTGTAATGGTCCATGTTCTCTGATTAGATAGAAGCTTTCTATACAGGAAGGCCAATACTATCACAGTAGCTAAAAGGTTATCAGTAATGTGTTTCTCTTATAGGGCATTCCTGAAGAAATCTCCAGTGATAGCGGTACCCATTTTACTGGAAAAGTGATAAACCAATTAAATAAGATGTTATGAACACAATGGCATTACCATTGTCCCTATCACCCTTAGTCTTCTGGAAAGGTTGAAAGGACAAATGGCATCTTAAAACTAAAATTGGCAAAGTGAACTAAATTGATTGGATTGCCTTGGCTAAAGGTATTACCATTGGCTTTGATGGCAATCAGATCCATTCCCAGTGGAAAACATAAGTTGACCCCTTATGAAATAGTCACTGGAAGGTCTATGCCCCTAATAACAGAACCTCATGTATCTCCCTCTCTCTTAAACTCTGATAAGACTAATGCTGCAAGGCTTTAGTTTTTTATGCTAAGGTGTATTTTCACTAGGTAAAGGAAGCTTTTCATAATGCACTGACTTTATATATTTGGTGGCAGTGTCTAAAGAAATAGCAGTATCACCCACCTTTGAGGACAAATAAACCCTTTACAATCTAGAACCCAGAGATTGGGTCCTTGGAAGTGACATCAGAGAAAGACTGCCCTTGAACTCCATTGGAAGGAACCATACCATGTTCTTTGAAGCAAAACTTCAGAGCCTCAAGTCTTAGATCCATGTCTCTTAACTCAAAAGGGCCCCTCCAGACTCCTGAAACTGTACTTCTGTGGGAGACCACAAGGTAAAGTTGACCAGGCAAGTTTTTCCCCAGAAATAGATGGCATCCTAGACATAGACAGCTTTCCCAAAATTGTGGATCAAGACTTCTCTGTCATCATGAAAGCCTTATCTTTTTCCTTTTTTCCCTGTTTTTTTGCTGTCCTGATCTCTTCCCTTTCTTTACAGGAAAATCCATGGGACCATAATCTGTGGATGGCTTTGGCTAAGTCACCAGAGCAATTGATGGGTTTACAAAGATAAGCTAGTTTCCACTGACAAAAGATTTCAGTGGGGTTCCTGGGGGCTCACTCTTGGTGGTAGTGGGGTACTGGTAGTATGGAATTTGAAACAAGTCCATCAGTTGGGGGAAAATCTTGGGCTTTGGCCAACCAGACTTCCCAGGGATTCAGATGGGTAGAATTCATCCTCTGAAAGGTGGATGATAACATACATGTTCAGCAAAAAACACTTAATGGAACATCATGTAGCTTTAGATCTCCTTTTTGCTCAAATTGGGGGTTTGTGTATGGTACTGAACAAAGCAGAATGTTGTACTTATCTCTCCCCTGATTTTGCTGCTAGAGCAAGCTTAACTAAAAAGATGGGTGATACTGCTGTTTCTTTAGACACTGCCACCAAATACATAAAGGAAATTTCTCAAGGGAAAGGAATACATGATGTGTTTATGAAAGCAGCTAACAGTTGGTTTGTAGGCATCCTGTGTGATACCTGGCAAGCTCCACTTTTCTAATGTTTTCTAATCTTTATGGTCTTCTAGTGGGTCTCTAGATTACTATGACTTGTATTAATAGACTAATGACAAAATTAGACACCTCTTTAAATCAGCCCATTCTACAGAAAACTATGGTCTTTAATCACCACCACATCCTAAGCAAAGATTATGACCAACTGGACTCAAATACTGTTGAACTGCCTGTATTGCCTGAAATTTGACTTGTTTGATTTAGATCACATTGGTTCAGTTTGTAGGGGCTCCTATTAAGTAGTATACTTCAGTCTTTTGGTATTATCCTCCTAATAGTCATCACAATAGACCTCCTGGTGCACCATATCCTTTCCAGTCTTAAATGTTTGTAGGCAGCCATGGATTGAGTGTTGAATGGTCTCACTTTGACTAGATCAGTAAAAACATAACGAATTATTCAACTGATATGACATCATGATTTGTGAATTCCATACTGAGACCAAATAAGTTCATTTATGATGGTCACAGAGAGTGGCATCAATGTGGGGGAATTGTTAAACTAAATTTGGCCTGAGGATGACTCCATACTTGAGTCCTTACATAGGAAACAGCAACCTAACTTAATGTTTAACTGAAAGTGTAACTTAGGAGTATACTTTCGTAATAAATAACTGAATGTCACAGCAATCACAGCAGCTGAGCTTCAGCCAACAGATCAGACTATGTTCACAGAAGCCAAACACCAAGCTGTAATCAATGGAGCTGTCTCTGTACTTCACTTATGTTTTCTGTCCACAAATGTTGCCTGACCACACTGTAGCCCCAAATTCTCTGAACCTGTTCTGGTTTTGAGGGCTGCCTGATTTGTGAATTGTTCTTTGTTCAATTAAACTCTGTTAAATTTAATTTGTCTAAAGTTTTTCTTTTAGCAACTATGTATGCAGCAAGTCTGACATCATTAGGCAACTGCAATTTTCTTTCCCACAGAGCTTAGACTCTCCACCTCCTGACGCCTTCTTAAAACAGGTGGCAGCCAACACTAATTGTGTAGGGCTGGCATGCTAGATAAATCCTACTTGCCACCTCCACTCCAGGTTTTTGCTAACTTCCCTCCAGAAGAAAATATACTAGTGCCCTGCTCACTCCCTGAGGTGTTATCTTCTCTAAGGTATGAGGCTTGTTAGTGGGTTGATGTGTTTTCCTTCCAGGTATGTACTTCTATTTAAAATGTTGAGAATATTTAATGCGGAGGAATGACCCTAATTGCTACAAGTTTTAATACTCAAATGAACAAAAAGCCAACATAATATGATAAAAAGAGCACAAATTTTGGCATTATAGGCACCCAATAAATAGGTTTATTATTAGTTCCATTTCTTTCTTTGTGTTGAGTGCCTCCTCATTCCCTAGAACTGTGGTAAACATCCAAGAAACTTTAAGATATGGACCTTTTCTTTAAGAAGCCTTTATTTGTACTGATGAAATGATATGGGACAACCTTTTATTTTTCTCCAAATATGATGTTGTAGGCAGCAGTCTGACCAATACAATTGATTTAAAATTTAGAAAGAAAAGGAAAAGACAGCCAATCACCTTCTGTATCGTCTAAGCAATCTCAAACCAGCAGCTGAGTTTTTCACAGAACTATTGAAGGTATTGGAAGGCAGACTAAATACTTTACTTGCTGCCCAGAAACATGAAGATGGAAAACACATCTTTTGATTAATTAAAAGCAAAGGGTTGGAACTACTTACCTTTCCATTCTTTAATTAACAAAGCCCACAGGCCACATGAGGAAGTAATAACACTCATTATGTTGTGATGAAGGACTGTGATGATGAGTTAAGTCAGATGGGACTCCAGGCACGATTCCCTTCAAGGCTTCCCCAAGATGTGCCCCAATGTAGACAGATCCTTACTTGTTGAAGAAATCTATCTCACCAGTCCTGGCACATGCTTTTTCAAAGAGCGCATTTCCTTTTGCATGGGAAAGAAGAGCCCTTGAAACACAGGGTTATATTTTAATTAAGCCTAAGCATTCTTTCTGGAATTTCCTTTATTGAAAGAATACCTCCTTTGATTTGTAACTGTTGGTGTTAGTCTTTGGAACAAAAAAAGATTGATCCCTTCCAGGCAGAACTGTCCCATCTGAATGATCAAAAGCCATGTCAGCTGATGTACAAACCAACAAATTATTTTCTTATTGTCCTTTAAATCTCCCAGGAAGCACCTTTTGAAAGATAGCCTCCATGCCTCAGGCTTTGTTCACCATCCTTCTTGCCTGTGGGTGGTCTTAAGGAATTTGAGGAAATGGCAAACACTCATTCTACCTGCAGGTGGAAGCACCACCCCCACCCCAAACTTCTTCCAGCCCTTGGCTCTGGTGCCCAGATTCTGCAGGGTTTCCCTGTCTGTGTCACCCAAAGCACCACTTAAATTTGTTAGTCAGATAGCTTTCTACCCACGGGGGAAGTGAGCTTTAAAATGTATTTGCTACTCATTCAACTACAGCAACATCAGTTAAGACACTGCCTCCACGTGAATGTAAAAGGACAAAATAGCAAGCTCACTTTTCATTCTTCAGTCTACTCTCTGATGAGAATAAATAACACAATAGCATTAGTATGGGACATTGGGTGTGTAGATTTTTTGCTCTCATGTCCCCTTTTTTTAAAAAAATCAAATTTAGCACCTCCATTATCTTTAAGTGATGATTTTTCCCCCAGAAAGAAAATAAAGGCCTGTATAAAAGGCTCTTTTTAATGCTCTCATGAGAAATCCTAAATTGAGCAGCAATTGGGTTTTCTAGAAGTCAAAAAAATATACTTTTTTAGTGGCTATCTGATGGAATTCCTGTAGAAAACCCTTGCTTCTTCATGTGAAGATTTTCATTTACCAAGTTTGATTGTGTAATAGAGGTCACCCTTTTAAAGTTAAATGAATTCTAAACAAACTTTTACTTACATTTCCATTCTTGCTTTTCAAGAATAGAGTGACTGAGTATTTTCGGGAAATTTAGAAACTTTTTGTGGCTAACTTTGCATGCCACATTTCAACATGTCATAAGTTTTATAGCTCTTGAAATATGACGTTAGCAGTAGAAATGCTGACCTTCCCGTAATTATAGTGGCCAAATAGCAATGCTATAATCTCGTTATTGAAAAATCTCATGCTGCTAAAACCTTAACATGATCTGGATTGTTTTATGTTTTGAAACTAGCTGAAGGAAACCATCCCAAATTCCATGGTGTTAGTGCCTATTTTCCCCAACTTGGTTTAGCTGCGGATATGGAAGTCCTCTGAGAAATAAAAATGAAATCCTAAGCCCCCCAACCAACTGAATGGACCCCCTCTTGGCCAAGAGGACCCCAGGAAAACCTTAAAACTGAAATCTGGCTCATGACAGGATAGGAGGTTGGACACACCTCGTTATACCCCTCCCTCATTAACCACCATTAGGCTTTCTTCCCTAAGAGTTAAACAGAACCAGACCTTTGGAAAGACTTGCTCCACCACTGATTTCAATCAACTGTCTAATGCTGCTCCTCCCTTTTGTGGTTTCGGCACAACTGACCAGCGTTCTTTCCTGATAAGAGACCACTGACCACGGAGTGGTTTTGACCAGTCTACAGAGGCTATGCAGTGAGGGTTTTCGCGTCCTCTGCTTCACCTTTTGACACCAGAAGGCTGAAAACTCCACCCTTGGATCATGCTAAGGCTGCCATTTTCTGAACATGGATCCCATAAAGGGGCATGAAGCTCAATTGTGCATGTGCATGTGCATGTTTCTCCTTTCTTAAGTACTCATGACTCCTCCTATAGCTTGTTAAATATGTATATTTGGCCAACCTGCTCAGCATAAATTCCTGTTCCCTACATGCTCTTGGCTTCTGCCTGAGGCTGTGCTACCCAGCCTGTCAGAATGGCTGCCCTGCAGGCTGTAACCCTTTATGAGAAATAAAGCTCTCCTTTCCAGACTTATGAACCTCATCATTCTGTTAGGTAGCTAGCGAGGGATTCCACGTCTCCTAGGGACAAATGTGGGTGCTATTGCAGTTCACCCCACCATGGGCTTTCAGAGGGGATCATGGGAGATCCACATGTGTAGTAAGACTCAGGACAGCTCCCAACTGTCCAATCAAAGTGGTTCCATGGTGTCGTCTGAGCCATGAGAGAAGTCCCAACCCAGACACTATAAAAACAAGACCAAGACCACAACCGAGCCCTTTTGGTTCTCCCTTTCTGCTACAACAATGGGTCCGGTTATCATCTGTGGTGTATCTGTCTTGCTCTGTAAACCTGTATCTTGCTCTTGCTCTATAATCCTATCGTTCTCTCCTCAATAAACCTCATTTTCATGCTTGCCTTACTTTGGTGCATCTGGTCATTTTTTGGCCATGAGCACACCAAGAACCGAGAACACAGAACGAGATTGCTAAACCTGACAATTCTTCAGTTGACACTTCCAAATGTGCGTACTGCTTCTTTTAGATCTTCAGATCCTCTGGTAGGATGTGAGAAGCCCTATCTCGAGCAATAGGCAGGGGGGATCTGAAACTTGAAATCCCTCATTAAATCTGATATATGTTGTGCTTAATGTGAGCCTGGGCAGATACAAGCCACCACTAACTCTTGTCTGGTTTATTGGTATTACCTTCTATCTGGTCTTCCCAAATTCATTCCGACATTCCTCCAGTCCATTCTCACACAGCATGCAGAGTGATCTTTCCAAAATGGCGACCTGATCATGTCTCATAGTTGTGTTAGTTTAGGTACTCTGAGAAGCATATGCCAAAACAAGATTAGATTTACAAGGGATTTTGGGTGGTAAAAGGAGAGGGGGCTGAAGGAGATGTGGAGAACCTTCAGACAGAGGTGCTGGTCTGACCCCTGTGAAGGAGAGAGGGAAAGAAGGAAGGTAGGGAAGGAAGAGTCTTAAGCTAAAGTGCAGTTCTAAAAAAGTTTCACGTTCCTACTTCTAGTTCCATCTCAGATCTGCCCCTTCCATTCTGAGCTCCAGCTACACTGGTGATCTTTCAATTTTTGGAACTCTCCACACTCCTCATTCCAAGGTCTTTGCATGTCTTATTTTCTTTGACTATAATACTTTCCCCTTCAACTCTCCAAAGAGAAATAACACTTAGTCCCTGCCCTCAGTAAGCTTTCAATGTATACTTTTAGTTCTCAACCTTGGCTGCATATTAGAATCACATGGAGGATCTTTAAAAAATCCTGATGTCTAGGCCACACCCCAGATAAATCAGATACTCTGGAGATATCAGGATTTAGTCATTTTTAAAGCTCAATAGGAATGCTGCAAGGAAATGTATGATTGGGAGCTAAATGAAACATACATCTATTAAGTGGCTATAAGAATTTACAGAACAGAAAATTGGTTGATGTAGATGATGATTGGAAAGTTTTTTCTGAGGCCCTGAAATTTGAGCCAAGGTAAAAGGATTGGTAGGTTTGGAATAATCTAACAAACCATGAAAGGCATATGTGGAAAGTATAAAGCATGTTACAAGGCACTAGGTAACTGGGTGGATGAGAGGGCCAGATTCTTAAGGTTTTTGGAAGAAATGGTCTAGGTTTATGCAGGGGAGTATTTAGGAGATAAGAATGGAAAATTATCATTATGGAAAACTTTGAATTCAAAGTGTTGAGTTGGGACTCCTCTAAGCCATGGAGAGACTGGAACAATTTTTGAGTTAATGAGGGTTTATTAGCTAAGGTTTTTTTGGGTCATATTTTGAGTAACAGAAATCAATTCTTGTTAACCTAAAAGGAAAAAAAGAAAAAAGAAAAAAGCCCAAAAGGATATGGGGTTGCTTTACCATCTATAGGAAAGTGGAAGAGCTAGGTCGCAAAGGACTAAAATGATGGCAGTACCAGAGAGGTCTACAGGACAGAAATCAATGGGCAGTCTTGACAGGGCACTGCCACTAAGAGAAGCTGACCTTTCAGATATTTCAGTAGAGCCAAGGTTCTTTGTAAATCAGGAGCTATAACTGAAAGCTATGATTGAAGAAGTAACCTACTAGCTGTGTGTCCTTGGTCAAATAATTTAACCACTCTGTGCCTTAGCTTTCTCATCTGCAAAATGGAAATAATAATGGTACCTGCCTCATAGGAATGCTGTGAAGTTTTAATGAGTTAACATATGTAAAGGATTCAGAAAAATGTCTAGAGAATAGTGAGTATTATGTAAGTACTAAATAGTGGTATTTTATGTGAAATATATCAGATCCTAATGTAGTTATGTTTTTGCCAACACTGTCCAGGAGTAAGCTACTGAACACTTGAAAAGTGGCTAGTGCAACAGAGGAAATAAATATAAATTTTATTTCACTTTAACTCATTTAAATTTAAATAGCCAAGTGTGGCTAGTGGCTACTGTATGGGACAGCACAGATCTAGACAAATCATTTTCATGCCACTGTTTTTTATTACTACTAGTATATATAGTATTTTGTTAATAAACTCCTTGAAGATTCCATGTTTCTGTTTGTTGCTGTATCCTTGGTGCTTAGGGCAGAGTTGGGGCTCAGTAAATATTTGTTTAATAAATGACTGAATACTTCTTCTTATGTTGACTCCCAAATTTAGATCTGCAGCCTCCCTCTCTTTCATACAAACCTGTTTCACGTCAAAGGAATATATAAGCATTTCTCTTCTGAGGAGGCAGTCTTCCAGAGCAGTAGATTGAAGGCTTCTCATAAGCAGGGACTTGATCTGTTTTGTTCACTGATGTATCCCTAACATCTAGAACAGAACTTATAGAAGGTGTCCAATAAATATTTATTAAGTGAATGAATGACCAGCCCATGTCCTATATGGAAAATCCTTCTCTCTTGATTCTGTGATGAATTATTTGATTAAATATGATGATCAGTAATAATAGCATATATTGATTGTTACTCTACCAACTGGTTGTTCTATGCTCTCTACCAGTATTATCTCATTTAAACCTCATATCAACCTCATGAGGTGAGGAAACTGAGGCACAAAGGGGTTAGGCAGCTTGCCCAAGTCATCACAGCTGGTAAGAGGCACAGCTAAGGTTTGATTCAGGAAGCCCAACTTTAAATCCCAGACTGAACTACCTCATGATGATGAATGCCAATGCGTTACATCGTCTGGCACGTGGCAAGTACTCAAAAATGCTTTCTTCCTTTTTTTCTCCTTTTGCTCCTTCCTCTCCTCTTTTCTCCTCTTCATCTTCTCATGCTCATCCTTGGGCTGCATTCTGCACTTCATTTCAGAATTGAGTTTTCCAGTGGTATAACCCCACTTCCTGTACTTCTGTTGGGAAAGTTATGTGATGTCTGATCCTCTTCCGTTCTCTCTGGTGGTATCATGAGCATATGTAAAGATGCTGTGCTGAAGGGTCTCATGAAAGGGGATGCATTCCGCAGTCCCCATTTTAGATTTACTGCCCCTATCCTAAGTTAAAATGAAGCTCATTGATTGTTCAATGATTCATTGATCTCCTTTAATTTTCAAGCATTTCCTATGAGTGTTAGGGGGACTTCTGCCACTGGAGAGCCACCATCTTTAGCTTGCAAGATCTAAATTTGGAGAGAGAGAAGAGTGGAAGTTGAGAGATGGAGACAGCACAGAAAAAAAAAAGTTTAAATAGGTCACAAACTTTTGGTCCAGAAAATTTACAAATATCAAACAAGTTATGTAAATCAAAAGAAAGGAAACATTGTTTCAGCACATAATGGACTGATTGAGAAGAAAAGCCAAACCAATTGAGTGTCAAAGCATTTTATGAAACTTCCCTTCACCAAGGCTGCATTAAAGGGAAAATGTGTAGCTCCCTCATTCTCCAGGTAGCAAGCTCTGCCAACAAGCAGTCACTCTGTCTGAAGCCCTGATCCCAGTTCAGCTTCCTGCCATCTAACAACCACTGGATTTTGCACTGTTTTGGAAGGGAATCTAGAAAGGAGAGACCATAAAATTCTATATTCTCCAGTATAATGGCAGTGTTTTGAGTCCATAGCAATGAAATCATTGCTTTGGGTTATCTGTTAATTCCTTTGGCTAAACATTAAGCCTAGAAAATCACCAATTACAAAAAAGAAAGGGCTTGAGTAAGACATAAAAATAAATAGTAACGGAGAAGCTGGACAGGCATCAGGCAAAGCTCTCCAGAGCCCAGGATGCTGCTTCTATGTAGTAGCCAACTCTGGCCTGTAAAATCCAGTAATCAATTGTAAGAGACCTAGAGGAAATGCCAGGCCAAGGATTCATCAATGCCATGTGTATATTGCCACGCAAGAGTCAATAGTCTGGGAACTGTGTGAGGCTGTTTTCTGGCTGGATTGGTCTGTGGACAAAAACTCTTTTTGTTCAAGTTGAAATATACAAGGAGGGAAAGATAACCTCTTGGACTTTTCCTTGTGATGATGAGCTCAGAGAGGCTGTAAAGTTGGTGAATTTGGTACATGGGACTTATTCTTCATGCCTTCCCAGTAGCTACTATTAAGATAAAGCACTCCACAAACTGAGCAATACAACCAAAGAGATGCAAACATTTTCTGGCAGGAATAACTTCTAGGTTTTTCAAAGTTTCCAGAGATCATGGAAGGAAGGGAACATGAGAGAGTAGTGGAACCATTCGAGAATGTGTTAAAGGAGCCACAAGGTTCAACATGAAAGAAAATAAATATTAGGGATGACAATTAACTAAGGGGAAAATGAGTTCCACAATCCATGAACTATTCATTGAATTGAAACTGGTTTGCTTTCCTGGAGCTAATGAATAGAGGGTGATCTAAGAATTAGATCATATTGTGATAGACATTATTACATACCATTTGAGTTCAAGTCCTCTTGTATTTTATTACTTTCTATATAGTTAGCTGATGCAGCTGTGATAGGGAGCAACGAGGTAAGCAGAAAGCTGTGGCTTCTGTAGAAGCTGTTTTGTTTATTGAAGCCATGGAACATGTGCCCTGGAAGGGACATTAGAGATTTTCTAGCATTCTGTTCCCATAACTAAGATAAAAGAGAATAAATGCCTTTCCTGAAGTCACGCAGTTAAAGAGTAATAAAACAGGACTTCCGTAGAAAGCTGGAAAGAGCGTCATTCTCCCTCTCACAACAAAAAATGCCAATCTGCAAACTCACAACTTTTCTTGAACCCCTCAGAGAACTGAGGTCACGGGACAATAACTCACCTTAAATCTAAAGAAAAGCAGGTTCTTCCAGGAGAAAGAGACTTCAGCTCTTGTCTACAGGGGCAGATCTCACTGGTAAGTAGAACTCTGGCTAAAATTTTAAACTAAAGGCTGAATGTGGGCTAGTTAGAGAGTATATAATGCCAGCGGGCCACAGACACAATGGAAATTCATAGCCACCCTGAGGCTCTTCTCCCTGGATCTCACCAAGTGCTTACAAAAAAGATCAAGGACAGGATGAGAGTCTAAAGAAAGCCTTCCTCATGGTTCCAATCTGGAGAAGAGAAACAGCTGCCACTGTGGAAAAGGGACACATCCTTTTCCCTCTCTCTCATGTGGAGCAAATTCTTAAGTTACTACGCTGTTGCTTTTAGGGCACAGGAGAAACCCACTGCAACTGGGCAAAAGGGACTGCAAAAAACCCTCTACTCCTGGGGGAGGGGCAGGAAAATGAGCTGGTCCCAGACCCACAGCTGAAGGTGGGGCAGGATCACCTACCTCAGAGATCCAGGGACACAGTGCCTGCCTAAGACTGAGAGTTAAGTAGAACAATGGAGATTCCCTGCTCCCCAGCCCCTGCCAAACCAGGCTAACAAACACCAATTAACAAGTAACAGCACTGAGACACAGTGAAAAGGGAAGACCTAAAGCTGAGTGTGGAACAGACATTCCGAAAACATTCAGCAAACCAGAACCCATCCTAAACACCAAAGGATACTGGAGACATTTACAGCTTGTAGCAACAAGTCACAAACTCAGCTCAAATCCTGACTAGATTGGTTCAACCCTCCCTTGAAGAAGGAAATGCATGCCCACATGCAGGCATAGAACTTGCAGAAGGAAGAGAAGGCATAAAAACAGTAGAGACTAGTAGACTTGTAGCCTTAGTCTCTACTATCCTATACAAGATGTCTGGCTTTCAGCAAAAAATTACAAGGCAAACAAGCAAGCAAAAACAAACAAACAAACAAACAAACAAACAAAAAACCACTGTCGAGAGACAAAGTAATCAACAGCACCAGGCTCAGATATGACACAAATGTTGGAACTGTTGGACAGAGAGTTTAAAATAGGTATTATTAACATGTTAAGGGCTGTAATAGAAAAAGTGAACGATGTACATGAAAAGAGGGCTAAATTCAACAGAGATAGAAACAATAAGAAAAAATCAGTGGAAATCCATGAAAATAAATGAAAAATAGAGGTGAAAAACTCTTTCGATGGGCTCATCCATGAACTTGAAACAGCTGAGGAGAGAATTAGTGAACTTGAAGATAGGTCAATAGAAATGACTCAAACTGAAACAGAAAAAAGTGAATAAATAAAATAGAGAATTTAATAGCTGTGGGGCAATATCAAATGATCTTGCCTAGATTAACAATGACCTGACCACAGACTTCCAGCAGCATTTGACACAGTTGGCTGCTCCTTTCCTTGACAAACCTTCTTCACTTGGTTTTGAGGACTCACCGTTCTCTTCATTTTCTTTGTTTTTCACTGGCTTCTTCATTTCAGTCTCCTTTGCAGGTTCCTGCTTTTCTCCTAACCCTTAAGGTTGGAGTGATCCAGAACTCAACCCTTGGTCTATTCTCCTTTCTATAGCCACTCCCTTGCTGATCTCATCTAGTCTCACGGCTTTAAGTGCCACTTATGTTCTGATGACTCATGTTTATATATCCAACTAGATCTCCTTCCTGAACTCCAGGCCCATATATCCAGCAGCTTATTGGCATATCCGCTTGAATGTCTAGTAGGCATCTCAAAATGTATGTGCCTCAAATTAACTTTTAAGTCTTCCCCACAAGACTATTCCTCCTGTAGCCTTCCCAGTGACAGGTGTGGTGTCTCCATTCTTCCAGTTGCTCAGGCCAAAAACCTTGGCATCGTCCTTGATGCCATTCTTCCTCTCACATCCCACATCCTAAATATCAGGAAGTCCCATTGACTCTACCTTCTAAATAAATCCAGAATTTGACTCTTACCATCACCTCTACTACTCCCATTCATTCTAGTCACTATCACTTTCTTCCTGGATTATTGAAATATCCTCCTAAGCAGTGTCCCTGCTTCCCCTCTCATCCTCACCCCATTTCAGTGTAAGCTTCAAACAACTGCCAGAGTAGACATTTAAGACATAAATCAAATTATGCCACTCCTGTGGTTCAAACTTATCCACTATCCAGTGACTCCCCATATTCAAAGTAAAAACCTGTTATGGGCTGGATTGTGTCCAAACACCCCAAATTCATATGTTAAAGTCCTAACCCCCAGTACCTCAGAATGTCTGTATTTTAAAGAAGTGATTAAGGTACAATAAGGTCATGTGGCTGAGCTGTAATCCAGATGACTGGTGTCCTTATAAGAAGAGGAGATTAGGGCACAGATAACACATAGACCTAGGGATGATCATGTGAACCCACAGCAAGAAGGCAGCCACATGCACGCTAAGGAGAGAGGCTCAGAAGAGCCCAAATCTCCTAACACCCTGATCTTGGATTTCTAATCTCCAGAACTGTGAGAAAATACATTTTGTTGTTTAAGCCATCTAGTCTGTGGTACTGTTATGGCAGCCCTGGAAAACTACTACAAAGCCCGAATCCTTTCAGTGTTCTACAAGGACCTACCTGATTTGGTCCTCGGTTTCATCTATCACCTCATTTCCTATTCACCTCCCCTCTTTCCTGTGGCCCCAGCCACAGTGTTTTTTGAGCACTCCAGGCAGGCACACTCTTGCTTTAGGGCCTTTGCCTAGGCCTTTCCTGCTGCCTTGATTGCTGTTGCCCCAAATATACAAATGGCAAACTCAGTTTCTTCTTTGAAGTCTATGCTCAAATGTGATTTTCTTTTTGTGTGTGTGTGTGTGTGTGTGCGGAGACAGAGTCTCACTCTGTCACCCTGGGTAGAGTGCAGTGGTGTCATTGCAGGTCACTGCAACCTCCAACTCCTGGGCTCAAGCGACCCTCCTGCCTCAGCCTCCAGAGTAGCTGGGACTACAGGAATGTGCCACAACAACTGACTGACTTTTTTTTCCTTAAGACGGGGTCTTGCTCTTGCTCAGGCTGGTCTCGAATCCCTGAGCTCAAGCAATCCACCCGCCTCGGCCTCCCAGAGAGCTAGGATTACAGGCGTGAGCCACTGCGCCTAGCCCAAATGTGACTTTCTTAATGAAACCTATCCTGAAACTTGTTTAAAACTTAAATCTTCCCCTACTCCCTTTCTATTTACAATCCCACTTTCTCTGTTCTGTTACCTTCTCACTTATTATATATAGTTTACTTACTTACTATATTTATTGTGCTTGAAATTTCTTTTGCTCTTGTAGATCTATTCTTCACCCTTATCCACCCTGCTCTGTGCTCTGGGAAACGGACATCTATGGGTGGTATCAACATATCTCCCTTGCTCTCTGGCTTCTAGTTGAGTTCAGGTACAGGAGATACTGTCAAAATATTGGATGTGGGGAAGAGAGTTTGGTGTATGTATTTCCCTAAATTGCCCTGTCAAAGGATGTAAAAGGACACTAGACTGGTCAGCACAGTGTCCCCAAGCAGAGAACACTCCTGATCTTACACAGGGCTTTGGGGAAGCAAGGATTGGCAGACTTTCAGAGGCTCAAATGGGTTGGCATCATCTGTAGGAACATTGCTAGTCAGCAAGACTGTTATTAATTGGTTGACTCTCAGAGGCGTGTTTATTGGAGTGAGTCTGTCCCTGTTTGCCTGACTTTCAGAATAAGGGCCTGATAGTTGGCTTACAAAAGCATGTTCACTGAAGTGAGTTTTTGTTGATAATTTGAATAAGTTGTTGATCATGAAAATGGGTCCTGATGGCTACTTATTACCAGGGCTACAACAATCAGTCTTTTTCTAAGTTTGTGGGAACTTTTTAATTCTCATCTCTCTGCCATGCTGTGGTTTGTTTTTTCAAGACTCTGTGGGAATGGCTTCCTCTGGTTGCTAGTCTGGGGGTGCTTTGTCACATCTAATAGTCAGTGAATTATGTGCATTCATGCCTTTTAAGTGTGCCATCTATTTCCTGGAGGGGTCCTGATGAACCTTTTGCCTTTCTCTCCCTTCTAGAATGTAAGCTCTAGCTTACATTGAATAAGGATTTCATTCCTCTGTTTTGTTCACTGATGTATCAAAGTGCCTAGAACAGTCTGGCATATAATAGATGCTCCATAAATATCTGTTGTTTGATTGATTGGCTGATTCTAGAATTCTTATCAGGTAAAAGTTGGTACCTCTCACCCCATACTCTGTATCTCCCAATCATTCTTTAATATTTATTTCTTCTTTTGTTGGTCTCTGTGTAAATTTCTTGGTACTAGCTCCCAATTTATATTTGTCTCTTCAACTCTGTCCAGCCAAGAATTTATGTCATCTTTTAGATGCCTTATTTCAATGACTATATTTTCATTTTATTTCTAATTGTTCTTTTTTGTATTTATCTGTTCTGATTTCATTTCTGGCTGTTCTACTCAGGAGGTTGAGGCAAGAGGATCACTTGAGCCCAGGAGTTTGAGGTTACAGTGAGCTATGATGACACCACTGCACTCCAGCCTGGGCAAGACCTTATGTCTATTAAAAAAAAAAAAGATCTGCATCTGATTCACCTGATGCACCTTATCAGAGGTGGAGGTGGGAGGATTGCTTGAGCCCAGGAGTTTGAGGCTACAGTGAGCTATGATTGTGCCACTGCACTCTAGCCTGGCCAGCAGAGCACAGAGCAAGACCCTGTTTCTAAAAAAAAAAATCATTTCTGACTATTTCGGGTTCATAATTCTTTGTTCTTTTATAACTATGATGACTTCCTTTATCTCTTTCAGGACCATAAACATACTTATATTAAAGTTGTTTTTGTATATTTCAATTTTTATTTTGCCTGTATGGATTTTATCTCTTGATTGTAGATTTCACTGGCTATTTTTCTTAGTTTTCCTCATGTCTTTTAGACATTGGCCTAGGCAAAGAATTTATGACTAAGACCCCAAAGGCAAATACAGCAATAAAATAAATAAGTAAATGGGACTTAGTTAAATTCGAAAGCTTCTGCAAAGTGAAGAAAATAATAAACAGAGTAAGTAGACAAACTACAGGGAGAAAATAGTTGCAAACTATACATCCAACAAAGGGCTAATATCCAGAATCTATTAAGAACTCAAACAAATCAGCAAGAAAAAAGCAAACAACTCCATTAAAAAGTGAGCAAAAGACATGAACAGAAGTTTTTCAAAAGATGAGATACAAATGGCCAGCAAACATGAAAAAATGCTCAACATCACTAATCATCAGAGAAATGCAAATTAAAACCACAATGAGATACCACTTTACCCCCTCAGGAAAGCCATTATTAAAAAGTCAAAAAGCAATAGATGCTGGCATGGATGCAGAGAGAAAGGAATGCTTATACACTGTTGTTGGGACTACAAATTAGTACGGTATGGTGATTCCTCAAAGAACTAAAAGTAGATTTATCATTTGATCCAGCAATCCCACTACTGGGTATCTACGCAAAGGAAAAGAAGTCATTTTATAAAAAAGACACCTGTACTCGAATGTTTATCACAGCACAATTCACAACTGCAAATACGTGGAATCAACCTAAGTGCCCACCAAATTATGAGTAGATAAAGAAAGTGTGGTATATACATACCATGGAGTACGACTCAGCCATAAAAAGGAATGAAATAATGCCTTTTGCAGCAACTTGGATGATACTGGAGACCATTATCCTAAGTGAAGTATCTCAGGAATGAGACAATAAACACCACATGTACTTTCTAATAATTGGGAGCTAAACGATGGACACACATGGGCTCAAAGAGATGTAAAGGACATTGGAAACCAACAAGGGGGGAGGTGGGAGGGGGTGAGGGGTGAAAACTTACCTATCAGGTACAATGAATACTATTTTGGTGATGGGCACAATAAAAGGCCCAACTTAGGCATTATACAAGGTATCCATGTAAAAAAACATTTGTATCCCCTTAATATTTTGAAATACATAAATTAAATTAAAGCCTGAAGACTAACACCACAGTGGGGAAGCTAAGTAAAAGCAAGCTGATTCCTCCTGCCAAGTTCCCCTGTGGAATCAGAGCTTCCATGTTCCATTGAAGACAGAGGTACATGGTTCGAAGTCTTTTAAAAGAGTGTTTAGAATCCTAGATCTTCTTCCCCATCCCATGCATCCAAACAACTATTCCTCCCCCACCTTGGCATAAGGTTTACTTTCCTGAGAGGTCTTTGGACTGAGGTACACCAGGCACACTGGGGGCAAGGGGTGGTGAGAAATCTTACTAAAAATAGGGAACAATTAAAAGTTACCAAGTTTAATGGTATAACGCTGACTCCCTACCTTGGCTTCCAGAACAATAGCAGTCTGGCTTAAACTTCTAAATAGGATATTGGAGGGAAATCTGACCTATTCAAGAGAAGGAATTTACATATATGACCAGGTGCCACCCAAGGAGCTGTCAATGAAATGTACCAATTGGCAAGTTCTGTCCCCCCACACCCAGAGGGCTTCTAATCAGTATTTAAATAGAACCTTAATATCCAAGGATCGTAGGTTGTGTGAGGAAAGTCCTTAACATAAAATCCAGAGACCCAAACAAATAAACAGAAAAATAGGAACACAGACAAAATAGAGACAATGAAGGGAGCAGAAGAAAACTTAAAAAACACTAAAATTAGTATCTAAGAGAAAGATGAAATATTGTATCCTTAAAACAAGACAAGGGCACTGTTTAAAAAGGAATAATCAGAGAACAAGAATAGCATTTGGAAATAAAAAATCTGATAGTAGAAATAAAAAATTTAACAGGGGAGCTGGAAGGTGGAGTTGAAGAAATCTTCCCAAAAAGTAGAACAAAAAGATAAAGAGACAAGGTAGTGGAAAAAATCCAAGAGGCTTAAAATAGCATTCTATAGCATCGAAATCTATTTAATCAACGTTTTAATGGCTTAATATTAAAACTCTTAATATTTCTGATCTTTGCAATTATCAACAGTTCTTTCAGTGAACATCCTGAAAACTTAATTTTGGTCCATGCCATGATTATTTCCTTGGGATAAAATTCCAGAATGAAATTACTAGATTAAAATATATAAACATTTTAAAGTCTTTTAGTATGCATTGCTAACCAGAAGGATTGTTTCAATTTATGCCAGGGTATGAGAACAATTGTTTGTGAATTTTTCTTAAATTCAATCTTTCTTGTCTTAATCTGTCTGGTAATGGGTTCCCATTGTATCAACAATAGGTATGGGAATTGGCAGTTGCGATTTACTTTTATTCCTCAACAAGATTAAGCAAATTATCATTGTATAAAATCTTGAATTGCTTTGGTACATTCTTCTTACAGATTAAAAACCCTGAGTGAGAATTCAGAGAAATCCAGTATTGCTCAGATTAAAAAAAAACTCTGTGACATCCAGCTTACTTACTTTCATCACTGCTGGTTTGGTATTTGTTTACTTTTATATTCCTCCAGAAAGAACATATTTTGGACCTGTCTTCTTATCAGGTTCATGCTGCAAGTATCTCATTTTATGTAGAAGTGACTGAGTTCTGACCAGCCTGGGTTAGAAAAAAGAAGTCTAGATTAGGCAAAAGAAAGAGCTGATACAGTGAAGAGAAATAAGTTTGCTTTGTTTCCAGGTATTTAGTTTCCTTGGTAACTTTGGGGGGAAAAATGACTGATTGGACATGAAAGGTGCAACTTACCAATCAGTATCTGTTCTCTGTGACATCAAACAATCACAAAGTTTTAACCCAGTAAATTTAATAAAAGGCGGAACTGGAAGAGCCGATATTTATGGCCTTGTTCAAATGGGAAAATTGAGGCCGTTGGCGGTAAGTGACTTTTGTTAGTGGTTTTGCAGATACAAAGAAGAGTTGCTATACAAATTCTACATTAGTTACCATGTTTGAGCTCAGAAACAAATCTCCATGATGCTAGATTACTAGGTGAAATTTTCCAGGACAGAGGGAAAGGATACAGATTACATCAGAGGCCGTACTCAGTTGTTCAGGCACCAACTTGTAGGTAACTTTCCATTACTGTGAGACCAAATGGTGACTTTAAGGCATCCAAGCAAAACAAAACAAAACCAAAAAAACCCCAACCCCCCCCCCACAAATAACAAAAAACAAACAAACAAAAGACCTCATTGACACAAGCCTTCAGCATTGTCAAACCATTCTGTTTGATCCTGAAAATACCATGCACTGAGATTTTGCTTTTAGGCGTACTGCTCCTCATTCCCACCCTTCTCTGCTCGCAGCTTTCCCACCTGCATCTCTCCATCCCGCCTCCATCCCTCCATCCCGCCTCCATCCCTCCATCCCGCCTCCATCCCTCCATCCCGCCAAATCTGCTCTCATCAAAATCATCATCAACCTCCATGCTGCCAAATCCTACCTATTCCTTTCTCAACTTATTGTTGAATAAATCAGCTTATTTTTGTTAATTCCACTATAATTGTGTAGTCCTTTAAAGATAGTATAGGTTAACTGTGCACACTAATGAATCTCTTGATTCAAGCTTGTGGGATGTGGTTTTGGTTGTTTACGAGTGAGGACATTTTGCCCTTTAACTTAATCTCCGTGACTAACATAAAACTTTCCTTTTTTTCCTTCCTTTCTTCCCTCCCTCCCTCCCTGCTCTCTCCTTTCCTTCCTTCCTTCTCATCCTCCCTCCCTTTTTTCTTCACTTCTTTCCTCCCTTTTCTCCTTCTCCAAACATTCACAGAGTAGAACACTTTATTAAGTAGGCTTCCCTATCACCCCTGTCATCCTCAGCATTGCTACAGTGTGGTCATAGACGGGCTGGACCAAAAGCAGGCTCTAAAATCAGAGCAACCTCATTCTCTTCAATATGATCTCTTTAGGTCAAGATTGAAGTACATGTGTAGAGCTGTAATAGAAAAGAACATTTTTTATCTACTGTTGTCAGTAAGCACCTTATATTCATACCTGCTTCACTCAGGTTAAGGCAAAACTGTTAAGTCAATTAAAATAATCAAATCTGTTATTTAGGTCATAAGACACACAGTTAAATAATTGGATTTTTTTTCCACCATGGTATTGGAGAAAGTGTACTGGATTTGGAATCGAGCCATCTAGTTTGAGAAACTGTTCCACCCCATCGTGGATATGTGATTTTGAACAAGTCACTTGACTTTTTTGAAACTTGGATTTCTCTTCTTTAAATTGGAGCCATGTGACTTCAGAAATATGAATATAACCGAAGTGTTTAAGAACTGGTATATAATTCTCTGATCTCCTGCCAGGTGACTATTGATGTTCCGGATGGCAGGCTCTCCATCAGCATATGTCCCTGGGTGAGGGTGCCACAATGGACATGTAAAAGAAGCTTATGTTGCATTAGCAAGAAGTTAGCTTTTTTTACATTAGGTTACTGAATTTTGAGGCTTATTTGTGACTGCAGCATAACCCAGCCTATGCTAACTAGGATAAAGGAAAGAAAAGAAATAAGGCAGAAACTGGAAGAAAATGTAATATTTGAGGAGGATAATTTTAGGATGGGGGAAACTTGAACTTTCTTGTAGGCTGAAGAGTTGGAACTAATAGAGAAAGATAAATTGAATATATAGGAGAGTGGGGGGGAGATCACTGAAGGATCAAGATCCAGAAGCAGGCTGGCCTTAAACAGGAGGAGAGAGACTCCACCTCTGAGACTGGATGAAAGGAAGTAAGAATGAGTTGATGGGGATGCTTATAGATTGTGGGGTGAGATGTTGAAGGAATTCATCCCTGATTGCCCATTTTCCTTGATTAAGTATTAAGTAAGGCTATTTGTTAAGAGGGAGGAAGGCAGAAATTGGATGAAAAGAACTTGAGGAAGTTGGTTGGTGAAGATTTGGAAAGATATGGTTGCCAATAAGAATGAGAAAGGGGGCTGGCCAAGGACAAATAAAGACCTTGTCCATCTCTTGTACTCAGTTGTGAATTTCTTAAAGGCAAAGATTGTATCTTTATTTCTTTATATCATCAGCATCAATCACAGTGCTTGACATACTGGAAGTGCCCAAGAAATTCTTGCCAAAAATGTCATTGCCAGTTATTGTTATTTAACCCATAGTTTTGGCACTGACTGGCTGGGGTTTTTTCCCCTTCCCCTTGAAATATCAGCTTGCCCTAGCCCTACCCTTACTTGTTCCCTATAAAAGTTGCTATTAAACGAAACAAAAACAAAATCCAGTTCCCACTTGTAACACTAAATATCAACACACCCAGGAAGCAAATGCACAGACATAGTAAGACTCTGATTAGTTATGTTTCTCCTGTTGTATTTCAAACTCTTTCATCAGTGATGGCAACTTTTCAAAAGGAAATTTTTTAACAGGAAGCTTTCATCATGTTGAGTTCTCATCACAAGCCCGTAACACTGGAATGCATTTGCAGTGTGAATTACAGTTAACATTCTAAAGAGATGTGTCAATGTTTAGGATGCCTCATGCTACAATTAAGCTCTGAAGGAGTTAACATTGGGGCTCCATTTTTAATAAAGTGCACGCATTTTTAAAAACTTTTAAAAATTACCAAAATAATGTTTGCCTATTGCAACTGATAAAACAATGCAAAAATGTATAAAGAATACATTTTAAATGTCCACCCTCTCCATGCCCATCCACTGGAGATGGTGTTGATAGTTTGATGTATATTCTTTTTATGCTTTTCTCTATGCTCATACAGATATATGGAGCCTTATGGAGAACTTTTTGTTATTGTTTTATGTTTTACTAAAGTCATATACATTACTCTGCAACTTGCATATGTGATTGTACAAAGTATCATGGATATTTTCCCCAGATTAGTTACTATAGATATAATTGTATACTCCAATGTATTAAACTATTCCCTTCTTTATGAAAACTCACATTTACTAGTTTTCTGTATCTTTTAAAAAAAAAGTGTCAATAAATGTCCTTGGGTGTACCTTTTCATGTTTTTTGCTTATTTCTTCTTCATAGCATCCCCAGAGATGCTCTTTTGGAGACTTTAATGAGTAAACCCATTCTGGATATCAGGAGAAAAATGTTTCCAACAAAAGAGAAAGTATGGGATAGTGCACCAAGTGGGAAACAGTGACAGGAGATCTGAAGTGGATTCGAAATCTTGTTCTGGGTGTGCTGTGTGTTGGGGAAACCTTTCTGATTTTACTCCTTTCCTTGAAATGGAATTATTAATGCTTTCCCTGTCATCAAAATGGCTTCTCATTATTTCTGGATAATGAGAAGCTTCAGTGGATAAAGTGCTGCTTACTTATACACACAAGCATGTACATGATATGTTTAATACAAATGACTGTTGGCTCAACAGGCCCCAGTCTCACTTCCCTACAACCAGTTACTTTTTGGAATTTCCAGAGGGATGTGTCTCTTCTGCTCAAGAAATCATTTGGAGAAGTCTTACGTTCACTCTTCATCATGAAGTGACCATATTCTTGCCAAGGTGCTGACTCCAAATGCTTCCTGCTTCCAATCCTCTTGGTCCCCAAGAGTTCCCAGGTTCTGCCAGTTACCTCTGGGGCCCCCACACAATTCTGCTTATGTACAGTCATGTGAGGTTTTCCTTCAACTTCCCCATCACTTTCTGGTCCTATTCGCTCTCTAACCATAGGCCTTCAAATTCAGTCCATGAGGCTGGATGGGAAGCAGACACCAAAGCACCCTTCCCATCATCCACTTCTCCTTTTGGGAACTGTCATCTTTTGGGCAGTCTTCTGATTACCCTCTCTCAAACTCCTGTTCCAAGACAAGTTTTGGAACCAAAGTTCACATGCATACAAAAGAAAGCAAATGGATACATTTAGAGGAGCAGGCAGCCTGTCCCAAACACTGTTTCATACGTACTGATGAGATATAGCTATGTTCAATATTCTGAAACTTAAGTATTCTGTTAATTAAATGTGAGGGCTTTATGAATGAAGGATAACAAATAAAGGAAAGAGTGAAATAACAGGGGGAAAAGCCCCAAAGAAAAATTATTACAGTACTTTCACTGTACTTACACAGTGAAGGGGTTGTTCTCATATTTGTTGGCATTCATACGCAAACATACACACAGTGGAGAAAATGTAAAGGAAAAAGTATTAGCAAGGAGGAATTTTCTTTTTAAAAAAGAAAGTAACTTTTAAAAGATGGATCAGACTCCAGTAATTATTAATTGAAAGGAAAAGAAACATATTTTCCAGGTTTGGTTTTAGGAAAAGTATAAAGCACTTACATAATTTAAAAAATTCTTCATGCCCATTTGAGCCCTGGGAAGAAGCAAAAATTTATTTCTATGCAGAGAACAACTTTTTTAAAAAAGTTTAACACAATTTTCAGTTGAACTCTAAAATTTGGATTTGTGAGATCACGATTATAGGATTCAAGCTTAAGTTTGAAAAACAAATGTGAAGGAAGCTGTCAACATTGGAACATGCTTTCCAAGCTCTTCGGGGGCAGACCTATTTGGGAAGCACTCATATTGCCAACAGGAGAGTCCACCCTAGGAGCCCATCCTGTGGTCCAACATACTCCTAGATACTGACCTTGCGTGTCTGGAAGGGCGCTCCTAACAGTCTGGATAGATGAGCCGTGCTCGGACTTCTCCCGGGAGTATGTAATGCTGGCTTTAGAAGAGGTTAAGTTGAATCCGATGCCGCCTTTATTCAACTTCCAACAGACATTTGGAATCATTCAGTGAGAAGGTCCTTGGAGGAACTTTGGGTTCAATGTGCTTTTAGAACTGTAGTTTTGTTAAATAATAGTGTGTGATGGGAATCCTTCTCCATAAATGTGGGTATGCAAGAAAGTCACGTCTTTATTTTACTTACATCAAATCAAATCTGACTCAGAAGCAACACCTTGCCCCTTCCACCAATGTGTTGGGTCAGCAGGAAAATTATGCTTAGTCAGTAGGCCCCACATACCTTCCCCACAATTGTATAAGAATCTTACGTGGTGCTCAGAAAATGAAAACATGCCCCTAATATTCAGCCTGTCATTGCTACTAATATTCTCACCATCCAGATCGTCATGATCCCTTGAAGATGGGTGGTTTAGAGTGAGGTAGAGAAGAATATGATGGCAACAAAATACAAATTGGAATCTCAATAAATGATTCCGCCACAAGAGGATGAAGACATGGTCTTGATGATTCTACTGTCCAGATCATTCCTGGAACAGGAAGGATTTGAACTCAGGCAGTTTGACTCCAGAGCCCATATGGAATGAATTTATTGATTTATTCATTAAATCAACCACCTATCCCTTCAACCAATAGTATTTTTCACCCACCACATTGCAGGCACTGTGCTAAATACCAGTACAGCCGTGAACAGAATAGGTAAGGGGCCTTTCTTCATGCGGCTCAAAGTTTAGCTGTAGAGACAGACATAACCAAATGCAGCAGTTTTGAGTTTACACCTTACAACTCAGATGTACCTAAAATTAAATCAGTTTTTGTTATTTTTTATAATAGGTCTCATTCCTGCTGATGGTGGGGAAAATCCTGAAAATTATCAATCAATAAAAGCAATTCATTCTTTCGTACTTTCACATAGCCACTGTTGCTTCACCGCACTCTCTTTTGGGGACTTGCATTATTTTTCACTATTTCTTACTCCTTCCCTTTCTCCTTCGTTAGGCACAGGAGAGCTTCAGAGGCATGGGAGCGGCTGAGCCAGACCCTGAGAACTGTACTGGGATCTCTCCACTAGACCTTCCTGGGGTTCCTACAGCCCTTAGTCCTCCTCTTCCAGGGGTTTTCAACCCTCAGGGAGAGCAGGGCCCTCCAGTCTGACCTCTTTGCTTTGTTTCCTTTCTGTCCCCTGCAGGGAAGGGGCTTCTAGTTTTTATGGACAAGAGCTTCTGAGAGATATTATTCCCTCTTCTATGATCATCTTTGCTATGGCCTTCTGCTTCCTTGGGCCATTTGCTTATGCATTCAACAAATGCAACACCTATGATGTACCATGCACTTGGGATACACCAGTGATCAAAACAAAGATTCCGGCCTATGTGAGGTTTACATCCCAGTGGGGGGAAACCAAAGAACCAATACACCTAGTAAACAAGTAAATTACATAGTAGGTTAGAAGATCATAAGTGTTACTGAAAAAGAGAAAGAAGGACAGGGTAGGTACGATGGAGATGATGGAGATGGTGGGGCTGGAGGGTAGTTGCAATTTTAGACAGAGTGGTCAGGGTGGGCCCCTTTCAGAAGGTGAGATCAAGCAAAGGTCTGAAGGAGGTGCCTGAGCTGGCCAATTTGGCATCTGCAGGACGAGTGTTCTGGGCAGAGGGAATAACAATTGCAAAGGTGGGGGGTGTGCCAGGCACACAGCAGGAGGGCCAGCATGCCTGGAGTGGAGTGTGACTGTGAGGTGGGGAACAGCAGCACTGCAGGAAGAGAGCTCATTGAAGTGGCTTGAGTGTGTAATAGTCTGTAACTGTTTTAAATAGCTCATTTTCCCATCAAATTTTTAGCTCCTTGAGCCAAGATGTGTTTAATACTTCTTTTTACTGGCTTTGGAGGCACTCAATAACTACTAATTCAATTTTTAAAAATTTAAAAACCTTTTTGGGGATTACTTGAGAGCATGGTTCTACCTAGTGACAAGGTGATGAGCTAAATTCCAATTTGCAGTTCAAAATTCCTGACAATGATTGCACTTAGTCCTGAGTTACAGTGAAATATTTCTAGTTTGCATTCAGATCCATGCTTGTTCTGTTGGCAGAGCCTCAGTCAGTCAGGTTGGAGCAAGAAAATATTCATTCAGGGTTGTGCCCTGATTCAATAAGACACACAGAGATCACCAAGGCTCTTAGCTCAAAAGCACAGAGGCTCGTGGGTGACAGATGTTTTTGCCTAAAAGAATGGCATTGTTATTTAATATTCAGGTAAAGAGGGCAGCTGTAAATAGTCAACCTGGGAATTCATCACAGGGATTTGTATGATCTGCCCTGTAGAGACACTTTAACTCAGTGATACATATTTTATATCTTTGAAACTGAAGTTTTTATGGCAAATCTAACAGTGAGAAACGAAACAGGTGCCATTCCTGCCCAATCAGTTAATATGATCAGTGGCCCCAAATCCCATCTCTTGTCAACTTTATTCAAGCAGAGATTACTTGTTTTCTGAAGGAAATCTGGATAAGAAGCCAGGAGCTGAGCATCTGAGAAGTTACTTTTTTGTGTTTGAGCAACTAAAGAAATGTGAGGAGCATGTTGAAAAAAGAGAGACTGCTGTTGAGGTCCTGTTAAGAATTAGCTGTCTGTCTTTGTACTGTACAAAAGTACAATCTGTAAAATATCACATTCCTAGAGGTGGATTAATGAAATTCTGAAACCATCTAAATATGATACACCTCTTGGGCAATCTCACATATGTTAAAATTGTTACAGACGTTTTCCCATCACCAGAATTACACATTTTTTGTGTGTAGAAAAAAAAAGGAAAAGAATTCATGAAATTAAAGTAAGTCTTTCTTGACATGTGGTAAATCCATCACATATATGATAAATCTTTTTCAGAGCCACACTCTGTAGGGTGAGAGTGTTTATTCTCCTTCCACACGGCCTGGGCTCCGATAACTCATTAGTTCAGTGTATAACTGAACTTTGCATCGGAGTAAAGTTCCAAAGGCCCCCAGTGGGCAGTTTGTTTCTTGCTGAGTGCATTTTAAGGTTGCATTCTGAGTTGTTTGCCTTTCCCCTCCTTGGATGCCATGAAGCAGTTTACTAGAGCAGAATTGCTTTTATGTGTCCTTTCTCCTTTCATGTCCATTTCTGGCCGGATCTTCAATAGTACGGCGTTGGCATGAGCTGCCATGCTCCGGTAACTGGGCAAGCAATTAGGAGAGCCAGACAAATCTTCCTTCTTGTAGCTGGGCTTTCCTGGCTTCTCTAAACACAGTTGGCCAAACAATGAAGATCCTGGGAAGAAATCAGACAGTAAGTCACTTCTTTCTGTAAAAGAAACACACTCAAAATATTACTAATAGCTACCGTTTTGTAGCTGAGGAACCAATGGCACAGGAATAATGCCAAGGGGTGGCTGGAGCCCCCCTAGCCTGGCATTTCCTGCATTTACCCCTTTGTGCCTGCCGACCTCTCTTGGAGCTCATGGCTTTAGGAGCAGAACATTCAGAGTGCAGATTGATGCATGGCTCATAGAAGAAACTTCTGGAAATCCCCACTGACATTCTGAGAGGCCAGCTTGAAGGGTAAGAACTGAGTGAGACACCTCTTCAAACATCTTGGAAACAAATGACAGATTTGTTCTGGAGCTGTAATTAGAACATGAGATGAGATTTCTTCCATCCCGGAAACTAAACAAACTAGAAGAAAGAAAAAAAAAAACCCCAAATATATTTTATAGACACAAAAGGAACAATTGGATTAGTAAAAATAGGCAAGAGCTCAAAGGTAAATCTGAGCATGAATTTTGTAGGCACAGGATCACATAAAATATATTTTTTAAGCCTTTCAAACCTCTGAATACTGTTGCTTTTGAAATGCAGTTGAAGAAATGGAAAAAGCATGGCTAGAAGCTCCCTTGAAGTCAAGGGGGTAGAAATCCTTGGTTCTAGCAGGCTGAACTCATCTCGGGGTTGGGTGAGGAGGAGCTAAAGAAGTCGAGCTCCCATGGCATCCCTGTGGAGGACGCAGCGCTGTAGCTCACCCGTCATCTTTGTAGACACCATATGGGATCAATCGGTGATGCTAAGTCCTTGGTGACTGGGAGAGTTCCCTTTACAGTCCTTCAGATTTGACAAGGCACTGGGGTGGGGTGGGAAGGTGGAGTGGAGGGAGGGAGAGAGAGAAAGGGATCTTAGGGGATGAAAGAGGGTAATGAATATCAAACAAGCCGCAAGAAGACAAAAAGATTGGACTCCTCAGAGAAGTTTCAACACTTTCAAAACAAGTGAGTTAGGGAAACCTCACTAAATGTGCCACCCTTCATTTAAGGTAGTAAAGAAGAGGTTTCCTTTGTATTGTGTTTTCTGAAGGCTGGAATAAGTCCTAATGGATGCTTTTGCAAATAATTCAGTAATTCTTAATTTCTCAACTTGTTGGAGCTTGCCGCTGGAGCAGGACACCTAGGATGAGGCTGGCCTGTGTGTTTTTTCAATTTATAAGAACAATCATGAGGGCAAGAGCGCTGTGTTGAGAGACTGAAGATGGAGGGTTCCTGCCACTGACTACTTGTGTGACCTTAGGCAATCTGATAGCATCTCTGAGCCTGCTTTCTAATCTGGAAAATGAGGACATTGGGTCAGATGACCTATCAGAACTCTCCAAGTTCTAGAAATGCTCTCAAATTTAACATTCTAGAGCTCAAAGTTTATCCTATTCCTTCCCATCCGCATAACTCTTAGTCATCCCTTTTGGAAGCTTCCTTAAAATTCACTTTAAAAGGAAAACTTTATGGAACATGTTTCTTATGTGGCAATATGTATCTCTAGCTTTTATTTTCTAAAGCCATGTGACATACATGGTCATCTATATAGGAGGCCTGTTCTCTTCCCTGCCTTTCTTTTGGGGGTAAGTCTTCTTCTTTTTTTCTGTTCTTCATATGATTGCCAATGATGAGCTTCAAGAGGAACCCTTAGAAACAGTAATAGAGTAAGAGGAAAAAGAAAGGGGGGGGAGAAAAGTAAAGGGAACATCAGGCCAAATGAGGAGGATGTGAGAAAGGAACCGGTGAGGGAAGAAATTACAACTGCCAGGAGGAATGAACTTGGCCCCTGGGTAGCCCTCAGGATGAGAGGGGCTCAAAAATATTGAGTTCAACAGCCTTCTGATGGCTCAAAATGTCTACCCCTGTAATACTCTGAGATAAATAAATTAATTAATTAATTTAAAAAAATAACTAGGGATGCTTTAGCTGGCCTAGCTGAGAATAGATACCTACTTCTTGAGTTCTATGCGGCTTTATGTGACACAAATAAAAGAGTACTTTAGTCTGACAGTCTCTAATGCAGAAGTGTGATCTACTGACATAAATGAGCAGCCCTCAGGGAGCAACACCACCTTGGGAAATTGGGGAGCAGCCCAGAAGACCTCCTGTTAAAGCAGCAGGGGCTGGGCTCCTTTTGGGCCACCTAAGAAACATGTAAACCCATGAGTTGCCGTTGGATCCATAGATAAAGCTCACTACGCCACTCCACTCATTTTTCCAACTCAAACAACTCTCACACTCAGGGTTGCCTCTAGGCACCTGTGTGAGATGGACACACACCCATACCCTGCCATGTTGCATCTGATCTGACAAAAGGGGTGAGGTTGGATTTCAGCAGGGGGCCCCTGCTGGCAGCTGTATGCAGCGGCCCTGCTCAAGCTCTTTCATCTGGGAATTATTGTCCAGATCTATAGCAGGCAAATCCCAACCTGTCACCCATTAATCAGCAATTCATAGCACTACAGAGAAGCAGAATCAGGTACCTCATGGGGAAATCACGTTAGCACTGTGTGATCCAGGTCCCACAGGAGGAGAAGCTCCTTTCTGGAAGAACTAGGACTTAGTTTTCCTCCTGTAAATCACCTTTAAAAGTGATTGCTTTTGGCAAAACTAAGCTTCGTTGAAAGTGAGGAGGGTGGTTAGCTTTGGCAGGGGCAGGGAGGGGTGCCTGTAACATTCTCTTTCTTGATTTGAGTGCTGGTTACACAGGTGTGTTTGGTTTATGAAAATTCACCAAGTATGCTTATTATGTACTTTTGTGTGAACTATATTATAGTTCAGTTTTTAAAAGTTTTCTTTAAAAAGTGCCCTAGGTTGTGCTCTGCTAGAGGAGAGGGGTTGTGTTTTTATTCACTGCTCTGTCCCCTGCTTTGAGCACAGTGTCTGGCTCATAATAAATGTCTTAGATCATGGCGCCAGGAGATTCCATATCTGGTGAGGGCCTGCTTCCTAGTTCCTAGACAGCCGTCTTCTCGCTGTGTCTTCACATTGTGGAAAGGGGTGAGAGAGCTCTCTGGGGTCTCTTTCATAAGGGCACTGATCCCATTCACGAGGGCTCCACCGTCAACACTTAATCACTTCCCAAAGGCCCCACCTTTGGGAGTTTGGGGTTTGGATTTCAATGTGTGAATGTCAGGGGGAAACAAATATTCAGTGCGTCACAATAAGTACTTAATAAGTATTTGTTGAATGAATAAAAAACCAAAATGGAACTTCTTCCCTCTGCTGTCCTGACATCAGCCATCTGTTGTTGTCCTTCAAAAGTGTTGGCCTCTGAACAATGAGCCACTGAACACATACAGTTTACAGATGTCATCTGGTGGCAATGTCTCAACACTACCCTGGCAAGGAAACTCAATGGACAGGTGCCTGGCCTTTTGTGATTTAAGTTCTCTTAAGCATAGGATGAATTTTCAAGACTGGAGAAACCATGCTAATAACAAACATAAATCATCTGGATCTAAGCTCCATGGTGGAAGAAAACCCAGAACCTCAAGTGTAAAGGGCCAGCTGCTCTTGGAAAGGCCAAAAGAGCTGCCCCAGGAGGTTCTTTCTTACCCGCAGTGTATAGAACAAGCAGACACCTTGACAATTCCAGGAGGGCCCTGCTGTCATATATTCTGTTGTAAGACATATATAAGATATATTTTTCCTGGTTCTAAAAATATGCTTAAAATTTTTTTTCAAACAGTCACACGCTTACAAAAAAGTTGCAACTATGGTATAAAAACTTTTTTTCTGAACCATTTGAGAGTAAGTTCCTGCCTCTATGCTCCCTCCTCCCTGAATACTTTAGTGTGTATTGCCCACAACAAGGATGTTCTCCTACATAGCCACAGAACAGCCATCAGATTCAAGAAATTAACCAGAATACATCACTACCAACGGAACTTCAGGCCCTGTTTATAGCTTAGCCCACTGTCCCAATATTGCCCTTTATTGCAAAAGGGCCCAGCTCAGAGTCACACATTGCATTTAGTTATCACGCCTCTTTGGCTTTTTTCAGTCTGCAGCAGCTTTTCAGTCTTTCCTTGACTTTCATGACCTTCATGCTTTAAAAGATTATAGACCTGTTATTTGGCCCTCAATTTGGGTTTCTCTGCTGTTTTCTTGTGATTCAGTGTTGGTTATGCATCTTTGGTAAGGAGGCACAGAAGTGAAGTGTGTTCCTTCCTCTCCTTGCTTCCTCTCAGAGGGCAAAGGTGTGTGCCTGGTTTCTCCACTGTATCGTTACTTGTAATTACAAGCATTTTCGGGTGAGATGCTTTGCAACTGTGCGAATATCCCACTCATTATCGAACTTTCAATGTATTAACTTATCAATTAAATCTGTGCAGACTTAGGGTTGCCTTTTTATTTACTTGGGGGGGTTGTAATGCACAGCTGTTGTTCTTTTTCTAGGTGTTTGAATTGCCCCCCAGTTTGGCCAGTGGATCCCTTTCAAGTTGTCTTCTGTGTCCTTTTGACATGTCCTCTTCAAGATATACCGGCTCATCTTATTCTGTCCCTGCCCCAGCCCAGGAATCAGCCACTTCTCCACAGAGTAACAGACACACACAGACACACACCATCTTCATTTCTGTGTCTTGCTTTGTATATGGAAAACCTCAAGTTCTTATCCATGCCTCTGCTTCTAGTCCAACACCAACACCGCACACCCTTCATGTGGGCTCTGGCACTCCGTGCTGGACTGCCCCCACCTTTGGAGTCCCTCCTTGCCCCGCTGGGACCCTGACATCCCATTCCAGGCCACCCTTGTCTGGACAACCTGCTTGGGCTCTGATGCCCCTTGGGCTCCAACACCCTGCAGCTCCTTCCTCCTCCCACTGCTGGTGTGGAAACCCATCTGGGTCTGCCCCACCTAAGGGCTTTAGGACAGAATTCTCAGAAAGGGAAGAGAAGAGACAGGAATGGAAAGAAGAAGAGGGGGAAGGAGAGTTTTCTCCTTAATTTTGACCCAGAAAAATGTGTTCAGCATAATTATTTTAAGAGCTTATTATGTTCTGTTTAGATGGTTCATCCATACCTTTTGATTTATAACTGAGAAAGAGATATCCTTTTAGACCAATAAGGAGAAGCATCTGATTCTTCTTTATCATAGTTTCCAGAAAAGTGTTTACCATGCAAGTCTTATTACTATATCAAGCAACCTTGGCCAACCAGTCTTGACTGACGACAATTGAAAATGTGGGTAACAAGTCCAGTGACAGTGGCAGAAGACTCTGCTTTGATTTGTAGCTCCCCCATTAAGAGAATCTCTGGGAACCCAAGTTACCACATTTCCTTCTCCCAAAGATATCCTGCTCACACCCAAGAACTTGTCCACATTGCTGCTTTGGTGGGGGTGGGGAGGTGAGGAAGGGGGTGGGATTCTATGTCCATTACTCTCCCACGCTGGACTGAAGGACATTTCAGTGGCTCTGCCCCCCACGTCACACCCACATTATCACTCCCTGTTTTTCCCAGTGTTCTTGACCTTTTTCTATCTCAGAAAGACCCTAACCACCTGAAGGCTCTCCCTGGGAGTATTGAGCTAGATTTTGGGCCTCTCTTTCTATTTGAGATGCTTAATCCAAGATCCTAACACAAAACATGGTTTCAATGCCATTACCAACATTTCTTCCAGAGGTCATTTATGCCCAAAGTTCTCCTGGAGGCTTGTGCTGGTGAGCTAGAGGACCTGACTATTTTCTGTAATCCCCCTTATATTTAAAATAATTAGCACTATAAATCTTGGTTTTAAAAGATTCAGAAATGATATAATAATAAATCTAGAATGAGAACAGTCATATGAAAACACAGGTAGAGTAAGTTAATGGTTAATCTCTTCCATGAGTATCAGTTTCTTTTCCTTTAAGCCTAGACTTATATAAAAATGGGATTCCTAACCATTTTTCTGGACTTCACCTCCACCCCCAACCTCAACAAGGTTACGTTGGGTCCATCATCCTGGACTTTTGGTGTATAGAGCTTACTCAGTTCTAGTTAATTAGTGGTCCAAGTGCTTATTTACTGTCTGTATTTTCTTCTATACTTCGGGCTCCCTGAGGGCATGGACTTTATCAGGCTTATTCGCCACTTTTAACCCCAGTCCTTAGCATAGTGCCTCGCACGTAGAGCTTTAAAAGTGTTTGTTGAATGAATGAATTAATTTTTTCTGAGTACATATTATGATATTATCAACCTATATTATTTAATCCTAACAGAAACTGATTTTATAGATTGGGAGATGGGGTTTGATATATTAAGGAACTTGTGCAAAGGTGCACAGGTTTTAAAGCATAGAACTGAATTCAAACTCATTAGAGAAAGAATAACCTGTAGTGGTTAAGAGCACAGGTTCTGAAGTCAGACTGTCTAGATTTGACAGTTTTATAAGCTGTTTTGCAAAGTGCATGAATTAATGCAGCCCAAGCACTTAGAACAGAGCCTGGCACGGAGTCATCACTCACTAAACTTTCAGGATTCATATCATTTATACCTCTCAACCTGTGTCCTTTCTGCTCTATCATGTTGCGTCCTCTCATTAATCAACAAACTTTCTCATTATTGTACCTACGTCCCCATTAACTAAAAGACTGATCAAAATTAACATACCATGTGTGAACCATGATTTTTAAAAATATCAAAGTCTGCAGGCAAAGCCAGAAGTTCGAAGGAAATTGGGTCCCTGAATCACTATGTAGAGGAAAGCTGCCCACTGCTTTGGACTGCAATATAGGTGAGAAATGAACTTATACTGGATCACATCTCTAAATTTTTGGATTTGTTAGTCACAGCAGCTAGTGATACCCTGACTAATACATTTTTTCTGAACTAACAGCTGGGTGGTTAAACTAGAAGACAGTTTGTGGAATTTATAATCTGTCTCCCCCTCCCTCTATATCTCTCTTAGTCTTGGTTTCTTTCTTCTGGAAATCACACTTGAATAGTATTTAAATTTTGGAGAGAACAGAGAAGGAAAACAGAAAATCCTATTTAAGCTTACAAATTGAGACAATCCCTTTACTGGGGTATCGAGGACTTGCATAGATGTTAATAAAGTGGGATTTTGGTTCCAATTTGTCTATAATTTCTTTTTTTTCTTTTTTTCTTTTTTTTGAGACAGGGTCTTGCTCTGTTGCCCTGGCTGGAGTGCAGTGGCCAGGTCATAGCTCACTGCAGCCTCAAACTCCTGGGCTCAAGCAATCTTTCCACTTCGGCCTCATGAGTAGCTGGGACTACAGGCCCAAGCCACCCACCTAGCCCGATTTACCTATTATTTCTTATGAGTAGGATTTCCTCAGAAATTCTGTGATGAGGAAGGTGATGGTCAGGGAAGGATTTGAAATTCCTGAACCTCTATTAGTAATATGATCATAATAGCACTGAAAACCCACCTCTTGCCTTTGCAAGAAGAGACTCCATTGCCTTTTTATTCAAAATGGTAAATTTAATATAAAATTTTCTCACTTTCTCTTTCAACTAACTGCAACTATAAGAATCCTAGCTGGTTGAAAAAATTGTGAGTTGATCCTACTTGCAGGCTAAAAACCCAGATTAAGACCTTTGGAGTATAAGATTCATTACTTCAAAGCAGTGAAAGTCAAGAACTTTATGGTTGACATGTATTGCATTTACCATTGGAGGAAAAAGCTGTTTTCACAAAAACAAAACAATAACAATTAAACCCCAGCAGTATTAGGCTTATTTTTGAAATATTTTTGTTGGACACTATAAAAACCTGTCGTCCCATTGCCTTTTTCTCTACCTGTCTAACTTGCTTAGAAATTAACTTGAGGCATTTGACCACTTCTCCTTAGAATCAGATGCCTCTTCATTGTGTTCCCACGGCACTCTCTGCACACGTGTATTCCACAGAACACTGAAAAATTATCTGCTTTTCCTCCTAAACTATTTACTTCTTAATGCAGGGACTTGTTTATCTTTAAACTTGCACAAGGTAGGATCTCAATAAATATCTGTTACATGATTAAATAAATTAGCAACAATTCAATTCTGCAGCCACCTTTGCTAGCAAAGATGCTTTGGTTTTGAAAATACTGTTGTATCAGGACACCCCTCAGCTCCTTGGGAAATAGTGGATCCAGAACCTTCCCTTTAGGGAGGGAAAACACGTTTCTGGGAGCTTTTCAAATGTTTTGTGGAAATCCACTTTTGGTTCCATTATGGACTCTTGTTTCTTTTTGGTCATCACTCCATACGCCTCATGGACCAAATTACATTTTTCTGGTGGTTCAACATGTTCTTGGCTACAGACGGCTGAAATCCTGCTACAAATTGAGCCTTGTAGGAACTTAAAAGGAGATGGGTCTCATGGGAAACCCGTTGCCCAGCACGCCTTAAGTGAGCCTCAGGCATTTGACGACTTCAGACTGAGACACCAAAATGAAATTAACAAGAAAGGGCTCCCAGATCCCAATGAGTAGTCAATTGAGTCCAATGAGGGTGCTAATGAGCTGTTTTACGCGGTTCTGGCAAACTTACCCTGCACCCATAATTTTCTCTCAAGGTAGCATTAAAATCAAATGATTCCCTTATTTTGGGTATCCATTTACACTGTAATTATTTTGGTCTTTTGTAGTGACTTTCGTGCTTAAATTAAGCAATTCTTCTCCCGCCTGTGTAGATAATGTAATGACTTTTTAATCATTCATTTTCTACTAGCCAAATTGTTTCCATGATCCCATTAGAAATTCTTCTGTAGTGATTCCAATGGATTTATTGAACTACTGGTGACAGCCACACTGATGAACTGCAGGCTGCCTGCTGCTGGTGCAGCCAATGAATATCAAATACCTTCCATTTTCCCTGGAACTCAGAAAGAAGCTAATAATTTTGATCGATGGACATACTTTCTGTCATTTGCCATAGAAGTCATTAAAGAATACCATGTGGTTATGGAAGTTTTTAAAAAAATTGCAGTTATTGTTTGGTTCTGATTATAAAAGTAATACATTATTATTATAGAAAATTCAGAAATACACAAAATACACTAAATACTATAAAAACCACCTATAATTTCACAACTTAAAACCATTTCATATTTGATGGCATTTCCTCACAGTTTTATCTAATTGTCTATTATCTCTAACTACCTGTCTGTCTATCTATCTATCTATCTATCATCTGTCATCTCTGCTTACCTATCTGTCTATTCAAAATTGGGCTGTAACTTACATGTAATTTTTTTTCATTTAATATGTATGATGAATATTTTTTCATGTTACTGAATCATTCTTTGAAGTTATCACTTTTAATGGTTGTGAAGCAGTCCATTTTATTCATTTGTTCTCTAAACATTGTCCAAGCTCCTACTATGAACAAGCACAAAATTTACTGTAATTTATTTAGCAATTTCCCTGTTGTTTTAACATTTAGATCCTTTAAAAATATAAGTCACAGCATGTCTCTCCTCTGTTCCAAACCCTGTAAGGGCTCCTCATCTTGCTAAGAGTAAAAACTTAAGTCCTCCTGATGGCCTTTGAGTCTCGCTCCCAAACCCTACCTGTCTGGCTCCATGTCCTGCTCCTCGCTGCTCAGGCCCCCCCAGCCACATTGGTCTCACCAGACAGGCTTTTGCCCCTGGGCCTTTGTACCAGATGTTCTCCATGCCTGCAGTGCCCGAGGACCCACTACCCAGATGTCTCACCTCCTTCAAACCTTTGCTTGTGTTACCTTCTTAATGAAGCAAACTATTCCTCCCCATCTTGCCTCCTGATCTTTCTCTCTTTCTCTCTACCTCATATGTTTACCATTTATTTGTGGCGAGAACACTCAAAATCTATTCTCTTCCTGATTTTCAAGGATATAATACATTGTTATTAAATATAGTCACCACGTTGTATAATAGATTTCTTAAGCAAATACTTCTTGTCTAATTGAATTTTTCTTGCTCTGTTTTTTCTTTTTTTATATGATCTATTTCTTTGTCACATCCTATTTACTTTGGTTATTTACTAAGTTTACTACTTATAATCTATTCCTCCCACTGTAACATAAATTCCATGAATTTTTGCCAGTTTTGTTCACCGACGTATTGCAGGTGCCCAAAACACTATCTGGCATGTAGTAGGCACTCAATAAATATTTGCCACCTGAATGGATAAATGTTTAGCATTTTTGGTTATCATGAACGAGGATGTATTGAATCTAAATCTTCAATTGAATCTGTCATGATTTTCTTAGGATACATTGTTAGAAGTGGAATTATTGAGTCAAAGGAAGACATTTTAAGGCTTCCTGATTTATATGGTTAAATAGATTTTTAGAAAAGTTGTACTGACTTATGCTTATAGCAGCACAGTATAACTGTGTCCATCTAACGGCATTAACCCATGCATTAAGTATTATTTTAAAAGTATCTTCTCCAACTTGATGAAAAATCCTACTCATTTAAAAAATTTACAATAAAAGTTTTTATAAATATGATTACTAGGAATTTTGAAGATTTAAAAATCAGTTTATTAGTCATTGGTGTCTCTTCTTTGGGGTATGACTTGATCACATTCCTTATTGATTTTTCTGTTTGCAGTGTTAGGATTTATTTTCATTTTTTAGTTAGGAATAATTTATGCATATAACAGAATATATTCAGAGAAATAAAATAAACACTCATGAACTCACCACCCAGTTTAAGAAATAAGACATCACTGGTTCTTTCGAAACCCCGATGTGTTCCTCCCCGTCCCATTTGGTAGCATCTTCACACTGCCTTTCTATGTCCCCATATGGCATATTGTTTAGTTTTGCCTCTTTTGAAAATGAAATCATACTGTTTAGAGTCTTCTACTCTTCAGCACTGTGCTTCTAAAATTCACCAATGTTTGATTTCTACAGCTGTAGTTCATTTGCTTTTGCTACTGTATAGTACTCATCCAGTTGGGCTGTTCCTTTTTCTTCGTTGTGATAAACAACACTGCTACAAACATTCTGCTCAGGATTCCTGGCGCATTATGTGCAAAATCTCTCTAGGGTATGCACCCTAGAATAAATCAGTCCAATAAGCACTTATTTTGAGTCTGCTTTATACAACACTCTAAGACACAGACAGCTATCAGAGAACAAGAGGACACCATGCCCATCCCCACTCTGTTTCCTATTTAGTTGGAAGGTTTCAAACTCTAAATGATGGAGAGATTCACTCCTTTTTACTTGTTACGAGTAAATTTTCTGTCTTTTATGTGTACCCCTGGTGTGTGGTGGTTATGCAGAGGTTAGATTAGGGTGCTTGGTTGATTCCTAAATATATGGAAATTCATCATTTTAAGAAATGTTTTCAACAATGTTGATAGTATATCAGAGCAAAACCAGCATCCCAGAACTTCCTGTCAACCTTCCTGAGAGAACACCCATTGTAAATACTGTGGGATGGACAAAGGCACATGGAAAGGCATTATCATTCTGCTTTGGAAGGCTGGAGCTAGGCCATTGCAGGCTCAGCAGATTTGGTCTCCCGGAGCCTCCCTCACCTGATGGAGGAGACCTGGGCAAGGATGACTGAGAGCTAGGTATGTGGGGTGGAGAGGGGTGATGTGTGCTGTTGCCACCTGCCTTTGGGTCAAGTTAGGTTCAGGGAGCCCACTGGGCCCCAGGCCAAGGGAGGGCAAGCAGAGAGGTAATGAAAGGCCTGGAGGAAAGGATGATATGTGGACCATGGAGGCTGGAGGTGAAACTGACCTTTCCTGGCACCCCTGGGCAGGTCCTCTTCCCAGCTTTACCTGTCCATCAGCCCAAGATCATGCTTTGTCTGATGATTTTCTTCATTAGTAGAATTGAAAATATAATAAAATCTTAGATTTGACCAGAACACACACACACACTCCACATTCATATTCTCTCTTCAACCTTTGCATCACTTACCTCACCCCTAGCCTATGTGGCCTTGGGCTATTATTCACTTTTTAAAAAATAACTTTCTTGAGGTATAATTTGCATACCATGAAAGTTATCCATTTTAAGTGTACATTTCAATGACTTTTAATAAGTTTACTGAATAATGCAACCATTTTTGCAACGAATTTTGATGCAACCAATTTTGAAACATTTCCACTACCCCAAGTAGATCCTCCATGCCCGTTTGCCATCAATCCCCACTCCCCCCGCCCCAGCCCCAGGCAACCACTGATCTGCTTTCTGTCTCTATAGACTTGCTCTTTCTGGACATTTTATATAAATGGAATCATACAAAGTGTGGTCTTTTGTGTCTGGCTTATTCACTCAGCCTGAAATTCATCCATGTTGTAGCATGTACAGCATTTCATTCGTTTTTATTGCTGAAGAGTGTTCCATTGTTTGGATATACCATATTGTGTTTATCCACTGTGTTGATGGACATTTGGGTTCTTTCTACTTTTTGGCTGTCATGAATAATGCTACTATAAACACTCATGTGCAAGTCTTTGTGTGAACATATGATTCGATTTCTCTTGGGCATAAACCTAGGAGTGGAATTGCTGGTTCATATGGTAAACCTATGTCTAACTTTTTAAGAGACTAACAAGCTGTTTTCCAAAGTGGCTGCATCATTTTATCTTCCTTGTGATTGACTTCTTGGTATGAGTTCTATCTCCCTCTATAGGCTGTAGGCTTCTTGAGGACAGCAACCCTGCCTGAAGCCCTAACTCACAGCATAGGTTTGTAGTCATTAATGATGATGACAGAAGTGGGCTGAATGTGGCTCCAACGATATGTTTATGTCACAATTCCTAGGACCTGATAATATTACCTTACATGGCAGAGTATGTGATTAACAATCTTGAGAGGAAGAGCTTGTCCTGAAATATCTGGGTGGGCCCTAAATGCCACGACAATTATCATTATAAGCAGACAAAGCAGAACACAGGATTGAACACAGAGACACAGAAGAGAAGGCCATATGAACACAGAGCAGAGAGAGAAGTAACCACAAGCCAAGGAACACTGACAGCTACCAGAAGCTGGAAGGGGCAAAGGACAGATTCTCCCCTAGATGCTCCAGAGGGAGTATGACCCTGACAACACCTGGATTTCAGCTTAGTGAAACTGATTTTAGACTTCTGGCCTCCAGAATTGTGAGAATAAATTTCTGTTGTCTTGAGGCACTAAGTTTGTAGTAATTTGTTATAGCAGCCACAGAAAACTAATACAATTGCTAAAAATGGTAGCTGAATGGAGCAAGAACAAAAGCTGAAACACAGCATACAGGGAGGTGGTAAACATAGTACTGGATTCAGGAGACAGAAAGGTTTCCCACTGCTTTGGGGTAAGCCTTCCTTATGAATGAAATGTATTCATTTAGTCATTCGGTTATTCATTTTCAATCACTGAAGTTCTAGTAGCTCTCTTTGACTGCCCTTACTATATTGTGGACACGTTTTTCTTTCCATCTGGAAAGCAACTGCGTATCTGGTGTTGCTTGATATATTTAACACATTATTTTCTGTTGTGTCCAAACCAATGTGACTACCTGTAATCATCAGGAGTGCAAGATTCTGGAACCAGACTGCCTGTGTCCAAATACTCCTCTGCCACTAACTAGCCATGTGGCTCTGGGCATGTCACTTAAGCTTATTGTGCATCAGGTCTTTCATCTGTATAATGGGAATAATAATTGTACACACCTTATAAGGTTTTTATGAGGACTTAACAGTAAAAATTTAACAATGAGCTCTCTGGAAAAAAATAGAATCTTGATTTTAGCATTTTCCAATTTTTGTGGTGTAAACACTCCATTTTAAGCTATCAATGTAGCATCACTGAGTGTGGAGTGGGGAAGAGATACACAGTAGCACACCATGATATAGTATTTTCTCTATGTAGATAAAAATAACCTCAAGAATGTAGATAGTAGTAAAATGTAGTAAAACAATTAGGAAGAGGTTAGTTTACTTGTTACTCTTTTTAAAAATAATTCATTTAATTGTGTTCATATAATTAAATTTTAATAACTTCTGAGTTTAACAACTAGCCCATTAATTTCCTAAAAATTTAACAGTTGATATGCACTCATGAGCTGGTATAAACTCACTGCAGCTCATTTAAATTAATGTATATAAAGAACTTTGAACAAAGCCTTGCATATAGAAAATAGCATGTATTAGCTAATTACCACTGCTACTCCTATTATTTTGACTAGGGAGCTCTATAAAAGCTGAAAGCAGATATATTCCCTTATTATCCCAGCACTAACACTAACCTAGGGCTGGCCTAGAGACCATCCCCAGGGAAGATTAATTAATGTTAGAAGAGGCTCAAATTTAAGGGCATGGGCACCCAAGAACAGCACTGGATTGGCAGCAAAATGAAGGAAATTGTAGCTTCTCCATCTCTTTATCAGAGTGCTTGATGCATTCAGACAATTTTGGGAGCCGATTGTTAGGAGGAATAAAGAAAATGCCCAGACAGTGAGACAGGTAGGGCAACAGCTAGCTTAAGATGCACCATTTTTGGGCTCTTGGGTAAGAACCATCATCTAGTGAGTGGAAGAGTTGAAGGTAGGGTCTCCTCATTCCCAGGCTACTGCTCTCCATGGTATACTATGCTCCCTACTGTCTTCAGATGGTGAACTTTTGTTCTCTGTCCACCACTTCCATCCCTGACATAAAGTTGAGTAATATTTAAGAAGCAATGCGGAGATCAAGAATTGAAAAAATCACCATAAACACATTCCAAAGGCAGCTGACTTAAAGAAGTGCTTTATCCAGGTAATTCACATGGGTTCCCTAAATGTTAGATGTTCCTTAAATGCCTCAAAAATTAATTCATTATAAGGACTCATTTATCCTTTTGTTTAATTCTGTACATTGTAAGCATATATCTAAAGTTTAAAGGTACTTACAATAATAAAAATATTTTCTAAGCTCCTATATATGAATAAAGATAGACTAAAACAGATCAATTCATTTTGGAATACAAAGGGGAAAAATAAGCAAGTTACCAGAAATCAACTGATTTATACTTTAAAACAGAAATTCTTTGTGTTATAAGTCACAAGTTTCATTTGTCCTTGAATTAGCTTCAAAGAGATAGTATAATATTATACTTTCTGGGGAGAAAAAGAGTGCATGGAAGACCCAACTTCAGGGACTTCAAACCACTTATCTAGGGGTGTGCTCCCCAAAGTGTGCTGTGTAAAATTTTATTCCTGGGAAATGGTTTAGGGCAAAAGATCTCTTTGGTCAAATAAGTTTGGGGAATGCTGCACACCAGTCCCCTCTTGTAGATGTATAGCACAAAGTCACACAGTAAAGGCTCTCAGAAGTGCCACTGCAAAGACACACCCCCTAATTTACTGTAATTTCTCATCTTCTAGAGATAGCTGACCCCAGAATCCTGTTTTCACCTAACTCCTATCCACATTCTGAGCAGCTGGTGTTCTCCAGGACCCAATTTTGGAATCTCTGCACTAGGGTTGTTATTGTTTCTAAATGATTCTGTGATCTTCAGTGAACCCTAGGCCTCTGTTTCTCCATAGAATTACTTAATCCCCTCACAGAGATGCTGTGAATCAAAATTTCCACAGAAAGATTCTCTAGAAAGTTTGGAATGCTACTTTTTTGCTGAGCTAATGTTCCTTAGCAGAAAGACACCTTTTTGGTTCTCCAATACTCCATTCTGCTAGGAATCACAATAATGCATGTCCCTGGAGTGTTGACCTCGGATTGGAACAAACATGAAAGTTTTGCTGGATACTTGGTAAAGCCAAGGAAGTTAAAACTTGCTTAAATTTCAATGTGATAGTCTATTTCAAAGGTCATTTTTTATCTTCTATAGGACCAACTGCTGCGGTAATTTCCTTTAGTACATTTTTAGCCACTTGCATCAAGATGAGTTGTCATGGAATAACCTATGTTCACATCCTCATTTCAAGGGTGGTTTTAAATGTGGGGCCAGAAGGGCTGCAGCCTCGAGGCTGACCGTGGCTCGTTACTGTGAAGCTGCTCCTCAGTCTGGTTTTGGTTAGAAACAAGGTAGTACAGAATCCAAATAAACAAGCCAGGGCAGAAAAACCAAATGGACTGAAAAGTGAAAACTTTTGCTTTAAAACTCCAGTAGAATACTTGGGTTTAGCTCATGTGACATAAGCCAAGGATTCGTTATCAACAAGGTGCCCTGTGGAGTAGGTGCCTGTGGCTGGCTTTGCTTCTATAGAGGCAGCATTTGCTTCTTCCTTAAAGTGTGTTATGTTTTAGGGTCAAATGCAAACTCTGAGCAAATAGTCATCTTTACAGGGTAGGAAAAATATCACAGATTTGCTTTTTAGTTTGGGGTATTTCCTTGAAGTGAGGCAAGACTAGTTTGGGCTTTGGGGACATTTGTTTTTGGGTTTTCTGGAGAGGTCACATGGCTCTTCGTTGAATTAAACTTCCATGGGGGTGGGGAAGGAGATTGACTTATTTTTGGTCTTAAGATCCCAACTTAGCCAGGTTTCTGTGTCTTTCTGTCTTCTAATAAAGAGCAACAGCTAGAAGTTGGAATACACCAAAATTATCTTTTGGGATAAAATAGATTGTTCACAGAATTCTGAAAAATATCTTTCCCTTGTGAGCTATAAACTTAAGGCTACAAATTCTTTCTTTCCTAAGCAGCAACCGAGGTTCAAAGAATTTGACTGGAATGAAACATAAAAAAAAAAAAACCTTTTGTCCCCTTAATTTGCCCTCTACTTTCTTTCCTAATTTTGTGTTTGCAATATTAATTCAGAAGAAATTCAGTAAATGGTCACTGACCTAACTGATTGAAGCCTAACAGTTCCTTCATTCTCAATCCTGGGTCCTTACAGTCAGACATGAGGCTGAAGTTGAGAGGGGAAAGGCAGGGGAAGAGCGCACTCAGCCAGTGCCTAAGGATAGGAAGATGTTCTGCAGTTTACCTAAACTTTCTCATAACGTGGACCTAAAAGTTTTATGAGTGTGTGAACTGTGCAGTTGCACAGGGACCTGCTCTAAGAAGAAACTCATGCTTAGTTTTTTGTTTTTTTTTTTTAATAGAGATGGGGTCTCCCTCTTGCTCAGGTTGGTCTTGAACTCCTGACCTCAAGCAATCCTCCTGCCTCGGCTTCCCAGAGTGCTAGGATTACAGGCGTGAGCCACTGCGCTCAGCCAAATGCTTGGTTTAAGGTTCTGTTGTCACTGTCTTGAAATTCTTAAGACTTTTTGAACAAGGGGCCCCATATTTTCATTTTACTCTGGGCCCCTCAAATTACATAGCCAGTTTTTCTCCCAAATTATAGCTGGTGAGGGATGTCTGCTTTTTTCTTGTTTTTCTCTCCCAGCCATGGCCCCAGATCCAGCCTAAGGACGGTAGCTAAATTGTCCATTTGTCCTATTCTCTGGAGTAGGAAGCTGAGTATTCACCCAGCAATGAGTCAGCTTTTAATGATCCTCCTGTGGATTTTGTGGATTATTTGTCATTCGAGTAGCTTTTTCTTGCCACCCCATGGACCCTAGTTGGTTTGGACATTTAAGAAATGTCAGGTAATTTCAACAGTTGTGCAAGCTGAACATGATTAGGAAGGTAATTCTTTTGCCCGAGAAAAATCCTGAAATGCCAAAGTTTAATAACAATTATTTTTCATTTGTAATTTTTATACTCTTATCAACAATAAACCAGTAAACAGGTGCAAAATCAATTTACATTTGGAGTTTACATTAGAATTTTTAAAAACCTTACTGAACACCTGAATACTTTGGTTTATGATACCTGTTTCCTGTATTTGGTTTCTATTTTTTTATGTTGAGCCATATGGAGGGCATTTGTTCAATGTGCTTATTAAATTTTTATATTTGCACCACTTGCATAAACTGCCTAATAATTATTGTGACAAAACTCCCATCTTTGGATAGTCATTCTTTTTTCCTTTTCTTTCTTTTTTATTGCCTTAGGGAATTCTTTTGAAATGGCAACGTTTCTCCCTTATGTAATTTAAAAATTGCTCACCTTGCTATCTCCCTTTCCCCTCTGCTACCTTGGTGGACACACTTTTATTAAACTGTACTTCATAGTGAAGATTTGCGCCTTCTTGAAGAATATGAAAAGCAACAGGCTTATCTGTTATTACTCTGTCCATAATACGGAGACATCGTACAAGACACTGACCTCTTTACAAGAACCCATAGAAAACATTTCTATGCTTCCAGTTAGAGCTGGCTTCAGGGCTAGCTCATCTGGGACCATGCCTAGCCTATCATTATGTCAAAAGGATCGGTGGACATGGAATGCGTTAGGGAAAAACTCTAGTCACCAAAACAACTGTTAGAAAGAGTACTGTGTATGGTTGAAGGGAACAGTTTGAGAAGCCATTTGGAGTGCTGTGAAGAGCTTGAAGGAACATGCTCAAGTAACAATATGCTCAATAAACTTCCCTCTGAGTAGCTTGGCTAGACTTCCTTCAGCTTTTGTTTGTTGGGGGGGGGGCCAAAGAATTTTAGGGCTGGAGACAAATGCCTTGGGATAGTGGATAGGAAGCTGAACTCTGCCAGCAACCCTTCTTTTTCACCTCTTTTTTGTGCAGTTACTCTATAAATAAATGTGCAAGAGGTATTTTAAAGATTATCAGCTCAATGGGATGCCGAAAAAGTAGCTTTCCCACAGACCTACACCTCTTGATCCAGCCCTAGTGGAAGTACCTTTTGTAGTCTAACTTCTCCTGGCCACGAGTTTTCGTGTTCATGGTCTTTGGGACTCATAGCCAGCCCTGGTTTCCTCTTAAAGGCAGTTGGAACAGAGCTTAGAGCTAAGGGTATGGCCCACTTCTCACAAGGGCACAGGCGCTCATGTGTGTCTTTCGTCCTAACCTCGTTCCTCAATTCATTTTGTTGTCTAGCCTTTATTTCTTTTTGCTTCATTTTTCCTACTTATTTTATCTTGCCAAAATGGGCTACATTTTTTCAGACTGCCTTAACTCCTTACTACTTTAACTTTTAAATTCTTGTTTAGAGGGGTTCTATGCAAATACTCTCCTTCTCTTCCTCCTTCTCCCTCTTCCTTCCCCTCCACCTTTCCTTGTATGGTAACTTCCCAAGAGTAACAGTGATTTCATACCCCATAGAGTAGCAATTATTGGCCTTTGTTTTAAGAGCTGGCTTCCATTGTTGTGGTCCTACATAAATTAATGGAGTATTTTGGATGAAAATTTATAATAAATATGGTGGCTGTGGTCGCTTGGTGCTCAATCAATTTGCCAAATAGTAAAAGCCATATTGTTTTATATAGAAATAAACATAGACATGCATAAATAGCAAAGGATGTTAACTGTTAACTTTTAGATTTTAGAATCTAAAAGCACAAAAAAACACAGATGAATTATACTACACCTTACCAAATAAAGTCCCTATGTGTATTTCTATTAAAAGCAATTCAATATATAATTAGTATTACTCATGTATAACATGACTAATAATGAACAAGTTTTGGCCTTAAACTCCTAACTGTATTTCCAAGTGCCTACCAGGCATTTCCAACAAGATGTCCCAAAGGCATCTTCAAACCAAATTCAACCTCTCTGGAAACCCTCACCCCTGACCCACACTTTTTCTTCCTTCCCCGTCTCAGTCATTAGCACCACTGTCCAGATGCCTCTTTATTCTTAACCCCTACATTCAACTGGTCATCTAGTCCCCTGCTTAGATCTGAAATCTCCCTTGAGTCCAAACTCTCCTCTCTGACCCTGAAGCCATTTCAGATCCTATCATCTCTCCCCTTTACCCAAGTGCCTTTGGGGTGTGTATACACTTCAGGGTGTACAAAAAACCATCTTTTGAGTAAGTGAAGAAAATCTTAGAGCTTCTATTTATATTCTTATCTCTTCCTTTTACATTTCTGGCTTTTATAATGCACATATTAGTACAGTTATCCATATAAATAAATGGTGGTCCTATATAAGACTATATGTTCAAAAATTTCTAATCGAGTATGCAGTTAAAATGGTTTGGAGATGACCAACCTAGATTATTGCAATTTGTCACTCTGCTTTCAGTCTAACTTCCCCGCCATTCTATAATTTATCTATTGGTTAATACAAGTAAAGTGTTTAGAATAAAGTAAGCACTATATGTATTAGCTGTTATTATTACCCTATCACCAAACTTAACTCTCTACCATCATCTTAGATCCTCATTGTCACACATCTGGGTTCTTACTTAAAAGGTTTAAAGAAATGAGTTTAGTTCTCATATTGGGATCCCAAATTTGGTTCCCTGGATCCTGGCCTACTTTTCCAAGTCTGCGTAACCACAGGCTGACACTCTGGGCTCCAGCCAGTTAGAGAAGAAAGGTCGCTGTGGTCCAGTACCGCAACAAAAGATGCATTCACTCCACCTCAGCCTCTCCCCGGATCCCTTCCTGTCAACATGTCACCTCCTTACATCACACAACTGATCGCGCCACACCCTAGCAGAGGAACAGCTATAGACATTAGATTACCTATAACATAAAGTCCACATGCCCCTGGGAGAATGAGAAGAATAACGTATGTTGGAAAGTTGCTCTCTAGGATTTGTGCAGTTTTGTGTTTTACTGTATCTGCCAAGAAAAAGGAAGAAGGAAGAGCAGGAGAGCTGCATAGTGTTAACACTCTGGAGTCAGATGAAATGGATTCAAACCTTGTCCCTATCACAGGAGGTCTTGGGAAAATTACATCTCCAAGCCTCAGTTTCCTGATCCATAAAAGGGCATAATAATACCCGCCCCATAGGATTGAAAGATAACACATATAATATACTTGGGAACCAATGGGTTTTTAACAGGATAACCTATAGGTCACATTACGTTAAGCAGACTTTCAAATTAATCCACCTTGGGGAGTTCTTGTGACTCCGTGGCAACATTCTGCCTCCAAGCAAAGAATCTTATCGTAAGTTCCTCAAATTGTTGATATACTGATCACTGTATAACCTGCTGACATTGAATAGGATGCTAATTTATTTTAGGATTAGTTGAAGCATGAAGTTCTACTGATTATCTTGCACATAGACTTTATTTTAGCCCACATGATGCTAATGCTGCCGCTACTGATTGTAACTCTTGTGTCGTACCCTCCAACAAAAGGAGGGCAACTGCCGTATGAGGAGTCCCCCTTCCTTCTTTTAAACTTTCCTATAAAAACCTTTCAACTCGTGACAGACTCCCAAACACCTCCAACTTTGTTGGTGTGTCTTCCTGAGTCAGCCTCCTATTTGTCTTTTAGTAAAACCTTTATACAGTTATTTCTGTCTCAACAGCTTCAATTTCAGCCAACGAATACATGGCAGCACTTTTCATTTGTGACATTCTGACACCTTTAGAAAGTCTTAGAAAGCCTTCCACTACTGGGATATTTAACATTATTCCTGTTACAGAGGACTTGAGAGAAATGACAACTAAGCCGAGACCTGGCTTAAGTAGGAGTGTTGTGGGCAGAGACAACAGAGTGTGTGTCGCACGGCTGGAGTGCAGTCCGAGAGCCGGGAGGAGGGATGAGGCTGGGAAGCTAAGGCAGGTTCAGAGAATGGAATATCTTATGTACTTAAGTATCTTTGGAGTAACGTAAGTACTGCAAAGTATTAACTACCACTAAATTGTAACTAACTTATTTCCATAAGACAACACATGCAAAGACCACTCCATACAACACTCAGAAAACTAAAGCAGCACCTTTATTTTTATACATACAAACAGTATAAAATGTTTATTATGTAAGAGCTGTGTTTTGTTTACAATATATTATATTGCTTCAAGCCAATGCAAAAAGTTCATACATTATATTCCCTATTTCACTGTGTTTACAATATATTATATTGTTTAAATGCCACTACCACAGTGTAATTTTTTTTTTAATACTGAATTCTCTGGAATAATGGTAAGGTCAAAATATATTGTATTGAGAGTTTAAAAATAAGGGCAATTAAAAAAGTGACAGACGTTTAAATATATGACAATAAAATTTGAAATGCTGTAACTTTCACACTATTAACGGCTTCATCCAAACCCTTGTGATTTATGCATTTTTGCCCAATTTAAACTCTCTAATGTTCCCCAGCCCCTCAACACCGTGGACGCATTGTAATTTTGAAAATATCTGCCAACCACACACTGAAAAGACAAAATTTTAATCTGATCAACTGACATAACATAAAATCTGTCCCAAAGCACTGAAACAAGAAAATCTATACCATCATGCTACAGACAGACGTACTTAGAAAACTTAAAAGGAAGAGTAAATATCAGCTCAGTGATTTATAATGAAGCTAATAAAATTCAGGCCAGTATTCTTAAGTGTAATGAACGTTATTTGAACATTCAACACATGAAAGGTTAACAAAGGCTATGAACTTGGTGTAACTTAAAACGTTTCAGATGTCGGAGTTCACCAGATGTAATTGGATTCAGGTGGGTCCTGCCGCGCCTCCTCGGCCTTTTTAAGTGAAGGCGTGTGCTGCCTGAGCCGGGCGCCTGCTGGCCTCGGGGCATGCATGAGGCTGGCTCCGTACCCTACAAAATTATTCACAGCTTAAAAGAAAAGAAACTACAAAAACAGGCTGTTCAGATTCATTATTAACCATTCAAATGAAATCCATTTTGCCTTTTCAACCCAGACTGAAAGACCATAGTGACCACAAAAAGCTACCTGAATGAAAAGCTGTTCCACAATCAAGATCTCTGTTAAAAGCAACTCATTTTACTAACTCCATCAAGTCCGGCTTCCATTGGGTTTCTCACTCACTATATATTTTGGTCGTGCAGAAATTCCTGATGCAAAGTTTGGATGAATATGATTGAATGGAAGGATATTCTCCACCCAAGAGCTGGTAAAGGATCTAGCACTGAAGTTTGGAACACTTCTGCAGAGGATTTGGTCATTGCAAAACCAGCCTAGCTTATATTGATCCAGTTCAATATAACAACCACTACATATATAAAGATCATAAAGATCACATAATCAGGTATGGCTAATGCACTTATACAAAACAGGAATTTTGTAAGAATTAAGGACTTCCATTATATGTGTTAGAGATGTACTGACTCCTTATCAATGGGGATTAGGGGATCTATCTTATTCTAGCTCCATTCTAAGTGGAATGTAACATTTCCTCCCACTTATGAACTTAGAGAGATGCTTGGGGCACTGATTCATTTCTGATTTTCTAAAATTGGTCCAAGGCAGCAAGTTGCATTTTAAAAATCTGCCTTCATTTTCCTGTGCATCAGAGTCAAGTTCGGCACTCATTTGTTCCTTGTGGTTTTAAAATGCAAGCATGCCATTATACAGCTACTGAGAACAGAATACTTTTTTCCCCTGAATGTGTTTCTTTGAACTGTCAGTATGTAGGCTAGTAGCTCATGGAGTGGTCAAAACCAGAGCCAACAGTGAGCTGGAATAAATCCCTACCATGCTGCTTGGCCTGCCACCCATGAAGCCCACACCTCCCTGTTAGTGAGGGTGAGCCTTTGCAGGGACATTTGTCTCCAGCATCCTCCTCCCCACCATGATGCCTGGGTGTGCGGGACCTCCCAACGTGTTGCCCCACTGGGAGTCTGTTCTTAGCGGAACTCTGTGTCTCAGAGCTTCCTTGTCACTTCCCTCCCATCAAAATAAACCCCATTCTTTCAGCTTGATTCTCTTTGCTAATACAAAATGGCTGGGTGGCCTCTCCTGGGAAACACAATTGCACTTTAATCAAGCACCAGGGCATCTTCTTGGCATGCAATGCCTTGATCGGAAGGAGGCGCACCGATGGCAGAGGCTTTCCAGCAGCATGGTCTACAAGTGCGGAGACTATCTGGAGGCTGGCAGACCTGTCAAAAGTGCTCATCTCTACCACATGAGGTCCCTAACTTGACTCTTAGAAGAGTGACTGGGTGCTCAGAGGGAACAGTGCCCTGCTTCCCTCTCCTCCCCACCCCCATCACTCTTGGTGATCAACAGGTCCCAGATGTGAGTCCCAGAAGACCTTGGCAACTGAGTCCTGGGATATGTGGTCTGACTTCATGTCATCTCCAGGACCCAGGACTTCTGGAAAGTCACTTTGATTCTGGGACAAGATGCATGGTTTATATCCAGTTGAGGGTGGCATAAAGGGTTTGGTTTACTCTTTTCCAAAATGGCTTTAGAAATGGTGTTCCCTATAGGTCTTTTAGTCCAAAGGAGATCTCCCCATAAGATATAGGGAGCCAAATGGTTCCAGCAGGGATACCATTCAACCATTATTACCACTGTGTGAAGAGCTGTCTTCTAGAGGAGTTCCTCTTATTAAACTGTGCCTGCCTAAAGCCAATTTAATCAATCATTCAGTCAATTCAGTAGGTGAAAGAGAATCAAATTAATGGGTATCTGGCAGTTCTAGCTGCCAGATACCCTAAAACTGCATTGTTTTGTTCATTTGCTAATTGACTGTCTTTCCCAGTAGAACCTGTACCCCATGAGGCAGGGCCTTTTCTGTCTATGTGTCCCCAATGCCTGGGTTCATGCTTAGCACAGAGGAGGCACCAATTAATACCAAATGAATTTAGCAAATTTCATTTTGTGTATAAAAAGGCCAGTGGTTTAACTATAGAGCTAGTTCATTTTTGGTAGTCAGCAAATTTGAAAAACTGCAACTTCATGATAACATCTCCCCTATAGAGGGCTTCATAAACCTTTCCTTTCCCTCAAAAGAAGTCCAATTTAAAACTTACTATAACTGATAAAATTTAAAGATTTTAAAAAGCAAAACTCTTCATGTTTTATATACTAGTTGAAAAATCTTGAATTATAAAATCAGAGGCAAGTAGATACTGATTCTACATTTGATTTAAAATCTTAACTTCGCTTGCCATTTCTTTCATAGCTAACATACTGTATCACCCCAAATCAACCTGTATTACTAATCTGACCTAGAAAATACTTGTGGTGATAGTTTATAGATGTGGTGATATTTTACAATGATGCATTACTCTTTACACTCCAATGCTTAAACTCCAAAGTTAGAGAGGCGGAAGGGAGTGTGGGGGAGAAGAGGCAAAGAGGAGCAGTTGCTGTTAATGAAATGGAAAGCAGGGCTGAGTTATGGGTTATCTACTAGGCTTTGGAGCCAAGAAGCAGAAAGGGAAAGGCTGGCTGCCCAGCTGGGCTCCACTCACTTTTATTGCAGTATCTTCCATGCCAACCTTCTTGACACTGGCATTTGCTGGGTTCATGGCAGGTTCCGTGTGCACCGCAACCAGGCTCACAGACAGCTAGAATCAAAGGAGGTAAAAAGAATATTTCCTGAGCTTTCATTTTTCAACAGAATTACATAGCTGCTTTTCTTGCAGTTCTTTAGAATGTGTTAGTTTTGGCTTCATCTCCTAATTTTTTTTTCTAAGTCAATCTCTAGCTGTAAATCAATTTTGGACTTTTTGAAAACGTCCTGAGAGTGATCTTAAGCTGAGCATGATGTTTCTCATTCACAAAAGATATTCGGTAGGATTTTGAAACTGCTGGGCAATGGAAATCTATTTTCCTTAAGAAAACTTCTACTAGTTAAAACATTCAGTTGCATGTGTGAGTGTGTGTAAATATTTCAACATGCACAGATTTCATACAACGCCTTTGGTCTACATAAAGGAAGCACACGTGTCAGTGAAGAAAGGTTAACCATGATGCCTAGGTGACATGCAGTAGGCACAGAAGTTATGCAGTAAGAGACTACTGCTAGTTTAATTATCCCTTAACCCTGCTTGATTATGTGTATGGGGTACTTACGCTTTGAACAGAGGTCTCCCTGGTAACCTTTGGAGCACTTACATTTGCTTCTACCAATGCATTTACCTCCATTTCGACAGGATTGTGGGCATTTGCCTGAAAAAGAGAAGAATGCAAATAAGCAAGGAACGCTGTGGTTCATTCAGAGGTAATTACATTTTCAAAGGAATTACAAGGCTTTGAGAGGATAAATGCTGTTAAATAGCAATTATTTCCACTTATTTCACATCTACTCTGGCTTTTATATCTTTTGAGTTTTGTTTTTGGGACAGGCTAATACTTTTACTTATGATTTTGGATATATGTCTTCTTCCACAATAAATGTGTTGCCAAAATGCTGTATTTATGTTACTTTTTAATAAACAGAATCATCTTTTTACTGACTCATAAACACTTGTAATTTAAGATATACTTTACTAAAAATCAAGGTATGAACAAATCTCTAAATGATCTTTTCTCTGAGTTCTGATTTCTGAATGTTACTTTTCCTGAAAGCAGGCCTGCACCTGTACCTGATGACTTAAGTCTTAGTCTAGAATTCTCCAGAAAGCAGGACTTGCTTGAGGATAGTTTATTTGGGGAAGTGATCCTAGGAAACAGGAATGGGGGTGGTGGGATGGGAAGACTGAAACAGGGGAGGAGGGAAAGGCTACACAAACGTGTGATGTGAGTCAGGCACCACTATGGGCAATTGGGCTCTATCTTGCTGGGTCCTTCCGAGGAGCCATATAGACTGCACTGTAGAGTTGTCTGAAAGAGGGCAGAGGGGAGCATTTGTTCATCAGCACCTGCCTCCCACTGGTCGAGGGATGCCCCATGGGCTAACTTCCTTATGCTTCCACGTTGTGATTGTGTGACGTAGCATGCATTTTATCAGGATTCAGAGAAGTCTCTGGGTGGAAAGCAAAAGTGTGGAGCAGCTAAGTGAGGTGCGGTCAGCTTACACGTTTGCACAACAGGCTGCCGTAGCAATAGCTGCAGTGAAAGGCTGGCTGCGAGGATATGAGGCAGGGCGCAAAGATACCACAGCTGTGCATCTTCCTGGGACGTCTTAGAGCCTAATGACACATTGTTCTTTCTTTTATTTCTTTTTGCCAAATAAGTGCTGCTAATGTTTTCCGCAGGCCTTTGAATTACAGAATTTTAGAGCTGGAATAGGGCCTTAGATGTAAAAAGTACATAACAATTTTCTCCCTTCTTACTCCGGAGACTATTTATCCTCACTCTGCAATCTAGAATTTGCCAATCTAAGGCTGAAATTTTGCAAGAAATGGAAGATAAAATACTGTTCACCCAGAACTGAAACCACATCCTGTGATGGGCATAATGTTCTAAAAAGAACAATTGGCCACGAGATTTTGGCAGTGAAGGAGTTTCAAGTGTTTTTCTTGTTATTCTTTCTTTTTTACCACTTTAGCAGAACACTCACGACAAAGGCCTCTCGGTACATAAGAAGAGGTAATGAAATCTTTATCCTAAACCAACTCACATTCCATTCTCAAGCCTTCCGTTTTATAAAAGCCCTCCTTTTTTGAAAAAAAAAAAAGGCCAAAGAAAGCTTTTTTTTTTAAGAAACTGTCTCGCTCTGTCACCCAGGCTGGAGTGCAGTGGCACAATCCTAGCTCACTGCAGCCTTGAACTCCTGGGCTCAAGGGATCCTCCCACCTCAGCCTCCCAGAGTGCTGAGATTACAGGCATGAGCCGCTGTGCCCAGCCCCAAAGAAAGCTTTGAAAGCAGCAAACTACCATATATTTTACAGACAAGCACCACTCTTGACAAACATGAAGTAAATCCCATATGAAAATCATTTTACTAAAAACACTTTATTTCTCTTTTTACTTACCTAAAAAGACCTTCTTCATATATAAATAGATCAAAGCAGCATTTAGTCATTGTGGAGACAATATAGACATAACAATGTTGGGATGTTGGGGTCTCTCACAAACCTGGAATACCATTGGACTTTGAGGTTTTTCTGAAGCAGGGGTGTTCTAGAACAGGTATTAAAAGAACCTTAATAATAGAATACCACCTTTTCATTGACCATTAAAAATCCAAAAGGGTCCTTTTTGCTAGGTTTGGATTTAAGAATGCCATTTACTATTTAGTTACTATCTCAACTCTTACCTAAAAGAAAGGAATATCTAAATCCAAATTTCCATTTGTATCCAAGAAACATCTAACCACAACATGTCCACAAAATTGGATCATATCACAGTACTCTACAAGGTACTGGGTTTTTTCAAGAAAGCAAGATATGAGATGATAATTACACGGCAGAAAAGACAGAGTACTTTCATGCAAAATACTTGGTGAGCTCGAATTTTCACATGCTCTAGGAAGGGTAAATTTGGCAACTAGAGATAATGCAGCCAATGACTGGTGGAGAGAATCTTTTCAGTGACTCCACAGGTCTTTTTGTTTTCTTGGCAAGAGGGAAATGAGGACCCTTGTTCACCACAGCCAGGAAGGAGAATGAATGTTCTTTCCTGGTTATCATACAACAGAAATGTGACTGCAGGAGACATTGGACATTAGAAGGCCATAGTTAGTTCAAAGACTATAGGAGCCAAAATTCTTGAAGATCTGATTGTTTTAAAATTCAAAATCCTATAAGTATCTTTAATATTGACTTCCTTTTCCTGAAAATACTTTGCAAGCAAATTCTGTCCATTAGATTGTGGAAAACTGAGTCAGCCTGAGAGATTGCATATTTTTACCTAAGGAGACTAAGCATTGCCTGAAAACAAACAAGATTTGACTAAGTTTAAACAGTTAGCATTTTTATCATAACCAGTGGATAAGTCCTTATGAGAAAAATGAAATAAGGCATTGACAAAATAAAGACATTAAACTTCTTCCACCTTTCCAATTGTGGTATAACTTAAATTTGTGACTCTGCTTCAGGAAGAAAAAAGATAAAATTGGTTTACCACAAGTGCCAACAATTGTCATTGATGGGTGTTAAGATTGTGGGAGATTTTTAATTGTTTTCTCCAATATTCTAAATTTTTTACAGAGAATATTTTATACTAAAAAATTTTATAATGATAAGAACCCACTAAGTTTCAAAAATCCATTTATAATACAGTATAAATAATTTGTGTGATCTTTTAAACTGAAGGTTTATTAAAGATTCTTGGGAAATCTATGAGCCTTAAATAACAAGATGAATGCGCACACCATCCACCCAGATACCTTTAACCACAGTTTTATTTGTTAACATGCAAACATATCTCACAATCAAGTGAGAAGGAAGTTTGAGAAAGTATCATTCTTGATAGAAATCAGGAGAAATGAAAATAAAAATGACATCAGAATGCATATTTCATTAAAAAAACAGACAATAATGAGTGTTGGTGAGACTATGGAGAAACTGGAACCCTCATACATTGCTGGTGGGATGTAAAATGATGCAGCCACTTTAGAAAACAGTCTAGCAGTTCCTCAAGAAAGTTATTACCATATGACCCAGCAACTCCACTCCTAGGTATATACCCAAAAGAAACAAAAACTTATGTCCACACAAAAAACTTGCACACAAATGTTTATACAGCATTATTCAGAATAGTCCCAAAGTAGAAACAACCCAAATGTCCATCAACTGAAGAATGAATGAACAAAATGTGGGATATCCATACAATGGAATATTACTCAGCAAGAAAAAGGAATGACATACTGATATATGGCACAACATGGGTGAGACTTAAAAAAATTAGGATGAAGCTAAGTGAAAGAAGCCAGAAACAAAGTACTATACATTGTATGATTCCATTTTTGTGAAATATTCAGAATAAGCAAGTCTAAAGAGAAAAAGTAGATTAGTGGTTGCCAGGGTCTGGGGGGAGAGGGGCATGGGGAGTGACTGCTAATAGGTACAGGTTTTCTTTCGGGGATGATAAGTTGTTCTGAAATTTGATAGAGGTGATGGCTGTACAAGTTTGTGAATATACTGAATGATATACTTTAAAAAGTTGAATTATGTGGTATGTGAGTTATATCTTAGTTAAAAAAGAATACAGAATTCAACTACACTTTTTTGCCTCTATACTTTTAGAGGCACTTTTCAACTCAAGACCGATTTCCTTGTTTTTCTGGTAATGTGGTTCCTGTTATAGAAACAGGAAATTTCCTAAAAAGATTTGAATAAAACCTGTGGTAGGGGCAATCAGGAGCTTTCAAAGACCCACATTTTTGGTGCAGTTATAAAAAACAAAACAACAAAAAAACCGAGAATAAAAAACATTGTCTCTGCCAACGGAAAGTTCATAAACCTAAGGGCATGAAAGGACATTAAAAAAAAATAAGCCCATGAACAAAGATTCATAAACATGAACCAACTAAGTATGCAAAGTCTGAGAGTAAGTACAGGGAGATAATTGAGGGGAGTTAGTTCAGGGATATCTTTATCAAGAAAGGGTAATTAATAAGAATAGAAACCATATCCAGGCAATTAATTACACGTTCTGTGGAAACTTTAGAGGTATTTCATTTGAACTCTATAAAAAATGGTTACTTCATCTACTACTCATTAAAGTACAAAAACCCACAAATAAATTAGAGGTTGAAAGTAAAAATAGGAACTTAGTGTTATTCAATTTTGAACCCACTACAATTTCAGAAACTATGGCTGCACCAAACACAGTGGTGTTTTACAGATACAATACTGCTGGATATGAGAATGCTGACCAAGTTTCCCTCAACACACATCAAGAAAGGCAGGGACATGGCCCCCTCAGTGGTCAGGCTCACATTCCTTTTGCTCCCTCCTGGGCATGTGCTTTGGTGCTGTGTGTCTTCTGGGTTACAACAGAGTCTAGAATGGGGTTGACTCATTTTTGAGTTTAACAGAGAGGTTACATGACTCACTGAAGGCTACATGGCTGGTTGGTGGTAACACCAGGACAAGCAGTTTGGTATATTAATTCCCCAAACAATGATGATCACGTTCCATCTTACATTTTAACGTTTTTATATTGAAGCATGACAAATGTATAGTGAGGCATAATGTGCACCAATCTTAAGTTTACAGCTCAGCTATTTCTTTTTTTTTACATAAACACTCAGGTGACACTTCACCAATCAAGACACAGAACATATTCAGCACCCCACAAAGTTCCTTCATGCCCCAACTGTGCTTCTAGTTTCCACCATCATCCACTAGTTTTGCCTGGGCTTGAACTTCAAAGATCTGGGAACATGCAAGTAGGCACTTTTTTGTGTCTGTCTCCTTTCACTTAACATAATATCTGTGTGATTCATTCATGTCATTGTGTGTTCTATTCATTCTTTTTTATTGCTGTGCACCTTTTTTTCTCCTTTTTCTTGGCTTTATCCTTTTCTCTTAGATGGGGTTATTAGGCTCAGTCTAGTTTAGGATGTCTGGCAGTGAGTGACAGAGAAAAATCCTCTATGCCTGCAGGTAGGTGAACAGGCCCCAGCTGTCCCAAAGCTCGGGTCTACGTTTCTAGGCTGAAGCTATGGGCCCCACATAATGAGGAGGGGACAAAATTACTAACAAGGAATAACACATGCCAAATAATCCAAACCCAGACATAACCAAGTCAGAGGGCATTTGTTCTGAGTCCTCTGAGGTGAGCTATGTCACTCTTTGTCCCACCTTTAGCCAAAATAAGTGGCAGTTGAATCAAGTGGCCTAAGACCTTAGACAAGCCATTCATTCTCTCTGGGCTTCAGAGTCCTCCTTGATAAAAGGAAGGGGTTAGATGAAGTTTCTAAGGTCCCAAAAAACCAAAGAGAATGCAGAAAGTCAATTATACTCACTTATTTCACACTGCTCTCCCTCCAGCCCTGGAGGGCAAATACATTTTCCAGGGTAGAAACAGGTCCCTCCGTTAAAGCAGGTAGTTGAGCAGTTTGCTGTTAGAAGGAACAACGGGGGTGTTGCATGAGACTGTAGGTTCAGTTGAACAAAAACATCACTTAAAGTGAGATGCTATTTCTTAAGCACCTGCTATTTGCCCATTTACTTAACAAAGTAATCCACTTTACAAATATAAAATCGTAACTAATTGCCTGACCATTTGCAGATTCCAGAACATAACAGGGTACCACACATACACTGCCCACGCCTAGGAGTTTCCATCTTACTGAAGAAAGGCACAGTGTGTAAAAAACTATCTTTCTTATTTTCTTACAAATATCTATGTCCTTAAAAGGAGAAGAATGTTATAAACCCAAAAGAATAGTTTTGGTAAACACCAAGTTGGAAGATACAGGAAGAGTAAAGAGAAGACTTAGTTTGGAACAGACAAAAGGGGGAAAAGCTACAAATATCAGGATCCAATAAAGGAGAAAGCAGATTTCTTTTCAGAATCAGATGAACAGAGATTCATCTTACCTAATAAGATTTTTAAAAAATGGACTTTCATGGCATTTGGAGAAAGGACTAAATATATTCAGAAAAAGGACTGACTGGGGGCCCCCGTAAGATCCCATAGGTAAGGAGGCGGCGGCAGTGGGAGCCGGAGGGATGAAGAAGCTGGATGTATTATAGCGGGAAACCAGTTAACTAGGGAGTAATCATACTGTTTGCGATTCATCCAACACCCTCTCTCGGTGTCAATTTTTGGAATGTCACTGCTCACTGCCGCCTAAAATAGAGGGAGGACAGAGAAATGGGGACAGGGGAGAGGAAATATCTAAAAATAGACAAGTTGGCTCATTCTATAAAGGAAATTAAAATTAGAGCTTGGGTTTTTAGCAATTCCAGTTATATGACCTATTTGTTCTTATCCCATATAAAACAGGCCAACATTGGCTATAGATGAACAAAAGTTAAAGTAAGCTTCCAGTAGGAAAATCAGAAAGGAAATCCAAAAATTATAAGTGTATGCTTTCTTTGTGGAAAAAAAGTCCAAGTAAAATGGTCTATGAATATCATGCTTCTTAAATGACAAACTTTGTGTTTAAAATCACAAGTATCTCCCAGCTTAAGGCAATGCTGTACTCGCTTTGGTAAAATCAAACCCCTCGATGTAGAAGCGAGCATTTCAGTATAGGATTTAGGGTTTAGGAGAACCAGCTCTCTGGGCTGTCTCTTTGCTACTTGCTGCTAGTATTGCTAGGGCTGAAGAGTTGTTTGTTATGTGTCTTGTCTCCCCACTTGTCCCTGTTTCTCCTGGGGATAAGAGGAGATGACAAAATGTTTGGATCAGTGCCTACCTGGCCTGTGCCCTGTGGGCACTGTCCCTTACTGATGTGTAGAATGCAATGAACCTGGTAGCCTAATTGAAAGTTATGGAATTTGACAACACTGGTTATATAATTTGGCCACACTCTTAGTACTTGTGTAACATTTTACTGTCCTGACCAAGCTTCTCTACATTTCTGTTGTGTAATGATTCTTGACTAGAAAAATGAGCCAGAGACACTGTCTCTTTCACTGGGGCTGAGGGTAGAGTGGCCAATGCTTCACAACTCAGTTCCTAAAGTTTGGGACAGATGTCCCAAGGGCCGATGAAAATTATTCTTTAATACTTGGTCAAATATATAGTGCTAAGGTCCAGCTCCATGCCAGTAATTAAACCATTTTTCAGAAGCTCCATACTCCCTCTTAGAATATAAAAACATTTTTTTGTTGACATAGTAAAAAATATTATTTCTTAATGTTCCCAGATCTCCAGTGAGACCAAGTGGAATTTCAAAAGACCTTCCAAAATACTTTTTAAAAAATTAGTAGTAGGAAAATCTTTCATTTGAAAGATAAAATATTACAAAATGTAAAATGTACTGGAATATAGATAGATAGATTCCTTCAGTAGGGACCATGCAATGTTTGTGCCACCATAACACTAGAAAAACATTGCAATTTACACTTCGATGTGCAAATCACATCAATAATGGCCACGTCTACACAAGCAGGCCTCACAAATGATCTCTTTAAACCTCTGAATACATGACTTCTTCATCCAAATCTCTGAAGGATTTGCTTTATTTCTTAATAGTTTTGAGAAAATATGAGTTTAGTTCTGTTTCAAGAAATGCCTAGTTTTGAAATCGCAGAGATGCTGAATGCTGAATTTAGACAAATAAAAAGATTCACAATAAAGAAGTTTACTCTCTGGCTGTTAATTGTTATGAGTGCCATTATGACATTCTATGAATATGCATTTAAAAATGGTTTTAAATCCAATGCCCTAGTTTTCAAAGACCACTTTAAAGAAAAGGTAGAAATGCATTCACATTTTATCTCAACATCGCTATCACATATAGCTCAGGGGTGAGGGACAGGAAGGTCAGAACTCAATTCCAAGTTTAGAGATGGAAAAAGCATGACCCACAGAGAGATTAAGTTATCTGCCAGATTCAGAGTCACTCGTGGAGGAACCGAGACCTGAATGAGGTAGCCTGGGCGGCAACATGGTACTGGGGAAGATGTGAATTTGGGTCAAGCTATTCGAGTTCTATGAACCTCATTTTGCTTATCTGGGAATGAGATGGATAATACTTTACATATCTCAAAAGGTCGTGGAGCGTAAAATCAGACAATTGTGTGAAAGTACTTTGTATATGATAAAATAGCAGATAACCGTAAGTTGTTATTCTGACTCACGCTGAGGGCTCTTTCCTTTAGCTTTCCTTTCTTTCAAACAAAAAAAAACCCCAAAACTCCTCATTGAAATCTTTCTTGATACTAACTGAGTGATCACTGAAGAGACATTTCTCAAAAATAAAATTTATCATTCTATTTCGATGCATACATTTATTAACAAATAACAATGCTCTATTCATGCAATTAGCATTTTAGACACAAGGATAACTTCATTAAATATACATATGTTGCAGGGATATTCTTTTATTTTTTTCCACTTAAAAGATGTGAACTGGGAAAAATAGACAGGTATCTTACAAAGAGTATGAATCATTCAATAATATTTTAGGGCCAAGTTTGAATCACTAAAATCTGGCTATACTGCTGCAATGTTAACAAGGAGGAACTTGATCTCTCAGGGATGTGATCTGTGAACAGAGTGTTGAAATGGGAGTCAGTAAACTTCTACGTCAGGCAATTTAGAGCAGATTGTTTAATTTTAGCCTTAGAAGCTCACCCACAAAACTGATTTAGGACATACCAAAATTCTATGTGTTAGAGATGGATAATTATTCACAAAAATCTGTGTTCTCCTCCCGTAACAAGAATTGTCAGTGGAAGATAGCTGTCCAGCCAGGGACAACATTTCTTCTGCCTGCATCCAGGTAGCATGAGGCTAATTCCTACCCATGGAATAGGTGTGGAAGTTTTGTGGGTCACTTATGGGCCAGGGCTTTTTTGATTTTTATTTTCAACAGTTTCTACTCCAATCTTTCACTGCTTATTGGTTGGATCTAGATAGCTCCAAAGCTCTAGGCAGGACCACAGATGGATGATGCCTAGGCCCCTGAGTCACTGCATGGAGAAAAAACTGCCCTGCTCACTGACCAGGTATTCCTGCACTGAAGCATTCTGTGAGCCAAAATAAACTTTTGCTGTGTTAAGCTACACTAAAATTTGGGTTTAAGTGATTATAGCAGCCATCTTTACCCTAAGTGATACACCTTATTTACAGAGCTGTTATGAAAAGTGATGACATATTAAGTATACTTATTCTAATCAAACATTTTAAATGTAAAAAGAATTTTGTTTTTAAAAATAAACTGTTACCTTTATCACAATTGACTCCATAGAATCCAGGTGGGCAGATGCAGAAACCAGGAGTCACACAAAGTCCGCCATTCATACATCGTGGTGTGCAAAGGGCTTACAGGGAGAGAGAGAACCCTGATTAAGGCCAAACTGGATTTTGGAGCAGGGCCATTTTGAAATGTCAATAATACAATAGGTCTACATTTTCAAGCTTTGTGGTTAACTCTAAAATGGTTACTCTTCAGAAATACAAGTTTGCTATATTAAAAATTATTTTTGTGGTATAAATCAGACTATTTCTCAACTTCTCAGTCAAGTTCTTAGAAAAGACTTATGAATTTGTTCCATCTGAATACCTGATTAAATTTTTCCCAGAATCATTTTGACTAAGATGTGGTCTTCTTAAAACTAAATATTTTCTCTCTGCTCTATTTCCTTAATCTTCTAATTCCAAGATAAATGTAATGAAGAAAAATTTTTAAATACTCTTATTTCTTAAAGATGAAAAATATTTTGCTTACTCTGGTTAAATAAGCTCTTAGTATTTAAGCATCTTATGATAAACACCCATTTTCTTGCTTATCTCTTTTCTTCATGTAATTTTCTTAAAAGTAATTGCCCTGAAATAGATGTACATAATAAACAAATGATTTTTATCCTTTTTTTTGCCTTATCATAGCTTCATAACTCAGATGTAGTCTTAATTATAGATGAAGATACTTTTAATTGGAATAATTTCAAATCAATGGTGATACTAGCTTTTTAAACCCAACTTAAGCAGAGGAAAAAAGCCGCAAAACTTTCATAAAATTATGCCAAAGTACAGCACTTATAATAGTGAAGTGGGGTGTGAGGAATGGCCACAAAAGTATAGACATTGTGCCAAAGTTCTCTGCCCCTGTCACCACAATTGGATTTAACAGAAAACTACTCCTAGAAGAAATACTTTCAATAGCTCTTCTGTGGCTTTTTTAAAAGTTTTACAAACCCTTATAGTGTGACCAGAAAAATAATTTTGGGTGTTAAAAATTCACATGGGGCTCCTGTATGACATCCGTGTTCATTAGGAAGCAAGCAAGACAATCAGCTCTCTGTTCGTTACCTTTCTCCCCTACCAAGTACTAACCAGGCCCGACCCTGCTTAGCTTCCAAGAAGAGATCCGGGCACGTTCAGGGTGGTTTGGCATAGACTGTTCTTTACCTTTCTCACAGTGAGGGCCGAAGAATCCATCAGGACACTCGCAGACACGTCTTTCATTGCAAAAGCCTCCGTTTCGGCACCCTCCTGGGCACTCAGCTTCACCAAAGAGAAACAAGGCTTATGTGGACACCCTTGAAATCACGTTGGGTGAATTACAGCCAGAAGGAGACATGAGTGGTCATTTTTATTCCAGTTTACCAATTATCGTAATTGACTGAATACCTGTACTTCGGCCTCATTCTCTCTATACCACTTGGATTTCACTAAATCTTCTTCAAAGCATGATTTTGCCTCTCTCTATCCTATTTCCAACAGTAGGGGGCTCATGGAAGAAGGTAAAGCAAGTTTTATTCTGCCTTCATCCCCACCTGTTGATCTAGTGTACCTTGTTAAATTCACCTTGTAATAGAATGAATGATACTGCCTTCAATATTCACTTTCAGAGCCACCCTCTGACTTTTTGATACACCTTTAGAGCACTGAAAGGCTCCAGAGCTTAAATTTTGTGCTGGAGAAGCTTGTATGGGGGTAAGAAAGGAACAGGGCTTCATGCCTAAATGGGCATTGGGGCATGGTGGGGAGGTGCTGAGGCCTTGGCCTGGCAGAGATCACTGGCGTGATAGTGGCACCCTGTCCTCCGTGGATGTCAGCAGCACCAAGCTGTTGGCAGGGGCTATGAGTAGTGTTGCCTTTGACAGCTGGGAAGTGCTGGTAATGACTGGCAACCTTGCTTTCAGGAACCAGAGCAAGAAAGGGGGAAATTCATGACCACAGGTGAGACACCACTGCGGACTCCCAAAGATTGTGCTGAAGGAGTGAAAAGCAAGGAAGGAGAGAGTGTTTACAAGGGGTGTTGGAGTTCCTAAAATTCTAAGTGGGGTCAAAGCCAGAGAAAGTCTGTCTTAGTACAGTTACTGTTAGGCAGGGACCAAATCTGCAGCTGGCAGATACAGGCCAGGAGGGTAGTTCCTAGTGGGGGAGAAGCCAGGGAAGAGACTGCAGGAAAACACAGCTAACAATCACAAAGAGCAGGAACTTGAGGTTTTGAGGCATACACACCTGCAGAGCTGCAACTTTGTTATAAGAACACCTGACAATCATGTATATCAATCACCCGGTAACATCCCACACCTCCCATAAGCCCTCCCCCGGACCAGGCCAATAAAAGGAAACCACCTGGGAGTCCTCAACATCTCCACTTGTGGAGACTGACCCGTCCCTCTCTGGAAGATACTCTTGCTTTGTATAGGTCCCTTCTTTTCTGCAACAAAAGCTGTTTGTGTGGAATTGCTTCCTGTCTGTGGTCACTCCGTCACACCGGCCCTGCTTGTGAATTTTCCAAGCAAGAAGCCAAAGAACCAGGACAAAGGTCCATCAAGAGGCCGGACCTGACATTACTGAACCCTGTGTTTACCACCCCTCCTCCTGTTGGTGTGGTTATACAGTAATTATTCCAAAAAACTGTATACATAAATTTTTGCTCAGATCACACCCAGAGGCATTATGAGCTTTTTCTTGAATCATTATCAACGCTCACCTTGTTGACATGTTTTAAAGAAGATAGCATTTTGAGGCGTCTGGAGGATGGTGTTGCCTTCAGAATTCATTACAATCACATTCACTTCAAATGCTGCCACCCCGTCTTGTTTTCCAAGACATGGGAAACCAACTTGAACAACTAAAAGAAAAAGAGAGAAAGTATGGAGAAAGAGTTTATCTAGTTGAATCCAGTTTTACAGAAATCTTGGGAAGGGAGACAGAGAACAAAGCAAAAATGTTGACATTTCATGGACTTTCTCGTATCTACACTGGATTACGAACCGTATTTTGATCGTTGGGACATTCTTCATGGAGCTTGTGTATTGTGCTGGGTGGGGAAAGAATGAATGGCTGTCATTAATTTGTACCTCATTAGCATGGAATTGGGAATATTTTGTTCATAGTCTGAGCCTGTACTATTTTGAAAAAAAATTTTCTCTGGAAATTAAAGATACAAAAAGTAAGCATAGATTGATTAATGAGGGGAAGAAACTTTGTGGGCACCTTCACCAGCTTCCATACCATCCAGAAAGAGCTAGATATCAACATATCACAATCCATTAAATAAAGTCCTATGAGCAATACCACACTGGTTATTTTTACTCTGTGTACTTGCAAGTGACAAAATTATCTTCTTTGAAAATATCTTACAACTCAGACTAGACTCCAATCATTGGACTGAGTTAATGAAGTTAATATTTTCTCAGGCTATTTGCTAATATGAAGAAGTGCCTGTATCTTGGGGATCTAGAAGAGAGTTTGGTGTGATGAAATAATCTCATGGAAGGCTTATATCTAATGGTTTAGGTTCCTAAAGAGAAGCCAATTCTTTCTTGTGAGTCTAATGATGATTTCGTGTATGTTGGTGTTGACAATGAAGCCACGAAGGAGGGACTGGGAACAGCAATTACTGTACAAAGAGGGCAAGGAGGCTGCCCATTGTGGAATACTCACAAGTCATTGGGTGGAACTGGGGTAAATCAGATGTGACTATTGGCTGAGAAATTGATTATGTAAATTTCCAAGATCAACTGGATGATCATAACATATCCACCAGGAAAGAAAGATCTAACTGATCCATTAGACTCCTAGACTCTAGGTCTTCCTTACAAACACAAAGAGATACGGCTGATAGGCATACATGTAAAATTTTGCTTCATTTTGTTTCTGTATAGCAGGTTATGGTTACTGCCAAGCTTGGGAAAATCGTATCAAGCCAAGATAAATCCTTTCCCCTTAGAGTATTCACTAACTTTCTCCCTAGGTTTACAAGAAGAAACGAACTAGAAATCGGTCTGCATTGCATGCAAGCTGGTCATACAATCTTCTTAATATACTTGGCAACCTAAAACCCCTCTCAAGGCTTTGGCATTGTCAGCGTTGAAGACTGTGCCATTCTCAAAATAACATGACTTTCCAGTTCCCCTGAATCTTCAGATTTGAGCACTGCAAATCATCAATTATATGATGAAAAGGAAATACAGATAATTTAACACAAATAAAAGGAGCCAGAAAACCAAAATTATGTCTAAAGTTCCAAAGTAAAATTGTCCCCATTGAAAAACTTGGCTTAATGAAATCCTATATATAAAAATGCCAATTTACAAAACAAAACAAACAATCCATGAGATTTTTATTACAGAATGAAGCAAAGGAGTTGACAAATAATTTCTTTAAATCGTTCACTCTACTAGTGCACTTATATTGTAATCAATTATAAAACTTTATTTACCCTTCTTATGAAGCTTTTACATGGATAGACAGGCCAATAATTGTTCCGAGGCATCAAGAGATGGAAGAACCTAAAAGGACACTACAAGGTGGAACTTTTAGAATCTTCCTCAACACATGCCATAATCCCAACTTTATCGTTTTCCAGGTGTATCTTTGTCCTGGACCTTATTCAGCCTCCACTTTGCAGCCCACCTGATTCTTTTAAAAAGGCACTTCAGTTTTATTTTAGCTTCTAGAATCTTGGTATGGAAGAGAAGATGTTTGTAAGTAAACAGCTTCATTTCTGCTTGTCAGCATTGTCAAATTTCAAAACATGTCTTGGACATTAAATATCAAAAAATGTCTTATTAAATGTACAGGAAATTCAGTTAAGAACAATCATTAGTTCTTCCACATCTTCAGATGTGCTAAAAGTAGACCATTTACAAATCTGGTTCAATTATGACGACATGTTCACATGCTCCAGTTGTCAGTTGTCAGGGGGCGCTTCTAGAGGGTTTGGAGTACTCACATAAAAATGTGCAGTTTGCTAACATAACTTCACATCCATGAAAGTAACACATGTTCACAGAGTTCCTTGGCCTGTGGTGATGCTAAAAAATATGGCTCTGAACAATCCCGGGGAAGAACATTGAGGATGCAAAATCTAATAGAAAGTTCAATAAGGAAAACACATCATAAGTGATTTTTGTTAGGGTTTTCAAGGTTAACCTTTTCCTTTAAGTGACTAAATACAAATTTGAGTCAAAATACAAAGAGTTCATCCATTTCATTCAAGAATTAGTTATTGCATGTTTACCATGTGCTAGTCACTGTTCTGAGCACCAGGGATACTTTAGTGAACAAAACAAAAAACCCGTCCTTGTGGAGCTTATGTTTCAGTGATTTATTTTGAAGATAATTTTGTTATAGTAAAATATTTTAATCATTTAGAAATCTAGAAAAATAAAGTAGAAATTGACACATGCTTAAAGCCACAGACTTAAGTTAGAATTGAAAGTAGCTGCAGTGTTTGTTTTGGGTCTGCAACTACTGGATTCTTTGAGTATCAACTTTCATGATCTCTTTATCTCTAATTTGCATATATTTTAATTTTACAAGAAGTGCATAAATGTCATCTGGGAATATTGTCTAATGTTTAAAACAAGGATCAGGTAGAGAATTGCACTTGCTATGACCCACTGATTTCCTGGTAGTTTAGTTAAACTCTCTGGGCCTCAGTTCCTCATTTGGCCAAGACTAATAATACTACTACTAAAATAATTTTTAGAAAACTATGTGAAAAGTTCTTTTATTTGAAAGCTTAAAGAAAAGTGTAACGTTGTTAGTCACCATCAAAAATGTCTTTCATTTGAAAAAGTCTTATGAAAACATTCACACATACAGCATAGTTATACCAAATTTGCCAGATGCAAAAGAAACAGTCTTTTACATTTTTGAATAGAAACCTTGGCAGCAATCTTACAAGAAATCTTGGCAGATAACAAAAGATGTAGTATCTTCATTTTCTTGGTAAACCAATAGAAATGACATCCCTAAGAATTATTTTACTAATCTAAAATTATATCCAATTACTGTTATAATTAACATGAACTATTTCCCTTCTTTCATCTTTTAAAGATCTAACACACTCTAGATTTAAAAGTTTTGCTCATTTTATTTATACAGAATAACTCCACCTTGACAAATTTGGCTTCAAGTTAAAAATGAACACATTGAACATTCCTTCAGCCCAAGTGGAAAAGTCTCACCTACACATATCTATCTCTTTTAAAATAGGAGTTACGTAAGTATACTTATGATCTGAACCCTAAGTGATTTGAAAAGAACTAGGAAATAAAGTTTAGAAGTTAGGAGGTACCTAGTTTATGGTTTCAATGAATTAATTTTTAATGTAAAAGTAGAAATTAATGAAAGATGTGATAAATTACACCATTACACTTGCCCATTTTTCAACTTTAGAACATGAAATGGAAATTTTATCTCCTCTTATGCAAACTCTACTTGTCCTCCTTTCTGCTTACATAAATTTTGTCTGTAAGACCATTTAGATAATAAAAATTATAATTAAACACCCTTTAAAGGTTTAAAAATTAAACACCCTTAAAATTTTAAAGAATTTTGCTTTAAAAAAAGAAACAGCAAAACCTGACTTTGGTTAGCCTTGTCTCTAGTAACTGCCTTTTGTGAACCCTGTTCTCCGTCCACACTGTATTTCTGTCAATTCCCCAAACGTGTGGTGCACGTCCACAATGCCCTGACGGCACACCCAGCTGCCTGGAATGCCTTTTCTCTGCTTTTCTGTCCAGTGTCCTCCCACTCAACTTTCAAGGCTAAAATGAAATAGTACTTACTCTCTGTAGCCTTCCCTAATATCCCCTGCTGAACTAATTTCATCAACATATTTCACAAACACTTCTACATGTGATTTCATTCTCGTGTAATGATTTAGTTATGGTCTGCGTCCTTTGCTAAGGATGAGATTTTCAAAGGCAAGAACCATGTTTTCCTTGTTTTTGTAATCTCAGCACTTAGCATATTGTCTGTCACAAACTAGGCACTGACAGATGCAATATATATTATGGGAGACACACCCATATACCTTTACATCCACAAACACACACTTGCCCATACACACATACACACATCCGCACACATACCCAGAGATAGAAATTCACCAGAGACAGTGAGAGATACAGACAAAAAGCACTAACAACATGCACTCAGAAAGACACGTACACAAAGAAAAAAAGACATCGAAGGCAGAAAAAACATAGACTCTTTACTTCCAAAGAATAACATAAACGTGAAAGTCATGTACTTCTGCAACAATATGCATATGAACAGAGAGCCACTTTTACCAAATGCTAGATGAAATTAGGCCAGATATTGTGTACGCCAATGCCAGTCTAGGTTGTATAATCTAAAACAAGGTGAATTAAAACAACTCAGAAAAACTGAAGTAGGTTGAACACAACACACTCGGCAGTACATATACACACCAAGTACAGACTGATGTCTAATTGATTGTACAACTAACTCTTATGTAGAAATCAAGCAAACTCATTCTTCTTGAATACCTCTTCCACACTGAGATGGGCAAGGTTCTCACACAGCCTCAGCCTTGTCACTTGAGTCTGTGCCCTTACAACAGGGAAGAGACAGGAAAGGCTGCAAGATGAGCTCATCCTCAACACCATGGGATTACAAACTGCTATGTGACTAGAAATTATCCAACACAAATATTCATCAGAGCTTCAAGCTGCTCTGCTGGCCATTCATTCTCTCAGCAAGTACTTACTGAGGCACCTACTCTGGGCTTCCCGTTCTGCTAAGAACTGGGGTCACCAACAAGATGATCCCTCCAGCATTAGCACCTATTTACAAATTTCTAGACACTGAATTCCTGAAAGTCTTAGGTGAGAAACACCCACTGCTCTCGGGGTTTCATGGTATGACAAAGACAGAATGTTAAAAGAGGCAAAGTCTTGGCTTTACAGAAACTGTTTTTTGTTATACAACTTAGTAATTTTACTGAACCACCCTGCAGTTTGTATTTCCTGTTTTTGTTCTCTTCAGATGCCAGAAGGCAGGCACTTCATAACTGTTAAAGATCAAGAGTTTTCTTTTTTCATGCAATGTTTAGGCATATAGGAGTCTGTGGGATAAAAGAACAGTTTAGCAGCTCGGGGGTATAAAATAGCCCCGTAGAATAATGAACGCTACCTGGATGTTTAGGAGCAAAGACACACTGATTTGGTTACTTTTTAATAATTCAAGTACTTTACTTCTCCCACTGAGGGGACTAAGCTAATGAGCCTAATGAATAACTGCCCTGCAATGGTCTAAAATTCCCATAAAATTCTTGCACCTGTATTTCTGCAAACAAATCCTACATCTGCTGCCAAAAAACTACGTGTGTGTGTGTGCACGCACGCACATGTGTGCACATCACCTGGTCCCAGAAGAAGACTTGTTCTTTTTCATCTCACCTTGCCCAAAGTGTCATCCACTTTTCCTCTAAAATTATTATTTATAAACATTCTAAATTTTTAGAAAATGATGTTCTATCTAAACATGATCTATTAAAATATCCTCACATCATGTGTTCAAAACATTATGTGTCAATATCCTAAGAAGTAGAATTTCAGTAAGATTTTTTTTACTAGACACAAAAAGTGAAAAAACCTGGGAAGGTTTAAGATATAAGGGAGTGATTAGTTAAAGGATACAAAATTATAGCTAGATAGGAGGAATAAATTCCTGTCTTCTTATAGGACTGTAGGATGACTATAGTTAACAATAAAATATTATATAGTTTCAAATAGCTAGAAGGAGGATATTGAATGTTCCCAACACCAAGAAAGGATAAATGTTCGAGATGCAGGATAAACTAATTACCCTGATCTGATCGCTATAATTATATGTATCACAACATCACTGTGTACCCCATGAATATGTACAATTACTATGTGTCAATTAAAATTTTTTTAAATAAAAAAAGACTAAAATTTCTTTAAAAGAGAGGGCTATGCTATCAATTATTTTTAAATACTATAAAGCTACAACTATTACAATACTAAAATAAACAGTAAGCTCTAAACAAACCCTATGTATAGGAATTAATTTCAAAACGTAAAAGTAATGGAAAAAAATTGCAAAGGAAAAGATAGGTTTGACCACATAGAATTTTAAAGCCTCTGCATATTCCCCCCAAAATAAAATAAAATATAAATGATAACTTGAAAAAAAATTATAAAAGGTAAATATACTTAATGTATAGCAAGCTTTGCAAATCAATAGGAAGAACACTGTTATCTCAATATAAAAATGAGCATGATACACTCTGAAATAAGCCACATCACTCTGACCTGCAGATTATTAGTATAAGAAGGACAAATCTATCCCAGAAGGGTGAAGCCCTTAGAGGAGCAGCCAAAAAAACAGAATATATTCCCATTGTTAACACCACTCTGGAAATGCTTAAGATTCAGAGGTTGCAGAGGATAGGGGTAAGATAAAAAAGAAAAAAAAAAGAAAAGATTCAGAGGTATTCTTGGAAGCCTGCCTGCCACCCAGTGTGACTTTCAGGCTAAGAGAGAGTCATCCTATTTCCTTAAAATATATCGTTTACCCAAGTGACATGGTGAATAAAATTCTACCACTGGAAATTAAAAAAAAAATGAGCATGATACACAGACATTTTACGTTGTGTAATAGATACAAGAAAATATGTTCTACCTCAACAGGAATAAAAGAGATCAAATTAAAAGAATACCGTGAGAAACAACTTTTTGCTTTTTAAGCCAGCAAAGTAGTTAACATGATGAATACCCTATGTTGATGAGATTACAGTAAGCCAGGCACTCTCCCACACTGGTAGCCAGGGTACAAACGGGCATAATAACCCTCATGGAAAGTAATTTGGCATTTTGGTAATTTGTAACTTGTTTTAAGAGGCTTTAAAAAGTTCATAGTTCATATCCTTTGACACAATAATTCCCCTTCTAAGAATCTATTTTAACAAAATAATGAGCTAACCACCCAGAGTTTGGTGCACGCATTAATCCAACAATTACTTTCTGAGTGCCTGCTCTGTGCCAGGCCCTGTGTTGGAAGCCACAGGGAATAAGAAACAGGGCTCCTGCCCTTATGGAGAGGTCACCGTCCACTAGTTTTAAAAGGATGTTTATTGAGATATTTCTACAATTCTACAAATAATGTCATTAACAAACAATAAGAGAATGGGTAAATAAATTATGGTATATCCATAGAATAGAATATTATAATGGCACTAAAAACAACTTCTGGAAAAAATCTACAATGACATGGGAAAATGCTTATGTTAAAATGTTAAAAGCAGGCCTGGTGCAGTGGCTCATGCCTGTAATCCTAGCATTCTGGGAGACCAAGGCAGGAAGATCGCTTGAGGTCAGGAGTTCGAGACCAGCCTGAGCAAGAGTGAGATGCCCCCCCACCCCCGTCTCTACTAAAAATAGAAAAATTAGCTGGGTGTGGTGGCACACGCCTGTGGTCCCAGCTACTTGGGAGGCTGAGGCAGGAGGATGGCTTGAGCCCAGGAGTTTGAGGTTGCACTGAGCTATGATGACACCACTACACTCTAGCCGGGGTGACAGAGTGAGACCCCGTCTCAAAAAAAAAAAAGTTAAAAGCAAAAAAATCATGATGCAAAACCAAACATATAATATTGCCACAAGTATGTAAAAATATATATTTATAGAAAAAAGACTAGAAGGAAATATATTAGCATGTAACACAAGTGATGTCTGTATCTTTCTAAAAGTCAGAGATCCTGGGATCTGGTCTTGACTCCACCACTTATTACTAATATTTGACTTTGGGCAAGTCAGTCAAACCTCATAAGGCTTAATTTTTTAACTTATAAAATGGAGCTGCAATTCTGGCACTCCCTGCCAGTATTCAAATTAGATCACTCATGAGTGAGTACTTTGCAAGCTGAAAAGCTTGAAACAAATACCATGTACTATTTTTCTTAGCAAAGAAGGATGATTAGACTTGGAAGGTAGAACCCCTTCTCCCATATTTCCATGTCTCTTCTCTCCTTCAAATTCCTATTTAATACAATGCTAACTTTGGGGTGAGTTTTCTTGAGTTATCCCATTTGCCCCCAGTCACTTACTTTGAACCTTTGCCACATTTATGTGCACTGTATTAACCCATACTCATTCTCATTGGCTGGATATATCTCACAAGGTGTGTTTATTTTCTTTTTTATTTCTTCCTTTTTTTTAAAAAAAATATAGAATCATTTGTGAACTGGGTGTGGGCTGGGGCTATTTTGAGATTTTAGCAAATTATGAAACCATTATTTCTTCACTCCCTTCTTAATCCTTTGCCCAAAGGATTGACAATTGAGCTACCCTAAAATCAACAGATCTCTTCAGGAAAACATTTCGTATTCCTCTGATGGATGACATTTGGATCATAAATATTATTCTCATCACCATTACATTTTACATTTCTCCAAGGCCAAGACCACCCACCTGATGCCTTGTGAGGCACTGTTCCCAGCAGAGGGACATTGACGGTTGGATCTGCCATGATGCCTTTATCCAGGGAGCGCAAGGACAGGAATTCATAGAAGTATTCTGCCTACAACAAAAGGCACTGACAATTAGTACCATGGAAACCACGGAGAGTGAGAAGGCACTTCTCAACTCATCATCCATCTAACAGGAGATTGATAATTTTCACTCCAGGAACTCTGGAGCACACGACATCCAAGATACTGACCGTGTAGGCATAGCTCACCCTACCACGTTCTACAAATATAGAATTGGACCCTCTGTTTGGAGAGAAGTGATTCCTTAAAAAACATTTACTCAAAACAAAAGCTATTCTTTTAACTTAAACAATATTATTCCGTTGCTGTCTCTTCGAAGGATTTTTGAGAAAAAAATGCTCTTAGGGAAATAAGTGATGTCAAAACAATCATAAACTAGTCCTTAGAAAATCGACCTCAGCTTCTTTAGTCATTATTTAATTCCTTTAACTCTAAATTCTAAAGTGAGTCTTTTGATCAGTATTTGGAAAGCTGTAATAAATAAGGGATAATGAAAACAGCAATCTGTTGGAAAAAGAGGACATTAAAGTCCAAAATAATCTTGATGTTAACATCGATGTTTCAGTGTCACTCCCTTTGAAAGGTTTATATTTAAGGTCTCAATTTAATTATGGAGGTAAAAGCCTAAAAATGCAAAAACCACCAGTACAATATGACAACAAGCCATAAAACTTTACATTGTAAACATTTTCATTTTTCCACTAAGTCTCTAGTTAAGAAATTGATTCCTACTACTCAAATGGCCATGAATACTGAACATAGTGATGCATAGTCTCACCATAGAGCCTTGATGCTTAACTTAAGGCAGGGGTGGGGAACCTTTTCATGTTGGAAGGCCACATTAATTTAGCCATAATCAAATAAGGCTGCATTCAAGAAACTCCAATTAGATATACTTAAAAATGTACACTATTTTGTAAATATCTAACTACTATGTACTTAATAATTTCAAAAAATGAAAACTGTTCATTTTAAAGTTAACTAACCTTTTAATGACTTTGTATTGTCTGCTTTTTGTTGGAAAGCATTTGAATATTTGGTTGCAGCATGGAGGTCTCCAGTTTCAGCTGATCCTCTACATGGGTATCAGTCATTTGTGACTTTAAGGGTATCTTGATTTGGGTTAGGTAGACGAATGTAGATTCGCAGCAATGAGTGGTTGAAAAGCAAGAAAGCATTTTTCAGGCATGTTGCTGATGCAAAGTGTCACTTAAAATAGTAGCTTTAGCACAGAGATTTTGCTGGTGCAAGATACAATGAAAAGAAATGAGAGCATCTGGATCTGTTAATACTTTTTTTGTCTGTACAATAAACTCTTCATGTTTTCCTGTCATGGAAGGTGCACCATCTGTACATACACTCACTACATTTACCAAATTCAGTCCACCTTCATGATATTTATCTCGAAAGTTGTTGAAGATATCTACTCCCCATATTCTGTTTACAAGAGTACCCAAAGCAGGTAACTCTTCATAGCAAAGAAAATCTTCTGTTATGACCTGAATGAAGTATAAAACCTGTGCCAAGTCAGTAGTATCAGTTGATTCATCCAAAGTGATTGAATAATATATATTTTCCTTTCAAAGTATTGCATGAAGTTGTTCTATTAAGTTGAAGGCTAATTTGTGCTGCCAATCAGTTATGGTTCTCCTTGAAAGAGGCAGTTCTTTGTACTTTGAAATGTTATTGGGTCTAAGCATCCTACAACTTTGACAATGCATTCTTTCACAATTTCTACATCACTGAATGGCTTACCTTTTTTCCCGAGTATATAAACTACTTTATAAGTTGCTTCAGTGGAATTATTTCTTATTGCTGCTTGAAAGAATTGTCTTGGCTTTTGCTTTTCATCTTTTAATTTCTGCAACACAACCTTTTGTGCCTCTCCCTCTAATTTAAAATATTTGTGGTCCTTATGAGTTTTATAATGCCGAGGAGCATTGAATTTCTTTAATGTTGATATTGCAGTATCACAAAGCAAGCAAATCATCTTATCTTTAGGAGAAACAAGATAATATTGCAATTCCCAATCCTCATTAAAAAATCTGTTTTCTTCCTTCAGTGTTCTCTTGGTTTTCTTTGTCATGATGGGCTCTTAAGTAGTTAGAATTAAAAAATACTGTTGAGCTGTGCAACTATTCACAAATTCCACTTGCAACAGAAACACAGTGCACCATTGTCAAAAGCTGGTAACAGACTGGTGTACTCAACCCCTATAAACTTTCGCCAACCAGCCTCCTGCAGTAGTGGCACCAGTCAGGTGGGGGATGTTAAAACTAAATCATGTACATAGCAGCTGTCAATTTAGCCCTTATGGCTTACTAATATTCTAATTGTGCCAGTCAATATGAGAGGATTATTTCATTGAAACTTATTTTATTCTTTGGTATTTTAAATACTTTCATTGTAAAAACAAAATAAAAATATAAAAGATGAACAAAAATGTATTAATAAAAATAAAAGGATTTGTTCTATATAATTTCTATTCAGTCAAAAGGCCGCACTTAAGGACCTAGAAGGCCACTTGTGGCCTTGAGGCCGCAGGTTCCCCACCCCGGGCTTAAGTGATTTTTAACTGGGTTATTAAAAGGGTCTGTCATGGAAACAATACATTCTTGCTTGGGAATAAAGAACAATCAATAAATGGCACAAATACTAACATGAGAGTTGGGCAAATTGAGTGGTTCTGCAGTTACTTATAGAGATATCCAGAATTTGGGTGGGTTAATTAAAGAAATTAATTACATGAACATGGAACAGAAGGAGTTTTAAAAAGAATGACCTTTCCTACATACAATATAAAAGTTATTTTCCAACATGGAAAATATTACAAGGTACATGGTAGACGTTCAAACTACTTTCTGCTTTAAATCATAGTATCATGTGTATTAGGCTCTAAGAACTTCATACGAGGATATTAATGCAAAGGGGTAATCTCAGCTGCTATAGCAACATTGTCTACATTTGCAGTGAGTCGAAAAACACTTCTTGCTCTCACTAGACCAAAGGGAGCATCTTCATTGACCAAATTCCCACTGCATCCCCTTTTTTGAGTTATGGCAGAGGTTCCAGAAGACCACTATGAACAGTTCCTTAGGTGGGTAACAGAGCTGCATTAATTAACTTATTAAATTCATTCACTAGGAAGGGCCTGAGAATAAAGGGTCATAAGACAGGTGACTCTTACCCTAGGGGAAGACAGAGGTCTGAAAGAAGTCTGATGAAATGAGTGTTGTCAGGAAAGATAATTCAATTTGGGATGAATTCCTTTGAAAAAGAGAACAGTAGCTCTGTCCCTGCAGGAAAACCAATGACTATTAAAAGTGGACTGCTTTTCACGAATCCAAGTGTTTTAAATGACTTCTCCCAGCTGCACTTCCCTCTATACTTTACTAGATAGTATTGACCTTTTAACATTTTGTTCTAAAACATATTTTAGTTGGTACCATGAAAGAATTTAGTGGTGGATACCCTTATAATCTATAACTTTTGGGTTATTTATATTACCAAGTATAGTAATAACAAAAAGCAACAATGACACAACAAACACCAGTGTAATGTATACCATGTGCCCAAACTTATTTTAAACATTTTATTAAAAGTATATACAATGATGAAAAAGAATTAGGTGGATAGAACGCAAAAACTTTGAAACAAAAACTTCAAACACAATATAAGTTATGATTTGCTACCCCATAATTATATCTTTGAGCTTTATCACATTATAAATTAAATATACCTTTTATGTGTGATATATTTAAAAATTATATTTTTAAAAACTACTAAAATTTCAATAAGAAATCTGATCTTTTAGTTTTAAAATATTTTTTATTAATAAGAAAAAGGGTGGAAAACTATACACCAAGAGTAAAATAATGATTGTATAGTATTGATGGCAATTGATTTATTTCCTTTTCTCTATTTTTCAGATTTTCTATATATGGTCCTATACCTTTTACACTGAAATAAATGTGTTTATTTAAAACAAGCATTAACCCTCCTTTCAGTTCTGTGTGGCTGATGACAATCATTGACCCTATTTGTATAATTCTCTGATCAGAGATGAAATATTCTTCTTGGACTTCTATTTAGTGTGGCTGTGCTCATGCAACAATTTTATTTAAAACTCTTGTGCGTCTCCTTGAAAGTGGGATTCAAGAAAACAACAATCAGCATTAAAGTAGCTTTTCAATGTCTCCTTCAGAAAGTTTTGATGATGTTCAAAGAATGTGGAACTGAAAGAATTTCACTCAGACCCCAGAAACATAACTTCACAGAGCCTGCAGCCTAGGCCACATAAGGTAGGCTGAGAAGCACAGAATCTGTTATATTCAGTATCAGAGAGTTTATATTATAATTGGTATGACTGCTCCACAGGATGCAGCTAGGTTTAATGGATTTTTCTGGACAGCCAATGCTCTGATCTTATCAATAACAAGTTTCACACTACAGGTTTTTGGGTGTCCCTTTGATTTCTTTGAGAGTCAGTAAACATCATAGTTTTTCTATTGCAATTCTAAGACACAAGGCAGGAACTAGTCAAAGCAGTTTCTTGCTTGGATCTTATTAGCAAAAGGCAGTTGCCAGAGTAAACCGTTGTTTGTTTGTCTTTTTTGTTGAAGATGATAATGGTGCTTGAATCTCTGAAATACATAATTTCCTTCATACATGGTATATTTTTAAAAAATGGTTTTGTCCATGTACTGTTTTCATTGCCTTCTAAAAAATTCTAACTTGAAAAATCACTTAGAAATTGACCAGCATTTTGTCTTTGATCTTGACACTGACTTCTTTCAAAGTTTTACTTTGCCATTATAAAGAGATCTACCAAAAGCACCAATACCATATAAATATTTCTATAAATATATTATCATCTCCATGACATAGAGAGTAAATATATCCTTCATTAACTTAAGAGCTTAAATTAAAAAGTCACAAAAATGGCTGATGAAATGAATGATAGATTTATGCCATATTCTAACTTTCTAGACAAAACTTCCTAATTTTACTTTATTTATAATGTAATAAATATTCTTAGACCCAAATCTCTCCATTGGAAAAACTTATTTGGGAGCAAATAAAATCTAAATTGTATGCCAAAGAGAACAGACAACTAGCTTCATGGTTTGGGAGCAAGGTTCACAAATTGAAGATTTATTATTTAGATAAAAGGAACTTAGAGCATGTACTGTAATGGAGAAGTAGTACATTGGAGAGTCTGAAACCTCTATTAGGAAAAAGTACATTTTGTTTTATTAAATGACACTCATGGAAACTCAGGCAGAGAAAAGCAGGGTGATTATCTGGGAAACACATGAAAACATTGCTTTGTATTCAAACAAAGAACGGGTCTATTCAGGAGAATAATTCACTTCTAAATTAAGTTGCTGAAAAATTTTGCTGGCCTGGTTTGCCATGCAGTAAATTTTCTTTTCATAGAGAAGCATAAAAGACACCCAAATATTACCAGGAGAGGAGTGCTGGAGGTCATTTAACTTGCTTCCAGTCGACTTGGCTGAATATTAGGGTTGTTCCTTCCAGAACAGATGAAGACATCATTTAAACAGATAAATAGGACAACTCACAAGACCTTTGCTCTGGCATTCTTTTTGGGGTAGACATGGAGAAAGGAAGCAGAGAATTGCATTAACCATTGGGAGGAATGGAGAGAATCCAGTATTTCTTTTCCACCTTTGAAGTTCTATGTTTAGGGTGTATACCTAACCTAATAAGCACAATAATTGCAGGAACCTCTGAGTTAAGAATCAAAAGTCTTTCATAAAACCATGGCTCTCAAACCTCTTTTAACTCCATATATCATGATGCTGACTTAAGTGCTTATGGGAGAACATTAAAACAATAAAGGTATCTTCTTTGTTCCAAAGAAAATTTCAGGTGTTTATAGATACAAAACAATAGGGAAGCCATAACATTTGGAAATTTGCAAATAATTTTTGTTGAGTGTTTATCATACTCCAATCACTGTTCATTTAATTCTCACAACAACCTACTATTATTATAGCATCCAAGTGAATCCAGATTAGCAGGGTACTGAGTATGAGAATTACTAAAGAGACACAAAACAGCTCCTACACTGTATGTGTAGGCCAAGAAGAAATCTACTAAAATAATCATGAAAGGAAAATAGTTCAATGTTAAAGACTCAAACAAAATGAGTAAGTATGCCCAATGGTGAAAATAACCTGATGCCTGAATGTCTAGGCCAAAAATTGCCAGATCTCACATTCTACCTCAGCATTCTCTTGTTACCTCTCTGCAAAATTTCATCCTTCAAACTCAAAACTTCTAATCCTTGGATTCTGTGATCATGCTGATGCTCATCCCACTGATTTATTTTCCCCCATTCCCTCATTAACTCTCCTTCTCTCAGCTCGTAATCATAAAAAATCCCTAAGACTCAGTCCTCAGTCCTGCTCTCTTTATATGCTGTTATAAAACTCATGTATTCTCACAGATTGAACTATATTTCCTTTTGGGCAGTGATGCTCCACACAAACCATTCACACCCTCTTCCAAAGTGCAGACTCTTCTTGAGTGCATGGAATCTAGTTCATCATCTTCCAAAACCGGCTTCCCCACTTCATTTCTTTATAGCTGCCAACAGTATTATTATTACAAAGCAAAGGTCCCAACCTCAGAGTCATTGCTGCCTCTTGCCTCTATCTCATCTCTCCAGAGCAAGACACCAAAATCTTATCCTCTCTCCTTTTATAATATCTTTGGATTCTGTACCTGCCTTTCAACCCCATCACTTCCGCCCTAACCCAGCCTTTATTTCCTCATATTGGCATTATTATAACAATCTTTGAAATCGCCTTCTTGCCTTTCTCTTTAAAATATCTGCCACAATAGAAACCAATAAATCTAATTAAAACACCACTTTCGCCATGTCTCAATCCTTTCCGGTCCTTCCTTATCTCTAGGATAAGGTCTTTAGCCTGTTAAGTGTCTCCACAGTCTGGCTCCAAATTTCCTTTATCTCTTACTACTCCCCAACACGATTGTCTTCTGGAGCTCAACTGGCCTGCTGTGATACCATGGCCATGCCTATATTCCAGGGATTTCACCTCTACTGACCTTCAATAAGATTTAAATCAGCTTTGTCCTTAAACATATACCACCATGTATTATTATTTAACCTTTCATATATGCATACCAAGTATTCTCATCTAATTTTGGATTCCCTGTGGCTAAGAATGGGATTATGTATTTTTTTCCAGCACTCTATTGGAAACTCACTCAGCATTATGCACAAGCAAGGTATTTGAAAAATATTTGCTGAATGAACAAATGACCTACTGAGAAACATCCAGAAGTGTAAGCTCAGTGCATTCCAGAATACATTGTCATGGTAAAATGCCATTAGCCTCTGATTCTACCAACAGGCAGAAGCTTTTCTGTTTTACTAATTGCTAAATTACTTTTATGGGTCAAAAACTTCTCTCTTACTTTCCTGTGTGGCCAGTCACCACAGCCCACATAGAGAATACAGAACCCTTTTGAAAAAAAGAACAATCAAAGAACATTGACATTTGATATCCAGCCAATCTGTGTGTAGTTTATAACTGTTTTATGCTGTCCTGGGACAAAACCTTGGCAATGAGGCTCCCAGAAAGAATGTAAGCAGATAATGTAAACGAGGTCCAGTTCTGAAACATGACTTTGTCCGGTGCTCTTCTGGTTCATATTTCCCACTTGGGTTTCTAGTCATTTTGCCTCCTATAAATTACAATATGTAACTGCAACATCTGGTGAAATACAGGTTGAATGTTCCTTATCCAAAATGCCTGATACCAAAAGTGTTTTGGCTTTCAGATTTTTTCACATTTTGGCATATTTGCATATACATAATAAGAAATCTTGAGGATGGAACCCAAGTCTAAACATGAAATTCATTTATGTTTCATATATACCTTATACACATAGCCTGAAGGTAATTTTATACAATATTTTCAATAATTTTGCCACCTGTCACATGAGATCAGGTGTGGAATTGTTGTGGCAATCAACTTGTGGCATCATGTCAGCCCTCAATAAGTTTCGAATTTTGAAGCATTTTGGATTTTGGATTAAAAATGCTCAACCTTTATCAAAAATGACTTTCTTCCCCTGCCTTCTTTTGAAATTGGCTCTAAGAAGAACTTGTTTCAAAAACAAAAGGAAAAGCACCTTCTTATTATGCAGAATAGCTATTTAATTATTTCACTGGTCTCGGCTTATATTGGCATTGAAAGGAACATTGCTTAAAGAGAAAATATCAGTCAGCCAAGTTCTTCTGTTCTACTAATCGTTTTTATACACACTAGACTAGACAGCCAGTCAGCTGGATTGAAGGAGTGAAGTTATTGGAATATAATGGTGATAGTAAAACTTGAAGAAGTCCAAGTAAACACATCCAGGACCATGAGAGTTTTGTAAACTACAACTGGCGGGAGATCACACAGCTTGGCTTCACATGAATCTGAAATTTCTAAGACATTTTCCATTTTTTCCTCTTAGGGTTTGAAATCACCCCTGCTCATGCAAACCAGAAATAGACCTGGCTTTCTGACAAATCGTTGGTTAGTCACACTCTTTCAGGATTCCTAAAGAAAGGGAAGCAACAGAGAGCTATACTGCTATTTTGTATTAAATAAAACCAAAAGTTAAGGTTTTTTATTTTTATTTTTTGAGGGAGGGTGACAAGGAAGTAGAAAAGCAAAGCATTGGGAGGTGGAAAAGATATTTTTCAGTTCATCCAAGGACTGAAAAAAAAAACAGTATTGGTATAAATACAAAGTAGCCTTTAAACCAAATATAGCCCCGTTCCGCACACTGCTTTCCCTACATTGCCAAAATTTCCAATGGCAAGGGCAATGTAGGCAACAGTGGGGTTTCGAAAGCTATGCTCCCTTTTATTCCCCAATCTTCTGGAACAAGTGACTCCTCTTATAGCAGGCCTGCCCCAACTCAAGCAGTTGCAAAATCAGTGGTCGATGCCAACCTAAAAATTGGGCTTTGGGAGGAAGGAACACATTATGGCAGGGTAAGATAAGGGACTGAGCAAAGAAAATGTCATTACCAGTGATGCAGCTGGCACCTGAGGGACCAAGGACAGTCCAAGAGGAGGTGTGGAAAAAGAAACAGTGTGGAGAAACTTGTAGCTGTGCTCCCAGGTTTCTCCTAGATGCTCAGACAGAACGATTGTTCTACACCACGGAAGGGCTGTCTGGAAGGAGAAGCAAGAGGGAGACTGCGGTTCTGAAAAAGGAGAAGGAATCCCTTTCTTATGTTTTTTTCTTCTCATCTCAAGACTTATTAATATATTTGAATATTTCCTTTCTTAAAGCTTCAGAAGCAGTCACTGAGAATTCATTTATACGGGCGGGGGTGGGGGGAGAACTGTGCTCAGAGCTATTTTTTTAATAATAATTTTTTTAAAAACCTGAAAATTCCCCCTGCACCTCACACAGTACATTTGTTCTTCATCAGTGTCTCATTCTCTCGTTCTCTCCTCCATGCATTGTACTTGGTGGTGTATTTCAGCATATCAAATTTTTTAGGAAACAACGATACTTATAAAACGTACATCTAAACTTGAATAGCACATGTAAGTAGCTCAAAAAAAGTAAACTTAATGTTCCATTTCTTCCACATTATACTGCATAGTTATCTCTAAGGGTATATATTTACTTCTATTGATAAAAAGTAAGTGTCTGAAAATTTTTAATTGACTTAGAAGCATCAGGAGACATTTTCAGTGATGACTTTCAAAATATTTAAAATTAGGTCACATTTTTCTTAGTTTTGCTCCAGATAGTTTTCTTAAATTCATTAATATTTTTTATTGAATCCATATGAACAGTATTAACTTATTTGATTAAAAAAAAACAGAAGAAAACAGACTTTTCCCTTAGCTTAATGTTTTGGAAAAAATGCATTAAACTACTTTGGTAAAGGTTATGAGATGTGCCTTAATTTGATGTTTTTGTTCATGTAATTGCAACTTCATATATCAGAATACTATGTCACAAGACATGCCCCAGTGACCAGTTTGTTCTGTTCCTTATATAAGAGCTGAGAGCCAAATGGGGGAGGGGAAGTCTGTAACTTCATGGTTATAGATTTTCAAAGTACAAAATTCAGGGGATTAGTCTTACTAGCAGAAAATCAAAGAATAGTCATCTATTCTACAAATATTTTTTTACACTTTAGAAAAAGTCATTGCCTAGAAGATATAACAGACCTGGCCCTTTTAATCTTCTAAGGTCCTCTAGTCATTTGCTATTTAAAAGTTGTGACTCATACATCCGTCATTCATCCTGATCAAGAAAAAGAGAAAATGAGGCAGAACGGAAGCAATTTCCTGAGGAACACTGATGAAGAAAATCCATAATCTATGTGGCCAGCTTCAATTGCCCCCCACTCCCTTGAGCAATTCTTATAAACAGCCCCATTCTCTCCCTTCTCCTGCACACAATGCCATAGCTTCCCCAAAGGCCCCATCCCTGCCATCTTCCCTCAACTGATGTCAATATCCTACTCACAAGGAAAACGGAGATTACTAGATACGAATTCTCTCCACATCCCCATCTACCTACAAAATAGTCTGTCTCCAAACCCAACGCTGCTTCCTTCCCATATCCTCTGAGATTAGCCCCATCCAGTACGTCATCGTCCCTCATGTATACTAATGTGAAGAAAAGATTAAAAACTCTGTCTCTAAATCATTATAATATTTCCAAAAGAGTCTATATGCCCAAGGCCTCAGGTTTCTTGCCCATTACTCTTCACTACAGTATGGTTTTTGCCCCTGTCACGATTAAAATTCTCACAAAAGGTCACGATGGCCTCCGAGTTGCTGAATCCAATGCATATTTTTCCATCTTTGTCTCTCCTGTCTTCTCTAAAACTTTTTTATTACAATCAACTTCTCCCTCTCTTCTTTTTTGATTTACATAGCAACCACCTCTGGGTTTTCCTTCTCCTTCTCTGATCACTCTTTCTCTAATCACCTTCACATGCTTCTCTCTCTATACCTCCACCTTTAAAAAGAGTTCTGAAGGCGGGCCCATGCACCCTTAGAGAATCCATAGCTTTGGTGTTCATATGCACATGAACATTTTTCTGGGGAAAGCAGACTCTAGCTTTCATCCCGTTCTTAAAGGAGTCTATGACTCAACAAAAAGTTTAAAACCATTGCCTTAAGTATTGATGTTCCTAAGAAAAAGTTACTGATCTGCTCTTGTTTCTGTTCTCTTCTTGGGGGTATCTCATGTACTTCCATGACTTCAGTTTACACCTACATTTCAGTGGCCTCCAGTTTTTGTCTCACCTTCTTCACCTTCTGAGCCCTAGATTCATATAGATTCATTTTGTCTACCAGACATCTCCCCTTGGACTTAACATGTGTGAACCAAACTTATTATCTTCCCAATGATTTGTTCACTTGCATTTCTTAAGATAGCATGATATACCTATTACCCAAGATATAAACTTAGTGGTCTTTCTAGACTCCTAACTTCCCTCTTACCAACCTCCACAAACTCTCATTGATTTCTCAAATTTATTCCCTTCTTTTCCTTCCCATTGTTACTACCCAAATTCAGACACTTCTTACCCATGACCCTGCAATTGTGCCATAACACAGCTGTCCCCAACCTTTTTGGCACCAGGGACCAGTTTCATGGAAGACAATTTTTCCATGGACAGGGAGTAGGGGGGTGGCGGAGCTCAGGTGGTGATGCCAGCGATGGGGAGCGGCTGTAAATACAGATGAAGCTTCGCTCCCTTGCCTGCCACTCACTACATGGCCTCCCATACCTCCCCCCCACCATTCCTAAGTTTCATGGAAGACAATTTTTCCATGGGGGTGGGGGGGGGGTGATGGAGCTCTGCAGCCCAGTCCCTAACATGCCATGGATCCGTACCGGCCTACAGCCCAGGGGTTGGGTACTGCAGCCCTAACATATCTCCCTAATAACTCATGCCCTCCAGATTTATCCCCTCCAATCTACACTATCATCCAGTTTTTCTTCCTAAATGCCAACTGGACCACATCACTGCTCCCATTTAAAACCCTCAATGGTTTCTTATCACAAGGAAGACTTTGGCTTCAGCTTTATATCTAGCTCTGCCCACCAGCCTATTCCCCAACATCCTGACTCACAAGTCGTTGATCCAGCCATAACAAGCCTTAAGTCCACTGAACCGCCATGCTCTGTCATGAGTCCTGCTCCCTACTCTATGCCTGGAATGCCTACTCTCTGCCTTCATCCACCAAGCAAACTTGCCTTGACTTGCCTCTTCATGCTTGGATGAAATGTCACCTCTTTGGTAAAACTGTCCCTGCTACAGATTCTTCTTTCCTGATCCCTTTCCCTTATCTTAACTATTGTATTTACAGTAAAAATCTATTTAGTTTTCTCCCCCCATTAGACTCTCCTCTATGGAAGGGACTTTGTCTATTCTCATTTGAATACCCACTGACTAATACAATTTTTGTGGTTCAAAATTTTGAGTCAAATTAGTCATACTAAAAAAAAATAGGTAAATCACTTTTTATCATGTCCATTCCAAGTAATGAAATTGCTGACTTTAAGTGAAACAAAAGCTCAAATACACTTGCAAAACCTTGACTGAGAGAGGTAGACATTAGGATCCCAGTCACAGGTCAGCGGGAAATGGGAAATAATGGGCCAAGCAGGGAAACTAAGCTAGTCCTGAGCTGCCTCTCCAAGCAAGAGAACTAAAAGTCCAGATAACAATGCCCTTGAGGCTGGGGAGAACCTGAGTTAAATCTAGAGTCAGACCAACCTGGCTTGAATTCTAATTTTGCTACCTACTAGCCGGCTTTGGGCACAGGCTTAGCCTCTCAGTCATGCAATGCACATGTACTGAGCATGCCAGGCACTAGGCATTTTCTGTGCCTGAGATGCCAAGATGAGTAAAAACAGACCTCATCTTTGTCCTTATAGAGCTTGCAGGCTGGAAGGGAGTTGGTCAGATAATTAAAATTAAATAATCAAGTAATTTAAAAGTTAAGACTGTGATAAAAGGCTTCCGAGAGGTGTGTGGTGCTTTGAGAATGTGGACTTTGATTTATTTGGGGGGTCAGGAATGGCTTGCCTGAGAAAGGAAGGCAGAATTGAGATCTGTTTAATAAACAGAGGTTAAGCAGGTAAAGGACGGGCTTTTTCCTCAGCTTTTTCAGCAGAGGAAAGATCAGATGCATAAGCTCTGGCAGGACTTTGGCAAGTCTGAGGAGCCCAAAGAGGCCAACATCTACTTTATAGTGTTGTTGCAAGGATTAAAATTAATAATGTGTGTAAAGTAGGTAGCAAAGGTTGGCACGTTGTAAGCATCCAACGCATGCTAGTTACTATACATAGGATTGATACGAAGTCCCTTATTGGTGGGGTCCCTAGATAGTGGCAGTACCCACAGGTAGAGAGGAGCACCCTGGCAATTACTGGGTTCTGGGTGCTGGCAGGGGGTTCTCTGTAGTCCTGGAGGGCATCAGCCATGTGCTGCGGGTATAGGGAGTAGGGTTCAGAATGAAAGCAGGAGCTCTGAAAATAGTCTAAAACAATCTTTTCCTTTTCTGCTTGTCACAGATGTGGGTTTCCAGTTCAAGTGAGCATGTGTAGGCAAAATTGGAATTTTCTTTAGCTTTAAAAAATTAAAAACGTCTCATCAAATTATTAATTTACAGGAAATTTAGAAAATAGAAGAACAAGTTATATTATACCACAAAGATGTAATCCGCAAAATCCAGGCTATAGGAAATGCTATAGGGCAAACACCCAGTTTTGTCAACAAAAATTTGAAGGAAGGAAAAAAGGAGAGAAATGGAGGGGAAATACCTTAAAAGTGAACGAAAAGACGTGTCAATCAATCACAATGTATGGACCTTATTTGGATTCTTATGCAAACAAACCTTTAAAGATGTATGACATTTATGATAGAAATTTGCAGTTGTACTAATTTGCAGTCCCATCAATAGTGTATAAGTGTTCCTTTCTCTCTCCATCCACACCAGCATCTATTGTTTTTGGACTTTTTAATGTAAGCCATTCTAACTGGGGTAAGGTGATATCTCATTGTGATTTTAATTTGCATTTCCCTGACGATTAGTGATATTGAACATTTTTTCATATGTTTATTGACCATTTGTCTATCTTCTAGTGAAAAGCTTCTGTTCATGCTTTTTGCCCACTTTTTAATGGGGTTGTTTGTTTTTTTCTTGCTGATTTGCTTGAGTTCTTTGTAGACTCTGCTTATTAGCCCTTTATTGGATGTACAGCTTGCAAATATTTTTTCCTATCCTATAGGCTGTTTATTTACAAGTTTTATAACACTCATATTCACCTACCTGTATCGATATAGAAACTTTTCTAATGACAAGGACAACAACAAATCGTATGTTTTTTTTAAAAAAAGTATTGGTTTAAGTCAGTAGTATTTATTGCCCACATCGTCTGGTACAGTATTAGGCAAGGTGACAGCTACTGAAGTCTTAGCCCCTATCTTTGAGAAACTCTGATAATAATACAATTTACCTGAACCTACCTTATAAACTAAGAGTATCTGCTTCTGTTTAAATTAAATCCAGTATCATACAACCAGTTTCCTGTATTACAATTTGAATAGAGGTAAATCACATGCCAGATAAAATGTTACCATGGCTAAATTATACTGTGCTTATATTTCCACAAGCAGGTTTGATTTTCACAGATCTTGCCTTCTACCCTTGAAATTAATTTCAGGCAACAGCTCTGATCATGGTTTTAAAGTCAATTAATTCTAATTAATTAATAACAAAAACTTTTCCAAATTGAGACATAAACAGGAGAATAAGTGATTATATCCGGCTGGTCTTTCTCGTTCATTTCTTCTTTCATTCACTCAGGAAATATTTGCTGAGCACTTTCAATGCGCCACGCACTGCTCCACGTGGGAGGGATGCAGCAACGTACAAAGGAGGTAAAACAGTCCTGGCCTCAATGAGCTGACTGCCCATACAGTGAAGAGGAGACACATCGTTTTTTTACAAAAATGTTTAAATGGACATATAATAGGTCAAGTAATGATAAGTGCTATATGGAAAAATAAAGCAGAGGAAGATGATAGAGAATAAGAATATGCATGGTGGGGGGTTCCTATGTCAGAAAGGACAGACAGTCAAGGCTGCTTGGATGGGATGACATTTTCCTAGAGACTGGAATAAAGTGAGAGAGCAAGCTGTGTGGCCATCTGGGGAAGAGCACCCCAGCAGAGGGGATAGTTAGTGCCAAGTCCCTCAGGTGGGAGCACACCTGCCACATTCAGAAAACAGCTAGGAGGCCAGTGTGGCTGTACCAGAGTGGGAAAGGGGGCCATGCTTATGAGCATAGGGGGGCTGGAGGGGTGAGGTGGGGGGGGATTGCCTCATCACAGGCAAAGCAGTCAGATGACCCCAGTGTAGGAACCTGGGAAGTACCCATAACAAGATCAGTTCTAAACATCCTCTGGGGCCAGAGGAAACCCTGTAGGTGACATCAACTCTTGTCTGCCTCTTACCTCTTGTCTCTCTTTTCCATGCCCCACACCCTGCAAGAGCCAGAGGGGGCCTGGTGAGAAGAGTCACATGTTGCCTCGCAGGCTACAGCTAAGGAAGGAGAGACTCTTAACTTTGAATGAAGGTCGGAATTTTAACTACTACACAGAAGTGGACGTTTTAATTACTGAAATGAGAACAATCTTAACACTAAAGTAATCAGAGGATATTTTATTATCGTGGGCTGACTACAAAAATTCCAGAATCTGCCTGAGGATTCATCCAAAAACCCAGGGAGAAAATAGCTCACACAGTGGGTTTGCAGGGCTGCCGTGAGAAAGCGTAAAGATCGCTCTATGTGATAATAAATGATGGCATTTTGCGTATTTTGGTGTAATAATTTTAAGCCCTTAGATCCTTTTATAAGGATTTTAAAAGATAAGAGGGACAGCAGATTTGCCATTTGTAATGTTAGCCAACCTAACTGTCTTTCTTTTTTGCCCACTTAAAATATGCCAGAACATTAGGACAAACCAGAACCCTCCTTTATTACTTTTTACTTGTTGTATTAAGTTACATATTTGCTTTTTCATTTCTAAGAACTATTTTCTGTAAATTCTTTAGTACTTGCAATTCTTGTTCCTAGATGTATACCTATCTAATGATAATCACTTGCTTCTAAAAGCACAGTAAATGACAGTACTTTACAGTCAAAATAAATGGTTATAAGGCAAATGTGAACAGACACTATAGTTAGTCAAGCTGACTCATTAAAAAAAAAGACACATTAAAGTTGAATCAACTGTCATCTTTTAGTGATGACTGTTGATCCAATGTGATGAAACAAAGTTCCAGCACATGGATAGGTTGATTCAGCTCCCGGATGGTCTGGAACATCGTTAACTCATACAGACTGATTCTGGCCCCAGTTCAAACTTCTAAGTCTTTGTTCTTGGGGCTCAGAGGATGGCTTTGAAGTTCAGGATAAAGCTCTTCTAACACACCATTACCAAGGAATAACCTTTTGATTATGATCTCATGAAAGTATAATCAATAACTTACATAAGTTAAAACCATGGCAAACAGTGACGGTCCTGTAATTGGACCTTTATGAATTCCATATGTTACAATCTCTGCATTAGCTAGCAGTCCTGCATAATACATATATTTCTTCCCCAAACATAGCCGCTGAAGTTTCTTAAAAGGCTATGAAACTTTTCACAGCTACTGTCAGCCTTGAACTCTTCAGACCCCTAAGCTTGGGTGTGGGTACCCCAAGGGCAGGATTTTTGGAAAGCTTAAAAGGATAAATATATCCCCCAAATCCAATAGACACTCATTTGTGTAAAGCAGTTTAATTAAAGCCAGTTAACTTTTTACATAATTGCATGGCTTGTGTGCTTTAAAAAATATAGCGGGGGAGGGGTGTGGAATAAGACTTTTCCAACAAATCATTGTTAAAACATATTCATTTAGCAAAGACATGCTCTCATGTGAAGTTCTCAAATGACTGGGACCTGGCTAGGATGCCATTGTGTCATTATCTACATCATCTGAGATTTACATTTACTTTCTCTCTCTCTCTCTCTATCTCGTTAAACTAAATTATATTATTAGCAAATTAGAAATGTGGGTGTTTTGTGTAGCTTAATTGCCTTCACTTTGGGAAGAAGGGCAGTAAGCGTGACAGAAATTTGGGAAGAAAAGTCCCTAACCCGGGGCCACAGGAGGGAAAAAACAAAACCAACAGTTTTCTGATGTAAGGGGACAAAGTCTGAATTGAAGTCTTAATGACAGAATAAAAGATATCCAAGGAAAGATTAGTCCCATCTTTTTGGACTAAACATCAGATCTTTAAAGAGAGATGAGTATATAAAGCCAAATGTAATAAATAAAGATGGGACACATCAAAGAAGTTATTTTTGCATCTTGGCTCCTTCCCTCACAAGAACTATTACTACTCCTCCAACCCCCAGTGTCACCTTAGTCAGTTTTGTTACCTGGTACCATGGATTTTTTTTCCTTTTGAAACATATTTGAAAATTGCCAAAACTAATTTCCAGCGAATTTATTTATATATCCATTTCTAGTTTCCTTAGTTCAAAAGAGCACTGCTAAAGTGATCTTTGTGACTCCAGCGCCACTATATAGAATTTCTCCACTTGTAAATATGTTAGTAGCTTTTAAAATAAAATTAGAATCACTGACTCACAGTGCATTCATTGTCCTCATCTGCATCAAAAATCTGATATTTGGCCCCATATCTCCTCTATTTGATTATAATTCCTAAAGGCAGAGACTATAACTATTTATCAATCTATTTCCAATGGTCCAGTTTATTTTATGAAAGTAATTTCAAATGTCTTACACACAAAAAAAAAGGATGATCAGAGAAGACCAGTAACACCAAAAGGGAGAAGGATTTGGCTTTTGAATATTAAAGGAAATATCAGTTTTTAAAGAAAATACCAGTTAGCTTGTTAGGGTCCCCAGTTGTAACAGAGGGTAACAGGCCACATAAAGAAGAAAAGAAAAGAAAAGATCGACAGAAAAACTGGATGTACCCAAATCAGCAAGGCTGATATGATCTGATTCATGATTTCTATGAATGTATGGAAACTAAAAGCTCTGAAAACTTTAATTCGCCTTTTTAATTCACCTCTTTTATTCACCTGTTTTTGGAAAAATAAAAAAGGATGGCTCTGGAAATCATAGACCAGTCAGCATCAATATCTGTTTTCATGGCTCTTTTAATACCTAGAAGAACAACCTAGACATCAACATACAGTCACAAGAAGCAAACAGTGTCAGACTATCCTCCCTCAAAAGAGAGGACAGAAAACAGCGGAGAGACCCACCTCTATTTCAGAATTGATATTGATCCCTTCCTACATGGCATACTTACTAACAAAATGGGAAATCTAGCCTTTACCATTCTATGGGATGGCTTTGTGGGATGGCTGAACGATAGATATAAGAACCAAACCCAAAGCATAAACCTATGTCAGCCCAGTGTACATACTGGGTGGTGCTCCCTTCAGATTAGTCTTGAAAACCCATCTATTAGATATTCTTATTAGTGACTTTGACAAACAGATATGAAGATGCTCACATTGTCTACTTCTTTTTTCTACTTTCCCACTCCCAGGCCTTATCATGTGTTCATTCTATTCTGTTACTCTTCCTGGTCCCTTCAAAATCACTTTGTTTCAAAATATCAAATCCTTCCCCCACAGTCATTTCTAAATTATCTCCCTACCAGAGATTAAATCTTTCCACAGCCTTTTTTATAATCTTCTGTCCACCTTTTTTACAACTACCTTGGCATTATCTCTTATGCATTTATGTCTTTAGTGTCTTCCGTCAATTTTCTTTGGTTGTGTCATATCCCTTTGGGTGACAGTGTTAGAGAAAATTAAAGTTTAAAAAGTCCTAGTATCAGCTGGTGTAGGGGCTTGTGCCTGTAGTCCCAGCTACTCAGGAGGCTGAGGCGGGAGGACCACTTGGACCCAGGGGTTGGAGGCTATAGTGCGCCACAATGGTGTCTGTGACTAACCACTGCACTCCAGCTTGGGCAGCATACTAAGACTCCATCTTTTAAAAAAAAATGTTTTTAATATCATAAAGGGAAAATATGTTTACTAAATGGAATAAGGAAGGAGGAAGGAAGGAGTTGTAATTCTAGGATTTGTGGGTTCTAGGAAAAAGAATGTATTGCCAAGAAAGAGCCAAAGTTCTAAAACAAATTAAGAGAAGGACAACAGAACACAAGGGTTAGTACACGTTGTGCTAAAAAACATAATGTCTTTCCTCCTCCATAGGCAGTGGATAAAAGACAAAGCCAGTCTATGAACACAGGCTTTTAGAAACAGGTTAACAAAGGGTCAGGCCAACTTTTCAAAGTCGTGGAAAAACAGTGCTATTTTTAAACATATATATTACCTGACTGTTAAACACTTTTCAACTCTGTTTGAAATATCTGTATCTGTAGTTCCTTTTGATGCTGTTGGAATTTCCATAATAAGGGATCTCAGAGAGCTTTGTAAACAGGCCAGTCTTCACAAAGCCCCTCTAAGGTAAAACAGCAAATCATGACATTTTAGAGCTGGAAAAATTCTAGGAGATCACATGGGGAAGCTAACGACCAGGGAGGTTAGGTTACATTTCCAGAGCCCACCCAGTAAGGACTGGCCCAGCACACTTTCCATGACACTGTTCTGCCTCCCTACCAGCCATGTCCACTATGCCATGGTTAAATACCTACCACGTCCTGGGCATTGGCTGGGAGAAATGTGTCATGGCCAGAACCAAGTAACCCAGTGGTGCCTGTAACCAGCCCACCCAGCTATTGCCTCAGTATTGAACTTTAAAGTCTACATGCGTGTGTTTATTGGACTAGATAACACAAAAACAGATCAACGGACTTCCCCATACTCCATTAGAGAGAAAAACTGTAGGCAATTTTTTCCTTCCACATTTTATGGGACTATTGAATTGTAACATAGTGATGTTGCACCCTAAGACTGAAACACAGTGAAAAGCTCTGCTCTGATTGTCAGAAAACGTGTGCTCTTTTGCCAGCTCTGTTGCTAACTCTCTCTGGGATTCTCAGAAGTTGGTCATCATCTCTGGTCCTCAGTTTCCTCATCTGAAAAATAAGGTGGTTGAACTAATCTTTACGATTCTTTCCCTTCTAAAGAGTTTATAATTCTAAGGAAGCCCTTGACAAATTCTTCCAAAGTTTAACACAGAGTTCTGAGCATTTGGGAAGAATATAGTTCATTCTGCATACATATCTAGGAAAAGAACTGATGGGCTCGGTAAAGAGTTCTGAAAGTCTTAGCATATTAGTTCTGAGCTTTTAGTCATCTAAGATCTAATGAGCAATCTCAGAAACACATGCAACCTGGAAATTCAGTGCACAAATATCTCTGGAGACGTACTTTTGCCTTTATCAATTCCTAATGTTTTCAAATTGCATAAATATATTTTGATATGCAATTTATGAAATTATTTAGAGTGAGCCAATGAGATGGTTGAGATTGATTTCCCTCCATCAGACCAGCCCATTTCCCTCCTGTTTGCTGCATGTTCACTACAGGAGATTTTGCTCAGAGAAGCCACGTGATGGCTCCTGCCTTTGAAGTGGCTGCAGAAGATGCTTTGTGGCAGAGAAGCCAGCAGTTTATAAACAATAATTTGTGTCTACCTACTGGGCTTCCCCCTCTTCCACCCTGCTGCCCCAAACTGTTTTATTCCACGGAGAGCAAATTCAGCTTAAGTTAACAGACACTTCAAAGCCTAAAATACAGAGTATTTGCTCAGATATCAAGACTGCTGGTTCAAGTGAAACCAGCTCTTTGGCTGCCTGAATACTTTCTCTAAAGACTCTCCTACATCTACTTTTTCCTCTTCTTCCACTTATACATACAGCTCTGGGAGCTCTGACTAGCAAATTAACTTGTTTTTTTTTTCTTTTATGAACACCTATAAAAGTATATATTTATTTGCTTAGAGTTTTCTCATTTGGATGAAATGTAGCAAATACATCATTCTTCCTCTTAGAAAGTGCTATGTTCCAGCCACTGATAACAGTAACTCTCTAAACTATGACGTTGATCTACTTGCTAATCCCACTTGCCTTGTCCTTACGAAAGTTGAGGAAATAACTCCCCTGAGTGTTGGGAGAATAAATTACTTAATATATAAAAATTTTTAGAAAGAATATATATATGAAAATAAGTGTTCCAATCACTGTTATTTCAAAATATTTATGGATAAGGGCATCTGTACATGCATGTGAAGCATGCAGAGAAACCCATACAAATGTTTATTTACTCATATTCATTTAACATTAGTAGAAAAATGTGCTTCTTTGCTATGTTCAAAAGAAATTGGCTGTTTTATTCTTTAGAAATCACCCACTAGTTTTACATTTTTAGACTAGAAGTATGATTTATAATGTGGTATCTATTTGATGAGTCCCGTGTTCACAATCAATAGTTATACCTGCGCAAAGCCTCTTATCTTTAAGGGACCTTAACAGCCTGGTAGGCAAGGGAGGAGAGTCACTCACCTACCACTCACTGATCCCCCACTGCCCCCTACAGTATGAAATTCCCTCTGAGATAAACTTGTCATAACGGAACAAAAATGCGGGCACAAATCAATAGTTATCAGTACCACTTGGAAAGCTTCATTTGAAGGATTTTTTAAAAGCCACAAAAGAACACTAAAAAAGACATTCTTGTATAATTCTGCCGGAAGTATGGAGCAGCCATTACAAGTCATTCAGCAATAACGCATGTGCCAAGAGCCTGTACAGTGATCGGCATTTTGACAGGAGTTCCACTAAGGAAGTAGTGCTAATGTGGAAAAAGGCTTACACATCAAGTTGCTCTTCACAGTGTTATTTCTAATGGTGAAAAATTAGACATAATCTAAATAGGAGAATGTTTAAATAAACTACAGAATATTATGTGGCCATTAAAAAATTGTGTTTACAGAGTATGTAGTAACATGGGAAACTGTCCTACTGTCCTTAAGCAAACAACAAACTGAAAAAGGACATAAATTGTTACTTCAATTAAAAAAAAAACACTAGATGGAAAACTCCTCAAATGTTAACATTTTCTTAGGTAGGTTAACTGTACATGACTTCCCCTCTCCCAATCTTCTTTTTCCTTTTCTGTATTTTCCAAAAATTTTTAGAGGGTGTACTAGTTTATGATGGAAAAAAGTAATGAACTTAAAATAAAACGCTGTCAAGATTCATAAAAATAGTTATATCCAGGAAATGAAGTACCACAAACTCTAATGAAGTCCAGTTTATGTTCCTGGTGAGTAATGGGTTTTGCAAGTCATAATTATTGCAAAGACAACTAGCAATGTAAAAACTTCAATTTGTAACAGAGAGACAAAAATCTCAGAGCTGATTCCTCAGTTCTTTGTAAAGAGTCACTTCAGGAATAAATGTTACGGATATCTAGAAAGGAACTACCATTTGGGGAAGTTCTTTTTTTTTTTTTTTTTTTATAATTTATTTTTTTAATTTCATACTCACCATTTGGGGAAGTTCTTAAAGGGTAAATGTTAGTAATGCAGCTGTCCTGTCTACCTGCCTCAGAGTTTAACTCCTAAAGTCAGTTTATTAGTCAAACTGAATGCACTGAAACCAAGCCAATAGAGAAACCAGATAAAAGTTGCCTAAAATAGATTTTAGTAGATTTTATTAACATTATTCAGGCAAACAGTACTTTGAAAAGTTAATTCTGCTCAAAGTGTGTTTTACTTTTGTTACAAGTAACCATATGTCCAAGCTGTTTTTCTTACTGTGATTTGAATTCAAACACAAAACTAAGAACAATGCAGAAATTATAATGACTAATAAATCACAGACATTTTAAAACTGGAAGGAAAAAAACCCCTCTTATTTTACAGATGAGAAAGAAAGTGAAATACTTGTCTGAGGTCCCAGATAGCTCGTGTGGGACCTGGGCTGGAAGCCAGGTCTCCCGAGGTCAGCTCAGTGTGACACTCTGAGTTCAGAGAGTAGGACACCATTCACTTATAGAGGAATTTGGGCATCTTGCCAGCATACTCCCCAGCTTGGGATCTGGCGGACTGTCTTTCTTTGGCCTCATGACTCCCACCTAGCACTAACAGCTCATTAATACAAAGGGAAGAAAAGACCCTATTTTTTCAGCGTCTACTGTGTGTCAAGTACTTTGTACACATTATGCAACTGCATCTTGCTGCCATTGAAAAAGTAAATCAATTATTTCCTTTTAGTACTTGAAGAAACTGAGGCCCCAAGAATTTAAACTGATCAAGATTTAGCCTGTGCTGCCTGTCTTTGATAGTAACTTCTCCCACAAGTGGGCAGTTAAGACATGGTGTATAAGTCAGGGTTCTCCAGAGAAACATTATAGAACCAATAGGAGATATATTCAAAGAGATTTATTATAAGGAATTGGCTCACACAATTATAGAGGCTGACAAGTCTTAAGATCTGCAGTTGCCAAGCTAGAGTCCCAAGAAAGCCCATGGTATAGTTCCAGTCTGAATGCCCGCAGACTTAAGATGCAGGAAAATCCAGTGACTCTGTTCAAAGACAGTCAGACAGGAGGAGTTCCCTCTCCTCAGAGGAGGGTCACCCTTTTTGTTCTATTCAGGCCCTCAACTGATTGTTTGAGGCCCACCTACATTAGGGAGGGTAATCTGCTGTACTCAGTACTCAGAGATTCAATCACCTCTCTTACCTGGCAGTGTTTGATATTGGGGGGATAACTTTCTGCAATCAAGTAAATACCATTCTAGAAAAGCCTTTGGTATGCAGAGTTTCTCAAGGAATTGATGGCAAAATATCTCTGAAATATTGAGTACAGAAACAGATGAAGGGTTATTATTTTTATGCTTATTATGTAATGGAATGGAAATCCACTTATATTTTCCACTCAAAATGTTTCTTTATAATTCAAATAACATTTATTGAATGGGCCATTGTTTATTTTTATTGAAAGGCAAAAGCATTTATATAAAATCACAAACACACAAATCTTTTGTGTATTATAGAAGAATGCACAACTATTAAAGATCAGGTTTGAATTATTTTACTTTTGGCTAAGGGCCACTCACTGCAAATTATCAGTTATTCCTCATATTTAGTTATCTGAAGTTTCATTAATGCATGGTTTTTCCCAGTTTCTGGGAGGACTGAATGAATTTAATGAGACCACATAAATGAAAGCATGTTTTAAACTATTAAGTGCACTATAAATGAAAAGTATTGTTGCTATTAGCAGAATGATAGAACAATCTCTTACCTCAATTCAGGAGAGCTGTACCAATTTACTCTCCATCCCTCAGTTTATGAGTGAATGCTTCCTCAAACCCCGGACAATATAGGACATGCAATGATAACTCTCTAAACTCAAGCCTGCAGCTATCCAAGAAACCAGATAAGCTTAATACTCAAACTCTGGGAATTCAAGACATTCAGCCAGTCTGGAGCCAAGCGGATTTTGTATTAATTTCATCTGGCTTCTGAACTAGATCTTGACTCAGATGATTTGAAATTTGCCTTGTAAGGAAGGACTCTCCAAATGAAACTGCCTTAAAAATTGATTTGGAGAGACAGGTGGCCTATCCTTGTATAATATAGAGATGAAATAATATATGCATTTATACACGTACCTTGGCATCTGACTGCCAGGGTTCCAATCCAGGCTCTGCAGGTGAGTAAGGTGTGACCTTGGCAGTTACATAATCTCTCTGTGCCTCAGTCTTCTCATATGTTCAATGGAGATTAAAATATGAGCCTTCAGCTCATAGAATTGGTCCAAGTATTAAATGAGATAATCTATGTAAATTACTTAGAAGAGCTGCTGGCACATAGCAAATGCCCAATAAATGTCACTTGTTATTAGGTTAAATCACATAAAATTCAATCATTTTGACCTGCCAAAAAGACAATTTCAAGCAAGTCCACCTAATATTTACCAAGGCCATGATATTTTAACCTCCTCTAAAAAGGTAAATTCTTGTTCAGGGTCTTTATTTAAACTACTGCTTCACAGCACACAGAGGGATATATAAATGATACACATGAAGAGTCAGGAAAATCTTGATTTCAAAGAGTTCAATTGCAATTCATCATGGATTCTGTTGTCAGATCACTTGAGTATAAATCCTGGCTCCACTACCTACTAGCTGTGTGACCTCTGGCAAGTTATTTAACCTTTTTGTGACTCAGTTGCCATTTTTGTAAAATGAGAGTATTGGTAATGCTTATCTCATAAGGTTGTTGCGGGAATTAGATGATGACGAAAAGTGATTAGCACAATGACGGGCACATAAAAAACACTAAATAAGCGTGAGCTATTTTCCTCTATTTTCTTTTCCTCCTCCTCCTCCTTTCTCTTCTTCTTCTGCTCAATCCCTTCTTCTTCTTTAGTTTATTACACAAGGTTCATAGACCAAAAAGATGATTTTTAAATTCTATAAGTTAATCTCCAATTCTAGCGATGAATTCTTTTCTCATCAGAGTATAAAGAGTAAAGTACCAGTAAATTACTCCTGTGATAATTTTATACTTATTTTTGGTTTTTTGGCTTTTTAAGAAAGGGTCTTGCTCTATTGCCCAGGCTGGAGTACAGTGGCATCATCCTAGCTCACTGCAACCTCAAACTCCTGGGCCCAAGTGATCCTCCTGCCTCAGCCTCCCCAGTAGCTGGGACTACAGGTGTGTGTCACCACACCCAGCTCATTTTTTTTAAATCTGTCATAGAGATGGGTCTTGCTATGTTGCTCAGGCTAATCTTGAACTCCTGGACTCAAGTGATCCTCCCTCCTCAGCATCCTAAAGTGCTAGGAATACAGGTGTGAGCCACTGCTCCTGGCCGATACTTTCGATAAGTATTTAGGAGTCAAGGTTGAAGAAATGCAAAGCTGCTTATATGAAATACCTGAAGGAACTGGGGATGTTTGGCATAGAGAAAACACAATCTGAAGGGGATGGGAGCTGGCCTCAAATGCCTATGGTTTCTAATGAGAAAAGGGTTAAAATATACTCCTACTGGCTCCAGAGGCCAAGGAGAGGACCAACGCCAGGAATTATCTATGTGACCAGGCATCCCAATGGGGCCTTAACTGGAATTTGAGGTTCAACTGTGTTACTGATGGTCTGTGACATGTGTAGGATTCAGGGGACCTGCTAACAGGGAGTTTGTTTATGCAGTTGCCTGGGAAATAAGGGGGGGGGGACACACAGAGGTGCATATTTGTTCTGGAAGATTCTAAAGCCTGGCCCTAAGGACCAGGCCTGATTTCTATGGGGACATGGGTTGCAGGAACTTAATTTAATGTTGGTGTCCTCAGTTGAGATCAGGATATTAAGCCATGTTGCTTGTGTTAGTCCATTTTGTGTTGCTATAACAGAATACCTGAGGCTGGGTACTTTATAAAGAAACGAGGTTCGTTTAGCTCATGATTCTGGTAGCTGGAAAGTGCAAGAGCATAGCGTGGAATCTGCTCAGCTTCTGGTGAGGGCCTTGCACATGTCATAACATGGAGAAGCAGAAAGGCAAGCAGGCATGTGCAGAGTAAGGGGACCAAGAAGCCGACCCATTTTATAAGAACCCACTCTCATGAAAACTAATCTAGTCTCGTGACAGCAAGAACTCACTAGCTACCATGAGAATGGCACCAATCTATTAATGAGGCATATGCCTTTCCATGAGGCCCCACCTCCTAACACTGCCACACTGGCAATGGAACTTCAGCATGAGTTTTGCCAGGGACAAACCACATCCAAACCATAGCACTGGGTTAACTACCAAGTGACAAAGTTCAAAGCCAAACTGAGGAAAGGGATAGACTCTTCTTCATTTCTGCACAGAATTCTAAGCTGCTCTGAGGCCATAAGGCCTGTGGAGAATATAGCCCAGCTTGGCCCCTTGAGTGATTACAACTTAAGGGACATGAACAGATTACACCTGGACCTGAAAAGCAGCCTTCTTACCAGTGGCACCATGGCAGTGGCATGGGTCAAGATATCTCTGTTTCAGATGGCATGTGTGGAACCCTTCTAAAAACTCACAGAATTAGCTGGACTTTGTAAAAAAAAAAAAAAAAAAAAAAAAAAAGAGTAAATGAACCAGAGTCCCTATATGAGCAATAGAGGGGACAAGTCAGCACTTTAGAGTATAACTGCAAGGTAGGACTCTCCAAATGTAAGCCCATAGACTGGTAGAGTCTAGGGATAGTCAAGTTATACTGGGAAGGCAGATTTTGACTCATTATTAAGAACAACTTTCTATGATTGACACAATCAAAAATATTTTAAACACCCTGCCTTAATGAGTTCCCTGCCACTGGGCATGTTCAACTAGAGGCCAAGAGACCACAATTCATGGATATTTTGGAGAAAAGTTGGGCTCACTGAGTTGGAGGAGCTCTGGAATCTCTTCCCACTCTGCTATTCTGTGTCTTCTAAAGATACAGCCAAGACGGCAAAGAAGAAATTGGATAAAGATGAAGAGATAACTCAAAACTTAACTTCTGCCTGAATTTGAGCAATTATTTAAAAGGAAGAAATATGTAATCAATGTGTAATAAAATCATTCACATTTTTAGTGAGGATGAATTCTCAAACGTATGAGTTTTAATGCTATCAGTGACACTGAATTTGAGAAAGTTTATTTTCCAACCTACTGAACACAGTAATGGTCTATTGAAATGAGTAACATAAAGATCACAGTATCCCACAAATGGGTCTCTGTTACACAGAGAGCACCTACAGCCTTAAAAAAAAATGTTGAAGTGGAAAATTCCACGAAGAAGTAACTTTTATATTGCCATCTGCTGGCTATTGCTATAAGTGACAGCAATATAAATACAATATCAAATCCTAATCAAGTTCTAACTGGAAATTAAAATATTGATTGAACTTTCAAATGGTAGGAATCAGAGTAATTCTACAAGTCTTTTGGGGTCCATCTGGTTATTGCCTTAAGTAGGAGATGTCCCACATGGACTTGACTTCAGATGTGAATCCTGCCACTGGTCACCCATAACTGATACTGAGACGGCCCTGGCATCCTAACACGCTCTACAGTATAAGTATATTCAGGCCTATCTTCAGCTCCCACAAACTAGTTTCCTCAAAAGTTGCTCCATATGTTTCATTTGAGAGAGCTGACTTGCTCTATCACCTAGTGATATCGTGACATTTGTCATATTCAGCTCCAAAAAATGAATGGCAAGTGGAAGGCAGAATACATTTGGCTCAATTATCTCAAGTACATAAAGGCCATGAAGTTAAACAGAGCAAAAGTTGTTCCAATTGTGAATATCTCGGTTTTACAAGTCTCAGGGTACACCCTGAAGAACACCAGGAACCCTGTGCAAATAATTCACTACTCCTCCAGCAGTTGATGTGTCTTACTCAGTACTTTCACAGCACCTTGTTCATATTGCAATGATAATATGCTTAATACTATATTATTGTTATTTGGGTCATATCTGTCTCCATACTAGACTGTGATCTCCCTGAGAGCAAGCTTCACATCCAATTTACATTACTCTTTTTAATCTTCAGCCTAAGCTTTGGTGTTAGGTAGGACCTCAGTAAATATTTATTGAGTTGAGGTTAAAAGCAGGCAGGGAGGTAGGAAGGATGAGGAGGATATAGTGCTCAAAATCAATATTTCCATTCTCCACTCCATGTCTTAGGTTCAGACTCAAATTTTTTCAACTGCCCACCAGATTTTGCCATCTGAATACTCAGTAGAAAATATGTGTTCAGCAATTTCCAAGTGGATCCCATTGTCTTTGCACCCCAAACTGTTCTGCTTCTGCTCCTGTAATTAATTTCTCAGTTAAGACATCACTGCCCTCCAGCCATCTCCGAGCCATCCTCTATTCCCTTCTTTCCATTAACACCCACATTCAATAAGCCCTGTCAATTGCACCGAGAGTGTAATTGTTCCTCTAGAGTCTGTCCCTTCCTCTCTCTCTCCACTTAGTTCAGGCTCTCCTCATCTTTTGTTGTATCTCAAATAATGTCCTAACTGGCTCCTAGTCCTCAGTCAGGCATCCCATCATCTATCTGTCACCAAAGTCATACCTCGTACAGGTACGACACTATTACCTACTTTTAAAAGTTCAATGGCTCCCCATTATCTATAAGACAAAGTCAACTATGGCATACAGATGTTATCATAATCTTTCCCAAACTTACTTTTTTAGAACCATATTTTTCAATTCTGCTCCATAAACTCAAACTGTTTTAAATAATTGTCATTCTCCAGCCACACCAATGATTCTCAGTTCTGTGTACCTCCCTATGAGCTGTTCAGGATACCTGGAATGCCCACCTCGACCCCTGCCTTGGCCACCCTGCCTACTACACATCTTTCCTGACCCAGCTCAGATGTTACCTCCTTGGTGATATCTTCTCCAGCATTTAAGTAATTGCAAATTTACTTGATCAATGGCAAAATCCTCTGGCTTTAGCTTCCCATGGCACTTTTCTTAGGGCATTTATGGGGGCCACAGCTAGCCCCCATGAAGTCACTGTACAAATTAGGTAGAAGTGCCCCCTCTCGACAGAAGTAGCTCTGTGTCAGGGTATAAGACTTCAGAAGTAAAGTGTGGGCTGGATTTCAGCTCCCACCTGCCCCTTTGGTCAGGTTCCCATGTGCAATAAAAACCTTGTCCATGTTGGCCCTGAGAACTTATCACAATTATCATGATTGCCTTATTGATCCATGCTGACTTCCTGAAGACACTTAGATCAGTGAAAATTTATATTCTCAGGACCCAGGACATAGTAAACATTGGTAAGTGCTCTCTAAATTGTTATTTTTTAGAATGAGAAGCTATTCTGAAGTTATTATTGTTTGGAATGAGAAGATGTTCCAAAAGTTATCAGAGCAGATCTGCTAAAGATCTCTGAAGTATATAAATGTGTGCTAAGCGTTCCTAGCTGTGTGGCCTTGGGCAAGTAACTGAACTTCCTTATGCCCTAGTTTCTCCATCTATAAATTGGGGCATCCCATCATCTATCTGTCACCAAAGTTAGACGATAATAGTGCCTATCTCAAGGTTGTTGTGAGGATTCAATGAGATTATCTGTAAAATGCTTCAAAGAGTGCCCGGCCCAGAGTACGCACTATGTGAATATTGCCTATTATTATTAACATAGGATAAATAAAGGGGTATTCTGAGGTGAATGTTTCTAAATTTGGCAACAAACAAGACAATTTTCGAGAAAAGAATCTTTGTGCATTGATTTTTCAAAATCTGAAGACAGATATCGCATTTTGTATAAAGATATTACCATTAATGTTAAATGATTGAAGATTTTTTTACTTCAGAGATAGGATCATAATATTTTTGAATTTGCAAGGAGTTTAGAGGTAACCCAAACTGCTTTTCTTACAGATAAAAGTATTGGAGCCCAAATGGGTTAAGTGACCTTTCCACAGGCTCTAGTGTTTCTCCACCTGGCCTTGACCAAATGTCCAGCTTCATGTCCTCATCTTCCTCTGCCCTCAGCCCCCAGTATTCTCCCTTCCACACACCAAGCCCCAGCCTCAGGCACCATTAACCTTTCCAGAATGCACTTTCACAGCTCCTTTGCCTCTGCCTGTGGCAGCCCTTCTTACTATGCCTTCCTCCTGTCTCAGCTGGTTAAACATCTTCATGAACACCCTCCAAGTCCCAGCTCCGCTGCTACATATCTTCCCTGGTGAAGCCTTCCCCTACTCCCCCAGCCACAATTAGCTGCTTCCTCCTCTGTGTTCATACCTTTATTTAGCACTTACCAGAGCAAGGGCTCTGCATCCTAACTGCCTAGGTTTGGATCCCAGCTCTGCCATTTACTAGATTTGTGACCTTTGCTCCTCTGTGCCTCAGTTGCCTTATCTATCAAATGATAATAATAATGGGACCTACTTTACTTGTTCATTCATTCAACAAAGAGTTATCGACTGCCTACTATTTGCCAGGAGCTGTTCCAGGGCCTGGAGATATAGAGTGAACAGGACAAAGTCCTTGCTCTCATGAGCTTATGTTGAACGGAAGAGTTAAACAATTAAAACCAATTATAATTAAGTATTATCATTATTCTAAGTTCCATGAAGAAATATACAGCAGCAAGAGTGAGAACCCATCTCTACAAAATATAGAAAAATTAGCCCGGCGTGGTGGTGTGTGCCTGTAGTCCCAGCTACTTGGGAGGCTGAGGCAGGAGGATCGCTTGAGCCCAGGCGTTTGAGGTTGCAGTGAGCTGTGATGACGCCACTGCACTCTAGCCCGGGAGACAAAGCGAGACCCTGTCTCCAAAAAATAGAAATATACAGCAGAGAAGGAAACTCGGAGTGATGAAAGGGGTGGTGGCTGTTTTAGAGAGGGGAGTCAGGGGAAGTCTCTCAGAGGATACAACATTTGATCAGAGATGTGGGGAAAGCGAGGGAGCAAGCTATGCAGAAATCTGAAGGGAGTGCACTCTAGACAGAGGGAACTTCTTGTGCAAAGCCCCTGAGGCAGGAAAGGTGAGCTTGGGGGTGGGGGATAGAAAGGTTGACGGGGTGACTGCCAAGTTAGTGAGGCAGAATGGAGGAAATGAGGTGCTCCTTATTCCTAGCACCAAAACTTTCAGATTTTATCTTCTAAATATTTCTCAAATCTATTTCTCCCTCCTCTTCATCCCAGATCTCCTCCCTCATTATCCCAGATTTCTCTCCTTGCAGTTGAGCTCCCCTCAAAACTATCCTCCACCCTGCTGACAGGATGACCTAAACATGTAACTCTGGCCCTGTTGTCCTCTGCTTTATACATTTTCATTGACTGACTAGTCATTGCATATTGAATGAGTCCCAGAGGCCTTAATATGATGGACAAAATGCTCTAGGACCTAGCCCCTGCCTACCTCTCCTCTTCTTACCTTGTACTGCACACTCCAACCGTACCTAAGTGCCAGTTCCCCAGACAACTGTATTTCTGGTCTCTATGCCTTATCTCAAGCTGTTTCCTTTCCCTAAAAACCATTCCCTCTTCCACACTTTTGCTTGGCTAACTCAATAGTTAGACTCAGCTCTGGAATTACTTCTCCTCTGTGCTGTCTTTATAACCTGAGAATACCTCAGTACTTCTACAATATCATTTTCCAGGAATTGTTAAGATGATCTGTTCATATATCTGTCTCTCCAGTTAGCTTCTAATTTTCTCAAGAGCAGGGAATTGGTTCTTTCTTTCTTTCTTTATTTTTTGAGACAGGGTCTCATTCTATTGCCTTGGGCTAGAGTGCAGTGGCGTCATCACAGCTCACTGCAACCCCAAACGCCTGGGCTCAAGCGATCCTCCTGCCTCAACCTCCCAAGTAGCTGGGACTACAGGCACAGGCCACCACACCCGGCTAATTTTTCTATTTTTTGGTAGAGACGGGGTTTCCCTATATTGCTCAGGCTGGGCTAGGGAACTGGTTGTTAATCATGTTTTATCCTCAGTGCATGATCTAAGTTCTGGCCAACAGCAACTAAGCAAAGACTACATTTATGACCTTTTGGTGTTGCCTGCTTAAGAATTTACCCCCTAAACTGTCCCTTTGTCCCAAGCCCACAACATTTAGCTGTCCTGCAAGATTTTATTCAGCTGACTGGGTTTCAAAAGATGCCTGACAATTTCCCAAGATTCGTTCATCACATTCATCCATAAAATCCAAAAAGAAGATAAATGTACAGCTCAGAAGGATAGATATCCACATGTCTATCTGAGAAAAACAGGGAAGAAAAGTAACTGCCCTGTGACTTTAGAGTTTTAGCTAATAAGTTCTAAAAGAAAATAAAATTCTTGAAGAAGTAGGCTTATTTTAAATAAATCCATTTCCAGTGTTCATTCTCTCAGTTTTTAAACAGAAGGATCACCTGCCAAATTTACTTTCTATACTTTTCTTGATATTTAAAAAGGTAGCGTAGGAGTTGAGAAGGGCTGCTAAGTCAATTCTTTTTCAAATTAACATATTATTTTTCTTATTGAAGCTCCCTTTTATGTTACATTCAAAGTTCTAGACTCCATTAGAAAGTTAAATTGATTTTTTTAGTTCTATGCACTCACAAAAAGTGATTTTTTTATAGTTCCATGCCCTAATCACCAAAAAAAAAAAAAAAAAAAAAAAAAAAAAAAACCCTGGAGCTTAGACTAATAATTGAAAACTCTTCCAAAAGTTCAAAAGTTTAGTAAGAAAGAAGAGATAAATTGGGTTGTGAAAAGGCCATTGTCCACTCAACATATAATCAAAGATTTTCTTGATACATCCCTGGGACAAACTTGCAAGATGTTGAGTCCATTCTCTCCACAGCAGAGAAGAAAGAAACATCCCCAAGTTGTTTCTACTTTCTACTTCTCTTTCCCCAGACCCCTTCTCCATTATTTGACCCTGACCATCACTGGCTTTCCATTACCTCTTGGATGAGACACAAGGCCCCTCAGGATCACCTAGAGCATGTCTTCCCCTTGAAGACCTCCATGTATTTGAACATCCTGAGTTCTCCACTTGGGAAGGCACTTTCTCCCATGGCTGATCTAACTCATCCTTTGGGAATCAATTCAAACATCATCTGCTCAGTGAGCTCACTGAAGTGCCCATCGCTCCCTTCCTCTCCCAGGCAAGATAAGGAGTGGCTTCCTTTTGGGTTCAGCCAATCCTGTACTTTTAACCTCATTTGGATGAGTGTGCCGAATATTTGTTTCCTAGACTATGAGCTTCCTAAGGGTAGGTACTGAGTTTGTTCCTCTTAGTATGCTCTGTGCCTAGCTCTGTGTTTGTTAATTGAGTGCTTCAGTCAGAAAGAAACACTACATGGCAAAACAAATCCCCATCCACCAAGGGTCCATGGGAATGTAGCCAAGTTACTCCCACATAACTTTAGCCAGTTGGCTAAATTACTGCAGCAAAAGAAGCCCTGATCCGACAAGGTCTTCTCCAGAGATATGGCAAGAGGATGAAGGACATTTTCACCAAACTTTTAGTCCCCAAAGTTTTTCCCTCACAGCACCCATCTTATGCACCAGGGACAGTTAAGTTAAATTAGTTTAATCCAAAACAAAATGCTTTATCGAATATCATACCTTTCTGCTTCATCACAACAATTTAAAAGGCTTTTATTTGTGCAAACAATTTAAAGTCAGGAATAAACAGGGAGGATACCAATGAAGGGTTTGTTTACGTGCTTTTACACCACCGTGAAAGGAAGACATAGCAGAGTTTACATTTATGCCATGTAAATCGTGATAGAACCAGATGTGGCTTACAAGGTACCTTGTAACTCATCTCCTCTAAGCAATAAAGGCTTTTTTTTTTTTTCTGGCAAAAGTTTGAGAAACTTACTGCTGTTTTCTATCAGCAGATACAACAGATGGCTGGCACATGCCTGCTTTGCTAAATGAAATGGGCTCTCTGCAGAATTACTCTTTGATCCCTAGTGGCATGTCCACAACACCACAATGCATAGCAGCATAGCAGAATCTAAACATTAAAGGTTTAAAGCTGTGCTTTTGATATGAGTACCTCCTTAAAAAAATCATGCCCACAGTATGTAAACATATTCACATTCCCACTTTGAAACCATGGAACAGGGGTCAGAAAATGAGGCATTTCCTTCATTTGGTGATATAAAACCACCACTAAGGTATGATGGCAAACCCCAGGAGTGCAAAGGTATGAAACCACTTGGGTTGTAACTACCAAAACAATCATAACTCTATTAGGAAAAAATGTGGATAGTGCACATTAAGGGATTTAAATAATAATAATGTGTTACCATAACTTCAGGGTTAGAAAGAGGTGTTTAAGGGTGTTTGGCAGTTCCTTTGAAGATGGAGAGGGCGTACTTGAATTAAAATTCATCCTCTATTATTTTTCTTTGATTTTTGTCGAGGGAAAAAGGGAAGGGGAAAAAAATACTTTTAATACAGGTCTGCTTAACTCCAGTCCAGTCCAATAGGAAACTTGAGACTGCAAACTGCAGCCAGTTTAATGGGACCAGTGTTACATCATATCAAACACGAGAGTGAAAAAACAAGCTATCTGGGGTTTTAGGCATATTTGAATGATGGCATTGGATTATCCAATTGATATCACAGAAACATGTCAGGAGAATGATCCTGTTTTTTAAAAAATTAGCAAAAATATGAGTCAATTGTCAGAGAAATGGCCTGTTTCTGATTTCCCTTTTTTCCACAGGGACTTTCCTCACTTTAAAGCTGCATTTGGGTGATACTGACTAGAATCATTCACAAAAGCACCACTATCTGGACAAAGTTCTCAAGATTTCCTTCTATTTGATTTTTTATTATTATTTTTTATGACAGTTTTCAATAATTCAAGAAATTTTTTTTAATTGATAGGGAGCTAGCGTCATGAACTCATTTATAACAAATCTTACATGTTGGAAAATATCGTACTTGATACACTATATCTTCAGCATATCTAATATTTTCTATTTTTAATGGTCATACATAAAAACAAAGGAACACATTTATGCAGTTTACTTCAATAAAGTCAATTATTCAACAACATACACATGACCTCACACGTCCCCAGGGCAGCAGACAAAATTCTCCTCTTCTTTTCCTGCATCCACAGCAACACTTTAAAGTTTTGTTTTTAAACATCTTGAAATTGAGAAGAATGAAGCTACACCACTGACTTCTAATGGTTATAAGAATTCTGCACACTATACATGATAAAAAGTTGACTTTAAGATCTGGACCTGTTGGTATAGATGACTAGAGCTTGCTTAGTAATCCAAGTGATGGATTTGAAGTTAATATTGGTTGGTTATCTTTGCCCAGAGAACTTCTACTCCATAGACACCAATTTTACCCCAACCTTTGCCATCAATCTTAGAAATCCAGGCCTTTGGTCACAAGAATTTTCGAAAACTAATACAGATGGCTCAGAATAAGTCCATTGCCGCTGCTAAAAAAGGCAACATAAAAAGAGTTGCCCTATTACCTAAGTACTAGATTCACAGCACCTTAGCATATTTATGCAGGTGATAGAACATATTATAGTTATCAAGATCAAGTCTATATGATCTTTATAAATAAAGATCTATTTATATGAGCTATATAAATAAAACATTTTGGCCTCACACCAAATTGGTTCCTATGGAAATCAGTAGTGGTGTCCTAATGTTAGATTCAGATTTGTCTAACAAAACTTCTCATTAAATTTTTACTTGAAAGCCATTGGGTTTAGAAAGGGTTACTTTCCAAATAAAATGTTTGATTAGTACCTAATTTAGAAAACCAAAATTGTTGCTCATGGTTCCTGCCTGTCTCAAATTTAGGGAAAAAGAATAAGGCATGCCTCATTGAGAAATATCAACTATTAAAAAGTTATATACAATAATAAAAGGTATTTTCCCTTAGTTACTAAAAATCCTTTAAGCCTAAGCTTCTTCAGGAGAAATTCTTTTTTGATCTAAAAGCTCTGAGAAAAAGCACAGCAGAAAATGAGTGTTTTAAATAAAATAAGAGATAAAATTGAGGCAAGGTTGTCCATGGAAAATGAGAATTGCAGGGACAGAGAAAGGTCAAGAGAAATTATTCCAGGCAGGAAAGATTTTTGGGACCTTAAAAGAAACTGGTGAGAATCAGATAAGCATTAGTGAATTCTTTGGTTTCCCTGGTTATAACAACCCACAAAAACCATTTGTTTTACCATTTTGTTGAGTGATAAGTAGTGTAAAATGGATGCCAGATAACAAATATAAAGTATTTATAATATAGAAAATCATATAAGTTTAAACTCTAAAATTACAAATTAATAGACATTCATTGTGGAAAAACCAAAACATAACAGAAGCAGATGTAATCAGTTTTACACCTTGGAGGGTCAGATGTTGATTAGATGATTTTTCCTATGTCTGCCAACACATTTTGTAATGGAATCAAACAGAATGTACTATGTTACGGACTACTTAATTTGCATGAACATCTTTCCGTGGTCTCAAATGGATGTCTAGAATACCCTTATTATTGCTTCATTGTAATCTTCTGCCACTATTGCTGGACCCTAAGTTGTGTCTATTTTTTAATTTTTATAAACAGCATGAGGAACATTCTTGGACTTAAATTTTTATTTATGTCTATGATTATTTCCTTAGCATAAATCTCCAAAAGTAAAATTTCACAGTCAAATGATCTGTATCAAGTCTTCTGCCAGCACAGTCTAATTGCCCTGCAGAAAAGCTGACATGTACATCAGCAGCATATTGAGTATACATAACTCTCCACAGACTAAAATAACTTTTTAAGAATTTGACTAACTTGATGCAGGGAAAAGAATCTCACCGTAATTTTTATTTGCATTTGTTTGCAGTAGAACATGAGATATATTTTAAGTGGCCCCAAGAGCACTTTGGGCTACTGAACTAATAATTTATTTGAAGTAGATAACACCTTACTGCCTCTACCAGGTCTTCAATCTTAAAGTTATTTTAACTTTGTCTACGTGCTGCCAGAACACTTAAATAGAAAGCTTGAAATTTCATTAATCAGCTATGTGTTTTGTTTGTGTATTGTTGAGACACCTAGATGTTTGACATCATTTGGATGAAATAACTAGATAATGAAATGAACTTTTCATTTTCCATATAAATGTTTTGATGTGGTTTGGCTTTAGCCATAGATGCCTTTCAGAATACTTAATCGGTATTGATGTCATTATTTTTCCCATCTTCAAAATTTCCATGCATTTCAAAAATTATGGTTCTGGAATCATATAACTTCACTGTGTAAAATTAGTCATATTTAAATTATATTTTAAAACACCTTGCTGCTTGGCCTGTGTCGATCCTTCCCCCTTGCCACCTTCTCCCCTAAGAAAAACAGACACCAGATTTCATGCAGTTACCTGTGGTAACCTATTCAGAGTAGACTGAACCTAGAAAGCAAGTAACTTAATTGAGGTACTAACATTTGTCCTGCATAATAAGATAATCCACATGGGTGAGCAACACCTAAGCAGGAGAATAAAAAGTGCTAGAAACTTGATCTTCATGCCAGTTCCACTATCTTCCCTAATCCCCTACAGAACATATTTCTGAGATTGTATGATGTGTCAATCCATTTTGTACTCACCAATATGTCAATATTTGCAAACATGCACTATGCTATAGAGGATAACATGGGATTTAAGCCTTTGCTTCAAATTCCATTCTTCAAAAGACATACTCATATGCAAAAAAAAAAAAAGGAAAAAGAAAAAAGAAAAGAGCTATTGGCATTTTCCACTTCTGCTATAGTTACCCAGTTACCAATCCTTTCAGCTAGGGGGTGCTATTTAAGGTGCAATTTAAGCTACCTTCTAATGATTCTTATGAATCCATAAAAGTATAGGTCAAAAAGTATCTTTTGAAAAATATAGAATGAGTTGACCTTTTAATTAATGACCATCTGACAAGTAAGTGGTCAACCACAAGTAAATAGATTCAGATGGAAAAAAAAAGATAATGAAAGGCCATTCACTGATTTATTACAGACCTCACAATATTTCAAACTTAATTGTTCATAAAGTAGCTACGAAGAGGGAATTGCAGGGAGAAAAGGAATACTCTCCCTATAGAGCAATAGAAGCCTCAGTGAACTTATCTGCAAAATGGGAGTATTAGAATAGACGACCTTCCTGTTATAAACTCAGTGGATCCAAAAACTTCAATTTTTTAAAATCATATAGCAATGGAAGTGTTGAAGGGTCTAGATTTGATCAAAAGAAGAGGAGAAGGAGGAGGAGGAGGAGGAAGAGGAGGAGGAGGAAATGGTCATTTCCATACCATAATAGGTAATAAGAAGGAACTAAAGTGTTTACCAATTCAAAATAGTTACTTTTTATAAAGTGTTTTCTGTATCGCATTCTTCTTGAAAATAGCCATTTAAGTAACTTTAGAATAAAAAAGACCTGAGAATGTGATTTGAATTATAATTACAATGATTTCCATAGTAGACACATTTTGCCAACTTATGAGCAAAAGAATTTATTACTTACCATTTGTGCTCTAGAGTAAACTCCCCAATTGTACAAAAGAAATTAAACTCACATAAGCATTTTATTCTTCCTTTCTTTCCAAAATTAGGGGCCATTTATATAATACTGAAAATGTGCAAAAGGTAACATATAAAAGATGCTAATGTGCTGTGGAATAAAAGGAATGCTTCTTCATAAAAATAGATCACAGTTTTCTTTTCCATATGAAAGCATTTAAAATAGTAAGTTAAAAAAATCAATAGGCTGCAATATTTTACAACGTTCTTACATGATACCTCTTGAGTCTAGGAACTTGTACCAGAAATATATATATCATTCACATTCCAGTGAGTAACATACCAACTTTTTAAAACGCACAAGATAGACCTTATAATTTGTTGTAAAGTATAAATAATGTCACCAGGACATACATCAGTACATACTATGGAAAAAAGTCTTTTAAATATTATGTTAAATTTTAATGTCAATGATCACAGACACACAATGATGTTGGTATTTGTGGTCTTTATATTTCCAGCAGCTTCAAGAGTCTTACCAAAATAGCGAGCTTACGCACATTGCCTGCTCTTTTCTTTTGAGAATCTTTAATTTATGTGACAACTTTAAATAAGTGGAAATTAATTCTTTATTTGCTCTGGCGATCAGATGAGAAATTACTGTTAAAAATTGTAAAATGTACCAGACTACACACTATACAATATTACTCATACCTGCCATCAGGCCGTGGAAATGTTAAAGGGTAATCTTCTCCCTTTCTGGTTATCAGAACTTACCTGCCCTAGAGCTTGCCAGGTGAAATTCATGGAATGGATATTGACAGGAATAGCCGGCATTCTCTGTTGTGCTTTTCTGAAATCATGTGTAAAGGGGGCCATTTTCCCCTCTGAAACAATCAGGATATCTTCTTCAAATCCTGTTTTTTAAAAAATAACATACAAAACTATCAAACTAGGTGGACTTGAAGGAATCTAAATTAGAAGTTTCATACAAAAAGAAAACCAGAAAATTAGTATGGGTCATTTCTGTTCACGAACCACCTGCTTTTGTACCAACAACGCTGCTGAAATTAATTTTCCTCTGTATGTGATAAGAATGATGCCAACAGACACACGCTTTCAGGGGAAAGGAGTGGACATGGAGTTAACTGATACAGACAAATAGTAGGTGCACCTAAAAATGTAGGGCTGTAAAAACTAGCAACAGCATGATCAGAACACTAGATCAGCTTTGGTTTCTTAAGAGAAGTTTATACGCTTTCAGATGGAAAATATCTAATTAAAAGAGGGGCAACAATCGTCCTTGGGAATTAAGTTTTAAAACATACTAAATGCATGTAACCCTCCTTTTTAATGGGAGCGTGGAGAGCGTGAGGACACAGGCAGGGGAAGGTGCTGGACGCGGGGACCTTACCTATGAGCACTCTCGCCTGGTGAGCATCGATCCACAGGTACAGGCTCTCCTCCCGCGGCGGCCCGGCCTCTGCGCGCAGCGCGAGCAGGCACAGGAGGATGCTCCAGAGCCAGAGCGCGGCGGCGGGGAAGGTGCTTCTCCGAGCCATGCTGCTCAGGACCTCCTCGCTGGTGGCGAGACTCCTGCTGCTCCTACGCAACCTGCGGCCGTCAGGTTCTCGGCTCCGCTTCGGCTCCCTCAGCCGGAGCTGTTCCCGCTTAGACGGCTGGGCGCGCGGCCTCCCGGCTTGGCTGCCAGATTGCCTGGGAGAGCGGGAGGAGGAGGAGGGAGGGCGGAGGGAGGGGATGGGCAGCGCGAGCTGCGCAAGAGGAGGAGGCGCGAGCGGGAGAGGGGAAGGCCGAGACGTAAGGCTGGCAAAGCTGGAGATGCCCGCACACTCGGCGAGGCCAGCGCTCCCAGGGTCAAATACAGCGAGAGAAGAAGAGAAGGAAGCGCTGGCGCAGGCGAGGTGCGAGCGAGCACTGGGGCCGCAAGGCTGAGCCCGCCGCCACTGGGGGGCGCTGCAGGGGCGCGCGCGGGCGAGGCCGCTCGGGACCCACGGGGGCAGCCGAGCGCCCGGAGGAGTGCGCGCGGACTCGGAGAAGAGCGCTCGAAGGCACCCCTGGGGCCAGGGGAGGCTTGGGTGGAGGGAAATGGGGTGAACAGACAATGCTGGGCTTGATTGAGCGCTAGTGATGATGATGATGATGACGACTCCCATTTCTACCCCCGCGCTAACTGAAGGCTCATATTCCCCCCTCTTCTCCCTCTCCGCCAGTTTGATTCCTCTCCCTGCAAACCATGTCTTCTCTGTTCCGCGCTACGCTGACACTTTGCAAGCTCCCATGCAGTTAAAACCCGCCACTTAACTGCCCAGTGGTGCTGATTGCAGGCGCTCGAATTGGCTCGAGGCGCAGGTGTTCAGTGGGCACTTGCCGGACACCCAACTGTTGGGGCAGTCTTTCTGTCTCCCTGATAACCCGGCAGTGCCTGGAAGAGTTCCCTGGGCCCCGGATGTTAGCGGTACCTGACCCCTTTGGGTAGGGTTGCCCTAAAGTCATGAATATCTTCATATATGCTGGTGTTTTAAGAAAGTTGGAGGCCCGTGCAGTTACGGAAATCACAGGTGGGCAAGATAAAGGCTCTGGCCTTGTCTGTGAGAAGCGTATTTGGCTGGCAGTGTGCTACAGCATAACCCATCCATTGGCCCCAGCAGAAAGGACTTATTTTTGCCTCCTGCCTGATTCCTCGGATGCTCAAAGAAAACGGAAGCAAAAGGTTTCTCAAAAACTCAGAAAGTTTTCAGACTCAGAAAAGGTTTGTTTACTTCTCTTTGTTCTTTAGATGTCCCAGATGCTGTGACAAATGCCCCAAGGATTGAGTGTCTGGGGCTGGGCATGGTGTTTCACTCAATCCTTTGTAGGGTAGTAGACACCTCAAGAGGGAAAACCAAACAGAAACAACAGAAGAGAAGCTGGACATGTGCATGCATTAAGTTAAATTAGTGTTAGGTCATGAGAAATTACTAAACAGAGCAGAATATGCATTTCCAATTATGAAATATTTTCAGCTCTAAAACTAATAGAAAAGAAAGGGGAAAGGAATTAGACAAGGAGTCTAATTATGACCAATTTGAACTTGCAGTGTCTTAATTTTTAAAGTACTTTTAATTTAAATGCTTACTTAATCCTCACAACTCTTTTATTTAGGTACTATTATTATTCCCATTTTACTGAGGGGGAAACAAGGCTCCAAAAGTCCAGTGAGTTGACTGTGAATATCCAGCTGCTAAGTGACAGAGTCAGGGTTCAAATCCCAGCTTTGATTTCAAAACTCATTCTCTTAACCACTATACTTCATACTAAGTAAATCACAGTTAAGTCTGTTTGCATGCAAAGCTTCCCAGGCATTCTTCCTCTAAAATAAAAATATTTACCTCTTTTCCAACATTCTATTTTTTTATTTCAGTGAATATTCATGTATATAATGTATTAATACATTAGGCAAGCTTTAAAATACTTTAACATTGTAATGCCAATGTCACCCAGTTAAAGATAATAATTTCACAACACAATAGACATTTTCTTTGACTTGGAGCCTTTGGTCAATCTTTTTTTTTTTTCCCCTTAATATTGCTCAAACCTCCATGGCTCTTGGTGCAAGGACGCCCTCTACAGGTTGTCCTAATCAAATATTAACTGAGAAATATCCTTCATAAATTTACTTTTTGATAAGAGAAAAAGAGAAACTAAATTTCCTCCTAATTCAGCTTCCTCTCAGCGAAGTTCTGCAGCAGTTGAATTTGATGTTGATAATAATGGTAATCTATCTTGATGTAAGGACATTATTTCCTTCCTGAGTGGTTGTTTTTCTATTCACTTCTCCATAGCAGAGGACACTTAGAAGAATTATATTTTATTAGAGATAGATAGAGAAAAATGCTATTTTAAAAATCTCAGATTTAAGCTCTTTTGGTTTTTAAATGGAAGGAGGGAACATACATTGCGTTACACAACAGTCAGCTATTTTTAAGAGTAACAGTGTATCTTTTTGTGGGAGGGTCCATCTAAGAGCTGAATCAGGCTTGACTCTCCTTTCTGTTGTTAAGGAGAAGACAAAGTAGCTATTTCATTTAGAATAGAGTTAAATTTCTCTACTCAAATAAAAGTGTGACAATATTTATTTGCATATGGTAAAAATTTGGAAATAATGTGCTAGGAAGTATTACAAGTCAACTTTGTTTAGCTTGAAAATTCTACCATTTATTTTCCGGTCTGGTATGCTTCCTTTCCTCGTGTGATTCATTCTCATCAAGTATGTTTGCAGACAGCTTCATTCATTTCTTCATTAACTCATTCACTCATTCAACAAAGATTTATTAAACACCTATTATGTGCAGGACACTCACCTAGAAACTACAGGACAAATAAAACATGATCTCAGCCCTCAAAGGGCATTGGCGCTACTAAAATGAGTAAGACAAGCACACCATAATACAGGGCAGAATATGGTGATTGTTGGCAAGACAGGAAGACTGGAAATTCAAAGAAGAAATCTCATACCTGGAATTCATTCATTCATTCAAAACTTATTTACCAACTGTCTGATGTGTGCACTTTATAGGCACAGGGGATAGAAAGGCAGGTAAAAGACAGTCTCTGTTTTAAAGGACTCTCAGTCTAACAGGGGAGAGTGTTGAGAATAAACAAGAGGAATGAATGGCACTGTGGGGACATGCACAGAGTATTCTGGGACTAACAGGAAAGTCTCCTAATGCAGACTGGGTTCTGGGAAGTCATCCTAGAGGACAGGGTACTGGAGCGGTCTTGAAGGCCACAGGGGAATTGAGCATCCAAGGGAGAGAGACAAGGAATGTCCATACATAGAGAGCAGCAATAGCAGGAAAAAGAGACAAGAAAGAATGGCACTGTGCAGGAACAACAGCTACTGATCCGCATGATGAGGGAGCAGCTGGGGACATAGCCAAAAAAGGTAGATGGGGGCTGGTTATGGGAAATTGTGTTGAGAACAACTCCAAATGATTTATGTAGAAACACTGTCTTCAAGGAGGTGAAGCATATGGTTATGACTCCTCACTCCCTAGGTGTGGGCTGTGCAGACTGACTTCCTTTCATAGAGTATAGTATGGGAAGGGGAGTAGGGAGTAACTTTTCTAAAGAGAAACCTGACAAACACTGCCTCATCCAGGTGACCAAGGTCAGCATCAACAGTGATAAGTCATGTTGATAGCATGTATCCTCGATATGATGTGATAAGAATGGTACTTTACTTCTGTGGTCTTCCTCCTGAAAACCCATAACCCCAGTCTAGTCATGAGAAAACATCAAGAAAACCCAACTGCGGAACATTCTGTAAAATACCTGACCAAGTACTCCTCAAAACTGACAGTCATCAAAAAAGAAAAAAAAAAATTCTGAGAAACTGTCATAGCTGAGAGGAACCTAAAAGGCATATCTAAAAGGCATTGCGACTAAATGTAAGGTGATATCCTGGATAGGATTTAGGAACAGGAAAAGGACATTATGTAAAACTAAGGAGATGAAAATAAACTATCAGTAATAATGTACCAATATTGGCTCATTAATTGTGACAAATATAGCAGACTAATGTAAGATGTTAATAACAGGGAAAATTGAGTGTGGGGTATATAGGAACTCTCTGTACTATCTTTGCCATTTTTGCTGTAAATCCAAGACTATTCTAAAACATAAATTTTATTTTAAAAATAAAATAAATGATAAAGACCAGAATACTTTTAAAAAAATTAGCTGCCGACATTTGAAAATCAGAAGATTTTTCATGAAAATTTAGAGTTCTGTCTTCTCTTGAGAATTTAGAGATCTGCCACTATTCCCTTCTGACAAGGGGATAATCAGGTGGTGTGAACAGTGGCTGTTGTTCAGATAGGGCTAGCGCTGTGCAGCTCCCACAGTTGCACCGCTCTTCTGCCCAGCAGGCTTCATGCTTTTGCTTCACCTGCCCAGCCCTTCACTTGCCCAGGCAAGCTGCCTTTCTGCTGGCCACTGTCCCCTGCCAGAACTATCTTGGTGACTATAGGGGTTGGGACTGAGACTGGGGCATATCAGCTGCACCCTGAGCTGTGTCTGGATAAGACAAGAGCAGACACTCCTGTAGCACACTGCTATGGAAAGGGAGCCATAAGACAGTAAATGAAAAGAGCAAGTTGCTAAGCATTCTCCTTAATACATTCCTGTTTTTAAAACACAAACCCTCTCTCTGTCTCTGTCTCTTTCTCTACGTATATAATAAGTATATATACATAACTATGCACAGATTATAACTCTGTATATGTGTGTATATGTGTGTGTATGTGTGTGTGTGTGTGTGTGTGTGTGTGTGTATATATAAAGTGTCTGAAAGATTATGTACTGTTATATACCAAAATATTTCCAGGGTTATCTATGGAGAGTAGGAACAGGGATAGGGAATGATTTTCACTTTATGCACAAACATTTCCTGATTTTTAATAAAATAAGCAGATGCTCTTGTAATTAAAAAAACATTTTTAAAAAAAGAAAAAGCTTGTTTTTTCCTGCTTCAGTCAGTTTCTCCCAAAGTAGGCAGCTGTCACTGCCCTAGGCCAGCCCTCTTGCTGGGCTGCTTGCACACTTTATCACTTAAGAACTGTATATCACAACACATGACAGCTCATTACTGAAATGCAGCACAGCTCAAGTGTTCCTCATCATTCCATCCAACATTCTTGCTCTTCTCTCCTCACAGGATAAGCATTGCCAAGCAACTTAGCATATATTATTTTCTGCAAACTATATCCATTATTTTCTGATTATCCATGCTATTTCATCCTCATGACATTTAACAAAGCTAATTTTTGTGATAGGGAAAAAAGGGAAAACAATTTCATTGCCCAATATTAGGGAAATGGGAAAACAAATTAGAATACCTTCATAGGATGAAATATTATTGAACTATTAAAATTGATGTTCTGATATATGTATTCAACCATGAATCTATCACAGCAATCAAAATGATAGACATTATTCATCACTCCCCAGAGTTTAACAAATTATATACTCTAAATATGTGCAGTTTATTGTATGTCAACTATATTTTGTTAAATCTGTTTTAAAATGTTTTAAAGAAAAAAAATAGTGTTTCATCAGGACATAAAAAGCACTAGCCACAGAAGAAAAAATTGGTGAATTACATTATATTAAAATTAAGAACCTCTTTAATCAAAAGATAGGATTTAAAGTGAAAAGACAAGCCATAGAATGGGATAAGATACATGGATATATAGGACTCTTATCCAGAACATATAAAGAATTTCTACAAATTTATAAGAAAAAAGACAAAAAATCCAGTAGAAAAATGGGCAAAAGGCCTGAACAGGCACTTCACAAAAGAACATACCTAAGCACCAATTAAGACATAAAAAATTGCTGACCTTCACTAGCCATCAAAGAAATATGAATTAAAACCACGGTGAGAAACCATTTCAGACCCATCAGAATGGTTAAAATGAAATAGAAATAATATACAAAGTTGGTGAGCTAGAAAGCAAGTGTAAGTCTCATATACTGCTGGTGGGAGTATAAATTGGTACAACCATTTTGGAAAACTGTTTGGAAAGAACTACTAAAGCTAAACCCAGCAATTCCACTCCTAGGTATGAGCCCAGCCAAAAAACACAATTGTGTACATATTCATCCAAAGGCATGTTTATAAAAGCCCTATTATAATGACCCCAAAATGGAAACAACTCAAATATCTATTGACAGTGGAATGGATAAAGAAATTATTATATATTTATAGATAGAATGCTACATAGCAATGAGAATAACAAACTACAATTACACATGACATAGATGACTCTCACAAACACCATGAACTAAAAAAGCCAAAAGGGTACATACTATATGATCCCATATTTTAAAATTAAAAACTAGGAAAAATGTATCTGTGATATTAGAAGTCAATATAGCGATAACCCTTGGAGAGTGGTAATGTTTGGAAGGGACATAAAAGGAGCTTAGGAGGTACAGATAATGTTTTGTTTCTTGATCTGGATTTTGGCTACATGGGAATGTTTATTTTGTGAAAATTCATTAAGTTGTACATTTAAGATTCATGTACTTTTCTATATGTATGTTTTACTTTAGTAAAACATTTATTAAAATTATTATATAATATGAAAATCATTAAAGATCTAGAAGAAAATATGGCCAAATGTATTTAGAAGTTTAGAATGGGGGGAGCCTTTCTAAGTAAGACACTTGAAACCTATAAATTTGGCATGAAAGAAGTTTTAAATAGCTATGTAGCAAAACCAACCATAAACAAAATACCAGAGAAAATATCTGCAAACATATGACAGACAAAGGGATAATTTCTTTAATCTCCAAAATGCTTGTACTAACCAGTAAGTATGTCATCCAATAGAAAAATGGACAAGAATATAGATGATTCACAGAAATAGAAAGACAAAGACAAAAAGGTGCTTAACTCCATTCACAATGAGACATATTGTTTTGTTTTACTGATTGTCTAGATATAACTTATTGATAAATATAAAATTAAATGAATTAAAAAGTAAATAAACCGACATTGTCAAGAATGTAGGAAAGAGATACTCTCATATATTATTGGTGTGAGTGTAAATTGATTCATCCTTTTTGGAGAAAAATTTCCTATTTCCCAATATCCATCAAAATTCAACATGTATTTATCTTTTGACTCAATAATTCCACTGCTAGGAATTTATTTCATGAATATACTTGAAAAAAATCCGCCAAAATACATTTATAAAGATATTCTTTGTATTATTGTTTGTAATAGCAAAGACAAACAAACAAAAAACTTAAGACAACCTCAATATCCATTAATAGGAAATTAGCCAAACAAACTGTGGTACATATATGCAGGGGAACATCAGGCAGCCATAACCCAGAAAAAGGAATGTCTGTATGTGCTGATCATGAAAGTTCTCATAATGATTCATAATGAATCATAAAGATTCATTATGAAGTGAAGAAAGTGAGATGTAAAGCAGTGTATGTAGTATGTGTTCTTTGGTATACATAAAAAATTAATATATACACAAACATATATACATGGATATGCATGTACACACAGAAATATAGACACAGTTAGAAGCATACATAGTCAGATATATCATAAACTTATCTTTAGGAAAAATACAAATAAAATTTATGCTGATTTACTTTGGAGAGAAATACCATAGATTAGGTAAGGTTTTGGGAGAGAGACTTTTTCTACTCTATTTTTTTCTCCAGCATTTGAAATTTTACCCATATAGTTAATTTCTACTTTTTGAAATGCTCTTAGAAATTTCTTGGGTAATGTAATTATGAGCTATTTTAATTTTCTTCTCTTTGCTTTTCTGCTTTGAAAATAAAACCTTAAGAAATGTTATATTAAATGACATTTTCAAATAATTTTTGATAGCCCATAATATAATTTTGAGTGAAAAAAACATAAAGGAAAATAGAACATTTCTGTGTAACATATTACGTGCATATAAATACACACAAAAAAATTAGGAAAATGCCCTGAAATGTCAATGGAAATTGAGAAACTTGCCCTTATGTAATAACCAGAGTGATATTGTACTAATATAGTATAGAGAGACAGACTACATACAGACATTCAGAATATCAGCTGGAAAACAATGAATAAATGATGTTGAGGTGACTTGTTCCTGCTTGGGAAAAAAAGCAGACCTTATTATACCATGTTTTGAGATAAGTGCCAGACAGAATGTTTTTACATGTTTACAAGATGGTCATAGAACACCTGGAAGATTCATAGCAAAGAGGACATCACCAAGGCACACAGTCATCAGTCTGGCAAAAGGCAAACTGAGGAGAAAATCCTACAAGTTTCAAGATGAAAGTAACAACTAACTTACAAAGGAAAACCCATCAGACTAACAGCAGAGTTCTCAGCAGAGACTTTACAAGCCAGAAGGGATTGGGGTCTCATTTTCAGTCTTCTTAAACAGAGTAACTACCAGCCATGAATTTTGTAACCCACAAAACTAAGTTTCATAGATAAAGGAGAAATAAAGTCTTTCCCAGACAAGCAACACTAAAGGAATTTGTCACCACTAGACCTGCCCTACAGGAAATGCTTAAAAGTTCTCTATACCTGGAAAAGAATAATCGATACCCACCAATAGCTGTGAAGAAAATTAAATACCTAGGAATATACTAAACCAAGGACGGGAAAGATCTCTACAAGGAGAACTACAAAATACTGATGAAAGAAATCATAGATGACACAAACAAATGGAAAAGCATCCCACACTCATGGATTAGAAGAATCAACATTGTTAAAATGTCCATACCACCCAAAGTGATTTACAGATTAACACAATTCCCATCAAAATACAAATGTCATTTTTCACAGATCTAGAAAAAAATAATCTTAAGTATCATATGGAACCCAAAAGGAGCCCAAATAGCCAAAGGAATCCTAAGAGGAAAAAAAAACAAAAAACAAATCTGGAGGCATCACATGACCTGAATTCAAATTATACAACAAGTAACCAAAACAGCATGGTATTGGTATAAAGGTAGACACGTAGACCAATGGAACAGAATAGAGAATCCAGAAATAAAACCATATAACTACAACCAACTGATTTTTGACAAAGGCGACAAAAACATACTCTAGGGAAAGGATGCCCTATTCAATAAATGATGCTGGGGAAACTGGATAGGCACATGCAGAAGAATGAAACCAGATCACTACCTCTCACCATATATGAAAATTAACTCAAGGTGGATTAAAGACTTAAATGTAAGACCTGATACCATAAAAATTCTAAAATAAAACCTAGGAAAAACTCTTCTGGACATTGGCCAAGGCAAAGAACTTATATGTAAGACCCCAAAGCAAATACAGCAACAAAAATAAATAAATGGGACTTGATTAAACTAAAAAGTTTCTGCACAGAAAAGGAAGTAATCAACAGAGTAAATAGACAACCTACAGGATAGGAAAAAATATTCACAAGCTATATATCTGCCAAAGGGCTAATATCCAGAATCTACAAGAACTCAAACAAATCAGGACGAAAAAACCAAATAATCCTATCAAAAAGTGGGCAAAAGACATGAACAGATTTTTCTCAAAAGAAGGTAGAGAAATGGCCAACAAACATCTGAAAAAATGTTCAACATCACTAATCATTAGGGAAATGCAAATTAAAACCACAATGAGATACCACCTTACCCCTGTCAGAATGGCCATTATTGAAAAGTCAAAAAATAGTAGACATTGGCACAGATGCAGTGAAAAGGGAACACTTATGTACTGTTGGCAGGAATGTAAACTAGTACAACCACTATGGAAAGTAGTATGGAGATTCCTCAAAGAACTAAAAGTAGACCTACCATTCGATCCAGCAATTCCCCTACTGGGTATCTACCCAAAAAAAAGAAGTCATTTTATCAAAAAGACACGTGCAGCCAAATTTTTATCCCAGCACAATTCACAATTGCAAAGATATGGGACCAACCTAAGTGCCCATCAACTGATGAGTAGATAAAGAAAATGTGTGTGTGTGTATATATATACACACACACACATGCGCGCGCACACACACACACCCCATGGAGTAATACTCAGCCATATAAAGTAATGAAATGATGTCTTTTGAAGCAACTTGGGTGGAACTGGAGACCATTATCCTAAGTGAAATATCTTGGGAGTGGAAAATACCACATGTTCTCACTAACAAGTAGGAACTAAAGGAGGGATATGCATGGTCATAAAAAGTATGGTCATAATTGACATTAAGAACTAAGAAGGGGAGGGAGTGGGAGGGGGGTGAGGGATAAAGAACTACCTATTGGGTACAATGTACGCTATTTTGGTGATGGGTACGCTAAAAGCCCTGACTTCAGCATGACACAATTCATCCATGTAACAAAAAACAGTGTACTCTCTAAATTTTTTGAAATAAAATACATATATATAAAAAACAGGAAGCAAAATGCTAGAAAAAATACGATTTAGTACTAACGTGAGAAGAGGAAGAGTCATTCAGGTATCACCACAAAGGCAAAAAACACGAAGAAGGAAACAAACTTAACTACAACGATGTTCAGTGCCAGTTTGCACATAGTAAAAAACTAGGAACCACCTAAATGCCCTATAATCATTTATGGGTTATACACAAGTAATAAAGTACTATGCAGCTAGGAAATATAGAAACTAGCAGTAAAAAGTCTGATATTTTTAGTGAAATTATTCGATATATATACTGTGACCTTAAGTGTGTGTATGACAGTGAGTGTGTGTGTGTGTGTGTGTGTGAGAAAATACAAATGTGCAGGAATAATACTTGAAAATGTTAACAGCAGCTATCTCAAATTTGGTGTTTTTTTTCTTCTTTTCTTATTTTTACTTTCGTCTGTTTATTTTAACTTTGCTTATTGTTTCCTAACATTTCTATAACACAAATTTTATTTAAAGTATTTATTGAAAGCTATTGTTAAAATAGTAGAAATAGATTCTTTTGGAAGGAATGAAGGACATAAATGTCTTGGGAGCACCTGCTGTATGCCAAGTCATTGTTTCTACTATTAACAATTTACTTTTCACAAAAGTCCTGTCAGAGTGTCATTATATATATTTATACAAGATGCTCTATGAGGTTAGGTGTCTTGTATAAGGTCACACAGCTAATATTCTGCAGAGTCAAGGAACAACCTCAGGCAATTTAATTCCAAGTCCATGTCACTCCATGACACTGCTTTATGGCTTTGGTCTTTAAAATTATTAAGGACTCAGATCCCAATGAAATCCCTAATTAAAATTCTTCTTAGATAGTCTGGAAAAACATCCCCTGATGAGATACAAGTAATTGTGTCAGGAAGAAAGAATTTATGAAATAATTAGATATACATAAAACATATGAACAAGAATGCTCTTAGAAAAGTATATAATATCAAAGAATTATAAACAATGCTTATCAAAATTGAAAGTTATACAATGAAACACCATGTTGCAAGTTAGAATTTGTTGACATAAGAAGAGGTCCTCATTATTTTAAATAAGAAAAGGAGGTACAAAACATCATGGATAATCTTGACATAATCAACAGTATAATCATAGTATAGTTTAAAATATGTCTACGTATGTTAATATATTTGTTATGTATATGGACACTATGCTGATAGTGATTAACTTTTGTGTTTTGTTTTTAGGTGGCTATCATTGATTTTCTTTTTTTAAACAGCTTTATAAAGTTATAATTGATACACAAAGAACTGCACATATTTAATGTGTGCAATTTAATGAGTTTGGACATATGCAAGAACCTGTGATACCATCACCACAATCAAGGTAATAGACAACATCTCCCAAAGTTTCCTTGTGTCTCTTTGTTTTTGTTTTTGTTTCATGTATGTGTGTGTCTGTGCATCTGTGTGGTAAGGACACTTAACATGAGATATACCCCTTAAAAAATTTAGCAGTGCATAATACTGTACAGGCACTATGTTGTACAGCAGATCTCTAGAACTGTATCAAGCACAATTAAAATTGTATGCCCATTGAATAACAACTCCCCATTTCCCCCATCCCCAGCCCCTGGAAACCACTATTATATCCTCTGCTTCTCTAAATTTGACTATTATAGATACCTCATGTAAGTGGAATCATACCGTATTTGTCCTTCGGTGATGGGCTTATTTCACTTGGCAAAATGTCCTCCAGGTTTATCCATTTATCACAAATGGTAGGATTTTCTTCCTTTTAAGTCTGAATAACATTCCATTGTATGTATATACAATATTTGCTTTATCCATTCATTTTTTAAGGGTACTGTGTTGTTTCCTTCTTTTGGATATATACTCAGAAGTGGAATTGCTGCATCATGTGGGAGTTCTATTTTTAATTTTTGAGGAACCTCTATACTGTTCTCTATAGTGGCTGCATCATTTTATATTCCCAAGAACAGTGTACATGGGTTTCAATTTCTCCATATTCTTGACAACACTTGTTATCTTTTGTTTTTTGGTAATAGCTATTGTAGCAAGTGTGAGGCAATATCTCATTGTGGTCTTGATTTGCATTTCCCTAATGATTAGTGATGTTGAGCATCTTTTCATATACCTGTTGGCCATTTGTATGTCTTCTTTAGAGAAATGTCAAGGTCTTTGCTCATTTTAAAATCAGGTTGTTTGTGGTTTTTTGCTATTGAGTTGTATGAGTTTCTTATGTATCTAATCAGACCTACGGTTTGTAAATATTTTCTCCCATTCTGTAGGTTGACTTTTCACTCCATTGATTGTTTTCTTTGCTGTGCAGAAGCTTTAAAGTTTGATGAAATCCCATTTGCCTATTTTTGCTTTTGTTGTCTGTACTTCTGGTGTCAGATCTAGGAAATCATTGTTAGGACCAATGTCAAGAAGGTTTTTTCTTATGTTTTTTTCTAGGAGCTTTATAGTTTCGGGTCTCATGTTTAAGCCTATTTCTGTGTTTTACAGTTTCGAGTCTTATACATAAGTTTTATGTTTAATCCATTTTGAGTTGATTTTTGTGTATAATATAAACCAGGGGTCCAATTTCATTTTTTTGCATGTGGATACCCAGTTTTCCCAACCCCATTTGTTGAAGAGACTATCCTTTCCCCATAGTGTAATCTTGGCACCTTGTTGAAGGTCATTGACCATATATGCATGGGTTTATTTCTGGGCCTCTATTCAGTTCCATTGGTCAATATGTCTGTCTTTATTCCAGTACCATACCATTTCAATTACTATAGCTTTATTATATATTTTGAAACCAGAAAGAGTGATACCTCCAGCTTTGTTCTTCTTTTCAAGATCTCCAACTATTCTGGGTCCTTTGTGGTTGCTAATGAATTTTAGGACTATTTTTTCTATTTCTGTAAAAAATGCCAGTGGGATTTTGACGGGGATAGCATTGAGTCTGTGGATCTCTTTGGGTAGTATGGACATTTTAATAAATGTATTAAGTATTTCCATCCATGAACATTGGATGTCTTTCCATTTATTTGTGTCTCCTTTAATTTATTTCATCAGTATTTTGTAGTTTTCAGTGTACAAGTCTTTTATCTCCTTGGCTAAGTTTATTCCTGAATGTTTTATTCTTTTTGACACCATTATAAATGGGATTGTTTTCTTAATTTCCTTTTTGGATGGTTTGTTGTTAGTGTATAGAAATACAACTGATTTTTGTTTGTTAATTTTGTATCCAGCAACTTTGCTGTATTTGTTTATTAGTTCCAACAGTTTCTTTTTTTTTGTAGAGTCTTCAGGGTTCTTACATGTAGGATCATGTCATCTGTAAACAGAAATAATTTTACTTCTTTCTTTCCATTATGGATGCCTTTTATTTCTTCTTTTGCCTAATTTCTCTGGCTAGGAATTCTAGTACCGTGTTAAATAGAAGTGGCAAGAGTGGTCAGCCTTGTCTTCTTTCAGATCTTAGAGGAAAAGCTTTCAATTCTTCACCTTTAAGTATGATGTTAGCTGTGGGCTTGTCATATTTGGTCTTTACTATGTTGAAGTTCATTCCTTCTGTATCCAATTTATTGAGCATTTTTATCATGAAAGTATGTTGAATTTTGTCAAATGCTTTCTCTGCATCTACTGAGATAATCATGTGATTTTTATCCTTCATTCTGTTTATGTGGCATATTGCATTTATTGGTTTGCATATGATGAATCATTCTTGCAGCCACGGAAAAATCTCCCTTGATTATGGTGTATGATCCTTTTAATGTGCTGTCAAGTTTGGTTTTCTAGTATTTTGTTGAGGATTTTTGTGTCTATATTCTTCAGAAATATTGGCCTGTAATTTTCTTTTCTTGTAGTGTCTTTGTCTGACTTTTGTATCAGGATAATAGTAGCCTCATAAAATGAGTTTGGAAGTGTTCTCTCCTCTGCAATTTTTTGGAAGAGTTTAAGAAGGATTGAAGTTAATTCTTCTTTAAATATTTGGTAGAATTCATTACTGAAGCCATCTGCTCCTGGGCTTTTCTATGTTGACAGGCTTTTGATTACCAATTTAATCCCCTTACTCATTATTGGTCTGCCCAGATTTCCTATTTTTTCATGATTCAGTCTTGGTAGGTTGTGTGTATCTAGGAATTTATTCATTTCTTCTAGGTTATCCAATTTATTGACAAACAATGACTAACTGGATGGTTAAGTTACTTGAGATTTTCACTTTCTTCTTTATATCACATTCAGTTGTATTATCTAAATTTTTTACATTAAACATGTATAAATAAGGGAAAGTAGAAAACCTATTTTACTTGAAAAAAATTTTTTCAGAGAGATTGAATCAAAATGTCTTACATCCCCATGAATGATGATTTTTTTGGAGCCTACAATAGCACTATTAAAGGTCAGCTATGAATAAACTCAATAAAGTCAAGTTTTACAAAGATCTTTCTCATTTTTCTGAGAATACCAAGGAATTGAATTCTGTTTGGAGGCTTGTTTATAACATATTTATAGTCTCTACAAAATTTCACCTTCTCTTTAGGCTTTCAGTACCACTTGGGAAGCAATGTAGAGTCATGGAAAGAATATAAATGATAGAATCAACAGCCTTCCCCCACTTGCCTTTTAATGCCCAATTGAGTATGTATTTGAGGGCTCTTTGATTAGTTGCTTCAGCTCAGATTCAGTTTAAGGAATACTTTTGGCTTCAAGGTGCCTGAAATATAATAGGTACTTCATAAGTATCTGCTTAATATGTATAGAAGGAGTTAATGCAATATTTGAATCCAAATGGCTATGGTTGGTTCCCTCTCGTAAGTTACTACTTTCTTCCAAATTACTACAAGCAGTCTGTGAAAATGTACTCTTAACTCAGGCTGTTCTAATGACATGAATGCCTTGGACATCTATCACTGATTTATATGGACCCACATAACTTATTCCCAAGAGGCTTTTGCTCTGCCTTTTGAATATTGCAGTAGAAAGTTTACCATTAATGGACAATGAGGGCATAGTTCTAGCTTTATCAACACACAACCCTGGCAGCACCAACTAGGATCTCAATGAAAGCAATGTAACTCTAAAACCTCCTCCCATAAACTAAAGAAAAATTATCTTATAATTTAAAAAACTTTTACCAAAGACCTTATATATTGTGGAAGTTGCCTTATTGATTACTGATAATCCCACTTGATCATGGTGTATAATTCTTTTAACGTGCTGTCAAAATCAGTTTGCTAGTATTTTGTTGAGGATTTTTGCATCTGTATTCTTCAGGGATATTGGCCTGAAATTTTATTTTTTAATAAGACTTGAATTCTTGTATCTTGTACCCGTTCTTGAGAATACTCAAGTTTCCTGAGGCATTTTGCCCTGGACTACCTGAACATGATACATTTCCTTTCCACTCATGGGGATAATTGAAATCAACCAATCCCAGATTAAGGGACTGGCTTCATTCAGATAATCACCGAAGAGCATTTGTGCCTGTACTTCTTCTTAAAAAATATGTAATAATGAATTTTTAAAAAGACACCTTCAAAATTTCATGGGAGATTAATTATGAAAGGAAGACCTATTGAGGAGACAGTACCTTGGCAGAGTTAACACAAAATAAGAAGTTAATTTTTGTGCAGACAAATCTAATGTTGTTACTTCCAAGTTGATCAGGATCTTAGAAATTGTTTCTGGCTAAGCAAACCCAAAACAGAACTGGGATACATAAAAATGATAGTCTATTAATCTCTGTTTTGTGTCTATTATGAGATGCTTAGTCTAGCATGGCCACAAGATGAGACATAAGGAATGCTCAGGAAAACAAAGTTTATGATACTCACAGGTCCTAGAAACAGGAGGCACACCATGCCACACAAAGCCACACAGCAAAGCACCAGCATCAGTCAGGAGGCAAAGCGGGCAGGAGTGAGGAAGAGCCTAGGCCACGGCCTAAGTTAAAGTTTCCATGGGAAAGGCAGGGCAGGGTAAACAGCCTTTGAGTAATTTCAGCAGGCTGTAAACTTTAAGGATAGTCCCTAGTTGTCTGGTACCTGCTCCTGTGATGATTAACACAAAAGAATATTGCTTCCTGGGGTGTAAAGGCCACATAGAGGAGGTGTGGCTCTGGATTGCTTAGTCTGCATTGCAAAAGTGTGCTCCCTTTGCTATTTCAAAGAATTGACTGGCCCCAGGAGGAACAGTCTTTCTCTAGCCAGAAAGGTTTTTAACCTGTCAAAGCATTATAATTTACAGAAAATAAAAAATATAAACAATACAATATCTAATATGGGAAATGTATTTCTGGAGACTAGAACACAAAAGTGGCACTTTAAAACATTCTTTTGTTAGTGTGAAGGCATCTGAGGAATTCAGCTGGCGATCAGAAGAGTGGTGAACGTTAATCCAGGGTGAGATTACTGGAAGGCATGAAAAATACTTCATCTTGGCCAGCGGATCTCAACTGTAGCCTACTAGGAGGCATTTTAGACATTTGTGGGGATATTTTTGGTTGTTGAGACTGGAGAGTGCTTTGGGCCCTTGCATGGTATAAGCCAGGGATGGTAGATGTCCTGCTATGCATGAGACAGGAGCACACACGAATTGTCCCAAGTCTGCACATCTTCTGATTACCCCACTGGAGATTCATATAGGTGAAAAACCTGTTTGTACTTATCTGAACCTAGAAACCTAGATGCATTTTACATTTAAAAACATACTGTTTTTAATATAAGCTCAATTTTCCAAAAATACAACTGTGAATAGTAAGATTCTGTGAAAAGTAAAAAAATAAGATTCTACTTTGTTTTGTTCTGATCGTTACCAAGAATTGCTCACATTTTAGGAAAATTGCATCATCACACCTCTGCTTTTTTTCTTTTCATTTTCCCATATTTTTTATACAGAATCGTTTCTGATCTTTTTACTTCCCTTAAAACAAAACTTTTTCATCAAAGTAGATGCAAGCATCTGATTATTTCCTTAGGTCCAGAATAATTGTGCTCAACCATTTTCATTTTGAATACATATTATTTTATTATCAATTGACTTTTTTTTGCTTCTCTTACTTATGTTAGAGCATTATATTGACTATTTTGAAATTATCTGTGTCAGAGTAGATAATATTATCTATGGGTTCTCTTTGAGGATCATAAAAGGTGAATAACAATATCTGTTATAAAAAGGCAGCTTTGGGTCAGTTTATAAAGGCTATATGCTATGATTCTATTTATGTGACTTTCTGGAGAATCACCATAAAACAGGGAATACATCAATGGTTATCAGGGACCAGGGGTTTGGGGGAGGGTTTGATTATATAAGGATAGCATGAGGGAATTTTGGGAGGATCAATTTAATTCTTCTGAATCTTGACTGTGGTGGTGATCACATGACTGCTTGCATTTGTCAAACCTTATAGACTTGTACACCAATGAAAAAATGAATTTTACTGTATGTAAATGTAAAAATAAATTTAAATGGTTTTAAAAACTGGAAAACAACATAAATAAAGCCCAGAAAATAAAGCAACCAAAATGGTGGTATTGGGTCTCAATGTTAAGAACCGCTAAACTAGGCCATAGAAACCCCTGGTGACATTCCTGCCCCCAGAATACAATTCACATCTCTAGTGACTGAATTACTTACTCCCATCAGGTACAAATTTCATTCTCCTGTGACCAGTGTCAAATATATGGAGGAAAAAAAATTCTTTTTCATTGAATTCATAACAATGAATGAACTACATTTCAACCAAAGCCAGCAACTTGTGGGCAGTTAGGATTAAAACCTAGGTCACTTAATTATAGTGATCTTTTTACTACACCATACTGCCTCACTAGTTTTGTGCTAAAGTGGAAGAATAGTGTGAATTCTTAAGTTTTTCCATTCATTGCCAGCGTTACACCTCTAAAGCAAAATAAAATAAAATACCATTACTCACATTATAGTACCACCTGAGTTTACTAAGAAAGCAAAAAAAAAAAGTGGTTTTCTTAATAACATCACCATTCATATTCCTAGAAGAAACGTGTACTGTAATGTCACTTCTATTGACAGAAAATACAAGCCTCTTGTGTTTTTATAAGGTGTTTACAATAGGTCAGTGTTTTGGCCAAGGTGTTAAAGGCTTTTTGCCATTTACGGTATATTCTGTAGCCTTCTGAAACTGCTTTGGGAAATTTTAACGTGTAGAAATGTTTAGTTCACTTATTGCAAGCAATTAAAATAGTTAAGGGAGGAACATTAACTAATAAAATGCCTTAATTTGGATTATATCCAAATAATAGGTGTCAAAATGATGAATTAATAGCTCCTTAAATTTTCTTGCCAAACAGCTATTCAACCAATTAAGCTACATGAATAATTAGCAAGAATATAACATTTGGATGATCATTAATTGATACTTGTGCTAAGAACCTGTAATTCAAATCCAGTATACTTAGCTTTCTAAGAGAAGAACCAAATAAATGTCTGTTTAAATTTGCTTCACAATAATTGACATTGGAATTGAGTGTGAATTCAAATAATTTAGAAATAAAACAGAAATTGTACCTTTATGGATTATAAACTGAACCACGGATTTGAAGGCAGGTTGAGGGTTCTTCTTGCTCACACTGCACGTTTCAGTATCCATGGCACACAGCAAGCCTTCAAGTGGTACTCCTATTCCAGCCACTTGTGATTGAGTTTGCAATCACCCCATCCACCTTCAATTTAAAATTGGTAGTTTCTATGATATATCTAGGAGGAGTGCAAGTGAGGGAGAGTTATAAATGAAGTAAGACTGGCCATGAATAATTAATAAGATAATTATTGAATCAAAAATTTCCTCTGCTAGCTATGATGGAGTAATGGTACTGCACTTGTCCTCCCAGTGCAAACAACAAGAAAATTGGACAAAATATAAGAAACACTTGTTTTAAGACATTGGACAATAGGCAGTGCAAGATTGTAAACCCTAAAGGAAAGGAAGTAAATTATTAAAGTCCAAAGATCATCCCGGCTTCTTTTCTGAAGGCACTTTCCTGACTATAGAAGAGGAAGGGGGAAAGTAAGAAGAGCAGGGAGTCTCTGGGGAGACTGAGAGTGGGAAGGCTGAGGTGGCTGGGACTCGTGGAGCACGGCACTGAGAGGAGAGAGCTTTGTAAAAAAAGAAGAAAGAAAAAAAAGAACTCAAGAAGTCCCCTGGTATCTGTTTCTGAATACGAAGCTGCAAATTCATAGGGAGAAACTTCACAAGGCTGGTTAAAGAACTGGCAAGGTGTAATATAAACTGAAAAGTCCCCAGAGCTCCCGCAGAACTAGAGACACTTGAGTTCCAACCAACCCAAGTGAAGGGACCTCACTGAACACCTGAGGCACTTGGTAGAGACTCCAGAAGGATAATCCTTCAACGGTAAGGTTAAACTAGCTCTGGAGTAAATGCCACCCTAGACTCACCCTAACAAAGTTTTTTAAAAAGATTCAAAAGGATCAAGCTAATCTGTGAGTAAATTATTAATAACTCTCTTCAAAACAAGATTCAAACACTTTAAAGAACAATTTTTAAAATCCAAACATTTAAAGCCTAACATTCATAATGTTCAGCATATAAAAAGTAATTATTAGGCATGTGAAGAAACAGGAAAAAGTACAAGACAAATGAATCAATAGGAAAAAAAAAACAAGAAACGACAGGCATAATGGAATTCACAGATAAGGACTTTCAAACACGTATTTTAAATATACTCAAGAATTTAAGGGAAAACATGAATATAATGAGGAGAGAAATGGCAGATATAAAAAGTATACAACTGGAACTTCTATGCTGAAAAATGCCGTATCTGAAATGAAAAATGCATTGAATGGGCTTAAGAGTAAATTAGATATTGTAGAAGAAAAGTTCAATAAACATGAAGACATAGCATTAGAAATTATCCAAACTGAAGCATAAAGAGGAAAAAAAGACTAAAAAATATAGAACTTCAGTGATCTGTGGAACAATATTAAGTGGAGTTTCATATCTGTAATTGGAGTCAGAAAAAGGGAGGGCAGGAAGGCAGAAAAATATATTTGAAAAAAGAATGTCTGAAATATTTCCAAATTAGATGAAAACTATAAATTCATGATATAAGAAGCTCAAGAAATCCTAAACAAGATAAATCCAAAGAAAACTATATCAAAGCACATCTTAATCGAATTGCTGAAAACAAGTGATAAAGAGAAACATCTTAAGAGCAGGCAGAGAATAAAAGACATGTTACTTACAGGGAAATAAGCTTGAGAATATTTACTAGAAAAAAATGGATTTTACAATGCTGAAAGAAAAAAAAAGTCAACCTATAATTCTGTATTCAACAAAAATGTCCTTCAATAAATTAACATGAAATTAAAAAATTTTCAAACAGAAGTTGAAAAAATTTGTCATCAAAAGACCTGCATTACAAGAAACATGAAAGGAAGTTTCAGGCTGAAGGAAAATTAAAACTAGGTGGAAATCAGAAATGCTAAATATGTGGATAAATATGAAATAATCTTTTCTCTTTTTAAAATTTTCTTAAAAAATAATTGACTCATTAAAGCAAAGATAATAACAATGTATCATGAAGTTTGTAATACATAAAACTAAAAGGTATGACAACAATAGCACAGAGAGTGGGAGGGTAGAAATAGAAGTATACTGTTATAAGGTTCTTTATTATATGTGAAGTGGTATGATATTATTTGAAGGTGAATGCATTAGGTTAAAGATGAATTGTAAATCCTAGGGAAAAAAAGTAAAAAATAAAACAAGGAAGTATATCGAATAAGCCAATCATAGAGATTAAATGGAATACTAAAAAATATTCAATTAATCTAAAAGAAGAAAAAAGGAACATAGAACATGTGACAAATAGAAAAGAAATAGCAAAATGGTAGACTTAATTTTATTAGTACATAAATTAATTGATATTATTAATTACATGAACTATAAATATCTGAACACTCCATTTAAAAAAGCAGAGATTGTCAGATAGAATTTTTTCCTTTTCTTTTTTCTTTTTTTTTTGAGACGAGGTCTCACTCTGCTGGCCGGGCTAGAGTGCAGTGATGTCATCATAGCTCAGTGCAGCCTCAAACTCCTGGGCTCAAGTGATCCTCCTGCCTCAACCTCCCCAGTGGCTGGGACTACAGGTGTACGCTGCCACACACAGCTAATTTTTTTTTTTTTGTGGAGATGGGGGTTTCACTGTGTTGCTCAGGCTGGTCTCAAACTCCTGGCC